>OX336396.1:177833124-180728369 GCA_946902985.2 Meconema thalassinum
GAAACGAACCCGGGACCACGGCAACACGGCGCCCCGCTGCTATCCTCTCGGCTAACGCAACGCAGCATTGAGTGGCGGTCGCGCGAAGACTCTTGACAGCGAAAGAGTGCCTTAACTCAGATTAACACATGGCGCGTTTGCCTACTTTACAGGAGTGTAGGGCCTGAAACAGACCTGTTTTCTGGGGTTAGGAGGCCATTACGACCCCAGGTTCCCTAACTCAAATTGATCCTATACCCATCCCCTACACGCCCCTTAAGCCCCCCCCCCCCCAGGGGCTTACATCTAGTGGGACGTGGGTTGGCGACCACGGAACCCGATCTGAGTCCGGCATTAATTCCACTTACTTGTGCTGAGCTTCTCTCCGTCTTCTTTCCTCTCGACCTCTCTTGGTCAACTCTTAGTCTCTTCCGACCCCGACGGTATTAGGGTATACGAGGCCTAGGAATTATCTTCCTTTCCCGCCTTAATTGGCCCTTGTCTCATCTTTCCTGACACCCTCCTTCTGCGAGGGGTCAACCTGCATTTTCTTTTCATGTTATCTCCTGCCTTCTGCTCAAGGCCCTCAAGGAGGCCGGGTGTATGTAGCCTCACCACTTCTGTTGAACCCTGGACATTGCTACACCCTCAGGGGATCATGGCTGGTGAGTTCGGGAGTTAGCGATCCCGGGGGATTCCCAGCTGGGTCCGTATTTCTTTTCCCTTTTTCCACTGACTGTGGGGTGGACCCTCCCCTCTTTCCCTTTGCTACCAGTCTTTCATGACTCTCCTTCCTTCCAAGTCCCTCAATCCTCATTCTTGGAGGGTTTAGGACATTTATTTTCTTCCTGTCCTTTATTTGCCTTATCCTGTATTTGTGTACCATTTCTTCTTCTAGTCAAGTCAAGTCAAGTCAACCCCTGGCACTATCCAGCCCATGACGGGCTAAGGCCGACCAAGCGACCGCTGCCCAGCCATTTGGCCTGCAGATATTGGGGTGACGCGTGATCAGCGCGTCGGGTCCCCTCGGCCGTTAATCTTGGTATTCGTGATCGGGGCGCTGTCTCACTGTCAGACAGCTACTCAATTGTCCTCACGAGGCTGAGTGCACCCCGTTCCAACCCTCACGTCAGTAGTGGAGTAGTGGGTGTTCTAACGCACAAGGTGCTCAAAAAGTTAGTACACACTTTTTGCTTATTCATATCTCGCGAACCCATGGTCCGATTTTGACAAATGAGGTGTCGTTGGACTCGGGCTGACGTCCTCTTTCCTATGGACCATGTATTATATTTTTCAAAAACTTTTTAAAATTTTTCGTTTTTGAAAATAGGCTATAGTTTGAAAACTAAACATGATAGTACGTTGTGCCATGGCTCAAACGAATGGTCTTTATGACCTTTATATTTTGTAATAAAACTTTTTTAATTTTTATGTTTTTTTGAAAACACTCGAATTTTGAAAATCCTATATTTTGGAAACTAGGAACTCTACAAAAAAAATTGTTTGACGTAAATCAATGGTCCCTACCCCCTCTACCCCCAAAATAAATTTCAAGTCTCTAGGATGAAAACCTGTAGTAGTGGGATGGGGACAGAGCTGGACCACTTAGCAAGTGGTGAGCCCCTGCGACCTTGGAATGGAAGGAGCCATGCTAGGAGGGCGTGCTTGGATTCGTTTTTTTCGTCTCGTCGTGCTCTTTACGGGAATGTCGGTGTCGAAAATGTGAAAATCTGGAAACACAGTCTTTTTGGGGTAAAAACGTGATTTTAGACTTTTTGCTATATCTCACGAACCAATAACGCTAGAGGCGTGTTCGACAGGTCCAAGGACTCGGGGTAACGTCCTCTCTGCTATGGACTACTCGTTATAATTTTTAATAAAATTGGAAACTCGATTTTGGGGTAAACACGTGTTTTTGTGATTTTGCCGATATCTCACGAAGCAATAACGCTAGAGGCATGTACGATGGGTCCAAGGATTCGGGAAGACGTCCTCTTTGCTATGGACCACTCGTTGTAATTTTAAAAAAATTGGGAAACGCGATTTTGGGGTAAACACGTGTTTTTTATGATTTTTGCCGATATGTCACGAACCAATAACGCTAGAGACGTGTACGAGGTGTCCTAGGACTCGGGCTAACGCCCCCTTTCAAATGTGGGAGATATTTTTTCCAAAAAATAATTCACAAAGGGCCTAACGCCATACATGTTGAGAAAAAAATTCTTTACCGTTACCTGTTTATAATGTTCATGAAGCGTGGTGGTTGAGAGAGACGATACGGCTGGGTGTGTGTGTTTCAACGAACCTGTCGCTAACCACAAGGACCATGCTTAATAGAACAATCGCTATTTCGACGGGTCGGTGTATGACAGAGCGAGGGTGCGTTTTTCTGATATTTTACCTTTGACGTGTAAACGGTGATGAGAACTTGATTCTATGTTGGTCGAAGCGAGTAGAGAAAACAAACTTGCCGAGGAGGTGAAGGTCGTTTGAGCTTATTGGCATTGATCTGACTTGACAACAAGTGTAATGGAAAAAATGACCAAGACGCTTGAAGGTGAAATAATCTGACCATCGTGGTGGCAGGGGAGTGTGAAAGGCATGCACACACATGTGTGAAACCAGATGTAGGCTAAACCAGTGACATCCTGTTTTGCTTCGTACGTGACAAAATGCAAGTTCATGTGAAATTTGATCTACCGCAGGTGTTCGCCTGGGACGTTATCTGTCCACGTGCGCGATAACTGTTAACAAGTTACATCCTGTTTTGCTTTGTACGTGACAAAATGCAAGTTCATGTGAAATTTGATCCGGCACAGGTGTTCGCCTGGGACGTTAGCTGTCCACGTGCACGATAAGAGAATGTTCAAAGCGTGGGAATCGCTGAATCAGTAAAAAGTATGATGCAACTTGTGGGAATGATGTCACAACCAATAGATAGGCAAGAGCTGCAAACAGCAGTGGTGGGAGGTGAAGGGAGGGAGAGGGGAGGGGGTGATGTATGAGAGAACACAGGAGGAAAGGGAAAGACAAACATGTATGAACATGCATGAAGCGCGGAGCGCTGTATACATAGAGCTATAGGTGGTGTACAACATGTGTGAATAAATAAAAAGTACACAGGTTCACACAACATGTAATTTATTGATCCAGGAATTAAACGTAGAGTTAAACCCTAACCATTTGACGTAGAGTTTATTTCCTTTTTGTTTCAACACTTTTTCCACAAGATAATGCTGAGGAAATGCTGTTTTCTGAAGTTCATGGAGATAAAATCTACCTTTTATGGGTTGATGGTTGAGGTCCTCGAGTAAATAGGTGACTGGAGTGTCCAAGTTGACTCGACGAATTCGAAATAGTTCAGTCCCCCACTGAGGCGTGTAACCCTTATTGAAGGCAGACTTAAATTTGCTCACACGACTAAATCCCCAATGTTCAGTCGGTGACGTTTAGGATCGGCTGTTTTTATGGGGTTAAACAGTTTATCCAATCGCTGAATATTTTTAGTTACGAGACGTGGCTTGGTCCCAATCGTTCTATGTTTGGTGTCATTGTAACGTGATACTAGCTCAGGTAACATGTCCAACCAGCGATACGTGCCCTGAGCTGTAAACGCTTTCCACATATGGGTTTTCAATGTTCGGTTGAACCGCTCGACCACACTGGCTTTCAGATTGCTGTACGTGGTGTAATGGTGAATATCCTTAGATTTGAGAAAACTGGAGAAATCCTTGTTGAAAAATTCTTTCCCCTGGTCGGTTTGTAGCAGCTGAGGTTGACGTTTGGAGTGTTGAATAATATGTTGAAAGGCCTTGGTAACTAGTGGGCCAGACTTGCGACGCACAGGTTCAACAAAGGCCATTTTGGAATAGACATCAATGACGGTCAACATATAGCGTACACCGTCGTTAACGCCAGCATAGGGTATCATTTCAACCAAGTCAGCCTGCCAAAGTTCATCCACACCTCGTGAAATCACCTTGAGTCGCGGATAGTGACGCCTAGCTGGGCGATGCAACTCGTGAGCAATACCCATTTTAATGGGTGAGGGCTTAAACAATAATTTTGGCATTTCGAAGTTCTTGTTCAATTTCTTGAATTTCCCAATCGTGACCGGTGTGGCCAGCTTGACGTGAGGCATGCAACAATTGTAGCCGCTGGACGAGCTTATTGGGATTGTGCCAGTAGGTAACATCCACAAGGGGTTTTAATGGTTTAAAAGTCACTCCCGAAGCGGACACTTTACGACGAATACTTTGACTAGTGGGAAACATTTTTGCAATGATGGTTTTATATTTTTGAGATATATTGGCATTCACTTGTTGCGTGGGATCATACTGTCTTTTGTGAGCATGGGTATCCAATAAAATGGATTTATATTTTTCAAGATCCTCTGACGTATAATCATGGAAAGAGGGTGTCCGAGAAAAGAGCAGCTTTAACAGTCCTGGCGTTAATTTATAGTTGATGTTTTTAATGACAGCTTTAGTACGAGCAAATTTAATGGATGAATCGCCAATTTTAAAACTATCATCCTCATAGCGAACACCATACGTGGTATCTGTGTTCCCAATAAATAGATCGGTGAAATAGGGTTCCAATGTTGATCCATAATATTTTATTAAAATGGTTTTCAGTTGAGCTTTATGTTGAGGGGTGGCCAAGAGTTGTGAAAACGGAGACGCCCTGGAAGGGCAAGGTGTATCGACCCTGGCCAAGGATTTCTTTTTTCTCAAAAACTCTGCAAGGGGTGCGGCCTTTTTTTGAGGCGTAAACACTTGTTCCTCCTCATCCTCAACTTCACTAACACTAGTCAAATCTTCCTGTTCCTCTTCCTCAGGGTCCTCGTGCAGCGTCTGCGTGGCTTGTGAAACGGTGGGTAGCGTTTCAGATGGCTTGAAAGAGGGTTTCAACATGGCTTTTAGTGGAGGTGCTAAATGTTGCTGAATAAACAAAGCATGATTGGCACGTGATTGTTTCAATTGACGAAACTTTTGGCGAATAGTATTTTTTGCTCTAATAATATGCTTTTTCAATTGACTCTCTGCTAACGCCATGGTGTCTTGGCAAATGACTTGCCGGGGAATGAGACAAGGCCTTAAATAGCAATAAAATGATCAAACCCTAAGCGATACCGTCCTTGGTTGAGTTCACTTTGTTTGTCAATCACTAAACAGGCATGACGTTGACTGTTCCAGCACTTGGCACACAATTCTGTAAACATTTGAAAGGTCATATCCGGATTCACATGTTCATTATAAATGTGACGACTGTTCCTCTCGTCCTGACGAAATAAAACAATGACATTGGCATTGTCACGAATCAACTGTTTGGACATTTTTGAATACGTTTGTCCAAGATAGAAGCAATCGATATGTTTGTGACGACCCATGCTGAAATAGCTATGAATGATGCCTTGACGTTCAGTGGATACATCATCGAAAATCATGAGTGAATCAGGCTTTACCTCATCCGGTGAAATCACATTTTCTTGCATGGAAAATGTAAAATAACCCATATTCTCTTTTTGTAATCCAGACATGACTTGATCCAGAAACACGTAGAGGGGTTGGTAGAGAGATTTTGCAAAAATATAAATATTTTGAAAACGCAGACCATTGGGCGCTGTAATGAGCGTTAGCAAAAGATTTGTCTTTCCACAGCCGGAAGGCCCCACAATGATGCAGCGAATGGAAGATGGAAACAGTGAACCATGGCGTTGTTCACGTGATGTGGGACAGAGATGGGAAACCATGTCCCCCACGGGGAATGACTCTTGCTGCTTAATAATCTTCATGTCAACTAAGGCTTAGACAGGCTAGCCGGCTGTCTATATACAGAACACCGAGCCTTGTCATAAAAACAGTAGACTGCTACTACAGGTTGACGATGGATGTCTTTGGACGTGCGTTGATGGCCAAAGCTAGGCCTGTCCTCATACATGATCCTAAACAGGAAACAGATCCTGCTAATAAACACTATGTGGATAGGTCAGTAGTGCCACGCACAAAACAGGGAGATTATGACTTTAAGGGAAAGCGGTTAACCCATGTAAAACATCCTCAAGTGTCTACAAACGTTACTACGAAAAAGTATGTGGATAACAAAGTGTATGAGTTTTATGACAAAGTGCCCCAGCTTATGGTGAATGGCTATAGCGCTAATCACCATCGGATTATTCACGTGGAAGACCCACAAGACGAAGACGATGTTTGTACCAAGCGTTACGTGACCCATGAAATGAAAAGGCTTTATAAATTTATCCCATCTGTGTTTTTAGTGTATCTGACAAATGAAAAACCTGTGAATGACAGAAACCATTTACCGCTAGTCCATGATCAGCACTTGACCTATGTGCTTGCTTCGGGTTTAAGCCACTATCGATTACACTATGATGGAACCATTCACATCAAATATGCCATACCTGATGAGAACCATTTACAAATAAAGATAAATGGTCATAGGATGTTGGTTCATGACCATGAAATGGTCAATGCAGGGGACGAATTATCCTTTCACCTCATGTTGACATGGGATGAAAAGCAAGCGGGAAAAACCATAAACGACTTCCCACTTTATGTGGAATTGGAATATACAGCCATGAAATAACCATTTGACGTTAGTTGTGATTTAAACTTTCGTGTGAAAGGTTGTTGGTCATTATCATCATGGTGAAACAAAGGTATGTGGTGAGAAAGACTAAAAAAAGGACATTGTCCTTGGCAAAGCCAGGGTTTTCAACATTCGAGGACAAGCCCTTGCGAAAGAAAAAAAGAAAAAATAATGTATTGACCATAAGGAAAGCCCTTCGAGCAGCACAGAGACAGGTTATTCCAAAACGTCGGCGACAGGTTTCAAACCAAGGGCGAGTGATTCCCGTCCCCAAACGAGCGGGATTTTTACCTGCATTATTTGCTGGTTTGGCTGCTCTGGGCTCACTTTTGGGCGGTGCCAGTGCAGTGGCGAAAACCATTAAAGCCGCGCAGCAGGGCAAGCAACAACTCAAAGAAAGTCAGCGACACAATGAAACGATGGAAGCGATTGCCATGGGGGCTAGAAATGCCAATTTAAAGCCAGCCTTTTATCAACAAGGATTTGGGATTTCACCATTTCGAAATATTAAAAAAAAAAAAAAAACCTCAGCCATAGCGAGACATGCCCTGACGCATCAACAAGTGGAAAGCTATGCTAAACAACTAAAGCTTTCTCATTTTCGAGGTGTGTTTATGCGAAACCAATTACCCCCACGACCCTGGAAACAGGAATGTGCTGTTGTCAATTTGGATGATCACCGAGGACCAGGGACGCATTATGTAGCTTATGTCAAAGAGGGATCCACGGTATGGTACTTTGACAGTTTTGGGAATTTGCCCCCGCCCATGGAACTAGTGACCTATTTTGGAAACAGGATCAAGATATATTATAATGTGAAACGTGAGCAAACGTTTAACAGCCAACAGTGTGGACGTTTGTGTTTAATTTTTTTATATAAGACGCAGCATAAGCTAAAACGCCACCAGTATGTCGGCAGAAAGTAAAACGTTTACACTGCATGGACGTGGACCTGAAGTCAGCCTAGACTTCTACCCGCCTATCGAATTGAGTGAAAAACCCTATGGTTTAGGACTTGTTTCTCTTGAAACGTACAATCGAATATACAACATACGTGAAAATGTGAACAACAAGTTTTACTATGATGATTCTGTGCTCACCTTGAACTCTGGTGGATACACGATCGATGATATTTATGAACACATTTATGTGGTGTTGATCAATCAATATGGTTTAAAGTCATTTCTTGACGGAACGCACAAGTTTGAACTTGTAGGCAATACTAACACTCATTGCTGCAGTATTTTCTCCTCATTCAACATTGACTTTAAAACACACCCCGATTCCATTGGCCCATTACTAGGATTTAAACCACGTGTGTTGGAGCCCAACAAAAAACATGAATCAGACCATGAAGTGAAATTCATTGAGGACCATCATGTGTCGGTGACGTGTAATATTTTTAGCCAAGTGTACACCAATCAAGAACCATCGCATTCACTTTATGACTTTATTGTGACATCGCCCAATGGCTATATTATTCGTGAAAACCCTCCAGTGGTGCTTTTTCATGCTGTGGCTGTTGATAGTATTAGTAATATAACATTAAGACTGATCAATAGAGATCAACAACTCATTGATCTAGATTCTACCACACCAGTGACTTACAAGTTGGTGCTAAAGCCACTATGAAGTTTGTGTATAAAACAACAACACCGTCTAGGAATGGTGTTAGTTGTTTGCCACGTGAATACACGTTAACATCTCAGAACAAGCAGATTTTACAGCATTTGGGTTACCACGTCAACCCTCATGATGAATTCTATCCTAGAGATAGCGAACCGCATCGAGGAGCAACCAGGAGTGGTAAGAATTGATCTCCATTCCTATCAAGCTCAAACACCTGGACTCAATAACAATGATGAAATTCAATTTGTTATCAACAACCAAGATATTTACACCCTACCGCATGAAAGTGTCATTCAGATTGAAGGTCGGCTCACCAAAGCCGATGGCTCTACACCTACCACATCCAAGTTGGCCAACCATGGTTTAGCCTTTCTGTTTTCTGAAGTACGTTATGTCATTAACGATATCGTGGTGGATAGCACTCGAAATGTGGGCATTTCCAGTGTCATGAAACTATACCCCTCTTATAGTGAGGAAGAAGGTAAAACACTTTGCATGGCAGGTTGGTGTCCTGACTCGACCAATGACTGGATGGTACACACCGATGGGACCTTTACTGGATATTTACCTCTTAAACTGATTCTAGGCTTTGCTGAAGATCACCAACGCATTGTGGTCAACGCAAGGCAAGTGCTTTATCTGGTGAGAGACAGGAGTGATAATAATGCACTCAAGGGAGCCGACAATGCCCCCATCGATTCAAAAGTTCAACTACAACGCTTGCTATGGAAAGTGCCTCATGTGACCCTTAACGATAGCAAAAAACTGGACATACTCAAAATGGTAAAGAGAGATATGCCTCTACCCATGGAATTTAGAAGCTGGGCACTCCATGAGTATCCGCTATTGCCCACCACCAACACACACAGTTGGTCTGTAAAAACAGCTCGCTATACAGAGAGACCTCTCTACCTGATCGTGGGTTTTCAAACGAATCGCAAGTATCAACAAACCAAAGATGCCTCGCAATTTGATCACCTGCAATTGAGAAATGCACGTCTTTTCCTCAACGGAGCTGTGTTTCCCTATGAAGGACTGGATTTGGATTTTTCAAAAAATAAGTTTGGGCCCCTGTACGACTTGTTTTCTAAATTTCGATGGTCGTATTATCAAAAAGAGAACGGCCCCATGCTACTACCCCAAGCGTTTAAGGCAAGAGCACCACTGATTGTCTTTGACTGTTCTTACCTGGAAGAGTCTGTCAAGCCATCCAATATCGACATTCGACTAGATTTTGAAACGCATGACAATGTACCAGCCAATACGACGGCCTACTGTCTGATTATTCATCACAAACAAGTCAACTATTATCCACTGTCCAACCAAGTGACGAGTGTATAAATAACAGGTCATCCCACGTCAAGCCGCTCAGTCATGTCTTGCTTTAAAGCCTCAAGAGACGTTACATCCATGAATTTAAACTCTGAGGAACAACGTTTCAAGACTTTTGCCACATGGCCAGTGCCTTTCATAAACCCTCAAGCCTTGGCAGCCGCTGGATTCTACTATTTAAAAACAAGAGATGAAGTGAAATGTGCCTTTTGTCCCATCATCATAGACCAATGGCAGGAGGGCGATGAACCCATGCAGGAACATCAGCGCTGGTCACCCACCTGCCCCTACCTGTGCAGAATGAAAGTGGGAAATATACCCTGTCATTCAAGCTATCCCTCGCTTGTGTCTTTGGGTGATGAAAAAAAAACAAGTTACGATACGTGTGGACCGTATGGTATCCATGGTGCTTCGGTGAGCAGCTCACCATCAAAAACGCCTAGTTTAGAGACATTGGGACATCATCGGTGTTATGGACGTTACAAACACAAGAGACTATATTGTTGTATCAGTTGCTATCGTCCTTATCCTAAAATGACAAAAGCCTGTAAGACGTGTTATGATAATAAAATGATGTAATTCTTAAATTCTTATTTTGCATGCCCCCACTGTCCTACCCTAACCTCAATTTTGAAACTAGCATGGCAGGTAAGTCTATGTCATGATCACACCTGATCGTCAGTCAGTCGTCAGTTGACCTTGGTCCAGGCAAGCGTCAACATGTTGCGCACACTCATTGTGGATTGCCAAGGGTTTAAAATTGGTGACAACAAATTTATATTTAAACAAGTGGCCATGATCGATTGTACCACGTTTTGGTTATCACATGAGTAGATTGCTAAGCAGTCAAATGTCTAAACATAAACCTAAGAAACATATTTGTGACCGTTGCTTGCAATATTTTACAACCCCTACGCTTTTGGAACGTCATAGGGTAGATTGTGTTACTCAGGAAGCGGTGAGACTGATATTGCCACAAGGGAACAAGGCTGTGTTAAAGTTTAAGGACATTCATAAGCGTGACACTGTCCCCTATGTGGCAATATCAGTCTCACCGCTTCCTGAGTAACACAATCTACCCTATAACGTTCCAAAAGCGTAGGGGTTGTAAAATATTGCAAGCAACGGTCACAAATATGTTTCTTAGGTTTATGTTTAGACATTTGACTGCTTAGCAATCTACTCATGTGATAACCAAAACGTGGTACAATCGATCATGGCCACTTGTTTAAATATAAATTTGTTGTCACCAATTTTAAACCCTTGGCAATCCACAATGAGTGTGCGCAACATGTTGACGCTTGCCTGGACCAAGGTCAACTGACGACTGACTGACGATCAGGTGTGATCATGACATAGACTTACCTGCCATGCTAGTTTCAAAATTGAGGTTAGGGTAGGACAGTGGGGGCATGCAAAATAAGAATTTAAGAATTACATCATTTTATTATCATAACACGTCTTACAGGCTTTTGTCATTTTAGGATAAGGACGATAGCAACTGATACAACAATATAGTCTCTTGTGTTTGTAACGTCCATAACACCGATGATGTCCCAATGTCTCTAAACTAGGCGTTTTTGATGGTGAGCTGCTCACCGAAGCACCATGGATACCATACGGTCCACACGTATCGTAACTTGTTTTTTTTTTCATCACCCAGAGACACAAGTGAGGGATAGCTTGAATGACAGGGTATATTTCCCACTTTCATTCTGCACAGGTAGGGGCAGGTGGGTGACCAGCGTTGATGTTCCTGCATGGGTTCATCGCCCTCCTGCCATTGGTCTATGATGATGGGACAAAAGGCACATTTCACTTCATCTCTTGTTTTTAAATAGTAGAATCCAGCGGCTGCCAAGGCTTGAGGGTTTATGAAAGGCACTGGCCATGTGGCAAAAGTCTTGAAACGTTGTTCCTCAGAGTTTAAATTCATGGATGTAACGTCTCTTGAGGCTTTAAAGCAAGACATGACTGAGCGGCTTGACGTGGGATGACCTGTTATTTATACACTCGTCACTTGGTTGGACAGTGGATAATAGTTGACTTGTTTGTGATGAATAATCAGACAGTAGGCCGTCGTATTGGCTGGTACATTGTCATGCGTTTCAAAATCTAGTCGAATGTCGATATTGGATGGCTTGACAGACTCTTCCAGGTAAGAACAGTCAAAGACAATCAGTGGTGCTCTTGCCTTAAACGCTTGGGGTAGTAGCATGGGGCCGTTCTCTTTTTGATAATACGTCCATCGAAATTTAGAAAACAAGTCGTACAGGGGCCCAAACTTATTTTTTGAAAAATCCAAATCCAGTCCTTCATAGGGAAACACAGCTCCGTTGAGGAAAAGACGTGCATTTCTCAATTGCAGGTGATCAAATTGCGAGGCATCTTTGGTTTGTTGATACTTGCGATTCGTTTGAAAACCCACGATCAGGTAGAGAGGTCTCTCTGTATAGCGAGCTGTTTTTACAGACCAACTGTGTGTGTTGGTGGTGGGCAATAGCGGATACTCATGGAGTGCCCAGCTTCTAAATTCCATGGGTAGAGGCATATCTCTCTTTACCATTTTGAGTATGTCCAGTTTTTTGCTATCGTTAAGGGTCACATGAGGCACTTTCCATAGCAAGCGTTGTAGTTGAACTTTTGAATCGATGGGGGCATTGTCGGCTCCCTTGAGTGCATTATTATCACTCCTGTCTCTCACCAGATAAAGCACTTGCCTTGCGTTGACCACAATGCGTTGGTGATCTTCAGCAAAGCCTAGAATCAGTTTAAGAGGTAAATATCCAGTAAAGGTCCCATCGGTGTGTACCATCCAGTCATTGGTCGAGTCAGGACACCAACCTGCCATGCAAAGTGTTTTACCTTCTTCCTCACTATAAGAGGGGTATAGTTTCATGACACTGGAAATGCCCACATTTCGAGTGCTATCCACCACGATATCGTTAATGACATAACGTACTTCAGAAAACAGAAAGGCTAAACCATGGTTGGCCAACTTGGATGTGGTAGGTGTAGAGCCATCGGCTTTGGTGAGCCGACCTTCAATCTGAATGACACTTTCATGCGGTAGGGTGTAAATATCTTGGTTGTTGATAACAAATTGAATTTCATCATTGTTATTGAGTCCAGGTGTTTGAGCTTGATAGGAATGGAGATCAATTCTTACCACTCCTGGTTGCTCCTCGATGCGGTTCGCTATCTCTAGGATAGAATTCATCATGAGGGTTGACGTGGTAACCCAAATGCTGTAAAATCTGCTTGTTCTGAGATGTTAACGTGTATTCACGTGGCAAACAACTAACACCATTCCTAGACGGTGTTGTTGTTTTATACACAAACTTCATAGTGGCTTTAGCACCAACTTGTAAGTCACTGGTGTGGTAGAATCTAGATCAATGAGTTGTTGATCTCTATTGATCAGTCTTAATGTTATATTACTAATACTATCAACAGCCACAGCATGAAAAAGCACCACTGGAGGGTTTTCACGAATAATATAGCCATTGGGCGATGTCACAATAAAGTCATAAAGTGAATGCGATGGTTCTTGATTGGTGTACACTTGGCTAATAATATTACACGTCACCGACACATGATGGTCCTCAATGAATTTCACTTCATGGTCTGATTCATGTTTTTGTTGGGCTCCAACACACGTGGTTTAAATCCTAGTAATGGGCCAATGGAATCGGGGTGTGTTTTAAAGTCAATGTTGAATGAGGAGAAAATACTGCAGCAATGAGTGTTAGTATTGCCTACAAGTTCAAACTTGTGCGTTCCGTCAAGAAATGACTTTAAACCATATTGATTGATCAACACCACATAAATGTGTTCATAAATATCATCGATCGTGTATCCACCAGAGTTCAAGGTGAGCACAGAATCATCATAGTAAAACTTGTTGTTCACATTTTCACGTATGTTGTATATTCGATTGTACGTTTCAAGAGAAACAAGTCCTAAACCATAGGGTTTTTCACTCAATTCGATAGGCGGGTAGAAGTCTAGGCTGACTTCAGGTCCACGTCCATGCAGTGTAAACGTTTTACTTTCTGCCGACATACTGGTGGCGTTTTAGCTTATGCTGCGTCTTATATAAAAAAAATTAAACACAAACGTCCACACTGTTGGCTGTTAAACGTTTGCTCACGTTTCACATTATAATATATCTTGATCCTGTTTCCAAAATAGGTCACTAGTTCCATGGGCGGGGGCAAATTCCCAAAACTGTCAAAGTACCATACCGTGGATCCCTCTTTGACATAAGCTACATAATGCGTCCCTGGTCCTCGGTGATCATCCAAATTGACAACAGCACATTCCTGTTTCCAGGGTCGTGGGGGTAATTGGTTTCGCATAAACACACCTCGAAAATGAGAAAGCTTTAGTTGTTTAGCATAGCTTTCCACTTGTTGATGCGTCAGGGCATGTCTCGCTATGGCTGAGGTTAATTTTTTTTTTTTAATATTTCGAAATGGTGAAATCCCAAATCCTTGTTGATAAAAGGCTGGCTTTAAATTGGCATTTCTAGCCCCCATGGCAATCGCTTCCATCGTTTCATTGTGTCGCTGACTTTCTTTGAGTTGTTGCTTGCCCTGCTGCGCGGCTTTAATGGTTTTCGCCACTGCACTGGCACCGCCCAAAAGTGAGCCCAGAGCAGCCAAACCAGCAAATAATGCAGGTAAAAATCCCGCTCGTTTGGGGACGGGAATCACTCGCCCTTGGTTTGAAACCTGTCGCCGACGTTTTGGAATAACCTGTCTCTGTGCTGCTCGAAGGGCTTTCCTTATGGTCAATACATTATTTTTTCTTTTTTTCTTTCGCAAGGGCTTGTCCTCGAATGTTGAAAACCCTGGCTTTGCCAAGGACAATGTCCTTTTTTTAGTCTTTCTCACCACATACCTTTGTTTCACCATGATGATAATGACCAACAACCTTTCACACGAAAGTTTAAATCACAACTAACGTCAAATGGTTATTTTATGGCTGTATATTCCAATTCCACATAAAGTGGGAAGTCGTTTATGGTTTTTCCCGCTTGCTTTTCATCCCATGTCAACATGAGGTGAAAGGATAATTCGTCCCCTGCATTGACCATTTCATGGTCATGAATCAACATCCTATGACCATTTATCTTTATTTGTAAATGGTTCTCATCAGGTATGGCATATTTGATGTGAATGGTTCCATCATAGTGTAATCGATAGTGGCTTAAACCCGAAGCAAGCACATAGGTCAAGTGCTGATCATGGACTAGCGGTAAATGGTTTCTGTCATTCACAGGTTTTTCATTTGTCAGATACACTAAAAACACAGATGGGATAAATTTATAAAGCCTTTTCATTTCATGGGTCACGTAACGCTTGGTACAAACATCGTCTTCGTCTTGTGGGTCTTCCACGTGAATAATCCGATGGTGATTAGCGCTATAGCCATTCACCATAAGCTGGGGCACTTTGTCATAAAACTCATACACTTTGTTATCCACATACTTTTTCGTAGTAACGTCTGTAGACACTTGAGGATGTTTTACATGGGTTAACCGCTTTCCCTTAAAGTCATAATCTCCCTGTTTTGTGCGTGGCACTACTGACCTATCCACATAGTGTTTATTAGCAGGATCTGTTTCCTGTTTAGGATCATGTATGAGGACAGGCCTAGCTTTGGCCATCAACGCACGTCCAAAGACATCCATCGTCAACCTGTAGTAGCAGTCTACTGTTTTTATGACAAGGCTCGGCTTTCTGTATATAGACAGCCGGCTAGCCTGTCTAAGCCTTAGTTGACATGAAGATTATTAAGCAGCAAGAGTCATTCCCCGTGGGGGACATGGTTTCCCATCTCTGTCCCACATCACGTGAACAACGCCATGGTTCACTGTTTCCATCTTCCATTCGCTGCATCATTGTGGGGCCTTCCGGCTGTGGAAAGACAAATCTTTTGCTAACGCTCATTACAGCGCCCAATGGTCTGCGTTTTCAAAATATTTATATTTTTGCAAAATCTCTCTACCAACCCCTCTACGTGTTTCTGGATCAAGTCATGTCTGGATTACAAAAAGAGAATATGGGTTATTTTACATTTTCCATGCAAGAAAATGTGATTTCACCGGATGAGGTAAAGCCTGATTCACTCATGATTTTCGATGATGTATCCACTGAACGTCAAGGCATCATTCAAAGCTATTTCAGCATGGGTCGTCACAAACATATCGATTGCTTCTATCTTGGACAAACGTATTCAAAAATGTCCAAACAGTTGATTCGTGACAATGCCAATGTCATTGTTTTATTTCGTCAGGACGAGAGGAACAGTCGTCACATTTATAATGAACATGTGAATCCGGATATGACCTTTCAAATGTTTACAGAATTGTGTGCCAAGTGCTGGAACAGTCAACGTCATGCCTGTTTAGTGATTGACAAACAAAGTGAACTCAACCAAGGACGGTATCGCTTAGGGTTTGATCATTTTATTGCTATTTAAGGCCTTGTCTCATTCCCCGGCAAGTCATTTGCCAAGACACCATGGCGTTAGCAGAGAGTCAATTGAAAAAGCATATTATTAGAGCAAAAAATACTATTCGCCAAAAGTTTCGTCAATTGAAACAATCACGTGCCAATCATGCTTTGTTTATTCAGCAACATTTAGCACCTCCACTAAAAGCCATGTTGAAACCTTCTTTCAAGCCATCTGAAACGCTACCCACCGTTTCACAAGCCACGCAGACGCTGCACGAGGACCCTGAGGAAGAGGAACAGGAAGATTTGACTAGTGTTAGTGAAGTTGAGGATGAGGAGGAACAAGTGTTTACGCCTCAAAAAAAGGCCGCACCCCTTGCAGAGTTTTTGAGAAAAAAGAAATCCTTGGCCAGGGTCGATACACCTTGCCCTTCCAGGGCGTCTCCGTTTTCACAACTCTTGGCCACCCCTCAACATAAAGCTCAACTGAAAACCATTTTAATAAAATATTATGGATCAACATTGGAACCCTATTTCACCGATCTATTTATTGGGAACACAGATACCACGTATGGTGTTCGCTATGAGGATGATAGTTTTAAAATTGGCGATTCATCCATTAAATTTGCTCGTACTAAAGCTGTCATTAAAAACATCAACTATAAATTAACGCCAGGACTGTTAAAGCTGCTCTTTTCTCGGACACCCTCTTTCCATGATTATACGTCAGAGGATCTTGAAAAATATAAATCCATTTTATTGGATACCCATGCTCACAAAAGACAGTATGATCCCACGCAACAAGTGAATGCCAATATATCTCAAAAATATAAAACCATCATTGCAAAAATGTTTCCCACTAGTCAAAGTATTCGTCGTAAAGTGTCCGCTTCGGGAGTGACTTTTAAACCATTAAAACCCCTTGTGGATGTTACCTACTGGCACAATCCCAATAAGCTCGTCCAGCGGCTACAATTGTTGCATGCCTCACGTCAAGCTGGCCACACCGGTCACGATTGGGAAATTCAAGAAATTGAACAAGAACTTCGAAATGCCAAAATTATTGTTTAAGCCCTCACCCATTAAAATGGGTATTGCTCACGAGTTGCATCGCCCAGCTAGGCGTCACTATCCGCGACTCAAGGTGATTTCACGAGGTGTGGATGAACTTTGGCAGGCTGACTTGGTTGAAATGATACCCTATGCTGGCGTTAACGACGGTGTACGCTATATGTTGACCGTCATTGATGTCTATTCCAAAATGGCCTTTGTTGAACCTGTGCGTCGCAAGTCTGGCCCACTAGTTACCAAGGCCTTTCAACATATTATTCAACACTCCAAACGTCAACCTCAGCTGCTACAAACCGACCAGGGGAAAGAATTTTTCAACAAGGATTTCTCCAGTTTTCTCAAATCTAAGGATATTCACCATTACACCACGTACAGCAATCTGAAAGCCAGTGTGGTCGAGCGGTTCAACCGAACATTGAAAACCCATATGTGGAAAGCGTTTACAGCTCAGGGCACGTATCGCTGGTTGGAAATGTTACCTGAGCTAGTATCACGTTACAATGACACCAAACATAGAACGATTGGGACCAAGCCACGTCTCGTAACTAAAAATATTCAGCGATTGGATAAACTGTTTAACCCCATAAAAACAGCCGATCCTAAACGTCACCGACTGAACATTGGGGATTTTGTGCGTGTGAGCAAATTTAAGTCTGCCTTCAATAAGGGTTACACGCCTCAGTGGGGGACTGAACTATTTCGAATTCGTCGAGTCAACTTGGACACTCCAGTCACCTATTTACTCGAGGACCTCAACCATCAACCCATAAAAGGTAGATTTTATCTCCATGAACTTCAGAAAACAGCATTTCCTCAGCATTATCTTGTGGAAAAAGTGTTGAAACAAAAAGGAAATAAACTCTACGTCAAATGGTTAGGGTTTAACTCTACGTTTAATTCCTGGATCAATAAATTACATGTTGTGTGAACCTGTGTACTTTTTATTTATTCACACATGTTGTACACCACCTATAGCTCTATGTATACAGCGCTCCGCGCTTCATGCATGTTCATACATGTTTGTCTTTCCCTTTCCTCCTGTGTTCTCTCATACATCACCCCCTCCCCTCTCCCTCCCTTCACCTCCCACCAATGCTGTTTGCAGCTCTTGCCTATCTATTGGTTGTGACATCATTCCCACAAGTTGCATCATACTTTTTACTGATTCAGCGATTCCCACGCTTTGAACATTCTCTTATCGTGCACGTGGACAGCTAACGTCCCAGGCGAACACCTGTGCCGGATCAAATTTCACATGAACTTGCATTTTGTCACGTACAAAGCAAAACAGGATGTAACTTGTTAACAGTTATCGCGCACGTGGACAGATAACGTCCCAGGCGAACACCTGCGGTAGATCAAATTTCACATGAACTTGCATTTTGTCACGTACGAAGCAAAACAGGATGTCACTGGTTTAGCCTACATCTGGTTTCACACATGTGTGTGCATGCCTTTCACACTCCCCTGCCACCACGATGGTCAGATTATTTCACCTTCAAGCGTCTTGGTCATTTTTTCCATTACACTTGTTGTCAAGTCAGATCAATGCCTTCCAATAAGCTCAAATGACCTTCACCTCCTCGGCAAGTTTGTTTTCTCTACTCGCTTCGACCAACATAGAATCAAGTTCTCATCACCGTTTACACGTCAAAGGTAAAATATCAGAAAAACGCACCCTCGCTCTGTCATACACCGACCCGTCGAAATAGCGATTGTTCTATTAAGCATGGTCCTTGTGGTTAGCGACAGGTTCGTTGAAACACACACACCCAGCCGTATCGTCTCTCTCAACCACCACGCTTCATAAACATTATAAACAAGTAAAGAAAAAGAAAACGTTATTTCAACATGTATGGCGTTAGGCCCTTTGTGAATTATTTTTTGGAAAAAATATCTCCCACATTTGAAAGGGGGCGTTAGCCCGAGTCCTAGGACACCTCGTACACGTCTCTAGCGTTATTGGTTCGTGACATATCGGCAAAAATCATAAAAAACACGTGTTTACCCCAAAATCGCGTTTCCCAATTTTTTTTAAATTACAACGAGTGGTCCATAGCAAAGAGGACGTCTTCCCGAATCCTTGGACCCATCGTACATGCCTCTAGCGTTATTGCTTCGTGAGATATCGGCAAAATCACAAAAACACGTTTTTACCCCAAAATCGAGTTTCCAATTTTATTAAAAATTATAACGAGTAGTCCATAGCAGAGAGGACGTTACCCCGAGTCCTTGGACCTGTCGAACACGCCTCTAGCGTTATTGGTTCGTGAGATATAGCAAAAAGTCTAAAATCACGTTTTTACCCCAAAAAGACTGTGTTTCCAGATTTTCACATTTTCGACACCGACATTCCCGTAAAGAGCACGACGAGACGAAAAAAACAAATCCAAGCACGCCCTCCTAGCATGGCTCCTTCCATTCCAAGGTCGCAGGGGCTCACCACTTGCTAAGTGGTCCAGCTCTGTCCCCATCCCACTACTACAGGTTTTCATCCTAGAGACTTGAAATTTATTTTTGGGGTAGAGGGGGTAGGGACCATTGATTTACGTCAAACAATATTTTTTGTAGAGTTCCTAGTTTCCAAAATATAGGATTTTCAAAATTCGAGTGTTTTCAAAAAAACATAAAAATTAAAAAAGTTTTATTACAAAATATAAAGGTCATAAAGACCATTCGTTTGAGCCATGGCACAACGTACTATCATGTTTAGTTTTCAAACTATAGCCTATTTTCAAAAACGAAAAATTTTAAAAAAAATTTGAAAAATATAATACATGGTCCATAGGAAAGAGGACGTCAGCCCGAGTCCAACGACACCTCATTTGTCAAAATCGGACCATGGGTTCGCGAGATATGAATAAGCAAAAAGTGTGTACTAACTTTTTGAGCACCTTGTGCGTTAGAACACCCACTACTCCACTACTCACGTCAGTTTTAAAATCCCTGACGGAGCCGGGGATCGAACCCGGGGCCTCCGGGTGAGAGGCAGGCGCGCTACCCCAACACCACGGGGCCGGCTTTCTTCTTCTAGTAGGCTATGTAAATCTGTAGTTAGTATTAGTTATAGTTTTCATTCTCATCTCATCTTCGGTGGTGTAATTGGTAGCATGCTGAACTGCTGTGCCCAAGATAACGGGTTCAAACCCGGCCGAAGTCGTCGGATTTTTTAAGAGCGTTAAAATCCTTCAGTATGCCTTCCTTCGGAGGGGAAGTAAAGCCGGCGGTCCTATGTCATAGATTTGTGATATGTAAAAGATCCTGCTACTAACTGAACTTGTGTGAAGCAAAATTTCTAGGTTAGATTTCATGGAAACGCTCTATCAAAGTTCCAACGTTCACCACTAGGTGACAGCGATATCTGGTAGCGAAAGTTGGAACTACTTGAAATTGAACAGAACTTGTAGCTCACCCCATGGGTGTACACTTGATGCCTCTGGCGAGCCGAACATGTCCTCGAACACTCCCGGCATTAAAATCCATACGCTAAATAAATAAATAAATAAATAAATAAATAAATAAATAAATTCAAAGAATCGATGCCAGTGGTACTGTGCTATAACTCCTTGATTGTTTTTGAGTTTAGCCACATATTATTATTATTATTATTATTATTATTATTATTATTATTATTATTATTATTATTATTATTATTATTATTCATTCATTCATTCATTCATTCATTTCGTATAGGCTATCTATGGACCGCGTCATTCCAACTGTCTCCTACAGGCATTGATATTTGTCCAGTACACCCGCATTTGTTCTTGGTGGACTTCCTTCCGTTCCTGGGTTCAAATCTTTCCCGTTTTCAGCTTCGGTTTTTCTTGGAAACCTTTGCAAGCTTGAAGTTTTCTTTTGAGAGGGGCGCGCTCTTGAATTTCAGTTGGTGTAATCCCCACTACTTTCAGATCTTTATCCAGTTCTCGGTGGACTTCCTTCCATTCCTGGGTCCAAATCTTTCCCGTTTTCAACCAGGTCCATTTTGTTTTCCTCTCCTGAAAGTAAGTTATGTTGTGGTTGGCCAGTCTCGCTGGGCTCATTCGTTTATATTATTATTATTATTATTATTATTCGATTATTAAACAAGATATGAAACATGATGACAACGTTGTAACATATAGGCGTTTGGGAATCTTGAGGAAACTTTTCGTTATTTTTGTGCTATTGAGTTGGCAACACTGACCCTGTAATCACGCCACAAACGGTGGTTTATCAGTTGCACGGTGCACGTATACCGTTGGTGTAGAAAGTAGTCCGAAGTCACTCCTACAGTGCTTTGTCCATGTTAGCAGCTTGAGTCTGCAGTTAGCACCATTATCTCGTGCGTCATGCTGCCTGCTCAGATACTTTGTTTCATTTGAGGGACTTGGTCATTCAGCCCCGTGTACTTGAGTGTGTGTAGAATTTGCTTGATAACTTGTGATAGCGAAATTTGATATTTTTCAATCGGTCAACACGATTGTATTTACCCAATTGTAGTGAGTAGTTCTCTAATCCTGAAGGGGGGCGTGGTCAAGCTGTTAGCCTCTCACCAAGGAGGACTGGGTTCGATTTCCGGTCAAAGCATGAGAGATTTTCCAAGTGAAATGCCTTGCCCTGTGGTTCGGATTCCACGTAAAAAGGAGGTCCCGTGGCTCATAATCACAAGATTCACGGTTACGTAAATCCACAATCTTCCTTCCTTCCTTCTAATCCTGAAAAAAGAAATGAGATTAATAAATATATACAGAGTGTCTTTTATGTACCTTTGGAGAATGATAGGTCGTGTATGGGACGGGTGTAGAAGTAATTTGAGATGGGGAACTTGGGGTCGGAGCGGCTTCCTTAACCTCTAAAATAAGGGCTGATTCAGGCCCTCCACCCGTTGAGTTAGGCAACCGACCCAAGCCTCTAATACTTTTCTCAATCCTTTAACTCTTGGCAAGACTCATTACACCATGTGGCGCAGGTGTAAAGGATATCGTTGCGGTGCAAAAGGCCGGTAGGCCCGGGTTCGATTCCTGGCTTGGGCAATATATATATATATATATATATATATATATATATATATTTAGAAAAGGAGAAAATGATTGAGAGAGGTAATAGAGGCTTGGGTCGGTTGCCTAACTTACAGGGTGGAGGGCCTGAATCAGCCCTTATTTTAGGGGTTAAGGAGCCCGCTCCGACCCCAAGTTCCCCATCTCAAATTACTTCTATACCCGTCCCCTACACGACCTATCATTCTCCAAAGGTACATAAAAGACACCCTGTATATTAATATTAACACAAGGGAAACCTCACCGATGCCATCGGAAGGAGACGCCTGGCTTTCTACGGCCACCTGTATAGAATGGACCATCACAGACTGTATTATAAGATCTTCAAGGTAGCCAAGAAGGGTAAAGCCACTGTCCCTTGTGGATCAAACAAATTGAGAAGGATCTTGCTGAACTTAATATTCAGAAATATACAATCAATGACAGGAGTCACTACCGTCTGACAGTTGAAACCAGGCCTTTCCTCACATCCATTACAGAAGTTCACCACAACGCGTCCAGGAAATGGTCCGAGGAACGTAAGATAGAGTTCAGCAAGAAAATGAATGATTACTGGTCCAATAGAAAGGCTCAACTTTCAGCATGAAAGCAGCCGCCAAACAATACACCAAAATCACCAGAAGCGGCAGACAACAGCGAAAGCACAAACACCTTGGCCCAAACGACCAAAGAAGAAGAAATATTTAGGCTATTAATCTCATGTTAATCTCATGCAATTTTTCTTCTGGATTAGAGAACAACCTTATATAATTGGGCATAATAGTGTTGACCGACTGAAAAGCATTACATTTTGATTACTAAGGCAACACTGAAAAATAAACCAACACGATAATAATAATAATAATAATAATAATAATAATAATAATATCGTATGGCCTCGGGTACCGATTGCAAGCTTTGTAATTTGACACCCAGAGGGTAGCTTGCATGTCGAATTTCGTTGTTCCTTGAATCCCTATGAAAGTCAAGGAGGTTAGATAATTATCTAGGCTCCTTGAACACTATAGCGCTTTCTAGTAGAGAAATGAGGAACTTTGTGTTGGCGGAAACTTCCGAGATTAATTTTGCCATTATGAACACGGCCTACTGAATTCAAATGGGTTCTTTGACATGCCAACATCGTATGACATGCGTGTCGTATTTTTGCCGCCTTTCAAAAATCACTTACCACGGCCAGGAGCGAACCTGAAATCTTGGGGTTAGTAGACCGACACGCTATCCACTCACTCACCGTGGGAAGCACCAACACGATAATTACTAAGATTATTATTTATTGAAAAAGTAGCCACCGTGGCTAAGGCGGCACCACGCCGGCCTCTCACCGCTGGGTCCGTGGTTCAAATCCCGGTCATTCCATGTGAGATCTGTGCTGGACAAAACGGAGGCAGACAGCTTTTCTCCGGGTACTCCGATTTTCCCTGTCAACATTTCATTCCAGCAACACTCTCCACTATCATTTCATTTCATCTGTCATTCATTTAATCATTGCCTCAGAGGAGTGCGTCAGGCCTCGACAGCCGGCACAGTTCATATCCTCGCCGCTAGATGGGGGCTTCATTTATTCCATTCCTGACCCGGTCGGAGACTGGAAGCAGGCTGTGGACTTTCATTTTCATTATTTATTGAAAAAATCTAGTCATTGTGCAACCTTATTACCGGCTGCCACTGATGGTAAATACATATGCTGAGTGACTTCCACTGAACACGATTCGAGAGCGACAAATAAAGTACTTCCCAAAAACTCTCCTCGTAGGGGAGTGTATTGTTAACCTGGGCTTACTGATAGGCCCGACGAGAGGTAGGGGAAGCGGATCTGTAGCCTTGGGGCCCGGACTCGCTGAGGGGCCTCCGAACGTAGACATTTTATGATATTCATATACACCATAAGAAATGTATTTTATAATAATCCAGAGCCCGGATTCGTAAGCACAATCAAATGGTGAATTAAGCGAGCATATAAGCACGAAAAATGAAACAAATAAGCACAAAAAATAAGCAAATAAAAATTAAACCATTGTTTCATAGATTGCTTACCTTACGTAAGATTGTTACAGTACACCAGGAAGGTCATCTTGAGATTTTCTTGTGAGAAGCTCCTGCGTTTGTCACTGAAGAATGTTTCATACAGTGAAAATGACGTTACAGGAACAAGTGAAAAGCACCACAGTTCTTTTTGAGTGATTTCGTCTTAGATATACGTTTCTGTACCAGAAATCTTTTTAGAAATTATACACAGTGTTTCGTAACAACGGTGTTCGTTAATACCTTACTGAGTTTCTCAAAGACAGTTATTCCAATACCGCGAGTCGCTGAAGACAACGTTACTGATATTTCATCTATCAAAGAAAGTGAATGTTCCAAGGTATTATTTGGAGCTCCCAACTGTGTTTCAATAGCAGGTAATTTGAAGAAACGGTTATGGATGTACTCTATCATATCTTGGATGCAAATACATGTAGCAAAACATTCCTATGCTGCAGCAATGCTGGCAGCATCTTCTGCATTTAAGGAATCCAACACGGTTTATACTTCATTGACATGTTCTGCGTAGTATGACACAGCCTTTAAACCACGAACTCCTTCCAGTTAAAACTGGCTGAGAAGGTAAAGACGAATTTGAAAGGACTTCATGAAATTTTTGAACTCTAATCGGTGACTTTGCAGACACTTTCTTCACGCTAGAGACAAGAAGATCTACGTCTTTATATTGGATCTATTATATCCCCTTTGTTCCTGTTTCAGCGACACGATGCAAACAACCGTGAGCAAGACACGTCAGGTGAACTAACTTAGCATAAAGGACGTTTAGTCAAGTTCCTGATTTAACAATATATGGAGCAGCATCACTGAGAAGTAACAATACATTGTCATACCGTGCCCCTTCTGGCCACAAGATAGCTAACGAATCATTGAAATAGTGGAATGATTTACTCGGTCAAGTACCGTGCTTGTATATTAAGAAGATATTGTTACGTGCCACCCCTTAGTGGCACTTTTGTTAACTGGATTACGGTGGGGGTACAAAGCACAACACCAATTACAGCTTAAAGAAATAATTAACTTTATTGCGGCCAGAAAATTACACTAGTCAGCAAATACAAGCACTTAGGAGCCTTATTCCAGTTTCCTCAAATCCCTTCCTTATGCGCTCTTGGCCCCTTTCACTTGCAACAGACCACAGAAGTTAATCCGTCCTAATGAGTACGGTGGCCTTGACAGAAACTACCTGTTCCTCTCATTTATGTTCTCCGACCACAATTACTTACGATCACTTGCTGCAGGCTATTTCGCTGTCCACAAGCTGGGAGAAACAATGTCACAGGATTTCGTAACTCGCACAGCACTTCGTCACCACACTTCTGTCGCACAAGATAATCGCTCGCACTAGCTCGTAAAACACAACAACAACTGCTTCACGGGTCACTCTTATATAGCAGGCCGGTGACTCAATAAATGGTTCTAGATCCATCCAGAGTCCACGGCTTCTCGAGGTTTCCACCGCTGGTCCAGTCACGAATCTTCTGGACTATCCCTTTGTCTGTAGTAGCCCTGTTGCATAAGGCGCGCGCAATACAGGAGGCAAGCCACAGCCCAGCCCCTGGGGCAGTTGTGACTCAAGCGGCGAGCGATGACACAAACTCACAGCCGTAACACCACCCCCTTCCTAAAAAGGCTGATCGTCCCGATCAATCATTGGTCCGTCTGTGTCCCTCCGTAGGCTGCCAGGCGATCTCGATGCACGATCTTCATCTTCGCCCTCGGGTTCCGCTGGATCCTGTAGACGACATCGTTGATCCGTTTCACGACTCGGTACGGGCCCTCCCAGGACTTCTGAAGTTTGGGTGACAGGCCTTTCTTCCGTAATGGGTTAAAGAGCCAGACCAGGTCGTCCTCGTGGAATCCGCCGGCATCCGTCTGCTGGTCGTATCGGGTCTTCATTCGGTCGGTCTCGATCCGCAGTTTCCTCCTCGCGAACGCGTGTACGTCCTCCAGTTGGTCGACCAGTTCTTGACAATATTGGCTTACCGGGATCGGATCATTCCCAGGTCGGCCAAAGGCAAGATCGACAGGTAGACGGAGCTCCCTCCCAAACATGGCCCGGGCTGGTGTGCACCCGGTGGCTTCATGCACGGCGGCGCGGTAGGCCAGGAGAAATAGTGGAAGATGTTTGTCCCAATCCCTCTGGTGCTCGCTGACGACTATTCGAAGATGGTTCTCGATGGTGCGATTGAATCGCTCTACCATCCCGTCGGACTGAGGGTGTAGTGGCGTTGTCCTTGTCTTCCGGATTCCCAGCAGCTGGCATAGGTTTTGGAACACCTGCGACTCGAAGTTCCTCCCTTGGTCGGAGTGCAGCTCCAGGGGTACTCCGTACCGGCTGACGAATTCCTTCACCAGGGTCTCTGCAATCGTCGCGGCTTCTTGGTTAGGGAGCGCATACGCCTCCGGCCATTTGGTAAAGTAGTCGCTGACGACTAATATGTAGCGGTTCCCTGCCTCGCTTAACGGGAATGGCCCAGCAACATCGATGGCCACTCTCTCCATGGGGCCGCCCACGTTGTAGGTCTTCAGTGGACCCCGTCGTCTTCGTCCTGGGCCCTTGCTGGCTGCGCAATCGTGGCACCTCGCGCAGTGGTTCTCCACGTCTGTTCGGCATCCGATCCAGTAGAACCGCTCTCTCAGCTTCTCCAGGGTCTTCTTTATCCCTAGGTGTCCACCAGATGATCCTCCATGAACTTCCTTCAGGACTTCCTCCGTCATAGCCTTTGGAACGACGACTTGTTCCCGAGATGTCTTCCCGTCGGTGCTCTCCCAGGTACGGCAGATGAGGCCATCCCTTACAATCAGCGAGTCCCACTGTGCCCAGTAGGACTTAAACTTTGGGCTGCAGTCACTCACAATGTTCCACCCGGGTCTGGGGACACAGGCCCTCTTCCATTCGGCTATCAGTCCCAGGTCATCATCCTCTGCTTGTGCCCGCGTGAAAGATTCGCGGCTCCAGTTCCCTTGAAGTTCCACAGTAGTCCTTCGGCACTGTATCCCGGTGTTCTCCTCCCGTCGGGCACAGAAGGTGCAGTCTTCGGGGCACGGTCTTCGTGACAGGGCGTCGGCGTTAGAATGCAGTTGGCCTTTCCTGTGCTGAATCTCAAAGTTATACTGTTGAAGCCTCTCTAACCACCGCGCGAGTTGACCCTCGGGCTGCTTGAAGTTCAGGAGCCACCGCAGGGATGCATGGTCGGTCCTGATGAGAAATTCTTGCCCGTACAGGTACTTGTGGAAGTGTTCAATGGTCTTCACGATGGCGAGCAGCTCCTTCCTGGTGACGCAGTAGTTCCTTTCTGGCTTTGACAAGGCCTTGCTGAAGTAGGCCACTACTCTCTCCTCGCCGTCCACTACCTGCGACAGGATTCCCCCTATGCCAAGGTCGCTGGCATCGGTATCGACGATGAACCTTGTTCCAGGTCTGGGGTATGCCAGAATAGGCGCGGTGCACAGAGCCTGCTTGAGTTGTTCGAAGGCACTGTGGCATTCTGCTGTCCACGTGAAGAGTTGGTCCTTCTCAGTCAGGCGATGTAAAGGTTTGGCGATGTCGGCGAATCCCCTCACGAAGCGACGGTAATAAGTGCAGAGTCCCAGGAAGCTTCGTAGTTGGGACTTGTCCTTCGGAACTGGCCACCCCCTCACAGCTGCGGTCTTCTCTGGGTCGGTGCGCACCCCTTCCTCGGAGACGATATGCCCAAGGTACTGGACCCGCTTCTGGAAGAGCTGACACTTCTTGGGGCTCAACTTCAGCTGGGCAGCCCGTAGCTTCAACAAGATCTCCTTCAGGTTGCTGTAGTGCTCCTCGAAGCTTCTCCCCAGAACGATGACGTCGTCTAGGTAGACCAGGCATGTCTTCCAGTGTAGTCCCCTTAGAATGGACTCCATTAGCCTTTCGAAGGTCGCAGGGGCGTTGCACAGACCGAATGGCATGACGGTGAACTGCCAGAGCCCGCTGCCCACAGAGAACGCCGTTTTCTCGCGGTCCTTAGGGTGGACCTCCACCTGCCAGTAGCCACTCTTCAAATCCAAGGTGGAGAACCATCTTGACCCTGATATGGTGTCCAGCGTGTCGTCGATCCGGGGTAGAGGGTAGCTGTCCTTCTTCGTGACGTCGTTCACCCGCCTGTAGTCCACGCAGAACCTGGTGGAACCGTCCTTCTTCTTCACAAGCACGACCGGAGAACTCCAAGGACTATGTGATGGCTCGATCACCCCTTGCTCCTTCATCTCTTCTACCATCCGGTCGACTTCGGCTTGCTTGGCGAGCGGGACACGTCGGAATGGGGCCCTAATCGGTGCGCTGTCCCCAACGTCGATTCTGTGCTGGACCAAGCTTGTCCTGCCGAAGTCTTTGCTCCCCACGGAGAAGACATCCTGGAATTCGCGTAGCAGGTCCTGAAGTTGGCGTGATTGCTCTTCGTCTAAATGGTCCTGGGATCCTTGGTACAGCTTCTGTAGTTCTTCTGGCAGTGTGCGTCTTCTTCGGTTGTCCGTCTGCAGGTGTCCGTCCGTCGTGTCGGTGATGCGGGCAATCCAGGTAACGGGCTCGCAGACCCCTAGGTTGGTGTCCCGGTGAACCGTAATGTCGTAGTCGTTCAGGTTGGACAAGCGGACGTACGGCCGAGACGTCGTGTTGATGAGCGTCTTGGCAACTAACAATCCTTTTGTCTGGATGTCCTCATATTTTGGCTCGATGACAGCCGCCACTCCCTCAGCAGTTCCGTCGACAATTACGGCAGCGCTGACCTCCGTCCTGGCGGGAACGATGACGTCTTCTCTCAGCCTTACTCGTCGTGCGGTGATGGACTCGTGCGCAGGTTGCAAAGCAAGTTCCTCACCTCCGAAGTGCAGAGTGTTGGTACTCAGATCCAAGATGATGTTGTTCTGGTCCAGGAAGTCCAGTCCGATGATCACTTCATTTGATACGTCAGCCACAAGCACTGGATGTTTTATCGCCCGTCGACCAATGACGAACTCCAGTGATGCTTCGCCATGTACCGGTGCGGTCTCTCCGGTCGCGGTTATTAGCTGGAGGTTCCTTTGTGTGGGTTGAACTCTCCACTTCGGGATCACGGTGGGACTGACGATGGTCCTCGATGCTCCCGTGTCGATTAGCATGGGCCAGCTCTCTCCGTTGACGACTCCGTCGACCATCAGGCTGCTATTATCCCTCCGTAACTGCGTCACACGAACTTGGACTGCCGGGGCTTGACGACTGTCACAAGCCAACCTTTGCCCCCCTAGGCTGGCTGATACTTGCTTTCCTGGGCCGCGCGGTTTCCCTACGACTGACTGTCCCGACGGAAACCCTTGGCGGCGGCGATCACCGCAGTCCTTGCTCAGGTGGCCTCTCTTACGGCAGGTCCAGCAGGTCGGTAGTCCTCTTCCGGGCCGCCTCTCCGGATGTCCTTCGGCTACGTTTTTGTTGGTGGTACTGCGATTCTTGAAGAAACGGCTTAGCGCCTCCATCAATTCGTCGGCCAGGGGCTTGGTCTTGTTGGTTTTTACTGGTTCGTCGACGTCCACTTGACGCACCCGCGTGTGCATTCTGGATGGCTGTTTTGCCGTCTCGAACTCAAGTGCGTGGCTCAGCGCATCTGCCAGGGTCTTATTGCGCGTGAGTCGCAGCGCCTGTTGAGTGTCCGAGTCCCGTAGCCCGTCGGTGAAAGTCTGCGTCGCTATCTGCTCCAGAAAGTCGGCCGGCGCTGTTGGGTAGGCGAGCCTTACGAGGCGTGCGATGTCCATCTCGAACTCCTGCAGGGTTTCCGCGTTCTTCTGTACCCGGGTCCGGAGCTGCATCCGATAGGCCTGCTGAAGATGGCTATCTCCATATCGGGACTCCATATGGGCGATCAGGGAAGCGTAGTCCTGGGATCCAGTCGGGATGGCCTGAAGGACGTTAAGGGCGTCACCTCTCAGCGCTACAATGAGAGCTGTAGCCTTTTCTGTGCTGTTCCAGTTATTTATGGAACAGGCCGCCTCGAACTGACGTAAGTAGGTGCTCCACGGGACCTTTCCGTCGAAGGTTGGGGGCGTCACTCTGCTATGTCCCGTTCCTAATATTCCCGGTGTAACGGTGGGCGGGCGTTGGCGCAGCTCGGCAACTTCCTCTCTTAGAGCGTTGAATTTCTCCTCCACCCCCGTCAGTGGGCGTTGGCGCAGCTCGGCAACTTCCTTTTGTAAGGCGTTGAATTTCTCCTCCACCCCCATCAGCGGGCGTTGGCACAGCTCGGCAACTTCCACTTGTAAGGCGTTGAATTTCTCCTCCACCCCCATCAGCGGTCGTTGGCACAGCTCGGCAACTTCCTTTTGTAAGACGTTGAATTTCTCCTCCACACCCATCAGCGGGCGTTGGCGCAGCTCGGCAACTTCCACTTGTAAGGCGTCGAACTTCTTTTCCACTGCCGTGACTTCCTCACGCAGACCCAGTTCTAATTTCTTCAGGTCCTGTGTCAACTTATTCTGACCGTCTTCCATCTTCTTCTGGCCGTCCTCTATCCTCTTCAGGTCCTCCGCTAGCTTATTTTGACCGTCTTCCATCTTCTTCTGGCCGTCTTCTAGCTTCTTCTGGCCGTCTTCTAATTTGGTAGTTAGCTCCTTGGCTAACTTCTTCTGGCCGTCTTCTAGTTTGGCAGTTAGGTCCTCGGCTAACTTCTTCTGGCCGTCCTCCATCTTCTTCTGGCCGTCCCCCATCTTGGTTTCCATGCCATTTAACTTTTCAAGCAATGCTGCCAATTTCTCCTCCATTTTAGTTGTTTGTCTTGTAAAGGGCATGCACTCACAGGAAAATTAGAGAAAATGACCTGCTCGGGTTTTGAAACCAGGACCGTCAGGTGTTGTGCTTGAGTTCGTAATCCGGCTTCTGACACCAGTTGTTACGTGCCACCCCTTAGTGGCACTTTTGTTAACTGGATTACGGTGGGGGTACAAAGCACAACACCAATTACAGCTTAAAGAAATAATTAACTTTATTGCGGCCAGAAAATTACACTAGTCAGCAAATACAAGCACTTAGGAGCCTTATTCCAGTTTCCTCAAATCCCTTCCTTATGCGCTCTTGGCCCCTTTCACTTGCAACAGACCACAGAAGTTAATCCGTCCTAATGAGTACGGTGGCCTTGACAGAAACTACCTGTTCCTCTCATTTATGTTCTCCGACCACAATTACTTACGATCACTTGCTGCAGGCTATTTCGCTGTCCACAAGCTGGGAGAAACAATGTCACAGGATTTCGTAACTCGCACAGCACTTCGTCACCACACTTCTGTCGCACAAGATAATCGCTCGCACTAGCTCGTAAAACACAACAACAACTGCTTCACGGGTCACTCTTATATAGCAGGCCGGTGACTCAATAAATGGTTCTAGATCCATCCAGAGTCCACGGCTTCTCGAGGTTTCCACCGCTGGTCCAGTCACGAATCTTCTGGACTATCCCTTTGTCTGTAGTAGCCCTGTTGCATAAGGCGCGCGCAATACAGGAGGCAAGCCACAGCCCAGCCCCTGGGGCAGTTGTGACTCAAGCGGCGAGCGATGACACAAACTCACAGCCGTAACAATATGATCTACTGCCTGCTTTCATGACGCCAACAACAGTACTACATACACACTGTCCTGCTGCATCTGTGGTTTCATCAATAGAAATCCATATTTGTACGTGCTTTAGTTGATCCCGAACTTGACAAATTACGTCTTGAAAACACTGATGCAAATAGGTTTCTCGCAATGTACATTCGTCCGGCACCCTTCTGTTGTGTTGTTTTTAATCCCCCAAAGCTGCTCATTATTTACAGCTTATTCGCAGTAGAAGATATTCGGTGGGGCATTCCAAGTTTCTCCGGTAATTTCAACTAAGCAGTGCTATTTCACAACATCCTGGGGCTTCCCCCTGTTACACTTATACCATATAGCTTATATAAAATGGGGAACGAATTGTTTGAATGATAAAATGAGTGAAAATTTAGTTTTAAATGTAGCCTACATGTTTTGGGTAAAATAAGCTATTTTAATTAAAAATTATAAAACAAGTAAGCAAACCCGTATTTTAGCGAGAAAAGCACTTATAAGTATTTATAAGCATTATGCTTAGAAATCCGTTCCCTAATAATAACTATTATCTTTATGTCTTCGCGGCCAAAGAAATAGTAAAGTTTCCACTATTTATAGGGAGGAAAGTTTCTAAATAAAGTTTCAACTCACCTAATAACCCCAAAGCATTACGAACCTTTGCAAATTACAATTTTAGCACCTATAAGATTGTGAAAGGCGTTGAACTAGTTATTGTGATGAGATAGAGTAAAATGTTCACTCAGATACAACGGAAACGACATTACAAATTTACTTATTTATTTTTTTATTTAGTCAATTTACCCTCTAGGTTGGTGGTTCCCACGGACTCAGCGAGGGAACTCACCACTACCGCCGCTATGGGCAGTGTCCTGGAGCTGGGAACATCTGGTAGGGATGGATACAACTGGGGAGGTGTGATCAGCACTTCGCCCAGGCGGCCTCACCTGCAAAGCGAACAGGGGCCTCATGAGGGATGGGAAGGGAGGAAGATTGGGATGGATAGGCTAGGAAGAGGGAAGGAGGCGGCCGTGGCCTTACAGTAGGTACCATCCCGGCATTTGCCCGAAGACGAAGTGGGGAACCACGGAAAACCACTTCGAGGATGGCTGAGGTGGGAATCGAAACCCCTCTACTCATTTGGACCACCCGAGGCTGAGTAGACCCCGTTCCAGTCCTCATACCACTTTTCAAATTTCGTGGCAGAGCCGGGAATCGAACCCAGGACCTCCGGGGCGGCAGTTAACCATGCTGACCGCTACGCTACGGAGGTGACATTGCAAATTTACATTGAACAAAATTAGTACGTTCCAAAAAAAAGGTAAATTAAAAAATACAGTTTTTAGGGGCCTTAAAAATAAAAATGCAAATTTGATAATTCTAGGATGTCATGGGACAAACAAATGTGGTGGGGTCCGTAAGCCCAAGTCATAGGGACCGTGTCAGCTCTCCACGGCCCTGCCTGGGCCTGCTTGTTGAGATCCAGCCAGTTCTTTCCCATCAGTTGCGATAATTACAGTGACTATTTCTTTGCTAGGGGAACTAAGAGCTCCCTCAACATTATTTCTTCCATGTATAACCTAGCTGTGAGTACGCACAGTGATCTCATTGTGGGAATTCGCTATTGCTGTTATCAAAACACACAAGCTAAGGCCGACATGATAAACAGTTTTTCTCGTATTTACGATGTAACGAGCACCGTTCAGTGAGATCTCTGTTATCTGTTGCTACGTTCACTAATCATAAGGGAAATTGGACTCCTCGGGGGCTCACGCCTAATGGGACGTGGGTTGCCGTCCACGTAATCCCAGATGAGTTCACTTACAGATGAGGCCAAATTATTAGAAGATGGTTGGTTCCTCAGTTTAGGGGCTGCGACAACGCGGTCATGTAGCCCCGTGTACTTTGGGTGTGTGTAGAATCTGTCTGATAACCGGTGTTAATTGTGATGGCTGTATTAGGGTGTGTATCTGTTTTTAATTTAAGTACAGACTGCAACTTAGAATTTTTCAAATAGTTCCTACTTTTGCCGTCAAACACCACCGTCAACGACTACTAGGCCTAGTTCAGAACTTAGCTACTAGAGGCCACCGCAGTCGGTCTTGGTAACAAATGTAGAAACCTAAGAGTGTTGTTTACATTCTTAACCTATCCAATTTAGCTTCACACAGGTGTAATTAGTGGAAGGTTCTTTAACATGCCATAAATCTATGACATGGGACCGCCGGCTTTACTTCCCCTCCGAAGGAAGGTATACTGGGGGATTTTAAACGCTCTTAAAAAAATCCGACGGCTTTGGCCGGGTTTGAACCCGCTATCTTGGGCATAGAAGCTCAGCATGCTACTAACTACGCCACCGAAGAGTTTATACTTTTCTCAATAATTTGCAACTCTGTTAAAGTGACTGTTGTTGTTGTTGTTGTTGTTGTTGTTGTTGTTGTTGTTGTTGTTTCAGTCTTCAGTATTGTTTGATGCAGGTCTCCACGCCTCCCTGTCCTGAGCTAATCGTTTCATCTCTGCTTAGCTACCATATCCTACATCCTACAACCTTAGTCTACCCTTGCAGTTCTTATCCTCGACCCTTCCTTCCACAACTAAGTCTTCGATTCCTGGGTGTCTTAGTATGTGTCGAACCACTCTGCATTAGCAGTTGGGTAGTTTATTAGCTGAGGAATAACCCACCCACCAAGGGAAGATGATTAGGAAAAGGAAGTAGATTTTGGATTGGAGAAAAAGGATAGAAAAATAGGAGGAGAGTCCCACAAAATTAATAAGTTTAACTTTAAACACACTTAAAGGTGGTTGCCACCGAAAATCCGCTTTTGGATACCTAAAATGAGTAAGGACTTGGTTTAAGCTGACGAGAAACACAGATAGAACTTGGGCGGTTTGCAAGAGAGTGGCTTTCGTATAATCCCTCTCAAGCATATATAAAACTACTATGGGGAAGAGTGATGGTCTGGCAAGACTGAGAGGAACAAATTTACTGTATGTCTGCTCAAAGAAATTCGTTTTTCCAAAATAATTCGAAGAATGCCAATGATTTAACTCAGGTTTAGTATTTTCAATTTCCAAAATTATGGAGTTCCGGTAAAGGCGACCAAGTGTCTCTAAGAAGGTAAATGATAAAAGATTATACCTTATGGAGTAATTTTGGTAAATGAACCAATGGTTGCATTGGAAAATGGCTAAGCTTTTACTCAGCGAGGAGCCGGCTAAAAGTTTAGACAAAAAGAAACACTTGTCTTTTAGAAAACTGACCATAAGTTTTCGGAGAGGGTCTCCACAAGCAGGTAGCTGGCTTAGCGAGCTTTACTTGCCTTACTGGCCAATTAGAATTAGCTATTAAAGCTAGTAGAAACTTTAGTGAGATGAAAATTAAGAGTTCTTGCTCAAATGCAACAAATGGTGAAAGCCCTATTAATGACTTTAATGGCATTGAGTAGGGAGAGCCAAGGAAGACAGGATTGTGCCTAAACTTTGTATTAGAAAATGAAAAAGCGAAAAGAAACGCTTCATTTATTTAACAATTCAAAGAAGTTTGAGGAAATTAACAATTATGTAATATAATTTTGACAAACATAGTTCATTTAAACTTTTTTAAGAAATGGGGTCGCAGACCTCCTCACATTAAACGATTGCTCCAGGCAATTGACAATTTATGAGGTTTGAAACCTTACATGTTTCTAAAATCTTTATAAGAAAATAAAAAGACATGTGTAGTAATTAAAGTTTAAACATTTAAATTTAGTACAAAGAGTGTACTTTAAGAAATTATTGAGAGAATGTTCTAGAGAAAGTGACAACTTCGAAAATAACAATAAGAAAAACATGAAGAATAAGATGGAAGTTTCTACAACTTCTTATATTTAAACAGAATTACTATATGAGAATTATACAAAAGAGAGCAGGTCACTTACTGTGAAACCTGAAGAAAGTTAAAAGGAAGGTTCTAGACTTCCCAAGTTTGAGTAGGAATCACTAGCCAAATGGGACAGTTTCCATTTCGTGAAACCTGAACATGACTCGCTCAAGAGTTTAAAGAATTGTTTTCCCTGATTATAGGAAAGGAACAACGTGAATTTGAATCGTGTGTCGCACACGTAATTATACAGAATTTAATTAATGTTAAACTAGCAAAGTTGGAAGGGCACTTCGTGAGTGACACCTTATAGAAAAGTTACAATTTTATTAATATGGGTGGTTAGTAGAAGGTTGAGGAAAGATAATTGGGATATAGGATCAATGTTCATGGCCATATTTAATGTAAACGGACGATCGCGACGCGGTAGAAACGTGGAGCAAGCACTGGTTATCACTGTAGTCTATAAAGATGGATGCAAAGTTCACTATAGAAACACTAAAGTTTATGAGAAAGAAAATTATTGCAATTATGGAAATAACTGATTGCACTATATAGGTGAGAGTCTATTTCTTGAGAAAGTTGTGAGTTACAATTAAATGTGCCATAGAACATTCCAGCGGTTCCAGCGGTGGAAGAAAGTTAGCTATTGAGCTTTTAATTCAGGAATGATATTCTTCAATTTTAAATAACATACTCACAAGTGAGTGAAATTTTCAACGGCAGGACTTGTAGATGAAATACCGAATCTAGAAGGTTCCAGAACGACCTTGGTAGAAAAATGGGGTTGAGAAAATCCAACGGAGGAACTAGCTTGGTGAATTATAGACAGCGGGTATTAGGTAATATCCCACGTAGCGAGAGGATTTCTCATTTGAATAGCTTAAGAAAAGCTCTTTTTAGTAAGATTAGCTTATAAGAGCAAAAGCTAAACATGGCAAATCCCACGAAGAATGATTTTTGCCCCAAAATAAATAATTTCACACTGTCTATAAAAGTATCGTTAAAAGCACGTGGAAGTTAAAACCATGAAGATGAGGTTAAAACTTTAAGATGGTACTTATCTTGATTTCATGTTGAAGGCGAAGTTTCCTTTGATGACAACTACTTTGCCAACATGGCGTAGAAGAGAGTGTGCCTCTTGGTTTGAGGAGACTAGCTCGAGAGGAGCCTTAACTGATCGAGTCAACTGCCGACTGAGAAGTGAGACCTGCTCAACGGAGCACGGAGGGTCCAAGGTAGGGGAAAAGAGTGGGGGGTAGGAGACAAAAGGAGAACATATAAACATTGCCAACTTTAAAACAAAAAATTGATCTCTTGCTGAGCCGGTCTTCAAAGAGTTGATAACAGATGATACTAGCACAGCATGGTGAGTAAAAGAGTAGACGTAGTTCTCTTGCTCATGGAGATAATAGCTGGCGATGGCAGCAAAATCTGGTGGCCAGATGGAGAAGGAATTCCTCTTGCACGAGGAAGAGTTGAAGAGCTTCAGATATTCGCTGCTATATGACGCTAGGTGGGTCATAGAATATATATCTGGAACAGACTCATAAAAGATATAAGCGACCTGAACCCCTAAGAGAAAACAGAAGATCACTGTTGGTGTTTGACAAAGAGGAAGGAAAGAACATGCAAAAGCATTGAAAATTATAATCTCTGGTACCGTGTATTCCAAGAATACACCAGCAGTCACCAGAAACATCTCTCCTCTCCTAATCGTCTTAATACCTATTTATTGTTACTCTATCTACCCCCCTGGTCTTCATCATTCTCCTGTTACACCACACTTCAAATGCTTATATTCCCCTCTTCTACTGCGCCAACAGTCCAAGTTGCACTTCCATAGAGCACCACGTTCCAGACAAAGGCTTTCAAAATGACTTTCTAATGCCCAAATCTACATATTTTGTTGTCAACAGATATTTTTCCTGGAGAAATGCTTTCCTTGCCTGGGCCAACCTAATTTTTATATACTCTTTGCCTCGTCCATCACTGGTTATTTTGCTTCCTAAGGAACAGAAGTAAAGAACGTCCTTGAGTCACTGATGGCTGTCATATACTTCATTTTTAATCGATTTCCTGTTTCGTGTAACATCTGTGAGGCATCGAGGTCCTTAATCCGCCAATGTTCTTAACCAAACTTCACTTGTATGTCACTGCCCAGGAGTAACAGGTAAAAGAAAAAGACAACTACTAATTACGTATTGATTTGAAAGAGTTTTGTACATAAAAGCGTGTTATTTTGTGATAAATATCTTATGTATTATTTCTTTCAGGTTAGGGTGTATAAATACTTGCCCCCGCCTAATGTAATTAGGCACAATTTGTATTGACCGATTGGAAAGCTTTCTTTAATAGAACTAGGCAACATTCAAAATGGGCTCATTCTTCTTCTTCTTCTTCTCCTTCTTCTCCTCCTCCTTGTTCTTCTCCGTCTTCTCTTCCTTCTCCTTCTTTTTCTCCTTCTTCATCTCCTGCTTCTCCTTCTTCTTCTCCTCCTTCTCATTTTTCTTATTCTCCTCCTTCTTCTTTTCCTCCTTCTTCTTCTTCTTCTTCTTCTCCTCCTACTTCTCCTATTTCTTTTCCTTATTCTCCTCCTTCTCCTCCATCTTATTCTTCTCCTCATTTTTCTCCTTATTCTCTTCCTTTCTCATCTTCTTCACTTTCTTCTCCTCCTTCTTCTTCTCCTCCTAATTCTCCTCCTCCTTTTTCTCCTCATTTTCCTTCTTCTTCGTCTTCTTCTTCTCCTCCTTCATCTCCTTCTTCTTCCCTTCTTCTTCTTCTTCTCCTCCTTATTCTTCTCCTCCTTCTTCATCTTCTTCTCTTTCTTCTCCTCCTTCTTCTTCTTCTCCACCTTCTTCTTATTATTCTCCTTCTTCATCTTCTTCTCTTTCTTCTCCTCCTTCTTCTTCTCCACTTTCTTCTTATTAATCTCCTTCTTCTCCTTCTTCTTTTCCTCCTTCTTCTTCCCCTTCTTCATCTACTGCTTCTCCTTCTTCTCGTTCTTCTTATCCTCCTTCTTCAGCTTCTTCTCTTTCTTTTCCTTCTTCTTCTTCTCCTCCTTCCTCTCCTTATACTCCTTCTTTTCCTCCTTCTGCTTCTCCTTCTTTTCCTTATTCTCCTCCTTCTCCTTCTTTTCCTCCTTCTTATTCTTCTCCTCCTTTTTCTCCTTATTATCTTCCTTCTTCATATTCTTCTCCTTCTTCTCCTCCTTCTTCTTCTTCTCCTAATTCTCCTCCTTCTTCTTCTCCACCTTCTTCTTATTATTCTCCTTCTTCTCCTTCTTCATCTTCTTCTCTTTCTTCTCCTCCATCTTCTTCTCCACTTTCTTCTTATTATTCTCCTTCTTCTCCTTCTTCTTTTCCTCCTTCTTCTTCCCCTTCTTCATCTCCTGCTTCTCCTTCTTATTATCCTCCTTCTTCAGCTTCTTCTCTTTCTTTTCCTTCTTCTTCTTCTCCTCCTTCCTCTTCTTATACTCCTTCTTCTTTTCCTCCTTCTGCTTCTCCTTCTTTTCCTTATTCTCCTCCTTCTCCTTCTTCTCCTCCTTCTTATTCTTCTCCTCCTTTTTCTCCTTATTCTCTTCCTTCTTCATATTCTTCTCCTTCTTCTCCTCCTTCTTCTTCTTCTCCTAATTCTCCTCCTTCTTCTTCTCCATCTTTTTCTCCTCCTTCTCCTTCTTCTCCTCCTTCTTCATCTTCTTCTCTTTCTTCTCCGCCTTCTTCTCATCCTTCTTCATCTTCTTCTCTTTCTTCTCCTTCTTCTTCTTCTTCCACTTATTCACCTTCTTCTTCCCTCGTAGTTTCGCCCCTTAAAACAACAATAACATATAACATAACTTCTTCATGTGTAATGTCCTCGCAGAACGTTGGCGATCAGTAGCATGAGCTTTTTTGGTTTTGTTTGTTTGTTGTTCTTTTGTGCATAAGTGTTCACTCCAAACCACTGATTCAAGTCGTCGAGCCACAATATCTATCTTCGCTCCGGATCACGTCCCCCATTAATTTATTCAAGGAGTATTACTTGTAGAACGCGGTATTTACTATTTCTTATGGTAAGACCAAAGATTTGCCACGCGTAATAGGATGTACATTTCCATAATCCTTCAACTCATTAAATAATACGCCTACGGAGACTCATTAAAACAGCTGTTTCCTGTGACATCAACAGCGACAAAACATACCATACGTACGGACAATTCCACTGAGCTCTGCTACTTTCTCCTCGTTACCGCCTAAGTACTGCGATAGGCTTGCAGTACTGATAGCAATGAAATGAGGACGTGAACATTCCAGCTTGCCACAAAGAGAGTTGTTGCTTGGACAGCTCCCTGTACTTGGGTGTGTGTAGAATTTATACTTCGTTGACTGTAGAAGTGCACATATTTTTAGCCTATTTACATTTTATGAAAAAAAAAATAGGCTTATGAGATCACCTTTTGTCGTGTGTGTGTGTGTGCGTATGTGTGTGTGATGTGTATGTTCCCCCTAATAACTTCTAAACGGCTGGAGCGAATTCAATCAAACTCAGTAAGGTCACAGCAACATTTAGGCCGACCCCGAACGTGCCTTTCAAATTTTAATACGTCTCACAAATCAAACATGGCGGCTGTCCGAATTATTTAACAAGCATTTAATATCTCCGAAACTATTACCGATATCACCCTGAAATCTTGTACGCTGACAAAGGGCACTACTAGATATTCGCCTTTGAGACTTTCAAAAACCTGGTAACTACTAAACGAACATGGTGGCCAAGCGAAGTTGCGACTTTTAAATAGACTTTTCTCGCGATTTAACCATCCAAACGCAATGAAACTAGGTACATCAAATGTTTATATGCATTGCAATACAGTGGCATTTAATATAATTCAATTTTTTACATAACGTCAAGATGGCGGCTGTGCGAAATATTTCACTGGCATTCTATATCTCCGAAACTATTACTGATATCATCCTGAAATTGTGCACGATGATAAAGGGCACTACTGCACGTTTATCTATGTAACTTTCGAAAACCTGTAAAGTATAAAACGAACATGGCGGCCAAGCGAAGTTGAAACGTTTTAATAGATTTTCTCGCAATTTAACCATCTAAACGCAGTGAAATATGGCACAATATATGATTATGCATATTGCAATGTACTGGCATCTAATTTAGTTCAATTTCTTACATAAAATCAAGATGGCGGCTGTGCGAAATTTTAAAATTAAGTTTTTATTTCTTGTGTCGTAATCATGCGATCGAAGTGAAACTTCGCATAATGAAGCTACGCAATAATTTTCCTTTAATGGTACATAACTCTATGGCCTATACATATATATAACAAACAAACATGGCGACCATCCGAAATATTTATACGGTTCTCAATATCTGCGAATCTATTACAGCAATCAAACTGGAATTTTGTATGCTGATAAAAGCAATTGACATAAGTAGGATTTATAAAAATAGGCTTTAGTTCTTCACGGAACTACTTGTTTAATCTCACGTAATTTTTTTCAGGATTAGGGAACCTCCCATTACAAATGGTACAATCGTGTTGACCGACTGAAAAACATTACATTAAATTAAATTAAATTAAATTAAATTAATGATATTCGTTTTACGTCCCTTTTAAATACTGCGGCTTTCATAGACGCAAGAGTGTCGGAATTTTGCCCTGAAGGGAATCTTTAACGTGCCAGTAACTCTACTGACCCGTCTCCTTCGCATTTAGGCACCCTCAAATGTCAACGAACAGCGCCAGGATTCAATCCTACAACCTTAGACACAGCAGGCGAGAACGTTACTACTGCTCCATGCAGTCCCTTTAGTTAGATCAATTCCCGGTATTTGCCAGGAGTAAAAGTGGAAAAGCACGGAAAACCACCTCCAGGATGTCTGGGATGAAGGTCGAACCCACCTCTTCTCAGCTTTGCCTGACGAGGCTGAGTAAAACCAGCTTCAGCTCTCAGATCAGACCAGAATTAAATTTCTTGTCAGAGCCGGGAATCGAACCCGCACCTCCAGGACGACAGCCAAAAACGCTAGCCACTACGCCAGGAGGTGGACTGCGGTATATTAACTGAACCAAGTATTATCCTATCACCCCTGTCGAAGCCCGGGACGCTGAGATTGTTAAAGACGAATTTTGCAGAGTGCCACCACGTGGCGCAGTGGCAAGCATTCTTGGCTGACACCTCTGAGGTCCGGGTCTTGGCTGACACCTCTGATGTCCGGATTCGATTCCCGGCTCTGCCAGGAAATTTATTTGTCATGAAGCAAAACTGAGATGAAGGGTGTTCAATTCCTAACCTGAAAGTGATTTTTTTGGTTCACTTCCACTTCTATTCCAGGCAAATGCCGGTATTGTACCTAAATAAAGGTTACGGCCGCCTCTTTCCTCAATCCTAGTCTCACTTAAAAATGCACACTCTCGTACAGCCACCACAATAATACAGGTTACCAGACAAATTATGCATATATTATTAATCGGGGCTACAGTATACAAGTCATCGGTCGGCAAGAGACCTAAAGGAAGACCAAAGCAACGGTGGGATGATACGCTACATGGAGATCTGAAGAACCAACACCTTCATCCTGATATAGCCCGACACAGAAACAAATGGTGACAACGTATCTATACAGCGGACCCTGCACTTGGGCGGGACAAACGCTAAGGACGAAGAAGAAGAAGAATCGAGGCTACATGTCCACGATGCCACAAAGCCCCTAAAATGAATCAACAACAACAACTCTTTGCATTTTAGTATTTGAAAGTTTCATGCTGGTTCCGTATTGATGAACTATGTAGTAATAATTGGGGCAAAAGTTCCGCCTAATCAATACCTTCTATTTTAATAAATGATCACTTTGTGGTCATTGGGAACATGTTTCGAGGCCTAATTGTTTGGTGGTTCTCAATATTACCCTTAATATCCACGAATCGGAGACTTTTTATACTAAGTAGAGATTTATACATTATGTGTGCAACTTTCCTGTGGATACGATAACTATCTCATGCACATAAACCAGGACTGAAGCAAGATTATGACGTTCCGCAAAGGAGGGAAACTATCGTCCAAGGACATTTTCACCTGCGGAAATCAAACGTTGGAAATACTGTAGTTGGTTGGTTTGTTGGTTGGTTGGTTGGTTCCTTTAGATTAGGGGCTGTGACAACTCGGTCATGTAGCTCCGTGTACTTAGGGTGTGTGTAGAATCTGTCTGATAACCGGTGTTAATTGTAATGGCTGTATTAGTGAGTGTTATCTGCGCCTAAGGTAGAAGGACTGCAGTCGATCAATTTTTTCAAGTAGTTCCTACTTTTGCTACCAAATGCTACCGTCCATGATGCATACCTGCGGACTTGGCTTCTATATGTCATCGCAGCCAGCACCTGCGACGAACTTGAGAATTAATAGTCTATAGCGTTATCAAACTCACCTACAAATTTTAGCTTCCACAAGTGCAGATAGTGGAAGGTTCTTTTTCATGCCATAAATCTGTGACATGGGACCGCCGGCTTTACTTCCCCTACGAAGGAAGGCATACTGAGGGATTTTTAACGCTCTTAAAAATCTGATGACTTCGGCCGGGTTTGAACCCGCGATCTTTGGCATAGAAGCTCAGCATGCTACCTACTACGCCACCGAAGCAACTCGATGGGAATTGTCGACCTCCTTCAGTGAGGAAACAAGTGAAAATCGCTTGGAGCAAAGTCCGGGCGGGTTGTAAGGAGGATGATCAATTTTGTCCCAGCGAAACCGCGTGGTGGTCTTCTGAGTCTTATGAGGTTGCGTGTTGTCATGAAGGAAGATGACGTCTTCGGTGAAAAGTCCTAGGCACGGTTACATGGTTACAGAAATCGAATAACTGATGTGATCTCTACGCGAGACCAGTTTACTAAACGAGTCACTATTAGTCGTTTACCTACAACTAGCGCCATAGGTGTCAGGTGGTTGAAACTCTCATGGAGGAAAGAAAGGGAGGAGATGCCTTCGCTGCGCTGCCTACCGCAAGCTGCTGAAGCCAAGCGTCTCGCCCACTTTGGTTGCAAGAAAATGGCTGTCCCTATGCTTAAAGCCGTAAACCACTCCAACTAGTAATGGATTTTAGGGACATAAAACTGCAATGACAAGTCAAGACTTTTTCTTGGATAGGCAGAATACACTCTGTACATCACGGTATTTGGCACAAATAAGCTGCGTTAACGTTAGTAGGGGGATGAGGGGGGTTCTAACCCCCCCCACCACCACTACTCCCAATGCGAGCCGATAACTCCCGAACCCTTGGTCGGAGATTCACGAATGAGGTGTCGTTGGACTCGGGCTGACGGGGGCTTTGCTATGGACCACTCATTTCAACCCCTAAATAAAACCTACCCCTACTAGGGGGTGAAATTGTAATTTTTAGTGAAAGTCTCTTTTCAAATACGACATGTATAAGGTGCGCTGCTAAAATGAACTTAAATGTTGTTGCTCATATCGCGCATGCGTTTTTCTGGCTGCCGCTATGGATGAACATTTTTGTTTTTGTTTTTTACGCATGCGCACTTGGGATTTTTGTAAGAGGGCGAGCTCTTTGAAAAAAAATGATTGATAAGAAGAGGTTTTGGTGGTGAGGAGAGAGCCAGATAGTCGCCTACTTTCCTACGAAGTTTGTCGATATATCTCAAACGCAAGGTCGGATTTGGACGTGTGACGTGTCAAATCGATTGTCTCGAAGCCCTATACATGTTATTAATAGGTTAAAGTTTTGAGAATGAGAGAAACAGGCTTTTTGGGGGTAAAACCGTGATTTTAGACTTTATCCGATATCTCACGAATGCATGGTCGGATTTGGTCCTATGACGTGTCAAATGGCTTGTCTCGAAACCCTGTGTATTTTGGTAATAGGTTAAAGTTTTTGAGAATGATGGAAACAGAATATTTTGGGGTAAAAACGTGATTTTAGACTTTTTGCTATATCTCGCGAACCAATCATGCTAGAGGCATGTTCGACAGGTCCAAGGACTCGGGGTGACGTCCTCTCTCCTATGGACCACTCGTTATAATTTTTAATAAAATTGGAAACTCGATTTTGGGGTAAACACGTGTTTTTGTGATTTTGCCGATATCTCACGAAGCAATAACGCTAGAGGCATGTACGATGGGTCCAAGGATTCGGCCAGACGTCCTCTTTGCTATGGACCACACGTTATATTTTTTAAAAAAATTTGGAAACGCGATTTTGGGGTAAACACGTGTTTTTTGTGATTTTTGCCGATATCTCACGAACCAATAACGCTAGAGACGTGTACGAGGTGTCCTAGGACTCGGGCTAACACTCCCTTTCAAATGTGGTAGATATTTTTTTTCCAAAAAATAATTCACAAAGGGCCTAACGCCATACATGTTGAAATAACGTTTTCTTTTTCTTTACTTGTTTATAATGTTTATGAAGCGTGGTGGTTGAGAGAGACGATACGGCTGGGTGTGTGTGTTTCAACGAACCTGTCGCTAACCACAAGGACCATGCTTAATAGAACAATCGCTATTTCGGCTGGTCGGTGTATGACAGAGCGAGCGTGCGTTTTCTGATATTTTACCTTTAACGTGTAAACGGTGATGAGAACTTGGTTCTATGTTGATCGAAGCGAGTACAGAAAACAAACGAGCAGGAGGTGAAGGTCATTTGAGCTTATTGGAAGGCTCCGATCTGACTTGACAACAGGTGACGCTTGAAGGTGAAATAATCTGACCATCGTGGTGGCAGGGGAGTGTGAAAGGCATGCACACACACATGTGTGAAACCAGATGTAGGCTAAACCAGTGACATCCTGTTTTGCTTCGTACGTGACAAAATGCAAGTTCATGTGAAATTTGATCTACCGCAGGTGTTCGCTTGGGACGTTATCTGTCCACGTGCCTGATAACAGAATGTTCAAAGCGTGGGAAAAAAAGATTATACATGCAACGTAGCATATATAAAGACATGGCGTTATCATTTCCACGCTCACTTAGATGACTACCTTTGAACACATTGCATTGCATGAAACCCCTGGTCTTGTTTATCAGTTTTGGTGTTGGTGGAAAATACTTAACCTTGTTGTGGGGTAGGTATATATTTATTCATTTATATATTTATTGATTTTATATAAATACATGCAATTATTTATGGATTAGGTAATTAATGATTTTATTTATTTATTTGTTTGCAGATAATCGGTATAGCCTACCTGTCGTGTGTCTGTGAGAACGATATTAAAGAAAGAGAGAAAAACGGACAACTAGAAAGGAAACCATTTCCACACTAGCCCACGAGACGGGAATATAGCAAAGCATTACACGTGAAGGTGAGATTTGTTTTTTTATATATATACCTGTTTGATTTTGTTTTGTTTATGAAATGCATAAACTATATGGAATGGATATACTTATGGTGGTTTATTTTATTTCTTTTTAGAGTGTTGGAAAACGCTTGACCTCTGTTAATAATCGGGAACGTGTGTGTTTGGGACCATTGTCAAGCAGTCTACAGCTGAAAACTCAGGTGAGAGTGTTCTTTCTAAAATAATGTCTTTTACTGCTGCGGATACGTTAACTTGGGAGCCCCTTGAGTCTTGTTTCAAATCGCGTGTGTGCTCTGGCCGCGTGGTCAATGTTAGAAAAAGTTTGATTCCCAAAGAATTTTTACAATCTTGTTTTGAAAATTTTAAAATTGAAATTTGTACAGCGCAAAGGTTGCATACGGCTTTAAAAGTGAATACAGAACTGGTGTGCGATTTCATATATAAAAAGAAGGACGTAGAGCATAAAGAGACATTTTATATTTGCAGTAAAATGCAAGAGCTTTTGATAGCCGATAATCTGAACGAGTGGTATCAAAGCCATGTGGTGAATGCCTTGCTATCAAAATTTGATAAACTGCAACAAGGACCGAGTGGCCTTGCCTTAGACAAAATTCATCATTTACAAATCAACATTTGTCATTTCAACCCGTTGAATGCTGGGTCTAGCTATATTAAAACACCGCCAGCAATAGCTTCGAAAAAGGCTGTGGTGAATATTGAAAATTTTGATGATGAATGTTTTCTGTGGGCTGTGGCTGCGTATTTGCAGCCAGCACAACATCATGGTTGTCGACCAGGAATGTACAAGGCCAAGTTTGTCGAATTGAAACATACTTTAAATTTAACTCGAGTATCGTTCCCTATGGACTTAACCGAGATCCATAGGTTTGAACAAGATAACCAAGACTTTTCGTTCATGGTGTATGGCCTTGATGGTGATGAGATTGTGGGTCCTCTTTATGCTACAAAAGAACCGAAACGACATCACATTCATCTTTTATATCTGTCTTATGGAGAGGTGAATCACTATTGCCTCATTAAAAGCCTGAGTAGATTGCTAAGCAGTCAAATGTCTATGAAAAAGTGTGCAAAACATATTTGTGATCGATGCCTGCAATATTTTACCACTCTTACGCTTTTGGAACGTCATAGGGTAGATTGCGTTTCTCAGGAAGCGGTGAGACTGATATTGCCACAAGGGGGCAAGGCTGTGTTAAAGTTTAAGGACATTCATAAGCGTGACACTATTCCCTATGTGGTATATGCAGATTTCGAAGCTCTCACCACACCCATGGCGGGATGTGAACCAGATCCCACCATGAGCTCAACCACACCCATTCAAAAACATGAACCCTTTGCCATAGGATTTAATGTGGTGTGTGCCTATGACCCCACACAATCCGTTTACAAATACCGCGAGGGGCCAGATTGTGCCAAATGGTTCTTGGATGAACTTGTCAAGTTGGCCGACCATGTACAGGAATTACTGGACCACCCAGTACCCATGAGCCTATCTCCAGAACAACAGCAGCAGTATGAGCATGCCATGACATGCCATATTTGCGAAAAGCCTATTTTAAGTGGAGAGGAAAAAGTCAGAGACCACTCGCATTTTACAGGGGAGTTTCGTGGAGCTGCGCATAGTAAATGCAACTTGAACTTTCCAGCTCCTCGTTTCATCAGTGTCTTTTTCCACAATCTGGCGAATTATGACATTCAGTTTTTGATTCGTGAATTGGGCCATGTCAACAAGGGCTCGTTTACCATTATCCCCCAAAACCATGAGCGTTTTACAGCCCTGACATGGAGGTTGAGCAACTTTAGCATTCGATTTTTGGATTCCTTTAAGTTTATGGCATCCTCGCTAGACAGCCTTGTGAATGGCTTGAATGAGGAGGAATTAAAAAATACTAGAATGCATTTTAATGATCCTGAGCAATTTCAATTGTGCATTCGGAAAGGTATATTCCCGTATGATTTCTGCAACAGCTGGGACGTGTTAAAGCAAAGAAAACTCCCACCACAAGAGAAATTTTACTCCAAACTAACACGCAGTACCGTTTCCGATGAAGACTATGCACATGCATGTCAAGTTTGGCGAGTGTTTGGCATGAACACGCTAAGTGAATATGCCTTGCATTACCTAAAACTGGATGTATTGCTGCTCACTGATGTGTTTGAAAAATTCCGTAACTTGTGTCAACACATTTACGGTCTTGACCCGGCTCACTATTATACGAGTCCTGGACTCTCGTTTGATGCCGCTTTGAAATACACTCAAGTGGAATTGGATTTACTCGCTGACGTAGACATGGTTCTATTTTTTGAAAAGGGCATTCGTGGCGGCTTTGTGTCACTTAACCAGCGCCATGCCGAAGCGAACAATGTCTACATGCCTGATTATTCACCTGAAAAACAAGAATCGTACTTAATGTACTATGACGTGAATAATTTGTACGGTTACGCCATGAGTCAGCCTTTGCCCTATGGGAAGTTTGCTTGGCTGACAGACAAACAAGTGTCAGAATTTGATGTGAACATGGCTAGCCAAGAAACAGGCCGTGGATATGTGCTAGAAGTGGATATTGAATATCCATCATCCTTGTATGATGAACATGCCGATTTCCCATTCTGCCTTGAGCAAATGGTTCCCCCTGACAGTAAAGTGAAAACTGAAAAACTCATGGGCACACTTTACAACAAAAATCGGTATGTGCTACATATCCAAATGTTGGTGCAATGCCTCGCCCAAGGCTTGGTGTTGAAGAAAGTCCACAGGGGTATTTCTTTTGCTCAAAAAGCATGGCTTGAGCCATACATGCGACTCAACACAGAGCACCGACAAATGGCAACACAGCAGTTTGAAATTAATTTTTTTAAATTAATGAACAACTGCATCTATGGCAAGTCTATGGAGAATGTCCGCAAATACCGTGACATTAAATTGGTGAATGTCTGGGAGGGGCAGTGGGGTGCCCGGCGGTACATTGCCAAGCCAAATTTCAAATCGATCAAAATTATCGATGAGGATTTGGCTACTATTGAAATGAGTAAGACCAGCGTGACCATGGATAAACCCATTTACTTGGGTCAAGTCATTTTAGACTTTTCTAAATCGGTCATGTATCGATTCCACTATGAGTTTGCCAAACGTCATTTTGAGGACGTCTCTCTTTTGTATATGGACACGGACTCATTCATTTATCACATTCGCCACTGCAACCCCTATGACGTCATGAGGCAACATAGTGACTGGTTCGACACCTCTTGCTATAGCGCTGACAACGTGTTTCAGCTGCCCATAAAAAACAAAAAGAAAATGGGCGTTTTAAAAGATGAATGCGGTGATTCCATTATGACGGAATTCGTAGGTTTGGCTTCGAAAATGTATGCTTATCGCACACTCGACTGTAAGGAATCCAAAAGAGCAAAAGGTGTAGGTAGGGCAGTGGTAAAATCGCTACGTGTAGACGATTACTTAGCGGTTTTACGTACTGGCAAAGCTATGTCTCATACACAGTGCAGGATACAATCCAGCAACCATCATTTTTATCTTGTGGAACAGAGAAAACGCACCCTCGCCTCCATGGATAACAAACGTGTGTGGGCTGATGACCTGCTCACTAGCCTGCCCTGGGGTTATGATCGCAACGAGGAGGAGGTGTGATTTCACTGTTTAATCGTTTATGGGACATGGCTTTTTGTAACTTGTAGATTTAGAATTTTGTAAATATTGGTTTCTGTCATTGTAAATAGTAGATTTTGTAAATAGTGACAATTCACTTGGACCTTTTGCTCTTTAAAAAGTTCTATGCAACCTTATTTTTTTTAAATTTTTTGATTGGTAAATAGTTTGATTCTTTTAACGCTGTACAAAGTTGAGTTTTTTGTAAATATGAAATATGTAAGATTTTTAGTAACTTTAATAACTAGTATTTAATTATTTTTCGTAATGTAAATGATAAACTAAAAAGTTCTTTTGGGATGAGTGTGCATGTCGAGAATGTGCTTTTGGGAATAAATAAAGTGGTTGTGTTTGTTCCCAAAGACAGGTGTGAATGTATGAGTGGAGAGAGAGAAAGCTGATGTATATGGTTGACCAGAGCAAACACGGTGAGGTAGGGTGGGGGGTAAATGGTCACTTATATATTCATTTTGTTTTAAATAGTTTCGTTTTTTCATTGAAATGTGGCAGTCAAAAGACATTATTTTTGTAAAAACAGTCTTACCTGCAGTAGTCGTAGACCTCGACGTTTCTCCAAACACACATCAACACATTGCAGTATTATCAAGGTCAAGCACTCGCATCAACATCATTGTCAAATCTTAACTTTCGACATACACCAAATGGAAAAAATATGAAAACAGCAAAATGGAAATTCCATGTTTCCATATCACCAAAACAGCAAAACTTAAAACGGACATTTTTAAAAACTGGAAATGGCCATGTGTGAAATTTGAAAATTCAAAAACTTCAAACGGACATTGTTTAAAATGTGTCATCAGCAAAATGGAAAAATCCATATCATCAAAACGAACGTTTTCAAAAACTGTAAATTGCAAATTAGCAAAATGGCAATGTGTGAAATGTGAAAATGAGAAATCAGCCATCAACATCATGGTTTTTTATAAATAATAAAAACACAAAACATCGTGCTCTGGAAAACTTTTGTTTTTATTTCATAGTCATAGTGAATTGACAAAAGAAAAATAGAATACAAACAAATCCCAATTCCTCACTCCTCAATGTTTATGTCCATGCATCATCAACTTTCCTTTCATAGCACTCATGACAATCAGGGCTGCCATTCTTTCACCCACTGAGGCATCATTGGATGTGAAACGTTGTTTAGCTTTCTTCAATAACAATTTATCTGCCACATGTCTTAAACCAGGATGACTATGGCGATAAGAAAGGTCATGTTCCTTGCATGCTTGATCCAAAAGATTAATGGGTACATCACCACGTTGTAAACGTTTTTCGAGACGAGTTCCAGGGCCACAAAAACGATAACCTGGAAGATGGATTTCGAAAGGTAAGTATTGAATCACTTTGTCAATGACGCCATTGCCAGTACAGGTCTGGCATATCCTTTTCCATCGATGGTAAAAAGGTTTGGTCTTCCTCCTCCTCTGTGGACGATGTTTGTGTTTGTTGTTGTTGTTGTTGCTTTTTCTCGCCATGACACTCGTGGAATGATTCAACAAAGTCTTTACATGGACTTTTATGACCGTGATACAGTTTCACTAGCTGGCAAGTCGCACACTGACGCATAGACGGTATTTTTGCCATGGCCACTTGCTTATGGTGATCGTAATCCGTACAGGGTTGCAATTCACTCAACACAGGGTCTTGAGTCCATGATTTTGGTACATGTTGCCAGATTTCTTTCACTGCATTGGCGGCCACATAATAAATGAACGACTTGGGCAGCGCCAAGAGTTCCTCTTTGGTAAAACTGTCTAGTTTCTTTTTGCACACAAAGAACTTGCCGATGGCTTTGTCCGTAGCATTGCCTTTCTCCATGGTATCACGTGCTGTAGATGTTTACACGTCGCTTGTAGAAATCTCACTGACGTCATTCACAGGTAAATCTTGAGCTATAATTTTGTTCAACAACTCCCAGCAGGCATGGGTGGTTAACCAATGAAAGAGATGCCACGCATGTGATAGAGCTGCATGGGTAATGTTGCCATAGGAACAAGTATCCATGAGCGTTTGCAGGGAGGGGCAGCCCAACTCCATGAGGTCGATACATTGACAGTAAGACGCCAAAATTGGTTGCAACCATTGACGTTTTTCATTACCTTTCACAAATACCACATTGGCCGAGGACAAGTGTGCTTTCATGACCACGTCCAAATATTTATAGGAAATGGTTCCCTGATTCCAGTCTAGTTGCCTATGATTTTCAATCCACTGGGTTTGTTTACGGTCTTTTTCACACAATAAATCAAAAGCATGGGGTGGTTTAAATAGCAAATGCGTAGCTTTTGATATCCAAAACGTGGTACAATCGATCATGGCCACTTGTTTAAATATAAATTTGTTGTCACCAATTTTAAACCCTTGGCAATCCACAATGAGTGTGCGCAACATGTTGACGCTTGCCTGGACCAAGTTCAACTGACGACTGACGGACGATCAGGTGTGATCATGACATAGACTTACCTGCCATGCTAGTTTCAAAATTGAGGTTAGGGTAGGACAGGGGGACATGCAAAAATAAGAATTTAAGAATTACATCATCATTTTATTATCATAACACGTCTTACAGGCTTTTCTCATTTTAGGATAAGGACGATAGCAACTGATACAACAATATAGTCTCTTGTGTTTGTAACGTCCATAACACCGATGATGTCCCAATGTCTCTAAACTAGGCGTTTTTGATGGTGATCTGCTCACCGAAGCACCATGGATACCATACGGCCCACATGTATCGTAACTTGTTTTTTTTTCATCACCCAGAGACACAAGCGAGGGATAGCTTGAATGACAGGGTATATTTCCCACTTTCATTCTGCACAGGTAGGGGCAGGTGGGTGACCAGCGCTGATGTTCCTGCATGGGTTCATCGCCCTCCTGCCATTGGTCTATGATGATGGGACAAAAGGCACATTTCACTTCATCTCTCGTTTTTAAATAGTAGAATCCAGCAGCCGCCAAGGCTTGAGGGTTTATGAAAGGCACTGGCCACGTGGCAAAAGTCTTGAAACGTTGTTCCTCAGAGTTTACATTCATGGATGTAACGTCTCTTGAGGCTTTAAAGCAAGACATGACTGAGCGGCTTGACGTGGGATGACCTGTTATTTATACACTCGTCACTTGGTTGGACAGTGGATAATAGTTGACTTGTTTGTGATGAATAATCAGACAGTAGGCCGTCGTATTGGCTGGTACATTGTCATGCGTTTCAAAATCTAGTCGAATGTCGATATTGGATGGCTTGACAGACTCTTCCAGGTAAGAACAGTCAAAAACAATCAGTGGTGCTCTTGCCTTAAACGCTTGGGGTAGTAGCATGGGGCCGTTCTCTTTTTGATAATACGACCATCGAAATTTAGAAAACAAGTCGTACAGGGGGCCAAACTTATTTTTTGAAAAATCCAAATCCAGTCCTTCATAGGGAAACAGAGCTCCGTTGAGGAAAAGACGTGCATTTCTCAATTGCAGGTGATCAAATTGCGTGGCATCTTTGGTTTGTTGATACTTGCGATTCGTTTGAAAACCCACAATCAGGTAGAGAGGTCTCTCTGTATAGCGAGCTGTTTTTACAGACCAACTGTGTGTGTTGGTGGTGGGCAATAGCGGATACTCATGGAGTGCCCAGCTTCTAAATTCCATGGGTAGAGGCATATCTCTCTTTACCATTTTGAGTATGTCCAGTTTTTTGCTATCGTTAAGGGTCACATGAGGCACTTTCCATAGCAAGCGTTGTAGTTGAACTTTTGAATCGATGGGGGCATTGTCGGCTCCCTTGAGTGCATTATTATCACTCCTGTCTCTCACCAGATAAAGCACTTGCCTTGCGTTGACCACAATGCGTTGGTGATCTTCAGCAAAGCCTAGAATCAGTTTAAGAGGTAAATATCCAGTAAAGGTTCCATCGGTGTGTACCATCCAGTCATTGGTCGAGTCAGGACACCAACCTGCCATGCAAAGTGTTTTACCTTCTTCCTCACTATAAGAGGGGTATAGTTTCATGACACTGGAAATGCCCACATTTCGAGTGCTATCCACCACGATATCGTTAATGACATAACGTACTTCAGAAAACAGAAAGGCTAAACCATGGTTGGCCAACTTGGATGTGGTAGGTGTAGAGCCATCGGCTTTGGTGAGCCGACCTTCAATCTGAATGACACTTTCATGCGGTAGGGTGTAAATATCTTGGTTGTTGATAACAAATTGAATTTCATCATTGTTATTGAGTCCAGGTGTTTGAGCTTGATAGGAATGGAGATCAATTCTTACCACTCCTGGTTGCTCCTCGATGCGGTTCGCTATCTCTAGGATAGAATTCATCATGAGGGTTGACGTGGTAATCCAAATGCTGTAAAATCTGCTTGTTCTGAGATGTTAACGTGTATTCACGTGGCAAACAACTAACACCATTCCTAGACGGTGTTGTTGCTTTATACACAAACTTCATAGTGGCTTTAGCACCAACTTGTAAGTCACTGGTGTGGTAGAATCTAGATCAATGAGTTGTTGATCTCTATTGATCAGTCTTAATGTTATATTACTAATACTATCAACAGCCACAGAATGAAAAAGCACCACTGGAGGGTTTTCACGAATAATATAGCCATTGGGCGATGTCACAATAAAGTCATAAAGTGAATGCGATGGTTCTTGATTGGTGTACACTTGGCTAATAATATTACACGTCACCGACACATGATGGTCCTCAATGAATTTCACTTCATGGTCTGATTCATGTTTTTTGTTGGGCTCCAACACACGTGGTTTAAATCCTAGTAATGGACCAATGGAATCGGGGTGTGTTTTAAAGTCAATGTTGAATGAAGAGAAAATACTGCAGCGATGAGTGTTGGTATTGCCTACAAGTTCAAACTTGTGCGTTCCGTCGAGAAATGACTTTAAACCATATTGATTGATCAACACCACATAAATGTGTTCATAAATATCATCGATCGTGTATCCACCAGAGTTCAAGGTGAGCACAGAATCATCATAGTAAAACTTGTTGTTCACATTTTCACGTATGTTGTATATTCGATTGTACGTTTCAAGAGAAACAAGTCCTAAACCATAGGGTTTTTCACTCAATTCGATAGGCGGGTAAAAGTCTAGGCTGACTTCAGGTCCACGTCCATGCACTGTAAACGTTTTACTTTCTGCCGACATACTGGTGGCGTTTTTGCTTATGCTGCGTCTTATATAAAAAAATTAAACACAAACGTCCACACTGTTGGCTGTTAAACGTTTGCTCTCGTTTCACATTATAATATATCTTGATCCTGTTTCCAAAATAGGTCACTAGTTCCATGGGCGGGGGCAAATTCCCAAAACTGTCAAAGTACCATACCGTGGATCCCTCTTTGACATAAGCTACATAATGCGTTCCTGGTCCTCGGTGATCATCCAAATTGACAACAGCACATACCTGTTTCCAGGGTCGTGGGGGTAATTGGTTTCGCATAAACACACCTCGAAAATGAGAAAGCTTTAGTTGTTTAGCATAGCTTTCCACTTGTTCATGCGTCAGGGCATGTCTCGCTATGGCAGAGGTTAATTTTTTTTTTTTTTAATATTTCGAAATGGTGAAATCCCAAATCCTTGTTGATAAAAGGCTGGCTTTAAATTGGCATTTCTAGCCCCCATGGCAATCGCTTCCATCGTTTCATTGTGTCGCTGACTTTCTTTGAGTTGTTGCTTGCCCTGCTGCGCGGCTTTAATGGTTTTCGCCACTGCACTGGCACCGCCCAAAAGTGAGCCCAGAGCAGCCAAACCAGCAAATAATGCAGGTAAAAATCCCGCTCGTTTGGGGACGGGAATCACTCGCCCTTGGTTTGAAACCTGTCGCCGACGTTTTGGAATAACCTGTCTCTGTGCTGCTCGAAGGGCTTTCCTTATGGTCAATACATTATTTTTTCTTTTTTTCTTTCGCAAGGGCTTGTCCTCGAATGTTGAAAACCGAGGCTTTGCCAAGGACAATGTCCTTTTTTTAGTCTTTCTCACTGCATACCTTTGTTTCACCATGATGATAATGACCAACAACCTTTCACAAGAAAGTTTAAATCACAACTAACGTCAGATGGTTATTTCATGGCTGTATATTCCAATTCCACATAAAGTGGGAAGTCGTTTATGGTTTTTCCCGCTTGCTTTTCATCCCATGTCAACATGAGGTGAAAGGATAATTCGTCCCCTGCATTGACCATTTCATGGTTATGGATCAACATCCTATGACCATTTATCTTTATTTGTAAATGGTTCTCATCAGGTATGGCATATTTGATGTGAATGGTTCCATCATAGTGTAATCGATAGTGGCTTAAACCCGAAGCAAGCACATAGGTCGAGTGCTGATCATGGACTAGCGGTAAATGGTTTCTGTCATTCACAGGTTTATCATTTGTCAGATACACTAAAAATACACATGGGATAAATTTATAAAGCCTTTTCATTTCATGGGTCACGTAACGCTTGGTACAGACATCGTCTTCGTCTTGTGGGTCTTCCACGTGAATAATCCGATGGTGATTAGCGCTATAGCCATTCACCATAAGCTGGGGCACTTTGTCATAAAACTCATACACTTTGTTATCCACATACTTTTTCGTAGTAACGTCTGTAGACACTTGAGGATGTTTTACATGGGTTAACCGCTTTCCCTTAAAGTCATAATCTCCCTGTTTTGTGCGTGGCACTACTGACCTATCCACATAGTGTTTATTAGCAGGATCTGTTTCCTGTTTAGGATCATGTATGAGGACAGGCCTAGCTTTGGCCATCAACGCACGTCCAAAGACATCCATCGTCAACCTGTAGTACCAGTCTACTGTTTCTATGACAAGGTTCAGTGTCCTGTATATAGACAGCCTGCTAGCCTGTCTAAGCCTTAGTTGAAATGAAGATTATTAAGCAGCAAGAGTCATTCCCCGTGGGGGACATGGTTTCCCATCTCTGTCCCACATCACGTGAACAACGCCATGGTTCACTGTTTCCATCTTCCATTCGCTGCATCATTGTGGGGCCTTCCGGCTGTGGAAAGACAAATCTTTTGCTAACGCTCATCACAGCGCCCAATGGTCTGCGTTTTCAAAATATTTATATTTTTGCAAAATCTCTCTACCAACCCCTCTACGTGTTTCTGGATCAAGTCATGTCTGGATTACAAAAAGAGAATATGGGTTATTTTACATTTTCCATGCAAGAAAATGTGATTTCACCGGATGAGGTAAAGCCTGATTCACTCATGATTTTCGATGATGTATCCACTGAACGTCAAGGCATCATTCAAAGCTATTTCAGCATGGGTCGTCACAAACATATCGATTGCTTCTATCTTGGACAAACGTATTCAAAAATGTCCAAACAGTTGATTCGTGACAATGCCAATGTCATTGTTTTATTTCGTCAGGACGAGAGGAACAGTCGTCACATTTATAATGAACATGTGAATCCGGATATGACCTTTCAAATGTTTACAGAATTGTGTGCCAAGTGCTGGAACACTCAACGTCATGCCTGTTTAGTGATTGACAAACAAAGTGAACTCAACCAAGGACGGTATCGCTTAGGGTTTGATCATTTTATTGCTATTTAAGGCCTTGTCTCATTCCCCGGCAAGTCATTTGCCAAGACACCATGGCGTTAGCAGAGAGTCAATTGAAAAAGCATATTATTAGAGCAAAAAATACTATTCGCCAAAAGTTTCGTCAATTGAAACAATCACGTGCCAATCATGCTTTGTTTATTCAGCAACATTTAGCACCTCCACTAAAAGCCATGTTGAAACCCTCTTTCAAGCCATCTGAAACGCTACCCACCATTTCACAAGCCACGCAGACGCTGCACGAGGACCCTGAGGAAGAGGAAGTGGAAGATTTGACTAGTGTTAGTGAAGTTGAGGATGAGGAGGAACAAGTGTTTACGCCTCAAAAAAGGCCGCACCCCTTGCAGAGTTTTTGAGAAAAAAGAAATCCTTGGCCATGGTCGAAACACCTTGCCCTTCCAAAGCGTCTCCGTTTTCACAACTCTTGGCCACCCCTCAACATAAAGCTCAACTGAAAACCATTTTAATAAAATATTATGGATCAACATTGGAACCCTATTTCACCGATCTATTTATTGGAAACACAGATACCACGTATGGTGTTCGCTATGAGGATGATAGTTTTAAAATTGGCGATTCATCCATTAAATTTGCTCGTACTAAAGCTGTCATTAAAAACATCAACTATAAATTAACGCCAGGACTGTTAAAGCTGCTCTTTTCTCGGACCCCCTCTTCCCATGATTATACGTCAGAGGATCTTGACAAATATAAATCCATTTTATTGGATGCCCATGCCCATAAGAGACAGTATGATCCCACGCAACAAGTGAATGCCAATATATCTCAAAAATATAAAACCATCATTGCAAAAATGTTTCCCACCAGTCAAAGTACTCGTCGTAAAGTGTCCGCTTCGGGAGTGACATTTAAACCATTAAAACCTCTTGTGGATGTTACCTACTGGCACAATCCCAATAAGCTCGTCCAGCGGCTACAGTTGTTGCATGCCTCACGTCAAGCTGGCCACACCGGTCACGATTGGGAAATTCAAGAAATTGAACAAGAACTTCGAAATGCCAAAATTATTGTTTAAGCCCTCACCCATTAAAATGGGTATTGCTCACGAGTTGCATCGCCCAGCTAGGCGTCACTATCCACGACTCAAGGTGATTTCACGAGGTGTGGATGAACTTTGGCAGGCTGACTTGGTTGAAATGATACCCTATGCTAGCGTTAACGACGGTGTACGCTATATGTTGACCGTCATTGATGTCTATTCCAAAATGGCCTTTGTTGAACCTGTGCGTCGCAAGTCTGGTCCACTAACGTTTTAAAAGCCAATTTAAATGCACCTTTGCGAGGCTAGTTTTGTAAGGAAGACGCGGCAAAACGTAATAATACGCTGAAACACTGATTAAATTGAAGACAAGTGTCTGAAGATGCGAGTTATACCAAAGAAGGAACATCTTGGGAATTAATGATGCCGAACTAATTACGGTATTTACACCAAATTGAGTTTTATATTCTTATTGGTGTTGAGGCATTCATCAGTTTTTAGGCCTAATTTCGAGCACAGCCACTTTCACTCATTGGTCGTACACATTTTGATATTCAAGAATACGAACCTCGAAATTAATAAACAGAACTATTAAAAAAGGTCGCATATTTGAACAAAAATACGGTATATCCTATACGTTTCGGTACCGTACGGTATTTTCTTTGTGTGGGTAGAAACTTGACGATTAGCCTCGAATTGATTAATTACGTAGGCCTGCCGTAATTATTGTCCGACAGCCGTTTGATAATTTGGGATTTCCAGAGGACTGATTGGTTTTTTTTTTTTTTTTTTTTTGGTATATAGGACACATGCTGAGATTAGAATTAAATAGTTTTTTTTTAATTTTAAACAACTTATCACTACTTTTATTACGTTTCCAAAGTTGCATAACCGGAGCGCGATAAAAAACCAGGGCCAAAATAAGGTTTAGCCATGCACAATGCCTCATACAAGTCACAAAACGCCGAATACGAGTTCAGGTTACGTCCACTTTGGTTGCAGCGCTTGGCTTCACTCATACGAGCTCAGGGCATCTCCTCTTATTCTTTCCTCCATGGAAATTCTGCATTGTTACCAACCGTATGTATTCGAATTACCCCACACTACTGATTTCTCTATAACAGACGAAACTCCGGGATTGCCGGCCTTGTAATCTTAGTTTCTGATCACCGCTCGTACTTGCTTTTATTCAACTCCAGCCATCGGCAACAGAAACTGGCTCTTTTCCTAGGAAGAGCACGTCTACAACCAACGAAATCTATATAACAAATAAAGTGATGGACAATTAGTATAGCAACTGTGATAAAACAGAAACAGAAATTAACCGTCAAATTGAAACTCATTTTTCCCATCGCTCCCAAATTTCAACATCCCTCGCTTAACTACAACATCAACGATAACATTAAAAATGATAAAACAAATACTACTTCACATAACAATTCACCTGCATGGAGGCTTTGCAGCATTGACAACGATGCAGTTCGTGTAAACTGGAAATTAGATTTCTGTCTCTCAATTAGACCTTTCTTGGATATTATAATCCAGTCACTGAATTCATATTTGAAATAGAATTAATTATCTATTACGTAAAACAGAGCCAACAATGTATATATGTGGATAGGCCTGTTCCCTAGTTATTAAAGTTACTTTTTAGTTTTCTATGTAATAATTTCAAAACATGTGTTTATATTTGACATTAGATAAAATTTAGATTTAGTTTTTGATGTGTAACATCTTTCCACTCGGTTGCAGTATCTTTTTTTTTGGGGGGGGGAGGGGGATTTTGAAGAAATGAAACGGAAATGGGATGGAAATGAAACAATGAGCGCGCGTGGTGGCGGAGATTGGTACTGCTGTATATTTTTGTGGAGGTGATTTTGAAGTAATAAAACGGAAATGGGACGGAAATGCAACGGAAAAAATGAGCGCGCGCGGTGGCGAAGATTGGTACCACGACGTACTGTCGGCCATGTAGCTATGTGGAATGTATATCGCATACGGTTTACTTCAAGGTTTGGAGGCCCCATTAAAGATATTCCTACAATAAATCATCTTAAAATTGTCGTTCTTTGGTGTGAAAATATTCATGATATCATATTTGATGAAAACAATTGATGTACGGTATTAAATCTTCATACTTTTGCTGTATTCTTATTTAATGTAAGCACTCGAGCAGTGCTGGATTACCCATTAGGCCCGACTAGGCCCAGGCCTAGGGCTCCCAATTATCTGGGGCCCCCAAGCAATTTCCAATTTAGTTCAATTTTATTCCGAAGATTTAGAAAAAATGTATCCAGAACTGAGAAAGTTTCAGCATTATATTAAATTTCAATGCCCTTTAAAAACTGAGTTCACTCATTCTGAACTTTACGAAATTCTTATTCGAGATAAGCTTGAGTCTGTTTTTCCGAACGTTGAAATTGCTTTTCGCATTTTCCGGACCCTCATGATAACGAAATGTTCTGCGGAGCGCTCGTTTTCAAAATTGAAACGGATCAAAAGTGCGCAAAGAAGTATCATGTCACAAGAACGATTATACATGCTAAGTTTAATGTATATCGAGTCAGATGTTCTGCGGGAGATTGATTTTGATGACATTGTAGAAGATTTCATTGACCGAAAAAAATATAATATTTTTGATCACATTTTACAGAAGTAAACAAGTAGTTCCGTGAAGAACTATACAGCCTATTTTCATATATCCTGCTCAAGTTAATTGCCTCTATCAACATACAAAATTTCAGTTTAATTGTGGTAACAGATTCGTAGATATTGAGAACCGTCTAAATATTTCATATGGTCGCCACGATGGATTTTTATTTTTGTACTATTACATTAAGATTATTGTGTACGTGTGGTATTCAAACTTCAATCGCATGATTAGAACACAAGAAGTAAAAACGAGATTTTAAAAGTACGCACACCAGCCATCTTGTGATTATGCAAACAATTGAAATAAATTAGATGCCAGTGGATCAACATTTGTATAAGCATTTAACGTGCAACGTTTCACGGCACTCGGATAGTTAATTCGCGAGAAACGTCCATTTAAATATTTATACTTCGCGTCGCCGCCATGTTGGATTTGTGCTCACTAGGTAACTAAAAGTCCTATAGGTGAACATATGTTCATAGTCTCTATGAACATAAAAAAAAATCAGTTTGGTTGCTGTAAAAGATTCATAGATATTGAGAACCGTCTATATATTTCGGAAGCTCGCCATTTAGGATTGTTATATGTATAGGCCATAGAGTTATGTACCATTCAAGGACAATCATTGCCTAGCTTCATTATTCAAACTTTCACTTCGATCGCATGATTACGACACAAGAATAAAAACTTAATTATAAAATTTCGTACAGCCGCCATCTTGAGGTTATGTAAACAATTGAATTAAATTAGATGGCAGTGCATTACAATCTGCAAAATCATTTACTGTACCACATTTCACTGCGCTCAAAGAGTTAAATCACGAGAAAAGTCTATCAAAATATTTCAAATTCGCTTGGTCGCCATGTTCGTTTTGTATTTTACAGGTTTATGAAGTATACATAGGTAAACTTGTATCAGTACCCTTTATCACCGTACAAAATTGCATGATGATATCTGTAATAGTTTCGGAGATATAGAATGTCAGTGAAATAATTCGCACAGCCGCCATTTTGAGGTTATGTAAACAATTGAACTAAATTAGACTCCAGTGCATTACAATGTGTATAAACATTTGCTGTACTAAGTTTCATTACGTTTGGATAGTTAAATCGCGAGAAATGTCTATTTAAAAGTCTCAATTTCGCTTGACCGCCATGTTGGTTTTGTAGTCACCAGGTTTTTCAAAGTCTCATAGGTGAACTTCTAGCAGTGCCCTTTATCACCATACACAATTTCAGGGCGATATCGGTAATAGTTTCGGAGATACTGAATGCTAGTGAAATATTTCGCTCAGCCACCATGTTGGAATGGTGAGACGTAACAAAATTTGAAGGGCACGGTCGAGGTCGCCGGGAATAGTGCTATGAACTTACTGAGTTTCATTGAAATCGCTCCAACCGTTTAGATTTTATTAGGGACACACACACACACACCTCTCACACACACACACACACACACACACGCACACACACACGGACAAAAGGTGATCTCATAAGCCTATTTTTTCAAAATTGAAAATAGGCTAAAAATAGTATGATTTGTTAAATTGTTCATCAAATCATCTGAAATGTTTTCAAATAACGATGATCGTTTCAATTGAAATGTATGTATATATGTATATATGATTGAATAAAGAGTGTATTATTCATCTTGAGAAAAAGAACTCTTGTATATACTTTATTAAATGTACAGGTGCTAAAAAATATAAATTATTTGAAAAAAAAAATAAAGGGGCCCCAAAAATCTAAGGGACTTCGGCCTTATTTTACCTTAATCCGGCACTGCACTCGAGGTACTGTAGGCTAAAATACAGCACTGTGTGGAATGTATATCGCATACTTCAAGGTTTGGAGGCTCATTCAAGATATTCCTACAATAAATCATCTTCAAATTGTCGTTCTTTGATGTGAAAATATTCATTATATCATATTTGCTGAAAACAATTATGATTTATTAAATCTTCATACTTTTGCTGTATTCTTATTAAGCACTCGAAGTACTGTCGGCCAAAATACAGCACTATGTTGAAACGTTAATTAGTGCCCCATGTTGGTAGCGACAAATGAAACGTTAATTAGCTCCTAACTGTTGGGTGAGAAATGTAACTGTTTACCTTTGCCTAAGCTATGTTGTTTTAATGGGCGCCAAGACCTCAACGCAATGTTGAAATCTAAATTTGTATTTAACAACGTCTAGCTCTGGCAGAACACCTTCAAGACTCTATTCACTCAGATCGTGGTATGATTTGATCATTAACCCAACAAACAATTGTATCAGGAGAAGGAATTGGTCTATATCTAATGCTACCTACTGAAAGCAAAGATTGCATTGTAAAAGAAATGAATTTATTATATAAAACAAGTATAGCAAAATTAATAATAATAATAATAACTATAAAATTTAAATTGGAGCGTTGTGATTTGAATATTACCGATAGAAAATTACGTGAAAACGGAGTCTGATAAATTGATTTTACTCTTATTTCCAAGCTATGAAGTTACTGAAATATGAAATGTAAAACAAAGAAAATGAGAGATTGCGTATTTCTGCGTCATTGGCGCTTACCACTGGAAATTGCCAAAGCATTTCCCTCGTTCTTGATGATGTTGTGAGCTTCCCACAGTCTCCTGGACGTCGTCATCTCCGTCGGAATTTGATGATATTCTGGTAGATTAGATAATTCTATGGTCCGTACCTCGGACCCAAACACTCGTACAACCAAGTTTTACAAAAGTTCGTCGCTAACTCCACTGAACATCGGAGCGACACGCACTTGCGACCGTACACCTCAAGTATTTCACAGATAGTCCTTGTTTCACGGCGCGTCGAACGATATCACCACACGCCGGCTCCCCACTCTTCAGTCCCAACTAGCTTACGTCGTCTCCCCTGATTGGCTGACCCACCACGCGATCTTCTCCTCCTCCGGGTCATTACACTCGGCGGGAGGGTTCCGTTCCAACAATTCGTCTTTTCTAGACCTTGCGACCCAAGATTGCGTCATGCTTCTCGACAAGATTAAGCGTGTACTTGAAATCCCAGTGAGTCACGTCTCTCGATATACCCTAACTGACGAAAACTCCGTAAAATTCCGTAATCAGATAATTTTCTATGATATCGTCGTTCGTAATAATTTGCTGGATAGCGTTTTCTAAGACATAGAAAACCTATCTGAATGCTAATAATTTTTATAAAATGCTCCGAAAATACCTAAATAATAATTATAATAAATTAATAATAATAATAATAAATTAACATGAAAAATTCTCTTGGCTGAACAATTTGCCGCGTAAATAAATATAGAATGGCTTCCTACTGACTTATACCAGTTGCATAAAACCCCTCGAAAAACACGTTACATATTCGCCTCGGATCATCGGATGATTTACCGTGACGACGGTCCATTATCCGATTATCCCAGACACGTTAATAAACCCCATCCAAAATACATATTACATAAATGAAATCACCCTAAATTACAGATATATACACTCATATTTTTTCTTCACGCACTTTGCGTCAAAGTTTGTTGTCACAATGGATTGCACTTTGCAACCAGTCCAATGTTTTACATATGGAATAGTGTTCCACGGATATTTCCGCCTCTCAAATTTCTCTATGTTGGAGAAATAGACATAATTAATGTATGAGCACTATGTATTTATGATGTCATATCACACGCATTGAAGGTGTTCTGATATATTTATATCACCCTAGAACTTCCTAATTTCACTGGAGGTCCCCTCCTTATGGTGACATTTAATTCCACTTATCACTGAGCACACGATCACACTATTGTGGCAGCGCCTCGTGACCATAATACTTAATCTCTCTTTGAAGTAGATTAAATTAATATTGACTTCTGAAAAAAAACAGTAAATGTGCATTACATATAACACCAAATATTTCTGTGCCGTAATCGCCCTGTCTTGTTAAGTTCCCGTTAACCATATTCTACTTAATACTAGTTCTCAACACAGACCATTTCTCCTCACACAAATAATACCATTGTACATATTATCTTAAATTACACACTTACAAATCTTACATGGCGAGGCCGTAAACAGAAATCACGTGTGCTGATATGTATGAGTTTCATGAAGGACTGTCTCGCATTCTGATGGCCCATCTTTTATCTCGTGGACGCCTTAAGCTAACAAGCCCTATTCAAGCGCTCCCCCATCTCTTGGAGATAAATGGGAACCCATCAGCGCTGCCAAAATGGCCTAGGTGCATCGAGACAATTTAGTGCTCAACAGCATCCGACAATCCCGTCATATTTCCCTGTACCTTAAAAACTCTCATTTACTTACATACTACCCCCCTGTGTGACTTCTAATACGCCTGCCTTAAGACCAGATCCTCCACGCACCAGACACCACACTTACTCATTTGATAGGCCGGCTCGCCAGCTAAACACACTCACTTTATGACACATATTTTCGTAGACTATGAATATTATACGTCCCGTATAATCTGTTCCCCTTACTATCCTCCAGCACATATGCTGTTTTTCCAATACGTTTGGAAACTATAAATGTTTCTGCGTCACCTGCTTCCAACCTTGCAAGTGGCTCCCTTAAATGAACGTCATCACGTTGCTCTACCTAGCATATTTCTCAGTGTCTGTAACGATGCCCTGTTGCTACTGTCCACACATGCACATATTAAAATACCGTCCTCTGCTTTAACCACAGGATAATCCCTACATAAATTAGTGTCCCTCGATAGCATGTCTGCAAGAATGTTATCTTTACCTTTAATATATTTTACTGTGAATTCGTATTCCTGCAGAGCAAGAATCCACCTACTAACTCTGTTAGAACTGAGTTTACAAGTCCTCATATACAGTAATGCATGGTGATCTGTGTGGATCTCAAATTTCCCCCCTACTAAATACATTCTAAATTTCCCTAAACTGAAAACAATACCTAAAAGCTCTAACTCAGTAATCGTGTATCTTTTCTCCGCTGCTGTCAGTCCTCGCGAGGCTAAAGATACAATGCACAGATTACCCTCATCATCTTTCTGACATAATACTCCAGCAATGCCTATATGTGAAGCATCTGTCATAACCACATATTCCTTATCTTTTAACGGATATTTCAGCACTACAGCTTTCTCAAAACCTTCCTTCAGCGCTCTAAAAGCCTGATCATGCTTAGACTCCCATCTCCACCGAGTCCCACTTTTAAGCAATTCCCTGAATGGTTCTACCAACCCTGAGTATTTAAGAACGAACCTCCTGAAAAAGTTGCAAATTCCCAGGTAAGTTTTTAACTGTTTAACATTCTGTGGCACCTCTGCGTGAAGTATCTTATTAACCCTACTTTCCTCTGGTGTCACACCTCTACTCGACACTCTATGACCTAAAAATGTCACTTCTGACTGACAGAATGACGACTTAGACAGCTTCAAAGTGAACCCTGCCTGATCTAACTTCTGAAAAACTATATTTAAATGACATAGATGCTCCTCAAAACTGCGTGAACTAATTACCATATCATCTATGTAAATGGTTACAAACTCTCCTGTGTCATCCCCTAATGCAATGTTTAAAGCCCTAATTAAAGCTGCTGAACTACTCTTTAACCCATAAGGTGTTCTACAAAATTGATAAAGGTTATATTTATGACTAAAAGCTGTAAATGGTCTATCTTCGTACATAAGTGGCACTTGCCAAAAACTGGAACTCAAATCTACACAAGTGAAATACTTCTTCCCCTCAAATGTTTGCATTAATTCTTCTATTGACATAGATTTCAGCTGATCTGAACTAATTCTACTGTTAACCAAACGAGCGTCTAAACAAATACGAACAGTGCCGTCGGTCTTGGGTACCGTGATCAAAGAATTAACATATGGACTGTTAGAGTGCTCAATAATCCCATCTTCAAGCATCTGATTAATTTGTGCCTCAACTGCCCTCTGATAAGCGAAAGGTACAGGATATCTATGTCCTGTGAATACTGACCTATCAATAACGTTCAATGAATGTGTATAGCAATTGGCCATACCAATGCGATCCTCAAAAACTCTCCTATTACACAATAACACATCATAGAGCCGAACACATTGTTCCACCTCTATATTACCCTGAAATGCAGCCTCACGTAACGAGTCCTCTAGACTTCCGTTCGTAATCACACTGCCCACAAAACATGGAGAACCCCGCTCTACGGCTGGCGATATCTCATTTAAAGTACAAATCACACCTACAATACTACTCCTCTGAATATGGTCATTGAACGCTACTTCTACTTCAGAATCTCCCCATTTAAATTTCAAACTCCCTACATCATAACATAAGTTACCAGACACTCTACTTAGCCACTCTGAACCCAAGATAACACTGAATACTAAATTTGGAATTACAAGGCAAATCTGCTTCTCTATATGATTATTAATTTTAATGTCTAATAAAACTTGCTTAGAAATTACTTTAGACCTCTTCCCAACAGCTGTGATAACAAAAGTGCTTTTAATTGGCATCTCCTCAAAATTTACTCCAGTTCCTTTCATTTTATCATAAAATGCACTACTTATGCAACTCTTCATACAACCACTATCAATTAAAACATCTGTGTACGCCTCGGACACGTTAAATTGAACTATGGGGCTCTTACTAACCACTTCCTGAATAATACCTTCATCATTTAGTTCATGTAATAATTCATTTCTCACATTTAGGTCATAGGGTTCCTGTATAATTGTATGGACAGGGCATGCTACAGACTGAGATTCTGACCTTACTTCGCAGCCTGGTTCGCGTTTAAAGAACCGCTACAGCTGGCCGTAGTACTAGTTACTACTGCACTGGTCTGGTTGTTCTGAGTTGTGTTGTCATTGTTTGGCTGTATATTACTACCACTAGGCTGTCCTCTTCCTTGACCCCTATTCTGGTTGTAATTATTGTCATTATAATTTCTCCCTTGATTTCCCCTGAAATCATTGTTTCTCCCTTGATTTCCCCTGTAATCATTGTTCCTCCCTTGATACTGATTACCATAGCCATTTCCTCTGTTCTGATTTAGCTGATTATTATTATTTCTATTTTGAGCATTGGCCCCTTCGCCACCGTTCCCTTGAACTTCCTGATGCCTGGCTTCATTAGGTCTATTATTATTATTACCCTGGTTCCTATTGAAATTGTCCTCATAACCCCCTCTCCCTAGTGCATCAAATGTGCTTAACAAATTTTCTACTTGTGATATAGTCTTTACATTCTGGATACAAGCAGCCTCCTTGATCCTATAGGGAAAGTGCCTAAGTAGCAACCTTACCACATCACTTTCCTCCTTCAAGCCATCCAGATATTTACACACTAATACCTGCCCTAAAAAGTATTCGGTCATGGTGGAGCTTCCTTTAGGGTTATATTTACCACACACTACTCCCTCACGATGCTGCGACTGAATAACCTCATTCCAGAACTTTTCACAGAATTTCATTTTAAAATCATTCATATCAGTAAACTTGTCTCTGTAGACAGCAAACCAATTCCTCGTTTCCCCCACAAACACTTGTTCTAAAATTTCAACTACCTGGCACCACTCAATACTACCATTTTCCAACCTCTCCCCGAATTTATTTTCTATAGTGTTCATGAACTCCATTGGGCACCCCTGTCGATTGCTGAACTTACCCAGTTCTACCTCCCTGTGTGTGCTATTCACAAAAACTGGTCTATTCTGACTATTTTCTTGCCTGATCCTAGCTTTTAATTTTAATTCTAACTCTGCGATTTTCTCCTCAGCCTTCCTCTCAATACTGTTTACTGTTAATTTAATGTTTCCTTCTGATTCTTCTACTTTATCATATAGCTTTGCTTGTTTCTCCTCAATCTTGCTAATGCTCTCTTTATTACTCTCTCTTAAATCATTTACTTCTGCAACTATTTGTGAGTGGACTTTCTCAATTCTACCCCCCAGCTGTTCCTTAACCTCTTTAGTAGCTACCTGAATTTTGTCAATTTCTCCCCCCAATTGCTTTTTGACCTGCTGTGTTTCCAGTTGCACTAGTTCTTTTAAATTTTCAGCCTGTGTACTGATTCTAATTTCCAACTCCTCCTGTACTTTTCCTAATTTTCTGTCTACATCTGCAATAATCTCTTTAGCCTTTTCTTCCATCACCCCCCTGATCTCACCTCTAATCAGTTCGAATTTGTCACTCATTTCCCTACTGTTTTGTTCTAATTTAGCATTTAAAGTTTCAGTACTCTTTCTATTTTCCTTACTGTTTTGTTCTAATCTGGCGTTTAAACTATCGCTCAATTCCCTATTACTCTCTTTATTTTCCCTACTGTTTTGTTCTAGTTTAGCGTTATTCTGTTCTAACTTTGCATTTAAAGCTTCTGTACTTTCTTTATTTTCCCTACTGTTTTGTTCTAGTTTAGCGTTATTCTGTTCTAACTTTGCATTTAAAGCTTCTGTACTTTCTTTATTTTCCCTACTGTTTTGTTCTAATTTAGCGTTATTCTGTTCTAACTTTGCATTTAAGGCATCACTACTAACTTTGTTCTGATACATAAACTCGAGAAGTAAAGTTTTTAATTCTGGTTGGCCGCCTACACTCCCTGTTTCAGTATCGGGATTTACCTCCGCTACCCCGGTACTACCATCACTCGACATACTGCTCGTATCATCACTCTCCCGTTGATGACCACTACGTAACCTCATCTGTCTTTCTTTCTCATCCCCCATAATGATATACACTGATACAGACAAATAACCCCCAAAATACAGGCACAGAAATATATACCCTTCTCCTTCCACAAATGTTATTAGGTTTTCAACCCCAAGTTGTCGGCGACAAGTGAAACGTTAATTAGTGCCCCATGTTGGTAGCGACAAATGAAACGTTAATTAGCTCCTAACTGTTGGGTGAGAAATGTAACTGTTTACCTTTGCCTAAGCTATGTTGTTTTAATGGGCGCCAAGACCTCAACGCAATGTTGAAATCTAAATTTGTATTTAACAACGTCTAGCTCTGGCAGAACACCTTCAAGACTCTATTCACTCAGATCGTGGTATGATTTGATCATTAACCCAACAAACAATTGTATCAGGAGAAGGAATTGGTCTATATCTAATGCTACCTACTGAAAGCAAAGATTGCATTGTAAAAGAAATGAATTTATTATATAAAACAAGTATAGCAAAATTAATAATAATAATAATAACTATAAAATTTAAATTGGAGCGTTGTGATTTGAATATTACCGATAGAAAATTACGTGAAAACGGAGTCTGATAAATTGATTTTACTCTTATTTCCAAGCTATGAAGTTACTGAAATATGAAATGTAAAACAAAGAAAATGAGAGATTGCGTATTTCTGCGTCATTGGCGCTTACCACTGGAAATTGCCAAAGCATTTCCCTCGTTCTTGATGATGTTGTGAGCTTCCCACAGTCTCCTGGACGTCGTCATCTCCGTCGGAATTTGATGATATTCTGGTAGATTAGATAATTCTATGGTCCGTACCTCGGACCCAAACACTCGTACAACCAAGTTTTACAAAAGTTCGTCGCTAACTCCACTGAACATCGGAGCGACACGCACTTGCGACCGTACACCTCAAGTATTTCACAGATAGTCCTTGTTTCACGGCGCGTCGAACAATATCACCACACGCCGGCTCCCCACTCTTCAGTCCCAACTAGCTTACGTCGTCTCCCCTGATTGGCTGACCCACCACGCGATCTTCTCCTCCTCCGGGTCATTACACTCGGCGGGAGGGTTCCGTTCCAACAATTCGTCTTTTCTAGACCTTGCGACCCAAGATTGCGTCATGCTTCTCGACAAGATTAAGCGTGTACTTGAAATCCCAGTGAGTCACGTCTCTCGATATACCCTAACTGACGAAAACTCCGTAAAATTCCGTAATCAGATAATTTTCTATGATATCGTCGTTCGTAATAATTTGCTGGATAGCGTTTTCTAAGACATAGAAAACCTATCTGAATGCTAATAATTTTTATAAAATGCTCCTAAAATACCTAAATAATAATTATAATAAATTAATAATAATAATAATAAATTAACATGAAAAATTCTCTTGGCTGAACAATTTGCCGCGTAAATAAATATAGAATGGCTTCCTACTGACTTATACCAGTTGCATAAAACCCCTCGAAAAACACGTTACAATGTGGAATGAATATCGCATTCTTCAAGGGTTGGAGGCCCCATTAACGGTATTCCTACAATAAATCATCTTCAAGTTGTCGTTCTTTAGTGTGAAAATATTCAATATATCATATTTGCTGAAAGGATTTGGCACTGGAGTTTTACAAGTAGTTATTTCAATGACCAACAGAGTTCACTGTTAACAAGGGATTTGCACGCCCGGCAGAGCCCTATGTGGAATGTATATCGCATACGGTTTACTTCAAGGTTTGGAGGCCCCATTAAAAATATTCCTACAATAAATCATCTTCAAATTGTCGTTCTTTGGTGTGAAAATATCCATTATATCCTAATTGATGAAAACAATTATGATTTATTAAATCTTCATACTTTTGCTGCTTTCAGGGGCCGATAACCTAGATGTTAGGCCCCTGAAAACAACAATTATCATCATCATCATCATCATCATCATCATACTTTTGCTGTACGGTATTCTTATTTAACGTAAGAACTCGAGGTACTGTCGGCCAAAATACAGCACTATGTGGAATGTATATCGCATACTTCAAGGTTTGGAGGCCCCATTAAAGGTATTCCTACAATAAATCATCTTCAAGTTGTCGTTCTTTGGTGAAAATATTCAAGATATCATATTTGCTGAAAGGATTTAGCACTGGAATTTTACAAGTAGTTATTTCAATTACCAACAGAATTCACTGTTAAGAAGGCAGAGCCCTATGTGGAATGTAGGACATGTCACATGCTACACATCATATGCGACTACTGTAAGGCTCGTGATTTTTATGTTATATTTAGATTAAGCTTTTTAATACTATGCATTTTGATCTGCGTGAACTTCCTAGTTTTAAGAATTAAATTTAGATATTAATGATGTAGAAATGCCTGGAAATGTTTTTTACTGTGTAGGTGCACTGTTATTGGGGCGCACATCAAGCCCTGTTGTGTACCGTCGACAAATAAACAGTGTTGACGATCGCTGCACTGTTTACGTTTCAGCAATTGGCTCCACGCCACAGGGCTACACTAATGACGTAATTAACTTCTGTGGTATAAATACGAGACTGTTACATAACATGAGACGTCTTAAGTATCAACAATACATTAAAGAACAACTTAATGCAGTACAATTTATTTTTCTTATGCTAACATTTCTTGCTTCATTTGAGAAAATTGGACATCGTGGTCATTTAGCCCCATGCAGTGGAGTGTATGTGTATGTATTTATTCTTATACAGTATTTATGTTCGACCCTGACTATTATGTGTCAGAAAACTGTATCATAATGAGGCTCATTATAACACTATTTTTAATTATGAAACAATCAAAGCTCAAGAAACAGTTGTGTGACCAATTAGATAAGGATACCTTCGCGCATGCGCTCAAAATCCAACATGTCTATATAAATTACCGAAAGTGCACCGTCCATATGTTCGCGTAAATAAACTGGTGAATATGAGACAAGAAATAGCACTGTACCTTAATATCCCCAAACCCAATTTCTACACAGCGCGTGATTTTCAAACGACTTCGGTGACAGTTTTACTGAATACTGGTGCACAATCTGAACATATGGCATTGAAGCACACAAAGCGAGTGCGTCGGTCGGCCAGAGAGTTTGGAAAACAGAGATATACTACCCAGCGCAGCACCCGATCACAAAATTCTCGTGACTGAACAGATATTTATGAATATTTATGTTAAAACATATAATAAAGTTATAATTATCGTCGAACATAAACAGTCGTATGCAACTCGCCTATAATGGTAATTAAGACACTCGTATGGAAATTATAAAACTCGCATACGCTCGTTTTATAAACATGCTCGTGTCTTAATTATAGCCAGTATAGGCTCGTTGCATAATGTACTATTATTAATTAATGTAATTAATTAATTAATTAATTAATCATTCATTAATGCATTTGTCTCATAACCTGTGTTATCGTGGTGTATATAGTAGTAGCAGTAGTAGTAATAGTGTGTATTTGTAATTTAGGTGAGGATTGTGAGGGTGGAGGCCGTGGTCTTACGTTAGGAACCATCCCGGCATTTGCCTGGAGTAGAAGTGGGGAAACCCCGGAAACCCACTTCCAGGATGTCTGAGGTGGGAATCAAACCCACCTCTTCTCAGTTTTTCCTCACGAGGCTGAGTGTCGAATTGCTTAAAATATTGAATACAAAAATCTTTCACAAAAAGAGACTAAAAACGTAAATAAGTTTTCTAAAAGCTACAATTTCTTTGTTGACTGAATTATCCTAATTAGAATGAAGCGGCCATAGCCTTATGTTAGGAAGCATCCCGGCATTTGCCTGGAGTAGAAGTGGGATACCACGGAAAATCCACACTCTCCCGATACCAGTGAGGCACGATCTAGCGCGTGGCCGGTGGGAAGGAAAACATTTTTGGTTAAATCCTAGTAAACATACCTTAGGCATACAAATACTTGAATGCTAAATTATTTCCAAGGTTTAGCCTACCTTGCCTATCCTGTGGAGTCGCATCATCCCTGACTACAATGGTGAACTGGAAGTCAGGAGAAAGAATTCTGGTGAAATGTAAAATGCATTGATATAGGATCCAGCTAAAAAGGAGTGTTACACGGGCAGTTTTCGTAAGGTAGAAATCAAAATTTTCCTACATCATTGTTCTTTTTACATTTCACCAGAATTCAATCGCAACTCCATTTTATTAACAGTCGGTTGGTTGGTTGGTTCTTAAGTTTATGGGCTGCGACATCGCGGTCATGTAGTCCCGTGTACTTGGGGTGTGTGTAGAATCTGTCTGATAACCGGTGTTAATTGTGATGACTGTATTAGTGTGTGTTATCTGTTTTTTAATTCAAGTAAGGACTGCTGACTTCTGAATTATTCAAATAGTTCCTACTTTTGCCACCAAACGCCACCATCAACGGCTACTAGTTCAGAACTTAGCTACCAGACGCCACCGCAGTCGGCTCTTGGCAACGAACGTAGGAACCTAAGAGCGTTGTTTACATTCTTAACCTATACAATTTAGCTTCACACAGGTGTAATTAGTGGAAGGTTCTTTAACATGCCATAAATTTATGACATGGACCGCCGGCTTTACTTCCCCTTCGAAGGAAGGCATACTGAGGGATGTTAACGCTCTCAAAAAAAAAAACCGACGACTACCGCCGGATTTGAACCTGCGATCTTGGGCATACAAGCTTAGCATGCTACCGACTACGCCACCGAAGCCGCTCCCTACACCCTAAACATGGATCAACAAGAACGTGAGCTAAATTATTGTACTGCACCAAAAATAGGTAGATTTTCTCCCTTATTTTTTACAGAAAGTCCCGACTAACATAAGCCGAAAACTCTCACGCCATGGGTAAATCTGACGCGACCGTAAATAATATAGAAATAACTTGAGTGTTTAATAAGCTATAGACATGTTTCTTTTGCAGGGTGAACTTCAAGGTTAGGAAGGAAGGTACTGTAAGCGACAGGAAATAAGGGCTGACCAAAACGAAAATATAGAGCATTATTTAAGCCTCGGGTCAAAAATACCCATGCGCCAGTCCTCGCGGGTTAAACTTATAATGCTGAAGAAGATATCATTGTTGTATCGAAACATGTAATTACATTTAGTTTAATGTATTAATATACATCATTTCACTGTATTGACAGGGTGGATTACATAACACATATATTTTACAAATCCAAAAATTCTGTTTTTTTTTTATTTATTTTATTTTATTTAGTCGATTTACCCTCTAGGTTACCGGGTGGTTAGCCGTGGTCGTTATGGCATGACTGCTGGCAGTCGCTCACATCCGGGAGGAGAGGAGGTTTGAATCCCCTCACCGGCAACCTTGAAGATGGTCTTCTGTGGTTTCCCATCTTCCTTCCAGGCAAATGCCGGGGTTGGTTCCTAACTATAGGCCACAGCCGCTACCATACAACTCCTTGTCCTTGCATTCAAAACTTTCCTCCCCCAGACAACACTCCACACACGACGGTACGTGTAGCTCACCCATTGGGTGTCCGCCTTGAAGCAGCTACAACACTGGCGAGCCGAACATGTCCTCGGACGCTCCCGGCACTAAAAGCCATACGCTAAAAAAAACTCTAGGTTGGTGGTTCCCACGGACTCAGCGGGGGAACTCACCACTACCGCCACTACGGACAGTGTACTGGAGCTTGGAACATCTGGTTGGGTTGGATACAATTGGGGAGGTGTGATCAGTACTTCGCCCAGGTGGCCTCACCTGCAAAGCGAACAGGGGCATCATGAGGGATGGGAAGGGAAGGGAAGATTGGGATGGATAGGCTACGTAGAGGGAAGGAGGCGGCCGTGGCCTTACAGTAGGGACCATCCGGGCATTTGCCCGAAGACGAAGTGGGAAACCACGGAAAACCACTTCGAGGATGGCTGAGGTGGGAATTGAACCCCCTCTACTCATTTGGACCACCCGAGGCTGGATAGACCCCGTTCCAGTCCTCATACAACTTTTCAAATTTCGTGGCAGAGCCGGGAATCGAACCGAGGTCCTCCAGGGCGGTAGCTAACCATGCTCACCGCTACGCTACGGAGGCGACCAAAAATTCTATAATTTCCTAAATTGAACGTATAAGATCCTATAAAATCATAATATACTGACAGAACCTACTTTTAACTTTTTACAGAACCTAAAAATCCGGGGCTTGGTTATATAACTATACCTAGGCTTAGTGTAGACGTGATGGAGTCAAGGCCAGACGCACGAATTATACTGAGTAAACAGGTGACTGTCACACATACCCGAGTCTTGTCATACTGTAATGGATGCGATATGCAAACAGGTACTATCTTCTTCTCTTCCGTTACACCACCACTCTTACATCACCAGTTGGAAGACAACACGCTAGACTGGGTGGCTAGGTAGGCAAAACTGCTGTGCTGCCAAATTTCACGACGTTTCCGAAGATATTCCCAAGTTTAATTGCAACAGGGCATGGCTGGCTGCAAGGTTCAGCGGTAACGTTCTCGCTTGCTGGCCCCAAGGTTGCAGGTTCGTATCCTGGCGCAGTCAGCTGGCATTTGAGGGTGCTGAAATGCAAGGGAGCTGTGTCAGTAGATTTACAGGCACGCTAAAGATCCCCTTCGGGACAAATTTTCGGCACCCCGCCGTCTCTGAAAGCCGCAGTAGTTAAAATGGACGTAAAACCAATAACATTATTATTATTATTATGCAATACGGCAAACTCAAAAAATTCCAGTAAGATCTTTCAAATGTTTTGTTGTTGTTGTTGTTGTTAATACATTTTAGGGGCTTGGGATATCTTTGTCATCAAACCCGTGTAATTGGGGGTGTGTTGAACTTGTCTGGTAACGTGTATTTATGTGATGACAGTTGTAGTGTGATAACTGTAGTAAGGACAGGGATGAGGTAGGTGCCCCGGGACTTGAAGTAAGATACTATCCCGGCATTTTCCTGGAGTGAGTGTGGAAACCTCGGGGAAAACACACACACAGGATAGCTCTGTCAGTGACAGGATTCGAACCTGCGATCTCCGAAATTGCTGCAGCTGCCCTCGCGGCATTGGTGCACGATTTAACGAGCACAGAACGCCACGACGGTTACAAATGCTTTGACGTAGTGGCTACCTTTCTTGGCTGTCACCACGCATGCCCGGATTCGATTCTCAGCTCTGCCAAGAAATTGATATATGGTCTGAGGGCTGAAACGGTATACACTCAGTCAGCCTCGTGAGGTAAAACTGAGAAAAGGTAAATTCGATTCCCACCTCAGCCAACTTGAAAATGGTTTTCCGTGGTTTCCCACTTCGACTCCAGGCAAATGCCGGGATGGTTCCTAATTGAAGGTCACGGCCGCCTCCTTCCCAATTCTCATCTGAAATACAAATACAGCCATCACAATAACACAGGTTATCAGCCAAATCACATTCAAGTACACGGGGCTACATGACCACGATGTTACAAAGCCCCACAATTAATCAACAACAAAAACAATGTCTGAGACTCAGGTACATCAATTACTGTGAACAATATAACCCCGCAATTTCTTGAACTTTTATTTGGGGAACAATTGACGAAAGTCCTACTTTATTTTTCATCATAAATATTTTTTGAACATCTCTATGAGTTGATTTTTAGCCTAATTTTCCCATTCTGCAAAAATGAGGAAAAAGTAGACATGAGATCGATCCGGGAAAATGTGTGTCTGTCTGGCTGGCTGTGTGTGTGTGTGTCCCCCCCTCTATCAACTCCTAAACGGCTGCAGCTATGGAAACCAAATTTGGTATGAGTAAAGATCTATGCAGGAATATCTAAAGGCCATATTTGAAAATTATGTCAGTGCTACCAACTGCAGAAAAATCACAATTGAAATTTGAGCTCAATGTTGGATATCATGGAAGGGAGCTATTCCAAAATTGGCACACATATAGATAATAATATTTCAGTTTAATTCCCATGAGGCCATACATGACAGTGTTACCAACATGATTCTATGCCAGCTGATAAGTCTAATTTTAAATGCATGTAACTTCTGCACTATAAATTGGATTTCAACCACATTTCGTATGTACTATGTGTACAATAACAAACATGACTATGCGTATTCATAAAAGCAACCAGGGCTGCCAACTGTTAATAAATGCTCTCTCTATTATTTTTCCTAATACCAATATATCAGAAAGTGTGCAAACCATGAGCTAGAAACTTTGCACACGAATGGTGCATGACCTTCTACATAAATTTGGAGTACCTAGTATACGTCAGTACTGCCAACATGATTCTAAGCTTGTTGATAGGTCCAAATTTTAAATGCATGTAACTACTATACTAACAAATGGATTTCAACCAAATTTCGTATGTGACTTTTGTACCATAACTCATATGAATATGCGTATTCTTAAGAGCCAGAAGGGCTGCCAACTGTAAATAAATGCTCTCTCTCTCTCTATCTTTTTACCCTAATATCTATAAATCAAAATATATGCAAGCCAACAGCTCTAAACTTTGCATACGTATAGTACCTAACATTCTAAATTAATTTGGGGTAACTAATGTACGTCAGTGCTGCAAACATTATTTAATCCCTCTGATAAGTCCAATTTTTAAATGCATGTAACTTCTATACTAACAAATGGATTTCATCCAACATTGGCACAATAATAGATCATAATATTTTAGATTAACTCATAAATTCTAAGAAAATTAGGCTCTTTAGTTCGACACGGAACTACTTGTTGTTAATTGTTAAGTGAAAGCGTAATCAATTCGTTTACCCTCCACGCAAGCCATCAATATAATCATAAGCTTAAAAAAACTCTTTTTGATTGCGTAATAATTATGTGGACAGCCTGCCCCGTGGTGTTGGGGTAGCGCGCCTGCCTCACACCCCGGAGGCCCCGGGGTCGATTCCCGGCTCCGTCAGGGATTTTAGAAACTGACGTGAGGGTTGGAACGGGGTGCACTCAGCCTCGTGAGGACAATTGAGTAGCTGTCTGACAGTGAGACAGCGCCCCGGTCACGAAAACCAAGATTAACGGCCGAGGGGACCTGATGCTCTGACCACGCGTCACCCCACTATCTACAGGTCAAATGGCTGGGCAGCGGTCGCTTGGTAGGCCTAGGCCCTTCATGGGCTGTAGTGCCAGGGGTTATTATTATAATTATGTGGACGGCCCCAAGGATAAAATTGTTTAATTAAACCATGTTAATATTTCGTGCTTGGGGAGCGTGATGGCGCAGTGGCTTAGCAGCTCGTCTTTCACCCAGACGGCCGGGGTTCGAATCCCGGTGACAGCGGGGTGGAAGTTTCACCTGAAAAATCACGTGGCGTCAGGGAGGGCATCCGGCCTCAAATCCCCGGCCAAACCCAAAATGAGCCCGGTTGGCTCCGGCGACCCCAATTAATTGGGAAAAGCAGAAGAAGGAAAGTTTTTATTATTTCGGGCTTAGTTCGTGAGATACATAGTTGTTATTTATTCCCCACTCAATTTAAATGGACACATTACTGTGTTGACCTATTATTTTATTTTATTGGATGCCATGAAATTCCTAACCCTAAATACCCATTATAGAGACAGCCTCCACAATGCAACTTCAAGCCATAACATTGAGTCGTCTGTAATATAGTGTTATGTTTTGTCTAGCTTGGATATAGCGTTCCATGGTGGAGCCATGTTTATCTGTTGACCCGTTATCATTTGTCTCGGCCCACAGATTACACGTGCGATCTCTGCCCAACAATATTCGCAGGAGGTGTATAATTGCGACGTTCAACGCTTACCCACCGGCGAACAGGGTTTTCGGCTTGCGTTTGATCCTAAGCCCCTTACAAGTGTTCCTCTCGTAGCAAGGGATCTGTTTTATGACGGTAATGTGTTTTTAAGTCGCCTCCGTAGCGTAGTGGTCAGCATGGTTAGCAGCCGGCTCTGCCATGAAATTTGAAAAGTGGTATGAGAACAGGAACGGGGTCTACTCAGCCTCGGATGGTCCAAATGAGTAGAGGGGGTTCGATTCCCACGTCATCCATCCTTGAAGTGGTTTTCCACTTCGTCTTCGGGCAAATGCCGGGATTGTGCCTACTGTAAGGCCACGGCCGCCTCCTTCCCTCTTCCTAGCCTATCGGTTGGTTGGTTCTTAAGTTTAGGGGCTGCGACAACGCGGTCATGTAGCCCCGTGTACTTTGGGTGTGTGTAGAATCTGTCTGATAACCGGTGTTAATTGTGATGACTGTAATAGTGTGTGTTATCTGTCTTTTTTAATTTAAGTACTGCAACTTAGAATTTTTCAAATAGTTCCTACTTTTGCCGCCAAGCGCCACCGTCAACGACTACTAGGCCAAGTTCGAAACTCAGCTACTAGACGCCACCGCAGTCAAACCCTAGCCTATCCATCGCAATCTTCCCTTCCCTTCCCATCCCTCATGAGGCCCCTGTTCGTTTTGCAGGTGAGGCCGCCTGGGCGAAGTGCTGATCACACCTCCCCAGTCGTATCCAATCCGACCAAGTGTTCCCAGCTCTAGGACACTGCCTGGAAAGGCGGTAGTGGTGAGTTTCCTCGCTGAGTCCGTGGGAACCACCAACCTGGAGGGTAAAACTAACTTTAAAAAAATTGTTTTAAACGGGAGCCACTGTTAAAGGGTCGTTTTCACCAATCCTTTACAAAAGATTAGTTAGTTAATTTCCATTTAACTTAAATACTGGAGTTAATGTAAGCTATTTCACGAGGCCATTCGGGTTCGTAATTACTTCAATACGCTTTACGGCTCTGGCGCATGCGTAGACTCGGTTTCGCCCTGGAGAAACATGGCTGACACATAAAAAAGCGTATGACACTCATCGTTGTTTGCGATGATTCCTTGAGATTATCTCGAACATAATTATAAAGGAAGGGAAATACAGAAGTCCTTAAACATGGCAAAACAGAAAATTGATATGAACAAAGTATTTAGGAGAACGGGCAGTTGGGTGTAAACATTATTTACTTAGAAAATAGGACACGCTATCCCCGTTGCCCTCGTAGTACAGTACAGCTGGAATGGTTTTGTTCCAAAAACCGTGCTATGGTTGGCTTTTTGTAAATCGTTAGAAAAGCACACAAAAAAGCTTAACTCTAAATTTCGGAATAATTTGTAGTATCATGTTGTCGGAAAACTCAAAACATTTTTGAAAAGCGTTTTTCTCTGAATCTTCGTATTTTAAAGAAAATCTTTTAAACAAAAAATGTAGAGGACATTGTCACTTACAATTTGTCTCATTGAGGTCATGTCATATGTTTTGAAATGCAGAAGCTAGGTGACGCCAAAGTTTCCAAAAAAGTGTTTTTTCACTTTTTGTCCTAGAAGAAATGTTTTTTTCACAAAAGAGTGAATCAGAAATTTGTTCCTCTAAAAATTGTCTGCAACATTTATTTAAACGTTTGTTTCGTCCGACTTACCGTTCCAAAGTTACAGCCCAGCAAATGCAACGCTGCGTAGTCAAGGCTACTATTGTTACTGCGGAGAGAGCGGTGGGCATAGTTTAGACCGGGACCGGTGTCGGACAATTTACACACTTCAGCAGACTATAACTTTGGAACGGTAAGTCGGAGGGGGAAAAATGTTTCAATAAATGTTGTAGACAATTTTGAGTGGAACAAATTTCTGATTCGCTCTTGTGCTTAAGAGAGTTGAATGGTCAGATTTGGTCATTTAACGTAATTACTTGTTAGTGGTAGGTTAACGAGTGTTTCTGTTTGATGGAATGCTCGTGCAAAGTTAAATAACCGTTAATGATGAATTAAGAGATTTTATTTATTTATCGCATGGCTTTTAGTGCCGGGAGTGTCCGAGGACATGTTCGGCTCGCCAGAGGCTGTAGCTGCTTCAAGCGGACACCACTAGGGTGAGATACAAGTTCCGTTCAATTTCAAGTAGTTCCAACTTTCGCTACCAGATATCAATGATACCTAGTGGTGAACGTTGGAACTTTTATAAAGCGTTACAACGAAATCTAACCTAGAAATTTAGCTCCACACAAGTTTAATCTGTGGAAGGATCTTTAACATGCCATAAATCTATGACATGGGACCGCCGGCTTTACTTCCCCTCCGAAGGAAGGCATAGCCTACTGAAGGATTTTAACACTCTTAAAACATCCAACGACTTCGGTCGGGTTTGAACCCACTATCTTGGGCACCACAGTTCAGCATGCTACCAACTACACCACCGAAACCGCTAATTAAGAGATAACACTATATAAAGCAACACACTTCTAAATATTTATCTAAGTATTTATTTTACTATGTCCCATGCATTTTAATTGTATTCAACACAATCTTTCTCTTCCTTTGTGTCTTTGCTAGTTATGATTAAAATAAGTGGCAAAATAAATGGAAATACGTTAATGTCTCAAATATCAATGTCCTGCTCACAAAAGCAAAGTTTGACATGAATAATTATGTTTTTCCTACCTTTTCAGACAGAATCAATTAGAAAATAGCATTTACTTTACAGCGACGAAAATTGTGTTACATAGTGTAATTTATGTTGGTGAAAGCTGTCTTTAACCATGGTATGGCAACAAGGAAATTTCACGCGTATTGGTAACTATAAGCTTCCAAGGAATATACGGTGAAATTGTATTTAATTAATATTTATTTTTTGCAGTCTCTTGTTCTCTTTTTTTTTTCTTTATTTTAATGGCCTCCGGACTGTCGTATATTGCCCATATTAATTTTCAACGTCTTATTAACATTTTTCTCAGAAACTGTTGCCAGGCATTAATTGAAAATTTTCAGGAATGCTCTTCAAGATTCTCTCCTAACAAAGGATACGCAGTGATAAGATCTTAATAATCTGTTTTAAGTATTTTGTAAGACATTTCATAGATTAATATTAGAACCCCAATATATTTAGTATGTAGGACAAGATTAAGATTAATATTTTCGAAAGTTTGAACTCTTTTTATTTGATTTTTTTCTAGCACCATAATCATCATCATCATCATCAATTTGCCACAGTAGGTGAGTGGTTATCGTGTCAGTCTACCAACCCCAAGCTTGCAGGTTCGCTCCTGGCAGTGGTAGTGATTTTTGAAAGGCGGCAAAAGTGACAACACGCATGTCATACGATGTTGGCATGTTAAAGAACCCATTTGAATTCAGTAGGCCGCGTTCATAATGTCAAAATTAATCTCGCAATTTTCCGCCAACACAAAGTTCCTCATTTCTCTACTAGAAAGTGCTATAAAGTCAAGGAGCTTAGATATCTAACCTCCTTGACTTTCATAGTGATTCAAGGAACAACGAAATTCAACATGCAAGCTGCCCTCTGGTTTCAAATAACAAAGCTTGCACCCGGCGCCCAAGGCCATACGATATTATTATTATTATTATCATCATCTAAAGGCAAGGCCTTGTCACTTCAACCACATTTGCCTCTCACGTGCTGAACATTTCAAGTCAGCATACTGTTTAAATTGAAGTTCGTGCATCACAGAAACCAGATGAGCCTTCCGCGGTCTTCCTCTTCCTTTCTTCCCCAGAATTTTTCCTTCCAGTATGGTGATCAGGAACTCATTATGACGTAGAATGCGGCCAACGAATTTTGCTTTCTTCTTTTCTATAGTAATGATCAATTTTCTTGTTTCGTCTACTTCCTTGAGGTTCCATTTGTTTGTCTTTTTCTCCGTCAGGCTTAATTTAAGCATCCTTCTCCACATTCACATTTCCGCTGCTTCCAGGCGTTGTATGTCCTGTTTCCTTAGAATCCAAGTTTCATATCAGTATAACAAAACACTCCAGACAAATGTTTTGATAAACGATTTTCTAGTTTTAATGCTAATAGCTGTCTCTTATTGCCGAAGGCCTGTTTAGCAAGGGCAATATTCACCTTTTGATTTATGTGGTGCACCTATTATTGTCAGTGACAATGCTTCCTAAGTAGCAGAACTGACTGCACTGTTGAAAGGTTTCACCATTATTCTCGATGTTTATTAGGATATTTTCATTGGATTTGTTGACAACTAACACTTTGGTTTTGGAGGTATTCAGTTTCAAATTTGCTTCCTTTAGCGTTGATGACAAGACTCGTAGCATTTTACTTAGTTCCTTCTCCGAGTCTGCGGTTAATGCGATGTCACACGCAAATCTTATACAGTGGATTTCCTATCCATTCACTTTGATACCCTTGGTCTGTCTAGCATTATATGTTTATTAACATTAGTCTGTTGTATTATATAGGGGATGTCTCATAAGCTACTTTTAAATAAAACTTTATTTGGAAAGGGTTCTGACAAGGAATTAAACTACTCTCCAAATTACAGACCATCAAATTCTATAGTCTTGAGCCATCTTTCAGCGAAGTTTCTTATCCCGTGACGGTACCAAAGAATTCGGCGAGACCCACTTCCACGGTTTGAATGTTTTCGAAATTTCTTCCACGGAAGAAATGGGCCATGGATAGAAAAAGATGGTAATCTGAAGGCGCAAGATCAGGGCTGTATGCTGGGTGTGATAGCAGTTCGACTCCTCGCAATGGCTGACTTTTTGCCATGGTTGTTCGTACAGTATGAGGTCTTGCATTGTCCTGCTGCAAGAGAACTCTATTTCGGTTAACTATTGCTGGATATCTCCGTCTCAACATTTCATGAACTCGTTCCAGTTGTTGAGAATAAAGATCCGCATTGACTGCACGCCCGTTTGGAACAAACTCCCAGTGAATCACTCCTTCAAAATTCCACCCGACAGAGAACATTACTTTGGGGCCGAACCCTTCCTTTTTTAATGATGACTTTGGCAGCTTGACGGGGACTGAGCCACTGTTTCTAGGCGTCAGCGTTGCAGTAATAGACCTATTTTTCATCACATGTGGCAATTCTCCTGATAATGGAGTTACCGATAAGCTGACGACCGATATCCACTCTACGTTGAGCCTGTTCAGATGCCAATTATTATTCATGAGGTACAGGTCTACAGCTCCTGTTTGATTTCTCAAGCCTCTTAATCTGTCGATGTATGGTACATTTTGATGCACCAAGTTCTGCTGACAGCCTGATACATTCTCGCAACATTCGCAATTCTAGTCATGGCCTACCTGTAAATAGAATTGGCGAACCAAGGAAAACCAATACGATCTTATAAAATACCTAACTTAGAGAATTACATTATTTATTATGAGATATCCTAATATTTTACTAATAATTAGAATTAATTCCCGCGGCTTTGGTGGCGTAGTTTATAGCATGCTGAGCTTCTATGCCCAAGGTCGCGGGTTCAAACCCGGCTTTAAAAAACTCTCAGTATGCCTTCCTTCGGAGAGGAAGTAAAGCCGGCGGTACCATGTCATAGATTTATGGCATGTAAAAGAATCTTCCACTAATTACACTTGTGTGAAGCTAAATTATAGGTTAGATTCGACTAACGTTCGTCGCCAGGAGTCGACTGCGGTGGCATCTAGTAACCAAGTTTAGAACTAGTTGTCATTGACGGTGGCGTTTGGTAGCAAAAGTAGGAACTACAGTACTTAAAAATTGAAGGTCCGCAGACCTTACTTGAATTAAAAACAGATAACACACACTAATACAGCCATCACAATTAACACCGGTTATCAGACAGATTCTACACACCCAAAGTACAGGGGGCTACTTGACCGCGTTGTCGCAGCCCCTAAACCGAGGAACCAACCAACCAGAATTAATTCCTTCCATGTTGTGATTTAAAAACTCAAGTGAAAATATTAACCGCTAGTACATTTTATTAATTACTAGCAGAAGTACCCGTTCTTCGAACGGTGTTATATATTAACACCAGACATTATCAATTGAGCTACTGTTGCAATGGGTAGCGGTTTGTCATTCCTTCATAAGTTTATCAGAAATAAGTTAGGTTTATGGGAATATCACACACACTGTTAATTTAAGGGCCTTAAAATGTGTTTTTCGGAGACCCCTTATAGACTCGCGAATTTTGTGTCTCACAATGAGAAGCGCAACATATGCTTTGATCGTCCTTCTAGGATATTTTTTATATTTCGCCTATTTTAGCATGTATTTTGTACAGTTTTTCCCTATATCCACCCTTCTACTGTATGAAAAGTACGGTGAGGAGTTTTATAAATGATTGGTGTATTGACTCATGTTTACCATACCTAATTTTACGATGCACCAAGCATCCGAACACGATTTATAGGCGTACATAAAGATACACAGAAAGACAGACAGACAATTCTATTGTCTACAACATATCACCCAGATATCCAAATATGGGTATATCTACCTTACGTATCAAACAGAATCATCCCTACAATGAACCCGTATGTCGACAAAAAAAAAAAAAAGATGAGTTAAAATGTGCTGTCAAACTAAATTCACCTAACGTGTACTTCCTGGCGTGAAATAGATTCGAAAGCCTTGTAGACGAAAAGCAATACACCGTACATAAAAAAATGACCCTCTACGTTGTGTTAGGTCCCCACACACACAGGAAGATCTCTTTCATAAATTATAAAGGCTTGCGGTGCATGAAAATTCAGGTTATTTAGCCTCAAATGGCCCAGAATCCTAAAAGCCGCAAAAAATGCTGATTCAATTCAGGAATTCTTGAAAATAATGTTGCTGTTTGTAGATATAATAGACTTTCTGTACTATATGTCACACGTGAAATTGCATGAAAAAATTCTAGGTTACCCCTTGACCTCCTTAATTGCATTGACGAATTATACAGTCTACGTTGGTTCCGTAATAACCTTATAGCCATTTGCAAACTTTCACAGAAATGTAATAAATGGAGTAGCCTAATAATAATAATAATAATAATATCGTATGGCCTCGGGTGCCGGGTGCAAGCTTCGTAATTTGACACCCAGAGGGTAACTTGCATGTCGAAATTTCGTTGTTCCTTGAATCACTATGAAAGTCAAGGAGGGTAGATATCTAATCTCCTTGAACACTATAGCACTTTCTAGTAGAGAAATGAGGAACTTTGTGTTGGCGGAAACTCCTGAGGTTAATTTTGCCATTATGAACACGGCCTACTGAATTCAAATGGGTTCTTTGACATGCCAACATCGTATCACATGCGAGTCAAATTTTTGCCGCCTTTCAAAAATCACGTACAGGCCGGACGTTTGTTTTAGACGATTGCCCTTGACCTTGAAGCCTGCGGGTGAGCCTGTACACAGTCACTCTCTCACCCTATCACTTCACATTTGTCACCACCGATCTGATATAATGGAATTCCAGACTTGAGCAGACAGTACAGTCCACGTCGAAGTATTGTGTGACACGGAAGTACACGTTACGTAGTTACGAACAGAACGTCATTATATTTGCCAGTGACTATACTTCAGCAATAGTGTGAAACTGCTTTATCAATCATCGGGGCGCTTGGGGCAGCTGATAACAATACAGGTACTGTAGTAACTCGCCTCCAGGCTTCCATTAAGATTTTTCACTCGTCTAAAACAAACGTCCGGCCTGTACCATGGCCAGGAGTGAACCTGCAATCTTGGGGTTAGTAGACCGACACGCTATCCACTCACCCACCGTGGCAAGGTATAAATGGAGTGACATTGCTTCTTACAGAAATAGATGGAACGTTGGATGCCACCCTTTGAGATAATGTTGTCATGGTTACCGATTTGCATTCCTTCATTAGTTTGTTAAATTAAATTAAATTCGTTTTCTGGGAATATTTCAGAAACTGTTGGATTTAGAGCCTTATAATGGACTTTTCGAGGACCCTTTAGGGCCCCCGAGTTTTGTTTCTGGCACCGAGGGGCTTTGTCTCGTCGTTGTACGCCATAATATAATACTAATAATAATAATATAATATAGGGATATGAATATAATAGACCTGCCGTACCACACCCGCAGATGTAAATCGCGTGAAAAAATTCTAGAGTACCCCTTGACCACCTTAAGCGCATTATACGTATTGATGAATTTTACGGCTTAATTTGGTTCCGTGATAACCTTCTAGCCTTTGCAAACTTTCGCACTAATGTAATTAATGGAATTGCATTGCGTCTTACAGCAATAGATGGACCTCTGAGAATCTGTTGCCATGGTTACCGGCTTTTATTTGTTCATTAGTTTATGAAATGAAATTAGTTTTCTGGGAATATCTAAAAAACTGTTGGTTTTAGGGCCTTAAAATGAGGTTTTGTCTCTCACATTGAGGGGCTGAAAATGAGCTTTGTCTCGCCTTTCTACGCTTATTTCAGCTTGTATTTTAAGGGGGTAGGCCTCCTTTTATGAGAGGTAGGGAGAAGACTTACATCTATGATTAGTGTCGTGCCTCTGATGGACAACTGTACCAAATTTTACGTTGATACACCCAGCCGTTCTCGAGTTATAAGGGAACAAAGTTGTCCACAGACAGACAAACAAACAAACAAACAAACAAACAAACAGACAGACAAAACATTATTTTCCCGCGCATCCATCATAAAACAGTTTGAAACGCGTAAACAACTCAAATTTCCGTAGAAATTCAGAAACTTTCATTTTTATATTAGAGAGATACTGTATACCGCACCGCTCGGTGTTGACCGTGTTTTATTGCACAAATTTAGGTTTTACTCGCTAACCATCGGAGATACACGAAAAGTGATAAGGACCTTTCGGATAGAAAATTAAAATTTAAAGCTCATGTATGCCATCAAAAGTTTTCTATTTCTTAGCGCTCTCTTTTTATTTGAAGTGGAAATATGAAATTTTGAAACCAAAGGGTGTAGTGACGTCACATATGTGGGTTTTACTCGCTAACCGTTGGAGATACACGAAAAGTGATAAGGACCTTTCGGATAGAAAATTAAATGTTAAAGCTCGTTTATGCTATCAAAATTTTGCTATTTCTTAACGTTCTCTTTTTATTTGAAATGGAAGTATGAAATTTTGAAACCAAAGGGTGTAGTGACGTCACATATGTGGGTTTTACTCGCTAACCGTTGTAGATACACGAAAGGTGATAAGGACCTTTCGGATAGGAAATTAAATTTTGAAGCTCGTATGTGCCATCAAAAGTTTGCTATTTCTTAGCGTTCTCTTTTTATTTGCTATGGAAATATGAAATTTCAAAACCAAAGGGTGTAGTGACGTCACTAAAATGGTCGCCATATTTTAATAGTGCAAAATATCGAAATTAAAAGTATCCTATATGTAAACACGGTAAATCAGCTACATCCATGCAAAATTTCATTTAAATCGGACCAGTGGTTCTTGCGTTATTGAGTAACAGACAGACAGACACACACCATCTCATTTTTATATATTAGTATGATTTATTTTAATATTTATTAATAATTAATATTATCGACTAAGGTATATTAAATTATTAAGTACCAATTGGTATTCATTTAGAATAATATAGGATTTTTGAAAATATTATTTTATTTTTTTATTTTTCATGAATCTTTTGAAAGTGGCATCCTGTTATCAACATTTTCATGAACATTTCCATCTGGCAATATTAAAATAAATTAAATTTTGAAAAATAAAAGAGTTAAAATGTAACACAATATGATGAGAAACTGCCCTTAACACATTGAGACATTCCTAAAAGGAAAAAATAATTATGAAATACATTATAGCGGGAAACTGAAATCAAGGATTTTTTTCGGTTTTTGGAACATGCCAATAGGCCTACCATATGACTAATAGTATGCAAGTGTTTTGGGAAAACTATCAGAAAAGTAGCTTTAGGAATGTATGTCTACCCCTTATTATTCCCGTTTTCCAACGGGGTCGAGGATGAGATGCGATGGAAGTCTATGTGGCGATGGTTTTTACGGCCGGATGCCCTTCCTGACGCCAACCTCATGAGAGGAGTTAATGAGAGATGAAATGAATGATGGTGAATGAAACTGGGCAAGGATGTGGAAGGAAGCGGCCGTGGCCTGTCAGAAGGTACCGTCCCAGCATTTGCCTGGTGTTGAAAATGGGGAAACCACGGAAAACCATTTCAAGGACGCCCGACGGTGGGGCTCGAACCCACGCGTCTACCGAGTCAGCAGAGAGCTTGGCCCCACGACCTAATGCTGCGCGTTTGCCAGCGTAGCCACTACTGTCGGTAGAAAACTAGCTTTAGGAATGAACTATGAAAATAAAAAATACCGTACGAAAACTAAGGGTCGATAGACAATAAGCGCAAAAAGGACCGTAAGAAAGCTAAGGGTCGATAGATAAATATGGTGCAAAAAACAATTTTTAGAACAATTTGAGATGTTTAACTTTCCGGAGTCGACTGGAAGGAAGCAAGGAAGGAAGCTTGTAGTTTAACGTGACCGTTAATCTCGAGATCATGAGCCACGGGACCTCCTTTTTACGTGGAATCCGAACCACAGGACATGGCATTTCACATCGAAAATCTCACATGCATTGACCGGGAGGAGTCGACTGGGTCTCCGTTGACCGTCACAACTATACTTGGGCCGAACTTAGCGGCAGGATTATGGGGATGAAAGGATTGTGACTGGGTCTCCGTTGACCATCACGACTATACTTGGATCGAACTTAGCGATAGGATTATGGAAATGAAAGGTTTGCGACTGAGTCTCCGTTGACCGTCACGACTATAACAAATATCGGACTCCGACATGCCCAGTTCTGGTACTAAGGGTCGATAGATAAATATGATGCAAAATACAATTTTTAGAACAATTTGAGATTTTTAACTTTCCGGAGTCGACTGGTTCTCCGTCGACCGTCACGACAATACTTGGGCCGAACTTAGCGGCAGGATTATGGGGATGAAAGTTTTGCGACTGGGTCTCCGTTGACCGTCACAACTATATTTGGGTCGAACTTAGCGACAAGATTATGGGGATGAAAGGCTTGCGACTGGGTCTCCGTTGACCATCACGACTATACTTGGGCCGAACTTAGCGGCAGGATTATGGGGATGAAAGGCTTGCGACTGGGTCTCCGTTGACCATCACGACTATAGTTGGGCAGGACTTAGCGGTAGGATTATGCGGATGAAAGGCTTGCGACTGGGTATAAGTTGACCGTCACAACTATACCTGGGCTGAACTTAGCGGCAGGATTATGGGGATGAAAGGATTGCGACAGGGTATCCGTTGACCGTCACGACTATAGTTGGGCCGAACTTAGCGGTAGGATTATGGGGATGAAAGGCTTGAGACTGGGTATAAGTTGACCGTCACAACTATACCTGGGCTGAACTTAGCGGCAGGATTATGGGGATGAAAGGATTGCGACAGGGTATCCGTTGACCGTCACGACTATAGTTGGGCCGAACTTAGCGGTAGGATTATGGGGATGAAAGTTTTGCGACTGGGTCTCCGTTGACCGTCACAACTATATTTGGGTCGAACTTAGCGACAAGATTATGGGGATGAAAGGCTTGAGACTGGGTCTCCGTTGACCATCACGACTATACTTGGGTCGAACTTAGCGGCAGGATTATGGGGATGAAAGTTTTGCGACTGGGTCTCCGTTGACCGTCACGACTATAGTTGGGCAGGACTTAGCGGTAGGATTATGGGGATGAAAGGCTTGCGACTGGGTATAAGTTGACCGTCACAACTATACCTGGGCTGAACTTAGCGGCAGGATTATGGGGATGAAAGGATTGCGACAGGGTCTCCGTTGACCGTAACTACTATACTTCGACCGAACTTAGCGGCAGGGTTATGGGGACGAAAGGATTGTGACTGGGTCTCCGTTGACCATCACGACTATACTTGGGCCGAACTTAGCGGCAGGATTATGGGGATGAAAGTATTGCGACTGGGTATCCGTTGACCGTCACGACTATAGTTGGGCCGAACTTAGCGGTAGGATTATGGGGATGAAAGGCTTGAGACTGGGTATAAGTTGACCGTCACAACTATACCTGGGCCGAACTTAACGGCAGGATTATGGGGATGAAAGGATTGCGACTGGGTCTCCGTTGACCATCACGACAATACTTGGATCGAACTTAGCGATAGGATTATGGAAATGAAAGGTTTGCGACTGAGTCTCCGTTCACCGTCACGACTATAACAAATATCGGACTCCGACATGCCCAGTTCTGGTACTAAGGGTCGATAGATAAATATGATGCAAAATACAATTTTTAGAACAATTTGTGATTTTTAACTTTCCGGAGTCGACTGGTTCTCCGTCGACCGTCACGACAATACTTGGGCCGAACTTAGCGACAAGATTATGGGGATGAAAGGCTTGAGACTGGGTCTCCGTTGACCGTCACAACTATACTTGGACCGAACTTAGCGGCAGGATTATGGGGATGAAAGGATTGCGACTGGGTCTCCGTTGATCGTAACGACTATACTTCGACCGAACTTAGCGGCAGGATTATAGGAACGAAAGGATTGTGACTGGGTCTCCGTTGACCATCACGACTATACTTGGACCGAACTTAGCGACAAGATTATGGGGATGAAAGGCTTGAGACTGGGTCTCCGTTGACCGTCACGACTATAGTTGGGCCGAACTTAGCGGAAGGATTATGGGGATGAAAAGCTTGCGACTGGATATAAGTCGACCGTCACAACTATACCTGGGCCGAACTTAGCGGCAGGATTATGGGGATGAAAGGATTGCGACTGGGTCTCCGTTGACCGTAACGACTATACTTCGAACGAAATTAGCGGCAGGATTATGGGGACGAAAGGATTGTGACTGGGTCTCCGTTGACCATCACGACTATACTTGGATCGAACTTAGCGGTAGGATTATGGGGATGAAAGGCTTGAGACTGGGTCTCCGTTGACCATCACGACAATACTTGGATCGAACTTAGCGGTAGGATTATGGGGATGAAAGGCTTGAGACTGGGTATAAGTTGACCGTCACAACTATACCTGGGCCAAACTTAGCGGCAGGATTATGGGGACGAAAGGATTGTGACTGGGTCTCCGTTGACCATCACGACAATACTTGGATCGAACTTAGCGGCAGGATTATGGGGACGAAAGGATTGTGACTGGGTCTCCGTTGACCATCACGACAATACTTGGATCGAACTTAGCGGTAGGATTATGGGGATGAAAGGCTTGAGACTGGGTATAAGTTGACCGTCATAACTATACCTGGGCCAAACTTAGCGGCAGGATTATGGGGACGAAAGGATTGTGACTGGGTCTCCGTTGACCATCACGGCAATACTTGGATCGACCTTAGCGGCAGGATTATGGGGACGAAAGGATTGTGACTGGGTCTCCGTTGACCATCACGACAATACTTGGATCGAACTTAGCGGCAGGATTATGGGGATGAAAGGATTGTGACTGGGTCTCCGTTGACCATCACGACAATACTTGGATCGAACTTAGCGGTAGGATTATGGGGATGAAAGGCTTGAGACTGGGTATAAGTTGACCGTCATAACTATACCTGGGCCAAACTTAGCGGCAGGATTATGGGGATGAAAGGTTTGCGGCTGAGTCTCCGTTCACCGTCACGACTATAACAAATATCGGACTCCGATATGCCCAGTTCTGGTACTAAGGGTCGATAGATAAATATGATGAAAAATACAATTTTTAGAACAATTTGAGTTTTTTAACTTTCCGGAATCGACTGGGTCTCCGTCGACCGTCACAACTATACCTGGGTCGAACTTAGCGACAAGATTATGGGGATGAAAGGCTTGAGACTGGGTCTCCGTTGACCGTCACAACTATACTTGGACCGAACATAGCGGTAGGATTATGGGGATGAAAGGCTTGCGACTGGGTATAAGTTGACCGTCATAACTATACCTGGGCCAAACTTAGCGGCAGGATTATGGGATGAAAGGATTGCGACCGGATCTCCGTTGACCGTAACGACTATACTTCGATCGAACTTAGCAGCAGGATTATGGGGACGAAAGGATTGTGACTGGGTCTCCGTTGACCATCACGACTATAGGGACCGTGCGAATGGCGAGTGCTGCGTCCTGGTGGCGGGCTCAGTAAACGATTGGGGGGACTTGCTGAAAGACACTAGCAAGCGATGGATAGGAGTGTGAAGTAATTTGTTTCATTGTTAGAGTCACAGATTGGTCAAAGGGAAGCAATGGAGAACAGAAAACGTAAAATTAATCAAAACTGTTGTGTCGTTGGGTGTAGTGTTACATATAGAAACAGTCCTCTGGGAACTAAACTGTTCAGATTTCCAAACGAAACTCAGCATGGTATCAGAAGAAAAGCTTGGATAGCGGCAGTAAAACGTGACACAATAGAGTGGAAACCGTGGACTCCTAGCAAGTATTCTCGAGTTTGCAGTCAATTATTATCAGTGTTCCATGTTCTCTTGTCATTATTACCTTCGATACACCGCAACTGCACACTTAGAATACCAGTACATAATATGTTGCTCCTGCTTTTGATGAAGATGAAACTAGGAATCAGTTTTTGTGCTATTGGTGTAATATTTAGTTGCAGTAGGACGACAGCATCTGCTGCCTTTAAATTCATTCTACAGAACTTATTCGAGAAAACGAAGGCGTGGATTTTCGGGCCACAGCGATCTAGTATCACGAAAACAATGCCAATTTCTTTAAAGGCACATTATAAAAATTGCACGTGCATTATAGACTGCAGTGAAGTGTATTGTGAAAGATCCCAACGCGTCGACAGAGAATATTAATGTTTTCCAACTATAAAAATTCGTTTACAGTAAAATTTCTCGTCGCCATTGCTCCATCAGGATTTATTTCATTTCTTTCTTGCCGTCATTAAGCTGTACACGTTTGTTTTGCAAGGAAATGTCAATGCTCATTGCAATGGCTTCGTTGATCTGCGCTCCCTCCACGCCGTTGTCGCTGCTTCTGCTAACGCCAGCTACTAAAATTCTCGCATTCGCAAGGTCCCTATAGTTGGGCTAAACTTAGCGGCAGGATTATGGGGATGAAAGGCTTGCGACTGGGTATCAGTTTACCGTCACAACTATACTTGGGCCAAACTTAGCACCAGGATTATGGGGATGAAAGGCTTACCGCCTATCCGTTGACCGGTACGACTATACTTGGCCGAACTTAGCGGTAGGATTATGGAAATGAAAGGTTTGCGACTGAGTCTCCGTTGACCGTCACGACTATAACAAATATCGGACTCCGATATGCCCAGTTCTGGTACTTGTAAAGAAATCATACACCAACGGTCATTAAATGTTATCGCTTGCTCGAAGAATGTACAGTCCATACGGTACAATGAGCTATAAACTCACGCAGGGCAGCAGTGAGGCAAGGGGGGGGCAAGATGGAGAAAATTAACTCCTCGTCTCAAATTGCTTGAGCCCACCTGCGTAGTTCAGTGCGCACGCTCACCTGATAACTAAGCCGGATTTTACTAGCCTATTCTCTATTAGTACCAGTAGCAGCTTTTCAATCGGTCAACTCGAGCATGCCCAATTAGACTGGGCAGTGAGTTACACTTTCATTAATTCCCTAGTGCCGGAAATAAATACTCTTGTATGTCTACCCCTTATTATTCCCGTTTTCCAACGGGGTCGGGGATGAGATGCGATGGAAGTCTTTTTTGGCGGATGGTTTTTAAGGCCGGATGCCCATCCAGACGCCAACCTCATGAGAGGAGTTAATGAGAGATGAAATGAATGATGGTGAATGAAACTGGGCAAGGATGTGGAAGGAAGAGGCCGTGGCCATTCAGAAGGTACCGTCCCAGCATTTACTTGGTGTTGAAAATGGGGAAACCACGGTAAACCATTTCAAGGACGGCCGACGGTGGGGCTCGAACCCACGCGTCTACCGAGTTAGCAGAGAGCTTGGCCCCATGACCTAACGCTGAGCTTTAGCCAGCGTAGCCACTGATATCGGTAAAATCGGACTTAGGAGGGTGAGGGGAAATGAGGTAGGGGGGAATTTTACAAAAAAGTGAAATATAACTTCTTAATGTGTAAAACATCAAATCCATTCAAATTTTATACAATTCTTCGGATAAGGGCCAAAAAATTATCTCAGTAAAGCTTTTTGATAGCACCAACCATTAACCAAAGGGGTGGGAAAGATGGAGTTTTTGGAGAAAAAGGAATTATATCGCCTTAATAAGCACAATATCATACCGTTTTAAAATGGCCAATAGTCCTCTAAACATTACCTAAAACTTTTGTCTGAAAGAATTTTTGAAATTACTTACCCTTACGCCAAGGGATGAGAAAAATATTTTCGAAATTATAGAAGATGGAGTTTCTTGTATGCTGAACATGGCAACGTTTGAAGGTATACAACAATATTAGCAAATTTAGTGAATTTGAAATATTTTTCTTTGCCCCAGTGAAATCTACCTCCGCGTTCCGGGGTGCCGAGAGGTCATGTAGCCCCGTGTACTTTGGGTGTGTGTAGAATCTGTCTGATAACCGGTGTTAATTGTGATGGCCGTATTAGTGGGAGTTATCGTATTTTAATTCAAGTAAGGACTGCAGACTTGAATTTTCAACTACTGTCGACCAAAGTATTATGTGTACTCGAGTTTGAAGGTTGTTTGTGACGTAATCAATAGACATACATAAAATCCAATAACATCATCATTTTCGTCGTTCTATTTTTCGTGAGTTCATGTAGGTTTGGAATTTTTAGTTTATATTTTAATATGTTTTATCGCAGTTGGAACACAAAAAGTGCCCGTTTTTAAGCGTGTTTCAACCTTGCGTCACATTTAAGAATTATTATCTCACAAACCCGTCATCAGATCGAATCCAAATTTTAACACAATATACATTGGAATGTTGTATAACTGGTTTATTAATTTCAAAATTTTGCGTGTCCAAGAAACAAAGTTGTTATCATTTGTGTAAGGTAACGTTTTCTCGGCTTGGGGTGGTTGGAATATGTAGTTCTTGGTCGCGTTGTAATCCTTATACATCAAAAAGTTATGCTGTATGACTTTAAAATACGTAAATTAATTCACTTACTTTATATCGGTTTATATTTGAACGGGGAAATACGACCTCGCCAGGCTCGGCAGTGACGGGCTCCATCTCAGCAACGCTGTACAGCTTACCCCGGAGCGGCTGGCTGGTGAATCATGCCTTATTTCCACGAACAAATACAAACCGATATAAAGTAAGTGAATTAATTTACGTATTTCACAGTCATACAGCATAAATTCTTGATGTATAAGGATTACAACGCGACCAAGATCTACATTTTCCAACCACCCCGAGCCGAGAAAAAGTTACCTTAAAAAACTGATAACAACTTTGTTTCTTGGACACAGAAAATTTTGAAATTAATAAACCAGTTATACAACATTCCAATGTATATTGTGTTAAAATTTGTATTCGATCTGATGACGGGGTTTTGAGATAATAATTCTTAAATGTGATGCATGGTTGAAATACGCTTAAAAACGGGCACATTTTGTGTTCCAACTGCGATAAAACATATTAAAATATAAATTAAAAATTCCAAACCTACATGAACTCACGAAAAATAGAACGACGAAAATGATGATGTTATTGGATTTTATGTATGTCTATTGGTTACTTCACAAACAACCTTCAAACTCGAGTGCACACAATACTTTGGTCGACAGTAGTTCCTACTTTTGACTAATTTTGATTTTTGTGTCTTTTACACGTATTTTGGCGGCTTCGGTGGCGTAGTGGGTAGCATGCTGAGCTTCTATGCCCAAGATAGCGGGTTCAAACCCGGCCAAAGCCGTCGGATTTTTTAAGAGCGTTAAAAATCCCACAGTATGTCTTCCCTCGGAGGGGAAGTAAAGCCGGCGGTCCCAGGTCATAGATTTATGTCATGTTAAAGAACCTTCCACTAATTACACCTTGTGAAGCTAAATTGTATAGGTTAAGAATGTAAACAACGCTCTTAGTTTACTAAGTTCGTTGCCAAGAGCCGACTGCGGTAGCTAAGTTCTGAACTAGGCCTAGTAGTCATTGACAGTGGCGTTTGGTGGCAAAAGTAGGAACTACTTGAAATTAAAAGTCTGTAGTCCTTACTTGAATTGAAAACAGATAACACACACTAATACAGTCATCACAATTATCACCGGTTATCAGACAGATTCTACACACACCCATAGTACACGGGGCTACATGACCGCGTTGTCGCAGCCCCTAAACTAAGGAACCAGCCAACCAACCAACCAACCAACACGTATTTTAAGTACGGTATGTTTTCATTATTTTACTTTTTGAACTTTTTTTTGACAATTTTTTATTTGGGGGTGGGGGTATGGATTTTGACTATTTAAAAAAAAATTATATTATTTATTTATTTTGATTAATTTGCTTTGTATTTTAGGACTGCCAAACACTGCTGGGGACTGGACAAAAGGGACAAGTGGGGGAAGCAGAAGTGTGTCCCGTTTTCGTCACTTCTTTTCTGAAGACGGATTACTAAGTTATTGAGATTTCGGTTAGATGTTGGACTAAATTCTGCATTCATTTTTTCACTCCCGGCCAGGAGCCGACTGCAGTGGCATCTAGTAACCAAGTTCAGAACAATAAAGAACAATCAAAAAAGCTGAAAAAGACCAAAAACCACAAAATTAGTCAAAATCCAAAAAGAAAGCAAAACCAGCTCAAATATTAAAATATAGTAAAAATAAAAATATAAAACAATATTATTCAAAAACAGTAGCGCTAATTGCAACGTTGGGGTCTGGAGCGCTTCGCATCTGCTAGCCTAGGGAGTGAAATAAAAGTTTACGTAAGTGGTATGTAATTTAGTCAAATTTAACCTATAATCTCTTGGAGGGCCGGATTTGGCCCGCGGGCCACCTATTCAAAAGGCCTGTACTACAGTGAGATTCTTTTGTTGGAGCGCGACCGGCAGCCGGCTGCCGGGCGCGCGCGCCTTCCGCCAGCCAACCGAGCTATGTCCGCGGGGTTGCGAGCTAACCAGGGTCATTGAAGTCCATTAAGTCACTAAACGTTCATCAACGAGGGTGTGTAGTGTCAGCGCACAGATAAGAAGGTAGCATAAACAACAGCTGCAAGATTTAATTAAAGAAGCACAGATATTCTTTTATTTCTTGGGAATCTGGATGCCCTCACTTCACCAGTTTAAGGTTAGAACTTATATTTTCACAGAAGACACTAAAAATGTTCTCCTTCACCTGACAGACAGAACTCGTTACATTATGTCGCTACTCCTGCACCTCCTCCCCCCCCCCCCCCCCCTCTTGCGTGTTTACTGTAATTAATCGAAGCATGGACCTAAGCCCGTTTGTTGTTCAATTGTGGGTTAATTTAACATTCAAAGTGTACAGATCAATTACCCGTACTCTAGTGGAGCTGGAGAACAATATACGGCAGCAGATATCCCTCACAACAGAAGGGAATTACAACGTGTAAACGCTAATTTATTTACATGGTACAACGCCTGTCTGTCAGTTGAAGGAGTACATTTTCAGCATCTTCTGTGAAAAGGTAAGTTCTTTAGTCATGATTTGCTGGTGAATTTACCATTAATTAATGTACTTTGTTACGGTTTCCACCAGCGCGCAATCCGCGGTACGAGCTCGGTTGGCTGGCGGAAGGCGCGCGTGCCCGGTAGCCGGTTGCCCGTCCCGCAAAAGAATCACCCTATATAATTATTATGTAATATGAAGCAACTCAGCTATCTCACACCCAACGATCTCCAAATTAGTGCTAATGTACCCATAATATTTTTAGGTCCTTTTTTAAACATTCTGTTTTTAAACTACTGTACAACTTCCCTCCGACAAAGAAGAGTAAACTGTCCCACTAGGGATCCCTTAGCTCCTGAGGAGGAAATCAGTAACGTTATTACTGACGTTGAGTCTCACGGACTCCACAAAGTTAATTTCGAATTATAGACAGTTAGTACAAGTTTTAATGAACAAAATATTAAAAATCGTTTTAAAACACATTGAGTGAAACGTTTTAGAGTATGATTCCATAAAACGTACTCTGTAATACACCACATATTTTTAGCCTATTTTAAATTTTGAAAAAAATAGGCTTATGAGATCACCTTTTGTCCGTGTGTGTGTGTGTGTGTGTGCGTGTGCGCGCGTGTGTGTGTGTGTGTGTGTGTGTGTCCCTAATAACTTTTAAACGGCTGGAGCGATTTTAATGAAGCTCGGTAAGTTCATAGCACTGTTCCGGGCGACCTCGACCGTGGCCTTCAAATTTTGTTAAGTATCACCAATCCAACATGGCGGCTGTGCGAAATATTTCACCAGCATTCAATATCTCCGAAACTATTACCGATATCACCCTGGAATTTATTACGGTGATAAAGAAAACTACTAGATGTTCACCTATGTAACTTTTGAAAAACTGGTAACTACAATACCAACATGGCGGCCACGCGAATTTGCGACTTTTAAATAGACGTTTCTCGCGAATTAACCAACCAAACGCAATAAAACTTCGTACAGTATATGTTTATACACAGTGTAATGCACCGACATCTAACATGGTTCAATTGTTAACATAACCACAAGATGGCGGATGTGCGAAATATTTTACAGGCATTCTATATCTCTGAAACTATTAGCTGTATCACCCTGAAATTTTGTACCGAGATAAAGGGTACTACTGGAAGTTCAACTATGCAACATTCCAAAAGCGGTTAACTACAAAACGAACATGGCGGCCAAGCGAATTTGAAAATTTTAAATAGACTTTTCACGCGATTTAATGTTCCAAACGCAATGAAATCTGGTACAGGAAATGTTTATACACATTGTAATGCACTGGTATCTAATTAAGTTCAATTGTTTACATAACCTAAAGATGGCGGCTGTGCGAATTTAAAAATAAAGTTTTTATTTCTTGTGTCGTAATCAAGCGATCGAAGTGAAAGTTTGAATAATGAAACTACGCAATACTTTTCCTTTAATGGTACATGACACTATGGCCTATACATTTAACAATCCAACATGGCGACCATCCGAAATATTCAGACGACTCTGAATATCTACGAATCTGTTATAGCAATCAAACTGATTTTTTTTATGTTCATAGGGGCTATGAACGTAAGTTCACCTATAGGATTTTTATAACCTGGTGATCACAAATCCAACATGGCGGCGACGTGAATATAAATATTATCATGGACGTTTCTCGCAATTTAACCATCCGAGTGCAGTAAAACTCAGTACAGTAAATCCTTTTACGAATGTTAATCCACTGGCATCTAATTTATTTCAATTCTTTCCATAACCACAAGATGGCTGCTGTGCGAAATTTTAAAATCTCCTTGTTACTTCTTGTGTCCTAATCATGCGATTGAAGTTTGAATGCTACACGTACACAATAATCTTCATGTAACATTACATAACTCAAGGACGTACATATATAAAATCCAACATGGCGACCATCCGAAATATTTAGTCGGTACTCAATATCTACGAATCTATTACAGCAATCAAACTGAAATGTTGTATGTTGATAGAGGCAATTAATATAAGTAGAATATATGAAAATAGGCTGTATAGTTCTTCACGGAACTACTTGTTTATAACTGGAGAAAAAAGTTTCACATTTTTTCCTACCAAATAAAAGCTTCAATGTGCATAAATTGGTTTGTTGGTTGGTTCCTCAGTTTAGGGGCTGCGACAACGCGGTCATGTAGCTCCGTGTACTTTGTGTGTGTGTAGAATATGTCTGATAACCGGTGTTAATTGTGATGGCTGTATTAGTGTGTGTATCTGTTTTAATTCAAGTAAGGACTGCAGACATTGCATTTTTTCAAGTAGTACCTACTTTTGCCGCCAAACGCCAACGACAACGACCAACTAGTTAAGAACTTAGTTACCAGATGCCACCGCAGTCGGCTTTTGACGACGAACGTAGGAACCTAAGAGCGTTTGTCAAATGTTTAACCTATATATAATTTAGCTTCACACAGGTGTAATTAGTGGAAGGTTCTTTAACATGCCATAAATCTATGACATGGGACCGCCGGCTTTACTTCCCATCTGGTGCATAAATTAATAAATACTACACACTCAACGGTAAGGTCTGATACAGTGAAACGGTATATTCTTTTTTAGCCTACTTTTCACATTATGCAACAAGAAGTTCCGTGACGAACTAAAGAGCCTACTTTTCTTAAAATTTAAGATTCATGCCAATAATTAATCTATATGAATCTATCTAGAATAATGACGAAATTAAGTTGCTAATATCGAAATTTCTAATTAGTTCGAAATACTGTATACCTGGCATAATGTAGCCTAATAGAGGACTACAGTTGGCAGCCCTGGTGACTGAATATATTCTTAGTTCCATCTCTTAAGGTACAGAATACTAAATTTGGTTGAAGTCCAATGAATAGCATGAACGTTACATGCAGTTAAACATTGGATCTAACAGCACGCGTAAAAGTCATGTTGGCAACAATGTCATGCATGTAATGGTCAGAAATAAGCTGTAATAATATGATCTATTGTTGTGCCAGTTTTGAATGAAATCCATTAGTTAGTATAGAAGTTACATGCATTTTAAAATTGGACCTATCAGCAGGCTTAGAATCATGTTGGCAGCACTGGCGTAGGCCTATATTAGTGACTCCAAATTAATCTAGAATGCCAGGTACTATACGTGTGCAAAGTTTAGAGCTATTGGCTTGCATACTTCCTGATATATTGATATTAGGGTAACAAAAATAGAGACAGTATTTATTAACAGTTGGCAGCCCTGGGTACTCTTAAGAATCGGCATATTCATATATGTTAAGGTACACATAGCACACAAAATTGCGTTGAAATCCAAATGATAGTATGGAAGTTACATGTATTTAAAGTTGGACCTCTCAGCAGGCTTAGAATCATGTTGGTAGCACTCACGTATATAAGTTACTCCAAATTAATATATAATGTCAGGTACTATACGTGTGCATAGTTTAAAGCTGTCGGCTTGCATACTTTCTGATATATTGGTAATTGGATAAAATAAATTAAGAGCATTTATTAACAGTTGGCAGCCCTGGTGGGTCTTAAGAATACGCTCAGTCATATCTGGTTATGTACACATACAACATACGAAATTTGGTTGAATTCCAATTGATAGTGTAGAAGTTATATGCATTTAAAAATTGGACCTATCAGCAGGCTTATCATCATTTTGGCAACACTGCCATGTATGGTCTCCTGGAAATTAAACTGCAATATTATTATCTATAAGTGTGCCAATTTTGAAATAGCTCCCATTCATACCTTCCATGATATCCAACATGGAGTTCAAATTTCAATTGCGATTTTTTAGCAGTTGGTAGCACTGACATCATTTTCAAATATGGCCGTGAGTTATTCAGGTCTAGATCTTTACTTCTACCAAATTTTGTTTCGATTGCTCCAGCCGTTTAGGAGTTGATAGGGGGACACACACACACAGCCAGACAGACAGACAGAAGGACAGACAGACAGACAGACAGACAGACAGACACACATTTGCCCGACCCGATCTCATAAGTCTACTTTTTCCTCATTTTTGCAAAATGTGAAAAGTAGGCTAAAAATTAGGAAAAAGTAGACTTATAAGATCGATCCGGGCAAATGTGTGGCTGTCTGTCTTCTGTCCTTCTGTCTCTGTCTGTCTGGCTGTGTGTGTGTCCCCCCCTATCAACTCCTAAACGGCTGCGGCAATCGAAATCAAATTTAGTATGAGTAAAGATGTATACCGGAATATCTCAAGCCCATATTTGAAAATGATGTCAGTGCTACCAACTGCTGAAAAAACACACTAGAAATTTGAGCTCCATCTTGGATATCTTGGAAGGTATGCATGGGAGCTATTCCAAAATTGGCACACATGTAGATAATACTATTTCAGTTTAATTTCCAGGAGGACATACGTGACAGTGTTGCCAAAATAATTTTAAGACTTCTGATAGGTCCAATTTTTAAATGCATATATAACTTCGACACTAACAATTGGATTTCAACCAAATTTGTATGTAATATGTGTACATCAACAGATATAACTGAGCGTATTCTTTAGAGCCACCAGGGCTACCAACTGTTAATAATTGTTCTCTCTTTCTTTAAAATCCAAATACCAATATATTAGAAAGTGTGCAAGCCGGCAGCTTTAAACTATGCACACGTATAGTACCTGGCATTTTGGATTAATTTGGAGTAACTTATATACGTCAGTTCTACCAACATGATTCTAAGCCTGCTGATAGGACCAATTTTTAAATACATGTAACTTCTATACTATCAGTTGGATTTCATCCAAATTTCGTATATGCTATGTGTAACATAACAGATATGACTATACGTATTCTTAAGAGCAATCAGGACCAGTGGCGTAGCCAAGGGGGGGGGGGGGGTAGGGGGGGTTATAACCCCCCCACATTGGAAAATCTGTAGGTTGTGATTTGTGTCTGTGGTGATGTACTCTTGTCGCCTTTCAGACCGGGTCCCCATTTGTTGCTACACACGTCTTCATGACAACGTATAACCACAGTCTATCTACAGATCGCGAAGTTTGGCTCATATTTTTCTACCGCCAGACAATAATGCTCTCATGCAAGAATGTGCCGACTGCACTGTGATGGTTATGTTATTGTTGCTGGATTTACTGTATGTGAGCATTGTGTAAAGGCTATGCCTTTAATTTAACATGTGCTTTACAAGAGGAGATATGCAGTTCAATAAACAGCAATATTTCAGTGTTGCTAAGGAACCTATATGATCGCTTTTCAGTCGGTCAACACGAGTGTACGCTACCCAATTAGATCAGGTGGGCCAATTTATCTCCTAATGCCTGAAATAAAAATACACTTCTCACATAAAGGGGGGGTTGTATGAGAAGCGTTTTATTAAATGTATAAATAATTATTGTGTTATGAATTACACAGGGAAATTCAATGTTACTCCTCGCCCAATCTAATTGGGTGTATCTTATTCGTGTTGACCGACAGGGAAGTCAGACTGTTCAAATAGCAAGACGACACCCGAGTTTCCAAAGGACCCTAAAAGGTAAGATTTGATCTATGGATTTTAGGCTAGTATTATAAAGCTTTTCAAGGGGAGCGTGATGGTGCAGTGGCTTAGCTGCTCGTCAATCACCCGGACGGCTGGAGTTCCAATCCCGCTGACAGTGGGGTGGAATTTTCACCTGAAAAATTACGTGGCGTCAGGATGTGCATCCGGCCTTAAATCCCCGGCCAAAACCAAACTGAGCCTGATTGGTAATAATAATGTTATTGGTTTTACGTCCCTTTTAACTACCCAGGCTTTTAGAGACGCCGGGGTGCCATAATTTTGCCCCGAAGGGGATCTTTAACGTGCCAGTAAATGTACTGACATAAAGAGCCTGATTGGCTCCGGCGATCCCAATTAATTGGGATACGCAGTAGAAAGTATTATAAAGCTCTTCAATTAAACAACGGCACTAGGTCTTTAAATGGTTATAAATCAATAATAATATTATTGGTTTTAGGTCCCTATTAACTACTGTGGCTTTTAGAGACACCGGGGTGCCGGAAGTTTGCCCTGAAGGGGATCTTTAACGTGCCAGTAAATCTACAGACACGGTTCCCTCGCATTTATGCACCCTTAAATGCCAGCTGACTGCGCCAGGATTAGATCCTGCAATCTTGGGAACAGCAGGCGAGATCGTTACCTCTGAGCCACGCAGCCTGTCGGTTGAAATCAGAAGCATGTCTCGATAGGATATCTATGCATGGCTTTGGTTGAGCAGTCGGTAGCATGCTGAACTGCAATGCCCAAGTTCGAGGGGTTCAAACCCAGTCGAAGTCATAGCTTTATGGCACGTAAAAGAACTTACAACTACAATTGGAAGTGTGTAGCCAAAATTTGTAGGCTATTGGGTTAGACACGCTCTATCAGGTTCAAACGTACACCGTTGGGTCTCAGTGACAGTGGCGTCTGGTAGCTTAAGTTGTAACTACTTGACATTGAAATTGGGGAACCTACGGGCGTTCATGTGAAATGCCCTGCTATGGCCATTGGCTGAAAATCAAATATAAATATGTATGCATTTTGAGAATTAAAACAAACGGTAGTCTAAGTAAACGTAAAAGATGTCATCTCAAACGCGTGCCGACATTTTAATTTTTAGATGTAGGAAATGGCTTTTTAATAGTCAGAGAGCTGATTTAATGAATACAATTCTGTACAATAATATAAATTTATTCTGGAAGCAAGCCAATTTATGCCGTCTGGATAATGCTCACAAACTTAGATGTGGTACACTCTTTGTTAATTCTCTTATGAAATACCTGGTCTCCCACATGGCTGCTGTGAAGGTACGGTACACAATGTTATTGCCGATATTTTGTAAAATTGGCATTGTATTACTTTGTCAAATTCAGGAATGAAAGGTTTCAAACCCACAGAAAAATTACGAAGTACCTACAATTGAACCATTTAAGACCATAGGATATTTATATACTTTTCGTTTCACAAACCACACTGGTATTTTTACTAATTAACTAACTGTATCAACCCGCCCCGGCTTCGCTTGGTATCTTAAAGGGGTCATTCAGTGTAAGCTTAAAAGGCGCACGGGCGGTAGGTCTCAGATGCAATTCAGAAAAGCCGAGGTGAACAGCGAAACTCCAAACACTTATAGGCTACTCTTCTCTGAAGTCTTAACTCGACACGACTCGACAGTTAATACTGGTCGAAGCTGGGCTGATGGGCTCGCTCGTAAACTCGCTCCGAAACTAATAATTTAAATTTCCACTGAATGGAGATTGTTGGAAGAAATTAAAACTTAAAATCACTTATAGTTGGCGATGTATTAAAGATAAAGATATGCTGTCGGGTACTTCTTTGTAGAACTTTTCATGCTGACCAATTCTTACGCTCATTGTATATGGATATTTTAATGGTTTACCCAGCTTAAGCTTAAAAGGCGCAAGGACGGCAGGTTTTCCTTCGACACGATTCACTGAAATCGTTACTGCTCGGCTTCCTTTGATCATAAATGAATGTTTTCCTACAGAAACTATTCTCGAGAAATTATTTACTTAATGGTGAAAACCACATCAAAATCCATTCAGTGGATTTAGGGATTACCCGTTACATCCAGGAATCGTGGACTTGGTTTTATGTGGAGATGCCAGCAACTATCATCAAAACAAATACATGAATTTATAACTAGTATGGACTATGAATTCTACGAAAGACTCATTAAATACGTCATACAACTGTGCCTACGGATACTTATAGAGGACTGAACTAATAAAAACAGAGCATGTTTCTATTAATTAAAAGTGTACAGTATATCAACATTGTGGCTTTTTTCTTTAGTAGTTGGTGATTTACCGTGACTTAAGTTCACAATGGAAATAATCACTCAGGTGAGTTTAAAAAAAAACTTGCAAAAGTGAAATCATCTATTCCGCGAATAACGTGGTCAAGCCAGTTGCCAGCTTGCTGGCCGCCGCGAGCGCTAGTGTCGCTTCACCTACAAAGAGGATGCAATTTTGTAGCGCAGCGAGCTTCGCGACTGTGTATTTTACACTGTGGTAATACATCTCCGTCCTCCCAGGGTTGCCAATCTAACTTTTCCCCCGCGAAATAACTTATAGCTTATTTCAAACTGGGGCTAGCGCAGGACAATATTAGTTTCTTTTTTCTTTTCTTGGCGGGAGAAAAGTTATATGTAAATTAATCTAGTGTTTATTAAAAATAACGCGCTTTATAAATACTTAGAAAATTCTATGGGTACATTAACACTAATTTTGGGATCATTATTAACATCTTGAGCATGAGATAACCGTCAGCCGAGTTGCTTCATATTACGTAAATATATGTCCAGCAATTCCCCGAATCACAGTTATCTCCCAGTTACGAATGAGTAGTGTAAGCAATTAAAACTTTTTCCGGCTGTATGTAGCATTTGTAAGGTAAGAAGGGCCTTGGTAGGTTGGTAGGTGACAAAAAATCTTCGAAAATGATACTTTAGGCATTCAGGGCTAATTGCAATATTAAGCACAGGATCTTGTTGGAAATACTGAATAAACATAAAAATGAGTATCGGTATTGAATTACTCAAAAATCAATATCATACATCGTGAGAGGACATGCCCACTTTTGCTGAGACCTCTGTAAATAATTTCTCTTGTTGAGAGATACGCAGTCTTCAAATTGGTAGCACAGATATACCGTATTTGAGTTAATTTTGTTCCTGTCAGGGGAACAGGAATGTTCTATTTTTACCATTGAAGTGAGACATTTTAGTCAAAAATTAACTTAATTTTTTAAAGAACTGATTTGTTTTTGTCTTTTGAGCATATTGTATTACTCGAAAAATTCGGGATCAAAATACATGAAACTTTTCTTGTGTAATAATATCTCATAGAGAAATGGAAATACTTGTAGAGTTGTTGTTAATTCATTTGAGGTGCTTCAGACACCTTGGTCATCAGCCCCGTGTAGTTGGGAGTGTGTTGAAGCTGTCTGGCAACCTGTATTGCTGTGATGATTGTAGTTGTGTGTGTAAATGTATCTGGGACACGGATGGAGTAGACGCTCCGGGACTTGAGCAAGGCACTATCCCGGCAATTTCCTGTGGGGAGTGTGGCAAAACCCGGGAAAAAACACATTCAGGATAATCGCTGTCAGCACCGGGATTCGAACCTACGATATCCGTACTTACCACAGCTGCCCTCGCGACCATGGTGCACGTTTGACGAGCGCGGCTACGCCGCGGGACAAAATGCTTGTAGAATGTGGCTTGAGTACCCATAATCCCCCCTCATTGTTCGATCCTGGCTACGCTACTGATCAGGACTGACAACTGCCTAAATGCTGTCTATATTTTTTATCCTAATATTCTAGATAGGTTCATATAACTTACTGTAGATTAATCATTGGCATGAATCTTAATTTTAAGAAAAGTAGGCTCTTTAGTTCGTCACGGAACTACTTGTTTCACACCTGATAAGAAACTGACACGTACTTCCTCACTCACTGTTTTTCATCTCTATCACTGTCCTCAACCCATCGTGAATCGGTGAAACAGCCTCCTCAAATTGAGCATCGACAATTCTTACTATCTCCCTAGATGGACCAGGTTTCGAGTCCATTTCGGTTTTACTCACATAACGTAATAACACGCCTAACAAGCAAGTCCTACGCGCGTGCACTGATAGCTTCACAACTCACAGTAATGACGATCCTACTGACATGGAGTCTATGAGACTCATCCACTACTTCAGACACTGTTTTCTCGGTTGCACATTATTGCTCAATAATGACCAGCTGCGCTATTGCCTAAAAGATGTTGAAAGGCGAAGGTATATACCAGGAAAGACACGGAAATGTGAACGGAAGCGAATGATTCATTATCTCCCGGAGTCTACGAGACTCCACGTCAGTAGCTAACAAGGGGAGGATACGATGCATGGGTCACTGATTCGAACCATCTTTAGTACACGTGTAGGGCGTGACCAGGCGTATATCAGGTGCAAGTAGTAAGGTGCGCTTCTCAGCTGTTTCCAAGAAATTAATTAATTGCAATTACAGTGCGGCGTCTATGTGCGGTGTACGCTAGCAAGATTCCAACGAGTGCGTGGTGCAGAGGTAAGAGCCCTGCTTCGTAAGCGCGGGATCATTGAATCGAATCCCACCGATCAGCCTTTGCAGTGTGTTGTGTTATTTTTTTATTTTTAACGTTGACAATTCGTACAACTGTAGGTGTCGTGAATAATGTTTATTTTGCAGTCACTTGTAATAACGTGTTATGTGAGTGGGAAAAGAGATTCTGAAATAATCGCATGGGGGTCAACGTTTGTGACATTACATAATCGGCATTGCAGATACATTGGTATTATACACGGTCAGGTGTATTCTATTATATGTGTCATTTAGCCTCTACATTGAAGGCCCAGTCTGTTCCGTTCATTGCACGTCTGTGAACCATCAGACCCCCCCCCGTACCCCGCAAGCAGTGACTCATGCTATGGGTATTGGTTGGAAATTGCCAATGGTTACAAAAAAGAAAAATAAAGAATCACAACACACTGGAAAGGCTCACCGGTGAGATTCGATCCAGCGATCCAATGCTTACGAAGCAGAGCTCTTACCGATGCACAACGCACTCATTGGATTCTTGCTAGCGTACACCGCACATAGACGCCACACTGTAATCGCATTTAATTAATTTCTCGGAAACAGCTGAGAAGCGCACCTTACTACTAGCACCTGATATACGCCTGGCCATGCCGTACAAGTGTACTGAAGATGATTCGAATCGGTAAATGTTAAATTTATTTGGCGCTAGGTTCAGTTTGAAATAAGCTATACATAGGTATTTAGCGGGGGAAATTTTCTAGATTGGCAACCCTGGGAAGAGAGGGTTATACAGTACGTTGTCATGAAGACGTGTGTAGCCTCGAATGGAAAGCCGGGTCGAAAGGCGACAACAGTAAACAACAAAGCAGCCACGGTGCGTGACTGAAGAACTAAAAATCAAGTAAACTGACATTTAATATGGACGTGGTAAAATCCACGGAGTATTCTTTATGGATTATAAGCAAATTCAATCTTAATACTTTCAAAATAATGACACAGGTTGAAAAAAGTGGAGGGGCCCGGAAGCCCTTGAACTAGGGCCCGTGATCGCTCTCTACGGCCCTGGGGCTACACACACCCTGATTCCTATAGGGCCATGTACAGAAGGCAGGAGATACTATGACAAAAAAGTGACAGTCAGTCTGAAAGACTAGACTTTGTATCATTTTAAATGCTACAAATGCTAGAAAGGTGGAGGCGCGCGGGATTTCGCACGCTCACCAGAGCGCGCGGGGACTTGCCCCTTCCATCCAGTCTAAAAACACTTATAGTGGGCGATGTATTGAAGATAGAGATATGCTCTCGCGGCTTTTTGTAGAACTTTTCATGCTGACCAATTCTTACGCTCATAGTACATTGATATTTTTAACGGTTTGCCCAGCGTAAGCTTAAGAAGCGCACAGACGCCAAGTTTGTTTTCGACTTTTTCACTGAAATCGTCACTGTTTGGCTTCCTTTGATCATACATAAATTATTTTCTACAGAATCTTTCCTCGAGATATCCTTTACAGAATGGTGAAAACCGCATCAAAATCCATCCAGTGGTTCTCGAGATTACCCGTGACATCCAAGAATCGGGGATTTTTGTCTTATACTAACGAAGTAGAGATTGTCGGGGTACACATCCACCAAGCGGTACTATGACGTCACACACCTCAGTGCATCTGGGTACATTTCGTCCCGTCACCGTAACGTAACGCCAGACCCCAGCGTAACGACAAAGTCGACAAGATCATTTAAAATGATAAAATAACAGATCTGACCCCTCAAAGGAAGATGAGATAAGGACCAATTAAGGCCATCAAATGAAAGACACCCGAGGCCACGGACATTACCCTAATACCGTCAGGGTCAGAAGTTATTGTTGTTAATCCTTTAGGGGCTTTGCAACAACGTGATCACGTAGCCCCGTATATTTGGGTGTGTGTAGAAGTTTGATAACCTGTATCACTGTGATGTCTGTACTAGTGAGTGTACTTGTAATCGAACTAGGAATTTTGTAGGAAGCGGTCGTGGACTTAAGTAGAAGTGAGAAACCACGGAAAATTACTTCCAGGATGGCTGAGGTTAGAATCGAACCCACCTCTTCTGAGTTTTGCCTCACGAGACTGAGTGTTACCCGTTCCAGCCCCGCTCAGACCAGAATTACATATTTTTTGTCAGAGCCGGAAATCGAACCCGGGCCTCCACGGTGACAGTCAAGAATGCTAGCTAGCCGCTACAGAACGAGGTGGATCAGAAGAGAACTAGACTTGACCAAGAGAGGTCGACAAGAAAGATGATAAGAGAGGGTGATGGCACAAGTACAGTAAGTGGAATCAATACCAAACTCAGGTGGAGTCCCTTGGTCATTAACTCACGTCCTACTAGTTGTTTGGCCCAAGGTTGCAGGTTCGTATCCTGGCGCAGTCAGCTGGCATTTGACGGTGCGCAAATGCGAGGGAGCCGTGTCAGTAGATCCCCTTTGGGGCAAAATTCCGGCACCCCGGCGTCTCTAAAAGCTACATTAGTTAAAAGGGACGTAAAACCAATAACATTACATCCTACTAGTTGTGAGCCCCTGAGGGGGCTGGGGGTGAGCAAATGGTCGGAAATGTAGCAAACAATGTGCGGGGATTTTGGTAAGTGTATAGGTTAAACTGGCAACTCTGTACTGACGCTGTACTTTAATACTCGTACGTTGCTTGTTTCTGCCGCCAGCGACAGCAGAGTCAAGTTCCTGCTGACTTTGGTGATACAAACTGCAAGCAAACGTATTGTTCCTCGTCTTGCAGAACATACCCTAGCGGCAATATCAAGGTGAGCCTGCTATGCCATTATTCTTATCCAATTGCGGACTGGGGATTTATCACCCAGGCGAAGCCAGTTGCAATTGCTAGCGATCAAACAAAACCCAGACCACCTCTTAGTGCAGCGGCTAGCATTCTCGGCTGTCATTCCGGAGGTCCAGGATCGATTCCTCGCTCTGCTTAACCCTTGAGAACCGGCGTGAAAAAATATAACACGAGGACTGGCGCAGGGTCATTTTGACCCATAGTGTGTCACTCCCTTTTTGTCGTAGTCGTACGGATTTTAATGAAGCAATTTTACACCTGTGTTTTTTTTTTAGCGTATGGCTTTTAGTGCCGGAAGTGTCCGAAATGTTCGGCTCGCCAGTTTTGTAGCTGCTTCGAGGCGGACACCCACCCGATGGGTGGAGTGTTGGCTGGGGAGGAAAGTTTTGAATGTAAGGACAGGGAGTTGGAAGGTAGCGGCTGTGGCCAATTTTTAGGGACCAACCCTGGCATTTGCCTGGAAGGGAGATGGGATACCACAGAAGACCATCTTCAAGATTCGAACCTCCTCGCCTCCCGGATGTGAGCGACTGCCAGCAGTCATGCCGTAACGACCACGGCTAACTCACTCGGTTTACACCAGGTGTCTTCCTTTGAACTATTCCCAATATACAATGAGGTTTATTTATATTTTTCAGATTTAACATGCAGCAAAATAGCAATTTTCTTAACAGTATAACTGTCCTTGATATTGGCAGCAAAGCAGTCATCTCAATGTTTATGAACAAAGGAGCTGATGACCAAGATATCCCTAGACCCTAAACACGGATCAACATGAACGTGAGTTATGTGATTGTGCTGCACCAAATTCCGACTTATTTTTTACAGAATGTCCCGACTAACGTAAGCCGAAAATTGTCACGCAAGAACTGGCGCCATGGGTAAATCTGACCCGACCGTAAACAATATAGAAATAACATGGATGATCACATAGTAATGGACATGTAATTTTTTGAAGGGTGAATTTCAAGGCTAGGAAGGTAGGTACTGTAAGCGACAGGAAATAAGGGCTGACCAAAAAAGAAAATATAGAGCATTATTTAAGCCTCGGGTGAAAAATAGCCTTACGCCAGTCCTCGCGGGTTAACCCTACAATGGTAGCCTTCGTCTCCGCGACGAAACGGGATACACTTCTCCCTTTTGTCCAGTCCCCACCAGTGTTTGGCAGTCTTAAAATACAAAGAAAATTAGTCAAATAAAAAATTAAACAAGAAGTTCCGTGACGAACTAAGAGCCTACTTTTCTTAAAATTTAAGAAATGAAAATCCACAGCCTGCTTCCAGTCTCCGACCGGGTCAGGAATGGAATGAATGAAGCCCCCATCTAGCGGCGAGGATATGAACTGTGCCGGCTGCCGAGGCCTGACGCACTCCTCTGGGGCAATGATTAAATGAATGACAGATGAAATGAAATGATAGTGGAGAGTGTTGCTGGAATGAAATTTTGACAGGGAAAACCGGAGCACCCGGAGAAAAACCTGTCTGCCTCCGTTTTGTCCAGCACAGATCTCACATGGAGTGACCGGGATTTGAACCACGGACCCAGCGGTGAGAGGCCGGCGCGCTGCCGCCTAAGCCACGGAGGCTTCCTTAAAATTTAAGATTCATGCCAATGATTAATCTATATGGATCTATCTAGAATAATGACGAAATTAAGTTGGTAATATCGAAATTTCTAATTAGTTCGAAATACTGTATACCTGGCATAATGTAGCCTAATAGAGAACTACAGTTGGCAGCCTTGGTGACTGAGTATATTGTAGGTTCCATCTCTTAAGGTACAGAATACAAAATTTGGTTGAAGTCCAATGGATAGCATGGACGTTACATGCAGTTAAACATTGGATCTAACAGCGCGCGTAAAATCTTGTTGGCAACGATGACATACATGTATTGGTCAGAAATAATCTGAAATAATATGATCTATTAATGTGTCAATTTTGAATGAAATCCATTAGTTAGTATAGAAGTTACATGCATTTTAAAATTGGACCTATCAGCAGGCTTAGAATCATGTTGGCAGCACTGACGTATATTAGTTACTCCAAATTAATCTAGAAAGTCAGGTACTATACGTGCGCAAAGTTTAGAGCTGTTGGCTTGCATACTTTCTGATATTGATATTAGGGTAAAACATATAAACATCATTTATTAAAAGTTGGGAGCCCTGATTTCTCTTAAGAATACGCATAGTCATATATGTTATGCTACACATAGCACACACGAAATTTGGTTGAAATCCAAATGATAGTATAGAAGTTACATGTATTTAAAGTTGGACCTCTCAGCAGACTTAGAATCATGCTGGTAGCACTGACGTATATAAGTTACTCCAAATTAATATAGAATGTCAGGTACTATACGTGTCCATAGTTTAAAGCTGTCGGCTTGCATACTTTGTGATATATGGGTATTAAGAATAAAAAATTGAGAGCATTTATTAACAGTTGGCAGTCCTGGTGGCTCTTAAGAATACACTCAGTCATATCTGTTTATGTACACATAGCACATACAAAATTTGGTTGAAATCCAATTGATAGTGTAGAAGTTATATGCATTTAAAATTTAGTCCTATCAGGAGGCTAATAATTATTTTGGCAACACTGCCATGTATGGCCTCCTGGAAATTAAACTGCAATATTATTATCTATACGTGTGCCAATTTTGAAATAGCTCCCATTCACATACCTTCCAAGATATCCAACATGGAGCTCAAACTTCAATTGCGATTTTTCAGCAGTTGGTAGCATTGACATCATTTTCAAATATGGCCGAGAGATATTCAGGTATAGATCTTTACTCCTACCAAATTTTGTTTCGATTTCTGCAGCCGTTTAGGAGTTGATAGGGGGGGGGGGGGTGGCACACACACAGCCAGACAGACACACATTTGCCCGATCTCATAAGTCTACTTTTTCCTCATTTTTGCAAAATGTGAAAAGTAGGCTAAAAATCACACACAAGAAAAAAAGAACAATTATTCAAAATTGAACAATTGAACCCCCAAAACAATCAAAATTAATTAAAATTTGTCAAAAAAGCTCAAAAAGTAAAAAACACGAAAAAGATCTACTTAAAAAAAAAGTAATGTAGTTTCGTGAAGAACTATACAGCCTATTTCTAATGGGATGTGGGTTGGCGACCACGGGTCCCCAGCTGAGTCTGGCATTGCTCCATTTACTTGTGCCGGGCTCCTCTACGTCTTCTTTCCTGTCGACCTCTCTTGGTCAACTCTTGTTCTCTTCCGACCCCGACGGTATTAGGGTATCCGAGGCCTAGGGAGTCTCTTCCTTTCCCGCATTACTTGGCCCTTGTCTCATCTTTCCTGATCCCTCATTCAGCGAGGGGTCAGCCTACTTTTTCTTTTCTTGTTCTCTCCTGCCTTCTGCTCAAGGCCCTCAAGGAGGCAAGGTGTATGTAGCCTTACCACTTCTGGTGCACCCTGGATAGTGCTACACTCTCAAGGGCTCACGGCTGGTGAGTTAGGGAGTTGGCGACCCCGAGGGATTCCTGAGCTGGGTCCGTTTTGTCCCCTTTTTCCTCTGACCTTGGGGCGGGCCCTCTCCTCTTTCCCTTTCGTATCTGCCTTTCATGGCTCTCGTTCCTTCCAAGTCTTCCATTTCTTTTCTTCCTGTCCTTTATTTGTCTTATCCTTTATTTGTTTACCATTTCTTCTTCTAGTCTGTAAGTCTGTAGTTAGTATTAGTTATGGTTGTCATTCTCATCTCATCTTTCACTATCACCCAAACCATTAGGGGCCGATAACCTAGATGTTAGGCCCCTTAAAACAACAATTATCATCACCTCTATCAACATAAAAACAAGTAGTTCCGTGAGGAACTAAAGCCTATTTTCATATATCCTACTTATGTTAATTACCTCTATCAACATACAAAATTTCAGTTTAATTGCTGCAATAGATTCGTAGATATTAAGAACCGGCTAAATATTTCGGATGGTCACCATGTGGCATTTTTATAAATATAGGTCTTAGAGTAATATACTATTACATGAGAATTATTGTGTAGGTGTAGTATTCAAACTTCAATCGCATGATTAGGACACAAAAAATAAAATCAAGATTTTAAAATTTCGCACAGCTGCCATCTTGTGGTTATGAAAACAATTGAGATAAATTTGATTCTAGTTGATTGAAATTTGTATAAGCATTTACCATACCACGTTTTACTGTGCTCAGATGGTTAAATCACGAGAAACGTTCATTCAAATATTTATATTTCACGTCGCTACCATGTTGGACTTGTGCTCATCAGGTTATTGAAAATCCTATTTTTTTTTTCATAGCCTCTATCAACATACAAAATTTCAGTTTGATTGCTATCATAGATTAATCGATATTGAGAACTGTGTAAATATTTCGGTTGGTCGCCATTTTGGTTTTTTTTAAACGTAGAACATAGAGTTATGTACTATTAGATGACGATGTTTCCGTAGTCACATTATTCAAACGTTCATTTCGATCGCATGTTTAATACACGAGAAATAAAAAACTTAATTTAAACAAGATGTTCAGTAAAGAACATATAGCCTACTTTCTCCTAAATGCATGGGTATTGTTATAACTCTTTGTCCTTTTCAAGGAGTATGATTGAATGTTGGTTGTAGTAGCTTGTTGAAATACAACGTGCTATAGGGATATTAAACATGAATATGAGGTGCCCTTTGCTAGTGCTACCTCTGTACCAAATTTCGTTCAATTCGGTTTCACCGTGTTTGAATTGATAGGGGGAATCGATTTGCACACATACTTGGCCACCATCTGCAAACTATTGGGCTGATGACCTATTAGTTTGGTCAAAGGATGCTCCCTCCATAAAGGTATGTTGTTGCTAAATTTGCTAGAGATCGGATGATTAGGCTAATCGTAATTTGATTTAAGCTTTGAACATTTGTGTGGCCGCCATTACGTTTCTGTCAATATGGCGGCGATATAAATCACGACACTGAGATGCCCTTTGCTAGTGCTATCTCTGTACCAAATTTCGTTCCATTCGGTTCCACCGTGTTCGAATTAATAGGGGGAATCAATTTTGACATAAAGATGGCCGCCACCCGCAAACTATTAGGCTAATAACCTATTAGATTGGTCAAAGGATGCTCCCTCCATAAAGGTATGTAGTTGCAAAATTTGGTAGAGATCGGATGATTAGGTTAATCGTAATTTGATTTAAGCTTTGAACATTCGTGTGGCCGCCATTACGTTTCAGTCAAGATGGTGGCGATATAAAACATGACACTGAGGTGCCCTTTGCTAGTGCTACCTCTGTACCAAATTTCGTTCCATTCGGTTCCACCGTGTTCGAATTAATAGGGGGAATCAATTTTGACATAAAGATGGCCGCCACCCGCAAACTATTAGGCTAATAACCTATTAGATTTGTCAAAGGATGCTCCCTCCATAAAGGTATGTAGTTGCAAAATTTGGTAGAGATCGGATGATTAGGTTAATCGTAATTTGATTTAAGCTTTGAACATTCGTGTGGCCGCCATTACGTTTCTGTCAAGATGGCGGCGATATAAAACATGACACTGAGGTGCCCTTTGCTAGTGCTACCTCTGTACCAAATTTCGTTCCATTTGGTTTCACCGTGTTTGAATTAATAGGGGGAATTGATTTTCACACAAAGATGGCCGCCATCCGCAAACTATTAGGCTAACGACCTAGTTATTTGGTCAAAGGATGCTTCCTCTATAAAGGTATGTTGTTGCAAAATTTGGTAGAGATTGGATGATTAGGTTAATCGTAATTTGATTTAAGCTTTGAACATTTGTGTGGCCGCCATTACGTTTCCGTCAAGATGGCGGCGATATAAAACATGACACTGAGGTGCCTTTTGTTAGTACTACCTCTGTACCAAATTTCGTTCCATTCGGTTGCACCGTGTTCGAATTAATAGGGGGAATCGATTTTCACACAAAGATGGCCGCCATCCGCAAACTATTACGCTGATGACTTATTAGTTTGGTCAAAGGATGCTCCCCCCATAAAGGTATGTTATTGCAAAATTTGGTATAGATCGGATGATTAGGTTAGTCGTAATTTGATTTAAGCTTTGAACATTTGTGTGGCCGCCATTACGTTTCCGTCAAGATGGCGGCGATATAAAACATGACACTGAGGTGTCCTTTGCTAGTGCTACCTTTGTACCAAATTTCGTTCATTTCGCATTCACCGTGTTCGAATTGATAGGGGGGGACAGACATTCAGAGTACACACACTCACACACACACACACACAGACACACACACACAGACTCACACACACACATACACACACACAGACAGACACACTTTTTTCGCCCTGTGTTGATCTCATAAGTCTACTTTCATTTTTTGCAAAAATCGAAAGTAGGCTAAAAATGGCGCACAGCCGCCATCCTGAGGTTATGTGAAGAATTGAACTAAATTTGATGCCACGGCATTACAATGTGTATAAACATTTACTGTACCATATTTCACTGCGCTCAGATGGTTAAATCGCGAGAAAAGTCTATAAAAATGTTTCAAATTCGCTTGGCCGCCATGTTCGTTCTGTATTTTACAGGTTTTTGAAAGTCTCATAGCTGAACTTCTAGTAGTACTCTTTATGGCCGTAAAAAATTTCAGGGTGATATCAGTAATTGTTTTGGAGATACAGAATGCCGGTGAAATATTTCGCACAGCCGCCATCTTGAGGATATGTATACAATTGAACTAAATTAGATGGCAGTACATTATAGTGTGTTTAAACATTTGCTGTACCAAGTTATATTGCGATTGGGTGGTTACATCGCGAGAAAGGATTGTTTAAAAGTTTCAACTTCGCTTGGCCACCATGTTCGTTTTGTAGTTAACAGGTTTTTGAAAGTCCCATAGGGAATTTCTAATAGTGCCGTTTAACACCGTACAAAATTTCAGGGTGATATGAGTAATAGTTTCGGAGATATTGAATGCAAGTGAAATATTTCGCACAGCCGCCATGTTGGATTGGTGAGACGTAATAAAATTTGAAGGGCACGGTCGGGGTCGGCCGAAATAGCAGTATGAACTTACCGAGTTTCATTAAAATCGCTCCAGCCGTTTAAAAGTCATTAGGGGACACACACACACATCACACAGACAAACACAACACATACACACGGACAAAAGGTGATCTCATAAGCCTATTTTTTTTTTCATAAAATGAAAATAGGCTCAAAATAAATTTAAAAAAATTAGTCGTAATACAAAAAGAAAGCCGGCGGTCCCATGTCATAGATTTATGACATGTTAAAGAACCTTCCACTAATTGCACCTGTGTGAAGCTAAATTGGATAGGTTAAGAATGTAAACAACGCTCTTAGGTTTCTACGTTCGTTGCCAAGAGCCGACTGCGGTAGCGTCTAGTAGCTAAGTTCTGAACTTGGCCTAGTAGTCGTTGATGGTAGCGCTTGGCGGCAAAAGTAGGAACTATTTGAAAAATTCTAAGTTGCAGTACATAAATTTAAAAAAAAAACAGATAACACACACTAACACAGTCATCACAATTAACACCGGTTATCAGACAGATTCTACACACACCCAAAGTACACGGGGCTACATGACCGCGTTGTCGCAGCCCCTAAACTTAAGAACCAACCAACAAAATGAAAACAATCATAATTAGTAAAAAAAAAAGCTCAAAAAGTCCAAAAACACACAGCAATAAAACTAGTCAAAATAAAAAGAACAATCACAATTAGTCACAATTAGTGAAAACCAGCTAAAAAAATTAAAAAGCCAAAATAAAAATAAATTCTTAAAAAATTGAACAAAATTAATCTAAAACAGTTTCCATTCTGTTGCCTAGAGAATGAAATGAAAGTTGACCTAAGTGGTATTTATTATCAGTGTCTAGAATCGTAGTCGTCACCGATCCGAAGCGCTACCGATAAGAACTTTGCAATTAGCGCTACCGTTCCAGGGTTAAAAAGTGAATTCTGGTCTCAGAGCTAGACCCATCTCAGCTGTCCTGAAAGTGGTCTTCCGTGGTTTCATACTTCTATTCCAGGCAAATGCCGGGATGGCTAACTTAAGGCCACGGCCACCTTCTTCCCAATCCTATCCCCAATATACAAATACACACAATAGTACAGCCATCACAATAACACAGGTTATCACATAATTACACGTGGCTACATGACCACGATGACGCAAGGCCTTACAATAAGCAACAGACAAAACGCAAAGCTATTATACAGTATTCCAAAACTCTTACCGAAACGTCAGCTAGCCACGGTGGGTGAGGGTTATCGTGTCGGACTACCAACCCAAGCTTGCAGGTTCGCTCCTGGCCGTGGTAAGTGATCTTTGCAAGGCAACAAAAATCACGATACGCATGTCATACCTTGAATTCAGTAGGCCGTGTTCATAATGGCAAAATTAATCTCGGGATTTTTCGCCAACAAAAAGTTCCCCATTTCTCTACTAGAAAGCGCTGCAGTGTCAAGGAGCTTAGAAATCTAACCTCCTTGACTTTCAAAGCGCTTCAAGGAGCGAAAGAAATCGACATGCAAGTTGCCCTCTGCGCGTCAATTAACAAAGCTTGCACCTGGCACCCGAGGCCATACGATATTATTATTATTATTATTACCGAAACGTCACTGACTAAATCCTCCCCAATCCTATACGTGCGGAATAGGCCTAATACATGTGGATAAGAAGCGGGAAACGTGCGTGTACAGGGCTGGATTTACCAACAGGCCCCGTAGGCCCCGACCTAGTGGCGGACCATGCTGACGGGTGCAAAATTAATCCGCGATTTTCTTTGTCAGTAAATTTCCATAAAAGGTTATAGACTGCAATAGCTTGCCACGGTGGGTGAGTGGATAGCGTGTCGGTCTACTAACCCCAAGATTGCAGGTTCGCTCCTGGCCGTGGTAAGTGATTTTTGAAAGGCGGCAAAAGTACGACACGCATGTCATACGATGTTGGCATGTCAAAGAACCCATTTCCATTCAGTAGGCCGTGTTCATAATGGCAAAATTAATCTCGGGAGTTCCCGCCAACACAAAGTTCCTCATTTCCCTACTAGAAAGCGCTATAGTGTTCAAGGAGCTTAGATATCTAACCTCCTTGACTTTCATAGTGATTCAAGGAACAACGAAATTCGACATGCAAGCTACCCTCTGGGTGTCAAATTACATAGCTTGCACCCGGCATCCGAGGCCATACGATATTATTATTATTATAGACTGAAATACACGTATTTCGTATAATTTTATGATTTAAATTAAACTTTCCAAAATTTTGACATCTTTCCTGTTTATATTGTGACCATCATTTTCCAACAAATGTTTTGCAACAGCAGATTTTTTGACTTCAGCTTCAGAACAGGAGTGTTTTATGATTCATTAGGAGAAAATTCAAGTCTTGAATATTAATATCAGTTTAATTAGAATAATTCATTACGTGTAGTTGTAGGTTTTATGAAGTTATCTGAACATCTGTAAGTGTATAATGAGTCTTGAATGGTTTAAACTTAGTTTATGTTCGACCCTGACTATTAGATGTCAGAAAACTGTATCATAATGAGGCTCATTATAACACTATTTTTCATTATGAAACAGTTTCTCCCACCAATCAGAGCTCAAGAAACAGTTGTTTGACCAATTAGATAATTAGATGCGCTGAGTTCCACGGCTTTCTAATTTAAATTTCACTGCCTGGCCTAGTGGGGTAATCGAGGAGGCCATGCTCAAATGCAAGGCATTCTCTGCGTCTCATGCGCTCTGTTCAGTACATGAAAACTGGCGAAATATCGACAGATATTTATGAATATTTATGTTCGAACATAAAATAGTTATAATAATTATCGCCGAGCATAAACAGTCGTATGCAACTCGCCTGTAATGGTAATTAAGACACTCGTATGGAAATTATAGTTTATATACTGTATACAAATTTAGAAACAGTGACAGTTGATTCTCTCATGATTTTAATTTATTTAATTGATTTTACTTCACGATACATTAGAATAAAATAAAAACTACCTTCATAAGGACCTTTCTGGGGTCTAAATTCTCCCTCCCTCACGATAGTATGAAGGGGGGGGGGGGGGGGAGGCAAATATCCACGGGCCTAGGAGGGCATAAAATTTAAATCCGGTCCTGTGCGTGTATACCCGTCCTTCCTGTGTAAGAGTAATGAAATCATCGTAAAGGATTTAACGATTTACGCAGAACTGATAAAGGCTTGACCTAAGTCAATTGTTCGTATTGGTAAATTCTTTATAGCTCGCGCGCCATTTGATAACCAGGAAAGTCCAGTGAAGTCCAGTGGAGCGCTTGCATCATTGCACAGCCCTATGTGGTGGTCCACTGCTTAGCACCGCTCACGCCAGTAGTTACACTACAGCGGTCAAGTCCAGAGCGCGAAGCGCAAAGGGAACCAGGCTTCCATACCACTCAGAATTGTTGGACAATACAACAGTCGTTGTGAAGTGTAATGTCATTTGTGTTCAGTGTTGTGGCATTATGTTGTAGTGACAATACTGTCTCTTGATGTTTTCGACTTATTTTGGTGGTATCTGGTGACGATAACGTATACTGTACTTTGGTGAGTACCGTACCTTTCTGAAGTATTTTTCCTTTGGTTAAATGGGAGTAGAATACTTGATATCCTATTGGATTTCGTTTTTAGGTTAAGAGGGAATTTTACTATAATTGAGTCAATTCCCAGAAAAAGACGTACAGTACGGTATCTTGTCATAACAAGAAATTTGTCAACAACTCGTCTGATATGCAGATTCCACTCGCGCACCCAATTACACGGGGCCACTTGACTACAATGTACGAAAGCCTCTTAAGTGAATCATGTTTTTTGTTTATAATTCGTTTTAAGGACACAGGGACATCTTGGTCAACAGCTCTGTGTACTTGGGTGTGTGTTCAATTTGTTTCTTTATTGTGCAAATCTTTGAAAAGTTTCAAATTTAGATGTGCGGAAAGGACAGGTGCTTTGTTTTCATGCACCTAGTGTATGGTAACATATTTTAATTAAAAGTTTTTACTATTTTGTGAGGGTGCCTTCAAGATGTTTCGTACTTTTGTGCACTAATAATGGGCATATTCCTGAATCATGTAATGTTTCAAACCTTGGGCTGGCTGCGTGGCTCAGCCGTAACGTTCTCACTTGCTAAGCCCAAGGTTGCAAGATCGAATCCTGGCGCAACCAGTTGAATTTGAGGGTGCGTAAATGCCAGGGAACCGTGTCAGTAGATTTACTGGCACGTTAAAGATCCCCTTCGGGTTAATTCCGGCACCTCGGTGTGTCTAAAAACCGCAGTAGTTGTTATTGTGTTTCAAACCTCGTGTCACAAGTTTAGAACTGGAATTTCCCATAGAAAATAACATGTTGTTGTTTGAGTCTTCAGTCTTCTGACTGGTTTGATGCAGCTCTCCATGCCTCCCTGTCCTGAGCTAATCGTTTCATCTCTACATAGCTACCACACCCTACATCCGAGGCAATCTGTTTAACATATTCTAACCTTGGTCTACCCCTACAGTTCTTGTCCTCGACCCTTCCTTCCATAACTAAGCTTGCTATTCCTGGGTGTCTTAGTATGTGTCCTACCAACCTATCTCTTCTCTTCATTAGCAGTCGCCAGAAACATCTCTCCTCTCCCACTCGCCTTAATACCTCTTCGTTTGTAACCCTATCTACCCATCTGATCTTCATCATTCTCCTGTAACACCACATTTCAAATGCCTCAATTCTCCTCTTTCCTGCTGCACCAATAGTCCAAGTTTCACTTCCATAGAGCGCCACGCTCCAGACAAAGGCTTTCAAAAATGACTTCCTAATACCTAAATCAATATTCGATGTCAACAGATTCCTTTCTTGTAGAAAGGCTTTCCTTGCCTGAGCCAACCTACTTTTTATATCCTCTTTGCTTCGTCCATCACTGGTTATTCTGCTTCCTAAGTAACAGAAGTCTCCTACTTCCTTCAGCCTTTCACCTGCCAATTTGATCTCCATAGAGGTTTCTGATTTATTTCGGCTGCATTCCAGTATTTTTGTTTTACATTTATTAATTTTCATCATGAAGTCCTTCCGTAAGACGGAATCCATACCATTCAAAAACTCATTCAAATCCTCAGGCTTGTCGGCCAAGATGACGATGTCATCAGCAAATCTCAGAGTTGAAATTATTTCTCCTTGAATCTTCACTCCCACTTTAAAATTTTCTCCAATTTCCTTCATCGCATGTTCAATGTAAAGATTGAAAAGTATGGGTGATAAGTTGCAGCCTTGCCTTACACCTTTCATAATACCAGCTTCTCTCTCATATCCTTCAGCTCGAATGACTGCTGTCTGGTTTCTGTATAGATTGTAGATCACCCTCCTATCCCTGTACTTTATTCCAATAGATTTCAAAATTTCAAACAATTTAATCCAATCAACGTTATCAAAAGCCTTTTCTAAGTCTACAAATGCCATGAACGTTCTCTTATCTTTCCTTATTCTACCTTCCAAAATCAGCCTAAGACTTAGTACAGCTTCCCTTGTTCCTACATTTCTCCTGAAACCAAACTGGTCTTTACCCAACTCCGTTTCTATCTGGCTTTCAATCCTCTTGTAAATTATTCTAGACAGGATCTTTGAAGCATGAGTAATCAAGCTGATTGTACGGTAATCTTCACCTCTGTCAGCTGCCACTTTCTTTGGTATAGGGATTATAACATTCTTCTTGAAATCAGGGGGTACCTCACCTGTCTCATAAATCCTACACACCAAGTGAAATAACCTGATCAGACCTTCATCTCCTATGCAGCGTAGCAACTCAATCGGTATATCATCTATGCCTGGTGCTTTGTTCCTGCCTAAGTCCTCTAATGCTCTGTCAAATTCTGATCTCAATATTAAATCTCCTTTTGCATCCTCATTAATGTGAAATGTTATTTCAGAGAGGTGAGAGGGTGGTGATTGCCGTTTTAAGTGTTGGAACATCGAGGTCATCAGCTCCTCTATAGAGGAGAGGGTGGTGGTTTTGGTCTGAAAAGCCCCGTCCCTAAAATATGAGATTCTTTGGTGGAAACGCCCTGAACTATTACAGGAAATGAAGATTAGGTCTAATACTTACTGGGATTTTGAATGGATGACTCACAATGTGGCTGCGGTTAGTCCTAATGGGACGCGACCGGGTGCTGTCGTATTGGAGATCAGATGTTTGCCTCTCTTACTGTAGACAAGTTGTTGGACTTCATGGATGTAGACTATTTTGCTTGGCCACCTTCTGTGGGTTCGGGGTACTCGTCAACCCCCTGCCCCCGGTTTGGTTCTAGTTCTAGTATATACCACGATACGTGCGTGTAAAGTTTTTTTTTTTTAGCGTATTCGATGACTCCATGGATAACGTACGGCATGTTCGTTGGATTTGAACCTGGCTGTGCAAAGAAATGACACATTGTGGCTGCGGCTAGTTCAAATGGGGCGTGGGAGAAGTCTTGAGGACTATAACGGGGTACACGCAAGACTTGTGAATCAAAATAAGAAGAAATTAGTTAGATATCCACCTCAGCTGTCCTAGAAGTGGTCGTCCATGGTTTCCCCACTTCTACTCCAGGCTAATGCTGGGATGGTTCCTAACTAAAGCTACGGCCACCTCTTTTGAAATACAGTGGTCTGCCAAATTATTATACTCAGAAAGAAAATAAAGTATTTGGTAATTTTTTGGCCAGAAAAGGAATATTTCTGGTAAATGTTAGTGCATTTTCTTAGCACGGTATATCTTCACACAAGCCTTAATATATTGATGACTAATTCAATGGAATTTTATAGGAACTTCAAATGGCAGTTGTGCAGAATTTTTAAAATCTCGTTTTTACTTCTCGTGTCCTAATCAAAGTAGGTTGGTAGAAATATGGAAATTTATAGGGACTTAAAATGGCGGCTGTGCAAAATTATTAAAATCTCGTTTTTATTTCTCGTGTCCTAATCAAGGTAGGTTGGTAGAAATACCAAATTTAAAAAATATATACCGTGCTAAGAAAATGCACTAACATTTACCGGAAATATATTTTTTCTGGCCAAAATGTTTCTCAATACTGGACACACTCGACTACTGCCATCACAATAGCACTGCCGCAGCTAGCGCTCACGAGGCGTACACATTGACGTCAGTTGTTGCCAACATGTCCGATACGAAATATACCAGGCGACACACGTAACGTTGTAATTATGTGAGAAAAGAAATAATTGGGATTTTGTGTATTATTCGTATTTGTAGATAATGCTTGTATGAGGCAATGGTGCCAACCTTCCTTTACCGCAATCACCTGTAGCGAGGTTTGGCGACTGTCTGGACGAAAAATACTGATGAACAAAAATGGGTGGTTGGACTAAACCATTGAATGCTACGATTGTCTGGACGAAACCATTGGTCGCTACTTAGTTAGACGACTGTCTGGACGTAATCATTGGTCGCTACTTGTTTAGATGATTGTCTGGAGAAAGCCCCAGGCTAGGTTTGTTTTGTACGTAGAACAGTGTTGGTTTGTATGAAAATTATTATTGCAAGAACACGAATTACTACAGTAAACAAAACAAAAAACACACGCATTCAATGTGGAGAAAATAGAACAAGAAACACTCCATTCAGTCAACGCCAATTGAAATTACTTATAGTAATGAGATAGCTTGCACAATCCATTGCGAACTGGTTCAAACTCAGCGTACTGTCAAATGAACTCGGCGCTATTTTGTTTCATAGTACCGCGCATATATAAGGTGCGTTCAAAAAGTAACGAGCCGGAGGCTGGAATGCGCAAACGGGTGACATCGCCTAATCGTTGCGTGTGTAACGAGGTGTGGTTCCGACCAGAGCGTGGAAGGTCACAGCTCGTCGCTAGAGGGCACGCGTGCATGTCACGTGACGATACAATGTACAATGCCGAATGTCACAAGTGTACGGCGAACACCGACCGGGTGAAACTTTATAGGGTGTTTTGGTACCAACGATAGCTTGCCTTGTAGTAGTACCTGCTGACAACGTTAAAAACGCTAGCTGTCATCGCGTACGACGATGTAGTTGAGTTGTACTTCTATAGATGGCAGCAAAATCGGAAAATTGGTGAGTATTCTTGATAATGTTGTATATTTAATTAATATTTGAATATATATCAATAGTAAATACATATTGTAGTGCTTAGAAAGGAATACAATCGGTTTCTAACAATATAATTCGAAGAAATTGAATTATATTGAATCACACATCGATTTTAGTCGATACACTGCACTCGAAAACGATATCGGATACTATCGATATAATTCAAAGTAATAGCCGTTGGCTGGTTGTTCCAACGCTTCCCTTAATTCGATTGATAGGAAGTACAGCACGGACAATTTAATAATACTGGTGTGTGATAAGTGCAGCTGTAATTTTGTCTTACAATTCATTTTTAATATTGTAGTATAGTAGCCTACTCTTTCTATTTGTACATTGTGTGGGGTAGGCCTATGTCATGCTATGTGCTTTGTGGAAACATCCACTACTATTCTGATAGAGCCTATGTTTTCTTCTCTACCTGATATCACAGGGGGAAGAAATCGCCTATTATCAGACCAATTACTAAAATATGAAAGAAAGAAAGGAATATAAAGTAGTGGTGGGAGGATAGAGTAGGGGAAAGGGAGGGGAGAGGAGCGAGTAGGCCAGGTCGGGGACGGATCGCGCTCGAGAGTGCATCGTCACGCCATCTCATATTGTCAGTTGGAACTATTTGCGTCGAGCAATAGGTTGGGGTCAAAATTTTGCATTAAGTTGCAGCTCTACCCATATATCCTCCTTGGCGAACACTGCATGTCCCTTGCAAGGGTCAAGGCGTGGCACAAGCGCTTCAGGGAAGGACGGGTGTCGGTAGCCGATGATGCACGGTCTGGGGCACCCCCCTGCATTACCGATGACAACGTCCATCTGGTTGATGCACTCATGACCCAGGACCTCCGAGTGACAGTGAAGGCCATAGCCGCCGTGGTCGCTCCACGACAATGCACGACCTCATACGGCCAACACAGTCGCGGCACTCCTGCAGAAATTCAAATGGGAGGTTCTCGGCCACCCTCCATACAGTTCAGACCTCTCTCCCTGTGATTACGCCATGTTTGGTCCCCTGAAAAGGGCTCGGCGGGGCCAACGATTCACCTCAGACGTCAACGTCCAGTTGTACGTGCGGAACTGGTTCACATCGCAGCCCAGGGAATTTTATGAGACAGCCATTCATCGCCTCCTGTCACAGTGGGACAAGTGCCTCAACAGTCAGGGCCAATACTTCTTACATACAGGTACTGGTTTCTGTAATTATACCTCCGACTCGTTTCTTTTTGAACGCACCTTATACTATGTAGTACCGTAAGTGCGGTGTTGGCAATGCTGTACTAGTGCATAATAAATGGTGAAAATGGCGGACACGGCTGAAATTTCATCTATACAAGTCGTGATCCTATTTGGGACCGCGGGAGGGTTATAGACAGCGGAGGAGTAAACATCTATTACTACATCTCCAGACCTTTTCCTGACCATTATACAGGTATTTTGGTTAATTTGTGTACTTAAGAAAAGTTATGGGGGGAGTGAATAGTCATACACCGCTACCTTAAACTCGAAGTAAAAAAAAAGGTATTTCTAAGTTTAAGCAGTTTAAGTGCGGAACCATCCTGACATTTTCCTGAAGTAGAAGTGTAGAAACCTTAGAAAACCACTTTCAGGATGGTTGAGGTGGGATTCGTACCCACCTCTTTTAAGTGTTACCTCACGAGACTGAATTTACACCGTTGGTACAAAGACATCCTTGGCAGGTTGGAATATCGCACCTTCAGGACTAGAAACTCACCTCCCCCGAAGCCACTGAAGGGGGCTTCTTAGATCTGGTCATTACACCCGGTTACGTCGTTAGTTACCGTTATTGCTTCCTGTTTTGAAGTGTGTGGTCTATAATAACACTACATGTCTTGTTGCTCAACTTAAATATAGGCCGAGTGGGATTTCCCGTTCACTACATATTTCTGACAGTAGTTGCTCAAATTGGACAGTCAACTCGTCACACTACAGTATTATGTGTAAAGCTTACTTGTTCAAAGGAATTTCTTACAAAATTCCCATATAGCATTATCTGAAAATTTCCTATTTGAACTTTTGTAATACCTTCAGACGCAATTCTGAGAACCGAACTTGACTCATGCTGCGAGGTGCGACCGCTGACTCTGCATCTACAGAATTGAGTCAACTAGCGCCTGTAGCCTATGTACAGTTGACGCCACAGTTTTTGGCCGTTCAGTCCCAATTTCACAGTCGTACCGGGGACAGACGGGGAGCCTCAGGCATGTGCAATTGATACGTGAGTTTTCAGTTGGGCGGAAAGCCACGTTGATTGGACTAAATTGTTCGACATTTTGAAATCTATTGGAATCAAGTACAGGGAAAGGAGGGCGATATACAATCCATACAGAAACCAGACAACAGTCATTCGAGCTGAAGGACATGGGAGATGAGCTGGTATTCAGAAAGGTGTAAGGCAAGGCTGCAACTTATCGCCCAATACTTTTCAATCTTTACATTGAACAAGCAATGAAGGAAATTGGAGAAAAATTTAAAGTGGGAGTGAAGATTCAAGGAGAAATAATTTCAACTCTTGAGTTTTGCTGACGACATCATCTTGGCCGACACGCCTGAGGATTTGAATGAGTTTTTGAATGGTATAGACTCCGTCTTACGGAAAGAATACATGGTGAAAATTAATAAATTTATAACAAAAATACTGGAATGCAGCCGAAATAAATCATTAGGAAGTCATTTTTGAAAGCCTTTGTCTGGAGCGTGGCGCTCTATGGAAGTGAAACTTGGACTATTGGTGCAGCTGAAAAGAGGAGAATTGAAGCATTTGAAATGTGGTGTTACAGGAGAATGATGATCAGATGGGTAGATATGGTTACAAACGAAGAGGTACTAAGACGAGTGGGAGAGGAGAGATGTTTCTGGCGACTGCTAATGAAGATAAGAGATAGGTTAGTAGGACACATACTAAGACACCCAGGAATAGCAAGCTTAGTTAAGGAAGAAAGGGTTGAGAAAAAGAACTGTAGGGGTAGACCAAGGTTAGAATATGCTAAACAGATTGCCTCAGATGTAGGGTGTGGTAGCTATGTAGAGATGAAACGATTAGCTCAGGACAGGGAGGCATGGAAATCTGCATCAAACCAGTCAAAAGACTGAAGACTCCAACGAAAACAACAACCACCACCACCTCTGTACGACTGCGCAATCTAAGTTCACCGGCCAAAAAAAAAAAGAAAAAACAGTGGCGTGAACGTTACCTACGGTGACCATATTTATGACAGTCAACATGGGGCAGCCTTGTTGGGGTGGTTGTTGGAGGATAGAGAGATTATAGTTTGACTCTAACATATAGAGTTTTATTAAGTTATGGCCTTTTACAAAATTTAATTTTAAGAAGTTCCACAAAACTCGATCCATCCAAAATCCAATATACTATAGAGCTGGGGTTCCCTTCCCGGGGGGGGGGAAGTGATTTCCGAATTAATATTATTTTAAACTCAAATATTATTATTTTTTATAATTTTCGAATCTCTCGCAAGTGATTGGCCCGCCAAGTCAATCGTTCAAAAGCACTGGCAATTGCCAACTGTCGGCACAAACCAAGGCGGAGCCGCGGGGTTGGAGGTGAAATAAGGAATTTGTTGTGTTGTAAGGAGCAAAATCAAGCCTGCGAGATGATTGCAAAATATTAGGACTGGGTGACTTTTGGGTAAGCTGCCTTGCAGTTTATCCTGAAATAGCCAAAGTTGCATTGCGTGTCATTGTCCCATTTTCAACGACATATTTATGCGAGTCAGGATTTTCAACGCTGTGTCTCATAAAAACAAAGCAGCGTTGTCGGCTTGATGTTGCAAGCGACCTCCGCTGTGCTTTGTCAAATATCAAACATCAAACCAATCATACCGAATCTTACCAAGAAAAATCAGTATCAAACCTCTCACCGACATTTGTTGACTAATTTAAGGATTTACTGTAAAAGTGTGTTCTTTGTATTGTGCTAAAATGAAATATAAAGCGCGTACGTCATATTATTTTTTTCAGAAATAATTATTCCATTATGTAGTGTTATTAGGTTAGGTCTGTATCCTCCACGCCAGTTTATGTAAGAGGTTATAGAAAGGACCGGGGGGAGGGAGCGATGACCACCCGTATCTGAAAAGGGAAGCGTCAGCTGGCTAAGGTCGGGAACCACTGCTGTAGAGGGATAAATGAATGCAATGTTTATTTTAGTGTTTTTTTTTTAATTTATCAAAGTACGGTACCGTACCTTACAAGTTTTGTGAGGAAAAAAAAAAGAAAATATTAGTCATTTTATTTTCAAGTTTTTAACTTTACATCTTAAGATTACAATAACAAGAAAAAATCTTACTGAGACTTTATAAGCACCTGAAGTCTTTACGAGCTAGGACAGGGTCGTGGGTATTTTAAAACAAAACGTATTTTTCGCCTATTTACGCATACTTCTCAGAGAATTATTATTAATTTTTTTTCAAACTTACAAATCGGGACACATTTATCAATATTTGGGATGCCGGGACATGCTCCTTTAAATAGGGACTGTCCCGATTTTTTCTGGGCGTTTGGTCACCGCAACGTTACCCTGCTAACGCAGTGGCGTACGCAAGATTTCCTTCTGGGGGGGGGGGGGGAAATCATTAATATAATAGGGTAATTGTGTACATTATTTGAGGGACAGATGACCTTGCTGTTCCGCCCCTTAAAATGACCGTCATCATCATAATTAAAATGATATTTCGATTAATATTCATAAAAAAACAATAATTAAATAACCGTTCTCTTTGCATAAAAATTATTTTAGGCCTCATTTTTTGACACAATGAAAAAAATCTTAAAAATATGGAAAATAGTACGGTTATTAAAATATTAAAACTTAAATGATGCAGGGGTATCATGACCATAGTTCAGCTACATGGTTGCTTATAATATTGATATTATTATTATTGATATTTGCTCCTCATGTTCCTACTGCCATTACTATTGACTCTCCAAATCTGCGTATCTTGATGAAATAAATTGCAGAAACTCCTCATGTACTGAATTATCTTAAACGAAACGGACACACAATTAAAGCAACCCGAAGCGACATGAAAAAAGGTTACCGATCGCACACTTGAACAGCAAAACTAATCCATGGCTAGCTCCAACACTGAAGGAGTCACGCTGCGAGTAGAGTGCGGGACATTTACGAAGTGAGGAACGTGAACACATTTAACATATATGCAACAGTAAAGAAGGTGGAACAGGTGATAGATGGGACAATATAAAGATTCAACTAGGAAAATATCTCCGGGGGTGGGGTTGGTTGAGCTGAGGGGTGTCTGTTCACTTCCAGAAAATTAGTATTTCGTTCACATGCACTGCAGCAGTCTAATACTATCGAATGCCAAGTGCAAAACAGATGCCATTTTACCATATCCTTTTATTATACACTTCTTGAGTTTTCTCACAACTTTATTTATTACTCTTTATACTCTAAACCAGGGAACCGCCCCCCACCCAGGGGTTCACATCTAGTAGGACGTGGGTTGGCGACCACGGGACCCTAGCTGAGTCCGGCATTGCTTCCACTTACTTGTGCGGAGTCCTCTCCGTCTGCTTTCCTGTTGTCCTCTCTTGGTCAACTCTTGTTCTCTTCCGACCCCGATGGTATTAGGGTATCCGAGGCCTAGGGAGTCCTTCACTTTCCAGCCTTAATTGGCCCTTGTCTCATCATTCGTGATTCCCTCATTCTTCGAGGAGTCAGCCTATTTTTCTTCATGTTATCTCCTGCCTTCTGCACAAGGTCCTCAAGGAGGCAGGGTGTGAGTAGCCCCACCACTTCTGGTGCATTCTGGATAGTGCTACACCCTCAAGGGTGTTGGCGACCCCGAGGGATTCCTGAGCTGGGTCCGTTTTATCCACATTTTCCTTTGACTTTGGGGCGGGTCCCCTCCTCTCTTTTTCCTATCTGCCTTTCATGGCTCTCCTTCCTTCCAAGTCCCTCAATCCTCATTCTTCGAGGTTTGAGGGCATTTCTTTTCTTCCTGTCCTTTATTTGCCTTAAGGCTATCCTTTATTTGTTTGCCATTTCTTTTTCTAGTATGGTTGGTTGGTTGGTTCCTTAGTTTAGGGGCTGCGACAACGCGGTCATTTAGCCCCCTGTACTTTGGGTGTGTGTAGAATCTGTCTGATAACCGGTGTTAATTGTGATGACTGTATTAGTGTGTGTAGGCCTATCTATTCTTCTAGTATGCAAGTCTGTAGTTATCACTTATAGTTTTCATTCTCATCTCATCTTTCACTCTCACCCAAATCATTAGGGGCCGATCACCTACATGTTAGGCCCCTCATAATCATCTTCCTTCCACGTATTGGGCCAAAAGTCCCGTTACGGTCTTGCACTTTCCCTCCATCTCTTCATCGGACGTCCTATCGATCTATTTCCCCGTGGCGGATAGCGAAGGATCTCCTTTGGCAATCTTCCAGGTTCCATCCTTTGGACATGTTTCCAGTTCTCTTGGTAGTCACAAATGTAGGCTATGTAGTTATTGGTTTCACTTTTAATTCCTTCAGCACATCCTCATTTCTCTTATGATCCCTGCTGTTCGGCGCATTGTCATTTCGCGTGCTGTGAGTCTGGAGATGTCCTGAGGTCTTACTGTCCATGCCTCGCTGCCATAGCATAGGGTTGGTCTGGCTAATGTGTTATACAAACGTACGCGTGTATGCCTTTGGACAAGAGATTGCTTCATGGCGTGATTGATAATTCCTGTTGTTCTGGTAAAATTTGTTATTTTTGCAGTTATGTCTCGTTCTTCTTGAAAAGAGAATGATATCCTAAATACTTGAATTCGTTAACTGTTTCTAAAATTTTACCATCCAGACAAATTTTACTGGGGATAGGGTCCTTAACTTGAAAGGCTACTACTTTAATTTTTTCAATAGAAAACATCATCATCATCATCATCATCATCTTCATCATAAACCAGGGGTTCTCAAACTTTCTCTGTCGCGCCCCAGTTCTGTAACTTGAAATATCTAGCGCCCTTTCTTAGGACTCTCATAGGATCACAAAATCTGAGTATTTGCTTCTGTATAATTAATGCAACTACCAGTTATAGGCTAATATAATAATAACAATAACAACACACAACCACATCCACCCAAGATCGCGGGTTCAAACCCGGCCGAAGTTGTCAGATCTTTTTAAGAACGTTAAAAATCCCTCTTTATGTCTTCCTTCGGATGGGAAGTAAAGCCGGCGGTCCCATGTCATAGATTTATGGCATGTTAAAGAACCTTCCACTAATTACAGTTGTGTGAAGCTAAATATATATAGGTTAAACATTTGGCTAACGTTCTTAGGTTCCTACGTTCGTCGTCAGGAGCAGACTGCGGTGGCATCTGGTAACTAATTTCTGAACTAGTTGGTCGTTGACGGTGGCGTTTGGCGGCCAAAGTAGGAACTACTTGAAAATCGATAGTCTGCAGTCCTTACTTGAATTAAAACAGATACACACACGAATACAGTCATCACTAAGGTTCGAGTGTTAAGGAAATGTCATATTTTTTTCCTGAGCTCATTTTAACAGAAATCTGAAAAATAAGTTGAATGACGGGTCCCTGACCACATTTAAAGCAATTTGATGTTGCCTATAAATGCATATTTCGGCCATTTTTATTGTTTTGGTCATATTTGGTCATATTTTAGTGATATAAGGTCATATTTGGTTTAATTTCAGCATTTTTGTTTAAATTGAGGTGTCGTTAACAAGGTACGTGTTATCTGCGTCGAGTTTCAAACACAGGATTTCCGAATAGTGTAGTAAATAAACCGAGGAAGAACTGCATCTCAAGGCTATGATACCGAATGAATGTTGAAAATTTTAATGTGCTGTAGCTCTGTCAGTTTGTATGATTAAATGTGTCTGGTGTATTATCGCTGATCACGTATTGGCACTTAAGTCCTTTACTATACGTTAGTGATACTCTACAATCCCAAAATTCATGTCACATTTCATAGTTTTAGGACATATTTTATAGTTTTTAGGTCATATTTAGGTAGTTTTTATTGTATATTTGCTTGCATATTTTGTACTTCTTTAGGTCTCAAACTCCCGAACCCTAGTCATCACAATTAACACCGGTTATGAGACAGATTCTACACACACCCAAAGTACACGGGGCTACATGACCGCGTTGTCGCAGCCCCTAAACTGAGGAACCAACCAACCACTTCTACTGAATACGCACTAGAATTCACCTGTTCACTCAGTCTTTAAACGGACTGCAAAGGCCTCGCTGAATTCAAGTCGACAATGGCAGAAATAGAGGAATCTATTCTTGTAAGGAAGAGGCGATCACATTGTCAAGCGGCTCATAGTCATTAGTGGTTGTTAAGTGTTTGATAAGGAGATATCGCTGCGGGTGGCGGGTGAAAGGTGCTGTGTGGAAAATGATACTCTACATCTTTTCTCATAATTCCTACTAGCAGGATCTACTGGACAGTTCTTGTGAAATAAGACAGAATACGTACGAGTTTGTTAGTTTTGAATGGTCGTGGGAGCTTCCTGCAGGTGATAGGTTCATGGATATGACGATAGCAATATTTGTTACAGAATATGAAATATAAATATCTCAATCAGAGCTGCCGGCCCCCTTTATCACTCTCTGCGCACCCCACTTTGAGGGCCTCTGCTCTAAACCACAGTTGTGAAGGATTTACTAAGCTGAAAGGCACACCTTAACGTGGTTTTCCGTGATTTCCCACTTCTACTCCAGGCGAATGCCGGAGTAATTCATAAATAATACCACGGCCGCCTCCTTCCCAATCCTCTCCCTCAACCTAAACCGCTTTTTGCAAGTATTTTCAATCTAAATTGCATTTTGTAGGGTGCGCATACTGCAAGTATTTTGATTCTCAATTGCAATTTGTGGGTATTTTGAATCTAAATTACATTTTGTAAGTGTTTTCAATCTAAATTGAATTTTGTAAGTATTGTCCATCCAATTGAGTAGTTTGAATCTACCATACATTTTGTAAGCATTTACAATTTCAATTGCATTTTGTAAGTAATTTGAAATATCAATTGCACTTTGTGATTATTTGGATTCTGAAATGTGCATTTTTCAATCCAAATTGCATAGTGTATTTTTAATTTCAATTACATTTTGTAAGTATTTTGAACCTCAATTACATTTTGTAAGTATTTTGAACCTCAATTGCATTTTGTACGTATTTTCAATCTCATTTGCATTTTGTAAGTATTTTGAATTTCACTTGCATTTTGTAAGTATTTCGACTGTACATATTCCTTTTGTGAGTATTTTCGTTCTAAATTCCCTTATCGCTCTCCATTTTGTTAGTAGTTTCAATCTGAGTTCCTTTTTGTAAGTATTTTACGTCTCCCGTAATTTTCTTTCTGGTTTCCACTTCATTGTCATTTTCGCTATCACCCAGACCATTAGGGGCCGATAACCTAGATGTTAGGCCCCTTAAAACAACAATTATCATCATCAATCCTCTCCTGTATTACAACTACACACACTAATACAGCTATCACAGTGCAGGTTAACAGACAAATTCCACACTCACCCAAGTACACGGGGCTACACGTCGTAAAGTCCCTAAACGAATCAACAATAATAACTCAATTAAACCCCACAATTTTTCGCAGCTTCGGTGGCGTAATTGGTAGCATCCTGAGCTTCTATGCCGAAGGTTGGGGGTTCAAACCCGGCCGAAGTTGTCGGATTTTTTTAAGAGCGTTAAAAGTCCCTCAGTATGCCTTCCTTCGGAGGGGAAGTAAAGCCGGCAGGCCTATGTCATGGATTTATGGCATGTAAAAAACCTCCCACTAATTACACTTGCGTGAAGCTAAATTATAGGCTAGATTTGACTAACGCTCTTAAGTCGCCAGGAGCCGACTGCGTTGGTATCTAGTAACCAAGGTCACAACTAGTTGTCGTTGACGGTAGCATTTGGTAACAAAAGTAGGAACTACTTGAAAATTGAATGTCTGCACTTCTCACCTGAATTACAGATAACACACATTATTACAGCCATCACAATTAACACCGGTTATCAAACAGATTCTACACACACCCAAAGTACATGGGACTACATGAAGGCGTTGTCACAGCCCTTAAAGTGAGGAACCAACCAATCAAATCCCACATTTGTGTGAGAAGTGTTGTGTTAAGTTTATAAATAATTCATGTAGAAATCGCACATCAGGGATTTACAACAGACCAACTCAGATCAAACTTCGGCCCCCATAGAATCCACTCAATAATAGACTGTTGCCGTCTTCAACATCAACAGATAACCACTTCCAAGGAACACTAGAAGTTTTCTTTTTGCCGACGATCTAGCATTAGCTTGTCAGGGGAAATCCTTCGAAGATGTTGAAGCTCATTTAACACAAGCATTGACTGAGTTGGATGTCTATTACTATGATAATCAACTTCGTCCAAATCCATCAAAAACTCAGTTGTGTGCATTTCATCTGAAGCACAAGCAGGCTCGTCGTGAACTTAACGTCTCTTGGCAAGGAACACGCTTAGTTAACACTCCTCATCCAAAATATCTGGGAGTTACCCTCGATCGTACTCTGACCTACAAACAGCATTGCCGGAATACCAGACTAAAGGTGGAAGCTAGAAATAACATCCTACGTAAGATCACTGGTAGCACCTGGGGCTCTCAACCATCAACCTTGAGAACGACAGCGCTTGCAACATGTTACAGTGTTGCAGAATATGCATGTCCAGTGTGGTACAAATCCACCCATGCAAATAATGTTAACAAGGCGCTTAATGAAACATGTAGGCTTATTACAGGTTGTTTGAAGCCTACACCTCTTGCAAAACTTTACCAGCTTGCAGGGATAGCACCACCGGATATACGTCGTGAGGTAGCAGCCAATGAAGAGAGAGCTAAACAGGTTAATCAGTTTTCCCATCCGTTGTACGGTTATGTACCAGCCACCCGTAGGTTGAAGTCCAGGAGAAGTTTCCTCAACACCACTGCAGTCTTGCTAACTACACCAGCTACAGCTAGAAAACAATTGTGGACTTCTCGGCTTGGGAATAACTCTCTATGGGATCACCCTTCGGAAAGCCTCCCACCTGGACATGATCAGAAATGGATCGTGTGGAGGGCACTTAATCGTCTCCGTTCTGCTGTTGGAAGATCTAAGGATAACTTGCAGAAATGGCACTTCCCCGTCGACTCCACCAACTGCGACTGCGGTATGCCCCATACCATGGAGCATCTACTGAATTGTCCGCTGTGCCCTGCCACTTGTACAGCAGAAGATCTTTTACTAGCAACTTCCAATGCTATACAGGTTGCACATTTTTGGTTGACCGTGGTTTGAAAAGACATTGTGTGTTGTATGGCTTACTTCTCTTTTTTTTTGTTTGTAAATATGTATGTAATTTTAGTGTAATCCAGTATTTTGTTTGCTTCTGACACGAATAAATAAAAACATCAACAGATAAGGAACCCTAAAGTTCCAAACTCTACAAATCACGGTCGGTGCATAACCACTACTAAATACCAAAGACCAAGGGATAAGTGCAAATATTGTCTATTTCATTCGTTCAACAACATACAACTGACAAGATCTTCAGCAGTTCCTTTTAAAAAGTTTCATCACAACAAGTATTGGCATAGGAAGGAGCCTAACGAACTAAATGACTACTGTCAACTAGCAGAGTTGACATGCATAATTATAATATGGGACAGTTTCCTCCAGATGCTTGAACTATGGATCAACTTGATTTTAATTTCATGACTACTCAGTGTTTTATAATAAATTTTAAATGTGTGTTTGGTTACTTACAGGTGTTTTAATATGTATCTATGGCTGAAGGACACATAAGTGTCCGAAACATGTACCGTTGTTAATTCCTGAATACAACTAGTATTGAAAAGACGGAAGAGTTTGCAAATTATTAAGTGGATTCAATTCAATAAGGACCAATATGGATAATAACAATTCTGTGTTATTGTGACTGTTGTAGCGTACTATTGTGTAGGCTACTTGTAATTGGGCTAGGATATGACAAGGAAGGGACCATGGCCTTAATTTAGGTAGAATCTCGGCATTCGCCTAGAATAGAAATGAGAAACCATGGAAGAACACTTCCGGGATGGCTTCATCTATAGGTTGGGCTATTCTATGAAAAATGTTCATTTGTTCCTTTTTCATTTATTTTTCTCGTTCATACAGTATATTTATGCAATGAAAATTACGTAAAACGTTAGAGCTTACACTTAAGTTATATTAGCGCTGTCAGTTTTTCGAACACAATCTCACGAGTGTCCATATTTGCAAAACTATTTAGGACATACCGCATTCTTTGGTTAAAGCTCTCCCACATAGTTGTTACCATATCCTGAGCGCTAGGTCATCTATGTGACTTTGTAGTAATTGACACCCCTGGGACGGTCAAGCTGAGAGTCACTTGCCCTCCAACTATCTATATGACTTATTTATTTAGCGTATGGCTTTTAGTGCCGAGAGTGTCAGAGGACATGCTCGGCTCGCCAGAGGCTGTAGCGGTTTCAAGCGGATAGCGGTTTCAAGCGGACACCCATAGGGTAAGCTACAAGTTCCGTTAAATTTCAAGTAGTTCCAGCTTTCGCTATCAGATGTCACTGAAACCCAGTGGTGAAAGTTGGAACTTTGATAGAGCGTTTCAGTGAAATCTAACCTAGAAATTTAGCTTCACACAAGTTTAGTTAGTGGAAGGATCTTTTACATGCCATAAATATGACATAGGACCGCTGACTTTACTTCCCCTCCGAAGGAAGGCATACTGAAGGATGTTAACGCTCTTAAAAAATCCGACGACTTCGGTCGGGTTTGAACCCGCGATCTTGGGCACAGCAGTTCAGCATGCTACCAACTATGCCACCGAAGCTGCTGTCTATATGACGATAGGTTGGAACATGTTAACAATATGGTTTGTGTTGGCAGCAGAATAGGGGAGGAGAGGGGAAGTTGCTAATGAGCTATCACAGGCGCAATCGGACTATGAATTATCAAAGGGGTAGATCACAGGTCTGTCAGATTTTATCAGTGTAATTAACTGGCGCAATTGGACTGCGCCCCTAAACTAAGCGAGAACCCCTCGTGGTGTAACTGCTATCATTCTTGGAAGTCGGTTCAGAGGCATAACTGAGATTTATTTATTTATCGCATGGCTTTTAGTGCCGGGAGTGTCCGAGGACATGTTCGGCTCGCCTAAGTCTTGTAGCTACTTCCCGCGGATACCCTAAAGGGTGAGCTACAAGTTCCGTTCAATTTCAAGTAGTTCCAACTTTCGCCACCAGATATCAATGATACCTAGTGGTGAACGTTGGAACTTTGAACTGAGATGAGTTTTATTCACACCTCTGCCGTCCTGGAGTGGTTTGCCACTTTCCAGGCAAATGCCGGGATCGTTCTTAACTTAAGGCCACGGCCGCCTCCTTCCTAATCCTTGCCTGAATTACACATACACACATCGTTACAGCCATCGCAGTGCGACAGGTTATCAGAAAAAACTACACTCGCACACCCAAGTACAGGAAGCCACCATGATGTCAAAGCCCTTCAAGTGAAGAAACAATAACAAAACGTGAGTGAAGATCGGTTCTGTTCATCGCTCTACAAGAGTGAAAATAGCTACCTTCTGTTCTTGTATTGCGACAAAATAAACTCCAAAGGATAGCATGCTGAGCTTCTATGCCCAAGGTCACGGGTTCAAACCCGGCCGAAGTTTTCGGATCTTTTAAGAGCGTTTTAAATCCCTCTGTAGGCCTTCCTTTTGTAGTAGGAGTAAAGTCGGCGGTCCCATTAGTCTGTTTGTTGGTTGGTTCTTAAGTTTAGGGGCTGCGACAACGCGGTCATGTAGCCCCGTGTACTTAGGGTGTGTGTAGAATCTGTCTGATAACCGGTGTTGATTGTGATGACGGTATTAGTGTGTGTTATCTGTTTTTTAATTTAAGTACAGACTGCAACTTAGAATTTTTCAAATAGTTCCTACTTTTGCCGCCAAGCGCCACCGTCAACGACTACTAGGCCAAGTTCAGAACTTAGCTACTAGACGCCACCGCAGTCGGCTCTTGACAACGAACGTAGAAACCTAAGAGCGTTGTTTACATTCCTAACCTATCCAATTTAGCTTCACACAGGTACAATTAGTGGAAGGTTCTTTTAACATGCCATAAATCTATGACATGGGACCGCCGGTTTTACTTCCCTCCGAAGGAAGGCATACTGAGGGATTTTTAACGCTCTTAAAAAATCCGAAGGCTTCGGCCGGGTTCCCATCAGTCTACACTTGTGTGAAGTTAAAATATAGGTTAGATTTGACTAACGCTCTTAGGTTCCAACGTTCGTCGCCAGGAGCTGACTGCGGTGGCATCTTGTAACCAAATTCAGAACTAGTTGTCGTTGACGGTGGCGTTTGGTAGCAAAAGTAGGAACTACCTAAAAATTGAATGTCTACAGTCCTTACTTGAATTAAACACGGATAACGCACACTAATAGAGCTATCCAAATTAACACTGGTTATCAGACAGATTCTACACACACCCAAAGTATACGGGGCTACATGACCGCGTTGTCGAAGCCCCTAAACTAAAGAACCAACCAACCAACCAAACTCCAAAGGAACCACTCATCCAATGACACAACGATCGACTTAATATAACTAGGGCTCGGATTTTTAGGTAAATAAATATTTTTTTTATGTAAATACATATTTTAAGTATTCATTTCTATAAATACATAAATTCCTGCTTTTCACTTATTAGCACACAAAATGACATAATATTTACGCTTTTTAAAATCAGTATGCTAGATCTTTCCATTTAACTTATTGCACTTTTGTTCTGTGTTACATAAACGGGGAAGAACCTTTGAGCTATCTTATTTTCATGTCAGCTTGCAATTGTGTTATTCTTAACTTGTCGCTCCCTCCCACTCACTGTGGAAGCCGGGTATTTCCTTGTTCATAGCCATATTGCACCACGTGCTAGACCTGCCCCCTCCCCTAGCTAACGGGAACAAGTGTCACTCACATGCAGTTCATTTCTGGCACTGAAGTGTAAGGCAGTTCTAGATGCCTAAAGTAAAAGCAACTAAGGAGTATCGTCTGCAGCAGTATGTTGCAGAATTTAATGATAATTTTACTTCTGATGGGGGCGTTCTGTTGTTCTGTTCTGCCAACCATGTGGGAAAGCAAACAAGGCTGAACAGCGATCTCAAGTTACACCACACCTCGAGGCAAGAAACATATTGCCGCAGTTTCGCGCCTTCAGAATAGGTGTTTCGCGATAATCGTTGGTCATTAGTGATGGGCAACCTGAAGAAGTATCTCGTTGTGTATCGTAATGCTTCAGCAGTCAGAGACATAGCGTAAATTGCATTCGTGAGTACTGCATATTGTCTACATTCACAATGAAAATGAAAATCCACAGCCTGCTTCCAGTCTCCGACCGGGTCAGGAATGGAATGAATCCCCCATCTAGCGGCGAGGATATGAACTGTGCCGGCTGCCGAGGCCTGACGCACTCCTCTGGGGCAAGGATTAAATGAATGACAGATGAAATGAAATGATAGTGGAGAGTGTTGCTGGAATGAAATTTTGACAGGGAAAACCGGAGTACCCGGAGAAAAACCTGTCTGCCTCCGCTTTCCAGCACAGATCTCACATGGAGTGACCGGGATTTGAACCACGGACCCAGCGGTGAGAGGCCGGCGTGCTGCCGCCTAAGCCACGGAGGCTACATTCACAATAATAAACTAAATTATAATTACATATTTTTCCCTTTTTTCTCACATATTTCAGGTATTTTTAATACATAAAAAATAAAATATTTTCCCGATTTTTAGCACCTAAAAATCCGAGCCCTAAATATAACAGTCATTTAAGTAAGCGTCCCAAGGACACTGGAAGAGCACACCGAAAACTGGGACTATCCTATCCCGGTGATACCGGCAGGGCCGGATTTAAGAGTATGCCGCCTATAGGCTGAAGTCCATTTGCTGCCCCCTCTATAGTCCATATTTGCTTAATACATTGGTTTTATACAACAAAAGGATAGAATTCGTTGGCTTTTTTTAAATCTCTTTTAAACATTAAGTTCATTTAGTTTAGATAAAACTACAATTTTAATGGTCTACATAATCAATTATATATTGGAATTAGTTATCTACTTGTTATTTACTTTTAAGATTCGTAAAAAAATGGAATGGGTTTCGAACTTAATTAATTTGTTCTTGAAGATCAGTGCTCACTATTTTACACATATTTTTATATTTTAATGCTAATGACTATCGTTTGCGTAATTGAAGAACTGTGTTCAATTTGAATTAAGTTGTCCTACACGGTGAAATAAAATCACACAAAATGTAGTTCATTACTGGTTTATTTGTTGAAAAATATACAAACTTCTCTAAAACAACTCACCCCACGTAATCTTGATATTCAAATTTACATAGCTTTCTTACGAGATTTTTTAATGGCAAACTCTTTAATAATGTCCTCATATGAAAGTGTCTTTTTTGTATTTGCCTCAATACAAAGTAATGAATGTGACGTTAGCCATATTCCAGAAATACTAGTTCGCCACATAGTTCTTAACTCTTCTCATCATCATCATTGGTTTGCAGTCCTAAGACTGGTCAGTTGCCATAAAAACATGTCCATATCGTCCTGTCAATTGCCGCTTCCTTCATTGAATTATAATTCTGTGCTTGGGTGTCGTTTAGCATTTGTTTAAGGAAGGTATTTCTAGGTTTTCCTCGTGGATTTTTTCCCTCATTGAACCCTTCTGCCACAGTTCTCATTAAATTGGAGTGGCGCATTGTGTGACCCCACCATGCGAGACGACGTTTACGGATTTTGCGTAGGATTGATCTCCGCTCGTTCACGGTGTCGAGAACCCTTTTGTTCGATATCCTGTCTCTCCACGTCACATTAATCATCTTAGGATAGCACCACATCTCAAAGGCTTAAAGACGGTTCTTTTCGCGTCCACGTTTTACAGGCATACAACGCAACTCTCCATACAAAATCATGTAGCATTCTCATTCGGAGGGAAAGCTTAAGCCGACTGGTACACAGTAATCTCCTCTTTTGCATAAAAGCTAGTTTTGCCTGAGCAATGCGGCATTTAACTTCAGTGGTGCACCTACCGTCCTCTGTAATCTTTTGACCTAGGTAAGTGAAGGATTTGACTTGTTGTATGTCTGTAAGGCAGGGAAAACTGTAGAAGAACTAAAACATATTTTAAGTAACATTGTATTCTTAAATTCACACGAAAAATATTATTAACGTCTGAAATACTTCATTTTAACTTTTGAATAAATTGCCAAACTGCCGCCCTTGAAAATTCGCCGCTCTAGGCTACAGCCTACTTAGCCTATTTAGAAATACGGTCCTGGATACCGGGACGTCTGACCACCCTGAGTTCCGACTGTTCCAACAGTGGACTGAAAACAGTACCAGTACTTGTCAAGTTTCTCTTGCCGATACTGTTCCGTCAGAATGAGCGGAACATTGACCTTGCACGATCTACTTCTCTCTGAATGTTTTTACAGCTCACCTGCTGATTCATTGGTCAAGTTCGATCAACCATGTCCATTCGTTTTGTTGAAGGCTTCCCTGGAAATAAGCTGGAGAAGCGAGAATGATTGCTGGAACAAACGGTGAGAGCAAGGCAAGCGGTGGTGGTGATAGTTGTTTTGTGGAGAAAGAATAAAATGTGAATCACGTTTAATATGGATTGTGCGAGTTAACAATTTCCAATTTCCTCCCACTAAAACTCAACTTCAATAATTTTCATGTGTTTTGTCTAGTCCAATATTTTCATCCAGATCAATGGTTTTTGCCAAGACCCGTAATTGATAGGTAGCGTGGCTAGTGATGTAAAATACCCAGGTATTTATAAATTGGGGTAAATACCCAGGGTATAGGCCTATACTCTGGTAAATACTCAATTTGGGTAAATACCAGGGTATTTTAGATGTTTCATTAAAAATCATGTGTCGTGGTAAGTTGAACCTTAAAAAAGGGTACCGGTATGCAAACTATTCTACATTAACTTTTTAGTTTTTTTTAATATTTAAAATTGAATGAAAAATAACTTAAAGCACTTTTACTAAGCATTTTTTCTCAAATGTCCTTCTATTGAATATGTTTTATTACCTTTTGATTGGCATACCTGCATTTCAATTAATATGCATATAGCCTACTCTTATTACTACAAAAGTAGCTTTTCCTTCCCACATCTTTGGTGCTCATTTCCAGTACCGTAATAAAACTAGACCTTTATTGAAAATTTAAAATACAAAACAACCAAAAGGTTTTATCCAATATTGTACTTAAGTTTAAGGAAAGAACACACTTAAAGACAAGGTTACAGTGCCAAAACATATAAATACCCAAAAATACCCGGACGTTCAGTTTGCTTTTTTTTTTAGTTTTGAAGGATCAATTTCAATTTAAGGCATCAAATATCTGTGTTTCAGTCCTTGTTTGCCAAACACTTAGTCAACACATCAAAGTGTGTCGTACAACCGGGTGAGTTAGCCATGGTCGTTACGGCATGACTGTTGGCAGTCGCTCACATCCGGGAGGCGAGGTGGTTCGAATCCCCCCGCCGGCAACGTTGAAGATGGTCTTCTGTGGTTTCCCATCTTCCTTCCAGGCAAATGCCGGGGTTGTCCCCAACTATAGGCCACAGCCGCTACCTTCCAACTCCTCGCCCTTCCATTCCAACTTTCCTCCCCAACGGTACTTGTAGCTCATCCATTGGGTGTCCGTCTCGAAGCAGCTACAAAAACTGGCGAGCCGAACATGTCCTCGGACACTCCCGGCACTAAAAGCCATACGCTAAAAAAACGTGTCGTACAAAGCTAAAAAAAAACTGATAATACCCTCATTGTGGGTATAAAAATGACCACTGGGTATATATACGGGTAAATACCCAATTTACATTTACCTTCTCACTGGATATTTACCTGGCCCACATCGCTAAGCGTGGCCCGGTGGGCAGCGTTAGCTAATATAAACACCCCTAGATTTGTCACGCACAGTGGGGGTAGTCAGGCATTAATAATCTTTATCCAGGCCAATGGTTTTGCCAATTATTACTTTTTCACACCATTACAATATTACGTGTGTCGAATGGTGTATTTTGTATCCCTCATGTTAGCAACAATGAACTTAGGTTCAGAATAACAGTTGAAGAACCTCATGCGCCCTAGGAACATGGCTGCCGTCGTTAGATTTGAATTTATTTCACGGCTACACTTAGAGCTTAAGAGCTCCTTTACAGTAGGACTTATAAACATAGTGACAAATATCAAAATGTAAAAGAAAAGAACACAATACATCATAAAACAAAAGTTTGGTGCTTTTCAGTCGGTCAACACGATTGTACCCAAATGAGATGGGTTATTCCCTAATCCTGAAAAAATATACATGAGCTTAATAAATACACTTTGTTTTTTCATGATTAGTGAATAATCCATCTCTTTTTGGGTACAATCATGTTGACAGACTGGAAAGTATCAAACATTTGTTTACTAAGGCAACATTGAAAATTACTTCAAACACCATAGTAACAATACATCATAATTATTACATAGCGTATCATATCATAATAAAATAGACAGTTACATTTAATAGTACATTTAGCAATTAAGACACGAGTATGTTTAAATTTCCATACGAGTGCCTTAATTATCATTATAGGCGAGTTTCATACGACTGTTTATGTTCGACGATAATTATAACTTTGTTATAATATATTCTAACATAAAGAATATTATAAAATACGTTTCATACAATATTCTCAATATAAATAATAAAACATAAATAATAGAAAATTATATACAAAAGAGTGCATACAGACCCAGCATCAGCCTGCTTGTCTGCTATTGTCCTGATGTTATAGAAATTAATTACATAAAACATAACCTTTTAACATAATGCAGTAATCAGATGTAACAGGTATACCGCTCCAAGAAGCAAGAAAAGACTACTTTTGAAAGCTGCAGTGCTTGCAAATGTGACTAACTTATATAAATTAAAAGAGTTAAAGAGGCGGTACAAACGAAAAATTTATTGGCAGTACGAACAATAGATTTATTGGCGGTACAAACGAAAGATTTATTGAACTTTATTGTTCGGTGGATAGGGATCTGGGTAGTTTATTGTGTGTAACTATTTTCACGATTATGAACAGAATGCTTTGTAGAGATATAACGGGGTCGTGGCGTGCAGTATTTTATGTGTAGTTGAATGAGGAAGAAATAAGATCATTTACGTAATATAACAAACGGTGCAGCAGTGATAATTGTGATAATTGACAGTAACTTCTATTCCTAATGACTCCCAGAAAGGTATGTAAATCATATATTTTCAATAATCTGCCAGGTACAAGTGTAACAGCCAGGAGTAGGTATCCTCTAAAATTAATGAATAAGAAATGCCCCAACCCTCGAAGAATGAGGAATGAGCGACTTGGAAAGAAGTAGAGCCATGAGAGGCAGATAGTAAATGGAAAGAGTGGAAACAGTGTGGAGTGATATGTAGTGGACGCTAGTACAGGAACCTCCAAGAATCAGCTAAATATGCCCAACCATTTTACCAACTCAATTATATTTTGTTCAAGTGATAATCCTAATTAACTAATTACGAAAGCTCATCACTCATCCAAAATTTGGCATCTTGTTTTTCGAACTTAGCACTTTGTTGCAATTTGATTATAATAAGCTTTTTCACCGATATTGCATTGTAACAATATAGTTCAACATTGATCGTCATTTTATTAACAAAATATTATGGAAAGCTCAGATAGAAAAAGCTAACATGCAAATAAACATACCAGAATAAATTTAAACCTTAATTGTAGGGTTAATTCGAAGAACCAGACAAGTCCAAAAATTAAATTGTTCAGAAACTAAAAAAAAACCACTATAGCCTAGTTTCATTTGTGCTGAATGAAATAAAAATTGCTTTAGACCTACTATTGTCTCACCTACAGCGTTACATTGCTTGCCACGGTGGGTGAGTGGTTAACGTGTCGGACTACTAACCCCAAGCTTGCAGGTTCGCTCCTGGCCGTGGTAAGTGATTTTTGAAAGGCTGCAAATATTAAGAGACGCATGGCATACGATGTTGGCATGTCAAAGAACCCATTACCCATTTGAAGTTCAGTAGGCCGTGTTCATAATGGCAAAATTAATCACTGGAGTTTCCGCCAACACAAAGTTCCTCATTTCTCAACTAGAAAGCGCTATAGTGTTCAAGGAGCTTAGTTATCTAACCTCCTTGACTTTCATAGTGCTTCAAGGAGCAACGAACACCCTCTGGGTGTCAAATAACAAAGCTTGCACCCGAGGCCATACGATATTATTATTATTGCACATAAAGGAAATCTGTGATATATAAAATAATTTGCTGTGTTCAATTGTAGTCACCGGACTGACACAATATAATGAGTAAATGAAGCATTGACTGCTATTATCTCTGCCAATTAGAAGGCATGTTAAACGCTCAACAATGCTGCGAATTATCCCTGCTGCTCCATCAATCTCTCTAATACAAACCTTAATATTTCATTGACAATTACAAGGTAGTAAAGATAAACGTTGTACAGTATGTTGAAGCTCTTTTGATGGGACTGTAAAACATGGACTACTACCTTTATTTACCTATGTTGCTACAAGGAACGAAGCTTGAAGGTTTACGTGACCGTTAATGTCACGATCATGAGCCACGACACCTTCCTCTTTACGTGAAATCCGAACCAGAGGGAGTGATATTTCACTTCGAAAATCTCACAAGCATTGGCCGGGAATCGAACCCGGACCTGGTTGGCTTGGTTTGACCACTACATCACCAAGCCCCCTTGCTACAACGAGCACTTGTTAGTCTTACAGTTTAGGAAGGACCACCTCGTGGTGTAGCGGCTAGCATGCTTGGCTGTCGCCCCGGAGGTCCAGGTTAGTTACAAACGTTTGACCATTTTAATATGGGGGTAGAAGCTACGTTTCATTTCAGTAGCAGGCGGTACTGTGTGTTGACGGACTGGGAAGCTTTCTTTAATAATCCATGAGTCTTTTATTTCATAACCGGCCAAGTACGTATGTAAACAAGGGTCACATTGATTCTTTCCATATTTCGAAGCATCAAAATCAATTTGTCTTAAATTTGATTCAAAGAGTGTGTCATCTCTGTTTAACGCAATTGTTTAATTATGTAAATCAGTAGCAATGCTCCGTTCAGTATCTCGAAATAGGGGTTATGCGACTCAAAGTTATCCTTACCCAAATTTGGACTTGACCGGTTTTGAAACTTAACGATTCATTATACAGGGTGAGGCACTTAAAAACTATATTTTCGAAATATTTGGAAAAATAAAAATCGGATTAAAAATAAGTTGCAATATAAGTTGTTCACCTCGAAGAGGACATCCATTAACATAAAGTTCGAGGTGAACAACTTTTATTGCAACATTTTTAGCCCACTTTTCACATTTTGCAAAAAATGAGGAAAAAGTAGACTTATGAGATCGATCCGGGAAAATGTGTGTGGTCCTGTTTGTCTTTGTCTTTGTCTGTCTCTCTGTCTGTCTGTCTGTCGTCGTCCCCCCCTATAAACTCCTAAATGGCTGCAGCAATCGAAGCCAAACTTAGTATGAGTAAAGATGTATACCGGAATATCTAAAGCCCATATGTGAAAATGATATCAGTGCTACCAACTGCTGAAAAAACTCACTAGAAATTTGAGCGCCATGTTGGATATCATGGAAGGTATGCATGGGAGCTATTCTAAAATTGGCACACATGTAGATAATACTATTTCAGTTTAATTTGCAGTAGGCCATACATGACAGTGTTGCCAAAATAACGTTAAGCCTTCTGATAGGTCCAATTTTTAAATGCATATAACTTCTACACTATTAATTGGATTTCAAGCAAATTTTATACGTAATATGTGTACATAAACAGATATGACTGAGTGTATTCTTAAGAGCCACCAGGGCTGCCAACTGTCAATAATTGCTCTCTCTATTTTCTTCATCCAAATACCAATATATCTGAAAGTATGCAAGCCGACAGCTTTAAACTATGCACACGTATTGTACCGGACATTTTAGATTAATTTGGAGTAACTTATATACTTCAGTTCTACCAACATGATTCTAAGCCTGCTGATAGGACCAATTTTTAAATACATGTAACTTCTATACTATCAGTTGGATTTCAACCCAAATTTCGTATGTGCTATGTGTAACGTAACAGATATGACTATAAGTATTCTTAAGAGCAATCAGGGCTGCCAACTGTTAATAAATGCTGTCTATATTTTTTACCCTAATATCAGAAAGTATGCAAGCCAACAGCTCTATGCTTTGCACCCGTATACCACCTGACACTCTAGATAATTTGGAGTAATTAATATGTCAGTGCTGCCAACATGATTTTATGCTTGCTGATAGGTCCAATATTAAAATACATGTAACTTCTATACTAAAGAATGGATTTCATCCAAAATTGGCATAACACGCATGTCATTGTTGCCAACATGCTTTTACGCGTGCTGATAGATCGTATGTCTTAACTGCATGTAACGTCCATTGGACTTCCAAATTTTGTATTCTGTACCTTAATAGATGGAACTAAGAATATATTCAGTCACCAGGGCTGTCAACTCTAGTGCTCTATTAGGCTGCATTATACCAGGAATATTTCGAACTAATTAGACATTTCGATAATACCAACTTAATTTCGTCATTATTCTAGATAGGTTCATATACTGTAGAATAATCATTGGCATGAAAAGTAGGCTCTTTAGTTCGTCACCGATTTTTATGTTTCCAAATATTCCAAAAAAACGTTTTAAGTGCTTCACCCTGTATTTACACTTGCCCTGCTAAATTCTTGCTTTTGATTATGTTTATTTACTCGGGTTATAGAACAATAAAACTGTTCGTAGTGTAAGATACACCCGCAAGTACCCGTACGAAAGACTGTTATAATTAACTGTCTTTCTCTTAAAGGTTTACAGAGTTAGTATTTTTCAGAAATCTTAAACATCCTACATGTTTCCGAGAAACTGGATCGTGTGACGTAACGTGCACTGTTCCAATAGTAACCTAATATGGTGTACTTCCCTTACAGCTGGCTGATGGTCTGGTCTAGCAGGCTTATCGGGAGATAATACCGTCCTCTGACCTCCGACCTGAGATAGTCGATACAAACAGTTCAGTAGCTTCCTCTTAGCGTCATGTCCCAATCACTCTAGATTTATGCCTTCTGAGAAATATTTTACCGGCGAAGGGGAAGATGTGGTGGCTTAGTGACAAGCTTTTCATTCTGATTAATCTACTTGAATGTGTCGAGGACGCGGTCTGCTAGGATGAGATTATACTCGTAAATAGGGCCCGGATGTTGACATGTCATCTTATACTGAGCTGTCTAAAAACAATGCTGACGTACATAGAAACTCCAAATATGTCATATTTATTTTGCATCTTTTTGCATTCTTTGTACTTTTACATTTTAAGAGCATTTTTTAAGTTTGGTAAATTTTTTGGGTCATATTTTTCCAATTTAGTCATGTCACAGCTTTATATGAGGAAGTTAAGTCTCTGAGTTAAGAAGAAGCTAGTAGCTGAAAAATGAAATGAAAATCCACAGCCTGCTTCCAGTCGACCGACCGGGTCAGGGAATGGAATGAATGAAGCCTGTCGCACTCCCCTGGGGCAATGATTAAATGAATGACAAATGAAATGATAGGAGAGTGTGTTGCTGGAATGATATTGTGACAGGGAAAACCGGAGTACCCGGAGAAAAACCTGTCTGCCTCCGCTTTGTCCAGCACAAATCTCACATGGAATGGCCGGGATTTGAACTACGGACCTAGCGGTGAGAGGCCGGCGTGCTGCCGCCTAAGCACAGAGGCTCCAAGCTAGTAGCTGATAAAAGATAATCTATTTTGATTGACTTTTCCGTTTGAGCTTAAGATGTCAGTTTTGAAATATTGGTGAGTTTATTATTATAAGATCATTTTTTCCATTTTATAGTGCATTTTCGAATTTTTGAAATATTGGTGAGCTTATTATTATAAAATCATTTTCTCCATCTTATAGTGCTTTTTTATCTCGAATTTTTAGGTCATTTATCAGTCATTTTTGAAAATGGTAAGTGCATTTTTTAAACTTTTTTACGGCATCAACATCCGGGCCCTACTCACAAACCTCTCAATTTTCGAGTCTGTATCCCAACAAGCCTTATGTCACACTGTAATATTTTGTTTTCTTCATTAATGGTATTTGGCGTTCAGGCCATACAACCAACCACTTAATAAAATGAGTACAGACATGTTATAAATATTGATATTGTAACTTTCGGTCGGCCAACACAAAATAATTACAATTACTGGAATATGTAAATACTAGCGGACCCGTGCGAGGAATCTCGCATGATCATAGACCTCACTTTCCCCAATAGGTTTATAATGAGAGACTTAAGGGGAGACTCCACCGCTAAACTCCATTTTTTTCCAATAATTCTTATAGGCTATTTCAGACCCTTGGAGTGTTTTCTCTTAGATCCTAGAAAGATTTCGTTCTATTCGAATTATAAATAAGTCTGAATAATATTTTATATATGGACTGCATGAGGAGGAGGGGGGGGGGGGGGGGGCTCACTGACAACTGTCAAAGATAGTATTTGATGTTAGCACCATTAAACACGACCGTCTTCTCACCAATCGGATAATTTTTCTTCCAAAGTTGGCTCTTTACTTTTCCTTCAAATGTAGCGATTCCTAGTGATAAAAAGCTGAACTAGTGATGTCAATAAACATCTTGTTGAGAGAAAAAAAATATGTTTGATTTCTAACTTCAATACCAGCTTTTTTTTCCTAAATATTAACCAATCTCAGTGTTCTTTTTTTCAGGAAGTAGTCATGAGGTATTTGCGTACTCTTGTGCAGTAATATTAAATAATATGCAGTTTCAATGATTTGCAGATTATGTAGGAATGCAATATCGTATACGAGGTTACATTCAAACAATAGTGTAAATGAAAGGAAAAATGATAAGAATCATATATGTTATATTAATTCTAATCAAAGATATTAAGAGTTCAAATAAAGAATTTGAATTGTATAATGTTCAACACTCTTATGTAGGCTATGCGAAATTAACGTTTTTGAAAAATACAAGAGAAGTTTTCGCTAATTTTTATGTTATTTGGTGTGCTTATTTAAAAAATGACTTCCATTTGTTTTCCCATCACGTCGGGGTTTTTTCTTAAATTAATATCGATATTTTTGCTAAACTCGAGAGCAAAAAAAAAAAAATCCCTTGAGTTTAAACTTTTTACATCAAATTTGAAGAAACTAACACAAAATCGACGATTGAACAAGACTTAACACGTATTATTTACAGTATGTATACATGAACGTTCGAAACAAACTGAGCAGAAAACAAAACTAACAAAGTGTCTATTTAAGTACGTAGTCTAGTTTTTCCCTTCCTTTGAAACTTCTTATTGTCGTTCTTCTATTACGTATGTTCAATCTCAGGTAAGCTTAAATGTTCATAAACAAGAAGTTCCGTGAAGAACTAAAGAGCCTACTTTAAAAAAATGCAGATTCGTGCCAATGATTAATCTATATGGATCTATCTAGAATAATGACGAAAATAAGTTGGTAATATAGAAATATCAAATTAGTTAGAAATACTGTATACCTGGCATAATGTAGCCTAATGTGGCCTAGTAGAGCACTACAGTTGGCAGCCCTGGTAACTGAATATATTCTTAGTTCCATCTCTTAGGTACAGAATACAAAATTTGGTTGAAGTCCAATGGATAGCATGGACGTTACATGCAGTTAAACATTGGATCTAACAGCGCGCGTGAAATCCATGTTGGCAACAATGTCATGCAAGTATTGGTCAGAAATAATCTGAAATGATACGATCTATTGTTGTGCCAATTTTGAATGAAATCCATTAGTTAGTATAGAAGTTACATGCATTTTTAAATTGGACATATCAGCAGGCTTAGAATCATTTCGGTAACACTGCCATGTATGGCCTCCTGGAAATTAAACTGAAATATTATTATCTATTTGCCAAGATATTAAATTCTGGTCTGAAGGCTCGAAAGGGTACACTCAGCCTTGTGAGGCAAAACTGAGTAGAGGTGGGTTGAATTCCCAACTCAGCCATCTTGGAGAAGTGGTTTTCCCACTCATACTCCAGGCAAATGCCGGGATGGTTCCTCAGGCCACGGCCGCCTCCTTCCCGATCTGCACCCGAATTATAAGTACAGACACTAATACAGCTATACAATAGCACAATTATCTGACCAAACTATGCACACACCAAAGTACTTGAGGCTCATTGGCCACGATGTTCTAGCTCCTCAAATGCAATAATAACAACTAGTGGATTTTTATGTCCATGACAAACTAGCAACCGCTCCAAACTTTCAAAATGGTGGGTGGGCGTACTATTGAAATCTTGATACACACATCAAAAACCAGTCACCCGCCAAAGGTAGTCTACACATACAGTCATACAACCGCCTCACCAACAGTCACTGAAATGGTTAAGCTTGCGATAGCTAGAGATATCCGCAGGTTTCTTGACATGTTTAGGTAATCCAAAGCACGAGGTGTTTCGATTCATTTTAACGTGGGTCGAGGAGGAGGAATGTGTTTATGGCATAGCCAGGTGATGCAAAACTTTTTTTTTAGCTGTGTATAGGTTTATTAATAACTTGGGGTGTAATCCCGAAATTAAGAAGACAATTGGTGAAAGGGGAGCATCATTCAAGTATAAGAGACATCACGAGCATTTTAGCTATCTGACTGAAAATAGCGCGTAATGTCCATCTTGAAATTATAGACTACTAGCTATACCCGTCATGCGTTGCAATGCCAATCAAAGACAGGAAGGAAGATATAATAATAATAATAATGAACCCTCGATCAAAAACCGTGGCGTGAACTGTATTGGAATGCACAGCGATACCAGATAACATGGCGGGCTGCTCATGTCACCTCGCGATGGAACAGCAAGCTATTCTTACACCTGACATTGCGGTGTGATAAGTATACAGATTGTGCAATTGGGCTACTGTGAGTTCTAAGGGTTCCTGTTAAGCCCCTCACCCTTTTGTGTTACATAAATAATTTGTAGCTAGAAACCTTCCCTGGAGTGCACACAACAACTCACCCAAGTTTCATCGCAATCGGATGAATGGTATATGAACGCGTAGGGTACATACATACATACATTCATAGGCTACATACAAACAATCACATAACATTGATACTCTACTTAGTATGAAACAGTCTCCGATTCTTGGATGTCAACGGGTAATCTCGAGAACCACTGGATGGATGTTGATGCAATTTTTACCAACCTGTAAAGGATATCTCGAGGAAGATTTCTGTAGAAAATAATTTATTTATGTTCAAAGGATGCCAAGTAGTAACGATTTCAGTGAAAAAGTCGAAAACAAGCCTGGCATCCGTGCGCTTTTTAAGCTTACGCTTGGCAAACCGTTAAAAATATAGATATACTAGGAGTATAAGAATTGTTCAGCATGAAAAGTTCTACAAATAAGTCCCGGAGGGCATATCTCTATCTTCAATACTTCGCCCACTATAAGTGATGTTAAATTGGACGGAAGGGGGATTTGTGTTTCATGAACGTCGCCATTTTTAAATTACGTCTGACAAGAATACGTTGCACATTCATAACTGTTCCCGGGCGAAGTCGAGGTGGGTTGCTATATATATGAGAGAGAGGGAGATTTTCTACACACACCCAAAGTACACGGGGCTACATGACCGCGTTGTCGCAGCCCCTAAACTTAGGAACCTAACCAACCAAAATATAAATAAATAAGAATATAGGCTATTTTGAAGTTTTATTACGGTAACGAAAATTAAGAATAAGTCAGAATCGTATGAGTGGCTTTGTAATGTCCTGGGCAAATGAACAGATTAAGTTACATCAGTATATTGAGGGTGTGCTGAAAAGTCTAATAGTTCCACTGAAATACTATGAGTGAGGACACGGATTCAATACCTAGCGACTGTTGATATCATAGTTCCAGCAGCTATTGCCACATCCTGTCTGTGTTTCTGTAGTCATATTAAGGTAATTAAATTCCACTTAGGGAATGTTTGTTAGATATGAGCGGGAAGATTCCACTTCCATGGTTGCCAATATTTCCATCTCCTCCAATGTTTCCCGCCGTAGCGAACAAATGAATTTAAAAATAATATTGTTATTGATGTAATTCCATTTGTATACCAAACGCAAAACAACTGTGGACATGGATTCGTCCAATAGCGCGCGTCCTGCTGAGAGCTGTTGCTGTAATGCGACGAGCAGGAGACGAGACGGCTCTACGCTCGCAGTATACTCACGACCTTCCCCCCTGAACACAGGGGCGAGTATAAGGGGGGGGGGGGGGCTCTGGGGGCTCCAACCCTCCCCCGAAAAAGCCAGTAAGAATTAAGAAAGTGTTGCTTTGGCAAAAGCATAAAGTAATTGTAAATGAGAGTGTACCCTAATCTTAACTTATTGGCTAAGTTATAAACAATATTAGGATTGAAATTAGACTACCTCGGGGTGTAGTGGCTAGCATTCTTGGCTGCCGCCCCGGAGGTCCGAATTCGATTCCCGGCTCTGCCAAGAAATTTTAATTTTTGTCTGAGGGCTGGAACGGTGTACACTCAGCCTCGTGAGGCAAAACTGAGAAGAGGTGAGAGTTCGATTCCCACCTTAGCTATCCTGGAAGTAGTTTCCAATTTCTACTGTAGGCAAATGCCGGGGTGATTCGTAACTTAAGGCCACGGCCACCTCCTTCCCACTCCTCCCCTGAATTACAAGTGCGCACACTCGAATACAGACACCACACTAACACAGACCAATTCCAGGTCAATGCCATGTCCTGTGGTTCGAATTCCTCCTAAAAAGGAGGTCCCGTGGCTCATGATCGCACGATTTACGATCACGTGAAACTACACAGTTCAAAAAAATAGGGGAACATATTTTGTAACGTCTGGTATGTGAGCGTTAATTTTGTAGATGGGGTTCCAATGGTCGTATAGCATGCCTTGAGACCTTAGCTACTCAGGATATGTTAAATCGAAGTTATACTCAATCTGTAGGCGTACCCATGCATTAAACTGTCAGGTGACTCCTCAAAACAAAGTTAATAGCGGTGCGTCCGTCTGTTGTGAGGTACACAGACTACTGCGACCATTTGAGCACGTTGTACGCAGGGGAGGCTGCACCTTATGTGCTGAAGTGCTGCGGCAGATAGTTTTATTTGAAATTGATTAATTAAATAATATTATCTACAAGAAAATACAGTGCATTAGAAAATATGTCAGCCAAAATATAGGAAATACTTGCAACTCCCCTCACAACGAAGTATCTAGCCGTGCGCTCCACTCCGCGTCCGGCACTGGCTGTGTAGATCGCAGCTCAGCGAGAATTCCTGCGTTTATTGCCAGCAAACATGAACTCTTCCTTTTGCGCATGCGTGCCCACCTTTTCCGTTGTGCTGTTGGGACAACAGCCAAGACCAGAGCAAAGACATCACAGCGATTCTTCGTTCGACCACAGAGCGGCAGCACTAGTTAGGGTACACGAAATGAGTTAGTGGCAGGTGGCACCTTCTAGAATCTACAAATTATGTTTCCAAATATTTATATTTTATTGAGAGGGGTTACAGAACACACCAGATTTTCCTCACCAGTCGCCATTGGTTGTACGTAAACCAGCACATAGCATGAGACATCTTAACGAGGTTCAAGTCGCAAGGGCTGCTACTTTGATCCAGGAAGGATGGACTATTCGTCGTGTTGCTGTGGATCTCAGTGTGTCTCAGTCAGTTATTCAACGCTTGTGGAATCGCTACAATGAGACGGGCCAGTTCACAAGGAGGGTTGGACAAGGTCGTGGACGCATAACAACCCCACAAGATTCCCGATATCTGACCATCTGCGCGTTGCGGCGTCGTTCAGCAACTGCAGAGAACTGCAACAAGACTTCAGGAGGATCATTGTAGTCCGACCAGACAGTAAGGAACAGGTTAAGAAAAGTATCTTACGACCCAGACGTCCTGTTCGAGTGCCCCGTTTAATGAAACACCACGCAGCTCGCCTTCTGTTTGCCCGTGCCCACGTCAACTCGCAACTTCGCCAATGGAGACCTGTGTTATTCACAGACTAGTACAGATTTCCCCCTGACACAGCCTGATGGACGTCAACGTGAATGGAGACGCTGTGGTGTGCAGTGCATGCCAAATGTTTTCCAGGAAGTAGACAGATTCGGACAAGGTTCTGTGAAGGCCGTACTGATCTTGTCGTCGTCCATGGTAATCTTGCTGCTGCGGGGTACATCAAGCAGATATTGCTAAAACATGTGTCGGCTGCTGCATACTGTGTTGGCCCTGAATTCGTACTCGTGCACGACAATGCCAGGAGTCATGTAGCGCGCATCACGAGAGGTGTCTTGCGAGAACTGGACATTCAAGAGATGGAATGGCCAGCAGTGAGTCCTGACCTTAATCCCATCGAGCATGTGTGGGATAGGCTTGGCAGAAGTGTTCGTGGGCGTCCTGTTCCACCACAGACGCTCCAAGACCTCGAACAGGCTTTCATTGAAGAATGGGGCCTGATACCGCAACGTGACCTCTGTCGACTTATACGGAGCATGCCACGTAGGTGCCAAGCTGTGATAAATGCTCGTGGAGGACATTCACCATACTGAAGCTCTCCAACTGTGATAAAATCCATCCTGGAGTACTGTTTTCACTTTCTTTTTGCACCTATTTGGACATTTCCGTCTGTGTTATGAAAATGAAGGAGAATCCATAGATATTCTTTTGTATACGTCAACTGTAAAGAATAAAGGCGTAGTTGCTAATATACCTGGGTGTGAGGTATTCGTTTTGTGGAGCACGGCATCCGTTCAAAAACATGTTCCCCTGATTTTTTTGAACTTTGTGCAAGCTTCCTTTTTTCCCTTTACACACACAAATACACGGGGCTAAAAATGACCAAGATGTCCATCCCCTCAAATGAAACAACAACGTTACCTTCCTTTACATGACCAATTCTACACTGCATGTCATTTTGAGTAATATTGCTTGTGGATTCATTATAAGAAAAAGAATTACAGAAAACAATTCAATAGGATCAATGTTCATTTATCGGGGACCAACTTGTGGTGTAGTGGCTAGCATACTTAGCTGTCACCCATAAGGTCCGGATTCGATTCACGACTTAGTAAAAAAAAAAATAGTTCTGGTCTCAGGGTTAGAACGGGCTGTAGTATGCCTCGTGAGGTAAAACTGAGAAGAGGAGGGTTTCCTCGCCTCAAATACATTCGCACACAATTGCAGACACAACAATAACACAGGTTGTCAGAAAAATTCGTGTTATCACGTACTTCTGTATTCGAAAGCTTCTTTAAGAGCCCTGCAGACTGGAAATTATATTTCTTGCCTGGCTGTGTAAAACTGTTAAGACTGCCACCCGGCTTGCTAAGGGACATTGTTATGAGTTGAAAACTTCAGCTCACAGCACTTCTTAATTAAGGACCTTTAAGCTCCACTACTGAATTGATACAGCAATATTGTCACTCTTCGTTCCCTTCCCCGGCAAACCTTAATAATTCAACACCTAAATCATTCTCTCTCTAATTATCCCTTCAGTTCAAGGGCAGATGTTATCTCCCGAACGGCTGGTTGTAGCGTCACGGGGTTTCGACAGTCAGCTTCAAGATTTTAAGCTCTGTTGCATAGGATTATCAAAATAATTGAACATTTGATGATTTTCTTGCGCGAAGAGAAAGAAAGATTTCGTACGGCATAGCGAGTCGAGAGCTAATAGTTATCGGCAACGCCGCGTTATTCTATGGGCTGGCGCGGGTGTGCGAGCGAATCTGGCTCCTCTCTCATGATCACAGTTGTTCTGTGTTTAGTTCGCTTTTGTTCTCAATATTTCTAGAGTCCTTTCTCTCTTGTGAGCTTAGTTTCTGAGCTTAGAACTTATGGGTGAAGAGGACAAAAAATTAACTGTACCGTATCACAACATTTCAATTTTCACGAGAATAAGTCTTTCGACTTTTTTTCAGATTATCCATGGTACCTTTCCTGTACATCAGCAAAATCTCGGCTGCGTATTGAGCTTCCATGATACAAAATGGAACCAAACCTTACGCATATCTAACTTCCTGTCCTCGGGTCTCAATTTGTTCTTCATTGACAATCGTCCGTTATTATTTTCTTTCTTCTTCTTTCCTCGATTTTGACCATCTTTGGACCGCGTAAAATAACCCATTGCATTCACTGTCTCTTATTTCCTCTATCCTTTCTTGCCTTCCAGTAGTTTGTCATTATTTCACTTTGTCTCCTTTCTCTCTCTTCCTCCGCTTCTTCTTCTTCTTCTTCTTTTCCTTCTCCCGAAAACCCTTGAAATTTTTGATCATATTTCTGAAAAGTGGTCTGTCCAGAATAATAGCATATCTATTGTCTCTTCCATATCCCTTTTTAAACTTTGTGCCCATTGATTACCATTCTTTCTTTTGTATAGGCTACATGACTGAAAATTTGTTTTGCGAGTCTGGTGTTATTCATCCTCACTACGTGTTCGAAGAAATTAACCCTCCTTTTCCCGATCGTATCGTAGATTTTTCAATTTCTTTATTTTTGTAGAGGTCGTCATTTTTTCTGTATCTGAACTCTCTATTTTCTGTTTTAATGGTCCCAATATCATTATTATTTAGTCTTTTTAGCCTATTTTCATTTATGAAAAAAATAGGCTTATGAGATCACCTTTTGTCCGTGTTTGTCTGTGTGTGCGTGTGTGTGATGGTGTGTGTGTGTGTCCCCTGAAACGGTTATTAGCCCACACGTTGAGCGACAAATGAAACGTTAATTAGTGCCCCATGTTGGTAGCGAAATGAAACGTTTTTGCTAGCCCACACTGTTGGGTGAGAAATGTAACTGTTTACCTTTGCCTAAGCTATGTTGTTTTAATGGGCGCCAAGACCTCAATGCAATGTTGAAATCTAAATTTGTATTTAACAACGTCTAGCTCTGGCAGAACACATTCAAGACTCTATTCACTCAGATCGTGGTATGATTTGATCATTAACCCAACAAACATTTGTATCAGGAGAAGGAATTGGTCTATATCTAATGCTACCTACTGAAAGCAAAGATTGCATTGTAAAAGAAATGAATTTATTATATAAAACAAGTATAGCAAAATTAATAATAATAATAACTATAAAATTTAAATTGGAGCGTTGTGATTTTAATATTACCGATAGAAAATTACGTGAAAACGGAGTCTGATAAATTGATTTTACTCTTATTTCCAAGCTATGAAGTTACTGAATTATGAAATATAAAACAAAGAAAAATGAGAGATTGCGTATTTCTGCGTCATTAGCGCTTACCCCTGGAAATTGCCAAAGCATTTCCCTCGTTCTTGATGATGCTGTGTGCTTCCCACAGTCTCCTGGACGTCGTCATCTCCGTCGAAATTTGATGATATTCTGGTAGATTAGATAATTCTATGGTCCGTACCTCGGACCCAAACACTCGTACAACCAAGTTTTACAAAAGGTCGTCGCTAACTCCACTGAATATCGGAGTGACACGCACTTGCAACCGTTCTCGGCAAGTGCTACACAGATTGTCCGTTCCACGGAACATCGGAGCGTCCCCCGCGTATAACCATACTCCGCAAGTATTTCACAGATTGTCCCTAACTCCACTGAACATCGGAGCGACTCGCACGCGCATCCATACTCCTCAAGTATTTCACAGATTGTCCTCGTCTCACGGCGCGTCGAACGATATATTCACCTGTCGGCTCCCCCACTCTTCAGCCGGCTTCAGCTTACGTTGTCTCCGCTGATTGGCTGAGCACGCCGCCACTTCCCCTCCTCCGGTTCATTACACTCGGCGCGCGAGAGTTCCGTTTCGACAATTCGCCTTTTCTAGACCTTGCGACCCAAGATTGCGTCATGCTTCTCGACAGGAATCAGCTTGCATTTGAATTCCCAGTGAGTCATGTCTCTCAAATACCCTAACTGACAAAACTCCGTAAAATTCCGTAATCAGATAATTTTCTATGATATCGTCGTTCGTAATAATTTGCTTGATAGCGTTTTCTAAGACATAGAAAACCTATCTGTATGCTTATAATTTTTATAAAATGCTCCGAAAATATCTAAATAATAATTATAATAAATTAATAATAATAATAAATTAACATGAAAAATTATCTTGGCTGAACAATTTGCCGCGTAAATAAATATAGAATGGCTTCCTACTGACTTATGCCAGTTGCATAAAACCCCTCGAAAAACACGTTACATATTCGCCTCGGATCATCGGATGATTTACCGTGACGACGGTCCATTATCCGATTATCCCAGACACGTTAATAAACCCCATCCAAAATACATATTACATAAATGAAATCACCCTAAATTACAGATATATACACTCATATTTTTTCTTCACGCACTTTGCGTCAAAGTTTGTTGTCACAATGGATTGCACTTTGCAACCAGTCCAATGTTTTACATATGGAATAGTGTTCCACGGATATTTCCGCCTCTCAAATTTCTCTATGTTGGAGAAATAGACATAATTAATGTGTGAGCACTATGTATTTATGATGTCATATCACACGCATTGAAGGTGTTCTGATATATTTATATCACCATAGAACTTCCTAATTTCACTGGAGGTCCCCTCCTTATGGTGACATTTAATTCCACTTATCACTGAGCACACGATCACACTATTGTGGCAGCGCCTCGTGACCATAATACTTAATCTCTCTTTAAAGTAGATTAAATTAATATTGACTTCTGAAAAAAAATACAGTAAATGCGCATTACATATAACACCAAATATTTCTGTGCCGTAATCGCCCTGTCTTGTTAAGTTCCCGTAGACCATATTCTACTTCATACTAGTTCTCAACACAGACCATTTCTCCTCACACAAATAATACCATTATACAAATTATCTTAAATTACACACTTACAAATCTTACATGGCGAGGCCGTAAACAGAAATCACGTGTGCTGATATGTATGAGTTTCATGAAGGACTGTCTCGCATTCTGATGGCCCATCTTTTGCCTCGTGGACGCCTTAAGCAAAAATACCATGTACAAGCGCTCACCCATCTCTTGGAGGCAAATGGGAATTCACCAGCGCTACCAAATTTTGGCCTTGGTGTATCGAGACATTTTAGTGCTCAACAGCATCCGACAATCCCGTCATATTTCCCTGTACCTTAAAAACTCTCATTTACTTACATACTACCCCCCTGTGTGACTTCTGATACGCCTGCCTGGAAGACCATCTCCTCCTACGCACCAAATACCACACTTACTCATTTGATAGGCTGGCTCGCCAGCTAAACATCCTTACTTTATGACACAAACTTTCGGAGACTATGTATATTATACGTCCCGTATAATCTGTTTCCCTCACTATTCTCCAGCACATATGCTGTTTTGCCAATACGTTTGGAAACTATAAATGGGCCCTCGTCACCTGCTTCCAACCTTGCAAGTAGCTCCCTTTAAATGAACGTCATCACGTTGCTCCACTTAGTATATTTCTCAGTGTCTGTAACGATGCCCTGTTGCTACTGTCCACACATGCACATATTAAAATACCGTCCTCTGCTTTAACCACAGGATAATCCCTACATAAATTAGTGTCCCTCGATAGCATGTCTGCTAGAATGTTATCTTTACCTTTAATATATTTTACTGTGAATTCGTATTCCTGCAGAGCAAGAATCCACCTACTAACTCTGTTAGAACTGAGTTTACAAGTTCTCATATACAGTAATGCATGGTGATCTGTGTGGATCTCAAATTTCCCCCCTACTAAATACATTCTAAATTTCCCTAAACTGAAAACAATACCTAAAAGCTCTAACTCAGTAATCGTGTATCTTTTCTCTGCTGCAGTCAGTCCTCGCGAGGCTAAAGATACAATGCACAGATTACCCTCATCATCTCTCTGACATAATACTCCAGCAATGCCTATATGTGAAGCATCTGTCATAACCACATATTCCTTATCTTTTAAAGGATATATCAGCACTACAGCTTTCTCAAAACCTTCCTTTAGCGCTCTAAAAGCCTGATCATGCTTGGACTCCCATCTCCACCGAGTCCCACTTTTAAGCAATTCCCTGAATGGTTCTACCAACCCTGAGTATTTAAGAACGAACCTCCTGAAAAAGTTGCAAATTCCCAGGTAAGTTTTTAACTGTTTAACATTCTGTGGCACCTCTGCGTTAAGTATCTTATTAACCCTACTTTCTTCTGGTGTTACACCTCTACTCGACACTCTATGACCTAAAAATGTCACTTCTGACTGACAGAATGACGACTTAGACAGCTTCAAAGTGAACCCTGCCTGATCTAACTTCTGAAAAACTATATTTAAATGACGTAGATGCTCCTCAAAACTGCGTGAACTAATTACCATATCATCTATGTAAATGGTTACAAACTCTCCTGTGTCATCCCCTAATGCGATGTTTAAAGCCCTAATTAAAGCTGCTGAACTACTCTTTAACCCATAAGGTGTTCTACAAAATTGATAAAGGTTATATTTATGACTAAAAACTGTAAATGGTCTATCTTCGTACATAAGTGGCACTTGCCAAAAACTGGAACTCAAATCTACACAAGTGAAATACTTCTTCCCCTCAAATGTTTGCATTAATTCTTCTATTGCCATAGATTTCAGCTGATCTGAACTAATTCTACTGTTAACCAAACGAGCGTCTAAACAAATACGAACAGTGCCGTCGGTCTTGGGTACCGTTATCAAAGAATTAACATATGGACTGTTCGAGTGCTCAATAATCCCATCTTCAAGCATCTGGTTAATTTGTGCCTCAACTGCACTCTGATAAGCGAAAGGTACAGGATATCTATGTCCTGTGAATACTGACCTATCAATAACGTTCAATGAATGTGTATAGCAATTGGCCATACCAATGCGATCCTCAAACACTCTCCTATTACACCATAACACATCATAGAGCCGAACACATTGTTCCACCTCTATATTTCCCTGAAATGCAGCCTCACGTAACGAGTCCTCTAGACTTCCGTTCGTAATCACACTGCCCACAAAACATGGAGAACCCCGCTCTACGGCTGGCGATATCTCATTTAAAGTACAAATCACACCTACAATACTACTCCTCTGAATATGGTCATTGAACGCTACTTCTACTTCAGAATCTCCCCATTTAAATTTCAAACTCCCTACATCATAACATAAGTTACCAGACACTCTACTTAGCCACTCTGAACCCAAGATAACACTGAATACTAAATTTGGAATTACAAGACAAATCTGCTTCTCTACATGATTATTAATTTTAATGTCTACTAAAACTTGCTTAGAAATTACTTTAGACCTCTTCCCAACAGCTGTGATAACAAAAGTGCTTTTAATTGGCATCTCCTCAAAATTTACTCCAGCTCCTTTCATTTTATCATAAAATGCACTACTTATGCAACTCTTCATACAACCACTATCAATTAAAACATCTGTGTACGCCTCGGACACGTTAAATTTAACTATGGGGCTCTTACTAACCACTTCCTGAATAATACCTTCATCATTTAGTTCATGTAATAATTCATTTCTTACATTTAGGTCATAGGGTTCCTGTATAATTGTATGGACAGGGCATGCTACAGACTGAGATTCTGACCTTACTTCGCAGCCTGGTTCGCGTTTAAAGAACCGCTACAGGTGGCCGTAGTACTACTAACTACTAAACTGCTCTGGTTGTTCTGGGCTGTGTTGTCATTGTTTGGCTGTATATTACTACCACTAGGCTGTCCTCTTCCTTGACCCCTATTCTGGTTGTAATTATTGTCATTATAATTTCTCCCTTGATTTCCCCTGAAATCATTGTTTCTCCCTTGATTTCCCCTGTAATCATTGTTCCTCCCTTGATTTCCCCTGAAATCATTATTCCTCCCTTGATACTGACTACCATAGCCATTTCCTCTGTTCTGATTTAGCTGATTATTATTATTTCTATTTTGAGCGTTGGCCCCTTCGCCTCCATTCCCTTGAACTTCCTGATGCCTGGCTTCATTAGGTCTATTATTATTATTACCCTGGTTCCGATTGAAATTGTCCTCATAACCCCCTCTCCCTAGTGCATCAAATGTGCTTAACAGATTTTCTACTTGTGATATAGTCTTTACATTCTGGATACAAGCAGCCTCCTTGATCCTATAGGGAAAGTGCCTAAGTAGCAACCTCACCACATCACTTTCCTCCTTCAAGCCATCCAGATATTTACACACTAATACCTGCCCTAAAAAGTATTCGGTCATGGTGGAGCTTCCTTTAGGGTTATATTTACCACACACTACTCCCTCACGATGCTGCGACTGAATAACCTCATTCCAGAACTTTTCACAGAATTTCATTTTAAAATCATTGATATCAGTAAACTTGTCTCTGTAGACAGCAAACCAATTCCTCGTTTCCCCCACAAACACTTGTTCTAAAATTTCAACTACCTGGCACCACTCAATACTACCATTTTCCAACCTTTCCCCGAATTTATTTTCTATAGTGTTCATGAACTCCATTGGGCACCCCTGTCGATTGCTGAACTTACCCAGTTCTACCTCCCTGTGTGTGCTATTCACAAAAACTGGCCTATTCTGACTATTTTCTTGCCTGATCCTAGCTTTTAATTTTAATTCTAATTCTGCGATTTTCTCCTCAGCCTTCCTCTCAATACTGTTTACTGTTAATTTAATGTTTCCTTCTGATTCTTCTACTTTATCATATAGCTTTGCTTGTTTCTCCTCAATCTTGCTAATGCTCTCCCTATTACTCTCTCTTAGATCATTTACTTCTGCAACTATTTGTGAGTGGACTTTCTCAATTCTACCCCCCAGCTGTTCCTTAACCTCTTTAGTAGCTACCTGAATTTTGTCAATTTCTCCCCCCAATTGCTTTTTGACCTGCTGTGTTTCCAGTTGCATTAGTTCTTTTAAATTTTCAGCCTGTGTACTGATTCTAATTTCCAACTCCTCCTGTACTTTTCCTAATTTTCTGTCTACATCTGCAATAATCTCTTTAGCCTTTTCTTCCATCACCCCCCTGATCTCACCTCTAATCAGTTCAAATTTGTCACTCATTTCCTTACTGTTTTGTTCTAATCTGGCGTTTAAAGTTTCATTACTCTCTCTATTTTCCCTACTGTTTTGTTCTAATTTAGCATTTAAAGTTTCAGTACTCTCTCTATTTTCCTTACTGTTTTGTTCTAATCTGGCTTTTAAACTATCGCTCAATTCCCTATTACTCTCTTTATTTTCCCTACTGTTTTGTTCTAGTTTAGCGTTATTCTGTTCTATCTTTGCATTTAAAGCTTCTGTACTTTCTTTATTTTCCCTACTATTTTGTTCTAATTTAGCGTTATTCTGTTCTAACTTTGCATTTAAGGCATCACTACTAACTTTGTTCTGATACATAAACTCGAGAAGTAAAGTTTTTAATTCTGGTTGGCCGCCTACACTCCCTGTTTCAGTATCGGGATTTACCTCCGCTACCCCGGTACTACCATCACTCGACATACTGCTCGTATCATCACTCTCCCGTTGATGACCACTACGTAACCTCATCTGTCTTTCTTTCTCATCCCCCATAATGATATACACTGATACAGACAAATAACCCCCAAAATACAGGCACAGAAATATATACCCTTCTCCTTCCACAAATGTTATTAGGTTTTCAGCCCCAAGTTGTCGGCGACAAATGAAACGGTTATGAGCCCACACGTTGAGCGACAAATGAAACGTTAATTAGTGCCCCATGTTGGTAGCGAAATGAAACGTTTTTGCTAGCCCACACTGTTGGGTGAGAAATGTAACTGTTTACCTTTGCCTAAGCTATGTTGTTTTAATGGGCGCCATGACCTCAATGCAATGTTGAAATCTAAATTTGTATTTAACAACGTCTAGCTCTGGCAGAACACATTCAAGACTCTATTCACTCAGATCGTGGTATGATTTGATCATTAACCCAACAAACAATTGTATCAGGAGAAGGAATTGGTCTATATCTAATGCTACCTACTGAAAGCAAAGATTGCATTGTAAAAGAAATGAATTTATTATATAAAACAAGTATAGCAAAATTAATAATAGTAATAACTATAAAATTTAAATTGGAGCGTTGTGATTTTAATATTACCGATAGAAAATTACGTGAAAACGGAGTCTGATAAATTGATTTTACTCATATTTCCAAGCTATGAAGTTACTGAATTATGAAATATAAAACAAAGAAAAATGAGAGATTGCGTATTTCTGCGTCATTAGCGCTTACCCCTGGAAATTGCCAAAGCATTTCCCTCGTTCTTGATGATGCTGTGTGCTTCCCACAGTCTCCTGGACGTCGTCATCTCCGTCGAAATTTGATGATATTCTGGTAGATTAGATAATTCTATGGTCCGTACCTCGGACCCAAACACTCGTACAACCAAGTTTTACAAAAGTTCGTCGCTAACTCCACTGAACATCGGAGTGACACGCACTTGCAACCGTTCTCGGCAAGTGCTACACAGATTGTCCGTTCCACGGAACATCGGAGCGTCCCCCGCGTATAACCATACTCCGCAAGTATTTCACAGATTGTCCCTAACTCCACTGAACATCGGAGCGACTCGCACGCGCATCCATACTCCTCAAGTATTTCACAGATTGTCCTCGTCTCACGGCGCGTCGAACGATATATTCACCTGTCGGCTCCCCCACTCTTCAGCCGGCTTCAGCTTACGTTGTCTCCGCTGATTGGCTGAGCACGCCGCCACTTCCCCTCCTCCGGTTCATTACACTCGGCGCGCGAGAGTTCCGTTTCGACAATTCGCCTTTTCTAGACCTTGCGACCCAAGATTGCGTCATGCTTCTCGACAGGAATCAGCTTGCATTTGAATTCCCAGTGAGTCATGTCTCTCAAATACCCTAACTGACAAAACTCCGTAAAATTCCGTAATCAGATAATTTTCTATGATATCGTCGTTCGTAATAATTTGCTTGATAGCGTTTTCTAAGACATAGAAAACCTATCTGTATGCTTATAATTTTTATAAAATGCTCCGAAAATATCTAAATAATAATTATAATAAATTAATAATAATAATAAATTAACATGAAAAATTATCTTGGCTGAACAATTTGCCGCGTAAATAAATATAGAATGGCTTCCTACTGACTTATGCCAGTTGCATAAAACCCCTCGAAAAACACGTTACACCCCTAATAACTTCTAAACGGCTGGAGCGATTTCAATAAAACTCGGTAAGTTCATAGCACTATTCCGGATGACCCCGATCGTGCCCTTCAAATTTTGTTACGTCTCACCAATCCAACATGGCGGCTGTGCGAAATATTTCACCAGCATTCAATATCTCCGAAACTATTACAGTTATCACCCTGGAATATTTTACGGTGATAAAGGGAACTACTAGAAGTTTATCTATGTGACTTTTGAAAACCTGGTAACTACAAAACCAACATGGCGGCCGAGCGAAGTTGTGACTTTTAAATACACGTTTCTCGCGATTTAACCAACCAAACGCAATAAAACTTGGTACAGTATATGTTTATACACATTGTAATGCACCGACATCTAACTTCGTTCAATTGTTTACATAACCCCAAGATTGCGACTGTGCGAAATATTTCACCGGCATTCTATATCTCTGAAACTATTAGCGGTTTCACCCTGAAATATTGTACGGAGATAAAGGGCACTACTGGAAGTTCATCTATGAGACTTTCCAAAAACTGGTTAACTACAAAACGAATATGGCGACCAAGCAAAGTTGAAAATTTTAATTAGACCTTCATCGCGATGTAATGATCCAAACGCATTGAAACTTGGTACAGGAAATGTTTATACACATAGTAATGCACTGGTATCTAATTTAGTTCAATTGTTTACATAACCTCAAGATGGCGGCTGTGAGAATTTTAAAATTAAGTTTTTATTTCTTGTGTCGTAATCATGCGATCGGAGTGAAAGTTTGAATAATGAACCTACGCAATAATTTTCCTTTAATGGTACATGACTCTATGGCCTATACATATAACAATCCAACATGGCAACCATCCGAAATATTTAGATGGATCTCAATATCTACGAATCTATTACATCAATCAAACTGAAATTTTGTATGTTGGTAGAGGCAATGAACATAAGGAGGATATATGAAAATAGGCTGTATAGATCTTCACGGAACTACTTTTTTAATGTGTTCTTCAGCCTATAAAATAAGAAATAGATGGTTGGCCTTTCTTGGTTATCCCAAAGACAAGTGCCTCCTAACTTCATATCAGAAAACAACCCTAACAAAGCGCATGCATGAAAAGTGTGAGATTTACACATTTTAAAAGCATCATTAGCCAGTGGCACTGTATGGAACCGAATGTTGTCCAGCCACAAGGAGACACGAACAACAGCAGCATGTCATGGAAATGAAGATGCTTCGCTGGCCAATAGGACTCACAAGACTGGACCACATCAGAAATGAAGATGTTAGAATTGCATTAGGTGTGGCCCTAATCCCTGACAAGATCAGAGAGAACCGTTTGCGATGGTATGGCCACGTACTACGCAGAAGCGGTTCCTACGTTGCGAGAAGAGCCTTAATCATCAGTCCTGAGGGCTCAGACCACGAGGGTGACCAAAGAAGTGCTGGCTTGACACACTGCGGGAGGATATGCATGTGGCTAAAGTCTCTCCTGATGATGCACAAGACTGCATCAAGTGGAAAGGAAAGTGCAGAACAACAAACCCTGCAATTCAGCGGAATAAATGCTAAGACATGGTGGCCATACTGCTGGAAAACCTGGAAATCCAGGAAAACTCCTGGAAAATGACGAAAAATTTGAAAACTCCTGGAAAATAGCCACTGTTAATTAATTATAGAAATCTTTCCATGTTAAATGATACTCCCGCTGTGGTTTTGGGTGAGCACTCTATCGTTAACGAAAGAAATTTCCTCAGGCTACCTGTTTCTGTATGTGAGAACACGCGATAATATGTTTGTAAAACATATTGAGTATAGACAACTTAACCTTAATAAAATTGCAGGCGGCATTCTTTTCTCTTTTTAAGCGGATATTTGAGTCACAAAGGCCTTATTAAAACGACAATTAAATCATTTGTGCTTAGGCTTGCGTATCAATAAAGCAATCACCACTAATTTTTGTCAACATCTGTGTAAGTAAACCAAACACAACTGCTTTATTTGGTCTTGAAGTAGGCAACCGATAAAGCTCCCCCCCCCCCCCCCGCACTCGCGCTTATGTTTAAATCTGGAAAAATGAGAATTATTCCTGAAAAATCGTTGACCTATTTGAGTGGCCACTATGTAAAGAGCATGATGATGAAGATTCTTCTTCTTCATCTATCTTTTGGACCATAATGGTGTTAATTTGATGTCATTTAAATATGTTATATGTGAGACTCCGCCGGCCCCGTGGTGTTGGGGTGGCGCGTCTCTCTCTCAACCGGAGGCCCCGGGTTCGATTTCCGGCTCAGTCAGACATTTTAGAAACTGGCGTGAGGGCTGGAACGGGTTGCACTCAGCCTCGTGAGGACAATTGAGTAGCTGTATGACAGTGAGGCAGTGCCCCGGTCCTAAAACCAACATTAACGGCCGAGGGCCCCGATGCGCTGACCACGCGTCACCTCAATATCTGCAGGCCAAATGGCTGGACAGCGGTCGCTTGGTAGGCCTAAGCTGAAGTGCCAGGTGTTATTTTTTTATTATTTATATGTGAGGCTACCATACGGAGTTGCTATCTGGTCATTACATTGGTACATTACGCATTAACTTGACCTGCTTAAATACCAAAACGTAACTGTAGTGAAAGGCTACAATTTGTATAACATTTACAAATAACTCAACTTTTCTTCTCTTCCTTAACATTCATATTTAACCAATAATTATTTTATAATTACATACCTTTTTCACGTATTTCAAGATCACGATATTTGATAGACGGCGTGGTTCCATTTCAAAATCCAACCATTCATAGTTTTCAGCTTGGAAAATTTTAAGTTAATAGGCCAAGCAGCTGATGACAAAAAGGATGCTCATTTAAATCTTCGCCCTAGTCTTCGTAAACTAATCACTGAGGGGTTTATGACCTCAATTACACAAATTACCTTAATTTGCATTAATTATGGTGACCAAAACTTTCTACTGGAAATAGGTTGTGGATTTTCTTCATTTCTTTTTTTTTTCTTAGAAAAATGTTGATCAGTTATTTTTAAGACGAGATGCCAGAAAACTAAATACAAAATGTCACTCTGTGAAAAATAAAACCCTGTCAATGAATACAATTACAGTAAATACATCCTCCCATTATTTGAAGAAGTACTTTATTTCTCACAATATTAGATCATTTTCAAATTTGTAGTAAAATAGCGAGAAAACGTGCATCATTTAGAGAAAATTAGTATCGTTCTGCGGCACAATATTAGCTGACATCTCGCATCATTAATACAGGGTGTTTGAAAAAGAACTCACTAGTTTTAAAGTGTCCTAGAATCTGAACAAGGTGACATACACTATTCTAGTTTGTGGTGTGTGATTCATCAACTCTCCAAATTTTGATTTTATCAGCAGGTTTTATTTCATGTAACAGTTGCAATTTGTAGGGGCGCAACTTAAGTCTTTTACGTAAAACATCATACACAGTACCTTCAGGCACTCCTAATTTTGTAGACTACGCCTGACCAATGACTTCTTCGGGCTCCGAACACATGAAACACGGATCTGGTCAACAACATCTTCAGAAGTTCTCGGTCTACCTGGTGATTTTGCTTTTAAAACACTACCGGTTTCCTTGAAAGACTTTAGCCAATGACTGATAGATTTTGCTGTAGGTGGTTCACCACCATACTGACGTCTAAAATTACGTTGCACTGTTATAACTGACTCAGTTTTCACAAGCCAAATAACAGACTGCGCTTTCTGTTGCGGAGTACACATTGTACGCACGCCTGGACTGAACTGAGGGAAAAGATGAAACAAACACTGGGGCCGTCTTAAGGTCAAGCAGACCTGCCAACTGCAGGGGAGCCAAACTTGGAGAGTTGATGAATCGCACACCACAAACTAGAATATTGTATGTCTCTTTGTACATATTCTAGGACACATTCAAACTAGGGAGTTCTTTTTCAAACACCCTATATTACCCTTTCACGAATTGATTGCTGGCAATGGGAACAATTCTCTGTTTACTTGTGCCACACGTCTGTCTGCTCTTGACAGGTACAGTTGCACGGGTAGGATATGACTCAGCTTTAGTAACTTGAGTCATCGTTTAATGACATGAGCTCCTGTGACGCTTATCTGCGCTTCTAAGACAGGTAGCGGGCGCAATGCTGCTTGACTTATGTGCTGACTGCACTATTTCATCACTCTGTCCTCCACTTTACCCCGCGGGGCTCCTGCTACAATAAACAACGAATGCTGGCGAAGCCACGTTCAGCGGCAATCAACAATATGAATAACGACAAATAAAAAATTCTCATTGCTTTCATTTACTGGCTACCAAACTGAAAGTTGGTTATGCATAAGAAAGCGAAAGTGGTGCCTTACACGGCAAGAGAACAAACGACAAAAAGTGGAAGCTCTATAAGATCTGGGGTCTGACTGCAGTTCTATAGTGATTGATCTTAAGCTCAAGGTCGCGGGTTCAAACCCGGCCGAAATCGTCGGATTTTTGATGTGTAACATCTTTCCGCTCGGTTGCTGGATAGTTTTGTGGGAGTGATTTTTAAAATTGGGGACGGAAGTGGATCGGAACGATCGAGCTGGCAGTGGTGGATCGAACGGAAGTATGCACTGCCCGCTCGATCAATCGAACGGAAGTGTACTAGCTGGCAGTGGTGGAAAACGGAAGTATGCACCGCCTGCTCGATCGATCGATCCAGCTGGCAGTGGTACGAGTAACAATGAGCGCGCGGTGTCGGGAATTGATACCATGACGTACTCTCGGCCATGTGGAATGTATATGACATACTGAACGGAAAACGCTCATGCGAACTCTGGTGTCAAGTGATTGAAACAAATGACATGGTACATGTTCGAAGTCTTCGTATCAGAATTTAAATGGTAAAATGCCTTAATAACAAACATTGTAAGTAGTCGGCATTGCCGGTATTTTGTTTCTGCACAATGGCTATTCTAATATTAACCCACATAACGGTAATGCAGTCATCAATATAATATAAAAAAATCGCTGTGGTTATACGAGAATTGAGCAAGCCTTCATGAACTATTACTGAATACATTCTCTTTACTCACAAGAGGGCCTATTCATAAGGCATTTTAAACTCAATTTCACGCAGGAACATTATCGAAACAGGCAAAATATAAATGAAACTTAATTCCGTAATGCAGTATTATTGGAACGTGGAAATAAGTCACCATCTTGTGCACAAAATTTGCGTAGTCAAAATAGCCGTGGGGTTAGTGCTTATGACTGTGAATCTAGAGATCTTGGGTTCGAATCCTGGACGGGGAGATATTTTTCCTACCAGATTATCAATTTAAACGATATTTATCATATCAATATGACTTATTTTAACAGAATCCATATGAAATTACGTGTTGGTCTGTGAATGAAGAGGACCTGTTTATAAGGAATTTAAGGTCATCTATTAATCTAGTTGATCCATATCGTATTCTTTATTTAGGCTAGTGCTGGTGGAAGCTACAAATCATCTAATAAAATTAGTTCCGCATTATAAACTACAATATCTGTAAAACACTCCCTTTTACAATAGATTAATATTTGTGCCAACAATAGTATAAAATACCGGTGTATCAACAATTTCACGTGAGGTTTCTTCTATATCAGATGTTACACATCATATGCGACTACTGTAAGGCTCGTAATTTTTTTAAGAGCGTTAAAAATTCCTCAGTATACCTTCCTTCGGAGTGGAAGTAAAGCCGGCGGTCCCAAGTCATAAATGTATGGCATGATAAAGAACCCTCCACTAATTACACCTGTGTGAAGCAAAATTATAGGTTATCTTTGACTAACGCTCTTAGGTTCCAACGTTCGTCGCCAGGAGCCGACTGCGGTGGCATCTAGTAACAAACTGCAGAACTTGTTACTCGTTGACAGTGGCATTTGGTAGCAAAATTTGAAACTATTCGAAAATCGAACGTATGCAGTCCTTACTTGAATTAAAAACAGATAACACACACTAATACAGCAATCACAATAAATGAACACCGGTTATCAGACAGATTCTACGCACACCCAAAGTACACGGGGCTACAGGAACTAACCTACTTGAAATTATCGTCTGCAGTCCTTACTTGAATTGAGAACGGATAACATACCCACACTATTACAGTCACCGGTTATCAGATAGATTCTACACACACCCAAAGTACAAGGGGCTACATGACCGCTTTGTCGCAGCCCCTTAACTAAGGAACCAACAAACCACTTAGTGTTTCTACACATAATTATGTATTTGTCCTTCAACTTTCATTTTGTCACATAAAACGAAATTTTCACTAAGTGTGACTAACGGGGTTTTAAAACCAACAGATTCATATATTCTGGAGAGCGAAGACTTCTCCACTGATCATCAGGCTAAACATGTCACTGAAATCTGGCAAGAGTTAACGCTACGTCGTAGGTCACATACTTGTTTCTTCAATATCTCCAAGAATGGCAGGCTGAGTTCAGGGAGCTCAAGTCTGCCAACAGGAAATAGTAACAGAATCAGAATAACCTCCGTTCAGAATCTCGAATTGCCAGACATTGGGAAGAGAGTATTGTGTTATTACCATCATCGCTTGGTACTTATGTTATGCTTATTAATGACAGTAATTCCATAATATCGTAGTACGAAAAACACCCAGTTTAAAAAATACATTAAACCTATAAATAAACGCGTAAACAGCACAAATAGTCCACCTTGGTCAATACATTCATTTATAACAAATTGCCATAATTGATCATGAGCAAGTTTTGTTCTCATATTTATAGTTTTTTTTATGTTGAAACAGAAATTCACGAACATTTTTTTTCTTTAGGAATGATCATTTTAACGTTTACGAAATTGAGAAAATACTTTGATTGCAAGATTTGTATAAAAACAGTGTTACTCACAATACATTGTTACGAGATTAGTACACTATTTTTTGTGTCTTAACTTGAGGTTTATTTATTAACTTTTGTAATATTAGTCCGCCGGCTCCGTGGTGTTAGGGTAGCGCGCCTGCCTCTCACCCGGAAGCACCGGGTTTGATTCCCGACTCCGTCAGGAATTTTAGAAACTTGACGTGAGGGCTGGAACGGGGTGCACTCAGCCTCGTGAGGACAATTGAGTAGGTGTCTGGCAGCGCCCCGGTCACGAAAACCAAGATTAACGGCCGAGGGGACCCGATGCGCTGGCCACGAGTCACGCCAATATCTGCAGGCCAAATGGTTGGGCAGCGGTCGCTTGGTAGGCCTAGTCCCTTCATGGGCTGTAGTAGACTATATAACCCCTGGCACTACACCCCTTGAAGGGCCTAGGCCTACCAAGCGACCGCTGCCCAGCCATTTGGCCTGCAGATATTGGGGTAACGCGTGGTCAGCGCATCGGGTCCCCTTGGCCGTTAATCTTGGTCTTCGTGACCGGGGCACTGTCTCACTGTCAGACAGCTACTCAATTGTCCTCACGAGGCTGAGTGCACCCCGTTCCAGCCCTTACGTCAGTTTCTAAATCCCTGACGGAGCCGGGAATCGAACCCGGGGCCTCCGGGTGAGAGGCAGGCGCGCTACTCCAACACCACAGGGCCGGCTCATGGGCTGCAGTGCCAGGGGTTATTTTATGAAGCTATAGCCCATAATTTTCTTTTTAAGTTGGCCTTATATGAGGAACTTAAAATCATAAAATACTAGAGTATTTCGATGGGATTATGCTCGCGATTTGACACACAACTACAATGTTAGAGATTAACTGATGAAGACTTAAGTTGAAGTCGAAGCATGTACTAATTTATATATTATAAACTAGCAACCCGCCCCGGCTTCGCCCGGTATCTTTAACGGTTTACCCAGCGTAAGCTCATGGACGGTAGGTTTTTTTTTGCTACTCGATTCACTGAAATAGTTAGTGCTCGGCTTCCTCTGGTCACAAATAAATGTTTTTCTCCAGAAACCTCCCTCGGAAATCCTTCACAGAATGGTGAAAACTCCATCAAAATCCATCCAGTGGTTCTCGAGATTACCCGTTACATCCAAGAATCGGGGACTTCGTTTTATACTACGTAGAGATAGAGATAACTGTATTGCCTAAGGTGGAGTTTTTGTGTTTTTCACACCTTTATTTATGTTTGACGATGTCGAAATGTAAACATCATGTGTCAGAAAACTGTATCATAATGAGGCTCATTATAACACTATTTTTAGCCTACTTTTCACATTTTGCAAAAATGAGGAAAAAGTAGACGTATGAGGTCGGGCAAATGTGTGTGTGTCTGTCTGTCCTTCTGTCTGTCTGGCTGTGTGTGTGTCCCCCCTATCAACTCCTAAACGGCTGCAGCAATCGAAACAAAATTTGGTAGGAGTAAAGATCTATACCTGAATATCTCACGGCCATATTTGAAAATGATGTCAGTGCTACCAACTGCTAAAAAATCGCAATTGAAATTTGAGCTCCATGTTGGATATCTTGGAAAGTATGAATGAGAGCTATTTCAAAATTGGCACACGTACAGATCATATTATTTCAGTTTAATTTCCAGGAGGCCAAACATGGCAGTGTTGCCAAAATGATTATAAGCCTCCTGATAGGTACAATTTTTAAATGCATATAACTTCTACACTATCAATTGGAATTCAACCAAATTTCGTATGTTGTATGTGTACATAACCAGATATGACTGAGCGTATTCTTATGACCTACCAGGGCTGCCAACTGTTAATAAATGCTCCTAATTTATTTTATCCAAATACCAATATATCAGAAAGTATGCAAGCCGACAGCTTTAAACTATGCACACGTTTAGTACCTGACATTCTATATTAATTTGGAGTAACTTATATACGTCAGTGCTACCAACATGATTCTAAGCCTGCTGACAGGTCCAACTTTAAATACATGTAACTTCCATACTATCATTTGGATTTTAACCAAATTTCGTATGTGCTATGTGTCCATAACAGATATGAGTATGCGTATTCTAAGGAGCAACCAGGGCTGCCAACTGTTAATATGTGCTGTCCCTATTTTTGTTACCCTAATATCAATATATCAGAAAGTATGCATGCCAATGGCTCTAAACTTTGCACACGTATAGTACCTGGCAGTCTAGATTAATTTGGAGTAACTAATATAGGCCTACGCCAGTGCTGCCAACATGATTCTAAGCCTGCTTATAGGTCCAATTTTAAAATGCATGTAACTTCTATACTAACTAATGGATTTCATTCAAAATTGGCACAACAATAGATCATATTATTTCAGATTATTTCTGACCAATACATGCATGACATTGTTGCCAACATGATTTTACGCGCACTGTTAGATCCAATGTTTAACTGCATGTAACGTCCATGCTATTCATTGGACTTCAACCAAATTTTGTATTTTGTACCTTAAGAGATGGAACTAAGAATATATTCAGTCATCAGGGCTGCCAACTGTAGTGCTCTATTAGGCTACATTATGCCAGGTATACAGTATTTCGAACTAATTGGAAATTTCGTTATTAGCAACTTAATTTCGTCATTATTCTAGATACGTTCATATACTGTAGAATAATCATTGGCATGAAAAGTAGGCTCTTTAGTTCGTCACGGAACTTCTTGTTCATTATGAAACAGTTTCTCCCACCAATCACAGCTCAAGAAACAGTTGTTTGACCAATTAGCTAAGGACACCTTCGCGCATGCGCTCAAAATCCAACATGTCTATATAAATTACTGAAAGTGCACCGTGCATATGTTCGCGTAAATAAACTGGCGAATATGAGACTAGAAATAGCACTGTATATACCTTAATATCCCCAAATCCAATTTCAACACAGCGCATTGCTTTTAAATGACTTCAGTGATAGTTTGACTGAATGCAGATGCACATCGGCAGGCTATAAACATTGCCAAGCGTCGGTTGGTCAGAGCACTTGGAAGATAGAGATACCATACGCAGCGCTTGTACTCTGATCACAAAATTGTAGTGACTGAATCTCAACAGATATTTATGAATATTTATGTTAAAGCATATAATAGTTATAATTATCGTCGAACATAAACAGTCGTATGCTACTCGCCTATAATGGTAATTAAGACATTCGTATGGAAATTATAAAACTCGCTTACGCTCGTTTTATAAACATAATCTTGTCTTAATTATTGCCATTATAGGCTCGTTGCAGAATGTACTATTAAATGTCCAATTGATTATAATGTATAAGTCAATACGGAGCAAAGGTATTACATGTGATCAATGTCATTTTTATGAATCAAGTTTCAAAAAGATAAAAAGTCGATCAAAAAGCATAGCTTAAATTTATATTGATCTATTTGAGGGCTTGGACATCGTGGTCATTTATCCCCGTGTACTTGGGTGTGTGTAGAATTTATGTTCTTATCGTTTATGACAGAGGTGGCCAAACAGCACGCCGGGCGCGCTGGCACCCCGGCTTCACGTCGTGATGCCTTCACCCCTGCACTGTCAAACGTCAAACTGTCGCACACCGGTGTCCCGTATCTTGCTAGCTGTAGCGTTGACATAATTTGATTGCGGCGATATGTAGCGTAACGTTTGACTATGGCTGGTTTTTTTCTAGCAGATTTCAAGAATTTAAAAAACTTTGATCTGCTTTTTATATGTTCTACAAGTCATTTACAATGTAGCACTCGACTTAAAGATACTTTTAACTCTGTGAAAAATCTGCCTGATTTCTACTCAAAATGTCCACCTCGTTGCGTAGTGGTTAGCACTCTTGGCTTTCACCGCGGAGGCCCGGGTTCGATTCCCGGCTCTGCGAAGAAAGTTAATTTGAGGGCTGAAACGGGGTGCACTCAGCCTCGTGCGGCAAAAGTGAGAAGAGGCGAGTTCGTTTCCCACCCCGGCCATCTTGGAAATGGTTTTCCGTGGTTTCCTACTTCTACTCCAGGCGAATGCCGCGATGGTTCCTAACTTAAGCCCACGCCCGCCTCCTTCTCAATCCTCATTTGAATTATAAATACACACACACTAATACAGCCATCACAAGTACACAGGTTATAATACAAATTTCTCTCTCTCTCTCTCTCTCTCTCTCTTCTCTCAGTACACGGGACTACATGACCTCGGTGTCGCAAAGCCCCTAAAATGAATCAACAACATCATCTATTCAAAATTACTACAGCAAGAATATCAGAAATTTCACTGACAGGTCCCACAAGTGTAATCAATGTTTAGAGCAACGTATGTCTGCAAAACGTTTTTATCTGCATTGAAACTTAAACGACATCACGCTCTGATGTCTGACAATAACCTGCGAAACAGCCTCCGGTTGATTTTTTTTTCAAACAATCGTACCGAACAATGAGCATATTGTAAATATGAAGACAAATTGAAAATAAGGTGAATAAAAATGTACCAACCTAAATTGCAATGTCTTAAATGACTTCCATGTTATCCTACCAATATTACTGACAGCTTGCCATGGGTGAGTGGTCAACGTGTCGGTCTACTAACCCCAAGCTTGCAGGTTCGCTCCTGGCCGTGGTAAGTGATTTTTTTGAAAGGCGGCAAAAATTACGACACCATGTCATACGATGTTGGCATGTCAAAGAACCCATTTGAAATCAGTCGGCCATGTTCATAATGGCAAAATTAATCTCTGGAGTTTCCGCCAACACAGTTTCTCATTTCTCTACTAGAAAGCGCTATAGTGTTCAAGGAGCTTATATATCTAACCTCCTTGATTTTCATAGTGCTTCAAGGAACAACGAAATTCGACATGCAAGCTACCCTTTGGGTGTCAAATAACGAAGCTTGTACCCGGCACTGGAGGCCATACGATATTATTATTATTATTATTAATATTAATAATAATAATAATAATATTATATTACTGACAATTTTAATGCTCAGGATGTAATCTTCAAGTACCGGTACGCGGAGAATCATGCGAAACACAATATACACTAGTGTCCAAAAGTTAAGCACAATCACTAAACGAGGCCATCCAGCCTGATACAGGCCGGAAGTTTGTTTTAGACGAGTGAAAAATCTTAATGGAAGCCTGGAGGCGAGTTACTGCAGTACCTGTGTTATCAGCTGCCCCAAGCGGTCCGATGATTGACAAAGCTGTCTCACACTCCTACTGAAGTACAGTCATTGGCAAATATAATGACGTTCTGTTCGTAAATACGTAACTTGCACTTCCGCGTCACACAATACTTCGACGTTGACTGTACTGTCTGCAAGTCGATGTCGCCACGTGCTCAAGTCTGGAATTCCATTACATCAGATCGGTGGTGACAAATGTGAAGCGATAGGGTGAGAGAGTGACTGTGTACAGGCTCACCCGCAGGCTTCAAGGTCAAGGGCAATCGTCTAAAACAAACGTCCGGCCTGTAGGAATGTCAGACGGATTACTGAACAAACTGAAGCTGAATCACACATCATGTCACCCAACGTGTCCAAAAAAAAATCAGTGTCAGAAAAGTTCTGATAGCTAAGTTACACCTTTGACAACAACTAACAAAACTTGGCAATGTCTTCCACAACAAAATATGCTGTTAATAGGGTGTATGGTTACCCCTAACGGCCACACATGCTTCGCAGCGACGCCACGCGACGTGGCATGCTCCTCAGATGGTCCAAGAGCTCTTGTGGCAGTCGATCCCATTCCTCCGAAAGGCCAATGCGAAGATCGTGGAGGGTCCTTGGTGGAGGCTGAAGGGATGCAATTCGCCTCCCCAATGAATCCCAGGCATGTTATATAGGATTCAGATCCGCAGACCTCGCTGACAAGTCCAAGCGATGATTGTCTTCCCCAGCCAGAAATTTATCCACCAGAGCATCGCGGTCTGGTTGGGCATTATCGTCCATTAAGAGGAAGTCTGGACCAAACGCACCTCCGAAGAGTCGAACATGTGGTCTCAGTACGTCATCCCTGTATCTCCGAGCGTTCTCAGTGTTCCTCGGACCACCCATGAAGATGTACAGGTCCGTACGGCCATTCAACATGATGCCGTCCCACACCATTACGCCACCACCACCACCATACTGGTCCCGTTCCACGATGTTCCTGTGGTTGTAGCCTATCTGCTACCCGTTTCTCTCTAGATTAATGTGCGACGGGAATCGTTCTGCAAACTGAAGCGGGATTAATCTGCGAAGAGCACATGCCTCCATTCATTCATGGTCCAGTTTCGATGTTGACGGCTCCACAGTGAACGGGCCCGTCTCTCTGCTAGAGTGAGCGGGACGCACACCGCTGGACGTCTGGCAAACAGCCCTGCTGTTCTGAGCCTCCGGTACACAGTGTACCGGGAAACAGCAACCTCTGAGACGGCTGCAAGCTCCGCCGACAATTGTCTTGCAAATGGACTCAGATTTCGTCGGGCGATTAAGGCCAGATATCGGTCCTGCTGTGGGGTGGTTACTCTTGGTTGACCTGGTACTGGCCTACGACTAACATCTCATTTGTCTCGAAATCGTCTCCAAAACCTGGAAATAACACGTTGTGGCACATTCAAGGATAAGGTGATGTCGGTCTGTGTCTGGCCTGCTTCCAGGCAGCCGAGTATTCTACCCTGCAAAATGGAGTCCAAATGGCGTCGTTGTGCCATTATGTTGTCACGTTCACCACGAGGCTACACTCAGCACATTATAATAGGGCAAACACTCCCGAGGCACTGGCTGTGTTCACCTTGCGGTTACGCCGCTAGTCAAAGCAGGGAATACTCCTTTACTAAACAGATCGAACACGTAAGGTTGGTAGTTGCATATGTCGTGCGATTTGTGGTCTATTTCCTGTTACCCTGCTTATTCGTAACTTTTGGACACTAGTATACATGTGTCCGATAACCAACGCATTGGACGAAGAGTTTGTTTGTTTGTTTGTTTGTTTACAATAAGTCCGGTGCGAAGGCGATCCCAACTTGACTCGGTCCGACGCGCTGGCAGTCAGGGCAGGCAGCCCAGCCAAGAGAGGCAGAAGCTAGCCTGCCGGCGTTCGGTGCAGCATAACTGGCACGCCGAGCGTGCAAAGACTGGCCGCCTCTGGTTTATGCAATAGTGTGTGTATTTGTAATTGAGGCTAGGATTGGGAAGGAGGCGGCCTTGGCATTAAGTTAGGAACCATCCTGATTTAGAAGTGGTGAAGCCACGGAAAACCACTTCTAGGATGGCGAAGGGGGCGTGATGGTTCAGTGGCCAAGCTGCTTGCCTCTCACCAAGGCGGACAGGGGTCGATTCCCGGTCGATGCATGCGAAATCCTGTGGTTCGGATGCCACGTAAAAATGCGTGGTGCCGTGGCTCATGATCGAGAGTTTAACGGTCACGTAAAACTACAAACTTTACCTATTCTCAGTTCTGGCTCGAAGAGGCTGAGTGTACTCCGTTGCAACCCTCAGGCCAGAATTAAATTTCTTGGTATATCCGGGAATCGAATCCAGGGCCATTGGGACCGTAACACAAAGGCGGCTCTAAATATTTAGTTTGAACTCTTGGTATGGTGATAAATCACAGAACATATTCTCACGGTCATGCAAGCCAGTTCCGATGCCTTAAGAGATAAGATAGGCAGTTTCCACTTCTTGTTAGTCAGCACGTCATTCGACCTATGCGTCAAGAAGTCAGGAGTGGAGTAGTTCAGCGTTGCCAAACCTTGGGTGTCACCTCTTTCTTAATTATCATTTTTAAAATATAACCTAAATTTCATGCCAAAACTTAAGAACAAAAAAGTAATTCTCAACGTTTCGGATACCTAGCTAAATGTAATGAAATTACACGTTTTTGATAAATATTATCTCCTACCGATATTTTTAGCCCATTTTCATTTATGAAACGAGTAGTTTCGTGAAGAACTATACAGCCTATTTTCATATATCCTACTCATGTTAAGTACCTCTATCAACATACAAAATTTCAGTTTGATATAATAGATTCGTAGATATTGAGAACCGTCAAAGTATTTCAGATGGTTGCCATGTTGGATTTTTTTACATGAAGATTATCCTGTACGTGTGGTATTCAAACTTCAATCGCATGATTAAGACACATGAAGTAAAAAGAGATTTTAAAATTTCACACAGCTGCCATCTTGTGGTTATGGAAACAATTGAAATAAATTAGATGCCAGTAGATTAACATTTGTGTAAGCATTTACTATACGAAGTTTCACTGCACTCGGATGGTTAAATCGCGAGAGACGTCCGTTTAAATATTTATACTTCGCGTCGCCGCCATGTTGGATTTGTGCTCACCAGGTTATTGCAAGTCCTATAGATGAACTTATGTATATAGCCTCTATGAACATAACGAAATTCAGTTTGATTGCTGAAAAAGATTCGAAGATACTGAGAACCGTCTAAATATTTCGGATGGTCGCCATGTTGGATTGTTATATGTATAGGCCAGAGTTATGTACCATTAAAGGCAAATTATTGCGTAGCTTCATTATTCAAACTTTCACTTCGATGGCATGATTACGACACAAGAAACAAAAACTTAATTTTAAAATTTCAAGCAGCCGTCATCTTTGGGTTATGTAAACCATTGAAATAAATTAGATGCCAGTGCATTGCAATTGTATAAATATTTGCTGTGCCAAGTTTCATTGCGTTTGGATGATAACATCGCGAGAAAAGTCTATTTAAAACTTTCAAATTCTCTTGACCGCCATGTTCATTTTGTACTTTACAGGTTTTTGAAAGTTACATAGATAAACTTGTAGTAGTGCCCTTTATCACCGTACAAAATTTCAGGGTGATATCAGTAATAGATTCGGAGATATAGAATGCCAGTGAAATATTTCACACAGCCGCCATCTTGAAGTTATGTAAGCAATAGAACTAAATTAGATACCAGTGCATTACAATGTGTATAATCATTTGCTGTACCAAGTTTCATTACGTTTGAATGGTTAAATCGCGAGAAAAGTCTATTTAAAAGTCTCAACTTCGCTTGGACGCCATATTGGTTTTGTAGTTACCAGGTTTTTGAAAGTCTCGTAGGCGAACTTCAAGTAGTGCTCTTTATCACCGTACGAAATTTCAGAGTGATATGGGTAATAGTTACGGAGATATTGAATGCTGGTGAAATATTTCGCACAGTCGCCATGTTGGATTGGTGCGGCGTAATACAATTTGAAGGGCACGGTTGAGGTCGGCCGAAATCGTACTATGACCTTACCGAGTTTAATTGAAATCGCTCCAGCCGTTTAGAAGTTATTAGGGGGGTGGCACACACACACACACACATGCGCACACACGGACAAAAGGTGATCTTATAAGCCTATTTTTTAGGCTTATGAGATCACCTTTTGTCCGCGTGTGTGTGTATGTATGTGTGCATGTGTGTCCCGCTAATAACTTCTGAACGGCTGGAGCTTCAGAAGATCACACCTGTGGGTAATCAGCTGACTGGCGCGTGTTCAAAGAATACGTATTATGAATCCAGTTATTCACGGAACACAAACACATCGATATCCACTGATAGCACTGCTTGGCTAGAAATAATAATAAAACATTTACAATAAAAAACAGCCCGTGTTATTTCTAGCAGAATGCCCCCCTAGCACTATAAGGATTAATCATAATTATTAAACTGCATGATTTAAGCTATTAGTCCTGTCCTGGTTGGTTGGTTCCTCAGTTTAGGGGCTTCGACAATGGGGTCATGTAGCCCCGTGTACTTTGGTGTGTGTGTGTGTGTGTGTGTGTGTGTGTGTGTGTGTGTGTGTAGAATCTGTCTGATAACCGGTGTTAATTGTGATGACTGTATTATAGTATGTGTTACCTGTAATTCAGGTAAGGACTGCAGACGATCAATTTCAAGTAGTTCCTACTTTTTATACCAAATGCTACCGTCAACGACACCTAGCATCAAACTTGTCTAATAGATGCCACCGCAACCAGAACCTTGAGGCGATCGTTAGAACTTAATAGCGTTAATCAAATCTAACCTACAAATTTTAGCTTCACACAAGTGTAGTTAGTGGAAGGTTCTTTTACATGCCATAAGTCTATGACATGGGCCCGCCTGCTTTACTTCCCCTCCGAAGGAAGGCATACTGAGGGATTTTTAATGCTCTTAAAAAATCCGACTTCGGCCGGGTTTGAACCCGCGACCTTGGGCATAGAAGTTCAGAATGCTACCAACTACGCCACCGAAGCCGCCCAGGCCTGTTGTCTCCAGATTTATTTAGTTCACCCATCTCTTCTTTGATCTTCCATTTCTTCTTCTTTTTCTATTACCTTTCTTGGTTGTCGCCCAGGAGGTCTGGCTCTGCCAAAAAATATAATTGTGGTCTGAGGGCTGGAACGAGATACACTTAGCCTCGTGAGGCAAAACTGAAAAGAGAAGGGTTCGATTCCCTTCTGTCATCTTGAAAGTGGTTTTCCGTGGTTTCCCCACATCTACCCCAGGCAAATACCGGGATGATTACGAATATTTTGATCTAAACAACGAAGTTTCAACATTGCGAAAACTTGCTTCCCTCATTGGCGTAATTTGGGACGTAGAATTTTTTCTTAAATATCGGGAAGGCCTGCATAATTCGGGACTCGCGTTCAGTTGTTCTCCTCGGCTGTCTGAATTGCAATGACATGTTCGATACCCGTGGCGCTATGCTGTGCAGGATTCCACTCGCCTGGGTCGGATATTACTTCAAAATCCAGGCCCTAGGTAGTTACAATTCTTGTATTTCTTCAGTTCATTCTGTAATAATAATAATAATAATAATAATAATAATATCGTATGGCCTCGGGTGCCGGGTGCAAGCTTTGTAATTTGACACCCAGAGGGTAGCTTGCATGTCGAATTTCGTTGTTCCTTGAATCACTATGAAAGTCAAGGAGGTTAGATATCTAAGCTCCTTGAACACTATAGCGCTTTCTAGTAGAGAAATGAGGAACTTTGTGTTGGCGGTAACTCCGGAGATTAATTTTGCCATTATGAACACGGCCTACTGAATTCAAATGGGTTCTTTGACATGCCAACATCGTATGACATGCGTGTCGTATTTTTGACGCCTTTCAAAAATCACTTACCACGGCCAGGAACGAACCTGCAATCTTGGGGTTAGTAGACCGACACGCTATCCACTCACCCACCGTGGCAGGCTAGTTCATTCTGTGAAACTCGGGGAATTTGTTTCGTAGAACTCGGTGCTGTGTGCAGTATTTTAACTTTCTAACCTCTAGTACAAGATAACGCTTAAGAATGCGAAGAGTGTTTACGCAGGAACTGAACCCCATTCATTGTGATCTTGAGAGCTCGCCAGGCAATCTACTGGGGCACTTGGAGAATACTGAGCAGCTGCAATGAGTGTGTGTGTCTTATCAGCTGTAACAAAGACTGCTCCATCTTGCAATGTATCGTACTACTATACTAAACTTCTGAAGAACATTATTTTTAATCATAAGATTCCATAAATGGCAGTCAAGTGTGTTCGTTTATTTGTTTATTAATCATCATTCATTTAATCGTTCATTAACTCGCATGAGTTTAGATAACTTTAAAGCCAAATTTCAGTGTTGTCTTATTAATCATTTATTGAAGCCATATTTGTTGGAAGCCATTTTTAGTTAACTTTCATTTATGAAAAAATAAGCTTATGACATCATCTCTTGTCAGTGTGTGTATGTGTACGGCTGGAGCGGTTTCAATGAAATGCGGTATGGTCATAATACTATTTTGTCAGACCCCAACGGCGCCCTTCAAATTCTATTACGTCTCACCAATCCAACATGGCAGCTGTGCGAAATATTTCTCCGGCATTCTCTATCTCCGAAACTCTTACTGGTATCACCCTGAAATTTTGTTCGGTGGTGAAGGGCACTATTAGAAGTACACCTAAGCGATATTCGAAAACTTGTTAAGTACAAAACTAAGATGGCGGCTAAGCGAATTTGAAATATTTAAAGAGACTTTTCTCGCGATTTAACCATCCGAGCGCAGTAAAACATGTTACACATTGTAATGTTCTGACATCTAATTTAGTTCCATTGGTTACATAACCTCAAGATGGCGGCTGTGCGAAATTCTAAAATTAAGATTAGATTTCTTTTGTCCTAATCATTGGATCGCAGTCAACGTTTGAATAATGAAACTACGCGATAATCGTCATCTAATAGTACATAACTCTATGGCCTCTCTAAATAAATCATTAGTTCACATATGGAACTTTCAATAACCTGATGAGCACAAATACAACATGGCGGCGACGCGAAATTTGTATATTTAAATGGAAGTTTCTCGCGATTTAACCATCCGAACGCAGTGAAACTTGATACGGTAAATGCTTATACAAATTTTAATTCATTGACATCTAATTAATTTAAATTGTTTTCATAATCTATGCGAATTTTTAAAATCTGCTTTTTTTTTAAATATCTTGTGTCCTAATTATGCGATTGTTGTTTCAATAATAAACCAAGGCAATAATCTGCATCTAATAGTACATAACTCTATGGCCTCTATATATAGACTAAAATTCCGTAATATTTAGACGGTTCGCAATATCTACGAATCTATTACAGCAGTCAAACTGAAATTTTATGTTAAAATAATAATCATTGATAGACATTTAGGCGGAACTACAAGGTCATCTGCCGTATTTTGTATGTTGATAGAGGCAATTAACATAAGTAGGATATGTGAAAATAGGTTGTTCAGTTTCTCATGGAACTACTTGTTCAGTGTTGCTTTAGTGATTGTAATTTCATGTATTTCAAACTCAAAAAATATTAAATTTCTATTTTAATTTATTGATAACATTCAGTTGGGTCAACACGTATTTATGTCCAAATATACAGGTGGGAAATGTGCGATTCTTCATTTTAAAAAATCCAGCGTATTTTTTGGGCCATACGATGCGCTGTTTGTTACAAACATACTGCATTAAACATGGATGCGTCTTAAGAGTCCGTAGGTCTATCATTATTTTGATACTTAGTATACGGTACGTGATTTATTTCTACACCAATGCTCAAAACATCCCATACAATACCCTCAGCATATGTCCCCCCTGGGGCTCACCACTTGTGGGACGTGGGTTGGCGACCACGGGACACCAGCTGAGTCCGGCATTGCTCCTTTCAGTTATCTCTCCAGTCAGCCTTCCTTGGTCAACACTTGTTCTCTTCCGACCCCGATGGTTTTACGGTATCCGAGGCCTAGGGAGTCTTTCACTTACCCGCCTTAATTGGCTCTTGTTTCATCTTTCCCGATACCTTCATTCTTCGATGGGTCAGCCTTCGTTTTCATTATATCTCCTGATTTCTGCTGTTCCGCCCCTTAAAACAATAAGAATATGTCGAGCAGCAAGCCTAAAACGCCGGGTGACTGCGTAGACATGGCAGATAGGCCTACACGCTCATCCTTGGAATACCACGTGCTCACTCAATAGTGAAGTTAAAAGTGGTGTACTGGGATTTAACACTTATTGCCAAGCTTTCTGCATTAGGCTATCGCTGCTTTCTAGATAACTCCAGTGTACAGGTGACCTACTGTGGGTAAACCACTCTTTATCTGCAAGTTACCACTGCCGCAGGCCTTTGGACAGCCCGATGACGGCTCGCTAAACCCGGCCGAAGTCGTCGGATTTGTTAAGATCGTTAAAATCCCTCAGTATGCCTTCCTCCGGAGGGGAAGTAAACCTTGTGCTAATAACACTTGTATGAAGCTAAATTATAGGTTAGTTCCAACGTTCGTCGCCATGAGCCGACTGCGGTGGCATCTAGTAACCAAGTTCACAACTATTTGTCGTTGACGGTAGCATTTGGTTGTAAAAGTAGGAACTACTTGAATATTGAATGTCTGCAGTCCTTCCCTGAATCATAGATAACACACACTAATACAGCAATCACAATTAACACCGGTTATCAGACAGATTCTACACAACCCAAAGTACACGGGGCTACATGACAGCGTTGTCGCAGCCGCTAAACTGAGGAACCAACCAACTCTTCTCCGAGCTGTCCTCACCATCTGATTTGCTTGCTCTGGAAGCAGTGGCGTAACTACGGGGCTTGATTAGGGGATTCAATCCCCCCAGAGACAAATATTAAAAATATGACATTTGTTGAAGTTTTTAATCTACTATATAAAGCTCAAATACCACTGACTGACTGACTGACTCATTCATTCATCTCGAAATCTCAGAAATCACCGGACGGATTGGAATTAAATTTGGTATGCAGCTTCCTCAGGGCCGCAAACGCCCACTAAGAAAGAATTTTTGGATATTCAGGTTCTAAAGGGGTGTTAAGGGGGTAGACCTGCATTTCATTGAATAGTAATATCTCCCGATTGGTATCATTGTGGGATGTGATTCTCGGCATATAAACTCGTCATTAAAAATAAGAAGACACGTGTCTGAGGGTTTTTCGATGTGGTGTATATTATGAGGTGAAAGGGGTGAAAAGTTGGGGTTGAAGGATTCCTAACAGAGAGTGTATCTCTTAAACGACATAGGTGAGGAGTTCGGAACTCGGCGGGAAAAAATCAGCATAAAAATAAATAAATAGGTGTTTGACCGTTTTTTCATAAATCCAATTTAAGGGGCCCATGGGGAGGGGTGAAATTATGGAGGGGGGGGGGGGACGTAATATGTGTGAGTGTAAAATTATACATGGCCTATGTTGTAGACAATAACACATTACATCTCTTTTGTCTCTTGCTATTTCATCATACGACGAATATTTAGGGAGTTATTAATGATTTTGTACTTTTTGGCCGGAATTTTCTAAGTCCCAGGAATGACATAAAAATTGATTCGAATGAAATTTCAAAAAATAGTTTTATTTAATACTTTATTATATTATTCACGTGGAAATCAACATGATATTTTGATAGTTTTTTCGTCCCATGCATTTTTGTTTTCAGGTGATAGAATTATTTTCGACTAGGACCCATGCTTATCTATTTAACTAATGTTATAACGGGATTCCAAATGTTATTGCGGGCGAAGCCGCGGGTAAAAGCTAGTTTTGAATAAAAGGAATCTTCGTATTGGTAAGAAATAATTAGATTATGTTACTCTTAACTTCACACTTGCCAAATTAGCAAAATAGTCAGCTGTTCAGTTAGCATTATCTCTTATCTGTACACCACTTGTTAGTCGCCATTCTGTTAGTATCCGAGTACCAGTGCCATTTAGGAAAGTGAATAATATTGTTTAGATGTATTGCTGTTCTAAGTTAAACTTTAATTGAAAACTGTATTATTTTTATTCCGACTCGATTCACTGAAATCGTTACTGCTCGGCCGGCCTCCTGTAGTCATAAATAAATTATTTTCCTCGAGAAATCCTTTAGTTAGTTAGTTAGTTAGTTAGTTATTGTTGTTTTAAGGGGCGTAGCTACGAGGCCATCTGTCCCAAGAGAAATACTTTACAGAATAGTGAAAACCGCATAAAAATCCATCCAATAGTTCTCGAGATTATCCGGAACATCCAAGAATCGGGGACTTTATTTTATACTAATTGTAAGTAGAGAAATACAGCCATCAAAATGACACAGGTTATCAGACAAATTCCACTCAATACTCAAGTACACGGGGCTACATGACCGCACAGACCCTAAATCATACAACAACAAACTAGACTAAGTAGAGCGTAGAGATTGCGAATTTCATTACTGTCTGCAATTTTTACTCAAGGGTAACCTTTGTACACATGACTTTCTGGATTGGGGAGGGGGAAGTGAGTTGTTGTTGTTGTATTTCCCAGGTTTGTGACATCGTGGTAATATAGCTCCGTGTACGCGCGCGTGTGTGTGTAATTTCTGATATGTTGTGTTATTGTGATGGCTATACTAGTGTAAGTGGGGGCTGGGATTGGGAACGAGTTAAACTACGAACCATCCAGGCCTTTTTCTGGGGAAACCTCTGAAAACTACTTCCAGGATGACTGAGGTGGGAATCGAACTTTCCTCTTATCAGTTTTGCCTCACGAGGCTAACTGTACCCTGTTCCAGCAATCACACCAGAATTAAAATTTCTTGGCAGAGTAGGGAATTGAACCCAGACCTCCAGGGCGATAGCCAAGAACGAAGGAACTAAAAACTTAAATGTAAGTGCCTCAGAATTGAGAGAGAATCGTTTAGTATCGCAGGAACGAAATGTTGTAAATACCTAATTTTCAGTAATTTTCAGTTTCTTCCGGAAGGAGGACGTTCCCAGGAGGGAAGGGTAGGGGTGCCACAAGTTACCACTGGTTTCACATTGGAAGAACGGTAAAGTTGAGATTTCTGACCGTCGTATGACTTGTCCTAATAAGCCTTGACACGTAATATTTGCAAACTAGGCTGGTGTATTTGGCACCTCCGGGTGTGTGGGAGAGAGAAACACCACCAGCCTTGCTTGACTCGTGTCCACAGATGTCGAGCGCTGACAGGACGTTGACTCTGATCATGATCTACGTGACAATGAAGAATGGAAGGTTCACTTGATGTATTATGGAGTGGGGCACACAAGTGTTCTCTGGTAAATAACACCTTCCAAATAAGTTAGCATGGTGGTTCGCATAACTTACTTCGATCCAAAAGAAAGAAATAACATTGTTGACTAGTGTTGAGAAATACAGTATACACATTCGCCTCAACATTTTATGCATGTAGTTGTCGTTGCATCATCTATATCTATACTAATATATAATAATAAGATGGTGTGTGTCTGTATATAACTCAATCACACAAGAACCACTGGTCCGATTTACATGAAAATTTACATGGAAGGAGCTGATTTACCTGGTTAACATATAGGCTACTTTTGATTTCGATACTTTGCACTATTTAAAGATGGCGACCATTTTAGCGACGTCACATCACCCTTTGGCTTCAAACTTTCATATTTCCATTTCAAATAAAAAGAGAACGCTAAGAAACAGAAAACTTTTGATGGCATATATGAGGTTTAAAATTTAAATTTCTATCCGAAAGGTCCTTATCACTTTTTGTGTATCTCCAACGGTTAGCGAGTAAATCCTAAATTTATGTTATAAAACACGGTCAACGCCGAGCGGTGTAGTTGGACAAAATGTTCCATCCTTACTCACCCTCCGCGCAGCACCTCGCCTATCCCCTGTTTTAACTGTCACCTTCACATTTAAATTTATTTATGACCCGCAGCGAAGCACGGGTACTACAGCTAGTCATATATAGCCTAAAACTACTAAGGTGTATGTTTCACAAAACTCAAGCTCTTAGACCAGAGGGAGTTAGAAGGTACGGTTTGTGCCAAAATCTTCCAAATATTCTTAAAAACAGACCCTTAGAAAATGTAAGTTTATAAGATGTCTAAAAGTGTTCCATAATTACGTTCATTATAATGGTTTTCTTTTAAGTCTCGGAGCAAAGGATAATGTTTTGTACATATGGAAATGTACGGCTTATAAAGGGATTCTGTCGCCTAGTGTTGGATTTGGAATTTTATGGCGGTATCTCCATTATCTTTACAGTTTCGCGCTTCCACTATTATTGGGATATGAAAATGGCGGTTTGTTGTGACATTGTTGGACTCTCATCTAATGTCTTGTTATTCAGTATTTCCTAGAACATCGAGAAGTTTGCTTGCAGTAGAGATGAGTGAAGACTGAGTATGCAAGGATGTGTTGTGACGTTTTAATACCACTGATTTTGGTTCAAGCACAAAATATTGGAAATAAAGTAGCGACGTCTGTCCATGCAAATTTGCCAAAAATCAAAGAACATCGTTTATACTGATCTGAAAGTAAACTTTTAAGCGAAAAATATTTCCCTAATGAAGTTGCTGTTCATTTTCTTTGCATTAAAGTTTCAAAAAAAATGCAAATAAAATAACTTTGTGTTCATTCTTTGAAAATATTCAAGTGCTACACTTTTGTTTTAGCCGGCAATGTATAAATTAGGCGGGAACACACATATTTAAACACCCTAACCTGAAAGAAATATTCCTGAAAGAAATATTCCATAATTACTGTATTATGCAACCTTCACGAAACTCGTGCAGTCGGTGCCCGCCGCCATGAAAATTCACAAAATGTTCTATAGAAATGGCTAATGTTAGTAAGATATTTTATCGCTAAAGGGTGTTATTGCATATTTTCAGTAGTGCCAACATTATTGGTTGGCGTTGGTATTGCCGCCAGTTCGAAACATGAAATCCTTGCGATATCATAGGGATTATGGAAGTTGCGAGATAACTATCACCAGTTTCAATGGTTTTCGCCTAGACCAATAATGGTTAGGTAGCGCGACGCGGCCCCCTAATATAAACACCCCTGGTTTTTGTCACGCACAGTGGGGGTAGTCACGCATCTATAATCTTTATCCAGGCCAATGGTTTTGCCTAGTAGTACAATCGGTAATTTTGACCAATAATTTCGTCCCGAGTCGCCAAACCTCGCAACAGGGGATTGTGGTGAAGTGTGGTTGGCAGCATTGCCTAATCCAAATGGCGATGTGTTTTTGGTAAGTTTATTACTTGAAAGTTAATGCTGACAATTTCCTCATTTCTTAAGTGTGAACGTGGTGTTGGTTAATAGCAGTTGGCTTCAATAACGTGGCACAGTAAGTACATACAATTTTCAGAGCGCTACTAAAAAAACGCACTTTGAAATGGGGCACCGTAGAGTGCACGAGAGCCGCTATCACATAATTAACACGATTTTCCGAATCAATGCAAAGGAAAATGAATAATGTGAATTTGCGTATTTTAAGAAAAGGCGTAATAAAAATTAATTTACACACCGCACTGAAACTAACAATATGTATGGTGCATTGTCGTTTGTTTTTATAACTTGATAATATTTTGTCCTCACTCTGCTGCGTCGTGTCGGGATCATTGTAGTCTCAGCGTTGACTTCACTGCCGCCTCACACGCATTCACCGCGCATTCACAGGAAATGAAACTAGAGCTGTCTGCAATACCGTACTTCAAAATCGGCAACTTAATCCATTGTTGTTTCAGTGTTTAGTTAACAATTTGCCGCCGGGCGATAGAGACGGCTTATATTAAAAGAACAAATTGGTCACCCTCGAGTCTACTTATTTTCACAATTCGCAAGTTAAGTTGCGTAGTGTATTGACTCGCATTAAGTAGTTTAATATGCCTAATCTTCAAAAATAGGACATTTCGGTAGCGCTGCACACCGTGAGAACATGCGTATTAAAAAATTGAGTAATGAAATTAGCCAAAGTACCTGTAGTAATGGTATCTGGAGATGATAAATTAATAGATGTTGACTCGTCCGCTGTCATAGACCCACCCGGCCATCCCAAATAGCAACACTACTTATATAGTTGAAATGAAGCCTCTAGAAGACCATCTTTCTCACGAAGTCAGGAATGCCAACCCCACGCATTTGATACTATCTCGCACCGGGTATACAAAGAAACAAAAGAGCGTTGATAATGTAATATACTATTGCGCCAAATCCAACTCGTCAGTCGTACTTTAACCATGGATTGTGTGGCATGTGAAATTACTTCATAAATTATATCTTATTAATGTTTTACATACAAAAACAAACCTAACCTGGGGCTTACGCCCCAGACCCCCTTGCTTGTGGTACTAGCAGTAATTTTCAGCCAGGCAGTACTGTACGTCTTTACGTGTGAAATGGTGAATTTTGTATGCGACATGTTGGTAACGTAGTCACATTTCCGTCTGTCGAGTGTCCAAAATGGCGTCCGTAGTGAAACAAACACGATAAAAATTATTTATTTTCGTAAGAAAAACATTATTGAGGTGCGGCAGTTGTAGTTGAGATTGTGAAACGACTCCCAACAACTCCAAGAAAGGTATGTAAATCATAAATCCTATATTTTCAATAATATACCTCGTTAAAAGTTACGAAAAGGCATGTTCTCACGGCGTGCAGAATTACAGACATTTCCGGCTATGGTTTGAGGAAGATCCCAATTTCACAACTGATGGTCGAGTAAATTTCCGCGAAGCCTGTATCAAACAAGTAAAGTAAACATAGGTTATTCTTATCTTTCATTTTATTTGCCAGACTTCTTCCTTCGGATTTTTGTTATACCGGCCTTCAATTCAATAAATACGACAAAGAGGGCAAACATTCTACAGCTAATACAGAGTAATCTGATGAATATATCAACACTCACCGTGCAATGATCATCCTTCAATATGAAACAAGAGTGTGGGTGGAGGTCGTTCACAGCATACAGTACAGTAGTTGACAGAAACAACAGATCATGATAACACCAAGCACACTCACTGAATCGCGGCTCTTTACGGTTAATAATACCTTTCGTGATAATACAAAAGTAATGTTCATGTAAAGGAATATTGAGCACCGAACACTCAAGCAAACCACTCTGTGGCGTTATTATTGCCGTGTTTTTAAATTTTCGAGTTGTAGGCTATTGGAAGTCAGGCGGTAATTTGAACACTATGGCGGGAAACCATAACTTGTGCTTTATTATCGACTGCCACAAGGGAAATGACACCAATAAATTATCCTCAGTCAATTGGCAAGGTTTCGACACCTTCCATCCCTTCACTGTCCCTATCATCATCTTCATCATCATCATCATCATCATCACCGTAATCATCAGCACCATCATTTGTCTTCGTCAGAGCTTGATGAATTGCCAAGGTTAATAATAATTTCATCCACCGCGATATCCAGAACTATCTGGGGCAGATGGCCTTGCCGTTCCGCCTCTTAAAACAATAACAATATATATCCAGAACTCCTGATTTAGTAGCCTTCAGTATTTCTTTCAGTACATGCTGTACGGCATGTGTCCTCGGGTCCAACCTCAGCGAAGTAAAAGTAAACGAAACGAAACAATGACAACGAAAGGAATTCCAACACAGACGGTTAACAAGCGACCGAAAGAATGAACAATGCGCTTGCAACGTGTTACTCTAGCTGTCAAAATCTAGCCAGTAGGAGCCAGCGGCGGCCATTTTATATCGTTCGCGCCAAATCCTTCAGGTTCTTTCATTCGAAATACAGAGCATAGTAGTAACTTTTCAGTCATTCAGCACACATTTGCCCAAATTAGTGGGTGGGAATAATATGTTTATGAATAAATAGATTCATAACTAAATACATGCTACTGAAAAAGCTACATGTGCGGTATTAGTTTTAATCACTATTAAATAATGGGCAATTTAGGATTTAAACTAATACATGCATTTTTTTCAAGAGTGTGTGTTTCTTCTTCTTTAATCGTATCGGCCTACTAAGGACCACGTCATTTCAACTGGCTTCTCTGGGCTCTGATCTTTGGCCAGTGCTCCTTCTTACGTTGCCGCGGTTTCTCTTTATTTAGTTATTTATTTTATATTATTATTATTTTAATTTTAATTTGTTTATAGGCCTATATTTTTTTATTTTATTTTACTTCTGCCCAGTCATTTGGAAAAAATTGTGTTGATCGACTGAAGAGTAACAACTAACAGATCGTATAGGTAACCCTGAAAAATATGGCTCCTAAACTTTACTTTCCTTTTAATTTCGAAATCGAACTTTCAAAATAATTTTATTGACGTGGATATGCGATTCAAAAGTTTACATTTTTCATGAACACACTCTTACTATTTTCGGTGTTAATATTATTATAGTTCATTAAATGTTACATGAAAAGACTCTAGAGAATGCTTAACTCATTCCTTTAAAACCTAACAAGGGCAATTTCACGAAAATAATACGCAAAAATCCCTTTTATAAACATCTGAAAATCCGGGGCCTACAAACATAATCTACGCGAATGAATGAGTGACCTCGTTTGACCTAGAGCCTGTTAGTTCTTGTGACACCGCTACTCCTTCAGTCTGTCTTACTCAACGAGCTAGAGAAAGGTATACCTTTCTCTAGCTCGTTGGTCTTACTTCCTTCCGAGGTACTGTTTCGCTCCACTTAACTCGCCAGCTTGCAACTTCCAACAACGCTGTCCTCTCTCTGCAGCTTGTTCTTCGCGCCTGTTGGCCTGTTTGCATGTACAGTAAAGCCTGCCTAAACCGGTCCCTTTCTATACCGGAAACCTGGACAAACGGAACACAAAATTCGGGACGAAGGTATTTCCTATGTAAAATAACACTAAACTGGAAAACTGCCTAACGCGGAAACTGAAAGAAATCCGGAACAATAGGCGTAAATAACCTGACAAAGACGGATTATGTTATACATAATACAAAGCTATGTACTAAATTTTGAGCGCGACTGTACTTGCACCAAAGTCCTATAGGAAACATTAACTCTTGATTTTTCCTCAAGGATGCGGAAGGTATGCTACATTTCACAACATTTGTACCATTACTTCCTCCATCCCTCTTGTAATATACACAGTTTCCTTTTGACAAATGAGAGTAGAACGAGTAGAAGGAAACGGTGAACTGGAGTAATCTTTAAAGGTGTTCTTTTTACTGTGCACTGCATTTATTTACGCAGCCTATTGTAATTCAGTGACAAGGACTTCTAAACATAAGACACTTACACTGGAGGAGAGGGAGAAAATTAAATTTATTGAAGAACACGAGAAAAACCAAACGTCCGGCTTAAGAATTGTGTTGTTTAAAGTGGGAAAAACTCAAATTATTTCATAGTAATCCTATCCTATAATAGAGTATTTTTTGTAGCGTATTTTGACTTATTAAAACTCAACAGTTTGTAAAACCTACGAAAACGGAAAAATAAATCCAGAACGATTGTGTTCCGCTTTAGGCAGGTTTTACTGCACTATCTTTACAATAAGCACTTCCAAACCCAGCGGCGTAGCCACGCGCGTTGAAGCTCATACCACGACTGCATTGGGGAGATACAGTAAGTCCGGAGATCGGAGTTTCGAATTCAGGTTCTGAGAGCGACCATCCTAAGTGAGTTTTTCACTCTCCTTTCAGTCAAATGCCAGTACCTTATTCTTAATCTCGGGACACCTACTCCAATCCTAGACCCTACGCACTCTAATACAGTAATTAGAGAAACATACAAGTTATCTTACAAATTCTACAAAACGGTGCTTGGGGCTGATGACACAAGATGGTGGTTGTTGTTGATTTATTTAGGGGCTTTGTCACATCGTGATCGTGTAGCCCCGTGTACTTGGGTATGTGTGGAATCTGATAACCTGTATCATTGTGATGGCTGTACCAGTGTGTGTATTGGTTATTCATGTTAGGATTTGGGCAGTAGGCAGCCGTGGCCTGTAGTAAAAGTTGAGTGGGGGTGGGGATGGACTACGGAAAACCACTTCTAGGATGGCAGAGGTAGGAATCGAATCCATTCCTTGACAGTTCTGCCTCACAAGACTGAATGCACCCAGTTCCATCCCTCTGATCAGAATTAAATTTCTTGGCAGAGCCATGTATCGAACCCGTACCACTATGACAGCCACTACGCCACAATGTGGACTGACTAAGGTTTCCCTAGCTTCTAAAATCAATTAACAACAACGGCAAAACTTGAAATTGTCAGGAACTGTAGAAATAAAGAGATGGGGACGGAAGAGGAAGAGGTAGAGGTTTGTCAAGTGAGTTCTCTTGTCTTTCCTCCTCCACCGTTATCTCATTTTCATGATTAGATCTGGGAATTTAAAGCTTTACAGAGTAAATGTGCAACAAGCTAAGGATCCATGGCAGGTCAAGCCTGTGCGCAAAGCAAACTGCAACGTAGACAAGTACATGGAAGTGTACTATCACGTTCGATGTTTTTATAAGTCATACCCCTACATACCAACTTTTACGTGGTTTCCGTAAAACTTACGGAATTGGAGTGTGTTTTACGAATGAACTAAATTACTAATAGGCTATTTTGCGATTTTATGTATCGAGATTCTTTTTTTCAAATTCGCCCCAAAACTAGCTTCCGTTGGCCGCTGATAAGATGGTGTGTGACCGGAGAGGTCTTTAATCATGAATGCGGTGTTCTGTGATAGCCTATTACTTCTAAATCCTAGTTGCTTGCGATCAATATTTTATTTTATTTATTTACTTAATTATACTGCCATTTTATAAACCAGCAATGTTAACCTTGAACCGCTTCTACCTCCTGTACATAATCAGCATCCCCTTCCTTGTAGGTTAAAAGTTCAGTGACTCTACTGCTGAATGGACATTTTGAATTATTTTGGGTTAATGCGAGCTTTTCTGCAGAACCATGAAGCAGTACCTCACCAGAAGAAAACGCGACTGTTACTAATGAGAAAGAGTTCAATGTTGTTTTTGACTTTTTGTTTTAAACTCTGAGAAAGAACGCAGTAATTGAGAGGAAATAAAATTAATTTCCAAAAATAGAAGGAAGAAAAGATGAGGGGGAGTATTTCCTTGTATTTGAACGGGTCGTAGAGGGAGTTGTATGGTCAAATTCAAATTTGTAGTACTCATGTTTTAATGGCCACAAGTTAGATATGCGTGAGATAGGGGAGAAAATAGAAATTGCCGTAGGAGGATCGGATTGGCTCATTTTACGCCCCTTACTGTGAGAAACAATGCTCCAAAGGAGTCACGAAAACCACACGTTAAGGCCCTAGAATCAACTGTTTCAAGAGATACATCGACAGAACTGGATCATCCTTGGAATCCGATCAAGGAATGGCTAGCCGTAACCAGGTAACCGTGGCTTCGGTGGTGTAGTTGGTAGCATGCTGAGATTCTATGCCCAAGATCGCGGGGTCAAACCTGGCCGAAGTCCTCGTTTTTTAAGAGCGTTAAAACTCCCTCAGTACGCCTTCTTTTGGAAGGGAAGTAAAGCCGGTGGGCCCATGTCATAGATTTATGGCATGTAAAAGAACCTTCCACTAACTACAATTGAGTCGTCGAGTTGCAAAACTCGTTTAATCCACTTGTGAATTAGAATCTTTTTCATGAGAAACATTACTCTGGACTTTGCCTCACGTATCTTTTGTGTTTGTTGTTTTCTAGTTTGTGCTTTGTGTTTTTGGTTTTTGATTTTGTTTGCTTCTTGGTTTTGTGTTAGTTTTCTGCTTTTGCTTTTTTTGAATGTTGATTTTTGTTTTCTGTTCCTTGTTTTTGGTTTTCTGCTTTTGCTTTTGTTTTTTAATTTTGCTTTTTGCTTCGTGTTTTTTGTTTGTTTTGTTTTGTGTTTGTTGTCTGGAAAATCAAAATAAAATAAAACAAAATAAAATAAAAATAAACAGTACCAAACCAAATAAAATAAAACAAAATAATCAAAACAAAATAAAATAAAACAAAAACAATGCAAAAAATTAAACAAAACAATTCAAAATAAAACAAATCAAAAAACAAAATAAAATAAAATTACACAAAAAAACAAAATAAAATAAAGTAAAATCAAATAATATAAAAAATTAAATAAATAATTTTACGACATGATCCTTATTCACAAGTGGATTAAACGAGTTTTGCAACTGGGCGACTCAATTGTGTGAAGCTAAAATTTGTAGATTAGATTTGATTAACGATCATTAAGTTCCAACGGTCGCTGCCAGGTGTTGGGTTGTGGTGGCATCTAGTAGCCAAGTTCACAGCAAGGTGTCGTTGACAGTAGCATTTGGTAGCAAAAGTAGGAACTACTTGAAATTGATCGTCTGCAGTCCTTACTTACATTACAGATAACACACACTATAATACAGCCATCACAATTAACACCTGTTATCAGACAGATTCTACACACACCCAATGTACATGGAGCTACATGACCGCGGGCTGGCTGCGTTTCTCAGCGGTAACTTTCTCGCTTACTGAACCTAAGATTGCAGGATCGAATCCTGGCGCAGTCATCTGACATTTGAGGGTGCGCAAATACGAGGGCGCCGTATCAGTAAAAGATCTCCTTCGGGGCAAAATTCTGGCACCCCGGCATCTCTAGAAGCCGCAGTAGTTAAAAAGGACCTAAAACAAAACTAATCAAGAATACATGACCACATTGACGCAGCCCCTAAACTGAGAAACCAACCAGTTTTCATTTATTTGCTTGAAGTTTTCTGTTTTAACATTTTTCATATGAGCACCTTACATGCAAAAGCCGCAAAGTTCAATTTCTGACACTTACACTTACCATGCTGATGCTTTAAATGTTGTTCCTCTTCCGTGCGCTGGCTGATTTCCAGAATTTATTGGCTATGTTCAGAATGGCACAAACTGAATGTGGTTTGAGTTACAAATAAATTGAAAAGTCCGTTCGATTTCCGAATCCTTACACTAGAAATTTAATAAAAATCCGACACGATTGAAAAAAAAATTATTGTAATAGTAATAATAATAATAATGCCGTAAACAGCTGTTTGCGCGCGCTCCCTTCCTGGAACGAGCGGGCGCGCCGGCAGAAGTAGAAGGGAGAACTGTCTCTTCGGTTGCGTCAGAATCGGTAATGCGAATTGTAACCCCAAATATACTGGTCATAGAATAAACTCGACGTTTTTGCGAGAGAAAAATCTGTCCACAAAGAATAAAAACAAAACAAAGGAAAGGAAAACAGATTTGACCTACCTGAACATGCATCGCTTGCCTTCGAACAGATAGATAGATATTCTTCCGCTGAGCAGTGACGTGGTGCTATCTAGCGGTAGTATGTGCAACGTCATGCTTACTGGCACCCACACGCGAGTGTTAGATCTGTAATATTACGTTCGTCTCCAACACAAAGCGCGAGAAATCGATCAACGTAATATTACGTTCGCCGCAGTTTTAACAAGTTACCTTCAAACGTTATATTACGGCGCCCGCGCTCTAAGTGTTAAGCTGTATACGCCATTATGTGCGCAATGAAAAATTCTTTGGTTATATTTTATTACTCATAAGCAAAACCCACCATTGTATGTTATCAATGCGTGTAGAAATTTGCAGTTTCAAGCAATAACTGAAAATTGGTCCATCGGGTTATGGCAAGCAAGAACCGCCAAATGCACAGGAGCCAATGAAACTGCTCGTCCGTCTCACGTGACATAGTTCATGTCTTTATTCTGCATAACCATAACTAATTTAATTAACCATTATTCTTGAATTTACATTTTTTAAATGCTTTTTATTATTGAAATATTTCATTGTTAACACAAAATACTTGATTGCAGAGACTTAGCTTCTTATTCATCTACATGACAGAATTTTGAATTGATGATTACTAATCATATTCCAATGAAAACCCTCCAAATCCAAAATAAAATCAACATTTACAGCGAAAATAATAGGTACACGTTTAGTTTTCTTTGCTCATATTATTCCCAAACCCCTTACAAATCACTTGTCCAATACACACACGATAAGTACAAATTGTAAAGCAGAGGCAAGTTTTTCTCAATTTCTGAAAATGTTGTCAATGTGGACTTGCGGCTTTTGCGTGTAAGGTTCTCATATACTGGAGATGCACTCTTCATTTGTTTATATTCTTCAAATAATTGTTATGGAACTTTATAGTCTAGACTTGTCACTGCTACGCTAGTGCTACCTAGCGTTCAGAAGTGAAATCACTCTTAATTAGCCAATCACAGGTAGCCATTCATATCGATATATCATGAGTAATAGAGTTTCGTTCGCGATATTGCTATATCGATATGAATGGCTACCTGTGATTGGCTAGTTAATGATTTCACATCTGACCGCTAGGTAGCTTTAACGTAACACTTAAAACGTCAAGTTGGAAGTACACAATATGGCCTTGCTTGCTCATATAAATGAATGCTATTTAACTTGTGACAGCTAAGACAAAGTGCTGTGCACTAGATCAACACTTGACCACAAGGACGTGAATATGTTTCACGCTGGCTTATTGTCAATACTAGAACAAACGTGCCGAGAATATTAGGAAGAGGAGTTTAGAAAAGAGTTCCAGCCAACTTTGATTTTAGACTGGTTAGAATACTCGCGGATTGCCAGAAACTGGGACAGCGTTTGGTAGCTCACCGTTACTCGTACAGTTGCATTAAGTAACGGTAATGATAGCGCCGTTCCTATTTCATAACAAGTTTCGAAAATGCTCGTTATTTTACTTACAATCTTAAGGCGAAGCAATTATTATTATTAGGTTGGCAACCCTGCCTAGCAGTGAAACAGGAACGCTCATTGAGTGATCTGTGACTGAGATCTGATTTATATCGTTTTGTGACCACCAAATGTGATACGTATTTTACGAGACGACATTGTCGACTCAGACCACAGTGGCTTTTACCACCCAGCAAACGGACAAAGACCATAGTTGAATACAGTAAAGATTAGTCTGTCTGTAATAATAATTTATAAGCACACCTTGTAAACGTCCATTATGGCCACTTGGCTACAATACATATTTACAAGAGGACTCGTGCGAGAAATCTCGCATGTTCATAAACCACACTTTCCCCAATTGGTTTATAATAAGAGCCTTAAAGAGAAAGGTTGCTGTAACACTCACCGGTTATTCGATATTTTTGAAGTTATTCGATTTGAGTACTCATTCCTTTGATTTACTGATCTGAAATCCACGCAAATTGATAGGCTAAAGGAAGGACCTCAGAATGTTAAAATTATATGAAACAGGCGACACAGCGGCCAAAATGTGAAGTGGATAGCAATTATAGAGCATAGTTTCATACAGCAACACTATTTGCAAATCGCACACTTCATACATTCTTTTAAAATTCATTTTTTAAAGAAATTATAGATATTTATGAAATTATAGTGCAATTCGTCACTGCTAATGTCTATTCTCTTTCATTTGAATGCTCAGTGTCACGATCGGTCGCTTGTGAGCGCCGCAGGAGGGATCTATACTCTGAAATAATATATATTATTATAAAATAGGATTTTGTCGCCAAGGATTCGTACCCGTGATGTTTTACCGAGGAAGCTATTGTTTAACATTGAAAACATCTCTTAGCAGACAAAGTAGGGATCCCCATCTTAGTAAACCGTCAAATTAAGCAATTTCCCCAATTGTGCCAAATAATGAAGGGGCTAAAAGGCCGGAAAGGTTTCAAATTGCGTCCACGTCACGTGATGATACAAAGCGAGCAGCAGCATGCATCAATCGTCCAACGCTGCCAGTCGCATTGCAAACAGTGACATGGAGGCGTCAAACGAAGAGCAAAGAGGTGTTTTTCGGTTTCTGACAGCGGAAGGAGTAGGCTAACGGACATTCATCGCCGAATTTCACAAGTGTACGGCGAACACTGCATGTCCCTTGCAAGGGTCATGGCGTGGCACAAGGGCTTCAGGGAAGGACGGGTGTCGTTAGTCGATGATGCCCGGTCTGGGGCACCCCCTGCATTACCGATGACAACGTCCAGCCGGTTGATGCACTCATTACCCAGGACCGCCGAGTGACAGTGAACGCCATAGCCGCCGTGGTCGGATTGAGCGTCGGAAGTGTGCACACCATCATGAAGGAACGACTGCACTTGCGGAAAGTGTGTGCCCAATGGGTGCCCCACAGTCTTAAACCACACCAGGAAGCATGTCGAATGTCCTACTGTCTTGGTTGGACGATTGATGCATGCTGCTACTCGCTTTGTATCATCACGTGACGTGTACGCGTGCCCTCTAGCGACGGGCTGTGACCTTCCACGCTCTGGTCGGAACCACACCTCGTTACACACGCCACGATTAGCCGATGTCGTCACCGGTTTGCGCATTACAGCCTCCGGCTCGTTACTTTTCGAACGCACCTTATATTATTATTAGAGTGACATATCCCCTCCAGGGACGTAGGCGACCTGAATTAGGGCCCGTGACTTGGTCAACCAGGCATTCCGAGCTGGAGTTTGCGTGTGGTAGGGTGACCAGTTCCTTTCCACTCCTGTTCCTGCCATAGCATTCGGCAGGTTCCCATTTTGCATCACGAGGCTGGGAGACCCCGCACCAGACCATACCAAGACTTTTTAAATTCTTGGCTGAGCCAGGGATCGAACCCGGTACCTCGGGGACGACAGCCAACAATGCTAGCCACTGCGCCACGAGGTGGTCTATGTCAAACTAACAAAAACAAATTTCGAAAATCACTTCCGGTCTAAATGCAAATGCACCAACAAAAAGATCTGTGATGAACGGGGTTCGAGCCGGCAATCTAACGAAAATTTAATAGTGATCGACAACTTGAGTTGCTTGCCTGAAGTGCTAGAACGGTGGATTCTTTTTAATTATTATTTGCCTTTTTCCTTTGGAAAAACGGGAATAATAAGGGGTAGACATACATACATTTGCCTTTTTCATTTTATGAAAAAAAAAAAGGCTTTTGAGATCACCTTTTGTCCGTGTGTGTGTGTGTGTCTCCTCCCTAATAATTTCCAAGCTTGCCACGGTGGGTGAGTGGTCAACGTGTTGGTCTACTAACCCAAGCTTTCAGGTTCGCTCCTGGCCGTGGTAGTGATTTTTTGAAAGGCGCCAAAAATTGACACCATGTCATACGATGTTGGCATGTCAAAGAACCCATTTGCATTCAGTAGGTCGTGTTCATAATGGCAGAATTAATCTCGGAAGTTTCCGCCAACACTAAGTCCCTCATTTCTCTACTAGAAAGCGCTATATTGTTCAAGGAGCTTAGATATCTAACCTCCTTGACTTTCATAGTGCTTCAAGGAACAACGAAATTTCGACAAGCAAGCTACCCTTTCGGTGTCAAATAACAAAGTTTGTACCCGGCACCCTAGGCCATACGATATTATAATAATAATAATAATAATAATAATAATAACTTCTAAAAGGCTGGAGCGATTTCAATGAAACTCTGTAAGATCATAGTAGCCTACTATTTCGGCCGACCTCGACTGTGCCCTACAATTTTATTACGTCTTAACAATCCGACATGGCGGCTGTGCGAAATATTTCACCGGCATTCTATATCTCCGAAAATATTACTGATATCACCCTGAAATTTTGTACACTGATAAAGGACACTACTAGAAGTTCAGCTGTGAGACTTCCAAAAACCTGTAAAATACAAAACGAGCATGGCGGCCAAGCGAAGGTGAAACATTTTAACAGACTTTTCTCGCGATTTAACCATCCAAACGCAGTGTACATTGTAATTCACAGGAATCTAATTTAGTTCAATTGTTTACATAACCTCAAGATGGCGGCTGTGCGAAATTTCATAATTAAGTTTTTAATACTTCACTCCTAATCATGCGATCCAAGTCAACGTTTGAATAATGAACCTACGCAATAATCATCTAATTGTACATAACTCTATGGCTTACAAAAATCCAACATGGTGATCATCCGAAATATTTAGACGGTTCTCAATATCTACGAATCTATTACAACAGCGGCTTCGGTGGCGTTGTTGGTAGCATGCTGAGCTTCTATGCCCAAGATCGCGGGTTCAAATCCGGCCGAAGCCGTCGGATTTTTTAAGAGCGTTAAAAATCCCTCAGTATGCCTTCCTTCGGAGGGGAAGTAAAACCGGCGGTCCCATGGCATGTTAGAGAACTTTCCACTAATTACACCTGTGTGAAACTAAATTGTATAGGTTAAGAATGTAAACAACGCTCTTAGGTTGCTACGTTCGTTGCCAAGAGCCGACTGCGGTGGCGTCTAGTAGCTAAGTTCTGGACTAGGCCTAGTAGTCGTTGACGGTGGCGTTTGGAGGCAAAAGTAGGAACTACTTGAAATTTAAAGTCTGCAGTCCTCACTTGAATTGAAAACAGATAACACACACTAATACAGTCATCACAATTAACACCGGTTATCAGACAGATTCTACACACACCCAAAGTACACGGGGCTACATGACCGCGTTGTCGCAGCCCGAAAACTAAGGAACCAACCAATATATTACAGCAATCATACTGAAATTTTGTGTGTTGATAGAGGCAATGAACATAAGCAGGATATAAGAAAACAGGCTATATACTATAGGCTCGGGTCTAATCTGCGTGAACCTGAGAGGAATGTGCATCGCAGACTATGAGAAGTTGTGTTGACGAGTGATGAGGTTTCTCGGTCCGTGCATAGTACGGATCCAAATACATTGGTCGGTGATTCACTCGCTCATACGTAACACCACAGTGGTTGGAGCAACGGCCCTATGTTAGCAGTATTGGAATAGAAAGGAATACCAGATATCACGGCGGGCTGTTGACAGACCCTTCTCTTCTCGCCTGACCCTTCCCTGCTCTTTCCCCTCACCCCGCAAGTTCACAGAGCTTGGACCCGAGCAGTAGTTCTTCACGGAACTACTTGTTGTTGTGTGAAATGAATATAAATAGCTGTCTTCTTCAATTTCATGAATAGTACACATAGTGTGGTGACTGTTGCTTCAGTTGGTGGAACGAAAAAATTAAATTTTAAGTTGTGTTCCCCAGGCGCAATGCTGGCTGGGGTCCTCTGGTTCTTGGTGCTGGGTGTCTGCCTGCGGTGCAGCGAGGGCCTGTCGTCTGTGGATGGCGACCATTTTCCTCCCAACAGAGTCAAGCGATGTATGACCCATCGCACCTACAAGAAGATTGCCTCAGACTGTCATGGGCGTGACTTCAACAACGTCCCTAGTAATCTCAACAGCAACATACAGGTAAGGAGAAATCATCTTTATCCATGTTCATCGCCGTCATCTTCCTTGACAAATGGGAGGCTTTCAGCTATTGAGTCGTCCCGTAGCGTAGCCATGCTCGTTAAATCGCGCACGACGACTGCGAGGGCAGCTACAGCAAACCCGGAGATTGGAGATTCCAATCCCGGCGCTCACAGCGCCTATCATGAGTGTGGTTTTCCCCACAGGGTTATCTACATTCTTTCCAGGCAAATACCGGGATAGTACCTTACTTCAAGTCCCGGGGCACCTATCTCATTCCTGTTACCTAATACAGTTACACACACTACTACAGTCATCATAGAAAGACTGGCTGCGTGGCTCAGCGGTAATGTTCTCGCCTGCTGAACCCTAGATGGCGGGATCGAATCCTGGCGCAGTCAGTTGGCATTTGAGGGTGCTTAATGTGAGGGGGGGGGGGCGTGTCAGTAGATTTACTGGCACGTTTAAGATCTCCTTTGAGGAAAAATTCCGGCACTCGGCGTCTCTAAAAGCCGCAGTAGTTAAAAGGTACGTAAAACAAATATCATCACAGAAATACAGGTTGCCATAAAAGTTCAACACACACCCAACTACACGGGGCTGATGACCAAGATGTTCCAAGCCTCTAAAATGAATTAACATCAAATGTATTGAGTCGTGTGTTGTTGGCAGCATGCGTTGTCTAATCAATCGTTGCCAATCTTCACATAGTTAAATTACAATGCATAACATAACCTATAAAATAACACCATATTTTTGACAGTCAAAATCGGAACAGCCTTGGTGGGAGGGGGGGGGGGATCGTTGGAGGATAGAGAGATAATAGTTTAACTCTAACATATAGAGTTTTTTTTAGGTTACAAAATTTAATTTTAAGAAGTTCCACAAAAATCGATCCTCCAAGAATCCAATATAGAGGGATAAATGAATTCAAAGTTTATTTTAGTGTTTTTTTAAATTTATGCAAGTACCTTACATGTTTTGTGAGAAACACTAGTAAGTTTATTTTTAAGTTTCTTACTTTTCATCTTATAATAACAAAAAAAAAGAATTCTTTCTGAGTCTTTACAAGCGCCTGAAGTCTTTACGAACTAGGACAGGGTCGTGGATATTTCAAAACGAAAGGTTTTTTTCGTTTAATTACGCATATTTTTTCAGAGAATTATTGATTTTTTCAAACTAAAAAATTTGGGAGGTAAAGGAAGGTATGTCCGTGATAAAATTACGTTTTTATTGATTTGTCTGTCATTAACCAGTATCCGCACTAGCCAATTTATAGCAGTAAACTATACTACTGTGGGATAACTGAAATAGCATTGTTATTTATTTTGAATCCATATTGTTCATAAGAAAATATATTATTCTAAATTTGGCAGGTGACTCGTGAGAGGGATAGGTAATTTCGTGATAATGGTAAGGTAACTTCGTGAATGAAAAAATACAGTACTTACTACTAATTTATCACACCAGAAATACATATCATCTTAGCAATTAATGAATGTCACAGTAATGTACTCTTCATTTTAGTCTTTACTCGGAATTCCCATTTCATCAGTGCAGCAACCGTAACTGATCGGAATTTCTTGTTGTAAAATCCTTCAAGGATCTCCAGGGAACACCTGCTCGTTTTGATGCTTGATAAACTGACATTTTCTGCTCTGTTACCATTTTAGCAGCTGTGACTAACTGTTTTAATTCATATTGCCGGTATTTTGTTTTTTTCTTTTGGCATATTGACTGATAATGCAAAGGGGAATATTGAATTACAAGAGGGGTCAGGTAATTTCGTGATGCCTTAAATTAGAAAAACATATGCAAATCTAGAGAATAAATTTAATTCTGAATAATTTCGTTGGTATAAGTTATGGTTTAATGCTCAAGTGCACACTTAACTCACTACAGGCATAACTATCAAGTCACACAGTAACTTAATGCATTATCAGTAAAGTAATTTCGTGATACCCTAAATTAAATAATTAATTAATAATTAACATAATAGCTTGATAGTAAATTTAATCCTGAACAAATTTCTTCATATGGAATGTTGTGTTAAATTGGTCAGTTTACCTGCTACAGGCGAAAATGTAAGAGCGCACGCAGTCAAACGTTTTTGTTTTGACAAACAAGGTAAGAAAAGTACTTAACGAATTAAGCGATAACAGTTCGTACTTTCACATAATTATTTTCCTAATCATACATGCCGACACTACACACCTAAAGCTATAATTTGATACTAAACACATATATCTTAACTTATTATTAGCGTTTGAATCTTTATAATAACAGACACAGCACAAAACCTGCCACCACTATGGAAGAAAACACCTCACTACAAAAAGAAGGTTTGGTTGTGTCCGCTAGACCGCGATAAAAACCAATGCAAGTACCTAGACATATGTTGAGAACTCAGGGAACTAACTACTGAAGTTGAAACGCTTAGTCTGCAATAGGGAAGTTCATGATACTTATTCAAAGATTTATCACGAACTTACCTATATCACGAAGATACCTCTCTTTACCCTACTTTTATTAATATTCGGGATGCCGGGACATGCTCCTTGAAATTGGGACTGTCCCGATTCTTTCGGGACTTCTGGTCACCGTAAGTATAGAGGAACATTGATACATTTTCACTTTATGTACACAGCTTATTCTGTGCCGATTTGGGAAGTTAGCACACAACATCTGTACAATTTCGAGTCCCGGTGCTGGGAATTCAGAATTCAAAGATTGGCATGGACCTTGTGTTTCAACCCTTGTTCTGCGAAACTTCAACAACCTGGTTCCGCGAATATTTCAAAGATCAGCTTTACGAAGAAGGTTTCAACAAACCTCAATTCTGAGAATATTGGTTCTGCGAACACTCCTACTGATCAGCTTTACGAAGAAGTTTTGGACAAGCCTCAATTCCGAGAATATTGTTAAATAACTAAACCCTGGAAAAATTTCAGTTACCTAGCTACATGGGGGGATTTTCAACGTACCACCTGTAATCATGTTAAGTTACCCTAGTCATGGCAAATTTTCACCCTAATTATTGTTACGGCTGTGAGTTTGTGACATCACTCGCCGTTTGAGTCACAACTGCCCCAGGGGCTGGGCTGTGGCTTGCCTCCTGTATTGCGCGCGCCTTATGCAACAGGGCTACTACAGACAAAGGGATAGTCCAGAAGATTCGTGACTGGACCAGCGGTGGAAACCTCGAGGAGCCGTGGACTCTGGATGGATCTAGAACCATTTATTGAGTCACCGGCCTGCTATATAAGAGTGACCCGTGAAGCAGTTGTCGTTGTGTTTTACGAGCTAGTGCGAGCGATTATCTTGTGCGACAGAAGTGTGGTGACGAAGTGCTGTGCGAGTTACGAAATCCTGTGACATTGTTTCTCCCAGCTTGTGAACAGCGAACATAAAGTGCTCGTAAGTAACTGTATTTGTTGTACCTGAGGAAGAGGGGCAGGTAGCTTCTGCCAAGGCCACCGGACTCATTAGGACGGATTAACTTCTGTGGTCTGTTGCAAGTGAAAGGGGCCAAGGGCGCATAAGGAAGAGACTTGAGGAAACTGGAGAAGGCTCCTAATTACTTGTATTTGCTGATTAGTGTAATTTTCTGGCCACAATAAAGTTAATTATTTCTTTAAGCAGTAATTAGTGTTGTGCTTTGTACTGTCCCCGTTTACCTGGACAGTAGGCTGTCAGATATCCGCCCCCTCAATCGGATTGCCAATTATCAATCGCACCGGCACAGTTACATCAATGAAAATGGCACTGACAGATACTATCGAGATAAGAGCACAGAAATTCACTGGAAATCATTGTGGAACACACCAAAATAGACGGGGGTTTATACTTACCGTTGCTTACCTCTTAATTATCTCGGGGTTTGAGTTGACAACAGGATCACTAAAAGTCTGTTCACACAATAATCTCCGCCATGACATTTAAAAATGAACCAGAAACGAAGACGAGAACTTTGAACTGTACAAAAGCTTTATTTCTAATAAAGGATCTGATTTTCCTAACACAACAAAATATACGTGGCTATCAGTAGCCCAAGTCAATCTGACTACGTCCTCCAGTAGGACTTGCAAAATTATTATACAACATGATATAAAACATTTTAGCTCCCAAGAGCTCCAAATACCGTAATATTTATAACACTATTGGATTGGAAAAGGACGTCAGGGTGTGACATATATAGAGCATTTGTTTCCTTTTAATAAACAAGAGAATGATATTTATAGTCGCAAGGCCGGAGTGTACGACCTCACTCTCTGAAAACCATATGTTGACACAGCTGCGGGCTACCTTCCAGCCTGACGCATACTGGTCAAATGCACTCCCTTCTCACACGCTATGTTACGTAAGAGCACAGCCTGCACTCTCAAGCTTTTAAATGTCTTACAAGACAACTCACATTATATTTACGCAAATCTTTCAAGAACTTTGATCACATCCTAATGGATCATTACATAAATTTCTTAAACTTGTTAACTTCAATCCAAATGTTTAATTAGCTCTTAAATGTTTATAACAAAATCACATAAATTATTTATAACAATTAGAAATTGTTTATAATATTTGTCAAAGACAATAAAAATATTCTAAGCACGCCTTTAACATCACTCTCGTTTCACATTATTTTCAAAAATATTTACAACAATTATTTACAATATTAATGTTTAAATTGTTTAAATTATTAATTTAATAAATACATTAGCCACATGTTCATTCGGTTGGTAATTTTATAATCCTGTTTAATATAATCGACCAATGAAGGTTAGTTATACATGTTAATGTCACAATCCGGTTTAATAAAGTTTTTAATAATGATTTGTGACGGCAACCTTCATTCAACATCTTGTCTCAAATTCTTTCAAAACTCGTGTTAATTATAACAGTAAATCACTTGATTAATTTTCAACGAACTATAACAATCTTACTACAGCGGAAAATCCTTCGCTAACAAGTTAATGCACAATCTGCATTAAAAATATGCCCAAAATCATCATATATTAATCTATATGGCATTTAAAACTTTCACATCACTTACAAAACTTCCACAAATAATTCTTTAACATTTATTCCTGTGGGAACCTCCTTCATATTCAAGGGCATTATATTTCAGCGACTTTCAACACGCGCTGCACTAGCGATTATACATTCATAGTTCCACTTAAAAATTTTATAATCATAAATTGTTTCAAAACTGTTTTTCTATTTAACCTTCGTAGATTTCATTCATGAACTGAAATGAAGTCAAAACTTGCCAATCACAAACAAATTTAATAGTGAATACGCTTATATACGCCTATCTGGTCTATCAAAATTTAAGACTAACATCTTAAAAGAAATTGTAGTATGAAAATACTATCTTCAAATAAAGTGCGACTAAAATGCAAAGTAGTCGAATAGAATCCAATTAGACTGGGGAATGCAAACATCGTTATATAATTCTCTAATTGAGAAAAACTCCTAACAAAAGTACTTGACTTTAATGCATTCAATAATTCATTATTCACATTACTCTTTCACAAAATTGTCTATGATGCAATGTTCATTCATAACTGACGATAAATGTCTGTGTTGCAATCAATACAAATAACGACTAGTATTTCCAAGATCGTCGATAACGTAAGATTTTAACGCTCTAAAATCATTTAAATGTTCTTCCTTCTTGATGATGACAGAAAATTGTTCAAAGTAATTAAACTGGGGTTGAATTACTTTAATAAAGTGACACGCTGTCTGAATTTAAATCTGCCATAACAATCATTAACTTACAGTCAAATCGTGACTACAAAAAAAAATATTAATTACTGAAAAATCTAAATATCAGTCTCAACTGATTCAAAATCGTTAACTATGCCCATGACATAACAATGTCTTAATAAATCGTCGAAAAATGCACAACTCAACAAGGTGTACTGAGAATAAGAATCTCAACAAGAAAATAAGGCAAAATACATGAGGATAAAAATATGGGAAAAATGGTTGCTCAAACATTACTAGGTTACTCAAATACAATAAACGTTCACGACTACCTTATCTGCCGATTGACGTTCCAGAGGAAAATTCCCCAAAGAAGACTGCTGATGGATCCATTTCACCACGTTAAAGCTGAGCTCCATCCTCGAAATAGGAAATAGCACCCTCGGAGAATCGAACTGCTTCCTTCTCCGTGAATCGCTCTGCTCCTCGAATACGAATAGACATCCTTCCGGCAATAATCTTCATTGTGAGTCGGGACTACCCTGACCTCTCTTGAAAAATTCCCTGAAGTTCCAGTAGACAGTCATCATGAAGTTTTGTAGAAATTTCCGAAGAAATTATTCATATTCAGAGTATGAAATTGTTTCTATGGCTGTTCGATGATATTCAGCCTTTAATTACGAAACATGGGTGTAGATGGTATTCACCGCATGTTCGCTTATGTGGAATAGCAATTAGCGAAGTTCCATGTCGCTATCTTACTCCAATGAAGTATGTCCCAATTGCAATAAGCCTTCTTAGCCTTCCATTTGCACTTCAGTTGTAGTGTCAGAAGAACAAACTGCCGTATTCAAATGCTCCATTATACTGTATAGTTCTGTAAGCAAGCAATCTGAAGTCTTTCTACTCCATTCACAGCGTTAGCCTTGCTTTGATTCTGGCTTATACAAAAGTGTTTCTCTAGTGGTGAGATAATCACTTTTGCCAGTCGTATAAAATAGCTAATATCTTTTGAAGTACTCGGTCGAAATTGTTCAGCTTTTCTCTATAATTGCATGTAGTACTGCACAATACAATTATGTTATCGTAGACCGCTAACTGTTTGAAGTTAAACTTATAGAAGCTTTCTAAGGTCTGTTTCAACTTCACCTAGTTTGACCTGTATCTCGTTAACAAAGTGGCCTCGCCACGCGTTATAAAAACGATTCTTTTCACTTGCTGTTCACTTTGATGTCTCACTATATTGAATATATAAGAAAATGACTTTCACAAATACTTCGATGATCTGAGCATTAGATCTCACAATGATCAGCGAACGAAAGAGAAGAGAAGAGGCTCCTCTCTTCTGCGCAAGCCCTTTTATTACCTTCTCGAGGGGCGTTACCATCCCTTCCAAAGCGTGATACTGCGTCATCGCTAGAACTTCCAACTTCGTTAATACATGACGGATTTTCAAAATTCAAAAACTGAAAATAAATTTCACCAAAATTCCAAATCAATGCTTTTACTGCAAATGGATTTCCATAATTCTGCATTCCAAAAGTCATAAAAATACCATAGTTTCAGCAATCTCCGTCTTCCTTTAAACTATCGTTCATTGGTTCATGCCTCTCCTCCAATAGCATAGTTTCTTCCTCAGCAGAATTCCTCGTTTCCTGCGACTGCGTCGTACATCTTGGAACATTCTGGACTAAAATGCTGACGTCACTGAGAATCTCAGCTCAAGTAGCTTGCTGGCATAACATTTACGTCATCCGTGCTTACGTCATGACTACCCACGTCATAACTATGACAGCCATAACTCTAATCATAATTTCAAATATAGCCACCGTGGTCTCTACATAATTCAATTACGGGGGCATTCTCCTCCCACCACGTTTTAAAAACAGTTGCAAATTGTTTTTAAACTCAGTGTTACAAGTATCTCAACTCTCTTGAACACGAAATTGAATTATTACTGGCTTACTCTAGGATAGTATTTTTTTAAATTTCCAGCATTGAACTTGCCGTAAACGACATTATTCTCATCATCGTAGAGTTCATAACAGTTGTTTCCATAAGCGTTTGTAATCCTAAACGGCCCCAGGAACACTAATCCAAATTTGGGGTAGATTTTCTTGGTCATATCAGCCTTGACAGGTCTGCGTAATAATACAAGATTTCCAACTTGAAAGGGTGTACCAAAACGTTTTCCAGCTACTCTCTTCAATCGTTTCTCTGCTGCTTTCTGGAGTTGTTCCTTTGCCTTGTCAATCCTCTGCTGTCTTCCTATGTCGGGATCTCTCGGTATGTGGTTGAAAAGATTATCCCACGGCCTTTCTGGGTTTCTTCCTAGATGAAGTCGCATTGGCACTTCTCCTGTGCTCTCCTGCACTGTAGAGTTCAGACATTCCTCAATAAGGGGTACAAATCTCACCCAACCAGAATGATCATTAGGACAGAAAATTCGACAGAATTTCGAAAATTCAGCCATATATCTTTCTGAGGAATTCGATTCAGGGTAACGCACGCTTGAAAATAAGTGCTTAATGCCAAGCCTTTCCATATCCGCTGCAAATTCCACGGACGTAAACTGCGTTCCATGATCCGACAGTAGATATTCCGGTATACCAGCTTTAGGAAATACAGCATTTTCCAGTCTGCTTACTACGTTCCTCGTGTTAGCTTTCTGCATGGGACTCATTGTAACAAATTTTGAGAAAACATCCACGGTCACCAACAAGTACTGGTTACCCTGGTATCCCTTCGGACAGGGGCCAAATATATCCGTCGCCATAAGTTCGTTTGGCTTAGAAGGAATCATCGCCTTCGGTTTTCCCTTTAATAAAGCAGAAGCATACTTTGCTCTTTGACATTTGTCACAGGATCTAATGACCTTGGCAATGCTGGAACGCATGTTAGTCCAGATAAATCTCTCTTTAAGTGTATTAAGAGTTTTATCTAAACCGGCATGTCCAGTTGCATGATGAGCTACCCACACTAAATTGACAACAAGTTTAAGTGGCACGACTATTCGAAGTTTTGTATGCGCAGGGTCAGCATACTTGCATACAATGTCTCCACTCAAGACAAAATGTCGTGAATTTCTCCGTGTAGTCTCATAGTCAACATCCGTATTGTCCATGTAACCCTTGAGGAACCTGTACATTTTCCTTATTGGAGCGTGTCTCTTCTGTGACACACCGATTCGGGCTAACCTCCTAACGGTTTCTTCATCTTCTTGCTCCAATTGTACATGGTGTATCTGCACATTTTTAATAGGGTTACGTGATAGAGCATCAGCCAGTAAGTTATCTTTCCCAGGCTGGTGGACGATAGTAGCGTTAAACTGTTGGGTGAACAAAGCCCAACGTGTCAATCTATCACTCGACATGTCAGTTTGCAACATAAACTGTAGTGCTTTATGGTCAGTAATAATGATGACCTTATGTCCCAGCAGGATTTTCTTCCAGGCTTGTAAAGCTGTCACAAAAGCTAACGCTTCAAGCTCTGTCGTGAAGTAGTTTTCCTCGTGCTTTTTCAACTTCCGACTAGTGAACGCAATGTAGTGCTTGTTGCCTGCCTCGTCTTTCTGGTATAAGACTGCACTAATGCCTATTCTTGATGCATCAGACTCAATATAGAACACCTTCTCAAAGTCTGGGTACTCCAGTTTCACATTATTTTTGAGCATCTCTTTTGCTTTCTCAAAAGCCTCGTCTGCAGCGGTACTCCATTTCCATCTGTTGTTCTTCTTGAGTAAGTCATACAGAGGAGCCATAATTTCCGAGTATCTTGGACAGTGACTGCTAATAAATTGGCATGCACCTACAAATTCTCTGACTTGTTTTACCTTAGTTGGCTTTGGAAATCTCGTGATCGCATCTACTTTTTTCATGTTTGGATGATATCCATCTTTATCAATAGTATGCCCCAAGTAATTTATCTCCTTCTTCAAAAATTGACATTTTCCAAAGTTCACCTTTATGTTGGCCTCCCTTAAATTCTCGAACAACTTTCTCAAGTGCACTAAATGTTCTGCGGCGCTGGGTGAAGATACGATTAAATCGTCAATGTAGCAGATTACATTTTCTTTCACTTCGTCAGTGAGTTTACTATCAAGTGCTCGAATAAGTGCTGGTCCACTGTTAACCATTCCAAAAGGCATTCTGGCAAAGACCCATGACGTCTGGTCAAATAGGAATCCAGTGTACTGCATACTATCCTCTTCTAATTGAACTTGATAAAATGAAGACGTCAAGTCAAGAACGCTGAAACAAGCTCTTCCTTTGAATTTCCGAAGCAGATCTCTAATCTTGGGTGGTCTGTCATTTTCTGGAAGAATCTTCAAGTTGATGGTCCTGGCATCGAGACAAAGACGTATCTGACCATTACTTTTCTTCACTACTGTGATGGGGTTTATATAAGACGACGCCTGTTTTCTAATAATCCCGTCTACCTCCATTTTTCTGATTAACCCTCGTACTTCTTGATAGTATTTCTCAGGAATGGGGTATATTCTCTTCTGGTAAGGGGTTTCATCTGTCAGTCTTATCTTGTACTTATAATCCTTAATCAATCCAGGCTTTTCATCGAAAATATCTTGGAATTCCTTTATCAGATCCTCAAATTCCCCCTGAATTTCTTCAAATCCTTCAGTTTTTCTACTGGGTATTTCTTCTAAATTTTCCACTTCATTAATTATTGTATTCAAAATTTCTTCCCTAAGGTCTATATCCAGACTGTTTTTCACGTCCTGTTCTTCTATCTCTTCTGTGATTATGTACCCATCATTAAAGCTAATACTTCTGTTCTTCATGTCAATAATAGCTCCGACCTTCGATATAAAATCGATTCCAAGCACCATATCAAAATTGATCTTGCTCACCACAATGAAGATCTGTTCATAATTCCTTCCATTGATCTCAAAGTTCAATAACACTTGAATCTTGCATTTCACTGCCTTATCTTGGAATATCCCTCTCACTTTGACGGTAGAAACAGGTAGAACTGTCATGTTCTCTCCTCTTAGCAGACTTGGATAACACTCCTCTGAAATGATGGAAATAATAGCACCAGTATCCAGCAGGGCTTTGTACTGCTGTCCATCTATCCGTACAGCAATAATCGGTAAGGCACATGGTCTTTCCTCTTTAACAATACCCCTCTCTTCTAGTAAATCTTCATCGGTAACTTCGTATATCTCATTAATCGTAATCAGGTGTGGTGTGGCAATGTATTTACAGGTTCTCACTGACGTTGAGAAATCGGCGTTTTTTTTTTTTTGTGTTACCGACCTCAAGATTCTGTTGGCTCGTAGAAGGCCCAGGATCGATTACAACATCCTGCCTTTTCCTTTGATTGTCAGTTTCTTTATCCCTTAATTCTTTTAAGTATTGCTGGCTTTCCTTTTCTCTTTGCTGATATTGCTCAGGTGTCATAACCTGACTTTGAGTATTCTGGTTTCTATTTTGGTTTTGGTTATTCCTATTATAGTTACGATTATACCCATTGTTGTTATAATATCTGCCTCTTCCATTATAGTTTCCTCGGTTGTAGTTCCAACCTCTTCTCTGTTGATATGGTCGGTAACCTTGTGATCTGTAATTTCTAAACTGATTATTCCTGTGAGGACCTACATTGTCAGTTTTCTCCTCCTCTGGCTTGTCAGTTTGTTGGACTTGGTCCATGTATACCGTATTGATTTCCTTATACTCTTGCCTTTGACCTTTCTGGACTACGTTAGGCATTGGACTTGTGTAGTCTAACCTTCTTAGTAATTCATCCATGCTGGATAAATCCCTGATGTTGGACGAAATTATAAGTCTCCTCACCTCAACTGGCAGCATACGAGAAATCGCATCTATTAGTTGCTCCGTGGACAATGGTGGTTGCAAAAATCTCAAGCGGGACAACTGACTCGTAAAGAAATCAGCGTACCTCGTTGGAAGAGTACCTGAGTATTTTCTTGAATATACCTCCGCTCTTAACGAATTCTGCGCTTCTATGGACCAAAATCGTTTGATTAATGCCTCTGCAAACTCGTCAAAGTTGCTGAATGTATATCTAAAAGCTCTAAACCATTCAAGGGGTCCTCCAATCAGATATCTCTCTACAATCTTCATCTCTCTCTCTCTGGGAATGTGAGCTTCGATGAAATAATCTTTGAGATTCCTTACATACTCTATAGGTGTCAAACTATCAGTGTTACTGAATTTTTGTGGTTTGTCCTCGAAATTCCTAATGACCGTCACGTTCCTTGGATATGAATCCGGATAGTTTTTCCCACTATCTCGATAATTCCACTCAGATTCCATATTCCTCTCGTCATCCTCCTCTCTGAATCTGGATACACGTTCTTCAGGAGTCACGTCTCTTTCTTCTAGATCTAGGTGACATCTTCTGGTATGCTTCCTGTTCAATTCGCAAGCTAAGCCTTCTGTATCCTTGTCGGTGATTTCTGTTAAGACTTTCTTGACTATCTCTTCCTTGTAGTTCTCCATTAAACTAGCCTCTCCTAACTTCAAATTTTTCAGTTTACTCGTCGTTTCGTTTACATCCGAGACAACTTTATGCATCTGATCCTCTAATGTAGATTTTAAAGTTTGCATATCCTGATCTAGTTGTGTTCTATCGTCAACTTGTTTTTCGGATAGCGAATTTATCCTGACGCTTAAATCTTTTCTAATCTGTACTACCTCATTGTTAATTTCTATCTGCGTACTGGCAAGTTTTCTTTCAATCCTTTCCTGAATTTGGGTTACATGTTCCCCACTTGACTTATTCCACTCGTCTTTCCATACCGCTACGTTTGCTGTTAACATCTCGGCTATGTCTACTTCGATATCCTCTTTTAATACTCTATTGTGGTCTAATACCTGTGTTCTCATGACCTCTACGTCATACTTCAACTCTGCTAAAGACGTTGTTGTTCTAACCGATTCATCGACTAACCTAGTCGTTAATGCAGTTATATTACGCGTACAAAGAGTTTTTGAGTTTTCGATTTCTTCCCTGACTTTATTTACATCAGTTTGGACTTTAGTGATGTCTACGAAAACTGTGTTGACCTCTACCTGAATCTTAGTTACATCACTTTGCACCTCAGTTATATCCGCATGAATATTGTTAATGTCTACCTGAACATTGGATACATCTGTTCTAGCTTTTTGAATTTCTTTTTGGACTTCCTCGACCTTGTCTTGGACAGTCGCTACATCGTTTTTGACAACAACAACTTCGGCTCTAGCACAAGAAATATCCCCTCGGACATTAGCTACATCTAGATTTAACATTGTAAGGTCCCTCTGTACCTTAGACACATCATTTTTAACATCAGACACATTTGTGCGGATGTCACTTACAGTATTTTCAATTCCTAGGGTATTAATCTGTAAACGCGACATATTATCCTCCAAATTAGCAGCACTAGTTTGGATACCCTTCAAACTTTCACCCATGCTAGCTGTCAAATTAGCAGACAAAGTACTAACATTCTCCTCCATTCTTGTATTTAAATTAGCAGACAAATTACTAACATTCTCCTCCATTCTTGCATTTAAATTAGCAGACAAATTACTATTATTCTCCTTCATGCTTTCATTCAGCATCTGCTTCATATTGCTAGTCATGCTAGCAGACATCTCCTCTAACATTTTCTTCAAACTTTCATCTGCCATTACAATATTATTATTCAAATTGGATTGCTGTAGGGACATACATCAAAAGAGCAAAATAACAACGTTTGAGCAACACTTTTCACCATATATATAATTTTGATCAATTTTCTGTCTTAAATCTAACTTATAACTACCTTATAATTAATATTCGAAGATACTTCATGTTGAAACAAACTCAAGCACATGTTCAAATTTCTCTGGCTCATTTTAAAATATCCTAACACAAATAATTTACATTTACAATCCAAATAATTAATTTTATCTTTAATATGACTAAAGTGTCATAAGCCGGTCAAATAAAATAAGATTCCAGATTATAGGCGATTTTTCTAAGTTTCCTGCCCATTTAACCTTTCTCAAGTTGTATAAGATCTGATCTTTTCTGAGAGTAATTTTCCTAATACAATACAACATTTAATTCCTATATAATCACACTCTTAAATACTACAATTGGCCTAGACATCTAACAAAGAATCAACCTCTTTATTTGAGTCTAATCGAACCTCACGTTTTAGGTTTGTCAATCTTTCTGGTGTTCAACCTGGTAATCCAGTTTTGTCGAATTCGTCCCACATATTAGGGTCAATCTTACTGTTGACTCAGCCCCACGCTCTTGGATCGCCAATCTTTCTGTCCCCGTTTACCTGGACAGTAGGCTGTCAGATATCCGCCCCCTCAATCGGATTGCCAATTATCAATCGCACCGGCACAGTTACATCAATGAAAATGGCACTGACAGATACTATCGAGATAAGAGCACAGAAATTCACTGGAAATCATTGTGGAACACACCAAAATAGACGGGGGTTTATACTTACCGTTGCTTACCTCTTAATTATCTCGGGGTTTGAGTTGACAACAGGATCACTAAAAGTCTGTTCACACAATAATCTCCGCCATGACATTTAAAAATGAACCAGAAACGAAGACGAGAACTTTGAACTGTACAAAAGCTTTATTTCTAATAAAGGATCTGATTTTCCTAACACAACAAAATATACGTGGCTATCAGTAGCCCAAGTCAATCTGACTACGTCCTCCAGTAGGACTTGCAAAATTATTATACAACATGATATAAAACATTTTAGCTCCCAAGAGCTCCAAATACCGTAATATTTATAACACTATTGGATTGGAAAAGGACGTCAGGGTGTGACATATATAGAGCATTTGTTTCCTTTTAATAAACAAGAGAATGATATTTATAGTCGCAAGGCCGGAGTGTACGACCTCACTCTCTGAAAACCATATGTTGACACAGCTGCGGGCTACCTTCCAGCCTGACGCATACTGGTCAAATGCACTCCCTTCTCACACGCTATGTTACGTAAGAGCACAGCCTGCACTCTCAAGCTTTTAAATGTCTTACAAGACAACTCACATTATATTTACGCAAATCTTTCAAGAACTTTGATCACATCCTAATGGATCATTACATAAATTTCTTAAACTTGTTAACTTCAATCCAAATGTTTAATTAGCTCTTAAATGTTTATAACAAAATCACATAAATTATTTATAACAATTAGAAATTGTTTATAATATTTGTCAAAGACAATAAAAATATTCTAAGCACGCCTTTAACATCACTCTCGTTTCACATTATTTTCAAAAATATTTACAACAATTATTTACAATATTAATGTTTAAATTGTTTAAATTATTAATTTAATAAATACATTAGCCACATGTTCATTCGGTTGGTAATTTTATAATCTTGTTTAATATAATCGACCAATGAAGGTTAGTTATACATGTTAATGTCACAATCCGGTTTAATAAAGTTTTTAATAATGATTTGTGACGGCAACCTTCATTCAACATCTTGTCTCAAATTCTTTCAAAACTCGTGTTAATTATAACAGTAAATCACTTGATTAATTTTCAACGAACTATAACAATCTTACTACAGCGGAAAATCCTTCGCTAACAAGTTAATGCACAATCTGCATTAAAAATATGCCCAAAATCATCATATATTAATCTATATGGCATTTAAAACTTTCACATCACTTACAAAACTTCCACAAATAATTCTTTAACATTTATTCCTGTGGGAACCTCCTTCATATTCAAGGGCATTATATTTCAGCGACTTTCAACACGCGCTGCACTAGCGATTATACATTCATAGTTCCACTTAAAAATTTTATAATCATAAATTGTTTCAAAACTGTTTTTCTATTTAACCTTCGTAGATTTCATTCATGAACTGAAATGAAGTCAAAACTTGCCAATCACAAACAAATTTAATAGTGAATACGCTTATATACGCCTATCTGGTCTATCAAAATTTAAGACTAACATCTTAAAAGAAATTGTAGTATGAAAATACTATCTTCAAATAAAGTGCGACTAAAATGCAAAGTAGTCGAATAGAATCCAATTAGACTGGGGAATGCAAACATCGTTATATAATTCTCTAATTGAGAAAAACTCCTAACAAAAGTACTTGACTTTAATGCATTCAATAATTCATTATTCACATTACTCTTTCACAAAATTGTCTATGATGCAATGTTCATTCATAACTGACGATAAATGTCTGTGTTGCAATCAATACAAATAACGACTAGTATTTCCAAGATCGTCGATAACGTAAGATTTTAACGCTCTAAAATCATTTAAATGTTCTTCCTTCTTGATGATGACAGAAAATTGTTCAAAGTAATTAAACTGGGGTTGAATTACTTTAATAAAGTGACACGCTGTCTGAATTTAAATCTGCCATAAAAATCATTAACTTACAGTCAAATCGTGACTACAAAAAAAAATATTAATTACTGAAAAATCTAAATATCAGTCTCAACTGATTCAAAATCGTTAACTATGCCCATGACATAACAATGTCTTAATAAATCGTCGAAAAATGCACAACTCAACAAGGTGTACTGAGAATAAGAATCTCAACAAGAAAATAAGGCAAAATACATGAGGATAAAAATATGGGAAAAATGGTTGCTCAAACATTACTAGGTTACTCAAATACAATAAACGTTCACGACTACCTTATCTGCCGATTGACGTTCCAGAGGAAAATTCCCCAAAGAAGACTGCTGATGGATCCATTTCACCACGTTAAAGCTGAGCTCCATCCTCGAAATAGGAAATAGCACCCTCGGAGAATCGAACTGCTTCCTTCTCCGTGAATCGCTCTGCTCCTCGAATACGAATAGACATCCTTCCGGCAATAATCTTCATTGTGAGTCGGGACTACCCTGACCTCTCTTGAAAAATTCCCTGAAGTTCCAGTAGACAGTCATCATGAAGTTTTGTAGAAATTTCCGAAGAAATTATTCATATTCAGAGTATGAAATTGTTTCTATGGCTGTTCGATGATATTCAGCCTTTAATTACGAAACATGGGTGTAGATGGTATTCACCGCATGTTCGCTTATGTGGAATAGCAATTAGCGAAGTTCCATGTCGCTATCTTACTCCAATGAAGTATGTCCCAATTGCAATAAGCCTTCTTAGCCTTCCATTTGCACTTCAGTTGTAGTGTCAGAAGAACAAACTGCCGTATTCAAATGCTCCATTATACTGTATAGTTCTGTAAGCAAGCAATCTGAAGTCTTTCTACTCCATTCACAGCGTTAGCCTTGCTTTGATTCTGGCTTATACAAAAGTGTTTCTCTAGTGGTGAGATAATCACTTTTGCCAGTCGTATAAAATAGCTAATATCTTTTGAAGTACTCGGTCGAAATTGTTCAGCTTTTCTCTATAATTGCATGTAGTACTGCACAATACAATTATGTTATCGTAGACCGCTAACTGTTTGAAGTTAAACTTATAGAAGCTTTCTAAGGTCTGTTTCAACTTCACCTAGTTTGACCTGTATCTCGTTAACAAAGTGGCCTCGCCACGCGTTATAAAAACGATTCTTTTCACTTGCTGTTCACTTTGATGTCTCACTATATTGAATATATAAGAAAATGACTTTCACAAATACTTCGATGATCTGAGCATTAGATCTCACAATGATCAGCGAACGAAAGAGAAGAGAAGAGGCTCCTCTCTTCTGCGCAAGCCCTTTTATTACCTTCTCGAGGGGCGTTACCATCCCTTCCAAAGCGTGATACTGCGTCATCGCTAGAACTTCCAACTTCGTTAATACATGACGGATTTTCAAAATTCAAAAACTGAAAATAAATTTCACCAAAATTCCAAATCAATGCTTTTACTGCAAATGGATTTCCATAATTCTGCATTCCAAAAGTCATAAAAATACCATAGTTTCAGCAATCTCCGTCTTCCTTTAAACTATCGTTCATTGGTTCATGCCTCTCCTCCAATAGCATAGTTTCTTCCTCAGCAGAATTCCTCGTTTCCTGCGACTGCGTCGTACATCTTGGAACATTCTGGACTAAAATGCTGACGTCACTGAGAATCTCAGCTCAAGTAGCTTGCTGGCATAACATTTACGTCATCCGTGCTTACGTCATGACTACCCACGTCATAACTATGACAGCCATAACTCTAATCATAATTTCAAATATAGCCACCGTGGTCTCTACATAATTCAATTACGGGGGCAGTACCCCCACCGTAATCCAGTTAACAAAAGTGCCACTAGGGGGTGGCACGTAACAACTGGTGTCAGAAGCCGGATTACGAACTCAAGCACAACACCTGACGGTCCTGGTTTCAAAACCCGAGCAGGTCATTTTCTCTAATTTTCCTGTGAGTGCATGCCCTTTACAAGACAAACAACTAAAATGGAGGAGAAATTGGCAGCATTGCTAGAAAAGTTAAATGGCATGGAAACCAAATTAGAAGACGGCCAGAAGAATTTAACCAAGGACCTAACTGCCAAATTAGAAGACGGCCAGAAGAAGATGGAAGACGGTCAAAATAAGTTAGCGGAGGACCTGAAGAAGATGGAGAACGGCCAGAAGAAGATGGAGGATGGCCAGAAGAAGTTAGCAGAGGACCTGAAGGACAGCCAGAATAAGTTAGCAGAGGACCTAACCGCCAAATTTCAGGATGGCCAGAAAAATCTGGAAGAGTGCCTGCTGACGAAATTAGAGGAGAGCCAAAGGAAATTAGAACAGGGCCTACGTGAGGAAGTCGCAGCAGTGGAAAAGAAGTTCGACGCCTTACAAGTGGAAGTTGCCGAGCTGCGCCAACGCCCGCTGATGGGGGTGGAGGAGAAATTCAACGCCTTACAAAAAGAAGTTGCCGAGCTGCGCCAACGCCCACTGACGGGGGTGGAAGAGGAATTCAACGCTCTACGAGAGGAAGTTGCCGAGCTGCGCCAACGCCCGCCCACCGTTACACCGGGAATATCAGGAACGGGACATAGCAGAGTGACGCCCCCAACCTTCGACGGAAAGGTCCCGTGGAGCACCTACTTACGTCAGTTCGAGGCAGCCTGTTCCATAAATAACTGGAACAACACAGAAAAGGCTACAGCTCTCATTGTAGCGCTGAGAGGCGACGCCCTTAACGTCCTTCAGGCCATCCCGACTGGATCCCAGGACTACGCTTCACTGATCGCCCATATGGAGTCCCGATATGGAGATAGCCATCTTCAGCAGGCCTACCAGATGCAGCTCCGGACCCGGGTACAGAAGAACGCGGAAACCCTGCAGGAGTTCGAGATGGACATCGCACGCCTCGTAAGGCTCGCCTATCCAACAGCGCCGGCCGACTTTCTGGAACAGATTGCGACGCAGACCTTCACCGACGGGCTACGGGACTCGGACACTCAACAGGCGCTGCGACTCGCGCGCAATAAGACCCTGGCAGATGCGCTGAGCCACGCACTTGAATTCGAGACGGCAAAACAGGCATCTAGAATGCACGCGCGGGTGCGTCAAGTGGACGTCGACGAACCAGTAAAAACCAACGAGACCAAGCCCCTGGCCGACGAATTGATGGAGGCGCTAAGCCGTTTCTTCGACAGTCGCGCCACTACCAGCAACGACACAGCCGGAAGACAACCGGAGAGGCGGCCTGGTAGAGGACTACCGACCTGCTGGGCCTGCGGTAAGAAAGGCCACCTGAGCAAGGACTGCGGTGATCGCCGCCGCCGAGGGTATCCGACGGGAAATCAGTCGTCTGAAGACCGCGCCGCCCAGGGAAACGAGTATTAGCCAGCCTTGGGGGGCAAAGGTTGGCTTGTGACAGTCGTCAAGCCCCGGCAGTCCAAGTGCGTGTGACGAAGTTACGGAGGGACAATAGCAGCCTGATGGTCGACGGAGTCATCAACGGGGTGAGCTGGCCCATGCTGATCGACACGGGAGCATCGAGGACCATCGTCAATCCCACTGTGATCCCGAAGTGGAGAGTGCAACCCACACAAAGGAACCTCCAGCTAATAACCGCGACCGGAGAGACCGCACCGGTACATGGCGAAGCATCACTGGAGTTCGTCATTGGTCGACGGGTGATAAAGCATCCAGTGCTTGTGGCTGACGTATCAAACGAAGTGATCATCGGACTGGACTTCCTGGACCAGAACAACATCATCTTGGACCTGAGTACCAACACTCTGCACTTCGGAGGTGAGGAACTTGCTTTGCAACCAGCACACGAGGCAGTCACCGCACGACGAGTAAGGCTGAGAGAAGACGTCATCGTTCCTGCCAGGACGGAGGTCAGCGCCGCCGTAATTGTCGACGGAACTGCTGAGGGAGTGGCGGCTGTCATCGAGCCAAAATATGAGGACATCCAGACAAAAGGATTGCTAGTTGCCAAGACCCTCATCAACACGACGCCTCGGCCGTACGTCCGCCTGTCCAACCTGAACGACTACGACATTACGGTTCACCGGGACACCAACCTAGGAGTCTGCGAGCCCGTTACCTGGATTGCCCGCATCACCGACACGACGGACGGACACCTGCAGACGGACAACCGAAGAAGACGCACACTACCAGAAGAACTACAGAAGCTGTACCAAGGATCCCAGGACCATTTAGACGAGGAACAATCACGCCAACTCCAGGACCTGCTACGCGAATTCCAGGACGTCTTCTCCGTGGGGAGCAAAGACTTCGGCAGGACAAGCTTGGTCCAGCACAGAATCGACGTTGGGGACAGCGCACCGATTAGGGCCCCCTTCCGACGTGTCCCGCTCGCCAAGCAAGCCGAAGTCAACCGGATGGTTGAAGAGATGAAGGATCAAGGGGTGATCGAGCCATCACATAGTCCTTGGAGTTCTCCGGTCGTGCTTGTGAAGAAGAAGGACGGTTCCACCAGGTTCTGCGTGGACTACAGGCGGGTGAACGATGTCACGAAGAAGGACAGCTACCCTCTACCCCGGATCGACGACACGCTGGACACCATATCAGGGTCGAGATGGTTCTCCACCTTGGATTTGAAGAGTGGCTACTGGCAGGTGGAGGTCCACCCTAAGGACCGCGAGAAAACGGCGTTCTCTGTGGGCAGCGGGCTCTGGCAGTTCACCGTCATGCCATTCGGTCTGTGCAACGCCCCTGCAACCTTCGAAAGGCTAATGGAGACCATTCTGAGGGGACTACACTGGAAGACCTGCCTGGTATACCTAGACGACGTCATCGTTCTGGGGAGGAGCTTCGAGGAGCACTACAGCAACCTTAAGGAGATCTTGTTGAAGCTACGGGCTGCCCAGCTGAAGTTGAGCCCCAAGAAGTGTCAGCTCTTCCAGAAGCGGGTCCAGTACCTTGGGCATATCGTCTCCGAGGAAGGGGTGCGCACCGACCCAGAGAAGACCGCAGCTGTGAGGGAGTGGCCAGTTCCGAAGGACAAGTCGCAACTACGAAGCTTCCTGGGACTCTGCACTTATTATCGTCGCTTCGTGAGAGGATTCGCCGACATCGCCAAACCTTTACATCGACTGACTGAGAAGGACCAACTCTTCACGTGGACAGCAGAATGCCACAATGCCTTCGAGCAACTCAAGCAGGCTCTGTGCACCGCGCCTATTCTGGCCTACCCCAGACCTGGAACAAGGTTCATCGTCGATACCGATGCCAGCGACTTTGGCATAGGGGGAATCCTGTCGCAGGTAGTGGACGGCGAGGAGAGAGTAGTGGCCTACTTCAGCAAGGCCTTGTCAAAGCCAGAAAGGAACTACTGCGTCACAAGGAAGGAGCTGCTCGCCATCGTGAAGACCATTGAACACTTCCACAAGTACCTGTACGGGCAAGAATTTCTCATCAGGACCGACCATGCATCCCTGCGGTGGCTCCTGAACTTCAAGCAGCCCGAGGGTCAACTCGCGCGGTGGTTAGAGAGGCTTCAACAGTATAACTTTGAGATTCAGCACAGGAAAGGCCAACTGCATTCTAACGCCGACGCCCTGTCACGAAGACCGTGCCCAGAAAACTGCACCTTCTGTGCCCGAAGGGAGGGGAACACCGGGATACAGTGCCGAAGGACTACCGTGGAACTTCAAGGGAGCTGGAGCCGCGAATCTTTCACGCGGGCGCAAGCGGAAGATGATGACCTGGGACTGATAGCCGAATGGAAGAGGGCCTGTGTCCCCAGACCCGGGTGGAACATTGTGAGTGACTGCAGCCCAAAGTTTAAGTCCTACTGGGCACAGTGGGACTCGCTGATTGTAAGGGATGGCCTCATCTGCCGTACCTGGGAGAGCACCGACGGAAAGACATCTCGGGAACAAGTCGTCGTTCCAAAGGCTATGACGGAGGAAGTCCTGAAGGAAGTTCATGGAGGATCATCTGGTGGACACCTAGGGATAAAGAAGACCCTGGAGAAGCTGAGAGAGCGGTTCTACTGGATCGGATGCCGAACAGACGTGGAGAACCACTGCGCGAGGTGCCACGATTGCGCAGCCAGCAAGGGCCCAGGACGAAGACGACGGGGTCCACTGAAGACCTACAACGTGGGCGGCCCCATGGAGAGAGTGGCCATCGATGTTGCTGGGCCATTCCCGTTAAGCGAGGCAGGGAACCGCTACATATTAGTCGTCAGCGACTACTTTACCAAATGGCCGGAGGCGTATGCGCTCCCTAACCAAGAAGCCGCGACGATTGCAGAGACCCTGGTGAAGGAATTCGTCAGCCGGTACGGAGTACCCCTGGAGCTGCACTCCGACCAAGGGAGGAACTTCGAGTCGCAGGTGTTCCAGAACCTATGCCAGCTGCTGGGAATCCGGAAGACAAGGACAACGCCACTACACCCTCAGTCCGACGGGATGGTAGAGCGATTCAATCGCACCATCGATAACCATCTTCGAATAGTCGTCAGCGAGCACCAGAGGGATTGGGACAAACATCTTCCACTATTTCTCCTGGCCTACCGCGCCGCCGTGCATGAAGCCACCGGGTGCACACCAGCCCGGGCCATGTTTGGGAGGGAGCTCCGTCTACCTGTCGATCTTGCCTTTGGCCGACCTGGGAATGATCCGATCCCGGTAAGCCAGTATTGTCAAGAACTGGTCGACCAACTGGAGGACGTGCACGCGTTCGCGAGGAGGAAACTGCGGATCGAGACCGACAGAATGAAGACCCGATACGACCAGCAGACGGATGCCGGCGGATTCCACGAGGACGACCTGGTCTGGCTCTTCAACCCATTACGGAAGAAAGGCCTGTCACCCAAACTGCAGAAGTCCTGGGAGGGCCCGTACCGAGTCGTGAAACGGATCAACGATGTCGTCTACAGGATCCAGCGGAGCCCGAGGGCGAAGATGAAGATCGTGCATCGAGATCGCCTGGCAGCCTACGGAGGGACACAGACGGACCAATGATTGATCGGGACGATCAGCCTTTTTAGGAAGGGGGTGGTGTTACGGCTGTGAGTTTGTGACATCGCTCGCCGTTTGAGTCACAACTGCCCCAGGGGCTGGGCTGTGGCTTGCCTCCTGTATTGCGCGCGCCTTATGCAACAGGGCTACTACAGACAAAGGGATAGTCCAGAAGATTCGTGACTGGACCAGCGGTGGAAACCTCGAGGAGCCGTGGACTCTGGATGGATCTAGAACCATTTATTGAGTCACCGGCCTGCTATATAAGAGTGACCCGTGAAGCAGTTGTCGTTGTGTTTTACGAGCTAGTGCGAGCGATTATCTTGTGCGACAGAAGTGTGGTGACGAAGTGCTGTGCGAGTTACGAAATCCTGTGACATTGTTTCTCCCAGCTTGTGAACAGCGAACATCAAGTGCTCGTAAGTAACTGTATTTGTTGTACCTGAGGAAGAGGGGCAGGTAGCTTCTGCCAAGGCCACCGGACTCATTAGGACGGATTAACTTCTGTGGTCTGTTGCAAGTGAAAGGGGCCAAGGGCGCATAAGGAAGAGACTTGAGGAAACTGGAGAAGGCTCCTAATTACTTGTATTTGCTGATTAGTGTAATTTTCTGGCCACAATAAAGTTAATTATTTCTTTAAGCAGTAATTAGTGTTGTGCTTTGTACCCCCACCGTAATCCAGTTAACAAAAGTGCCACTAGGGGGTGGCACGTAACATTATGTTGGTGCCACTGAGCGGGCAGCTCGGACGAGCAATGCTCTGAGCTGGGCCACTGCTAGCTTGAGAATTAGTCAGGAGTGGAACTTGGTGAGAACAACACGTAGAAGGTCTCGGCCCCGGGAAAGCTGCTTGCTTCCCCGGGGGTAGGCAGGGACAATTCTAAACGGGGACAATAACGAAGAAATCAAATTATTGATGTAAAACACTTTGGTTCTTCTTTAAAAACTGTATAAATTTGCAAACTTTAAAGCCACGTGTCGGTGGGCTGTTTATACTGGACTGACATTTTAAATTAATTGTTTTAGTTTATATATTAGTAATGTATTTTGGAAGGGAAAGATGATTTGGTGTTATTTCTTTTGGTTTATTTCTCTAGGTGGATTTCCTTGTTCGGTCGCATTTGACTTTGAGGGTGGAGGGTTGTATGGTTTTATCCTTCGTCAGACAGGCTTCTCAACACAGCCAGTGGAGAGGAGTTTGTTGGGCAGTCAAGTCGCACTAAGCGATGCTTCAGTTTGTACTTATTATTCATATTATTATTATTATTATTATTATTATGTAGCATTGGACTTCATCACTTCATGTTTTCGTTTTATTCTTTGTCTATCCCGGGAATGACTTATTTGTAATTCTGTAATTATTGTAGAATGGGAGAGTGTAACATTGCCAGGTGGGCAAACATTGGGGTTTTGGTTTCACGTGTGTTATGCTAAGGGTTGTGTCTTTATGGTACTTTATTCCTAGGCTAGGATCATTTTTAATATGTATGTAACTGTTGTTTCAATTTGTCATTTGGGTTGAAGTTTGGGTTTTACTGCATACAGCCAGTAGGGATGCACCCCCCTTGTATCTCACTTTTCCTTTCTAGTTTGGTGGGCAAGTTGATTGTTATTCGGGCTTCTGAATAAGCTCCAGCCGTCCTCACAACAGCCCTATAATAGTCCTGGTGAGCTTCTGTTCTGCTTTGGTCATTCAATAAGGGCATTTCCTAAAGTATGAAAACAGGAATGCACTCCCTAACCGTTTTTCGCGATGAACTTCGCTAGACGAGTACGGGCCATGCCATTGGTAACCTCTACGTACTTTAATTATTTCCTTTATGCAAATTTGGTCCTTTACAAGGGTAAAAAAGAACGGCCTCCGTGGCTTAGGCGGCAGCACGCCGGCCTCGCACCGCTGGGTCCGTGGTTCAAATCCCGGTCACTCCATGTGATATCTGTGCTGGAGAAAACGGAGGCAGACAGGTTTTTCTCCGGGTACTCCGGTTTTCCCTGTCAAAGCTTCATTCCAGCAACACTCGCCACTAACATTTCATTTCATCTGTCATTCATTTAATCATTGCCCCAGAGGAGTGCGTCAGGCCTCGGCAGCCGGCACGGTCCATATCCTCGCCGCTGGATGGGGGCTTCATTCATTCATTCCATTCCTGGCCCGGTCGGAGACTGGAAGCAGGCTGTGGATTTTCATTTTCACAAGGGTCAACAGGAGAGAGCACCGTTACATATTCTATCTACGGTACTCGTGCAGTTGGCGGGAAATTCTTAATGTATCACTCGGTAAGTTGTTTCTACTTACTGTGCTATGGTTATAGACGCTAATTGCATTTAAGAAACACCATATTCACACTTCAATAATGAAAATATCGAAGTTTTAACTCGGAGCAGTTAACTGACGTAATAATGTCGCCATGTTGAAAAATTCAATGTTGACTCAGTGTTACCAATTTCAATTCACCGCACTCCCCTGTAACCACTTTCATTCTCGTATCAAACGTAAATCATGTTGCCGCTATATATAGAAAAAGTATTAGATATGCGAATCGAGGGTAGCATAAGGGGTTAGGTCCAGTTATGCTTGCTGTTATCCCCATACCCTTGCATTTCGTATCCAAATCACTGTTTTTCAAAAATTACTGACAATGGCATAAGGGACTCAATTTTTTAAAACTGAGTGCCAATTCCTGAGATTAGACGTACAACGGGCACAGCTGTTACGCGCACGATTAGGCACTTTTTTTCTTCTCAAAATCCCCTTCTGAAAAAGGCTTGGCGTTCATGGCTATTCGCAAGGAAATCTTGTAGCTTTCTCGTAAGGCCGGATTCGAAATTCCAAGTACCTGGCAATTAAAAACCAAACCGTTCAACCTATTTACCGCGATCTACGCCATTCACAGCCGGCTTAGCTTGCCGTGTTCATCGGGGCGCACATAGATAATGACCCTGTACTTATTGTGCCATGGTTATAGACGCTAATTGCATTTAAGGAACACCATATTCGCACTTTAATAAGGAAAATATCGAAGTTTTAACTCGGAGCAGTTAACTGACGTAAATATCGGTCGCCATGTTGAAAAAATGTAATGTTTACTCAGTGCTGCCAATTTCACTGCACCGCATTCCCCTGTAACCACTTTCATTCTCGCGTCAAACGCAATCATGTTGCCACTATATAGGCTTGATATAAAGTATGTAATATGCGAATCGAGGGTAGCATAAGGGGTTAGGTCCAGTTATGCTTGCTATTATCCCCATACCCTTGCAAATCACTGTTTTCCAAAAATTAATGACGGTAACATAAGCGACTCAATTTTTTAAACTGAGCGCTAATTCCTGAGATCTGACGTCCAACGGGCACAGCTGTTCCGCGGCACGATTAGGCACTTTTCTTTCTTCAAAATCCCCTTCTGAAAAAGGCTTGGCATTCATGGCTATTCGCAAGGAAATCTTGTAGCTTGATCGTAAGGCCGGATTCGAAATTCCAATTACCTGTCAATTAAAAACCAAACCGTTCAAAATACGAACGTCATTTTATCAGTAGTCTATGTAATTAAAACAGACATTTGCACGAAAGCGAGATACTTAGGAGTGCAGTACCGGTACCTATTCCCAGCGTCGTCGTTTCCAATTTAAATTTTAGTTGACGCTCTTCGTCCTCAAGAGACCCAAACTTCTGCCAATGTTTCCGGTTGAAATGCCACTCCAGTTGATACTTTCTCAAGCAAGCAATGACCCACTGGCTTATAACACACATCGATGAAAAACAATTGTTCCCACTCTTTCTTAAAATAAGACGCGCTAACCATAGTCAAATGTTACGTTACTTATCCCCGCGTTCAAATAATATCAAGTGACACCTACAGCTAGCAAGATAGGAACACTGCACCACGGCCGTTTGACTTTCGACCGGTCAACTACAAAACGGGAGTGTGACGGGAAAACGGGAAAACGAGCGAGAGAGACAGACATTAAATATTTTCTCCACCATCTCTGCAAGGCCGTCCGCGCTAGAAGCACGCCGGCGTGCTGTACGGACACCTCTGCTATTGGGAAATCCATAAAGAAATACCGTATCTAATCTTATTTGAGGAATTAATGTTTCCTTCCAGGTTCTGGATCTGTCATACAATCGTATTCGTGAGCTGGATAGTGACTCGTTCGCGAGGTACAGCAGCCTGGAGCTGCTCTTCTTGGACGAAAACATGATCAGCTATGTGTCTAACGACACCTTCGAGCCGCTCCAATACTTGGAGGTCGTCTTGTTGCGTTTAAACGCCCTGAGTCACGTAAGTATTTATTTAATTAATCAATACAGTAATTGATAAGTTTTTTAATTTTAATTAATGTATCAATTAATTTATTAAATATTCCTATATAAACTAATGGAATAACCAATTACAAAAGAGAGCAATGCAATAATAACAAATCACTAAAAATAATGCAAAATGGTTCTGATAAAGAAGGGACTTGAGTAATTTATCACTGCGTGACACAAGACAACATGGACAATGGCATCGATGTCTGGTCTTTGTCTGGTCTTCTTCAACATGTTTAAGTACAAAATTGTTCCGTGTTGACTCGTCAAAAGAATAAAAACAACTATTTCTTCCTTGTCAAGAGATTTCAAATTATTACTTTAAAATATATTTTAAGTAGGAGCATAATTTCGGGTGTCGGTGCCTTTATTAACCAGATATGTATTACAATGGAAAACGTCGTATATATTTAAGCTAATTAAACGCTTGTAGTACTTTAAACTTATTGAAGAGGGCCTATATAGCTAAGGTGTGTGTTTCACAAAACTCAATGCTTAGTTTTAAACAGCATTTCTCTAGAACAGCTGCCTAACTTACAGTAAAACTAGAAATAACAGCCCGATGTTATGCCGCAGAGTTTTTGCAGAATGTTATTTCCAGTTTTAAGCTAGGCAGCTGTTCTGAAGAGATGCTGTTTAAAACTAAGCATTCTATAAGCGTAACCCCTAGATATACTTTTTTTTTAACGTTCGAGTACCCTACCACATGAAAGTATGACATAAGCTCTTGGTTGACAACTTTTTATCTAGGTGGTTTTCTACCAACTTATTAATGGTTCTTCTCAGAATCACCGACCTAAAGATATTGGACACTGTCCGATTATGCAACTAAACATTGAAGGCATGACTTCAACTAAAATTGCGTAACTACAGAAACAACTGCAGGATCTTAATAGGGCCTGTATCATCATTCAGGAAATACATACTATATAGAGATGAACAGGATCTCCAGAGAAGGGGATGTAGGTATACCCAGGGAAACTTGTCAACCTGTTCAGTCACCTCTGATGTTATCAGATGGCCGTAGAATATGGACTTCAATGTTTACTGTAGATTTTGTATATAAATGTGTGCATTCGCCGTACGATTAAGTACATAAATGAACTTCTGAAGTATTGTGTTGACAGGTACCGACATCGCTGTTCTCGCTGCCTTATTTGAGGAAGGTGGATCTCTCTGAAAATCGCCTGCATCCTGGTGGACTTCAGATATTCTCAGAAGCTCCTCGAACCAACCAACTGAAGTGGCTGTCCTTAACTTCATGTCACATCCATCACCTACCACCGCTACACAGGTTTTCTCGCCTGGAGTTCCTGAACGTGTCGGACAATCCTCTGGGTCAGCTCGATATTCTAGAGTTGGCACCCCTGTGTAGCCTCAAACAAGTAGACTTGGGGTCAAGCTACAAGCTACTGTCTCAGTGTAACTGTGAGCTGCTGGCACAGTGGGCCACAGACGATGGCATTACCGTCTACCCTCCCGAAGCTCTAGACTGTGTTGACTCGCAAGGTATTCTTTTTACAGTTATTATTAAACTTATGACAGTTAGATGACAATTGTTTTTGTACCATTGGCCAGGAGATCTCTAGAGATTGTCTGGCCGCCGAATGCTGACGTTCAGTTCAGTACAGGAGAATCTAGTCCTAGTACCTATGCAGAGGCACCACTAGCAGGATTCAGCTTCACCCCCTCTTTTACAGTGAATATTTTTAGGAAAGAGAGGACTAGGAAGACCAAGAATGCGTTGGATGGACTCGGTGAAGTATAGCATTAGAAAACGGAACATGGATTGGAACACTGTGTCGGAAGAGGAATGGTGGAACGACAGAACAAAGTGGAGAGGAGCCATATTTGCCACCCAGTGTCAGCTGGAAAAGGGGAAATGAAGATGATGATGATTTTTAGTTAGAACTCCAAAGGAATTTGAAGAAATTCTGTCTATACAAAATTTGTGTTAACTCTCTGTCTACCCCTTTTTAGTCTCGTTTCCAACGGAGTCGGGGATGGGATGAGATGCGATGAACCACGTGGCTGATAGTTTCTACGGCCAAATGCCCTTCCCTCACGAGAGATGAAACGAACGAAAGTTCAATTTCAAGTAGTTCCAACTTGGGTTACCAGACGCCACTGTTACTAACACCTAGCGGCGAACGCTGGAACTTGAATAGAGCGTTTCCTAATCAGCCAAATCATCATCATCATCTTGAGCAGTTTCCAACCGCTGGTCGGGTCTGCTTGGAACATAAGCCTCTCCATCGTTTCCTGTCCATCCACCATCTCTCGTCATTTACTGTGTCCCAGCACACTCCTCTTTCCACCACACTCTTCTTAACTCCTTTTGCCCATCTGTCCCTTGGTCTTCCCCTTGGCCTCCTTCCCGTCATTTCCATTCCAAACATCATCTTCGGTATCCTCTCCTCTTGCATCCTCCTCACATGTCCATACAATTGTAGCCTAGATCGCTCTATTCTATTTTGCAATGGTTCCTCTCTTACCATCTCCCTGACTCTCTCATTCCTTACTCTGTCCATTCTTGTCACTCCTACCCTACTCCTCGGGAACTTCATCTCCACTGCTCGTATTTTATTCTTGTCCCTTTCCTTCATCACCCATGTTTCTGAACCATATGTCAAAATTGGCACAAAGTAGGTCTTGTAGATGATTCCTTTACATTTTTGTGGTACATCTTTATTCCATATCATCCCCCTAACACTCTTGAAAAATCCATCTGCGCACCTTCCCCTCTCATTTATTTCCATCCTATTGCCTCCCTTTTCTTCAATTATGCTTCCCAAGTACTTGAAGCATTCTACTTTCTGCAACTGCTGTCCTCCAAGTGTTATGCCCATATCCAGTCTGTTCTTCTTCCTCGTTGTGATGACCACTTCACTCTTTTGTGCTGAGAACTTCATCCCATATGATAACACTACCTTCTCCCACTCATCTAATTGCTCTTGTACTTCTTGCTCATCCTCTCCCCATACCAGAAGGTCATCAGCAAACAACATTGCCTTCATTTTCCTTTCGCCAATGCTATTTACCACTTTTCGTATGATTTCATCCATCAACACTATAAATAACAGGGGTGAGAGGGCACTTCCCTGTTTCAGACCACTCTCCAGTTGAAACCATTCCGTTCTCTCTCTTCCCACCTTTACACAGCTTTTGCTTCCCTCGTACATTGCTTTCACTCTTGCCACTGTCTCCTTGTTCACTGCTTTTGCTCTCATTGCTTCCCATACCTTGTTTCTATTAATACTATCATATGCTTTCTCAATATCCAAGAAGGTCATCACCAGATCTTTCCCATATTCATAATGGTGTTCTTGTAGCTGTCTTACTGCAAAGATGAGGTCAACTGTTGATCTTCCTGGCCTGAATCCATACTGTTCTTCCCTCAGCCCATCTTCAACTTCTGTCCGAATTCTTCTCTCCAGTATCTTCTCAAATATTTTGGCGCAGTGGCACATGAGTGTAATTCCCCTGTAGTTCTTGCATTCCTTCCTACTTCCCTTTTTAAATATGGGTATTATTATCCCTCTTTTCCAGTCCTCTGGTATTTTCTTCTCCCTCCATATCACTTTCATTACTCGAAAGAGCCACTGTGTTCCTATCACCCCTGCTGCTCTCACCATCTCCACACTCACTTCGTCTATTCCCGGTGCCTTTCCCCCTTTCATCTTCCTTAATGCTTCCTCCACTTCTTTCCATGTCAATTCCTTCTCTGAAATGTCTTGGTCACTGTCTGTTTCTTCCTCCACAATGTCCACTGTGCTGGTTTTAGTTGGATTTAGGAGTTCCTTGAAGTATTCCCTCCAGATAACCTTTACTTCTTCCATATTTTCGACCTCCTTTCCATTCCTGTCCACCATTCTGACATTTTCCCCTGTATCTCTTCTCTTTGCCTTTATCATTCCATACAACACTTTCTTACTGCCATCACAGTCCTCCTCCATCATTTCTGTCCATTTCTCCAGCCATTTCTTTTTCTCTTCCTTCACTACTTCTCCTGCTTCTTTCTTCCGCTCTTGGTATTCTTCTCTTGTTCTGTCTGTCCTCTGTTGGAACCATTTCCTGAATGCTTCATTTTTCTTTTTCACTGCTTCCTTAGTTCTGGGGTTCCACCATGGTGTTTCCTTCCACCTTTTCTTTCCACTAGTTCTGCCACACACGACTTCCGCTGCTTCTACCAACACGTCCTTGAACCTATTCCATTCTTCTTCACCTGTTTTCGGATCATCCTTCGGTAATTTGTTCCTCACTAATATCTGGAACTTCTCCTTATTTCCATCCTCCTTCAGCTTCCATGTCCTTATTCTTCTTTCTTGGTACTCAGTTCTCCTCTTTTCCTTCAGTCCTCTCACCTTGGCGACCAGCAGACGGTGGTCACTGTCCAGGGCTTCTGAAGGTATTACCCTTATATCCGTGATAGCCAAATATAATCTACAAATTTTGCTACACACCACTAATTGCAGTGGAAGGTTCTCTTACATTCCATAAATCTATGGCATGGGCCCGTCGGCTTTACTTTCCTTCCTAAGGAAGGCATACTGAAGGATTTTAACGCTCTTCTGCCAGGTTTGAATCCACGACCTTAGACATAGCAGTTCAGCATGCTACCGACTACGCCACTGAAGCCGCTAAAATATGTTTTAACTAACAAAGTACAATTTTAGTAATATGCTGCATGTCCCCGCAAATGTGGGTCGTAATTTGGGCATGGATAGTAGACCACAAAGCAAGACAGGATGTCCCTAATGAACATATCCTAAGTGGATGCAGTAGCGACGGGGTAGGGTTTAACCACCCCCCAGAGACATTTGTTTACTTGAATCTTTATATTGTCCCATCTATCACCTGGTAAATATTTTACACTACCGCTAGTGAGGTTTCTTTACTCCTGTATAGGCCTATACAGAGTGGTTCACCAGCCCCTTATTATTTAGTTTTATGAATCCCAACTAACATTACAATTCTCCTGATGGTCGATATTGCTCGGCGCACTGCGTGTGTGACCGCAATGTAAACTGAGCCATGGGCCTAGCAAAGGAAAAACGACCGTTATCACTTCCGCGCCAAATACTAGAGACCATTCTACGAACATGTGATTCATTGCTCCTTGAAGAACACACATACATTTAATACAATCGAATTAATAGTTTACACCACGTGATCTGCAATAGTAGACAGTTAATGAACTCTATAGCCCATGATTGAAGACTTTGGCACGCATACTTATTTTCGAGGTGGAACAGCCTAGTTAAATAGTCCCTGTGTAGCGCGCAATGTATACGTTGTCTCCATGGCTGAGGCGGTTCAAGTCCGATCTTGCGTGGTATGCGTGACCGAGCAGAATATTGCTTCGAATCCAGCCGTAGGCAAACATTTTTGAACGACATCCCGTGCACCATGTTAGTGGGGATATAATTTCAAGCCAACTTAAGTCACAATGCCAAATTTATTCACTTACGATGTATTTCTGTCCAGAGTGCAGAGTACGTTGAATGTTGCTAATTTATGAAGAAGTGAGAAGTTTTGGGTTGGACACTAAGACTTTCTTTACATAAAATGTTCTTACCGGTTTCATAACCACAAGATGGCAGCTGTGCGAAATTTTAAAATCTCGTTTTTACTTCTTGTGTCCTAATCATGCGATTGAAGTTTGAATACTACACGTACACAATAATCTTCATGTAACAGTACATAACTCTTTAAGACCTGCATACATAAAAATCCAACATGGCGACCATCCACAATATTTAGTCGGTTCTCAATATCTACGAATCTATTGCAGCAATCAAACTGAAATGTTGTAAGTTGATGAGGCAATTAACATAAGGATATATGAAAATAGGCTGTATAGTTCTTCACGGAACTACTTGTTTAGCCTACTTTTCACATTTTGTAAAAATGAGGAAAAAGTAGTCTTATGAGATCAATCCGGGAAAATGTGTGTCTGTCCTTCTGTCCCCCTATCAACTCCTAAACGGCTGCACCTATCGAAAACAAATGTGGTAGTAGTAAAGATCTATACTTGAATATATCACTGCCATATTTGAAATTGACGTCAATGTTACCTACTGATGAAAAAATCGCAATTGAAATTTGAGTTCCATATTAGATATCTCGGAAGATATGCATGTGAGCTATTCAAAAATTGGCACATATATAAACAATAATATTTCATTTCAATTTCCAGGAGGCCATGCATGACAGTGTTAACATGAGTCTAAGCCTGCTGATAGGTCCAATTTTTAAATGCATGTAACTTCTACACTATCAATTGGATTTCAACCAAATCTCGTATGTAGCCTACTATGTGTACCATAACGGATATGACTAGGCGTATTTTTAAGCGGGACCAGGGCTGCCAACTGTTAATAAATGCTATCTCTATTTTTATCCTAATACCAATATATCAGAAAATATGCAGGCCAAAAGCTCGAAACTTGGCACAAGTATAGTACCTGACATTCAAGATAAATCTGGAGTAACTGATATACGTCGATGCTGCCAACCTGATTCTAAGCCTGCTGATAGTACAAATTTTTAAATACTTGTAACTTCTATACTAATAAATAGATTTCATCCAAAATTGGGGCAATACTAGATCATAATATTTCAGATTAATTCTGAGCAACACATTCATGACATTGTTGCCAACAATCCAATAAAACATTGTAACATTCCATTTGACTAATCATTGACATGAATCTTAGATTTTAAGAAAAGTAGGCTCTTCAGTTCGTCATGGAACTACTTGTTTAAATTACGAAAATTTTATTTTTCACTTTATTTTTATTGTTATTATTTAACAATTGAACTGTTTGTTGTTTATTTTCAGATGCAGGGAAGAGCCAGTGTCGTTCAATGAACAGTTCGCGCCAGGCACAGAAGTTACGAGCCCAGTGTGTCACAGTTCTGGCAGAGCAGCAGCAGAAGGCACACATGACAAAGGCATAGTAACATGTAGTACATTCCTCTAGAATCTAGTGCATTACTATGCAACATAGAAATCATAATTTGGATGTCTTGTTATCGGGTACAGTGGTAGGCTATATAGTTTTGTGTCGTGGATAATTAAAAGCAACAAAGCCCAACCACCATTGCACAGTGGGTCAAAATCGAAATCTAGGGGGACAAAATTCTTTTTACGTTTTAAACATGAATTTAGAGTGAAAGCAACGTATATACAGTAATTTGTTTATTTCATAATAAACATCAGTTAAGACCATTTTAAGCTACGTCTACACATGCAAGAAATTGTCTATGACTAGTAGCTGGATAGAGCATTCAGTTATCTCTTAGAAACAATTTTCTACCCCTAATTTAGTTTTAACAAAGTCACAAATTTCCACTTTTGACATAATCGTCGAATCCAGTGCTTCAAACAGTTGTAAACGTGTGAGGACTGGTTGTGCGGCATCTTCTAAAACGTAAAATAACTAAGTTGCAAAAAGATGCAAAATATCTTATAACAGGCGTAAACTACAAGACTTTATCTACATTTTAACATGAAGTAGAAAGTGACGCAGAATGACGCGACATACTAAAAATCTAAGAGTTTAGTGCTTTTCAGTCGGTCAACACGAATGTACCCAAAAGAGATGGGTTATGCCCTAATCCTGAAATAAATTACATGAGATTAATAAAACACTAGGATGACCAGTTTCGATCGTCAAGCGATCATCAGATCCATTACACTTAGGCTACAAAATCTATGTTTGAAATACAGGTGAAAATATTTACAATATGTACAATTATTTAGTTGCAGTATTGGTACTGCAACTGTCAGTGTATGCTAAATGCAGTATATATGTTAGGTGAAATGCTAAATGGTGATAGCTATCCGGAGATTGTACTTTAGAGAGATTATATGGTTGTAAACTACGGTTAAACTATAAAATTTTTGGCTAACTTCTTATCTGATTGTCTTCCGTATTACAGCTACTCCCAGTTTTCGTGCTCACTGGAACTCGCTGTGCGGTCGACCGCATAGTTTTATAGTTTAACCGTAGTTTACAACCATATAATCTCTCTAAAGTACAATCTCCGGATAGCTATCACCATTTAGCATTTCACCTAACATATATACTGCATTTAGCATACACTGACAGTTGCAGTACCAATACTGCAACTAAATAATTGTACATATTGTAAATATTTTCACCTGTATTTCAAACATAGATTTTGTAGCCTAAGTGTAATGGATCTGATGATGATCGCTTGACGATCGAAACTGGTCATCCTATTGTTTTATTAATCTCATGTAATTTATTTCAGGATTAGGGCATAACCCATCTCTTTTGGGTACATTCGTGTTGACCGACTGAAAAGCACTAAACTCTCGTTTACTAAGGCAACACTGAAAATATGGCTTCAAACACAACAACTAAAAATCTAAGTGAAAATATAATTTAAAAAATAATAGTTAAATATTATATAATGCAAATATTGCTAAAATTACGTAACAATTACGCCCATTAATAACTGAAACACGTTACAAAGATCATACCTTCAGCTGCATGTTCCATCTTAAAGCATCACACTAACCACAAAACCAACCAAACCACAGCCACTTACATTCACCCTCCAATTCAGACTGCTCGAACAGTGGTGACAGATTTACACTTAAGATGCATTTATATCCCAGAATAGTGAAAGGCAATTATATGAGAATGCTGTAGAAGTAATAAATTTAGATGTTTAATTCATCATCATCATCATCATTTTCCCTTATCCAGCTCCTGCCGGGTCGGGGTATTTATGGCACTTCTCCACTTTCCTCTTTCCTTCCACCATTCTTCTTCCACGATCTTGTCCCAGTCCAGATTTCTTTTTCTTATGCTGTTCTTCCCTGAATCAAACCACCTTGTTCTAGGTCTTCCTCTTGCTCTCTTACCCTTGCACTTTGCCTCCAGCATCTGTCTTGGTATTCTATTTTCCTCCATCCTCTTTACATGTCCAAACCACCTTAGTTTATTCTTCTCAATTCTCTCATTTAGTTTTCCCATCCCAACTTCCTTCCTAACATCTTCATTCCTCACTCTGTCTTTCCTTGTCTTTCCTATCATACTTCTTAGGAATTTCATTTCACTGGCTTGGATTCTACTCTCTTGCCTGCTTGTCAGGGTCCAAGTCTCAGCTGCATAAGTTAATATGGGAACATAGTATACTTTATACATTACCTCCTTGCTTTTCCTTGGTACTTCCTTATCCCAAACAAGTTTTCTTACTTTGATAGAATGCATGGCTCTGCTGTACTCTCCTGCCAATCTCCATGTCCAACCTACCAGTTTGCATCAATTCACTTCCTAGGTATTTGAACGTGTCCACAATTTCCAAACTCTGACTTCCAATTTTCAGGCCGTACTTCTGAATATTTTCGTTCAGTGCATCTAGTTGTTTTTGCACTTCTTCGGTGTTCCTTCCCCAGACCACAATATTATCTGCAAATAACAGTAACTTCATTTCTTTATGTCCATATGCATCCTTAGTTTCCTTTACAATTTCATCCATCATCATTATGAACAAGAGAGGTGACAGCACACTCCCCTGTCTTAGTCCAGTCTTGTTCCTAAACCAATCTGTCTTTCCAACTGGGGTCAGTACCCTGCTAACACAGTTGTTGTACATTGCTTGCACCATTTCCAACATTTCTCTTCCCAGTCTCTTCTTAACCATGGTTTCCCATACCTTCTCTCTGGGGACACTATCATATGCCTTTTCTAGATCTATGAAAGTCATGATCAAATCCTCTCCATATTCCCAGTTCTTTTCCATCACCTGCCTCAAGCTAAAGATTGGGTCCACTGTGGATCTTCCACTCCTGAAGCCATACTGTTCCTCTTGCAACTCTCCTTCCACCTTTCTTCTCATTCTTCTTTCTAATATCCTTTCCAGTATTTTTACTATCTGTGATATGAGGGTGATCCCTCTATAGTTATCACACACCTTCTTGTCCCCCTTCTTAAACACTGGTATTATTAGCCCTTTCTCCCAGTCTTCTGGTACACATTTCCGTTTCCACACACACTTTAGCAGTCGATACAACCATTGCATACCAACAGGTCCAGCAGCCTTTATCATTTCTACACAGATTTCATCCACCCCTGTTGCTTTTCCCATCTTCGTTTTCTGTACTGCTAATTCCACCTCCAGCATTGTTATATCATCTTCTGTTATAGAGTTGTCAGGTTGTGGCACTTCCATCTCACCAGTACAATTGCTCACATTCAATAGCTTATCGAAATACTCCTTCCATCGTCCCTTTATCTCTTCTGGGTGTGTTAACAACTCTCCATCTTCCTTTTTCACTAGCTTTGTGGTAACTCTTTCTTTCCTCTTACTTGATAGAAGCCCATACAGCATCCTTTACTGCCACTTACATCTGTTTCCATTCTTCGTGTAAATTCTTCCCAACTTTTCTTCTTTTCTTCTCCTACCACTTTCTTACACCTCCGTTTGCTGTCTTGATACTTCCTTTTGCTTTCTTCTGTTTGATCTCGGTTCCATTCTTTCCATGCAGACTTCTTTTCTTTCACTGCTTTCCTCACTTCCTCATTCCACCATGGTGTCTCCTTCTCTTTCACTCTTGTTGACGTCCTACCACAAGCACTCTCTGCTGCACCAGCAAATGCCTTTTTAAAGTGGGACCATTCCTCTTCTACATTTTCCACTTCAGTAACTGGGATTTGTTGCTTCAATCTCTCCTGAAAATCTTCCTGTACATTTTGTCTTTCAATTTCCATACTTTTATTTTACTTTCTCTGATCTCCTTTAGGTTTTCCAATTTTTCCCATCTGAATTTTGCCACCACAGCTCTATGGTCCCCATCAAATGCTTCTCCTGGTAAAGCTGTCACATCTATCAGCTTTCTGCGATTAGTCCTTTCCACCAGAAAGTAGTCAATTACTGATTTTGTTCTTCTATCGCCCCAACCATATCTCGTAATTTTCCTGCTGTTTTTCTTCCGAAACCATGAATTACCCACTATCAGTCCATTCCTTTCACAAAAGTTTACAAGTTCCTCTCCTTCCCGGTTCTTTTTCCCATATCCATATGGTCCAATGACTTCTTCCTTTCCTTGTCTCTCGTTTCCGACTTGTGCATTCATATCTCCCATGATCACCACTTCTACATCTGAAATTACTCTTTCTACATCCTCCAGGAATACTTCAATATCTTCTTCTCTGTTTCCAGTCTGTGGTGCATACACTTGTATGAAGTGCATCACGTCATTTTTCATCTTCATTCTAATTTTCATTATTCTGTCACTCACACACTCGACCACTTCAACATACTCCTCCAGTTGTTTCGAGGTTATCAGTCCCATGCTTTTTTTTTGCCTCTTGGCCACCACTCCAGTATAATGTATATCCTTTCCTCAATTTCTTCCTTCCTTTACCTTTCCATTTCACTTCACTCAGCCCCATCAATCCAACATTCTCCCTCTCCATGAAGTCTACCACCTCCTCCACCTTGCCTGTCAGGGTCATGTCATTCATGATTCCCACTTTCATTTCGGTAACTGGTCGCCCATTTCTCACAGTTCCCCCAGTACCAAAAGAACTGCGCGTCGCCTGCAGGGTACGCCCTAACCTTCTCCGAATCGTTTGAAGTGCCATTTCCATTTTAGGCTATTATTACGATGGGGTCGCCACTCCCAAAGGCATTTTATGAAGCTACTGCCAGCTATTATACAGGCCGCCCCTAACATGGGAAACAGACGCCCTTGCAGCCGCCCCTAACCTGGGAAACAGACGCTGCCGATTGATGCTGTACTCATACTATTCCCTGAGTACTGGGTTGCCTCTTCCGCAATCTCCACCGTTCCGAAGTCCATCTTCTCCGCTGCAGATTCCGTTGAGGTCTTCGCACGTAACCCTGTGCACGGGGCCTATGTTATACCCCATAGGACTGGGTCCTCACCAGAACTTAGCCGGTACTGTAGTTCCATGGTATAATACAGTACCGTTGCCCACCCCCGCGACGTGGACGTGCCCGGAAAGAATTATCCATGTAGCCAATTATAATTGCCTCATGGACCGGGTTAAGGAGCTGTCTAAATCCAGCCTCCAAGGCTGTTTAATTATGAAAATAAAATAATTTTGTCCTCCTAGATTTCGATTTGACCCAATGTGCAGTGGTAGCAGATGGCCTTCACTGTGAATATTTTCTGTTGTAGGGCCCAAGGGGAAACTTCGCCGTAAGGGCAATAATAATAAATAATATCGTATGACCTCGGGTGCCGGGTGCAAGCTTTGTTATTTGACACCCAGAGGGCACCTTGCATTTCCAATTCTGTTGTTCCTTGAAGCGCTATGAAAGTCAAGGAGGTTAGATATCTAAGCTCCTCGACACTATAGCACTTTCTAGTAGAGACATGAGGAACGTTTTGCTGGCGGAAAATCCCGAGCTTAATTTTGCCATTATGAACACGGCCTACTGAATTCAAATGGGCGCTTTAACCTGCCAACATCGTATGACATGCGTGTCGTGATTTTTGCCGCCTTTCAAAAATTACTTACCACGGCCAGGAGTGAACCTGCAAGCTTGGGGGCTAGTAATCCGACACGATAACCACTCACCCACCGTGGCATACGGGCAATAAAACGTGTGTAGTATATTTAATTCCCATTAGGCTACGTATACATATTGAGACATGGAATGTTTTACAAAATTTCCATCTACCGTACATTGTTGGACAACATTTCGTATAGTTCTCTCAATTTCCTCGTTAACAATCGGCAACTTGCACAGTAAACAATGGAACAAAACACTGTAGCGTAAGATGCATTGGCCAAGCTGAATCACAAAAAAGCTTGGACATTTGAGCGTCCCCAATAAAACTTTCGGGACAGCGGGATATTTTGCCAAAAAATGGGACTGTCCCAGGAAAAGCGGGACGAATGGACACCCTAAGTTACACGCAGCTCTGCTCAGTCTTCACTGCTTGCTCTCAATGGCTACGGTGGAGAGTTGACAACACCGCACCTCAAACTGGGAAAGTCTGGTACCATGTAGACATCGGTTTAAAAAGCGAGCGGTTTAAAAAGCGAGCCTGTCGTTATGAGGAAAGTGAGAGAACTATTGGAGAACTATCGGAAATGAAAAATTGGGGTGCGGGCATTATCCGAGCCGAGGTTGGTATAGAACTCCTCCCTTCCAGATGTGTGGGGTGTGGTGGCGCAACAATTAAGCTGTTTGCCTCTCACCAAGGTAGACTGAGTTTGATTCCCGGTGAATACATGTGAGATTTTTAAGTGAAATGCCATGTCATGTGGTTCGGTTTACACGTAAAAAGGAAGTCCTGTCGCTCATGATCGCAAGATTACAGTCGCGCAAAACTGCAATTTTCCTACTTCCTCTCAGATGTGCATGCACTTCTATACCGCGATACTAATCCCAAGGCGTCAAAGCTACGGTATGTCTAATGATTGCCGATGATACGCATATCTTACTGTGAACTCGCTAGTTTAGCGGTGGTAAGATTAGCTATTAGCTAGTGAGCAAGATTTCCTAACTTTACACCATTATTCTCTAGCATGTGTTATAGCAGATATGCACCTAAATTTGTAATTTTGTGAGAAAATGCAGTGTCTTGCAGCAATTTGTGGACAGAAAATAAAATTATAAATTATAATTTATTTTTGTATATTTAACAAAGTAAAATAGGATTCTAAACAAAGGTTGTTTTCAAAAATATATCTGAAAATACTAGTTGTATAAAAGCTAAAAATGCATTAAAATTTAGAAACAATTTAAGTGTAAGACTTGCAACTGAACTTGGTTTATCTGAGACCTGATCTGCTTAGGAAGGTCACAATGTGGCCGAAACCAGTACTACTATAATTGAAAGTACAATTCATTGACTTGAAGGTTTTGATTCTCATAATATATTAATTAATTTTTGCTAGTAAATAAATCTTTTAAACACTTTCACTGCTTCCATAAAAGTATGCATTACTCCACTGTTGTATTTAAAATTTCTTTACGTTATAAAAAAATCAGGAGTTGTATTTTTTTTGCAGAGAACAAAATATTTTTACATATTGCATTTTATCGGTAATAGAATAGCGCTAATAAATCTCCTCATTTTGAACAAATGGTGACTGGCTGCATGGCTCAGCTGTAACGTTCTCGCTTGCTGTTCCCAAGGTTGCAGAATCAAATACTGGTTCAGTCAGCTGGCTAAAGCGTTGCGTTAGGTCAAGGGGCCAAGCTCTCTGCTGACTCGGTAGACGCGTGGGTTCGAGCCCCACCGTCGGCTGTTCTTGAAATGGTTTTCCGTGGTTTCCCATTTTCAACACCAGGCAAATGCTGGGACAGTACCTTCTGACAGGCCACGGCCGCTTCCTTCCACATCCTTGCCCAGTTTCATTCAACTTCATCCATTCCATCTCTCATCCCGACGCGCAGGTCGCCCACGGGCGTCGACTGGAAAGACCTGCACTCGGCCTCTCAGGAGGCTACACGAAAAAAAAAAAAAAAAAAAAAAAAAAGCTGGCATTTGAGGGAGCCTTGTCAGTAGATTTACTGGCATGTTAGGTACTCTTCGGGGCAAAATTTCGGTACCCCGGCGTCTCTAAAAGCCGCAGTAGTTAAAAGGGATATAAAACAAATAATATTATTATATGAGCAAATGGTAAATACCAAAAACCATAATGATGTAATATTCTATGGTGCTTGAAAATGTATCATGCCAGTAGTGATTGTCTAGTAAGTAGAATAGAGTAATTCCTGTAAAAGAAATACTTGATCTCAATAAATAGGATATTTAAAACAAGTTCTTTCTGCGTTAATATTACCTAAATTTCTGATTCCATTTTTCCACTTTTCTAAGTACTAATACGATAACTAGAACCCAGATATTAGGCAAAATGCCCTCTTTTTCCAAAGTTAATATATAAAATTATTTAAAGATCAATAATATTTCACCACATTGGAGGGTGATAAGACCAATAGTTTTACCTTTTCACCTATTTTAACTTTCATTGCCTCTTTTATTCCCCCTTGATGGATTGAGACATATTTAAATACCAGTAATAGAAAATGTATAATTGGTGATAAAAGAGTAACCTATGTATCAGAGACCTGGGCATTGACCAAAAGAGAAGAAAGTAAACCTCAGGCCAGCGAGATAAAGTTCCTGGGGAGTGTGGTGAGGAAGACAAGGAGAGAAATGAAATGATGAGACTCAGCAATTTTTCTAGGTTTATGCCGTTTCTTGTGTGTGCTTTAGTCTGTGAACACCAAGCTGGCTCATCAGCGGGCTCTTGGTGTTCGTGCCCGGACCCCCACAGGAGTAGTGAACTGCGCCCTACCTCCCTTTTTATGAAGCGCATCTACGCTTCTTTACTGTGAGAGCTAAGAGCTCAAGCAGCCTTTCACCTCCTTTCATAAGAAGGAGGTAGTACACAGTTCACTACTCATGTGGGGGTCCGGGCACGAACACCAAGAGCCAGCTTGGTGTTCCTAGGTGAAACCCCACCCAAGACACAGCAAAAACCTAGAAAAATTGCTGAGTTTTAATTCCTTTGCCGTGAAAGTCAATATACAGGCAGGACGTTTGTTTTAGACGAGTGTAAAATCATAATGGAAGCCTGGAGGCGAGTTACTACAGTACCTGTGTTGTTGTCAGCTGCCCCATGCGGTCAGATGATGGACAAAACAATCTTGCACTACTGCTGAAGTACAGTCATTGGCAAATATAATGGCGTTCTGTTCGTAACTATGTTACGTATACTTCCGCGTCATACAATACTTCATGAAGTATAACATAAATTTCTCGCCAAATCAATACTTTTTACTTACTTAAAAATTCTATAGGTACATGTTTCGAAAACACACAATGTTTTCTTCCTCAGCCCACTTATTGGTGTTAAACATCATAAAACATCGATAACCTCACTAAATAACAAAAAACACAGTTCACATTTCTTCTCTTGTTCTTCCTTTGTTAGGCCTGTGTCATTCGACACATTAATGTCACTCACGGAATAAACACTTTTAGTTGAAGTAATGAATATTGACACATTGACACATTTACTCATTGCTAGTTTTAACGTGGGTTGCTGAAATGCACACAAGTGTCGTATAACCTTGCCAAAAGCGGAGAAAACAACTAACCAGCACCCAGGAAGGTAATTGGGTGTGGCGTCATAAAAATAAATCGAGTCAGGAATGTATGTTGGAATTAAACTATTGCGGTGGGGGTTGAGGAGGTGGTTTGCGTTTTTTATTATTATTTAAATAATCTGCTAATAAATCTAACAATTCATTTGTTTCAAAATTAACCTCGTTTAGATTATTGCATTCCTTTGACCTCTGATAAGTAATGATATGAATATTTTCCAAAATATTCATATAGCTGCCCTTTGATGCGTAATGCAAAATTTTGACGTCATTATTTATGTCCGTGAACTTATGTCCTGTTTCTTCCATGTGTACCGCCATGGCTGAAAACTTCCTGTGTTTTGTGGCCGAAACATGCTCAGCATAACGAGTATGTATGCTCCTACCCGTCTGTCCCGCGTAATTTGAATTGCAAAAATTACATCTGAGCTCATAAACTCCCGATTTTAAATGTTCATCACTACTGTTGACTTTATTGGAGTTGAAAAATTTGTTGAAATTAGAATTATTGGTTTTAAAGGCGACGTTCATATTGTGTTTCTTTAGGATGTTGGTTACTGTGTAAATGCTACGATTTACGTAGGTGAAGGTGGCAAGTGCTTTCTTTGTTGTGTCCTCTCTAACTAATTTTGTTAAGGGCCTGTTTTTCAACTTGTAAATTAATCTGCTGACATAATTGTGGTTGTAACCATTGAGTTTAGCTATTTGATATATAATGTCAATTTCTTGCTTTCGGTCATGATCAGAGGAAGGGATTCTTAACGCTCTATTAATGAGGCTTATGAACGTTGCATTCTTGTGTCCGCCCGGATGGTTAGAATCCTGCCGTATAACTGTACTCGTTTGCGATGGTTTTCTGTAAACTTTATAATGCAGACGATTGTCTTTTTTAATCACAGTTATATCCAGATAATTGATTTTATTATCGACTTCTGAATCTAAAGTAAATTTAATATTGCTGTCAATTATGTTCAAATCATCCAATATTTGCTCTATCGCTTGAACTTGGTTATTGATAATGATGAAGATATCGTCTACATATCTTCCCCAGAAAACGATGCCACTAATTTGGTTAATAATTTTCTCATGTTCAATGTGGTCAAGGTAAATGTTGGCCAAGACACCCAATAATGGAGATCCCTTTGCAAGGCCTTCGGATTGTTTATACATTTTCTTGTTGAACAAAGAAATGTTGTTGTCGGTGACAAAGGTTAAAATTGAAATAAATTCCTCGATTTCCACTTTAGATAATTCACTACTGTTAATTAATCTATCCTGAATGATCTTGATCGTTTTCTTGACCGGGATGTTAGGTTAGTATACATGTCTTTAATGTCAATCGAATGCATAGTGTTATTCTCGTTTATTTTCAAGTCTATGGTTCTTTCACAGAAATGCATGGAGTTAACGAAAGAACAGTCGGCCTTGAGTTTGTAGTGTTTATTAAGAAACTGTTGGGCAAATTTCGCTAGTTTGTACGTTGGGCTATTCGTGAAGTTTACAATAGGCCTAATAGGGGTGCTAGGTTTATGAATTTTCGGAAGAGATCTCAAAGCGGGAATGCCGGGGTTCATGCTTACTAGCTTATCTGCTTGCTTTTCATCTAAGATAAAAATAGTGTTCTTCAAAAGTTGTTTCAAACGTTTCTGAATGACGTTGGTAGGGTCCTTTTTGACTTCTGTGAAATTACCAGAATTAAGAAACTCGATTGTTTTATTGACGTAATCGTCTTCGCTCATTAATACTGTTGTGTTGCCTTTATCTGCTTTGGTTATAATATATACAATACTTCGACGTGGACTGTACTGTTTTGCACGGTTGTGTAGTCACATGCTCAAGTCTGGAATTCCATTATGTCAGACCGGTAGTGACAAATGTGAAGGGAAAGGGTGAGAAGTAACTGTGTATAGGCTTACCCGCAAGCTTCAAGGTCAACACTCAAATGGTCTTTGGTGTCATTTTACCACATAATTTTCTTTTTTAGATGTCGCCAACTATCGTGCTGTTTTATTCAAGAAGATTTCCACACTTGAACTATTTTTAATTTCCGCTCCTCAACAAAATAGCAGCATAAGACATTCATCATCTCACCATACTCTGACGCAGCAAGAAATGCAATGTTTTAGAGAATGCATGTCAAAATTTGTACATGGAGAAACACAGGCATAGTGTCTTAACTTCTTAACAAATCAGAAGATTTTAAGTTGTCAGGAGAATATTGGACCGATGGACAAAGTTTTGTGTGTTTTAACCAATTGTAACGACACATAGTATTTTAAGGTGCAGTATTAATGTTCAGTCAGTACTATGTTTTTGTCAGGGTTAATTTCATTGTATGTGATTGATAGTGTGCATCATACTTGTTTATGTCTAAATATGTATTTGGGCTGAAGAAGTACAGACAACTGTACGAAACATGTACCCAGTTGGATAAACCATGACTCGACAGCCCATTGAGGGTGCTGCTCAGCCATTTTAGCATACAGATTGCAGGGTTATGTGTGGTCAGCGCAGCTAATAACAGTATTATTACTTTTTTTTTTTTATCGTTTGGCCTTGAGAGGCAGAGTGCAGGTCTTCCTAGTCGATGCCCATGGGTGACTTGCGCGCTCATATGAGACATGGAATTGATGAAGTTGAATGAAACTGGACAAGGATATGGAAGGAAGTGGCCATGGCCTGTCAGTAGGTACTGTCCCAGCATTTGCCTGGTGTTGAAAAATGGAGAAACCACGGAAAACCATTTCTAGGATGACAGACGCTGGGGCTCGAACCCACGCGTCTACAGAGTCAGCAGAGAGCTTGGCCTCATGACCTATCGCTGTGCTTTAGTGAGCGTAGCCACCGCTGTTGGTGAAAATTTTGATCACTAAATCTAACCATCACCTCTTAGGTCTACCTCTGCTTTTGTTAGCTTCTGTAGCCAATAATAATAATATCTCTTAAAGGATTTCAGATACCTTATACTCTTAATAGTAATGACCGAAGGTACTTTGTGGATTGTTACATATTGTATAAATACCGTTGTGCTTCCACTTTATGTTTAAAATTATATTTCCAATCCTTCGGTAATGTCATGCGAGATGAGTTACCTTGGTTTATTAGCTGCTCATTTTCCATGATGATGCCGAAGGGGAAACGGGTCAGGAATAAAATTTTAAATATACTGTAAGTGGGAGAAAAAACAATATTTAATATTTGTATAATTTTGGTATGTTATGATCAGGGCCTGGATAATTATGAGCTTAACTTTTCAGAAATATGTAGTTATTTTTGTTAAAAGTGAAAAATATGTGATCCAAGTTTCCAAAATATATTCTTAAATTTGTACCATATTTGTTCCCCGGTTACTCGAAATACATTTCAAACGTCCAGCTGCCTGAATAATCCATAATCCTGTCTACAGTACAAATGTTCTCGCTTAAAAGGCCGGGGCTTGCCTCAGTTTCTGAATGTTCCAATACTTACTGCAGAGTGCAATACAAAATCTTGTATGTGCTGTTTTCGAATGTTATTCTAAGCAGCAGAGGAGGTCACTTTCATAGCACTCTGTCAATACTCGGCAAGTTTCGCATACCACTGTAATTTGAAGTAAAATTTCCTGTCAAGGTAAGGACTAATGCAGGCGTAATGAGACTGTTTAATTCCCTACTATACTTAATGACCGGGGAATTTCTGTCATGAAATACTACTGCAATACAGAGTGTTATTAGTTATTGTTGCTTTAAAGGGAAAACTGAGAGGTCATCTGCCCTGCAATACATAGGGGTGCATTGACAAAATAGAGAAGCAAATTACTGGAATTGCCAAGGGTCAAAAAAGTGGGCAGCAGTCATCTAAGGAGTGCAACATACCATTGAATATAGGAAATATGTACTTATGAATAAATACGCCAGAATATAATTATATTTATTTATAAAAACTGCAAAAATATGCATTTAATTGGAAAATACTTAGTTAAATAAAGGATATACTAGCGGACCTGTGCGAGAAATCTTGCATGTTTATAAACCACACTTTCCCCAATAGGTTTATAATGAGGGACTTGAGGAGAAAGGTTATGTCTTTATTTCAACCAAATGATTACAGAATACTATTTACATTTCAGTTAGAATTCCATGTTCTACGTTCTCTAATTTAAGAAGGCAATCACTGAAAATTGGATCATCCTAACACTCACCGGTTATTCGATATTTATGAAATTATACGATTTGAGTACTATGCACACTTCGTACATGTTTTAAAAGTATTTTTAAAGAAATCATAGATATTTATGAAATTCGAGTGCAATTCATCACTGCTAATGCCTATTCCTCATTCATTTGAATGCTCATTTGTCACTATCGGTCGCTTGTGAGTGCCGCAGAAGGGATCTATACTACTGAAATAATACGTATGATGATAAACGCACAAATATCCGGACCTTAGTTATGATGTAAGCACTGTTGATGGATTTTTTTTTTAAATTCCCTGAAATCTTTGGGGTCAGCCTGGATATATACCTGGAAGAAACACTTGAGACAGTAACTTATGGTCCAAGGGTCTGAGATCATGGCTACTAGAGAGTCAAGTTTAGGGTGCAATGAAGATTCTCAATTGAATTGAGCTGAAAATATAGGATTTGAGATGATGAGTGGGTTCTAGAATTGTGTTCTTCTTTTCTTCTCTCAAGGTGTGGATATATGTTGGTGGAGCTGTGCTGGGAATCCTGGGCATAGTGTTTATCATCCTCCTGTGTGTGCTCCGTCGCAGAAGAACACGCAGTCGCCAGGTTGGCAACAACATCGGTAGCACTAGCAATGGGAAGATTGTTACAGACACCAGCGATTCTAGTCTTCTACCATCAAGGTAACATTCTTTAATTTATAGGGTTCCCAGACTTACCGTAAAATTTGACATTATACAATTTTTTGCGGATTTGCTCCATTGTCCTGACAGAAGTCTTTGAGACAGCTTTTCATCCTGTATTTTATATATTTTATATTAATGAAGCAATACAGGCATTTCATGTTACAATTCCTCGGGATGTAATTGACCTTCAGTATTGCTATGCAACAAACACCATTCTTAATGAGAGTCCATGTTATCAATTTAAAAACACTAAGTTCATTATGGGGTTTGAAGCCATTTTTCAGTGTTGCCTTAGTAAACAAAAGTTTGGTGCTTTTCAGTCGGTCAACACGAATGTACCCAAAAGAGTTGGGTTATACCCTAATCCTGGTAAAAATAACATGAGAGTTCATGTTGAACATAATATTTGCTTAAGTTTTGGAATGACCCATATTATTTATGTAAATGAATCAGTTCACTGCCTTCATACCTGTGAAAGTCCTTTTCAATATCTATTGTTGTGTCAGATATATTGTCCACTCATAATTTGGCTGTAAAAATGTAATTTAATTATTGCCTATTACATTTTGAATGTAATTATGCTATAAAGTATAAAATTGTAACTTATTTCTCAAAACAGGAATTAATAGAGGGTCATTATCTAAGTGCACCCCGATAAACACGGCAAGCTAAGCCGGCTGTGACTGCCACCGATCGCGGTCGCTCATACCCTGTTCAGTCGGTGGTTGGCGCGCACTTTCACACTTTTACCAAACATGTTCAATAATGTGTACTTACAGTTCTCATAGCCGATGCTGAAATGTCCTCTCTCTCTTGTAACACACACCTGACATCTTCTGATGAAAGATTGTCTATCAACTCTTTTATTATTTACGGAGCCTGTTTCCTTGAATTGTTTAGCGAGCCTCCTAATTGTACTGGCATTAGGCCCAGGTCTTCCTGGAAACTTGATTCAACATTTTCGTCTAGTTTCAGAACCAGATTTTCTGCTTTTTATATACGAATTATTGATATACACACTTTCGCGCAATGTGAATTGGTGTCTAGGCATGACCAACAACCACAGTAATCACAATACCCGCTAACGTCTTAAGCTTTGCAGTTACACGTCCATATGAATGACAAAACACGTGTGAACTAACCATATGAGTCAGCGGAGCGCGCCAACCACCGGCCTAACCACGTATTCGCACCCGCACATAGATAATGATTCTGTAAAATATGAACGTATCATTTTTGAGTAATTGGTTATGCATAGATCAATCAACAAAATTACTTTTTTCAGCCATGAAAAAGACAATAAAAAATTAAAACTTAGAGATAATTGCTTTTATAAAAGCTAACTAATTTCAAAGCATTCAAAGTTACATACTGTAATAATAAAAATTGCTGAGTTTTAATTCACTGGCCGTGAAAGCCAATATACCAGCTTTTTACATAGTAATAGTTTACCACATCAAAAGTGGTTGTCCAAGCGTCCTGTAGACATTACACAATTCAGATACAATCGTCCTCATCAGTTTAGCTGCCTGATGGCACGTTTCCTCATGGTCGGTCTCTCCACCTTATCCAGTCTTCAGCAGCATGTTCATCAGCTCATAAGATTTATCAATCTTGATGGAATCCAGCATCTGAAACCATCTTCCTTTTCGGATTTTTCCTTCGACTGTCCCTTCTAATGCACTTTTCACCAAACCATCTCCTCTTAGGCAGTGTCTAATCCAATTCATTTATCTTTCCGTATCTTACAGTAAGTATCAATATAAGATCTTTCAACACATTAATAGAGCATTATCAAATTTAAAAAAAAAAAAAAAAAAAAATGTTCCGGTTAGCTCAATTTAATTGCCAGTGTTTCACCCCGATGTACCATTGGGCTCATCAGTTGGTATAGTACACCAAACCAAGACTCTTGGCTAGTACATACTGTGAAGGCCTAGTACTATTAGATTGTGTTATTTCAATTCCTGCTTCCGCACAAAGCGCGGGAGCAGGCAGGCGGTCAGCTAAACTAGTAGCCCTTAGGCCATTGTAATTTAATTAATTGATTTTGTTTTGGGATTGGAAGTACGTCATGACGTACGTATGGGTTTTCCTGAAAGATAGCGTAGAGGTCACCCCGATCACCAAGGCTTGTCCCCCCCCCAGGGAGGTCCCACCCACCCACACACCGCACCCGCAGCCATTGCAAGGCTCAAATGATGCCACAAGCAGTGCTAATGGACTATGAGAGACTAGCTCCCTTTTCCAAAATGTTGCCTTATCTTGGCTATCCCTAATGGAATTACTGTTTCCTGAAGGATACAGAAAATTTATTTTTCTAAATGAGCATTATCAAATTTCAAAAAATGTGAAAAACTGATCTGGTTAGCTCAATTCAATGGTACACTCAATTCTCTCAGATGTTCACGATGGAGGAACTTGAAACAGCTCTAAAGGACCTGAGATCAGGCAAGGCACCTGGTTTTGATGGGATACATCCTGAATTCCTAATTAGATGTGAGAAAGAGACTAGAAAATGGCTGACCAAGTTTTTCTCATCCATCCTTAGATCAGGGTGCCTGCCAAAAGTCTTCAAAATCACCAAAGTAATAGCTGTCCTGAAACCAAACAAACCCTCAGATAAAGTAGAAAGTTACCATCCAATAGCAATTCTCAGCTGCTGCTATAAACTCCTAGAGACTTCTACTGAACAGGATACGCCCACAAATCTTGGAAACCATCCCGATGGAACAAGCAGGTTTCAGACCGAACAGGAGCTGCACAGACCAGGTTCTAAGCCTAACTACATACATTGAAGCCGGATTTCAGAAACAAGTTAAGACATCCGTAGCTTTTATCGATTTGACTGCTGCTTACGATACAGTTTGGAAAGAAGGACTCCTGTACAAATTGATCAGAGTCATCCCCTGTCGAACTACACTGAGATTACTTAATAACATGCTCTCAGACAGACACTTCTAAGTAGTACAGGGTAATCGTATAAGTAAACAACGGAAACTCAATAATGGACTACCCCAGGGGTCAGTACTATCTCCCGTACTTTTCAGCCTACAGTATATATTTCTGACGTACCTGAAACCAGTGCAAGGAAGTTTGGATATGCTGATGATTTGGCTCTGGCTGTTCAACACAAGGAGTTCAAAACTGCTGAGAACATTCTAACCGATGATCTCAATGAACTACATGCATATTTCTCTAAGTGGAGACTTGTACCAAATTTTTCCAAAACGGAAGTCAGCAGTTTCCACTTAAACAACAGAACAGTGGACTATAAACTGGTAGTCCGAATGAACAACACTATGCTTCCCTGCCAGAGTCATCCAAAATATCTTGGAGTGACTCTGGATGGGACTCTATCTTTCAAGAAACATTTGGAAATTGCATCTCAAAAAGTAAGCACACGAAATAACCTCATCCAAAAACTTGGCAGCACTAGTTGGGGAGCATCAGCAGACACTCTTCGAACTTCTGCGCTCAGTTTAGTATATTCTGCTGCTGAATACTGTGCTCCGGTATGGATGAACAGCCCCCACGTAAAGAAGGTAGACACTCGGGTCATCATGGTCATGAGAACCATCTCTGGTTGTATAAGAACTACTCCCAACATAGCCCCTCCGGTGTTAAGAAGACAGGATGCACTGAGGAAGGAATATTCTAAAATAATGAACAACCCTGCACTTCCAATCCATGACGACATTCCTACTCTGGCAATAAACTGGCTCCGGTCTAGGAATCCACCCCTGCGACTGGCTCAACAGCTTGCTGATAGTAATTTTAACATCATAGCTAAATGGCGTGAAACATGGACTAGAAATGCCCCACCCGAAGTTCGTGACCTCAGAGATCCTGGAAAAATCAACGGCTTTGAATAATCGCGACATTTATGGAAGACCATTAAACGCATCCGTACAGGACATGCAGTTTGTGCATATAACCTGCACAAATGGGGAAAGCGGCCAGACCCCTGCTGTGATTGTGGTTCACCAAATCAGACCATCAGGCACATTGTTGAAGACAGCAAAATAAGAGCATACTTAGGTGACCCTATCAACTCTTTCAGGGCTACACCATCGAGCCTGTACTGGATCAATAGTCTGGACATAAGGTTATAGGTCGATATCGGTGCTTGTATGAACTTTTAATTATTATTATTAATATTATTTGTTATTATGAGTGTTTTTTGTGTTTCATGTATAATGCCATAAGCTAAATAAAAAAAATTACGAGCCTTACAGAGTCGCATATGTGTAACATCTGATATAGAAGAAACCTCACGTGATATTGTTGATACACTGGTATTTTATACTATTATTGGCACAAACATTAATCTATTGTAAAAGGGAGTGTTTTACAGATATTTTAGTTTATAATATGGAACTCATTTTATTAGATGATTTGTACAGGATGGTATAGAGAAATCTAGACTTAGATTGTATGGACATGTAAAACGAATGGAGGAGAAGAGGATACCCAGGAGAGTACACGAGACGAAGTGGGAAGGAAAGAGACAGAGAGAAGACCGAGAGACAGGTGGCTGAAGGGGGTGGAAGAAAGCGTGAAGAGAGGAGAAGACTGGACAAGGGTGGAGGCTGAGAGATGGTGGGAAGATAGAAGACGTTGGAGAGGCTTGTGTTCCAAACAGACCCGGCCAGTGGCTGGAAACTGTGCAAGATATGAATGAATTTGTAGCTCCCACCAGCACTAGCTTAAATAAAGAATACGATATGGATCAACTAGATTAATAGACGCGACACCGCTCATAACCTTATAAACCTTATAAACAGGCCCTCTTGATTCACAGACCAACACGTAATTTCATATGGATTCTGTTAAAATGAGTCATATTGATATGATAAATATCGTTTAAAATGATAATCTGGTAGCAAAAATATCTACCCCGCCCAGGATTCGAACCCAAGATCTCTAGCTTCACAGTCATACGCAATAACCCCACGGCTATTTCGACTACGCAAATATTGTGCACAAGATGGTGACTTATTTCCACGTTCCAATAATACTGCATTACGGAATTAAGTTTCATTTATATTTTGCTTGTTTCGATAATGTTCCTGAGTGGTATTGAGTTTAAAATGCCTTATGCCAATGCAATGCCGATTACTTACAATGCTTGGTATTAAGGCATTTTACCATTTAAATAGTGATACGAAGACTTCGAACATGTACCATGTCATTTGTTTAAATCACTTGACACCAGAGTTTGCACGAGCGTTTTCCGTACAGTTTGTCATATACATTCCACATGACCGAGAGTGCATCATGGTATCAATTTTCGACATCGCGCGCTGATTGTTTCTCTTACCAGTGCCAGCTGGATCGATCGAGTTGGCAGTGCGTTTTATACTTCCGTTCGATCCACCACTGCCAGCTAGGGCACACTTCCATTCGATCGAGCGGGCAGTGCATACTTCCGTTGTCCACTACTGCCAGCTAGTACACTTCCGTTTGATCGATCGAGCGGGCAGTGCGTACTTCCGTTTGATCCACCACTGCCAGCTCGATCGTTCCGATCCACTTCCATCCCCAATTTTCAAAATCACTCCCACAAAACTATCCAGCAACCAAGCGTAAAGATGTTACACATCTATAAATAAATGGTGCACTGGGGGAGAAACACTGGCAATTGAGGCCGAGTACGCCCCGTTCCAGCCCTCACGTCAGCAACACTGACAGGACCAGCAAACAGCCGTCTACAGGCTGCTGAAATGCTGCTTACACAAGACAAGGAAGGATAAAATAAGGAAAGTTAATATCCGAGAAGAGCTTGGATTGGAAAGAAGCCTTTTGGAATGAATGGAACCCTACGGACTATGGTGGTATGGCCATATGAAAATAATGGTTCCAGAAAGAACTCCTAGAGCTTATTTTGAAAGGGTAGTTCCTGGCAAAAAGACCCAGAGGATGACCTTGAGACTTATGGGGTGAAACAAGTTTCAAAGAATGTAGAGAAGAGAGGTGTAAACTGGCATACTATATCTGAAGAACAGCTATGGATGGATAAAACATATTGGAAGATTCTTTTGCACCTCCGCACCCGGCTTGCTTGAGTGAACACCTGATGACGAGATGAATATTTTTCACATATTCCTGTAATTGGAATTATTTTGTGTAGACAGACTGAAAGTTAAAATATCAATTACTGCACTCAAAAATTGTTCCTTCTTAGTCAATGCTCATTATCAAAAAATCTTAAAATAGTATATCTCTTAGACCAGGAATTACGGTAATATTAAATTTAGCTGATAAGTTATTTGAAAATGATAATTTTAACTCTTTTACAGTTGTATGCAAAATGGAAATGGAGACCTCATCATGCCGGCTACTCTGTCAAGCGAAGACCAGCTCATCAAGCCCTCACCTCACTGAGTAGCTCCGAGTGGACTGAGAAACAATGAAACCGTGACAGTTGTACTAAAGCTGATGATAGTCAAATACTGTACCAAGTCCGAAATCAGAACTCGACAGGTCTCGATCTGCAGCTGTTCCAAAGTGGCAGGGAAGAGATTGAAAATCAGCAGCTTGATGGGAAGTATAAAATATGTGGCATATTGCCATAACTTGAAAGACTGATCAATTATTCAGATAGAGTTGAATACCTTTATTGTTATTTTTTTTAAGAAGGCATAAACTTATATGAATGAATGGTGTCATGTGACGATCATTTATATGAAAACTAGGAATTTCATTTAAGTATGAGTGATGTACAAAAATTTCTCTTGTGGAGCACCATTGAGCGATTTTGTCTTGCTAAAGAACTTACAGGATATATGTTTCTGAAATCCATCTATGGATGTCGTGTGATGCTAAAGAATATTTCCCTAAAAATACTGATCATTCAACATTTTTCATTTCCTTTTCAAGTGGAATTGTGCAGACTGGCATACAAAACCCTGTGCAAGCAAGTTGGCCAGTCACTGACACACACAAATTTGCAAATGGTCCTGCATTTTGTTGTTGGTTGGTGGTCTTACAAAAACATCAAAAACACCCCCAAAGTATTTGTATATAACTCAGTACATGTTTTGGACAGTAACTGTTGTCCCTCTTCAGTTCTTGTTTTGTAGCAACTGTTTACAGTGCGTGGTTTCTAGTTATTATATTTGATACTCTGTATAGCTGAAGGAGGTCAACAGATATTGTTTGGAACATGAACTGAGTTTTATATAAATCTATTTTGGTGCTTGACTGGTAGAAGGTGTCTATAATACACTGACCGGCAAAAAAAAAAAAACGATCACTTGAAAAATTCAACATTACTTTCATTCAAATCATAAATATAAACAGTATAGGCCTAGTACAATACATACCGGTATTGTAGTTATAGCATGGAAGTAAGGTTAATTGTTTTCCTGGATGCATAACAGTTCTTCAGGTCATGGTTTCACTTAACAATAGAGATTCTTTGACATGATGCTGTTTCCCACAGAAAGATGTGCGCGCCATCGCTATCGTCAACAATGCAATGTTTTATTTTTTTCCCACTTGTTGGCATAGGAAAAGATCAATTCAGCCATTTCCTCAGTTGTTCTTCAGAAACGAATATGCGCTTGAGGCCTGAAAATATTGCCAGGGCAGTGGCTCTGATCGAAAATGGTGGCGCCCACATCTTTCCGCGGGAAACAGCATCATGTCAATGAATCGCTATTGTTAAGTGAAACAATGACATGAAGAATGGTAATACCAACTGTTCATGAGAATCAGCAGCCTTGCAACAATTTGTAGGCAGCACAAGACTTGTTTTCCAGCCCACAAGTGTTACATAACTATTGAGCGGAAAATGCACCCCATTTATAAAGAGGAAACTCTTAAGTTGTGGCTCTAAGGCAGGGTTCTTCTTAACCATCATGGCTTTCAGGACACCTGGGGCTATTTCCTCCAACTTTCTGAATACTGTGTGTGTTGGGGTGGATCTAAATTGAGAGGTGGATTTCCTCGTGCTTCGTCGGACAGGAGTGATAACGTAGTTGAGAGAGACAGCTTCCACACCAAGGTCCGAGCTTAACCTTTTGACGGCTCTTTGCTGGAGGGCTATGGAGGATGATGGTAGCTGTGAACACTTGTTTGAGACAACATTCTGTCTTTTCGAAGGAGTTTTCTTGGGAGTGTTGGAGATATTGAGGGCACTGAACTTATCCCACAGAACTTCCAAGGAGGCTTCATTTTTGTAGTCTCTGCTCCTCGGACGACCGCCCTGCCATAACAGTTGAAGGCAGCACTGAAGTCCCCGCGAGCTACAATTAGGAGCTACATGTAGACCTGAGAAGATACAAAAACATCCACCAACAAAAGGAATGAGGGTTGGTTTCCGACACAATAAATTATGGCTCAACAGAAAACAAATGTGACAAGTAATAGCATTCCAGGAGAAATAGGGATTGATAATGTTAGACAAAGACATTTGAGGGGTGATACAAGCAGGGCCGTATTTCTACATAGGCTAGTAGGCTGCAGCCTAGAGCGGCAAATTTTCAGGGGCGGCAGTTCGGCAATTTATTCAAAAGTTAAAATGAAGTATTTCAGACGATAATATTTTCCGTACGAATTAAAGAATACATGTTACTTAAAAATATGTTTTAGTCCTACAGTTTTTTCTGCTTTAGAAGAGTTAAGAACTATCCGCGAACCAGTAGGCTTAATTCCAAAATACAGTTAAACTCACTTTCATTACTTGGTATTGAGGCAAATACAACAAAAACGCTTTCATGTGAGGACATCATTAACGAGTTTGCCGTTAAGAAATCTCGTAGAAAAGCTATGTAAATTTGAACATCAAGATTACATGGGATGAGTTGTTTTAGAGAAGTTCGTGTATTTTTCAACAAATAAACTAGTAATTAATTACATTTTGTGTAATTTTATTTCACCGTGTAGGACAACTTAATTAAAATTGAACACAGTTCTTCAATTACGCAAGGGATAATCATTAGCATTAAAATATAAAATTTGTGTAAAATAATGATCACTGATCTAAAAGAACAAATTAATTAAGTTCGAAACCAATTTCATTTTTTAACGAATCTTAAAAGAAGTAAAAAAAAAGCCAAGTAGATACTGTAACTAATTTCATTACGGTATATAATTATGTAAACCATTAAAATTGTAGTTTTATCTATTTATCTAAACTAAATGAACTTTATTTTTAAAATGATGTAAACGCCAACGAACTCTATCCTTTTGTTGTATAAAAAAATGTATTAAGCAAATATGAACTATAGAGGGAGCGGCAAATGGACCTTAGCCTGTAGGCGGCATACTCTTAAATCCGGCCCTGGATACAAGGGTGGGGATAATTTCATGTGATGATCAAGTCGAATTAAGTACAGGATGTGTAATTTGTCTCACATGTGGAGTACGAGAAGAGTATTTAAACAGGGAGAGAGAGAGAGAGAGAGAGTAGCGCCTAGCCGGGTATGCCACATTTGTAATTTGAATAAGTGCTGACTCCAGCATGCTCTTTCCTTGGTATTCTGTAGCTTGGGACTTTTACTGATAGGCCATTTGGAAACTTGGCAGGTATGTAATAGCATGCAAAATTTCTTGTTAATCCCATACTTAAACAAAAAATTATGCCATTTGCAGTGGGTTTATAATACAAAATTAGTATTTACGGTAAAAATACGTGTAAAACTGACTCGTCATCATCTGTAAGCATCTCCAGCTTGCCAGGTGTGGTATATGAGCACTCACCATCGCTGGCTTTCCAGGTAGATTTCTTCAACTTGGATCAATTGCCAGTCCAATCCTTGGCCTACCAGTTCTTGTTGAACCTTGTTGATCCACTTTCTCCTTGGTCTACCTCTTGGTCTCTTGCCTTTGATCTTCTTATCCAGCCACCTGCGGGCTGTTTTCTGATTGTCCATCCTCTTCAGGTGTCCAAACGATCATAAAACTGACTAAATAAAATACGGTAAATATTGTGATTTGTTTTTAAATGTTAGTTTATATAAATGCCGTTAGAGATCAGCAATCATTGGTGTATCCTCAGAAGGCTGTGCTAGTGGAAGTGTGCTGCCACACAGCAAGTAATTTCTATCGAAATTTACAAATGCAAAACTGCTCTCGTACCATATTTATTATTATTATTATTATTATAGTAAGGACTAATTTATATCGCCATAACATAAGGTTCCAGGCTATGACTGGCAATGTCAATCCCACGGCAACATTCTGCGTGATGGAAATGAAAATCCACAGCCTGCTTCCAGTCTCCAACCGGGTCAGGAATGGAATGAATGAAGCCCCCATCTAGTGGCAAGGATATGAACTGTGCCGGCTGCTGAGGCCTGACGCACTCCTCTGGGGCAATGATTAAATGAATGACAGATGAAATGAAATGATAATGGAGTGTGTTGCTGGAATGAAATTTTGACAGGGAAAACCGGAGTACCCGGAGAAAAACCTGTCTGCCTCCGTTCCGTCCAGTACAGATCTCGCATGGAGTGACCGGGATTTGAACCACGGACCCAGCGGTGTGAGGCCGGCGTACTGCCGCCTAAGCCACGTAGGCTGATGGCAGTATTAAATTAGTTGCACTGAATTAATTATGAACATACATAAGACTACAACGTTCAGTGTTAATTGAACTGAATTAAGATACGATAAATTTTTCATTTGAAAAATAAATGAGACTCGAATTGCTCTTTTATTCATATTACCCTATGCCAATTTTAATAGTCATGTTTGAGGCATTAATATATAACAAATTGGAACAAAATCAGACTTGAGCCTCTGTGGCTTGGACGACAGCATGCCAGACTCACACCGCTGGGTCCTTGGTTCAAATCCCGGTCACTCCATGTGAGATTTGTGCTGGACAAAGCGAGGGCAGACAGGTTTTTCTCAGAGTACTCCGGTCTTCCCTATTAACACTTCATTCCAGCAACACTCTTTACTATAATTTCATTTCATCTGTCATTCATTTAAACATTGCCCCTGAGGAGTGCTACAGGCTTCGGCAGCCGGCCCAGTTCACATCCTTGCTGCTAGATGGGGGGGGGCTTCATTCATTCCATCCCTGACCTGGTCAGAAGACTGGAACAGACTGTGGATTTTCATTTTCACAATTTTCATTTGCGTCATCATCTTGCACAGTTTCCAGCCACTGGCCGGGTCTGTTTGGAACACAAGCCTATCTAACGTCTTCTGTCTTCCCACCATCTCTCAGCCTCCACCCTTGTCCAGTCTTCTCCTCTCTTCTTTACGCTTTCTTCCACCCCCTTCAGCCACCTGTCTCTCTGTCTTCCTCTCGGTCTCTTTCCTTCCCACTTCGTCTCGTGTACTCTTCTCCTCCATTCGTTTTACATGTCCATACCATCTAAGTTTAGATTTCTCTATACGATCCTGTAATGGTTCCTCCTTCATTAATTCTCTGGTCCTCTCATTTCTTATTCTGTCCATCTTTGTAGCTCCAATACTGCTTCTCAAGAACCTCATCTCACTGGCCTGTATTTTGCTCTTCTCCCTTCCTTTCATAACCCAGGTCTCCGAGGCATACGTGAGGATAGGGACATAGTACGTCCGTTATATGATCTTTTTGCTGTTCTGAGGGGCATCCTTGCTCCATAACATGCTTCTCACACTCCTCCGAAATGCTTCTGCCTGCCTTCCCCGCTCATTTATTTCTCTATCGTTTCTTCCATTATCTTGTATCAGGCTTCCCAGATACTTGAAACTCTCCACTTTCTTCAGCTGTTCCCCACCAATTGTTATTCCCGTTGTGGTTCTTTCCTTCCTCCTTGTTGTGATCACCATCTCACTCTTATTTATGTTAAATTTCAACCCATATCCTTGTATTATTCCTTCCCACACGTCCAACTGTTCCTGTACCTCCACCTTGTTTCCCCAAATCATCAAATCATCTGCAAACACCATTGCTTGCATCTTTCGTTCCCCAATTACTTGTGCCACTCGGGTTATTATGTCATCCATCACCACAATGAAAAGTAACGGTGACAGAGCACTTCCTTGTTTCAGGCAGTTTCTCTGTTCCAACCAGTCTGATCTCTCTCCTCCCACTTACACACAGCTCACGCTTCCCTTGTACATCTCCTTTATCCTCTTTATAGTCCATTTCTCTACTCCTCTATCCTCCAGGGATTGTCGATTATGCCACGCACTGATTTCCTCGACAACACACCTATCCCTTATTTTGTTTGCCGGCAACCCTGCTTGCGTAAAAGTTCCAAATTCATAAAATCTTTCAGTGCTGGATTAGCGATTTAAAGTAATTCGCTATCAAAAATTTGTAAGTTGGTCCATCTAAAACTGTGTCTTTGAAGATTGTGAAGCTTGATGACAGGATGGATATCTCAACATTTTTGTCTATCATGTAAATGTTGTTGCTTGTGGGATTTACTGTACTTCCTCCATTTTTGGTCCATACTGACTTTGATGATTAATTATAAATATATCAGTCCATCGATCAATACTTTAAATCACATACATTTATTTACCAGTGGTACATGTTTCGGGCCACTACGTACAGCCTTTCATCAGCCACAACCTCCATGAACTCGTGGAACGGAGAGCCTTTTAATGGTGTTTTAACGACTTGTGCATGTGTTTTATTCTGTGTTTTGACCTGTTTTTAACCAAGTTTTTATACATGTCCTTTAAGGTTTTCATAGTGTGTTTTGTGTGTGTGAGATTGTTCTCTAAATTCATTATGTTGTGGCTGATGAAGGGTTTTATGTAGTGGCCCGAAACATGTACCACTGTTAAATATATGTGATTTAAAGTATTGATCGACGGACTAATATATTTATAATAAATGTTGTTGCTTTTAACAAGTCTTTGAAATCTACACTACTTGGGTTGCTTGCATCGACACCTTATTAGTACCTTAACCAGATTTAATTTCTTGGCAGAGCTGGAGTGACGGCCAACTACAGTAACTACTATGCCACAAGACTTAAAACAGAAAGTGGAATTATTAAAGTATTGCCTAGACGGAAACATATTTTAAATACTAACTTAACTGGTTCACTAGTTGTCGATTATGTCACGCACTGATTTCCTCGACAACACGCCTGTCCCTTATTTTGTTTGCCGGCAACCCTGCTAGCGAGTAACGGCACACGAAAAGACCTAGGGAGTAATGCCAGGTTAATTGGCTCGCTATGAACTTGTCATCTGGAACTTAGGTGTCAGTTGGCCACGTCATTTATACAACACTACCGGTAGTCAAATTATTAGGCCTACACTGGTATTGCAAACATGATTTTGGGTGGTCTATTTACAATTTCGTCATGTATAACTCACATCCCACATTTTACACTTGATTATTTTTAGGAAAACTAAAAAAAGATGTGTGCGGCATACATGTGTAAATACGATAATAGTTTTATTTCAAGGAAGTAAATTTATAAATGCTTAGTAATACCGGTGGTTTACTGTAGAATTACGTTAGTGTTCCTGGAATAAGGGACAAACGACCACAGTTGGAAATTGAACATATCAATATAAGAGGGCTTCCAACAACATGTTCACCTTCTTGAAGAAGCCATTTTTGCCTTGATAAATTCTAAGTTTTCTATTGATGATATCTAACAAGTGCCACTGTGCAAGTCCTGCTACATAATTCAATGATTCTACACATAAACTTGCCAGTAAAATATGAGACATGTTACATTAAATGTGGAAGATATATAAGAATGATGAATGGCCTCGTGAGAGGCTGCTGTGATAAGACATAACGTATATCAGGTCAATAATAATTTTCCTGCAATCTAGAATTTATTGATGATTTTGCACATAAAATATGTAAAAATGTATGTAAATTAAAGTATTGAAATATTTAGAATTCTGTGGTTAGGATTGTTCGTAATTAGACATTTCATCGTTCTTGACAGAGAACAAAAAGAAAAAAAAAGAGCCTATCTCAGCAGATTGAAACAAAAGATGTAATCTTGAATCTTTTGTACATATATACAGTGAGGACTAACCTAGAATAGAGCCACAGATGCACCGCCTGTCGAGCGTGGCGCTAGCAGCAGCATACAGCCCAACTAGTTCAACACATTTACACTTTTTAACGTATTTAATAATCATATTTGAAAAAATCCACAGCCTGCTTCCAGTCGACTGACCGGGTCAGGCATGGAATGAATGAAGTCCCCATCTAGCGGCCGACTGCCAAAGCCTGTCTCAAATGAAATGATAGTGGAGAGAGTTGCTGAAATGAAATGTTGACAGGGAAAACCGGAGTACCCGGAGAAAAACCTGTCTGCCTCCGTTTTGTCCAGCACAGATATCACATGGAGTGACAGAGATTTGAACCACAGACCCAGTGGTGAGAGGCCGGAGTGCTGCCGCCTAAGCCACGGAGGCTTATTTAATAATCATATTCACTTCCATGAATTTCTCAGTACAGTAAAACCCCTCAAATCCGAACTAATTGGGGCTGTAGCCTTTTTGGATTTCAATTTGTTCGGATTATCCAAAGAATATCCATAACATAATAACCAGTCCTCGTTACGGTATAGGACTGTACATTGAGCGAGGCAGGCTGATTTGGGGCGAACAGCGAACATGAAATAGAGTCCGTCAACATGACAGCAATGTAGCTAGTGACAGTGAGGAAGAAGAAACAACTTCGACAATGTGGCTTATACTGAAGCTGTCTGCTCTTGACATCGCATTGCGCTTCATAGAACAACATGCAGCAGCCACGCCAAACGTTATGCTCATGAGACGCTGGGGCGGGAAGGTTTTCGTCACTTCGACAATTGAAGATAGCAGATTTCAAGTGAAAGATTAAGTGATATTTTGTGTGTTTAGGTTGCTATTTCATTGTTTTTGCAAAGTGATAAACCTAAGGAAATACAATAAACAACTTTTGCAGTTTTTCAATCCTGGATGAGATAAGTTTGTAGGTACAGTTACACTCTGTTAGATATGCTAACTGTACTTCTTTGTTAATTTGTCAACTATGTAAAATAAGGTTATAATATAGAATATATATCGTAATTGTTTTATGAATAAATAAATAAGTTCCTCTTTTTTGCGTGTGGTTTTCAAACTTATCGAAAAAAACTTGTTCGGATTACCCAGGATTTCGGATTTGTGGGGTTCGGATTTGAGGGGTTTCACTGTAGTTGCTGGAAATGCTATCCTTCTTTTTCTAGACACACGTTGCACTAACTTAGGAAGTTTTGGTACACTCGCCATAATTAATCCTCGCTGATATTTCGTATCATTGCAGTTATTTTGTTCTCGAGCCTCCATTGTACGCAGATAGTTTCGATATACCTTTTGTTTGAGGTTCTCCCACAAGTAAAAAATCTCACACAGACAAATCGGGGGACCAGGCAGGCCATAGTCCTTGGCTTATTATTGTCTTCAAAGATGTTGCGATGAGCTGTCACGGGGTATGCGACAGCCTACTGTGCTTCACCACAAGTCTTACCTCTCTCAACTAAGGTATCTTGCCAGCTTCGTGTGTAATAAATGCAATGCTAGCATTTGGGACTTCCCGTCCTGCTCTTGTTATTGCTAACTGTTTCTCTAGTAGCCGTGACTGATCACTCTCCGCCCGTCTCGCGGGCAAGAAACCTCTGCTCTTTAGGGTAGACCCTCACTGTGTATATGTGTGTGTGTATGTGTAGGTATATACAGGGACTTAGTTTTATGTGACGGGGATTTTCGATCGCCCTCTTGCCCACATTGCGAGCTTGTCCCCCGCCAAACACTTTGCCGTAATGCGGTGCTTGCCCGGCACTGAGTCATTGAGTATAGGAATTTGTACTTACCTAGTTCACAGTTGGTGCTGAACAGCACACTAAACACGTGAACAATTGACTAAACTGAACCTCACGCTGTTAAAAGCTCTCAGCAGACTGTAAAGGAGGGTAACTTGTGGTGCCAAGAAGCGCATTACGGCCAAGTGCTTGGGGGGAGACAGGCTCACAGCGCAGGCGAATGGGCAAGCGAAAATCCCTTTCACATATAAAACAAAGTCCCAGTGTGTGTGTTTGATTCATTTCATGAAACTTTCTGGTATGTACTGAGGAAATTATTGAAAAACTATTTTAGTTATAATTAACAATCAATCAAGCAATTAATCAATGGAGAGTCCTGCCCATTGATTGATTGTACGGTATATTGACCTTGTTGTTTTCTTACATAGATTTAGTTATGATTAGGATTAAGAATACTATTTTAAAAATATTGTAATTTTTTGCGTTTATTTCATGTAAATAGATGTAAAAAAAAAAAAAAAAAAAAGACATAGTTCTTGAGCTTCCATTCAGATTTATGCTACACTTCATCAGAATGAACAGTTACAATTTATGTTCAATTGAGATGTTGTGTTTGAGTGTTCAGTCTCTTGACTGATGCAGCTTCCCAAACCTCCCTGCTCTGAGCGAATTGTTTTATCTCTCCATAGCCATCACACCCTACATCTGAGTGAAAATAAACTTGGTCCACCCCTACAGTTCCTGTCCTCGACCCTTCCTTCCATATCTAAGATTACTACAGTATTCCTGGATGCCTTAATGTGCCCTACCAACCTCTCCCTTCTCTTCATTAGCACTTGCCAGAAACATCTCTCCTCCTCCACTCGTGTTAATACCTCTTCATATGTTACTCTATCAACCCATTTAATATTCATAATTTCTCCCCTTTTCGGCTGCACCAACAGTCCAAGTTTCACATCCATAGGAGCCTCATTTTAGGCAAAGGCTTTATAAAATGACTTTATAATACCTAAATCTATATTTGTCAACCTTTTTTTCTCCCTGTAGAAAAGCTTTCCTTGCCCGTGCTAACCTACTTTTATATCCTCTTTGCTTTGGTGGCATAGTCGGTAGCATGCTGAACTGCTATAGCCAAGATCGCGGATTGAAAACCAGCCAAAGGCGTCGTATTTTTAGGAGTGTTGAAATCCTTCAGTATGCCTTACTTCGGAGGGGAAGTAAAGCCGGCGGTCCCATGTCATAGATTTATGGCATGTAAAAGATCCTTCCACTAACTAAACTTGTGTAAGCTAAATTTCTAGGTTAGATTTTGCTGTAATGTTCTATCAAGTTCCAGTGTTCACCACTAACAAGAGGAGGATACGATGTATGGATCACCGATTCGAACCATCTTTATTGCACGTGTAGGACATGACCAGATGTATACCAGGTGCAAGTAGTAAGGTGCTCATCTCAGCCGTTTCCGAAAAATTAATTAATTGCAATTGCAGTGCGGCGTCTATGTGCGTTGTACGCTAGCAAGAAGGCAACGAGCGCGTGGTGCAACGGTAAGAGCCCTGCTTCGTAGGTGCGGAATCACTGGATCGAATCGTACCGGTGAGCCTTTGCAGTGTTTTTTTTTTTTTTTTTTGTAACCATTGGCAATTTTCAGCCAATACCCATAGCATCAGTCACTGCTTGCGGGGTATGGGGGTGGTCTGATGGTTCACAGATGTGCAATGAACGGAACAGACTGACCGTCTATTAACAACAATGTACAGTATTTGCAATGCCGATACTGTACATTATGTAATGTCTCAAACGTTCACCCCCATACGATGATTTCAGAATCTCTTTTCCCGCTCACATAACACGTTATTACAATTGACTGCAAAATAAATATTTTTCACGACATCTACAGTTGTACGAATTGCCAATGTTTCCAAAAAAAAAAAGGATAAAAAAAAAACACTGCAAAAGCTCACCGGTGGGATTTGATCCTGTGCTTACGAAGCAGGGCTCTTACCACTGCACCACGCGCTAGTTGGCTTCTTGCTAGATCACAACGCATATAGACGCCGCACTGCAATTGCAATTAATTTCTCGGAAACGGCTGAGAAGAGCACCTTATTACTTCCACCTGATATACACCTGGTCATGCCCTACACATGCACTAAAGATGATTTGAATCGGTGACCCATACATCGTATCCTCCCCTTGTAAGTGTCAGTGACATCAGGCAGTGAAAGTTGGAGCTACTTGAAATTGAACTGAACTTGTAGCTCACCCTATGGGTGTCCGCTTGAAGCAGCTACAGCCTCTGGCGAGCCGACCATGTCCTCGGACATTCCTGGCACTAATAGCCATAGGCTAAATAATAATAAATAAATAAATAATAATCATCAAGACTGTGTCCATACCATTTAGAAACTCATTCAAATCCTTCAGTGAATTGGTCAAGATGACAATACGTTAGTGATATGAACGTAATCATTAGGGCTCGGATTTTTAGGTAAATAATTTTTTTTAATGTAAATACATATTTTAAGCATTTTTTTCTATAAATGCATAAATTCCTGCTTTTCACTTATTAGCACATAAAATGACATAATATTTACATTTTTTTTAAATCAGTATGCTGGATCTTTCAGTTTATTGCATTTTTGTTCTGTGTTACTTCAGTGGGGAAGAACCTGTGAGCTATCTAATCTTCATGCAGAGCGTATGTCAGCTTGCAGCTGTTTATTCTTAACTTGTTGACCCGTGCCACTCAATGTGGAAGCCGGGGATTTCCTTTTCCAAAGCCATATTGCACCACTTGCTAGACCTCCCCCTCCCTCAGCTACCAGGAGCCAGAATCACATGCAGTTCATTTCTGGCACTGTGAAGTGCAAGGCAATTCTACGATGCCTAAAGTAAAAACAACTACAAATTATCGTCTGTTGCAGAATTTAAAGATAATTTTGCTTCTGATGGGGGCGGTCTCTTCTGCCAACCATGTGGGAAAGCAATTAAGGCTGAACAACCCCTCAAAGGCAAGAAACCTATTGCCGCAGTTTCGCGCCTTCAGAATAAGTGTTTGCGATAATCGTCAGTCATTTGTGATGGACAACCTGAAGATGTATCTTGTTGTGTATTTTAATGCTTCAGCAGTCAATAAAATTGCATAATAAGAGTTTTTTTCCCCTTGATATATCGATCTGTTTAATCACTGTAAATAACTGGATTCATAATGCATTTTCTTTCAACATGTTTCAGTCAAGACATTCAGTGTCATCGGTTGCGTCGTGTTCGTTTTCGTTGTTGCTCAGAGCTAATTAAGATTTGTTGTGGTAAATACGGATAGCTCTATGAATGAAGAGGATATAAGGTTTTAATGAAAACACTATTTCAATAATTCTGGAATGTATCAAAATTATATTTTTCTAGTTATTTTTAATTTATGAAACTAAAAGTATTTTAATGAAACAAATGATTAAATATTTGGCATCTGATACGTCGTCAAGAAATAATTTTTATCAAGGACTTTTAATTTCACTAAATATGGCTCGGCATTTTTAACATTACCAGTCGTAAATAGCTTGGCATCAAAAGGGTTAATGTCAAGGTTTTGATGCCATATTGAGTTGGGGTTTTATTACTTTGCTTCCAGCACTACATTGAGGCACTAGCCAAAGCTGAGAAAGTTCTATTTATGCCATTGTTGCAGCAAATTAGCAATTATGTACAATCCTTCATGAAGTCTTCTTGTGTTATTTTGATGTATGGATTGTTAACAATGGGTAATGAATGACCTCTTCACTGAATATCTATGACCTTTGTTGCTTACTAAGGCAAGATGGGAGAAATATTTTGTTAATTGTAGTTTACCAAATGACAGTGTAAATAAGTGAGATATCATATTTGGTTTTTACTCTAGATGATTCTTTGTGTATATATTTTGTTTCTTTCTTTATACGTTTTAGGGGAAGTGCAAGGGATTTGAAGGATCTCCTGATGATAATAGGAGATATTTGTATTGTCATGTTTTGTTTATACCTAGTCATAATATATTTTGTTTTGTACTATAAGATTATACGAGACTGATTAATAAAGTTACCACAAGAAACATTTTACTCCTTATGTTTTATGTAATGTTTACCAAGGACATATACAAGATATTTCACAATTTAGGCACGGCTGTGCTGATGGTCAATCCCGATGAGAGGGAGGGGCAAGCGGGTCTATAGCCAAGGGCCTGGTTTGCTGAGGGACCTGAGGCGGTAAAAGGACTTTAGAGTGGACAACTTTATTTAATTTAATGTCAAAATTGGTATGAAATTTTCTGATATAACTCTTGTTTGATGTAAATTCTGCCAGTGATTAGTATTATCAATAAAGGATAAAAATGGTCTGGTTAGCTTAAACAATGCCAGCGTTTCGCCCCAGTGTGACATTGGGCTCGTCAGTTGGTACAGACACACCTACCAATACGCGTGGCTAGCACATACTGAGAAGACCATGCAAGACATAAAATACAAGCAGTATTGATGTCACGAGCATGCCAATGTGCTATGGGAGTCAAACTCCCTTTCATAAAAACAAAAGCCTTACCTTGGCAATCTAAATAAGGTTTTGAATATTCCCAAAGGGAATATGACAATAAATGATAAAAATGGTTTGGTTAGCTCAAACAATGCCAAGGTAAGGCTTTTGTTTTTATGAAAGGGAGTTTGACTCCCATAGCACATTGGCATGCTTGTGACGTCAATACTGCTTGTATTTTGTCTTGCTTGGCCTTCTCAGTATGTGCTAGCCACGCGTATTGGTATTGGTAGGTGTGTCTGTACCAACTGATGAGCCCAACGGCACATTGGGGCGAAACGCTGGCATTGTTTGAGCTAACCGGACCATTTTTATCATTTATTGATAATTCATCCGCACAAATAGAAACTACATCATATTCCCTTCGGGAATATTCAAAACCTTATTAGTGAATAGTATCCCAAACAATCATTTCATTTATTGTACTCGTCAGGCCATGAAGACCCACGACAGAAAGCAGAATATACATTCCATTACAAAACATATATACAGTATTGCAAAATATATGCCATTACTTATTGTTCTGACTCGGTGAGGAAAGGAATGACAAACTACCTCGCTCCTCCTCTTGCTTAGTACGCCTCATTATAGTGCTACCTATGGTGATACTGTTTGAGGATCCAACCAGCCTCTGGGCTGACTACCTGACAGACAGAACAATGAAAATCCACAGCCTGCTTCCAGTGGACCGATCATCTAGTGGCGAGAATATGAACTATGCCAGCTGCCGAAGCCTGTCTCATCCCCCTGGGGCAATGATTCAATGAATGACAAATAAAATGATAGTGGAGAATGTTGCTGGAATGAAATTGTGACTGGAAAACTGGAGTACCGGGAGAAAAACCTGTCTGTCTCGACTTTGTCCAGCAAAAATCTCGCATGGAGTGACCGGGATTTGAGCCACGGACCCAGCAGTGAGAGGCCGGCGTGCTGCCGCCTAAGCCACGGAGGCTCCTATGACTTAACAATCCAAAACAAAACTTATGTTAGAGTAGTTGAATATTTCTGTTCAGTTATTTCACAACAGAAAATTAATGTCATATATTGGATACTGTTCTGTATTGAACAGATCAATATTTGTCACTCCTGTGCCAACAATCTTCATCAGAGGGGGCAGGCAGGAGTCTGTTTTCTATATTCTGTCTGCAGACCTGAGTGTTTCAAATGAAAATGTGGTTAACTGTGGTTTTTCATTTTTGTTCTGCTTTGTGAATTCAATTTTGTGAGTAGAAAATGACTTCTAGACTGTCTGGCAGACTAAATAGGGAAAGGAAAGCATAAGCTTCAACTGATGCAAAAGTGAGATTGTAAACTAAACACTTTATCGGAAAGCAACGCCAGGTGCGGAAATTTTAAAATAAAAATAAAAGGTAGGTTAGTCTTTAACTATTTGTTGTAAAGTGAAAATCCCCCCCTAGTGGACGTGGGTTGGCGACCACGGGAACCCAGCTGAATTCGGCATTGCTTCCACTTACTTGTGCCGAGCTCTTCTCAGTCTTCTTTCCTGTCGGCGCCTCTTGGTCAACTCTTGTTTTTTCCCGATCCCAATGGTATTAGGGTATCAGAGGCCCAGGGAGTCTCTCCTTTCCCGTCTTAAGTGGCCCTTCTCTCATCTTTCCTGATCCCTCATTCTTCTGGGGATCAGCCTTCTTTTTCTTTCATTATATTTCCTTTCCTCTCTCAGATTTTGTGAATTGGCTCCCCATCTAAATTACTTTTTGTGAATATTTTGAATCTACACTACATTTTGTAGGTATTTTCAATCTAAATTGCATTTTGCGAGTATTTTCAACCTCTATTGCATTTTGTAAGAATTGACAATCTAAATTGCATTTTAGTAAGTCTTTAAATGTAGGAGCACCATGTATGTGAGTATTTTGAATTTCGATTGCATTTTGTAAGTTCAGAGAGTTTGTTTTATATGCGACGGGGACCCTCGCTTGTCCAAATACCGTTGCGCGTCTGTCTCCCGCCAGGCTCTTTGCCGTTATGCGACACTAGCGCCGTACTGAGTCATTGAGTATAGGAATTTGCACTTAAATTTGTACTTCAATGCGATCCTTGACCAAATTTTTGACGAACTGACTTACGGAGAGCGATTGTCAACTTATTTTCAACAAGATTCTGCCACTGCTCACAATGCCGAAGCTTCCATGACAGAATTGAGTCGCGTTATGTTTATTGAGCTTTTGTTTTCATTTTCTTGACTGTAGTATTAAATCTAATTTTCTAACCTCTTCATAAGGTAAACAAGGCTATCATTGACATTTCGTAGGTTATGATTCTGAAGTCTTTCTCCGTCCTCCCCTTTAAAGTTCCTTGGATATCCTTTAACAGTATAAACACCTTTAATGCGATTTGTTAGCTGTACCGCGTGTTGCTATTTTCAACATTTTTATAAACTATTTCTTGGAGGTTATGTGAGTTATGTATGGTCACCTCTTGCTGGATTTCGGAGGTTATTATCGGAAGCAGGACATTGGAAACCAAAACAGTGCACCAAGCCTTTTTCTAAGACTTTTAATTGAACTTTCATTATGACAGTGTTTAAAAAAACTTTTTAAAGTGTTATTTTAATCATCTGTGTGTTATTTTAATAATTATTTTAATGTCATTGAGTGTTACCAATAACCGTACGCTGATGAAGGTGTCAATGTTACTAGACACCGAAACATGTCCCAACATACGTAAAGACAAGTGATTATGTCACGATAAAATCTCTAATAAAACAAGTATTGACTAAGCGGAACCATAAAAACTTTGTTTATCTAGGATTATAAGTCGGAACGTGTTGCCCCCATGAAGCCCAGACTTATCACCATGTGACTTTTATCTGTGGGGGACGATTAAATAGAGTGCGTGTGAGAAACCCTCACACTATAAATGAGCTTAAAGGCTATATATATACGAGGGCAATTCAGAAACTAACCTCCGATTGGTCACAGGGCGGGTAGTGGGGGGAGTAGCGCGCCATCTGTGCATTCACGCGCTCAGACTTGTGTCTCGGGACAGTCGGATGAGGAGCCAGAAAGATGCGCGCGCACCCGGCAGGGAGGAGCATTTGAATAGCGCAAGTTTTAAGAAATAAAATATGGAGGACGGTTGTCGTTTCGGGGTAACATTTACAGTCGATTTGCATTATTAACGCAAAGCGGTCGTGAAACTTGCTTTAAGTACATTTGAAAATATGCATTCCAATCAATATTCAAGATCTAACTGTAATAATTGAATATTTAACCATACGCACTATTAAGGACCATAACAATACGCAGTAAAGTCTGTCGGAAAAGTGTGCGAGTGGTATCGCGCTCGCTTGTTGTTTTGAAGATCCCGGGTTCAAGGCTACCCAAGGACGGAAATTTTTACTTCTTTTTAATTATTTTATTATTTCCTCCTCACGTCGTACAACAATATTGCAACTTAGTTTTGTCTACATGATCTACGAGGACGATAGTAAACATGTTTTCTCTCATTTAAAATTCTATTTTCCCTAAATACTGTTTAAAACCATGGACGGATACTATTTAAATAGTTCAAAATTTATCCCAGAGTAATAATATTAGCCTATGACACGTTCTATATTTGGTTGGTTGGTTCCTCAGTTTAGGGGCTGCGACAACGTGGTCATGTAGCCCCGTGTACTTTGGGTGTGTGTAGAATCGGTCTGATAACCGGTGTTATACTCTGAATTATCAATAAAGCTCGCTGACAGCTGTCAAAGTTAGTACGTGGGGAAATGCTGCGTTGCCACTGAGGCAGATCATGACTGAGTCATAACATTCCAAGAGGCTTGTAGGACGAGTGAAGACACACCATGTGCTTATTGCTGTGTCGGCATACATTGCAACATTGCTGACTGTTGCCTTGGAGACCGTTACCCCGCTCGTCTCCACTCCTTACCTCACCCATCAAGCGTATGACAGCGTTCACTGAGCATCTTTTGTAAATCAATTCTTTTTTTTTTTTACTTTACAATCTCAATAATATTTTTGTAGCATGTGAAGATACCTATCTCCCATAATTCTGTACATCCATATTAGTTAAAATAGTTATCGTTTATTTTTAAATAATGTTTAACTTTAATTTTTGGAAATAAAAATTAATTTTGTGAAACTATTTTTTATTTCAGGAACTATTTCATATTTTTCCAAACCCATGCACAGAATTATTAGTCTGTGCAATGCGTACATAGTGTAAAAAGATAGTAAAGTTTCAGTAATTGTTAGTGGTAAATAGTTCCTATCATTTTTTTTAAGGAAAAGACTATCTTTTAGTAATTTCTGCCCATACTGATCAACTGAAAGGAATAATTTTTCACTTTTTGCTTTATGAAAGATGTTGGTCGGTCGTATGGAAATAAAATTTGGTGCAGTTTGGATCACTGGGAGCAAAAAATTTTTCTTGGGGTAGCCTATAGTGTCCCCCTAAAGAACCTTCCACTAATTACACCTGTGTGAAGCTAAATTGTATAGGTTAGGAATGTAAACAACGCTCTTAGGTGTCTACGTTCGTTGCCAAGAGCCGACTTTGGTGTCGTCTAGTAGCTAAGTTCTGAACTAGGCCTAGTAGTCGTTGACGGTGGCGTTTGGCGGCAAAAGTAGGAACTATTTGAAAAATTCAAAGTTGCAGTCCTTGCTTGAGTTAAAAAACAGATACACACATTAATACAGCCATCACAATTATCACCAGTTATCAGACAGATTCTACACACACTCAAAGTACACGGGGCTACATAACCGCGTTGTCACAGCCCCTAAACTTAGGAACCAACCAACCAAATACAGAACGTGTCATAGGCTAATATTATTATTCTGGGATAAATTTTGAACTATTTAAATAGTATCCGTCCATGGTCTTAAACAGTATTTAGGGAAAATAGAATTATAAATGAGAGAAAACATGTTTACTATCGTCCTCGTAGATCATGTAGACAAAACTAAGTTGCAATATTGTTGTACGACGTGAGGAGGAAATAATAAAATAATTAAAAAGAAGTAAAAATTTCCGCCCTTGGGTAGCCTTGAACCCGGGATCTTCAAAACAACAAGCGAGCGCGATACCACTCGCACACTTTTCCGACAGACTTTACCGCATATTGTTATGGTCCTTAATAGTGCGTATGGTTAAATATTCAATTATTACAGTTAGATCTTGAATATTGATTGGAATGCATATTTTCAAATGTACTTAAAGCAAATTTCACGACCGCTTTGCGTTAATAATGCAAATCGACTGTAAATGTTACCCCGAAACGACAACCGTCCTCCATATTTTATTTCTTAAAACTTGCGCTATTCAAATGCTCCTCCCTGCCGGGTGCGCGCGCATCTTTCTGGCTCCTCATCCGACTGTCCCGAGACACAAGTACGCGCTCAGCAGGTCAGTCGGCAGCAAGCCGTAGTCGAGTGAACATCGTACCTGCGCTAGTTTAGTTTTTGTGGCAGTTTGAAATGTGTGCTGCAATAGAAAATCCCGCCAAATGTGAAGTGCGTGCTGTTATACGGTTTTTTACAGCCAAAGGATACTCTGCAGCAGCAGTAAAAGATCTGTACATCAAAAGTAAAATTCTACCCCTCAGCATAAGTGCAGAACTCCGAGCAGCTATGCTAATATACAAGATTAAACACAACACAATACTCTATAGCTCTCCCTACATCTTGAACTCAGACAATCATTCTTATGGAACTAGGCATGCGAAGGACGTAGCCTTATATATCATTCACTCTTCTAAATATGGTAGAAATAGTTTCAAGTTCTCTGCATCACAGTCATATAATAAACTTCCTGATGAAGTAAAAAGTGCACCAACTTTGTCGGTATTTAAGAGGAAAACTATGGAAGTATTGTGGGAAAAATTCGATGCATCTTAATACATCAAATAAGTTAAGTTATGTATAAGATTAAAAATCCTAAGCGCTTATCATTTTAAGGGACCTTGGTCTAAACAATCTTAGATATGGTATCAACCTTATAATAGGCCTATGTCCTTATTCATCAATTTGTGTTACCTTCAGAATTTTCTTCCTTGGTGTGTAAACACACATATTACTGTACAATTCCTCTGTACGAGCCTATGGCTCTTTGGAATTAATTGAATAAAATGTCCAGCTTTGTGCCGTGTACGGACCAAAAGTTATGAGTGAAGGAGTTGTCCGTGAATGGGTACGTTTATTTAAAAGTGGACGAGAAAACGTTCATGATGAAGAGAGGAGTGGTAGGCCATCCTTGGTGACTGACGAACTCGTTCAGACAGTTGATGCAAAAGTTCGTGAATATCGACGTTTCACAATGGCGGAGTTGTCTACTAATTTTCCACAGATTTCTAAGACTCTTTTGTACGAGATAGTGACAGCAAGATTGGGTTACCGTAAGTTCTGTGCACGATGGGTGCCCAAAATTCTTACCGACCACCACAAAACTCAAAGAATGGCCTCTGCATTAGACTTTCTGTCACGTTATGCGGACGAAGGAGAACCATTGTTAAACAGAATCGTGACCGGTGACGAAACCTGGATTAAGATGTGGGCACATTCAGATTCGCCTACCAAACCAAAAAAAGCCCGGCAAGATTTTTCTGCCAGAAAACTGATGGCAACGGTGTTTTGGGATGCCAAAGGGGTGTTGTTGGTTGAATTCATGGAACGTGGGACGACCATTAATCAAGACGTGTACTGTGAAACACTAAAAACATTACGACGGGCTATACAGAACAAACGCCGTGGTATGCTGACTTCCGGTATCGTTTTTTTGCACGATAACGTCCGTCCGCACTCTGCTCGCAGAACAACAGCCCTTCTTGAGTCCTTCAAGTGGGAAGTTTTCAACCATCCACCTTACAGCCCAGATCTGGCGCCAAGCGATTATCACCTCTTCATGCATATGAAGAAATGGCTCGGGTCCCAGCGGTTTGATGACGACGAAGAGCTCAAAGATGCGGTCACAGGCTGGCTCAAGGCACAAGCGGGTGATTTTTATGCAGAAGGAATTTCAAAGCTTGTGAAGAGATACGATAAGTGCCTCAATCGTTATGGAGACTATGTCGAAAAATAGTGCAAAGATGTAGTTGTAAGATGTATATATTAAAATATTTTTACTTAACTTGGTGTATTTTTTTCAATCAACCGGAGGTTAGTTTCTGAATTGCCCTCGTATTACAGCTGAAATACATCAATCGGTGCTGAGGATCTTCAGAAAGTAAATGACAATTTCATAAAGAGGTGCCAGCGATGTGTAGCAGTGAATGGCGAACATATTCAGCACCAGCTGTGAACTAGGTAAGTACAAATTCCTATACTCAATCATGGTGTACTCAATGACTGAGTGCCTGGCGGGAGACGGACGCGCAACGCGGGCGAGCAGGCAAGTGAGGGTCCCAGTCGCATATAAAACACACTCTCTGTATTTTCAACCTAATACCATGTTTTGAAAGTATTCTCAATCTAAATTGCATTTTTTAGGAGGCAATTTGTAGGAATTTTGATTCTGAATTGCATTTTGTGAGTATTTTGAATCTAAATTACACTTTGTAATTTCTTTTCAACTCGAACCAGCATTTAGTATGTATTTTCATTCTAAATTACTTTAGTGAGTATTTTCCATCTACTGTAAATTCCATTTTGTCAGTTTTTCCACTCTTTAATTCCATTTTGCATGCATTTTCAATCTTTTGTCAGTAATTCCAAACTGTTAGTTTCCGTTATGTTTTCCATCTCATTGTCATTTTCGCTATCGCCCAGACCATTGGGGACGTTAACCTACTGTCGACCAAAGTATTCTGTGCACTCGAGTTTGAAGGTTGTTTGTGAAGTAACCATTAGACCTACATAAAATCCAATAACATCATTCTCGTCATTCTATTTTACGTTAGTTCATGTAGGTTTGGAATTTTTATTTATATTTTAATATTTTGTATCGCAGTTGGAACACAAAATGTGCCCGTTTTTAAGAGTGTTTCAACCATGCGTCACATTTAAGAATTATCTCAAAAAACCAGTCATCAGATCGAATCCAAATTTTAAGACAATATACATTGGCATGTTGTATAACTGGATTATTAATTTCAAATTTTTTTGTGTCCAAGAAACTAAGTTATCATTTTTGTAAGGTAACTTTTTCTCGGCTCGGGGTGGTTGGAAAATGTAGTTCTTGGTCGCGTTGTAATCCTCATACATCAAAATGTTATGCAGTATGACTGTGAAATATGTAAATTAATTCACTTATTTTATATCGGTTTGTATTTGTACCGGGAAATAAGACATGTTTCACCAGCTAGCAGCTCCCGGGAAAGCTGTACAGCGTTGCCGAAATGGAGCCCATCACGCATCATGGTGCGCCTCGCTCTGACGTGATGGGCTCCATCTCAGCAACGCTGTACAGGTTTCCCCGGAGCGGCTAGCTGGTGAACCATGTCTTATTTTGCCGCTACAAATACAAACTGATATAAAATAAGTGAATTAATTTACGTATTTCAGTCATACAGCATAACTTGTTGATGTATAAGGATTACAATGCGACCAAGAACTACATTTTCCAACCACCCCGAGCCGAGAAAAAGTTACCTTACAAAAATAACAACTTTGTTTCTTGGACACACACAATTTTGAAATTAATAAACCCGTTATACAACATTCCAATGTATATTGTGTTAAAATTTGGATTCGATCTGATGACGGGTGTTAGAGATACTAATTCTTAAATGTGATGCATGGTTGAAGCACGCTTAAAAACCGGCACTTTCTGTGTTCCAACTGCAATATAAATTAAAAGTTCCAAAGCTACATGAACTAACATAAAATACGACGAAAATGATGTTATTGAATTTTATGTAGGTCTATTGGTTACTTCACAAACAACCTTCAAACTCGAGTGCACATAACACTTTGGTCGACAGTAGATGTTAGGCCCCTTAAAACAACAATTACCGTATCATCATGAGGAGGTACAGGAGCAGTTTGACGTGTGGGAAGGAATAATACAAGGATATGGGATGACATTTAGCATAAATAAGAGTGAGATGGTGATCACAACAGGGAAGAAGGAAAGAACCATAACGGGAATAACAATTGGTGAGGAACAGCTGAAGAAATTGGAGAGTTTCAGGTATCTGGGAAGCCTGATACAAGATGATGGAAGAAACTATAAAGAAATAAATGAGCGGGGGAGAAAGGCAGAAGTATTCCGGAGGAGTGTGAGAAGCATGATATGGAGCAAGGATGTCCCTCAAAACAGCAAAAAGGTCATATATCGGAAGTACTATGTCCCTATCCTCGCGTATGCCTCGGAGACCTGGGTTATGAAAGGAAGGGAGAAGAGCAAAATACAGGCCAGTGAGATGAGGTTCTTGAGAAGCAGTATTGGAGCTACAAAGATGGACAGAATAAGAAATGAGAGGACCAGAGAATTAATGAAGGAGGAACCATTACAGGATGGCATAGAGAAATCTAGACTTAGATGGTATGGACATGTAAAATGAATGGAGGAGAAAAGGATATCCAGGAGGATACTCGAGACGAAGTGGGAAGGAAAGAGACAGAGAGGAAGACCGAGACAGGGGGTGGAAGAAAGCGTGAAGAAGAGAGGAGAAGACTGGACAAGGGTGGAGGCTGAGAGATGGTGGGAAGACAGAAGACGTTGGAGAGGCTTGTGTTCCAAACAGACCCGGCCAGTGGCTGGAAACTGTGCAAGATGAGGATCATCATCATGTAGTGAAAATGTTTTTTCAAAGAAAAATAGAAGTTTTTGCATGTATTCAAGCAAAATGTTATGATGTTAAAACATATAACTTTATTGCTGACAAAAATTCATAAATGTTTATCTATATATTAAAAGATGGACCTTGATATAGTTGAATTTAGGAGTTGAATATTGCAAGGAACTCCCAGCTTGAGGTAGTAATGTTGGGTGATCAAGGGCGGATGACAAGAGTCTTTGAAACCATGCCTCTCATTGTTGTGCTAAAGAAACACAGACAATAACAGACACATAGCTTACACTGTATACAGGATCATTAACTATGTGCGCCCCGCTCAACTCGGCAAGCTAAGCAGGCTTTAACTGGTACAGATCACGGGCGTGCATACATGGTTCAGCCGGTGGTTGGCACGCACTTTTACACTTTTACCAAACATGTTAAATAATGTGTACTTATGTGCTCATAGCCGATGTCCTCCCTCTCTTGTATGTAACATACCTGACATCTTCTGATGAAAGAATGGACAACATTCTGAAGTTCACAGCAGTGATGGCTTTGATTTCATCTCTTATTCACTGTTTAAGTTCAGTTCACAGTAATCACAATACTCGCTAAACGTGCAACACTACCGTCTAAGCTTTGCAGATACACGTCCTTATGAATGACAAAACACGTGTGAACTAACGATATGAGTCATCGGAGCGGAGGAATACCCCACTCCACTGACTCATATCGTTTAGTGAGTTACCTGAAACGAGACGAAAATTTCGAATCGTGTTTCCCGGAAGACCTATGCCTAATGCCAGTTAAATTAGGAGGCTCGCTAAACGATTCAAGGAAACTGGCTCCGTAACGGACAACAAAAATTAGGTGAGATTAGTTCATTCTTTCATCAGAAGATGTCAGGTGTGTGTTACAAGAGAGTGAGGACATTTTCAGCATCGACTATGAGCATTGTAAGTACACATTATTGAACATGTTTGGTATAAGTGCGCACTGACCACCGGCTGAACAGTGTGCGCCTGCCCGCGATCTGCGCCAGTCAAAACCGGCTTACAAGGGGAGGATACGATGCATGGGTCACCGATTCGAACCATCTTTAGTACACGTGTAGATCATGGCCAGGCGTATATCAGGTGCAAGTAGTAAGGTGCGCTTCTCAGCTGTTTCCGAGAAATTACTTAATGGCAATTACAGTGCGGCGTCTATGTGCATTGTACGCTAGCGGGAAGGCAACGAGCGCGTGGTGGAGAGGTAAGAGCCCTGCTTTGTAAGCGCGGGTTCGCTGGGTCGAATCCCACCGGTGAGCCTTTGCAGATTTTTTTTAAATTTTTATTTACCTTTGGCAATTTCCAATAAATACCCATAGAACGAGTCACTGCTTGCGGGGTACGGGGTAGCCTGATGGTTCACAGACGTGCAATGAACGGAACAGACTTGGCCTTCAATGCATAAATGTACACACATGATACAATACACCTGACCGTGTATAATACTAATGTATTTGCAATGCCGATACTGTACATTATGTAAAGTCACAAACCTTGACCCCATACGATGATATCAGAATCTCTTTTCCTGCTCTCATAACACGTTATTAAAAATGACTGCAAAATATACATTATTCACGACACCTACAGTTGTACGAATTGCCAATGTTTACAAAGAAAGTTAGTTAGTAATTGTTGTTTTAAGTGGCAGAACTATGAGGTCATCTGCTCCAGAAAAAAAAATTTAAAAAAGCATAACACACTACAAAGGCTCACCACTGGGATTTGACCCAACGAACCTGCGCTTACGAAGCAAGGCTCTTACCGCCACACCATGCGCTCGTTGGCTTCTTGCGAGCGTACAATGCACATAGACGCCGCACTGTAATTGCAATTAATTAATTTCTTGGAAACGGCTGAGAAGCGCACCTTACTAGTTTGACCTGGTATACGCCTGGTCATGCCCTAAACGTGTACTAAAGAGGGTTCGAATCGGTGACCCATGCATCGTATCCTCCCCTTGTAAGCTTGCCGTGTTTATCGGGGCGCACATAGATAATGACCCGGTATATGGAACTGGTGATAGGGAATGTATATAACTTGGATGTAGCAACTAACTCTAATTTAGACTACAATGCATCTCTACTTTAACAGTATTTGCCTCTCACTTGCACTTGAATGTCCTAAAATTAGCCTCATCCCTTTATACCCTTACGATGTTGCCTACTTCCCAATAAAAAAAACCTGTGGAACCACAGTCCAGGAAGGGCATATGCCTACCAAGCGACCGCTGCCCAGCCATTTGGCCTGCAGATATTGGGGTGACGTGTGGTCAGCGTTTTGGGTCCCCTCGACTGTTAATCTTGGTTTTTGTGACTGGGGTGCTGCCTCACTGTCGGACTGCTAATAAATTGTCCTCGTGAGACTGAGTACACCCTGTTCCAGCCCTCGTGTCCGTTTCTAAAATCCCTAACGGAGCCCGGAATCGAACCTGGGGCCTCTGGGTGAGAGTCAGGTGCGCTACTCCAACACAACACCACCCAGTGATACATCTAATGAAATAAATGAGTGTTCTTATAGACAACTTTCCACTCTTTACATTATTTTGGTGTGAATCTATATTTTTGCAGATAAAAATCTTATCATACAGATTAAGAACTATGGTATATTGACTTCCATGGCCCGTGAATTAAAGCATCGGCGGACTCTTGGTACTCCCTGCCTGGAGTAGCGAACTGTGCAGTACCTCTCTTTTTATAAAGCACAACTGCGCCTCTAACTGTGAGAGCTAATAGTGCAAGCAGCCTTTCACCTCCCCTATAAAGGCTTCCAAAAAGATGGTATATTGGCTTTCACGTTACGTGAATTAATTGCTGAGTTTTGTTTGTTGTCTTGTATGTAACAAAGAATGTTCGTTTGTTCGTCTTTTATGCGTTCATAAACCATTCATCCGATTGCGATAAAATTTTGGTGAGTTGTTGTGCACACTTCCAGGATGATTATAGGCATAATTCATCCAATTTACAATAGATAGCTCACGAGTAGTTTAAACAAATGAGTGTTGGCGATGCGTTCATGTAGCCTACAATTCATCAGATTGCGACCTAATTCTGGAGGGTTGTTGTGCACACTCCCGGGAAAGTTATAGGGATAGTAAATACAATTTACAATAGATAGCGCGTGAGTAGCTTCAACTAAATGGCGTGCGATTCTTTTCAACAAAATCCCACATGCGTTCATATACCATTCCCTCCATTGCGATGAAACTTGGGTGAGAAGTTTTGTACACTTCAGGGAAGGTTCCTGGCTTAGTAAATCCACTTTGCAACAGGAAGCGCACGAGTAGATTCAACAAATGAGTGACATCGCGCGAAGTGTTTCAACAAAGTCCCGCATGCGTTCATATACCATTCGTCCGATAGCGATCAAACTTGGGCAAGATGTTATGTACACGCCAGGGAAGGTTTTGAGTTAGTAAATCCATTTTACAATAGGTAGCGCACGAGTCGATTCAACAAATGAGCGATGGCACGCGAATTGTTTCAACAAAGTCCCGTATGCGTTCATGTAGGCCAACCATTCATCGATTGCGATGAAACTTTGATGAGTTGTTGTGTACACTTACGTGAAGGTCTCTAACTTTGTAAATCTATTTCACAGTAGCTAGCGCACGAGTATATTCAACAAATGAGTCACAGCGCACGAATCATTGAAACAAAATTCTATATGCGTTCATATGCCATTCATCAGATTGCGATGAAACTGTGGTGATTTATTGTGCACGCTCCCACGATTGTTTGTGAATTAGTTAAACCATTTTACAATAGTTTAGAGGCACTTAACGGAAATTGTAAAAGTACTGTGTATCCAAAAGCACTTAAAGAAACAAAATTACAACACCAACACTTTCTTTGATTGGCATTGCAACGCATGACGGGTACAGCTTGTTGTTAAATAAAATAGATGGTGCTTTAACTTTTCTGTTTGGCTTTACTGGTATTTCCGTTTCTTCACATAAAATTTGTAATCCAACGTTTTTTTCTATGCTTTCAATTTTTCTATTCTAATATTATTATGTGAAAATTGAAATGATTATTAATATGTGTTCATTTAAATTGTGCTCTGACTATGATGTATCATACCGAAATATTGTGCTGTTGTTTGATCTGTAGGACGTGAGGTACAATTATAAGCAACATACAAATATATTGGATATTTCTAGGTTTTTCACTAAAAACTAAAGGATATATGTTTCTTACCCTGTTGTATGTTACGGAAGAGTCGACTGTAACCCAGGAAGCCTTTAAAATATGTGTCTACTGACGAATGCTTTGTATCTCGTGGAGAGACAAAGTGCGAAATACCGAGGTGCTGGATAGGCTACATAAAGGTACAGAAGTACTGTTATCCATTAAAAGATGGAAGCTTGAATATTTTGGACATGTTGTAACGTGTTTTTCGAGGGGTTTTTATGCAACTGGCATAAGTCAGTAGGAAGCCATTCTATATTTATTTACGCGGCAAATTGTTCAGCCAAGAGAATTTTTCATGTTAATTTATTATTATTATTAATTTATTATAATTATTATTAAGATATTTTCGGAGCATTTTATAAAAATTATAAGCATACAGTTAGGTTTTCTATGTCTTAGAAAACGCTATCAAGCAAATTATTACAAACGACAATATCATAGAAAGTTATGTGATTACGGAATTTAACGGAGTTTCGTCAGTTAGGGTATATCGAGAGACGTGACTCACTGGGAATTCAAGTACACGCTTAATCTTGTCGGGAAGTATTACGCAAGCGGGGTTGCAGCGTCAAGAAAAGGCGGATAGTTGGAACGGAACCCTCCCGCCGAGTGTAATGAGCCAGAGGAGGGGAGTATAGTGCGTGGGGTGCAGCCAATCAGTGGAGACCACGTAAGCTAGAAGTCGGGACTGGAGAGGGGAGCCAACGTGTGGATATATCGTTCGACACGCCGTGGAACGAGGACAATCTGTGTAGAACTTGCCGAGTATGGTCATACGCGGGAGTCGCTCCGATGTTCCGTGGAACGTGGACAATCTGTGTAGAACTTGCCGAGTATGTTTGCACGCGGGAGTCGCTCCGATGTTCCGTGGAACGAGGACTATCTGTGAAGAACTTAACGAGTACGGTTGCACGCGGGAGTCGCTCCGATGTTCCGTGGAGTGGAGGACTAACTTTTGTAAAACCTAACCAGTGTGGTTGTACGAGTGTTTGGGTCCGATGTACGGACCATAGAATTATCTAATGTACCAGAATATCATCAAATATCGACAAAGATGACGACGTCCAGGAGACTGTGGGAAGCTCACAGCATCATCCAGTACGAGGGAAAGGCTTCGGCCATTTCCAGTGGTAAGCGCGAATGACGCAGAAATACGCAATCTCTCATTTCTCTTTGTTTTATATTTCATATTTCAATAACTTCATAGCTTGGGAATAAGAGTAAAATCAATAATTTATCAGACTCCGTTTTCACGTAATTTTCTATCGGTAATATTCAAATCACAACGCTCCAATTTAAATTTTATACTTATTATTATTATTAATTTTGCTATACTTGTTTTATATAATAAATTCATTTCTTTTACAATGCAATCTTTGCTTTCAGTAGGTAGCATTAGATATAGACCAATTCCTTCTCCTGATACAATTGTTTGTTGGGTTAATGATCAAATCATACCACGATCTGAGTGAATAGATTCTTGAAGGTGTTCTACCAGAGCTAGACGTTGTTAAATACAAATTTAGATTTCAGCATTGCATTGAGGTCTTGGCGCCCATTAAAACAACATAGCTTAGGCAAAGGTAAACAGTTACATTTATCACCCAACAGTTTGGGGGAGCCAAACCGTTACATTTGTCGCTACCAACATAGGGCTAGCAAAACTGCTACCAACATGGGGCATTAATTAACGTTACAATTGTCGCTCAACGTGTGGGCTAGCAAAACTGCTACAATTGGCGCCGACAACTTGGGGATGAAAACCTAATAACATTTGTGGAAGGAGAAGGGTATATATTTCTGTGCCTGTATTTTGGGGGTTATTTGTCTGTATCAGTGTGTATCATTATGGGGGATGAGAAAGAAAGACAGATGAGGTTACGTAGTGGTCATCAACGGGAGAGTGATGATACGAGCAGTATGTCGAGTGACGGTAGTACCGGGGTAGCGGAGGTAAATCCCGATACTGAAACAGGGAGTGTAGGCGGCCAACCAGAATTAAAAACTTTACTTCTCGAGTTCATGTATCAGAACAAAGTTAGTAGTGATGCCTTAAATGCAAAATTAGAACAAAACAGTAGGGAAAATAAAGAAAGTACAGATGCCTTAAACGCCAGATTAGAACAAAACAGTAGGGAAAATAAAGAAAGTACAGATGCCTTAAATGCTAAATTAGAACAAAACAGTAGGGAAAATAGAGAGAGTAATGAAACTTTAAATGCCAGATTAGAACAAAACAGTAAGGAAAATAGAGAGAGTAATGAAACTTTAAACGCCAGATTAGAACAAAACAGTAAGGAAAATAGAGAGAGTACTGAAACTTTAAATGCTAAATTAGAACAAAACATTAGGGAAATGAGTGACAAATTCGAACTGATTAGAGGTGAAATCAGGGGGGTTATGGAAAAAAAGGCTAAAGAGATTATTGCAGATGTAGACAGAAAATTAGGAAAAGTACAGGAGGAGTTGGAAAGTAGAATCAGCACACAGGCTGAAAATTTAAAAGAACTAGTGCAACTGGAAACACAGCAGGTCAAAAAGCAATTGGGGGGAGAAATTGACAAAATTCAGGTAGCTACTAAAGAGGTTAAGGAACAGCTGGGGGGTAGAATTGAGAAAGTCCACTCACAAATAGTTGCAGAAGTAAATGATTTAAGAGAGAGTAATAGAGAGCGCATTAGCAAGATTGAGGAGAAACAAGCAAAGCTATATGATAAAGTAGAAGAATCAGAAGGAAACATTAAATTAACAGTAAACAGTATTGAGAGGAAGGCTGAGGAGAAAATCGCAGAATTAGAGTTAAAATTAAAAGCTAGGATCAGACAAGAAAATAGTCACAATAGGCCAGTTTTTGTGAATAGCACACTCAGGGAGGTAGAACTGGGTAAGTTCAGCAATCGACAGGGGTGCCCAATGGAGTTCATGAACACTATAGAAAATAAATTCGGGGAGAGGTTGGAAAATGGTAGTATTGAGTGGTGCCAGGTAGTTGAAATTTTAGAACAAGTGTTTGTGGGGGAAACGAGGAATTGGTTTGCTGTCTACAGAGACAAGTTTACTGATATCAATGATTTTAAAATGAAATTCTGTGAAAAGTTCTGGAATGAGGTTATTCAGTCGCAGCATCGTGAGGGAGTAGTGTGTGGTAAATATAACCCTAAAGGAAGCTCCACCATGACCGAATACTTTTTAGGGCAGGTATTAGTGTGTAAATATCTGGATGGGTTGAAGGAGGAAAGTGATGTGGTGAGGTTGCTACTTAGGCACTTTCCCTATAGGATCAAGGAGGCTGCTTGTATCCAGAATGTAAAGACAATATCACAAGTAGAAAATTTGTTAAGCACATTTGATGCACTAGGGAGAGGGGGTTATGAGGACAATTTCAATCGGAACCAGGGTAATAATAATAATAGACTTAATGAAGCCAGGCATCAAGAAATTCAAGGGAACGGTGGCGAAGGGGCCAACGCTCAAAATAGAAATAATAATAATAATAATCAGCTAAATCAGAACAGAGGAAATGGCTATGGTAATCAGTATCAAGGGAGGAACAATGATTTCAGGGGAAATCAAGGGAGGAACAATGATTACAGGGGAAATCAAGGGAGAAACAATGATTTCAGGGGAAATCAAGGGAGAAATTATAATGACAATAATTACAACCAGAATAGGGGTCAAGGAAGAGGACAGCCTAGTGGTAGTAATATACAGCCAAACAATGACAACACAGCCCAGAACAACCAGACCAGTTCAGTGGTTAGTAGTACTACGGCCAGCTGTAGCGGTTCTTTAAACGCAAACCAGGCTGCGAAGTAAGGTCAGAATCTCAGTCTGTAGCATGCCCTGTCCATACAATTATACAGGAACCCTATGACCTAAATGTAAGAAATGAATTATTACATGAACTAAATGATGAAGGTATTATTCAGGAAGTGGTTAGTAAGAGCCCCATAGTTAAATTTAACGTGTCCGAGGCGTACACAGATGTTTTAATTGATAGTGGTTGTATGAAGAGTTGCATAAGTAGTGCATTTTATGATAAAATGAAAGGAACTGGAGTAAATTTTGAGGAGATGCCAATTAAAAGCACTTTTGTTATCACAGCTGTTGGGAAGACGTCTAAAGTAATTTCTAAGCAAGTTTTAGTAGACATTAAAAATAATAATCATGTAGAGAAGCAGATTTGCCTTGTAATTCCAAATTTAGTATTCAGTGTTATCTTGGGTTCAGAGTGGCTAAGTAGAGTGTCTGGTAACTTATGTTATGATGTAGGGAGTTTGAAATTTAAATGGGGAGATTCTGAAGTAGAAGTAGCGTTCAATGACCATATTCAGAGGAGTAGTATTGTAGGTATGATTTGTACTTTAAATGAGATATCACCAGCCGTAGAGCGGGGTTCTCCATGTTTTGTGGGCAGTGTGATTACGAACGGTAGTCTAAAGGACTCGTTACGTGATGCTGCATTTCAGGGAAATATAGAGGATGAACAGTGTGTTCGGCTGTATGATGTGTTATTGTGTAATAGGAGAGTTTTTGAGGATCGCATTGGTATGGCCAATTGCTATACACATTCATTGAACGTTATTGATAGGTCAGTATTCACAGGACATAGATATCCTGTACCTTTCGCTTATCAGAGTGCAGTTGAGGCACAAATTAATCAGATGCTTGAAGATGGGATTATTGAGCACTCTGACAGTCCATATGTTAATTCTTTGATCACGGTACCCAAGACCGACGGCACAGTTCGTATTTGTTTAGACGCTCGTTTGGTTAACAGTAGAATTAGTTCAGATCAGCTGAAATCTATGTCAATAGAGGAATTAATGCAAACATTTGAGGAGAAGAAGTATTTCACTTGTGTAGATTTGAGTTCCAGTTTTTGGCAAGTGCCACTTATGTACGAAGATAGACCATTTACAGCTTTTAGTCATAAATATAACCTTTATCAATTTTGTAGAACACCTTATGGGTTAAAGAGTAGTTCAGCAGCTTTAATTAGGGCTTTAAACATCGCATTAGGGGATGACACAGAAGAGTTTGTAACCATTTACATAGATGATATGGTAATTAGTTCACACAGTTTTGAGGAGCATCTACGTCATTTAGATATAGTTTTTCAGAAGTTAGATCAGGCAGGGTTCACTTTGAAGCTGTCTAAGTCGTCATTCTGTCAGTCAGAAGTGACATTTTTAGGTCATAGAGTGTCAAGTAGAAGTGTGACACCAGAGGAAAGTAGGGTTAGCATGTGTGGACAGTAGCAACAGGGCATCGTTACAGATACTGAGAAATAGGTAGGTAGAGCAACGTGAGGACGTTCATTTAAGGGAGCCACTTGCAAGGTTGGAAGCAGGTGACGCAGTAACATTTATAGTTTCCAAACGTATTGGCAAAACAGCATATGTGCTGGAGACTAGTGAGGGAAACAGATTATACGGGACGTATAATATACATAGTCTACGAAAATATGTGTCATAAAGCGAGTGTGTTTAGCTGGCGAGCCAGCCTATCAAATGAGTAAGTGTGGTATTTGGTGCGTGGGAGGAGATGGTCTTCCAGGCAGGCGTATCAGAAGTCACACAGGGGGGGGGGTAGTATGTAAGTAAATGAGAGTTTTTAAGGTACAGGGAAATATGACGGGATTGTCGGATGCTCTTGAGCACTAAAATGTCTCGATACACCAAGGCCAGAATTTGGTAGCGCTGGTGAATTCCCATTTGCCTCCTAGAGATGGGTGAGCGCTTGGACAGGGTATTTTTGCTTAAGGCGTCCACGAGGCAAAAGATGGGCCATCAGAAGGCGAGACAGTCCTTCATGAAACTCATACATATCAGCACACGTGATGTCTGTTTACGGCCTCGCCATGTAAGATTTGTAAGTGAGTAATTTAAGGTAATTTGTACAAAGGTATTATTTGTGTGAGGAGAACTGGTCTGTGTTGAGAACTAGTATTAAGTAGAATATGGTCTACGGGAACTTAACAAGACAGGGCGATTACGGCACAGAAATATTTGGTGTTATATGTAATGCGCATTTTTTTTTTTTTTTTTTTTTTCAGAAGTCAATATTAATTTAATCTACTTTAAAGAGAGATTAAGTATTATGGTCACGAGGCGCTGCCACAATAGTGTGATCATGTGCTCAGTGATAAGTGAGATTAAATTTCACCATAAGGAAGGGACCTCCAGTGAAATTAGGAAGTTCTATGGAGATATAAATATATCAGAACACCTTCAATGCGTGTGATATGACATCATAAATACATAGTGCTCACACATTAATTATGTCTATTTCTCCAACATAGGGAAATTTGAGAGGCAGAAATATCCGTGGAACACTATTCTATGTGAAAAACATTGGACTGGTTGCAAAGTGCAATCCATAGTGACAACAAACTTTGACGCAAAGTGCATAAAGAAAAATTATGAGTGTGTATATCTGTAATTTAGGGTGATTTCATTTATGTAATATGTATTTTGGATGGGGATTATTAACGTGTCTGGGATAATCGGATAATGGACCGTCGTCACGGTAAATCATCCGATGATCCGAGGCGAATATGTAACGTGTTTTTCGAGGGGTTTTTATGCAACTGGCATAAGTCAGTAGGAAGCCATTCTATATTTATTTACGCGGCAAATTGTTCAGCCAAGAGAATTTTTCATGTTAATTTATTATTATTATTAATTTATTATAATTATTATTAAGATATTTTCGGAGCATTTTATAAAAATTATAAGCATCCAGATAGGTTTTCTATGTCTTAGAAAACGCTATCAAGCAAATTATTACGAACGACAATATCATAGAAAGTTATGTGATTACGGAATTTAACGGAGTTTCGTCAGTTAGGGTATATCGAGAGACGTGACTCACTGGGAATTCAAGTACACGCTTAATCTTGTCGGGAAGTATTACGCAAGCGGGGTTGCAGCGTCAAGAAATGGCGGATAGTTGGAACGGAACCCTCCCGCCGAGTGTAATGAGCCAGAGGAGGGGAGTATAGCGCGTGGGGTGCAGCCAATCAGTGGAGACCACGTAAGCTAGAAGTCGGGACTGGAGAGGGGAGCCGACGTGTGGATATATCGTTCGACGCGCCGTGGAACGAGGACAATCTGTGTAGAACTTGCCGAGTATGGTCGTACGCGGGAGTCGCTCCGATGTTCCGTGGAACGTGGACAATCTGTGTAGAACTTGCCGAGTATGTTTGCACGCGGGAGTCGCTCCGATGTTCCGTGGAACGAGGACTATCTGTGTAGAACTTAACGAGTACGGTTGCACGCGGGAGTCGCTCCGATGTTCCGTGGAGTGGAGGACTAACTTTTGTAAAACCTAACCAGTGTGGTTGTACGAGTGTTTGGGTCCAATGTACGGACCATAGAATTATCTAATGTACCAGAATATCATCAAATATCGACAAAGATGACGACGTCCAGGAGACTGTGGGAAGCTCACAGCATCATCCAGTACGAGGGAAAGGCTTCGGCCATTTCCAGTGGTAAGCACGAATGACGCAGAAATACGCAATCTCTCATTTCTCTTTGTTTTATATTTCATATTTCAATAACTTCATAGCTTGGGAATAAGAGTAAAATCAATAATTTATCAGACTCCGTTTTCACGTAATTTTCTATCGGTAATATTCAAATCACAACGCTCCAATTTAAATTTTATACTTATTATTATTATTATTAATTTTGCTATACTTGTTTTATATAATAAATTCATTTCTTTTACAATGCAATCTTTGCTTTCAGTAGGTAGCATTAGATATAGACCAATTCCTTCTCCTGATACAATTGTTTGTTGGGTTAATGATCAAATCATACCACGATCTGAGTGAATAGATTCTTGAAGGTGTTCTACCAGAGCTAGACGTTGTTAAATACAAATTTAGATTTCAGCATTGCATTGAGGTCTTGGCGCCCATTAAAACAACATAGCTTAGGCAAAGGTAAACAGTTACATTTATCACCCAACAGTTTGGGGTAGCCAAACCGTTACATTTGTCGCTACCAACATAGGGCTAGCAAAACTGCTACCAACATGGGGCATTAATTAACGTTACAATTGTCGCTCAACGTGTGGGCTAGCAAAACTGCTACAATGTGATGCAGAATGACCAGATTTTATAACTGGTGATGCAGGGGAAAATTATAGCATATTGGGGGCCTGGCAGATGACATGGGTGAACTTTTCCGAGTGGCAGTATCCAAATATCAAATAGCCATGATGATCACCAACCTTCGTGAGAAAGAGGCTATTCATGAGTACCATATGCGTTATTTGGGGCCCAAATGCAGGTGTTTAGAGAATTCATATAACCAGTTGAACCAGGCCTCATCTGTTAAAAATGTTTATAGAATTCCAGCTCTAAACTTGACTGCCCATATGATGTGCCAAAATAATCATCTGGGCAGGCAAGTTTTTAGCTGAAATTCTACACAAGACTATTTCATAGATGAGGTCTGGTTTCATCTGACTGGTTGTATTAATTCTCAAAACACCTGCATTTGGGTCCCAAATAAATCATATGGTACTCATTAAAAAGGCCCCTTTTCCCACAGAAGGTGCCATTACGGCATTTACCCAGAGCAGAAAAGGGAAACTATGCAAAAACCACTTCTAGGATAGTTGAATTAGGAATTGAACCCACCTCTTCTCAGTTCTGCCTCACGATGCTTAGAGTACCCCCTTCCAGCTCTCGGACCAGAATTAAATTTCTTGACAGAGATGAGAATCAAGCTCAGACCACAGGAGTGGCAGCCAAGAATGCTAACCACTTCACCACGAGGATAATTTGTGGGTATTTTATATCAAGTACTTGTGTACAATATGTTAAAAGTAACTTCCATACATGTGTTGTTAACCAACCTGAAGAACATTTTACTTATAGTTCTTGCACTTTCCTCGTTAACGTGCGGCTCGCTTTTGAGATCTAGCTGGGCGGATAGGTTAACATCCCACGGCTTTCCCCGCGCGAGGCACAGCGTTGTCAACTTTCCACCGTAGCGACTGAGAGCAAGCAGTGAGACTGGAGAGAACTATGTGCAGATGTGTAACACGGGCACTTGACACCTGCATGACACGCGAGCTAGCTGCCAGCACAGGACTTTGGGAGTCCACATGGAGTGAAGGAGGAAGCATTCTATTGGTCAACAACCATCAGCTATTGGTCAGTAGCGAACAATGGTTATTGTCAGCGCGTGCTACTGCAGACCATAACTTCAATCTTCATGAAGCCTGGGCACAAGAATGGTAGAATAACACTCCACCAAAGCTACATAGTTTTCTCCAAAGCAACAACAAATCGTGGGAACTTGATTTGCCCCATAGGACATGGTGTACTCTGAATAGGATACATACCAACCTGGGAGATGTGGTGATCTTTTTCACAATTTGCTACAGCAAATACGACTATGTAAATTTGTAAATCTTGTATATATTTTTTTCTTTGTGTTCCAAAAGTAATGTGTAAATGCCATACGATTATTAATAATAATAATAATAACTGCCTTACGTTTGAATCGCCACTCGTTAACCAGGAAAGTGAGGGAACTTTATAAGTGCAATTGTTGCTCAAGTCACCACAGCAAGGGAACACACCTCATTGTTGGTAGCATGCTGAGCTCCTATGCCCAAGGTAGCGGGTTCAAACCCGGCCGAAGCCGTCGGATTTTTTAAGAGCGGTAACAATCCCTCAGTATGCCTTCTTTCGGAGGGGAAGTAAAGCCGGCGGTCCCATGTCATAGATTTATGGCATGTTAAAGAACCTTCCACTAATTACACCTATGTGAAGCTAAATTGGATAGGTTAAGAATGTAAACAACGCTCTTAGGTTTCTACGTTCGTTGCCAAGAGCTGACTGCGGTGGCGTCTAGTAGGTAAGTTCTGAACTAGGCCTAGTAATAATTGACGGTGGCGTTTGGCGGCAAAAGTAGGAACTATTTGAAAAATTCTAAGTTGCAGTCTGTATTTAAATTTAAAAAAAAAAGCAGATACACACACTAATACAGCCATCACAATTAACACCGGTTATCAGACAGATTCTACACACAACCAAAGTACACGGGGCTACATGACCGCGTTGTCGCAGCCCCTAAACTGAGGAACCAACAAACCAACACCTCTCATTCTCATGTTAGCTGGCATGCTATGTGCTCACTACACCTTTCTGGTAAGAATTATAAGAGCCAATTCCTTGGTGCTGGGGCTACTTGCACCCTGTATGGATAGTACACTGGGAATGATGTCTTGTTAAGTATGTTAACTTCTTCCTTTGGATTCTTGTTGGAGGTAACTTCTTTCCTGCCAAGACACAGTTTATTACAGGCAGGACGCAGCGTGAAGTAGTAAATGAATTCCAGGAGGCTGAGAAGACTGCATCCCAGACATAAGCCCACAATTCCTCCAAAGGAAGCTGCAACACAGAATACAGTACTATAGTTAGTAATTCTTCCACATAGTGGACAGCTTTATCAGAGATTAATAGGAGTGTAATATTTTGGTAAAATAAAGATACGGAAGAGAAGATTGAAGTTCTATGGACACCTTACGAAAATGAGCGATAGTCGACTAACAAAGATCTTTAATTACATCACCAAGATAAAAGCGACTACAAAATGGGTAGATGAAATAAGAAAGGATATGGAGGAAGTTGGGGTCAGTCCAAATGAGATCTGGAATAGAGAGGTGTTTCGAGGTAGGATTGATGCTTTCAAGGGGTTCCAGGAAAAGCAAAGGAGAAGAGCCAAGAACATCTGGTCGGAAGAAAGAAAGAGAATCCACAGTGAAAGGATGAAGAGTTTCTGGGAGCAGGAAAAAGGACTAATCAGCAAGTCAATTGTTTCCCGTGGTCCAAAGTAGGCCAAAATCAAACAAAGAAGAAGAGAAAGATAAAAATTATCTTCTAATTAACACAGATAAGACCAAGTAAATGACTTTTAGAAAAGGAGGAAGGCCTGCAGAAGTCGACCACTGAAAGATAAGGGGGGATAATTTTCAAATCGTTTGGGCATTCACATATCTCGGGATTACTTTACAAACACAACAATTTACAGCTACAGACTGCACGTAAAAGAAAAATCGGCTGCAATCAGAGCAATATATACAACAAAAACCTACAAAATGTATCAATAAAATCAGCAATGAAACTGTTTCATGCAGTAGTGAGCCCAGTAGCAACTTAAAGGATACAGATTATATGGGATCACCTAACACTCCCTGACCTCCGATCCATAGAAAATGTGAAGGCCAGGTCCCTTAAAAGAGTTCTCTGAATTGGAATAAACAAAAAGTCGAGACTGGTTTATGAAATGGCTAAAGAGACTTTCTATATTGAGGACATAAAGGCAAGGTTCTTACTACCATCCACTCAAAATATTGCCAAGGTGCATGAAGAGAGGAAACAGAAAGGGAGGATATTTGGATTGAATTTTATTGTACAGACGCCATGTGGGACCGATACTGGACGAAGGCGAATCAAGAATTAAGGCATGTCGTCACAAGTTTAGCCGTCTATGGATATCGCCACAAACTATGTTCGACAACACATTTCCATGAAGTAACCAAGGAGTGCATATGCACTTTGTGTAGTGAAGGTTGTGAACGCTATCACATCAACCGATGCAGAAATAGGACAAAATACGTTTCATGGTTTGATCTTAGTCCACTGTTCCTTGAACCAAGAATGCTGATGCCTATTAGTCAATATTGGACAATTCTATGCTATCCATTCCGTGGCAACAACTTAGAACCAGCCCTCATCGTTTTCAACATGACAATTCTGTAGTAGTTTTGGTGGAGTGAATTGTGTCCATTAATAGACTCTGTAACTGGACCCAGAGATGCTTGATTTGATTTATACTGCAGTAGTGGGCTGGCCAGTTAATTTCATTCATTCCCATGTCATCAAAGTACTTGACTAAGATCTTCTGCCTGGTACAGCTCTAACTGCGATTACATTACATACACGCTTCAGTCCATCCTTTCCCGAAAATATAGGATTTTTTTAAAAACTCCGAATGAGTATAATAACAAATCATCAAATTAAAAATATTTATTTTGAATAAATGATCCGGTTTGCTCAACTCAGTATTGCCGGTGTTTTGCCCCAACGTACTATTGGGCTCATGAGTTGGTATGGTACTCCTCACCAAGATGCTTGGATACATACTGGGAAGGGCACTGCAAGGCTGCTATGATGCTACAAGCAGTGCCAATGTATACTACTATGAGAGCTATGCTCCTTTTATTCAAAAATTATCCCATTATGGCTAAAAATATATATATTTTTTAAAATCCTGGATTCTCTGGGAAAAAGTTATTCCAATATGGATAGCCTGAATTGAGCTAACCAGATCAATTTTACAGACTATTTGAAATTCGATAGTTTGTCATTAATACCAAAATAATATATAAATCTCATTGCAGCCGAATGGTCAAAATACATTTCCTGTTGGTTCTTTAAAATCTTTACTATACTATGAAAAACAGGTCCACATCATAATGCTGTCTCTGCACAGGGGAAACAATGCTCATTTGGTGTTTGCCAGATCTATTGGAATGATATAACGTGTGACATGATTTATCACCCTACATGATGTTCTTCCTTTTTCCTATTGTTCAAAGGCAACCTGTTTGTGCACCAGTGGAATCTGTGGCGAGTATTCAGTTGAGTAATCATTGATCTCTGTGCTACAACTCACCACATGGACTCAAAGGGCAAGCACCTCTTGTCAAATAGTTTGAGTACTGGCATCTCTTCCAGATACCAATCAATAATCTGTGGCCATGGTTCCTAACGAAGCTTGATGCTCAACTTCACCACACGTTTAAGGCATCGACAATCTCTATCTGTCAATTGTTTGTTTTCCTAGTCGAGATTGGGGTTTAATGACTCCCTGACATTTCCTTCATCACTCACTGTTGCATGTGTGGTGTCTCAAACTTGACAGAAATCTCATGTACAATGACTGAATCAGTGGACATTGATAATCGCGTCCCTTTCAGCCTCACTGAACTCTTGTTGTACACCCATTTCAGTTGAGCTTGTGAACATTTTTAGCAACTGCCTGCAGCCATACGTAGGCTCTCAATATTATTGAGCGGCGTATGGGATCATTCTCCTTTCCTTTTATGTGGGGTCTGCTTTTTATTTAGTGTGTGTATGCAGTGCTTTTTTTCTAAAAGAGATTTAAGGAGTACTTTCAGTTGTAGTCGACAAAACATCACGATCTTTTAATTTTCGGCAATTTGCAGAGTCTGGTTATTACATTTCGGGCTGGCATGTTAAATGAGAGATTGCATTGGGTTAATTTATTTGTGGTCACATTAGAAGGTGGTAACTGCACTCAGTATTTCGAAACATTTTACCACCAACCATTCGTACTTGCTGCAAAATTCCTGCTTTTTCTCCAAAACCCAGCATTTGGGAATGTTCTCCGTCCACTGTTACACGCGGTTGAAAGCTCTTCCTTGTGATCTTCCTTTGCATCACCACATCACACTGTTGGTGTTTCTCCATCATTGTTTATGTTTGAATCATTAGCTTTCAGTTTTCTTGATGCCTGGGTGGTTGTTAAATAGTTGGTTATTTTCTTCATCCTTCAAAAATAACCACACGCACAAAATAACAACCTACCCCGCCTTCAAACACTAGCCTGCGTGCTTATAAGAACGGAGTGCCGAGTTGCCGACCAAAAGAAACTGATTCGATAGATCGATTTAAATCAAGGATTACCTGAAATCTCCTCCAGCTGTTGTGAACAGAGCGTTGACGCCAGCTGATCGTTGAACTTTCAAGTCGGAAGTTATATTTGCCGGACTATATACAAATGTATCAATATTTTTTCTTAAACAGTTTTCAAATGTACCCCCGCGTCCCCCCTGAATAGAAGCACTGTGTGTATGAAATTTCTATATACAGTAGCTGTAAAATGGGTTAAATGCATAGAATAAGACTTACCTAAAAGATCATTCCAGTTGTAAATACGGTCTCTTCGGTAACGTATAGATGACAGACCTTTGAAGTACACATGTAGGATTGAGTGGTTGGTGATAGTGATCTCATGGCTGAAAGAAAAAAATAACTCTTTCAAGGAAGTCTGTTTTTATTGACATTTTGAAAAACCAATCTTGACAGACTGTCAACTTTCCTACTCAAGTTTATTTCATAATCTCTCAATATTACATTTATGTTCGACCCTAACTATTATGTGTCAGAAAACTGTATCATAATGAGGCTCATTATAACACTATTTTTCTTTATGAAACAGTTTCTCCCACCAATCAGAGCTCAAGAAACAGTTGTGTAACCAATTAGATAAGGATACCTTCGCGCATGCGCTCAAAATCCAACATGTCTATAGAAATTACCGAAAGTGCACCGTCCATATGTTCGCGTAAATAAACTGGTGAATAAGTTATGAGACAAGAAATAGCACTTTACCTTAATATCCCCAAAACCAATTTCTACACAGCACGTGGTTTTGAAACGACTTCGGTGACAGTTTTACTGAATACTGGTGCACAATCTGAACATATGGCATTGAAGCACACAGAGCGCATGCGTCGGTTGTCCAGAGAGCTTGGAAAACAGAGATATACTACCCACTGCAGCACCCGATCACAACATTATAGTAACTGAACAGATATTTATGACTATTTATCTTAAAACATATAATAAAGTTATAATTATCGTCAAACATAAACAGTTGTTTGCAACTCGCCTATAATGGTAATTAAGACACTCGTATGGAAATTATAAAACTCGCATACGCTCGTTGCATAATGTACTATTTGCACACTATTCTTCAGCTTTAATTAATGGTGGTGAAAACATTATAGTGTTTCGGCATGTTTGAGCCATTCTGCCTTTCCAGGAAGGAATGAAGGAAGTTTGTAGTTCTGAGTGACCGTAAACCATGAGACTTCCATTCCATGTGGAATATAAATAACAGACGTGACATTTCATTTTGAAAAAAATAATTACTTTCCTCATTTTGTACAGGGTGGTCCGGAAGTGGGCATACCCCATATTTATTTGTTTGACGGTGGAGGAAATGTTTTTTTTTACATGTTGGGAACATTGATTGCCATGTTCTACTCATTTGTTTTGTTTGAGTTGGTAGCCTTGGTGACCGTTAAGTTGGAGTTATAATCAACCGTGTGTGATCCAAATCCATATAGCATTGAACAAAGATTGGTTGTTGCGGTTTGGCTTCACGAAAGACATCGCACAGGTGACTCCATTGAAGGCGTTAAAGCAAAATTTACAGACCGCTTTGGTATTAATCCACCAAGAAAAGCAACAATATTGGGGTGGGAAAAACTTGCATTTGCTACGGGCAGTGTGAAAGACCTTCCCCGAGGCAGTCGACCGATAAAACGGAGGATAACGTGCTGCGAAGTGGAAGTTTCAGTGCAGCAATCTCCTTTTAAAATCAAAATGTAAAAGGTCTGCGGAGCTTGGCATTCCTCGGACCTACATGATGACTCACATTTAAGAAGATTTGAAATTGAAGGTTTACCGTCCAATGCATGTGAATGAACTTACTGGTAGTGACGCCGACATGGATGCGAAGAAAGAGGCACGCAGAAATCTTCTTAATGCGTTCCGTTCCAAACGAGCCCGTGGTGCAGTCCTCTTCACGGACGAGTGTGTTATCTACCGGAGTATGCATTCTTGCAACATTGTCATATGGTGTAAGGAAAACCCCCGGTGTTACGAAGAGCTTAAGAGAAACCCACCACACATGATGGTGTGGGCTGGACTGAGTGCAACACAGGCGCGGATGCAAGGGGGGGTCATGAACCCCCCCCCCCCCAAACGGAGACCAATTTTTTTTTGCAAACTCAAAAAACGAAAACACAATAACCAGACAAATAAAACTTAATGAATTTTAACTGAAAAACAGTTTTTTTCATTTTATTCAATACTGAAAATATGTTCTGTTACAACTGTACATATTTACAACTTCATACCTGTTATATAAAAACGATTATTTATATAACAAAATCAACTCGTCTATTTTGTTTAACAAACCTTGTGATTACCGAATTGATGTCTATAGTGATGTCACGATGAATGTGCAGCAATGCACGGATAGGAATTTGGGGCTTTTTTCGCTCCAAAAAATTTTGCCGACGTCCAAACTGCAAGTTTGGTTGGCAATTTAAGCTGTGACTTTCTCCCTTTGTCGGTACCAACTCGACTTGCCGAAACTGTAACGTACCTTGATACTTTTCTCGAAGCTCGATGTAAAAGTCGCAAAACACGCCGTTGCAATTTGTACGAATATTTTTGGTGCGCTAAACGCATCAAATTTCTATCCATGTAGTTTGAAAAAAAATTGGTCCGGTTTTGTATGTTTGGTTATTTTGTGATTGCGTTGTTAGTGATTTTTCTTAACAATTTCGATTCTGTGACCCCCCCCCCCCCCCAAAGCCAAACTCTAGATCCGCGCCTGGTGCAACACACATTTTTGGACAATGTTAATGGACATTCTTACTAGGAGTGGTTGGTGCCATAACTGCAAGAAAATCGTATCGAAGACACTGTTGTCTTACAACTGGATGGAGCACCAGCGCACTTCACGATTCACGTGCGCAATGACCTGAATCAAACCTTTCCTGGTCAGTGGATTGGAAGAGATTCTGCATCTTTACCAGCTCCCTTGGCCTGGCCTACAAGAGGTCTCAATCTGACGACACCAGACGATGCTCTCTGGGGTTTCATAAAGCAAAGAGTAAGAAACACTCGATATCACACAACACAGGAATTACGAGCAGGTATGGAACATGCCTTCACCGTCGTGACTCCGGAGTATCTCCGTGAATCATGTGGCTAAAAAGTGCACCTTCAAGCAAAGGTGTTTGATTTGTGCTAAGCGTGCTAAGTGGTGTCCAGATTTTAAGAGAAGTAAGAATGTAGTTACCACTACTGACTCCCCTAGGCCTGACGTCATAACTGTACAGAAAGATGAAGCCCTTGCCAATCTAACATGCGATAATAGTGTGCTCCTTCCTACGTTTTGGTGAAGGTTCGAGGGAATGTATGTGAACGTACTTTGAGGGCAGTTCTTGATACAGGGTCACAACGATCATATGTCTTGAAGGGAACAGCGCGGGAAATGAATTATTCTTTTAAGAAAACATACTGTCGGGTATGGGCAGTGGGATAATAATTTCCTACCCCATATCTCATAACATAGAATCCACACCTATAAAATTGTTGCCGATTTCCGGTCAATGCATGTGAGATTTTCGATGTGAAATGCCATGTCCTGTGGTTCGGATTCCACGTTCAAAGGAGGTCCCGTGGCTCATGATCTCAAGATTAACGGTTACGTTAAACTACAAGCTTCCTTCCATATAAAATTGTTGCATATTCCTACTCATCTATCACCCCCAACTACAAATGTGCAAAAAAAAAAAATATAGGCTATATATATTTTATAACCCCAGTCTTTTGCCCTATAAAGGGTTATTGCAAATAAAATAATATTTCCTCTCCTTAATAATTTCAAGTTTTTCCGAGAGAGGCATATCACATGCTTTATAGCAGTCAGTGCTACTATGGTGTTCATTAGTGCAAAAAAAAAATACACCAGAACGCTTATTCTCCTGTAACGAGAGTAAACCCATTGCTGTAGGAACATCTTGTCTCGAACATGATTTAGGACTGCTATCTTTCTGCACTTTCTTTGCCCTATCAGCTGACTGTTTAAACCCAGACATGGACATGTGGATCCTTTCCTCATTTTGCACTTCAGCCTTCATGAAGGACATGAGCTTATTAAGTTGTTGTTCTGGATTAAATATATATTCATTAAGACGTGTTCGAAAGAGCAACAAACCAACAATACATGTCACCTTAGACAGTTAAATAATAATAAATAATAAAGCACGAATGTGCCTATGAAATCTCTATTCTCTGCTGTATTCTCTGAGGATTTGTTAGTTTGTCACATTTGTTAAAGTGGTATGCATTGCACGATTTCTTACAGAGTTTAGACATGCATTCTTCAGTCACTTGATGGAAGTATACCTTCTCGCAGAGCTTGTGGTGGAAACCGTGAACTGCCAGTCGAGTGAGGGCACTCCGTACTTCCAGGTTCGGTCCCGACCAACCTCTGTCGGTCATGGAGTCCATGGCGTAGAAGTCTTTGCTGATCACTTCTCTCTTTTTTTTTTCTCTCTTCTTCTTAGATATGTCACTATATAAAGGACTTCGTTGCCATACTCTTAAAAAGTGTTCAGTCATGCATGATTCTAACAAAGGACAAATGATTCCTGTACATTTCCCAGTTGTGACACCAAGAGATTCAAGTGCCCTTATCATACATCTCCGTGAGTGAACGTCATGTTTTACTAGCAAGCAGGGTGAAACTGAGAAGACCCCTGATGTATACTTCAATTAGAAGATCTTCCCTACCAAACCGTTCCTGAAGTGCTTCTATCACCAACATGTAATTATCATCTGTGGCTGGAAAACTGTCTACAACAGACCTAGCTCTGGAGTTGGGTAACGTAGCTTGTATCAGATAATAGAATTTATCTACTAGTGCAATCCTTACATTATCATGAATATGCTGGAATTGATTCCAAAATGGCAACCAATCTCTGAGTTCGCCACCGAACTTACGAAATTCTAGGGCTGGGGGCCTCATTTTCGTATTTACTTGAGCAACATTCGTTGAATCGTCACTCGCGATAGATTGTCGGTCTAGGGAATCAATTTTTAAACGCAGCATTTTCAACAGTTCGTACTTACTGCGATACTCGTCAGACGCCAGCGTTTCTTGATCTGGTTCTTGCTCACTAGCACCGTTATCCAACATTCATTCCATAACCTCTTCATTCGGGGCATTGCTATTCTCGAAGTACTGTTTCAAAGAGGCAAATTCTGCTCGAGCTTCTTCATATTTTTTTTCTTCATGAAACTTATCAAGTGCAACGGAATGTCACGTCAACTATGTTCTGTCTATTCTTCTTATACCTTTATTCTTCTCCATTGCGGAAGTAATAACAAAACACTGACGAGAAACCTATATTACCCCACGTTGGGCGCCAAATGTCAAATGTTCGGCCCTCCACCAATGGAAAGATTTAATAAGCATAGAACTTTATTTCTCTAGCGTTACATGCTGTCAATTACATGCGATGCAATTTTTACTTTCTACACAAGCCAATGCCCTCTGTATCTTAGAGGCTGCTTAACTTCTAAAATAAACAAAAACATCTCACTCAGTGTTCCCAATGCATGCATTTATTTGTTTGTTTATTCATGTATTTATCTATTTATGTACAGTATTTAGCCTATTTGTTTTTTATTTATTCATGCATGTACTTGTTTGAGCAATTGTCTTCAGCATGATCCTTGAACTGGTGACAAATGCAGCTGTCAGTTGTGTATCAGAATTGTTACCATTCACACATTAAATGTTTGGAAAGTGTTGAAAGGGAAATAGGGAGTAACAATATTGGATGTTTCATTCCAACTCAACACGTCATTCAACTTCTAGTGATTTGTATCAATCCAACTGTTTGTAAAAGAAAGTACATTGATAAATTACCTACATTAGGTTTGGATTTTCATATACTGTGTGTTGTTAGTATTGCTAATAGTAGTTTAATCCCTCTCTACTCAAATGCTATTTAGAAATCAAACACCTCACTCATTTAAGTACGGGGGATGCATGCAACTTAGACCTTCATAAAAGGGGTTTGTTAGCCTGAAATATTTGGGAACTGCTGAACTAGAAGACAGAAATTTATGACCAATACATTTACTTACAAGAAATGTGTACGGTCATATTCACTCTTGAAGAATTCTCCCTGTGACATCTCAGTGTTGTATTCCACATCCATACAGGTAGGATGGCAGTCACATGACATTGCATTCTCGTTGTCAGTAAGTCCTTCTATCGGTGTTGGAGACTTCAAATTATTGAAGACATCTGCATCAAATATGGAAGATGAAATTTAAAATTATATTATCTGGAAAACTATTTTTAGACAGCAGTGGCGTGCGCCAACCTTCGAGACTAGTGAAGTACTGCAATAAAGTGAAAAGTAACCCCCTGTAATAGTAATAATAATAATAATAATAATAATAATAATAATAATAATAATAATAATTTGGAAGAAATAATTATTATTATTACGGTATTATTATTGAAAATACATTTTTGAAGTCATCTTCATGCATTACAATTCAGTACTGCACATAATTTTTGTAATTGATTTTAATATATAAAATATTTTTGAATACAGGCCAATGGAGTTCAATGCCACAATTTTAGTATACATCTGTTTAAAAATCTAATGAAAGAATAAGTTAAAACATAAACTGCCTACTATAAAACTAGGGGGGGGGGGGGGAGAGCAATAGAGCTATTTTCATAAGAATTTATATATTTGTATATACACTATACCGGTACCATATATATATATAAATATACCAAGTAACGATAGGGTACAAGAAAGAAAACACTGCTGTCAACTGCTTAGCATTCGCTGATGATCTTGTGCTGCTGTCAGAGGACATCGAATCAGCTAAAATGCAAGTTCACACTTTGGAAGAAATAGCGGGGAAAAGCGACCTTCAGATACCGTTTGAAAAGACCCATTTCATGACCAACATTAAAGAAACTCCGAGATACATAATGACAACAAGAGAGGATAAGATAAGTAAAATTGTAAATTTCAAGTACACCTTGGTGAGATAATCCAACCTAACGGACTCGACTGGCCTGTTTGCCATCACTTGATGAATGCAGTACATTTGCATTTGTCTGTTGGCACAGGCTAGAGTAAAATGTGGCTTTTCACCGATGTCTCAGTCTCACTCATGGCTGTGTTTATATGGAAGCTACTGAGGTATGGGTGGTGCTTAGTAAAGACATTCAGGGCACATTCAGTGCCTGAGGATACTGTGAAAGGTTCTACTCATAGGGTTAGTACTGCTGTTCCGACTCATTGAGGAATATAATGGCGAACTACCTCACTCCTCTTCTTGCCTAGTATGCATCAATATAGCGCTGCCTTGAGTTTTTGTGACAAACTACCCACATAACCTAACGGCGGTACTTTTTGAGGATCCAACCAGCCTTCGGGCTGAATACCTAACAGACAGACAGAACGGACTCGACAAAGAAGGAAATCATGAGAGCCAGGAAAATGGAGCTTGCTTTCCACCTTACGATAAACACATACAACAAGAAGCGATTTCTATTAGGACTAAACTACGACACTATCGAACAGTAATTCAACCAGAGTGCCTGTATGCTTCGGAATGCCTAGGACTAACAACTAAAAAAGACATTGAAGAGATTGAAAAAAGGAATGGATGATTTTAAGAAAAATTCGGACCAAAAATATGTGCTGACACATACCGATTATGCAGTAACAAAGAAGTATATAAACCATGCAGCAGAATCTCAGATACCATACGAAAACAAAGGGTTAAATTCTTTGGACATGTTTCAAGAATGCCTGACGACTCACTAAGAATTTCATTTACCACTTCAACAAGCCCAATAGGAAAGGCAACTGTTATGAAGAATGGTTTGCTAACACCAAGAAGGATCTACAAGAAATGAACATCACTGATCAAGACATCCGCAACAGACCACTTTCAGAAATAAGATACACACATTTGAGGGGTTCCTAGAGCCAGAAACAGCGACCAAGAAGAAACAACATTGGACAGCTGAAAAGAAATAAGCTGTGAGCAAGAGAATGAAGGTATAACGGCGCCAAAGAAAACTGAAATCATGAAGAGTTACTTACGTGGCCCTTAGTTGGCCAAAATCGATTATGATGTTGTTATATATGCAGTTGCTTCATTCTGCCGCATGCGGCGGTGGGCCCCATGGAAGAAAGAACGAAGGAGATGCCTTCGCTGCGCTGCCTAGTGCAAGCTGCTGGAGCCAAACGGCACGCCCACTTTGGGTAGCAAGAAAATGGCTGTTCCTATGATTAAAGCCGTTAATCTCTCCAACTAGTCTTGAAGTTTAGTGACATAAAACTGCAATGACAAGTCAAGATTTTTTCTTGGATAGGCAGAATACACTCTGTACATCACGGGACTTGGCACAAATAAGCTGCGTTGACGTTTCAAAAGCCAAATCAAATAGAAATATGAGAGCACCTATTTAAACCAACCAAACCAAACCCAATCTACTTGATTATTGTCACTTAAACTCAGAGGGTCATATCATGACATACAGACAATAAATGCATCGATTACATAAATTTACAATAAGGCATTAGATAAATAAACCAAATGTTCATACGGCATTTACTAGCTTCCTAGTTTTTTTTTTCGAAATCTTGATAATGCTTTTGCAGTTGTTATCTTCATTCAAAATATCACTGGGCAACTTTTCTGATGGGGACTGCACAAAGTTCTTTCTTGATCATAAAGAGTATAATGTGGACACAGTGTTCTTAATTTTTGCCAGCTCTCCATGGGAGACACATTTGAGCTACCTGAATATGGCGTGTTCCGTATATACATCACAGAAAAATTTACTTTATTTTCCTATCGAGCCCTTACTGACTGTAAGAGACTGATAAGTTTTGCACTGTAGGAAGGAAAAAAAAAAGAGAAAGAATATCATCAAACTCACAGCATGGGCAGTAATATATATGGATATACCGGTACTGTAGTAATAGTATACCGTACCTAGTTAATACAGATAAGCTCTCCTAGGCTATAACAAGATTTATAGCTTAGGAAGCCATCTCCTGTACTATTATGCTTACTTCACATGCATCTTTGCTCTGAATCTCATCCGACGCTTTCCTATTCCACATTGCCCTGATGGTATTAAAATATTTTGCTAATTGACCTGCTTTCCCCCATTCCCTTTTTAGTAATTTAATTAAAGTGTGATACTCATTTTCATTTTCTATTCTGTTTAGATCTGCTTCGTCTACAAACTTTACTCTTATCGTTTTAATCTCCTTGCATTCCCTGATCAGGTGCGGTGCACCCAAAACCTTCCCACAAAACAGGCAAAGATCCTCTTTTCCTACTTCTCTCAACGCTTTGTTCTTATACACCCCCATTAACCACCAAATTATCCCTCTCATTTCTCTTTTCATAAGACATTGAGGCTTTATGCTCATAAAGTTCCTTATTTCGCAGAACTCCGTTAAGGTTCTCCTGTTGGTGCACTATTCTCTTACCACCTGCAACTCTACATCAATAACCCTTCTGCACACTTTTTTACACATCCTACCTTCCTCTCTTCGTAAGTCCATATCCCATAGATAACCCATTCCTAATATTTCCTGTACACTTCTTACCCCGTCCACTCAGTAGCCCTCTTGCTGATGCTTCATTTGGTGCAGGTAGGCTACCTTTAGCATCCCCCCCCCCTCCACCTGTTTTTAAATGAATCCAAGACTTTATGACCCTTTTTATGATATGTTGTCTATTGCTTACATCCTCACACAATATTCTCGCTCCACAATTCGCCGTGCGGCTAGGTAGCCCCAAAATTATCTTGGCAAACCTACTTACAATACTGTCCAGGGTTGCCGTTCCTTCCTCTAAACCCCATACTTCCACTCCATAAAGTGCTCTTGAAACGATGAGTGCGTTAAACACATTCTTATACACTTTGTATTCAAGATTCGATAACTTACACTCTAACACTTTGACACTCGCCAATGCCGCTAGCCCTTTCGATTTTGCCCTTTTAATTTGTTCGGTCCATTTTCCATTACTCGCCATTATCGTCCCTAGATATTCAAGTTTTTTCACTGTCTCTAACTGTGACCCATACATGACCCACTTTTCATTCTTAGCAAGTTAAACTCCCTTTTTGCACACCATAACTTTGGTCTTACTCGGGTTAATTTTTAAGTTCCAGTCCTCACAGTATTTCACAATTTCGTAAATACTATGTTGCATATTATAGGGTGTTAGAGCGAGCAGAAGGATGTCATCAGCAAAGGCTAGGCCCGGGATATCATAATTGTCCAAACAAGGGTTGGACCGTTGCTCAAAACCCTTTGAATCGAAAATATCGTTGATAAATAGCAAAAAAAAAGCACCGGGGATAATTTGCATCCCTGTTTTAATCCTATAGTAGACTTTATCTCTCCTACAATTACATCATCTTTAGTTTTAATTGCACATTTCACTTCGGAATACACATTCTCAATTGATCTTATCATTTTATGTGACACCCCGATTTTTCCAAGTTTAGCCATGACAGCTCCCCTGCTCACTGAATCAAACGCCTTCTCCAAATCAATAGCTGTAATATACAGCTTACCTCTTTTCCTTCTTATGTACTTGTCCATCACCGTTTTCACCACCATTATATTGTCACTGGTCCTCATCCCTTTTCTGAACCCTGTCTGGAGTCACTAGAACACCGAATATCTCTCTGCCCATGCTACTAAACGCTTCGATAAGACCCCGGTGTACATTTTACTCAAATTATCAAGCAAAGTTATGCCTCTATAGTTGCCTGGGTCTAGTTTATCCCCACGTTTCTTATATATTGGACAAATTATCCCCTCCTGCCACGCTCTCGGAAATCTACCTCCTTCAAAAATCTTGTTAAAGATTTTTACCAAGCTTCCCATCATGAACCTATTCTCACTCAACTCTTGCCAAAATTCATTTGTTACCCCCGAAATAGCACCCGACTTCCCTCCTTTACTTTTTGCCATTACTTCCTTAATTTCATCCATCGATATGACTTGGTCCAGCATAGGCCGAGCGACCTCCAGCCCCCTCGGGACGCCAAACTCATCTCTCTTCCTCCAATTATCTTCAGCATTTAACAGATTCTCATAATATGTAATCCATACTTCAGCACTAATAGAGCTCCCACCACCACTTCTGTGCCCCGTACAGTAAGAATTTATCCTGCTCCACACTTTCCTACAGTCGTTAGCTTTAGAACCCTTATTTAGTGCAGTTGCTTCCTTACTCTGCCACTCATTTTTCGTTTTGCTGAGCAGTTCCCTATATTCTTTCCTTAGACGACAAAATTCTACTCTCATCGTATCATCCCCTCCTCTCTTGTATAACTTCAGTGCCCTAATAACTTCGGGTTTCTTCCTTCTACAAGATTCATCGTAGCATCCCCTTTAATTCCCCCTACCTTTCTCGTAGCCTTCACGCACATTTTCCGCCCGGCCATCATAATTGCATTCTCAATCATACTTATTACCCCTTCAAGTTGATCATTACTGATCATTAAACTTATCCCTACCTTTATCAGCTCAAAATTTTCTCCCTGGAAGTAGTTCCGGAACTCTCTGCAGTTTTCCTCCCTCCATCTGAATCTATTTACTTTTCTCTCTTTGACTTTAACTTGTTGATTCCCTTTTGATTTTGTCACCGCTCCCTGCATATTGACGACAATTGGTAGGTGGTGTGATTCCCCCCATTCTTCAACAGTGAACCTCTTAATTAGGGCTAGTGCTCCTCTGGAACATATTGCTAAGTCTATTACACTTCCCCCATTCTCTGTTATATATGTTAAGTTACCTCCTTCATCCCCCACACAGACACCATTTAGTATATATAACTCTTCTGCACCACATAGTTCCAAAATCTTTTCTCCATTCTTGTTGCACTCCCTGTCTTTGCTGTGCCTATCCCCACATGAGGCCTCGTCAACCCCCTTGCTGTAAAGGGGCTTTCTGTCTGCAACCCTCGCACTGAAGTCCCCTAGAAGCACAATCTCCGTCTCTTCATATATATTTTGAATTCTGTTTATTTCAATAGCTAACTCATCGAAAAAGCTTTCCCTTGCATACGGGGAATTCCCCGGAGGGTTGTAGACAAAGCCAAAACATACCGTTCCTCCCCCCTTACCCCTAATATCTGCTTTAACCCACACTACTTCTTCCAGTTCTGAACTAATAAATTCTGATAATTCCCTCACCTCTTCTTTAATTAAAACAACAGTCCCCCCCGGGAACCTACCGGAACGAGCTTTCCTCATCTTAGGTTTTGTATATACATTGAAGCCATCTATTTTAACCTCGCAACCTGCAGGGAGCCAACTCTCAACAAATCCTACAATCTGCATATCTTCTATTAGGGCCAAAACTACATCATTCCCTCTCTTATTTAAAAAACCCTCTATATTTACGCTTGCAACATTCCAGTTTAGTTATTTTTTACCCCTACCCTCTTCGCTGGCGGTGGCTTTACTTCTAGTAACTCTAGCTTTCTCTAGCTCTAGTATACTGCCAGCTGGAGAAGAAATGACCTCCTTCTCCACATTCAACTGCTCTGTCAAGGGTTTCTTGCCCCAAAGTTCTTTTAGACTAGTAACTCGTTGTTTGGCAGTCTCACCTTTCTGCAAACCACGCGCTTCTCCTGTGTTCCTGGTGCTGACGATAGTCGTTCCTGATCGCCACTTCCGTATTGGACTTTGGGGTCGATGCTCTCTGTTGAGTCACCACCGCACTTCCCTCTGAACCGACATCTGCTTCCACCTGGTTGCTAGATCTAACTGGCTCCTGCTGTTGTTGCTTCTCCATATCCTGGAGTTGTGCCACTGTCCATACCCGATCCCAGTTGTTGCCGCTAACCGCCAGTCTATTGCCTTTTACATAAGCCTTGAGACCCGAGTTCATTGCCTTCCTTAATTGAACCTGCAAGGTCCGTTGCTCACTTGCTTCCACTTTACTCATTTCTCTTCTTACCCATATCCTCTCCCCTTTCAGATTCCTTGTGTTCGTCAGAATTCTGTGAGCCATCAGCGAAGAAACTAACGACACTTTCATGGGCCTCGTGCCCTTTCCCCGCCCTATCCTGGTCACATTGTCATTCTCTGAAACTCCAATGTTTATCCGCATGCCTTCATAAATCACTCGGAGCACCTTGGATGTCAGATCCTCGGTGCTTTCATTGACATCTTCCTTTATTCCATAAATGAAGACGTTTTTCTTTCTCTCGTCCAGCTTGGTCTTCCTGAATTCTTTTACCTCCATTTCTAATATCCTCACCTTTTCTCTTAGGTCATTTATCTCTCTACTATTCTCAGTCAGCCTTTCAGTCACTATTCCCATCTCTTCTCTTATACATGTCTTCATCTCCCTGAATTCCTTACTTTGTTCTCGAAGAATGTCCCGGATCGATTAATTTTGTGACACTTCCTTTACAATTTCCCTTATTTGTTCAATTTCTTGCCATCCCAGCTGACCAGGCCCCGGGTTTGACTCCACTCCTCCAATTAATAGTAGCGTCGCCACAACCAGCGCTACCATCCCCATCACAAAAACCCCCATCTGTTCAGTGACGTTGCCCACTATCACTTTCCCGACACCGAAATCGCACTTCACTCTAGCCTGCCAGCGGCCGATGACCGCCCGGTACTGCTGAATAGCGATTCGCATTCTTCCTTTCACTTCACTGCATGTCTATTCACCTTGCTTGCTTGGTTGAAACTGAGAGCATCTATGCAAGGCTAGTTTTGTAAGAAGGGCGCGGCAAAACGTAATACTACGCTGAAACACTGATTAAATTGAATACAGGTGTATGAAGGTGCGAGTTATACCAAAGAAGGGACATCTTGGGAACTATCATAATAATAAAATAATAATAATAATCGTATGGCCTCGGTGCCGGGTGTAAGCTTTGTAATTTGACACCCAGAGGGTAACTTGCATGTCGAATTTCGTTGTTCCTTGAATCACTATGAAAGTCAAGGAGATTAGATATCTAAGCTCCTTGAACACTATAGCGCTTTCTAGTAGAGAAATGAGGAACTTTGTGTTGGCGGAAACTCCCGAGATTAATTTTGCCATTATGAACACAGCCTACTGAATTCAAATGGGTTCTTTGACATGCCAACATCGTATGACATGCGTGTCGTATTTTTGCCGCCTTTCAAAAAATCACTTACCACGGCCAGGAGCGAACCTGCAATCTTGGGGTTAGTAGACCACACGCTATCCACTCACCCACCGTGGCAGGGAACTATCATAATGATGCCGAACTAATCACGGTATTTACACCAAATTGATTCTTAAGTTCTTAGCCTATTGGTGTTGAAGCATTCATCAGTTTTTAGGCCTAATTTCGGGCACAGTCACTTTCACTCATTGTTCGTACACATTTTGATATTCATGAATACGAACCATAAAATTAATAAACAGAACACTTATTCGATTCGTGCAACCATACAGTATGCAAGTCACGGAACACCGAATACAAGCTAAGGTTACGCCCACTTTGGACGCAGCGCTTGGCTTCACTCAAACGAGCTCAGGGCAACTCCTCTTATTCTTTCATCCATGGTGGGCCCCCTTAGATGGTTTTGCCGTCTCTATGGACCAGAGTAAATGTATAATTTACATGGCCATTGCACTCACAGAATGTTACTGTGGGTGTGTAATATGCTATCTCCTGTTGATATTCAGTATAATTATAGATGACATACTCATGTATAAACGGAACAAGTTAGATGTGAACCTTCCGATGCGGATGTGCGTCCTGGTGCATTACGTCATTCCCCCGCCTGGATTCTTTGTCAACCAGTGAGCACATACTTCGTCACGCGCTGGTTAGATGTTGCCAAGTAGTCATTATTCCCAGAACCTTGGCAGGGTGCAGATGCTAAGGCATGCGAAGCAAGACTGAGCGGCTCTGTTCTTTGACAAGCATGGCAACAAGCTTGCTGTCTGGAGTGTGTGAAGTGGGCGCGCTCTCAGTTCATTATACTCTGATTTACAAAAGATGCTCGGTGAACGCTGTCATACGCTTGATGGGTGAGGTAAGGAGTGGAGACGAGCGAGGTAACGGTCTCCATGGCAACAGTCAGCAATAATATTATCCATTATTTAACAGTCAGCAATGTTGCAATGTATGCCGACACAGCAATAAGCACATGGTTTGACTCAGTGTGTCTTCACTCGTCACGGTCATTAGAGCGCCAGGCAGGAGGGCTAACTTCCACAGTATTTGTGTCTTCCTACAAGCCTCTTGGAATGTTATGACTCAGTCATGATCTGCCTCAGTGGCAACGCAGCATTTCCCCACGTGCTAACTTAGACAGCTGTCAGTGAGCTTTATTGGTAATTCAGAGTATACCACCAATACCAATGCTCCTATTCGATAATTTATGCTTGCATAATATAACCACGACGAGCAGCGAGCAGCTCCAAACAGCTGTTGCACCGAAGAGGGGAAATTGCATTTGCGCCTAGTGATCCCACCACTTCCCCTCCTAGACGAGACTCCGCCATGACAGGCCAGGTCTAACTTGCCACGCTATACATAATAAGTTCCCCTCTATGCAGTCTGGAGTGGCCTATTCGTGGGTTTCGAAGTGAAAGTTTCCTCAGCCTCTTTTCCAGGCTGTTCCAAATCCATGAGTTTGATTACGCGTACACGTGAGTACTCTGCAGTGATGCTCGGAGCACGGTTGGAGAGGGATTGGGGGTGAGAGTCAATACGTCACTGGGCGAAGGTCATAGCACAAGACCATGCGCTTCCTGCCAGTCATGTTGTATCCACCGCGAAGTGACGGCAGCCCCCCACAGCAGAGCTGTATTGCATGTTGTATGTTCACTCACGCAAGGCGGCGAGTACTCTGCTGCTCACGGGCGAGTTGCTCGGCTGGAACAGCCTGCTCTATTCAGTGTAGTTCTCCCCTCAGACTATGCCTGCTGCTATCTGTTAAAGACGAAAGGAACTAGAACTTCTTGGAAATGAGATGATGCATGCTTCAGTTTTACCTGCTGGAATACAAGGCTATGCTATACAGGTGTAGGATTTGTGGAGTGCAATTGAACTGTAGGTACTCTTATTTAACTTTCATAGGCTTTTGGCTGAATTAGAATTTTTATCTGTTCCGGTAAATGTTGAATATGTGGTTGTTTTGTAAATTAAGATTATTTTTCCTTAATTACAAATTAAGAATAACCCTATTTAACATGCTCGCACCTATACCCCTTTCCCCACCCGTCTCTTTTATTTTAACTTTGTGAGATCTAAGTATCGACCTGATTTGAAGTATATTGAACATGTGGTTGTTGTATAAATAAAGTATGAATTTTTGTTCACTAAGCATCTATTTAATTGTTTAGTTGTATGCTTATGCATATTCACACACATATGAATGCTGCCTTTGAGTTAATAAAAATGTTGAATACCAATTACTTTATTTTTTGATCTTTATTCTTAGTCATTCCCTGTCTAACCTTTTTCTTCTTTTTTTTAAATGTACGTACGGCTTGTATTTTTTGCCAGTAGGATAGGCCTGTAGTTATTGTGAACGGCAGATGACCTCGTAGTTTCGCCCCCTAAAATCAACAATAACTAACTATCTAAGGATAATAATAATATCGTATGGCTTCGGGTGACGGGTGCAAGCTTTGCTATCTGCGCCCAGAGGGCAGCTTGCATGTCAAATTTTGTTGTTCCTTGGAACACTATGAAAGGCAAGGAGGTTAGATATCTAAGCTCCTTGACACTATAGCGCTTTCTAGTAGAGAAAGGAGGAACTTTTTTGTGTAGGTGGAAAATCCCGAGATTAATTTTGCCATTATGAAAACGGCCTACTGAATTCAAATGGGTTCTTTAACATGCCGATAACGTATGGCATGCATGTCGTGATTTTTGTCGCTCTTCAAAAATCACTTACCATGGCCAGGAGCGAACCTGAAAGATTGGGTTGGAAGTCCGAGACGATAACCACTCACCCACCGTGGCAAGCTGATAAAAGGATAAAAATGATGAACAATCAGGCTGCAATATAATATTTTATGTTAGCGTATATTCCTAGCCATTTTCAGTAGCAAATTACTATGATATTTTGAAATATGTATTTCGGCGTAAGTTCCGTTTAGTTTACCGTTCACATAGATGTTCAAGAGTACCTCTTTTACTTGTATCTCGTTGTACGCACGTACATCATCCTTGCGTTCGTATACGTCAAACTCGCCTCCTTGACGTGCACTACCAGGCGTAACTAGTCGCACCAAAAACCGCACTTTGCTCCCATACAGTCGGCATTCCAGTATTACCTAAGAGTTCAATTGGAGGCACATGCTATACCTTCTCTGTGCAACATCTAGTGCCAAGGATCATGTAAACTATAAGAGATTCGTCACTTTTGGTTATAGAATTTCCGAAAGAGAGCAACGCCTGAGGCTATGTACTGCTCCGGCAAGTCTGGCAACATAAAAAGTAAAAAGCCATATGAAAGTAGCCTTTATTACACGTAATTGAACAGTATGCTCTGCGATGAGTTATTGATTATTCATGAAAAAAACACAAACATAACTGCGCTTTTCGCTAGGCGCTGAAATATACGTCCAGATAGGAAAATAATACATTTTGATATTTATCAATGTTGGCAATAGATTTGTCACGAAGGACACAGTTATGCCGTTCTAGAGCTTAATTCACCTTTAGGCTAATTAAACATCGCTCTCCTACTCTGCAGAATTGTTGGGATATTATATGAAAATAAAGAAAACTGTCCAAATGCACACTATATTGCCATAACCTCACGTTTTGCCTAACATGCCAGCTGCCACCCACCCCTCCCCGTAGCCCTAAACCACAAATTTTATTGCAAATGCAAAGGAGAGTAAGAAAACATACAAGAGATGAAATGCACACATTTATTCTCTATATATTTTTATTCGAGAGTAGTCCATATTGCCCACTAGTTTTACACATGGTCAACACCAGGAAGATGAAAATTGCCGTATTGTTCTTCATAATCATACTATCATAATTCTTACATCCCGGTGTTTGGCAATTTTTCCTCCCTTGCAGGGGCATGATTGACTCTCAATTCAATTCAAATAAATAATCAAAATACCGAACAAATCAAAACAACCACAACACCACGAGGAAAATCAATCAAAACAGACTATTCCCGCTTCCGCCAGTCGGTTTGATGTCAGCGTTCATGAGTGCCAACTACGGAACCTTAGTGCTAAAATTAATTCTCCATTGGTTGGCAGAACATCCAGAGCAGAGCTTTACCGCGACCCACGCGCTCTCTATGAACTGTCATCCCCCTGTCTAGTGCAAGCTGAAGCAGAGCTTCTACTTGCGGACGTGAGGAAAACTAAGCACTCACACAAGAGGAAGTATGGAAAATAATAGAAAATAAACAAATTTAACGGGAATTTCGGGCACTGAAGCAGTGCTTCTCTTGCTTTATCCCAATGCACGCCACTGTTAGACGGGGTAGGAGAGAGAGAGGCTATGTTAGAAATCAACGTGCTGGATGAGGCTGTTTCTTTGGTAGCTTAGGGTGATCAGATATTGGAACTGGAAAAATGGGGCATTTATGGGAAATTTTCACTCTCGCCTCTGTAGCATTTTGTACAATATGGACAGCAAACCCTATTAAAAAACTTTTAAACTCGTTCCCAGTCTTTTAATAGAACTTTTCTTGCATCCTCACAAAAGTTAATGCTGCAGTTATCATCATAGAAAGGAACCATCTTAACTATCAATTTATATTTTTTGAGGTTGTTTTAGAGTGATGTCCCCAAACAAGGAGGATGGACCATCTCACGGCTTGGCTGAGAATTGAAATCCTTCTTTGGACCAAAGACAAGCATGCTGTCCAGTTAGCCAGGGAATTGGACACACAGTCTTGTTGAATACCGTACCGTATATAAGTTACTGTAATTGAGTAATATCCGCACTTATTTAAAAAAATGGGAAATGAAAAATTGGGGTGCGGGCATTATTTGATCCAAAATTGGTACAAAACTGCTCCCTCATCCTACAGAACGTATACCGTATGCTTTTTAGATCACATTACCAAACCAGCAGGTATTAAAAGAATCCCTAGTGATAACTGATGGAACGCATATCATACATACTGTGAACTCGCATGTTTAATGGATGTGTGATTCGCTATCAGCTCATGAGCATCGCCATCATATTTCCGGGGACGCCGACTCCCGTGGCTGCCAAAACTGTTGAAAGGCTGATGAGCTCAGTGCAAAACCCCACAATATACTGTACATGGCAAAATACTGAAGAATTTCCCGAAGTTAATTATGTCCACAGAACGCAATAATCCACCTTATGGTACCTTTATGCTGAGGGAACTCTTTAGCTTCCCTAGCAAAGAAGTACTATGATGTATTTCAAACAGGGGAGATAGCACAAGGTTTGCCTGCTGATGAGCCCAGTTTGGTACACCTGGGCAAAACTTCACAACATACATGGCTAAAACCTAGATGATTTCTTGGAGTATTTTCTACTTACGTCGATTGTCTGCGAGGCACTTCACATCTAGAAGGTCACATTCTCGAATGTTTGCTGCAACACAATAAAGAAATTCATGATAAATTATAAGTAATTAAATAATTAGATAAACAGGGCACCAGGGAATATTCTCCGCAGCGCCTACATGCTGATGCGAGAGGTAGCGTCAGTAGTTTAGTTGGCAGCTCGGTGTCCTGGACAGGGTAGCGGTACAGTGAAGGCCACACGTGTGGGCTGTCGATATCGTCAGTGTGTATTGCAATAAGCGAGCGTTCAGATAGATTATTGGAAGAGTGCAACAGTAAACAGGCGGTAATGTTTACTACTGAATAGAGATCTTCGTTGGTGGAATACGTTTATCGTGAAGGCGATCGGTTTACAGAAAATGTAAAACTAAAATTTTAGGCGTGGTTTCCTAATTCAAAGTGTCCAAACCGGGATACCGTTCGGGATTTGATAAGTGAATTTCGTGTGACCGGCTCAGTTTAGGATGTACCGGAAACAGGCAGGCCTAAGCTTTTAACAGACGGAAAACTTGACGAAATCTCCGATATAATGCTGCGTAGTCCTAGTAAACCAACACGCAAATTAGCTCAAGAAACAGGAATCTCTTAGACGTGGACAGCACATAAAGCTGTAAGAGACAAGCTTCAGTTGTTCCCTTACAAAGTTACCAGTTGATAGAAGCGGCTGCCGTGCTGCCAACGTAACTGCTGATGTTACCTCTCGAAGCAGCATGTGTAATTTTTCTTTAAAATGTTTTATGATCCCCAAACTCAAGGTGGATGTATTGAACACTGAACTGAAATCACTTACCACTGGAGGGATAGAAGTATGGGGTACAGTTGCAGAGCTCGATGAGATGTTGTAGTTTGCAGCGTATCAGACAGTTGCTGTAGGAGTAGTCGCTGCTACCCAGACTTCTTTCCGGCCCACTCTCATCGTCAAACAAGCACTGGCGCTGCTTCACGTCCAACGAGCGTACTTGAGGTGTAGCATAGGTCGTCTCCGCTGTAACCTGGTAGCAAGATTCAACTCGTTAACTAGGCTTGAAAATTGAAGTTATTCATTTTCAGGGGCTTGGAACATCTGGGCAGGGCCGTGGAGAGCATGGGTGCCCTCAGGGGGATAGCGGCATGGAGGGGCCTCCCCCCCCCCCCCCCCGCCTGGAACCTCTAGAAGTTTCGATTGTTGATTGTCACATCAGTTTATTTCATAAATAGAAGTTACTGATAGTTAACTGATTTAGAAGTGGGGATAGGCTAATTCCATATAATTTTTAACTTAGTAATTTGGGATTATTTGAAAATATATCCAGTTATTTAGAAAATCGGCGAACTGGATTAACATTTTAATGAACTGCTTGATTTTTATTTTTGTCGATACACGGTGATACAACTACTTTTTACCTGTTTTTAAGAAAGAACATTATGACGATGATTCACAAAGAAAAGTGAACTTCTATGGACAAAAACTCTGGAGGAAAAGAAACTATTCCTCCCATTCATGCCATAAAGATAATGTGCCCAACGATTTCAGAGCAGTCAAATAATAAATATCACGAAGCAAGAATATCACGAAGTAAGAAATGAAACGAAAATTGCAGGGGCGGGGGGTTACGTCTCATCATCATCTAGTGACAGGTAGGTAATGGAATGAAAAATATTACTTGACCCCCCACCCGCCCTGGAAAAAATCCTACGAGAGATCATGGGCCCTAAGACAAGATCTTCCGGGACCTTCCATTTTTATTCAACCTGGGACATAATTATGGTATAAAGGTGGCAAATATTTTACCTCCTCCCCTCCACCCAAGAAAGCTCCGTACAATTTAGCTTGCCCAACCGAATATTACTACACTTTTTTTTAGTTATTCCGCCACTCTCTCTCTCTTCGGTTGTTCTTTTACTTCAAGGTTTTGATTACTGGGAATTAAAATTCCATTTCCGTTGTATCTGAACGTGATCAGGAAACACAAGAATAAGCCCTACTCCTTCTAGAAATGTAGGAAATAAAGATTCAGCCTTTTCTGAGACTGAATTAGAAACGTTACGATCCACAAAGAGCTCTTAAACATTAGCACGTTATAAATGAAATGGACAACTCTGGCAACTTTGCCATTTCCCCGGAAGAACAACGAAAAAAAAAAACAATGGTTATTTATACAATTAATTTATACATTCTCTTTGCCATGTTTTGTACTGTATACTATTCACTGGCTGTATTTACATCGAACAAAGTGATATCAGAAAATGTCATAATATTTTAGGCGTTAATCCGGGCCCCAGGCCTACAGTCCCGCTTGCCCCTCCCTCACGTCGAGCTTGCATCCGGGTCATCAGGTCCATGTACTTTGAGATGTGTGTCGAGTTTGTCGATGATATGTGTTTCTTTGGTGACTACAGTGTGTGTAACTGTAATTCTCAGCGTTTAAGATTCGAGTAGGTGCCCCAGGACTTGAAACAAGGTATCATCCCAGCATTTACCTACAGGAAATGTGGAAAAACCGCATTCAGGTTGGCAGCTGCCAGCACCGGGATTCAAACTCCCAATCTCAGGACTTACAACTCACCCATACTGTCACTGTGTGCAAATTAATGAGCATTCTAGAAAAATATATCGCAATCTCCTGCATTTTGAGCAGGTACGATTTTTATTTTAGCCACTTACACCATCACGGGCTCGCAATGACCAGACTTAATTTCCAAGACTTATTAGATGGAGAGGGTACGGTACTGGGAGGAACTAGAAAAGAGCCCTGGTCTTGGCGAGGCTGCTAATTTTCAGAGTCGTCAAAAGTGGCCACTGGTGGCCATGGCTTTCACGAAGCCACAAGACTGAATTTCGCGTCTCCACCATGTTGGTTTTGTGGTCATCAGGTTATTTTAAGTCCCATATGTGAACATATGTTAATAGCCTCTATCAAAAAACAAAATTTTAGTTTGATTGCTGTAATAGATTCATTGACAACCGTCTAAATATTTCGGATGATCACCGTGTTATATTCTTTCTTAGAGTTATGCACCATTAGATGAAGAGTATTGCGTAGGTTCATTATTCAGATGTTCACTTCTATCACATGGTTAGAACACACACAAAGGAAAACTTAATTTTAAAATTCCACACAGCCGCCATCTTGAGTTCATGAGAATAATTGAATTAAATAGATGCCAGTAGATACAATATTGTACAGACATGTGTCGTGTTAGATTTCACTTGCGCTCGGTTCATTGAATCTCGAGAGAATTCTATTTAAATATTTTAACTTCGCTTGTCCGTCATGCTGGTTTTGTACTTAACGAGAGTTCCGGGTGAGTTAGCCGTGGTTGTTATGGCGTGACTGCAGGCAGTCGCTCACATCCGGGAGGCGAGGAGGTTCGCATCCCCCCGCCGGCAACCTTGAAGATGGTCTTCTGTGGTTTCCCAGCTTCCCTCCAGGCAAATTTTTGGGCTGGTCCCTAACTATTGACGTCCGAAACGGGGGAGGAGCTTACGGTCAGCTGTTTGCAATATGGCGGCGATATAGTGACGTGAAGTAATTTGGTGTCAGTTTGTTATGGCTTCTAATTTATGATGGCAAAATACTACATATTTCCTTTCATTGATAGAAATATTTTTATAATCAATTTAAATGCAGTGCCTAATTACTAGACTACCAGTTAAAAATATTACCCACATGTAGATAGTTAATTTACTGTCTGCTGTTACATATATGAAGCCTGTACTTGGGAGCCTAGCGGTATCGGTGTTTTTATTAATTTCACAATATATATATATATCACACATAACACAAAGTACGACTCCCTGATAATAAATTGAATCAAGCAACCCTGAATTTGCATGAATGTTTTGGGTTCAAAGAAGCGTTACTTGGGATGCTCAAATCATACTTCAATATTGCAAATATTGACCTACATACTTGCTGTTCAAAGGCAAGAATATTAATTTATTAATCTCTTGCCACAGGCAAGTTAAAATGGAGACATCCTCTTTATCAATATATTTAATTAAATATTTAAAATACAGATATTTAACAAAGCTGGAGTCTCCATTTGAACTTGTCATAAGCAAACGAAACAGATCAAAATTCACACTTTAAGCCAAACCAAATTCACTCCTCAGCTCGACATAAACCATAATACCAATTAAAACCTATACAAAACATACTCTCCTTACTGTTGTACAACTTTCAAACCAACTATTCGCACTCAAAACTGTAAAACCCTGAAATGGGAACTAATTAAAGTTAGAATAGCCTAGGCCGATCCGGTCTCCTGCTACATTACCGCATATGTATACTTAACATCACTATAACTTCAAAATTACGGCTAACTATCTGCCTGAGTAGTATAGGTGTTGCCGGCCTGCCTGGGATGATGGGTCACCAAACCGGTACTTAAAACTAAGATTTTACATTTTAATTAACTAAATTCAACAGTAAGGAGATCATAGACAAAAACACAATTTAAGCCAAATCATACTTCAATGACCAAGAATATAAATTCTCTGGCAAATTAAGGCTTGGAACAGCATTTTTCTTAAGTTTTCTAACCATTCGGCAATTGTCAATCGGAAGAACCCCTAAAATAAGTTTACAAAGAGCGGGTTACATTCTTTGTACGGCACAGAAGTAATAGGCTACAAGTTTATCAGTATTTTTGATGTAGCTAAATCCATGTGAATACAAATTAGAGACAATAACTATCAATAATCAACAGTACCGGTGGAAAGAAGTCGTCTTCACAAAGATGCAGACTGCACACTGTCATGTAACATGTAACACGTTTTCCAATTGACAGCGCCGAAGCCCATCTTTCTCTCTGAACTTTTTGTACAGGAAAGTAGTGAAGATATTTCGTAGCCGTTTTATACGATTTGCAACCGTATACAGAGCAGTACCTCCTCGAATTTGACAAATTTCTTTCTGTTTCCATCACGACGTCAATGCTTCACCATCTAAATAAACCTCACCAGTCACAATGTTACAGCTTCAACATTCTGCCGCGTGGCTGCGCCATCCAACTTTTCTGACGGCTACAGCCACTACCTTCCAACTCCTCATCCATACATTCAAACTTTCCTCCCCAGACAACACTCCACACACGACGGTACGTGTAGCTCACCCCATGGGTGTCCGCTTAGTAGAAGCTACAAACATGCCCTCGGACATAAAATAAAAACTTAACGAGTATTTATGCGTCATATATTTGAACTTAGGTTACCTTGGTATTCTCTATCACCATACGACATTTCAGGGTGATATCTGTAATAGTTTGATTTTATATGGAATGCCGGTGAAATATTTCGCGTAGCCGTCATGTTGGATTGATGAAAGGTATTAGAATTTGAAAGGCACGGTCAAGGTAGGACGAGATAGTAGTCTGTCAGCGGCTTCGTTGGGGTAGTTGGTAGCATGCCCAAGGTCGCGGGTTCAAACCCGGCCGAAATCGTCGGATTTTTTAAGAGCGTTAACAATCCCTCAGTATGCCTTCCTTCAGTGGGGAAGTAAAGCCGGTGGTCTAATGTCATAGATTTATGGCATGATACAGAACCTTCCACTAATTACACCTGTGTGAAGCCAAATTATAGGTTATCTTTGACAAACGCTCTTAGGTTCCAACGTTCGTCGCCAGGAGCCGACTGTGGTGGCATCTAGTAACGAAGTGCAGAACTAGTTGGTGGTTGACGGTGGCGTTTGGTAGCAAAAGTTGTAACTACTTGAAAATCGAATGTCTGCAGTCCTTACTTGAATTAAAAACTGATAACACACACTGATACAGCCAGCACAATTAACACCGGTTATCAGACAGATTCTACACACACCCAAATAGCACACGGGACTACATGACCGCGTTGTCGCAGCCCCTAAACTGAGGAACCAAGCAACCAGTTTGTCCTCATCGAGTTCCATTGAAATTGATCCAGCCGTTTAGGTTTTATTAGGGGGCGGGGGACGACACACACACATACCCTATTATGAAAATAGGCTAAGGTGTTGACGCTTAATATGTTGATTATAAATACAGCTCAGTTTTTGTATTAAGAATATTTATTGGGTTTACGTCTTCCCAAAAGGAGGAGGCGGTTATTTATTTTAGACGTTCACTTAAGACTGTTTCAATTATATGGCATATATGCGAACGTTTTTTTTATGGATTATCCACTATCAAACATTCTATGAAATCATAGGTTCAATTGGTACAATTTCAAGAGAAGTGTATCTCACAAGATCTCACAATAGGTTTGTAAACCACTGGGCCCCAATTGAGGCGGACATGGTTTTCACTTACTTGTACCAGGATAACCCCCTTCATTATTTCCTGTTGATCTACCATAGTCAACTCTTGTTCTCCTCCGAATTCTTGGATTATATCTGAAATGATCTCCACTGTTTCCTTGAGATAAGTAATTTGTTCAACATTTCCTTTAAGATGTTGATAAAGATTGTTCCTTACCTGCATGAATGCTTCCTTCTTGGGTGCGAGAATCGTCCCTCTTTCACAGATATCTGGATAATCCAGAGGAGGATGGACTTGCACTTGAAGTCCATAAAAGGAGAAGAGAGCAGCGTAGTAATCCTCGAGTCTGGGGTCCATCAGCATTGAGAGTCCAGTGAGGTAGCCCGCTCCGTTCACATGCAGCAGAGGTTTGGAGCTGAAACAAGACATCTCTACAAATCACGAGCTAATTTCTGTAGAGTGAAACTTTCCCCCCTTGGATGGTTGACCAGCTGTCCAAGTGACTAGAAAGGCTGTTACCGTACAGTTTGGTTGGTTGGTTCCTCCGTTTAGGGGTTGCGATAACGCGGTCATGTAGCCCCGTGTACTTTGGGTGTGTGTAGAATCTGTCTGATAACCGGTGTTAATTGTGATTGCTGTGTTAGTGTGTGTTATCTGTTTTTTTTAAATTAAGTAAGACCTGCAGACAATCAATTTTCAAGTAGTTCCAACTTTTGCTACCAAACGCCAACGACAACTAGTTCTAAACTTGGTTACTAGATGCCGCTGCAGTAGGCTCTTGACGACGAATGTTGGATCCTAAGAGCGTCAGTCAAATCTAACCTATAATTTAGCTTCACAAGTGTAATTAGTGGAAGGTTACATGCCATAAATCCATGACATGGGACCGCTGGCTTTACTTTCCCTCCGAAGGAAGGCATACTGGGGGATTTTTAACGCTCTTAAAAAATCCGACGACTTCGGCCGGGTTTAAACCCACGACCTTGGCCATAGAAGCTCAGCATGCTACCAACTACCCCACCGAAGCCGCTACCGTACAGTTTACGCCACGGTTTTTGGCCGGTCAGCCCCGGTTGCGGAGTCGTACAAAGGACAGTCGGCGAGCCTCAGCCATGTGCAATTGATACGTGAGTTGTCAGTTACGCCGAAAGTTCTGCCGGTGACGAATAAATGAAATAGTAGACTGTTATCGTTACTTCCAGTTCCTTGTGTGCGTATTGTGTATAGTGAGCTGAGCGAAATGCCACCTGGCGGCTTCTATGGCCCAGATCACGGGTTCAAGCCCGGCCCAAGTCGTCGGATTTTTTAATAGCGTTAAAAATTCCTCAGTGTGCCTTCTTTCGGAGAGGGAGTAAAGCCGGCAGTCCTATGTCATAGATTATGGCATGAAAAAGAACCTTCCACTAACTACACTTGTGGAAGCTAAAATTTGTAGGTTATTTTGATAACGCTATATTAGTTCCAACGTTCGCTGTCAGGTGCTGGCTGCGATGGAATCTAGTAGCCAAGTCTGGAGCTAGGTGTCGTGGACGGTAGCATTTGGTATCAAAAGTAGGAACTACTTGAAAAATTGATCGTCTGCAGTCCTTCTACCTGAATCACAGATCACACACACTAATACAGCCATCACAATTAACACACATTCTACACAAAGTACACGGGGCTACACGACCGCGTTGTCGCAGCCCCTAAACTAAGGAACCAACCAACCGAAATGCCACCTATCCAATCAAAACTTCGTGGCAAAACTTTTCACATCCAAACTCGTGAGGTTATGGATAATGTGTATTTGTTTATGAAAAGTGAACAAACATCGGGTAAAGTATTAACTCCTTTGAAAAATAGTCCAGAATATAGTGATAGCTACAACACAAGTGCCGGGGAGGACCGTTAGAAGGATTATTAAAGAAGGAAGCAAGTGGGTGTCCCTTTGCAGAATGTTTCGTATAACTTTCGATATCATTATTCTGTGATGAAGCATTTGGTGATGCATTGAGTTATACACGAGATGCATGACACGTCAGCTGTTCGCGTATCTCAGCGGCTGATTCCTCCACCTGTCAAACTCTGGCCTACCTTGTGGAATAAAAGGTTCATTTTGAGGGTTTTATTACCCAGGTCAACTGAATTTCCGTTCACTCGTATCGTTTGCTGGATATGATGACTTTTTTTTTTGTAGTGGTCGAAATGATGGGCTGAAGATAAAAATTCCAACCAGCCAGCGGGACTCCTGACGAGTTCGTTTGGTGTAACTTTGCACATTTTTGACAGCTGGGGTTGCCAACTTTCATAAGGAAAGACTCAATTTATAACCTGTTGTCCATAACAAATATATACATGTTTAAATCACATGTAAGTTTTTTCAGGTGAGTTTTTCGCTTGTCCCTGTAATTGGGAATATATTGGGAACATATTCTGTCGGCCAGACTGAAAAGTTGCCTGGTCAAACTGAAGAACCACGTGCCCGTGGCATGGGTGTGCGGTTGGTAATGGACGCATCCGCCTGTGCAAATAACGTGATTATTATATTAAATTATAATAATTATAATTGATAATATTGCGCGAAGGATTACGTGCTTCCAGCATCTCTTGTCTGCTGCTAGTACTAAACTCGCTTGAATGCAAGGGCTCTCACGGTCACAGGCCAAAATCCGTGGCGTAAACTGTATATACGCGAATACTACCCGCCATTGAATAATCCCCGCATCCTAGCATTGATTTTTTTTAAAGTAGTTTTCTTGGTTTGGGTTGGCCGAGGGATATTACGGCGCAAACACCCCCAGAAATAAAATTAGCGTCACTGGGGTGAGGCGTTATCAGTGCATCGGGTCCCCTCGGCCGTTAATCTTGGTTTTCGTGATCGCCTCACTGTCAGACTGCTACTCAATTGTCCTCACGAGGCTAAGTGCACCCCGTTCCAGCCCTCACGTCAGTTTCTAAAATCCCTGACGGAGCCGGGAATCAAACCCGCTACCCCAACACCTCGGGACCGGCCATGATTGTATTGCAACTACAAACAATTTCGGCTCGAAATACGTCATAAGTTTTGACAGACTATGAGACCGTGGATATGAAGCACATCAGTCGCGTTTGGACTCATTTTCTTTAGAATTTTTATGTAGAATTCAAAAAACTTGAAAATTGTAAATTTAAACTTGAAATAAAAAGTTTTTAGTCTTGTGGGACAGTGCCATTGGGTGAGTAATTGTTCGCAACCGGCCAGTCTGGCGAGCGGGTCGGCAGGGTGAGTGTGTGACGTGAATTGAGTTCCGAAAAGTCCCTTAATCCTCTGGGTATCATGGTCAAACAGGAAGATGTTTCGATATACGATGATATCTTCTTGAGGGTTTATTAGTACATTATGCAACGAGCCTATAATGGCAATAATTAAGAAACTAGTATGTTTATAAAACGAGCATACGTGAGTTTTATAATTTCCATACGAGTGTCTTAATTACCATTATAGGCGAGTTGCATACGTCTGTTTATGTTCGACGATAATTATTATAACTATTTTATGTTCGAACATGAATATTCATAAATATCTGTCGAGATTTTGCCAGTTTTATGTACTGAACAGAGCGTATGAGACGCAGGGAATGCCTTGTATTTGACCATGGCCACCTCGATTACTCTACTATGACACTAGGCCAGGCAGTGAAATTTACATTAGAAGGCCGTGGAACTCAGCGCATCTAATTATCAAATTGGTCAAACAACTGTTTCTTGAGCTCTGATTGGTGGGAGAAACTGTTTCATAATGAAAAATAGTGTTATAATGAGCCTCATTATAGTACAGTTCTCAGACATATAATAGTCAGGGTCGAACATAAACAATATTAAAATACAATGGAGTCGCCTCCGTAGCGTAGCGGTCAGCATGGTTAGCTGCCGCCCCGTAGGTCCTGGGTTCGATTACCGGCTCTACCACGAAATTTGAAAAGTGGTATGAGGACTGGAACGGGGTCTACTCAGCCTCGGGTGTTCCAAATGAGTAGAGGGGGTTCGATTCCCACCTCAGCCATCCTCGAAGTGGTTTTCCGTGGTTTCCCACTTCGTCTTCGGGCAAATGACGGGATGGTACTGCCCCCGTAAATTGAATTATATTGAGACCACGATGGCTGTATTGGCATTTATGAATAAAGTTATGGCTGTCATAGTTGTGACGTGTATATTCATGAAGTAGGCACGGATGACGCAGACTTCATGCAAGTAGGCTGGTGGAGCTGAGATTCTTGGTGACGTCATGATTTTGTTCGAGAAAGATCTGAGATTTAGGACGCAGTCGCAGGAAACAAGGTATTGTGCTAAGGAAGAAGTTACGCTATTGGAGGAGAGACTCGAACCAATGAACGATAGTTTGGAAGGAAGACGGAGATTGCTGAAACTACGATATTTGATTACTTTTGGCATGCAGATTTGTGGAAATCTATTTTCAGTTATGGCATTGATTTGGAATTTTGAAGAAATTAATTTTGAGTTTTTGAAATTTGAAAATCCGTCAAGTATAGCCAAAGTTAAAACTTCTAGCGATGACGGAGCAACAGGCTATGGAAGGGATGGATACGCCCCTTAAGAAGTTGATAAAAGGTCGTGCACAGAAGAGAGGAGCTCTCATATCTCTCTTAACCGCATATCTGATATCTCATACGGCATATATATTTCTGATGTGATATAGTCATTTTCGAGTGGATAAGTGAAGCAAGTTGTCTTTAGCGTGTGGTTAAAGCCCGGCGCATCGAACGAACACGGAGCAGTTCCATTTTACGCTGTTCGAAACTAGGCGAAGTTGAAACGCTCACATTAACGTTTCTACCAGATAAGATATCAAGAGTTAACTTCTGCCTTCATTATAATTCAATTGGGCAGTACAACATTGAGGTGTGTAGAACATTTGAACAATTTCACAGTTATAATTCGAAAGATATTGGCTTTTTAAGACTGCAGACAAAAGTGATTTTCTCGCCACCTGAGAGGCACTTTTAAATTACCACATTATACACTACGGCTGACACGTATATCACAACCGTGATATTGAAGAATACGTTTGGTAATACAACGATACATTCTACTATGGAACATTATAATCTGACAGTGCTTTCAATGATTATAACAGAAGTTGAGATGGAAGGCTAAGGCTTTAATGCAATTGGGACATATATCGATGGAGTGAAGTAACAGCATGGAACTTCGTTAATCGTCTTTCTACAAAAGCGAGCATGTAGTGAACATCCAACTACACTCATGCATCGTGAATCCATCGCTGAATTATATCAAATGACAGTGGAAATATTTTCATACTCCACGATTATGAATATTTCTGTGGAAATAACTACAATTAACTTCATGGTGAATTACGACCAGAACTTCAGGGAACTTTCAAGAGAGGTCAGGGTGGACCCGGCTCACAAAGAAGAGTTTTGCCAGAAGGATATCTTTCGTATACATGGAGCAGTGCAATTTCCGGAGAAGGAAGCAGTTCGATTCTCCGAGGGCGCTGATTCCAGGTTCGAGGTCGGAGCACATCTTTACGCTGGTGAAATGGAACCAACAGCAGTTTTCTTTGAAAACTTTCCTCTAGAACTTCAATCAACAGATAAGGTAGTCGTGAACGTTTCTTGTATTATTTGAGTATTTTAACGATATCTGAGCAACCATTTTCCCCATATTTTCTGTCCCATTTATTGTGCCCCATTTTCTTGCTCGATATTTCTGTACTCAGTACACTTCGATGATTTATGCCTTTTTCCTACGATTTGTTGAGACATTGTTATGTCATTGGCATACTTAATTAATTTTGGATCAGTTGAGACTGATATTTAGATTCTTTCAGTAATTTGCATATTTTTGTGGTCACGATTTGACTGTAAAGTTAACGATTTGCTATGGCAGATTTGAATTCAGACAGCGTGTCATTTTATTAAAGTAATTCTATTCAGTAAATTACTTTGACCAATTTTCTGTCATCCTCAAGAAAGAAGAATAATTAAATGATTTTAGAGCGTTAAAATCTATTACGTTATCGACGATCTTTGAAATACTAGTCGTCTTATGAACATGATTGCAACATAGACATTTATCATTGCATTATAGACAATTTTATGAAATATGAACTTTGATTACGATTTATTGAATACACTATAGTAATGAACATTTGATAGGAGTTTTTCTCAATTATAGATTGGAACAATAATGTTTGCATTCCACAGTCTAATTGTATTCTATTCGACTATTTATGCAGTTTAGATGAACTTTGATTGAAGATAGTATTTTTATACTGCGTTACTTTGAAGATAGTAATCTCAATTTTGATAGACCAGGGAGGAGTGTCTAATCGTATTTGCTATTAAATTTATTTGTGATTGGCAAATTTTTACTTCATATCGATTCATGAATGAAACCCACGAAGGTTAAATAATAACAGTCATTAATACAATTGATGAATATAAGAATTTTTAAAGAGGAACAATGGATGTATAATCGTTAGTTCAGTGGACGTGTAATAGTCGCTGATGAATAATGCCCTTGAATAATGAAGGAGGTTCCCACAGTAATAAATGAAGTTGATGAATTTATAAGTGGAGGTTTTTGTATGTAGTTTGGAAGATTTTGATGCCATATATATTGAGATATATGATGAATTCTGGGCCAATTGTTGTGCAATTTTGTGCGTTTTGAGCGAAGTATTTTTCCGCTGAATGTATTGTCCTGGTTCTTTGAAAGTTATTCATATGAAGATACTGTTAAAATTAACAAGAGTGTTAAATAATTTGAGATAAAGATTTTGAATGGAGGTTACCGTCACAAATATTATAATAATTATTAAACCTTATTAAACCTGAATTTGACAGTTAAATATAACTAACCTTCATTGGTCGATTATATCAACACGATTTGAGTAATTATCAACCGGATAAACGTGTGGTTTAATGTATTTCTTGTATAAATAATATAAACAATATAAATATTGTAAAATAATTATGTAAATGTCTTTGATAATAATTTGAAATGAAAGTGATTAATAGAGGCGTGTGTAAGTTTTTCAATTGTCGTTTGACATTGTTATAAACAATTTATTATTGTTATAAATAATTAATGAAATTTTGTTATTAACATTTGGAGTTTTGTTTTTATACTCTAAACAACGCTAATTAAACAAGTGGTTTGAACAATTAAACATGATTTGGGATTATTGGAGTATTCCACTGGTGTTAGAATGGAGCATTTAAAAGATTTGCGTGATAATATTTCAGTTGAGATGTGGACATTTACGTGTTTTGAAAGGAGAGCTAAGCTCTGATGTAACTGGCATATGCTAGGGTTGAACGGACGGGTGAGTCCACTTTGACGATGCAGGTGCATTGCAGCTGGCCCGGACAACTGTATGATAGAGGCCAAGGACGTTTCCATAATAGCCTTGTGGCTATAAATAAAATGTGATGTGTATAAACACGCAAAACAATTGATATATGTCTCGTCCCAAATCCCGTTTCCATTCCAAGTGCATTATTATAATTACGTTATTAGAGCTTGAGAAAGCTGAAACATTGTATGTAGAGTATACAAGTCCTACAGGAGGACATGGTTATGTGGTCGGTGGCTTCTGATTGCCACGTGGATTTTGTTGTTTATTTTTGTTAAAATCATTCTTTATGTGAAATAAATTATTGTGCATTTTAGAGTTTCTTGTCTTCGTTCTGGTTCATTTTAAATATCATGGTGGAGGTTATTGTGAGGGCATACTTTTAAGTGATCCAGTTGACAACCCAGTCCCCGAGATAAATTTAAAAGGTAAGTAAAAGGTAAGTATGAACCCCCGTATATTTTGGTGTGTTCCACAATAATTTCTTGTTTACTATTGTGCTCTAATCTCGATAGTATCTGTCAGTGCCATTTTCATTGATGTAGCTGTGCCGATGCGATTGATTATTGGCAATCCGATTGAGGGGGCGGATATCTGACAGCCTACTATCCGGATAACGGGGACAGTAGGATTGGCGCAATCAACGTATGGGGCTCGATTGACAACACTGGATTACCAGGTTGAACGCCAGTAGAATTGGCACAATCGAAGTTCGGAGTGCTTGAATAACACTGGATTACCAAGTTATTGCAGTAGAATTTTCACCGCAATTTTTGTGGAGTGTTCGAATAACATTGGATTACCAAGTTATCGATGTCAAAGGGATTGTGAAGACTCAAATAAAGAGGTTGATTCTTTGTTAGATGTCTTGGCCAATTGTAGAATTTGAGAGTGTGATTATATAGGAATAAAATGTTGTATTGTATTAGGAAAATTACACTCAGAAAAGATCAGATCTTATACAACTTGAGAGAGGTTAAATAGGCTGGAAACTTAGAAAAATCGCCTATGATCTGGAATCTTATTTTATTTGACCGGCTTATGACATGTTTAGTCATATTAAAGATAAAATTAAACTATTTGGATTGTAAATGTAAATTATTTGTGTTAGGATATTTTAAAATGAACCAGAGAAATTTGAACATGTGCTTGAGTTTATTTCAACATGAGATGTCTACGAAGGTTAATTATAAGGTAATTATAAGTTAGATTTAAGACAGAAAATTGCTCAAATTTATATATGGTGAAAAATGTTGCTCAGATGTTGTTATTTTGCTCTGTTTGATGTATGTCCCTAAAGCAGTTTATTATTGAAATATTATTGAAATGGCAGATGAAAGTCTGAGAATGATGTTGGAGGAGATGTCCAACAGCTTGAAAACTAGCATGAATAGTAGTATGAAGCAGATGATGGAGGAGAATTCTAGTAATATGTCTATTAGGCTGGATGAAAGTATGAAGGAGATGGAAGCTAGGAATACTAGTCGAATGGAGGAGAATGCTAGTAACATGTCTGCTAATTTGAAAGATAGCATGAATGAAAGTTTGAAAGTTCTTCAGACCAGTTCTGCCAACTTAGAAAATAATATGTCGCGTTTACAGATCAATACCCAAGGAATCGAGAATGCTGTAACTGACATGCGCACAGACGTGTCCAATGTCCATAAAGATTTATCCAATGTGCATAAAGATGTGTCTGATGTTAAAATTGATGTGTCTAAGGTACAGAAAGATCTTACTATGTTGAATCTTGATGTTGCTAATGTCCGGGGTGATATTTCATGTGCTAGAGCTGAAGTAATTGTTGTTAGGAATGATGTTGCTACTGTACAAGACAAAGTAGAGGAAGTTCAAAAAGAGGTTAGAAATGCTCGAACTGATGTGTCAAATGTTCAAGTAGACATAAACAATATTCATTCAGATGTTAATGATATGCAAAGCGATATCAATAAAATACAAGTAGAAGTCAATACTGTTTTTGTAGACATTGCTAAAGTTCAAACTGATGTTAACAAAGTTAGAGAGGAAATTGAAACTTCAAAAACACTTTGTACTCGTAACATTAGTGCATTAACAACTCGATTAGTTGACGAGTCTGTTAGGACAACAGCTTCTTTAGCTGGTTTAAAATACATTGTAGAGGTCATGAGAACCCAAGTATTAGATCATAATCGTTTACTTAAGGAAGACATTGAAGTAGATATCGCGGAAATGTTAACTGCAAATGTAACGGTTTGGAAAGATGAATGGAACAGGTCAAGTGGGGAACATGTCGATCAGATTCAGGAGCGAATTGAAAGAAAACTTGCCAGTACACAAGTAGACATTAATAATGAAGTAGTTCAGATTAGGAAAGACTTGAATGTAAGGATGGATTCGCTATCCGAAAAGCAGGTAGAGGATAGAACTCAGATAGGTCAGGACGTGCAAGCATAAAAAACTGCGTTAGAGGAACAGATTCATAAGGTTGTCTCTGATGTTAATGAAACTACGAGCAAACTTCAGAATTTGAAACTAGGAGAAGCTAGCATGATGGAAACCTATAAGGAAGAGTTGATTAGGAAAGTCATCACGGAAATCACAGACAAGGATATTGAAGGATTGACTGGTGAAGAGGATAGAAATTACGTGAGAAGATGTAACCTCGCTACAGAAGAGAGAGATATTAGTCCTGAGGAACGTATATCCAGATTCAGGGAAGAAGAAGAGGATAGGAATATTGAACCTGAATGGAAGTATCGTGATAGTGGGAAACATTATATGGATTCATATCCGAGAAATGTGACAGTCATCCGGAACTTTGAAGACAAACCTCAAAAATTTAGCAACACTGATAGTCTCACACCGATAGAATATATCAGGAATCTTAAAGACTATTTCATAGAAGCCCATATTCCTAGAGAGAGAGAGATGAGAATCGTAGAAAGATTTCTAGCTGGAGGACCCCTTGAATGGTTTAGAGCATTTCGGTACACTTTCAGCAATTTTGACGAATTTGCAGAGGCACTGATTAAACGATTCTGGTCAATAGAAGCTCAGAATTCATTAAGAGCTGAGGTATACTCGAGGAAGTATTCAGGTACTCTTCCAACACGGTACGCTGATTTCTTCACGAGTCAGCTATCACGCTTGAGATTTTTGCAACCCCCATTGTCAACAGAGCAGTTGATAGATGCGATTTCACGTATTTTGCCTGTGGAGGTAAGAAGACTGATCATATCGTCAAATATCAGGGATTTGACAAGTATGGACGAACTGTTGAGAAGACTTGACTACACGAGTCCAATGCCAAATTTGGTACAAAAAGGTCAGAGGCACGAATTCAAAGACGTTAATACAGTCTACATGGATCAAGTGCAGCAAACTGATAAGCCTGATGAAGAAAAAACTGAAAATGTAGGTCCTCACAGGAATAATTATTTCAGCAACAACAGATCACAAGGTTACCGTCCATATCAGCAAAGACGAGGCTGGAATAATAATTGAGGGAATTATAACAACGGAAGAGGTAGATACTACAACAATGGTTATAATAGAAACTACAATAGAAATAACCAGTACCAGAATCAAAATCAGAATTCTCAAGGTCAGGTTATGACACCCGACAAGTATCAAGAAAGAGAGAAAGAAAGTCAGCAGTATCTGAAGGAATTACGAGAAAAGGAAGCTGAAAACCAAAAGAAAAGACAGGATGTAGTGATCGATCCTGGTCCTTCTACAAGTCAGCAGAACTTGGAAAACAGGAATTCAGGACAGAAGAGAAAGTAGAAAGGAGAGAATGCATTAGCCACACACAACCCAGAGAAGAAGAGACTTATGATTAAGGAACATAGAGGAAATATCATGTAAGAGTAAGCCAATAATAATTCAATTTCGTGTTGAAGTGAATTGAGATATTTATAACACAGAGTTTAAAAACAATTTGCAACTGTTTTTAAAACGTGGTGAAGGGAGAATGCCCCCGTAAATTGAATTATATTGAGACCACGATGGCTGTATTGGCATTTATGAATAAAGTTATGGCTGTCATAGTTGTGACGTGTATATTCATGACGTAGGCACGGATGACGCAGACTTCATGCAAGTAGGCTGGTGGAGCTGAGATTCTTGGTGACGTCATGATTTTGTTCGAGAAAGATCGGAGATTTACGACGCAGTCGCAGGAAACAAGGTATTGTGCTAAGGAAGAAGTTACGCTATTGGAGGAGAGACTCGAACCAATGAACGATAGTTTGGAAGGAAGACGGAGATTGCTTAAACTACGATATTTGATTACTTTTGGCATGCAGATTTGTGGAAATCTATTTTCAGTTATGGCATTGATTTGGAATTTTGAAGAAATTAATTTTGAGTTTTTGAAATTTGAAAATCCGTCAAGTATAGCCAAAGTTAAAACTTCTAGCGATGACGGAGCAACAGGCTATGGAAGGGATGGATACGCCCCTTAAGAAGTTGATAAAAGGTCGTGCACAGAAGAGAGGAGCTCTCATATCTCTCTTAACCGCATATCTGATATCTCATACGGCATATATATTTCTGATGTGATATAGTCATTTTCGAGTGGATAAGTGAAGCAAGTTGTCTTTAGCGTGTGGTTAAAGCCCGGCGCATCGAACGAACACGGAGCAGTTCCATTTTACGCTGTTCGAAACTAGGCGAAGTTGAAACGCTCACATTAACGTTTCTACCAGATAAGATATCAAGAGTTAACTTCTGCCTTCATTATAATTCAATTGGGCAGTACAACATTGAGGTGTGTAGAACATTTGAACAATTTCACAGTTATAATTCGAAAGATATTGGCTTTTTAAGACTGCAGACAAAAGTGATTTTCTCGCCACCTGAGAGGCACTTTTAAATTACCACATTATACACTACGGCTGACACGTATATCACAACCGTGATATTGAAGAATACGTTTGGTAATACAACGATGCATTCTACTATGGAACATTATAATCTGACAGTGCTTTCAATGATTATAACAGAAGTTGAGATGGAAGGCTAAGGCTTTAATGCAATTGGGACATATATCGATGGAGTGAAGTAACAGCATGGAACTTCGTTAATCGTCTTTCTACAAAAGCGAGCATGTAGTGAACATCCAACTACACTCATGCATCGTGAATCCATCGCTGAATTATATCAAATGACAGTGGAAATATTTTCGTACTCCACGATTATGAATATTTCTGCGGAAATAACTACAATTAACTTCATGGTGAATTACGACCAGAACTTCAGGGAACTTTCAAGAGAGGCCAGGGTGGACCCGGCTCACAAAGAAGAGTTTTGCCAGAAGGATATCTTTCGTATACATGGAGCAGTGCAATTTCCGGAGAAGGAAGCAGTTCGATTCTCCGAGGGCGCTGATTCCAGGTTCGAGGTCGGAGCACATCTTTACGCTGGTGAAATGGAACCAACAGCAGTTTTCTTTGAAAACTTTCCTCTAGAACTTCAATCAACAGATAAGGTAGTCGTGAACGTTTCTTGTATTATTTGAGTATTTTAACGATATCTGAGCAACCATTTTCCCCATATTTTCTGTCCCATTTATTGTGCCCCATTTTCTTGCTCGATATTTCTGTACTCAGTACACTTCGATGATTTATGCCTTTTTTCTACGATTTGTTGAGACATTGTTATGTCATTGGCATACTTAATTAATTTTGGATCAGTTGAGACTGATATTTAGATTCTTTCAGTAATTTGCATATTTTTGTGGTCACGATTTGACTGTAAAGTTAACGATTTGCTATGGCAGATTTGAATTCAGACAGCGTGTCATTTTATTAAAGTAATTCTATTCAGTAAATTACTTTGACCAATTTTCTGTCTTCCTCAAGAAAGAAGAATAATTAAATGATTTTAGAGCGTTAAAATCTATTACGTTATCGACGATCTTTGAAATACTAGTCGTCTTATGAACATGATTGCAACATAGACATTTATCATTGCATTATAGACAATTTTATGAAATATGAACTTTGATTACGATTTATTGAATACACTATAGTAATGAACATTTGATAGGAGTTTTTCTCAATTATAGATTGGAACAATAATGTTTGCATTCCACAGTCTAATTGTATTCTATTCGACTATTTATGCAGTTTAGATGAACTTTGATTGAAGATAGTATTTTTATACTGCGTTACTTTGAAGATAGTAATCTCAATTTTGATAGACCAGGGAGGAGTGTCTAATCGTATTTGCTATTAAATTTATTTGTGATTGGCAAATTTTTACTTCATATCGATTCATGAATGAAACCCACGAAGGTTAAATAATAACAGTCATTAATACAATTGATGAATATAAGAATTTTTAAAGAGGAACAATGGATGTATAATCGTTAGTTCAGTGGACGTGTAATAGTCGCTGATGAATAATGCCCTTGAATAATGAAGGAGGTTCCCACAGTAATAAATGAAGTTGATGAATTTATAAGTGGAGGTTTTTGTATGTAGTTTGGAAGATTTTGATGCCATATATATTGAGATATATGATGAATTCTGGGCCAATTGTTGTGCAATTTTGTGCGTTTTGAGCGAAGTATTTTTCCGCTGAATGTATTGTCCTGGTTCTTTGAAAGTTATTCATATGAAGATACTGTTAAAATTAACAAGAGTGTTAAATAATTTGAGATAAAGATTTTGAATGGAGGTTACCGTCACAAATATTATAATAATTATTAAACCTTATTAAACCTGAATTTGACAGTTAAATATAACTAACCTTCATTGGTCGATTATATCAACACGATTTGAGTAATTATCAACCGGATAAACGTGTGGTTTAATGTATTTCTTGTATAAATAATATAAACAATATAAATATTGTAAAATAATTATGTAAATATCTTTGATAATAATTTGGAATGAAAGTGATTAATAGAAGCGTGTATAAGTTTTTCAATTGTCGTTTGACATTGGTATAAACAATTTATTATTGTTATAAATAATTAATGAACTTTTGTTATTAACATTTGGAGTTTTGTTTTTATACTCTAAACAACGCTAATTAAACAAGTGGTTTGAACAATTAAACATGATTTGGGATTATTGGAGTATTCCACTGGTGTTTGAATGGAGCATTTAAAAGATTTGCGTGATAATATTTCAGTTGAGATGTGGACATTTACGTGTTTTGAAAGGAGAGCTAAGCTCTGATGTAACTGGCATATGCTAGGGTTGAACGGTCGGGTGAGTCCACTTTGACGATGCAGGTGCATTGCAGCTGGCCCGGACAACTGTATGATAGAGGCCAAGGACGTTTCCATAATAGCCTTGTGGCTATAAATAAAATGTGATGTGTATAAACACGCAAAACAATTGATATATGTCTCGTCCCAAATCCCGTTTCCATTCCAAGTGCATTATTATAATTACGTTATTAGAGCTTGAGAAAGCTGAAACATTGTATGTAGAGTATACAAGTCCTACAGGAGGACATGGTTATGTGGTCGATGGCTTCTGATTGCCACGTGGATTTTGTTGTTTATTTTTGTTAAAATCATTCTTTATGTGAAATAAATTATTTTGCATTTTAGAGTTTCTTGTCTTCGTTCTGGTTCATTTTAAATATCATGGTGGAGGTTATTGTGAGGGCATACTTTTAAGTGATCCAGTTGACAACCCAGTCCCCGAGATAAATTTAAAAGGTAAGTAAAAGGTAAGTATGAACCCCCGTATATTTTGGTGTGTTCCACAATAATTTCTTGTTAACTATTGTGCTCTAATCTCGATAGTATCTGTCAGTGCCATTTTCATTGATGTAGCTGTGCCGGTGCGATTGATTATTGGCAATCCGATTGAGGGGGCGGATATCTGACAGCCTACTATCCGGATAACGGGGACAGTACCTTCTTCAAGGCCACGGCCTCCTCCTTCCCTCTTCCTTGCCTATCCATCCTGACCATCCATTACCTTCCCTCATGAGGCCCCTGTTCGCTTTGCAGGTGAGGCCGCCTGGGCGAGGTGCCAATCACACCTCACCAGTTGTATCCACTCCGATTAGATGCTCCCAGCTCTGGGACACTGCCCGTAGAGGCGGTAGTGGTGAGTTCCCTCTCTGATTCCGTGGGTTCCTCCAACCTGGAGGGTAAACGACTAAGAAAAAGAAAAGAAAAGATATCCTTAATAGAAAACGAAAATATACCTTTACTTAGTCAATAAAATGATTATTTATATTTTCCAATGTAGGGGAGAGGGGGGCAGGTTGTTAACAGGGGCACGTTGTTACATGTTAGTTTTAAAATCACCCGTGTGGCTGAAGCACGTAACGATCGGCTACTTAAGCGTGGGGTACCTGTCTGCAGATGCTGTGAAGTCAAGGAAACCATTTTGTGTATTTGAAGAGCGTTATGAAGGTTTAAGTGTTTTTTGAAGTGAAAAGTAAAAATAAATATTCGACTTTGAAGGCATCTGTCTTCTTCTGTGTTGAAGGTAAGTACTTGCATGTCTCTGAGAATGTAGTTTCATATCTTACGAAAGAAATGCTTGTGAGAGTAGTTAGCTAGGCTACTCCCCGCCGAAGTATTGACCTTGAATACAAAATGTCAGCCGGTGGGGCAAGTTGTTACAGTAAGCTGGGGGCATGTTGTTACACTGTAACAACATGCCCCATGGTATCGTAATATTATTTAATTGCTGTATAAACGTATTAACGTATTTTCTAGTTGATTATTATTACCGGTATCATTATTATTTCTCTATACCGACAGTGATAGCTATGCTTGCTAACACGCAGCGCTAGGCCATGGGGCCAAGCTCTCTGCTAATTCGGTAGACGTGGGTTCGAGCCCCACCCTCTGCCGACCTTGAAATGGTTTTCCGTGATTTCCCATTTTCAACTCCAGGAAAATGCTGGGACGGTACTTTCTGACAGGTCACGGCCGCTTCCTTCCACATACTTGCCCAGTTTCATTTATCTTTATTCATTTCATATTTCATTTACTCGTCTCATGAGGTTGGCGTCAGGAAGGGCATTTGGCCGTAAAAACCAGAATTGTGAATTGTGGTAAATGTATTTCAAGGTTGACTGTTATATTATTTTGACTTAAAAATACAAGAATGTAGTTACAACTATGTCGCATTTTATAATTAAGTTGAGTGTAACAACTTACCCATGGCATATAACAACTAGCCCCGTTGTGGGGCACGTTGTTACAATTTACCACATTAACAAGAAAAAATATTCGTACCGAAACTATTTTTACGCCAGTCTTCACATTTTTCATATATAAAGCCAAATACTGATACTTCATTATCACTGCCATAACAGGCTAATAGCTCCCAGGAGAACAGTTTAAAAAAATAAAATTTGAAAATTGTAACAACATGCCCCCCTCTCCCCTACCGGTTTCGGTCAATTTATGACCTTCATCAGAAAATGTAATTAATATTTATAAATATAAACAAAAATGAAGTTTGGCGGCTTCGGTGGCGTAGTTGGTAGCATGCTGAGCTTCTATGCCCAAGATAGCGGGTTCAAACCCGGCCGAAGCCGTTGGATTTTTTAAGAGCGTTAAAATCCCTCAGTATGCCTTCCTTCGGAGGGGAAGTAAAGCTGACGGTCCCATGTCATAGATTAATGGCATGTTAAAGAACCTTCCACTAATTACATCTGTGTGAAGCTAAATTGTACATGTTAGGAATGTAAACAACGCTCTTAGGTTTCTACGTTCGTTGCCAAGAGCCGACTGCGGTGGCGTCTAGTAGCTAAGTTCTGAACTAGGCCTAGTAGTCGTTGTCGGTGGCGTTTGGCGGCAAAAGTAGCAACTATTTGAAAAATTTAAAGTTGCAGTCCTTTCTTGAATTAAAAAACAGGTACACACACTAATACAGCCATCACAATTAACACCGGTTATCAGACAGATTCTACACACACCCAAAGTACACGGGGCTACATGACCGCGTTGTCGCAGCCCCTAAACTAAGGAACCAACCAACCAAAAATGAAGTTGCATGTTTGTGAAATCTCTACATAGTATAAAGCAAAGTCCACGATTCTTGGATGTCACGGGTAATCTCGAGAACCACTGGATGGGTTTTGATACGGTTGTCACCATTCTGTAAAGAATTATGTAGAAAATAATTTATTTATGATGAAAGGAAGCCAAGCAGTACCGAACAGCAATCAAACTGAAATGTCGAGTGTTGATAGAACCAATTAACATAAGTAGGATATATGAAAACTACTTGTTTCTTATAAATAATTCATGTTTTTTGGACGGCATTAGCCCAAGAAACATGAATTATTTATACCCATCCTGGCCGTGAAAGCCTTAATATACATACTTGTTTCTTGTTAAATTTCCAAGGGATGGAGGGAGTTTATAACCCCCCAGTTACACCCCTCTGGCCACGCCACTGTACCTATGTTATTACTAACCGGTCACGAATCTTATCTGGAGGATGGTGATTGAAGGAACAGCAGAAGCCAGAATCTGTCTTCTGCATGGTGAAGAGTTCACGGCAAGGCATCAGCGCTCCTCGCCACTTACACTTGATCATCATCGACTCACATGGTTGCGTAACCTGGAACAGTATCGACACAGGGCATGCGAATGTTCATTTAATTATTTTTAAGTAGGCTACTACCATTGCATATTTTCCAGAGGATTCAACAATAATTATTGTAGCAATGTCAGCAATGCTACCCTTTTTCAAGTATTGTGGCATGGGCGCCCGCGAAAATATTTCGATCATTCATTGTCAAACCAGTTGATTTCATAAATTGAAGTTACTGTTAGTTAACTGATTTAGATGTAGGGATAATTCCACAGTTTAATTTAACTTACAAGGAGAGGTCGCCAATTGGTTTCCTAGAAAAGTGTTCAAATTTGGAGGGTTTGCTCTTCAGAAGAAAATATTTTGGCCGTGTTCGAGCGTGTTTGCCAATGGGCCTTAGTGTGTTCAAAATTGAACGTTTACAATCAATCCTCAAACTTGTGTAGTCCTATTCTGGCACACGTTCCCGGCTCGTTTCCGTGGCGTAGTTGCTATTGCATTGGCGTGGTGAATTAAAGGTTTCGAGTTCGAGTTAGACTTTGGTCAGGACTTCTTTTTTTTTACTGTTATTATTGTTTTTTGCGATCTAGATACTGTTGATTGTTGACAACCGCACACACGTAATATTGAATACGCATAAGCGTCAATCAAGACCTCCGACTTATCGAACCCGCTTATACGGCACTTGCGTGTCCCGCGATGTTACTCACACGAGTTCCGTATCGAGTTTTGGATACAGACAGTTTAGCTTGATGGTAGAGCAGAGTGGAACAGAGGGAAGCTCTTGCGTTCCTGCATTAGACTCGGCGCAGTGCACATGAACGTAGCGTCGCCGGCCACGCTGCATTTACATTTTAACGAATAAAACTTACGACTCGTTCAAGCTTCAAGGACGAATAATAATGATGTTAAGGGACACTAGGGCTGAGTTTTTCAACTTCCACATTTATTATCAGAATGAGTTGAAATTTAAACTGCATACATAGAATAGTAACGCTAAGTCACATACCAAATTTGAAAACAATTGAATGAAGTGTAATTGATTTTTTACTAATTATATTATTAAAATATACCGTGTGATCAAAATGTTCCATGCGCATTAGCAATTGTGTAAAACGCTTGATATTTTTATTACATATATATAAAATTATTCTAAATATTATAACATTGAGACATTTCAGGAAAGTGACACATGTATGCTGTCAGATTAATTTTTTCTTTATGTGCCATCATGTCTTATGAATTTTGATAATTTTTCATAGTTTTTTAATTTGTTGGTCTGAAATTTACAAAAAGGCTGGAGATATTGCAATGTTATTTTGCAACACATGTGTTTCTGAATATCCAGTGATTTTTTTTAGTAAAATTGGTGAATACCTCATGCACATGGAGCATTTTGATTACCTAAAAACGATGTTTGGAGATAAAAGCATTTTTATAAAATCGCATATTATATTAACCAGTTTGGCTCACCCAATGAAACTTTAGTGGGAAAAATGTGAAAAATACAATGTTTTGTTGTAGATATAAAGAGCATGGAGACCTTTCGTTTGAGTTAACCTACGACTTTCTAGGATTTCTAGTTTTAAAAGTATAGCCTACTTTCTATGATTTGCCTTCCATCTTCCTTTTAGGCAGAGGAGATTTAAAAATGTCGCTGAGCGTTTAAAAATGGCGGTGCATGAAAATTGTTTTGCTGAAATGATCCACAGGGGTCCATAAGATATATACATGGAAAAAACAAAAAAAAGTTATTTTGCCATTTTTGCCTAAAAACTCAGCCCTAGTGTCCCTTAACACATTGTTCCGTAGCGTAGCGGTCAGCATGGTTAGCTGCCGCCCCGGAGGTCCTGGGTTCGATTCCCGGCTCTGCCACGAAATTTGAAAAGTGGTACGAGGACTGGAACGGGGTCTACTCAGCCTCGGGTGGCCCAAATGATTAGAGGGGGTTCGATTCCCCCTCAGCCATCCTCGAAGTGGTTTTCCGTGGTTTCCCACTTCGTCTTCGGGCAAATCCCGGGATGGTACTGCACCATTATTCATAAAGGTCCTAAGTACAGACATGGTTACAGTATTTTGGGAACACCCTGTAACTTCCTAACTTGCCTCTGAAGTCTATAATTACAGCTGGTCTACAGCGAGCAAAAGCCATGCTATCAAGAAAGAGATCGGCAGAGCTCGTGTTTCCGACGAGAAATCCGAAGGTCATCGATAATAACCATGTTGACTGTGTCTAACACCATATCGATCGATTCACCTGAGAGTGATTAATACAAATTAAAGCATATTTAGCGCTATATGTAAGCAGCTACATACGTCTGTGTGTATATTTCCATGGCAGAAAGCTATTATTAAGAAAGTATGAAGAACAGAAGATGATATGTTAACTCACTGCTGATTACGTTTCGACTGCGATATATTTCGTATCGAGTCGTGACGTGTGAGGAAGTGGGGGAAGCAGATGTGAGACTCAGATGACCTCGTGGTAAGAGCGATGAATATAGAACTTGACAGCGTAGAGGTTTGAGCTGGAAATCAGTGAAAGTAAAATCGCCAGCTAACGGGAGTTTTAAAAACGTGTGACCGTGCTGAAGTGTACGCTAGTTCGATCAGCTTTCTACGTGAAGTAGAAACGTGTTTAATAGGGCTCAGACATGGTCTTAAACATGTAATAGTTTATCTTTGCGACCGTGTTTCTACAGCAACTAACGGGCCATGCGGATGGATACTTTTATAATCACGACCGCGAGCTCAGCCGTGATGTGTCACGAAACTCTGCATATAATCCGTCGTGGAAATGCAGCCTAGAATTGATTCACTCTTCACAGTGATTATACTTTTTGAAAAGAGCACATTCTCAATCAAGGTGTCAGAGGGAAGGAACAATATGAAGCTTATATCCACTACGATGGTAGGCTAAATTGATTTAAGAATACTGCATTAGCAGGGTGCAGCGGGGACATGTTGACGGCAACTTTCATTTAGCATGAAGTGTGCACGCGACTCTCGTGATGCAAGGGCCGCGTCGACCCTCGTGAACTTGTTCACACGCGCGTTCACATATTGGAACTTGTTAGTGACTGTTCGAGTTCACCTTCGCTTCGTGTCGAGCTGATAAACTGTGTGCGGTCCGTCCGTTGGTATTCGAATATGTATGGGAAGATATCGCCAGGATATGTTGGAACTATTTCGACCGACCGGGTGTGGTTCGAGCCTGGGAGGACTTTGGTTCGTTCTATGGAAACCCAGTTGAAGTCCAGCATATTTTCTGTTGGTCTGGAGCTGATTATGGCCAACGATATCCTTTTTTCCTCATCTAGATTTGCCAAAGGTACTGATCACTTCAACTTGTTACAGTAGTGTAGCGTGGACATTTATAAATACCACTTTGCCATATTTGATTTTGTAGTTTAAATGGTTGAGTAGAAAGTGCAGGTTCGATGTTCATTTCGAAACTGACCTTCTATGATGCCAGGATTTTGACTCATAAAAATGAGTGCATCCTTTGTGTAATTTTGATGAATAAATTAATAATTTCAGTAGTATTTTACAGTATTTAAACTAATATGCTCATTCTTATTTGTCGAGAAGCAAATGTAGGAAGAAGATCTACAGTTTTTCTTGTGTAAGGTCATTTTAGTAACACAATTTTCTATTGAGAACTTTGGTTGAGTTTTCATATTCTAGTGCATTGTTCTTTAAGCACTTTCGCTTGGATTATCGTATTCTCTGAGGGGAATTTTCCTTTTCGTATTCTGATTACGATATTAAGAAGTTTTCGGACCCAGTTATTCTAAATGTTACTTCGAGTCCTTGGACTATATTTTCTTCAGTTTTTTAATAACAGATTTAACTTGTGTTTTCTGAGCGTGATTTTCGAAATGGATTGCCTAATGGGTCATTAGTCGCTTAGCCTTTGTTGCTAACCTAGATCCATGCTGTAGGTCTAATCCATCGACATTTTCGCGTTCGGGAAATTCAGGGAGGATCTTATTTTGAGATTGAATTTATCTTTATAGATCACTTTACAACCTCAGTTTGTGTGGTTGGTGAGTGTTATATTTTTTTCTTATGAAGTTAACACTGGATTAAATTGATATCATTGCCTTTAGTGCAATAGTTTTTCTCTATTAAGAGGGTATTTGAACGACATCCAAATTTGCGAGGATAATCCCAGGGACGACTTACTATAAGTCATACGTTTAAGAATTATGGATCATGTAATAAATCAATGTAAGGCAAGGTTTTAAAGATAGGTGGAATATTTCTGAAATCCACTGGGCTTTGTTGGTAATCTGTTACGGGATCATATTTTTCGAGATCAGGATTTTTACCATAAACAGCTGATTTGCATAATTGTGGATTTATAACAGTAAGGCTCCTATTATAGGTGCATGTTCGACTTTAGAGAGGCATATACTATGAGTAATGTCGTTGTGTTTAAGTATATTGATGCAATGCTTTGTAAAGCATATTTTTCTTGTTGAGGATTGAGCCAGGTGTGCCAATCAGGATTAGATTGATTGGGGTTTTAACCCAGAGAGGTGTTGTTTTTAACCTAGTATGGTTAATATTTGGTCATAGTTAACTTTATCGCTGTTATCGTGAAAATGCCTGTGTGAAGATTAATATTTTTCTGAGCAGTATTGTTGGGAATCTTGAGTGGATATCCGGTTAAATATTTCCAGTAAAACTAATATAACAATTTTGCCATGAGATGTATGTTTAATAAGGAAACCGATAACTATTTAAGACTGACTTTATGATTAATTTTTGCTTAGCTTAACTGTTCGGCAGAATTACCCTAAAACTAGAAATGAAACAATATTAAACAGAAAGGAATGTCGTGACATCAAGTCAGTGGGAAGAGAATAATTGAATTTATTCTGGAATTTTGTGTAAATTATATTCTGTAAATAGGCCATATGAATTTATTCGTTCAATAACAAGAACATATAATGTTACTGAAGATGTCGCGTAGGATTATTAATTATAATCAGGATATTTTTGTATAAGATGTTATTTCCGTTAAGGAACCGAAATGAATTTAATGTATTTGAGTCTTATAATATTTTTCTTTTTGTAAATACTTACCCTATGGGATTGATCATTATTATTATTAATATACCTTATATTTTAATCAGCTAAAAGTTAGTCGTGATAATGGGTATTTTTTTTTTTTTTTTTTGAAAGACAATCCAATATTATCAATGAGATTTTTTTTTGATTGGTCGTGGTATCGACGAAATTGATATTCTTCTGTCTTGTTTATTCTTACAATAAACTACTTTATTACTTGGTTTTAATTATTGCGTGATGCTTTATAGAGGTGATGGAAGGGTGTATTAAGGGGGCCATCGCTAGGTATTCTAGTGTTTACCACACCTTTGAGATTCTTTCTTCCTCTTGAAGAATTCTTGTGTTTTGAGCTAGTCTTTTCTTTTTCTGAGCCTTGGTCAGTCTTAATACATCCTGTTAGGTATTCGAGTGGCCCTATTATCCCTGTGTCTGTTGGTAGAACTTGGGGGGTCTTTAGAGCCGGGGCATTTTCAGGTTCTACGATCCAGCTGCTAACCAGGGATTCAACAGGTATTGGTAGGTAAAAGGGTACATTAGGTGGCGCCCAGCTCAGGGGCTTCGAAAAACTGGAATACCAGAGTGAATACCAGGGAGTTGAATGCCATAATTCTGCCAAAATTGAAACTGAAATTACATAGTCGAAATTAGTTTTATGATCATGTAACACAGATCGCGAATTGGAACACCGTGTTTCTTGTGTGACTATGAATCAAGGCGATAAAATAATGGTGAACCAATATTTTGGCACGAACTATTGGAATTCCTATGGAACAAAGCATTACGAGGATACTCGAGCTACTTGACTTACAAGTGGTATTGCAACCATTATTAATTTTTATTTTATTTTATGTATTGGAGTGGTGCCACACGCTTTGTTAATAATTTGTTCTACTTGTTTCCGGCTGATGATCATTGCTGACATCATTAAAAATAGAAGTATTTGTAGTAAATTTAAAATTTAAGTAATGGTAGAATCATAGACCTTCACCGATCTAAACCAACACGCACTTGTATATGGTCGATCCCAAATGAAATGGGGCACTTTGTGTTTAGACATAAGCTTATTTTAAGGTAACGCCAGACAATAAGAATGAGCATGTATGGTAAATGGTGGTTGTTTGTGGATGTTCTCGCTGTGCTTTGTTGGTGTGGTTTTCTTATTTCTTGTGAAGTGTAGTGAAGCATGTCTGAAGGTAATATGGTGACTGTTGGTGACGTTAAGAAGATGTTTGAAATTCTTCAACATAAAATGGACAATTTGAATCAAGACATAGAAAATATTAAGGTCCAAACTAAATCTGCATTAGACCATATGTCCGAAACTGTGCAGGGTGCAGTTGCTGAAGGTATCAGGGGGGAAATTGATACTATGCAATCCTCCTTGAAGGCTATCAATGACAGTTCTAAAAGGGTAGAAAAGAAGGTTACCAGTGTAGAATCTAATATCGAAGATATCCAGGATGATAATAGAAAAACACAACTAGATATCAGTACCCTACGGGCTAATGTTGGATTGGTACAGGTTGCCCAAGAAAGAATCCAAACTAGTCAAACATCAATCCAAACAGACCTTAACAATATCCAAACTAGTCAAACATCAATGCAAAATAGTCAAACATCAATGCAAAATAGTCAAACTTCAATGCAAATAGATCTTAACAATGTTCAGACTAGTCAAAGGGAAATTGAGGAAACTGTAAAGGATGTAAACTCTAATGTAAGGATTATGCAATCCCAAATCAATGATTTAAGAACAGATGTGGGATTAATAGAATCCAGTCAAAATAAAATGGAACTAGAGGTCCGAAAAATCGAATCTAGTCAAAATCAGACGGAGGTTAAGTTAATGGAGCTAGAAAAATCTAATAAAGAGTTTCAAGTTGAGATTAGACTAGACTTTGAAAAGAGTGTGAAGCTCAGTAAAAAAAATTTAGAAGCACTTCAGCTGCAGTTTTCCCATGACACTAATCAGACTCAGAATAGCCTGGAGCAGTTGAAATGTGAAATGGGGACACTCCGAGCTCAAGTCACTGATCATACGAAACTTCTCAGGGATGATTTTGACACCGATTTGAAAGGGATCATAAGTGATAATATTGTAACATTTCGTCAAGATATTATGAAAATTAATGAGGAATGTTTTAAAGTTGAGAAATCTAAGTTAGAATCTAAACTTGCCACTGGTCTTGCAACTAATAGCAAAGACATAATAAATGTTAGGGAAGATCTAAGCAAAAGAACGGATGGAATTCAAAATACACAGGTTAATAACATATCCGATTTAGAGAAACGTATTAACAGTGTTGAAACTAAAGTCGACCAAAGTAAGATAGAGTTAAATGAGGTCAGGGAGAAGAAAACTTCCGAGATTAATGAAATTAGAAAGGGTCTCGAGCAAATTAATCTAGAGGGGCATATCAATTTAGATACTCTAAAAGATCAATTGCGATCACTTTTACAGTCCGATTTTCGAGTTGTAGTTGAACAACCTGAAGTGATAGTACCTGATGGTAGGGAAAGGATGATACAGGAATCTTCCAACAACGAACCCAACGTTCGACTCAGTCAAATGGAACATTCGAGTCCCATTCGAACAAGCAGGGAAACTTTTAGTTCTCCGAACCCCAACGTAGGCGTGGATGATTATACTTCGAAATCATTGGAAAGGACACCGAATGTAACCATAATAAGAAACTTCGATGACAAACCTAGGAAGTTTAGCAATTTGGATGGAATGACACCAATCGAATTTGTCAGGACATTAAGAGATTATTTTTTGGAGTCACATGTGCCACGTGAGCGTGAGCTACGTATGGTGGAAAGGTTTCTTACCGATGCTCCGTTACAATGGTTCAGGGCTTTTCGTTACACATTTGACAACTTTGAGCAGTTTTCGGAAGCCTTCATACAAAGATTTTGGTCGATCGAGGTCCAACAAAATGTGAGATCAGAAGTCTATTCACGCAAGTACTCCAGTACAGGACCAACCAGCTATGCTGAATACTTTGCGTGTCAGTTAGCAAAACTCCGTTTTCTTCAGCCGCCGTTAACCCAGGAAGAACTCCTTGAAGCTATCTCACGTCAATTGCCTGCGGAAGTAAGGAATCAATTATTTCTTCCGGAGTATCGTCTTTAACGTCGTTAGATGACCTGTTACGTCGATTAGATCATATGAGTATGATGACGCAACCTACTATAGTCAAAAATGCCAGGCAGGAATCGAAAGTTGTAAATGCGGTAATGATGAACCGTACACAGCAGACGGATCGTTTTGGGCAAAGAAGAGATGATAGAATGGGTCCTATTAGAAATACCCATCAGCAAGAGAGGAGATGGGAAAACCAACGTAGGGACGTCCAGGAGAGACCATGGCAACGTCGCTACGAGGAGAGAAATTTCTATCGAAGAAATAATGATCGAAACCGGAATGATTATCGAGAAACGCCTTACAACAGGAACTACAGATATGATCAAAATAATCGAGATAATAGATATATTAGGAATGATAGGGATACCCGTGACAACAGAGATAACAGACAAAATCAAGGGTACTCAAGATATAACAATTATCGGACGGAGGCATCCGATAAGAAAGTGCAACAGGAGAGGCTTAAGAGAGGGCGAGATAAGTCCACGGAGGTTGGACGAAAAAAATCGAAGGAAAGAAAGGATGAAAATCCAGATAAGTCACGACCCAGTACTAGCAGAGAAGGTCGGAGTTCAGAAAGAACGCCTGACCGGGGCAAAGAAAAAACATTTTCAAAAAGAAATTAAGCACTGAGATGTCACGCATTCTATCTGTTCACGACTATCAAGAAAGAGATTACCATGACAGAAAAGTCACTATAATAAAATGAAATAATTGTTATGAGGTAGTAAGCCTAAATGGAAGAGAAATGATAGGTCGTTTCAATGCAAAGAACCTGAAAAGATATGTGCAGAAGATAGTCTGAGTGTTGACTGAATAATGCTACATATGCCGAGATTACCTGGAATGGTGTAAATAAAAGTTGAGGAGACTTTTATTTAAGGTATCAAAGGGAAAATGCACCTTTATTCATAAAGGTCCTAAGTACAGACATGGTTACAGTATTTTGGGAACACCCTGTAACTTCCTAACTTGCCTCTGAAGTCTATAATTACAGCTGGTCTACAGCGAGCAAAAATCATGCTATCAAGAAAGAGATCGGCAGAGCTCGTGTTTCCGACGAGAAATCCGAAGGTCATCGATAATAACCATGTTGACTGTGTCTAACACCATATCGATCGATTCACCTGAGAGTGATTAATACAAATTAAAGCATATTTAGCGCTATATGTAAGCAGCTACATACGTCTGTGTGTATATTTCCATGGCAGAAAGCTATTATTAAGAAAGTATGAAGAACAGAAGATGATATGTTAACTCACTGCTGATTACGTTTCGACTGCGATATATTTCGTATCGAGTCGTGACGTGTGAGGAAGTGGGGGAAGCAGATGTGAGACTCAGATGACCTCGTGGTAAGAGCGATGAATATAGAACTTGACAGCGTAGAGGTTTGAGCTGGAAATCAGTGAAAGTAAAATCGCCAGCTAACGGGAGTTTTAAAAACGTGTGACCGTGCTGAAGTGTACGCTAGTTCGATCAGCTTTCTACGTGAAGTAGAAACGTGTTTAATAGGGCTCAGACATGGTCTTAAACATGTAATAGTTTATCTTTGCGACCGTGTTTCTACAGCAACTAACGGGCCATGCGGATGGATACTTTTATAATCACGACCGCGAGCTCAGCCGTGATGTGTCACGAAACTCTGCATATAATCCGTCGTGGAAATGCAGCCTAGAATTGATTCACTCTTCACAGTGATTCATCATCATCATCATGTTTTTCAGTCAAACGACTGGTCTGCCCCTACAATGAGTCTTCTCCACGTTGTTCGGTCTTGTGCTGTCCTTTTGACCATTTCATAATTTCGTAGGCCAGAGCTATGTAGGAAAGATCTCATGAAAGTGTTCCGTGGCCTCCCGCGAGGGCGTTTTCCGGGTATTTTGCCTTCTAGAATTTCGATCATCAGGCCACCATGTCGTAACCTGTGGCCAAGCCAGGTGGATCTCCTTCTATATATCTGGCGGATCATTTGCCGTTTTTCCTTTATTCGATCCAGCACCGTTATGTTGGTCATTTTCTCTACCCAGCTGATCTTTTCCATTCGGCGCCAACACCACATCTCAAACGCTTCTAGTCGTTTAATGTCACCTCTATTCATTGACCAGGTCTCACTGCAGTACATTGCAACTGGCCATATGTAGGTCTTAACCAGTTGTTTTCTAAGGCTGAGGGACATCGAGCGTTGACAAATTAGAGAATGCTTTTCACGGAATGCCTGCTTGGCCATGGCTATACGGCTCCTGATTTCAACTTCACATCGTAGGTCTTCTGTGAAGATCTGGCCAAGGTATTTAAAACGATTGACCTGTTGTACTGGTTCTTTATTTATGGTAATATTTAGTTCGTGTTGATGCTTACTTATCACCAGAATCTTGGTCTTCTTAAAATTGATTTTCATTCCATATTCTGTAGCTGTATCATTTAAACATTGCAACATGTTTGTTAATGTATGCGGATTTACTGCAAGTAATGCCAGATCATCAGCAAATTTAATATTCTGGATAAGTCTTCCACCAACTTTCACTCCCATATTAGAACCTTTAAAAGCCCACTTAGTTATAGCTTCAGCGAAGGCATTGAACAGTCCAGGGGACAGCAAACACCCTTGTCGCACACCTTTGCGGATCTTAGCGGGTTCTGATACGTCATTTCCAAGCCGAACAACAGCAGTTTGATTTATATACAGATCAAATATTAATCTGATTAATCGATGGGGACAACCTATTTGATTCAGAAGAGGGAACAGCTTGTGCCAGCTGACTTTATCAAATGCTTTTTCAAAGTCCACAAAGCACACGTAAAGGTTTCTGTTTACACTTAGCATCTTTTCTCCAAGACATCGCAAGGACCCGATAGCATCACGTGTAGACATATTCTTTCGAAAGCCAAATTGAGAGTTGTCTAGATACTGTTCGATGTATATTTCCATCCTTTTCCTTAAAATCTGCAGAAGTATCTTTGATGCATGAGGGATGAGACTAATGGTCCGATAGTCACTACATTCAACTGGTACAGTCTTCTTTGGAATTTATCTTTATAGATCACTTTACAACCTCAGTTTGTGTGGTTGGTGAGTGTTATATACTTTTTGAAAAGAGCACATTCTCAAGCAAGGTGTCAGAGGGAAGGAATAATATGAAGCTTATATCCACTACGATGGTAGGCTAAATTGATTTAAGAATACTGCATTAGCAGGGTGCAGCGGGGACATGTTGACGGCAACTTTCATTTAGCATGAAGTGTGCACGCGACTCTCGTGATGCAAGGGCCGCGTCGACCCTCGTGAACTTGTTCACACGCGCGTTCACATATTGGAACTTGTTAGTGACTGTTCGAGTTCACCTTCGCTTCGTGTCGAGCTGATAAACTGTGTGCGGTCCGTCCGTTGGTATTCGAATATGTATGGGAAGATATCGCCAGGATATGTTGGAACTATTTCGACCGACCGGGTGTGGTTCGAGCCTGGGAGGACTTTGGTTCGTTCTATGGAAACCCAGTTGAAGTCCAGCATATTTTCTGTTGGTCTGGAGCTGATTATGGCCAACGATATCCTTTTTTCCTCATCTAGATTTGCCAAAGGTACTGATCACTTCAACTTGTTACAGTAGTGTAGCGTGGACATTTAGAAATACCACTTTGCCATATTTGATTTTGTAGTTTAAATGGTTGAGTAGAAAGTGCAGGTTCGATGTTCATTTCGAAACTGACCTTCTATGATGCCAGGATTTTGACTCATAAAAATGAGTGCATCCTTTGTGTAATTTTGATGAATAAATTAATAATTTCAGTAGTATTTTACAGTATTTAAACTAATATGCTCATTCTTATTTGTCGAGAAGCAAATGTAGGAAGAAGATCTACAGTTTTTCTTGTGTAAGGTCATTTTAGTAACACAATTTTCTATTGAGAACTTTGGTTGAGTTTTCATATTTTAGTGCATTGTTCTTTAAGCACTTTCGCTTGGATTATCGTATTCTTTGAGGGGAATTTTCCTTTTCGTATTCTGATTACGATATTAAGAAGTTTTCGGACCCAGTTATTCTAAATGTTACTTCGAGTCCTTGGACTATATTTTCTTCAGTTTTTTAATAACAGATTTAACTTGTGTTTTCTGAGCGTGATTTTCGAAATGGATTGCCTAATGGGTCATTAGTCGCTTAGCCTTTGTTGCTAACCTAGATCCATGCTGTAGGTCTAATCCATCGACATTTTCGCGTTCGGGAAATTCAGGGAGGATCTTATTTTGAGATTGAATTTATCTTTATAGATCACTTTACAACCTCAGTTTGTGTGGTTGGTGAGTGTTATATTTTTTTCTTATGAAGTTAACACTGGATTAAATTGATATCATTGCCTTTAGTGCAATAGTTTTTCTCTATTAAGAGGGTATTTGAACGACATCCAAATTTGCGAGGATAATCCCAGGGACGACTTACTATAAGTCATACGTTTAAGAATTATGGGTCATGTAATAAATCAATGTAAGGCAAGGTTTTAAAGATAGGTGGAATATTTCTGAAATCCACTGGGCTTTGTTGGTAATCTGTTACGGGATCATATTTTTCGAGATCAGGATTTTTACCATAAACAGCTGATTTGCATAATTGTGGATTTATAACAGTAAGGCTCCTATTATAGGTGCATGTTCGACTTTAGAGAGGCATATACTATGAGTAATGTCGTTGTGTTTAAGTATATTGATGCAATGCTTTGTAAAGCATATTTTTCTTGTTGAGGATTGAGCCAGGTGTGCCAATCAGGATTAGATTGATTGGGGTTTTAACCCAGAGAGGTGTTGTTTTTAACCTAGTATGGTTAATATTTGGTCATAGTTAACTTTATCGCTGTTATCGTGAAAATGCCTGTGTGAAGATTAATATTTTTCTGAGCAGTATTGTTGGGAATCTTGAGTGGATATCCGGTTAAATATTTCCAGTAAAACTAATATAACAATTTTGCCATAAGATGTATGTTTAATAAGGAAACCGATAACTATTTAAGACTGACTTTATGATTAATTTTTGCTTAGCTTAACTGTTCGGCAGAATTACCCTAAAACTAGAAATGAAACAATATTAAACAGAAAGGAATGTCGTGACATCAAGTCAGTGGGAAGAGAATAATTGAATTTATTCTGGAATTTTGTGTAAATTATATTCTGTAAATAGGCCATATGAATTTATTCGTTCAATAACAAGAACATATAATGTTACTGAAGATGTCGCGTAGGATTATTAATTATAATCAGGATATTTTTGTATAAGATGTTATTTCCGTTAAGGAACCGAAATGAATTTAATGTATTTGAGTCTTATAATATTTTTCTTTTTGTAAATACTTACCCTATGGGATTGATCATTATTATTATTAATATACCTTATATTTTAATCAGCTAAAAGTTAGTCGTGATAATGGGTAATTTTTTTTTTTTGAAAGACAATCCAATATTATCAATGAGATTTTTTTTGATTGGTCGTGGTATCGACGAAATTGATATTCTTCTGTCTTGTTTATTCTTACAATAAACTACTTTATTACTTGGTTTTAATTATTGCGTGATGCTTTATAGAGGTGATGGAAGGGTGTATTAAGGGGGCCATCGCTAGGTATTCTAGTGTTTACCACACCTTTGAGATTCTTTCTTCCTCTTGAAGAATTCTTGTGTTTTGAGCTAGTCTTTTTTTTTTTCTGAGCCTTGGTCAGTCTTAATACATCCTGTTAGGTATTCGAGTGGCCCTATTATCCCTGTGTCTGTTGGTAGAACTTGGGGGGTCTTTAGAGCCGGGGCATTTTCAGGTTCTACGATCCAGCTGCTATCCAGGGATTCAACAGGTATTGGTAGGTAAAAGGGTACAGTACCTTCTTCAAGGCCACGGCCGCCTCATTCCCTCTTCCTTGTCTATCCATCCTAACCATCCCTTACCTTCCCTCATGAGGCCCCTGTTCGCTTTGCAGGCGAGGCCGCCTGGGCGAGGTGCCAATCGCACCTCACCAGTTGTATCCCTTGCGATTCGATGTTCCCAGCTCTAGGACACTACCCGTAGAGGCAGTAGTGGTGAGTTCCCTCGCTGGGTCCGTGGGTTCCACCAACCTGGAGGGTAAACGACAAAAAAAATAAAATATATATTGTACATAGCTGACTCGAACTCAAAACCTTGAATTCGCCACGCCAATGCGCTAGCGACTACGCCACGTAAACGAACCGACAAAGTGTGCGAGAATAGGACTACACAAGTTTGAGGATTGATTTTAAACGTTCAATTTTGAACAAACTAGGGCCCATTGTCAAAAACGCTCGAACACGGCCAAAATATTTTCTTATGAAGAGCAAACCCTCCAAATTTGAACACTTTTCTAGAAAACCCCTTGGCGACCTCTCCTTGTTAGTAATTTGAAATTAGTTAAATGAATTTAATTTCGTCGGTATTAGGCTGATTCAAAATATATCCAGTTATTTAGAAAATCGGCGAACTGGATTAACATTACCATTTTAATGGACTGTTTTATTTTTATTTTTATCGATACATATTTCCACAAGGACATCCGCCCGGCATTCCGGGAGATCATAAAGCTCCAGAATAAATAAGATACAATGTGTGCCCTACAGTATATACAGTATATGCCTACTCTATGGTACACCATATAAATGATTATGCAGCATGTGGATTGATGCTCTCAGTATTCCAAAGCAGATCTTTTCAAGATCATCCTCGATGAGCCAAGCTTTTTGATGATATCCACGACGAACTTGAAGGATGTTCCCCGAGCTCCGAATAGGAGGCCATTCACTTTCCATGCATTTTTAGGTAAGTTATACAACTACTTTTATCTGTTTTTAAGAAATGAACATTATGACGATGTTTCACAAAGAAAAGCGGAATTCTATGGACAAAAACTCTGAACTAAAACAAACTATTCCTCCCATTCATGCCATAAAGATAATATACCCAACAGTTTTAGAGCAGCCAAATAATGAATATCACGAAGCAAGTAGGAAATAAAAGAAAAAATCGGGGGGGGGGGTCTCTTCGTCACCTAGTGACAGGTAAGTAATGAAATGAAAAATATTACTTCCCCCCACCCCCCATCCCTGGAAGAAGTCCTGCGGGCGCCCATGTATTGTGGGGCAACTAGATCAGATATTAAAGTACGGCATATAGGAAAATACAACGTGAGGATATACCGTACAAGCACTGAAGAGCTATTGATTGTATTGATGTTGTGTTGGCCCACTTTTTAAAGACGCGGTGTGCATTTCAGTGGAGTCCCCGGGAAGGTCGAACTGCGCTAATTGGGTTAATCCTAGAGACTCCAGTGAGCTTACGCTAATGGGTTTGGGAAGACAGAGTGAGGGTAGGGAACCTCTCCTAAAATGTTGGTTAAGCCATGAGTTAACTGACAGCTATATACGAACACCATGACCCCCTGGAGTTTCCTTAGATATAATCAGTGCGGCTAACCTGTTGTTATCCATGTACAGTCAAAGAGGTGGAGAATTGCGAGCTATAGGGAACAATAAATTTTGCCGGTTTATGTTATAGTTTTTTCTTCTTTTTTTTTGTTTGTCGATTTTACCCTCCAGGTTGTTTTTTCCCACGGACTCAGCGAGGGATCCCACCATCACCGCCGTTACAGGCAGTGTCCTGGAGCGAGGAACATCTGGCCGGGCTCAGAACCTCGCCCAGGCGGCCTCACCTGCAAAGCGAACAGGGGCCTCATGAGGGATCGGAAGGGAGGGGAAGATTGGGAGGTATAGGCAAGGAAGAGGGAAGGAGGCTGACATGGCCTTACGGTAGATACCATCCCGGCATTTGCCCGAATACGAAGTGGGAAACCACGCAAACCCACTTTGAGGATGGCTGAGTTGGGAATTGAATCCCCTCTACTCATGTGGACCACCCGAGGCTGAGTAGACCCCGTTCCAGTCTTCATACCACTTTTGAAATTTCGTGGCAGAGCCGGGAATCGAACCCAGGACCTCCGGGGCGGCAGCTAACCATGCTGACCGCTACGCTACGGAGGCGACTTGGTGTAATGTTAGGGGGACAGTAAGTGCCTTGAAGTCGGCACATGTAATCAATGCGATATCAGGAATCAGGAGAGAAATAATGTTGACTACGGTACCTCCTTCATCAGTCTCTCCATGCTGAGATTGTTCTCCGCTAGAACTTGTAGTAACACGGTGAGGTTGAACTTGTACTGTTCCACCTTTTCAGGCTGAATGATCTCTGCTAACTGTTGGATGAAGTTGTAGTAGTCATCTTCCTTGAGCGTCAAGTTCAGACCTCTGAAATAACAAAATAGACATCATTTTTAGAATAGATCCCTCGGCGGGTCACTGCACTGGTAGAGTGTCCAACTCATGATAACAAGTTCGTGGGTTCGATGTCTGGCTGTGGAGGTCAGATTTTTGAGGGGTAGAGAAAATCTACGACACTCCAAGTTGTACGATGTCAGCTCAAACAATATGTTCAGTAAAGAACATATAGCTTACTTTCTCCTAAATGCATGGGTAGAGTTATAACTCTTTGTCCTTTTCTTTTATTTTATTTAGTCAATTTACCCTCTAGGTTGGTGGTTCCCACGGACTCAGCGAGGGAACTCACCACTACAGCCTCTATGGGCAGTGTCCTGGAGCTGGGAACATCTGGTCGGGATGGATACAACTGGGGAGGTGTGATCAGCACTTCGCCCAGGCGGCCTTACCTGCAAAGCGAACAGGGGCCTCATGAGGGATGGGAAGGGATGGAAGATTGGGATGGATAGGCTAGGAAGAGGGAAGGAGGCGGCCGTGGCCTTACAGTAGGTACCATCCCGGCATTTGCCCGAAGACGAAGTGGGAAACCACGGAAAACCACTTCGAGGATGGCTGAGGGGGAATCAAACCCCCTCTACTCATTTGGACCACCCGAGGCTGAGTAGACCCCGTTCCAGTCCTCGTGTAATGGTTTCTACTGCCCTCACTTTGAGCGACAAGTGTAACGTTTTGCTAACCCCTAACTGTTGGGAGATAAATGTAACTGTTTACCTTTGCCTAAGCTATGTTGTTTTAATGGGCGCCAAGACTTCAACGCAATGCTGAAATCTAAATTTGTATTTAACAACGTCTAGCTCAGGCAGAACACCTTCAAGACTCTATACACTCAGATCGTGGTATGATTTGATCATTAACCCAACAAACAATTGTATCAGGAGAAGGAATTGGTCTATATCTAATGCTACCTACTGAAAGCAAAGATGGCATTGTAAAAGAAATGAATTTATTATATAAAACAAGTATATCAAAATTAATAATAATAATAAGTTTAAAATTTAAATTGGAGCGTTGCGATTTTAATATTACCGATAGAAAATTACGTGAAAACGGAGTCTGATAAATTGATTTTACTCTTATTTCCAAGCTATGAAGTTACTGAAACATGAAATATAAAACAAAGAGAAATGAGAGATTGCGTATTTCTGCGTCATTTGCGCTTACCACTGGAAATTGCCAAAGCATTTCCCTCGTACTTGATGATGCTGTGTGCTTCCCACAGTCTCCTGGACGTCGTCATCTCCGTCGAAATTTGATGATATTCTGGTAGATTAGATAATTCTATGGTCCGTACATCGGATCCAAACACTCGTACAACCCCACTGGTTAAGTTTTACAAAAGTTAGTCGTCCACTCCACGGAACATCGGAGCGACTCCCGCGTACACCATCGGCAAGTTCTACACAGATTCTTCGTTCCACGGAACATCGGAGCGACCCCCGCGTATAACCATACTCCGCAAGAACTATACAGATTGTCCTCGTTTCACGGCGCGTCGAACGATATATCCACACGTTGGCTCCCCCACCATGGTACCGTCTTCCAGCTTACGTTGTCTCCACTGATTGGCTGAGCACGCCGCTACTTCCCCTCCTCTGGTTCATTACACACGGCGCGCGAGAGGGAGAAGTCGATTTCCGTTCCAACAATTCGCCTTTTCTTGACGATGCGACCCAAGCTTGCGTCATGCTTCTCGACAGGAATCAGCTTGTATTTGAATTCCCAGTGACTCATGCCTCTCAATATATCCTAACTGACGAAAACACCGTAAAATTCCGTAATCAGATAATTTTCTATGATATTGTCGTTCGTAATAATTTGCTTGATAGTGTTTTCTAAGACATAGAAAACCTATCTGTATGCTTATAATTTTTATAAAAGGCTCCGAAAATATCTTAATAATAATTATAATAAATTAATAATAATAATAAATTAACATGAAAAATTCTCTTGGCTGAACAATTTGCCGCGTAAATAAAATGTATAGACTGGCTTCCTACTGACTTATGCCAGTGGCATAAAAACCCCTCGAAAAACACGTTACATATTCGCCTCGGATCATCGGATGATTTACCGTGACGACGGTCCATTATCCGATTATCCCAGACACGTTAATAAACCCCATCCAAAATACATATTACATAAATGAAATCACCCTAAATTACAGATATATACACTCATAATTTTTCTTCACGCACTTTGCGTCAAAGTTTGTTGTCACTATGGATTGCACTTTGCAACCAGTCCAATGTTTTACATATAGAATAGTGTTCCACGGATATTTCCGCCTCTCAAATTTCTCTATGTTGGAAAAATAGACATAATTAATGTGTGAGCACTATGTATTTATGATGTCATATCACACGCATTAAAGGTGTTCTGATATATTTATATCACCATAGAACTTTCTAATTTCACTGGAGGTTCCTTCCTTATTGTGAAATTAATCCCATTTATCACTGAGCACACGATCACACTATTGTGGCAGCGCCTCGTGACCATAATACTTGATCTCTCTTTATAAAAGATGAAATTAATATTGACTTCTGAAAAAAAAAAAAAAAAACAGTAAATGCACATTACATATAACACCAAATATTTCTGTGCCGTAATCGCCCTGTCTTGTTAAGTTCCCGTAGACCATATTCTACTTAGTACTAGTTCTCAACACAGACCATTTCTCCTCACACAAATAATACCTTTGTACAAATTACCTTAAATTACACACTTACAAATCTTACATGGCGAGGCCGTAAACAGAAATCACGTGTGCTGATATGTATGAGTTTCATGAAGGATTGTCTCGCATTCTGATGGCCCATCTTTTGCCTCGTGGACGCCTTAAGCAAAAATACCCTGTTCAAGCGCTCACCCATCTCTTGGAGACAAATGGGAATTCACCAGCGCTACCAAATTCTGGCCTTGGTGTATCGAGACATTTTAGTGCTCAAGAGCATCCGACAATCCCGTCATATTTCCCTGTACCTTAAAAATTCTCATTTACTTACATACTACCCCCCTGTGTGACTTCTGATACGCCTGCCTGGAAGACCATCTCCTCCCACGCACCAAATACCACACTTACTCATTTGATAGGCTGGCTCGCCAGCTAAACACACTCGCTTTATGACACATATTTTCGTAGACTATGTATATTATACGTCCCGTATAATCTGTTTCCCTCACTATTCTCCAGCACATATGCTGTTTTGCCAATACGTTTGGAAACTATAAATGTTTCTGCGTCACCTGCTTCCAACCTAGCCAGTGGCTCCCTTAAATGAACGACATCACGTTGCACTACCTACCTATTTCTCAGTGTCTGTAACGATGCCCTGTTGCTACTGTCCACACATGCTAACCCTACCTTCCTATGGTGTCACACCTCTACTCGACACTCTATGACCTAAAAATGTCACTTCTGACTGACAGAATGACGACTTAGACAGCTTCAAAGTGAACCCTGCCTGATCTAACTTCTGAAAAACTATATCTAAATGACGTAGATGCTCCTCAAAACTGCGTGAACTAATTACCATATCATCTATGTAAATGGTTACAAACTCTCCTGTGTCATCCCCTAATGCGATGTTTAAAGCCCTAATTAAAGCTGCTGAACTACTCTTTAACCCATACGCAGTCAGCTGGCATTTGAGGGTGCGCAAATGCGAGGGAGCCGTGTCAGTAGATTTACTGGCACGTTAAAGATCCCCTTCGGAGCAAAATTCCGGCACCCCGGCGTCTCTAAAAGCCAGAGTAGTTAAAAGGGACGTAAAACCAATAACATTATTACTTTAACCCATAAGGTGTTCTACAAAATTGATAAAGGTTATATTTATGACTAAAAGCTGTAAATGGTCTATCTTCGTACATAAGTGGCACTTGCCAAAAACTGGAACTCAAATCTACACACGTGAAATACTTCTTCCCCTCAAATGTTTGCATTAATTCTTCTATTGACATAGATTTCAGCTGATCTGAACTAATTCTACTGTTAACCAAACGAGCGTCTAAACAAATACGAACAGTGCCGTCAGTCTTGGGTACCGTGATCAAAGAATTAACATATGGACTGTTAGAGTGCTCAATAATCCCATCTTCAAGCATCTGATTAATTTGTGCCTCAACTGCACTCTGATAAGCGAAAGGTACAGGATATCTATGTCCTGTGAATACTGACCTATCAATAACGTTCAATGAATGTGTATAGCAATTGGCCATACCAATGCGATCCTCAAACACTCTCCTATTACACCATAACACATCATAGAGCCGAACACATTGTTCCACCTCTATATCTCCCTGAAATGCAGCATCACGTAACGAGTCCTCTAGACTACCGTTCGTAATCACACTGCCCACAAAACATGGAGAACCCCGCTCTACGGCTGGCGATATCTCATTTAAAGTACAAATCACACCTACAATACTACTTCTCTGAATTTGGTCATTGAACGCTACTTCTACTTCAGAATCTCCCCATTTAAATTTCAAACTCCCTACATCATAACATAAGTTACCAGACACTCTACTTAGCCACTCTGAACCCAAGATAACACTGAATTCTAAATTTGGAATTACAAGGCAAATCTGCTTCTCTACATGATTATTAATTTTAATGTCTACTAAAACTTGCTTAGAAATTACTTTAGACCTCTTCCCAACAGCTGTGATAACAAAAGTGCTTTTAATTGGCATCTCCTCAAAATTTACTCCAGTTCCTTTCATTTTATCATAAAATGCACTACTTATGCAACTCTTCATACAACCACTATCAATTAAAACATCTGTGTACGCCTCGGACACGTTAAATTTAACTATGGGGCTCTTACTAACCACTTCCTGAATAATACCTTCATCATTTAGTTCATGTAATAATTCATTTCTTACATTTAGGTCATAGGGTTCCTGTATAATTGTATGGACAGGGCATGCTACAGACTGAGATTCTGACCTTACTTCGCAGCCTGGTTCGCGTTCAAAGAACCGCTACAGCTGGCCGTAGTACTACTAACTACTGAACTGGTCTGGTTGTTCTGGGCTGTGTTGTCATTGTTTGGCTGTATATTACTACCACTAGGCTGTCCTCTTCCTTGACCCCTATTCTGGTTGTAATTATTGTCATTATAATTTCTCCCTTGATTTCCCCTGAAATCATTGTTTCTCCCTTGATTTCCCCTGTAATCATTGTTCCTCCCTTGATTTCCCCTGAAATCATTGTTCCTCCCTTGATACTGATTACCATAGCCATTTCCTCTGTTCTGATTTAGCTGATTATTATTATTTCTATTTTGAGCGTTGGCCCCTTCGCCACCGTTCCCTTGAACTTCTTGATGCCTGGCTTCATTAGGTCTATTATTATTATTACCCTGGTTCCGATTGAAATTGTCCTCATAACCCCCTCTCCCTAGTGCATCAAATGTGCTTAACAAATTTTCTACTTGTGATATTGTCTTTACATTCTGGATACAAGCAGCCTCCTTGATCCTATAGGGAAAGTGCCTAAGTAGCAACCTCACCACATCACTTTCCTCCTTCAAGCCATCCAGATATTTACACACTAATACCTGCCCTAAAAAGTATTCGGTCATGGTGGAGCTTCCTTTAGGGTTATATTTACCACACACTACTCCCTCACGATGCTGCGACTGAATAACCTCATTCCAGAACTTTTCACAGAATTTCATTTTAAAATCATTAATATCAGTAAACTTGTCTCTGTAGACAGCAAACCAATTCCTCGTTTCCCCCACAAACACTTGTTCTAAAATTTCAACTACCTGGCACCACTCAATACTACCATTTTCCAACCTCTCCCCGAATTTATTTTCTATAGTGTTCATGAACTCCATTGGGCACCCCTGTCGATTGCTGAACTTACCCAGTTCTACCTCCCTGTGTGTGCTATTCACAAAAACTGGCCTATTCTATTTTCTTGCCTGATCCTAGCTTTTAATTTTAATTCTAATTCTGCTATTTTCTCCTCAGCCTTCCTCTCAATACTGTTTACTGTTAATTTAATGTTTCCTTCTGATTCTTCTACTTTATCATATAGCTTTGCTTGTTTCTCCTCAATCTTGCTAATGCTCTCTCTATTACTCTCTCTTAAATCATTTACTTCTGCAACTATTTGCGAGTGGACTTTCTCAATTCTACCCCCCAGCTGTTCCTTAACCTCTTTAGTTGCTACCTGAATTTTGTCAATTTCTCCCCCCAATTGCTTTTTGACCTGCTGTGTTTCCAGTTGCACTAGTTCTTTTAAATTTTCAGCCTGTGTACTGATTCTAATTTCTAACTCCTCCTGTACTTTTCCTAATTTCTTGTCTACATCTGCAATGATCTCTTTAACCTTCTCTTCCATTACTCCTCTGATTTCTCCTCTAATCTGCTCCATTTTCACACTAATTTCCTTGTTGTTCTTATCTAATTTTGCATTATTCTGTTCTAATTTTTTATTTAAAGCTTCTGTACTTTCTTTATTTTCCCTACTGTTTTGTTCTAATTTTGCATTATTCTGTTCTAATTTTGCATTATTCTGTTCTAATTTTGCATTTAAGGCTTCTGTACTTTCTTTATTTTCCCTACTGTTTTGTTCTAATTTTGCATTATTCTGTTCTAATTTTGCATTTAAGGCATCACTACTAACTTTGTTCTGATACATGAACTCGAGAAGTAAAGTTTGTATTCTGGTTGGCCGCCTACACTCCCTGTTTCAGTATCGGGATTTACCTCCGCTACCCCGGTACTACCATCACTCGACATACTGCTCGTATCATCACTCTCCAGTTGATGACCACTACGTAACCTCATCTGTCTTTCTTTCTCATCCCCCATAATGATATACACTGATAAAGACAAATAACCCCCAAAATACAGGCACAGAAATATATACCCTTCTCCTTCCACAAATGTTATTAGGTTTTCAGCCCCAAGTTGTCGGCGACAAATGTAACTGGTTTTGGCCCTCACGTTGGGGCCAAATGTAATGGTCTGCTAGCCCACACGTTGAGCGTACAATTGTAATGGTTTCTACTGGCCACACTTGAGCGACAAGTGTAACGTTTTGCTAGCCCCTAACTGTTGGGAGATAAATGTAACTGTTTACCTTTGCCTAAGCTATGTTGTTTTAATGGGCGCCAAGACTTCAACGCAATGCTGAAATCTAAATTTGTATTTAACAACGTCTAGCTCAGGCAGAACACCTTCAAGACTCTATACACTCAGATCGTGGTATGATTTGATCATTAACCCAACAAACAATTGTATCAGGAGAAGGAATTGGTCTATATCTAATGCTACCTACTGAAAGCAAAGATGGCATTGTAAAAGAAATGAATTTATTATATAAAACAAGTATATCAAAATTAATAATAATAATAAGTTTAAAATTTAAATTGGAGCGTTGCGATTTTAATATTACCGATAGAAAATTACGTGAAAACGGAGTCTGATAAATTGATTTTACTCTTATTTCCAAGCTATGAAGTTACTGAAACATGAAATATAAAACAAAGAGAAATGAGAGATTGCGTATTTCTGCGTCATTTGCGCTTACCACTGGAAATTGCCAAAGCATTTCCCTCGTACTTGATGATGCTGTGTGCTTCCCACAGTCTCCTGGACGTCGTCATCTCCGTCGAAATTTGATGATATTCTGGTAGATTAGATAATTCTATGGTCCGTACATCGGATCCAAACACTCGTACAACCCCACTGGTTAAGTTTTACAAAAGTTAGTCGTCCACTCCACGGAACATCGGAGCGACTCCCGCGTACACCATCGGCAAGTTCTACACAGATTCTTCGTTCCACGGAACATCGGAGCGACCCCCGCGTATAACCATACTCCGCAAGAACTATACAGATTGTCCTCGTTTCACGGCGCGTCGAACGATATATCCACACGTTGGCTTCCCCACCATGGTACCGTCTTCCAGCTTACGTTGTCTCCACTGATTGGCTGAGCACGCCGCTACTTCCCCTCCTCTGGTTCATTACACACGGCGCGCGAGAGGGAGAAGTCGATTTCCGTTCCAACAATTCGCCTTTTCTTGACGATGCGACCCAAGCTTGCGTCATGCTTCTCGACAGGAATCAGCTTGTATTTGAATTCCCAGTGACTCATGCCTCTCAATATATCCTAACTGACGAAAACACCGTAAAATTCCGTAATCAGATAATTTTCTATGATATTGTCGTTCGTAATAATTTGCTTGATAGTGTTTTCTAAGACATAGAAAACCTATCTGTATGCTTATAATTTTTATAAAAGGCTCCGAAAATATCTTAATAATAATTATAATAAATTAATAATAATAATAAATTAACATGAAAAATTCTCTTGGCTGAACAATTTGCCGCGTAAATAAAATGTATAGACTAGCTTCCTACTGACTTATGCCAGTGGCATAAAAATCCCTCGAAAATCACGTTACACTCGTGCCACTTGTCAAATTTCGTGGCAGAGCCGGGAATCAAACCCAGGACCTCCGGGGCGGCAGCTAACCATGCTGACCACTACGCTACGGAGGTTTGTCCTTTTTAAGGAGTATAATTGAATGTTGGTTGTAGTAGCTTGTTGAAATACTACGTGCTATACGGATATTAAGCGTTGATTGATTGAATCCTCACCTGAATTATATACACACACACACACACTAATACAACCATCATAATAACACAGGTTATCAGACAAAATTTAATACTCACCCAAATACACGGGGCTAAATGACCATGATGCCCATGTATCTCAAATGAAACAACAACAACAACAGCTTCTTACCCAAATCCTTCCTCGCATAAACGTACACACACTAGTAAGCCTACACACATCACAGTGACACAGGCTACCAGACAACTTCTACACACAACCAAGTAAACGGGACTACAAGATCGCAAAGCCCCTAAAGAATCAACAACAACAATAGACTCTACCACGGATCAAGCTCAACGAATATTAATCGCTGTATTCGAATGTTGAAATATGTGGTGTTATAAGTATATACCTAAATATTTTCGATTGCATATACACACTATATATGCTTAACATTATAACGTGTGAGTAGTTATAAATCAATAAATACCAAAAAAAAACACGAAGTAATAAATTGAACCTGCAGGGATTTGATCCACGAACCCCGAGGCTATGAGCCCAAGTCGCTACCATTACGCCACGAATGCGCTACGATAATGCTTGGTAAACAACTGGTTTAGTATAACTGTATCATATTTTGTGTTGAAATCTACGATTTCATTACCGTTTTCTGCCGTTTATATACACCATTTGATACTAAATATTTATTATTTTGTTCAGTACATTCCTAAAAGGATATAAACTTAGGAAGTTACGGAGATATATGGATTTACGAACAAAAATAGCAGCCATTTTTACAACTGGACGGCACGGGCCCACAACCATATGGCATGGTAAGCCTGACCTATTAGTCACTTCTACGGTTACATATTCTATTAACAATATGCTAATATCCTACCGGTCACCTCCTTGAGGACAGTTTAAACCTCTCTAAGTACGATAAGCTGAATTGTTGAGGCCAGACCTTGTTGAATCGTAAGTTACGGTTAGGCTATAATACTTGCATGATTCATACATCCGCCATCTTGAAACTGTTTGGCTGATGACCTTTTAGTTTGGGCAAATCACGCTTCCCATATTAAGGTATATTGTTGCAAAATTTGGTAGAGATCGGATGATTAGGTTAGTCGTAATTTGATTTAAGCTCAGAACATTTGGGTGGGCACCATTTCTTTTTTTGTTATGATGGCGGCGATATACAACAGGACACTGAGTTGTCCTCTGTACCAAAGGTGGTTCGATTTGGGTTTAGTTGTGTTTGAATTGATAGAGGTATCGATTTACACATATACACTGCCGCCATCTGCTAAGTATTGCACTGATGACCTTATAGTTGGTCAAAAGACGCATCCCACATGAAAGTATGTTGTTGCAAAATTTGGTAGAGATCAAATGATTAGGTTAGTCGTAATTTGATTTAAGCTTTGAACATTTGGGTGGCCGCCATTACGTTTCCGTCAAGATAGCGGCGATATAAAACATGACTTTGAGGTGCCCTCTGCTAGTGCTACCTCTGTACCAAGTTTCGTTCAATTCGGCTTCACCGTGTTTGAATTGATAGGGGGAACAGGCATGCTTAGTACACACACATACACACATATTGCTATGTCCCATGCCCTCACGGGACATAATCACCCCTTTCATCCCCCTCTCAGACGCTATTCCTGGGTGTCTTAATATGTGTCGTACCAACCTATCTCTTCTCTTCATTAGCAGTCGCCAGAAATATCTCTCCTATCCCACTCGTCTTAATAGCTCTTCATTTGTTATCCTTTCTACCCATCTGATCATCATTCTCCTGTAACACCTCATTTCAAACGCTTCAATTATCTTCTTTTCTGCTGCACCATTAGTCCAAGTTTCACTTCCTTATAATGTCACGCTCCAGACAAAAGCTTTCAAAAATGACTTTCTAATACCTAAATGTATATTCGATGTTAACAGATTCCTTTTCTGTAGAAATGCTGTCCTTGCCTGAGCCAACCTGCCAACCTCTTTTCTTCGTCCTTTACTGGTTATTTTGCTTCCTAAGTAACAGAAGTCCCCTGCTTCCCGTAGCGTTTCACCTGCCAATTCGATGTTCATAGAGGTTTCTGATTCATTTCGGCTGCATTCCAATAATTTTGTTTTACATTTATCGATTTCCATCATGAATTATTTCCTCAAGACGGAGTCCATACCATTCAAAAACTCGTTCAATTCCTCTGGCGTATCGGCCAAGATGACGATGTCATCAGCAAATCTCAAAGATGAAATTATTTATCCTTGAATCTTCACTCCCACTTTAATTTTTTCTCCAATTTCCTGATTATTATGTTTTTAGAGATCTTTGAAATGCGTTGCCATCGCACATGGTGTAGATGCATTGTCAAAGGAAAACATTCCATGTTACGAACATGGGCCGCATAACCTGTACCGAAAGCCTATTCCTTGAAGTCAGATTTGCCAACATTTTATTGTATCTTTCCATATGGTATATCTCTGCACCTCAACATAGCCTACAGAAGAGTGCTTTAAAAATCATGTCTTGTGTAAATTTCGGAAAAGGTAGTGAGTGCGGTTTTTGGCGGAGTGGATACTCGCTCGTAGAAATTCTTTTCAGTAAAATAGACTGGTTCACAATTTTGTAAGTGCACATTGAGGTATGTGACGGCGGGATGCCTTAAGTGTTACGGAAACGGCAATAGCCGCCACAGAGCTCCGTTGCTACTGAAATAACGACCAGACTGATATATGTATTTAACTATACGGGATTTGTGAGCCCAGTGTTTATGAAATTGAATGTAGCTATATCGCTACCTTTATGTAGTAGCCGCTACTGTAGTATTTAAAAACTAAAAGTGGTATTAGAAGGCGCTTTCCCTATTTTTTTAACCCCTGGCACTACCGACCATGAAGGGCCTAGGCCTATCATGCGACCGCTTCCCAGCCATTTGGCCTGCAGATATTGTGGTGACGCGTGGTCAGTGCATCGTGTCCCCTCGGACGTTAATCTTGTTCTTCGTGACCGGGGCGCTGCCTCGCTATCAGTCAGCTACTCAATTGTACTCACGAATCTGAGTGCACTCCGTTGCAGCCCTCACGTCAGTGTCTAAAATCTCTGACGGAGCCGGGTATCGAACCCGGGGCCTCCGGATGAGAGGCAGGCGAGCTACAGTGTTCTTATTGTGTTTATATACATGTATGTATATCTTGAAAAAGATAATAAATGGATTGGCAGTGCCTCCTACAGGGATATATAGAAAATCGGTTGTCATACCTTGAGGTTCAGTTGCCATGGAAACGGACTTGCCATTAGTTCATCAATTTATCAGAGTGAAGATAGTTTTCTGCGAATATCTTTGAAACTGTTGGTTTTAGGGCCTTAAAATGTGGTTTTCTGTGTCCCGTGGGGACATGCCGAGTATTGTTTCTTGCATCGAGGGGCGTAAAATGAGCTTTGTCCGGACGTTATGCGACAACTTCGATATATTGTCCCGGTTGAGTATTTTTGGTGACTTTTCAGTTATGTAGCCCGTTCCACGGGAACAATGATTTATTTCCGGATGAAAGGCAGCCCATATGTTATCCGAGATTTTCACAATTATAATATATATAGGGATATAGGGATTATAGGGATATATTTATTTTAAAAAATAGCATGCTTTTATGTACAAAATTACGGGGTTCTTAATTGGAAGACATGTTTCGATCCTCAAGTGGTCATCATCAGATATTGCATACTTAGGCTTAGTTAATGTAGGATGTTTATTAATTACACGTATGTACAAAGATATACACAGTAAAACCTGTCTTTAACGGAACTTCAATTAAGCGGAATCATGTCCATAACGGTAAATATCGCCGGTCCCGTGAATTATGACATTTCCCCGGAGATATCGGTACAGTCTGCGTTGTGTATCATTGTGGCTCGAGTTTTGCGTGTGATAAGCAATCATATGCTTAGCGGAAGAGTAGTGTATTACCTCAGAATAATTAATATTCTTAGTATTGTTAGTACCAGAAACAGAAAAGCACGCAATCTCTTAGTGTCAATAATACTTGATGTGGATGATACATACCTTCCCTCGTGCCCCACACTAGCCCTGACGCACCGATAGACAGGTGTAAACAGTTGGCAGCGCACTTACTTCAAAACGGCAAAGACTCGTCAGACGTGCAATACTTGAAGCTATTGGTAGAGCCCTGCGCGGATAAACAAAACGTTATACGCATGCGCCCCGCATCCGCGCGACTGTTATCCGCATCCGCCCCGCATCCGCACGACTCTTATCCGCCTCGCAACCACCAAGGAGTAATAAGGAGACGCTCTGCCAGCGTTATAGCATGCGGAGAGTTGAAGCACTGACCACGCCCCCATACTTGTCCGGCTCGAGCGGTAAATAGAGCATACGTGGGATTTAAGTATGATTACCTGTAAAAGATTCGAGTGCAGGTATAGTACGAAGTTGTAAGGTGTATGACGATGGAAATCAAGGAATATTTGTTGATCTTTGCTGGCTAGCGTGAAGTGTACGGCAGTCACAATACTTTTCGTCGCACTCGAAAATCATGTAAACTGCCATAAAAAGTTTAATTTTACAACATAAACTAGAGCAATACACCGATCTAAATACTTTTATGGCTGTGAGTTTGTTTCGTCGCCTCGCCGCGTGAGTCACAGCCGCTCCGGGCTATGCTCTGCCTCTGTGTGTTACCTGCGCCTTACGCAACGGCACTGCGAGGACAAAAGGGAAGAACCAGAATATTCGCGACCCATCTAGTGATGGAAATCTCGAGAAGCCGTGAATCCTGGACGAGTCTAGAAGCATTCATTGAGTCACCAGCCTGCTATATAAAGCGGCCTCACCAGCGAGGGGATGACAGTGTGTTTTTTGAGCGAGTGCGACTATAGTTGGTGACGTGACGTGCGAAACCCAAGAGAGGCTATTGCATACGGTGAAGTGCTGTGTGGATTGCGAAACGCAGTGTACTATTTTCCTAGCCTGCAGACGGCGAGACAGTGTACATTCAAAACAAGTGATTGTGGCTTGTTTACTTGAGGGAGAGTGCCGCCACTTCTAGCCGAGGACACGGACCTCATTACGGTAGGATTAACTGCATAACTGAGTGAAAGGGTGAGTCGAGCTCCATAGAGTCAGTTTCTGTAAGAGAGCTAATTGTTTTCTATCTGCTTATTGTACGGTGTATAATTCTGACCTGCAATAAATCTAACATTTCTTTAAAGGAACAATTGTGTTGTGCTTCTACCCACCGTAATCCAGTTAACGAAAGTGCCACTATGGGTGACACGTTACAATACAGTATAGCACTTGGGAAACGAATGTATTATACCGGTATGCAGTTTTTATAACCTATATTATTGTGGGATTTCAGGCAACCAGACACCCACCACTGATCTTAACTTATAACTTACCAAATAATAGGCAAATAATTACTGAGATACCAGTAGGCCTGCCATTATATTCAATAATGTGTATTAAATAAATTAAATAAATTGAACATATTTTGGCATGTGAACTAATTGGGTGGTGGCGTTATTGTTTTTATTGCACGATGTTGTTAAAAAACAAGATGTTCAGTAAAGAACATATAGCCTACTTTCTCCTAAATTCATGGGTATTGTTATAAATCGTTGTCCTTTTCAAGGAGTATGATTGAATGTTGGTTGTAGTAGCTCGTTGAAATACAACGTGCTATAGGGATATTAAACATGAATATGAGGTGCCCTTTGCTAGTGCTACCTCTGTGCCAAATGTCATTCAATTCGGTTTCAACGTGTTTGAATTGATAGGGGGAATCGATTTGCACACATACTTGGCCACCATCTGCAAACTATTGGGCTGATGATCTAGCAGTTTGGTCAGAATATGCTTCCCACATAAAGATATGGTGTAGCAAAATTTGGTAGAGACTAGAATATTAGGTTGGTCGTAATTACATTTTAGCTTTTAACACTTGGGTGGCCGCGATTACGTTTCCGTCAAGATAGCGGTGATATAAAACATGACCCTGAGGTGCCCTTTGCTAGTGCTACCTCTGTACCAAATTTCGTTCATTCGGTTCCACCGTGTTCGAACTAATAGGGGGAATCAATTTTGACATAAAGATGGCCGCTATCCGCAAACTATTAGGCTAATGACCTATTAGATTGGTCAAAGGATGCTCCCCCCATAAAGGTATGTTGTTGCAAAGTTTGGTAGAGATCGGATGGATATGTTAGTCGTAATTTGATTTAAGCTTTAAACATTTGTGTGGCCGCCATTACGTTTCTGTCAATATGGCGGCGATATTAATCATGACACTGAGATGCCCTTTGCTAGTGCTATCTCTGTACCAAATTTCGTTCCATTCGGTTTCACCGTGTTTGAATTAATAGGGGAATCGATTCTGACACAAAGATGGCCGCCATCCGCAAACTATTAGGCGAATGACCTACTAGATTGGTCAAAGGATGCTCCCTCCATTAAGGTATGTAGTTGCGAAATTTGGTAGAGATCGGATGATTAGGTTAATCGTAATTTGATTTAAGCTTTGAACATTCGTGTGGCCGCCATTACGTTTCAGTCAAGATGGCGGCGATATAAAACATGACACTGAGGTGCCCTTTGCTAGTGCTACCTCTGTACCAAATTTCGTTCCATTCGGTTGCACCGTGTTCGAATTAATAGGGGGAATCAATTTTGACATAAAGATGGCCGCCATCCGCAAACTATTAGGATAATAACCTATTAGATTGGTCAAAGGATGCTCCCTCCATAAAGGTATGTTGTTGCAAAGATTGGTAGAGATCGGATGGTTATGTTAGTCGTAATTTAACTTAATCTATGAACATTTGTGTGGCCGCCATTACGTTTCTGTCAAGATGGCGGCGATATAAAACATGACACTGAGATGCTCTTTGCTAGTGCTACCTCTGTACCAAATTTCGTTCCATTCGGTTTCACCGTGTTTGAATTAATAGGGGGAATTGATTTTCACACAAAGATGGCCGCCATCCGCAAACTATTAGGCTAATGACCTATTCATTTGGTCAAAGGATGCTCCCTCTATAATGGTATGCTGTTGCAAAATTTGGTAGAGATCGGATGATTAGGTTAATCGTAATTTGATTTAAGCTTTGAACATTTGTGTGGCCGCCATTACGTTTCCGTCAAGATGGCGGCGATATAAAACATGACACTGAGGTGCCTTTTGTTAGTACTACCTCTGTACCAAATTTCGTTCCATTCGGTTGCACCGTGTTCGAATTAATAGGGGGAATCGATTTTCACACAAAGATGGCCGCCATCCGCAAACTACTACGCTGATGACCTATTAGTTTGGTCAAAGGATGCTCCCCCCATAAAGGTATGTTGTTGCAAAATTTGGTAGAGATCGGATGATTAGGTTAGTCGTAATTTGATTTAAGCTTTGAACATTTGTGTGGCCACCATTACGTTTCCGTCAAGATGGCGGCGATATAAAACATGACACTGAGGTGCCTTCTGTTAGTACTACCTCTGTACCAAATTTCGGTCCATTCGGTTTGCACCGTGTTCGAATTAATAGGGGGAATCGATTTTCACACAAAGATGGCCGCCATCCGCAAACTATTACGCTGATGACCTATTGGTTTGGTCAAAGGATGCTCCTCCCATAGGGGTATGTTGTTGCAAAATTTGGTAGAGATCGGATGATTAGGTTAGTCGTAATTTGATTTAAGCTTTGAACATTTGTGTGGCCGCCATTACGTTTCCGTCAAGATGGCGGCGATAAAAAACATGACCCTGAGGTGCCCTTTGCTAGTGCCACCTCTGTACCAAATTTCGTTCATTCGGTTCCACCGTGTTCGAATTAATAGGGGGAATCAATTTTGACATAAAGATGGCCGCCATCCGCAAACTATTAGGCTAATGACCTATTAGATTGGTCAAAGGATGCTCCCTCCATAAAGGTATGTAGTTGCGAAATTCGGTAGAGATCGGATGATTAGGTTAATCGTAATTTGATTTAAGCTTTGAACTTTCGTGTGGCCGCCATTACGTTTCAGTCAAGATGGCGGCGATATAAAACATGACACTGAGGTGCCCTTTGCTAGTGCTACCTCTGTACAAAATTTCGTTCCATTCGGTTCCACCGTGTTCGAATTAATAGGGGGAATCAATTTTGACATAAAGCTGGCCGCCATCCGCAAACTATTAGGCGAATGACCTATTAGATTGGTCAAAGGATGCTCCCTCCATGAAGGTATGTTGTTGCAAAGTTTGGTAGAGATCGGATGGTTATGTTAGTCGTAATTTAACTTAATCTATGAACATTTGTGTGGCCGCCATTACGTTTCTGTCAATATGGCGGCGATATAAAACCTGACACTGAGATGCCCTTTGCTAGTGCTACCTCTGTACCAAATTTCGTTCCATTCGGTTTCACCGTGTTTGAATTAATAGGGGGAATTGATTTTCACACAAAGATGGCCGCCATCCGCAAACTATTAGGCTAATGACCTATTCATTTGGTCAAAGGATGCTTCCTCTATAAGGGTATGTTGTTGCAAAATATGGTAGAGATCGGATGATTAGGGTAATCGTAATTTGATTTAAGCTTTGAACATTTGTGTGGCCGCCATTACGTTTCCGTCCAGATGGCGGCGATATAAAACATGACACTGAGGTGCCTTTTGTTAGTACTACCTCTGTACCGAATTTCGTTCCATTCGGTTGCACCGTGTTCGAATTAATAGGGGGAATCGATTTTCACACAAAGATGGCCGCCATCCGCAAACTATTACGCTGATGACCTATTAGTTTGGTCAAATGATGCTCCCTCCATAAAGGTATGTAGTTGCAAAATTTGGTAGAGATCGGATGATTAGGTTAGTGGTAATTTGATTTAAGCTTTGAACATTTGTGTGCCCGCCATTACGTTTCCGTCAAGATGGCGGCGATATAAAACATGACACTGAGGTGCCTTTTGTTAGTACTACCTCTGTACCAAATTTCGTTCCATTCGGTTGCACCGTGTTCGAATTAATAGGGGGAAATCGATTTTCACACAAAGATGGCCGCCATCCGCAAAACTATCACGCTGATGACCTATTAGATTGGTCAAAGGATGCTCCCTCCATAAAGGTATGTAGTTGCAAAATTTGGTAGAGATCGGATGATTAGGTTAATCGTAATTTGATTTTAGCTTTGAACATTCGTGTGGCCGCCATTACGTTTCAGTCAAGATGGCGGCGATATAAAACATGACACTGAGGTGCCCTTTGCTAGTGCTACCTCTGTACCAAATTTCGTTCCATTCGGTTCCACCGTGTTCGAATTAATAGGGGGAATCAAGTTTGACATAAAGATGGCCGCCATCCGCAAACTATTAGGCTAATAACCTATTAGATTGGTCAAAGGATGCTCCCCCCATAAAGGTATGTTGTTGCAAAATTTGGTAGAGATCGGATGATTAGGTTAGTCGTAATTTGATTTAAGCTTTGAACATTTGTGTGGCCACCATTACGTGTCCGTCAAGATGGCGGCGATATAAAACATGACACTGAGGTGTCCTTTGCTAGTGCTAACTCTGTACCAAATTTTCGTTCCATTCGGTTTCACCGTGATTGAATTAATAGGGGGAATTGATTTTCACACATAGATAGCCGCCATCCGCAAACTATTAGGTTAATGACCTATTCATTTGGTCAAAGGATGCTTCCTCTATAATGGTATGTTGTTGCAATATTTGGTAGAGATCGGATGATTAGGTTAATCGTAATTTGATTTAAGCTTGGAACATTTGTGTGGCCGCCATTACGTTTCCGTCAAGATGGCGGCGATATAAAACATGACACTGAGGTGCATTTTGTTAGTACTACCTCAGTACCAAATGTCGTTCCATTCGGTTGCACCGTGTTCGAATTAATAGGGGGAATCTATTTTCACACAAAGATGGCCGCCATCCACAAACTATTACGCTGATGACCTATTAGTTTGGTCAAAGGATGCTCCCCCCATAAAGGTATGTTGTTGCAAAATTTGGTAGAGATCGGATGATTAGGTTAGTCGTAATTTGATTTAAGCTTTGAACATTTGTGTGGCCACCATTACGTGTCCGTCAAGATGGCGGCGATATAAAACATGACACTGAGGTGCCTTTTGTTAGTACTACCTCTGTACCAAATTTCGGTCCATTCGGTTGCACCGTGTTCGAATTAATAGGGGAATCGATTTTCACACAAAGATGGCCGCCATCCACAAACTATTACGCTGATGACCTATTGGTTTGGTCAAAGGATGCTCCCCCCATAAGGGTATGTTGTTGCAAAATTTGGTAGAGATCGGATGATTAGGTTAGTCGTAATTTGATTTAAGCTTTGAACATTTGTGTGGCCGCCATTACGTTTCCGTCAAGATGGCGGCGATATAAAACATGACACTGAGGTGTCCTTTGCTAGTGCTACCTTTGTACCAAACTTCGTTCAATTCGCATTCACCGTGTTCGATTTGATAGGGGTGGGGGACAGACATTCAGGGTACACACACAGACACACAGACACACACACACACACTTACACACACACACACACACACACACACACAGACTCACACACACGCATACACACACACACACACACAGACAGACACACTTTTTTCGCCCTGTGTTGATCTCATAAGTCTACTTTCATTTTTTGCAAAAATCGAAAGTAGGCTAATAGGCCAGTTCAGTTCCTGTAACAAACTAAACAAGGTCTAGGCTGAGGTTTGAGAGTAACACGCTAAAATATGCAAATAATGGCATATCAATCTTCTAACACCCACGAGTAATAAATCTAGAGCTCAAGCCACGTTAAAAATAGATTGGGGTAATTAGATTACAGTAATACCGTTCATCAATTGACAAGCAGAAACTATTTCCAGTAGGAAATGAAGGATAATATCCGTAATTAATTCCTAGCAATCAAAATACTTATATTGGTTGGTGGACACATATGCCAATATTTGAACATTTAACGAATGATACTAGAACAGTACCGTAAGGTGGCTAATATAAGGATGAAAACTTAACACAACAAATGGCAAATAAAGTGCATTAACTTGTGGAATGACATTACTTTGGCAGGCGGGAGTTCCGTTTGTGCAAACATATGCCCCACACGACATTTCGTCACACACGCGAAATATCACCACTTTTAAGTACGTACGGGATAGGTTGGTTAGTTCCTTACTTTAGGGGCTGCGACAACGTGGTCATGTAGCCCAGTGTATTTTGGGTGTGTGTAGAATGTGTTTGATAACCGGTGTTAATTGTGTTGGCTGTATTAGTGTGTGTTATTTGTGTTTCAGGTAGAAGGACTGCAGACGATTAATTTTTTTAAGTAGTTCCTAACGCCCATAACACCTGGCTGCGGACGTGGCTACCAAATGCCATCACAGTCAGCACCTGGCGGCGAACGTTGGAACTAATATAGCGTTATGAAACTAACCTACACATTTTAGCTTCCACAAGTGCAGTTAGTGGAAGGTTCTTTTTCATGCCATAAATCTATGACTTGAGACCGCCGGCTTTACTTCCCCTCCGAAGGAAGGCATACTGAGGGATTTTTAACGCTCTTGAAAATCCGACGACTTCGGCCTTTAATTAGATAAAGCATAAAGCAACACCTTTAGACATTTTAGGAGGAAGTCATTCCCTTAGACAATTTACGTCAAGTGCTATGTTTAAAACGGGTGGTATACAACCAGAATTGCGTCGCTTTTCAGTTCGGAGTGTCAAATATACTTAATGATATAATTTGAATCATCTTACGTTTGCCGTGAAAATAAAAGAAAACGGAAACATATGTGTAATAATATCCGGGTCCTAGTAATGATATTCAACAAGTTCGGATTGAAATCCAAACATTATCAGCAGTTTATCCGCTATCCGTACAGCCATGCAAACTATATCAGCATTGCGGAAAAATTTGGGGATATCCGCGCAGGGTTTAGCTATTGACCAAAGGATGGAGACGATTGGACGCCATACATATTACCCACCAACCTAACGGTTGAGGAGATGATGATGATGATAATAATAATAACATCGTATGACCTCGGGTGCCGGTGCAAGCTTTGTTATTTGATACGCGGAGGGTAGCTTGCACGTCGAATATCGTTGTTCCTTGAAGCACTATGCAAGTCAAGGAGGTTAGATATCTAAGCTCCTTGAACACTATAGCGCTTTCTAGTAGAGAAATGAGGAACTTTGTGTTGGCGGAAACTCCCGAGATTAATGTTGCCATTATGAACACGGCCTACTGAATTCAAATGGGTTCTTTGACATGCCAACATCGTATGACATGCGTGTCGTATTTTTGCCGTCTTTCAAAAATCACTTATCACGGCCAAGAGCGAACCTACAAGCTTGGGGTTAGTAGACCGACACGTTGACCACTCACCCACCGTGGCAAGCTATGATGACGATGAACCCTCTTAGTGCCAAGCCATTTCCTGAAATACTTGGCAAGAATGCCAAACTATTTTCAATGGTCATGCAGACTCTTCGAAAAAATCATAAATACCACATTTCCAACGACAGAATCATTATTTTTGCTTTGTATTATAACCAATACCTCATTCTTTCATACATTATATTCATAAAAGTAAATACGGCATCTAAACCTTTGTAATTGAGGTTATTCTGATAATTGTATAATTTTTCATTTTTTTTGTTTAAAAAAATCAGTTTTGCGCCTAAATTAAGGACACCTAAGAGTCATATTCGAAGAAACACTACGTTTCCAGCCGTAGAAAGTTCCTAGATACTTCTGTAGGCAGAAAACGTCAACAAGAAGAAAACAACTGCGGGAATTTTGGCGGGAACGCGCGTGATTGGGGGAGTGCAAAGGGAGGGCGTGAATACAAACTCAAACCTATCGCGTAACGGACTTCGAAGGAAAAAAGTAAACACCGCACAGGCAAGCTTGAAACCTCACCTTTCCAACGGTATGGAATAATCACGGACATATGCCCACAGGAACCTACAAATATACGATAAATAGCGCGCCGATTGAATCGGCTTTGGCACTTTTGGCGCAAGCAGCGAGAGCTGATCTGATCGGCGCGTGGCACTGACAGGGTGAAGAGGTCCTACTGCTTTTCCATATGTAGGTCCGCTATTTCCTACGTTTTCGTACATACATGCTCATAAAATACAAATAAAATCTCACTAAACTCCTACAGTTCTTTTTACTGCAACTTCAATTAATTGTCAGTTAGGTACCGGTACCACAGTGCTACCGGAGTACTTACAGTCTGCGGTAGAGATCGTTTGCGGATGACAGGTGCACCTTGTTGACATTGCAGATTGTCACTGCGGGGAAGGGGATGTTCCATATAGGGTAGTGGGTGCTCTCCACACTGGTAATGGTCGGAGAGGTGCTATACTTGGTCCAGACTTGTCCCATGAGCCACGCAGCACCATACACACCCAGCACACAACCCAGCAGCCATAATATCCTGCAAAACATACATATTCACTGATTTAGGTCTTGTTGTTGCTAATCTTAGGGGTAGTGGCGTAGTTGGTAACATGCTGAACTGCTGTCCCCAAATCGCGGGTTCAAACCCGGCCAAAGTCGTCGAATATTTTAAGAGCGTTAAAATCCTTCAGTATGCCTTCCTTCGGAGGGGAAGTAAAGCCGGCGCACAGTGGTCCGGATTTGAAGAAAAGCGGGCAAAAATATTTTCCGCTAAATGAAATGAAATACTTGGGTATAAAACTTTAAATTAGATGTTACTATTAGGTAAATTAGTCCAAGATGGCGGCGCGTGCCTGCATCATGGGAAGTGTGCTCCGTGTAATTTTAGTATTTTTAATGGTAAAATGTGCAGTGACTGTGGCAAGAAGTGTTCATTCTGTGACCGTTAATGGTGAACAGGATCTGAGGAATCAACCCCTTATGGAAAAACTTCTGGTGAGTGACAAATGCACAATACATTCCTGGACATGTTGTGGCAGTGAAGGTCTGGGGCTGGCCACCATTAGCCGGCCACGCCGAGCGGGAGGGGGAGTTGTCGCAAGGCTACCTGCTACCGGGTTCTCGCTCTGCTGTCTAGCGCTTGCTCTAAGCGGCGACATAGAACTCAACCCTGGACCTTTGCAATGCGCAATATGTGAAAAAATCGGCCGAAAAAATCAGTTATATATTCAGTGCAGTAATTGTAACATGTCGAGTCACAGGACGTGTGCTAAAATCAGTACCTCGGAGTTCCGGTGCATTAAAAAGGGCACGCAAACGTGGACATGTTGGCAATGTGCTATGCCGCCGTTTACCGACTCGTTGTGCAACAATACCAGTGATATTCCCAGTGACTCTGTAAATAGTGTAAATAACCTGAATAGTTCACTTGTAAATAAACACTTATCACTGTTCGCCTTCAATGCCCGGAGCATCACGCGGCCGGGACGGAAACAAAACATTCATGCTACAGTAACCGCCCTAGATCCAAGTATCGTGTGTTGCAGTGAAACGTGGCTCTCTGGGGTGGTAGGTGATCGGGAGGTGTTACCAGACACATACCAGCTGTTCCGGAAAGACCGACTGCAGACTTCAGGGGGCGGGGTTCTCATTGCTGTGAAACCTGAGTACAATGCAACTCGCGTCCATCAGCTGGAAACTGACGCTGAAGCCGTGTGGGTGGAGGTTCAATGCAGTAACGGTAAATATCTGATCGGATCAGTCTATCGCTCTCCGAAATCGTCCCAGCAGATGAATGATGAGCTGATTCTCTCCCTAAAACGGGTGCAAAATGTTCAACAAAATTATGACGCTGTCTACATTGTTGGTGATTTCAACCTACAAATCACATGGAATAGAAATGCCGCTCCTATCCCAAATAATCCTATATCCAACAACTTCCTTACAGCATTCTATGATCTATTCCTCCATCAACTCATATTTGAAGCTACCCGTATCACTGAGACCTCCCGTTCAACCCTCGATCTCTTCCTAACAAACTCTCCATCCTCAATTCAGTCTCTACAAGTCATCCCTGGATTTTGTGATCACCAAGCCCTCCTAGCTATATTTACCCACAAAAAGAACAGCCCAAAATTACAAACCAGAACAGTTTACAATTACTCCCGTACCAACTGGAAACTCCTTTCTGAAATTTTACTTGACAGATTACCGGTCATTACACCTTCAGTCACCAACAGTGTAGATATAGATGGTAGCTGGCATACTTGGAAGGAAATCTTTTTTCAGTGCGTCGATGAAGTGATCCCTAAGGTTACAATTAAAAATAAGAAAAAAAACACCTTGGATCTCAAAGGACATACTATCCAAAATAAGAAAGAGAAATCAGCTCTATAACAAGTGGAAACAGTGCCCAAGTGACAGCAGGTGGGAAAAGTATAGGCTGGCTAGAAATAGTACCAAATCTGCAATTCGTGAAGCCTACAGTACGTATATGGACAAATTAAGCTTTAATCCCAAGGCAATGTGGACATTCATTCGGAGCAAAAGTGGCAACACCGCACCGCAGAGCTTTAAACATAACGGACTTTCTATTTCCAACCCACTAGACATAGCCAACTCGTTCAACTGTAAATTCCAAAGTAACTTCTCTCCACCTGACACCAGTGAAGGAATGTTCCTACCAAGGACATCATCCCCTCTCTTTCCCCTAACCAGTCTGTATTTCACACAACAGGAAGTTCGGGACAGCTTACGGAGAACTAGACCCCATGCCGCGACAGGACCAGACTTAATCCCTGCTCGGATCCTTCACTACTGTGCAGAGGCCCTAGCACCCTCATTGTGCGCACTTTTCAACCAGTCCATTAACACCGGGACGCTACCACAAGAGTGGAAACATGCTAACGTGGTCCCTGTGTTCAAAGATGGTGACAAGGAAGACATGGACAACTACCGCCCGATTTCTCTAACGTCTGGTATCTGTAAATGTATGGAGCGCCTGGTTGCTAAGAACATACTGGAATTCCTGAGTGAGCGAGGCCTGTTAAATCCAAGCCAACATGGCTTCGTTCCGGGGATATCTTGTACAACTCTTTTGACAAAAGTGATTGATGACTGGCAGAACTCTTTGGATCAGACTAACGTCTCCCAAGTGGACTGTGTGGCCCTGGACTTAAGCAAAGCTTTTGATCAGGTGCCTCATCAAAGACTCTTGTTAAAGCTTGGCAAATATGGCATCGGAGGCAAACTGATTACATGGTTGACGTCATTCCTGGTAGGTCGAACGCAGTGTGTCGTGTTTGGCGGGGCCAAGTCACCGAACATAGTGGTAACTTCGGGAGTATCACAGGGGTCGGTGATTGGGCCTTTGTTGTGCATGGTTTTTACCCTCGACCTTCCAAGCTGTGTGACGTCCACGATGGCGCAGTATGCAGACGACTCAATAATTTACAGAGCCATAAAAAATAATGATGACGTCAAGGCACTACAGGAAGATCTGGACAGTGTGGCACTGTGGTGTGATGTAAATAAGATGACCTTGAATGTAAACAAGTGTAAATATATTCGGCTAAGTAGGGCCAGACAGCCTATTGCACATAGCCTTTCACTGATCGGCAAAGTTCTTCCCATGTGCAATTCACTGCGAATGCTGGGAATACACATTTCCAGCAATTTGAGGTGGAATGTACACGTTGAAGAATCTAGGTGTAAGGCATTTAGAATTCTAGGATTTGCAAGACGTAATCTTCTGGGATTCAGAAGCCGTGCACTCCGAGCGGTGTATCTCTCCACGATACGGCCAATTCTTCTGTATGGACTTCCTGCCTGGCATCCCACTACCGAGGAAAACATGAGGAAGTTAAGTGCAGTCCAACGTCGAGCAGAGCGACTCATTTACAATCAGGGTAACAAAGTTTTGACGAAACCATTAACATCCATCAATGACATATGTAGCCAAATAGACCTCACCTTTCTCCGAAAATCTCTAGCTGGCACCATTATACTCTACCCATTTCACCGCCTTCAGCTGGCATATCGTTCAGTCCGTAGAGCACAGGGTGTCACCCTTGTTCCTCCATTCACTAGGACAACAGATTATCAATCTGGATTCTACAATCGCTCTGCTCGACTTTGGAATGACCTGCCTCGTGAAATAAAAGACCTTCCTCCACGACAATTTTGCCGCAAAGTGAAGGCTCTAAAGGGACTAAAACCCCATGTAAATTGAATTTATATACTGTATAATGTAACTTTGTGAGTGTGCGCGTGTATGTATGTATGTATGTATGTATGTATGTATGTATGCGTGTGTGAGCGTGTATATGTGTGCGTGCATGCCTGTGTCTTCCCTTTTATTTATGAATTGTATGATATAGACGTCATGTACAGCAGATTATGTGTATATAGCAAATGTAAAGGTGTAAATTGTATAATGTAACATCTCAGATTTGTTTAGATTTAATGAATGGAGATGGAGACACTGCTGTGTATGTGGGGCTTGCCCTTTCTCTATCTGCCGTCCATAAATTGTAGGCACAATTTTTGGTAAATAAATAATAATAATAATAATAATAATAATAGTACATAAAATTACTTACTTATTCATCCTCTGATCCGGATGAGTCGACTTCTTCTTCTTCCCCTTCTGCTCCGTCTCGTCCTCTGGTATTGACAATAAATTACACACCTCCTGAGGCAACTGTCTTCATTTCTTCTTCGGTAGACTTCCCGCGCTTGAGATTACTGGATCAGAGCTTAGCAATAGTCTATGGAACAAGTCAAAATTATTGGAAATTCTCGAGGATTTTCTGGTATGGTCTTCTCTATATTTTCTTACGTCATGGGTTCTATACTCTAAGACCTCTTCTGAAAGTTCTCCAATCGGCAAAATAGCTGCTTCCATAATGAAAGATCCATGGGTAAGTATTTTATGGAGTGTTGGAGGCATGTAACACCACGGATATAGCCGTACATCTAAGCTTGCTGTTTCGCAGCAGTAGGAATTGAACTCTGAACTGTTAATTTCATGACCAGAGGAAATTGCTTTTAAAATTATTCCAAAACGAGTTATTAACTCACAGTCTACCCCTGTTATTTCGGATGCTACTTGAGGTTGATCAAAAAACCTTCGGGCAGTGTTGCCATCATTGGTTGTTCCATATCCAGGCTTCGGAATATCAACTAGAACACCTAATCTCGTTCTGAATGAGTCTTGCACAAGTTTTTCTTTCTTTCGAATAAGTCTCGATTACCATCTTTCACGCTCACTTTCCACTTTTTAAAACCCAGGCGGTACGAAATATGCAGGAGACATTCAAAAAATCGAAAGTGAGCGTATGGAACTGAAATTCCAAACTCAAGTTGTAAATTGTCGACGAGCTTTTGTGCCACTTATGTAGATTTTTCATATCTGAAAATTTCGCATCATTCGTTTGCCCCTTGTTGGTGTAGTCGTGGTAGCTTCTTTTTAGCTTGGCTGATGAATCGTCTCCCTCTGCCCTTAAATTCATAACGGTCGCATAGGCAAGCTCTGATGAAGTGGCACTCTCCCTTAGGTCTTTAATTTTCCTTATTTTGCTTCTCTCCGTTAGCTCTTGAAATTCTTTTGGAGGACGACCTCGATCTACTGATTTTACGGAGCCAGGAATGCTCGGAATTGATATCACAATTTCAGTTTGCAACCAGTCTGAATATTTCTTCAAAAAAAGCATGTTCTAAGAAGTTACACTTTCTCCACCGGTCACCATACGGCAAAAAGAAAAGGTTCTTATATTATTATACACTGTTTTCTCTACACTGTCGTCAACATTTAATTGGAATTTGTTAAGGAGATATGTTACCACAAACTTTCCTTGACGCGCGCGAGACTGATTTTTGTTCTCTCGAATCTTGTTAATATGATCACTGCGACTAACAACGAAAATTCATTTTTCACTCTTCACAACACACACAACTACTACTAATCAATTACTTCTCGTGATTGAAGATTATTTTGGTTTCATGGCCTCGAGATATCCCTTGCGTAGCATAAACAAATGTCTCAACAGGCCCTTATCTCGCGCGAGTGTTTACCCTCAGAGCGCGCAGTAATGTTCTCTCCCTTCTCAATCACGCATCTGGCGGGTTCTGGCGATGAAACCTTTAAGGATATATTCTCCAGTCTTCATTTTAAAACTTGCATACGTTTCATGGTATACATATGTATACATTTTTGTAGGTCAAGCAAAATTTATTTTTCTTGAAGAAAATAAAGCACTATAAAAATAAGTATAACAGTCCTTATAAGTGATCTGAAATCGAAAATCATGCTATAATCAAATATATCAGATCGCAAACTACATACAATTACAGTATTATAGACCCCGAGTTTCATTTTGAAGTTAGAATGATATTTCAAAGTTTACTTAATGGAGCACGGAATTCAGAAACGAAGAGTTTTATCACTTTTGTAGTATTATATCTGAGAAACACAGAAGCAATTTCCAAAGAAAAAGTGAAATTAAAGTACACTGATTAACATAATTCACTTGGGAGTTGGTTTGGCCTTTCTAATGTAAAGTTGAACAAGTAGTTCCGTGAAGAACTATACAGCCTATTTTCATATATCCTACTTATGTTAATTGCCACTATTTAACATACACAATTTCAGTTTGATTGCTGTAATAGATTCGTAGATATTGAGAACCGACTAAATATTTCGGATGGTCGCCATGTTGGATTTTATATATGTAGGTCCTAGAGTTATGTACTGTTACATACAGATTATTGTGAACGTGTACTATTCAAACTTCAATCGCATATTTAGGACACAAGAAAAAACAAGGAGATTTAAAATTTTTTCACAGCTGCCATCTTGAGGTTATGGAAACAATTGAAATAAATTAGATGCCAGTGGATTAACATTCGGAAAAAGATTTACCGTACCAAGTTTCACTGCACGCGGATGGTTAAATTGTGAGAAACGTCCATGTGAATATTTATAATTCGCGTCACCGCCATGTTGGATTTGTGATCACCAGGTTATTTAAAGTCCTATAGGTGAACTTGAGTTCATAGCCCCTATGAACATTAAAAAATGCAGTTTGATTGCTAAAATAGATTCGTAGATATTCAGTATCGTCTAAATATTTCGGATGGTCGCCATGTTGGATTGTTAAATGTATAGGGCATAGAGTCATGTACCATTAAAGGAAAATTATTGCGTAGGTTCATTATTCAAACTTTCACTTCGATCGCATGACTACATCACAAGAAATAAAAACTTAATTTTAAAATTCGCACTGCCGCCATCTTGAGGTTATGTAAACAATTTAACTAAATTAGATACCAGTGGATTACAATGTGTAAAAATATTTCCTGTACCAGGTTTCAGTGCGCTTGGAACATTAAATCGCGAGAAAGGTCTATTTAAAATGTTCAAATTCGCTTGGCCGCCATGTTCGTTTTGTAGTTAACCGGTTTTTGAAAATCTTATAGATGGACTTCCAGTAGTGCCCTTTATCTCAGTACAAAATTTTAGGGAGATACCGCTAATAGTTTCAGAGATATAGAATGCCGGTGAAATATTTCGCACATCCGCCATCTTGTGATTATGTAAACAATTGAACGAAGTTAGATGTCGGTGCATTACAATGTATATAAACATATACTGTACCAAGTTACATTGCGTTTGGTTGGTCAAATCGCGAGAAACGTCTATTTAAAAGTCGCAAATTCGCTTGGCCGCCATGTTCGTTTTGTAGTTACCAGGTTTTCAAAAGTCACATAAGTGAACTTATAGTAGTTCCCTCTATCACCATAGAAAATGTCAGGGTAATATCGGTAATAGTTTCGGAGATATTGAATGCTGGTGAAATATTTCGCACAGCCGCCATGTTGGATTGGTGAGTCGTAACAAAATTTGAAGGGCACGGTCGAGGTCGCCGGGAATAGTGCTATGAACTTTCCCAGTTTCATTGAAATCGCTCCTGCCGTTTCGATTTTATTATGGGGGGGGGGGGACACACACACGAATCACACACACACACACACACACACACACACGCACACACACACACGGACAAAAGGTGATCTCATAAGCCTATTTTTTCAAAATTGAAAATAGGCTAAAAATCTATTTTTGTCCGCTTTTTTACGGATCCGGACCACTGTGCGGCGGTCCCGTGTCATAGATTTATGGCGTGTAAAAGATCCTTCCACAGACTAAACTTGTGTGAAGCTAAATTCTAGGTTAGATTTCGTTGTAACGCTCTATCAAAGTTCCAACGTTCACCACTATGTGTCAGAGACATCTGATAGCGAAAGTTGGAACTACTTGAAATTGAACGGAACTTGTAGCTCACCCTATGGGTGTCCGCTTGAAGCAGCTACAGCCTCTGGTGAGCCGAATATGTCCTCGGACACTCCCGGCACCAAAAGCCATACGCTTAAATAAATTAAATAAATCTTAGGGGTTACGACATCGTGGTCATATATCCTCATGTTTTTGGGTGAGTGTGATAATCTGTGTTATTGTGATCGCTGTACTAGTGTGTGTATTCATAAGTTGGGAAGGAGGCGGCCGTGGCCTTAAGTTAGGAACCATCTCAGCATTTGCCTGGGGTAGAATTGGGGAAACCATGAAAAACTACTTTCAGGATGGCTGAGGTGAGAATCTCAGTTTTGCCTCACGAGAATGAGTGTACCCCTTGTTGTTGTTGCTTATCTTACGGGCTGCGACATAGTGGCCTTATACCCCCGTGTATTTGCGTGTGTGTGTGATAAACTGGGTTTTTATGATGGCTATATAGTATGTGTATTAGTAAATTAGGGTTAGGATTGGGAAGGAGGTGACCGTGGCCTCAAGTTAGGAACTATCCCAGCATTCGCCTGGTAGAAGTGGGGAAACCGCGGATAACCATTCCAGGATGGCTGAGGTAGGAATCAAACCCTCCTTTTCTCAGTTTTGTCTCACGAGGCTGAGTGCACCCCGTTTCAGCCCTCAGACCAGAATTATACTTCTTGGCAGAGTCAGGAATCGAACCCTGGTCTCTGCGGTGATAGCCAAGAATGCTAGCCACTGCGCAACGAGGCGGACTGGGTGTCTTAGTAGGTGTCCTACCAACCTATCTCTTCTCTTCAATAAATAAGCATGCCACGGTGGGTGAGTGGTTATCGTGTCGGATTACCAATCCCAAGCTTGCAGGTTCGCTCCTGGCCGTGGTAAGTGTTGATTTTTTTTGAAAGGCGGCTAAAATTACGCCACGCATGTCATACGATGTTGGCATGTCAAAGAATTCAGTAGGCCGTCTTCATATTGGCAAAATTAATCTCGGGAATTTCCACCAACACAAAGTTCCTCATTGCTCTACTAGAGAGCGCTATAGTGTCAAGAAGCTTAGATATCTAACCTCTTTGACTTTCATAGTGCTTCAAGGAACAACAAAATTTGACATGCAAGCTGCCCTCTTGGTGTCAAATAATAAAGCTTGCACCCCGCACCCGAGGCAATACGATATTATTATTATTATTATTATTAAGTTAGCAGTCGCCAGAAACATACAAATATACATTTCAAAATATGCATATTTAGACAGGCTTTGAAACTTCGGGATCGTATGTTTACTTTCATTGATTATGTTTCATTATGTCCAAGCTCTCTCCCTCCCCCTCCCCCCAATATAATTTTCACTCAGCTCATCCCCCTCCAGAAACAAACCCTAGTTACGCCACTGATCAAAATGTTGTACTTCATGTAAACAATACGACCTAATGGCTGAAAAACTGCATTTGGTATACAAATCGTCGTGAAGGATACAAATTTAAATCTTTCTTCAATCTACGAGACTGTGCCTTAAAATCCGGGACGCCTAGCAACCCTCCCTCCATCACCCTCTTCGTGGATTCATCCCTTTCCTCGACGGGAGTTCTCTCACCTTTCGTGTCAGTAACGGTGATCCTCGGCGACATACTTGAGGTAGGTACTCTCCTTAAACCTTTCTTCAGTCTACGAGACTGTGCCTTAAAATCCGGGACGTCTGGCTACATTCCCTCCATCACCCTCTTCGTGGATTCATCCCTTTCCTCGACGGTAGTTCACTCACCTTTCGAGCCAGTGTCGGCGATTCTCGGCGACATACTTGAGGTACGTACCCTCCTTAAACCTTTCTTCAGTCTACGAGACTGTACCTTAAAATCCGGGACGTCTGGCTACATTCCCTCCATCACCCTCTTCGTGGATACATCCCTTTCCTCGACGGTAGTTCACTCCCCTTTCGAGCCAGTGACGACGATTCTCGGCGACATACTTGAGGTACGTACTCTCCTTAAACCTTTCATCAGTCTTCGAGACTGTGCCTGAAAGTCTGGGACGCCTAGCAACCCTCCCTCCATCACCCTCTTCGTGGATTCATCCCTTTCCTCGACGGTAGTTCACTCACCTTTCGAGCCAGTGTCGGCGATCCTCGGCGACATACTTGAGGTACGTACTCTCCTTAAACCTTTCACCAGTCTACGAGACTGTGCCTTAAAATCCGGGACGTCTGGCTACATTCCCTCCATCACCCTCTTCGTGGATTCATCCCTTTCCTCGACGGTAGTTCACTCACCTTTCGAGCCAGTGTCGGCGATTCTCGGCGACATACTTGAGGTACGTACTCTCCTTAAATCTTTCATCAGTCTTCGAGACTGTGCCTGAAAGTCTGGGACGCCTAGCAACCCTCCCTCCATCACCCTCTTCGTGGATTCATCCCTTTCCTCGACGGTAGTTCACTCACCTTTCGAGCCAGTGTCGGCGATCCTCGGCGACATACTTGAGGTACGTACTCTCCTTAAACCTTTCATCAGTCTACGAGACTGTGCCTTAAAATCCGGGACGTCTGGCTACATTCCCTCCATCACCCTCTTCATGGATTCATCCCTTTCCTCGACGGTAGTTCACTCACCTTTCGAGCCAATGACGGCGATCCTCAGCGACATACTTGAGGTGCGTACTCTCCTTAAACCTTTCTTCAGTCTACGAGACTGTGCCTTAAAATCAGGGACGTCTGGCTACATTCCCTCCATCACCCTCTTCGTGGATTCATCCCTTTCCTCGACGGTAGTTCACTCACCTTTGAGCCAGTGACGGCGATTCTCGGCGACATACTTGAGGTACGTACTCTCCTTAAACCTTTCTTCAGTCTACGAGACTATGCCTTAAAATCCGGGACGTCTGGCTACATTCCCTCCGTCACCATCTCCGTTGATTCATCCCTTTCCTCGACGGTAGTTCACTCACCTTTCGAGACAGTGACAGCGATCCTCAGCGACATACTTGAGGTACGTACTCTCCTTAAACCTTTCTTCAGTCTACGAGACTGTGCCTTAAAATCCGGGACGTCTGGCTACATTCCCTCCATCACCCTCTTCGTGGATTCATCCCTTTCCTCGACGGTAGTTCACTCACCTTTCGAGCCAGTGTCGGCGATTCTCGGCGACATACTTGAGGTACGTACTCTCCTTAAACCTTTCATCAGTCTACGAGACTGTGCCTTAAAATCCGGGACGCCTAGCAACCCTCCCTCCATCACCCTCTTCGTGGTTTCATCCCTTTCCTCGACGGTAGTTCACTCACCTTTCGCGCCAGTGACGGCGATCCTCAGCGACATACTTGAGTTACGTACTCTCCTTAAACCTTTCTTCAGTCTACGAGACTGTGCCTTAAAATCCGGGACGTCTGGCTACATTCCCTCCATCACCCTCTTCGTGGATTCATCCCTTTCCTCGACGGTAGTTCACTCACCTTTCGAGCCAGTGTCGGCGATCCTTGGCGACATACTTGAGGTAGGTACTCTCCTTAAACCTTTCTTCAGTCTACGAGACTGTGCCTTAAAATCCGGGACGTCTGGCTACATTCCCTCCATCACCCTCTTCGTGGATTCATCCCTTTCCTCGACGGTAGTTCACTCACCTTTCGAGCCAGTTTCGGCGATCCTCGGCGACATACTTGAGGTACGTACTCTCCTTAAACCTTTCTTCAGTCTACGAGACTGTGCCTTAAAATCCGGGACGTCTGGCTACATTCCCTCCATCACCCTCTTCGTGGATTCATCCCTTTCCTCGACGGTAGTTCACTCACCTTTCGAGCCTGTGACGGCGATTCTCGGCGACATACTTGAGGTACGTACTCTCCTTAAACCTTTCTTCAGTCTACGAGACTGTGCCTTAAAATCCGGGACGTCTGGCTACATTCCCTCCATCACCCTCTTCGTGGATTCATCCCTTTCCTCGACGGTAGTTCACTCACCTTTCGAGCCAGTGACGGCGATCCTCGGCGACATACTTGAGGTGCGTACTCTCCTTTAACCTTTCTTCAGTCTACGAGACTGTGCCTTAAAATCCGGGACGTCTGGCTACATTCCCTCCATCACCCTCTTCGTGGATTCATCCCTTTCCTCGACGGTAGTTCACTCACCTTTCGAGCCAGTGTCGGCGATCCTCGGCGACATACTTGAAGTACGTACTCTCCTTAAACCTTTCATCAGTCTTCGAGACTGTGCCGTAAAATCCGGGACGTCTGGCTACATTCCCTCCATCACCCTCTTCGTGGATTCATCCCTTTCCTCGACGGTAGTTCACTCACCTTTCGAGCCAGTGACGGCGATTCTCGGCGACATACTTGAGGTACGTACTCTCCTTAAACCTTTCTTCAGTCTACGAGACTGTGCCTTAAAATCCGGGACGTCTGGCTACATTCCCTCCGTCACCCTCTTCGTGGATTCATCCCTTTCCTCGACGGTAGTTCACTCACCTTTCGAGCCAGTGACGGCGATCCTCGGCGACATACTTGAGGCCATGGATGGTAGTTACGGCACAGAACTCCTTGAGGTAGTTGAACAGTGAGGTGATTGGCCCTATGCTGAACTTCATAGCACCTAGAAGAAGAAAGAAACTTAGATTAGGACGTTTTGGTTGAGTTTCGTATACTTTTTAACATAAAGTAGGGCGGCTTCGGTGGCGTAGTTGGTAGCATGCTGAGCCTCTATGCCCATGGTCACGGGTTAAAACCCGGTCGAAACCGTCAGATCATTTTTAAGAGCGTTAAAAATCCTTCAGCATGCCTTCCTCCGGAGGGGAAGTAAAGCTGGCGGTCCCATATCATACATTTATGACATGTAAAAGAACCTTCCACTGACTACACTTGTGTGAAGCCAAAATTTGTAGGTTAGGTTTGATTAATGCTCTTAAGTTCCAACTTTCACCACCGGGCGCTGTTTGCGATGACATCTAGTAGTAGCGAAGTTTACAGCTAGGTGTCGTGGACGGTAGCATATGGTAGCGAAAGCAGGAATTACTTGAAACGATCGTCTGCAGTCCTTACTTGAATTAAAAACATAACACACATTAATACAGTCATCACAATTAACACCGGTTATCAGACACATTCTACACACACACAAAGTACACGGGGCTACAAGACCAAGTTGTCGCAGCTCCTAAACTAATGAACCAACCAACAAACAGTAGGGTTTTTAATGTTATGGACTCTGTCTTGAAGAAGGAATTCATGATGAAAATTAATAAATGTAAAACAAAAATATTGGAATGCAGCCGAAAGAAATCAGAAACCCCTATGGACGTCAGATTGTCAGGTCAAAAGTAGGAGACTTCTGTTACTTAGGAAGCAAAATAACTAGGATTGGACGAAGCAAAGAGGATATAAAAAGTAGGTTGGCTCAGACAAGGAAAGCATTTCTACAGAAAAGAAATATGTTGACAGCAAATGTACATTTAGGTATTCGAAAGTCAATTTTGAAAGTCTTTGCCTGGAGCATGCCGCTCTATGAAAGTGAAACTTGGATTATTGGTGCAGCAGAAAATAGGAGAATTGAAGCGTTTGAAATGTGGTGTTACAGGAGAATGATGAAGAACAGGTGGGTAGATAGGGTTACAAACTGAGAGGTATTAAGACGAGTGGGAGAGGAGAGATGCTTCTGGCGACTGCTAATGAAGAGAAGAGATAGGTTGGTAGGACACATACTAAGACACCCAGGAATAGCTAACTTAGTTATGGAAGGAAGGGTCGAGGACTAGAACTGTAGGGGTAGACCAAGGTTAGAATATGTTATACAGAATGCCTCGGATGTAAGGTGAGGTAGCATTGTAGAGATGAAACGATTAGCTCAGGCCTGGGAGGCATGGTGTACTGCATCAAACTAGTCAAATGACTGAAGAGTCAAACAACAACAGTAAGGTGACCAGATTATTAAAGAGGAAATCAATTATATATTTCGGGAATACGGCAATTTAACTAAAATTTTAAAAGTTATTTCTCGCCATTTGAAGTTTCGTTATCAAAATGTTGCATGCATCATCAAGGATAGGAAGGAAAGGGGCTTCCCTCTACACAGCGTCCCTCCCGTAGCCATGGCAACTTGCCCGTTGCGCAGACAGTCAGTAGACACTGTATGAGTGGCTATCTGCACTCTCATTTACTTACTAACAAGGGAATTCTGGTAGTCGTCGCACGCCGCCTTGTCGAAGTGACTAAGCAACCGCCAGCCTTCCACTTCAACGCACTGACTCCCTGTTCCGTGTCTTTTCAATCGATTTAAATATAGGCTTAATGCTACTTATAGTCGATTCTCTTCATCATGCCTATTGGAGGCTGATGATGGGATAGACGTTTACTCACATTATTAAATGGTGTATTTTTCCGGTGTTTATTATTGCTTTTATAATCACATTAGCTGAGGTTTATAGCCTGTGTCATTGTGCTACCCGTAAGGTGGTAGTCAGATGAGGTATTGCTATATACAACACTTGATAAGTGGTTTGTAGTTACAGTATTTCGGCATGTGTCTTTATGGTCACTAGGAATCTAAACTGCACAGTGAGGGATTTAAAGCAACGAATTAAAAGAACAACTAAATCATGGAACTTAATTATCTTAAACCGACGACTTAAATCAATTGTTTACTAATTCGAACTGATTCTAGATTTGATCTAACATTTCTATTGTTGACCGACGTATTGAGGCGATCTTTCATCGGTGGAACTGACATTATTTAGGACTAGCTGATACTATATTGAGACGACGAAGGTCACTAGCGCCACCATAGTTTATAACTTGTGGGCAGCAGTGGCTTATGCAATGTTATACGCAGTTCTTACTGTGATATTGCCAACCTAATCACATGCACTTACAGTAGATGACGATTAAATGCAAAGAGTATTCTAGTCAGTATAAGCAGGATTGTTTAATAATTAAATGTGTATGTATTTTACTTGTGTATTTATCCATGTTCCCTGTACTCTTGTGTGTATTTTGAGACTTGTTGTTTTTGTTTATCATGCTAGGATATAGTTGCTATTCTAGATTTGTTATTTCTTTGCTACGGATGCTTCTACCCGTAATATAACGTAAGTTAGGACTTAACTGACTGATTGTTGTTTGAGTCTTCAGTCTTTTGACTGGTTTGATACAGCCCGCCATGCCTCCCTGTCCTGACCTAATCGTTTCATCTCTACGTAGTTACCACGCCCTACATCCGAGGCAATCTGTTTAACATATTCTAACCTTGGTCTACCCCTACAGTTCTTGTCCTCGACCCTTCCTGCCATAACTAAACTTGCTATTCCTGAGTGCCTTGGTATGTGCCCTACCAACCTATCTCTTATCTTCATTACCAGCAGCCAGAAACTTCTCTCCTCTCCCACTCGTCTTAATACCTCTTCGTTTCTAACCCTAACTGTCTAACTGATCTTCATCATTCTCCTTTAACACCACATTTCAAACACTTCAGGTCTCCTCTATTCTGCTGCACCAATAGTCCAAGATTCACTTCCATAGAGTGCCACGCTCCAGACAAAGGCTTTCAAAAATGACTTCCTAGTACCTAAATCTATATTCGATGTCAACAAATTCCTTTTTTGTAGAAATACTCTCTTTGCCGGAGCCAACCTCCTTTTTATATCCTCTTTGTTTCGTCCATCACTGGTTATTTTGCGACCTAAGTAACAGAAGTCTCCTAGTTCCATTAGCTTTTCACCCGCCAATTTGATGTCCATAGAGGTTTCTGATTTATTTCGGCCGCATTCCAATACATTTGATTAATTTTCATCATGAATTCTTTCCTCATAACGGAGTCCACACCATTCAGAAACTTATTCAAACAAACTGATTAACGTAAAGATAAATTTCGGAAGCGGCACCACCGTAACTTAGTCTATTTTCTATTAGTGCATTTAAATGTAAGTTTATTCTTGTGGCATGAGGACGATCAGTATTCTTGCTTTGCCATAAATTCGATGATGTGATTATTCGTATTCTTAACAACTTATTGTATTTGCGTAAAGATTTCATTTTCGTGCCACATGCCAAGCTTGCTTGCCGTGTGACTTTTGTAAGAAGTACTTTCGAGAGGGTACAATTTGGGAATGAATTATCTATTTTTATATTTTTATCAGCTTTTCGGACTAGCCAATTTTCAACCCTCCGAAGTAGGATAGGGGCTTGAGATTTTATTTAATAAATTTTTACGAATTTTACCTAAGCCTGGATCTCTTTATTGCTAGCTTTAAGTTTTGGGGATGTGTTTCCTTGGGTATGTCTATGACTTTTCCCCCGTTATACCTGATACCCCCGGGTTATCAGTCTCGTACCGGAACTGGCCTAAGGAACACATCTGATTCTCTCAGAGTGTGTGTTTGGAGGATGGGGGTGTCTGGAATGCCATGACAATCCTGACTAACGGGCACAATATATTTTTAAAGTGATCTTGTTCGTCACTTGATAAATGCACCACACTCGACTCGCAGCGAGACTCCTCCTTCAGCGTTCAAGCTAGCCATGCATCAGTTTTGGTGTTGAAATGTGCGATCGGTAACTTCTCTCACGTTGTTTCGGGCTACTTTAAATGAGCATTTCTGTGTTACTATGTATCCGTTTCGTTAAAGATAATTTGGTACATGAGGAGATTCTGCAATTTATTCCTACCAATGATGCATATAAAGCCATCAAGATAGGCAGATTTTGAGTGTCAATAGTAGGCTAATGACAATAAGAACATCGAGAGCGAAACATTATTTTTCTCACATAATATCAATATTATAAGCAATCACATACGGGCATGACGATACCTCTGCATCATTTCAGTTTTAATATTTAGTTACTGTTTTTTAGCCTTTTTCCCTTTATATTGTGCCCATGTGGACATTGGCACAAGCGAACACTTAACCTTTCAATAAAAGATGATAGAGTTTCTACAGAAATCATGGATAACCAAGGAACTATTCTCTAGAGAACAGACTTTAGAATCCAAGCCAGACCATGCAGGTGGCTTATTAAAAAAATCACAGGAAACATAAAGTCACATTAGTTTGACACTTTTAATATTGAATGCCACGAAGAAAGCAATTAAAAGAGCGAGGAGCAGCAGAGTTGGAGAGCCTAAATGGACCCTCAAAATTCCACAAGACAGCAATTCTAACAGAAATGATTGCCAGTCAAGTATGACATTAATGGGAGAACTACTTTTTAATGGTAATGATAATGACACCTATTAGAGCAAGCCTTACAAAACGCAAGTTAGCAGAAATTGGAACATATAAACAGGGAAACCCCGTCATACAACTTGAAGAACCAAAAGCACCATATTAATAAGCTAAGAGATCGAAACGAATACAGTGACAGATTATTCTGTAGGTTTGAGACCCTGTAATATAAACACAGGAGAAAATGCTGAGTAAGCTTACGTCATAGGAGAATCCGGCGCAGTGCTATGAGGGAGCACGAGGTAATAGGGTTGGCCCCTCAGTGTGAATAATAACGATTTTTATTAATTAAAAATTAACCAGTGATCGAATCTGATTCCGCCAAAAAGCAATCTTACAATTAAAGTATTGCACATCTGGAAATAAATTGAGAACCAGATCAGAACAGGGAGTCAGAAATCGAGTTCCCGAAGTCGTAAGGGACTACATTTTGTGTCAAATCAAATAAATAGGCCTTGAGCTAAGCCAGAGTAACACAGATCATCAGTTCATCCAGACTCCTGAGGGAGGTCGTGCTACACGCCGTGCCACAAGTACAAGTTAGTTCATCAGTAGATCACAGTTCGACTTAAGACCTCAGTGCAGGTCGCGCTATTCGACAAAGTATTCAGTAATCAGTCAGATTAAGACCCCAGTGGAGGCGCGCTAAGCTACGAGTTAGACAAAGTCGCACCACGGTGATAATCCAGAGTTCGAGACTCGGAACAGTCATACAAGTCTGCAGAACATTTTAATTAACGAACTGCAAAGGAAATAACGCTTAAGTTCAGAAACCAGTTAGTGAAGTCATAGGACGTAAAACAAGTTGCGTTACGTCTAAAGTAAAGGCGTCCATAAAATTATTAACTCCAAGAAGGGACGTTCACAGACAATATATTGCGACTGCATATTGCAGAGATTTTACGAGAACGCGAATTCGAAGAAAGGAAATAATATTCAAAGAAGTATCAGTTAGGAACAGAAAAATAGGAAGTTTATGGACTTCGAATTGGAAGCAAGTCATAAAGTTATTGCGATAGATAGCAATAATAGAAGATAGTGGCGGCAAAAATTAAGGTCATTTTTCGCCTAAATCAAACAGGCAGAACTAGTTAAAGCTACGTGCCGTAATAATAAACAAGAGAGGCTAAACTCGAGAGACTCACCCGAAGTAGGAGTCAACATTGAAGGAGAAATCACACGTCCTATGCAGGGAGTAGGGATAGTATCAGGGATCGTCAGTGTCGTGAAACTCATCGCCAAAACGCTGAGATATGGTCCGTGTGAAATAAGTGATGTGTAAATATAGAAATAAGTGTTTTAGTGTACAAGTGTTATGTATTTCAAAATATGTCAGTGTAAAATTTATGATAAGGAAATGAGGTTGATCAGTTATTGTGTAATTATGTATAACTAAAAAAGAAGCAGGATGGGTGAACACATTCGGAAGTATGGTATTGATCCGAACAACACATGGGGTGAGTGAAGAAATTTCATTATCCTAAATGCTGTATCATGTGCTAGGAAATAATTGTGAAATGCACGAAGTAATCAAGTAAATGCACTATTACATGAATAAGAAATGGTTAATATGTGTTGAAAAACCATAAATAATAATATTTTTCATGTGTAAAAATATAATTGTCAAAGTGCAAAGTAAAGTAATTGAAACCCGTATAAATGAATAATAAACAGTGATAAAAATGAAATCTGAGAGGAGAAATCGAATATAATTATATTATTGGCAAGTATTTTATGCCGTATAATAAATTGTAAAAGTAATAATGAAATGAGCATAATAATGATAATAATAATAATAATAATAATAATAATAATAATAATAATAATAATAATAATAATAATAATAATAATAATAATAATAATAATAATAATAATAATAAGTGTTGAGTTTTATACTCCAGGAATAATGAGTAAAATTTGAGTAATTGCACTCCATAAATAGTGACGTGATAATTAATAACGGTTAATAACAATAATAATGAGTTCTAATTGGAAGAATTGAATCGTTAAAGGACCATTGGGATACCTCAACTGTTAATGAAAGTAATAATGTTTGTTCAGACCGTAAATATAAGGGATTAAAGTAAATGGTGGTTAATCGAACACCTTGATGATATAATATAAAGATTTCAGGCTATAGGCCATGCAAAAGGGAAAACGTCGAAATGAAGACCAGTAAGTAATGCCGCGACATGAGTAAAGTTGAGTTAACTGAGGATATTTAATTGTACGATGAAAATCCAAGTTATAATAATGTTGTATTGCCACAATGGAGCAATTTATTTATTTATCGTATGGCTTTTAATGCCGGGAGTGTCCGAGGACATGTTCGGCTCGCCTGAGTCTGTAGCTGCTTCCAGCGGACACCCTAAAGGGTGAGCTACAAGTTCCGTTCAATTTCAAGTAGTTCCAACTTTCGCCACCAGAGTAGTGTCAATTGGGGGAGCTGGGCCACTTAGGAAGTTGTGAGCCCCTGCGACCTTACAATGGAAGGAGTGATGGTAGGAGGGCGTGCTTCGATTCGTTTTTTTTTCGTCTCGTGCACTTTACGGGAATGTAGGTGTCGAAAAGGTGAACATAGAGTTTTGGGTCCAAAAATGCGTTTTTCACATTTTTGCTAATTTTTGGAAAACCGAAAACGTGATGATGACGTGTACAATAGTATTTTTTCGTCTCGTCGTCCTCTTTACGGGGATGAAGGTTTGGAAAAGGTAAAAAGCAGGTAACATGGTTTTTTGATGGAAAATGGGTTTTTGTGAGTTTCCCTAATATTGCGAAAACGGAAAACGTGATGATGACGTGCGTGATAGTATTTTTTCGTCTCGTCGTCCTCTTTACGGGGATGTAGGTGTGGAAAAGGTAAAAAGCTGGAAACATGTTTTTTTAATGGAAAATGGGGTTTTGTGATTTTCCCTCATATTGCGAAAACTAAAAACGTGTTGATGATGTGCGTGATAGTATTTTCTCGTCTCGTTGCGCTCTTTACGGGAATGTAGGTGTTGAAAAGGTAAAAAAGCTGGAAAAACGGTTATTTGATGGATAATGGGTTATTGTGATTTTCCCTAATATTGCGAAAACGGAAAACGTGATGATGACGTGCGTGATAGTATTTGTTCGTCTCGTCGTCCTCTTTATGGGGATGTAGGTGTGGAAAAGGTAAAAAGATGGAAACATTTTTTTAATGGAAAATGGGTTTTTGTGATCTTCCCTCATATTGCGAAAACTAAAAACGTGTTGATGATGTGCGTGATAGTATTTTTTCGTCTCGTTGCGCTCTTTACGCGAATGTAGGTGTCAAAAAGGTTAAAAGCTGGAAACACGGTTTTTTGATGGAAAATGGGTTTTTGTGATTTTCCCTCATATTGTGAAAGCTAAAAACGTGAGTATGACGTGCGTGATAGTATTTTTTCGCCTCATTGTCCTCTTTACGGGGATGTAGGTATGGAAAAGGTAAAAAGCTGGAAACATGTTTTTTATGGAAAATGGGTTTCTGTGATTTTCCCTAATATTGGAAAAACTGAAAACGTGATGATGACGTGTGTGATAGTATTTTTTTCGTCTCTTTATTCTCTTTACGGGGATATAGGTATGGAAAAGGTAAAAAGCTGGAAACATGGTTTTCTTATGGAAAAGGTGTTTTTGTTCATTTTCGTGTTATTTGGAAAACGAATCAGGCGATTTTTATGACGGGCATGTTGATGTATTTGTGTCGTTGTTCTCTTTACGGGAATGTAGGTATGGAAAAGCTGAAATCATGGTTTCCGTCATTTTTTTCGAGATCGTTGAGGAAAACGGGGAAAAAGTAAGAAACCAGATTTGAAGTCACGTTATGTTAAGCGCTATGGTGTTGGTAGAACACCTATGCATTATTATTATTATTATTATTATTATTATTATTATTATTTGACAAGGCTTGACTGGGCTCACATGCAGAGAGAGGACTTTCTCGGTGAAATGAGAAATGAAAGCTTTGAGACTGACCCACGGCGAGCCAGACAGACATTGGTCTTATCATCGTACGTGCCTCACAGCAGTGAGATAACTGCCTGTTGTTCGCATGCAGGTGGCTGTTATCTGACCCAGACGTGTAACTCGATATTGCGATGAAGGACATACAGCTCTGTCGAAAAGCTGATCATTGCATTCCCACGCACACACACACACACACACACACACTCATGCTAGTTTGCAAAGCTTGTGAGAATCAGTCTGACTTGTGCGCTCCACGACATCCTACGCGTGGGAACAAAAAAAGTAAAGTGTTAACTTTGCATTTTGTTGAGGAGACATATATGTTCTGTTTGTTCTGAGGGTAATAGAGAGTCATTATTCTTGTGATCATCTTTGAAGACGACGGATGCAAGTGTCTTAAGCTCTTTGTAAAAAATTACGTGAACCGCGGCCATACTTGTACTAAGGTAGGTTCATTATGGTAAATTATGACATGATTGGTTTTATTGTTATTTTGTGTATTCGTGAAAAGTAAGTTAGTATTTTTTGGGATTTCGTTTGTTGCAGATTAAAAAAAACGTCATTAAGTCTGGGAAAGCAGACAGAGAGACAGTGACAGTGACAGTGGCGGCAAAGAGCACATTTGCTGAAAGCATTATAATTCATTATATGGTGAGTACATGTTTTTCCATTACTTTTATTGATGTTGTTGTTAAACGTTTACCATTTATTTCATGGAAATTTATAAACTTATGGCGTGTATTTATTATTGTTTCAGAATGAAGACTTGTATGGAGTGAACAGGCTTAAACTACCGTCACGCTTGCGAAAAAAAAAAAAAAAAAGGTGAGCTATGAATATAGATTAATTCTTTTCTTTGCAAATGACCTTGTTACTTTTTGACTGAGTGTCTTATCTATGTGTGCACACTTGAAACCTTTTTGTTTTTGTTTTTTAGCAACTCTTATGAATGAATGAATGCATGATTGAATGAATGAATGGATGAATGAATGAATGAAAGAATGAATGCACATGTTTAATGTATATAACCATGACTAATAACGGATTGTATTGGTTTGTTTTCAGATAAATCGTGGAAACAAATCAACTGAAACTTTGTTGGTTATAATTTCGTACTGGGGCCAATTGTAAAGAATCATCATTAAATTGCTACGACCAATGTGTGACTGTGGGTGTGATTGTGTGCCAGTCAGTGAAACCGATAAGTGTGGCCGTGAGGAATAGCTGGTTTTGGATTAACCTATTCTAAGGTAAGGTTTGCACGTTTATTAGTCTATTTTATAATCATGTCTATATCAGAGAGTGAAGTGTTAGTTTGGCAGCCTTTGGCCAAATGTTTCTAAACGCGAGTTTGCTCCGGCCGAATTTACAATGCGAATCACTGTCTGTCGCCTAAAGATTTTGTGGAATTATGTTTTCCCATTTTTTTGAGTGAATGTGAACAAGGCTTAAGATTGCATCAGGCTTTAAAAATGAATTTCGAACTACTATGTGAATTTATGTTGATAGAAAATAATGTTGAAGAGAAACACACCTTCAACCTTTGTACAAAAATGGAGAAAGTACTGATAGCCGATAAATTGGAAACGTGGTATCAGGAGAAAGCTATTCCAGCGCTTATAACAAAATTTGATAAGTTGCAACAGGGTCCCAGTGGCTTGGCCCTCAATAGCGTTGCCTATTTGCAAATTAATATTTGTAAATACAATCCATTAAATGCAGGAAGTAGCTATATTGCCACACCGAGCTTTATCGCTTTCAGAAAGGCAGTGATCAACATATGCAATAAAGACGATTACTGCTTTTTGTGGAGTATAGTTAGCTGTCTGCAACCCTGTGAAGGCAGTCATTGTTATAGACCAGGGAAGTACAAAGAATTGTTTAACCACATGAAACAAACTCAATCTCGAGCGTGTTTCATTTTCCATGTCTCTAGATAAAATTCATTTATTTGAGAAAGATAATTCAAATTTCTCATTCATTGTGTATGGCATTGAGGGATCCAATATTGAGGGCCCCTTGTATGCCACCAAACAGGTAAAGCAACATCACATTCACCTGATTTTCCTGTCTGATGGGGATAAAAATCATTATTGCTGGATAAAGAATTTAAGTAAATTGGTAAGGAGCCATGTGTCCAATCATAAGTGTGCAAAACATATTTGCAAGCGCTGCCTTCAGTATTTTAGAACTGCCGAACTTTTGGAATGACATACAGAAGACTGTGAAGGGCAGACGGCAGTAAAGCTAGTTTTGCCCGAAGGGAATGACGCAGTCTTAAAATTTAAGGCCACTAATAAACAAGACATGGTACCATTTACAGTTTACGCTGATTTTGAGGCCCTCACCGTTCCCATTCAGGGATGTGAACCAAGCCCCCATACAAGCTCAACCTATCCAGTGCAGAAACATGAGACTTTTGCTGTAGCCTATTATGTTGTCTGTCACTATGATATTTCACAATGTGAGTATGTAAGTCACAAAGGTCAGGATAGTGCGAGGTGGTTTGTTGATCAAATGGCGGCTTTAGCAGGCAAAGTAGAAAACATTTTGGACAACCCTCTACCAATTCAAATGAATGATGTACAGCAAAGAGCATATGATCAAGCCACCACCTGCCACATATGTGAAATGCCCATTTTAGGCGGAGAAAAATAAGTAAGAGACCACTGTCACAGGACAGGGCATTTTAGAGGTGCTGCCCATAGCGAATGCAATTTGAAGTACTCTCTACACCTCGCTTCCTCCCTGTCTTCTTACACAATTTCTCCCGGTATGACCTTCACTTCATTGTAAAACAATTTGCTCATGTAGCTAAGAGCAAATTCAGCATTTTGGCTAAGAACCATGAGAGCTTTACTTCACTTTCATGGAGAAAAGGAAGCATGAGCATTCGCTTTCTCGACTCATTCAAGTTTATGTCTAGTGCTTGAAGAAACGTCTTTGCCGCCAAGAGAATAATTCTTTTCTCAGTTAACTCAAAGCACCATTAGTGAAGAGGACTATGCCCACGCACACCGTGTTTGGCGAGTGTTTGGCATAGAAACCATGGGCCAGTATGCTATGCACTACTTAAAATTAGACGTGTTGTTGTTGACAGACGTGTTTGTAACGTTTCGTCAGCTATGTCACACGATCTATGGCCTTGACCCCGCCCACTACTATACCAGTCCAGGGTTAAATTGGGACGCCGCCCTCAAATTGACTCACATTGAGCTTGATTTACTGACGGATCCCGATATGGTACTGATGATGGAAAAAGGGATTCGTGGGGGGTTCGTATCGCTTAATCAGCGACATGCCAAGGCAAATAATCATTACAAGCCTGATTATTGTCCCGAAGAACCTGAATCCTACCTAATGTATTTCGACGTAAACAATTTATACGGTCACGCTATGAGTCGACCACTGCCGTACAAAAACTTTGTATGGTTGTCTGAGGATGAAATTAAAGATTCTAATGTGCATAGCGCCAGCCAGCAACAGGATGTAGGGTATGTTCTTGACGTTGACTTTGCTTATCCCCCCGATCTCAGACAGCAACATGGTGATTTCCCCTTTTGCATAGAGAAAATGGTGCCGCCCGAGAGTAAGGGCAATCATAGGAGATTGATGGGTACCTTGTATGATAAAAATCACTATGTGTTGCATATTGACATGCTGGTAGAATGTTTAGCCCAGGGCTTTGCCCTAAAAAAATTCCATAGAGGTATTTCTTTTTGTCAGAAACCGGGGTTGAAACCATACATGGATTTCAAAACCAGTCGCAGACAAAGTGCCACTCAGCCATTTCAAATCAATTTTTTTAAACTGATGAATAATTGTATCTATGGCAAGAGTTTGGAAAATGTACGGCAGTATAGGGACATTAAATTGGTCAACACATGGCGTGGCGGATGGGGAGCTCAAAAATATATTGCAAAACCAAATTTCAAATCTTTGAACATTATTGATCATGATCTACTGACTATTGAACTTGCCAAAACTAAAGTGGTCATGAATAAGCCTATCTATTTAGGGCAAGTCATTTTAGACTTTTCAAAATGCACATTTATAAATTCCATTATGGTTTTGCAATACAGCGATTTGGTACCATTTCCTTGTTATATACAGACACGGATAGTTATATTTACCATATCCGTGACTGTGATCCGTATGTCGTTATCAAACAAACTCCAATATGGTTTGACACGTCCTCGTTTAGTGAGAAGAACGTGTTCGATATCCCCCGTCTGAACAAAAAAGAAATTGGTTTAATGAAAGATGAGTGTTTAGACACCATGATGACTGAGTTTGTAGGTCTCGCTCCGAAAATGTATAGTTTTCGACAGGTGGATCGATGCAAATCTATGCGAGCCAAAGGGATTAGCCAGCATGTGGTTAAACGACTCTGTGTGGATGATTATTTACATGTCCTTCATACCCACACAGCCATGACACATAGTCAGTTTAGGATTCTCTCGAAAAATCATGATTTATTATTAATGAAACAGCGAAAACACACACTCGCTTTGTTTGACGACAAGAGACAGTGGTGTCAGGATATGATGACAAGCGTCCCATTTGGTTACAACCAGTAATGGTTGTTGCTATTGTTGTTGTACAACACGGCAAGTGTTTGGTTTGGTTGCTATCAAATGCGTGAAGCCATCTGGAGCCTCGGAATAAAAATAAAAAATTGTAGTTTATCATATAGTTTTTGTTTTTTAACCTGTGTGCATGGATGTATGCATGGATGTATGCATGGATGTATGCATGGATGTGTGAATGCCTGTAAATAGTTGTACATAAACTGTATGTCTTGTGTTATTTGCCTGTCAACGCATAAAGAGAGCCATGCATCAACGTTTGCATGGTTCACTGTGCACAGGCTAGATTAAAAACATGTTGGCTATTTTAGGTTAGGTTAGGAAAAAAACAAACAAGTAGCCACCCTCACTATTGATGTTGCTTAGTAGGCCTCAGGTTTCAGCAAATTGACCATTCACCCTCAGTAGGCATGCGGCTTAATAGGCCACACTAGGTTGTGGCTTAGTAGGTCTCATGCAAGAACAAAAGAATAATAATCTGCTGCTTTTACTGTGCACAATCTCTCACTTTATGCCTAGTGTTACGAGTGCTAATATATTTGAAAACAACACCAATCCAATATCTGACTGTTGCATGTTATGTTTGCCGCCTACAGCTAAAGAAGTCAACAGACAGATGGTTATTTATTTGTGTTTTGCTTATTTTTTATTTTCTTTTTGCTATTGACTTAGGGGACAGACAGTGTATATAGTACATAGTATTTTTTATTTATTCACTTAGTAAACGGCAACGACTACTTTTCAGATTCAATGATGAGCCACGGTGAAGATTGTTTTATCGGCACAAAATACACCACGTTCAATGAATATGCCACGATGGTGTCTCATAATCCTCAACGTGTGGCCTATCCTTCAGAATATAGAAACACGAAAGTACGCATTGATACCACGTTTTATGACAGCATCATTGATCGTGAAGATAATGATGATGCTTTGTGTCATGACCCAGGGCATCACTTTTGTAAATCCTGTATGCTAAATTTTGGTTTTGAAAATAATGTATCCACGCAAGTGATTCATAAAGCATGGTACGGTTTAACCATGAATCAAGTAATTGTTAAATTAGCTGACGAGGATCATTTTGCAGATTTCTGGTGTACAATATGTACAAAGCCCCTGTTTAATGTTTATTTTCCAATAACCTCTCAAATGTTTTGTTTTCATTTTTATAAATTTCCTGCTGAGGAAGGAATCACTTCGTATCGACAACAAGCATTTCGCCAACTTTGTCTTAGCTTACCTATCAATCAATATTCGCCTCATAGAATGAGATTTGTTAGAAACTAACAACATCATGTCATGATTATGGCTTTTTTGTTTATATTCGGCTTTCAGGTGCATACTTGACGTTTAGAATACATTTGGCTATTTTTTTGTTTATTTTAGTTTATCGTGTATTCACGTTGATGAACACATACACACTGGTTTAAATTTGTAGTTTTGTATTTTGTTTCTTTCTTGGTTTGTTGGATGTAGACATGGTTATTAAATGCATAGCGTGTTAACTTTGCCTTTTATAGATTACCAACAGCATTCAGATGTTTGCTCTTAGTATCTGTCGATACTATTTATTTAACAGAATGCAGTGTGAATTTGCACAACAACAGGGCAAACGAATACAAGTCATTCGACAAGGGGATGATAGGCTAATTCCCATTCACAACAGAGACATACATTTACCTCCAAGAGATCTTGAAAATGATTCATACTTAATTTTGATAATACATTTCCTATTAAATAATTTCCAAATGTATGTTTTGACTGAAAATGATACAAACATTATTATTATTATTATATTTTTGTTAATTTATCCAATACTATCTATCTACAACTTTAGGTCATAAACACTCAGGCTTAAAAAAAACAACAACACACTTTGATGTACAGACAAAGTTATTGTTGTTGTTGTTGTTGTTGTAATATAAGGACGAGAGTGTTAGAAAGTAACACTCTTTTCTTTGGTTATAGACAACCATGGACGCCTTGAACGCCATTGGTCAAGATTGTGACTATGCACGCAAAAAATTAGTGAACTGCCTACGCAAACACCCTTTCGCATACATAAAATTCAAAAACTAAAAACCAAATTTGGTGAACGAGCTCTTTGCATTTGTCAAGACTTTGAGACATTTCTTCCCACACGATTTAATAACCTGCCTGATAATGTTATGGAAGATGTTAATTCCAGTATTCACCCTGTCTATTTAATCTATGAGGGTGAAAAAATAATCGATGCATGGTTCGTTTTGTAAAAATTGAAAACGAATAATCATTGTACGCTAGCCGTGACTTTTTGTTTATTCATGCCCTTCTCTTCAATAACTATAATAAAATAAAATTATTTTTGGTGCTCAACAGTTTGACGTATATTAATTGTTGCTCAACGTTTACGATGATAAATAAAAATAATAAATTTTCTAAACTTGTGCTTAATGGTAGAATTGTTTGTTTGTTTTTTGAACCTTAAGTCATGTCAATACAATGATGTCTATGATGAGCATAGGTGAATGCTAATTTTTGTAAGTTCTCTTAATTGGAGATTTTTTTTCAGCCTTAGGCTACGTGAATAGAATCATGCCTATGATGCATGTTTATAATTAGTTTACCTTTTTTACTTTTCATGTACATAAATAGTTTTTTTAATAAGTTGAAACGTCATGCACTTAAGGCTCGCGTGTTCATTCAGCACTCCCTTATGCACCACAGCCACAAGTAAGAAATAAAAAGTTAAAGAGAGACATATTTTTAACAAGAAACCTAGAGCAAAATGAAAGTACACTATTTACTAAATAAACAAATAATTTAAAGTTAACGTCACATTGCCTTTACTGCAGACATGGTTTTGCACTACACCTTTGTTTTTTTTTTCAAATTCTAATAACATGTTATTTTATTCAATAATAAGCGATTAACAAAAACCTAGTTCTAGAGTAGATAAAGATTTCATACGCCAGTATCACGTACTTTTAAAACATGATTTTGGTTTACCTGTGGTTGCAGTGCGTGAGGGGTTGTTAGATCAACAACAAGCGAGCCTTAAGCAGATGACGTTTCAACTTACTTTATGAATAATAATAATAATCGACTCTTGTCCTTTTTATTATTGTTTGTGATTTAAAATAGTATTTATAGCAATTTTTAAGCAATTTTTAATTATTATTATTATTATAATGATGTTACTATTGATGAATAATGATGGACTTTTGTCCTTTTTAGATTGTTTGTGATTTAAAAATAGGTTTAGTACAATTACCATGTATATAATTTTTTATACCATTTTTTATGTTAATGATGAAACTATTAGTTAAAATGATGAACTTTTGTCCTTTTTTATTGTTTGTGATTTAAAAATATATTTACTACAATAAGTAATTTTTTTATAACGATGCACTGCTGTCCCTTTTTATTGTTTGTAATTTATGTCATTTTATTCATTTTATTTATAATTATAATGATGAAACTATGAGTGAATAATAATAATGGAAAAAAACATAACATGGACTCTTGTCTTTTTATTTTTTGTCATGATAACAGTGATACTAAACATTTTTAGCCTATTTTCAATTTTGAAAAAATAGGCTTATGAGATCACCTTTTGTCCGTGTGTGTGTGCGTGTGTGTGTGTGTGTGTGTGAGGTGTGTGTGTCCCCCCTAATAAAATCTAAACGGCTGGAGCGATTTCAATGAAACTCGGTAAGTTCATATCACTATTCCCGGCGACCTCGACCGTGCCCTTCAAATTTTGTTACGTCTCACCAATCCAACATGGCGGCTGTGCGAAATATTTCACTAGCATTCAATATCTCCGAAACTATTACCGATATCGCCCTGAAATTGTGTACGGTGATAAAGGGCACTACTAGAAGTTCACCTATGAGACTTCCAAAAACCTGGTGACTACAAAACCAACATGGCGGTCAAGCGAAATTGAGACTCATAAATAGACATTTCTCGCGATTTAACTATCCAAACGTAATGAAACTTGGTACAGCAAATGTTTATACACATTGTAATGCACTAGAGTCTAATTTAGTTCAATTGTTTACATAACCTCAAAATGGCGGCTGTGCGAAATATTTCACTGACATTCTATATCTCCGAAACTATTACAGATATCATCATGCAATTTTGTACGGTGATAAAGGATACCGATACAAGTTTACCTATGTATACTTCATAAACCTGTAAAGTAAAAAACGAACATGGCGACCAAGCGAATTTAAAATATTTTAATATACTTTTCTCGTGATTTAACTCTCTGAGCGCAGTGAAATGTGGTACAGTAAATGACTTTGCAGTTTGTAATGCACTGCCATCTAATTTAATTCAATTGTTTACATAACCTCAAGATGGCGGCTGTGCGAAATTTTAAAATTAAGTTTTTATTCTTGTGTCGTAATCATGCGATCAAAGTGAAGGTTTGAATAATGAAGCTAGGCATTAATTGTCCTTGAATGGTACATAACTCTATGGCCTATACATATAACAATCCTAAATGGCGAGCTTCCGAAATATTTAGACGGTTCTCAATATCTATGAATCTTTTACAGCAACCAAACTGTTTTTTTTATGTTCATAGAGACTATGAACATTATGTTCACCTATAGGACTTTCAGTAACCTGGTGAGCACAAATCCAACATGGCGGCGACGCAAAGTATAAATATTTAAATGGACGTTTCTCGCGAATTAACTATCCGAGTGCCGTGAAACGTTGCACGTTAAATGCTTATACAAATGTTGATCCACTGGCATGTAATTTATTCCAATTGTTTGCATAATCACAAGATGGCTGGTGTGCGTACTTTTAAAATCTCGTTTTTACTTCTTGTGTTCTAATCATGAGATTGAAGTTTGAATACCACACGTACACAATAATCTTAATATAATAGTACAAAAATAAAAATCCATCCTGGCGACCATATGAAATATTTAGACGGTTCTCAATATCTACGAATCTGTTACAGCAATTAAACTGAAATTTTGTATGTTGATAGAGACAATTAACATGAGCAGGATATATGAAAATAGGCTGTATAGTTCTTCACGGAACTACTTGTTTTATATAAATTCATCACGTTAAAGTCCATGTCTAGATAAAAGTAATTTGCTCTTCATAGCTCCAATCACTATAAATGCTGCCATTCGTTCTGCTAGACTGGCATCTGAAGCTGTTAATCGTTGCTTGGCAATGCTTAACAAGACTTTGTCGGCAATGCGTCTTAGTGTGGGATCACTGTTTTCATAGGCTTTATCGTGATTAAGGCATGCATGATCCAAAGCATTGATTCCCATATCCCCTCTCCTCAAACGATCTTGAAGACGAGTACCAGGGCCGTAGAAGCTGTAAGCAGGTAAGTGAGCTTCGAATGGTAAGTTTTTAATGATGTTATCAATAATTCCACGGCCAGTACACCTGGGACATAGAGGTTTCAATCGGTGAAAAACACTTTGTTGTTGTTGTTGTTGTTGTTGTTGTTGTTGTTGTTGTTGTTGTTTGTCGGCGGTTGCTGACGAGCATGGTAGGTGGTGGTTGTTTCCCGCATGACAGCCATGGAATGATGAAACAATGTCTTTACACTGAGTTTTATGACCATGATATAATTTCATTAATTGGCATGTGGCACACTGTCGAATGGAAGGTATTTTTTCCATGGTTAATTGCTTGTGATGGGAAAAATGACTGCATGGTTGTAGTTCACTCAATACAGGGTCGTTAGTCCACTCGGCAGGCGCCTTTTCCCAAATTTCTTTGACAGCGTTGGCAGCAACATAAAAAAGAAATGATTTAGGTAGTGCTAATAATTCATGTTGTGTAAAGCTAATCAGTTTTTCCTTGCTCACAAAGAACTTTCCAATAGCCTTGTCGATTGTAGTGGCGTCCATGTCTATAACGTTGATGTTATCACCTCACGTGTACACGTCTCACTGCTATCATTGGACGATACACTTTCAGTTTTAATTTTATTGAACAACTCCCAACATGCACTCGTGGTGAGCCAATGAAACAATTGCCATGCATGCGCTAAGGCTTTATTCTGAATATTGTCGCAAGGACAAGTGTCCATGAGCGTTTGCAGGGATGGACAACCCAGATCTAAAAGGTCAATACATTGACAGTGAGAGGGTAAAAATGGTTGAAGCCACTGGCGTTTTTCACTCCCTTTAACAAATAAGACATTGGCCGCGGACAAATGGGCTTTCATGACGATGTCAAGATACTTGTAAGAAATATCACCCTTTTTCCATGCTAATTGCAAATGATTTTCAATCCATTTGCTTTTTTTTTTTATCTTTTTCACTAAGCAACTCGAAAGCATAGGGAGGTTTAAACACCAAATGGATGGGGTCTGACACCCAAAACGTACTACAATCGATAAAAGCTACTTCCTTAAATATAAATTTGTTGTCTGCAATTTTAAACCCCTGACAATCCACGTTGAGTGTACGCATCATGCTTTTATATTTACTTGTTACCTAATTGACGTCTAATCAACAACTAACCCATGCCATGGTTTAACATGGCAAAGTCAAAGGACTTTAGGAAAAAAAAGAAACAAATGAATTGAACAACAGCTAAATATTTTTTGAGGTTTTATTCATAACATAAAAAAACACTTACACTTTTATTACAAAGATTGTTGGCTTAATTTGGAACAGCATTCAAATGAATAGTTTGCACATACGGTCCACAGGTATCTCCTAGTTTTGCAGGGTCTGGTACAATAACAGGATAATTCAAACTCCATGGAATATTGCCCACATCATAGCAATTGAGGCAAGGGCAGGATGGACTCCATCGCTGATGATCGCTAAAGGGTCGATCCCCTATTTCCCAGTTTCCAATTTCAATGTTGCAAAAAATACACTTGACCACATCCTCACGTTTTAAGTAATAAAATCCGCTCGCAGCCAATTCTCCACAATCCATAAAGGGAACTGTCCATGTTTCAAAAGTTTTCAGACGATTAAATTCACATTTTAAATTCCCTGGTTTGTCTGTCACGTTGTTGTTGTTGTTGCCGCCGTTGCTTATTGAGGGACACATGATGTTTGTTGTTGTTGTATGTGCGCATAGTGCCAGAGCGCAACAGATACTGTGCATGCAGACGCTTATCATCAATCCTATGAATGATGATCTTTTTTTTTTCACCTGACCACAAGTGGCTTACATGCTGGTGACATAATTGGAAAAAGGATGATATTTCACTTGTCTGGCATGAATAATCAAACAGTAGGCACTGGTATGGTCTGGGACATTTTCTTGTGCTTCAAAATCTACCCTTAAATCAATGGTGGTGATTTTCATAGATTCTTCTAGATACGAACAGTCGAAAACAATCAGTGGTGCTTTTGCTTTAAACCCTTGTGGCGACAACATAGGACAATCCTGTTTTTCATAATAAGACGATTGAAATTTAGCGAACATGTCATAAAGGGGACCAAACTTATTTTTTGGAAAATTGAGTTCCAACCCCTCATAGGGAAAGCAAATATTATTTAAAAATAGTCGTATATTTCTCAAGTGAATATGATCAAACAAGGTGACATCTTTGCTTTGTTGGTATTTTCTATTGGTTTGAAAACCAATAATAACATAGAGGGGTCTCTCGGTAGAGCGAGCCGATTTGACACTCCAACTATGTGTGTCTGTGGTAGGTAGCAAGGGGTATTCATGTAGACACCAACTTCGAAAGGCGATAGGCACGGCTTTATCTTTTTGCACCAAATTTAAAATGCTTAGCTTTTTACGATCCGATAGCGTCACATGGGGCACTTTCCATAGTAATCGAAGCAGTTGAATTTTTGAGTCTATCACTTGGTCGGAGGCTCCTTTTAGTGCATTATAATCACTGCGGTCTCTCACCAGATACAAACTTTGTCTTGCGTTTAAAATAATACGCTTGTGATCTTCGGCAAAGCCAAGGAGTAATTTTAAGGGTAGGAAGCCTGTAAAAGTGCCATCGGTATGAACTAGCCAGTCATTGCTACTGTTGGGACACCATCCTGCCATAGAAAGCGTTTTAATTTCCTCCTCGCTATAGGATGGATATAATTTCATAAGACTAGTCATGCCCACATTTCGAGTCATATCTATGACAATATCATTTATCACATAACGTACTTCAGAAAAAAGAAAAGCCAAACCATGATTCGCCAACACAGACGTTGTGGGTGTGCTGCCATCTGCTTTCATCAATTTACCCTCAATTTGAAGGACACTTTCATGAGGTAGAGTAAAAATATCTTGATTGTTAATGATGAATTGAATCTCGTCATTGTTATTCAGTCCGGTTTCTTGAGGTTGATAGGAATGCATATCAATGCGCACGACGCCATCTTCCACTTGTTTGGGATTTAACACTTGCAACAGCTCTTTGTTCATGATTGGGGTGTAGCGTATAACCAATGCGTTGTAAGCGTTGTCGGTTTACTCGTGTCAACCGTTTCATACACGGCGGGCAACTAACCGACCTCGTAGACGTTGTTGTTGGTTTATAGATAAATTTCATAGCGTCTTTAAAACCAACTTGTAGGTCACAGGGGTGTTGGCGTCCAAAGCAATCAGTTGTTGGTTTCTATTCACTAAACGTAAGGTAATATTACTAATATCACTGACACACACAGGATGATATAGAACCACTGAAGGGTTTTCACGAATAATATAGCCGCAAGGAGAGGTGACAATAAAATCATACAGGGAATGGCTTTGTTCTTGATTGGTAAATACGTCTCTAATAATATTGCAAGTCACAGAAATGTGATGGTCCTCGATGAATTTCACTGGATAATCTGAATCATGGGGTTGGTGAGCTGCCAACGCTCTTGGTTTAAATCCTAGTAAAGGACCAATAGAATGAACTCGTGTTTCAAAGTCAATGTTAAACGTAGAGAAAATACGACAGCGATGAGTAATCGTATTGCCTGTAAGTTCAAATTTGTGCGTCCCATCCGCAAATGGTTTGACACCAAATTGTTTTATCATCGACACGCTAATGGCTTCATGCACATCGTCTATGGTATAACCTCCAGGGGGTAGTCTCAACATATAATCATCATAACAAAATTTGTCATTAATATCCAGTTGAATATTGTAAATTCTGTTGTAACTTTCCAATGAAATTAATCCTAGCACATAGGATTGTTCGGGATGCAATTCAATGGGGGGGATCCAGGGACACTTCAGGCCCGCGACTGTGCACGGTAAAGGTCTTGGCGTTGACATTCATAATGATGAAACTGTTGGCTTAACGCGACCTCTTATATAAAAAATGTAAACTCAAACATCCACACTCTTGACTGTAAAAGGTTTGTTGACGATTCACATTATAGAATACTAGATGAAACCCGTCAAAACATGACGGACAATGGAAAACAAATTTACTGAAGAAGCTTCTTATATAAGATACATTCTTTGTACGATTACTTTTTAGCACTATTGCAACTTTAAGGGCGTCAAAAGATAGCACTCTCAGCATTGCAACATATTGCTGGTCATGACTGAAAACGTGATGAGGTCATCATCATCTTGCACAGTTTCCAGCCACTGGCCGGGTCTGTTTGGAACACAAGCCTCTCCAACGTCTTCTGTCTTCCCACCATCTCTCAGCCTCCACCCTTGTCCAGTCTTATCCTCTCTTCTTCACGCTTTCTTCCACCCCCTTCAGCCACCTGTCTCTCGGTCTCCCTCTTGGTCTCTTTCCTTCCCACTTCGTCTCGTGTATCCTCCTGGGTATCCTCTTCTCCTCCATTCGTTTTACATGTCCATACCATCTAAGTCTAGATTTCTCTATACCATCCTGTAATGGTTCCTCCTTCATTAATTCTCTGGTCCTCTCATTTCTTATTCTGTCCCTCTTTGTAGCTCCAATACTGCTTCTCAAGAACATCATCTCACTGGCCTGTATTTTGCTCTTTTCCCTTCCTTTCATAACCCAGGTCTCCGAGGCATACGTCAGGATAGGGACATAGTACGATATATGATCTACTTGCTGTTCTGAGGGACATCCTTGCTCCATAACATGCTTCTCACACACCTCCGGAATGCTTCTGCCTGTCTCCCCCGCTCATTTATTTCTCTATCGTTTCTTCCATTCTCTTGTATCAGGCTTCCCCGATACTTGAAACTCTCCACTTTCTTCAGCTGTTCCCCACCAATTGTTATTCCCGTTGTGGTCCTTTCCTTCTTCCTTGTTGTGATCACCATCTCACTCTTATTTATGCTAAATTTCATCCCATATCCTTGTATTATTCCTTCCCACATGTCCAACTGTTCCTGTACCTCCTCCTCCTTGTTTCCCAAAATCATCAAATCATCCGCTAACACCATTGCTTTCATATTTCCTTCCCCAATTACTTGTGCCGCTCGGGTCATTATGTCATCCATCACCACAATGAAAAGTAACGGTGACAGTTCACTTCTTTGTTTCAGGCCGCTTCTCTGTTCCACCCAGTCCGATCTCTCTCCTCCCACTTTCACACAGCTCACGCTTCCCTTGTACATCTCCTTTGTCCTCCTTATAGTCCATTTTTCTACTCCTCTATCCTCCAGGGACTTCCATACTTTGTTTCTGCATACACTGTCATATGCTTTCTCAATGTCCAGGAAGGCCATCAGTAGATCTGTTCCATACTCATAGTGCTGTTCTTGTAACTGCCTTACAGCAAAAATCAAATCCACTGTGGACCTTCCTGCTCTGAAGCCATGTTGTTCTTCCCTCATCCCTCCTTCTATCCTTGTCCTAATTCTCCTTTCCAAAACTTTCTCAAACATCTTTGCACAATGACTCATCAGTGTTATTCCCCGATAGTTTCTGCATCGGGACAATTATTCCCTTTTTCCAGTCCTCTGGGGTCTTCCTTTCCTTCCATGCTGTCTTCATCACTCGGTACAACCTTTGTATCCCCACCTCTCCTGCTGCTCTCACCATCTCCACACTCAACTCATCCACACCCGGTGCCTTCCCTCCTTTCATCTTCCTCACTGCATCTTCCACTTCTTTCCATGTTAAGTCCTTTTCTGTCTGCAGTTCATCTACTATACCTCTTCCCCGATTTCTTCCTCCTCGCCGTGGTTTCCATTTGGGTTCAGGAGTTCTTCAAAATATTATTTCCACATTTTCTTCAGTTCTTCCCTATTTTCTAATCCTTGTCATCTTTTGTTCACCATTCTAACATAATCCGTAGGATCCTTCCGCATCTTATTCTTTGCCATCCCATACAGGACCTTTTTTGTACCTTCACTATCCTGCTGGTCATGACTTAAAACGTGATGAGGTAAATAGCCCAATACGTTCAAGAGTTTCTCCTTGAGCTTGATTGATTTTCATAAAGTAGGCCGAGCGAATAGGACATTGTTGCCTATTAAAAGAAAATGTACTGTACCTGCAAGTGTTTTATCGGAAGGTGTTAAATCAAGTCGTAGGATTTGAGCTCTCTGCCTAATATTACTGCACCTATTATATCCGAATCCAAGCAATTTCTTACATATTTCTTACAATTAATATATTACCATATATGAGTCCTTGGGAAACGTTCAGATTTCTAAGGAGCATAACTTTGGCTCAAACGTTCGGAGTATGTGGAGGCGAATCACTTAATTCCAAGGAATTGAAAAATTCAATGATAGGGAAATGAAGTAGCTGGCTTTCATCTTCAGTATCCAATCTGTTAACGCTGATGTATGTGTTTGAACTACTGGATATAAGTTCAATGACTTTTAAATTAATATCATTACATTGTTGCAGCCTGTGAAATATGTTATATTCCAGCAGATCAATTTTAACCTCACAACAGTAAAGACCAAAGTAACCACGCATAGATTTTACGCAAGAGAAATACAATGTAGAACAATGTTTACATTTGATCGTCAAAGACCTTACAGTACACTGTACTGCATAATATCTGGAATTGTTTCTGAAATGACCTATTTATATTGGATTTTAAATGTGGCTTCGTATTATTCGATAACACTATAGTGTCCTGCAATAACGGAGCCGCTAAATATTAAATGGCAAATAATACTTCCATTGCCGAAATCAACTGCGTAGTTAGACTCAGTACTCTAAACAAATAATCATTAAACAATTGTCTTGTACAATGAAGTTCAACATGACCGTCCAGAGACTTTCATACTCAAGTTGGTTGGTGAGGAGAATGCGATGAGACTAATCGCTTAAAATAAATTCCTTATAATTGTTCCTGCCAGTGAAATTTTTTGCAATAGCTTGAAAACGCAGCTCAGAATGACGTTCTTCATTTTGTTATAAACAGTACGAAACTGCCCTAAATGAGCAATTTCCATCACCTGTTATAGGTTATGGCAGTACATTTTTCAGGGGAACATAGAATCACTTCGCCAACTACTGGAACGACCATAGGCCTATACTCAATACTCACTTCGGCAGTCACCCTAATGGAGGCAGTTTTTGAATTCTATGTCCCGTGCATGTCAAAAATCGTATTAGCACATGGAGGCCCACCTATTCTTGTCTATCGCCCCGGAGACCAGGGTTACATTTCCTGCTCTGCCAAGAAATTTAATTCTGGTCTGAGGGCAAAAACGGGGCACATTCAGTCTCTTGAGGTATAACTAAGAAGAGGAAGGTTTAATTCCCACCTCGACAATCTTGGATGTGGTTTTCCGTGGTTTCCCACTTCCACTTAAGGCAAATACCGGGATGGTTCCTAACTTAAGGCCTTGGCCGTCTCCTTGCCATTTACCACCTTAATTACAAATACACACAGTAATGCAGCCATCACAATAACACAGGTTATGAGAGAAAATTTCACACATACACACCCAAGTACACGGGGCTGAGTGACCACGATGTCGGAGCCCTTCAAACGAATTATGTTTGCCAAGTGTCTCTCATGGCGAAAGCAATTGTAGACACGCGCGAGTGCCTGGAAAACTATTTTATTCTTTAATAATTTAAGAGTATATCGACGATGCATAATTATAACTTTTAGTCTAGGACGCTAATAACTTGACCACCCAAGTATTGGGAAGAAATTGCAATATTAAGGTACATAAACAACATAGCCTACACATTCAACTGTCGGTTAATGTTCCTCAAAATTTCCCTTCTTAAATATTCCCCTCCTTTATAATTCTCCATCACGTGAAAACGTGCCATGTCTTGTGTTTTAAATATATCGATGCAATGGTGCTGCCATCTGCTGTCAGTTACTGGAACTATATGGGCGATGTACTGCCATCTGTTGTCAGTTATAGGAACTGATTGCAGATATTTAAACGGCGTACTAAGGACAGCAGTTTGCTCTTTTGATCAAATGCTGTAATGCAATGGTAAAACGGAAATAAAACGTATTGAGAGGGAAGGTAGAAATATGTATCTTTAACAGACATAAAACATTACTAATACTCCTTGATTAAACAATATTTCAGTGGTAAAAAAAAAAATATATTGGCGAGGGCTGGGATCGATCCGGTGAACCTTGGAACTACAGTCGGTCGCCTTAACCACATCGCTACTCCCGCACTCTTACTCAGCAACAGACGCAGCCGTTCATTCTCTACAAAAGCGGCTGTCTGAAGGAAATAATCCATTTCATTATCCAAATAAATCAATGTTGCACATTCGTATACGTTCATACTGTTATTATATTTTATTGTCAGAACTTGGTTAATGTATGTTTTCAATTACATGGAAGCTTATTAAATAACTTACATTTAAATGGACTTCTCACCGCCATTTTGTCATGACCCCAGGTGGATTGTGCGCATGCGTGAGGGGAAAGAATTCTGCTATTTTCTATATTAATTCAAAAATATACCGTAATATATTTGTTTATTTTAGAGACACTCTGCAAATCTAGAGGCCAAGAGCTTTCGTTAGAGTGCTCTACGAAGTAAATCGGTTCTGTCGTTCTCTCAATCTCGTGGTAACAAAAATCACCTTACTGTTTTAAATATATAGATCTTTACCCGGTTTCCCAAATAACGTAGCAACTCGATCGGGGGTGGTAAATTTCCATAACTGTCAAAGTACCATACTATGGAACCTTGTTTCACATAGGCTACAAAATGGGTTCCTGGGCCTCCATCATCATCTAAATTCATCATGGCTCGTTCTTCTTTCCACGGTGCTTTGGGTAATTCATTTCGCATATATACACCTCGAAAATGAGAAATCTTTAGTTGTTTGGCATAGCTTTTCACTTCTTCATGGGTTATGGCATGACGAGGCAGTTGCCTTAAGCGCTTATCGAAGATGGACATATTTTTTTTAGACGGTAGGCCACTTCCTTGTGGAAAAAAGACTGGCTTTAAAGGATTGCCATTTCTAGCTCCCATCGCAATGGCTTCTAACGTTTTATTGTGTCGCTCGCTTTCTTTGAGTTGTTGCTTCCCTTGCTCGACGGCTTTTATGGTTTTCGCTACAGCGCTGGCACCACCCAAAAGGGACCCCAATGCTGCCAACCCTGCAAATAAAGCCAGCAAAAAACCTCCACGCTTAGCAACAGGAATGACGCCCACGTTTTTTCTTTCTTTCTTTTCTTTTTATCGATACATGATGCTGCGATTTCGGAGCTGTAGACAATCGCACTGCTTGTAAAGCTTTTTCGATAGCCACTCTTTTTAGATTTTTAAGTTTTTTTACGTTTAACACTGGGTGTGAGGCAGATCGACTTGGTTTCCGACCTGGCTCTTTTCTCTTTTTGTGATTTGTTTTTTTCATGTTCATGGCATATATTTTTTTCACCATGCTGCTACTTGGTGAACCTTTCACAGCAAACATTCGATAACAACTAACGTAGAAAACCTTATTTCATAGCAGTATATTCCAATTCTATATAAAGCGGAAAATCATTCACCGTTTTCCCAGCTTCCTTTTCCTCAAACGTAAGCATAAGATGAAAGGATAATTCATCTCCAACATTTACTCTTTGATGGTTGTGGGCCAACACTCTATCACCGTTTAGTTGTATTTTTAAATGTTTCTCGTCAGGCATGGCATATTTAATATGAATTACACCATCATAATGCAATCGATAATGACTTAAACCGGAAGCTGGCATATAGGTAAGATCATCATTCACCAGTGTTGGTGGGGAATGGTTTCTGTCATTGTCCAGTTTTTGATTTGACAGGTACACTAAAAATACAGATGGGACAAATTTATAAAGCCTTTTCATTTGATGGGTCACATATCGTTTCGTGCAGACATCATTTTCGTCTCGAGGCTCTTGCACATCAATAATACGATGATGATTCGCTGAATAGCCCTCATCGGTTAGTATCGGGGCCATGTGATAGACACTTTGCACTTTGCGATCGACATAGCTTTTTGTTGCCACCTCTCGTGACTGTTTTGACAAAGAGGCGGCCGTGGCCATGGTTACACGAGCTCGCCCAAACACGTCCATGGTGATAGACGTTAACTAACCTATCCTACTCACCACTTGCCTATATCTTATATATAAAAGTGAAAGTCTGTATGTATGTATGTATGTATGTATGTATGTATGTATGTGGGTGGGTGGGTCTGTTCCGTATACAAATCTACTCCGTTCCACCAATCTCAACCAAATTTTGCACACACATAGTTTAGGACCCAGAAGGAACCGCTGGCTACATGAATTTTCGATAGTCTTTCTCATTGTTCTGATTTCGGCCCTTTTGCAATCAAGCACAGGCTAATCAAATCATAAAATATACTCATGAAGGATAGGCAAGGCAGATAGTTTCCATGGCAACATAGCTCAAGTCGAGACACGGCCGACTTGATGCCAGTAGCGCTCTGCACTACCGGTATAGAAAATGAGGATCTTTACTTGAAATCCCGTTAGTTACTCAACTGCTCACACAGCACTGTCAACCGAGTTTAGCATAACAAAGATTTGACACTATCTACTATATATTTGTCAAATATCACTCACTCACTCACTCACTCACTCACTCATTCATTCATCACGAAATCTCAGAAACCACCGAACAGATTGGAATGAAATTTGGTATGCAGCTTCCTCAAGGGCCGCAAATACCCACTAAGAGAGGATTTTTGGATATTCAGGTTCTTAAGGGGAGTTAAGGGGTTAGACCTGCATTTCATTGAATAGCAACATCTCCCGATTGGTTTCATTGGGGGATGTGATACTCGGCATATAAACTCATCATTAAAAATAAGAAGACACGTGTCTGAGGGTTTTCCGTTGGGGTGTATAATATGAGGTGAAAGAGATGAAAAGTAGGGATTGAAGGATTCCTAACGGAGCGTGTATCTCTTAAACGACATAGGCGAGGAGTTTGAATCTCAGCGAAAAAAATCAACATAAAAAAGAAGTAGATATGTGTTTGACTGTTTTTTTCATAAATCCAATTTAAGGGGCCCATGGGGAGGGGCGAAATTCTGGGGGGGGGGGACAGGAAAGAAAGTGTTCTAACTGATTGACTGACTGTCTCACTCATCAAAATCAGGGGGAAAAACTGCTTTAAAGTAAGTAAATAGCTTTCCGACAGTTTATTTTTGGACTATCAAATTGAAGGGGTTCATCGGGAGGGGTGAAATTCTGAAGAAAAAAAAAATGAAAGAAAATGTCCTGACTTATTCACTCACTCATCATCGTCCAGCCAAAATTATTGAAGTTAGAAACATGATATTTTGGGAATATGTTCGTTGTATGTCGAAAACGTCCACTAAGGAAAGAATTTTGGATATTCGGGTTCTAAAGAGGTGTTAAGGAGGTAAACGTGCATGTCATTGAATAACAATATCTCACGAGTGGTTTCATTTGGGGATGTGATACTTGGCACATATACTAATCATTAAAAATAAGCTGACACATGTCTAATGGTTTTTCGATGTAGTGTATATTATGAGGTGAAAGTGATGAAAAGTGGGGGTTGAAAGATTCCTAACGGAGCGTGTATCTCTTAAACGACATAGGCGAGGAGTTTGAAACTCGGAGGAAATCAAGCAGCTTAAAAATAAATAAATAAATAAATAAATAAATAAATAAATAAATAAATAAATAAATAAATAAATAAATAAATAAATAAATAAATAAATAAATAAATAAATAAATAAATAAATAAATAAATAAATAAATAAATAAATAAACAAATAAATAAATAAATAAATAAATAAAATAAATAGGTGTTCGACTGTTTTTCGTAAATGCAATTTAAGGGGCCTATGGGGAGGGATGAAATTCTGGGAGAAAAACTTCCACTAAGGAATGATTTTTGGATGTTCACTATCATCGAGCAACCAAAACTATTCAAGTTACAAGACTGATATTTTGGGGATATGTTTGTTGTTTGTCGAAAACGCCTATTAAGGAGGGATTTTTGGATATTCAGGTTCTAAAGGGGTGTTAACGGGGTTAATCCTGCATTTCGTTGAATAACAATATGACATGACTATGACGCGAGCGAAGCGATGCTAAAAATGAGATGGTGTGTGTCTGTGTATTACTCAATCATGCAAGTACCACTGGTCCGATTTACATGAATTTTACATGGAAGTAGCTGATTCACCTGGTTAACATATAGGTTACTTTTGATTTCAATACTTTGCACTATTTAAAGATTGAGACCATTTTAGTTATGTCACTACACCCCTTGGTTTCAAACTTTCATATTTCCATTTCAAATAAAAAGAGAACGCTAAGAAATAGCAAACTTTTGATGGCATATACGAGGTTTAAATTTACATTTTCTATCCGGAAGGTATCTCCAACGTTTAGCGAGTAAAACCTAAATTTGTGCTATAAAACACGGTCAACGCCGAGCGGTGTAGTTGGACAAAATGTTCCATCCTTAATCTCCCTCTGCCCAACACCTTGCCTATCCCCTGTTTTAACTGTCACCTTCACATTTTAATTTATTTATGACGCGTAGCGAAGCACGGGTACTTCAGCTAGTATATATATAAAACTTATACACACATGAAAAATCTCAGTCATCGACACAATGGAATTAATGAAACAACCCCATGCTTTGCCCGTCTCTGATTTGATTTCAGAGCTATCACTGTCCGTGTGCGAACCTAAACGTCATGGCACCCTATTCCCATCTACCGTTCGATGTAATATGGTAGGGCCTTCGGTTTGTGGAAAGACCAATGTTTTGCAGAACATTATTACCGCGCCTCATGGCCTACGATTTCAAAATATTTATATTTTTGCCAAATCCTTGTACCAGCTTCTGTACGTGTATCTGGAACAAATTATGTCTTCGATAAATAAAGAAGCCATGGGCTATTTTACATTCACCTCACCTCAAGATGTCATTCAACCAGACCGCATTCAACCAGATTCCATTATAATTTTTGATGATATTGCCACTCAACGACAGGCCATTATTCAAGAGTATTTTAGTTTGGGACGCCATAAACAAGTGGATTGTTTTTATCTGGCTCAGACCTATTCCAAAATCCCCAAACACTTGATTCGTGATAATGCCAATCTCATCGTTCTCTTCCGCCAAGACTCTAGAAATCTCTATCATATTTTTCAAGATCATGTGAATCCAGATATGTCCTTTACAGCTTTCACGCAATTGTGTGCTTCGTGTTGGAACCATCATCCCCATGCCTGTTTGGTCATAAATAAACAGAGTGAACGATGTGAGGGACGTTATCGCTTGGGTTTTGATCATTTTATTTCTGTTTAAAAAGACCCAGGGTTGGACATTTCCTGTTAGTGTGTCTTTACCTTCACCATGGCGAACGCCATAGGGTACAAGAAACATGTTCAAATCATGCAGCGTATTATTGAGGCACGAAATACGATTCGACATAAATTTCGTGAATTGCAACGTTTAAAAAACGTCAATCCTTTACCCATGATAAAACATGCTCCATCATCGGTTGATCCCATGGGGTTCAAACCTAATGCTTCTGCTGCTACTGCTGCTGCTGCTACCTCTCAAACCAAACCCTTAACAAGTTCAAAATTTACTCAAACAGATTCCACAAGACAGGTAAAATCCTCCTCCTCCTCCTCTAATGTTAGTGAACAAGAACATCAAGAACAGGAAGAAGAAGAACAACAACAACATGAACAAATTGAAAGTGAAAGCGAAAGCGTATTTAGTCATGAAAGAAAAAAATCCTCACCCCTTCAACAGTTTCTAAAAACGAAACAAAAATCTTCCGTCATAGTGGCGACACCGTCTTCCTCCATATCGTCTCCGTTTTCACAAGTCTTGGCAACCCCTCAAAATAAAGCTCAGCTCAAAAACATTTTAATCAAACATTATGGGGCAACCCTGGAACCGTATCTGACCCTTCTATTTATTGGAAAGACAGATACCACGTATGGTGTTCGCTATGAGAATGATAGTTTTAAAATTGGTGATTCATCCATTAAATTTGCTCGTACGAAAGCTGCCATTAAAAATATCAACTATAAATTAACACCAGATCTGTTAAAGCTGCTATTTTCTCGCACCCCCTCGACACACGATTTTACGTCCGAGGACCTTGCTAAATATAAATCCATTTTATTAGACACCAACGCTCACAAAAGAAACTATAAATCCTCTCAGCAGGTCAATGCCAATATATCCCAAAAATATAAAACCATCATTGCAAACATCTTTGGTAAGCAAAAACATCACTCTGCCTCTGGTGTAAGGTTTAAGAAATTAAAACCCTACCTACCTTTTGGAATAATCCCAATCAGTTAGTAGAGCGCTTATACTTGCTTCATGCATCAAAACAAGCTGGTCACACTGGACATGAGGCAGAAATCGCCCACATTGAACAACAACTCCGAGATGCTAAAATTATCTTATAAGCCATCCCCCATCAAAGTGGGCATTGCTCATGAATTGCATAAACCAGCTCGACGCATTTATGAACGTCGTCGTGTCATTTCCAAAGGAATCGATGAACTTTGGCAGGCAGACCTGGTTGAAATGATACCTTATTCTAACGTTAACGACGGTGTACGCTATATGTTGACCGTCATTGATGTCTATTCCAAAATGGCTTTTGTTCAACCAGTAAAAATATAACTGGTGTCTTAGTCACAAAGGCCTTTCAACATATTATTGAACAATCAAAACGTCAACCTCACTTGTTACAAACCGACCAGGGGGAAGAATTTTTCAACAAGGGTTTCTCCAGTTTTCTCAAATCTAAGGATATTCACCATTATACCACCTATAGCAATCTCAAAGCTAGCGTAGTTGAACGCTTCAATCGAACATTAAAAAGTTATATGTGGAAAGAGTTTCCAATACGTGGTTCCTATCGATGGATAGACTGGTTACCTCAACTTGTGTCACGCTACGACAACACCATTCATTCCACCATCGGCATGAAACCTCGCCTCGTCACCAAGAACCTACCCAGACTCAATAGACTGTTTAACCCTATAAAAAGGGTAGACCCAAGGCGACATCGCCTTAAAATTGGAGATTTTGTTCGCATCAGTAAACATAGAAGTGTGTTTTCAAAATCGTATACTCCACAATGGTCGACAGAAATTTTTCAAATTCGCCAAGTCAGGCTAGGTCAACCAGTGACGTATCTCTTAGAAGATCAGTGCGGTCAACCCATTCAGGGACGATTCTATTATGAGAGGTGCAAAAAACATTATATCCCAACGATTATCTCATTGAACGAGTAATTAAAGTCAAAGGTGCAAAATATTTTGTAAAGTGGTTAGGGTTTCCTTCCACGTATAATTCATGGGTCAATAAACATAATTTTTGTAATAAAACCCTATTTATTTATTTAGTTAGTTATTTAGAAAAAAAATTCCATTTCCAAAAAGATGTATCACATGACCTTTCATTAATCCCACCCGTTTGTTTATTACATGCCCAATAACCTCTTTGTTCAATCCCATGCCAATCTTTTAACATGATATTATACACCCACCCATCGTTTCAAACTTTGCGTTGCATGATGAGTCCATAATGAACCAAGGCTATGACATACACAGTATAAAGCTGCACACCTGCCTCTTATCTCTCTACTGCGAGGCACGTACGATGATAAGACCACTGTCTGTCTGGCTCGCCGTGAGTCAGTCTCAAAGCTTTCATTTCTCATTTCACCGAGCAAGTCCTCTCTCTGCATGTGAGCCCAGTCAAGCATTTCAAATAATAATAATAATAATAATAATAATAATAATAATAATAATAATAATAATAATAATAATAATAATAATAATGCATAGGTGTTTTACCAACATCATAACGCTTAACATAACGTGATTTCAAATCTGGTTTCTTACTTTTTCCCCGTTTTACTCAACGATCTCGAAAAAATGACGGAAACCATGATTTCAGCTTTTCCATACCTACATTCCCGTAAAGAGAACAACGACACAAATACATCAACATGCCCGTCATAAAAATCGCCTGATTCGTTTTCCAAATAACACGAAAATGAACAAAACACCTTTTCCATAAGAAAACCATGTTTCCAGCTTTTACCTTTTCCATACCTATATCCCCGTAAAGAGAATAAAGAGACGAAAGAAATACTATCACACACGTCATCATCACGTTTTCATTTTTTCCAATATGAGAGAAAATCACAAAAAAACATTTTCCATAAAAAACATGTTTCCAGCTTTTTACCTTTTCCACACCTACATCCCCGTAAAGAGGACGACGAGACGAAAAAATACTATCACGCACGTCATCATCACGTTTTTCGTTTTCGCAATATTAGGGAAAATCACAAAAACCCATTTTCCATCAAAAAACCGCGTTTACAGCTTTTTACCTTTTCGACACCTACATTCCCGTAAAGAGCGCAGCGAGACGAAAAAATACTATTGCACACGTCATCATCACGTTTTCGGTTTTCCAAAAATTAGCAAAAATGTGAAAAACGCATTTTTGGACCCAAAACTCTATGTTCACCTTTTCGACACCTACATTCCCGTAAAGAGCACAACGAGACGAAAAATACGAATCCAAGCACGTCCTCCTACCATCACTCCTTCCATTGCAAGGTCGCAGGGGCTCACAACTTCCTAAGTGGCCCAGCTCCCCTAATTGACACTACTCACCAGATATCAATGATACCTAGTGGTGAACGTTGGAACTTTGATAGAGCGTTCTGACGAAATCTAACCTAGCAAATTTTGCTTTACACAAGTTTAGTCTGTGAAAGGATCTTTTACATGCCATAAATCTATGACATGGGACCGCCGGCTTTACTTCCCCTCCGAAGGAAGGCATGCTGAAGGATTTTTAACGCTCTTAAAAATCCGACGACTTCGGCCGGGTTTGAACCCGCTATCTTGGGCATAGCAGTTCTGCATGCTACCGACTACGCCACCGAAGCCGCTAATGGGCCAATGAATAATGAGTTAGCATCAAGCTAGGGAAGTGTATATGTCCTATAACATGCATATTCGGGTGATCAAAGTGTATTAATTGTCGGATCGTCGTTGGTCGTTATTAAGGGTCGCACCCATGGAAAGACAAGTGTCTTTGCCAGTCAGCTTGTGTTGTATTATGGTAATTTGCATTGTAATTCCCGCTGGGATTGACAAGGGTCTCCAGTTCGAGGCCTTGCCGAGTATGTATTCTGTAAGTCTGGAAGGAGTAAAATGGTTTCTACGAGATATTAACAGGGGAGGCTAATAGTTGTCTCAGAGCCTAACGTCATGTAACCTATCCTTAATTGGTCAGCATTGTTTTTATCCGACCTGTAAGTGAGTGAAATGGCAAATATAAGACGGAATTTGCGCATGACTGAGACTTTCCAAATGTCTGCATTGCATGTAATTGAATCGTCGTGATCTCAGAATAAATTCATTGGTTATAAGGAACACGAAATAAATGATATGATGAAGTGAGGAATAGTAATTTTACTTATTGAAATAATGTGAAGGAGCTTGGACATTCATACGCTTGTAACGGGAAGAAAGTAAACATTGAAAGTCGCGAGGTTTGAATAAATGAGTGTCTAGACGAAAGTCGTGAATCTTAAACTAATAGCTTTGAGAAGGGGAACAGAACGGCCTTGCCAGCTCTTACAAGACTGCAGGGAGAGCGTTATAATACAGGCTTTGTGAGTGAAGGTTTTAGGGATATGAACAGGTAGTAGCCATTAACGGAGAATATGCAAATTTGTTTAGTAAAGGTGCTATAAGAATATAAAGTGAATTTTTGTGTTGATGTGTTTTAGACAAAGTCCCCATCCAAAATTTGAAGTGATTCCACAATATTTGACAAAAATAGTCAAGGATACAGATGTTGAGAAAATAATCGATTTTTACCTCAAATGATTAAGTAAGCGAGACGGGTAAATGAATAATTGAGTTTTGGAAATAAACCAAATAAAGAAAATGATAATAGCACATGATACATCATTAATGAACCACCTTATAGCACGAGATATAAGTTGAAGGGAGTGGGTTCGATTCCTGACATGTAAAATGTTGACGTGTTGTGTTCAAATGTAAACCCCTAAGGCTTAAACGGAAGAAATTTGTGCAGTTTAAAAGCAATTGAATGTAATGCATATAAATGAAAGTAAAGACAAAGCAAAAGCCCTGAAGGGATAATAATGATATAAGATAAATGTCCGCAAGCCTTAGATGATTTTTGATAAAGTGATAGGCACACTTTGTGTCTAAATAAACATAAACAAAACTGTAAGAAATGATTTTTGTGTTGATTTTAAATAATGGATGTTAGATCAAGGGATCTAAGAAAGATAATTCTAGTGTATTGATTTTGAGTGATTTTATGATGATTTTTATTGATTTTTGATTTCGTTTGGGCTGGTCCCAAATAATTTGTATTTGTATTTGTAATTTCCTGGGCACTCTTTAAGAGAATAAATTCATATTAATTTTAATATGTTAGTTATTTTTGTAGTCTTGTTGATCCATCAGAGCTTTTATATCTGAATGTGAGGTCATATTGTGGGCTGAACGGTACACACCCTGAATCCGAAGTAGCTAAGCCAGGTTGATCGGGTACAATGTATATATAAAAAGGCTTATGAGATCACCTTTTGTCCGTGTGTGTGTGCGTACGTGTGTGTGTCACACCCCCACCCCCACCCCCACCCCTAATAAAATCTAAACTGGAGCGATTTCAATGAAACTCGATAAGGATATAGTAGTATTTTGTCCGAGCTCGACCGTGCCCTTAAAATTTTAATACGTCTCACCAATCCAACATGGCGGCTGTGCGAAATATTTCACTGGCATTCTATATTTCCGAAACTACTACTGGTATCACCCTGAAATTTTGTACGGTGATAAAAGGCAAAATTAGAAGTTCACCTATGTGACTTTCAGAAACCTGTTAAGTACAAAACAGTGGCCAAGCGAAGTTGAAACATATAAACAGACGTTTCTTGTGGTTTAACCATCCGAGCGCAGTGAAACTTGTTACGGTACATGCTTATACAAATTTTAATCCACTGACATCTGATTTATTTCAATTGTTTTCATAATCTCAATTTTAAAATCTGTTTTTCTTAATTTCTTATGTCCTAATTATGCGATTGAAGTTTGAATAGTAAACCAACGCAATAATCTTCATCTAATAGTACAGTACATAACTCTATGGACTACATATATAAAAATCCAACATGGCGACCATCCGACGATTCTCAATATCTACTAATCTATTACAACAATCACCGACAGTAGTGGCTACGCTGTCTAAAGCGCAGCATTAGGTCATGGGGCCAAGCACTCTGCTGTCTCGGTAGACGCGTGGGTTCGAGCCCCACCGTCGGCTGTCCTTGAAATGGTTTTCCGTGGTTTCCCCATTTCCAACACCAGGCAAATGCTGGGACGGTACCTACGGACAGGCCACGGCCGCTTCCTTCCACATCCTTGCCCAATTTCATTCATCTTCATCCATTCCATCTCTCATTCTGACGCGCAGGTCGCCCACGGGCGTCGACTTGAAAGACCTGCACTCGGCCTCTCTGGAGGCTACACGAAAAAAAAAATACAACAATCAAACTGCAATTTTTTATGTTAATAGAGGCAATTAGCATAAGTATGATATATGAAAATAGGCTATTTAGTCTTCACCGAACTACTTGTTTTTGAATTTAAAAAGATGAATATTTTCTTTTTTCTCTAAATTGATTTTTTTTTCAATTGCTTTATTGTGATGGAAAATATTTAAAATAGTTTTCATGCAAAGAGAATGTTTTTTAATTATAGCTTTTTATGAAAAGGTAATAATAATAATAATAATAATAATAATAATAATAATAATAATAATATCGTATGGCCTCGGATGCCGGGTGCAAGCTTTGTTATTTGACACCCAAACGGTAGCTTGCATGTTGAACTTCGTTGTTCCTTGAAGCAGTAGCGTAGCCAGGATTTTAGTTTTGGGGGGGCATTAGGTCCTCATCTATTACTGCAGAAGTTCATATATTTTTCTGATTATGAGTTAAATCAATGCAAGAGTGAACTGTTAGTGTAATCTTGGAACTACAGTATTGTAGTATAAACTATGTGATTTTGGTTCAAAATTACTAAAAAAAAAAAAAAAGAGCGAGGAAGCAAACTTGGTGTTTAAAGTGATTGCAGATCTTGTGACCATAAGTCATAAAACCTACAGTTAAAGAAAATAAAAATAAAATATAACCCGTGGCACTACAGCCCTATAGGGTCTAAGCCTACCAAGCGACCGCTGCTCAGCCATTTGCCTTGCAGATTATCGGGCAACGGGGTCTGCGCGTCTGATCCCTCAGCCGTTAATCTTGGTTTTCGTCACCGGGCCGCTGCCTCTTTGATCAGGCAGCTACTCAATTGCCCTCACGAGGCTGAGTGAACCCCTTCCAATCCTCACGTCAGTTTCTAAAATCCCAGATGGAGCCGAGAATAGAACCCAGAGCCTCCGGGTGAGAGAGAGCCGCGCTACCCCAACACCACCTACAGTTTTAAGCAGGGCCGCAACTAGAGTGAGGGGGGAAAAGGGGTCAAGTGCCAGGGCGCTGGGCCTGTGAGGCGCACCTAAAGAAGTTGAGGAAAAAAGCCATCAGGAGTAAATAACAGGTAGAATGCATGATAAAGAATGATGTCATCAATAGTTGCAGAACAGAGAATATACCCATAAAGAAGGTATGTTGCAACACTTTTAGGTCTATTATTGTTAGTCTAAGTTAAACAGCGCTGTTTTAAGGTAAGCCAAACGATCGCTGTGGACCTCATTCTTGTTTATTATTATTATTCAGAGGAAACTGTAATACACTTTAAATGAAATGAAAATCCGCAGCCTGCTTCCAGTCGACCGCCCGGGTCAGAGAATGGAATTGTTACGGCTGTGAGTTTGTGTCATCGCTCGCCGCTTGAGTCACAACTGCCCCAGGGGCTGGGCTGTGGCTTGCCTCCTGTATTGCGCGCGCCTTATGCAACAGGGCTACTACAGACAAAGGGATAGTCCAGAATATTCGTGACTGGACCAGCGGTGGAAACCTCGAGAAGCCGTGGACTCTGGATGGATCTAGAACCATTTATTGAGTCACCGGCCTGCTATATAAGAGTGACCCGTGAAGCAGTTGTTGTTGTGTTTTACGAGCTAGTGTGAGCGTTTATTCTGAGCGACAGAAGTGTGGTGACTTGCGAAACCCCTAGTGTAGCGGCGAAGTGAGGAACATACAGGGGACTGCCGTGTTCTGAGTAAGTGTGCTTTCACTGAGTGTCAGATATTGTGGTGTCGAAATTAAGTGACATTGTTTCTCCCAGCTGGTGAACAGCGCGCAGCAAGTGCTCGTAAGTACTGTAGTAGGAGCACATTAGAAAGAAGTTGCATGTAGTTCTGTCAAGGCCACTAGGCTCATTAGCGGCAGGATTAACTTCTGTGGTTTGTTGACAAGTGGAAGGGCCAAGAGCGCTCAAGGAAGAGACTTGACGAAACTGGAGTAAGGCTCCTAATTGCTTGTATTTGCTGATTAGTGTAATTTTCTGGCCGCAATAAAGTTAATTACTTCTTTAAGCAGTAATTGGTGTTGTGCTTCCTACCCACCGTAATCCAGTTAACAAAAGTGCCACTAGGGGGGTGGCACGTAACAACTGGTGTCAGAAGCCGGATTACGAACTCAAGCACAACACCTGACGGTCCTGGTTTCAAAACCCGAGCAGGTCATTTTCTCTAATTTTCCTGTGAGTACATGCCCTTTACAAGACAAACAACTAAAATGGAGGAGAAATTGGCAGCATTGCTTGAAAAGTTAAATGGCATGGAAACCAAGATGGGGGACGGCCAGAAGAAGATGGAGGACGGCCAGAAGAAGTTAGCCGAGGACCTAACTGCCAAACTAGAAGACGGCCAGAAGAAGTTAGCCAAGGAGCTAACTACCAAATTAGAAGACGGCCAGAAGAAGCTAGAAGACGGCCAGAAGATGATGGAAGACGGTCAAAATAAGCTAGCGGAGGACCTGAAGAGGATAGAGGACGGCCAGAAGAAGATGGAAGACGGTCAGAATAAGTTGACACAGGACCTGAAGAAATTAGAACTGGGTCTGCGTGAGGAAGTCACGGCAGTGGAAAAGAAGTTCGACGCCTTACAAGTGGAAGTTGCCGAGCTGCGCCAACGCCCGCTGATGGGGGTGGAGGAGAAATTCAACGTCTTACAAAAGGAAGTTGCCGAGCTGTGCCAACGACCGCTGATGGGGGTGGAGGAGAAATTCAACGCCTTACAAGTGGAAGTTGCCGAGCTGTGCCAACGCCCGCTGATGGGGGTGGAGGAGAAATTCAACGCCTTACAAAAGGAAGTTGCCGAGCTGCGCCAACGCCCACTGACGGGGGTGGAGGAGAAATTCAACGCTCTAAGAGAGGAAGTTGCCGAGCTGCGCCAACGCCCGCCCACCGTTACACCGGGAATATTAGGAACGGGACATAGCAGAGTGACGCCCCCAACCTTCGACGGAAAGGTCCCGTGGAGCACCTACTTACGTCAGTTCGAGGCGGCCTGTTCCATAAATAACTGGAACAGCACAGAAAAGGCTACAGCTCTCATTGTAGCGCTGAGAGGTGACGCCCTTAACGTCCTTCAGGCCATCCCGACTGGATCCCAGGACTACGCTTCCCTGATCGCCCATATGGAGTCCCGATATGGAGATAGCCATCTTCAGCAGGCCTATCAGATGCAGCTCCGGACACGGGTACAGAAGAACGCGGAAACCCTGCAGGAGTTCGAGATGGACATCGCACGCCTCGTAAGACTCGCCTACCCAACAGCGCCGGCCGACTTTCTGGAGCAGATAGCGACGCAGACTTTCACCGACGGGCTACGGGACTTGGACACTCAACAGGCGCTGCGTCTTGCGCGCAATAAGACCCTGGCAGATGCGCTGAGCCACGCACTTGAGTTCGAGACGGCAAAACAGGCATCCAGAATGCACGCGCGGGTGCGTCAAGTGGACGTCGACGAACCAGTAAAAACCAACGTGACCAAGCCCCTGGCCGACGAATTAATGGAGGCGCTAAGCCGTTTCTTCGATAGTCGCGGTACCACCAGCAACGACACAGCCGGAAGACAACCGGAGAAGCGGCCCGGAAGAGGACTACCGACCTGATGGGCCTGCGGTAAGAAAGGCCACCTGAGCAAGGACTGCGGTGATCGCCGCCGCCGAGGGTATCCGACGGGAAATCAGTCGTCTGAAAACCGCGCGGCCCAGGGAAACGAGTATTAGCCAGCCTTGGGGGGCAAAGGTTGGCTTGTGACAGTCGTCAAGCCCCAGCAGTCCAAGTGCGTGTGACGAAGTTACGGAGGGACAATAGCAGCCTGATGGTCGACGGAGTCGTCAACGGGGTGAGCTGGCCCATGCTGATCGACACGGGAGCGTCGAGGACCATCGTCAATCCCACCGTGATCCCGAAGTGGAGAGTGCAACCCACACAAAGGAACCTCCAGCTAATAACCGCGACCGGAGAGACCGCACCGGTACATGGCGAAGCATCACTGGAGCTCGTCATTGTTCGACGGGTGGTGAAGCATCCAGTGCTTGTGGCTGACGTATCAAGCGAAGTGATCATCGGACTGGACTTCCTGGACCAGAACAACATCATCTTGGACTTGAGTACCAACACTCTGCACTTCGGAGTTGAGGAACTTGCTTTGCAACCAGCACACAAGGCCGTCACCGCACGACGAGTAAGGCTGAGAGAGGACGTCATCGTTCCTGCCAGGACGGAGGTCAGCGCCGCCGTAATTGTCGACGGAACTGCTGAGGGAGTGGCGGCTGTCATCGAGCCAAAATATGAGGACATCCAGACAAAAGGATTGCTAGTTGCCAAGACTCTCATCAACACGACGTCTCGGCCGTACGTCCGCCTGTCCAACCTGAACGACTACGACATTACGGTTCACCGGGACACCAACCTAGGAGTCTGCGAGCCCGTTACCTGGATTGCCCGCATCACAGATACGACGGACGGACACCTGCAGACGGACAACCGAAGAAGACGCGCCCTGCCAGAAGAACTACAGAAGCTGTACCAAGGATCCCAGGACCATCTGGACGAAGAGCAATCACGCCAACTTCAGGACCTGCTACGCGAATTCCAGGATGTCTTCTCCGTGGGGAGCAAAGACTTCGGCAGGACAAGCTTGGTCCAGCACAGAATCGACGTTGGGGACAGCGCACCGATTAGGGCCCCATTCCGACGTGTCCCGCTCGCCAAGCAAGCCGAAGTCGACCGGATGGTAGAAGAGATGAAGGAGCAAGGGGTGATCGAGCCATCACATAGTCCTTGGAGTTCTCCGGTCGTGCTAGTGAAGAAGAAGGACGGTTCCACCAGGTTCTGCGTGGACTACAGGCGGGTGAACGACGTCACGAAAAAGGACAGCTACCCTCTACCCCGGATCGACGACACGCTGGACACCATATCAGGATCAAGATGGTTCTCCACCTTGGATTTGAAGAGTGGCTACTGGCAGGTGGAGGTCCACCCTAAGGACCGCGAGAAAACGGCGTTCTCTGTGGGCAGCGGGCTCTGGCAGTTCACCGTCATGCCATTCGGTCTGTGCAACGCCACTGCAACCTTCGAAAGGCTAATGGAGTCCATTCTGAGGGGACTACACTGGAAGACCTGCCTGGTATACCTAGACGACGTCATCGTTCTGGGGAGGAGCTTCGAGGAGCACTACAGCAACCTGAAGGAGATCTTGTTGAAGCTACGGGCTGCCCAGCTGAAGTTGAGCCCCAAGAAGTGTCAGCTCTTCCAGAAGCGGGTCCAGTACCTTGGGCATATCGTCTCCGAGGAAGGGGTGCGCACCGACCCAGAGAAGACCGCAGCTGTGAGGGAGTGGCCAGTTCCGAAGGACAAGTCGCAACTACGAAGCTTCCTGGGACTCTGCACTTATTATCGTCGCTTCGTGAGAGGATTCGCCGACATCGCCAAACCTTTACATCGACTGACCGAGAAGGACCAATTCTTCACGTGGACAGCAGAATGCCACAATGCCTTCGAGCAACTCAAGCAGGCTCTGTGCACCGCGCCTATTCTGGCCTACCCCAGACCTGGAACAAGGTTCATCGTCGATACCGATGCCAGCGACTTTGGCATAGGGGGAATCCTGTCGCAGGTAGTGGACGGCGAGGAGAGAGTAGTGACCTACTTCAGCAAGGCCTTGTCAAAGCCAGAAAGGAACTACTGCGTCACCAGGAAGGAGCTGCTCGCCATCGTGAAGACCATTGAACACTTCCACAAGTACCTGTACGGGCAAGAATTTCTTATCAGGACCGACCATGCATCCCTGCGGTGGCTTCTGAACTTCAAGCAGCCCGAGGGTCAACTCGCGCGGTGGTTAGAGAGGCTTCAACAGTATAACTTTGAGATTCAGCACAGGAAAGGCCAACTGCATTCTAACGCCGACGCCCTGTCACGAAGACCGTGCCCAGAAAACTGCACCTCCTGTGCCCGAAGGGAGGAGAACACCGGGATACAGTGCCGAAGGACTACCGTGGAACTTCAAGGGAGCTGGAGCCGCGAATCTTTCACGCGGGCGCAAGCGGAAGATGATGACCTGGGACTGATAGCCGAATGGAAGAGGGCCTGTGTCCCCAGACCCGGGTGGAACATTGTGAGTGACTGCAGCCCAAAGTTTAAGTCCTACTGGGCACAGTGGGACTCGCTGATTGTAAGGGATGGCCTCATCTGCCGTACCTGGGAGAGCACCGACGGGAAGACATCTCGGGAACAAGTCGTCGTTCCAAAGGCTATGACGGAGGAAGTCCTGAAGGAAGTTCATGGAGGATCATCTGGTGGACACCTAGGGATAAAGAAGACCCTGGAGAAGCTGAGAGAGCGGTTCTACTGGATCGGATGCCGAACAGACGTGGAGAACCACTGCGCGAGGTGCCACGATTGCGCAGCCAGCAAGGGCCCAGGACGAAGACGACGGGGTCCACTGAAGCCCTACAACGTGGGCGGCCCCATGGAGAGAGTGGCCATCGATGTTGCTGGGCCATTCCCGTTAAGCGAGGCAGGGAACCGCTACATATTAGTCGTCAGCGACTACTTTACCAAATGGCCGGAGGCGTATGCGCTCCCTAACCAAGAAGCCGCGACGATTGCAGAGACCCTGGTGAAGGAATTCGTCAGCCGGTACGGAGTACCCCTGGAGCTGCACTCCGACCAAGGGAGGAACTTCGAGTCGCAGGTGTTCCAGAACCTATGCCAGCTGCTGGGAATCCGGAAGACAAGGACAACGCCACTACACCCTCAGTCCGACGGGATGGTAGAGCGATTCAATCGCACCATCGAGAACCATCTTCGAATAGTCGTCAGCGAGCACCAGAGGGATTGGGACAAACATCTTCCACTATTTCTCCTGGCCTACCGCGCCGCCGTGCATGAAGCCACCGGGTGCACACCAGCCCGGGCCATGTTTGGGAGGGAGCTCCGTCTACCTGTCGATCTTGCCTTTGGCCGACCTGGGAATGATCCGATCCCAGTAAGCCAGTATTGTCAAGAACTGGTCGACCAACTGGAGGACGTGCACGCGTTCGCGAGGAGGAAACTGCGGATCGAGACCGACAGAATGAAGACCCGATACGACCAGCAGACGGATGCCGGCGGATTCCACGAGGACGACCTGGTCTGGCTCTTCAACCCATTACGGAAGAAAGGCCTGTCACCCAAACTGCAGAAGTCCTGGGAGGGCCCGTACCGAGTCGTGAAACGGATCAACGATGTCGTCTACAGGATCCAGCGGAGCCCGAGGGCGAAGATGAAGATCGTGCATCGAGATCGCCTGGCAGCCTACGGAGGGACACAGACGGACCAATGATTGATCGGGACGATCAGCCTTTTTAGGAAGGGGGTGGTGTTATGGCTGTGAGTTTGTGTCATCGCTCGCCGCTTGAGTCACAACTGCCCCAGGGGCTGGGCTGTGGCTTGCCTCCTGTATTGCGCGCGCCTTATGCAACAGGACTACTACAGACAAAGGGATAGTCCAGAAGATTCGTGACTGGACCAGCGGTGGAAACCTCGAGAAGCCGTGGACTCTGGATGGATCTAGAACCATTTATTGAGTCACCGGCCTGCTATATAAGAGTGACCCGTGAAGCAGTTGTTGTGTTTTACGAGCTAGTGTGAGCGTTTATTCTGAGCGACAGAAGTGTGGTGACTTGCGAAACCCCTAGTGTAGCGGCGAAGTGAGGAACATACAGGGGACTGCCGTGTTCTGAGTAAGTGTGCTTTCACTGAGTGTCAGATATTGTGGTGTCGAAATTAAGTGACATTGTTTCTCCCAGCTGGTGAACAGCGCGCAGCAAGTGCTCGTAAGTACTGTAGTAGGAGCACATTAGAAAGAAGTTGCATGTAGTTCTGTCAAGGCCACTAGGCTCATTAGCGGCAGGATTAACTTCTGTGGTTTGTTGACAAGTGGAAGGGCCAAGAGCGCTCAAGGAAGAGACTTGACGAAACTGGAGTAAGGCTCCTAATTGCTTGTATTTGCTGATTAGTGTAATTTTCTGGCCGCAATAAAGTTAATTACTTCTTTAAGCAGTAATTGGTGTTGTGCTTCCTACCCACCGTAATCCAGTTAACAAAAGTGCCACTAGGGGGGGGGGGGGGGCACGTAACAGAATGAATGAAGCCCCCCATCTAGCGGCGAGGATATGATCTGTGCCGGGTGTCGAAGCCTGTTGCACTCCCCTGGAGCAATGATTAAATGAATGACAAATGAAATGATAGTGGAGAGTGTTGCTGGAATGAAATTGTGACCGGGAAAACCAGAGCACCCAGAGAAAAACCTCTCTGCCTCCGCTTTGTCCAGTACAAATCTCACATGGAGTGACCGGGATTTGAACCACGGACCCAGCGGTGGGAGGCCGGCGTGCTGCCGCCTAAGCCACGGAGGCTCTAATACACTTTAAATAATAATTTAATACGAACCTTTCAAAACAAATCGAATAACTTTACATTCTATCAATAAGCGATGCGTCTTTCTCGTGCAGAGAAAATTATTTGTAAAAGCTGTACCTATATAATGAAATGTGGCCCGGAGTTTGCTACACATAACAATAAAAACTTGCATTAACTTACCAAAGATTTATCCAGTTTTGGCTTCTTTATGACAAAGCGGTCCATTTTTAAACACTCGCTAATGTGACAAAAAGAAAAAGCAACTATCAAAGAACTTGCGACTCTTCCTCAACACTACCACTAACAGACTGTATATCGCCTCTCGCATAGACACAAAACCGCCGTAAATCCAGACAATGTCGACAATCAACCACGCAGCGTCAGTATTGTAGCCTTTATTGAACACTGCTATTTCTAGGAAATGGTAATTAAGAGCTGACAAAAGAGTGTGAGCAGACAAGCTATAACTGGCCCCCTGCAGAGAGGTCTTTTACTAATTGGCAATCCTAATCTCTTGCAGACTTTTGTCTCAATCACCTGGTTGTATCCCACGTATTGAGGCCCGTAAGGTAGGCCTACTTGGAAAATCCCCTCATGTCACAATCCTAATCGCTACCCTGTTATTTCAGCTCTTTCAAGCAGTGTAGGCACGGAAAATGATGTCTCGCCGTGCTGAGAGTGTTAGTACCGGTACATTCTTTGTCATTGCATTTATTGTACGGTATTTAACATTTCGTTGTAGGTTCTAAATTTGTTCGAGCCGTTGGAAAATATAAAGGCTCACGCCCTCCCCGATTTCTGGATTTATTTTGGTGGGGGCCCGGCCCCTCTGCCCCCCCCCCTGGCTACGCCACTGCCTTGAAGCACTATGAAAGTCAAGGAGGTTAGATATCTAAGCTCCTTGAACACTATAGCGCTTTCTAGTAGAGAAAAGAGGAACTTTGTGTTGGCAGAAACTCCCGAGATTAATTTTGCCATTATGAACACGGCCTACTGAATTCAAATGGGTTCTTTGACAAGCCAACATCGTATGACATGGTGTCGCAATATTTGCCGTCTTTCAAAAATCACTTACCACGGCCAGGAACGAACCTGCATGCTTAGCGCTTGTAGACCGACACGTTGGCCACTCACCCACCGTGGCAAGCTATGAAAAGGTATAATGTACGGTATGAATTAACCCCCAAGAAAGAAATCCTGCGTACGCCACTGCCTGAATTTTATTGCTCTTGATAGGCACCCGATGATAGAACGGTCGAAAAGTGATATTCTATAATTGCCATGTAATTCCACATTGTAATTGTTTCCAACGAGTAGGTCTCATAATGTAAGACAGATTGAACTTACCTATTAAATATCCTCTTGATACCAAGACTTCCTTAGTTTTTCGTCGCTTTTTTGTTTAATCTTTGAGCACATTATCTCTTCAATACACTTTTCTTTATAATTCTTCATTGATAACAAAAATATACCGATGATGTATGAAACACAACTTCATCGTGTTATGGTGAAAATCACTTTGTGAAATCCCGAAGCTTATAAAGAACTTTATAACGAAGATGTGTTGTTTTCTTAGATTTCCTTAAAACAACTGGTTTCGTCACAAGACTAAGGATACACGTAATAGAAACATATTTATAACTCGTCACAAGACCCTCAAGGTAGATTATGCGGGGTCGCCTCCATGTCGTGCAGATGGCACCTGGTCGAGCTGATAACTGCTACAAACACAACATTAATGTGCTCCTGATGATCGTTAACTACATTGTGCTCGATTCCTTCATTATTACAGATGAGTATAGTAGATTATACGAATGTTGTTTGAGGGTGGAGAGTAATGATATTATGCACGCAACTAAATTTGTTGTAAGGTAGGTCAATAAAATTATCACACCAGGAGTAGTACTTGTTGTTTCAATGGGGGACTAGTGGGGGTCTAGGGGGAGTGATATAACACTACTAACGTCCCCCAGGGGCTCACAAATAGTTTGTTTTTGTTATAATAATAATAATATCGTATGGCCTCGGTGCCAGGTACAAGCTTTGTTAATTGATACCCAGAGGGCAGCTTGCGTGTCGAATTTAATGCTCCTTGGAGCGCTATGAATGTCAAGGAGGTTAGATATCTATGCTCCTTGACACTATACCGCTTTCTAGTAGAGAAATGAGGAACTTTGTGTTGGCGAAAAATCCCGAGATTAATTTTGCCAATATGAACACGGCCCACTGAATTCAAATGGGTTCTTTAACATGCCAACAACGTATGACATGCCTGCCGTAATTTTTGTCGCCTTTCAAAAATCACTTACCATGGCCAGGAGCGAACCTGCAAGCTTGGTGGGTTGGTAGTCCGACACTATAAACACTCACCCACCGTGGCAAGCTTTGTTTTTGTGGATTCTATGTTACAATAATGTTATTGGTTTAACGTTCCTTCTAACTACTGCGGCTTTGAGAAACACCGGGGTGCTGGAATTTTGCCCCAAAGGGAATCTTTAAAGGACCAGTAAATCTACTGACACGGCTCCCTCGCATTTGCGCAATCTCAAATGCCAACTGACTGCGCCAAGATTCGATCCTGCAACCTTGGGCGTAGCAGGCGAGAACGTTACTGCTGAACCTCGCAGCCAGTTTGTTGTTGGTTCTTTAGGGGCTTTGCGATATCGTGGTCATGTAGCTCGTGTACTTGGGTGTATGTAGAATTTGTCTGATAACCTGTGTTATTGTAATGTCTGTACTAGTGTGTGTATAATTCAGGTAGGATTTGGGTAGAAAGCAGCCGGGCCCTTAAGTTAGGTACCATCCCGGCATTTGAATGGAGTCGAAGTGGGGAAAGCCACGGTAAACCACATTCAAGATGGCTGAGGTAGGAATCGAACCCGCCTTTTCTCAGTTTTGGCTCACGAGGATGAGTGTACCCCGTTACAGCCTTCAGAATAGAATTAAATTTCTTGGTAGATATGGGAATCGAATCCCTCACAACAGAAGGGAATTACAACGTGTAAACGCTAATTTATTTACACGGTACAACATCTGTCTGTCAGCTGAAGGAGAACATTTTCAGCATATTGCTGGTGAATTTACCATTAATTAATGTACTCTAAAACGGTTTCTACCTCCGCGCAATCTTCGGACCGAGTTCGGTCGGCTGGCGAAGGGCGTGCGCGCGCCTGGTTGCTGGCCGCAGGCCTTACTCCAGCAAAAAATCACCCTATATAACACTTCCAAGTTCCGCATCCGTAAAGCTAGGGCTGTGTTCTACAAAGTGGGAAAGCTTTTTAAAAGTCGTGAGTTAAAATTAACTACAAAAATGAGACTTCTTCGCTGCTATGTGTTTTTCTGTTCTTTATTACGGAGTGGAAACATGGACTTTAACGAGTCACTCAATAAATATTAGAAGCCTTTCAGGTGTGGCTCCATCGACGAATGCTAAGAGTATCATGGAAAGAGCATATCACAAATGCCGAGATCCTTCGAAGAATTGGATGGTAGGTTGGTTTCTCATGACAACGCGGTCATGTAGTTAGTTAGTTAGCTATTGTTGTTTTAAGGAGTGGAACTGCGAGTCATCTGCCCTGCGGTCATGAAGCCCCGTGTACTTTGGGTGTGGGTAGAATCTGTCTGATAACCGGTGTTAATTGTGATGGCTGTATTAGTGTGTTATCTTTTTTAAATTCAAGTGAGGACTGCAGACATTGCATTTTCAAGTAGTTCCTACTTTTGCCGCCAAACGCCACCGTCAACGACGATTAGTTCTGAACTTGGTTACTAGATGCCACCGCTGTTGGCTCCTGGCGACGAACGTTGGAACCTAAGAACGTTAGTCAAATTTAACCTATAATTTAGCTTCACACAAGTGTAATTAGTGGATGGTTCTTTAACATGCCATAAATCTATGACATTGGACCGCCGGCTTTACTTCCCCTCTGAAGGAAGGCATATTGAGGAATTTTTAACGCTCTTAAAAAATCCGACTACATCGGCCGGGTTTGAACCCGCGATCTTGGTGATAGGAAGAATGGGAAAGGATTTGGAAGTACTGGTCACTGTAAAAACAAGGAAATGCAATACCTCGGACACATTATGCGCAACAGAAGCAGATACCATCTACTGCAAGAAATTCGGCAAGGGAAATGCCCGGAAAGAGAAGTGTTGGCAGGAGACGAATCTCTTGGCTAAAGAACCTCAGAGACTGGACTCTCAAGACATCGGAAGAGTTATTCCAAACGGCTCAGAACAAAGAAAGCACAGTCAAGATGTTTGCCGACATCCGGAAAGGGACTAGCAAGAACAAGAAGATACTTTATTGGGCAGTGATAATCATATCCATGATCCGATGTTCCTCAGTGAAGCGGAAGAACTTAGGCTACTCTTTTTCTGCCATAGGACATTTCATACATTCCTCCAGTGACGAGGAGATGACCTAGAAGTTGTTGTCTTAAAATCACTGATCTCGTCAGCGACGGTTAATAAAACCTAATCTATATCTTATTCTATAAATGAATGTTACGGGGTAGTTTGTCTGTCTGTCTGTCCCCTATGTGTTCATATACCATTCATCCGATTGCGATGGAATTTGGATGAGTTGTTGTGTGCACTCCAGGGATGGTTTCTGGCTAAAATTATTTATGTAACACAAAAGGGTGAGGGACTTCACAGGAAGCCTTAAATACCACAGTGACCCAATTGCACAATCTGTATAGGCCTACTTATGACACCGCAATGCAAGGCTTGAGAAACGCTTGATGATTCATCGCGAGGTGACGTCCTGACATGGATGTCTCAGCACAGCCTAATGCATAAGAACTGGGGCACCAGACAGAAAAACAAAGAATAACTTATTATCCAAAGGCACTTCAGTTTATATCTTTCTTGGGCCGGCTGCGTGGCTCAGCGGTAACGTTCTTGCCTGCTGTGACCAACATTGCAGGATCGAATCCTGGCGCAGCCAATTGGCATTTGAGGGTGCAAAAATGCGAGGGAGCCGTGTCAGTAAATTTACTGGCACGTTATAGTTCCACTTCGGTCCAAACTTCTGTCACACCGGCGTCTCACAATGCTGCATTTGTTAAAAGGGACGTAAAACCAATACGGTAACATTATTATAAACTTTCCTTCTATCTGCCTTTGATTGGCATTGCAACGCATGCCGGGTGTAGCTAGTATGCTATATAAACATGAAGGTCCGTGACGAACTAAAGAGCCTACTTTTCTTAAAATGTAAGATTCATGCCAATGATTAATCTATATGGATCTATCTAGAATAATGACGAAATTAAGTTGGTAATATCAAAATTTCTAATTAGTTCGAAATACTGTTTTTTTTTTTTTTTTAGTCGTTTACCCTCCAGGTTGGTGGAACCCACGGACTCAGCGAGGGAACTCGCCACTACAGCCTCTACGGGCAGTGTCCTAGAGCTGGGAACATCGAATCGGAAGGGATACAACTGGTGAGGTGGGATTGGCACCTCGCCCAGGCGGCCTCACCTGCAAAGCGAACAGGGGCCTCATGAGGGGAGGTAAGGGATGGTTAGGATGGATAAACAAGGAAGAGGGAAGGAGGCGGCCGTGGCCTTGAAGAAGGTACCATCCCGGCATTTGCCCGAAGACGAAGTGGGAAACCACGGAAAACCACTTCGAGGATGGCTGAAGGGGAATCGAACCCCCTCTACTCATTTGGGCCACCTGAGGCTGAGTAGACCCCGTTCCAGTCCTCGTACCACTTTTCAAATTTCGTGGCAGAGCCGGTAATCTAACCCAGGACATCCGGGGCGGCAGCTAACCATGCTGATCGCTACGCTATGGAGGCGACTCGAAATACTGTATACCTGGCAAAATATAGCCTAATAGAGAACTACAGTTGGCAGCCCTGGTGACTGGATATATTCTTAGTTCCATCTCTTAAGGTCAAAAGTCAACAAAATTTGGATAGCATGGACGTTACATGCAGTTAAACATTGGATCTAACAGCGCGCGTAAAATCATGTTGGCAACAATGATATAACTTACATGTTTTGGTCAGAAATAATCTGAAATAATATGATCTATTGTTGTGTCAATTTTGAAAGAAATCCATTAGTTAGTATAGAAGTTACATGCATTTTAAAATTGGACCTATCAGCAGGCTTAGAATCATGTTGGCAGTACTGGCGTAGGCCTATATTAGTTACTCCAAATTAATCTAGAATGCCAGGTAATATACGTGTGCATAGTTTAGATCTTGCATACTTTCTGATATATTGATATTAGGGTAACAAAAATAGAGACAGTATTTATTAACAGTTGGCAGCCCTGGTTACTCTTAAGAATCGGCATAGTCATATCTGTTATGGTACACAAGTTATGTATCCCGTCCAGGGTCGAACCCCAGACTCCATTCTAAACTAAAGGTTATGGTCATTCTTTCTATAGAAGGAACACCATTGCCCAATGTATTTCTCAATATGCTATTATCAACGTGTTAACTGGAACAATGCTCGTTCTAGGAAACAAGGAAATGCTTCCTTCACAAAGATGTTATCTTCAACACATTTGGTTTACTATCTGTAGATTATTATTTATCAAATACTTCCTAGAAGGACTAAGGAAATGGCCCTGTACATTTCCTCATATGATTACTTAAGCTGTTATTTCCAGATGTATTAACAGCAACAGCTGTGAGTGATCAAATTCACAGAACTGTTATCAAAGACATGAGTCCATATCCTGTAAGATATATATATTTCCAAATACTTGTTATCGAGTGCGCCCCTCCACTGTCAAAGATTAATAAATACATCTACAAACTAACCAACGAGTTCTCATTCATAGAAAGCAGATACTACTCATCAGAAGTAAGAACCACGAGACCTACTAACTTAGCAGTAGCAACAACTTCTTAGTACATCACTAAAGAAGACTGTTAAGCGACAAACTTAACTCACACAGCACACACGAAATTTGGTTGAAATCCAAATGATAGTATAGAAGTTACACGTATTTAAAGTTGGACCTCTCAGCAGGCTTAGAATCATGTTGGTAGCACTGACGTATATAAGTTACTCCAAATTAATATAGAATATCAGGTACTATACGTGTGCATAGTTTAAAGCTGTCGGCTTGCATACTTTCTGACATATGGGTATTTGGATTAAAATAATTGAGAGCATTTATTAACAGTTGGCAGCCCTGTTAGCTCTTAAGAATACGCTCAGTCATATCTGTTTATGTACACATAGCACATACGAAATTTGGTAGAAATCCAATTGACAGTGTAGAAGTTATATGCATTTAAAATTTGAACCTATCAGCATGCTTATAATAATTTTGGCAACACTGCCATGTGATGGCATCCTGGAAATTAAACTGCAATATTATTATCTATGCGTGTGCCAATTTTGAAATAGCTCCCATTCATACCTTCCAAGATATCCAACATGGAGCTCAAATTTCAATTGCGATTTTTCAGCAGTTGGTAGCACTGACATCATTTTCAAATATGGCCGTGAGATATTCAGGTATAGATCTTTACTCCTACCAAATTTTGTTTCGATTGCTGCAGCCGTTTAGGAGTTGATAGGGGGGGGGGACACACACACAGCCAGCCAGCCAGACAGACAGACAGACAGACAGACAGACAGAAGGACAGACAGACAGACACAAATTAGCCCGATCTCATAAGTCTACTTTTTCCTCATTTTTGCAAAATGTGAAAAGTAGGCTAAAAATAAGCCGCGCTTCAACTTCGTCAAGGCTTATTAAAACCTTGATCTCCTTCTTTAAAAAAAATTATACGAGCCTTACAGTAGTCGCATATGATGTGTAACATGTGACATGTTATCCTACTATGGGTGTCCCGGGAGCGCAAATCCCTTGTTGACAGTGAACTCTGTTGGTCATTGAAATAACTACTTGTAAATCTCCAGTGCCAAATCCTGACCGCAATGAATCATAATTGTTATTTGCCGTGGCGGAAGCAATCCACTGCCTACTTGATGCGAGCTGTGCTCTATACCGGCCAGTTTGTGAACCCATGCCAGCGATGTTATTGAAAATGGCCTCGTATTGCCGATCAGCGCTCTGCCAAGTATAGGCGTGATTAAAAATTAGGTGTGTGGACGGTATATTAAATGTGTTTCTTCCAGTGATATGTTTAGACCAACGAAGTTTCAATTATTGTTAGTAGTCGGCGTTAATATACTGAATTCCTACGTTGTTTGGAGTGTTTGTTGATGCGATATAGATTCCACATAGCCACATGGCCGACAGTACATCGAGTGCTTACATTAAATAAGAATACAGCAAAAGTATGAGGATTTAATAAATCGTAATTGTTTTCAGCAAATATGATAAAATGAATATTTTCACACCAAAGAACGACAACTTGAAGATGATTTACTGTAGGAATATCTTAAATGGGGTCTCCAAACCTTGAACTAAACCGTATGCGATATACATTCTCCATAGCCACATGACATACAGTCGTTGTACCGATCTCCGCCATCACGCGCGCTCATTGTTTCCGTCCCATGCACTTCCGTCACATACACTTCCGTCCCTTTTCCAAAATCACTCCCACAAAAATGTCCAGCTACCTAGTGGAAAGATGTTACACATCAAAAAGCTTAAATATCCTCCCAGCTCGGCTTCACCCACGGACTCTGTGACGGACCATTCCTCTACCGTCGCAAGGACGGTGTCTGAGAGCTGAACACACTTTGTTAGCAGATACAACTGGGGATGGTGACAAGTGACAGTTAACTTGTGTCTAATTAAGGAAGGGTTAAAGAAGGAATTTTGGAAGTCGGCCGTGGACCTGTTGAAAGTAGCCGCCCCAGCATTTGCCTGAGGTTGCGGGGTGAAAATGGGAAACTACAAAACACAATTTCAGGACGGCCAAGGTGAGATTCGTACCCAGGCTCTCCCAATGCCAGTGAGGCACGAGCTAGCGTGTTAGCGCTCATGGCCATCGTCGCTGTGGCAAGTGATAATACAAAGGTAATCAACTCAAGTTCTACCATAGGCAATTATGAACACGTTCATCGCAGGTGATATTGACATTTGAAGCGGACTTTACGGTAGCATGTTAAGATTGCGATTACTGTACAGCTTGTAATGTGTTTTTCGAGGGGTTTTTATGCCACTGGCATAAGTCAGTAGGAAGCCATTCTATATTTATTTACGCGGCAAATTGTTCAGCCAAGAGAATTTTTCATGTTAACCCTTTTGCTCTCAGGCTATATTCACTAGTCATGTCCAAAACACTCAGGCCATTTTTCATGATTATGCATGTTAAAATGTAAAAAATCACTGCATAAAGAGATCTACAGATACAAAATTGAAAAAAATCACACTAGCACATTATTCAATGTAGTTTTAGGAAGAATATATCCCAAAATTGTTAAAGACATATTTTACCACAAAAAAATATATTGAAATTTGGAAAATAAATTACAAAAAATAAAAATATGTTTTCAAATACCAAGAAAGTAATCTGTTCTTTAGTGATCTTCTTGACCAGTCATACTGAAAACAAGAGCAATTAATTCTGTATAACATGATATAATTTTATTTTTTGTATTCTTATCCAGCCATGAAATATAGCACCTAATGTAAAGAACTGTACACGTGGCTTCCTGGGTCAGCACTTGTGCTTAGGGAAGCACTCTCCATGCAAACCCTTGTTACACCTAGTGCATACTGTTCTGGCCCTCCTCCTCTTTTCTTTGGTGCTGCATACAACGCAGTTCGATTCTTTCTTCTCAGGAAGCTTTCTCACCCCCACTGGTCCTCTTTGATCATTAATAGCACTTAATTTTGTAGAAATCCATTCCTCCCCTAGGCTCTCAATTATTGACACTGTATAGTTCAGTCTAGATTTTATTTTCCCTGCTCCCTTATTATTTTCCTTATAAAGAATGTAACTGTTTAGTACCATTCTAGCAATGATATTGAAAGCCACCTTCTTCCAGTAATGCACAGTTCGCCTCTCATCGAGGTAGCTATACAACATCATGTCAGATGTGTCAATCCCACCCATACATTTATTATAAGATGTTATTATTGCTGGTTTAGTTTTACTGTTGGCACTGTTGTGGGTTGCTGGAATTTCCTGTTCTTGTGCTAGATAGAAGCATGACTGGGTTTTTCTGGGACTTTTTCTCTCGGAATGCACATGCTAACATTGGACCTGACCTAAAATATTGTTTCTGTCCAACAGCAAATTTATTTTTAAAATTCTGAGGCAAATATTTCCTATTCCTCCTAACAGTTCCTGTTATGTATGTACGCAGCTTGTAGAGATGGCGTACAAGTGGTACAGACATAAAGTAATTGTCAACAAAGACATGATAACCCTTGTTGAGGTAGCCACCCATGACTAAAAGCTTCTTCACAACGATGTATCCCAAACCATGCTTTACGATATTGTCTCTGTCTTCTTGAGATCTGGCACCTCTATAGGTAAAAAAAACCAGGCAGTAATTTGAAACTGAATCACACAGCATCCAAAATTTGATACCCCAGCGATGGTGGTGTTTGTTCGGCAGGTATTGGAGAAGGCTAGTTTTATTTTTAGTCCCCACAAGAGACTCATCAATGCTACTCTGCTGATGTGGTGTATAGTGGTGCCTAAATACCCTGTTGGCATGATCCACTAGAGGATGATATTTTGCACAGGGATCATATCCTGTTTCTCCAGGCCCTGGCATCCCCTTATTGTTGACAAGATGAAAGAATCGCAGCAAGTGAGAGAACCTATGTTTAGAAAACATTTTAGGGAACCATGGGCTGAACTGAGAAGGCAATAGTGGACCAGTAAGAGGCAATGGTTGGTTTTCTATTGATACCCATATTTAGAAGGCATGCAATAAATCCTTTCATTTCAGACATTGTGATCCTAACCCAATTCTTTAGAGGGGTGGGAACATTATCTCCCTTACTGGTGATGAACTGCTGGACATACCGATTAGATTCTGTCACCATAAGAGAAAGAAGAAAATCTGTGAAAAACAAAAGGAAATACGCTGTTGGAAGAGAATCAGGAGGTGGCATGTGTTTAGGACCAGATAATTCATGATATTGAAATGGGAGAGGGAGAGGATTCTCAGGCGACAGAACCTCTGTGTAGTCCCCATCATTCATAATATCATCATCATCATGATCACTGTCAGATAATCTGTGAGCAGCTATCGGGGATATTTCTGGGGCACTATCATCACTTTCTATAACATCAGAATCACTGTCGGCAATAAAGTCACTGTCATCGTCTATAGCCTCTAAATAATCCAATACTGCACCATCATTTAGCCTAGAACTCGGCCCGGCCATTGAAAAAAATTTGGCCTACACTCGTCACGAAAACGTAATAACACGAAATAATAAACGCTACACTTCACTTGATAACACAGATAAACGCTAAATATAAACAAAATATAACAAATAATAAACTAGTATTAAAATGGAAACAAAATAAAAATGCCAAACACGTAATTTAAAGCGCAAAATATGACTTGACTGGCACACAGAACAGGTCAACACGCCATGCGGTAAACATTCATACGCGGCTTTATAATTTCATTTGTTTCGTACCAATACGGCAATATAGTGTCTCTATCTGTCGAGAAAAGTGAAAACCAAACTCAAATGCTACTATGCCAATCTTCTCCTGCCATCTGGGAGTCCGGGGGCGTGGTGGCTCAGCGGTCCAGCTGTATGCCTCTCACCAAGGCGGTCCGGGTTCGATTCCCGGTCAATGCATGTGAGATTTTCGAAGTGAAATGCCATGTCCTGTGGTTCGGATTCCACGTAAAAAGGAGGTCCCGTGGCTCATGATCTCAAGATTAACGGTCACGTTAAACTAAAAGCTTCCTTTCCTTTCCTTTCATCTGGGAGTCCAGTTAGTCACTAATACAGCCATTCCAACACAGAGCCGATAGATCGGCACCGTGAGTTACGCGGCAAATTGTTCAGCCAAGATAATTTTTCATGTTAATTTATTATTATTATTAACTTATTATTATTATTATGGTATTTTTTGGAGCATTTTATAAAATTATAAGCATACAGATAGGTTTTCTATGTCCTAGAAAACACTATCAAGCAAATTATTACGAACGACATTATCATAGAAAATTAGGTTATTACGGAATTTTACGGAGTTTCGTCACTTAGGGTATTATGAGAGAGATGACTCATTGGGAATTCAGATACAGGCTTAGTCTTGTCAAGAAGCATTACGCAAAACTGGGTTGCAGCGTCAAGAAAAGGCAGATGTATGGAACGGCAATCGACTTCACCCTCCCGCCGAGTGTGTATTGAGCCTAAGGAGGGGAGTATAGCGGGGTGCTCAGCCAATCAGTGGAGACCACGTAAGCTGAAAGTCGGCACTGGAGTGGGAAGCCGACGAGGGCATATATCGTTTGGCGCGCCGTGGAGTAAAGGACAATCTGTGTAAGACTTGACCAGTACGGTTGCACGTGTGAGTCACTCCGATGTTCCGTGGAGTGGAGGACTATCTTTGTAAAACTTAACCAGTGTGGTTGTACGAGGTTTTGGCTCCGATGTTCGTACCATAGAGTTATCAAATCTACCAGTATATCATCAAATATCGAAGAAGATGACGGCGTCCAGGAAACAGTGGGAAGCTTTCATCAACATCCAGTACGAGGGAAATGCTTCGGCAATTTCCAGTGGTAAGCGCGAATGACGCAGAATAACTCAATCTCTCGTTTCTCTTTGTTTTAAATTCAGTATTTCAGTAACTTCATAGCTTGGGAATAAGAGTAAAATCAGTAAATTATCCGACTCCGTTCTCACGTAATTCTCTATCGGTAATATTAAAATCGCAACGCTCCAATATATATATATTTTTTAAACTTATTATTATTTTTAATTTTGCAATACTTGTTATATATAATAAATTCATTTCTTTTAACCATGCAATCTTTGCTTTCAGTAGGTAGCATTAGATATAGACCAATTCCTTCTCCTGATTCAATTGTTGTTGGGTTAATGATCAAATCATACCACGATCTGAGTGAATAGAGTCTTGAAGGTGTTCTGCCAGAGCTAGACGTTGTTAAATACAAATTTAGATTTGAACATTGCGTTGAGGTCTTGGCGCCCATTAAAACAACATAGCTTAGGCAAAGGTCAACAGTTACATTTATCACCCAACAGTTAAGGTCCCGTCAAACCGTTTCATTTGTCGCCGACAACTTGGGGATGAAAACCTAATAACATTTGTGGAAGGAGAAGGGTATATAATTCTGTGCCTGTATTTTGGGGGTTATTTGTCTTTATCAGTGTATATCATTATGGGGGATGAGAAAGAAAGACAGAGGAGGTTACGTAGTGGTCATCAACTGGAGAGTGATGATACGAGCAGTATGTCGAGTGATGGTAGTACCGGGGTAGCGGAGGTAAATCCCGATACTGAAACAGGGAGTGTAGGCGGCCAACCAGAATTAAAAACTTTACTTCTCGAGTTTATGTATCAGAACAAAGTTAGTAGTGATGCCTTAAATGCAAAATTAGAACAGAATAATGCAAGATTAAAACATAACAGTAGGGAAAATAAAGAAAGTACAGACGCTTTAAATGCTAAACTGGAACAAAACAACGCTAAACTAGAACAAAATAGTAGGGAAAATAGAGAGAGTAATGAAACTTTAAATGCTAAATTAGAACAAAATAGTAGGGAAAATAGAGAGAGTAATGTAACTTTAAATGCTAAATTAGAACAAAATAGTAGGGAAAATAGAGAGAGTACTGAAACTTTAAATGCTAAATTAGAACAAAACAGTAGGGAAATTAGTGATAAATTCGAACTGATTAGAGGTGAGATCAAGGGTGTGATGGAAGAGAAGGCTAAAGAGATTATTGCAGATGTAGACAGAAAATTAGGAAAAGTACAGGAGGAGTTAGAAATTAGAATCAGTACACAGGCTGAAAATTTAAAAGAACTAGTGCAATTGGAAACACAGAAGGTCAAAAAACAATTGGGGGGAGAAATTGACAAAATTCAGGTAGCAACTAAAGAGGTTAAGGAACAGCTGGGGGGTAGAATTGAGAAAGTCCACTCGCAAATAGTTGCAGAAGTAAATGATTTAAGAGCGAGTAATAGAGAGAGCATTAGCAAGATTGAGGAGAAACAAGCAAAGCTATATGATAAAGTAGAAAAATCAGAAGGAAACATTAAAGTAACAGTAAACAGTATTGAGAGGAAGGCTGAGGAGAAAATCACAGAATTAGAATTAAAATTAAAAGCTAGGATCAGGCAAGAAAATAGTCAGAATAGGCCGGTTTTTGTGAATAGCACACACAGGGAGGTAGAACTGGGTAAGTTCAGCAATCGACAGGGGTGACCAATGGAGTTCATGAATACTATAGAAAATAAATTCGGGGAGAGGTTGGAAAATGGTAGTATTGAGTGGTGCCAGGTAGTTGAAATTTTAGAACAAGTGTTTGTGGGGGAAACAAGGAATTGGTTTGCTGTCTACAGAGACAAGTTTACTGATATTAATTACTTTAAAATGAAATTCTGTGAAAAGTTCTGGAATGAAGTTATTCAGTCACAGCATCGTGAGGGAGTAGTGTGTGGTAAATATAACCCTAAAGGAAGCTCCACCATGACCGAATAGTTTTTAGGGCAGGTATTAGTGTGTAAATATCTGGATGGCTTGAAGGAGGAAAGTGATGTGGTGAGGTTGCTACTTAGGCACTTTCCCTATAGGATCAAGGAGGCTGCTTGTATCCAGAATGTAAAGACAATATCACAAGTAGAAAATTTGTTAAGCACATTTGATGCACTAGGGAGAGGGGGTTATGAGGACAATTTCAATAGGAACCAGGGTAATAATAATAATAGGCCTAATGAAGCCAGGCATCAGGAAGTTCAAGGGAACGGTGGCGAAGGGGCCAACGCTCAAAATAGAAATAATAATAATAATAATCAGCTAAATCAGAACAGAGGAAATGGCTATGGTAATCAGTATCAAGGGAGGAACAATGATTTCAGGGGAAATCAAGGGAGGAACAATGATTACAGGGGAAATCAAGGGAGAAACAATGATTTCAGGGGAAATCAAGGGAGAAATTATAATGACAATAATTACAACCAGAATAGGGGTCAAGGAAGAGGACAGCCTAGTGGTAGTAATATACAGCCAAACAATGACAACACAGCCCAGAACAACCAGACCAGTGCAGTAGTTAGTAGTACTACAGCCAGCTGTAGTGGTTCTTTAAACGCGAACCAGGCTGCGAAGTAAGGTCAGAATCTCAGTCTGTAGCATGCCCTGTCCATACAATTATACAGGAACCCTATGACCTAAATGTAAGAAATGAATTATTACATGAACTAAATGATGAAGGTATTATTCAGGAAGTGGTTAGTAAGAGCCCCATAGTTAAATTTAACGTGTCCGAGGCGTACACAGATGTTTTAATTGATAGTGGTTGTATGAAGAGTTGCATAAGTAGTGCATTTTATGATAAAATGAAAGGAACTGAAGTAAATTTAGAGGAGATGCCAATTAAAAGCACTTTTGTTATCACAGCTGTTGGGAAGAGGTCTAAAGTAATTTCTAAGCAAGTTTTAGTAGACATTAAAATTAATAATCATGTAGAGAAGCAGATTTGTCTTGTAATTCCAAATTTAGTATTCAGTGTTATCTTGGGTTTAGAGTGGCTAAGTAGAGTGTCTGGTAACTTATGTTATGATGTAGGGAGTTTGAAATTTAAATGGGGTGATTCTGAAGTAGAAGTAGCATTCAATGACCATATTCAGAGAAGTAGTATTGTAGGTGTAATTTGTACTTTAAATGAGATATCGCCAGCCGTAGAGCGGGGTTCTCCATGTTTTGTGGGCAGTGTGATTACGAACGGTAGTCTAGAGGACTCGTTACGTGATGCTGCATTTCAGGGAAATATAGAGGATGAACAGTGTGTTCGGCTCTATTATGTGTTATTGTGTAATAAGAGAGTTTTTGAGGATCGCATTGGTATGGCCAATTGCTATACACATTCATTGAACGTTATTGATAGGTCAGTATTCACAGGACATAGATATCCTGTACCTTTCGCTTATCAGAGTGCATTTGAGGCACAAATTAACCAGATGCTTGAAGATGGGATTATTGAGCACTCTAATAGTCCGTATGTTAATTCTTTGATCACGGTACCCAAAGCCGACGGAACAGTTCGTATTTGTTTAGACGCTCGTTTGGTTAACAGTAGGATTAGTTCAGATCAGCTGAAATCTATGTCAATAGAGGAATTAATGCAAACATTTGAGGGGAAGAAGTATTTCACTTGTGTAGATTTGAGTTCCAGTTTTTGGCAAGTGCCACTTATGTACGAAAATAGACCATTTACAGCTTTTAGTCATAAATATAACCTTTATCAATTTTGTAGAACACCTTATGGGTTAAAGAGTAGTTCAGCAGCTTTAATTAGGGCTCTAAACATCGCATTAGTGGATGACACAGGAGAGTTTGAAACCATTTACATTGATGATATGGTAATTAGTTCACGCAGTTTTGAGGAGCATCTACGTCATTTAGATATAGTTTTTCAGAAGTTAGATCAGGCAGGGTTCACTTTGAAGCTGTCTAAGTCGTCATTCTGTCAGTCAGAAGTGACATTTTTAGGTCATAGAGTGTCGAGTAGAGGTGTGACACCAGAGGAAAGTAGGGTTAGCATGTGTGGACAGTTGCAACAGGGCATCGTTATAGACACTGAGAAATATGCTAGTGGAGCAACATGATGACGTTAAGTTGAGGGAGCCACTTGCAAGGTTGGAAGCAGGTGACGCAGAAACATTTATGGTTTCCAAACGTATCGGCAAAACAGCATATGTGCTGGAGAATAGTGAGGGAAACAGATTATACGGGACGTATAATATACATAGTCTCCGAAAGTATGTGTCATAAAGTGAGTGTGTTTAGCTGGCGAGCCAGCCTATCAAATGAGTAAGTGTGGTATTTGGTGCGTGGGAAGATATGGTCATCCAGTCAGGCGTATCAGAAGTCACACAGGGGGGTAGTATGTAAGTAAATGAGAGTTTTTAAGGTACAGGGAAATATGACGGGATTGTAGGATGCTCTTGAGCACTAAAATGTCTCGATACACCAAGGCCAGAATTTGGTAGCGCTGGTGAATTCCCATTTGCCTCCAAGAGATGGGTGAGCGCTTGGACAGGGTATTTTTGCTTAAGGCGTCCACGAGGCAAAATATGGGCCATCAGAAGGCGAGACAGTCCTTCATGAAACTCATACATAACAACACACGTGATTTCTGTTTACGGCCTCGCCATGTAAGAGTTGTAAGTGTGTAATTTAAGGTAATTTGTACAAGGGTATTATTTGTGTGAGGAGAACTGGTCTGTGTTGAGAACTAGTATTAAGCAGAATATGGTCTACAGGAACTTAAGAAGACAGGGCGATTACGGCACAGAAATATTTGGTGTTATATGTAATGCGCATTTACTGTTTTTTTTCAGGAAATCAACATTAATGTCGTCTGTTATAAAGAGAGATTAAGTATTATGGTCACGATGCGCTGCCACAATAGTGTGATCGTGTGCTCAGTGATAAGTGGGATTAAATTTCACAATAAGGAAGGAACCTCCAGTGAAATTAGGAAGTTCTATGGTGATATACATATATCAGAACACCTTGATGCGTGTGATGTGACATCTCATATACATAGTGCTCACACAGTAATTATGTCTATTTTTCCAACATAGAGAAATTTGAGAGGCGGAAATATCCGTGGAACACTATTCTATATGAAAAACATTGGACTGGTTGCAAAGTGCAATCCATAGTGACAACAAACTTTGACGCAAAGTGCGTAAGGAAAAATTATGAGTGTATATATCTGTAATTTAGGGTGATTTCATTTATGTAATATGTATTTTGGATGGGGATTATTAACGTGTCTGGGATAATCGGATAATGGACCGTCGTCACGGTAAATCATCCGATGATCCGAGGCGAATATGTAACGTGTTTTACGAGGGTTTTTTATGCCACTGGCATAAGTCAGTAGGAAGCCATTCTATATTTATTTACGCGGCAAATTGTTCAGCCAAGAGAATTTTTCATGTTGATTTATTATTATTATTATTAACTTATTATTATTATTATTATTATGGTATTTTTTGGAGCATTTTATAAAATTATAAGCATACAGATAGGTTTTCTATGTCTTAGAAAACACTATCAAGCAAATTATTACGAACGACATTATCATAGAAAATTAGGTGATTACGGAATTTTACGGAGTTTCGTCAGTTAGTGTATTATGAGAGAGATGACTCATTTGGAATTCAGATACAGGCTTAGTCTTGTCAAGAAGCATTACGCAAGGCTGGGTTGCAGCGTCAAGAAAAGGCAGATGTATGGAACGGCAATCGACTTCACCCTCCCGCCGAGTGTGTATTGAGCCTAAGGAGGGGAGTATAGCGGGGTGTTCAGCCAATCAGTGGAGACCACGTAAGCTGAAAGTCGGCACTGGAGTGGGAAGCCGACGAGGGCATATATCGTTTGGCGCGCCGTGGAGTAAAGGACAATCTGTGTAAGACTTGACCAGTAAGGTTGCACGTGTGAGTCACTCCGATGTTCCGTGGAGTGGAGGACTATCTTTGTAAAACTTAACCAGTGTGGTTGTACGAGGTTTTGGCTCCGATGTTCGGACCATAGAGTTATCAAATCTACCAGTAAATCATCAAATATCGAAGAAGATGACGGCGTCCAGGAAACAGTGGGAAGCTTTCTTCAACATCCAGTACGAGGGAAATGCTTCGGCAATTTCCAGTGGTAAGCGCGAATGACGCAGACTTACTCAATCTCTCGTTTCTCTTTGTTTTAAATTCAGTATTTCAGTAACTTCATAGCTTGGGAATAAGAGTAAATCAGTAATTTATCCGACTCCGTTCTCACGTAATTCTCTATCGGTAATATTAAAATCGCAACGCTCCAATATATATATATATATATATATATATATATTAAACTTATTATTATTTTTAATTTTGCAATACTTGTCATATATAATAAATTCATTTCTTTTAACCATGCAATCTTTGCTTTCAGTAGGTAGCATTAGATATAGACCAATTCCTTCTCCTGATACAATTGTTGTTGGGTTAATGATCAAATCATACCACGATCTGAGTGAATAGAGTCTTGAAGGTGTTCTGCCAGAGCTAGACGTTGTTAAATACAAATTTAGATTTCAACATTGCGTTGAGGTCTTGGCGCCCATTAAAACAACATAGCTTAGGCAAAGGTCAACAGTTACATTTATCACCCAACAGTTAAGGTCCAGTCAAACCGTTTCAAGCTGATTGTAACCTAATTCAAACAACGAATACATGCTTCAGCTTTAGGCTGGATCACATACAGTAGCTACATTTTTAGCCGTAGTGAACTAGATAGTCGACTAATTATCCGGATGTGACGTCACAAGTCATGATCCAAAGCTGCTTATAACATTACAATCAAGTCTGTAGTAGCTAGTGAACAAAAGTGCTTGCTCGATTGTCGACTTGTACAAAGAATTTATAGATGTACCTAGTCTTTTGTCTTTGACTTTTACTCGAGAGCATTTTCCTAGATCTACGCCATTTATAGGACAAAACAATTTATTTTTAAATGTTTTCGTTTGCTTTTTTTTTTCTCTTGTTTTAAGTTTAGGTTTCGTGTCTGTTTTTGTTATGCTTTTATTTTGGTTTAATGTTTGTTTTTGGATTTGTTTTGGACTTTTTGTTATTGCTTTGTGTTTTCTTGGTTTTGGTCTTGCTTTTAATTTTGTTTCTGCTTTGTGTTCTTGGATTTGTGTTTGTTATTTTATGCTTTTCCTTTCGATTTTTGATTTCTTTTTCTTGTTTTATGTTTTTGTTTTTCCTTTCGTTTTTGCGTAGTGCAGCGTGCGAGGGGGATGAGGGAACTTTGAGCAAAATGAAATATAATTGAAGCAAAACTACACATTTTCGTGTAAAACGTTTAGTTTTACACGAGCATATCGAAATGTTATCGAATTATTAAATATAGAAGCACATAATTCAGTCGTTTGTCATCCATCCAAGGACTGGTTTTATTCAAAATAAAAGAAATCATCGAATTACGCATATTTATTATATGGCTCTGGAAGGGGGAAATTGATCCCATTAATCACTCTCCGTAGGTACGCCACTGCTGCGTTGCACTGCCTTCTTGCGTACTGGAATGTAAACCTTGTGCGTTTGAGAACACAAGTCAATGAAGGAGGCCATGCTTTAAGCACACATGTCCCAAAGCTCTGTAGTGCATAGTACATAGTGAGTAGTTGCTAGCAGCCAGTTAATACAGGGTCGTTATGTGTGTGCGCGCGAGTAAACCCGACAAGCTAAGCCGGCTGTGACTAGCACAGAACGCAGCCGTGCGTACCCGGTTCAGCCGGTGGTTGGCACGCACTTTCACACTTTTAACAAACATGTTCAATAATGTGTACTTACAGTGCTCATAGGCTATGCTGAAAATGTCCACCCTCTCATGTAACACACACCTGACATCTTCTGATGAAAGAATGTCTGTCAACTCTTTTATTATTTACGGAGCCTGTTTCTTTGAATCGTTTAGCGAGCCTCCTAATTATACTGGCATTAGGCACCGATCTTCCTGGAAACCAGATTCCAAATTGTCGTCTCGTTTCAGAACAAGATTTTCTGCTTTTCATATACGAATTATGGATAAACACACGTTGCGCAATGTGAATTGGTGTCTAGGCATGACCAACAATCACAGTAATCACAATACTCACTAAACGTGCTACACTAACGTCTAAGCTTTGCAGATACACGCCCATATGAATGACAAAGCACGTGTGAACTAACGATATGAGTCAGCGGAGCGCGCCACCAACGGCTGAACCGGGTACGCGCTGCCGCGATCTGCGCCAGACACAGCCGGCTTAGCTTGCCGTGTTTACTCGAGCGCACATATATAATGACCCTGCAGTTATCAAATTGAGCTTTGCTACACAGCCTTAGTTTCGTGGTCAAAAGATGTGTTCTATGTAAAATGATTGAAATGTATTTCTCTTTTTAACTTCAACGTGTTTTGCTTTTTATTTTTTAATATTCCTATTTGGATATGTTCAAGTGTTCTCTCCACACAGCACAAATACAAAAGTCTTGTTGGACTTTCTTTTCACCTGGATTATCTCTTCGATTAGATCGACTGCGTGGCGCAGAGGTATCGTTCCCACCTGCTGTGTCCGAGGTTGCAGGATCGAATACTGTCGCAGTCAGTTGGCATTTGAAGGTGCTTAAATACGAAGGAGCGGTGTCAGTATATTTACTGGCACGTTAAAGATCCCCTTCGGGACAAAATTCCGGCACCCTGGTGACTCTATAAAGCCGCTGTAGTTAACAGGGACGCAAAACCAACAACATTGTTATTATTATTATTATTCTTTTATCGCTTGCAATGGAAGAAACCGTAATGTCAAAATATAGGACTTATCAGCGTGAAGTCAGTTAGTATCGATAATAGTCTGCTCTGAGAACAAGCGGTGGCCATTTTGTACAACATCTACATTTCTTTATCATGCACGAAGATCTTCGTGTTAGTTGTATTATTTCAAACAGCTATCCTATATCATAAAACAAGGTGTTCAGTAATGGACATATAGCCTACTTTCTTCTAAATGTATTGGTAGTTCATTGTTCTTATCAAGGAGTAGCCTTGGCTATAATTAAATATTGTTTGTAGTAGCTTGTTGTAATACAACGTGGTGTATTATACGTTGTTTGCTTGTGTTTTTAGGGGCGGAACAGTGAGATTATCTGCCCCATTGTTAGGCATAATATACTATATGCTGTATACTATGCTAAATATTTTTCTCAAGAATTTTGGCACACAATGAGCACACAGTTTTCGAAATTTCAGTTATCAAAATCAATTTCATGAAGAATTGATCTTTAATTTTCGGAAAATTTGTAGAAAGATCAGTTAGTGTAAACCTATGGTTTACCTTGACGCGTTTTTCAATTGCACGAACCAGTCTTCATTAACCAACGATGGACGCCCACTTTGTCCATCATCGTGCACTTGATCACGCCCTTCATTGAACTGTTGGACCTATCTCCTTATCATTGACTCACTCGTCGCATTTACTCCGTACACCTTGCAAATCTGTCGATGAATGTCGACTGTTATAGTGTTCTTCGCAATCAGAAAACGAATGACAGATCTAATCTCACAAGCGGCGGGATTTTCAATCAACTTCGCCATTCTAACCAAGCACTATAAAGCGTAATCAACAGACAGCGATCGTAAAATCTCCTTATCCTTGACTCAGATCAACTAGCGCGCATGCGCTGATTTGCGATTGCAGCGAAGTTGGGGCAACGTATTAAAACGGAACTTAATTTCTGGACATGCCTAGTTTTTTATACGAGGAGCAAAAATTACACTCGGAACACTTTGGCACGAAATAAAATATGAGAAAACAATGTACACAAGTGCTCGGACTGCAAGATATGCTCCTCGTACAATGTTTCGTCATTTGTATCGAGACAAAGTGTTGGGAGTGCAAGATATGTTCCTCGTACAGTATAAGACCATAAGTCAGTAAGTTTATGAACTATGTTTAGAGGAACTTTTATCCTCTTTTGTTGCACTTTGACTCTTCTGTAAATGTCTCTAAGACCTGCAGTAGTTAAAAGGGACGTAAAACCAATAACATTATTATTATTATTATTATCTGTAAATATTGGAACATTTCTCTTCGAACGTCCTGTATAGTAATATATATATATATATATATATATTTAACCTGGCTCCGAAACTCGTATTTCGTCTAAACCTGCACTATGCCAATTTCAGCTGTTATCTCCTATGGATTTGTCTGACCTTGATTATGAGAATTGCTTTGGTAATGAATTATGATATTGAAGTATTAATTCGAATTAACACACGAGTAGTTTTTTTTTCTAAAATTCCGACAATTAGTTTTAAAACTAACGCTGAAAATATTCAAAATTTTCAAAATATAATTTTTCGTCATATTAAGCTATGGTTCCTTAGCTTTCTGACGGTAAATATATTTTCTTCAGTGCTCATTTTTAAGACTACTTTCCTTCATCCGTGCGCCCTATTGAGCAGGGAGAACTGACTCCAGACAACATCGTGCATGTTAAGCTGCATAATCACAGGATTCCTGGAACCAGGTAGAAGTGTATGTCGAAAGTATTTTGCACCAAAAGGAGATGGACTTGGATGCTTATAACTTATGAGCGATAATAAAGAAGAATTGAAGAAGCATAAGAGTATTCACTTTCGACGCCACCCTGAAGTACGGTTCCGGGGCGGAGACACACGTCGTGGGAGAAGTGTGTGTGGTTTTTAGTGGGTAAGAATCTCACACCCTTGTGGAGCGTGGACCCCTACAAGCGTATCAGGTAAGATTTCCACATTCCCTCGTAAAATAAAGTAAAAATAAGTAAACCCTGAATATAGATTTTTAATTTTTCAATTTTTCATGGGATTTCTCTCTAGATTCTTAGTTTTCTCTCTATTCGACAATAGCCATAAAAAGCATTTTTAACACTAGAACGGTAGCGCTAATTGCAACATTGTTATCGGTAGCGCTTCGGCGAAGACTACGATTCTACAAACTGATAATAAATATGCTGCTCAAAAAAATTAAAGCACCACTTTTTTCAAAGGCCACCAAATTTTGAAATGTTGACCGCACAAGCTCGAAATCTCAGTATGACGTTTGTCCTGACGCTTACCAAGCATATGCTTCAGCACAACTCCCCAATTTGAGTAGTTTCGGGGTAGCGCCCCCAAAACTAGCCCATTTTGGAAAACCGCAAATTGAAGTTTGCGAAAAACGCTGTAGGACTTGTCGCAGGTTGCCAAACCAGTCGAAAATGAATGAGTATTGCTCTTAAAGGTTCGACAGACACGTTGAAATCGTTACATTTGACGTTTGGGCATTTCCAACCCCCTTCATCATCCCCTAAACACAGACTACCATTGGTGGCATCTGAGAAGGTACCGGGTGTGTTTAACCACCTGAAAACCTGCAAACCGTCCTCAGTTGCTGATTGCAGTAAGTTCTTAAGGCCTCTGGCAATGTACCCCCCCCCCCTCCCCCCTCCTAACACCCTCAACTGGCATGGGACCAAACCACTCCGTCTCGATTTAACCCTAAGGAAGGTTTTAATCGAGATGTTTATCAGTGCTGCGAATGGGGAGATCTTCCCCTCATGTTTCAAAAAACGAGCTGTGTCTCTGTCACCACCCCTTCTTCTGGTTGCCCATTCATGGGCGTGCTTACTAGAGGCGGTTAACTTGTTTGAAATCTTTTTGGTCTCGTTCCCCACCCTACCGATGAATTTCCATCCAACCCGCTGTTTTGGGCTCGATTGCAGGCCATAAGCTTCATTTTCATCCAACTCTGAAAACTCTGCCATGACGCGTTACGCTTCCAGACAGGGAGGGTTGAGGGTGCAAAAATTTCAAGTTTGGGGAATGGAATGTCAATCAACGATCGGAAGGGGTTGATTTCGTGTCACCACTACTTCCAAGGACCTTTACAGCCCTTTCAGCAATTTAGACCTCGTTTCAGCCCTTAAAAAGGGCCTGATTCGAAATATCATACAAACGGGGGTACCAGGAGAAGGGGTGGTGACAGAGGCACAGCTCCCTTTTTGAAACGTTAGGGGAAGATCCCCCCATTCGCAGCAGTGATAAACATCTCGATTAAAACCTTCCTTAGGGTTGAATCGAGACGGGGTGGTTTGGTCCCATACCAGTTGAGGGTGTTAGGGGGGGGGGGGGAAGGGGGGGGGGGGTTGAACATTGCCGGAGGCCTTAAGAACTTACTGCAATCAGCAACTGAAGACGGTGTTCAGGTTTTCAGGTGGTTAAATACATCCGGTACCTTCTCAGACACCCCAATGGCAGTCCATGTTTAGGGGATGATGAAGGGGGTTGAAAATGCCCAAACGTCAAATGTAACGGTTTCAGCGTGTTTGTGGAACTGCTTTGGCAACCTGAGACAAGTCCTACAGCGTTTTTCGCAAACTTCAATTTGTGGTTTTCGAAAATGGTCTGGTTTTGGGGGTGCTACCCCGAACTACACAAGTTGGGGAGTTGTGCTGAAGCGTATGCTTGGTAGGCGTCAGGACAAACGTCATACTGAGATTTAGAGCTTGTGCGGTCAACTTATCAAAATTTGGTGGCCTTCGAAAAAAGTAGTGCTTTAATTTTTTTGAGCAGTTTAGACTACAACTTACGTCGACTTTTATCTCACTCTCTAAGCTAGCAGAATGGAGACTAATCTTGATTAATTTTGTTTGATTTCTGTTATTTTATATTTGTTGGATTTGGAGTAATTTATATTGATTTATTTATTCTTTTAGAATTTTTGAGCTGGCTTTTATTAATTTTGACTAATTGTGATTGTTGTCCTTTTAGATTTTGATTTGTTCTCTTTTTGGACTTTTTGAGCTAATTCTGATTGTTCGTTTTTGTATTTTGACAAATTTTGATTTTTGTATTTTTTAAGATTTTAAGTGCGGTTCGGTATCTTTCGTTCTTTTTACATTTTTGATTTTTTGACAAATTTTGAAAAATTTTGATTGTTTTCTTGGATTTTATGGATTTTGACTAATTTTGATCTTTTGTGCTTTTAATTTAAATTTTTATTTTTATTTTGACTATTTTGCTTTGTATTTTAGGACTGCCAAACACTGGTGGGGATTGGACAAAAGGGAGAAGTGGGAGAAGCAGAAGTGTATCCCGATTTCGTCACTGAGACGAACGCTACCATTCTAGGGTTAAGAAAGCAAAACGGGCCTTGCAGGGTCGGAGCTTGCCTCGCCCTAAAACCAAAACTGCCACCATTTCCTCAGCTAGTGGAAAAATCTTTGATTTCAGTTTCTTGCTAAAATACATTTTCTTAATATAAAAACTTTCTCTTTTCCCCGCAACTTTTCAAGATGCAAAGCTGAAAGTTTTAGAAGTAATTCCTCCTTATATGTGTTATATTTTGTCACAGGCGTTTTTCAAAATTTGGTTTAATTTTGCCTGATGGAAATGTTAATGAAAATGCTGTTAAACTTACGCAATTTTTTATTAAATTCAAGAAAAATCAAACTGTTATATTTACAAAAAGCCTGTGTTGGCTGTCATGAAGAAACCATTCAAGTCAGAACAAAAGAGCATCAAGGAACAACCCTGAAAATATGCAATTAGTTCCTGAGAAAACAGTAATAATTTGAAAATTAACATGGACAGCTTAGGGCATCGCGGCTCCACTTAAAAGTAAGTGATTATTTTCTTTGCACATCTTAAACTACACACAAAGAAAATCTCAACCTAGCCATCCATATCAATGAAAAGTGTCAAAACAACTGGCTAAAAGAAATCTGTGAAGATATAAATGATTGGCTGTCATGAAGAAACCATTCAAGACAGAACAAAATTCAGAACTTTAATTCACAAACACAAATCTTCTGAGAAGCCCATCCGACAAAATACAGGATGGACAGAACAGCGTAAAAGGGAACACAGAGAGAGAATGAAGATATATTAGGAAGGGAAGAAGGAAAAGTGCTAATAAGTTCAAACGCGCTTCTTATTTGGGCACAACGAGTAAAAAAAGAACACTACTCTACATATTTTTGATGTAAGTTATATGCTATAATAAATTAAAAGAAAGGCGTACTGTATATTAATTAACTACATAATTAACTAATCTGAATGTTACTTACGGCACGTCAAGCTTCTCGGTTCTCAATAATCTGGAGTATGCCAAGTGGAGAATTTATATCGCCGAGGATCATGGATGACACATGTCGTACATAAGTCATGCGCTCCCCTGTCTTTCAAACTTGCGGCTGTCATTGTAGCTACCACACGCTATAAGTCGTGCTTGATCAAAGAGCAATGGCTCCTCCTAGTTCTAATTTTATTAAAAAATATTAGTCAACTGTGTTGTTTGAAGGTCAGGGAATTATTGACAAATCTTAAGACCTCACAACTAGTTTCATGTGAACCTGGTTGTGATAGCTGTTTTAAAGAGCAAGAACATCGACGTCATCTGCCCAGAAACGCTAACATTGTTCAAATATTAGGGGAATCATATTAATATTAATATTCGTTATTAATTATCTTAGAATCGAAAATTTATGTTTTTCAGTCAGTCAACATGATTGTACCCATTGTGATGGATTATTCCTAACCATGAACAAAATTACATGAGATTAATAACTACAAATCAATCTCATGTAAAGGGGTTATTCCCTAAGCCTGAAAATCCAGGCACGTCTGGCTGGCAATAACCGTCAGTTTGAATACTGACACCAACTCGTACCTACCCATGATTAAGGCTGCTGCAATGACAGCCGAAACGTCGGGAAACAATCACCAATACATGACGCGGCTCCATACTGTAAGCCTAGATGATAATTAAATTATGTATACATTATTATTTTTCATTTATTATTCCTTCATTCAATGATATTTTCAAATGATCTACTAATTTATTTATTTATTCAATCATGTAGTTTATTTCATTGTATTATTTATTTAATTTTAATTATAATTTTATAATTCATTAATTTTTAAATTTTTAAACTGTTTAGTTAATTTTTAAATTGTTTATTTTTAAGATTATTAATTTTTGATTTTTAATTTTTAATTCTTAATTTTTAATTATTAATTATTAATTTTTTAATTTTATTTTTTATGTTTTATTTTTTATTTTTAATTTTTAATTTGATGTTATAATTTTTAATTTTATTTTTTATTTTTATTTTTATTTTTATTTTTATTTTAATTTTTATTTTTATTTTTATTTTTATTTTTATTTTTATTTTTATTTTTATTTTTATTTTTATTTTTATTTTTATTTTTATTTTTATTTTTATTTTTATTTTTATTTTTATTTTTATTTTTATTTTTATTTTTATTTTTATTTTTATTTTTATATTTATTTTTATTTTTATTTTTATTTTTTTTATGTTGATGTTGATTTTAATTTTAGGAGACAGCCATGGCCTTCAGTTAGGAACCATGCCAGAATTTGCCGGGATTAGAAGCGTGAAACCACGGAAAACCACTTCTGAGATGGCTGAGGGGTAGATCTCAGTTTTGCCTCACGAGGCTAAGTGTACCCCGTTCCGGCCCTCAGAATAGAGTTAAATTTCTTGGTAGATATGGGAATCAACCCGGACCTCAGCGTTTCGAGGTGGAATACAGGATTCTTATTAAACGACTAAAGCACAGAGTTGTTGGTCGTTGTTTCTACTCACAGGTGTCACACAAACTGTTGATTAGTTCCTAAGAAAACAATACTGTAATTTAATCATTTAAGACCATTTAGGCAGCTCCAGAAAAAAAAGTATTTTACTAAAATTTCACACACTGAATATGGCCCTTTTAGGTACCATCCAAGCATTTGCCTGGAACAGAAGTGGAGGTTATACACAGATGTGGTCATTTTATTAGAAACATGTGCTATACTAGTTTTCCAAACAGGGACATTACATATGTAGCAGTTTGGTGACGATTCGTTTTCATACCGGTATAGGTTATCTTAAAGTAAATGGATTCTTTGATTTTACGAGGGAAGTAAAGAAAGTAAATTTAGTCATTTTATTGCTCGAGCTGATGGTACACCAGGTAACAAACAATCGCCATAACCCGTGGCTGGTCGAACGACGGAAGGATCGTCAGTGGAAGTAGAGGAGCAGGGAGGGTTCTGCTTCAAATACCGTTATTTATGCAAATGAGGGGGGCGTGTCAAGGTCAATGACCTTGAGGTTGGTCATGATCAATGACCTTAAGGTAGGTCATTGACCCCAAGGTCGCCGGGACCCCGGAAGGTAAACAAACCTTGGAGGGTCCAGGAACCGGCTTGAGGGGGTGTGGGTGGAGGGGTGGGGGAGGGGGGAGGGGGAGGGGAGGTAAGGGTGGGGGAGGGGGGAGGGAAGGGTGGGGTGGGGGACGAGGGGATGAGGGGAAGGATGGAAGAGGATCTGCACGAGACCCTCCTCGACCCAGTCTCTCTGTTGGACTGAGCGCCTTCTCTGTTATTGTCTTGTGCTATATAGCTTTGTTTTGTACTTGATGAGATCCGAGTGTAGCCGAAGGTTTCCGAATCTTTGTCGGTGAATGAATCGTCAGATTTGAACGGTCAACTGGCGTGTGTGTGACGTCATAGCAGATTACGGGATGTGGGGTAGGTCATGGTTGGAAGTGTTCTTAATGGGAAAACATGAATGGAGATGGATGGTGGTGGTTGTTGAAACCTGACGTGGTAGGTTGGTTAGGTGTGAATGGATCTGAGAGACAAACAAAATGGGGTTGAAAGCGCTCAATGGTAAACAAACATCGATGGTATCTGGAGTAGTGAATGGATTTGAGAGAGAGGGGGAATGAACTGGTTGTTGAATGTGCTCAATGGTAAACAAACATCAATGAATCTGGAGTAGTATTTCCTGTAAATGGTAGGGTGTGTGAGGATACAAAACGCATGGCATGTTGGTTCGGCCAGCTCGACATGAAATAAAAACAAGAAGGCGTACACCAGATCTGATTTATTAATCCATGTGGCATTAAAACTATTTTTTTCCGGTAGCTTCTTCTTCCGCTTCCTCTTCATTTTCGCTGTCACTTTCATTTTCCTCCTCCATCATCATCATCATGCGGACGAAAAACTCCGCCTATCAATGTCTATCAATGTCATTAGAATACCCAATCTAGCGGCGAGGATATAAACTGTCTTGATGTTTGTGTCAGGGAAAACCAAAGTACACAGAAGAAAACCTCCTAAGTTATGGAGGCACACTCCTTGCACTTCTCTGCATCAATGATTAAATGACAGGCAGAAGGTAGGAAATAATGGGAAAAGAAGACTAGCCTCTTGCAGAAGGAGGAAATCAGAAAAGATGTGGCAAGGGCCTTGGATACTCTAATACTGTTGGAGTTGGAAGAGAACAAGAGTTGGCCAAGCGAGGTTGACAGGAAAGAAGACAGAGAGGAGCTTGACACAAGTAAGTGGAAGCAATGCTGAACTCGGCTGTCACCTCTGTAGTTGTAAAACCCACGTTCTGCTATATGTAAGCTTTTGGAAGCTGAGTTTAAAAAATGTTTTGCAAGAAGAGAATAATACTGTTAATTTTGTTATCCTTAATTCAACCTTCTTGATTACTCATGCTTCAAAGATCCTGTCCAGAATGATTTACAAGAGGATTGAAAGCCAGATAGAAACGGAGTTGGGTGAAGACCAGTTTGGTTTCAGGAGAATTGTAGGAACAAGGGAAGCTGTACTAAGTCTTAGGCTGATTTTAGAAGGTAGAATAAGGAAAGATAAGAGAACGTTCATGGCTTTTGTAGACGTAGATAAAGTTGATTGGACTAAATTGTTTGACATTTTGAAATCAATTGGAATAAAGTACAGGGATAGGAGGGTGATATACAATCTGTACAGAAACCAGACAGCAGTCATTCGAGTTGAAGGACATGAGAGAGAAGCTGGTATTCAGAAAGGATTTAAGGCGAGGCTGCAACTTATCACCCATACTTTTCAATCTTTACTTTACATTACATTGAACAAGCAATGAAGGAAACTCTGAAAGCCCTTTTGACAATAGACTGGTATCAAGATTGATGATGTAGGCTATTAACTTTTATTTTTGTTAAAGCAGTATGTTTTGGTAATACAATGGAAGCCGTTATATTTGACAACGGCAATAAATTTAGCGTGTCTCCAACCGGTAATACAATGCGCATTAAATTACAATAAATTGGTCTTGTTTCTTAAGTCGGACAGAGAGAAAAAAAAGTTGTTTGTTCCAAACATTGTCTGAATACTAAGTAGGTTGCAATACACTGTATTTTAAAATCGTCAACATGTGTGCTTATGTAAGATAAAATGTAAGTATTACAAGGTTAAAGCGCAGCATTAGGGCATGGGACCAAGCTCTCTGCTGACTCGGTAGACGCGTGGGTTCGAGTCCCACCGTCGGCCGTCCTTGAAATGGTTTTCCGTGGTTTCCCATTTTCAACACCAGGCAAATGCTAGGACGGTACCTTCTGATAGGCCACGGCCGATTCCTTCCACATCCTTGTCCAGTTTCATTCATCTTCATCCATTCCATCCCGACGCGCAGGTCGCCCACGGGCGTCGAATAGAAAGACCTGCACTCGGCCTCTGAGGAGGCCACACGACAAAAAAAACTAGCTATGAAATTAAATTAAAAGTTTGGCAGGAGGAGTTAATGAGTGATGAAACTAATGGTAGGTAATGAATAATGATTGTGCGACCTCTGGAGAGGCCAAGTGCATGTCTTTCTAGTTAACGCCCGTGGGCGACTTAAGCGTTATTATGAGGATGAAGTGATGATAAAGACGGTACATACACCCAATCCCGGACCGCAGGAATTAACTCTAGGTGATTACAATCCCTGAATAATGATTGTGTGGTCTCTGGAGAGGTTGAGTGCAGGTCTTTCTAGTTGATGTCTGCGGGCGACCTGCACGTTATTATGAAGATGAAGTGATGATGAAGGCAACACATACACCCAACCTCGGAGCCTCAGGAATTAACCTCAGGAGATTAAAATCCCGGATGGCTTGGTTGAGAATCGAACCCGGGGACATTTTGGGTCAATGCCTAGCACGCTAACCATTTAGTTACAGAGCTTGGCATGATGGGTAATCAACCTCATAAGAGACAAAACTAATGCTGAATGGAACTGGGTAAGGATGCAACCGCGGTTTGTTAGAAGTTATCATCACAGCATTTGCCTGGAGTTGAAAATGGGGAACCACAGAAAGCCATTTCAAGGACAGTTGACGGTGGATACTCGAACCCACACATGAACAAGTGTTGAAGAAAGTACTATTTGCATACAATTTGCATTCTCGACTAGTACAAGTTATTACACAAAGGCTACACCCGGCTAAGTTTATACAACCTTAACACCTATCTAAGTGTTCAAAGCTACTTGACCTCAATTTGACAAACGCTATTAACATTAACAGCAATAGTGCTAGCCACTTGCAGTCAGTCTGCGAGTAAGTTTGACATTGCATTTAAACAACAGTGTAATAATTAACTTGACTGCTTATTGCAAGACAAGAAAAGACTTAATGTTTTGTTCCAATTACCAATCAAATCACGCAGTGATCTTATTCCAGATCACAACTTTTAGTTGCAATAAAACTTTTTTTCACAACAGCAGTGCCAACTCGCAAATTAATTGAACATGTTTGATGTTCACCAACGTTCCTTTGTACAACTATGTGTATAGCTGTGTAGCTCAACTATACTGTTCTTGGCTGCTGTTAGGCTTTGAACTGGAGGGTCCTGGGTTAGATTTTTGGGAGGTCTGTGGGGATTGTATTTTTTTGGTGGTTAATTCCCCTGGCTTGGGGACTGGGTGTTTGTGTTGTCTTAATTAAAAATATATATTCCGGTCCCATGGTTAATTGGTTAGCGTTCTAGGCTTTGATTTAATTTTTTAGCCAGGTATCAATTTAAAAAAATGAATATTACTTACATGAAAATGTCTAGAGACGAATCCCAATTGTTGCATTCTTCTTCATCAGCATCGATAAAACTCTCCTGATCAGACATAGCAGTGAATGACAATTCTTTGTAAAGTAGCAGGTTCATTTATACTAAATATGGAGGTCATCCAGTTACTGACAAAGCGGACAAACCGGGGCGTTGCCTCTGATTGTAAGGGTATATAAGCCGTAACATTATTGTTGTTAGCCAGAGAAGTCCACGAGTTTGTAGTATACACATCGCTTTGCTGCAAAGATCTTCTATCAGGTAATATTGAACACAGTACTTTTAGTATCTCTAACTGTCGATGGTTACACAGTTGACCTCAAACATTTATCAAGTGGATAATAATAATATCAAATGGGTATATAAAACTATTATTGCAACTAACAGTCATTACCAGGTTTGACGTCAGTTAAAAGAGGTATTACCTTATCTCGCTCTATCCAACTGATTACTGGGAACTAAGCGCTTTTAGGAGACTGCTCGTCTTAGCAAATAAGTTTTGTATACACATTTGATGGTTTAGTCTACAGATCAGGGTTTGAGTTCTCTCTGTGGTTAACAGCCGTGAGGCTGGTTGGCAGCAGCTCGACATTCTTCCCGTCTCTCAGTCTTCCTCTTCAGTTCACAGTATGAGCCACAACCCATATCTTGCAGTATTTGAGTCATGTACTCCAGTCTGGGTCTTCCTCTACAATTCTTGCCGTCTACTGTTCCCTCGATTATAAGCTTAATCAGTCCATTGTGTCGCAGTATGTGGCCCACGAGGTGATTCCTTCTTCTTTTTAAATATTTAAGGAAGCATCTTCTCTCTCCCACTCTTCTAAAGACTTCCTCATTTGTGACCATTTCTTTCCAACTGATTTTCATAATCCTTCTATAGCACCAGGTTTCAAATGCCAGTAGTCTTTTCCTCTCTCTCCTATTGTCCAAGATTCGCTGCCATATAGCGCGACGCTCCATACATAGGTCTTCAACATTAGTTTCCTCACATCAAGACTGATGTTCCTTGCAGTAAATAGGTTCTTCTTTTTATAGAAAGCGTTCTTGGCTTGGGCAATCCTACTTAATATCTCTCTGCTGCTTCTTCCATCATTCGTTATTTTACTTCCCAGATAATTAAACTCATTCACTTCTTGTATCTTTTCATTTCTTAACTCTATTGATGTCTGGTTTTCGCCATTTCTACTGCAGACCAATATTTTTGTTTTATTTGTATTTATTCTCATATTAAATTCTTCCTCCATTATTTTGTCCATCTTGCTCAGGATCTTTTGTAAGTTTGAGTTAATGTGCTAATAAATAAAGGTGGAGGGTACCTGAACCTTTTTAATAGTTTACCTAAACACTTTATAATTAACTTTCAGAACCAATATGTCTGCTATAACAGTTGCGGATTCCATTGGCAGAGCAACCGGCCTGGAGACTAAACGTTTACAGAACCTGCCAGTTAACGAGTCCTATTTGGTGACAGCTGTTCGCAGGGTAAAAACGAAATATGGGGGAAGAATAGTTTGTGAACTAGAAGATTTCGCTGTCTTCTTACCTGCGAGGTTCATGGAACTCGACGACGAAGCTGTAAATGACCTCAACAAAGGAACCATCTACCTAAAATATTTGGGACTGGAAAATAAAAGATGTTTGGTAGAATTTATTGAAGAATCAAATAAAATTTAAAATTTGTTAATGTTAAAACAGAATTTGCAGAGACAATAAACTTTGTTTGTTTTCATTCTCTGCAAACTGTTCAGTGATTTGCTGTTTTTGTAGTAAATGTAATTACTGTAAGTGTCATGATGTCAGCATCAGAACTTAGTTGGCAGGACGTGGATAGTTGCTTTTATAATAAGTTATGTAGCTTTAAAATTAATAATGATGCTAAATTTTTAGACCCAAATGAATTTTTTAACGCTAGCTACAACATTTTTCAAAATAAAATGCAAGACTGTTTAAGAGAACATGTAGCGTTAAAGATTAACGCTGAGTTATTATGTGATTTTGTTATTTTAAAACAAGGTGTTGAAATAACAAAACCGATTTATTTACATACGAAAATGTGTGAATTGTACCGCACTGATAATATACACAGTTGGTATAGTAAAAACATTGTTGATAAGCTCATGACGCGCTTTGCCGAGTTTCAAGAATTGGAAAGTGGTAAATCGCTGGAAGCTATCAACCATTTTAAAATTAATGTATGCACCTTTGATCCCATGAACAGTGGTTCAGCTCATGTTAATTTACCTAAACAGTTGGAAAAACATCACGCAGTCATCAATGTGGATAATAATGACGTTTTTTGCTTTGTTTGGTCCTTGGCTGCTGGGTTAAGTCCTGCAACTGAAAATGTTCACAGAATGGGAAAATATCACCAGAAATTTATGGAATTAATGATCAGTCTAAATTTAGCAGACATAGAATTCCCAATGGACCTCAACGCCATTTCTCGTTTTGAATCTAAAAATCCGCTTTACTCCATTAATGTATACGGAGTTGAAAGGGACAAAGTTATTGGTCCATTGTATGTGACAAAGGGAAAAAAAGAAAAGCATTTTAATTTACTGTACATTGAAGGGGAATTGTGCAACCATTATTGTTATATCAAAGATCTTTCTAGACTAGTTCGTTCACAAGTTACAAAAAAAATAGGGTATACTTATGTGATCGCTGTTTGCAATATTTTACTAGCAATCAAAAGTTGGCAGCACATATTATTGATTGCATCACACAACCAGCGGTAAAAATTACATTTCCAGAAAAGGATAAAGCCAGTATGAAATTTCAAAATGTGTCTCGTCAAGAACCGCTTCCATTTACAGTATATGCAGATTTTGAATGTTTAACCACACCCATTGACACATGTAAACCAGATCCGACACGTCCGTACACTCAACAAGTACAGCAACATGTGCCATTCAGTTGTGCCCTAAACGTGATTTGTTCATACGACCCTTCACTTTCATACTTCAAATCTTATCGCGATGCAGATGCTGCTGCTTGGTTTTTAAATGAATTGGACGCCTTGGCAGATCGGGTGTACAATATCCTGCAAAATCCAATTCCGCTTCAAATGTCGGACGCAGACGAGGCGGTTTTTGCAACAGCAACCACTTGTCACATTTGTCAAAAACCAATAGCACCTTGTGACACGCCAGTGAGAGACCATAATCGGTACACTGGAAAATTTAGAGGAGCGGCTCATAGTGTATGTAATTTGGCATATAAAATAGCACGCTATATTTCTTGTTTCTTACACAACATGTCTCGGTATGACAGCCATTTAATTATTAAGGAATTTGCTAACCTTGAAAACCAAAAGTTTAATTTAATTCCACAAAATCATGAAAATTTTATTTCGTTTTCGAAATGGCGAAATGGAATCAGTATACGATTTTTAGATTCGTATAGATTCCTCGCATCATCATTGGATGCGCTTGTTCAAGGGCTTCACCCAAACAATTTGCATTTTGTACGTCAACACTTTACTGATGTCAAACAATTTGAATTATGCATTCGAAAAGGGGTGTTTCCCTATAATTATGTAAACAATTGGGCATGTTTACAGGAAACTGCACTCCCTTCAAAGGACAAATTTTGCAATGACTTAACAAAAAGTCATATTTCTGAAGAAGACTATTTACACGCCCAAAAAGTATGGAACGTGTTCAATATATCAAGTTTTGGGCGAGTATGCTGATTTATACCTCAAAATTGATACACTACTTTTGACAGACGTGTTTGAACACTTTCGCAAACCGTGTCTTGAAATCTACAATCTAGATCCAGCCCATTACTACACCCTTGCCGGATATAGTTGGGACTGTATGTTGAAGGTGACTGAAATAGAACTGGAACTTTTAACAGACATCGACATGTTACTCTTTTTTGAACGTGGAATACGTGGTGGTCTTGTTTCGCTTGTGCAAAAGCACGCCAAAGCAAATAATCCATATATGGATACATACAAACCAAACCAACCTACAACATACCTCACCTACCTAGATTGTAACAATTTATACGGATATGCTATGGAAAAACCTCTTCCATATCAAAATTTTCGATGGCTGACTTCAGATGAAGTTTCAAATTTTAATTTAAAAGATGTGTTGAGCAATGACACGCGTGGCTACGTTCTAGAGGTCGACTTATTATATCCCTGTGAGATACACAATGATCATTCTGATCTACCATTTTGTGTTGAAAAATTACAACCTCCCAGTTCACGTTCCAACAATAAAAAGTTGCTGGCAACGTTAAATTCAAAAAATCGGTACGTCATACACATTGAAAATGTAATGCAATGTTTGAAACATGGTTTGAAACTGCAATCCATTCACCGCATTATTTGCTTTGACCAAAAACCATGGTTACAACCGTACATGCAATTGAATACTCATCATCGGCAGCACGCCAAGACCACATTTGAATCAAATTTTTATAAATTAATGAACAATGCGTGCTACGGTAAATCAATGGAAAATATTCGAAATCATAGAACTATTCATTTGGTAAACCACTGGGACGGTCGATATGGCGCACGAAAATATATAGCTATGCCTAATTTCCATTCTGTACGAGTTATTGAAACTGATTTAGTAACCATTGAATTGTCAAAGACAGAAATCATTTATAACAAACCAATTTACTTGGGAATGGTAATACTTGACTTTTCAAAATGTGTAATGTATCAATTTCATTATGAGTTTGCCAAACAAAAGTTTGGAGATGTAAAATTACTGTATATGGATACAGACAGTCTTATTTATCAAACCAATAAGATAGATGTTTACTCAGTGATGAGAGAACATCCAAATTACTTTGATACCTCAAACTATGAGGTTAACAATATGTTTGGCATAATTCCCATGAATAAAAAAATAGGTCTATTTAAGGATGAGTGCGCCGGTGATGTTATGACAGAATTTGTGGCTTTGGCGCCGAAAATGTACGCATTTTCAACACAAAAGAATAAAGGTCAATGCAAAGCGAAGGGTGTTCTTCGTAGCGTCACACAATTCCTCAATGTTGAGGAATATCGATGTGTACTCTACGCAAACACCTCTCGCTTATACCAGCAAACACGCATTCTTTCAAAGAACTATAATATTTTTACAGTAAATCAAAATAAAACATCGCTGACAACATATGACAATAAACGTCTGTGGGATGGTGTAAATAGCTTGCCTTTTGGACATTTCCACACCTAGTAAAAAAGAACACATTTTCATTTTCAATTCTTTTTATTAAAATTGTATGTTTTTTACAAGAAGAAAACTAAACCATATTTTGTGTATACTATGAACTGGTGGACTGACTCTCAAATAAATACTTCACAATATTTGATTCATGTTGATTACTTTGTCCTCTTCCTCACTAATCCACCACCAATCATTAGCTTTGACTTCATCGCTCCTGCTACAATCAAGGCTGCAATCTTCTCACCAATAGAAGCTGTAGATGACATCACACGCTGCATGGCCTTTCTTAGAAGAATGCGGTCTGCAACTCGACGTACTTCTATATTCTTGTTGTTGTAAGCAATGTCATGATCTCTACACGCTGCATCCAATATGTTGATTCCAGAATTCCCTTGTGCTAGACGTTGGCTTAGTTTAGTTCCAGGTCCACAAAATTGATAGCCAGGAATATGCAGTTCAATGGGAAGCCGATCAATGGCCTTGTTAACTAGACCATGACCAGCAAAGGTCTGGCATATCTTTTTCAAGCGTTGTCTTACTTTTTGGTGCTGGCGATACTGCCGCTGCTGTCTCTTCTTCCTCTTCTTCATCACACCCATGAAATGACGAAGCAAAGTCTTTACAGGACGGTATATTTGTATGCCCGTGGTACAATTTGATGAGCTGACACGTTCCACACTGTTTAATGGAGGGCATTTTAGTGATAGACACTTGCTGGTGATGATTAAAGTCAGTGCATGGTTGTAGTTAGCGCAGACCAGGATCTCTGGTCCACTCACTAGGTACACTGTGCCAAATATTTTTCACCGCGTTTGAAGCAACATAAAAACGGAACGCCTTGGGCAAAGCGTTCAATTCCTCATCTGTGAAACTGTCTAGCTTCATTTTGCAGGCGAAAAACTTGACAATAGCTCGCTCTGTGGGGTTGGCGTCCAAACCTTCAATTGCAGCCATAATTCTACACATCCGCACTGATCGCTGGTATGTCTCACACTGTAGCCGACGTTACAGCGCTTTACACTCAACATGCAAGTTTTGACATGCTTTGCGAGCTAGCCAATCAAAAAGCTTCCAAACATTTTGAAGTGTTTTATTTTGTAGAGGTTCATCAGGCACGGACAGGTTGTACAGTGCAGGACATCCCAGATCATGAAGGTCAACTAGTTGACAAGTTGAATTAACATACTGACGCAACCATTCCTTTTTTCGCTTCCCTTTACAAAGACAAGGTCAGCGCCAAACAAGTGAGCTTTCAGAACAAGTGATAGATGATGGTAAGGAATGTCACCTTCTTTCCAGACTAGTCCCAAATTGCGTTGCAACCACTCTGTTTGTCTTCTGTCCTCGTCTGACTGCAAATGCAATGGAAACGGTGGTTCAAAGATAAAACTGGTTACTCTTGGTGCCCACATGGTTGTGCAGTCAATAATTCCAACTTCTTTAAATACAAACTTGTTTCCGTTCACCTTGAAACCCTGCACGTCGACAATCAATGTTTTCGGCATGGCGACGGATATCACACCTTCCACTACCAATGCTTCTTAACGACTAACTGATTGGATAGGAGCGAGAAAATAATATACACACAAAAATCAATTACACAATTTTATTCATAAAGTTATCAGTACATCGCTTACAATTTTTTATCATAGGATTTGGACCATCCCAATCACAATGAGAATCTTCTCGATGCATAAAGTGTCTACGACAGGGACGGCAGGCTGCAACATCCGCCGACATACGGAGGTGTAATGGTAGCTTATCCCAATTAAGATCAATGTCGTGTGCACCGTACGCGGTTAGAAATCCAGCTGGTAAATAGACAATCAGATGCTGCGGCATTTCACGAAGAAATTGCGCTTTATGGTAGGCGCGTATTGCTAAACTCACCAGGGTGCGATCAATCTCAAATGCTGCATCAGCGTCTCGACTTGTTGAGCAACGATCGCATTTGCAGTCCATGCAATCTACCCGCTCTCCAACATGACAAGATGAAGCTTTGACAACGCCATCGTCCACATTATTTGTTTGATTGGTGATGGGCTTGTTGTTGTACCCCCTGTCATGAATACCAAACGTAGACATGAATCCATCCGGTAAATAGTGAACCAGATGCGGCGGCATTCTAAGCACAGTATGATTCTTGTGATAGGCAGTTATAGCTTCACTCACTAGGGCGCGATAAATGGTAAACCTTGAATCTTCATCTGAACTTGGTGAATCACTTTCACATTTGCAGACCCGCCTCGCAGAGGGGGATGTGACTTCATCGTAGCTTTCCATGACTGTGAAGGGCAATGCAGGAAGACATGCTATTTATACTCTGGTCACCATGTTGGACAGCGGTTGATAAAACACTTGCGCCTCGTGAACAATAAGGCAATAGGCTGTTGTTTTTTCTGGAATAACTGTAGATGTTTCAAATTCTAGTCTGATATCAATAGTTGTTTCCTTCATCGACTCCTCCAAATACGAACAGTCCATCACCACCAGAGGCGCCTTGGACTTGAAGTCTTGTGGTGATAATAGCGGACATGCCTCTTTCTGATAATAGGATGACTGAAAGTTTACAAACATGTCATAAAGCTTACCATATTTGTTCTTGTTAAAGTTTAAATCCATTCCCTCATAGGGAAAGGTAACACCGTTCAAAAAGAGTCGTATATTTCGTAATTGGATGTGGTCAAATTTTGATGCATCTTTATTCTGTTGATATTTGCGATCTGTTTGAAATCCAACCAGGACATAGAGGGGACGCTCTGTATACCGTGAGGTTTTATAGACCAAGTATGTGTATCGGAGAGTGGTAATACCGGGTATTCATGCAGCTCCCAGCTTCTAAATTGAATGGGTAAAGCTGTATCCTTCTCCACAATCTTGAGCATACTCAATTTTTTCTGATCTGATAGAGTAACGTGCGGTACTTTCCATAGAATTCGTTGCAGTAGAATTTTTGTATCTATTGGCGCTGTATCAGCTCCCTTTAGCGCATTATAATCACTCCTGTCTCGTACAAGAATCAGATCCTGTCTTGCGTTCACAACAATGCGCTTATGATCCTCTGCAAAGCCTAGTATTAATTTTAGAGGTAAATGTCCAGTAAATGTACCATCATCGTTAATCATCCAGTCGTTGGTTGAGTTGGGACACCAACCAGCCATACAAAAAGCTTTACTCTCTTCGCTTCCATACGAGGGATAAAGTTTCATGACACTTGTTATGCCAACATTTCGAGTAGTATCCACTTCAATACCGTTGATCACGTAGCGAACCTCAGAAAACAAAAAGGCCAAAGCATTGTTGGCCAACTTTGACGTTGTTGGAATGGTACCATCCAATTTGGTGAGTTGCCCTTCAATCTGGATGTAACTTTCATGTGGAAGCGTGTAGATATCTTGTTGGTTAATAGTAATGCGAATCTCATCATTATTATTTAGTCCCTGAGTATACGGTTGGTAGGAATGGTGTTCAATTCTTACAATACCCTCCTGTACTTCGACAGGGTTTGTCACGTCTAGAATCGAATTCATGACGTAGGGTGTAACCAAGTTTTTGTAGGATCTGCTTGTTGACACGTGTTAACCTGTACACGTGTTGAGCACAACTAACACCTGTTCTTGACAGCGTTGCCGCTTTATACACTTGTTTCATGCTGGCTTCAGATACAGTTTGTAGATCACAGGTGTATGAGGGTCTAACCGAATGAGACGTTGGTTTCTATTCACCAGTCTTAAGGTAATATTCCTGATGTTGGTCACACTTACAGGATGATAGAGTACCACCGACGGGTTTTTGCGGATGATGTAACCACCAGGTGAAGTAACAATAAAATCATAAAGCGAATGCGAGGGATCTTGATTGGTGTAGACGTCTGTAATAATATTACACGTAACAGATACGTGATGATCTTCAATTATTTTCACCGGTTGGTCAGACTTGTGTATCACGTTCGGTACTAACACTTGTGGTGAATAGCCTAACAATGGCCCAATCGAATCTGGTTGAGATTTAAAATCAATCCTAAAAGAAGAAAGAATACTGTAGCGATGTGTCACGTTGTTGGCTATGAGTTCAAACTTGCGTGTCCCGTCAAGAAATGCTTTTAGACTAAATTCCTTGGTGAGAGTTGTGTAGATGTGATCGTGAATATCATCTACGGTGTAGCTGCCAGATGGTAGAGTTAACACATAGTCATCGTAGTAGAACTTATCATTGACGTCTTCAATTATGTTGCAGATTCTATTATAGCCTTCAAACGAAACAAGTCCCAGCACGTAGGGCCGTCGTCCCAATTCAATAGGAGGATAAAAGTCAACAGTTACTTCCGCACCTTGTCCGTGCACTGTAAACGTTCTACTTTCTGTTGTCATAAGGACCACGTCACCCACCATGCTCGGTCTTATATAGAAAAGTCAAACATAGACGACCGCACTGTTGCGTGTTAAAATTTTGCACTCGTTTCACATTATAGTGTATTGTTGCACTGCTTCCAAAATAGCGAACAAGCTCTGTCGGAGGAGGAAGGTTTCCAAAACTGTCAAAGTACCACACGGTTCGCCCATGCTTTATGTAGGCCACATAATGCGTTCCCGGTCCATGACTGTCATCCAAATTAACAACTGCACTTTCATGGCTCCGTGGTCGAGACGGTAGTTGGTTGCGCATAAACACACCTCGAAAGAGGGAGATCTTTAGCTGTTTTGCATATCTTATAACTTCCTCATGCGTCATGGCTCGTCGTGGCAGTGCATCGATTAACCGTTTTTTGGCGACATGTAAATGCCGAGTCCTTTCTTGTAGGGTGCTAGCTTCATGTTCACACCTTTACCGCGCAGTGCTATGGCCTCCATAGTTTTATTATGCCTTTCACTTTACTTCAACTGTTGCTTCGCCTCCTCAACAGCTTTCACCGTTCGTGCTACCGCACTTGCTCCTCCAAGAAGTGAACCCAGGGCTGCTAGTCCAGCAAACAGTGCAGGTAAAAATCCACCACGTTTCGGCACAGGAATAACTCGGGCACGTTTTCTAAAACGTAGTTTACTTTTGGGATTCGCATGCAATCGTGCTGCTCGGAGTGCTTTCTTAATAGCCAACTCACTATTTGTTTCTCCGCGCGAAGCTTGACGTGCCGCATGAAGAATAGCTTTAAAGCCTCCCTTTCTTGACAACTTCTTCCTCTTCACCACATATCTCTGTTTCACCATCGCGACCAAAGAACAAGACAACCTCACACCGCAAAGTATAGAATACAACTAACACTAATCAGGAAGGGAACCTATAATTATTTATTCAATGGTGGCTGTATATTCAAGTTCTATATACAGAGGAAAATCGTTCATCGTTTTCCCCGCCTCTTTTTCTTCAGACGAGAGTTTCAAGTGAAAGAATAATTTGTCTCCGGCTTTCACCGGTTGATCAATAAGTGGTTGAACACTACCGTTTAATCGTACCTCTAAATGTTTCAAATCTGGTGCATACTCAATTACACGAATGGCACCATCATACATTAAACGGTAATTGTCATACCCCGAACGTAGTATGTAGGCGAGGTTATTGGGATCTTTTACCGGTTGTTGGTTTACAATGTGAAGCAGAAATATAGAGGGTATTGATTTAATAAAAAGCGATAGCCGTTGTTCCAAAAATCGTTTGGTCGTCACGTCGTGAGGTTGCACAGGATCAGCAACTTCGGCTATTCGTCTTCGCTTCATCTGTAGAGCGTTCTCCTTAATTTCCCACACCTTTTCCATTTCAGAGTTTAAAAACCGTTTTGTACAAACATCTTGATCATCTTCAGGATCGGCCACATGCACAAGGCGTGCATTATTTGCTGTATAGCCCTTTCCAGTTAGGGTGGGCACAATACTGAGCACCTGTTTCACCTTGTTATCTACATAGTCCTTTCTAGCAGCGTCCGTGTTGTTTGTTGGAAGAGCCAGCTGAGTGATTCGACGTTGGTGTACGTCATAGTCCTTTGCTTCTGTTAACACCACAGCATTGGTTAACACATAGGCTTTGGTGCACACATCTTGATCGTTCACAGGATCTGCAACGCCCGTAATACGTTTATTCTGAGCCTCATAATCTCCTTTGATACGTCGTAAGCGGAAATAATTTACATACTTTTTTGAACATGCGTCTGAGGGTAATACGGGTTCTGTTATGTTGGTCAATCGCTTTTCATTAAAGTTGTAATTGCCATCTGTTGTGCGTGGCAATACATTGGCATCAACATATCGTTCAGTTGCCGGATCAGTATCATGTTTTGGATCGTTTGTCAAAGCAAATCGTTCATTTGTTTTAAGAGTTCTTCCAAAGGCGTCCATGGTTACACTGGAACTGAAACACCCGCTTGCCTCATGTATATAGAGACCAGCTCTTCCCCTTTCACATTTAGTTGATATGCAGATTATTAAGCAACAACATTCACTTCCGGTGGGAGACTTGGTTTCACACCTCTTCTCAACATCGTCCGAACAACGTCATGGATCACTCTTCCCATCCTTCATTCGCTGTCTCATCGCCGGCCCATCAGGATGTGGAAAAACCAATCTTCTGCTTACCCTCATCACCTCCTTAAACGGAGTGCGCTTTCAAAATATCTATATCTTTGCCAAATCGCTGTATCAACCGCTGTATGTGTTCTTGGAACAGGTCATGTCAGGTCTGCGCAACATGGGCTACTTCACATTCGCAGCACACGAAGATGTCATTTCTCCAGACAATGTTCGCCCCCATTCGCTTATGATTTTTGACGATGTGGCCACAGAACGACAGGGCATTATTCAGGCTTACTTTAGCATGGGACGTCATAAATATATTGATTGTTTTTATCTCGCTCAAACCTATTCGCGAATACCAAAACAGTTAATTCGTGACAATGCCAACGTGATTGTTCTCTTCCGACAGGATGAGCGCAACATGCATCACGTCTACGATGATCACGTGAACCCAGACATGACCTTTCAAGCCTTTACACAGTTGTGTGCCATGTGTTGGGACGCTCATCACCACAGTTGTCTTGTTATTGATAAGCAGAGCAACATCAACAATGGGCGCTACCGCATGGGATTTGATCATTTCATTCGTATTTAAGTAGCTGCATTGCTTTTCTGAACATCATTTGTTCAGGTGTCATGGCGACAACAGGGAGTCAATTAAAAAAGCACATAATCCGTGCACGAAATAGCATTCGACAAAAGTTTCGCTATCTAAAACGTGCACATGCCGACAATGAACTGTTTGTCGAAAAACATTTAAAGTCACCTCTGTAAGCTGTGTTGAAAGGAACATCAAAGCCTAGTACACGCTCAAAAGAAACACAAACAATTGAAGAGGAGGAGGAAGAAAATGATGAAGAACCGGACGATGTTTTTTCTCCATTGCTTCCGTCTTCTAGCTCCAAAGAATCACCGCTGCCCCAGTTTTTTAAAACATCAATAATTGCTGAAACACCCACTAGACCCAAAGAAAAGAAATATTAAATACGCCCGAACAATATGTGCGGTTAAAATCCATTTTACTACAAAATTATGGTGCGTTGGTTACCCCCTTCCTTGAAGATTTTTTACTAAGAAAACTGATACTACCTATGGTGTTCGCTATGAAAACAATAGATTTCGAATTGGCGATTCACCAATCAAGATAAGTGACAATGTTTTGATTGTTAAAACAGTTCGTTACAAATTGACGCCAGGTCTTTTAGAACTTTTATTTTCACGCACACCTTCTACCGAGGACTATGATAAAGAAGATCTTGAAAAGTATAAAAACATCTTGATGGCTACAAATGGTTTTAGACGTAATTATAAACATTCTGAAGCAGTAAATGCTAATAAGAGCTTCAAATATAAAACCATCATATCAAAATTGTTTCCCACCTATGCAAGTGTTCGCCGTGCAAATTCAGCGTCCGGTATCACATTTAATACTTTGAAACCTTTCATCGATTTCGCCTCTTGGAACAATCCAAATAAGTTGGTTAAACGTCTGCAACTGTTGCGTGCATCAGAACAGGCTGGTCATACCGGACACGAGGCGGAAGTTTTAGAAATAGAAGAGGAGCTTCGTCATGCTGGCATTATTGTCTAATGAGTCAACGTGTTCATACACCCTCGCCTGTTAAGGCTGCCATTGCTCGCGAGTTGCATAGACCAGCTCGTCGTCTCTACCATCGTCGTCATGTCATCACACGGGGCGTTGACGATCTTTGGCAAGCTGATCTGGTTGAAATGATTCCCTATGCCAAAGCTAACAACGGGGTCAACTATCTGCTCACCGTCATCGACGTTTATTCCAAAATGGCCTTTGTTGAACCTGTTCGGAATAAATCTGCACAACTGGTCACCGCTGCATTCAAGACCATCATTCAGCGGTCAAGACGACAACCTCGTTTGCTTCAAACAGATCAAGGCAAAGAATTTTTCAACAAGACTTTTTCCGCTTATCTCAAATCACTTGACATACATCACTATTCCACTTTTAGCAATCTAAAGGCAAGTGTTGTAGAACGTTTCAACCGCACACTCAAGACGCGCATGTGGGAACAATTTACAGCAAGAGGATCCTATCGCTGGCTTGAACTTGTACGCGACCTGGTGACACGTTACAACAACACTAAACATAGAACTATCAGAATGAAACCACGCCTTGTAACCAAGAACATTGCGCAATTGGATCGCATTCATCACAAAATCAAAACAGCAGATCCGCGACGTCATCGATTACGTATTGGTGATTATGTGCGCATCAGTAAACATAAAACAATCTTCGCCAAAGGATACACACCAAACTGGAGCACAGAAATATTTCGTATTCGCAAGGTAAAACTTTCTAATCCAGTTGTTTATTTACTTGATGACCTCAACAAGCAGCCAATCCAAGGAGGATTCTACATGGAGGAACTGCAAAGGACGCAATATCCCAAGCATTATCTTGTTGAAATAATTGTACAAAAACGTGGCAATAAACTTTTTGTTAAGTGGCTAGGTTTTAATGCCACATATAATTCATGGATTAATAAATCAGATCTGGTGTACGCCTTCTTGTTTTTATTTCATGTCGAGCTGGCCGACCCAACATGCCATGCGTTTTGTATCCTCACCCACCCTACCATTTACAGGAAATACTACTCCAGATTCATTGATGTTTGTTTACCATTGAGCACATTCAACAGCCAGTTCATTCCCCCTCTCTCTCAATTCCATTCACTACTCCAGATACCATTGATGTTTGTTTACCATTGAGCGCTTTCAACCCCATTTTGTTTGTCTCTCAGACCCATTCACACCTAACCAACCTACCACGTCAGGTTTCAACAACCACCACCATCCATCTCCATTCATGTTTTCCCATTAAGAACACTTCCAACCATGACCTACCCCACATCCCGTAATCTGCTATGACGTCACACACACGCCAGTTGACCGTTCAAATCTGACGATTCATTCACCGACAAAGATTCGGAAACCTTCGGCTACACTCGGATCTCATCAAGTACAAAACAAAGCTATATAGCACAAGACAATAACAGAGAAGGCGCTCAGTCCAACAGAGAGACTGGGTCGAGGAGGGTCTCGTGCAGTTCTCTTCCATCCTTCCCCTCATCCCCTCGTCCCCCAACCCACCCTTCCCTCCCCCTCCCCCACCCTTACCTCCCCCTCCCCCTCCCCCTCCCCCCTCCCCCACCCCTCCACCCACACCCCCTCAAACCGGTTCCTGGACCCTCCAAGGTTTGTTTACCTTCCGGGGTCCCGGCGACCTTGGGGTCAATGACCTACCTCAAGGTCATTGATCATGACCAACCTCAAGGTCATTGACCTTGACACGCCCCCCTCATTTGCATAAATAACGGTATTTGAAGCAGAACCCTCCCTGCTCCTCAACTAGTGGAGGGGGAATTACGCAAGCGCAGAGTGGCGACGAAGAGAGACGAGCAGCAGACCGGCGTGCCCGATATCATTCGAGTACAACTCACGATGGCATACAGACGTGTACTGACAACGTGGTTGCCAATGGAAGTGCGTGCTGTTACCCAGTATGAATGGGCACGTGGGACTAGTGTGTTAGTGATCCATGAACGCCTACAGACCATGTATGGTGAAGCGGTAATGTCTCGGCAAATGGTCGGTCGCTGGTGTAGCATGTTCAGTGAAGGACGGCAGAGTGTAGAGGATGAAGATCGAAGTGGGCATCCCTCCACATCCGGGCGGTGCAACAATTCTTGCATCGCAGGGCACAGAGTTTTACCACAGTGGTTTCTTCAAACTGATTTCACACCTACGACAAGTGTCTCAATGTAGGTGGCGATTATGTCGAAAAATAGTGCAACGAGATGTATAGTTCATGGCGCCATGGTGTATGCCAGTTTGGCAATAATGGGTCCCTGTAAAAAATGACGAAACTTATTTTTTGAACTTCCCTCGTATATTCAAATAATTGAGGTAAGTGTATGCCGCAAATGTTGGAACTAGTTAGTTATTGTTGTTTTAATGGGCGGAACTACGAGGTCATCTGCCAATATATGTTGGAACTAGACCATAACAATTAAATTTGGAAGTGAGGTGGTCCTGCCACATACTACCCTACCAGCGAATTGTTACCGATGGCGGAAATCGGAACTAATGCGCTCCGCCCGGCCACACGCCTACGATATACGTGCAATTGTCACCAGCGAAACCTCATCGCATGTCATTAGTGTGCATGATCCATGCTGGGTCGTGCGCTGTGCGGTGTGTTCTCATTGTATGACTGTACGTGAGTCCCCCTCTTGTCCTGCGAGCCGCTCGCTGCAGCCATAACGAGGCGAGATGACGTAACGTATACACAACAGCTGCGCTCTCCGTCTAGCGGTAACAATTCCCTGGTAGGGTAGTAATCGCTCATAATTATTGATGTTATTGAATTATAAGTGACTAGCGGACTCGTGCGAGAAATCTCGCATGTTCATAAACCACACTTTCCCCAATAGGTTTATAATGAGAGACTTAAGGTGAAAGGTTGTTATGTCTTTATTTCAACCAAATGATTATAGAATACTATTTACATTTCAGTTAGAATTCCAAGTTCTACGTTCCCTAACTTAAGAATGCAATCACTGAAAATTGGATCATCTTAACACTCACCGGCTATTCGATATTTATGAAATTATACGATTTGAGTACTCATTCCTTTGATTTTAGCCCCGTTTCTGAAATCCATGCAAAATGATAAAGAAAAGCCTTCAGAATGTTAATATGACATGAAACAGGCGTTACAGTGGCCAACATGTAAAGTGGACGACAATTATGGAGCGTAATTTCCTACAGCAACATTATCTGCAAATTACACACTTCGTACATTTTTAAGGTCACTTTTTAAAGACATTATATATATTTATGAAATTAGAGTGTAATTCGTCACTGCTAATGTCTATTCTCTTTCATTTGAATGCTCATTTGTCACGATCGGTCGCTTATGAGCGCCGCAGGAGGGATATATACTACTGAAATAATATATATGATAATGATGATGTTGCATATAGTTGCTTACCTAGTTTTTGAAATATCGTATACATTAATTTGCTTATTTCTGAACAGTGACATGTGTGAGTGTTTTCGAATAAAAATATTGTTAGGTTTTTAAGGAAGAAATGTGATCATTTTCCACAAAACATGACGTAGAAAGAAACCAGTTGGCTTAAAATAATTCAAAAAATTAAATAAAATTACCACTATAGGAAAATGTGAGAAAATTTCCGTAATGATTTAATAGATAATTAAAATGCTCCGCCAATTATGACACATCATATTCAAAAGTACATGTTTCAGCAACTTAGAATTAAACCTTAAGAAACTAATTTAATAAAACTGCTGAGAAATGAAATAAAGTGAAATATAAATTAATGATGGCGGCTTCGGTGGCGTAGTCGGTAGCATGCTGAGCTTCTATGCCCAAGATAGCGGGTTTCAAACCTGGCCAAAGCCGTCGGATTTTTTAAGAGCGTTAAAAATCCCTTAGTATGCCTTCCTTCGGAGGGGAAGTAAAGCCGGTAATCCCATGTCATAGATTTATGGCATGTTAAAGAACCTTCCACTAATTGCACCAGTGTGAAGCTAAATTGGATAGGTTAAGAATGTAAACAACGCTCTTAAGTTTCTACGTTTCGTTGCCAAGAGCCGACTGTGGTGGCGTCTAGTAGCTAAGTTCTGAACTTGGCCTAGTAGTCGTTGACGGTGGCGCTTGGCGGCAAGACAGAAACTATTTGAAAAATTCTAAGTTGCAGTACATAAATTTAAAAAAAAAAAACAGATAACACACACTAATACAGTCATCACAATTAACACCGGTTATCAGACAGATTCTACACACACCCAAAGTACACGGGCTGGTGGCTCAGTGAACAACATGGCAGTGAGTAGCTCCGAAAACATTGTGTATTTAAGAGTGTATTCGAGGACGAACCTAAACCATATTTGTCACCCGACAATATGAGTGCATACGTTGCCCAGTAACTAATAAGAACATCAATTAGAATTACTAACTTCCTCGTAAATTGGTTAAATAGGAGTTTTCACCTGCATCGGCTACATGGGCGACTGTGGAGAGTGTGGTGGTAGCTTGGGGAAGGCTGGAAAGGTACAGTGTGGTTCATGTAAAAAGTGGTTCCACAAGAAGTGCGTGAATACATTGAACAGATTCACCGAGTGGCTGTGTGTGCAATGTGTGGACTATAGTGAAACTATAAGTGACAGTGTAAGTGACAAAGACACTCCATCAATGGAGAATAGTAGTGGTTTTGTACGGGTTCTATACCCTCCTCCTCCTCACCCTCCTCACAAGATGGCGGTAGCCCGATAACTCTCGAACTTATGGTCGGATTTTGACAAATGAGGTGTTGTTGAACTCGGGCTGACACCCCCTTTCCAATGGACAACATATTTCAACCCCAAAAATAAAACCTACCCCTACTAGGGGGTGAAATTGAATTTTTTAGAGAATCTCTGTTACCAATTGCAACATGTGAGAGTTTGAATGCCGATATGGAATGTAACGTTGTTCTGCAAACCAAATAATCAAAGAGGGACATGTTAGGCCTTGAGGTGAGAGCCCCTGTTATTGTTGACGAGCCCCCTGCTGTTGGGCCCCTGTGGATGGGTTATTGTTTACAAGTCCTTGTGGACGAGTCCTTGTGGACAAGTCCTCGTGGACAGGTCCTTGTGGACAAGTCCTTGTGGACAAGTCTGTGTGGACAGGTCCTTGTGGACAAGTCCTTGTGGACGAGACCTTGTCCCTTTGGACTGATCCCTTTGGACTGATCCCTTTGGACCGGTCCCTTTGGCCTGGTCCCTATGGACTGGCTCATGAATTTATTTAAATTATGTCAAAGGGCCTAACTACATTTGTGTGTGTTGAACTGACGTTGTTCACCAACCCCCACTACTATAATGTGATAATGATATGAAAGGAAAGAGATGAAATACATGTGAACACGTGTGAGATGTCATTATTAGCATTCTCCTTGTGAAACAAGTCACATCCTGTTTTGATTCATACGTGAGAAAATGCGAGTTCATTTGTAATATGATCTAACACACAGGTGTTCACATGTGCACGTGCATGATAAGAGCTAACAAGTCACAACCTGTTTTGGCAGTGGTGGGAATAAGGCTAGAGACATGTACGAGTAGTCAAATTACTCCGGCAGACAACCCCTTTCCTATGGATAGCTTATTTCCACTCAAAAATAAAATCTACCCCTACTAGGGGGTGAAATAATAATTTTTAGGTAAAAGTCGCTTTCCATGTGCAACATGTGGGAGTTTGTATACCAATATGAAATTAAACTCGTTCCACATAAAGTGCATGCATACAACTGAATGCCGCTATGATTTATCATTTTTGTTTTTTGTTTTACGAATGCGCAATTGGGGTTTTTGTAAGAGGGCGGGCTTTTTGAATAATGATTTATAGACACGTTTTTTTTTACAAATTAACCAAAGATCCAAAAACTAATAGGTCATCGGCTTTTTAATATCTTATGAACTAAGAAAGCTAGGAACTTGTATGAGGGGTCGTTGGACTTGTGGTGACGCCCTGTTTTTGAATGTATTATTCATTTTTTGTCAAAAGGGCCTAACTACACTTTCGTTAATATCTCGCTAACTAATAATCACAGAGGGACGAGTGAGGTGTCATAGGACTTAAAATGGCCAACCCCTCCCCATGACCAATGAATTTACAAAAAAAAAAAAAACAGCAAGGTCATTAACCTAAGATTGTATCAACTAATAATCAGAGAGGGACAAGTGAGGTGTCACAAGACTCAGGATGGCCAACCCTTTTCCATGACCAACGAATTTACCCAAAATACCCAAAACAGCAAGGTCATTGACCTAAGATTTTATAAACTTATCAGTAGAGAGGGTCAAGTGAGGTGTCATAGGACTACGAATGGTTAACCCTTTCCCATGACCAATGAATTTACCTCAAAAATTCAAAACAGCAACGTCATTGACCTGAGATTTTATAAACTAATAATCGGATATCAACATGCGAGGTGTCATAGGACTTAGAATGGTCAACCCTTTCCCATGGCTAATGAATTTACCCAAAAATACCCAATACATCAAGGTCATCGACCTGAGATTTTATAAACTTATAATCGGATATGAACATGTGAAATGTTTACAGTGAGTGATGAAACATAGCTAGGTAGTGAAAGAATTATTGTAGGCTACATGTATGGCGACTGACAAATCTTTCACCATTGGAGCTTGTTTTCAGATCAAACTGCAGTACAGAGAGAGTATAGGTTGAAGGTATGGGATAATAAATGACAAATGGTGTATACAAAATCTGATTAATCGATTCAAGAAATAAGAGTAGACAATCTTTAATTGATTGGTTAAATAGGATAGCTAAAATCCAAAATGGTGACTACATTGAACTAAACTGAACCAAGCTGAATCAAATCCAACCAAACCGAACCAAACTTAATCAAAAACAAGTCAATGGTTTAAGTGTAAAACTTGTGGTTGAATGTGGGCATTGGTAATGTCAGAAAGGAAAGGGATAACGCTCTACCTATAGAGGGTAAGGTAAAGCTAGTGCATGATGCAAATGCACACACACACACACACACACACACACACACACACACACACACACACACAAGTACATGAACCACACACAACCATCCTATGCAGTTATTATGGGTTGACTGTTAAAACTTGCTCAGTGGTTACTGGGACAAGATGGTCGCTACACACAACAAGCTTTAAATACCTGAGGCTAATAATCTATACACACACTCACACACACACTTGTTCTAAACTAAACTGTCTTGCTGGCAGAGCTCACACAGTAGGTAAATGACAGAAATGCTTGGCTAACAGAAATACAATCATTTTCGGTTGTCTAATGTTATCAGCTAAACATTACGTGCTATAGTGGTGAGCACATGTGCCTCTTTCACTGGAGATCTTAACTCGATTTCTAGCTCTAAGGCCTAGAACGAATCAAACTTAGAAAAAAGGGTATGGTGACGCAGTGGTTAAACGGTTAGCCTTTCACTAAGGTAGACTAGGGTTTGATTTTTGGTTAATATGCATGTCATAAACAATCAAATAAAAGCAGAGATAATGTTTAAAACTGATTACACTTGTCTCTTTTCAAATTATTACTTAGATTACAAATACAAACGTGGACTGGGTTTGACATACAGTTAATGCTTCCTATCACATACCAGACTGCAAGAAAGCCAAACAAGCAAAAGCAGTGGTAAAAACGCTATGTGTAGAGAAATACCTAACGGTTTTATGAACTGGCAAAGGTATGTCGCATAAACAGTGCAGGATACAATCCAGCAACCATAATTTTTATCTCGTGGACAAGAGAAAACATATGTATAGAGAGAGATAGAAATCTTGTGTGTGTGTGTGTGTGTGTGTGTGTGTGGGTAGCATTGGTTGTTTGACCAGAGAAAATACGGTGAGGTAGGGTGGGGAGAGGGAGAATTAGCACTTATATATGAATGGAAAATAGATTTTTTTCAATCGTTTTGTTTTTCAAATGTAGTGGTAGATAGTCGTTTTTTGTAAAACATTCTTACTTGCAGTAGTAATAAGCCTCTATGGTTCCGCTAACATATAGATAGACTGTATTATTGCCATGGTCAAGCACTCACATTAAGATCATTTACAAAATCATCAAATGAAAAAAAAAATCTTGTTTTGGAAATATCGTTTTTCAACATACACACAAAATAAATATATAAAAAATTTGTAAACAGCAAATTGGAAAATCCATGTTTCCATATAGACAAAATTTAAAAACCTTAAACGGACATTTAAGAAAATATATGCAAATGGGAAATTGACAAATGTGTAAATATGAAAATGGAAAAAATCCAGGTTTCCATATCATGAAATTGAAAAACATCAAACTGTCATTTTAAAAAATGCAAATGGAAAATTGACAAATTGCAATGTGAGAAATGTGAAATTGAACAAATGACTATCATTATATAAAAAAAAGAACATGGTGCTCTATGATTGAGGTGTGAATCAAACCCTCTCTACTTATTTGGACCACTCGAGACTGAGTAGACTAGTTTTTGTTGTCATACCACTTTTAAAAGTTTTTGTTAAATCTAGGAATTGAACCCAAGAGCTTGTAGGGGGGATCCAAGGTTATAATATGTTAAACAGATAGCCTTGAATGTAGGGTGTGGTAGTTATATAGAGATGAGACGTTTCGCTCGGGGCAGAGAGGCATGGAGATCTGCATCAAACCAGTCAAAAGACTGACGACTCAAACAACAACATGTAGAGCTCACCAAAATAATGTTGTGTAACGGTAAATGTTAGTCAACGAACAGTAATGCATTACTAAAACCCATGACACGATACCTAAGAGCTTTTCTAAAATTATTTTAAAATGCCTTTAACCCTATATTAAACACCCAGTTCACAAGACTCATAACTGCAATGTTATGGTCAAACAAAACAAAATCTATATTTCAAAACAAACAAGTGGTTTAGTCAATGTATACTGGAAAAAGTTTTATAAACACTCAAGTCCACAAAAATAATTAAATTAGTAACTGTCAGGTTGACCGAGTGGTTATGGTGTTTGACTTAAGTTCAAATTTTCTGTACAAGAAAGCACGGGTTCGAATACCTTACCTGATATAACTATTGCCTCAACATGACTTGACCACACTGTATTATTGTGTACTCGGTACACAAACCATAGATAGAGTGTATTGTTTAAGGTCACTCTCTTTGCGAACATAGTCAGAGACTGTTGATGGTTAACAATTGCATTAATAGTGGGACATAGGGATAGCAATTAAGAAAAACAGACAATACCCATACACTTTTTTATTTATTTAATGTAAGTACTTGTACAATAGTTATATACAAACTACAACTCTCTTTTGTCTATTACTATCTAGTCCTTTTCGATCCACTTGCATAACAAGGCAGATGACTTTGTAGTTCAGCCCCTTAAAACAACAACAACACTACCTCTTGCATAGTCTGTGATGTTGATGACTCTTGAGGCGTGGAAGATGGATACAACATAACTTTTACAACAGGGGTTAAACGTTGCTCAACAATCAATGCACTATTTTGAGTAGCAACATCTTTCTCTTGTACTAACTTATTAGCATTCTGATGATTTTTTGCCAACACCATCAGTGTTTTGTCTGGAGCACTACATTGATGATCACTCACACTTAAAACCACACCATTTCTACTTTTCATATTGCCTCGACATCTTGTTGACCTCTGTTTTGAGCATCGCCAGAATATTATTCCTTTTACATTTTGTCGTCTATAGTTATAAGAGTAGCCTTTATAGAGTACACGTTGTTTACCTCGATTAGTTGTAGTAAGTTCCATAGTAGTAACTAACCTGTTAGTATGATTTGCACACTACAAAGGTTATCTCTGTTCTGGTAATAGAATTATTTAGCGTTGGCTTTTATATTTAATATGTACAGTTAAAAGTGATAGAAAAGTGGTAGAAACGTGGTAGCAAAGTGGTAGACAAGTGGTAGACAATTGGTAACATAGTGGTAGAAAAGTGGTAGCAAAGTGGTAGCAAAGTGGTAGAAAAGTGGTAGAAAAGTAGTAGAAAAGTGGTAGCAAAGTGGTAGAAAAGTGGTAGCAAAGTGGTAGCAAAGTGGTAGAAAAGTGGTAGCAAACTAGAAAAGTGGTAGAAAAGTGGTAGAAAAGTAGTAGAAAAGTGGTAGCAAAGTGGTAGAAAAGTGGTAGCAAACTAGAAAAGTGGTAGCAAAGTGGTAGAAAATATTACATGTATTGTTAAGAAATAGTTTAAGCGGTTACATGGATTCATTACACTATAATTTTAGCATCACGAAGCTCATTTTCTATATCCAAAAGTTCTTCCTCATATTTAGTATGACCAGCCTGTATACAGGTATGCAAGTACTGAAGCCGCTGGATTAGCTTATTGGGATTGTTCCAGTAAACAAATTTAACAAATGATTTTTTTGGGTGTAAACCATTATCATCCTCATCATCATCATGATAATAATAATCATCATCATCATGGTTATCATCATCAATATAATTATCATCAATATAATCATCATCACTATTACTATCTAATCCTTTTTGTTCATCTTGCAATGAAACAACCTTTGGCCTAGTTTGTGTTGTCTTTGATAGTGTTAGAGGTTTCTTAGACGTTAACGACTGTCCTAACATGTCTTTTTCAGGAGATAATAAATGCTCTTTAACAAACAAAGCACTATCTTGAGCCACACTATTTTTTTCTTGGTCTTGCTTTTTTACCTTGGTTAGAGTATTTTGTCCATTTAAATGAGTATTATTTTGAGATTTACAATGATGATCGATTGAAATAAGTATGTTGGAGTCTTTTGTTTTAATCATTCCTCGACACTTTTTAGATCGTTGTTTCGAACAGCACCAAATAACAGTTCCATTTTTATTAGTTCGTTTTACAATATATGCATATCCTTTATAGTAAGCACATGGCTTACCATAGCTAGTCGTTGATACTTCCATGTCGACTGTTGAGCATAAACTAATCTCTAGTAAAGTTAACTCGATAATAAAAATGATAGTTTGTAGTATGTGCAGTTTAAAGTAAGAGCAAAAGTGAGAGTCAAATGGTAGAAAAGTGTTAACAAAGTGGTGGAAGAGTGGTAGCAGTTTATAGTAGTCATGATCTTTTTTACCAGAATGTGATTTGAGTAAATGTAATTTCTAAACCTTAGCAGTGAGTAGTCAGTTAGTCTTGGTTCAGACAAGCGTAAACAGTTCTCCAATGAATCAGAGATCAAGATTTTCATTATGAAACAGTTGTGTGTAACCAATTAGGTATCGGTACTTGATAGCTTCACACATGAACAAAAATTCCAACATATCTGACATCAGATTTTCATTACGAAACAGTTGTGTGTAACCAATTAGGTATCGGTACTTGATAGCTTCACACATGAACAAAAATTCCAACATATCTGACATGAAATACATGATTTGAAAGTTGACAAAGAATATCCAATCAACCATGGTACACACATCAAAAAAAGTTTTGCATCACCTCGGTTCCCAGATCTCCGGCATATAGACGTTGACTGTGTATATTGTATCCAAGATACAGTCCCTTTGACTGTTCATAGATGTCACTAAAACTGCTCAAAGATGTAAACAACCATGCATGAGCAGGGCCTATTAGACGGAGGGGGTACGACAGCCGATCAGTTCCAGTCATTCCACCATGACGAAGGTACGCTGCTCATGTTGTCTGTAGTTCTACCATGCCTAGAAGGTCAATACCGCAGTTCGATCGCGTCCGCATTGTTACTTTGTGTCAAGAAGGGCTCTCAACAAGGGAAGTTTCCAGGCGTCTCAGAGTGAACCAAAGCGATGTTGTTCGGACATGGAGGAGGTACAGAGATACAGGAACTGTCGATGACAGGCCTCGCTCAGGCCGCCCAAGGGCTACTACTGTAGTGGATGACCGCTACTTACGGATTGCCGCTCGGAGGAACCCTGACAGCAATGCCACCATGTTGAATAATGCGTTTCGTTCAGCCACAGGACGTCGTGTTTCAACTCAAACTGTGCGCAATAGGCTGCATGATGCGCAACTTCACTCCCGACGTCCATGGTGAGGTCCAGCTTTGCAACCCCGACACCATGCAGCGCGGTACAGATGGGCCCAACAACATGCTGAATGGACCCCATGGAATTGGCATCACGTTCTCTTCACCGATGAGTGTCGCATATGCCTTCAACCAGACAATCGTCGGAGACGTGTTTGGAGGCACCCTGGTCAGGCTGAACGTCTTAGACACACTGTCCAGCGAGTGCAGCAAGGTGGTGGTTCCCTGATGTTTTGGGGTGGCATTATGTGGGGCCGACGTACGCCACTGGTGGTCATGGAAGGCTCCGAAACGGCTTTACGATACCTGAATGACATCCTCCGACCCATAGTGCAACCATATCGGCAGAATATTGGAGAGGCATTTGTCTTCATGGACGACAATTCTCGACCTCATCGTGCACATCTTGTGAATGCGTTCCTTCAAGATAACGACATCGCTCGACTACAGTGGCCAGCATGTTCGCCAGACATGAACCCTATCGAACATGCCTGGGATATGTTGAAAAGGGCTGTTTATGGACGTCTTGACCCACCAACCACTCTGAGAGATTTACGCCGAATTGTCGTTGAGGAGTGGGACAATTTGGACCAACAGTGTCTTGATGAACTTGTGGATAGTATGCCACGGCGAATACAGGCATGCATCAATGCAAGAGGACGTGCTACTGGGTATTAGAGGTAGTGGTGTGCACTGCAATCTGGACCACAAATGCTGAAAGTCTAGCTGTATGATGGCACAACATGCAATGTGTGGGTCTCATGAGCAATAAAACGAGCTGAAATGTTGTTTGTGTTGATCTCTATTCCCTTTGTATTTAACGGTTCCGGAACTCTTGGAACCGAGGTGATGCAAAACTTTTTTTGATGTGTGTAGTTGCAATGTCAAACACAAAGACAAAAGCAGCATGAACTTTTAAGTTAGAGGAAAATTCTATGAAATAGACTATGCATGAAATTTGGAAATACACATTAGAAGTTTGCAACACCATCCTTCTAGCCTATATAAATTATCGACATGGAAAGTGTGCATTGCCCCTAACATTAAACCAATTTATCAATAACGCAAGTCAACAATCAAAACATTTTGTCTTGAGTCTATCATTTAATGCATATATTCTGTCTACATTGAACAGTAATAAAAAACGCCAATCATAATTAATTAAGTTTGCTTTAATTCGTTATGTAATGATAAATACATATTTAAAGTTTTGGCTGACTGTTCAGAGTGAATCGCCTTTGAACACATAAGAGAGGGAATATTTTAAGACTTAACCTCTGCTCACCTAACATAACCTAAATTTACCTAACCTAACCTTGTCATATAGGTAAGAAACGGGTCAAGCTATGCTTTCGACTACCGAGTTTCAGCTACTTTTCAAGGTTACTCTCCCGAACATTGCCGGAGACTGCTGATAAACACTTATGTTCCCACGGCGGCGGCGCGCAACGACTTACATGATGCGCTTCCCCCTTTTCATTGATCCCTGTTGATTTGTCCCTTTGGACTGGTCCCTGTTGACTAGCCCCTTTGGAAGAGCCCTTTTAGAATGGAGTCATTTTTGACGGGTCCCTGTGGACAGGTCCTTTTGGCTGATCCCTTTGGACCGGTCCCTTTGGACTGGTACCTATGGACTGGCCCATGCAATTATCCAAATTATGTCAAAGGGTCCGGTCCAAAGGGATCAGCCAAAAGGACCTGTCCACAGGGACCCGTCAAAATGACTCCATTCTAAAAGGGCTCTTCCAAAGGGGCTAGTCAACAGGGACCAGTCCAAAGGGACAAATCAACAGGGATCAATGAAAAGGGGGAAGCGCTTCATGTAAGTCGTTGCGCGCCGCCGCCGTGGGAACATAAGTGTTTATCAGCAGTCTCCGGCAATGTTCGGGAGAGTAACCTTGAAAAGTAGCTGAAACTCGGTAGTCGAAAGCATAGCTTGACCCGTTTCTTACCTATATGACAAGGTTAGGTTAGGTAAATTTAGGTTATGTTAGGTGAGCAGAGGTTAAGTCTTAAAATATTCCCTCTCTTATGCGTTCAAAGGCGATTCACTCTGAACAGTCAGCCAAAACTTTAAATATGTATTTATCATTACATAACGAATTAAAGCAAACTTAATTAATTATGATTGGCGTTTTTTTATTACTGTTCAATGTAGACAGAATATATGCATTAAATGATAGACTCGAGACAAAATGTTTTGATTGTTGACTTGCATTATTGATAAATTGGTTTAATGTTAGGGGCAGTGCACACTTTCCATGTCGATAATTTATATAGGCTAGAAGGATGGTGTTGCAAACTTCTAATGTGTATTTCCAAATTTCATGCATAGTCTATTTCATAGAATTTTCCTCTAACTTAAAAGTTCATGCTGATTTTGTCTTTGTGTTTGACATTGCAACTACAATGGTTGATTGGATATTCTTTGTCAACTTTCAAATCATGTATTTCATGTCAGATATGTTGGAATTTTTGTTCATGTGTGAAGCTATCAAGTACCGATACCTAATTGGTTACACACAACTGTTTCATAATGAAAATCTGATGTCAGATATGTTGGAATTTTTGTTCATGTGTGAAGCTATCAAGTACCGATACCTAATTGGTTACACACAACTGTTTCATAATGAAAATCTTGATCTCTGATTCATTGGAGAACTGTTTACGCTTGTCTGAACCAAGACTAACTGACTACTCACTGCTAAGGTTTAGAAATTACATTTACTCAAATCACATTCTGGTAAAAAAGATCATGACTACTATAAACTACTACCACTCTTCCACCACTTTGTTAACACTTTTCTACCATTTGACTCTCACTTTTGCTCTTACTTTAAACTGAACATACTACAAACTATCATTTTTATTATCGAGTTAACTTTACTAGAGATTAGTTTATGCTCAACAGTCGACATGGAAGTATCAACGACTAGCTATGGTAAGCCATGTGGGTAGTTTATTAGCTGAGGAATAACCCACCCACCAAGGGAAGATGATTAAGAAAAGGAAGTAGATTTTGGATTGGAGAAAAAGGATAGAAAAATAGGAGGAGAGTCCCACAAAAGTTATGAATTTGACTTTCAATACATTTAAAGGTGGTTGCCACCGCAAATCCGTGCTCGGATACCTAAAGTGGGTACGAGCTTGGTCGAAGCTGACGGGAACCGCAGCTAAGACTTGGGCAGTTTGCCAGAGAAAGGCTTTAGTGTATTTCCTCCCAAGCACGAATAAAAGTACTATAGGGAAGGGTGATGGTCTGGCCAGACAGATAGTAAAAGCTTTATTGGGTATGAACGAGGGCATAAACCTAGGAAGAGCTAGGAAAACCAGGATCCTGCCTAACTGTAGTATCAGAGAAATGATGAATCCAAAAACAAATATTTAATTTATTTAACAATTCAGGAGAAATTAATATTTTTGACAATTAAATATTTTGCAATCTTGTTAACAATTTGGGGTCGCAGACCTCCAACAACATTCAGAAATTGCTCCAGGCAAATAACAATTCTTAAGGTTTTAAACCTGGTATTAAAATCTTTTTAAGATTTGAAAAAGGACTAAATGAAATGATTAAAGTTTAAACATTTACAAGAGTACAAGGAGTGTACTATAAGAAATTTCTGAAAGAATATTCTAGAGAGAACAACAACTTTCAAGCTAACTATAAGGAAAACATAAAGCATAAAAATAGAAGTTCCTACAACTTCTTATATTTAAACAGAATTACTTTATGAGAATTATACAAAAGAGGGCAGGTCACTTACTGTGAAACCTGAAGAGGTAATCAAAAAGAAGGTTCTAAACTTCCTATGTTTAATTAGAAATCACGAGCCAAATGGGACAGTTTCCATTTCGTGAAACTTGAACATGACTCGCTCAAGAGTTTAAAGAATTGTTTTCCTTGATTATGGGAAAGGAACAATGTGATTTGAAACTTGTATCACACAAGCAATTATGCAGAATTTAATTAATGTTAAACTAGCAAAGTTGGAAGGGTACTTCGTGAGTGACACCTTATAAAAAGTTACAATTTTATTAATAATGGTGGTTAGTAGAAGGTTGAGGAAAGATCATTGGGATATAGGATCAATGTTCATGGCCGTATTTAATATAACCGGACGATCGCGACGCGGTAGAAACGTGGAGCAAGCACTGATTATCACTATAGTCTGTAAAGATTGATGCAAAGTTCACTGTAGAAACTCGAAAGTTCATGAGAAAGAAAGTTATTGCAATTATGGAAATAACTGATTGCACTATATAGGTGAGAGTCTATTTCTTGAAAAAGTTGTGATTTACAATTAAATGCGCCATAGAATGTTCCAACGGGGGAAGAAAGTTCGCTATTGCAGTAATTTAAGGAAGATTCCTCATTTTAACTAGTATTTTCACAAGTGCGTGAAAAATACTTGACGGCAAGACTCGCAGATAGAGTACAAGATCTCGAAGGTTCCAGAACGACCTTAGCAGAAAAATGGGGTTGAGAAAATCCAACGGAGGAACTAGCTTTATCATTATAGACAGCGGGTATTAGATAATATCCCACGTAGCGAGAGGATTTATCTTTGAATAGCTTAAGAAAAGCTCTTTTTTAGTAAGGTTGGCTTATACAAGCAAAAGCTCAACATGGCAAATCCCACGAAGAATGATTTTTGCCCCAAAGTATAAAATTTCACACTGTCTATAAAATATCATTAAAAGCACTTGGAAGTTAAAACCATGAAGATGAGGTTAAAACTTGAAGCTGTACTTATCTTGGTTAAATGTTGATAGGGAAGATCCCCTTGACGGATGCCTAGAGTTCCAACATGGCGTGGAGTGAAGAAAGTGTCTCTTGGTTTGAGGAGACTGGCTTGAGTTGAGCCCTGACTGATCGAATCAACTGCCGACTTAGTAGTGAGAGCTGCTCAACGGAGCACGGAGGGACCGAGGAAGGGGAAAAGAGTGGGGGGTAGGAGACAAAAGGAGAACATATAAGTATTGCCAATATTGTAACAAAAAAATGATCTCTTGCTGAGCTGGTCTTCAAAGAGTTGATAACAGTTGATACTAGCGCAGCATGGTGAGTAAAGAAGTGGACGTAGTCCTCTTGCTCAAGGAGAAAATAGCTGGCGATGATAACAGGATCTGGTAGCCAAATGGATATGGAATTCCTCTTGCGCGAGGAAGAGTTGAAGAGCTTCAGAGATTCGTTGTTATATGACGCTAGGTGGGTCACAGAATATATATCTGGAACAGACTCATACAAAATATAAGCGACCTGAACCCTTAAGAGAGAACAGAAGATCACTGTTGGTGTCTGACAAAGAGGAAGGAAAGAACATGCAAAAACATTGAAAATTATAATCTCAGGTACCGTGTATTCCAAGAATGCACCATACTGGGAGGGGCAGACACCAACAGCGAACAAGAAAAACAAGTACAGTAATAAGCAATTGCGGAGAAGTAGTCTTGTGATCTGACCATTAGTGGTCAAGACTCTGAGCACCCTGACTCTCCCATCTCCTCCAGGGTAACACTCGGTCACTCTTCCAAAAGGCCAGACTAGGGGGGGTGAAACATCCCTAACTAAGACCAAGTCTCCCACTTTAATGTCGGGACTGGAAAGAAACCACTTCTGCCTCCTTTGCAAGGAAGTTAAATATTCCAAGTTCCACCTCTTCCAAAAGGAATTGCGGAGGGCTACAAGTTTACGCCAAACAATAGGTAAATCAAAATCCCTGAAAGAATTAGGAAGGGGAGGAGGGGCAGAGAGAGAAGTACGTGTAAGGAAGCGACCAGGTGTAAGTGGAAGGAGGTCATCAGGGTCATTGGAAAGCGGAGTTAAGGGGCGAGAGTTAACAACACCTTCAATCACAAAATAACTAGAAGCTGAGGGAAATAAAGCACTAGTAAAGATTGCGATACAATGCAAAAGGAGAATTAACAAGTTTAAACAAAGCGTATAGAAACAAGTACATCTATTCAGGACAAGAATATACCAAATAAACAAAGGAACTATGCGAGTAGAAAGCAAGAACGCCATAGGTAACAAACGAGTAGCCATAAACAATGACCTCAAGTTATAATGAGTATCAAAGGGGTTACTCAGAAAAATACTTAAGTCAGCGAGAAACGTGACATGACAAGTATGAATACAAAAACACATCGAATGTGACGACGAGAAAAATCCAGTTTGTTCATCAATGAATATTAAGATCGCAAAATATGTAAGCAAAGTGAAATACATGAGCGCGTGAGAAATACGCAACGAAGTTTTGAAACAAGGATCGAAGCAGTTATAGAATACGAGCATGAGTAAGTGGAATACAAAAGCAAGTGCGGCCTTGACCCACATAGTACAACGAGATAAGACATATAAATAGCTGAAAGAGTCCTTAACTGGAACAAGTTTATTTTGGGAAGTAGGTGAACGGGTTCTGTACTTGCAGGAGCGGCTCACTAGACAATGCTTGGCAATCAGCAAAAGTTGAGATAAGAGAAACTTGCTTTGAACTGTGTCAAGCGTACAGGAAATAAACAGTGACTTGACCTTCCTCAGGCTTGTATACAAACAAGTCTGACAAACAAGCAGTTCAAAGTACACAAACAACATTTGTTGAATCAGCTGTAACTTAAAGCAGATATTCAGGTTGACCGGCATGCAGTCAATCGTAACTTGGACGTGAAAAAGCAATTTAAAGCTATATGAAATAAAGTAAGAAATCAATTTCGCATAATTTTGAGGATCACGAAATCGGACAATTTTCAGCAAAAAGAAGCTTAATTCTTCCGAGCAAAGAAGACAAGCTGGGACATTGAGAAGAAGGTTATGCATAAAAATAGTTATTCTAGATGTTAGGGAATTCAGATTTTCAAGCGGTTTCAAATTGTGAGGAAGGAGGGAGGAGCCGACCGTGGCCATCCTTCTAAATAAGGAAAGAAGTGAAACATGGCTTACAGCGAAATGATGGTGACTGATAGCCATGGTTTTACACAAGGGGAAGATAGTTTTCGAGAAAGAGTTTAAGCAATTACCTGCTATAAAAAATGACATGAGAAGGTAAACGAAATAACACAAAGCAAGGCGAACTTGAATTGCTATCTTGTGCGGGAAGAAAGAAAAACCATTTAAACAACTTACAGAGGTAGTGTAGTTGTTCACGATAAGACATCGTTTCGACAAGTGTTTTTCAAAAATATTGAGATCTGAAACATGAGCGTTCTCTTTTTCAGAAATGGGATTTATGTCAGCTGTAACGAAATGACATTGCGCTTTGGTTTGAACACTGGTATGTTTGATTTCACCAGTAATAACCCAACCAAAATCGGTGTCTCTAGCGACCACGGTTGAAGATAACTTGCGTGTTTGTTTGCGAATGCAATTCCAAAAAACATTGGCACTGAAAAGTACATCAATGGGACCTTGAGCATTAAACTGAGGATCGGCTAACCTTAAGTGCGAGGGAATGTTTAAATCGGAAGTATTAATAGAGTGACTTGGAGTGTCCTTGCCAATACTGGTAAGAATGAGACAGTTTAAATTAAGATTGGTGTTTCTTTGGCAAACGTCTCTGATTTTCAATTTTGAAGACTGCAAGATTTGAGTTTTCAAATTGTCAATGCCGGTCACATTGATAGAAGTAGGCGATGACGAAAGACCTAGTTTTTTAATCAAAGATTGCGAAACAAAGTTATGAGTTGAAGCGGAATCGAGAAGACCACGGGTTCTAAACCAATTTCCAAATTTATCTAGGATTTCGAATTGTACAGTGGTCAAAAGGGTTTGCGCACTATGAAAAGTTTCGGCGTTGGAAATGCAGGAAGAAGCATTAGTTTGTTCGGAGCTGCTCTGCATGGAGCTTGAAGAGGCGGGTGCTGATGACCTCGATTTATCGTGAACGTGCAATAAAGAATGATGCGGTTTTTTACAATGGAAACAGAGATTTGATGACGTACAGTTCGAAGAAGAATGCTTAGGTGATAAGCAATTGAAACAATGTTTGCTATTCAAGACAAACTTCCTTCGATCTTCGACAGACAATTCTTTAAAGGATTTGCACAAATACAATGTGTGAAGCTTTTTACAGAGCGTGCATTTTAACGATTTGTTAAGCGGCCTGATATCTTCTCTTGCATGATTTAAAGAAGAACGGGTTTGCTTGTTCTCGACAGATGGGGGCTGATGTCCCTTTGAAGAAGCAGGTTTTTTTTTCAAAAATTTGACACTGAGGATTCGTTTCGACCTTTTCGCACTGAAATGCGGTGCTGTTAGGACTTGGCATCGGCTGTTAAGAAACGAGATTAAGTGTTCGAAGGAAAATTCTTCCTTGCGAGCGAGTTCAATTTCCCAAGCCTTTAAAGTTGAAAAATCGAATCTTGATGTAGCCAGATGAATGAGTATGGTGTCCCATGTTTGGACAGGCTGCTTAAGTTGGTATAATGCTCTGACATTCAACTGTATAGAATCTAAGAGGTCTCTTAAAGAGGTGACGTCATAAGGTTTGACGGCTGGTAGGTTGAAGAGACAACGTATGTGGCGAGCTACACTCAAACGTAAATTGCCATATCTCTCTTTAAGGAGATTAAAGGCGATGTGGTAGTTATCTGCGCTTAAAGGCAGTGACTCCACTAAGGCTAAGGCCTCACATTCCAAAGAAGTACGGAGGAAGTAAAATTTATGTATGTCTGGGATCTCGATATTTTCATGAATTAGGGAGCAGTAAAGTTCGTAAAAAGAATACCATTCACCTTCCTTGCCTGAGAAGTGCGGTAGGCTTATCTTAGGAAGTAACGGTTTCGGTTTGTTCTCGTGAACTGAAGCGGGTGCGAACTGGGCCGGATTGATGACCTTAGTGTCCGGTTCTGAGATATTGCGGATCAGTTGGTGGGCCTTTGCAATCCCTTCAAAGTACAAGGGTTCGACCTCGTCCCGATCCGATTGAAGTTCTGGGCAAGCGGATTCAATCTCGGTTTGAATTTGATCGTAATAATCATAAGACCGTTCGTACAACTTAAGGCGATGTGTCAAGATGTCTAAATCACACTCGGCGGGATTTAATTTGTTGACGAAATTTCTGAATCTGGTGAGTTGCCCTTTATAGGAAGAACGTCTAGCAATAAGAGTTTCATCTTTTTCAGTAGGAGCCATGACAAAAAGAATACATTGAAATACAACTCACGAAACTGTAGAACCTTGGAGATGCTGTCAAGCTGGCAGCAGCAAATGGGTAGAAAGAACGGGACACACCAAAGGAGACAGGAGCGGCCTCTTTCCCGTTCACAGGCCTTGCACGATGCAATTATAGCTGAAAAATCCAAAGCAGACACTAATAATTTGCCAAGTATTGTCAAATGACACTTGACAAACAATAGAAATATAAAATGGACTCTCCCGGGTTTCTGGTACCAAATTTTGGGTAGTTTATTAGCTGAAGAATAACCCACCCACCAAGGGAAGATGATTAAGAAAAGGAAGTAGATTTTGGATTGGAGAAAAAGGATAGAAAAATAGGAGGAGAGTCCCACAAAAGTTATGAATTTGACTTTCAATACATTTAAAGGTGGTTGCCACCGCAAATCCGTGCTCGGATATCTAAAGTGGGTACGAGCTTGGTCGAAGCTGACGGGAACCGCAGCTAAGACTTGGGCAGTTTGCCAGAGAAAGGCTTTAGTGTATTTCCTCCCAAGCACGAATAAAAGTACTATAGGGAAGGGTGATGGTCTGGCCAGACAGATAGTAAAAGCTTTATTGAGTATGAACGAGGGCATAAACCTAGGAAGAGCTAGGAAAGCCAGGATCCTGCCTAACTGTAGTATCAGAGAAATGATGAATCCAAAAACAAATATTTAATTTATTTAACAATTCAGGAGAAATTAATATTTTTGACAATTAAATATTTTGCAATCTTGTTAACAATTTGGGGTCGCAGACCTCCAACAACATTCAGAAATTGCTCCAGGCAAATAACAATTCTTAAGGTTTTAAACCTGGTATTAAAATCTTTTTAAGATTTGAAAAAGGACTAAATGAAATGATTAAAGTTTAAACATTTACAAGAGTACAAGGAGTGTACTATAAGAAATTTCTGAAAGAATATTCTAGAGAGAACAACAACTTTCAAGCTAACTATAAGGAAAACATAAAGCATAAAAATAGAAGTTCCTACAACTTCTTATATTTAAACAGAATTACTTTATGAGAATTATACAAAAGAGGGCAGGTCACTTACTGTGAAACCTGAAGAGGTAATCAAAAAGAAGGTTCTAAACTTCCTATGTTTAATTAGAAATCACGAGCCAAATGGGACAGTTTCCATTTCGTGAAACTTGAACATGACTCGCTCAAGAGTTTAAAGAATTGTTTTCCTTGATTATGGGAAAGGAACAATGTGATTTGAAACTTGTATCACACAAGCAATTATGCAGAATTTAATTAATGTTAAACTAGCAAAGTTGGAAGGGTACTTCGTGAGTGACACCTTATAAAAAGTTACAATTTTATTAATAATGGTGGTTAGTAGAAGGTTGAGGAAAGATCATTGGGATATAGGATCAATGTTCATGGCCGTATTTAATATAACCGGACGATCGCGACGCGGTAGAAACGTGGAGCAAGCACTGATTATCACTATAGTCTGTAAAGATTGATGCAAAGTTCACTGTAGAAACTCGAAAGTTCATGAGAAAGAAAGTTATTGCAATTATGGAAATAACTGATTGCACTATATAGGTGAGAGTCTATTTCTTGAAAAAGTTGTGATTTACAATTAAATGCGCCATAGAATGTTCCAACGGGGGAAGAAAGTTCGCTATTGCAGTAATTTAAGGAAGATTCCTCATTTTAACTAGTATTTTCACAAGTGCGTGAAAAATACTTGACGGCAAGACTCGCAGATAGAGTACAAGATCTCGAAGGTTCCAGAACGACCTTAGCAGAAAAATGGGGTTGAGAAAATCCAACGGAGGAACTAGCTTTATAATTATAGACAGCGGGTATTAGATAATATCCCACGTAGCGAGAGGATTTATCTTTGAATAGCTTAAGAAAAGCTCTTTTTTAGTAAGGTTGGCTTATACAAGCAAAAGCTCAACATGGCAAATCCCACGAAGAATGATTTTTGCCCCAAAGTATAAAATTTCACACTGTCTATAAAATATCATTAAAAGCACTTGGAAGTTAAAACCATGAAGATGAGGTTAAAACTTGAAGCTGTACTTATCTTGGTTAAATGTTGATAGGGAAGATCCCCTTGACGGATGCCTAGAGTTCCAACATGGCGTGGAGTGAAGAAAGTGTCTCTTGGTTTGAGGAGACTGGCTTGAGTTGAGCCCTGACTGATCGAATCAACTGCCGACTTAGTAGTGAGAGCTGCTCAACGGAGCACGGAGGGACCGAGGAAGGGGAAAAGAGTGGGGGGGGGGGGGTAGGAGACAAAAGGAGAACATATAAGTATTGCCAATATTGTAACAAAAAATGATCTCTTGCTGAGCTGGTCTTCAAAGAGTTGATAACAGTTGATACTAGCGCAGCATGGTGAGTAAAGAAGTGGACGTAGTCCTCTTGCTCAATGAGAAAATAGCTGGCGATGATAACAGGATCTGGTAGCCAAATCGATATGGAATTCCTCTTGCGCGAGGAAGAGTTGAAGAGCTTCAGAGATTCGTTGTTATATGACGCTAGATGGGTCACAGAATATATATCTGGAACAGACTCATACAAAATATAAGCGACCTGAACCCTTAAGAGAGAACAGAAGATCACTGTTGGTGTCTGACAAAGAGGAAGGAAAGAACATGCAAAAACATTGAAAATTATAATCTCAGGTACCGTGTATTCCAAGAATGCACCACCATGTGCTTACTATAAAGGATATGCATATATTGTAAAACGAACTAATAAAAATGGAACTGTTATTTGGTGCTGTTCGAAACAACGATCTAAAAAGTGTCGAGGAATGATTAAAACAAAAGGATCCAACATACGTATTTCAATCGATCATCATTGTAAATCTCAAAATAATACTCATTTAAATGGACAAAATACTCTAACCAAGGTAAAAAAGCAAGACCAAGAAAAAAATAGTGTGGCTCAAGATAGTGCTTTGTTTGTTAAAGAGCATTTATTATCTCCTGAAAAAGACATGTTAGGTCAGTCGTTAACGTCTAAGAAACCTCTAACACTATCAAAGACAACACAAACTATGCCAAAGGTTGTTGCATTGCAAGATGAACAAAAAGGATTAGATAGTAATAGTGATGATGATTATATTGATGATAATTATATTGATGATGATAACCATGATGATGATGATGATTATTATCATGATGATGATGAGGATGATAATGGTTTACACCCAAAAAAATCATTTGTTAAATTTGTTTACTGGAACAATCCCAATAAGCTAATCCAGCGGCTTCAGTACTTGCATACCTGTATACAGGCTGGTCATACTAAATATGAGGAAGAACTTTTGGATATAGAAAATGAGCTTCGTGATGCTAAAATTATAGTGTAATGAATCCATGTAACCGCTTAAACTATTTCTTAACAATACATGTAATATTTTCTACCACTTTGCTACCACTTTTCTAGATTGCTACCACTTTTCTACCACTTTGCTACCACTTTTCTACTACTTTTCTACCACTTTTCTACCACTTTTCTAGTTTGCTACCACTTTTCTACCACTTTGCTACCACTTTGCTACCACTTTTCTACCACTTTGCTACCACTTTTCTACTACTTTTCTACCACTTTTCTACCACTTTGCTACCACTTTTCTACCACTATGTTACCAATTGTCTACCACTTGTCTACCACTTTGCTACCACGTTTCTACCACTTTTCTATCACTTTTAACTGTACATATTAAATATAAAAGCCAACGCTAAATAATTCTATTACCAGAACAGAGATAACCTTTGTAGTGTGCAAATCATACTAACAGGTTAGTTACTACTATGGAACTTACTACAACTAATCGAGGTAAACAACGTGTACTCTATAAAGGCTACTCTTATAACTATAGACGACAAAATGTAAAAGGAATAATATTCTGGCGATGCTCAAAACAGAGGTCAACAAGATGTCGAGGCAATATGAAAAGTAGAAATGGTGTGGTTTTAAGTGTGAGTGATCATCAATGTAGTGCTCCAGACAAAACACTGATGGCGTTGGCAAAAAATCATCAGAATGCTAATAAGTTAGTACAAGAGAAAGATGTTGCTACTCAAAATAGTGCATTGATTGTTGAGCAACGTTTAACCCCTGTTGTAAAGGTTATGTTGTATCCATCTTCCAAGCCTCAAGAGTCATCAACATCACAGACTATGCAAGAGGTAGTGTTGTTGTTGTTTTAAGGGGCTGAACTACAAAGTCATCTGCCTTGTTATGCAAGTGGATCGAAAAGGACTAGATAGTAATAACAAAAGAGAGTTGTAGTTTGTATATAACTATTGTACAAGTAATTACATTAAATAAATAAAAAAAAGTGTATGGGTATTGTCTGTTTTTCTTAATTGCTATCCCTATGTCCCACTATTAATGCAATTGTTAACCATCAACAGTCTCTGACTATGTTCGCAAAGAGTGTGACCTTAAACAATACACTCTATCTATGGTCTGTGTACCGAGTACACAATAATACAGTGTGGTCAAGTCATGTTGAGGCAATAGTTATATCAGGTAAGGTATTCGAACCCGTGCTTTCTTGTACAGAAAATTTGAACTTAAGTCAAACACCATAACCACTCGGTCAACCTGACAGTTACTAATTTAATTATTTTTGTGGACTTGAGTGTTTATAAAACTTTTTCCAGTATACATTGACTAAACCACTTGTTTGTTTTGAAATATAGATTTTGTTTTGTTTGACCATAACATTGCAGTTATGAGTCTTGTGAACTGGGTGTTTAATATAGGGTTAAAGGCATTTTAAAATAATTTTAGAAAAGCTCTTAGGTATCGTGTCATGGGTTTTAGTAATGCATTACTGTTCGTTGACTAACATTTACCGTTACACAACATTATTTTGGTGAGCTCTACATGTTGTTGTTTGAGTCGTCAGTCTTTTGACTGGTTTGATGCAGATCTCCATGCCTCTCTGCCCCGAGCGAAACGTCTCATCTCTATATAACTACCACACCCTTCATTCAAGGCTATCTGTTTAACATATTATAACCTTGGATCCCCCCTACAAGCTCTTGGGTTCAATTCCTAGATTTAACAAAAACTTTTAAAAGTGGTATGACAACAAAAACTAGTCTACTCAGTCTCGAGTGGTCCAAATAAGTAGAGAGGGTTTGATTCACACCTCAATCATAGAGCACCATGTTCTTTTTTTTATATAATGATAGTCATTTGTTCAATTTCACATTTCTCACATTGCAATTTGTCAATTTTCCATTTGCATTTTTTAAAATGACAGTTTGATGTTTTTCAATTTCATGATATGGAAACCTGGATTTTTTCCATTTTCATATTTACACATTTGTCAATTTCCCATTTGCATATATTTTCTTAAATGTCCGTTTAAGGTTTTTAAATTTTGTCTATATGGAAACATGGATTTTCCAATTTGCTGTTTACAAATTTTTTATATATTTATTTTGTGTGTATGTTGAAAAACGATATTTCCAAAACAAGATTTTTATTTTTCATTTGATGATTTTGTAAATGATCTTAATGTGAGTGCTTGACCATGGCAATAATACAGTCTATCTATATGTTAGCGGAACCATAGAGGCTTATTACTACTGCAAGTAAGAATGTTTTACAAAAAACGACTATCTACCACTACATTTGAAAAACAAAACGATTGAAAAAATCTATTTTCCATTCATATATAAGTGCTAATTCTCCCTCTCCCCACCCTACCTCACCGTATTTTCTCTGGTCAAACAACCAATGCTACCCACACACACACACACAAGCTTTCTATCTCTCTCTATACATATGTTTTCTCTTGTCCACGAGATAAAAATTATGGTTGCTGGATTGTATCCTGCACTGTTTATGCGACATACCTTTGCCAGTTCATAAAACCGTTAGGTATTTCTCTACACATAGCGATTTTACCACTGCTTTTGCTTGTTTGGCTTTCTTGCAGTCTGGTATGTGATAGGAAGCATTAACTGTATGTCAAACCCAGTCCACGTTTGTATTTGTAATCTAAGTAATAATTTGAAAAGAGACAAGTGTAATCAGTCATAAACATTATCTCTGCTTTTATTTGATTGTTTATGACATGCATATTAACCAAAAATCAAACCCTAGTCTACCTTAGTGAAAGGCTAACCGTTTAACCACTGCGTCACCATACCCTTTTTTCTAAGTTTGATTCGTTCTAGGCCTTAGAGCTAGAAATCGAGTTAAGATCTCCAGTGAAAGAGGCACATGTGCTCACCACTATAGCACGTAATGTTTAGCTGATAACATTAGACAACCGAAAATGATTGTATTTCTGTTAGCCAAGCATTTCTGTCATTTACCTACTGTGTGAGCTCTGCCAGCAAGACAGTTTAGTTTAGAACAAGTGTGTGTGTGAGTGTGTGTATAGATTATTAGCCTCAGGTATTTAAAGCTTGTTGTGTGTAGCGACCATCTTGTCCCAGTAACCACTGAGCAAGTTTTAACAGTCAACCCATAATAACTGCATAGGATGGTTGTGTGTGGTTCATGTACTTGTGTGTGTGTGTGCATTAGCATCATGCACTAGCTTTACCTTACCCTCTATAGGTAGAGCGTTATCCCTTTCCTTTCTGACATTACCAATGCCCACATTCAACCACAAGTTTTACACTTAAACCATTGACTTGTTTTTGATTAAGTTTGGTTCGGTTTGGTTGGATTTGATTCAGCTTGGTTCAGTTTAGTTCAATGTAGTCACCATTTTGGATTTTAGCTATCCTATTTAACCAATCAATTAAAGATTGACTTCTCTTATTTCTTGAATCGATTAATCAGATTTTGTATACAGCATTTGTCATTTATTATCCTATACCTACAACCTATACTCTCTCTGTACTGCAGTTTGATCTGAAAACAAGTTCCAATGGTGAAAGATTTGTCAGTCGCCATACATGTAGCCTACAATAATTCTTTCACTACCTAGCTATGTTTCATCACTCACTGTAAACATTTCACATGTTCATATCCGATTATAAGTTTATAAAATCTCAGGTCGATGACCTTGATGTATTGGGTATTTTTGGGTAAATTCATTAGCCATGGGAAAGGGTTGACCATTTTCTAAGTCCTATGACACCTCGCATGTTGATATCCGATTATTAGTTTATAAAATCTCAGGTCAATGACCTTGCTGTTTTGAATTTTTGAGGTAAATTCATTGGTCATGGGAAAGGGTTAACCATTCGTAGTCCTATGACACCTCACTTGACCCTCTCTACTGATAAGTTTATAAAATCTTAGGTCAATGACCTTGCTGTTTTGGGTATTTTGGGTAAATTCGTTGGTCATGGAAAAGGGTTGGCCATCCTGAGTCTTGTGACACCTCACTTGTCCCTCTCTGATTATTAGTTGATACAATCTTAGGTTAATGACCTTGCTGTTTTTTTTTTGTAAATTCATTGGTCATGGGGAGGGGTTGGCCATTTTAAGTCCTATGACACCTCACTCGACCCTCTGTGATTATTAGTTAGCGAGATATTAACGAAAGTGTAGTTAGGCCCTTTTGACAAAAAATGAATAATACATTCAAAAACAGGGCGTCACCACAAGTCCAACGACCCCTCATACAAGTTCCTAGCTTTCTTAGTTCATAAGATATTAAAAAGCCGATGACCTATTAGTTTTTGGATCTTTGGTTAATTTGTAAAAAAAACGTATCTATAAATCATTATTCAAAAAGCCCGCCCTCTTACAAAAAACCCAATTGCGCATTCGTAAAACAAAAAACAAAAATGATAAATCATAGCGGCATTCAGTTGTATGCATGCACATTATGTGGAACGAGTTTAATTTCATATTGGTATACAAACTCCCACATGTTGCACATGGAAAGCGACTTTTACCTAAAAATTATTATTTCACCCCCTAGTAGGGGTAGATTTTATTTTTGAGTGGAAATAAGCTATCCATAGGAAAGGGGTTGTCTGCCGGAGTAATTTGACTACTCGTACATGTCTCTAGCCTTATTCCCACCACTGCCAAAACAGGTTGTGACTTGTTAGCTCTTATCATGCACGTGCACATGTGAACACCTGTGTGTTAGATCATATTACAAATGAACTCGCATTTTCTCACGTATGAATCAAAACAGGATGTGACTTGTTTCACAAGGAGAATGCTAATAATGACATCTCACACGTGTTCACATGTATTTCATCTCTTTCCTTTCATATCATTATCACATTATAGTAGTGGGGGTTGGTGAACAACGTCAGTTCAACACACACAAATGTAGTTAGGCCCTTTGACATAATTTAAATAAATTCATGAGCCAGTCCATAGGGACCAGGCCAAAGGGACCGGTCCAAAGGGATCAGTCCAAAGGGATCAGTCCAAAGGGACAAGGACTCGTCCACAAGGACTTGTCCACAAGGACCTGTCCACACAGACTTGTCCACAAGGACTTGTCCACAAGGACCTGTCCACGAGGACTTGTCCACAAGGACTCGTCCACAAGGACCTGTCAACAATAACTCATCCACAGGGGCCCAACAGCAGGGGGCTCGTAAACAATAACAGGGGCTCTCACCTCAAGGCCTAACATGTCCCTCTTTGATTATTTGGTTTGCAGAACAACGTTACATTCCATATCGGCATTCAAACTCTCACATGTTGCAATTGGTAACAGAGATTCTCTAAAAAATTCAATTTCACCCCCTAGTAGGGGTAGGTTTTATTTTTGGGGTTGAAATATGTTGTCCATTGGAAAGGGGGTGTCAGCCCGAGTTCAACAACACCTCATTTGTCAAAATCCGACCATAAGTTCGAGAGTTATCGGGCTACCGCCATCTTGTGAGGAGGGTGAGGAGGAGGAGGGTATAGAACCCGTACAAAACCACTACTGAGAATATTTATGGAATGCTGAAAGACTTAAAAGAACAACTTAAAATCATAAAAGACGAACAAAGAGCGAGAGAGACTGATCTAGGTAACTCATTGGAATTGTGCCATAAGGAACTAGACGATTGTGTAACATTAATTTCTAACCAGCAGACAGAAATCAAGGAATGCAAAGGACAGATTGACACTTTAACCCAGCAAAATGTCAATCTCAAGGCGAAGCGAAAATCCCTAGAAAACCGCCTAGGAGAATCTGAACAGTACACACGTAGGAATACGGTGGAAATACACGGTGTCCCGGAAGTTCCTAACGAAAACATTATTGAAACTGTGAAGAAAGTAGGTCAAGCTCTGGATGTGGTCATCACTGAAACAATGGAAGATGCCTGTCATCGACTGCCTAAGTCACCTAATCATCAACACAGTGGCATCATCTTAAAATTCGTTCTGCAGGACGACAAGGAGCATTTCATGGAGCGTCGCCGGGTGAAACGGAATCTCTCCACTCGTCACGTCGGTCTTCCTGGGGATAGTGTAATTTATGTGAACGAGAGTTTATCACCAGAGAAGAGGAAATTACTGTCACAAGCTCAGAACATCAGGAGAGAGAAGGAGTATTCTTTCTTGAGGGTAAGAAATGGACACATTAAATTACGCAAATCTGAAGGTTCTCGAGTCATCGTAATTCGAAATGAGGATGACCTGAACACTCTCTAATGGTATCAAAACCTAGATTATCCATTTATTATCAAAATTTAGGAGGAATGAATACAAAATTAGATTTATTCAATGAAAACCTGATCACCAAAAAGCATGATTTAATTCTAATTACAGAAACTTGGTTATCTAGTAAAATCGCTGACAGTGAGGTCTGTTGTGATATGTACAGAGTATACAGGGCTGAAAGGCTTGCCAGAGCAGGGGGTGGGGTGGCTGTCTTGGTTCGGAGCGGATTAACAGTACTCAAGGTCGAAAGAATGACTGGCAGCTTGGAATGTCTATTAGTGAAACTCGTTATTGGAGGAAATATTTGATACGTCTGTAATGTTTACATTCAACCAGCTTCAAAAGTAGAATCGTACAGGCAACTATACCGGTGGTTGGAATCCAGCACAGAAATATATGATAAAAATGTATTAATCTTTGGTGACTTCAATATCCCAACAATACAAAGTACAATAATTAAAGATGACAATATTCACACAAGAGAACTCGTAAATTTTATTAATTATCTTCAGCTAAAATCTTATAATTCAGTAACGGGAGGACGCTGGACTTAGTTCTATCCAACATACCCAACATAAATGTAACGGAAAACACAGACCCACTCTTACCGCTGGATCGCCACCACCCAACTCTGGATGTGGAAATATCTCTAACTATATGTCGAAACCAAGTAATTATCCAGCCTAATGATACCTATAACTTCCGGGAAGCCGAATTTGAGCAAATGTACACTCGGTTGAAGGATAGTGCCTGGGGTCAAATATACGAGTGCACTGATGTAAATACTGGAGTAGACCTGTTTTATCAGTTTTTTAACACAGTACTTGGCGAAACCGTTCCTATATGTAAACGACAAACGGGCAGAACATATCCTGCCTGGTTCTCTAAGGAAACAAAGAGTAAATTGAAGGAGAAGGAACACCATAGGAAGAGAAAATATTACTCAGATCATCACAGACTACGTTTTGAAGAATTAAGGTCAGAAATTAAAAAGGGCATTAAATTATCTTATAAGAAATATATCCATAATATTGAACAAAACATTAGCAGGGACTCAAAGAAATTTTGGACGTTTATTAAAAACAAGAAAAAAATAGGAACACATGCGACACTTTTAAATATAATAATGAAGAATTGGACAGGGGTGATTCCATTGTTGAAGGTTTCGCGTCATATTTCAAAACAGTGTATGACTCTCAGTCAGCCCAATTCCAGGAGGAGTTTTATTAAGAGAACAGTACCCCTCCATACCAAGCCAGACGTCCGGCGTGTGTCACTCTGGAAACAAATAGTACCAGAGGGGTTTACCCCTAAAGAAGAACTGAGCAGTGGTAGTCATTTGCCTTATACCACCTGGAGGTCCTTAAACCGGATGAGAACAGGAGTGCCTAAGTGTCGTAGCAACCTTGTGAAGTGGGGTTATGCAGAAGATCCACGATGTGCCTGTGGAGAAATCCAGACTCCACAACACCTGCTCACGTGCAAAGATCTTAATGAAACCTGCAGCCAGGAAGACCTTATGTTGGCCACAGACCGAGGGATAAGAGCTGCAGAGTTCTGGAAAGGAAGAATTTAGTGTGTCTCCCGGACACGGAAAGTAAAGTAAGTAGTCAGCCCAATACAAAGTCCCAGTCTGCAATTCGAATACTCCCAACACCCTTCACATAAAACTTGTCTCAAAGGAAGAGATAGAAATGGCATTTAAAAAATTAAAACCTAAGTCGTCGGCTGGTCCTGATAAAATTCCATCGTATGTAGTTAAGGGATGTGCTGAAAGTCTCAGGGACCCATTACACTTTATATTTAACTTAGCCATACAAACTTGTACGTTCCCTGACGCCTGGAAAATCACTCGCGTCTGCCCTATACTGAAATCGGGAGATCCATCACTAATTAATAACTACCGTCCTATATCTATTTTATCTGCAGTAGCCAAGGTATTTGAATTCATATTGCATGGAAGAATATCAGTATTTCTCAGACCACTCGTAACAGATAACCAATATGGTTTCCTATCCAGGAAATCTACAGTGATGAATGCAATTAATTTTACTCAAATTATATCTAAAGAGTTAGATAAAGGAGGGCAAATGGATGTCATATTTAAAGATTTCGAGAAAGCTTTCGACACAATAAATCACGATATCCTTCTTAAAAAATTATGTATTTTGGGATTCTCCCACCCATTACTCAAATTATTCATCTCCTACCACAGAGACAGGAAACAATTTGTTTTGTTCCAGAAAATTGTCTCAAAGGAATACATAGTTCATTCCGGAATACCCCAAGGCTCGAACCTTGGACCTTAAATTTTTCTAGCAATGATAAATGAATTGCCACGATGTATACTGCACTCAAATAGTCTTTTATATGCAGATGACTTCAAAATTTTTAAATCAATTTCTTCCACTAATGACTGCACTCTACTACAAAATGACCTAAATAATATACACAAATGGAGTATAGAAAACAAATTATACTTGAACGTACCGAAGTGTGTTGTTATGACCTTTACACGTAAGAAGAACCCAATCACATTTGTTTATGGAATTGGACCTAAGTCATTGAAAACAGTAAGCGAGAAGAAAGATCTAGGGATTCTGTTTGACCGAGAGCTTGCTTTCACTTATCATGTGCAAAAGATCGGGGATGCTTACCGCATGTTAGGGTTTATAATAAGAAACACTAAGCCATTCATTAGGACCAGTACCTGCATAAACCTTTATACTGCCATGGTGAGATCCAAGCTCGAGTACGCCAGCCAAATATGGAGTCCCTGGCAGAAAACATGCATTAAGTCCATTAAGCAAGTTCAAAAGAAATTCCTCAGATACTTACACCTCAAAATAACGGGCAATTACCCACACATGGTACCCTACGGTGGACTTTTTTTGAATTTCGGCATGACTAGCTTGGAGTCTCGAAGGAAAGTGAATGATATAAAGTCATTAACGGTCAAATTGATAACTCATTTTTCCTATCGCTCCTAAATTTCAACATCCCTCGCTTAACTACAGGATCAACCATAACATTCAAAAATGATATAACCAATACCACTTCACATAACAATTCACCTGTATGGAGGCTTTGCAGTATTTACAACGATGCGGTTCGTGTAAACTGGAAACTAGATTTCTGTCTCTCAATCAGACCGTTCTTGGAAATTATAATCCAGTCACTCTAATTCATACTTGAAATAAAATTATCACACAAAACAGAATCAACCATGTATATATGTGGATAGGCCTGTTCCCTAGTTATTAATGTTACCTTTTAGTTTATTATGTAATAATTTCAAAACCTGTTTTTATATTTGGCATTAGATCAAATTTAGATTTAGTTTTTATATTATCTTTTTACTACAATGCATTTTGATCTGTGTGAACTTCTTAGTTTTAAGAATTACATTAAGATATTAATACTTAATGCAGACATATCAGGAAATGTATCTTACTGTGTAGGTGCACTATTATTGGGGCGCACACTGAGCCCTGTTGTGTACCATCAACAAATAAATAAATAAATAAATAAATACATGACCGCGTTGTCACAGCTCCTAAACTTAAGAACCAACCAACCATAAATTAATGATGAAATGAAGAAACTGGAAAAACAATGATTGATGATGATGATGATGATGATGATAATTGTTGTTTTAAGGGGCCTAACATCTAGGTTATCGGCCCCTAATGGTTTGGGTGATAATGAAATGTAAACTATAACTAAAACTAACTCTTATACTAGAAGAAATGGAAAACAAAAGGAGAATAAGGCAAATAAAGGACAGGAGGAAAAGAAATGCCCTCAACCCTCGAAGAATGTGGATTGAGGGACTTGGAAGGAAGGAGAGCCATGAAAGGCAGGTAGGAAAGTGAAAGAGGAGAGGGTCCGCCCCACAGGTAATGGATAAAAGGGGGGAAACCAGACCCACCTCAGGAATCCCACGGGGTCGCCAACTTCCGAACTCACCAGCCGTGAGCCCCTGAGGGTGTAGCAATATCTAGGATGCACCAGAAGTGGTGGAGCTACATACACCCTGCCTCCTTGAGGGCCTCGAGTGGAAGGCAGGAGATAACATGAAAACAAAAAGAAGGCTGATCCCTCACAGAAGGAGGGTATCAGAAAAGATGAGACAAGGGCCAATTAAGACGAGAAAGGAAGAGACTCCCTAGGCCTCGGATACCCTAATACCGTCGGGGTCGGAAGAGAACAAGAGTTGACCAAGTGAGGTCGACAGGAAAGAAGACGGAGAGGAGCCCGGCACAAGTAAGTGGAAGCAATGCCGGACTCAGCTGGGGTCCCGTGGTCGCCAACCCACGTCCCACTAGATGTGAGCCTCTGGGGGGAGAAAAACAATGAATATGAACGATGAAAATATAAAATCTAATGGATAATTATTGGTGTAAAATGTAAAATAATAGAATCAATTTGAAATTAAATAAAATGGTTATCCTTACAAATTTGGTTAAATAAAGGTTCCAAATACAGGGTCTTCATTTTTACTTGGCAAGGACATTCTCGCTCACGCGCTCCGCCAGTGACAGCTCAGTTCCCGGCGACCGCGCGCGCCTATGTAGGCTACGACAGAATACCGCACTTAAAATCAGTATCATGCATTTTTACTCACCATGTTTACAGTAGATGCTGAAAATGTTCCCCATCCGCTGTCAAACATAATCGGCATCTCCCTTTGAAGTTTCCGGTTACTCCGGTTAATTTAGCTTCAGTAAGGAAATAACGTCATTTTCGTCTACTTTTATTGTTTACTGAACCTGTACATTTGAATCTCTTAGCCAGTTGATTTATTGTCCGATTTATAGGAATGGGTCTCCCCGGAAATGTCATTCGAAACTTTTGTCTTGTTCTAGCGCATGTTATGAAAGGCACGTAGGCCTATTATGCAGACCTTCGCTCGACCTTGGTCGCCTTGCCCGGCGCGTGGTCTCCAGCCGTATTGCCCGGGTATTCACTCACTCTTCTGTAGACGTGTAAGCTCCGAGCTAATTGGGTGTTTCAGTCTTTCAGTGTGTCTGGCTGCGTGGCTCAGGGGTAACGTTCTCGCTTGCTGAGCCCAAGGTTGCAGGTTCGAAACCTGGCGCAGTCAGAGGGCATATGAGGGTGTGCAAATGCTAGGGACCCGTGTCAGTACATTTACTGGCACGTTAAAGATCCCCTTCGGGGAAAAATTCCGGTACCCCGGCGTCTCTAAAAGCCAGTGTAGTTAAAAGGGACGTAAAACCAATAACATTATTAGTCTTTCTGTGTTTTATAAACTACTGTGTACCGGTACTGTATATCTTATTGTGTAGTGTTTTATTGTGATTGTGTATAGTGCTGTAATGCCTTATGTGAAATATTCGTTACGTGAACGAGTATATCTGCACAATACGTACATAAAGTGCCGTTCATAACGTGCGCTAGAACAAGACAAAAGTTTCGAATTACATTTCCAGGGAGACCCATTCCTATAAATCGGACTATAAATCAACTGGCTAAGAGATTCAAATGTACAGGTTCAGTAAACAATAAAAATAAACGAAAATGTCGTTATTTCCTTACTGAAGCTAAATTAACCGGAGTAACCGGAAACTTCATAAGGAAATGCCAGTTATGTTTGGCAGCGGATGGGAAACATTTCCAGCATCTACTGTAAGCATGGTGAGTAAAAATGCATGATACTGATTTTAAGCGCCGTATCCTGTCGTACATACGCGCGCGTAGTCGCCGGGAACTGAGCTGTCACTGGCGGAGCGCGTGAGCGAGAATGTCCTTGCCAAGCAAAAATAAAGACCCTGTATTTGAATATAATTTTCAAAACACTCTGGAGATGCCGTTTCAAGCTGGTCAATCGACCCGTGATGGATCGTTGTGATTTTGAAACAGAAAGATGGAATTGAGTGTTCCAATCCCCACATCTACCAAATTTAAAGTCCCAAATGTCGACCTAGAGTATTCTCGCTGTAGTCGTTCATAAATTGCATGTAAACCTCACACGTTTTTTTTTCCTTTTATCGCGGATATTTTACTTAATTTCATTTCTCAACAGTTTTATTAAATTATTTTCGTAAGGTTTAATTCTGAGTTACGTGTAGTAATTTAAATATAATTTGTATTTATTGGCGGAGCACTTTTATTAATTAAAATAATTCCATAAAATATAAAATAGCACAGATTTTAGAAATAACACCTTCATAGTGACTAAAATCAAATTTATGGAAACAAAGCTTAACCTACACTCTTAATGAAATTACACGTCTGTAAGGTATATACGATGGCTTTTCAACATCTGATGGGCCGTAAAAAGGACAGATTGACATAACAAAATGATTTTATTACTAAAAGTTTAGTTGTTTTGTACGTATGTTTCAACATAAACGACTAGGGCATTTATTGTTTCGTGACACCAGCTTTCCAATGCCCTCTGCAAAAAAATCTGCCGCCAGTGAGGTGGGTACGTCTAGGCTGTCACCTGAAGTTCTTCGTTGGTGGTGAGGCATTGCCGCCCGACCATACCTTCAATTCTCGAAAGAAGTGAAAACCACTCGGTGAGAGGTTTGGACAAAATGGTGGATGGTCTAAAACTTCCCATTTGAATTCTTTGAAAAGGTATTTTCATCACTTGGCACAGTGCGGTCGTGCATTGTCATCGATCAAAGGAAGGAAGCTTGTAGTTTTACATGACCCTAAATCTCGCTATCACGAGCCGCGGGACCTCCGTTTTACGTGGAATCCGAACCACAGGACATGGCATTTCACTTCGAAAATCTCATGTGCATAGACCGGGAATCGAACCCGGTCTAGCTTGGTGAGATGCTAATGGCTTCACCGCTGCACCACCACGCCCCTTGTCATGAATCAAAACCACGCCGGGCGAGAGCATGCCTTTTAGTTTGCTTTGAATTGTTCTGCTTGCAGACAATGTATCACACTCCGCAGCTCACACTTGGTGGGAGTATCGATGGTAGTGGGCGTGTTCAATTACCCGTAGCTTGACTTATTACCAGGCTGCGGAGTCTTAGTACGTAAACAGAGCTATCAGATTAGAATCGCACGGAGTTGAGATGACGCACGCCATATTAACTGCCAGCCCGTCCACAATAGACGACGAACCATGCGATCAGTCCATTTATCCGCTGTACGTCAGTTGTGTTCATCGGTACACCAGAAGGTCACGTGTCCTATAGTACGGTGCGTTCTAGCTTCATTGCACACGTACTAAGACCCCGGAGCCTGCTTATGGCTGGTGCATTGGATCCCACAATGACACAGGTTGTGGAGGGGACGTAGCGCAATTGCAGGAAGCACGGATCTGGCTCTCACCTATCTCTTGTTTTCTTAGATTCATTATTGGAGGTTGAAGAAAAAAAAAGCAGCCCTCTCATAAATAAAATAAACTGGAGGGCTCACCACTAGTGAACTTGAGAGTTGGCGATTCCCAGGAATTCCCTGAGTTGAGGCGTTCACCCTCCCCCCCTTTTTTACAATGGTTTTGGGGCATACCCTCTTTTCCTTTCCCCATTCGTATCTGCCTTTTATGGCTCTACTACTTCCCCCAGGTCCCTAAATCCTCATTCTTCGAGAGTTGAAGAAATTTCTGATCTCCGTCTTTTATTTCCCTTATTCTAGACATATAAGTTTATACTTACTACTCGTAGCAGTACAAACTATTCATTTTCATTATTATCATTAATATCGGATTTTTAAGAGCGTTAAAATACCTCAGTATGCCTTCCTTCGGAGGGGAAGTAAAGCCTGCGGGCCCATGCTATATATATATTTATGGCATGTAAAAGAACCTACCACTGTAATTGGTACTGTGCAGCCAAATTTGTAGGTTATTTGGTTCGTTATCAAGTACCAACGTTCGCCGCTAGATATTAGTGACAGTGGCATCTCTGGTAGCAATTGAACTTGATGGGGAGCCTACCCCGCTATAGCCATTGGCAGCAATTCATATACGGTATAATTATTATTATCATTATCAATAGGTTCAGATGATCTACATGTTACGCCAGTTAAATTAGTCACCGCCATATAAGGTACCATCCGATAAACAATAATAACTAGCATTACCCGTCGCGGCTTCGCCCGCGAATATTCTAGTTCTAAAGAGTACACTTAGCAAAATCTCAATCGAGAATGCTATGACTGATTTATCCTTGGTATGAATAATCAGACTTTATCAATTCAGCTACTGGTGCAGTGGTTAGGGGTTTGTCATTCCTGCATAGGTATATCAGAGCGAAGTTAATTTTCTGGGAATATCGCAGACACTGTTAATTTAAGGGCCTTTAAATGTGGTTTCCGGAGACCCTTAAAGTCGGGTGAAAAAGACCTTTCGTACCACACTCACTCGTGAAAATTGCGTGAAAAAATTCTAGAGTGCCCCTTGACCCCCTTAAGCGCATTATACTGTATGTATCGATGAATTTTACAGCTTAATTTGGTTCAGTGGTAACCTTATAAACGTCTGGAAACTTTCACAGTAATGTAATAATTGGAAATGCATTGCGTCTTAATGAAATAGATGGACCTGTGAGATGCTGTTACCATGGTTACCGTGTTGCATTCTTTCATTTTTATTTCATTGCAAATATACATTTTTAAGGTATTTATTTAATTGTGAGGCATTTAAAGAGTGAGTGCTTTCGCTTACGCATTGGGTTATGCTGAACCTGTAGGTACCCCATATGTGTAGGTTGGTGTTAATGGGACCTTATTTTCGGTACAAAACTGGAATGGGACCTTAGCAGAATAATATAGGGAGTGTGATGTTTGAAGTCTTTGGTCTTTGAGTTTTGATGTCTTTGGTCTTTGACATTCAGATGTTTTTCTTGGTGTACCTTGCTCATTGTGAATAAAAATATGTCCTTTCAAATAGCTCTTTTTAATTTAACTTTTGATAAAGTTGGAGACCAGCAAGAACATTTGGTGCCCAACGTGGGGATATTTGTTTAATGTTTCTTGAGTATGTTACTTCAGTTTATCAGTTATGGAGAAGATTAAAAAGTCTAGAGCAGTTTTAAGACGCGTGTTCACTAAGCAGTACGTAACATTGGGGAAGATTTTCGATGCCGAACACGTGGACAGCCAGCAAGTTCGTAGTCAATTGGGGGTCTTTGAAGACAGTGTGCTTACCATAAACCAAAAGGACGAAGAAATATTCGAAAATCTGCTAGAGAACGACGCGACGGAAGGCGAGTTAGAGACCCATTAGAATGAGGTGAGCCCGTACAAATTAAAGTTTGAAACTATAAAGGTCAAGGTCAGTGACCTCGAAACTCGGTTACTAATAGTGGATACCAGTAACGCAAGTTTAATATCGCATACTAATGTTAGGAAATTCAAACTCCCGGTCATCGAGTTTCGGAAGTATGGTGGCGATGTGCGGGAATGGATTCCTTTCTGGAGCCAGTTTAAGAAAGTGCATGAAGACTCAAATATACCACCAGAGGACAAGTTTTTGTATCTCATGCAGGCAATGATTTCCGGTTCACGTGCCAATGACATTGTAAGTAGCTATCCACCTTCTGCAGAGAACTATCATTTAGCTATTGCAGCTTTAAAGAATAGGTTTGGCCGAGAGGATATCCTGATAGAAGTGTACATTAGAGAGTTACTTGGCCTAGTATTACAGAATTATAAAAGCAATAGGCTACCTCTTGAAAAATTATATGACAAATTGGAGAGCCATATGAGGTCTTTGGAAGCATTAGGAGTAACGAGTGGAAAATGTGCATCTATTTTGTGCCCACTGATAGAATCTTGTATGCCCGAAGACTTTTTAAGGGCATGGCAGAGAAGTCAAACATGTAGTGAGGTGACTCATGCAGAATGTAGGCTATCAAATTTGATGACATTTATGAAACTTGAAGTGCAAAATGATGAACGTATTTCTCTTGCATGATCAGGATTTGAGGTTAAGCCTGCACATGTCAGGGCACATGACAAGAAGAAGCAAGAGGAAGGAAAGAAAGATGCCAAAAAGAAGAAAAAGACTGCTGGGGAAAATGCTGCAAAGAAGAAAAAGAAAAAGGACCAAGATGGCGAAGCATTCGAAGAGAGTGACGATGGTGATGAAGAAGGGAGGGAAGTTGATTACATTTCAGATTCTTCTGAAAGTGGTTCCGATCATGAAACAAAGGCTAATAAAGAAATGAAGGGTGTTGAGGAAAATCAGGATGGAGAGAAAGAGGAAGAACCAGAGGATAAACAGAAAGATGCTGCTGCAGAATCGAAAAATGAAAAAGAAAAACAAAAAGAAAACGCTAAAGAAGAAAGAGAAAAAAGAGGATGATGCTAATAGCCTAGTTCAAATAATTAAACCTGGTGGTGATTCATCATCATCCATCAGTTCAGACAGCAGTGATTCTGAGGGTGAAGCTAAGAAGAAATCGGGAAAGATCACTAAAGAACCTAACAGTGGAGCAAGTTACCGTTCAGCCACACCTACCAAAGAGCCAGCAGCAGTGAAGAGAGTCGGAAGCGTAAGGCAGAGTCAGGGGAGTTGAGTATGAGCAAGAAGAGTTGTCTGGATAACTTTGCTTCAGCTACGCTTTCTCCAGTTGGCAGTTTGAACACTGGGGAGTCTGGAATCACTGAAGATGCTGTTCGTAGATATCTAATGATAAAACCCATGACTACAACGGAATTGCTACAGAAGTTTAAATCAAAGAAAACTGAATTAACATCCGAACAGCTTGTACATATAATGACTCAAATTTTAAAACGAATCAATCCTTTGAAACGGACTATTAAGGGAAAAATGTATCAGACGATTCGTTCCGCATCATTTGTAGGAGGCAAAACTCCAAAGGCACACCTTTACCTGTCGACAGAGTACAGGAAGCAGCAGCTTTTGAAATTACAGGCGTAGATATGGCAGGACCTATTTATCTCAAGAACAATCAAAAAGCTTGGGTATGTCTCTTTACTTGTGGTGTAGTAAGGGCAGTCCATTTGGAACTCGTTTTGTCCTGATCAACTGACAGTTTTCTGCAAGCTTTAAGACGATTTGTTGCCCGGAGAGGCCGACCAGTTAGAATTTTTAGTGACAATGGAACTAATTTCACATGTGCCAAAAATGCGTTTTGGAAAATTGATTGGGACAAAGTATTGGAGTATTGTTCAGTGGAAAGACTAGACTGGAAATTTAATCCTCCTACAGCTGCCTGGTGGGATGGTTGGTGGGAGAGAATAATTGGCTTAACTAAACAGTTGCTGAGGAAGGTGCTCCGTCGATCATCTCTGTCTTATCCAGAGATGGAAACTGTGCTGTGTGATTGTGAGTGTGTCCTGAACTCTCCTCCACTCACTTACCAATTGGATTCAGATGACCTACAACCCACACCCATTACTCCAGCAATGTTCATTCAAGGCATTAGGCAAGCGGGAATGCCGGGTTGGTTGGTTGGTTCTTAAGTTTAGGGGCTGCGACAACGCGGTCATGTAGCCCCGTGTACTTTGGGTGTGTGTAGAATCTGTCTGATAACCGGTGTTAATTGTGATGGCTGTATTAGTGTGTGTATCTGTTTTTTAATTTAAGTGCAGACTGCAACTTAGAATTTTTCAAATAGTTCCTACTTTTGCCGCCAAACGCCACCGTCAACGACTACTAGGCTTAGTTCAGAACTCAGCTACTAGACGCCACTGCAGTCGGCTCTTGGCAACGAACATAGAAACCTAAGAGCGTTGTTTACATTCTTAACCTATAAATTTAGTTTCACACAGGTGTAATTAGTGGAAAGTTCTTTAACATGCCATAAATCTATGACATGGGACCGCCTGCTTTACTTCCCCTCCGAAGGAAGGCATACTGAGGGATTTTTAACGCTCTTAAAAAGTCAGACGGCTTCGGCCGGGTTTGAAACCGCTATCTTGGGCATAGAAGCTAAAGGAATGCCCGAGTGTGATGTGATTGAGTCGACTAATCTGGAACAAAAACTGAATTATCGTGCCAAAATTAAGGTAGATTTGCGGAGACGTTTCCGTAATGAGTACCTTGGTCAGCTCGTACAGAGAAGCAAATGTAAAGAGTTTCCTAATGTTAATATTGGTGACGTGGTTCTTGTTGGGAATGACAGTGATAGACGGTTAGACTGGCCTCTGGCTACTGTGAGTGACTTGTTACCAGATCAAGAGGGCACAGTTCGACTTGTCAAATAGAAAACAGCCTCTGAAGAGCTACTTCGACCCATTCAGAGGATCTACCCCATACTTGAGGCTAAAAGTGAAAGTGTCATGCCTATTGAGGAACTGCTACAATTGAAAGTGAAGACACCACCAACTTCCGAAAAGGATGGTGCCAATAAAACTGTGACACGAAGTGGAAGAACAGTTGTGTTACCTAAAAGATACTTGGACTGAGATCTTGAAGTTTGTGTTTGCTTTACTACAGTTGTTATTTGATTCTTGTTTAAAATGTCTTAATTTCCATGTGTTTCTAGTTGCTTGGGTAAGTTAATTGTTTCTGTTTTTGTGCATATTGTAAGCTAACTTCATACCATTTCAGTTAGCTTAGGTGGGAGGATGTGATGTTTGAAGTCTTTGGTCTTTGAGTTTTGATGTCTTTGGTCTTTGACATTCAGATGTTTTTCTTGGTGTACCTTGCTCATTGTGAATAAAAATATGTCCTCCTTTCAAATAGCTCTTTTTTAATTTGACTTGTGATAAAGTTGGAGACCAGCAAGAACAGGGAGGGATGTTATATGTTTTACGTCCCTTTTAACATCTGCGGCTTTTAAAGACGCCGGGGTGCCGGAATTTTCCCTCGAAGGGGATCTTTAACATGACAGTAATTCTACTGACACGGCTCCCTTGCATTTGAGCACCATCAAATGCCAGCTGGCTGCGCCAGGATTCGATCCTCCATCCTTGGGCACAGTAGGGGAGAACTTTACCCCTGAGCCACGCAGCCAGCCGCTACCATCCGAGCATATTCCTATAGAGAGTATGGTAAACCCCAGGGAAAATTTGGACACTGATTTGCCGCTATCAGCGCCGGTATATTTCCCTCACTTTCCTCGTTAACGAGCGGCGACTCAAACGTAAGGCAGTCGCACGCGCTGACAATAACCATTGTTCGCTACTCTCCAATAGCATGCTTCCTCTATCTCTGCACAAGGAGTCCAGTGTCCGATCCTGGCTGCCGACTCACTTGTTAGGTCTGCAGTGTTGCATAGTTGCACGCAGTTCTGTCCAGTCTCGCTGCTTGCTCTCAGTGACACGGTGGACAGTTGACAACGCTGTACCTCGAGCTGGGAAAGCCCTGGCTCCTCGCAGACATGGAATGTTAACATGGCCACCCATCGAGCCAGTCGTTAATGACGAAAATGACAGAACTATAACTAATCCTTTGATTTTCGAACTTTCAACTCCCCCGTACAGACGTAGTGCTCGATGGGATGGTCAGACTGCGCTAATTGGGTTAAACCCAGAGAGCCCAATCAGCTTACGATTTTGGGTTTGGGAAAAGAGTGCGGGTAGGCAACCTCTCCTGACTTGTTGGTTATTATTATTATAAATATAGCGTATGGCTTTTAGTGCCGGGAGTGCCCAAGGAGACCACCTCGTGGCGCAGTGGCTGGCAGTGTTGGCTGTCACCCGTGAGGTGCCGGGTTCGATCCCCGGCTCTGCCAAGAATTTTTAAGTCTTGGTATGGTCTGGTACGGGGTATCCCAGCCTCGTGATGCAAAATTGGAACCTGCCGGATGCTATGGCAGGAGGAGGAGCGGAAAGGAACTGGCCACCTTACCACATGCAAACTCCGTCTCGGGATGCCTGCTTAGTGATCCCTCGACGAAGGGCACTAATTCAGGTCGCCTACGTCCCTGGAGGCGATATGGCACTCTAATTACGGTTTGCCAGAGCTTGTAGCTGCTTCTATGCGGACACCCATGGGGTGCGGCACAAGCACCGTCGCGTGTGGATGAGATGAAATGAATGAAGATGGATGAGCAAGTTGAATTTCAAGTAGTTCCAACTTTTGGAACAGACGCCACTGACACCCAGCGGCGAACGTTGGAACTTGGATAGAGCGTTTCTAGCCAAATAACCTATACAGTTAGCTACACACAACCAATTGTAGTTAGTGGAAGGTTCTTTTTCAAGCCATAAATCTATGACATGGGCCAGCCAGCTTTACTTCCCCTCCGAAGGAAGGCATACTGAGGGATTTTAACGCTCTTAAAAATCCGACGACGTCGGCTGGATTTGAACCCGCGATGTTGGACATTGCATTTCAAATGCTACCGAGTACGCCACTGAAGCCATGAGTTAACTGACAGCTACATACACCTGGCCGCTGGAGTATCCGTAGATATAATCAGTGGCGCTAATATGTTATCCAAGTACAGTCAAAGAGGTGGAGAATTAGAAGTTATGGCCCAATCAAGTTATATACATAATAATAAAATATATACATATTATCATTTTAAATGATCTTGTCGACTTCGTCGTTACGCTGAGGTCTGGCGTTACCTTACGGTGACGGGACGAAATGTACCTAGAATGCACTGAGGTGTGTGACGTCATAGTACGATGTAGCAGCCGAGTTCCAAGAAGGCAGTGCGGGAACAGAGTTTCAAGAAGGCAGTGCGAGAACAATCAAGTAGGCAGTGAAGAAACAAAATAGAATCTTGAAACTCTGTTCGTGCACTGCCTTCTTGGTCCTCGGCTGCTAGCATTTAAAATGATATATAGTCTAGTCTTTCAGACTGGCTAACCGTGTCTTTTTACATAACAAGAAGAACAACGAACAATAAACGACACCCTACAACTGAATGTCAAGATCATTGATCCACTGCACTGCCCCTGGAGCTGCCATCAAGACATCCTCTTGGCAACCTGTGTACGCCCGCGGTTCACATTCGCTCACAATATGGTGGATGGTGTGTCGCGCAGCTCCGCAGTCACACGCAGCTGTCGGCAACTTGTTCCATTTAACAGCATGTCCCTGCACCTACCATGGCCTGTTCTTATTCTATTCAGGGCAGCCCATGTTTTACGTGGTAGCTGGAATCCACTTAGTACAGTACAGCTGCACAGAAGAAACCCCTTTTGTTCCAAAAACCGTACTATGGCTGGCTTTTAGTAAATCGTTAGAAAAGCACAAGAACAGCTTAACTCTAAATTTCAGAATAATTTGCACCATCATTTTGTCGGAAAACTCAAAACAATTTTGAAAAGCGTTTTTCTCTGAGTCGACGTATTTTAAAGAATTTTTTTAAACAAAAAATGTAGAGGACATAGTCACCTACAATTTATCTCATTGAGGTCATGTCATACGTTTTGAAATGCAGAAGCTAGGTGGCGCCAAAGTTTCCAAAAAAGTGTATTTTCACTTTTTGTACTAGAAAAAATGTTTTGTTCACAAAAGAGCGAATCAGAAATTTGTTCCTCTCAAAATTGTCTACAACATTTATTGAAACCTTTTTTCCTCCGACTTACCGTTCCAAAGTTATAGTCTGCCGAAGTGTGAAAATTGTCCGACACCGGTCCCTGTCTAAACTATGCCCACCGCTCTCTCCGCAGTAACAATAGTAGCCTTGATTACGCTGCGTTGCATTTGCTGCGCTATAACTTTGGAACGGTAAGTCGGAGGAAACAAACGTTTAAATAAATGTTGCAGACAATTTTTGAGGAATACATTTCTGATTCACACTTTTGTGGAAAAAAAAACATTTTTTCTAGGACAAAAAGTGAAAAAACACTTTTTGGAAGATTTGGCGCCACCTAGCTTCTGCATTTCAAAACGTATGACATGACCTCAATGAGACACATTGTAGGTGGCAATGTCCTCTACATTTTTTGTTTAAAAAACTTTTCTTTAAAATACGTAGATTCAGAGAAAAACGCTTTTCATTTTTTTTAGTTTTCCGACAACATGATACTACAAATTATTCCGAAATTTAGAGTTAAGCTTTTTTTGTGCTTTTCTAACGATTTACAAAAAGCCAACCATAGCACGGTTTTTGGAACAAAACCATTCCAGCTGTACTGTACTAACTTGGAAGTTTGGCACCCGATAAAATACTGTGTAGGTGCATCTCCGTTGCTGCTTCCCACTGTCTTTTCCTCTCTGTAGTTGGATCATAGCCTCTAGCAACCATGTCGTGTGCGTTACGTAGAGCTGGATGGCGTGAACATAATCTCTTTTGAATCAGAGTGGGTAGATCTTCATATACAGGTAGATCAGGATTGCTTAAGATTTTCGTGAATTCCTTGATAAGAGCGGTGGATCTGCGTAAATGAGATAGCATTATTCCAGACAAAAGCGGTAGCCAATGAATTGGTGTAGACCGAATTGCGCCAGTTATTATGCGCATAGTGGAATTCAATTGAGTATCAATAAGTCTTATGTGATGACTGTTCATCCATACTGGAGCACAGTACTCAGCACTTGAATACACCAAGCCTAAGGCTGAAGACCGTAAAACACTTGCTGAAGAACCCCAGGTGGTTCCACATACGTAGCTTATGGATGATGTTATTGCGTGTTTTTAGTTTCTGTGTGGAATTCAGCAAATGTTGCTTGTAGGACAGTGTTCGATTCCAGCTGTGGCGAAGTACCCTGCCGCAGAAACTGTTGTAATATGAGTTGTCACAACATGGTTAAAAGTAGAGGTGTTCGAACAAGGAATTCTGCCCACCTTTATTTTGTAGCTGAATACATATAAGCATTTTGCTTCCAACGGTATCGTTCTAAAGCTCATGGTGCAGGCTCTAATTAAGAGCCCTGCGTGGGTAAACAAAACGTTATCCGCATCCTCCCCGCATCCGCACGTTTGTTATCCGAATCTACTGACATTACAATATTATTTTTAGCCTATTTTCAATTTTGAAAAAAAAAAAAAAAAAAAAAGGCTTATGAGATCACCTTTTGTCCGTGTGTGTGTGCGGGCGCGTGTGCGTGTGCGTGTGTGTGTGTGTGTGTGTGTGTGTGTGAGGAGTGTGTGTGTGTGTCCCCTAAAAATTTCTAAACGACTGGAGCGATTTCAATGAAACTCGGTAAGTTCATAGCACTGTTCCGGGCGACCCCGACCGTGCCCTTCAAATTTTGTTACCTCTCACCAATTCAACATGGCGGCTGTGCGAAATATTTCACCAGCATTCAATATCTCCGAAACTATTACAGACATCACCCTGGAATTTTGTATGGTGACAGAGGGAACTACTAGAAGTTCACTTATGTGACCTTTGAAAACCTAGTAACTACAAAACCAACATGGCGGCCAAGCGAATTTGCGACTTTAAATAGACGTTTCTCGCGAGTTAACCAACCAAACGCAATGAAACTTGGTACAGTATATGTTTATACACATTGTAATGCACCGACATCTAACTTCGTTCAATTGTTTACATAACCTCAAGATGGCGGCTGTGCGAAATATTTCACCGGCATTCTATATCTATGAAACTATTAACGGTATCACCCTGAAATTTTGCACGGAGATAAAGAGCACTACTGGAAGTTCATCTATAAGACTTTCAAAAACCGGTTAACTACAAAACGAACATGGCGGCCAAGCGAATTTGAAAGTTTTAAATAGAATTTTCTCGCGATTTAATGATCCAAACGCAATGAATCTTGGTACAGCAAATGTTTATATACATAGTAATGCAATGGTATGTAATTTAGTTCAATTATTTACATAACCTCAAGATGGCGGCTGTGCGAATTTTTAAATTAAGTTTTTGTTTCTTGTGTCGTAATCATGCGGTCGAAATGAAAGTTTGAATAATGAACCTACGCTTTAATTTTCCTTTAAAGGTACTGTGCCCGTTTAGACCGGAGTCCGCACGACCACATATGCATTTTACCAATAATCAGTCAGCACGAGAGTCAAAATATCCCGGAGCGCCAGATGGGTTAAAGCTAATCGCAAAAACGACATCAAATAAAAAAATTGCTTTACTGATTTTTGGCTCAATGCAACAATAAGGATAGAAGGAGATTCAACTGGGCATAACACATCATGTAAAATTATCTCATTTTATTTTGAAGTTAAAAATTGACTGCAAAAATGCTCAAAGTAGCATCACTCACGTGTGGCGACCCACACTCCTATTTACATAATGTACAGAAATTTTCCAAACACATCTGACAATTATTTTTGGAGACACAAGTCTGATTATTAGTCCTGTAGACTGTGTTCCAAAATTATATTCATTACTTGTGATTAAATCCAGTTCAAATTTAATTGTCTTTACTGGAAATACTGTAGTTCACTGTCTGAATTTTTACATAATATTAACACTCGTAGAATAAATGTTCATAGAATTTTTAACTTTCACTTATTTTTCCAGTTTCAAAAAATATTGTCAAAAAATATTATTATCTTTGAATCAACACAAATTATTTATACATATTAATAACATCTGAAAAGTATTTGACCTTGAGCATAGCATCGAAGAACTGTGCGAAGCACAACAAAATTAATTGTTCTTCTGACATTAAATGTTTCGAGAAGTGACTCGATTATGAACTTCAAGTTCCTCACAAAATATATGATTTCTGAATCATCAACTTGATCAATAAATTGTTGAACCATTCAACTATTCAATTTTCCACTTGGAATCATTATTATGAAAAATATTTATATTCATGGCCATTTTAGTAATTTTCACAACTTGCAATTCTTCGACAGAATGCGGAAATAAGAATTGTAGCTTCATAATAAATTCATTTAGTTCATGGCACTAGGATTGAAAATATCCTTCGAATTATTCGTGGTTATAGAATTATTTTTAATTGGAAGTGGCCCATTCTATTATTTTCATAAGAACACAATATTACAACAACAACGGCAAAGGTCTTCCTCTGAAGAAGAATAAACTACTATCATGACAAATCCGGGTTCTAGCAAAATCAAAGTCTAAATAGAATCCGTAAACAAGGTTGAAATAAGAACTGATGGTTTCTAAGAAGTAACCTTCGGGTCATTCATACGACGAAATGTGTAGTTCCAATACTCCTACTATAAACCTGAGCCATCGAACCTGCTATTTGATTGATGCTCGAAAAGACCTCTTCATTCCTGCGACTTAAACATGCGCACCTGGGAATGGCATCTAAACTACTCCACACATAAATTTTCTTCCCAAAATTTATACAATAAATCAAGCCTCTGCTTGTTATCAACACTGGAAGATTAATAAACTTACAAGTTTATTTTATTTTACCATTCAGTTCAACCCGTGAATTTACCATACTTATGAAAATCTTTATTTCACTTTCGAATGCATTTACGTCATGATTTTATATAAATACAAAAATATCCTATTTGATTCAATTATCATTTGCTTCCCGTTTCATGCCTCTCCGTGTTATCTGAAAAATATACTTTGTTCATTGCAAATATCAACTGTTCAACCAGAACTGAAATGTTGGTTGAATGCGGGCTTGCGCTAACCACTCTCCTTCGGAAAATCTCCTGTTCCAGACTAGAAATGATTAAACTACTTCATAGGCTCTCTCTCAATACATATGATTATTAGAAAATATAAGATCCAAGAATTATTTAGAAAAATTATAAAAATAATTATTATTATTATTAGTGGATTATTATTATTATTATTATTATTATTATTATTATTATTAGTTATATTATTTTAAATATATTTAATTATGTGAGAATCCACATGTTCGAACCTTCGAATATGGAAAAAATATCCATTCCTCAACAAAAATAATTATTAACTTTTACAGTTACATCGGCTGATTACCGTGATTTCCCAAAAATATGAAATATTCAAATAAATGCTCGATATGCTCGGTCATCGATCCTAAACTGTTCGGAGTGCTGAAAATACTCAGAATAACTCTAATATGTCTTGCGTAAATCATTGCAAGATTTAAATACGAAGAAAAATAAATGTGTTGGTCATCTGCCGAAAAATAGTTTGTTCCAATTAGCTAGGCATAATATAATTCAAATGTGGCTTACATTTCTTGATGGTCTTGAAGCGTAGTGAACCTGGTCTGTACCAGATTTATCCATAAACATGCCCTATCGGACAAGCACGTATAATCCTTGTATCGGCCGCCATTATATACCCACAATCCGTCTAACAAGACATAGTGGTAATATCTCTTGACGTTTGAAGTAACTGTTGATCCATTTTAATATTGGCTTCTGTTAACTCCATAACAGTTTGCGTAAATGGGGTCAGATCTAAGTGATCTATTCTTAAATGTGTCAGTTGTAACATAACTCACGGTAATCTTTTCAGTACAAGAAAACACTGACAGTCTAACCAATCAACGGCTGTTCTGAAGATCGTTCCCTGGGCATGGCTTCACACCATCTACCATGCGCGAAGCAACATGTAGTTTCCCTGCGTAGACTAATGAACACCACCGTGATAGACTGGTCTTCAATGTACTGATAGATCAAAGTGGTTATTTAGCTACAAATATGAAAACTGACTGAAATGGACTTAAATATCCAAGTATTAGATTATTACTGGACTGTGACAAAGTATTAATTCTAGACAAAGTCTAGCATATGTCCATGTGAAAATAAAAATATTTCACCAGTGTCTGTAGAAAAATATCAATCACTTTAGTGATTCTCCCTGCCGGAAACTTACTAAGTTCCACTCGTAGCGCAGCACTTTTGTGACTATCACAACTTTGAAAATAACTTCTGCGTAGATCCAGCAACCATGTGCCTTGGCTCAGCGTAGTAGCACCTTGCTAAGCAAGTGCTTGTGTCGAAGTGAGCTATTGATGCCTGTGCCGGCCGGCTTTTATTCAAAACTGTCAGGGTCACGCGTCATCACGCTGAAATCTAGAAATCCTCATATCTCTGGTATCCCTGGTCCGATTTACTTGATACTAAGTGCATTCTCTTTCATTTGGCCGTGCCAGTAATCTGATCCAAGTCTCAAGTCTCTACTCCATGGCTAACTATTTAATCAATAAATAGCCTCGACCTCTGCTATTACTCGCTACGTCACTTGACATGCTCTTAGCGGTATATTCTTTCCAATTGCTTCGAGAAGCAATGTAGCGCGATATTCAAATATCTCAACTTTCAAAAGCGGCTGTAGCCTTTCCCTTGATATCTAGATGTCTGAATCTTGGAATACCCATTCCTAGAGTTGGGCACATCCACCCCACACCTAGCAAAAAATAAAAATTGAAAAATTTTTATTTTTCCTATTTACACATCAGATCATCTGGTTCTTGAATAATAAATCTTCAAATTCGATGCATTATAAGTTCCCACGATGTTACCAGTTCGTGTATTGGCGATCTCATAGCTTCCATTGTTGTTTATTTCCACAATATTCAAAATCTTTAATTTCACCAGGTTTAATATCAAAAATGTCGTGATACTCTTCCAAAATTTTCCCTAGCTCTGGGGACTCCTCCTCAGTGTAGACTTCTCTTCCTTCAGCTTCATGAAAAATCAGAGACCATTGAGCCTCTCCCTCGATGTCTTCCTCTTCTTTTCCCTCGAAGTTAATCTCTTCGGTATTCTTGAATCTGATCGTCTCTGTCTTCATGTCTATCACTGCTTGATATTTCTGAATGAAATCCGCTCCCAATATCATGTCAAAAGCCATGTCGTTCATTACTACAAACACATGTCGGAAATCATGTCCTCCAATAGTAATACATAAGTACAATTGTGTTTTACACAGAGATATTCTGTTGGGTATTATTCCTTGGATTTCAATTCCTGATACTGGAATCTCCTCTAAATTCTCTTTGAGCTTCCACAGAATATAAAGCTTCTCACTCACAAGACAAAGCATAGCCCCAGTATCAATAAAAGTATCGACAGGCATACCGAATACTTCGCATGATATGATTGGCATTTTAATTCTTGTACCCATTTCTTTCCGTTCGTCATTCTGTTGAATTAAGTCATCATCCTCTGCTTGCCATTTAATAATTCTGGAAGTGAAAGTGTTTAAAATTCTATCTTCTACTGTGAATTTGAAGTTTTTTTTTCGTTTCCATTCCCCCGGGATTGTTGTGTTCCCGATGGACCTGGTTCATTGTGCTTCTGCTCCAAAAACTGCAAGTTATCTTGGTGTCTTGCTTCTAATTTCTTCCTCGTCTCCTTATTGAACTCTTCATTGGACTGACGAGCATCCACATTCCCTCTGTTATTGTAGTTGTTTCTACCATAGTACCTTCTTTCCTGGTACCTTCCTTGATTATCCCTTGGCCTTCTCCATCGAGTATTATATCGATTTCCACCATCCGGTCTCGCGTAAGGCTTGTAACTGTATCTGTTACTGTACTGATTCCATCCTCTTTTATTGGGCTCTTCCCTCGGCGTTTTCTCTTCTCGCCCCTCTCGAATCTCTCGAGGTGTTTGGGAATAACTGCCTGCCATAACAGAGTACACAGCGTTGTTATTCTTTCCTCCCTTCTGATGGAAGAATTGAGCGTTCGTGTGATCCAGCTTCTGTAATACCTCGTCAAATTGCTCCATATTATAGATGTCAGCAGCGATCAAAGTCCTTTGGACGTCTGCTGGAAACTGACGTATCAATGCAGTAATTAATTCGTTATCTGCATCGGCGGATCTAAATGTTGTAGTTTAGAAAGCTGTCCAGAAAAGTACGTAGAGTATCGAGTAGGCTGTGACGTCGAGAATCTCTTCGAATATAATTCTGCTCTGACTTGCTGTTGGGTTTCCGGGGACCAAAACTTTTTTAATAACCCACGAAAAAACTCCTCAAAAGTGGTTAGAGTGGATCTAAAAGCTCTGAACCAAAGAAGTGCAGGACCTTCCAAAAATTTCCCTATCACTCGGATCTGTCTTTCCTTAGGGATTTTGGAATCTTTCAGGTAATCACCTGCTTCTCTCAAAATTCTACGGGTGTCACAGAATCTCGCCCTGAAAATTTAGAAGGCTTATCCTCTACATTCTTGAATACAGTTATGGGGTTGGATTGAAATACTGTCCTGACCTCATCCTGTCTTTGACTATCAGTTTCTCTAGCTGCTCCTAGATTTATCTGTATCTGTTCTTTTCCCCTTACGCTTGGCATTTTCAACAGATGGTCAGACTGTTTCTCGTCCTTGATTTGGGTTTTCATAGCCTCAAGTTCCTTATGGTTTTCTTCTGCCATTTTCTTAATTGCTTCAGTTTCTTTACAATTCTCCTTGACATCAGTGGATATCTGGTTCATAACAGCCTCGTGACTTTTCAATGACCCTGTCATATCTGATATGTCCTTCTGAGTTGCTTGGATATCTTTGGAAATTACTTGAATATGGGATGACAAAGATTCCCTAATTTCCTTGATTCCTTCTTGGTTCTCCAGCTTGAGTGTGTCTTTAATTTCATTGACAACTGTGGTTTTAATTTCAGTTTGTAATTCATTAATCACACCTTCTCTTATTTCTCCCATTACAAGTTCTTTGAATTGTTCTGTCAACCGTTGAACAACTAGAATTCCCATCTCATTACTCTCTTTCTTCACTCTGACTTCTAGGTTGATCATGTCTTCACCAACTTTCCTAAGACCATGTTCTATCCTATCAGCTAAGCTTTGGGATCGAAGATCGGCATCGCGAAATTTATCGTCCATTAAACTTGCGTTAGTGGCTAATGAAGTTTCGAGCTCATGTGTTTTTTCGCATAATTTATTCATTTTACTCTCAAGTGACATTTTCAAAATTTCAGAATTCTCTTTAAATTTACTTTCCATAGAATTAAATTTACTATTTAAATTTTCTTTGAAGTTACCGTTTAACCTGCTTTCTAAAGAATCAGAATTTTCTTTAAGTTTATCCTTCAAACTTTCTTTAAGTTTATTTTCTAAAGAATCAGAATTTTCTTTAAGTTTATCGTTTAAATTTTCTTTAAGTTTATTTTCTAAAGAATCAGAATTTTCTTTAAGTTTCCTTTCCAAAGCCTCAGTATTTTCTTTCATAATGGCTGCTACACGCAGTCCAGCTTCTTTTGAACTCTCCTCCAAACTCCTCATCATCCTCATCATTTCTTCCATAATTTTCAATTATTATTCAAAACTTAGGGGTATACAATATTGGCAAACACAAGCTTATAACTAGAACAAGAAATATGAATAGCTAATTGGAACACTCTAATAAAATGAGATTTGTCCTAATGTCGACGTGATGGAAAAACAAAATTATCTACTTTTACGAATTACATTTACCACAATATCACAAGAAAAATATGCAAGTTCTCAAATATCCTCCACCTGGATTCTAATAATGCGTATGTCCAGTCATCGAACGTTTACTACTGAATTTACTTGACGCCCTAATGGTTAAGCCATTATAAAAATAATCAAACCCATTCTAATTATTAATCCAGTTAAATTTTTAATTTCCCCCACTAATTGGGTTTCCTACTAATTTATTCATCCAAACCAGACATCTCTCAACTCCCAAAATATTTATATAAAAATCATCATAATTCAAATCGGCATGCGATTGACCGTGTCTAACTCGGGACCCACGTTCGAAGCCATTTCTCTCTCTATCTTATTTTATGTGCCTGTTTAGACCGGAGTCCGCACGACCATATATGCATTTTACCAATAATCAGTCAGCACGAGAGTCAAAATATCCCGGAGCGCCAGATGGGTTAAAGCTAATCGCAAAAACGACATCAAATAAAAAAAATGCTTTACTGATTTTTGGCTCAATGCAACAATAAGGATAGAAGGAGATTCAACTGGGCATAACACATCATGTAAAATTATCTCATTTTATTTTGAAGTTAAAAATTGACTGAAAAAATGCTCAAAGTAGCATCACTCACGTGTGGCGACCCACACTCCTATTTACATAATGTACAGAAATTTTCCAAACACATCTGACAATTATTTTTGGAGACACAAGTCTGATTATTAGTCCTGTAGACTGTGTTCCAAAATTATATTCATTACTTGTGATTAAATCCAGTTCAAATTTAATTGTCTTTACTGAAAATACTGTAGTTCACTGTCTGAATTTTTACATAATATTAACACTCGTAGAATAAATGTTCATAGAAATTTTAACTTTCACTTATTTTTCCAGTTTCAAAAAATATTGTCAAAAAATATTATTATCTTTGAATCAACACAAATTATTTATACATATTAATAACATCTGAAAAGTATTTGACCTTGAGCATAGCATCGAAGAACTGTGCGAAGCACAACAAAATTAATTGTTCTTCTGACATTAAATGTTTCGAGAAGTGACTCGATTATGAACTTCAAGTTCCTCACAAAATATATGATTTCTGAATCATCAACTTGATCAATAAATTGTTGAACCATTCAACTATTCAATTTTCCACTTGGAATCATTATTATGAAAAATATTTATATTCATGGCCATTTTAGTAATTTTCACAACTTGCAATTCTTCGACAGAATGCGGAAATAAGAATTGTAGCTTCATAATAAATTCATTTAGTTCATGGCACTAGGATTGAAAATATCCTTCAAATTATTCGTGGTTATAGAATTATTTTTAATTGGCAGTGGCCCATTCTATTATTTTCATAAGAACACAATATTACAACAACAACGGCAAAGGTCTTCCTCTGAAGAAGAATAAACTACTATCATGACAAATCCGGGTTCTAGCAAAATCAAAGTCTAAATGGAATCCGTAAACAAGGTTGAAATAAGAACTGATGGTTTCTAAGAAATAACCTTCGGGTCATTCATACGACGAAATGTGTAGTTCCAATACTCCTACTATAAACCTGAGCCATCGAACCTGCTATTTGATTGATGCTCGAAAAAACCTCTTCATTCCAGCGACTTAAACATGCGCACCTGGGAATGGCATCTCAACTACTCCACACATAAATTTTCTTCCCAAAATGTATACAATAAATCAAGCCTCTGCTTGTTATCAACACTGGAAGATTAATAAACTTACAAGTTTATTTTATTTTACCATTCAGTTCAACCCGTGAATTTACCATACTTATGAAAATCTTTATTTCACTTTCGAATGCATTTACGTCATGATTTTATATAAATACAAAAATATCCTATTTGATACAATTATCATTTGCTTCCCGTTTCATGCCTCTCCGTGTTAGCTGAAAAATATACTTTGTTCATTGCAAATATCAACTGTTCAACCAGAACTGAAATGTTGGTTGAATGCGGGCTTGCGCTAACCACTCTCCTTCGGAAAATCTCCTGTTCCAGACTAGAAATGATTAAACTACTTCATAGGCTCTCTCTCAATACATATGATTATTAGAAAATATAAGATCAAGAATTATTTAGAAAAATTATAAAAATAATTATTATTATTATTAGTGGATTATTATTATTATTATTATTATTATTATTAGTTATATTATTTTAAATATATTTAATTATGTGAGAATCCACATGTTCGAACCTTCGAATATGGAAAAAATAACCATTCCTCAACAAAAATAATTATTAACTTTTACAGTTACATCGGCTGATTACCGTGATTTCCCAAAAATATGAAATATTCAAATAAATGCTCGATATGCTCGGTCATCGATCCTAAACTGTTCTGAGTGCTGAAAATACTCAGAATAACTCTAATATGTCTTGCGTAAATCATTGCAAGATTTAAATACGAAGAAAAATAAATGTATTGGTCATCTGCCGAAAAATAGTTTGTTCCAATTAGCTAGGCATAATATAATTCAAATGTGGCTTACATTTCTTGATGGTCTTGAAGCGTAGTGAACCGGGTCTGTACCAGATTTATCCATAAACATGCCCTATCGGACAAGCACGTATAATCCTTGTATCGGCCGCCATTATATACCCACAATCCGTCTAACAAGACATAGTGGTAATATCTCTTGACGTTTGAAGTAACTGTTGATCCATTTTAATATTGGCTTCTGTTAACTCCATAACAGTTTGCGTAAATGGGGTCAGATCTAAGTGATCTATTCTTAAATGTGTCAGTTGTAACATAACTCACGGTAATCTTTTCAGTACAAGAAAACACTGACAGTCTAACCAATCAACGGCTGTTCTGAAGATCGTTCCCTGGGCATGGCTTCACACCATCTACCATGCGCGAAGCAACATGTAGTTTCCCTGCGTAGACTAATGAACACCACCGTGATAGACTGGTCTTCAATGTACTGATAGATCGAAGTGGTTATTAAGTTACAAATATGAAAACTGACTGAAATGGACTTAAATATCCAAGTATTAGATTATTACTGGACTGTAGCTTGCCACGGTGGGTGAGTGGATAGCGTGTCGGTCTACTAACCCCAAGATTGCAGGTTCGCCCCTGACCGTGGTAAGTGATTTTTGAAAGGCGGCAAAAATACGATACGCATGTCATACGATGTTGGCATGTCAAAGAACCCATTTGAATTCAGTAGGCCGAGTTCATAATGGCAAAATTAATCTCGGGAGTTTCCGCCAGTACAAAGTTCCTCATTTCTCTACTAGAAAGCGCTATTGTGTTCAAGGAGATTATTAACATCTAACCTCCTTGACTTTCATAGTCAAGGAACTACGAAATTCGACACGCAAGCTACCCTCTGGGTGTCAAATAGCAAAGCTTGCACCAGGCACCCGAGGCCATACGATATTATTATATACTGGACTGTGACAAAGTATTAATTCTAGACAAAGTCTAGCATATGTCCATGTGAAAATAAAAATATTTCACCAGTGTCTGTAGAAAAATATCAATCACTTTAGTGATTCTCCCTGCCGGAAACTTACTAAGTTCCACTCGTAGCGCAGCACTTTTGTGACTATCACAACTTTGAAAATAACTTCTGCGTAGATCCGGCAACCATATGCCTTGGCTCAGCGTAGTAGCACCTTGCTAAGCAAGTGCTTGTGTCGAAGTGAGCTATTGATGCCTGTGCCGGCCGGCTTTTATTCAAAACTGTCAGGGTCACGCGTCATCACGCTGAAATCTAGAAATCCTCATATCTCTGGTATCCCTGGTCCGATTTACTTGATACTAAGTGCATTCTCTTTCATTTGGCCGTGCCAGTAATCTGATCCAAGTCTTAAGTCTCTACTCCATGGCTAACTATTTAATCAATAAATAGCCTCGACCTCTGCTATTACTCGCTACGTCACTTGACATGCTCTTAGCGGTATATTCTTTCCAATTGCTTCGAGAAGCAATGTAGCGCGATATTCAAATATCTCAACTTTCAAAAGCGGCTGTAGCCTTTCCCTTGATATCTAGGTGTCTGAATCTTGGAATACCCATTCCTAGAGTTGGGCACATTACATGACTCTAAGGCCTGTACATATAACAATCCAACATGGCGACCATCCTAAATATTTAGACGGTCCTCAATATCTACGAATATATTACTGCAATCAAACTGAATTTTTTAATGTTCATAGGGGCTATGGACATATGTTCACATATAGGACTTTCAATAACGTGGTGATCACAAATCCAACTTGGCGGTGGAGCGAAGTATAAATAATCACATGGTCGTTTCTCGCAATTTAACCATCCGAGTGCAGTGACACTTGGTACAGTAAATCCTTATACAAATGTTAATCAACTGGCATCTAATGTTTTTCAATTGTTTCCATAACGACAAGATGGCATTTGTGCGAAATTTTAAAATCTCGTTTTTTACTTCTTGTGTACTAATCATGCGATTGAAGTTTGAATACTACACGTACACAATAATCTTCAAGTAACAGTACATAACTCTAAGCCCTACATATACAAAAGTCCAACATGGCGACCACCCGAAATATTTAGACGGTTCTCAGTATCTACGAATCTATTACAGCAATCAAACTGAAATTTAGTATGTTGATAGAGGCAATTAACATTAGTAGGATATATAAAAATAGGCTTTATAATTCTTCACGGAACTACTTGTTAATTTGTTAGATAAAGCATAACGTACGGTATTAAAGCAACTCTTTTGAGCATAAAGTCGTTATGTATGCCATGTGTTAGGTTTAAAATGAATGTTACACAACCCTTTTCTGTTCGGAGTGTTAATTATGCTTAATTTTCCACGATGGGTGAGTCGGTCTACTAGCCCCAAGCTTGCAGCTCCAGGCCGTAGTAAGTGATTTTTGAAAGGCGGCAAAAATTACGACACCATGCCATACGTTGTTGGCATGTCAAAGAACCCATTTGAATTAAGTAGACCACGTTCATAATGGCAAAATTAATCTCGGAGTTTTCCGCCAATACCAAGTTCCTCATTTCTGTACTAGAAAGCGCTATAGTGTTCAAGGAGCTTAGATATATAAGCTGGGTCCGAGGTTCAAATCCCGGTCACTCCATGTGAGATCTGTGCTGGACCAAACGGAGGCAGCTTAGATATCTAACCTCCTTGACTTTCATAGCGCTTCAAGGAACAACGAAATTCGACATGCAAGCTACCCTTTGGGTGTCAAATAACAAGGCTTGCACCTGGCACCCGTGGCCATACGATATTATTATTATTATCTATCTATATATTAGAAGCCTCCGTGGCTTAGGCGGCAGCACGCCGGCCTCTCACCGCTGGGTCCGTGGTTCAAATCCCGGTCACTCCATGTGAGATCTGTGCTGGACCAAACGGTGGCAGACAGGTTTTTCTCCGGGTACTCCGGTTTTCCCTGTCTCAATTTCATTCCAGCAACACTCTCCACTATCATTTCATTTCATCTGTCATTCATTTAATCATTGCCCCAGAGGAGTGCGACAGGCTTCGGCAGCCGGCACACTTCATATCCTCGCCGCTAGATGGGGGTTTCATTCATTCCATTCCTGACCCGGTCGGAGACTGGAAGCAGGCTGTGGATTTTCATTTCATCTATATATTTAAAACACTAAGGTGATTTTTGTTAACACGAGATTGAGAGAACGACAGAACCGAATTACTTCGTAGAGCACTCTTGGCCTGTATATTTGCAGAGTGCCTTTAAAATAAACAAATATGTTGCAGTATATTTTAAATTAATATAGAAAATAGCAGAATTCTTGACCCTCACGCATGCGCACAATCCGCCTTGGCTCATGACAAAATGGTGGTGAGAAGTCTATTAAAATGTAATATTATTTAATAACTCCACGCGCCCATGTATAAAGCTTCCATGTAATTGAAAACATACATTAACCAAGTTCTGACAATAAAATATAGTAACAGTATGAACGTATACAAATGTGCAACATTGATATTTTTTGTTAATGAAATGGATTATTTTCTTCAGACAGCGGGTTTTGAAGATAGTGAATGGTTGCGTCTGCTGGTGAATGAGAATTTGCGAATAGCTATTTGGTTAAGGTGACTGACTGTGGATCCAAGGAGCACAGGTTCGATCCCACCTCTCGCCAGTTATTTTTACCACTGAAATATTGTTTTATCAAGGAGTATTAGTAATGTCAGTTAAAGATACATATTTCTACATTCCCTCTCAGTACGTTTTATTTCCGTTATACCATTGCATTACAGCATGTGATCAAAAGGAGGGGAATATTTTCTATGATGGAATAGAGTTATATAATAACGTTTTATTGCGCTCAAGTTGTGCAAAATTACAAATAATATGCAAGGTAAGATGCACTTCAGCCAATGCAGTAATCTATGATGGTCTTCCCACTATTCCTACAATGAAGAACGTGATAACGTTCACAGATTCCGTCACACAGCTCACATGTCACAGGTCGTGTCCGGATCATGGAATGTCTTTATCTTGCACATTCTATGGTGGAAGCCGTGCACAGCCAAAGAAGTCACAAAGTGCCGCAAGTTCTGGTTCGGTTCCATCCATGCTCTGTTGATCATAGCCTCGGTCGAGTAGAACTCTTCCCAGATTTCCCTTCTTTTCAACGTTCTTTCTGCTAGAACCCTCTTCCAGCTTCGGTGGCGTAGTCGGTAGCATGCTGAGCTTCTATGCCAAAGATAGCGGGTTCAAACCCGGCCGAAGCCGTCGGATTTTTAAGAGCGTTAAAAATCCCTCAGTATGCCTTCCTTCGGAGGGGAAGTAAAGCCAGCGGTCCCATGTCATAGATGTTAAAGAACCTTCCACTAATTACACCTGTGTGAAGCTAAATTGGATAGGTTAAGAATGTAAACAATGCTCTTAGGTTTCTACGTTCGTTGCCAAGAGCCGACTGCGGTGGCGTCTAGTAGCTAATTTCTGAACTAGGCCTAATAGTCGTTGACGGTGGCGTTTGGTGGCAAAAGTACGAACTATTTGAAAAATTCTAAGTTGCAGTCTGTACTTGAATTAAAAAACAGATACAAACACTAATACAGCCATCACAATTAACACCGGTTATCAGACAGATTCTACACACACCCAAAGAACACGGGGCTACATGACCGCGTTGTCGCAGCCCCTAAACTTAAGAACCAACCAACCAACCTCTTCCAGCAGGTCGTAGGTATGCAAAGCGAACTTGAATCTGAAATCCTCCATCAAGAAGGGTTCCCGAGAGTTATAAAAGAAGGGAAATGTTGAAGATCATTAACTGACAATTGAATGTGTAGGCTATGTTGTTTAGGTACCTTCATATTGCAATTTCTTCCCAATGCTTCGGTGGTCAAGTTGGTAGAGTCCTAGACTAAAATTTATAAATATGCATCGTCGATATAGGCTACTCTTAAATTATTAAAGAAAATAGTAGTTTTCCAGGCACTCACGCGTGTCCACAATTGCTTTCCCCATGAGAGACACTTGGCAAACATAATTCGTTTGAGGGCTCCAACATCGTGGTCACTCAGCTCCGTGTAGCCTACTTTGGTGTGTATGTGTAAAATGTTCTCTGATAACCTGTGTTATTGTGATGGCTGCATTAATGTGTGTATTTGTAATTAAGGTGGGGAATGGCAAGGAGACGGCCGAGGCCTTAAGTTAGGAACCATCCCAGTATTTGCCTTGAGTGGAAGTGGGAAACCACGGAAAACCACATCCAAGATTGTCGAGGTGGGAATCAAACCTTCCTCTTCTTAGTTATACCTCAAGAGACTGAATGTGCCCCGTTTCTTGCCCTCAGACCAGAATTAAATTTCTTGGCAGAGCAGGAAATGTAACCCGGGCTCCGGGGCAATAGCCAAGAATGGATGGGCTTTCATGTGTTAATACGATTTTTGACATGCACGGGACATAGAATTCTAAAACTGACTCCATTAGGGTGACTGCCGAAGTGAGTATTGCGTAGAGGCCTATGCTCATTCCAGTAGTTGGCGAAGTGATTCTATGTTCCCCTGCAAAATGTACTGCCATAAGCTATAACAGGTGATGGAAATTGCTTATTTAGAGCAGTTTTGTACTGTTTATATCAACATGAAGAACGTCATTCTGAGCTGCGTTTTCAAGCTATTGCAAAAAAATTCGCTGGCAGGAACAATTATAAGGAATTTATTTTAAGCGATCAGTCTCATCACATTCTCCTCATCAACGAACTTGAGTATGAAAGTCCCCGGACGGTCATATTGAACTTCATTGTATAAGACAATTGTTTAATGATTATTTGTTTAGAGTACTGAGTCTAACTACGCAGTTGATTTCGGCAATGGAAGTATTATTTGCCATTTGATATTTAGCGGCTCAGTTATTGCAGGACACTATAGTGTTATCGAATAATACGAAGCCACATATAGAATCCAATATAAATAGGCCAGTTCAGAAACAATTCCAGATATTATGCAGTACAGTGTAAGGTCTTAGACGATCAAATGTAAACATTTTTCGACATTGTATTTCTCTTGCGTAAAATCTACGCGTGGTTACTTTGGCCTTTACTGTTGTGATGGAAAAATTGATCTGCTGTGGAATATAAAATATTTGTCAACCTGCAACAATGTAATGATATTAATTTAAAAGTCATTGAACTTATATCCAGTATTTCAAACACATACACCAGCGTTAACAGATTAGATACTGAAGATGAATGCCAGCTACTTCATTTCCCTACTAAGAAATTCTTCAATTCCTTGGAATTAAGTGATTCGCCTCCACATACTACGAACGTTTGAGCCATAGTTATGCTACTTAGAAATCTGAACGTTTCCCAAGGACTCCTATATGGAAACATATTAATTGCAAGAAATATGTAAGAAATTGCTTGGATTCGGATATAATAGTGTGCAGTAATATTAGGCAGAGAGCTCAAATCCTACGACTTGATTTAAAACCTTCCGATAAAAAACTTGCAGGTAGAGTACATTTTCTTTTAATAGGCAACAATTTCCTATTGTGCCCGTCAGAGGAGCTGCCAGGACAGCCAACAACCGAAATGACTTCCCTAACATCTCATCCGCCGGACCTAATTGCCGAGAGGATCAGGTGAAATTCCAAACAGGCCAAAGCAGCACGAGAATCCATCGTCCACGGGGATCGTGGTACATGGTGACAAAGGTCATAGACCACCTAAGGAAAGGTTCACCTTAAAAGCTAGACTGAGAAAAGAAACATCCAGACTTATGTAAAACATCGTAAAATTTTATTTAAAATCAACAAACCCCTATCCTAGTTCGGAGGGTTTCCATCGGCTAATCCGCAAGCTAATAAATAATCAAAAATAAAGAGCTGGTCCCTACCTGGGAAGTTACAGGTAAACCCTCGCGAAAGATCTATATCACAATAATTAAAGCAACAACAGCAACACTAGGAAAATGGTACGGCGAGAAACCCTAGGTCAAGTTACAAGATCAAGCTAATATCGGAATTTACATTTAACAGGGCAGCAAAACAAATCTGAGTTAGGATGATACCATTTCCACATTTACATTTAATATTAATTCATCTAGCTAAGTCCTACCAATTACATACAAAATTAACGGCGGTGACGTCCGTAATATCAATCAATTACAATCAAAGCTATGTGACAAGCCATAAGAAAAAAATCTAAGACACTCTTACAAGCTGGGTGCTAATCAGCACACAAAAGGTGACATAGAGGATTTGTACACTTTTACATCAATAAATCAATAAATACAAGACCACAGTTTTATTCAAAGCCTACCTACACCTTGGTTTACTGTTTGTAAGCCATAGTCATTTAACGTGTGTAATTACGGTGACGACTGCGTAGTGAAGACTACGTCTAACATCGTATGGCCTGCGCTCCACCAGCTACGAACTAAAGGTTCGAGCAAGCCTCTGTCGCTACAAAAAGTGTCAGCTGTCCTAAAGTCATTTCCTCCAGGAAATACTTTCATTGGCACGGCTATGTCAGCAGGTTCCAAATGCAAATGAACAAGGTTAAATAGAAAGGATTCGTTAGTTATATTTTGTTTATCAAAATTATGCGTTTTATTATTAAGATGTCGATTTAAATTATCGTTGGTTTATGGCGAATAACAGCTGACTAGCCTGGCACGGAGCGTCTCTCTGAGATCATCTCTGCCATAAAGCCTCGACTCAAAAGTCGGAAAACAATCAACGAGCAATAACAACTCGGACACACAATAACACAAGTTACCAGCGGCGCGCAGCTCGCGTTCAATAACTCTGGGACGGGCCTGGACACATCAGTTACCCTCCCTAAATATCTGGTCTACGGGAACAGTCCCGGACATGGTACACAAAATACCTTCACACATGAAAAACCCTCATCACGGGGCTAGCCTCCAACATAAAATAAGAATCCTGACATAACTGTACTCGTCGAAACAACGGTACACGCAAAAGGCGTTTAACTAACAAATGACAATCTAAAGAACATGTGAATATTATGGCGCAAACTCCACTCTGCTGGATTTGCTTAATGATACGTTGGGAACTGGGTTCGATGCTAGGCTACAACGAAACATCCCTTTTACTTGCAAGGTCTACACTTGACCAGGATGGCTTCTGAGCACATCCTGAATGAAATATAAATGCAGTTACAAAACTGGTAATTACAGTCTATTACCTAAATGATATGACTTCTCTAATGAAGTCAGGGGCGTAACATTGACTGTCTGCTATGAGTGCAGTTAAAGAATTATAATCATGGCATCAGTTTGCCGTAACAGGAGTCTGCTAAGACTCAAAAATCACCCCAGATAGGGTTAAACAAAGTAGCCTTGAGATGACTACGGTCACGTTTAGCAATAGACAGGAATTGGCGTCCTATGACGTCCATCAGGTTGCACCAGGGTTGAACAAAATGTCAAACCCAAGGGTGGCTCACAATCACTGTGGATAAATAACATCTAATTATACTAATTATATTCCCTACCTATGAAATGGCTGTCACTAAGTTCGGCTGATTTACAATCTACACTAATCTAACTATACCACCAATGACTAGAACAAAGAAGGGTTGTACAAACTCACGATATGAAGGAGCCCACTTAGCTCTCTGTCCAACGACAAAGGGTTGAAGAAAAGCACCTCTGGCTTTCAGGATTGGCATCGTCCGTATCAGAACTTCCATCTTGGCTCTCCTAAAGACCAGGGTTCGGTCTGTCCCTGTAGTTGACATCGTGAATGGGTTGCACATGCCTAGGAAAGGCATCCTCGATTCCTTCCTTCTCGTTCGACGTTCTTCAAGTTCCAAATCATGCTCGTTCCATCCGAGACGTCTCCCTCATACCATAACGGTACTTAGCCCATTGTCTCCGACTCGAACATGGTGTTATAAATGTCGAACACGTGGTCGGTAATATTAGACATCATGTATTCCATTAGTACTTGAAAATTGCGGTGTGCTTTGTAGCTATCACAGGCGTTACACATACATCTAGCAACACAGCCTCTACACTTTGCAGATATCATTAATAAATGGCCATGCACTGATCTGCTGGTTCACACGTGCACAGACTCTACTTTTGCAATCACGTGGCATCCGTGAAATTGGCGTCGAATTCATGCGGATAAATCCACCGCAGCAATTTATATACGATGTGTATTTAGTGTAACACTCGTTTAATGTAACGTTACCACGATTACATGTATATTTAACACTAGGCTTTAGCCCTCCACAAATCTTGTGGGTACAAAAATGTGGTGCTACAGAATCGTAGAAAATTCACAATATGTTCCAAATAAGTTCACAATGCTATTTGTACTGATCACTACACTTTACAAATCGTGATGCACAGTACGATGGTGCTCGATGACACTTGATAAAAATTCCTCGCTATAAAGCGGACTATTCCCACGTCTTACACGACGGGTATTTCAACACGCCTCCACCGGGCGGATTCTCAAGACGTAATGCACGGAACTGTGTTCCTCGTGGAATCAAGTCGTCAAACTAAGTCGTTGAGCGACTATTCACATCCCTTCTTGCGCATCTGCAATGATATTACCATACCTTAAAGTGAAAAACATTCTCCAAAATGTTTCAAAAATACTGAATGACGAAATGGAATATTCTGAGTCTCGTAAAAAGGTAAAGTTGATTAATAAGACCTCAGATAAATAATTAGCTGACTTCACCAAAGTCAAAAGTGCGATTCTCCGCTACTCCAAAGAGAATAGTATAAGCTCTCAGCTTCTAGTTGCTTTCTGGGTGTGTTCAAAGGTAATACATCCCATCATAAATGTGTTGTCATGAAAAATATCACATGAACCTTAGCTCAGTGGGTTCATCTGCCTCTCCGTCGTTTCAAATAAAATGTCGGGAAGACATTTTTATTTGACTCAAAGTTCATTCATAAGTGATATTTTCTCAGATTAGCTGCGTTGAAGGTTCCAATGCACTCTCCTGTTTGAATGTCTTCAATCACGTAACTTCCATTGTTCAGAGGTTGTCGGATACGACTGGGGCCATAATATAAAGACAGAAATTTCCCATATATGCGGTCCATAGGACTTGAAATTCCGGGTCCCCTTATAAGAACAAGGTCTCCCGTGACTAGTGGTTCTCTGAATCTCTGGCGTCTGGTTCTTCTCAAACGTTTCGCAGCTTGTCCATAGTGTTCCTTGCAGCTAAAAGTCTGCTGGCGTGTGATGGTTGTAAACAAGTTGGATTTACAATCACACGATTCCACATTCTCATCGGCATCTGGTCCAAATGCAAAACCATGGGTATCTGACCAGTGCTCTCATGGACTGTTGAGTTAATACATTTTGCCATGATAACTAGGACTTCGGTCCAACGCCAGTGTTCTTCCTGACAATACAATCGACAGAATTTTGCGATAGTAGCCATTACGCATTCTGCTGGGTTGCTCTCTGGATGGCGAATAGAAAATAAAACATGACCTATCTCCAACTCGTTCATAGCATTGGCGAATTCTGCGGAGGTGAACTGTGATCCATGATCAGTCAACAGGAATTGTGGCTTTCCTGCCTCTGGTATCACTTGTCGTCTAATTCTCTGGATAATCTGGTGTGCGGTGGCTTTCTGAATTGGATGAAGCATCGTATATTTCGTGAACACATCAATGGTTACAACAATGAAGCGATTCCCACGGCGGGCCTTTGGTATCGGGCCATAGAGGTCCTGTGCGTATAACTCTCTGGGTTGAGTTGGGAGTATGGGCCTAGGGGATTCCTTCAACAAGTGTGACGTGTACTTGTTCCGCTGGCATGCGTCGCAAGCACGTAAACACTGTCTAACGGTGGTTCCTAGCCTTTTCCACGTAAAAGACTCCTTGATGGTCGCAATGGTCTTGTCAGTCCCACCATGTCCAATGGATAGATGAACCATAAGAATGACAGATTCTTGATATCTCCTCGGAATGACTGCACGCAGTTGAGTGTGGTCCACGTCCACAAACTTATACAAGACACGATGATAGATAGGATAGTCATCTGCAAGAGCGGCTGTACTCGCATAGTGAGCATCCTGTGGATCCATTCGTCGTTCCAGAAAGTGGATAATGTCCCTGAGTTCCCCCTCACGTCGTTGTCCTTCTGGTAGATGACGAAGTCGGCGAAGGTGTTCCTCACATTCTCCCTCGATGTCAATGGCATTCACAGTGGCTTCAGGATTCCGGCTGAGAATGTCGGCCAACACATTCTCTCTGCCTGGTCGGTAAACAATTTCCAAATCAAACTGTTGGAGAAACAGCGTCCAACGTGTGATCCTGTCGCTTGCCAGTCTTGTTCGTAAAATGAAGGTCAGCGCATGGTGGTCGGTCCTCACGATAATCCTCTGGCCTAACAACAGTTTCTGCCAGTACTCAAGCGCGTAAACAATCGCAAGTGCTTCAATCTCAGTAGTGAAATAATGAGATTCATGCGCTCTCAAACGTCGACTTAAGAAAGCGATGTAATGACGTTTCTTCTCATCGTCCTCCTGCAATAGGATGGCACCTATTCCAATCGCCGATGCATCAGTCTCTAGAATAAAATTCCGGGAGTAGTCCGGATATTCTAACTGAATCGAATCAACCAGCATCTGTTTAGCTTTTCTGAAAGCCATCTCGCACTCGTCGTCCCAAGCCCATCGGCAATTCTTCTTCAGCAAACCTTGAAGTGGTGCGACAGTCTCAGAATACTTCTCACAATGAGCAGCAAAGAATTGGATGATTCCCAGGAATTGTCTCACGTGTTTCACACGGGTTGGTGTCGGAAATGCAGCAACGGTTCTGACCTTCGCCGGATTCGGCCTGTATCCATCTCCATTAATTATGTGTCCGACAAATTTGACTTCTCTCTGGAAGAATCGACACTTGTCGAACTTCTCTTTGAAATTAGCCTGTCGAAGATTCTCAAAAACAAGGCGTAAAGTTGCTAAATGAACTTCCTCCGTTTCCGAGGCTATGATGATGTCATCCACGTAACATATCACCTTCTGTTTTACTTCAGGGGTCAGCTTCGCATCAAGTGCTCTAATTAATTCAGCTCCGGCATTTTTCACTCCAAAGGGTAGTTTTCGAAAGACATAGGTGGTCTGATCGAACAGAAACCCTGTATACTTCTGAGTATGCTCAGACAATCTTATATGGTAGTAGGATTGTGCTAAGTCCAATGACGAAAATACCTTCTTCCCCTTAAATTTTCTGAGGATGTCCCTAATCTTGGGCGGTCGGTCATGCTCAGGAGCTAGGCGTTCGTTTAAGGCCCTGGCATCGAGACAAAGTCTCAGGCTTCCATCCACCTTAACCACCGGTGTTATAGGATTCAAAAAAGGAGTTGGTGACTTCTTAATTGTACCTGCTGCTTCCATTTCATGGATCTTCTTAGCAGCTTCCTCTCGGTGTTTCTCTGCGGTAGGATAAATCTTCTTCTGGAACGGGGAATCATCCAGTAGTACAAGATCGTACTCGTAGTCCAATATCTCACCAGGTGTGGTGTCGAATATATCCTCGTATTCGCTTAATATTGCATCTAGTTTCTCTCGTACGGGTGCTGATAATTGTTCTGCCTCTCCGTCGGCATCTCGTGTCTCCTCAATTTCCTTGCCATTTAAATTCTCAACAACGTTGACTTCGGATTCAAATTCCGGTTCTTCCTCTACTAAATTCATTTGGATGGGTTCGTTCGGCTTAAACTCCACCGTATTACGTCCCATATCAATGATTCCATCGTACTTCCGAATGAAGTCTGCACCCAATATGGCATCATGATGCAAGCCTTTCATCACTAGAAATTCGTGCAAGTACACGTGGCTCGAAATTTTTTAAGTGCATAAAATCTGAACTTTGCACGTTACAACACGGTCAGGTATGACTCCTCTGACTCTTACTGCAGAAACTGGCAGCTCTGTCACCTCAGAGTTTGCTTTCAGTCTGGCATGGCAATCGGCGGAAATGACACTTATCATTGCCCCTGTATCGATGGGTATGACTACGTCACATCCATTCAGGGTAGCTACAATCTTCGGTAGACTCGTCAATTCGTAGTTGTGGTTCGTCGTTCGTCGTTCGTCTAATAGATCTTCCTGAATCGGCTCCCAGAGTAAGATAGTGGCAGTTACTCTGTGCTCAATCGGGTAAGAATCTACTAAGTTTTTGGCGTTCTTTTTTCTCTCTTGGCGGGAAGTACCGGGCTGGCTTCGCTCCGTTTCTTCCACCGGAATATTTCGTGTTTCCCGCGAAGTCGGGTTCTGATCTCCCCCTTCTTGGATTTCTTGGAGTCCTCGGAGTTGCTGAAGGTATTCACGACTCTCCTGTGCTCTTCCTCTCCAGTCTCTATCGACCTGGTATCTGGGGTCCCGATCTCGACTGTATCCTCCGCTGTAGCGGTAATCTCTACGGACACCTCCCTGCTGTGGGTTCCGGTTGTTATTCCCTCGGCGGTCGTCATCGTAGCGACGGTTGTCGTTCGTTCCTCGATCAAAGCGTCGGTTCCAATAACTACGACGGTCATCTCTCCGGTCTCTAGCGTACGGAGTGTTATTCCAATTTCTCCGACCCCGATCGTATTCATCACGCTGGTCAAGGCTCTCTTGAGTCTGTGTTTGCTGTGGCGTCTGGCACACTTTGTCCACAGTCGTCAAGTTAATGTGTCGCTCATCACGTCTATCAGCCTTCTGTTGACGGTGTGTTGGAAACTGTTCAGTATTGGCGTCCAATCGCCGTAAGATCTGATCGCACTGCTGAAATGTAGATGCTCCTGCAGCGATCAATACTCGTTGCACGTCTGCAGGGTATTGCCAGACGATGGTATTTACAAGGTCTTGCTCAGACAGTGGGGGTTGCAAACAACGAAGTTTCGCTAGCTGGGTTGCGAAGTAGTTCGCATAGCGCGTCGGAGTGTTCGAGCTGTATCGGCGAGTGTACATCTCAGCTCTGATACTTTGCTGGATGTCTCTCGACCAGTAAGTTCTCAGTAGGGCTTCTCTGAAATCTTGATAGCCTACGAATGAATATCGGAAGGCCCTAAACCAAGTGCTAGCTTGTCCCTCAAGCAAACGCTCAATGACTCGGAGCTCTCTCTCCAGAGTTACCATTGTGTCCCTTAAGTAGCTCTCCACATTCGCTAAGAATTCTACAGGAGTGATGGCACTTCCAGTGCCTGAGAATCGAGCTGGTTGCTCTTCTCGCGAACGGATGATTGTCACGTTCCCCTGCGCGTGCGCGGGTCTGAATGAACTCGGCGTATAATTATGCGTTGGCGTACTTGTATCCTGACTTTGTTGATTATGTGCGGGTTGGAAAGGATTCGCGTAATAATTTAACGTTTGACTCTGCGCTGAACCGGTAACTTGGAACGGTTGTGGTTCCATGGAAGCGCTAGGTTGAAAGAGTGTAGGCATTATCCCTGCGGATTGCGGTCCTAGCGTTGCCTGAGAGTCTCCCATCTGTGGAGGTAAGTGTATCTCCCTTGGTTGAGTCTCAAGTCGGTCGAGACGTCTCTCGATAATTTCGAGCCCTGGGATAGTCTTAGCTGCGACCTTGTTTCCCAAATCATTGAGCTGCGACTCAATTCTCTCGACTTTACCTTTGAGGTTGGTGTCGACTTCACGAATAGCTGTCCTCAAGTTATAACTGAGGTCTAACCTCTCAGTTATTGCGACTTCCTCAAATCTTTTCTGCAATGAGTCAATTTCCCCCTCGAATTTGGACATGTTGTCCTTGATCCGACCTACGTCATCCTTGACCTCGGCTACCTTCGCCTCTAAAATAATTTTATGCTCATTAAGGTCACCCCTCAACAGCATTACATCGACCTTATTTTCTTCTCGATGAATGTCTACTGTCTCTCGTAGCCCTGTTACGGTATCGGTTAATTCCGTAATGTTCTTTTGGTTCGTACGCATCTCGTCCTTGACCTGGATCAAACTATCGACGATTGTCTTGACATTATTATTGACGGCGTTCGCTGCACCTCTCATCAGTATGAGTCCTATGTTCATGGTAGCCATGTCCTTCTTGACGTTGTTCATGAATCCCTCGACGTGAGTTAATCGAGTTCCAAATTCCTCTCGAGTATGGTCTAAGTCAGCCCTCATATCAACCTGGACTCTATTAATAGTAGTTTGAATCTGAGCGGTGTGCTCCTCTAAACGGGCTTGCACGTCCTCCCTAGCTCTATTCATTTGGTCTGTTAAATTATCAATACGCTGGTTAGCCTCCTGATGGTGTCGTATTACGTCAACCCTAACAGCTGCTAATCCTGCCGTAAGATCATTTCTGGCCTCTATTCTATGAGCATCCATGTCGGCCCTGACCTGCGTTAGATCAGCCCTAACATTATTGACTGTGTGTTAACCTCAAGATCCTGTCTAACCTGGTCCACATGACCACTTACATTGTTAACAGCTTGGGTATTCTCACCCAAGTCACCCCTTACAGTACCTACTTCCTGCCTGACTTCACCTAAGTCAGCAGTAATCTGCTGGAGATTGGCATTGACACCTGCCAACATCTCCCCAAATACACGACGAATTGTTTCCTCATCCATGACAAGAATTTATTGAGAAAAAGAGGGAGCAATCTCTTATGGAACTTACAGCTATGATTAGTTACTTGGTGGTATAAAGCTTGTTTCATTTAAACAAACATCACGAGAACAAATGGAGTATGCAAACTAGGTGCTTCTACATTTACAAAGACAACAGCGAGCAAAGCAAAGTATTACATTTACTCAGAATGAGGCATCATCAAAGAAAATCCTATCCATCATTTATCTAACCCAAAAGCCTCACCCCCATGGACTTGTATCAAACCTGAATGCCATGTGGTTAATTGATCTGCAGTACGACTTTCTAAGTTCGTCCCAGTCCGGTAAATTTACCATCGATCATCATTAAGATCCTCTTAAATAACATGGAACTGACGGTCACCACGTTAACGTCGGCACATGAGTTGGGCGTCACTTAAATAAATAGATATAGGTATATGTGCCCGTCAGAGGAGCTGCCAGGACAGCCAACAACCGAAATGACTTCCCTAACATCTCATCCGCCGGACCTAATTGCCGAGAGGATCAGGTGAACTTCCAAACAGGCCAAAGCAGCACGAGAATCCATCGTCCACGGGGATCGTGGTACATGGTGACAAAGGTCATAGACCGCCTAAGGAAAGGTTCACCTTAAAAGCTAGACTGAGAAAAGAAACATCCAGACTTATGTAAAACACCGTAAAAATTTATTTAAAATCAACAAACCCCTATCCTAGTTCGGAGGGTTTCCATCGGCTAATCCGCAAGCTAATAAATAATCAAAAATAAAGAGCTGGTCCCTACCTGGGAAGTTACAGTAAACCCTCGCGAAAGATCTATCTCACAGTAATTAAAGCAACAACAGCAACACTAGGAAAATGGTACGGCGAGAAACCCTAGGTCAAGTTACAAGATCAAGCTAATATCGAGATTTACATTTAACAGGGCAGCAAAACAAATCTGAGTTAGGATGATACCATTTCCACATTTACATTTAATATTAATTCATCTAGCTAAGTCCTACCAATTACTTACAAAATTTACGGCGGTGACGTCCGTAATATCAAACAATTACAATCAAAGCTATGTGACAAGCCATAAGAAAAAAATCTAAGACACTCTTACAAGCTGGGTGCTAATCAGCACACAAAAGGTGACATAGAGGATTTGTACACTTTTACATCAATAAATCAATAAATACAAGACCACAGTTTTATTCAAAGCCTACCTACACCTTGGTTTACTGTTTGTAAGCCATAGTCATTTAACGTGTGTAATTACGGTGACGACTGCGTAGTGAAGACTACGTCTAACATCGTATGGCCTGCGCTCCACCAGCTACGAACTAAAGGTTTGAGCAAGCCTCTGTCGCTACAAAAAGTGTCAGCTGTCCTAAAGTAATTTCCTCCAGGAAATACTTTCATTGGCATGGCTATGTCAGCAGGTTCCAAATGCAAATGAACAAGGTTAAATAGAAATGATTCGTTAGTTATATTTTGTTTATCAAAATTATGCGTTTTATTATTAAGATGTCGGTTTAAATTATCGTTGGTTTATGGCGAATAACAGCTGACTAGCCTGGCAATGAGCGTCTCTCTGAGATCATCTCTGCCATAAAGCCTCGACTCAAAAGTCGGAATACAATCAACGAGCAATAACAACTCGGACACACAATAACACAAGTTACCAGCGGCGCGCAGCTCGCATTCAATAACTCTGGGACGGTCCTGGACACATCAGTTACCCTCCCTAAATATCTGGTCTACGGGAACAGTCCCGGACATGGTACACAAAATACCTTCACACATGAAAAGCCCTCATCACGGGGCTAGCCTCCAACATAAAATAAGAATCCTGACCTAACTGTACTCGTCGAAACAACGGTGCACGCAAAAGGCGTTTAACTAACAAATGACAATCTAAAGAACATGTGAGCAGATACAGAAATGGACACTGGGTTCCATGAGCTATCAATGCAATGAAAAATAAATGAATGCTACAAGCATTCTGTCCTGTGTTAATATAAGTCTGTCTCATTTGGAAGCAAGCGCTCTCACTCGTGCGCTGGGAAATATTCACAAACCTGTCTGTGTCACAGCAAGTTGCAGGCTGCCTGCACTATTAGACACAACACGTTGACTGGGCCGGCAATTCAGGCAAGAAATTAACTATGAAACTGGCCTCATAATGATACCTTTGCCATAGGTTATAAACATCAAAGAATGTGTGCATTAAGAGCACGCTATAAAGCTGAATACAAACATATAACTCTGTCTTTCATAGCAAAGACGTTTAAAAGATAGCAATGCCACTCATTGCTGGAGCTCTTTGCTCTCAAAGATAAAATACATCATTAGTTTCTGGTATCAAACATTCAAATAATCACGTGTCATCACACATGACAAAAACAAAATAATATCATGACGCAAACTCCACCCTGCTGGATTTGCTTAATGATACGTTGGGAACTGGGTTCGATGCTAGGCTACAACGAAACATCCCTTTTACTTGCAAGGTCTACACTTGACCAGGATGGCTTCTGAGCACATCCTGAATGAAATATAAATGCAGTTACAAAACTGGTAATTACAGTCGATTACCTAAATGATACGACTTCTCTAATGAAGTCAGGGGCGTAACATTGACTGTCTGCTATGAGTGCAGTTAAAGAATTATAATCATGGCATCAGTTTGCCGTAAGAGGAGTCTGCTAAGACTCGAAAATCACCCCAGATAGGTTTAAACAAGGTAGCCTTGAGATGACTACGGTCACGTTTAGCAATAGACAGGAATTGGCGTCCTATGACGTCCATCAGGTTGCACCAGGGTTGAACAAAATGTCAAACCCAAGGGTGGCTCACAATCACTGTGGATAAATAACATCTAATTATACTAATTACATTCCCTACCTATGAAAAGGCTGTCACTAAGTTCGGCTGATTTACAATCTACACTAATCTAACTATACCACCAATGACTAGAACAAAGAAGGGTTGTACAAACTCACGATATGAAGGAGCCCACTTAGCTCTCTGTCCAACGACAAAGGGTTGAACAAAAGCACCTCTGGCTTTCAGGATTGGCATCGTCCGTATCAGAACTTCCATCTTGGCTCTCCTAAAGACCAGGGTTCGGTCTGTCCCTGTAGTTGACATCGTGAATGGGTTGCACATGCCTAGGAAAGGCATCCTCGATTCCTTCCTTCTCGTTCGACGTTCTTCAAGTTCCAAATCATGCTCGTTCCATCCGAGACGTCTCCCTCATACCATAACGGTACTTAGCCCATTGTCTCCGACTCGAACATGGTGTTATAAATGTCGAACACGTGGTCGGTAATATTAGAAATCATGTATTCCGTTAGTACTTGAAAATTGCGGTGTGCTTTGTAGCTATCACAGGCGTTACACATATATCTAGCAACACAGCCTCTACACTTTGCAGATTTCATTAATAAATGGCCATGCACTGATCTGCTGGTTCACACGTGCACAGACTCTACTTTTGCAATCATGTGGCATCCGTGAAATTGGCGTCGAATTCATGCGGATAAATCCACCGCAGCAATTTATATACGATGTGTATTTAGTGTAACACTCGTTTAGTGTAACGTTACCACGATTACATGTATATTTAACACTAGGCTTTAGCCCTCCACAAATCACGTGGGTACAAAAATGTGGTGCTACAGAATCATAGAAAATTCACAATATGTTTCAAATAAGTTCACAATGCTATTTGTGCTGATCACTACACTTTACAAATCGTGATGCACAGTACGATGGTGCTCGATGACACTTGATAAAAATTCCTCGCTATAAAGCGGACTATTCCCACGTCTTACACGACGGGTATTTCAACACGCCTCCACCGGGCGGATTCTCAAGACGTAGTGCACGGAACTGTGTTCCTCGCACAGAACACCTATATAATAGAAGTGAATGTCCCATGGTAAAGCATGGAAACAAGAAACTACTGCAGCACGCCTAGTGGTGTGGCAGCCAAATACCAGTGTGGAAACACGGCCGACTGAATGCGCAGCTCGTATTCAGTCGGCCGTGGTGGAAATATTAGCTCCCAAATATGTTTTCATTTATGTTTTTATTTTATTTAACTGGGTCACTCCAATCCGTATTTTATTTAAGGACACATTTCCATTTTGGAAAAACACACCAACTTGAGACTTTGGACTGGATGCTATTATTCAGAACTATTCACGCCGATGCCGTATAACTCATATTCTTTGGCGTGAGCAACATCATCATTTGCAAAATACGGTTTACGAATGAAAAGTATGGATCACGATTATAAGCTTCAGAAATACGACAGTATCGTGTTACCCAGGAAGAATATTTGCTATTGCGAGTAGTATTAACGTATACGTGACTTAAATATCTCTCAAAATCAGGAAATGAACAGTTACCGTAACGTGTTTCAAGCATGTGGAGCCGCCATGTTATCAACAACACAGAACACCAAATATAACAAGGGTGAAAGCTCTTGTGGAAGCCCTTTGCTCCTTGGAGGAAAAGGACATAAGTCAAGTAAGTCAAAATCAACCAATCACGAGGCGAACTTCTGCCTAACAGCGCTCGTAGTGAGGTGGCGCTGAAGTACCCTGTGTTGTCAGTTACTAGTATCATAGCTTCACCCCCGTTGTTCCTCGTGGAATCAAGTCGTCAAACTAAGTCGTTGAGCGACTATTCACATCCCTTCTTGCGTATCTGCAATGATATTACCATACCTTAAAGTGAAAAAACATTCTCCAAAATGTTTCAAAAATACCGAATGACGAAATGGAATATTCTGAGTCTCGTAGAAAGGTAAAGCTGATTAATAAGACCTCAGATAAATAATTAGCCGACTTCACCAAAGTCAAAAGTGCGATTCTCCGCTACTCCAAAGAGAATAGTATAAGCTCTCAGCTTCTAGTTGCTTTCTGGGCATGTTCAAAGGTAATACATCCCATCATAAATGTGTTGTCATGAAAAATATCACATGAACCTTTGCTCAGCGGGTTCACTATTCTCTCGGCCTACTTTATCACAATCAATCAAGCTCAAGGAGAAACTCTGGAACGTATTGGGCTATTTACCTCATCACGTTTTGAGTCATGACCAGCATTATGTTGCAATGTTGAGAGTGCCATCGTTTGACGCCCTTAAAATTGCAATAGTGCTAAAAAGTAATCGTACAAAGAATGTAACTTATATAAGAAGCTTCTTCAGTAAATATTGTTTTCCATTGTCCGACATGTTTTGACGGGTTTCAGCTAGTTATTATTATTATGCTTCATGGCATAATTTGAATGAGATTAGCTTAAATCATCACCTTACATTTGTCATGAAAAAAGCACAACGGAAAAGTATGATATGTCATAAACAACCGGGTCCTAGTAATGATATTCGTATTGTATTCTAAAAACTAATTTGGTTTCAAATATTCCCGTAGGAAATATGATGTAAGTTTCCAATTGAGCGGATGTAATATCAAACAATATGATAAAATGGTGCGGTTCGCTCAAAGTATAATTGCCAGTGTTTCGCTCCAGTGTACCATTGGGCTCGTCAGTTGGTGTACCATACCGCTGGCAAATATAATTTGAGCTAACTGGACCATATCATATTGTTTGATATTCTAAAAACTATCCACAAATTTACTCCAAGCATTATCCGCAGCGTATCCGCTTTCCGCACAGCCATGCAAACTACACACATCAAAAAAAGTTTTGCATCACCTCGGTTCCAAGAGTTCCGGAACCTTTAAATACAAAGGGAATAGAGATCAACACAAACAACATTTCAGCTCGTTTTATTGCTCATGAGACCCACACATTGCATGTTGTACCATCATACAGCTAGACTTTCAGCATTTGTGGTCCAGATTGCAGTACACACCACTACCTCTAATACCCAGTAGCACGTCCTCTTGCATTGATGCATGCCTGTATTCGTCGTGGCATACTATCCACAAGTTCATCAAGACACTGTTGGTCCAAATTGTCCCACTCCTCAACGACAATTCGGCGTAAATCTCTCAGAGTGGTTGGTGGGTCAAGACGTCCATAAACAGCCCTTTTCAACATATCCCAGGCATGTTCGATAGGGTTCATGTCTGGCGAACATGCTGGCCACTGTAGTCGAGCGATGTCGTTATCTTGAAGGAACGCATTCACAAGATGTGCACGATGAGGTCGAGAATTGTCGTCCATGAAGACAAATGCCTCTCCAATATTCTGCCGATATGGGTGCACTATGGGTCGGAGGATGTCATTCAGGTATCGTAAAGCCGTTTCGGAGCCTTCCATGACCACCAGTGGCGTACGTCGGCCCCACATAATGCCACCCCAAAACATCAGGGAACCACCACCTTGCTGCACTCGCTGGACAGTGTGTCTAAGACGTTCAGCCTGACCAGGGTGCCTCCAAACACGTCTCCGACGATTGTCTGGTTGAAGGCATATGCGACACTCATCGGTGAAGAGAACGTGATGCCAATTCTGTGGGGTCCATTCAGCATGTTGTTGGGCCCATCTGTACCGCGCTGCATGGTGTCGGGGTTGCAAAGCTGGACCTCGCCATGGACGTCGGGAGTGAAGTTGCGCATCATGCAGCCTATTGCGCACAGTTTGAGTTGAAACACGACGTCCTGTGGCTGAACGAAACGCATTATTCAACATGGTGGCATTGCTGTCAGGGTTCCTCCAAGCGGCAATCCGTAAGTAGCGGTCATCCACTACAGTAGTAGCCCTTGGGCGGCCTGAGCAAGGCCTGTCATCGACAGTTCCTGTATCTCTGTACCTCCTCCATGTCCGAACAACATCGCTTTGGTTCACTCTGAGACGCCTGGAAACTTCCCTTGTTGAGAGCCCTTCTTGACACAAAGTAACAATGCGGACGCGATCGAACTGCGGTATTGACCTTCTAGGCATGGTAGAACTACAGACAACATGAGCAGCGTACCTTCGTCCTGGTGGAATGACTGGAACTGATCGGCTGTCGTACCCCCTCCGTCTAATAGGCCCTGCTCATGCATGGTTGTTTACATCTTTGAGCAGTTTTAGTGACATCTATGAACAGTCAAAGGGACTGTATCTTTGATACAATATACACAGTCAACGTCTATATGCCGGAGATCTGGGAACCGAGGTGATGCAAAACTTTTTTAGATGTGTGTATATCCACATGGCGAATAATTTTGCGGATCTTCGTGGATTTATCCGCGGATATCCGCATCCGCACAGGTCTTTTGTTATAACTTGCATACGAAGTCAATTTTACGAAGCTACAACATAAAACATAAATTGTGCACATCCGAATAGTAATGTGAAACACAAAGAAAATGGCCGAACTTGAGCTTTTAAATGCAAGGCTATGAAATCCAGGAATCTGAATAACTGTGGTGTGTGAAGCCATTCTTCAGTGTTGTCTTAGTAAACAAAAGTGTGATGCTTTTCACTAGGTCAACACGAATGTACCCAAATTTATTTCCTGATCCTGAAAAAATTTTCATTGGATAGATTACCGGTAATTAATACACTAGGATGACCAGTTTCGATCGTCAAGCGATCATCATCTGATCCATTACACTTAGGCTATACAAATTATGTACGAAAGTATGGGTGAAAATATTTACAATATATACACTTACTTAGTTGCAGTATTAGTTAAGATAATGCTACTCGTCATTATTTGTTAGTTCCCGTCTATGTGATGTTTTGTTGAGATTCTGGAAGTGGTGATTGACCTCCCGAATTTGCTTGTTTGGAGTGAATATGTGGTTGTTGTAAATGGTCACTTCAGATTGAATTGTACAGGCTATTTATCTGGTTGAGTCTTGCGCGGTCCTGTTGAGAGCAGTTCACTTGGACACCGATTGCACTCGACTTGTTGACGAGTTGCATTATCTCAACTAATACTGCAACTAAATAAGCTAAGTGTATACCATTGCAAATATTTTCACCCATAATTTCGTACATCATTTTCATAGCCTATGTTCGACATGCAAGCTACCCCTTGGGTGTCAAATAACAAAGCTTTCTCCCTGCAATGGAGGCCATACGATATTATTATTATTATTACTAGCTTTACCCATCGCGGCTTCGCCCACGAATATTCTAGTTGTAAAGAGTACACTTAGCAAAATCTCAATCATGAATGCTATGACTGATTTATCCTTGGTATGAATAATCAGACTTTATCAATTCAGCTACTGGTGCAGTGGTTAGTGGTTTGTCATTCCTTCATAGGTATATCAGAGCGAAGTTAGTTTTCTGGGAATATCACAGACACTGTTAATTTAAGAGCCTTTAAATGTGGTTTTCGGTGACCCTCTATAGTCGGGTGAAAAAGACCTTTCGTACCACACTCACACGTGAAAATTGCGTGAAAAAATTCTAGAGTGCCCCTTGACCCCCTTAAGCGCATTATACTGTATGTATTTATGAATTTTACAGCTTAATTTGGATCAGTGATAATCTTATAACCGTCTGGAAACTTTCACAGCAATGTAATAATTGGAATTGCATTGCGTCTTACAGAAATAGATGGAACAAGATGTATAACACAATTTATACTCGCCAAATCAATACTTTACTTTACTAAAAATACTATAGGTACATGTTTCGAAAACTTGATATGTTTCCTTCTTCAGCCCATATGTTGGTGTGAAACATCATATGACATCGAAATCCTAACCAAAAATAAAAATACAGTTCGTACTTTTTCTCTTGTTCTTCATTTGTTGAACCTGTGTCATTAGACGAGTGCGGTTTATAAGAAATAGATGGACCTGTGAGATTCTGTAACCATGGTTACCGTGTTGCATTCTTTCATTATTTCATTGTAAATATACATGTTTTAAGGTATTTATTTAATTGTGAGGCATTTAAAGAGTAAGTGAGTGCGTTTCGCTCACGCATTGGGTTATGCTGAACCTGTAGGTACCCCGTATGTGTAGGTTGGTGTTAATGGGACCTTATTTTCGGTACAAAACTGGAATGGGAACTTAGCAGAATAATATAGGGAGGGATAGCCTAAGTGTAATGGATCTGATGATGATCGTTTGACGATCGAAACTGGTCATCCTAGTGTATTTATTAATCTCATGTATTTTTTTCAGGATTAGGGAATAACCCATCTCATTTGGGTACAAACGTGTTGCCGGCTAAAAAGCATCAAACTTTTGTTAATCTGAATAATGCCAAAACATGTTAATGAATCTTTGAGATAACAAGAGTAGATAGTGAAGAATACTGTGAAGATCAGCGCAGGGACGCAGGTTGACACATTCCGACAGTATTTTCCTCCACGTCTGTTTGGAGTGGGGGGCAGTGAAACACGCCTCGGGCAACTTTCCTTATGATATTCCTAATTGATTCCAGTGGCGGCAGGTGGATAATTTTTCTGGGTGTTTCACTATTTTCATTAAGGGGGGATGGGGGTTAGGGTAAAAGACTGCTTGATATCAGAGAAAACTGTACTCAATTGCGCGGCAAAACGGATGTACCTCATTCGTCACGATTGCCGCATTTCAGAGAACATCTCATTGACATCGGATTAAATGGATTATGAGTTAGTCTACATGAAAACCTTCACGAGAACAATCCAACGTAAGTTATATACGAGGGCGAGAAAGAACGCGCAAATTACATTGTAAGACATAGTATCGGCAGATGACGGAGCATCACCGATGTCTCCGTCCGCGCATCGGCTCCCTTGTTGCAATCAGCGCGCAATGACCAGCCGAGTTAACTGTTGGGATATGACTTACTCGGTCTAGCATCTTTGCCATACCTTTCACTATTGATATCTGGTTGATGCTTGGGCCCGGCAATTACCAAACGAACGAGCGCTCCTACACAGTTAGCGCGCTTCGCTTTCTCAGACAGTTCACTGTAACTTACTATAAGAATTCCTGAATTATTAAAGAACAGAATTATGAATTTCTATACATATAAAGTAACTGCGACGACATTCTCGGTGCATATAAAGAAAAGATTAGCTGCTGCACTTAGAAGTATAAGTGACAGAATGTCACTGAAGACAGCCATGGGACTCTTCCAAGTCAAAGTGCTACCAATACTCACATATGGCTTGAAATTAATTTAACAATTCCTGTCACGTAGACAGCTGAAAGAACTCATTCATTCATTCATTCATTTATTTGCAATGGGGGAAGTGTCCCCCGGTGGCAAATTGGATATACATAACAAATAAATAATTACACATAACAATTCAATAACAATTATACAACAATTAAACTGGAGTATTTACAAAAATGGTCAGTCTTTTCTTAAACACACCTATATGTTTGGGAAAAGGCTCTAAGACTGCGGCAGGTAGAGAGTTCCAGTTATCAATGGCACGGTTTACAAAAGAATATTTACCATAATTTGTTCGCTGTGGTCGGGCCTTAAATTTGAAAGGATGATCGCTCCTACCCATGTAAGTGGGCTTTCCCAATCGTTTGCTAAGCTCACCCCATGCTGGTTGATTTGTATACGTGTTGTACATAGCGCAGAGTCTAGATTTCATCCTCCTAGCCTCCAGTGATTCCCACCCAAGTTTCTTTAACATACGGCTCACACTGCTCCTGGGATTAAAGTCACTGAGCACAAATCTAGCGGCCTTTCTTTGTACCATTTCCAACTCATTTATGAGCCCTACTTGATATGGATCCCAAACCGCCGAGGCATATTCCAGAATAGGTCTTACAAGTGACAAATAGCCTAATTCTTTAGCAGAGGTACTACTTCCTTTTAATACCCTCATTACAAAGTGCAGGGATTTGTAAGCTTTTGAAACTACACATCCTACATGACTACTCCATTTCATATCATTCCTTACGTGAACGCCCAAATATTTGCAAGAATCTTCTTCTACAAGTATTTCCGAGCCAATGTTATATTGAAAATCCTGCCTCCGTACTTTCCCTATTTTTAAGAGACTACATTTTCTTGTGTTTATTTTCATTTTATTTTCAATCGCCCACTTATAGACCAGGTTCAGGTCCTCTTGAAGCACTGCATTGTCTTGTGAGTCATGTATCTTTCGATATATTACACAATCATCCGCAAACAATCGACAGTCACTGCGAATCCCATTTGGTAAGTCATTTATAAACGCCAAAAATAACAAAGTTCCGATTACGCTGCCCTGAGGGATACCCGACGTTACGGTAATTTCATCCGAGAATAAGCCTTCGACTTTCACTTTCTGTGAACGACCCGTCAAAAATTCTTGGATCCATAAAATTACTCTTCTATCAATCTTCGTCGAAGCTAATTTATGGAGTAGCATGTCATGCGGCACGACATCAAATGCCTTCGCAAAATCTATAACCACGGCGTCGACTGAAACTCCATGGTCTAACGATTCGCTAATGTCTTGAAAAAGTGATAGCATCTGACTCTCGCATGAGTAACCTTTCCGAAATCCATGTTGCCTATCATTAAACCATGATAATGTTTCCCACTGTTCCCTCAAGTAGTCGCAAATGAGATGCCCCATCTGTTTTCAAACGATGGACGTAAGGCTAACCGGCCTGTAGTTGCCCAATTCAAGTTTGCTCCCTCCCTTAAATATTGGGACTACCGTAGCTCTTTTCCAGTCATCTGGGATTTGCGCATTGTTAATGGACACATTAAACATCACCTCCAAGTATCGTGCCACGGCCCTACCTCCTAGTTTAAGTACTTCACTAACAATATTATCAGGACCCTTTGATACATTGAAACGTAGTTTTTGTATTAGCTTTACAATTGCTGACTGGTTTATTTGGAACAGGGGAGCCCCTAATTCGTCGTTAAGGTCCAACACACAGCTATTGGAAAGCATGAAACCGAGATACCTCAAAAGGGTTCTAGGAGTATCAAAATTTGCTTGATCCCGATATGAGTATGTCTTAGCCCGGGAAATCTTTCTGCTTGAAGACCTGAGACTTCAAATTCATCTGCAGCACACTCCAGCATACGAATAACTATTACAAGAGCTTCGAGGATAAAGGGACTCTATCGAAGAAATCTTCTACACAACAGATGAAATGATAAACAAAGATTGGATGACGCGCTTTGCAATCACGGTTTCCATCATCGTATATGTACCAGGAAATCCTTTCCCCAGGCTAGCTATAAGTGTACATGTGTTTTGTGTGGAGAACAGTGTGATACATATCACTCGATGGAGAGCAAGAAGAGAGCGGTCTCTCCAACCGAATTTTGCTCGGATTCTTGAGCCTGATGTAATTTATATATTTTGCACATTGTGCGTAATAAATTTGTTATATATAAGGTGCGTTCAACGTGTAACGAGCCGGAGGCTGGAATGCGCAAACCGGTGACGACATCGGCTAATCGTGGCGTGTGTAACAAGGTGAGGTTTCGACCAGAGCGTGGAAGGTTACAGCCCGTCGCTAGAGGGCACGCGTGCACGTTACGTGACGATACAAAGCGAGCAGCAGCATGCATCAATCGTCCAACGCTGCCAGTCGCATTGCAAACAGTGACATGGATGCGTCAACCGAAGAGCAAAGAGGTGTTGTTCGATTTCTGACAGCGGAAGGAGTAGGGGGAACGGACATTCATCGCCGAATGTCACAAGTGTACGGCGAACACTGCATGTCCCCTGCAAGGGTCAAGGCGTGGCACAAGCGCTTCAGGGAAAGACGGGTGTCGTTAGCCGATGATGGCCGGTCTGGGGCACCCTCTTTCATTACCGATGACAATTTCCAGCTGGTTGATGCACTCATTACCCAGGACCACCGAGTGATAGTGAACGCCATAGCCGCCGTGGTCGCTCCACGACAATGCACGACCTCATACGGCCAACACAGTCGCGGCACTCTTGCAGAAATTCAAATGGGAGTTTCTCGGCCACCCTCCATACAGTCCGGACCTCTCACCCTGTGATTATGCTATGTTTGGTCCCCTGAAAAGGGTTCTGAGGGGCCAACGATTCACCTCGGACGCAGACGTCCAGCTGTACGTGCGGACCTGGTTCACATCGCAGCCCAGGGGATTTTGAGACAGCCATTCACCGCCTCGTGTCACAGTGGGACAAGTGCCTCAACAGCCAGGGCCAATACTTCTAACATACAGACCTGTACTGGTTTCTGTAATTATGCCTCCGGCTCGTTACTTTTTGAACGCACCTTATAAAAGAAAACGTACAGATTTTTTTTACTAAAATATTATTATGGTATGAATTGCTTTAAAAAAATTAATTTGATCGTTGTGCAACACTGCAACCTTGTTACCGGCCACCGCTGATTGATTCCTGTGGAGAGAATCCATTAGCGCGCGGCTCGGTATCACCCTTGCTCGACTGATTAGCAAACATGGCTATGCAGCGGGAGGAATGCGCGTAATTAATGGCGTACCTAAAAAAGGGATATCCCTATTAGGTCTTGTGACCTTGAACTGCACTCAATACACTCATACTTTAGATATCAAACAATCTTCCTTTAGAGTGGTGCTTTAAGAACCTGACCATAGAAAGTGATTGATCTGTTTCCATTCGACTTAATCCATTTAGTTTATTCAATATTTGATTGTGGAAGGTTTGAAAACAACTTTTCTCTGTTCTTAAAGGAGATTAATGGCATGCATTAGCGAGCCATGGAGTTGATACGTTAAAGCGCTGCGTAAGGCCAGTGGGCCAGGTTACAACCACCTCGAGGAGGTTCGAACCTGGATTGGAGAGTAACGCGAAACTCGTTACGCCGTTACTAGTGAAAGTTACTTTTGAGGTAACGTAGGGGTGACAACGTTACTATAATTAACTCCTCGTTAGTCACGCTGAGTCTGACAGTCCCATGGTTCCTTTAAAGCAGTGGTTCTGAACCCCTGGAAGTCTGCGGACCACTCAGCCTTAATTTGATTCATGTACGGACCACCCCTCCAATACACCTTATCAGTTGTAACCCTTCTTCAATAACATTATTTAACAAGAAGTTCCGTGACGAACTAAAGAGCCTACTTTTCATGCCAATGATTATTCTACAGTATATGAACCTATCTAGAATAATGACGAAATTAAGTTGCTAATACCGAAATTTCTAATTAGTTCGAAATACTGTATACCTGGCATAATGTAGCCTAATAGGGCACCACAGTTGGCAGCCCTGATGACTGAATATATTCTTAGTTCCATCTCTTAAGGTACAGAATACAAAATTTGGTTGAAGTCCAATGAATAGCATGGACGTTACATGCAGTTAAACATTGGATCTAACAGCGCGCATAAAATCATGTTGGCAACAATGTCATGCATGTATTGGTCAGAAATAATCTGAAATAATATGATCTATTGTTGTGCCAATTTTGAATGAAATCCATTAGTTAGTATAGAAGTTACATGCATTTTAAAATTGGACCTATCAGCAGGCTTAGAATCATGTTGGCAGCACTGACGTATATTAGTTACTCCAAATTCATCTAGAATGTCAGGTACTATACGTGTGCATAGTTTAAAGCTGTTGGCTTGCATACTTTCTGATGTATTTGTATTTGGATGAAATAAATTAGGAGCATTTATTAACAGTTGGCAGCCCTGGTGGATCGTAAGAATACGCTCAGTCATATCTGGTTATGTACACATACAACATACGAAATTTGGTTGAATTCCAATTGATAGTGTAGAAGTTATATGCATTTAAAAATTGGACCTATCAGCAGGCTTATAATCATTTTGGCAACACTGCCATGTATGGACTCCTGGAAATTAAACTGCAATATTATTATCTATACGTGTGCCAATTTTCAAATAGCTCCCATGTATACCTTCCAAGATATACATCATGGAGCTCAAATTTCAATTGCGATTTTTTGGCAGTTGGTAGCACTGACATCATTTTCAAATATGGCCGTGAGATATTCAGGTATAGATCTTTAATCCTACCAAATTTTGTTTCGATTGCTCCAGCCGTTTAGGAGTTGATAGGGGGGGGGGACACACAGCCAGACAGACAGAAGGACAGACAGACAGACACACATTTGCCCGATCTCATAAGTCTACTTTTTCCTCATTTTTGCAAAATGTGAAAAGTAGGCTAAAAGTTTCAATTCAAAGCCTGACAGTCATCGCCGCGAATACATTCGGACGATTCTCGTTCAACGCACATTGTTTTCGAAATCCCCATTTATTGGCCAATTTTTTATACGTGCGGATGGGTCCTTTTCTCCCGCGGACCACTCCCGACGCACTCGCGGACAGCCTGTGGTCCGCGGACAGCCTGTTGTCCGCGGACCACCGGTTAAGAACCAGTGCTCAAAAGTCTTATCGCCGAGTTGAGATAGTGCGCGTTAATACTTGCTCCTAGTCACTTGACTGCCTGGACAGGGAAACACGCCCAGTCCACGTCATCGGATCTGCCGGACAGGGGTAACCAAGACGCTCCGAGATCATTAGTCATGCCGTAGCTCTAGAAAAGACAAGACTTGCTGCACTTAGTGTTGTGCTGAACTGTATACTGTTGCCTGTCTTAAGCAGTTAATAATTAATTAATTAATTAAATACATAAACGAACAATAAATAAACCACGCTGTAGCATGTAACCGATAAGTCAGCCCGCTTCACATGTAGGCTATACAGAGCACTGAAGTTAGCGTTCGTTCAACAGGCACAGTTCTATACACCCCTTGCGGGCGTTAAAAATCCCTCAGTATGCCTTCCTTCGGAGGGGAAGTAAAGCCGTCGGTCCCATGTCATAGATTTATGGCATGTAAAAGAACCTTCCACTAATTACACCTGTGTGAATATAAATTATAGGTTAAATTTGACTAACGCTCTTAGGTTCCAACGTTCGTCACTAGGATCCGACTGCGGTGGCATCTAGTAACCAAGTCCATAACTAGTTATAGTCGACGGTGGCGTTTGGTGGCGAAAGTAGGAACTACTTGATAATTGAATGTCTTCAGTCCTTACTTGAATTTAAAAATAGATAACACACACTAACACACCATCACAATTAACACCGGTTATCAGACAGATTTTACACTCACCTAAAGTACACGGGGCTACATGACCACGTTGTCGCAGCCCCTAAACTGAGGAACCAACGAGCCAACCCCTTGTGGGCAGGCCTGCAATCACGTGTTAAACTGTGTTAACTTCCACTATCTCGACTCGGCGAACATACTTTAGTACTAATATCTTGCCAACAAATGACCTTGCATGGATATTGACTAAGGACATCGTAATATTACGTACCTTTGGCAGTACCATACTTTACTGAAGTAATAATCTGATCATCATCTTCCTAGCATAAATCCCGCTTTATTGCAGGGTCTGCTTTTCTCCACTTTTTCATCCAAACTGATCGATCTTGAGCGTCTCTAGTTGTGGCATTCACTAGTTGCATGTCCTCCCGCATAGTATCCGGCCAGCGCTTTCTCGGTCGCCCTCGTGGTCATCGGCCTTCTGGACTGATTTCAAGTGCAGTTCTCGTGACCAGGTTCGGGACACTGTTATGGGCGATTCGAATCAAAACAAAGACCGCCATGTGCGTTTTGTTTACTGTTTGGGCCCGCATGCCGACAGCTGTTGCAGTATGCTCCATTTTTAGTGGCTTAATCTGTATTATGTTGGATCCAATACTAAATTGAATAACAAGTGACTAGCGGTGTTATTAGAAATGGCGACAGCTACGTTCGCTTTAAACGTGGGACAACATAATTGATATGTAGGGTAGGTTTTAATTGCTAAAATGTAAACCTTTGTCATAGTTTCTGTCGGTATAATTATACTGACTAATCAGAATTTATGGATTTACTTTTATTTGTTTGTTTTTCGCGTACCGTAAAAATCCGAATATAGGTACGATAGTCTTGTACATATTGGACAATATGTAATTTATTCCTGCCAAATGTACCAAACAATTGTTTTTATCTTGCTGAAGACTTCTGTCAAGTCTTTGTGCAGGATCAGCTTTAGTTTAGTTAACGGTAGGCTACTTAAGTAGTTTGATATGCGGTAGGGCCTATCATGTCCATAATTTTCCTATCTATGCTAATACTTGCTTGCATGCAGCTGTCTTAATCAAATACTACAAGTACAGTATTAAAGATACAAAGTGACTTGTGATGGAAGCACCCAGGTTTGGACCTTGGTCCTATTTTGACATACACTCTGCATGGCTGTGACTTCTGGTGTCCTATGCACCAGGGAATAAGGCAAGGATTGATACAATCCTAGGCATGGGCGATGAAGTCGACAAAGAATGTTTGTTGGATCTAGAAATATATGTTAATATTGTTTGTTTGTGTACTTGGTAGAAGATATTAATACAGATACCCTCCAGCAAAATAATAGGCTTTATTGGCTACTTTGTTATCTTCCCTCTGGTCCTGTATTATGCTTAGCCTAGAGCCTGCAAGGTGTAGGCCTACTACATTGTTGGATGTAAAAGCCTAGGAGTCCAGTAGGGCTTCATTCAGTAGTGTACGTTGGCCCGTAGCTCCTTTTGAGTGCTGCTTCATTGTAGGTTTCAGTCTTAACGTACTGTGTTAGTAATCATCATTTTATGTATGCAGCATGTCAAATTGTACCTCCCTATTTGATGGTGGAGCCTGCAAACATGCATTTTATAGCTGAGAGAACAAGGGTTGTTCTGGCATCGTAGGGACATTTTTCTTACACTGAGGGTTAAAGTTCTCTTAGCTTGATCACTCGAAATATGTAGGAAAGTTAGCATTGTATTCCTGTGCATGACAATGGAGTTCAGTACCTAGTATTTGTTCTAGGTGCTGAATAGCACCCAAATCTGTAATGGGTTCTTTACAGTCTAGCTGGAAACTGTTCTCAATGAGTGAATGACAGTTTGTAGTTCCAGGAAGAAAGGCTACCATGTTTTCAGCTCCCCTATACCTTGTAGACACACAACTCCCTAGTCTTACCCATTAGGCCTAGATACATGCCTGGACTCAATTCTTGTTTGACCACCTCGTGTAGTGGCTAGCATTCTCGGTTCTTTCCCCAGAGGTCTGGGTTCGTTTCCTGGCCCTGCCCATAAAAGTAATTCTGATCTGAGGTCTGAATCGGGGTATGCTGAGCCTCATGTGGCAATCCTGAGGCGAGGTGGATTTGATTCCCAACTAGGCCATCTTGGAAGTGGTTTACCGCGTCTACTGCAGGCAAGTGCCAAGATGGTTCCTTATTTATGGCCATGGCTGCCTCCCTCCCAATCCTCACCTAAAGTACAAAGACACACTAATACAGTCACCATATCAAGAACTATTGCGAGAGCATCATCAGAAGAAAGCAGAGATTTGGAGCGATTTTTACTCTACTGACGCTATGATAAACAGATAGTGGTCAGTTGCCAATTACGAATTGCGTCTTCTTGTTACCCGATATGCGGTACATGGTTTTCACCACAGAGTTTGCCGCACATTACAGTTTCACACACCTGATGTAAACTGTGTTTGTTCTCGCTGCGAGAAAACATGTGAGCGTTATCACCTTGCTACTTGCATGGTACCATGAAGCTCTGACGAGTGCGCTAATTCAGGTGAGACAACCGATTCCCTTGCAGAAGACGAAGTTACCTCTTAAATGAAACATTCAACTTAGTATGGTGAGTTTTTTGTTTAATTTTGTTTGTATACTTGTATTATAAGAGAAAAAGTCTTAATTCGGCATTCATCTAACGCGTTACTGTTTTAAATGAAGAGATATTCACAGATATTTTAAATAATTTTTAATGCTTTTGTGCCAAACAGATGTAACTCCATTTTAAATTTATAATAATATAAAATGTTCACTCAATTATTTCTCAATGTATTACACACCAATTTTGACATATGCAGCAGGTACTTGGACCACAACAAAACGCGATGAAAGCCGAATCCAAGCAGCCGAGATGAAGTTCCTAAGGCGAATAATTGGGAAGACACAGAGGGATACAATCAGGAATGTGGTAATTAGGGAGAGAACTGGGTTCCCAAAACTGCAAGACAAGATAGAGACCAGTAAGCTGAAGTGGTACGGACATGTGATGAGAATGGAATAGTATAGAGTACCAAAAAGAGAAAATACCAGGAAGAAGACCACGAGGAAGGCCCAGAAAGAGGTGGATAGATACGCTGAAGGAAAGAATAGAGAAAAGAGGAGTAAATGAAAAAGAAGTATTGAAAGAAGGAAATGAATGGCGGAGGTCCTTGATTCACAACCCGACCCAGGGAACTGGAAACGGGAAATAAAGAAGGATAAGAAGAAGAATATAAATGTTATTAATCGGTCTGAAGTTTTAAATTGTAGCCATGAATTACCGCCGTAAATTTAGCGCTTCAAAATGTATCTCTTAGAATTATTCAAGCTATATGAAATATGTATATCAGTTTTTTGTCTTTCATGAGTAAAGCTGGTAAAACGGAGCTATATCCCTCTTGCACCAGACCCTTCAAATGTTGCAGGCTGTCCACAGGTCTGTGTGGACTAGCAAAATGTTTGCTCACCAGTTTTGATATTTATCACTTGTATCATGATATTAACGCAGTATATCAAATTGTACTAACCAATTATTGTTATATTTTTCTGATTCACTCCTACGCATTGCGTTGTATCTAATTCGTTCAGCTGCAGTAACTCTCCCATAATCAGCAATCAGCAAGCTCGCAATTATTGCACGGCTGTGTGACCCAATGAGTAATAATATTAATAACACAGGTCTACACAATAATATTTTCGGAAACCTTTTCATGGATTCAATAACTCATTTTGTATATTTGAAAGTCTATGAATTACGCAAATGTCTTCTTTGTTCCTGTATCACATCACGTTTTTTAAAAAGTACATATTAAATAAATCATTAAAAGATGCGTGAAGTTGAAAATCTGCATTGTATTAAAACTTAGCAATTCTTCTAAGTTCGTGCCGTGTCTTGTGTGGGGTTTCTCGCCTAGGACACCACAGGAGTAGCGAACTGGGCGCTACCTACCTCTTTACTGCGAGAACTAAAAGCTCAAGCAGCCATAACCTCCCTCATAACCGCCATAACCGCCTTCATATTGAGATTATGACTGCTTGAGGAAAATGCCCGGCTTGTGTTTGAGGATGGTATCCCAAATCAATTCAAATAACAGTACAGTAAGTATGTAGCTAGTTGTAGTTGTAAGTAGGTAGTTAGTTTGTCTATTAGATATATGTCATTGTTCTATTAGACTGTGGTGTGTGAGTGTGTCTGGTAGCAGTTGCATTGTTTATTAGTTATAGTTCATTGTTTCAGTAGACTGTGATGTGCGATTGCATGTGAGTGGGTCTGGTGAAAGACTGTTTTAGTGGTAGTATTTGTTGTTGGTGGAACTTTAGTATTTTTCGTTAGTAGAATTTTGGTATTTAATTGTTAGTACGGTAGAGGGTTGGTATTTTTGTTAGTAGAATTGCTCTTTACTTATTCTGAAAGGGAGTAGCAGCCTTTCAGAATAAATCAATTCTTTACTAGTCTTAAAGACGGTTAAGATAGTGATAATATAAGCCAAATAATGGCTACACTGCGTCCTGCTGCACGGCTGAAAGCAACGGGAAACTACAGCCGTATGCTATTCCCGAGGATATGCACCTCTCTATGCATAAATATATGTGATGATGGCCTCCTCCCTTGTAAAATTTCAATCCGGAGGTAAACTAGTCCCCCGTTCGGATCTCCGGGTGGGGACTACTCGAGAGGGGGTTAACATCACAGAAGTGACAAAAAGGAAATCTGACATTCTACGGATCGGAGCGTGGAATGTTAGAAGTCTGCTAGGAAATGGAAGATTAGAAAACTTAGAAAGGGAAATGGATAGGTTGAGGTTGGATTTGGTTGGGATTAGTGAAATGCGCTGGCAGGAAGAACAGGACTTTTGGTCAGGAGACTATAGGGTCATTAGCACTAAATCAAACAATGGCCAAGCAGGGGTTGGCCTCATATTGAGTAGGAAACTTGGACAGCGGGTGGAATATTATGAGCAATATAGTGAACGGATTATTGTAGCAAAAATAAATACTAAACCTACCTGCACCACAGTGGTACAAGTCTATATGCCTACCAGTCAAGCTGATGATGAGGATGTTGAAAAGGTCTACGAAGAAATAGACGAAATTCTGAGGTATATCAAGGGTGATGAAAATGTTATAGTAATGGGAGATTGGAATGCTGTGGTAGGAAAAGGGAGAGAGGGGAAGATAGTAGGAGATTTCGGATTAGGTGAAAGGAATGATCGAGGAAGCAGGCTGGTAGAATTCTGCACTGAGCATGAGTTGGTCATAGCTAACACCTTATTCAATAACCACAATAGAAGAATATACACATGGATGAGACCAGGAGATACAGGGCGTTACCAAATCGACTTCATTATGGTCAAGCAGAGGTTTCGAAACCAGATTTTGGATTGTAAAACATATCCTGGTGCTGACATAAACTCTGACCACAATCTGGTTGTAATGAAATGCAGATTAAAGTTGAAGAAACTGAAGAAAAGTCAAAAGCCAAAAAGGTGGGCAATAGACAGACTGAAAGAGAAGGATGTAAACGAAAGATTCAAGAAGAGTATAAAGGAAGGACTAATGAAAAACCCTAAACAAACTTCAATTGCAGACGAATGGGCACTTTTAAAGAATGAAATAACAAAATCCGCAGAAGAAAACATTGGTAGGAAAGAGAGAATAGGTAGAAAACCGTGGATCACTCAGGATATACTCGAATCGATGGATGAAAGGCGGAAGCACAAGAATGTAAGAGATGAAAAGGGGAAAGCAGAATACAGACGTCTGAGAAATGAGGTTAACAAGAAGTGCAAGGAAGCGAAAGAAGAATGGTTGAAAGAGAAATGTGCTGGTATAGAAAATTGTCTGAAATTAGGAATAGTAGACACAGCTTATCGAAGGATTAAGAATACTTTTGGGGAAAAGAAGACTAAGTGCTGTAATATTAAGGACACAAATGGAAAGCCTCTAACAGATAGGGAAGAAAAGGTTGAGAGATGGAAAGCTTACATAGAGAGTTTGTATAAGGGAAAGGAAATTGAGAATCATGTAATGGAAAGGGAGGAGGAAATTGATGAGGATGCGAAAGGAGATTTAATATTGAGATCAGAATTCGATAGAGCTTTGGAAGACTTAAGCAGGAACAAAGCACCAGGCATAGATGATATACCGATTGAGTTGCTACGCTGCATAGGAGATGAAGGTTTGATCAGGTTATTTCACTTGGTGTGTAGGATTTATGAGACAGGTGAGGTACCCCCTGATTTCAAGAAGAATGTAATCATCCCTATACCAAAGAAAGTGGGAGCTGACAGATGTGAAGATTACCGTACAATCAGCTTGATTACTCATGCTTCAAAGATCCTGTCTAGAATAATTTACAAGAGGATTGAGAGCCAGATAGAAACGGAGTTGGGTGAAGACCAGTTTGGTTTCAGGAGAAATGTAGGAACAAGGGAAGCTGTACTAAGTCTTAGGCTGATTTTGGAAGGTAGAATAAGGAAAGATAAGAGAACGTTCATGGCTTTTGTAGACTTAGAAAAGGCTTTTGATAACGTTGATTGGACTAAATTGTTTGACATTTTGAAATCGATTGGAATAAAGTACAGGGATAGGAGGGTGATATACAATCTATACAGAAACCAGACAGCAGTCATTCGAGTTGAAGGACATGAGAGAGAAGCTGGTATTCAGAAAGGTGTAAGGCAAGGCTGCAACTTATCACCCATACTTTTCAATCTTTACATTGAACAAGCAATGAAGGAAATTAGAGAAATATTTAAAGTGGGAGTGAAGATTCAAGGAGAAATAATTTCAACTCTGAGATTTGCTGATGACATCGTCATCTTGGCCGACAAGCCTGAGGATTTGAATGAGTTTTTGAATGGTATGGACTCCGTCTTACGGAAAGAATTTTTGATGAAAATTAATAAATTTAAAACAAAAATACTGGAATGCAGCCGAAATAAATCAGAAACCTCTATGGAGATCAAATTGGCAGGTGAAAATCTGAAGGAAGTAGGAGACTTCTGTTACTTAGGAAGCAGAATAACCAGTGATGGACGAAGCAAAGAGGATATAAAAAGTAGGTTGGCTCAGGCAAGAAAAGCATTCCTACAAAAAAGGAATCTGCTGACATCGAATATAGATTTAGGTATTAGGAAGTCATTTTTGAAAGCCTTTGTCTGGAGCGTGGCGCTCTATGGAAGTGAAACTTGGACTATTGGTGCAGCAGAAAAGAGGAGAATTGAAGCATTTGAAATGTGGTGTTACAGGAGAATGATGAAGATCAGATGGGTAGATAGGGTTACAAACAAAGAGGTATTAAGACGAGTGGGAGAGGAGAGATGTTTCTGGCGACTGTTAATGCAGAGAAGGGATAGGTTGGTAGGACACATACTAAGACACCCAGGAATAGCAAGCTTAGTTATGGAAGGAAGGGTCGAGGACAAGAACTGTAGGGGTAGACCAAGGTTAGAATATGTTAAACAGATTGCCTCGGATGTAGGGTGTGGTAGCTATGTAGAGATGAAACGATTAGCTCAGGACAGGGAGGCATGGAGAGCTGCATCAAACCAGTCAAAAGACTGAAGACTCAAACAACAACAACTTGCATGAAGAGGAATAAGTCCTTGAAGGAAATTTGTTGTGACTAGTTATGTAGTTATATTTCTTATTTTGTTTGCTTTGGCCATTGGCTGTAATAAATATATTATTAATAAAACTTTATTGCAGTCGAACGACCATAGAGTATAACAGTTTAGATTACATGTGCATGTAAATATCATATATATTATTAATACAGTCACCATATTACAACATGTTATCGTAAAAAAAATACACACACCTAAGTACATGGGTCTCAATGACCACCATGTCCAAGCCCCTCGAATGATAAAAGCAACAACAAAACAACTTGTGTTAAAAGTGGTCGTGCTACAGTGTTGAAAACTTCTGAACTATAAGAGACCCCTGGCCAAACTTTTCTGTTCACAAATCTGTTTCAGCTTTATCAAGCAAGCAAGCTTGTAGTTTAACGTGACCGTTAATCGCGAGATCATGAGCCACGGGACCTCCTTTTTACGTGGAATCCGAACCACAGGACATGGCATTTCACTTCGAAAATCTCACATGCATTGACCGGGATTCGAACCCGGACCGCCTTGGTGAGAGGCATACAGCTAGACCGCTGAGCCACCACGCCCTTCAGCTTTATCACATTCGTCATTTGAGACCTTCTCTAGCTTCATGAAGATAAGGGGTAATAAATGAAACAAGTATCAGGCGCCCAGCCTACACTAGGACTGGGCAGAAGAGCAACTCACGTGTGCTGCTCCTCTTCACAGTCCTACTGCAAACAAACATTCCCCCACTCTGCCTCTGCTATATTGATAGGCGGATTACTGACCATTTGCATATATGTGGTGTTGATTTGCAATAATACTACTATATGCATTGCATTTATATGTGTAGGCCTACATTGAAATTTAATTTTTGCTTCGACTTGTGCTTTGGACATTTGCAGTTTATCTTCCACCCGCGGCTGGTCCAGTTTTCCAAAGAGGGTTTCCGAGGCTGGAGTTGGCGGTCGGGTGGCTTAAAACAGTGTGCCATCAACCATCCAAGTAGCCTACTGACCACGTTCAAGATCTCATGTGTTTCTGTGTTCTCAACGAGCTTAACCATTGGTATTCACATCTCTGAAGGTTGTTTTCAGCTCCACAATCAAATGTAAAAGACAAAATGTAAACATGCAGAAAGCGGTATTCAAATAAATGAAATCTGTCTTTCACAAAGTAATTATCATTCCTCGAAACTTACTCCTCATCCTGAATCCACATTACTGTATAGAATATTGAGGTTATATTGATCTCATGCGGTAGAGGAGGGTGGGGGTAGAATTTATGGGAGAATGAATTATATGAACATAGCATTTCATTGCAGCTACATTACTGGTGAATAAAGTGCAGCATGGTTGGGGGCGAGGAGGGGTTACGAATGTTTTAAGGTTATGATGGAATAATGAAGCAAACTCTAATTACTCTCGATTATATCATTTTTAACAGCTTTTAGTCATTATTAAGAACATTTATATTGTATTAAAAGCACCGGTAGGCTTTCAAATAGGCAAATAAATGGAAAAATAGTTCTCGTAGATTTGGAAATCATACCAACATGTCACACCAAAACTCATCATTGGTATTTCATTTTTGGAACGATATCGCCTCCTGAGGTGCAATAACGAATGCTTTTGATTCAATGTCAGACACTAAAAATCGGTTCTGAACGTAGTAATGTGCGTTCGTAATGATCACAGTCAATCGTAGTTACTTTATATGCGAGATTGGTAGCCATTGTAGCCCAAACATTGCCACGTGGACCTGAAATTCTACGAAATTCTAGCCAATATAAGCGTCCAGAAAATTAGCATTGAGTGTCGTCTCTCTTATTATATGCTCCTTGCTCGTGACTGAAGAGTGATTGCTACACTGTACATGACCATGCCAACGCAGACGGCTCTCACGCATTTTTTCATGGATTGGAGCCGCACCAAATGTAGCTCGAACATTGTCATTCCTGATGCGGTCCAGTCTAGTAAGTCCCTGTGTCCAGCGAATCATCTTCATCTCCATGACATGTAGTTGTTGTTCATGTCTCTTCGTTACTGGCCAGCATTCAGTACCGTACAGTGCTACTGGTCGAACGATGGTTCTGTAAATTTTCGACTTCAGATATAGTGGCACATTCCGGTCAAAAAGGACTCCAGTCTCATAAAATCTCCCCAACCGTGGCAGAAGTCAGGTATTTCACATTCCTCGCTTGCTGGGCCAAAGGTTGCAGGTTCGTATCCTGGCGCAGTCAGCTGGCATTTGAGGGTGCGCAAATGTGAGGGAGCCGTGTCAGTAGATTTACTGGCACGTTAAAGATCCCCTTCGGGGCAAAATTCCGGCACCCTGGCGTCCCTAAAAGCCAGAGTAGTTAAAAGGGACGTAAAACCAATAACATTATTATTATTATTAGTATTTCACATTCAGTGTGGCTGGAACCAGTGCGCCAACTCGTGTTACACATTGCCACAGCTGTCAAACATGTCTATTCACGGACAACAGCGAGGATATACTGTAACTACCTTGTGCATTTTAATTACGTGATACAGTGGAACGTGGCTAATTCGAACTTCTATAATTCGAAATCTTGTTTAATTCGATTTTTTCTCTTGGACCCTAGCATTTTATATACAATCAATGCTAAAAACAATCGTGGTTAATTCGAATTATATTTTGGATAATTCGAAGTTTTTGCGTGTAAAAAGCCGATCGGACGAAAATGTCTCAGTTTGTGGTTACCTGGCCGACGCAGAAATCATCGCCGATGTTCTGAACTCCGAAAAACAAGGTGGTGACGACGCATCTGGCGATGGACTCGTGGAGGAAGTTCCCGAAAAAACTGTTCCGAGTGCAGCCCAAGCAACAAACCACATCACAGATCTTAGTATTTTTTTTTAGTAGAAATGACGTAAGTGATTCCGTTTTCCGTTGCTTACATTTGTTAGATTCTTTTGTGATGGCCGAGAGACTTAATTGTTGGAAACAGGTAAAAATCTCAAACTTTTTTGAAGAACAGTAGATTTCTCTGAGACTCAACTAGATTGCTGGATTACTACTGTCGTTAAATAGGTGAATAGTGCATTTTGGTTTTATTTTATCATTTGAAACTTTTGAGGTTACTCACGATACAGTCATTATACAGTACCGTTGTCTGTTAATCTGCTTTGTTGAACGTAAATCATTATGTAAACGTAATACAATATAGTGTACCCAATCGTCATCATATGGAACATGTGTTCGTATCCCAGCTAACTCACGGTCTTTCGAGGTATGGGGCGTTCAACCCACCATACGATCACATGCTCAAGATTTGAGTATGTCAGGTGACTACTCTACTTGAAAGAAACAACATATTCCTAAGTATAACATTTAATGATAGAAAATCATGGCAATACAACATAAAACACAAAAAAAGATACTTTACATTTACTTCCCACAACAAAAATCAAAGTTATCTGTGAGTCACTTCTCCTCAAAATTAGTGCTTCACCGCATTCAAGTCTATTCAAAACATCCTATTATTGATACTCTTCGACATTTGCGAGTGTCCATAGTGTTCTTCACGTGGCACAATTTAACACAAATTGGAATATCACAACACAATAAACATAAATTATGTTTAAATGACATTAAATCTGCAATTATTTAACATTTATCCGTTTTACACGGGGCATTTACTTTCAGTAACATTAATTCATTATCTTATGCCTTGATTAATAAGTGTTGTGTCGTGCGAATCGTATTCTTTTTCCCATCAATTTGAAACGCTGAAGTGGTACACTTTCCCTTCCAAAATATACATGGACAGAGATATTTTATAGCTTCACCATACAACGATTTTCTGGGTCTGGTCAAAACATCATCGTTACAAACGTGTCATGTCATTCAAATTACGCTACCCGTATGAATAAATTAGTGTGAACTGGGCAAATACACCTTACAAAGATGCCTATATTTATTTGGTGCAGTATTCCTCCTCAGAGAATAACTGGGCCAAATATTATCCGATCACAACATTCCAACATGGTATGTGTGTGGAAATAATGCTTTTAATTCAATTGACATCATCACATCAAGCATATCTTAATTACTTTTCGAAATATCGAGATTCTTCAGTGTCCCACTACACTTTTAAAATAAAAGGATCAGGTCTATAGACTTCCTTTCCATGCGAACAATGAATTAGCCACGTCTGCCTCAGCAAGATGGCCGCCGGGTTAGAGGGCTACCTGCTCCCCGTCTGGGTCAAGTTCCTTCACTATTGTGGCCATGCTGGAGGTCCTGAGTGGGTCGTGTCCTTAATAATTGAGTCAATCTAATTATATAATACCTACATTTAGAGTATAATGGGCCCATCTCGGCTCCTAATTAATATTCAAGGCAAGGGATGGATCACGAAATAGCTTTGCCGTTCTGTGGCCGTCATCAGTGGCTTTTGCGCGCATCTCACGTGAGTGTCAAAATTCTCTCACTGGTGCAGCAGCATATAACAAGAGGAAATCGACGTTTCCTATACGAAGAACCATTAGTCTTACCTCTAAGGGCAGATCAATTAATATATGGGATCACACAGGGTCTCTAACAGTTATCCCTGGTGGCAAAAATTCTGCGAACAGTGGATACAGACAGACTCTGTCCCAGCTCTGTTGCGAATAACACAAGTATGCTCTAAGGCGATACTATCTCGTAGACTTCAAAGATTAACCGACTAGATTCGCCTAACGCGCAAGCTATTTTTGGATGATCGCCGCAACTTATTGACGTAAATCTCTTGATTCTACGTTACATGCTCGCTGAACGCGGCTCAAACAATATTTCTTATAGATGACTCAATTCTTAGAGCACTCCTGTCCTCTCTGCAATTACTCATAAGCCAAAGCTCTATGTAGCTCCAAAACAAGTATAAATTTACTGGCTTACATTTAACTATCTTAATAGCTCTCAAATATGACCCTGTATAATATACCATAATAAACATTCATTCAACAATTCAATGACACTGAAAAACTCTCTTTTATCTCGATATTTTACGTTTCTTGCTTACTGTTGACATTAACACAGTATTATTACGCTAGACATGACACACTTTGCACGTACTATAGGCCTGACATGCCCATTTATTTATTATTGTTACCGACCCCAGATTATTATTATTATTATCATTTAACGTTACCGTTACTTTCATCGATATCTTACGCCTAAATGGCCGTAAACAAATCACCCTCCAAGCCATATTTTACCAAAATACGAGGGGTGTGAACTCGTACATAAATGACTGTTAATTCTTAATCTTAGAGTGATGCTTCGTTGTATGGTGAGCTATTTAATCATATCAACATATTAAATTAGTACTCACTCTCATTTTTGCTGGGTTAGTCCAGCACGCCAGCCACGAGCCTACCATGATGCTTGTCATAAGCCATCATGATATTATTCACAGGACACATTGTATAAACTTTACACATGGTAATCATATTTTTAGCCTATTTTCAATTTTGAAAAAAAAAATAGGCTTATGAGATCACCTTTTGTCCGTGTGTGTGTGTGATTCGTGTGTGTGTCCCCCCTAATAAAATCTAAACGGCTGGAGCGATTTCAATGAAACTCGGTAAGTTCATAGCACTATTCCGGGCAACCTCGACCGTGCCCTTCAAATTTTGTTACGACTCACCAATCCAACATGGCGTCTGTGCGAAATATTTCACCAGCATTCAATATCTCCGAAACGATTACTGATATTACCCTGACATCATGTATGGTGATAAAGGGAACTACTATAAGTTCACTTATGTGATCATTGAAAACCTGGTAACTACAAAACCAACGTGGCGGCCAAGCGAAGTTGCGACTTTTAAATAGACGGTTCTCGCGATTTATCCAACCAAACGTGGGTAGATTATTGGCTGAGGAATAACCCACCCACCAAGGGAAGATGATTAAGAAAAGGAAGTGGGTTTCGGACTGGAGAAAAAGGATAGAGAAATAGGATGAGAGTTCCACAAAAGTTATAAATTGAACCTTTAATGCACTTAGAGGCGGTTTCCACTGAAAATCCGTTCTCCGATACCTAAAATGGGTAAGAGCTTGGTCTAAGCTGACGGGAAATACAGCTAGGACTTGGGCGGTTTGCAAGAGCATGGCCTTAGTATATTCCCTCTCAAGCAGGCATAAGACTACTATGGGGAAGGGTGTTGGTCTGGCAAGACTGAGAGTAACAGATTTATTGTATGTCTTTTCAAAGAAATACGTTTTTTTAAAGTAATTCGAAGAATGCCAATAATTTGAATCAAGTTTGGTATTTCCAGTTTTTGAAGTTATAGAGTTCCTGAAAAAGCTACCAAGTGCTTCCAGGAAGGATAGTGATAAAAAATTATACCTTGGAGAGTAATTTTGGTAAGTTAACCAATGGTTGCATCTGGAAATGGCTAAGCTTTTACTCAGCAAGAGGCCGGCTAAAAGTTTAGACAAAGAAAAACACTTATCTTTTGAAAAACTGACCATAAGTTTTCGGAGAGGATCTCCACAAGCAGGTAGCTGGCGTAGCGAGCTTTACTTGCCTTACTGGCCAGTTAGAATTGGCTATTAAAGCTAAGAGAAACTTTAACGAGATTACCACTAAGAGTTCTTGCTCAAATGCAACGAGTGGTGAAAGCCCTATTAATAGATTTAATGGCATTGAGTAGGGAGAGCCAAGGAGGACAGGATCTTGCCTAACCGTTGTATTAGAAAAATGAAAAGGCAGAAAGAAACGCTTGATTTATTTAACAATTCAAAAGAAGTTGATAACTTTAATAAATATTTATTTTTCTGACAAATATAGATCATTTAAACTTTTTAACAAATGGGGTCGCAGACCTTCTAACATTTAGAGATTGCTCCAGGCAAATAACAATTTATGAGGTTTAAAACCTTATATATGTACTAAAATCTTTGTAAGATTTAAAGAAGACAAATAAAGTGATTAAAGTTTAAACATTCACATGAGTACAAGGAGTGCAGGTAACTGTTTTAGAAAAAGTTACAACTTCGAAAATAACAATAAGAAAAAACATGAAGAATAAGATAGAAGTTCCTACATCTTCTTATATTTAAGCTGAATTACTTTATAACAATTATACAAAAGAGAGCAGGTCACTTACGGTGAAGCCTGAAGAGAAAGTCAAAAGGAAGGTTCTAGACTTCCTATGTTTAAGTAATAATCACGAGCCAAATGGGGAAGTTTCCATTTCGTGAGACCTAGAAATAACTCACTCAAGAGTTAAAAGAATTGTTTTCCCTGATTATGGGGAAGAAACAATGTAAGTTTGAACCGTGTATAAAACACGTAGTTATACAGCAATTAATTAATGATAAACAAGCAAAATGGAAGGGCACTTCGTAGAGTGACACCTTATAGAAAAGTTACAATTTTATTAATAAGGTTTGTTAGTAGAAGGTTGAGGAAAGATCGTTGGGATTTAGGATCAATGTTCATGGCCTTATTTAATGTAAACGGACGATCGCGACGCGGAAGGAATACTGAAAGCACTGTTTCTCACTATAGTCTTTTGAATAGATGAAAAATTCACTGTAGTAACACGAAAGTTTATGGGAAAGAAAGTTATTGCAATGATGAAAATAACTGGTTGCACTAGGTAGGCGAGAGTCTATTTCTTGAGAAAGTTGGGAATTACAATTAAATGCGCCATAGAACATTCCAACGGTGGAAGAAAGTTAGCTATTGCAGTAATTTATAAGGAAGATTCCTCATTTTAAATAGTATTTTCACAAGTGAGTGAAAAATACCTGACGGCAAGACTCGCAGATAGAGTACAGGATCTGGAAGGTTCCAGAACGATCTTTATAGAAGAATGGGGTCAAAGTTATCCAGCGGAGGAACTAGCTTTGTAATTTATAGACAGCGGGTATTAGATAATACCCCACGTGGTGAGAATATTTCTCATTTAGCAAGCATAAGAAATGCTGCTTTTCACCAAGGTTGGCTTGATTAGACAAAAGCCCAACATGGAAAATCCCGCGAAGGATGATTTTTGTCCCAAAATAAGTAATTTCACTCTTCCTATAAAAGATCGTTAAAAGCATGTAGACGTTAAAATCATGAAGATGAGGTTAAAACTTGAAGTTTGTACTTAACTTTGCTGCATGGCGAAAGTGAGGTTCTCCTTGATGGTTAAAGCTACCACATGGCGTGGAATCCAAAAAATGCCTCGTTAGGTCAGGAGGCTAGCTCTAGTTGAGCCTTAACTGAGTCGACGGCCGGCGCACAAGTGAGACCCACTCAGCGGAGCACAGAGGGTCCAAGGAAGGGAAAAGAGTGGGGGTAGGAAACAAAAGGTATACATATCAGCATAACCAACTTAAGAAATTAAATTCTCTTGAGGAGATGGTCTTCAAAGAGTTGCTAGCAGGCGATACTAGCACAGCATGGTGAGTGAAAAAGGAGACGAAGTTCTCTTGCTCATGGAGAAAATAGCTGGCGATGGCAACGAGAACTGGTGGCCAGATGGAAAAAGAAGTCCTCTTGCACCAGGAAAAATTGAGGAGCTTCAGAGATTCGCTGCTAGATGACGCTAGGAGGGTCATGGAAGATATATATCTAGAACAGACTCACCAAAAATATAAGCGAAGTGATCACCACAGAGAAAATAGAAGATCACTGTTGGTGTTTGACAAAGAGGAAGGAATGAACATGCAAAGAGCATTAAACTTTATATTCTCTCGTACCGTGTATTCCAAGAATACACCAAAACGCAATGAAACTTGGTACAGTATATGTTTATATACATTGTAATGCACCGACAACTAACTTCGTTCATTTGTTAACATAACCACAAGATGGCGGATGTGCGAAATATTTCACCGGCATTCTGTATCTCTGAAACTATTAGCGGTATCTCCCTGAAGTTTTGTATGGAGATAAAGGGCACTACTGGAAGTCATTTATACGACTTAAAAAAACCGGTTATATACAAAACGAACATGGCGGCCAAGCGAATTAGAAAATTTGAAATAGACCTTTCTCGCGATTTAATGCTCCAAACGCACTGAAATCTGGTACAGGAAATATTTATACACATTGTAATGCACTGGTATCTAATTTAGTTCAATTGTTTACATAACCTCAAGATGGCGGCTGTGCGAATTTTAAAATTAAGTTTTTATTTCATGTGATGTAGTCATGCGATCGAAGTGAAAGTTTGAATAATGAACCTACCCAATAATTTTCCTATAATGGTACATGACTCTATGGCCTATACATTTAACAATCCAACATGGCGACCATCCGAAATATTTAGACGGCTCTCAATATCTACGAATCTATTGTAGCAATCAAACTGAATTTTTTATTGTTCATAGGGGCTATGAACTCAAGTTCACTTATAGGACTTTAAATAATCTGGTGATCACAAATCCAACATGGCGGCGACGCGAAGTGTAAATATTCACATGGACGTTTATCGCAATTTAACCATCCGAGAGCAGTGAAACTTGGTACAGTAAATCCTTTAACGAATGGTAATCCACTAGCATCTAATTTATTTCAATTGTTTCCATAACCTAAAGATGGCAGCTGTGCGAAATTTTAAAATCTCCTTGTAACTTCTAGTGTCCTAATTATGCGATTGAAGTTTGAATACTACACGTACACAATAATCTGCATGTAACAGTACATAACTCTAGGACCTACATATATAAAATCCAACATGGTGACCATCCGAATTATTTAGTCGGTTCTCAATATCTACGAATCTATTACAGCAATCAAACTGAAATTTTGTATGTTGATAGTTGCAATAAGTGGGCTATATGAAAATAGGCTGTATAGTTCTTCACGGAACTACTTGTTCATTACTGGCTTTTCTCACTTTGACACAATACATATTATTTTACCATATACACATAAACACTTTTAAAAATCACTGTAATATAACTTTATACACAATTCTCGCACTATTTCACACATGGATCCTTGATTGGACTCCCACTATCGCCTGACCTCAGAGATGCGATGCAGCTAACTCCTGACAACCGCTGGTCTCCATGAAAGTCTATCTTGCGTGTGTATGTGTGTTCGACTCCTGTCACCTACAGTTTATATCTCCTCTACTGCAAATCTGTTCAATCCCATGTCACGACTACTTGTGACGCCTTCCAGGCTCCCGTAACTGTAGTGATCATTACAATAATATGTAATTTTACCTATGACAACACCTCCTGGTTATGTTTATTGTCTATAAACATCCTAAATTATCTCTACGCTGTACTGAATCTATACTCGCGTATGTTATTGCTTAAACGTCTGTTGTAGACTAAATCATATACCATGCATAATTACTGTTATGAAGCTGCATAATGCGCTTTCCATTGTTCACCGCTAATACATTTGAGCGTTAATAGTTTATAAATTCCGCGCACTTCCTTGCGTGATCCGGCAGAGTGCCAGCTTACGGGTTGAGTCAAGACGAACTGACTTTCCTGCCAAGCTTCTTCTATATAAAGCTCCCTTGTGAAACATAGTCCACTGGAAGTCCAGGACCGACTCCTTTCTTGGTACAATACATTTCCAGACAAAGTGAAGTATGATCCTCGTGTGTCTATGTGTGGAGGTCCCAAAATCACTCGCGTGCAAGCGATCGCTTCGGCCAATTAATTATAATGAATTGCCTTCTTCCATGGCGTCCTGACGCTACTCCGGCAATTCCCCTCGGCTCATCTACAAAACCTTCCTCCGCAGCGGATGAGGTCTGTGCAGAGGTTCGTTTATAGATGCAGGCTTTAATTTAGGCGTGAGAACACTCCTAAATTATCTTTCCTAGAATACATGCATCTGGGAGTAAGTTTCATTTCAATTCATTGCTCCAATTGGCTGTAATCAATTAATTTCTGTGGGCGACTGCCCCCACTCCACTTCTATGCCTTGTAAGACTGTGGTTCCCAGAGCCATTAATCTTCGGCCGCTCCTCCAGTGCAGACGAAAATTAGTTCCTTGGCGTCACCTAATAACGCCCCTTCGCTAACCACGATTTGTCAACTGTCAAGCTGGTTCGCTTTCTTGCATTCTGGCTTCTAAAACGTACATAGGCTGTATATTTCTGCAATGATCCACCTTAAAAGCTATGATATTCCCGTTCTAGCCGTGAAATACTGCTCTTATACTTATATGCAGATATAACTCATTGTTCCTCGGGTTCACTGTGTCTGTTCCCCCTCAGAGATCAATGATTCGATTCTGGGCAGAATCATGGGCCTGGTCTTCTTTTATAAGACCCGAGTTCGATGCCAGTCCGCCGTGTCTAATTGGGCACAATAGCCTACTGTATTTTCTCTACCCTTTTCAAAGAACTTTCTTAATTCGAATTTTTGGATAATTCGAATATTTTTACTGGTCCCTTGAGGTTCGAATTATCCAAGTCCACTGTATTCCAATAATGATGGAAAAATTGAACCCGAGGTATTAAATAGAACTAAGAAAGCTGTATTAGCTTATTATCCGATGAATACCTCAATAGTAGGGAAGAAGGAAATAAGTCTTAAGACCAAAAAGCAGATCTATAATGCAATCATGGCATCGATGACGCTGTATGGTATGGAGAGTTTGGCATTACAAGATAAACATCTAAGTAATGTTTACTGCCACAGAAATTAAGTTTCTGAGGAGAGCAGTAGGAAAGACAAGAAGAGATCGAGTTCGAAATGAAAGAATTAGAGAGGAATTTGGACGAATAGCAACGGGTGAAGTGGTTGAGGAACGTCAGTTGAGATGGTACGGACATGTTACGAGAATGGAAGACGAAAGAAAAGTAAAACAAATACATGAAACGCGAGTCAAGGGAGGAGGTAGACCCCGCATTACATAGGAGAATAGGATTGAGAGATTGGGACAGAAAAGGGGCAAAACTGTTGTGGAAATGAAGACAATGTGCAGAAATAGAGCGGAATGGCTCAAACGAGGCTATCCCGACGCTTGAAGGCATAAGGGAATTGAAGGAGGAGAAGAAGAAGGAGAAGAAGAATATACAAATATTTGAACAGCAGTGGCGTATTTTATTATTAGAGATGAGAATTATAGGCACTAAAAACAGTTAAAATAGGCAGGCATATAGGCTCTTAAAATAGCCAAAATAGGCATGTAAATAGGCACTAACGTGTAAAATAAGCAACAGAATAGGCATGCAAATATTTCTTATAATTTAATAACATATTTAATTACTATAATAAGAATTAACAACAAGCAACTTTTCAATATTTTCTGGTAATAAGTTTGTTCTCCTGCCATGAAGAATGTTTTTACATTGAGAGAAAGATCTCCCAACATCACATGAAGTGATTGGGCAAAACTTTAACGAAGCCACTGCATCTGGTTTTAGGCCAATTGCTTCAATTACCTCACCTCGTAGCACACTGGCTAACTTTACCACTGCTTCCCATCCTGGATTCCTCTGCAGGACCCTATCAAACTTTTCCCTGAGAGCGGCTATCTTCACAGAGGTTCCTTCCAAACTTCCCCTGACTACTTCAACAATCCTACATGACTCCACCAGGGGTATTCCACTCTTCTCTATTTTCTGTTGCCTGCAATAGATCCTGCATGATGTATACCCACACGCCTGCAATCCTCGTTGAAAATTAGAAAACCGCGTAATTTGAAATTGTGGCATTCGCCCATAACCTTACTTTTTGCCACAATTTAGCAAGACTCTAGAGGGGATGCTAGAGGCTTATTGGCAGCTTCGTGGCCCGAAACTGGGAGCTTAACGCTACCCAGACTAGAGCCGCACAGCGTTCTAACTCCTCGTTCAGTAATTAAATGATTCGGCTATTTACATTGTATATATAAATTATTCAGAGTTCATGCCTAATACAGCATTGCAACAAACCAACTTGTCAAAATACATAAATTAATAGGCCTATAAATGCTACAATGAAATGCGATTGTCCTTCTCAATCACAAGAACATAAAAGAAACAAACGAATTAACTCTTTACAGCAAGCTTGGCAGAAGACTACTCTTCCATCGGTAGTGAAATTGGTATCCGCTGTGATACACTGCTTCAGCCAGTAAGACTTCGATAATTTCGGACACGCTTCTTCTTCGCAATAAATCACACAAAGTTCTGAATCTGAAGTAAAGATAAAGCGTACGCTTACACAGTTCGCATCGAGAGGGAGGTAGGGGATACGGGTTGTGCAACATAATTCGACGTTGATTGGTTCTCGCATGTATCTTGCGAGGTTGAAGGGGTTGAAGGCTTCGAGGTCAAATTGTTCCTTGTTTCTTCTGATGGAAATTTCCCAAGCGCTATTTCTGGTGACTTCCGAGAATTCCCATTCTTGTTCGAGGGGTAAACGCATATTGAGAAATGAGAATATAATTCTGTCGAGCACACCAGCTGCAATAGAATGCAATTTAAAATATAGTCAAAAGGCATCAAAAAGGCAATTATACTCCAAATAGGCACAAACCCTTGAAATAGGCATTTATAGGCACAATACAACCAACGAAATCTAGCCTAAAAGAACCCAAAACAGATTTATATCTCGAAAGCCTACGATTTTAAACACAGGAATAAAATAGGCAAATAGGCAAATTCCCGTCTCTATTTATTATATACAGGGTGTTTCTTAATTCCCATTAAAGACTTCGAGGGCTTGTAGTGGGGACCAAGGGGGTTAAGTTTAGCATAGGAACTTGTGACCGGAAACGTACCGTCTTCCCGCTATCCGCAAAAACAAACCACAGTACACGTTCACAGCTCCCGCGCTCAGTCCGACTCCTGCTGCTTCTCGTACAGGTGGCGCTCGATGTTTATTTATTTACTCATTTATTTATTTAATTATTTATTTAGCGTATGGCTTTTAGTGCCGGGAGTGTCCGAGGACATGTTCGGCTTGCCCGAGGCTCTAGCTGCTTCAAGTGGACATCCATGGGCTGAGCTGTAAGTCCCGTTCAATTTCAAGTAGTTCCTACTTTCGCTACCAGATGTCACTGACACCTAGTGGTGAACGTTGGAACTTTGATAGAACGTTTCAACGAAATCTAACCTGCAAATTTAGCTTCGCACAAGCTTAATTAGTTGAAGGTTCTTTTACATGCCATAAATGTATGACATGGGACCGCCGGCTTTACTTCCCCTCCGAAGGAGGGCATACTGAGGGATTTCTATCGCTCTTAAAAAAATCCGATGACTTCGGTCGGGTTTGAACCCTCAATCTTGGGCATAGAAGCTCAGCATGCTACCGACTACGCCACCGACGTCAACATAGACACGGTACCATATTCTGGTACAAGCGATCACCAATCCGTGGTCCTCCAACATCCACCGCAGCCATAACCCGCGCCAGTAGGTCTTCCTCGGATTCCAGAGGGGTCTCGTCAATCATGGTTTTCATGTGACCCCACAGGTAGTAGTCTAGTGGTGTCAAGTCGAGTGAGCGTGGAGGCCAAGCAATCGACCCACCACGACCTATCCACTGTTGCCCAAGTCTGTGGTGCAGATGATCTCAGACTGCAAGCGACAAATGAGGTGCTTCGCCATCGTGCTAATAATTTTTTTATTTTTTTTGTCGTGTGGCCTCCTGAGAGGCCGAGTGCAGGTCTTTTCATTCGACGCCCGTGGGCGACCTGCGCGTCGGGATGAGAGATGGAATGGATGAAGATGAATGAAACTGGGCAAGGATGTGGAAGGAAGCGGCCGTGGCCTATCAGAAGGTACTGTCCCAGCATTTGCCTGGTGTTGAAAATGGGGAAACCACGGAAAACCATTTCAAGGACAGCCGACGGTGGGGCTCGAACCCACGCGTCTACCGAGTCAGCAGAGAGCTTGGCCCCATGGTCTAACGCAGCGCTTTAGCCTGCGTAGCAACTACTGTCAGTTTGCTAATAATAATAATATCGTATGGCCTCGAGTGCCAGGTGCAAGCTTTGTTATTTGACGCCCAGAGGACAGCTAGCATGTCAAATTTTGTTGTTCCTTGGAGCGCTATGAAAGTCAAGGAGGTTAGATATCTAAGCTCCTTGACACTATAGCGCTTTCTAGTGAAGGAAGAACTTTGTGTTGGCGGAAACTCCCGAGATTAATTTTGCCATTATGAACACAGCCTATTGAATTCAAATGGGTTCTTTAACATGCCAACAACGAATAACATGCGTGTCGTGATTTTTGTCGCCTTTCAAAAATCACTTACCATGGCCAGGAGCGAACCACATGTTTTGACGCACATGCAGTGGCACATCGTCTAAGAACTCATGCAGTACGTCTTCCAGGAATACCAAGTACGTGGCACCCGTGGGTTTTGTGGAAGAAGGTAGGGGATACAACCAGATTGGTTGGTTCCTCAGTTTAGGGGTTGCGAGAATGCGATCATGTAGCCCCATGTACTTCGGGTGTGTGTAGAATCTGTGTGATAACCGGTGTTAATTGTGATGACTGTGTTAGTGTCAGTTATCTGTTTCTTTTAATTTCAAGTAAGGACTGCAGACTTTGAATTTTTCAAATAATTCCTACATTTGCCTCCAAACGCCACCATCAACGACTACTAGTTCAGAACATAGCTACTAGACGCCACCGCAGTCGGCTCTTGGCAACGAAGTAGGAACCTAAGAGTGTTGTTTACATTCTTAACCTATATAATTTTGCTTCACACAGGAGTAATTAGTGGAAGGTTCTTTAGCATGCCATAAATCTATGACATGGGACCGCCGGCTTTACTTCCCCGATACAACCTGTAGGGGATGTGGAACATCAGGTGATTGTTCAATGACGTACGTACTCTTGTCAGAGGCGTTGAGAATGCGGGAGATTTGAACGTGTGCCGTGGTGGTTATTTGCGGGTAACGGGAAGACGGTACGTTTCCGGACACAAGTTCCTATGCTAAACGTAAGCGTCTCGCTTCCCACTACAAGCCCTCAATATCTGTAATGAGGATTTAGAAACACCCTGTATAGGAGCATTTTATCATTTTAAATGAGTATGTCGACTTCGATGAGGTCTGGCGTTACGTTACGGTGACGGGACGAAATGTACCGAGAATGCACTGAGGTGTGTTACGTCGTAGTACTGCTTAGCTTCCTCCTTTCCCCGCGCGATCCGGTGAGAGTGACGTCATCCAGCCAGCTACCTCCTTTGACTCTGGTTTCCACTTGCTTTTTTTAGCCTTTTTTCTTTTTCTTCCCCCACCCCCACGACCTTTTTTTTTTTCTTTTTTTTTTTTTTCCTTTTTCATTTTTTTTTTTGCTAACGGCCTTTGAGTTCTCGCAGCATTTGTAACATTTAAAATGATATAAAGTCTAGTCTTTCAGACTGACTGTCAGTGTTTTTCCGCTGGTTCCCTTCTATTTCTTGATACAGTAGGGAATGCTGCGTATGACTTTCAGAAATAGCCTAACTTTGAAGCATTGTATGTCAGCAACGGATGATTAAAAAATTAAAAATTTGAGGCTGCTTCGGTGGCGTAGTAGGTAGGATGCTGAGCTTCTATGCCCAAGGTCACGGGTTCAAACCCGGCTGAGGTCGTCAGATTTTTAAGGGCATTAAAAAAAACCTCATTATGCCTTCCTTTTGGAGGGGAAGTAAAGCCGGCGGGCCCATGTCATAGATTTAGGGTATGTTAAAGAACCTTCCACTAACTATACTTGTGTAAATCAAAATTTGTAGGTTAGGTTTAATTAATTCTCTTAAGTTCCAATGTTCGTCACCAGGCGCTGGTTGCTATGGCATCTAATAGTAGCCAAGTTCACAGCTAGGTGTCGTGGACGATAGCATTTCATAGAGAAAGTAGGAACTACTTGGAATTATCTCCTGCAGTCCTTACTTGAATTTAAAACAGACAACACACACTAATACAGTCTTCACAATTAACACTAGAGTTTCACCGGTTATCAGACAGATTCTACACACACCCAAAGTACACGGGACTACATGACCGCTTTGTCGCAGCCCCTAAACTAAGGGACCAACCAACCATTAAGGTTCCCTTAGAACAACATCTTAGGAACACATGGTAAACATTTGGACAATTTTCTGCGAATAGAAAGTACACAAGTGACTGGAGCAACATTCGCTGCTTTCGGTATACAAAAAAATATTGTTTTTTTTTTCAGGAACCGCCCATGAACTAATAGTGCCTAATGCCCACCCTAGACCACATCCAATGTAACAATATACAATTTGGTCAATTTGCCTGGGCCGGAGGAAGTGTGTAATGTTTCAACTGTCACCCTGTACTGTAAGATAGCTTCAGAAATGCGATTGTTTCTATGAGAATACGAATGGTCGCTGACGTACTTGACCCCTTGTTTGTATGACCAATAAAACACAAGATATATGCCCATAAAAATCGGCCTTTCCCACTTAGCCTTTTGGAACTCCCGTGCACGTACTTTCTTAATTGACACCAACTTAACCCCATTATTGTCCAAGAGATGTAAAAAGATTGACTTTAGAAATGTACAAAACGCACACTTTCTAGGCCTGCTATTAGTTGCGAGTTGTATTAACTTGTCTTTGGGATATGAAAAAAAAAGCCAACCCTATATTTTTCATTTCATAGGTAAAACACCTAAAAACGAAACCACAATCCGAAATATAAGAAATAATAGTGGACGATCCATTGCCAATGGAAATCAAATGGAGACTCGTGGACTAGAAGTTCATTATGGATAAGGTTCGGTGCCATTTTAAATTGTGGAAGCTCTATGATATGAGCACACAGTTTCATTGCAAATTACGAAGTAAACATTCCTCCCCTCTCACTCACGCTGCAGCACATGGACTCTCATGTATACGAAACTCTTAGTGTGCGCAGCTGAGATTTTGTGCCAATAGAAATTAATCCTACTTTACCATAAAACAATATTGTTTCTGCATTATTGAAGTTATTTACCATCATCTACCCTGACAATAGACCACGTCGTAATATAGGTATAGTGGCTAGCACCCTTAATACAGTGAGTCCGGGAATGTTCTCCGCAGTGCCAACATGCGTCTGCGAGAGCTAGCTACAGCAGTTACGTTGGTAGCACGGCTGCCGCTTGCATCATAACAAATAAACAGTAAACTTTGTACTCACCACAGCCGTTCATAACAGATGCTGGAACCATTCACAGTACATCACTCTTTTTTCCATAATCAGTTTGTTTTAATTCATGAACCACGGTTAATTTATAAGGGAACAACTGAAGCTTGTCTCTTACAGCTTTATGTGCTGTCGACTTAGAGATTCCAGTTTGTTGAGCTAATTTTCGTGTTGATTTACTTGGACTACGCAGCATTATATCGGAGATTCATCTAGTTTTTCGTATGTTAAAAGCGTAGGCCTGCCTGTTCCCGGTACATCGTGAACTGAGCCAGTCACTTCCCATAATCTATCTGAACGCTCGCTTACTGTAATACCCACTGAAGACATGCCGGCTCGCTCACTTATCGCAATTCACACTGACAGCCCACACGGGGGAGTCCCGCTTTGAAGGACACATTGCAGTGCAGCCAACTAAACTCATGACTCAACCACTCACAGCTGCACGTATCCACTGCGGAGAACATTCTCGGGCGCCCTGTAGCATCTTATTCAAAACCACCTTGTCAAACAGTTCAGAATGTGGTTTAATCACTGCTTAAACGTACATGTTTCGGTGTTCAATGACACCTTCGTCAGCGTAGATTGAATTAAAATAATCATAAAACTAAGTTTACAAACATAAAAGAGACAATGGATATCCTTACAAAACACTATTAGAAATTTAAATAAAAAGAAAGCTCACAAAAAGAATTAAAAAACATATGAATGGTTTGATTACAGTGAATCGGACGTCGCTGCTATGTGATGTATCTTCCAGTTATATCACGATCGGACGTAATATGACTGCAAATCAACCTACCACATGCAGTCTGTATCACATTCATGTGGTCTAACCTTGAAATAAACCAGAAGACTCCTACTAGTTGGATCGTTCTGTTGAGGTTAGCTGTCAAATTTGGTAATGCAGTACATAATCTTAATCCAAACTGACCTAGTATTTTAAATATGCAAGACGTATGAAACAATTTGGATATTGCCAAGCCAAAATATAATGTGTGGATACGTTGAGAAACAAAATAACCAATATTCATTAAACAGTGGGCAACAAATTGGAATATACAAATGTAAGTCGTGACAATAACAAGTAGGCTATGCTTGTTATTGTGGGGATTGAAGACATTTTTCAGTGTTGCCTAAGTAAACAAAAGTTTGGTGCTTTTCAGTCGGTCAACACGAATGTACCCAAAAAGAGCTGGGTTATGCCCTAATCCTGAAATAAATTACATGAGATTAATAAATTATCTCATGTCATTTAATAAATAATCTCATGTAATCTCATGTAATTTATTTCAGGATTAGGGCATAACCCAGCTCTTTCTGGGTACATTCGTGTTGACCGACTGAAAAGCACCAAACTTTTGTTGTATATGCTTAGTATATAAATTTACATTTGTTTATTCCAATTTGTTGCCCACTGTTTAATGAATGTTGGTTATTTTATTTACAACGTATCCATAAGAAGCTTCTTATATTTACCGTGGGTGAGTGGTTAACGTGTCGGTCTACTAACCCCTAGTTCGCTCCTGGCCGTGGTAAGTGATTTTTGAAAGGCGGCAAAAATTACGACACCATGTCATACGATGTTGGCATGTCAAAGAACCCATTTGAATTCAGTAGGCCGTGTTCATAATGGCAAAATTAATCTCGGGAGTTTCCGCCAACACAAAGTTCCTCATTTCTCTACTAGAAAGAGCTATAGTGTTCAAGGAGCTTAGATATCTAACCTCCTTGACTTTCATAGTGCTTCAGGGAACAACGAAATTCGACATGCAAGCTACCCTCTGGGTGTCAAATAACAAAGATTGTACCCGGCACCCGAGGCCATACGATATTATTAACTTCCAGGATGGCTGATGAGGGAATGAAACTCAACTCTTCTCATTTTTGCCTCACGAGGCTCTGTGTACACCGTTCCAGGCCTCAGACCAGAATTAAATTTCTTGGCAGAACTGGGAATCGAACACAGACCTTCGGGGCGATAACCAAAATGCTAGCCGGTACATCATGAGGGGATCTCAAATATTTCTTTGCACACCCAAGTACACCAGGCGGGTTAAATGACCACGATGTCCAAGTCCCTAAATGAAAACAACAATAACCACCCTAAAAAACCTTCCACAGTACATTCTTTGGAATACACGGTAAGACAGAGTGAGCTTTTGCTTTTCTTTGCTTTATTTCATTCCTTCCTTTTTACACAAACACCAACAGTGATCTCCTGGTTTCCTTTTGTTGGTATACTTTGCTTATACTACCTGTGAGTCTGTTCTAGATATATATCTTCCATGACCCACCTAGCGTCATCTAGCAGCGAATCTCTGAAGTTCCTCAATTTTTCTCTGTACAAGAGGACTTCCTTACCAATCTGGCCACCAGATCTCGTCGCTATCGCCAGCTATCATCTCCGTGATCAAGAGGACATCGTCTATTTTCCCATCCACCAGGCTTCGCTAGTGACGCCTGCTATCAACTCTTTGAAGACCATTTCATCAAGATATCTTATGTATATTCCTTTGTCTCCTACCCCCACTCTTTTTCCTTCGCTAGTCACTCCGCGCTTCGTTGAGCTGGCCTCACTTGTGCTGCAGTCGTCAAGACCTCCAGTTGGAGCCTAAATAGGGCTCGTCTCCTCTCCTCGAGACAAAATTTTGAATCGGACGCCATGTCCAGATCTTAACTAACGGTCGCCTGGATCGACTACACCAGAAATGAGCTAAGTACAATGTTCTTCATATTTTAATCGATTTTAATTACCTATATATGCTTTTAATACCGTTCTATAGACAGTGAGAAGTTGCTAAATGCTCTGCAATTGCAATCTTCACGGGATTTTCGATGTCAGGCTTTGCCTTTCTAAGACAGCTAATCTTGCAAAACGAAGCAGCATTTCTTTTGCATGTTAAATGAGAATGAGCTCTCACACCGTGGGATTCTTATTAAACTAAATTCTGTCTATAGCAAACTTAGATCGTTCCACCGCTGGACTTTATTTACCCAATTCAACAGTTATGATTGTTCCGGAATGATCCACGCCAAACAATTCATCTACAAGTTAAACCTTCTAGTATTTTCCACTCACATATGGGAATACTTTTTCTAACCAAGGAATTTTCCTTATGAACAGCTAATCAACACCTAATTTTTCTTCCTTTGTGGGAATTTGTCTGCTGAATTCAACTATAACCTACAAATTTTTCAACGCAATAGACTCTCGCAAATCAATGCAACTAGTTATTTTTCACCACCGCAATAACTTTCCTTTCTATAAACCTTCTGTGCTACAATAGTGAACTTTTCAACCTCGTCAATAGACTATAGTGAAACCAGTGCTCGTTCAACTTATCATCCGCACCGCGCTCGTCCGAGAATAAATAAATAAGGCCAAGAACTTTCTCCACAAAGTTCCTATTTCCTCTTCCTCAACCACTCTTTACTAACAAACTAGGTTAATCCTTAAATTTATATATTTTTCAATGAGGCCTCGCCAAACCATAGGCGCCTTCCCAACTTTTCTCCATTTATAACTTATTCACTCTGTTTAAATATCAGCAGTTAGAAACTGCTTATTAATCCATTTTCTTTTCTTGCTAGTACAAGAATTGGTTATGTTCTAAGTACTAAACCTTTCATTAATCTCTTTAATCCTGGTTTCACGAAAGGGTAACTGGCCCCATTTTTTCCTCGTGATCCTGTTTAAATATAGAGGTTCTAGAAACTTCTTCTTAATTTATCTCTTCAGGTTTCACAATAAGTGACCTGCGCTATTTGTATAAACTATAAAAGTAATTCTGCATCAATATAAGAAGTTATAGAAACTTCTGTTTCATTTCTCCGTGTTTTTGTTGTTGTTACTTTCGAAGTTGTTATTTCTTCATATTTTTAAGATGCCCATATAGGAATTCTTAAAGTACACACCTTGTACTTGATTTATTATTTAACTTTAATTACGTTAATTATCTTTAAATTTTCAATTTGTTAATCTTAGCACCATTTCAAAATCTTATGAGGATTTTAGTGCTCATTTGGTTCCAAACCAAAAAATTGTCAATTGCCTAGTGCAAGCTTTAAATGATTTTAGGAGGTCTGCGACCCCAATGGTTTAAAAAAATCAAATTATATATGTGTTAAATTGATCACATTTTATGCATTGTTAAATAAATCCAACTATATCCTTTTGCTTTATCATTTTCTATAAAATAACGATTAGGCAAGATCCTGTCTTCCCCTACTCTTCCTATGGGCTTAAATTTAAAAAAACTCACAAATGAAATTAATAACGGATCCACTATTTGTTGCATTTGAGCAAGAACTCTTAGTCACAAACTTATTAAAGCCTCTCTTAGCTTTGATAGCTAATTCTAACTAGCTAGTAAGGCAAGCATAGCTCGCTCCGCCAGCTTCCTGCTTGTTGAGATTTTCTCTACAACTTATGGTTGGTTTTCCAAATTTAAGTTTTTCTCATTGTCTAAACTTTTAGTCGGCGCTTTGCTGGGTAAAAGCTTAGCCATTCCTAAATGCAACTATTGGTGCTCTTACCAAAATTATTCCCAAAGATATAATTGCTTCATCCCTATCCTTCTTGGAAACATTCGGTCGCTTTTTAGAAATTCTACAATTTCAAGGATTAACCCTTTATAGGGCAAAACTATTTTTTCGTCGAAATTTAATGAAACCTTTTTTTTATTAGTTTCCAAGTTACGTATTTATGCGGAAATAAATGCATGATGCCATGAGAAAATATTTTATTATAAAAATTATCACAATTTTCTGTGGCAAAAAATCGTCCACAATCCGTTTAGGTAAACTGAAAATACATGTGTGGTTTGAGGTTAATATTTTAACCACATTACATAAATTGCTTTTTACCGTGAAAAATAGATATGTTTCACTTCAGAAATGTGATTTGTGGAAACCAATAACCAGTGTTTTAGATCCCTTATTTGGGGGTGGATCTAAAAGGGAGAGTTGCTGTACTAATTTATGAGTTTGTGCCTAAATAAGGGTAGCTCCCCTTGACAGGGCAAGCTGACCAGTGTAGTGTGTTGTGGTGTGCTAGTTATGCTAACAATAAAAGAGTAATTTTTATTACTGGCCCAGTTTTCTTATATTTAGGGTTTGGAGGTGAATTCCGGAATAGGCACTTGTTTTACAGCCGGATGCCCTTCCTACCACCAACCACCACAGAAGAGTTGATGATATGGAAATGAACATTGAAACACACTCCATCACAGTGTCGCTGACATGAGAGAAGCTAAAATTCAAAATAAGAATATCTGACGTGACCGGGAATCGAACCCGGTACCATCGTGTCGGAAGTCTAACACGGTATCCAGTCGGCTACCGTGGTGTACATACAAATGTAGTAATAAAACAGTTAATGCTTTGAAAACCTGACTTTCGTACTAAGATACTATAAGCAGTATGTTCCTCTCAGGTTCACAAGTATGCAAACGCACACAATTTAGCTAATAGCTAATAACATCTTAGCCGTATATAGTGAGTGTAATATAAGTGCAATGATATGTTATATAAAGCCTATACTGACAGAAATATGGTTCATGAAAGATCATATACAACCCACACGTTAGTTATTTATAAAGAAAAAGTACCTTCAATTTGGCAAGAAGTGAGGTTATGAATCAGTGATCGGGAATAATACATAATTAACCAAGTTAGACTTCATATTTCACAAAGGGCCTTTGAAATTATATTTTAGACACCCTACCATCATCAAAATATCACTGAAAAAGCAATAAAATATGAGAACTACATTCACTTACCGCCAAAAATGTAAACCCTGCGTCCAATACTCATCCAGAATGCATTGTGGTTAAATAATCGACCACAATAACAAAAAGGTGCTGCTCTCTCACGAAAATCACAGAAACCAAGGTGTGGCTATGTTTTCGACCACAAACAGTTCCGGGAGACAGAATTCTAGCATATGGTTGGTTATCAAACGAAAATGAAAGAAATATGAGACCTAATACAATGTGGTTAAATTATTAACCACAAACCTATAAAGGGTTAAAATATCACGGCCAATTCAAACTATTTGTATTCTTCAAAATATTTGTTCAAAACAAACTACTTTAAAAAGATACATAGGAAATTCATCATTTCTTTCTTTGCCAGACTACCACCCTTCCCCATAGTAGCTGAATCTTGGCTTGGAAGGGAAGGTACCACCTCCTCTCGCTCGCAAATAGCCCAGGCTCTAGCTGCGTTTCCTGTTGGCAGTGTTCAGGTCCCCACTCACTTTAGTGATTTCACGGGCTTTGCGGTGACACCTTTCTCCAAAAATTATTGGTATTTGATTATCCACACTTGTTCCTCTGTCCGAAACCCACTTCCCTATACTTCTTTATTCATCTTCCCTTGTGGGTAAGGTTAGTTCTCAGCAAAAACCTACCCACAGGGTGACACGTGTGTTAATTAATTTACACACACATCAAGAAACCCCAAAAATAAACTTTAATCACATTTTTAAATTAAAATCAGACAACACATTCACCGGCGTATAATTGAAAACACTCCATCGAAGATGTAATTTCATTTTATGTAAACACGCTGCCGGATTACTGTGCATAAGGTAGTACAAATGGTATACTGTCCAGTGATAGACCGTGCAGTGGTTCCTGGAGGCTCGTGAAGACTCATCCAGAGACGCTGACAAGTGCAGTCAGTCAAATATATCATCATCAAACACGTGGCTCTCAAGCTCCATTTGAGTCTTCTCCACAACCGTACACCAGTCATCCAAGGACGAGATCAAAGGCTTCAACTAAATGAACAGAGAAGGATTCATCGATTAATTATTAGCATTTATGTTCGACGATGTCGAAACGTAAATATTATATGTCAGAAAACTGTATCATAACTGAGCAACTGGTAAAAATAAATTATTAAGGTAATGTTTACATTTACTAAAGGTTAAATTAAAGAAGTGATGTTTCGTACAGTGCTACCAATAAAACAAGATTTCGTGGAAGACGTGCTAAGCTAACCTCAGAGGTTTCAAAATTAAACAATAGGTGAGGAGAAAACTAATTCAAAAAAACTAATGCTAAAATAAATATAACGCAGTCTTCTTCAAGGACATTCACATATAATTTACATAAAACAATTACATTTAAAAAACATGTCCACGAAGCAAATAAAACAGTAGGCCAGAAGGATAAAGATCAACAAATATCAGATAAAAACCAAGAAAACGAAGGATCGTGCAAAGTGCAAAGTTAAACCCTGCATAATTAAAAATTTAGATCACAGTCAAAATAAGGAAATATACCAAATACGTACTGCGCCAGTATTTACTGAAGGTCATTACTCAAGAACTGATCGGGAGATGAACCAAGACCCCAGAAAATAAATGAGTGGATGAAAATTTTTATTTATTAAAATATTTGAGAAATATGTGAAAAAAACTGTATGGAAATGAGTGAAATACTATAGATCTTATGCATTTATAAAAGGCAAGGAAGTAGGAATGATTTAAAGATGGACATATATTCCATTATATGAATGTGGGAGGTCCATATTACGAGAAACATCACGCCACTTGAAGCGAGAGTTACGTCATGAGAGAGGGGAAGAGACGAAGGTCGAACTGCGGACTGAAGTGAGGAGAGGTGGTAGGAGTTACGTCACACCACGAGAGGAGAGGAAGAGAGACTGGAACTTGAGGAGTGCGGAGAACAGGACGAGAGAGTCTTTTCCAATTTGAGATTTGAACGAGACAAGACCTCGAGCAGAAACGAGTATTTTTATAATAGTGCTACGGTTCATAAAAGTTGGAAGCAAAGAAGAGTGCAATTCCAGAACTTACAGTAACTTGGGAGCAAGCTACAATATATAAAGCAGAACGGAACAGTACAACCATATATTACAGTGCTTATGCAAAGTTGTTCCACATAGCTTGAAACATTTTCGACAAGAAACTACTCAGTATTTCTACGTGTAAAAGCTTATTTGAACATTGTATTGAAAATGCAAGTTAAAAGTCAGCAACGGGGAGGTCTTAATTATATTGTCAGAAATATGAATATTACCATGTGCTAAGTTAAAGCATAGGGAAGTGAAGACTACAAGGATGTCAGTTGAATTCCAGATTCACTAACATGAAAGGCGCTAAAAATATCTACGCAAAGCGCAACATCACCGAGCAAAACTCATACTTTTCTACGAGAGTTTTAACACATCTTGAGATACGAAAACGCTTGCATAAACGACAATATACCACCGTGATGTCTATTCTGAAGAAAACCGATGTCTATTCTGAAGAAAACCGATGTCTATTCTGAAGAAACCCAGATGTCTATTCTGAAGAGATGGAGAATCGAAGCCGGCCTACTTGCAGTGAACGGAGGACGGAGAGCTGGCGGAGCTGTTCACGGCGAGGTCATTCACCACGAGTCCAGCTGGGTCTGTCACAAACCGGTCTTCATAGCTGTGGGCGATGCTATGGAACACGACAAGTTTGGTTTGGGAGGAGAGATGCAGGTATTTTCAACAGTCCAGAAGCCAACACAAGGTAGTGAAGAAATTGTCTTTTATCACGTAGAATTGTAGTTATGTTCTGTGATTATCCAATTGACCAACCGCATATTTTTCAACCGCATTTTTAACAGTATTTTTCAACAGCATTTTTTAACTGCATTAATTAAAACGTATAATTTTGTCAAAGTAATTACATTTGTGTAGATCTTGTTATAGTGATTTTTCGTATTTTTCTACGGAGTTATTTGCCTTGTTCTTGAAAAATTTCAGTCACTTGGACGAAATTTTGGCATGATGATGCTATTAACACTAAGGTTATATTAAAGTAAAATCGTGTAAATATTTTCATATTTGCGTCAGATTTAATTTAATTAAATCTGTTTTATCGCAGCGATGGAATATAAATGAATTGTTCAGAGGAACTTAGAACAAATTGTTTAGAGGAATATAAATGAATTGTTTAGAGGAATATGAAGCAAATTATTTAAAAGAATGTAGAGTGAACTATTTAAAAGGAATAGAACGTTGAACGAAGTAAAGAAGGAGTAAGATTGTAATTGAAGTAAAATGAAGTTTATTGGAGCAAATTTAAGTACAGCATATTTAAGAAGTAACGTCACGAAGTGTAAAGAATATTTCGACAACTCATGATATTGATTCGAGTGTCAGAAATTTATTATGAACGAAAGTATTACGAAAAGCTTACACACATATGTCTAATGAGATTTAGAGCGTTAAAAACATAAATGAATTTGTTAAACAAATATATTAATGGAAGGAAGTCAAACTTATATCTTTTGTTAAGAATATGAATATTTACTGATATTTCTTGAAAAGTTGTAATAAAATGTAAAGCTGAATTTAAACACGTGAAAAAGAAAGTTAACAAAGTTAAATCACCGGGTGATCAGAAAGTGAAAGTACAGAGATTTATTGCAGAAATGAAATTATAAGCAAGAGGCGAAGTTATATCAGTATAGAGGAGAAATGTTAAAGTAAAGGAAGTATATGTATTGAAGTGGAAGTTTATAGTTGGATTACCGTGAAAATTAAGGAGATATGAACGTAAAGGAGTTACGTAATTTTACGAAGGGATGCTGAGGAGTCTCTAAGTTTTTCTAGTATTGAATGCAATAATTGTGAAGTTATGCGAGTGTATTAAAGGAAGATTCTGTACAGGGTGTTTAAGAGAGAAAGTAATTGTTGTATAATTATGGAGGAGGAGTGTGGAAACGAAGGTTAATGCCGTGCACGTCCAGTATTCACGTTTATCAGAAGATTGTTAACTCAGTAAAGAATTTCAGAACTTATTTCAGTATTTCATGATAAATAGATAAAAGTAAAAGGAACAGTGCTTAGCTTAAATGTTTGTCACTTATGTTCAATTGATTATGACGAGTATTTATTACTTTCAACACGATAGTTGCGGTGTATGTTTGGATTTGATGTTTAAGAAAATTGAGTAGATGAAAGACTTATTGGAGGAAGAAAATTTAATCTTCGACATTATGAAGTGTAAAACTTGAAATTCATAAAAGGATGTATATATGCACATAGTTCATGAATAATTTTTGATTAGATATGGAACTACGGTTCATAGTTGAAGCGGACCTGTATAAAATAGGGCAATACTTAGTAACACGCCGTTTCACATTTTCAAGCTATATTAATGCCACGTGCAAATTTATTGTTGCAGTTATTTTTGTTGAAGTGTCAGGGAGACACAATATTAAGGGAGGAAGCCAGTTTTTTATACTTGTTTTAATAGCTTAATAAACGGCTGGCGCTTTTTAGCGACTTAGTCAACTTTTATCTAAACTGATACCGTTTTCATTGTCGTCATCGTCGAAAATAGTACTACGAGGTATAGATACAGGCGCTCACTATAGATTAGACCTTATCACCCCTCGAGATTGGAGTTTCTCGATTTGCTCTAAATGTAAATGATAGTAGAAATTTGTACCTTGTCTAGTAGTACTATTTTATTTACGAATAATATTTATCCTGTATGTTCCTGAAATTCCCAATTTTACTTAGTAGGCATGGTAAGCTTGTGAGCTGGGTAACTTACATGTCTGCAATCCTTTTTCGAGCTTTGGATATAAGTACTGATGGGTTTCTTCGGGCGCATATAGATAGAGTATTATTTAAATGGCGTGCCCATCCGTGGGGCATTAGAAAAGCATTCGAAATGCATTCGAAAGAGCACTCGAGAAAAGAAGTTTGGAAGTACTCGAGAGTGAGGCCATATTAGTTTTGAAAAGAAAAATGCCGATCCCAAATTTAATGATTGTTGAGATGAACACAACATCCGGAGATTAGTGGAGTACACTATAGTTGTGAGGCTTAATTTTTAAACCAGCTAACGACATTTGACATGTAATAGTAAATTTAAAAGTAAATTCATGTTGTTAAACATAGGTTAAGTGAGATGATAGAATGAAGCTATGTCAGTTCGGTAAAATGGGACGATGAGATATACGAGATAACTCGCGATTAAAATAGATGTAAGTAGGATTAAGATGTTCTATATATTCCATCACTGGTATAAAATGCATGCGTTGGTCAATCTGGATATTCACTGGTAATTTTTGTAGTCGATACTTCCCTTATTCTCAAGAAAAGAAGAAATATGTCAACGAATGATATGACGTTCATTCGAACGATGCTTGAAACCATGAAGGAAGGTCAAAGTACGTTGACCAAAGACCTTGAAGCCCTCCACCAATTAACACATAACAACATTAAACAGTTGAAAACCGAGATACAGAAATCAGCAGCTACTGTAAAATCAGAAGTCAAGGCAGAGTTATCAGTTGCTCAAACACTTACTACGGCTAGTATAAAATTAGCACAGGAAGAAGCTAAGTTAGCTTTAGAGAAGGCCAGAAAGGAAGATAGACTAGCTAGAGAGAAGGAAAGAGAAGAAGCCAAGTTAGCTTTGGAAGAGGCAAATAGGATAAGAGCAGAGATAAGATTAGCTCAGGAAAAAGCTCGCGAGGAGGACAGGTTAAGTCAGGAGCAGGCTAGATTAGAAGATAGAAAGATCCAAGCCGAAATAAGAGCAGCACAGGAGGAGGTCAGGAAAAATCAGGAAGAAGCTCAGGAAGAAGCTAGGAAAATACATGAGGAAGCTAGGAAAATACATGAGGAGGTTAGGAAAAATCAGGAAAAAGCACAGGAGGAGGTTAGGAAAAATCAGGAAAAAGCTCAGAGAATTTTTGAAAGGGCAGGTAATGCACAGGAAGAATTAAAAGCTTCATTTGATCAAGTCAAACAGGACATGGCAGGAAAAGTGATAGAAATCCAATTAGCTGACAGTAATCACATGATAGACCTAGAACAGAAACTACAGGCTAGCATGAGCTCAATTAAGGAAGAAAATAACACTCATCATGTACACATTTCAGGGGCCCAGAACAAACTCAAGGAGCAACTTGACAATCTAAATGGCACTGTTGGTGAATTACAGGTCAAGTTGGAAGGTCAAAGTAAACTGATTGAAGAGGGTATAAATGTAGATATAAATGCTTCGATTGTAAAGGCAGTTACGGACATGAAGGAGGAGGTCGTAACAGTCACAACTCAAATCATATCAGAGATACACCATAAATTAGCAAATGACATTAAAGCTATAGAGTTATGTTCCAATATTAATGTTAGCAAGGTACGGGAAGATCTATCTAAGCGGATAGATACATTACAAGTTAATAACGTAGCCACGCTGACAGAGATTGTTAATAAAACAGATTTAACTAACTCAAATGAATTTGACAAAATTAAATGTACGGTCGATGTGATAAGCATAGAACTAGCGAAAATTCGATCAAAGCAGGATAAGGATACCAGCGAAATTGAACAGCAATTAAGGTCACTTACGATAGGAGATGCTACATTTTCATCTACGTTAAGAACTGAAGTCAGGGAGGACATCAGAAAGGACTTGACGAGATTTTTTCAAGCAAGAGATGAAAAATTGAAAGAAGAAATAAGAAGATTAGAGGCTAGGACAGACAGGATAGAAGAGGATAAGGAAAGCGAGATTAGTCAACAGCAAATTCCGAAGTCCAATTTTAACTTCAGTCGAGAGCCATTTCAAACTGAAATAGGGGAATTTGGAGGAGATTTTGAACCTTACCAAAGTAGGTCAAATGCCAATGTCATCGTAATCAAGAATATTGGTGAGAAACCGAACAAATTCAGCGGAGTAGGCAATATTACTGCAGTAGAATTTCTGAGAGACATGAGGTCGTATTTAGAAGATAGTAGGATACCTCGTGAAAGACATATGAGGGTCGTAGAAAAATACTTGGATTCAGAAGCGTTAGTATGGCACAGAGCTTTCAGATACACATATCAGACATTTGAAGAATTCGCTATAGCTCTGCAGAAACGATTTTGGAGCAAGGAACTTCAACAAGATATACGAGCAGAAATTTATTCTAAGAAGTATGCATATTCCAGTCCAACGAAATACGCAAGTTTCTTCACGAAACAATTAGCACGCATGCAGTATTTGCAACCCCCTTTGGCGGAAGAAGACTTGGTTCACGCTATTTCATGCCACCTACCAACGGAAGTTAGGAGACACCTCATTTCGGCAAACGTGAAAACTCTAGAAGGAATTGCGGAAATTTTGAGAAGACTGGATCACACGTCTAATGTGTCCACCAACTCAACTGGAAAGCAAAACCAGAGAGGTAGAAACCAGGAACCGAGAGAGATTCACACCATCCACATCGATCAAATGCAGCAAACAGAGGAGAACAAAAATGGAGTAGGTCCAACGAGATCCAGGATGTATGGACAGAATCGATTTCGACCAGATTATCAGAGACCTAGAGAAGGAAGGCCATATGAAAATCAAAGATGGAGGAATAACTATTACACCAGGAACAATGATTATCGTAGAGAGGGATATTATAATCGAAATAACCCTACGAATAATTATGGATATCGGGGATATCAGAACTGGAGGAACACGAATAATTATTCAAGACAGAAACAACAGCAAAGTCAACAAAATCAAGGTTGGAGGAATAATAACAATGTAAGAAGGTGTTATGATGACAGGGAAAGAGAAAGTCAGGAATACCTAAGGAATCTCAGAGAAAGGAATGCGAGAGACCAAAATCAGGGACAGCATAACCTGAATCAAGAACCTCAACCTGGAACAGGCAGAGATAGAAGGAATGAAGACCCAGGAGGGGTACAAAAAAACGTCAAATTCCAAAAAGTGAAAGGGGAAGAAAACAGCACCGTAACCAGACATGAAATCCAGATTAATGAGTTGTATGAAGCCACGAATGAAGATCTTCTGTATGAGAGAGAAGAGACGAAAACAGATAGAGTAGCGAGGTTACCGATTATAGAAATCATATCAGAAGGAGAATGCCTGAGAACACTATTAGATACGGGAGCAACAGCATCAATTTTATCAGAGAACTGTTTTCACAGATTGAAGGATGGAAATTCACTTATAGCAATGCCCGTTTCAACTATTAAAGTCAGGGGCGTATTTAACGACAAGACCATGAAATGTAAAGTCCAAGCACTAATGGAATTCTCTATAAACGAATACAGATATGAGCAGATATTCATAGTCTTGAGCCAGATAAATTTTGATGCTATTTTAGGCATTGATTTTATAACTAAGACTGGAGCTGTGATCGATTTACGAAATGGAGTCATAAGATTTAATGAAGGCCAACATCAATCAGAGGATACGACGAAGGATGAGAATGAGTGTAGTTTGATTGACGAAACTACAGAAGAAAATCTTGTGAAGATTGTTATGGAAGTTGAAGCAGAAGGAATACCTCAATATGGCAGAAAGATTGAGAATTTTGAAGATCAGAGGGAGAAATTGGAAGAATTAGTCACGACTTATGCAGACATTTTTGATAACAAGCCAGGTATTATAAGAGGATATAAATATCAGATTAAGCTCGCTGATGACACACCTTTTCAGAAGAAATTGTATCCAATTCCGGAGAAGTATCAAGCTGAAGTGACAGAGCTCATAAAAGGCATGGAAAAAGAAGGGATTATAAGAAAGCAAGCCACTTCTTATTTAAATCCACTCACTGTTGTGAAGAAAGCAGATGGTAGTCTTAGACTATGTTTAGATGCCAGGGGCATAAATACTCTCCTGCTGAAAGAATTCGACAGGCCACCAAAAATTAGAGAACTACTGAGGAGATTCAAGAATAAAACCTGTTTCTCAGTGATTGATTTAACTGCAGCATTTCATCAAATAGAGCTTACAGAAGACAGCAAATGTTATACAGGGTTCATGTTCAATCAAACCTGTTATGTATACCAAAGAGTACCATATGGATTGGTAAATTCAAGTCCAGCACTTATCAGAGCCTTGGATGACAAGTTGAGTGAAGAAGTGAAACAATTTGCTATTTCCTACGTGGACGATATCATCATATCTTCAGAGACACCAGAGCAACATTTCATGCATTTGACGAAGCTATTTGATAACCTCAGAAGTGCAAACATAAAGGTGAAATTGGATAAATGTAATTTCTTTCAAGAAAAGATCAACTTTCTTGGGCATACTATAGAGAGATTTGGTTACCATCCGAATGAAGACAAGATTGAGGCGATTTTGAAATTTCCAACACCCAAGAAAATCAAAGACATCAGAGCTTTCGCGGGTCTTTGTCAGTTTTTCAGTAGTCATTGTCCAAGTTATTCAGAAATCATGGCACCTCTACATGAGCTTCTAAAGAAGAACAATAGATGGAAATAAGATGCAGCTGCTGAGAATGCCTTTATTCAAGCAAAGGAAATGCTCAGAGATAACATCAAGTTGGAGTACCCAGATTTTGAAAGAACATTCATCATAGAAACGGACGCTTCACGAGTTGGTATTAGTGCAGTCTTATATCAGAAGGATCAAGATGGCAATCCTCACTATATTTCATTCAGCAGTAGGAAGTTACGCACGCACGAGCTGAATTACTTCACGACGGAGCTTGAAGCTTTAGCCGTCATAAATGCTCTACAAAATTGGAAGAAATTATTGCTGGGACACAAGATCATAATCAGAACGGATCATAAAGCACTAGAATTCATGTTGAAGTCAGACTTGTCAAGCGATAGGATGACCAGATGGACCATGTATTTGCAACAATTTGATGCCACGATAGTTCATGTACCTGGAAAAGACAACCTTCTAGCAGATATTCTTTCCAGACATCCGATTCCTGAGAGAGATGTGAGAGTTAATGTTATCCAGACAGATGCAGAAGATCAAGAAACGCTGGATAAGTTGAGAAGAATTCCTCTTTTTCAAAAGAAGCATGCACCATTCAGGAATATTTATCGATTTTTGTCAGGGAGAATGACAAGGAGGCACGCCTCATACTTCGAAACGAGAAGGAAAGCTAGACACTATATTCTCGTGGGAGAAACTGTATGTAAATACATTGATGCCAGACATACGAAAGTACGAGTTGCTATTCCACCAGAACTTATTGTGCCACTAATTTGGTTAGTACACAAAAGTATAGGCCACGGAGGAGTTGACAAAACATACTATACCATGTTAGAAAAATTCTACTGGATTAATATGAGAGAATCCATAACCATAGTGATCAGATCTTGTGAACTGTGTCAGAAGAATAAATATAATTCTGAACTATTGAAGGAGAGACCTAAAGCGATTATTCCGACGAAACCATTGGAATTGTTTAGTCAGGATATTTTTGGACCTGCACCTAAAGGAGACAGAGGAAACCAGTATGTGTTTGTTACAATGGATGTATTCTCCAAAATTGTAATGCTCAATCTCATGCAGAAAGCAACAACGAGGAATGTTTTATATCACCTGGAGAGGAACATTATTCCTAAGTTAGGAAAACCAGAGAGACTATTAACAGACCATGGAACGCAATTCACTTCTGCAGAATTTCAGGGAGCGATGGATAGGTTGGATATTGTTCACCTATTTTCATCAGTTCGAAGCCCAGAGACGAATCCTATTGAAAGAACAATGCTGGAATTTTCAAAGTACATTCGCTTGTATAGTGCAGATAATCATGCGAATTGGGTAAAGATTGTACCACTAGTGGAATTTTGCATCAATAATACGAGACATGAGAGCACCAACGATATTCCAGTCATGTTGCATTTTGAAGAGAAACCCGTACGACCATGGAACGGAATCTTCAATATTCCGGAAGATAACAAACCACCGATGGACCAGAGAATCGAAGAAACGAGGATCCAGTTGAACAAAGCGGCTGAGAAGAGATTAAAACGTTTAGAAGGGAAGAGATTCAGTGGACCGCTACGAGAAGGTGACCTTGTATTAGTCAGGATTCCTGTGAAAGCTGACGTACTGAAGAAAGTGTATATCAAGTTCAGTAACCTGTTCAGAGGACCGTTCAAAGTAGATACAGTCTACGGATATAATTGCTATAAAATTGTAAGAGTGGAAGATAATAGATCCATTGGAAAATTCAACCATTCCAAATTGAAAAGATTTTACCCACAGATACAGTAAAATAAATAAATTCAGTCTCAAGAACAGAGAAATTACTGGTATTAAAGAAAGTACAGGCTATACTTTACTTTAAATTAGCAACGCGGAAATGCGCCAGAATTTATTGAAGGTCATTACTCAAGAACTGATCGGGAGATGAACCAAGACCCCAGAAAATAAATGAGTGGATGAAAATTTTTATTTATTAAAAAATTTGAGAAATATGGGAAAAAAACTGTATGGAAATGAGTGAAATACTATAGATCTTATGCATTTATAAAAGGCAAGGAAGTAGGAATGATTCAAAGATGGACATATATTCCATTATATGAATGTGGGAGGTCCATATTACGAGAAACATCACGCCACTTGAAGCGAGAGTTACGTCATGAGAGAGGGGAAGAGACGAAGGTCGAACTGCGGACTGAAGTGAGGAGAGGTGGTAGGAGTTACGTCACACCACGAGAGGAAGAGAGACTGGAACTTGAGGAGTGCGGAGAACAGGAAGAGAGAGTCTTTTCCAATTTGAGATTTGAACGAGACAAGACCTCGAGCAGAAACGAGTATTTTTATAATAGTGCTACGGTTCATAAAAGTTGGAAGCAAAGAAGAGTGCAATTCCAGAACTTACAGTAACTTGGGAGCAAGCTACAATATATAAAGCAGAACGGAACAGTACAACCATATATTACAGTGCTTATGCAAAGTTGTTCCACATAGCTTGAAACATTTTCGACAAAAAGCTACTCAGTATTTCTACGTGTAAAAGCTTATTTGAACATTGTATTGAAAATGCAAGTTAAAAGTCAGCAACGGGGAGGTCTTAATTATATTGTCAGAAATATGAATATTATCATGTGCTAAGTTAAAGCATAGGGAAGTGAAGACTACAAGGATGTCAGTTGAATTCCAGATTCACTAACATGAAAGGCGCTACAAATATCTACGCAAAGCGCAACATCACCGAGCAAAACTCATACTTTTCTACGAGGGTTTTAACACATCTTGAGATACGAAAACGCTTGCATAAACGACAATATACCACCGTGATGTCTATTCTGAAGAAAACCGATGTCTATTCTGAAGAAAACCGATGTCTATTCTGAAGAAAACCGATGTCTATTCTGAAGAAACCCAGATGTCTATTCTGAAGAGATGGAGAATCGAAGCCGGCCTACTTGCAGTGAACGGAGGACGGAGAGCTGGCGGAGCTGTTCACGGCGAGGTCATTCACCACGAGTCCAGCTGGGTCTGTCACAAACCGGTCTTCATAGCGGTGGGCGATGCTATGGAACACGACAAGTTTGGTTTGGGAGGAGAGATGCAGGTATTTTCAACAGTCCAGAAGCCAACACAAGGTAGTGAAAAAATTGTCTTTTATCATGTAGAATTGTAGTTATGTTCTGTGATTATCCAATTGACCAACCGCATATTTTTCATCCGCATTTTTAACAGTATTTTTCAACAGCATTTTTTAACTGCATTATTTAAAACGCATAATTTTGTCAAAGTAATTAAATTTGTGTAGATCTTGTTATAGTGATTTTTCGTATTTTTCTACGGAGTTATTTGCCTTGTTCTTGAAAAATTTCAGTCACTTGGACGAAATTTTGGCATGATGATGCTATTAACACTAAGGTTATATTAAAGTAAAATCGTGTAAATATTTTCATATTTGCGTTAGATTTAATTTAATTAAATCTGTTTTATCGCAGCGATGGAATATAAATGAATTGTTCAGAGGAACTTAGAACAAATTGTTTAGAGGAATATAAATGAATTGTTTAGAGGAATATGAAGCAAATTATATAAAAAAAATGTAGAGTGAACTATTTAAAAGGAATAGAACGTTGAACGAAGTAAAGAAGGAGTAAGATTGTAATTGAAGTAAAATGAAGTTTATTGGAGCAAATTTAAGTACAGCATATTTAAGAAGTAACGTCACGAAGTGTAAAGAATATTTCGACAACTCATGATGTTGATTCGAGTGTCAGAAATTTATTATGAACGAAAGTATTACGAAAAGCTTACACACATATGTCTAATGAGATTTAGAGCGTTAAAAAACATAAATGAATTTGTTAAACAAATATATTAATGGAAGGAAGTCAAACTTATATCTTTTGTTAAGAATATGAATATTTACTGATATTTCTTGAAAAGTTGTAATAAAATGTAAAGCTGAATTTAAACACGTGAAAAAGAAAGTTAACAAAGTTAAATCACCGGGTGATCAGAAAGTGAAAGTACAGAGATTTATTGCAGAAATGAAATTATAAGCACGAGGCGAAGTTATATCAGTATAGAGGAGAAATGTTAAAGTAAAGGAAGTATATGTATTGAAGTGGAAGTTTATAGTTGAATTACCGTGCAAATTAAGGAGATATGAACGTAAAGGAGTTACGTAATTTTACGAAGGGATGCTGAGGAGTCTCTAAGTTTTTCTAGTATTGAATGCAATAATTGTGAAGTTATGTGAGTGTATTAAAGGAAAATTCTGTACAGGGTGTTTAAGAGAGAAAGTAATTGTTGTATAATTATGGAGGAGGAGTGTGGAAACGAAGGTTAATGCCGTGCACGTCCAGTATTCACGTTTATCAGAAGATTGTTAATTCAGTAAAGTATTTCAGAACTTATTTCAGTATTTCATGATAAATAGATAAAAGTAAAAAGGAACAGTGCTTAGCATAAATGTTTGTCACTTATGTTCAATTTATTATGACGAGTATTTATTACTTTCAACACGATAGTTGCGGTGTTTGTTTGAATTTGAATTTGATGTTTAAGAGAAATGGAGTAGATGAAAGACTTATTGGAGGAAGAAAATTTAATCTTCGACATTATGAAGTTTAAAATTTGAAATTCATAAAAGGATGTATATATGCACATAGTTCATGAATAATTTTTGATTAGATATGGAACTACGGTTCATAGTTGAAGCGGACCTGTATAAAATAGGGCAATACTTAGTAACACGCCGTTTCACATTTTCTAACTATATTAATGCCACGTGCAAATTTATTTTTGCAGTTATTTTTGTTGAAGTGTCAGGGAGACACAATATTAAGGGAGGAAGCCAGTTTTTTATACTTGTTTTATTAGCTTAATAAACGGCTGGCGCTTTTTAGCGACTTAGTCAACTTTTATCTAAACTGATACCGTTTTCATTGTCGTCATCGTCAAAAATAGTACTACGAGGTATAGATACAGGCGCTCACTATAGATTAGACCTTATCACCCCTCGAGATTGGAGTTTCTCGATTTGCTCTAAATGTAAATGATAGTAGAAATTTGTACCTTGTCTAGTAGTACTATTTTCTTTACGAATAATATTTATCCTGTATGTTCCTGAAATTCCCAATTTTACTTAGTAGGCATGGTAAGCTTGTGAGCTGGGTAACTTACATGTCTGCAATCCTTTTTCGGGCTTTGGATATAAGTACTGACGGGTTTCTTCGGGCGCAGTACGTAGATGAAAGTTCCATCAAATATGAGCCCAAGCATGATCAGCTGACTATCAGTAGTCATGGAATAAAACTTGTCCCAGCCAAGAATACCTAATCGTCAAGTGCAAGACTATTTAAAACAGACCTCAATTAGGCACACTATTATATATCGAGCAAGCGGAAAAATAAATTAATTAAAAATAGTTAAAGAAATATGCTCGATATTTGATAAAAGATGACAGACGTTCTTCAAAGCAGAACAGTTTGGGACGTCTTCAAAGATGAAAAGGGAAATAACCTCAGGTAAGTTAGGCCTACATATTCAAAAAGTCAACCCCTGGCACTATCCAGCCCATGACGGGCTAAGGCCGACCAAGCGACCGCTGCCCAGCCATTCGGCCTGCAGATATTGGGGTGACGCGTGATCAGCGCGTCGGGTCCCCTCGGCCGTTAATCTTGGTTTTCGTGATCGGGGCGCTGTCTCACTATCAGACAGCTACTCAATTGTCCTCACGAGGCTGAGTGCACCCCGTTCCAACCCTCACGTCAGTTTTAAAATCCCTGACGGAGCCGGGGATCGAACCCGGGGCCTCCGGGTGAGAGGCAGGCGCTCTACCCCTACACCACGGGGCCGGCAGGCCTACATATTACAAGAAGATATTTAACACACGTTACCGTAGACAGGTCACATCCCACATAACTCCAACTTCGATATGTTAAGCCATAATATAATATCCCTGAGGCACGGTTGTCGAACTTTGGTTGGCATTTTTCGTATCTGACAGAAGATAATTTTGAGGTAATATTTGCATATAAAATTAAAATGTCGAACAAACTGGATGCAAATAACTGTTCATGTCGTTGATAAGCCCCAGGGTTAGGATGCCTAAAAAGGCGAATCCTCCCCTCAATTCTCGGGAACTTTTACTCTTCGTGACTTCACATCATGGAGCCTGGTTAATAATTCCTTTTTATAACAAAATACAACTCCCTCGCAATGACAATGAGTTCGATCCACGGGAATACCAATCGATATCGATCCAGCAGTGCAAATACGAACTGACCTGCCATCTAGTCGGCACAACCTGAGTTAACCCAGTCGCCTGGCAGCACGGCCGTGCTGGCAGTAGCATAGTTTCCAATTCCTCCACCAGAAGTCGATACATGCAACTACCGAAGATCACCTTTTTAAAAGATACAAGTGGCAATATTTCCAAGAATATTAGTCACGTATCAATAACGAGGGTCATTATAGTACTATTCTTCATAATGAAACAGTTTCTTCAGCCAATCATTGACCAATTAGGTAAGGGTAGCTTCGCGCATGCGATCAAAATCCAACATGTCGGACATGAATTACATGATTTGAAAGTTCAAATTGGATATCGGATCAACCATTGTAGTTACAATCCCAAACACAAAGACAAAATCAGCACGAACCTTTAACGGTAACAAGAAAATACTATGACATATGCAAGAAATTTATGAATACGTCCAGTTGTTAGCAACACAGCATCCTTCCACATAAATTACCGATATGGAAAGTGCACCGTCCCATATGTTCGCGTAAATAAACTGGCGAATATGAGACAAGAAATAGCACTGTACCTTAATATCCCGAACGCCAATTTCTACACAGCGCATTGCTTTCAAACGACTTCGGTGACAATAATAGTGAATGCTAGTTCTGATCGGCACTAGACATCATGCAGGCTGTAAACAATAGGATTGCCAATCAAAGTTAATTGTCTCTGCTTTCGAAATTCTTTGACCCACTCAAGCGCTCTGTTCAGTCAGCAAACCACCCAGCGCGCTCTGTTCACTAACTTATGTTACTGAATCCCACATATATTTATGAATATTTATGTTAAAACGTATAATAAAGTTATAATTATCGTCGAACATAAACAGTTGTATGCAACTCGCCTATAATGGTAATTAAGACACTCGTATGGAAATTATAAACATACCTCTTCTCTTGCGTTATGTTACTCCGCCGGAGAATACGCAAGCCCAGTATGAGACAATTCCAGTCATGCCAAAGTGGTAGATGTTGCACTTAACGATACTTGTCGTATTATTACTGGGTACCTTAAGCCCACTTCGCAGGACAAGCTGTACACCCTTGCTGGTATCGCACCCCCTGACATCCGCCGAGAGGTAGCGGCGAAAATGAGAGAAAAAAAAGGGCAGAAACTGACCTGCAAAATCCCTACTAAAATCTAGGAAAAGCTTCCTCAGAACAACAGAAGCTCTTGTCGGGACTTCAACAATCCCGAACCTATTTGTGGCGTGCAAGGTTCTACAGTCCTGGACAATGGTTTCCACCCTCTGAAAAACTACCAGCCGGTTTCACAGAGAAATGGAGTACATGGAGATCACTCAATAGACTTCGGTCGGGTGTCACAAGATGCAAAAGCAACTTAATGAGATGTGGTTTCCATGTGGAGTCACCGTCCTGTGAATGTGGAACAACGCAGACGTCCTACCATCTGCTTCAGTGCAGTCAGGGCCCAACAACATGTACACTAGAAGACCTGTTACATGCAACACCTAATGCCATAGAGGTTGCCAACGTCTGGGCGGCTATAGTTTGACAAATTGAAATGTAAAATGTTGTATAGCCTATAATATTATGTAGTGTATTTATTGTATATTCAATTTCACACTGCAAGGGTTTCTGACACGAATGAATGAATGAATGATAGGCTCGTTGCATAATGTACTATTAGTTCTGTAGCTGGCATTCAACACGTTACAGCAGCGATCAGCTGATGCTAATAAGAACTCAGACTAGGGTCTACAAAATGGCATGCGCTTGCCAGTCGATTCTACCTAGTTATATACTGTTAAAAATTATAACATTCAAAATATGGATTAAGAAATGAGTCGCCCAGTTGCAAAAGCAGCTAACTGACAAAATGAAATAAACAAAATGAGCTTCTGGCTCCATCGGATAGGATTTCGCGTCCTTTCAACGATTGGTGAAAGACTCAGGGATAACTTCCAAAATATAACGCCTATGAATACAAAATTGGTTGTTTGGTTCCTCAGTTTAGGGGCTGCGACAACTTTGGGTGTGTGTAGAATCTGTCTGATAGTCGGTGTTAATTGTGATGGCTGTATTAGTGTGTGTTATCTGTAATTCCGGTAAGGACTGCAGACGATCTATTTCAAGTAGTTCCTACTTTTGCTACCAAATGCTACCGTCAATGACACCTAACCGCAAACTTGGCTATTAGATGCCACCGCGACCGGCACCTGGCGGTAAACGTTGGAACTAATAGAGCGTTTATCAAATCTAACCTACTAATTTAACTTTACACAATTGTAGTTAGTGGAAGGTTCTTTTGAATGCCATACATCTATGATATGGGCTCTGCGGCTTTACTTCCCCTCCGAAGGAAGGCATACTGAGGGATTTATAACGCTCTTAAAAAATCCGACGACTTCGGCCGGGTTTGAACCCGCGATCTTGGGCATAGAAGCTCAGCAAGCTACCCACTACGCCACCGAAGCCGCTCGAATACAAAATTAAGAACATCAGCCTCTATTCAAAATTTTTGAATATCTATTTGAGTAGAAGTTCTTAATATTATATTGATAGACGTTATAATTATTTTAAAAGTTATTTATTATTAATTAAAACAGCAAATAGGCGATCTAACATGGTAAATGTGATTGCTTTTCATAAAGACTGAAGAGTGCAAAATCTGTTATAACGCTCTCAAGAAAAAAAGCTTCGAAAAGAACTTTCGTTTGCAAAACCCGCTAAGTGTCGAACTTTTACGAATGAAAACCCAATCAAGTGGCCAACGGTTGTAAAACCAGCTGAGTTGGGCTTATCGATTGCCCGCATCTCGCCGTATGAATGCAAAAGCTGCCGCCTGTTGATGTGTTTCGTTCATTGTCTCGTTTGATTTTGATAATGTTGGTTGGCTACGTGCATTTATTTCCTTCTTCTAAGGGGCCGATGACCTCGCTGTTCTACCCCTTAAAACCTCAATAAGAACTAACTTCCTACATCTAATCCTTCAAATGACTTTCAAATCTCATCGGTATTATTATTAACTAGCATTACCCGTCGCGGCTTCGCCCGCGAATATTCTAGTTGTAAAGAGTACACTTAGCAAAATCTCAATCATGAACGCTATGACTGATTTATCCTTGGTATGAATAATCAGACTTTATCAATTCAGCTACTAGTGCAGTGGTTAGGGGTTTGTCATTCCTTCATAGGTATATCAGAGCGAAGTTAGTTTTCTGGGAATATCACAGACACTGTTAATTTAAGGGCCTTTAAATGTGGTTTTCGGAGACCCTTTATAGTCGGGTGGAAAAAGACCTTTCGTACCACACTCACGCGTGAAAATTGCGTGAAAAAAATCTAGAGTGCCCCTTGACCCCCTTAAGCGCATTATACTGTATGAATTGATGAATTTTACAGCTTAATTTGGTTCAATGATAACCTTATAACCGTCTGGAAACGTTCACAGTAATGTAATAATTGGAATTGCATTGCGTCCTACAGAAATAGATGGACCTGTGAGATTCTGTTACCATGGCTACCGCGTTACATTCTTTCATTATTTTATTGTAAATATACATGTTTTAAGGTATTTATTTAATTGTGAGGCATTTAAAGAGTAAGGTAGTGCGTTTCGCTTACGCATTGGGTTATGCTGAACCTGTTGGTACCCCATATGTGTAGGTTGGTGTTAATGGGACCTTATTTTCGGTACAAAACTGGTATGGGACCTTAGCAGAATAATATAGGGAGGGATAATTAATTGATGTGTGATCAATATATTGTAATATAAGAACCGCCTCAAAAATTATAGAGCAGCGGGAGAGAATTCATTGGTAGCAGAACTATGGAAATATGCAAATGAACAAACCATCTCCAACCTCCATAAACGCCTCATCGATGTATGGAATTCGGAACAAATACCAGAGGAATGGAGAATGGCTGTAATCCACCCAATTCATAAAAAGGGTGATAGATCAGACCCGAACAACTACCGTGGGATTTCATTGCTTGATGTAACATACAAGATTCTATCTAGAATTATCTTGACAAGAATTCAACAACTCGATCAAGAACTAGGAGAATATCAAGGAGGGTTCCGACCAGGTCGCAGCTGTCCGGATCAGATCATCAGTCTGAAATTGATAATGAAATATCATAGAATGAGACAAAAGGATTTGGTAATTACTTTTGTGGATTTTAAGAAAGCTTATGACAGTATCCATCGAGGGTCATTACTTAACATCCTTACGGAATTTGGGTTACAGCAAAAGCTTATCAACCTCATCGGCGTTACTTTGAAAGATACTAAATCAAAGGTTAAATTTCGAGGCGCCTTGTCTGAACCATTTGATATCCGGACTGGACTTCGACAGGGAGATGGTCTATCACCGTTATTATTTAATTGTGTTCTTGCAAAGATCATGCGTGAGTGGAACAAAACTTGTCCTCCAAATGTAAAGATTGGTACTAATATAAAACTGAATTGCTTGGCCTTTGCGGATGACCTTGCACTGCTTGCAACCAGTATAGATGAGGCTAAACACCAAATTGAAGAACTTGGATCTATTGCATAAAAAGTAGGACTTCAAATTTCATTTGAAAATACTGAAATCATGGCATCCTTTGAAATGGAAACACAAGCTATTACATTGATCAACAATAAAGAAATTAAAGTTATTGTCATTTAGACTTTCACGGCCCGTGTTACTATTCATAATGTTGAATTTTGGGCTTATGCCGTGTTTATTATATTGAAATTCGACGCGTTTCGAAAGAAACCATGCCTTTCTTCGTCAGGAATAATCTGGAATACGACAATGATTGCTAAGAGAAAGCAACAAAGAAACATATAGAAGGTGCCCAAAGATGGACGCCATTATAGCCCCATGTTAGGGACAACGGAAAGCAGCAGTGAATTACTTTCTCAGGGTTCTGATAATAGGTAGCCAGGATTCACTGAGATTGTAGCCGGTGTCGCGGTTGAAATTATCTGCGTGTTTACGTATTTTAACCGCCTCCCTGATGATTCTGGGACGATATTGCTTTATACGGGCAAGAACATCCACTCCTTGGAACATGACATCATGGCCAGGTGTTAATGCATGATCGGCAACAGCTGATTTATCAGGTTGAATGAGCCTGATACATCTATTATGTTCCTTAATGCGAGTGCATATTGTTCCCGAAGTCTGCCCGATGTAAACCTTGCCACAAGTACAGGGAACTCTGTAGATACCCGGTTGTTGCAATTTTGGCAAACTGTCCTTAGTTGGTCGCAGGAGTTGCCTAATCTTAACAGAAGTTCCAAATACAGTCCGTATGTTGTACCGACGTAGGATTTTAGCAATACGATCCGTCGTGTTATGTATGTAAGGTAGGTAAGCAGTTCCTCTTACATCTCTTTTCTCAACTGACGTCCTATTATTATTTGTTGGTTTCAGAACCGTAGAGATCAAAGCCTTGCTATAACCGTTGCTCTCAAAGGTGGTTCGCAAGGTATTAATTTCTTCTTGTAAAGAAGACACTTCACAAATCCTCCTAGCCCGGGTAGTTAGAGTTGTAAGGATACCATGTTTCTGTGGAGGGTGATGGTGAGAACTTGCGTGCAGATATCTATTGGTGTGTGTTGGCTTACGAAAAACGCTGTGTCCTAAAGATCCATCCTCTTTCTTGGTGACGAGAACATCTAAAAACGGTATTTTGCCGTCAGATTCCTTTTCCATGGTGAAACAAATAGAGGGGTGCTGGAGATTAAGTTGATCCAGGAAATGGCTAAGATTTTCCTCACCTTCCGTCCAAACAACGAACGTATCGTCCACATAACGCCACCAGATCTTCGGTTTGAAAGGAGCCGACGACAAAGCTTTCTCTTCAAAGTTCTCCATGAAGAAATTAGCCACAACAGGAGAGAGAGGACTACCCATGGCCACACCATCAGTCTGGTCATAAAAATTCCCATTCCATAGAAAGTAGGAGGAGGTCATGCAGTGATAAAAAAAGCCTTGTGATGTCTTCAGGAAAAAAGCCATTAATGAGAGACATAACACCATCAATAGGTACTCTCGTAAACAGAGACACCACGTCGAGACTCACTCGGATATCACCCAGCTGAAGTGTTATAGCCGGGCACTTAAAGATCTAAGGGACAATTCTGATATTATCGTTCTCCCCGCTGACAAGGGTAACGCGACAGTGGTGTTGGATAAGGTTGATTATGATTCCAAGATCTCGTCTTTGTTATCAGATCCTGTATATAGGATTAAGAGTCGTGATCCTAACACTCGCTACTCAAATGTCACCGTCAAATTGATCAAGCAATCATCTATTCCAGCGGATGCAGCGAAGACACTCCTTCCAGGGGATGCTATTCCTCCGAGACTCTATGGTCTTCCTAAAATACATAAAGAAGATGTTCCTCTTAGACCTACTGTTAGTACGATTGGTTCTCCTACATATGCCCTTTCCAAATACTTAGGTAGACTACTTCAGCCGCTTCTGGGTAACACGCCTTCGTACATTAAGGATTCCACACACTTCGTGGAAAAGTTGAAAGCTATAACACTTCAGCCGGGTGATATCCTAGTGAGTCTCGACGTGGTGTCTCTGTTTACGAGAGTACCTATTGATGGTGTTATGTCTCTCATTAATGGCTTTTTTTTCCTGAAGACATCACAAGGCTTTTTTTTATTACTGCATGACCTCCTCCTACTTTCTATGGAATGGGAATTTTTATGACCAGACTGATGGTGTGGCCATGGGTAGTCCTCTCTCTCCTGATGTGGCTAATTTCTTCAAGGAGAACTTTGAAGAGAAAGCTTTGTCGTCGGCTCCTTTCAAACCGAAGATCTGGTGGCGTTATGTGGACGATACGTTCGTTGTTTGGACGGAAGGTGAGGAAAATCTTAGCCATTTCCTGGATCACCTTAATCTCCAGCACCCCTCTATTTGTTTCACCATGGAAAAGGAATCTGACGGCAAAATACCGTTTTTAGATGTTCTCGTCACCAAGAAAGAGGATGGATCTTTAGGACACAGCGTTTTTCGTAAGCCAACACACACCAATAGATATCTGCACGCAAGTTCTCACCATCACCCTGCACAGAAACATGGTATCCTTACAACTCTAACTACCCGGGCTAGGAGGATTTGTGAAGTGTCTTCTTTACAAGAAGAAATTAATACCTTGCGAACCACCTTTGAGAGCAACGGTTATAGCAAGGCTTTGATCTCTACGGTTCTGAAACCAACAAATAATAATAGGACGTCAGTTGAGAAAAGAGATGTAAGAGGAACTGCTTACCTACCTTACATACATAACACGACGGATCGTATTGCTAAAATCCTACGTCGGTACAACATACGGACTGTATTTGGAACTTCTGTTAAGATTAGGCAACTCCTGCGACCAACTAAGGACAGTTTGCCAAAATTGCAACAACCGGGTATCTACAGAGTTCCCTGTACTTGTGGCAAGGTTTACATCGGGCAGACTTCGGGAACAATATGCACTCGCATTAAGGAACATAATAGATGTATCAGGCTCATTCAACCTGATAAATCAGCTGTTGCCGATCATGCATTAACACCTGGCCATGATGTCATGTTCCAAGGAGTGGATGTTCTTGCCCGTATAAAGCAATATCGTCCCAGAATCATCAGGGAGGCGGTTGAAATACGTAAACACCCAGATAATTTCAACCGCGACACCGGCTACAATCTCAGTGAATCCTGGCTACCTATTATCAGAACCCTGAGAAAGTAATTCACTGCTGCTTTCCGTTGTCCCTAACATGGGGCTATAATGGCGTCCATCTTTGGGCACCTTCTATATGTTTCTTTGTTGCTTTCTCTTAGCAATCATTGTCGTATTCCAGACTATTCCTGACGAAGAAAGGCATGGTTTCTTTCGAAACGCGTCGAATTTCAATATAATAAACACGGCATAAGCCCAAAATTCAACATTATGAATAGAAATTAAAGTTGTTCATAAATTTAAATATTTAGGGGAGAGTATAACATGGAATTTGAATGAGAAAGTGTCAATCGAAAACAGAACAACAAAGTTAAGACAAGCGCAATATATTACTTGGTCTAGTTACAAAAAAAACCACTCTCCATAAATGCCAAATTACGACATTACGAATCAGTTATTAAACCGGAAGCAATATATGCTTGTGAAACACTTTTCAAGTTAAACACTCGATCAGTTACTGACACATTACAGAAGATTGATAGAAGAATTCTCAGAACTATAATTAATTTAAAAAAACATCAGGTGGATGGTCAATGGCGTCTATTACCAAATGAAGTGGTTTATAAAGAAACTGAGTCTATAGTCGATACTATGCGAAAAAGGCGAATTGCTTTTTTTTGTTGTCATATCTCACGCCTGCCGGATACCAGACAATTAAAAGTATTATTTAATTATTTTTTCAAAAGTAAAACAAAGAACTCTTGGTTTATGGAAATTCAAAATGATCTGGATGAACTCGGCTTGACAATGTCCCAAATTGCTAACAAAGGTGAGAAGAATATCTTGAAAAACAAGAACATCCGACTTCCCTTAAAAACCTTTACTCGCAAAACTTACACCATAAGCGATGCAGAGAGAGCGGCAAGGTCGACTAGAATGAAAATGTTTTGGGAAAAGAAGAAAAATAAGAAGCTGAATCTTTAATATTGTTTTTGAGATATGTATATACTTGTTTTGGTTTAGTGCTCCAATGAGGGCGTAACATATGTAAATAAATAAATAAATAAATAAATAAGAACCGCTACCGTTTGTCCAAATACGTTTACACGTACACTGCTCAAGAAATGTTCGGACTACCGTCAGCAATTGTATGCTGCCGCTGCCATAGAGGTGTGGGACCTCTTACCCCAAGATAAACTTGGTCTCATTCAGAGCATCACTCCTCCGTGTGCGGGGAGGATTACTAAAGACTGATACTGATCACAAGGGCTCAGATGTTTAAGACCTAAAAATAGCCCGAATATGCAAGAAAAACTTCTTCTTCTTTATCGGGCACTACAGCTCGGTGTGAGCTTTGGCCTCGCCAACCACAGATTTCCATCAATCTCGATCTTGGACAGCTGTTCTCCAGGGTCGTACGTTCATTGTTTGCAAGGCCACCTCCACTTCATCTTTCCATCGATTCCTTGGTCTCCCAGGGCGTTGTCTTCTTTCCATTCTGGCTTTATATATAATCTTTGGTGTTCTTTTTTCTTCCATCCTTTCAATGTGGCCCAGCCATCGTAGTTTTAGTGACTTTATATATCGGACAATGTCTTCGCTTTTGAGGATTTCATCTATTTCCCTGTTAGTTCGTATCCTCCATTCTCCTCTATCCAATACAGCACCATAAATTCTCCGTACTTTTTCCTCTTGGATCTTTACGCTGTGTCACAATGTTATAGTGCTTTCTACTTTGCACTGTTTACTTTCATCCCTTTTATCGATTTGTTTTTCGTTAAATGAATATATTCTGTTGGCCAATATTTACCTGCTTTTTGTCGTTTTTTACCATGATCAGAAACCCAAATTCACAGACGAATGTGTCGGAGACTAACGACTGTCACGTTAGTTTATTTTGTGTTCATATTAATCTTACTGCAGAACTGGGCAAATTTATTTCAATAAAGTAGGTATTTTGACCTTCACGGCCAATTTTAAAAAACGCACAAAACACGGCGTAAACCTAGAATAGTTGCTGAGTTTTAATTGCTTGGCCCTGAAATTCAATATACAATCATTTTGGAGACCTTTATAGGAAGGTGAAAGACTGTTTTAGCCTTTAGCACTCGCATTAAAGTAGCTGTGGTGTTCTAAATAAGAATTGAGGTATCGCACTATTTGCTACTCCTTTGGTAGTCCGCAAATAATATTACTTGGGATGATTGAAGTTTGTTCCGTTACTGTTACTGCTACTCCTTTGGTAGTCCGCAAATAAACCACAAGAGCCCGCTGATGAACCATCGCGGAGTTACTAGGCGTAATCTCGCTCAAGACACGGCATCAACTTAAAACAAGAAGTTCCGTGAAGAATTATACAGCCTACTTTTCATGCCAATGATTATTCTACAGTATATGAACCTATCTAGAATAATGACAAAATGAAGTTGGTAATATCGAAATATCAAATTAGTTCAAAATATACCTGGTATAATGCAGCCTAATAGAGCACTACAGTTGGCAGCCCTGGTGACTGAATATATTCTTAGTTCCATCTCTTAAGGTACAGAATAGAAAATTAGGTTGAAGTCCAATGGACGTTACATGCAGTTAGACACTGGATCTATCAGCACGCGTAAAAGCATGTTGCCAACAATACCATGCGTGTGCTGGTCAGAAATAATCTGAATTGTGCCAATTTGGGATGAAATCCATTTGTTAGTATAGAATTTACATGTATTTTAAAATTGGACATATCAGCAGGCATAGAATCATGTTGGCAGCACTGCCTTGTATTAATTACTCCAAATTAATCTACAATGTCAGGTGCTATACGTGTGCAAAGTATAGAGCTGTTGGCTTGCATACTTTCTGATATATTGATATTAGGGTAAAAAAATATAGACAGCATTTATTAACAGTTGGCAGCCCTGATTGCACTTAACAATACTTACAGTCATTCTGTTATGGTACTCATAGCACATACGAAATTTGGTTGTAATCCAACTGATAGTATAGAAGTTACATGTATTTAAAAATTGGTACTATCAACAGGCTTATAATCATGTTGGTAGAACTGACGTTTATAAGTTACTCAAAATTAATCTAAAATGTCGGAATATACTGTACCCGATACCTATTTTAGGCTATCGGCTACGCCAGCTGACATTAAGCTATAGTTGAGGTTTTGGGAAGCATTCAGATAAGATAGCGCATCGATCGCGTCAAGAAGAAAGCCAAGATGACGTAGGAGGTCAAGAATCAAGGAGGCATTGAAATCTGTAAGAAGATAGAATTATGAATAAAGATGTGAAGCTTTATTGAATCATATATGGGATTATAATAAGTTAAAACAACTTAGAAGAGTATATATGACATGCATTATATGTGGAAATAATTTTATGGAAATAAGTTATTGTATAACAGAACAGCCGAGAGGAGTCGGGTTCGAGACTATCTTCGTGACGTAGGAGCACCGTGGTGGGGAGAATTAGCCACGTGCCGCACGGAGCTCATAAGCTGGAACACAGCGCTAGGCAGTTCAGTTGAGCTCAATGAGAGGAGCAGTACAGAGCAGCTCTATAGCACAGCGAGACGGGCATTGAAGGTCACGCAACACACGTAAACCGTCACGGCAAGTGTAGGCGACATTTCTCGTATCACCGAGCAGAGGAGACCGCGTGGGTCTTTGATACAGGCGACCTAGCCGAGAAGACAATTGTAGATAGCCGGGGTATTTCAAAACCACACTGATCGCATATGAAGACTTTATTTCAAGCTTCATTTCGACGCTGTTCGAACACAGGCTTTCACAAATAACCTTATAACCATGCTGTTATATAATACATTCAAAGCGACTTTTTACTATTTCAAGTAAACTGAATGTTTAGCATAGGCTCTGATGAACAGTACAGCGTGCATTTATAAGATTTTTATCTTATACCATTTTCATGGATTACAAATTACAGACAGATACAGGGTGTATCGTAATCTTGAACACTATCTAGTAAAATTTTTATTTTACTCAAGTCGAACTTTGCAGTAAGTTGAGAGAGGACTTACAATTCTCAAACGGAACATTTATCGGAACAGTGGCGTATATTAGAAGAAGAGTAGGGGGTCCGCTGTTACCATGAACTTTTCGAGAAGGAGTTGGACGATATCCGCTATGGGTAATTCGAGGTTCAACATGATCGAGTAAACGTGAATAGAGACAAGATGGCACCACAGAGCGATGGATTCGGTTCCTGACGAGAGGAGTCCAACAGCTGATTCGCTTGGGATATCGAAGGAAATCATCATTTCATGGATGAAATGATATTCACGCCGATCTTACGAGAAATCTTTAGGTAGGGAAAATCGACGATCTTGGAAATTATATTACAACTGATAATGAAAGGTATTGTAAGAGTTCTATCTACCTGATTCGATTATTTTCATGAATACTGGGCACACATGTATATTTTTCTAATAGGAGTGATTTGATTATTAAGACATGGTTTGAATTCATATACTTCGAATTTGCTAGAATATGGAGTGACCATATGATATGGCAGGCATCATTATTCGATATTCTCACCGTTGTTTGGCTTTATTAAGAAGATGTTTGGTCTTATAGACATTTTTCCAGCTAGGATATTTTTCATGAATAGTTTTTTTTTTGTGTAGCGAGTATTTCGAACTCGTGATCTGCAATTGATTATCAGAAACTACTTCGTCAGTTCATTACATACTAGCGAGTGTGTATTATTCATCAGTAGGGATTTTTTTCCATTGGATTGTTTGGAGATATTAAGAAGTTATTCACTTTAGTGAATGAACGTCGCTTTTATATGACAACTAGAAACTTGTTGATTCCTTTCTAGTACATTCACTCATATAGCCTACGAGGTGGGGTCCTTCGTATTTATACGATTGTATGGTGGCTACTCACCTTACCCACCGTTTAGGGAACTATCATCCAAGTCGACGGGGCGAGGTCCTTCGTATTTATACGATTGCACGGTGGTTACACATCTTACTCGCCATTGAGGAACTCATTTTATCATCCGAATGTACACGAGATGTAAGTGAATTAAACAAGGAACTACTAGTCACATATCAGTCGAAATTTTGTTAAATAAAGTAACGATAAATGTCAACAGGATTGCATTTAGTAATTCTTGTTTGCCAATCCAATATTTTGTTGCTATACTCTTTTGAGAGTAATTTCAGATTTAACAGCTGTTACAGCTGATGCTTTGATGATTTTTATAATTGTGTTTGATACCTTTGAGAAGGATTTAAAGTAATTTAATCTTGTAAGATTAATCATTAATGGTCATAATTATTTTAAGGCAGATCAGTATTGCAGATTTTGATATGAGAGATTATAGCACATTGGTGTTTTTCTACGATGTGAATTATGAAACTTGTGAAAGAGAATTTATGCTATTTGAAAGCAGATATTAAATTACTGAAGTAATGTTTTTCCAATTGTTTAAGAAGTTGTCTAGAAGTGATCAAAGTAATTACAGTCATTGGAGATTATGTGCGTTAATAATTTGAAGCCATTTATATATTTTTGTAGATCATGCAACGTGGTTAAATGAAGTTTGTGATAGGCATTTTGTGGAATTTGCCATTTGATAGTTACAACGTTGATAATGTATTTTGTAGCGGACATGAGGTCGTTGTACCCAGTCTAGCGTATTTGTTGAGATTCATGCTGTATGTGCTGAATATTTATGGAGTTTTGTAGCAATTCTTATATTCAAATGTGATATTTGGAATATTGAAGAAATATAATGTCGTTGTGGATAGTTAGATCCAACGTGATGTCGTGGAGACAATAATATTTTTGGCATGATAATTAAATACGAGATATAACTTGGAAGTAATAAAACTGTAAGACAACGTTCTATAAACCATATTAAACAATTTGTTAGGAAATTAAACAAATAAATAAAGTTGATAATACAAGATTTTCTGAAAATAATAATTAATGAAATAATAATCTGAGATTTAAGCATATTAACGATCTGACCTAATGAAATAAAAATCAGAATGACTAGATAAAATAATAATAATCTAAATAACCAGATGATTAAAATTTAAATAAGTTGATAAATTAAATTTTGAAATAAATCGATGAATTAAATAAATGGATGAATTAAAGATTGAATTGATTAAACTGATTGAAATGAATTATTAGACGATGGTAATGATGATGAATAACTGAATTAGAAGGTGATGATTAATTAAAGAAGCTGATGATTAATGAATTTATATGCAATTAAATAAATTTAATTGAGAGATAATGTGAAGGAATTGCAACTTGAAATGTGAATGTAAATGATGTAATGGTGAGGAATTAACGATTCTGACAGGAATATTTGGAATTTTGAAGTGAGAATTAATGTGAGAAATATTTAATTTTGATAATAATGATGAGGATGACCAATGAGAATTTGAATTTTCTGTAATTCACAGATAAGAGATTAATGACGATGTAAATAATGTAAATTAATTATTCAATGTTTAGGAACATTTGATTAACATGTTCTACGTTCAAATTATACCATGCAAACCATAATTTATGTGATATTTAACATGAGTGATTATTATATGTGTATGTTTATGCAGATTAGTAACTTAATTAAATCCACATTGATGTTAAATTAAAGAGAATTAGGTCTCAGGTTTCACAAATGTCAGTGACGAAAGACATAGTGCGACAGTGATCCTGAGAACCCAAGAGAACTTTATACATTTTTCTTGATAAGTGGATTGAAATAATTTTGCATTAGAAAGGAGATGGTTCGATTTTTGGACAATGACAATTTAACTTTGCATTCGACCATACTCTTAGGTAGGAATTATATTTAAAATGTCTGCCTGACTTTCAAAGTAAAATAAATTTGTTTTTATCTTAGTTGTGATCTGATGATGGTGTGATGTTCCTTTTTCTTTCCTTGTCTTGAGTAAGGCTTATCCGGAAAGGAAGTGGTTTTGCTAGGAATTCAGTTGATGGCGCCCATTTATATTTGAATTATTTTTATTAACTTAAGCCCGTAACGACCCTAGAGATACTTTGTCTCGTGAAACCCACTGCTTTTTCACGAACTCAGCTGAATTTCCGACACATTCCTTATTTGACTAGAGGTTCATTTAACTCCGCTCTGTCCTGGAACTCCAGGGATGTGATGTTATAGCAGATGGGTCATCGCATCCCCAGGACGAACGGGTACAGAGAGAGAGGGAGAATTGGCTTTATCCAACTAGTGGGGCTTTTCGATTTTGTTAATTCTATGGAATCACATCAGATTTAGATTACTGAGAGATTGATCTCAAGTTCATTTAAGTGTGTTACAAAATTTATTATACTTAGTCAGACAATGTACTTGTGTGCCCAATCCAGTGTTCATGTTAATCGTATTAGTAATATCATGTTAGTTATAAGATATTTTTCCCTATACCCAAGTGAATGCAGGAATTGAGACATTGTGATGTGTTGTTGTCTAACGTCTCTATATAATTCTATATTGAAATATAATTATGTTGCCAGAGGATTTAGCGAAGGTGTTAGGAGAGTTACAGACGGGTATGTCTGGAATTGCAGAAACCATTTCTAAGATGGAAACTGAAGTTAAAGAACAAATTAATAATTCAGAAGCTAGATTAGAAGCTAAATGTAAAGAGAATGTACAAGCATTGCAAACTAGTAGTGAAGATAATTTAAAATCGTTAGAGACTAGGCTACAATCTAGTACTGAAGAAAACTTAAAATTATTGCAGTCAAATAGCAAAGATGAGTTGATGTTATTAGAGGCTAGGCTACAGTCAAATAGCAAAGATGAGTTGATGTTGTTAGAAACAAGGTTACAGTCAAATAGTGAAGCTAACTTGAAGGACAATTTTAAGTTATTAGAAGAGAAATTACAGTCAAATAGTGAGGACAATTTCAAATTATTGGAAGAGAAGTTACAGTCTCGTAGTGAAGAAACTAATACTGAATTAGAAAATAAGTTAACCAGATTAGAGAATAGTTTAACTTTAAAGAACAATGAGATGTTGAAAACTTTACAATTAGACATAATTGCAGTAAACATGAAAGGAGAGGAAAATGTTCAGATATTAAGGAAAAATATTATCGAGTTAGAAAGTAGAGGGGAAGAAAATATTTTTATTTTAAGAACAGATGTTATGACCATACAGAAAGACATTAAGTCAGATGTATCGAAGTTGAGATTCGACATCGATGGTTTAGTGGCAGATGTAGGAAAAATTCAAGATTGGTCTACCGAAGTATCTTTCGAGACTAAGATTAAGGGTCTAGAAACGAATCTAGGTAACGAAATAAAAGATTTGAAGACAGTAATTGGGACCATTAAAGATGAAGTCTTGGGAGAGGTCAATTCTAATATAAAGTCGTTAGAAAATCAATTGCAGAAGGATATTAGAAAGATAGACGACGATATAGAGCAAAAGGTTAACGAAAACTTAACTTTATTTAAAAATAAAGTCGGAGCAATTGTTGAAGAACGATATAATGAGGTCGATGCCGAAGCAAAAGAGAAACGTGACGGGTTAGATGAAAAATTAATCGCAGGTATGGCAAACTTAGAAGCTAGGTTTACGGAAAGCAAGGAAGCGATGAAATTAGATTCAACACTATTTAGAACAGATGTTGATCTGTTGAAAGAACAAGTCGCGTTAGTGAAGAACACGTGCGAAGGAAAGATTGACAAGTTGAGGAACGATCTAGACGAAAGTAACAAGACGCAGGACGTTACATCGTTAGATGAGTTGAAGACTCAGGTCAAGAGATTAGCAGAAGACAGGATGACTAAACTAGAATCCATAGTTAACAGTTTTACCAGTCATAATGTAACATCAGGGGAAACATTGATGAATCAAACAGCGATAGACCGCAGTATGACGAATCAAGACACGAGCATGGTAGAAGACCGTCAAATGCAACCGAATGTGACATTCGAAAGGGTCAGTTCAACCCCTCAGGAGAATCCAAGTTCGAGTAGGAGTACGTTAGGTCCAAGTGAACGATACTCAGGTCCAGTCACAATTATAAGGAACCTAGATGACAAACCGAGAAAGTTTTCGGGAAATACAGGAGTTACACCAGTAGAATTTCTGCGAGATATTCGAGACTACATGGCGGAACACAGGGTAGCCAAAGAAAGAGAGCTAAGGATAGTAGAACGCGCCTTAGATGGATCTGCACTTACGTGGTTTAGAGCGTTCAGAAGCAACTTTGCGAACATGGAGCAATTTGCCATGGTTTTCTTGAGGAGATTCTGGAGTGCCGAGGATCAACTCAACGTAAGAGCGGAGATGTACTCTAAACGCTATTCTACGTCACATCCGACGCATTACGCCAACTACTTCACGTCACAGCTGGCTAAATTACAGTTCCTTATTCCTCCATTGCCAGAAGAAGAGCTTTTGCAAGCTATAGCGCGACAGTTACCGATAGAGGTACAGCGATCTCTGATAGCATCGGGAGCCAATACGCTGGAACATTATGATGATATTTTGCGGCGATTGGATTATACGAGCGCACAGGTTACACCGAGAAGTAATAGGAACGACAACAGAAACACGCAAGAAGTAAACGCGGTAGTCGTGGACAATGCAGCTCAAACGGACAGAAGGGATTCCTGGGAAAACCGACGGAACGATGGGAATCGAGGAAACATCCGTAACGCAAGAGGAAATGATCGATATAGAGGACCATATGAAAGGCCATACGATCAAGAAGCGAGAGATAGCCGGTATAGGAATTATAACCAAAATTCCAGGTATCAGGACAGGAATCGGTATAATAACAGATATCGGGGAAGGAATAACTGGAACCAAGGGCAACAGTTTAATGGAAACGACCGACAGGAAGGCCGAAGAAACGATCCTAACGACAGAAGGGATAATCGTGGACATGAAAAGTCAAGACAAGAGGATAGACAGCCAAGTGCACCACTCGAGGAGACAATGAGAGATGTCAATCGAGCCAGCACGAGTGGCGAAGGAAAAAAAAAAACACGTCAAATTAACTCCAGAGGAAAATGAAAATCATTGGGAATCAATCGTCATCGTAGAAACATATCAGGTCAAGGACGAGGATTTAATCGAGGAAGAAGACATAGTACAACGGGAAAATAGACATGAATTGCCAGTTATTAGTGTGGAAGTCATGGGAAAAGAAATAAAGACACTTGTAGACACAGGAGCTATGGTGAGCTTGATATCCATAGGTTGCCTGGATGAATTGAAATTATTAGGAAGAATTACAATGTTGCCAACTGTTGTTAGCAAAATTCAAGGGGTGATTCCAGACAAGAGTATGAAATGTAAAAGTCAGGTACTTTTAGATGTTGGGATTGGAACCAGAAGTTTTGAACAGATGTTCCTAGTAGTGGGTCAACTACATTTTGACATGATCCTAGGAGTGGATTTCCTAAGTGAGAGTGGCCTGATCATAGATATGCAGAGTAGGCGCATGTACTTTCAAGAAGGGGTCATGGAAAATCAAGAATCAGAGATGACATTCTTTAGAGAGGATATATTGGATGAAATTGTATGCAGCGTTGAAAGGTCTATAGAAGATAAAATTGGCATAACTAGTAAAATAAATCCAGAAATTAAGGGGCGGTTTGATCAAGTAATTTCAGAATATGAGGATATATTCAATGACAAACCAGGTCTCATAGAAAATTTTACATACAGCATCAAGTTGATGGATGACAAACCATACCATAAAAATTTATATCCCATTCCGGATAAATGGAAGGAGGAAGTTAGCATAATGATAAGCGACATGGAAACAGATGGAATAATTAAGAAAATGCCAACTGCTTATTTGAATCCTTTAGCTGTTGTCAAGAAACCTAACGGTAAGCTGAGGATATGTCTAGATGCCAGATCCCTTAACGAAAGAGTTCTTCCTGAACACGATAGACCACCTGTTATTCGTGAATTGTTACGCCGATTTAGAGGAAAGAGTGTCTTCTCGACAATCGATCTGACTAGTTCATATTATCATGTTGAGCTAGCAGAAGAGTGCAAACAGTACACAGGGTTCCTGTTTGACCATAAAACATATGTATTCAATAGATTACCTTTTGGTGTGAAAAATAGTGGTCCGGTGATGATCCGAGCACTAGATCAAAATTTGTCAGATGCAGTTAAAGAGCATGTTGTAAGCTATATTGATGACCTGATTATAGCGTCTGAGACAGCGGAAGAACATATCAGACACCTTCAAATGCTTTTTGAAGATCTTAGAAGAACGAACTTCAAGGTGAACTTCAATAAATGTCAATTCTTTCATGAAGAAATTGAATTTCTTGGACATAGAATCGATGGAGATGGTTATAGGCCCAATCCAAAGAAGATAATGGCAATTTCAGAGTTTCCAACACCACGAAAGATTAAAGAGGTACGGCAGTTTTTAGGCATGTGTCAGTTCTTTTCAACACATTGTCCTGGATATACTGAGACAATGGCACCTCTGCAGGATTTATTAAGGAAGGGAAATCGATGGAAATGGGACGATAAATGCAATCAAGCATTTTTAGCGGCCAAGAAAATGCTAATCCAAAATATCAAGCTTGAGTATCCTGATTTTACAAGACGATTCTTTGTAGAGACAGACGCATCCAAAATAGGCATTAGTGGAATCCTATATCAGCTGGATGATGACAAGAAACATAGATATTTAGCTTTCACCAGTCGCAAGCTTAGGAATTGTGAGAAGAATTACTATGCAACTGAGTTAGAGGCATTAGCAGTGGTTCATGCTCTCAAAACGTGGAAGAAGGTGTTGTTTGGACATGACATAACAGTGATCACGGATCATAAAGCCCTCCAATTTATTATGAAGACAGACTTAGCGAGTGACCGCATCACCAGATGGGCTCTGTTCTTACAGCAATTTAACCCAACTGTTGTACATAGACCGGGGAAGTTAAATCTGTTAGCAGATGTGCTGAGCAGAAACCCTTGTGAAGAAGTAATAGTCAACCATATAAATTTGATTCAAGAGGATAGTGGTACTCTAGAAAAGTTGAAGTTGTTATCGCAAACTCAGAAGAGATATGCACCTTTACGAAGAATTTACCGTTTTCTGACACGTAGGATGGATAACACTGATCCAGATTTTCAAAGAACTGAGATAGAGGCTAGAAGACATCATATTATGGGAGGTGTTATATGCCAATATATTGACCAGGATCATACTAGACTTAGAGTAGTGATCCCACCCAAGCTTATCAAACCAGTTATTTGGATGATACACCGAACTGCAGCTCATGTAGGTGTAGACAAGACTTTGGCTCTCGCTCAAGAAACTTTTGTGTGGAAACAAATGGGACAAACGATTCGCGACGTCATAAAGACCTGTGACAGTTGTCAGCGAAGTAAATACTCATCTAAGTTAATGAAAGAAGTTCCCAGATCAATATTACCCAGCAAGCCAAGAGAACTTTTCGCGACGGACATTTTTGGTCCGATTCCTCGTTCGACGAAAGGCAATCAATTCGTTTTAGTAACAGTCGATGTATTTTCGAAGTACGTATCTCTATGCCCTATACAGAAAGCTACGTCCAAGTACGTAATAAATCGACTTGAGAAAACAGTCATTCCGAGCATGGGGAAACCTGAAGTTTTGTTGAGTGACCATGGATCACAATTTACTAGCATGGAATTTTCTACTGCTATGGAACGTTTAGGAATCAGGCATGTGTTTAATTCTGTACGGTATCCAGAGGGAAATCCCGCCGAAAGAATTATGCCGGAGATAAGTAAGCTGTGTCGCTTATATGTGTCAAGGCAACACCATAGATGGATGGAAGTGATACCCATCATTAGCCAATGCTTGAATTCCACAGTACATGAAAGCACAGGACAGATTCCGTCCATGCTTCATCATGGATTGAAACCAGATAGACCATGGGATAGAGTCGTGAGGGCACCAGTAGATCCTCAACCCACACAAGAAAGAAGAGTCGAGATGGCAGGAGAGAGGCTCAGAAGACAGGCGGAGAAGAGAGCCAGGAGACAGGCAGGAAGGAGGTTCCACGAGCCATTTCAAGAAAATGATGAGGTGCTGATTAGGAAGCCAGTCACTTCGAACCTACAGCTGAAGATCTACCATAAATTCGCTCCATTGTACGCTGGACCGTTCCGTATTGAACAAACATACCAGAATAATAGCTATAAGATTGTCAGAATGGATACTGATGAAGTTGTAGGAACTTTTAATGCAGCTAGCATCAGGAAATACCATCATGCTGAGTAAAGGAAATTGTAGAGCTATCGTGTACATGTATAATATATTGAATGCCTGAGAGTGTATTTTTTTTTCTCAATCCTGATAAAAAAAAGGAGATGTACGGGAGAGATGTACCCGATACCTATTTTAGGCTATCGGCTACGCCAGCTGACATTAAGCTATAGTTGAGGTTTTGGGAAGCATTCAGATAAGATAGCGCATCGATCGCGTCAAGAAGAAAGCCAAGATGACGTAGGAGGTCAAGAATCAAGGAGGCATTGAAATCTGTAAGAAGATAGAATTATGAATAAAGATGTGAAGCTTTATTGAATCATATATGGGATTATAATAAGTTAAAACAACTTAGAAGAGTATATATGACATGCATTATATGTGGAAATAATTTTATGGAAATAAGTTATTGTATAACAGAACAGCCGAGAGGAGTCGGGTTCGAGACTATCTTCGTGACGTAGGAGCACCGTGGTGGGGAGAATTAGCCACGTGCCGCACGGAGCTCATAAGCTGGAACACAGCGCTAGGCAGTTCAGTTGAGCTCAATGAGAGGAGCAGTACAGAGCAGCTCTATAGCACAGCGAGACGGGCATTGAAGGTCACGCAACACACGTAAACCGTCACGGCAAGTGTAGGCGACATTTCTCGTATCACCGAGCAGAGGAGACCGCGTGGGTCTTTGATACAGGCGACCTAGCCGAGAAGACAATTGTAGATAGCCGGGGTATTTCAAAACCACACTGATCGCATATGAAGACTTTATTTCAAGCTTCATTTCGACGCTGTTCGAACACAGGCTTTCACAAATAACCTTATAACCATGCTGTTATATAATACATTCAAAGCGACTTTTTACTATTTCAAGTAAACTGAATGTTTAGCATAGGCTCTGATGAACAGTACAGCGTGCATTTATAAGATTTTTATCTTATACCATTTTCATGGATTACAAATTACAGACAGATACAGGGTGTATCGTAATCTTGAACACTATCTAGTAAAATTTTTATTTTACTCAAGTCGAACTTTGCAGTAAGTTGAGAGAGGACTTACAATTCTCAAACGGAACATTTATCGGAACAGTGGCGTATATTAGAAGAAGAGTAGGGGGTCCGCTGTTACCATGAACTTTTCGAGAAGGAGTTGGACGATATCCGCTATGGGTAATTCGAGGTTCAACATGATCGAGTAAACGTGAATAGAGACAAGATGGCACCACAGAGCGATGGATTCGGTTCCTGACGAGAGGAGTCCAACAGCTGATTCGCTTGGGATATCGAAGGAAATCATCATTTCATGGATGAAATGATATTCACGCCGATCTTACGAGAAATCTTTAGGTAGGGAAAATCGACGATCTTGGAAATTATATTACAACTGATAATGAAAGGTATTGTAAGAGTTCTATCTACCTGATTCGATTATTTTCATGAATACTGGGCACACATGTATATTTTTCTAATAGGAGTGATTTGATTATTAAGACATGGTTTGAATTCATATACTTCGAATTTGCTAGAATATGGAGTGACCATATGATATGGCAGGCATCATTATTCGATATTCTCACCGTTGTTTGGCTTTATTAAGAAGATGTTTGGTCTTATAGACATTTTTCCAGCTAGGATATTTTTCATGAATAGTTTTTTTTTGTGTAGCGAGTATTTCGAACTCGTGATCTGCAATTGATTATCAGAAACTACTTCGTCAGTTCATTACATACTAGCGAGTGTGTATTATTCATCAGTAGGGATTTTTTTCCATTGGATTGTTTGGAGATATTAAGAAGTTATTCACTTTAGTGAATGAACGTCGCTTTTATATGACAACTAGAAACTTGTTGATTCCTTTCTAGTACATTCACTCATATAGCCTACGAGGTGGGGTCCTTCGTATTTATACGATTGTATGGTGGCTACTCACCTTACCCACCGTTTAGGGAACTATCATCCAAGTCGACGGGGCGAGGTCCTTCGTATTTATACGATTGCACGGTGGTTACACATCTTACTCGCCATTGAGGAACTCATTTTATCATCCGAATGTACACGAGATGTAAGTGAATTAAACAAGGAACTACTAGTCACATATCAGTCGAAATTTTGTTAAATAAAGTAACGATAAATGTCAACAGGATTGCATTTAGTAATTCTTGTTTGCCAATCCAATATTTTGTTGCTATACTCTTTTGAGAGTAATTTCAGATTTAACAGCTGTTACAGCTGATGCTTTGATGATTTTTATAATTGTGTTTGATACCTTTGAGAAGGATTTAAAGTAATTTAATCTTGTAAGATTAATCATTAATGGTCATAATTATTTTAAGGCAGATCAGTATTGCAGATTTTGATATGAGAGATTATAGCACATTGGTGTTTTTCTACGATGTGAATTATGAAACTTGTGAAAGAGAATTTATGCTATTTGAAAGCAGATATTAAATTACTGAAGTAATGTTTTTCCAATTGTTTAAGAAGTTGTCTAGAAGTGATCAAAGTAATTACAGTCATTGGAGATTATGTGCGTTAATAATTTGAAGCCATTTATATATTTTTGTAGATCATGCAACGTGGTTAAATGAAGTTTGTGATAGGCATTTTGTGGAATTTGCCATTTGATAGTTACAACGTTGATAATGTATTTTGTAGCGGACATGAGGTCGTTGTACCCAGTCTAGCGTATTTGTTGAGATTCATGCTGTATGTGCTGAATATTTATGGAGTTTTGTAGCAATTCTTATATTCAAATGTGATATTTGGAATATTGAAGAAATATAATGTCGTTGTGGATAGTTAGATCCAACGTGATGTCGTGGAGACAATAATATTTTTGGCATGATAATTAAATACGAGATATAACTTGGAAGTAATAAAACTGTAAGACAACGTTCTATAAACCATATTAAACAATTTGTTAGGAAATTAAACAAATAAATAAAGTTGATAATACAAGATTTTCTGAAAATAATAATTAATGAAATAATAATCTGAGATTTAAGCATATTAACGATCTGACCTAATGAAATAAAAATCAGAATGACTAGATAAAATAATAATAATCTAAATAACCAGATGATTAAAATTTAAATAAGTTGATAAATTAAATTTTGAAATAAATCGATGAATTAAATAAATGGATGAATTAAAGATTGAATTGATTAAACTGATTGAAATGAATTATTAGACGATGGTAATGATGATGAATAACTGAATTAGAAGGTGATGATTAATTAAAGAAGCTGATGATTAATGAATTTATATGCAATTAAATAAATTTAATTGAGAGATAATGTGAAGGAATTGCAACTTGAAATGTGAATGTAAATGATGTAATGGTGAGGAATTAACGATTCTGACAGGAATATTTGGAATTTTGAAGTGAGAATTAATGTGAGAAATATTTAATTTTGATAATAATGATGAGGATGACCAATGAGAATTTGAATTTTCTGTAATTCACAGATAAGAGATTAATGACGATGTAAATAATGTAAATTAATTATTCAATGTTTAGGAACATTTGATTAACATGTTCTACGTTCAAATTATACCATGCAAACCATAATTTATGTGATATTTAACATGAGTGATTATTATATGTGTATGTTTATGCAGATTAGTAACTTAATTAAATCCACATTGATGTTAAATTAAAGAGAATTAGGTCTCAGGTTTCACAAATGTCAGTGACGAAAGACATAGTGCGACAGTGATCCTGAGTACCCAAGAGAACTTTATACATTTTTCTTGATAAGTGGATTGAAATAATTTTGCATTAGAAAGGAGATGGTTCGATTTTTGGACAATGACAATTTAACTTTGCATTCGACCATACTCTTAGGTAGGAATTATATTTAAAATGTCTGTCTGACTTTCAAAGTAAAATAAATTTGTTTTTATCTTAGTTGTGATCTGATGATGGTGTGATGTTCCTTTTTCTTTCCTTGTCTTGAGTAAGGCTTATCCGGAAAGGAAGTGGTTTTGCTAGGAATTCAGTTGATGGCGCCCATTTATATTTGAATTATTTTTATTAACTTAAGCCCGTAACGACCCTAGAGATACTTTGTCTCGTGAAACCCACTGCTTTTTCACGAACTCAGCTGAATTTCCGACACATTCCTTATTTGACTAGAGGTTCATTTAACTCCGCTCTGTCCTGGAACTCCAGGGATGTGATGTTATAGCAGATGGGTCATCGCATCCCCAGGACGAACGGGTACAATACGTGTGCATAGTTTAAAGCTGTTGGCTTGCATACATTCTGATATATTGGTATTTGGATTTAAAAAATAGAGAGAGCAATTATTAACAGTTGGCAGCCCTGGTGGCTCTTAAGAATACACTCAATCATATCTGTTTATGTACAGATATTACATACAAAATTTGGTTGAAATCCAATTGATAGTGTAGAAGTTATATGTATTTAAACATTGGACCTATCAGAAGGCTTAAAATTATTTTGGCAACACTGTCATTGTTGACCTCCTGGAAATTAAACTGAAATAGTATTATCTGCATGTGTACCAATTTTGGAATAGCTCCCATGCATACCTTGCGAGATATCCAACATGGAGCTCAAATTTCTAGTGCGTTTTTTGAGCAGTTGGTAGCACTGACATCATTTTCAAATATGGACGTGAGATATTCCGGTGCACATCTTTACTCATACTAAATTTGGTTTTGATTGCTGCAGCCGTTTAGGAGTTGATAGGGGGACACACACACACAGCCAGACAGACAGACACACATTTTCCCGGATCGATCTCATAAGTCTACTTTTTCCTCATTTTTGCAAAATGTGAAAAGTAGGCTAAAAATGTTTCTTGTGATCCATTTGTTTTTGTTATTATTACTTGGGATGATTGAAGTTTGTTCCGTTGCTGTTACTCTTTATCATGACGGTACGTACTTTCCGCAATATTACTTATTGCGGATATGACAATTGCTATCAAGTTTGATGTATTTTTAGCATAATGTTTATATGTTAAAGATAGGTGGTCAATATTTAAGGAAGGTTATTTAACTTTTACTACATAGAAGCTGATATTTATTTCCAATATATAAACGCACTTTCTCACCTACAAAGCGGAGACAGACAGGCCTTTCTCCGGGTACTCCGGTTTTCCCTGTCACAATTTCATTCCAGCAACAATCTCCACTATAATTTCATTTCATCCGTCATTCATTTAATCATTGCCCCAGGGGAGTGCGACAGGCTTCGGCAGCCGGCACAGTTCATATCCTTGCTGTTAGATGGGGATTTCATTCATTCCATTCCCTGACCCGGTCGGTCGACTGAAAGCAGGCTAAGGATTTTCACTTTCCTACTGTGCCCAACTCTAGGAATGGGTATTCCAAGATTCAGACACCTAGATATCAAGGGAAAGGCTACAGCCGCTTTTGAAAGTTGAGATATTTGAATATCGCGCTACATTGCTTCTAGAAGCAATTGGAAAGAATATACCGCTAAGAGCATGTCAAGTGACGTAGCGAGTAATAGCAGAGGTCGAGGCTATTTATTGATTAAATAGTTAGCCATGGAGTAGAGACTTGAGACTTGGATCAGATTACTGGCACGGCCAAATGAAAGAGAATGCAATTAGTATCAAGTAAATCGGACCAGGGATACCAGAGATATGAGGATTTCCAGATTTCAGCTGATTCAGCGTGACCCTGACCGTTTTGAATAAAAGCCGGCTGGCTCAAGCATCTTCAGCTCACTTCGAAACAAGCACTTGCCTAGCAAGGTGCCGCTACGCTGAGCCAAGGCACATGGTTGCCAGATCTACGCAGAAGTTATTTTCAAAATTGTGATAGTCACAAAAGTGTGGCGCTACGAGTGGAACTTAGTAAGTTTCCGGCAGGGAGAATCACTAAGGTGATAGTTATTTTTCGACGGACAATGGTGAAGTATTTTTATTTCTACATGGACATATGCTAGACTTTGTCTAGAATAGTACTTTGTCACAGTCCAGTAATAACCTAATACTTGGATATTTTAGTCCAATTCAGTCAGTTTTTATATTTGTAACCTGATAACCACTTCGATCTTTCAGTATATTGAAGGCCAGTCTATCACGGTGTTGTTCATTAGCCAACGCAGGGAAACTACATGTTGCTTCGCGCATGGTAGATGGTGTGAAGCCATGCCCAGGGAACGATCTTCAGAACAGCCGTTGATTGGTTTAGACTGTCAGTGTTTTCTTGTACTGAAAAGATTACCGTGAGTTATGTTACAACTGACATATCTGAGAATAGATCACTTAGATCTGACCCCATTTAAGCAAACTGTTATGGCGTTAACAGAAGCCAATATTAAAATGGATCAACAGTTACTTCAAACGTCAAGAGATATTACCACTATGTCTTGCTAGACAGATTGTGGGTATATAATGGCGGCCGATACAAGGATTATACGTGCTTGTCCGATAGGGCATGTCTATGGATAAATCTGGTACAAACCAGGTTCGCTACGCTTCAAGACCATCAAGAAATGTAAGCCACATTTTGACTTTATATTATGCCTAGCTAATTGGAACAAACTATTTTTCTGCAGATGACCAACACATTTATTTTTCTTCGTATTTAAATCTTGCAATGATTTACGCAAGACATATTAGAGTTATTCTGAGTATTTTCAGCACTCAGGACAGTTTAGGATCGATGACCGAGCATATCGAGCATTTATTTGAATATTTCATATTTTTGGGAAGTCACCGAAAACCGTCGATGTAACTGTAAATGTTAAATTTTTTTTTTTTGTTGAGGAATGGATATTTTTTCCATATTCGAAGGTTCGAACATGTGGATTCTCACATAATAAGATAATTAAATATATTTAAAATAATATAACTAATAATAAGAATAATAATCCACTGATAATAATAATAATAATGATTTTTATAACGTTTCTAAATAATTTTGGATCTTATATTTTCTAATAATCACATTTATTGAGAGAGAGCCTATGAAGTAGTTTAATCATTTCTAGTTTGGAACAGGAGATTTTACGAAGGAGAGTGGTTAGCGCAAGCCCGCATTCAACCAACATTTCAGTTCTGGTTGAACAGTTGATATTTGCAATGAGCAAAGTATATTTTTCAGATAACACGGAGAGGCATGAAACGGGAAGCAAATGATATTTGTATCAAATAGGATATTTTTGTATTTATATAAAATCATGACGTAAATACACTCGAAAGTGAAATTAAGATTTTCATAAGTATGGTAAATTCACGGGTTGAACTGAATGGTAAAATAAAATAAACTTGTAAGTTTATTAATCTTCCAGTGTTGATAACAAGCAGAGGCTTGATTTATTGTATAAATTTTGAGAAGAAAATTTATGTGTGGAGTAGTTGAAATGCCATTCCCAGGTGCGCATGTTTAAGTCGCAGGAATGAGGAGGTTTTTTCGAGCATCAATCAAATAGCAGGTTCGATGGCTCAGGTTTATAGGAGTATTGGAACCACACATTGCGTCGTATGAATGACCCGAAGGTTATTTCTTAAAAACCATCAGTTCTTATTTCAACCTTGTTTACGGATTCCATTTAGACTTTGATTTTGCTAGAACCCGGATTTGTCATGATAGTATTTTATTCTTCTTCAGAGGAAGACCTTTGCCGTTGTTGTTGGAATATTGTATTCTTATGAAAATAATAGAATGGGCCACTGCCAATTAAAAATAATTCTATAACCACGAATAATTTGAAGGATGTTTTCAATCCTAGTGCCATAAACTAAATGAATTTATTATGAAGCTACAATTCTTATTTCCGCATTCTGTCGAAGAATTGCAAGTTGTGAAAATTACTAAAATGGCCATGAATATAAATATTTTTCTTAATAATGATTCCAAGTGGAAAATTGAATAGTTGAATGGTCCAACAATTTATTGATCAAGTTGATGATTCAGAAATCATATATTTTGTTAGGAACTTGAAATTCATAATCGAGTCACTTCTCGAAATGTTTAATGTCAGAAGAACAATTAATTTTGTTGTGCTTCGCACAGTTCTTCAATGCTATGCTCAATGGTCAAATACTTTTCAGATGTTATTAATATGTGTACACAATTTGTGTTGATTCAGAAATAATAATATTTTTTTGACAATATTTTTTGAAACTGGAAAAATAAGTGAAAGTTAAAATTCTATGAACATTTATTCTACGAGTGTTAATATTATGTAAAAATTCAAACAGTGAACTACAGTATTTCCAGTAAAGACAATTAAATTTGAACTGGATTTAATCATGAATAATCAATATAATTTTGGAACACAGTCTACAGGACTAATAATCAGACTTGTGTTTCCAAAAAATAACTGTCAAATGTGTTTGGAAAATTTCTGTACATTGTGTAAATAGGATGTGGGTCGCCACACGTGAATGATGCTGCTTTGAGCATTTTTGCAGTCAATTTTAAATTCAAAATAAAATGAGATAATTTTACATGATGTGTTATGCCCAGTTGAATCTCCTTCTATCCTTATTGTTGCATTGAGCCAAAAATCAGTAAAGCATTTTTTTCATTTGATGTTTTTGCGATTTGCTTTAACCCATCTGGCGCCCCGGGATATTTTGACTCTCGTGCTGACTGATTATTGGTAAAATGCATATGTGGTCGTGCGGACTCCGGTCTAAACGGGCACACTACCTCTGATTAATAATTTTGTGAGTGAAAATGCATGTAGTATACACATGTAGTTGGTAACTTGGAAATAACATAACTACATTAGGAATGTGTGATTATATATATTAATGTTTTACTAGTACTAAAAGCCGTTCGAAGAACGGGTACTTCAGCTAGTATATACATAAAAATGAAAGTTTGTCTGTTTTTTCTGAATTTCCACGGAAGTTTGAGTTATTAACGCGTTTCAGACTGGTTTATGACGGTTGAGCGCAAAAACAACATTTTTGTCTGTCTGTCTGTTTGTCTGTGTACAACTTTGCACGCGCATCACTTGAGAACGGCTGAGTGGATCAACGTAAAATTTGGTACAGAAGTCCATCAGAGACACAAAAGTAATCATTGATATAACTCTTCTCCATACCTCTCATAAAAGAGGGCCTACCCCCTTAAAATGCATGCTGAAATGGGCGTAGAAAATCGAGACAAAGCTCATTTTCAGCGTCACAATGTGAGAAACAAAACTCGGGAACCCTATGGACCCCGAAAACCACATTTTAAGGTCCTAAAACCAACAGTTTTTGAGATATACCCAAAAAACTAATTCCATTTAATAAGCTATTGAAGGAATGCAAGCCGGTTACCATAGCAACACAATCTCAGAAGTCCATCAATTTCTGTAAGACGCAATGCCATTCCATTTATTCTATTACTGTGAAGGTTCGCAAACGGCTATACGGTTATCACGGAACCAACTTAAGCTGTAAAATTCATCATACGTATATAATGCGCTTAAGGGGGTCAAGGGGTACTAAAGGTCTATTATATCCCTATCTCTATATTATTAAATTATTATTATGATTATTATTATATTATGGCGCACAAGGACGAGAAAAACTCATTTTCAGCCCCTCAGTGGCTCGGAGGCTACTACGTTTTAAGGTTCTAAAACCACGTTTCTGAGATATTCCCAGAAAACTAATTTAATGTAATAAACTAACAAAGACCACCTCATGGCGCGGTGGCTAGCATTGTTGGCTGTCACCCCCGAGGTACCGGGTTCGATCCCCGGCTCTGCCAAGAATTTAAAAGTCTTGGTATGGTCTGGTACGGGGTCTCCCAGCCTCGTGATGCAAAATGGGAACCTGCCGGATGCTATGGTAGGAGGAAGAGTGGAAAGGAACTGGCCACCCCACCACATGCTAACTCCGGCTCGGGATGCCTGGTTAGTGATCCCTTGACATAGTCAAGGGCTCTTATTCAGATCGCCTACGTCTCTGGAGGGGATATGGTACTCTCTTATTTTATAAACTAATAAATAGATGACGAGTACAGAAGAAGACCAAATCAGGAGCTATGTAGATATACTGAGAAAATCACAGATGTGGCCAGGAAGAGACGTCTGGCTTTCTATGGACATGTCTCATGGATGAACCCAACAAGACTAACCAACCCGCTTCTCAACTACTGGGGGGAAGAGAAAGAGCGTGACACCGTCGCTAATAGTAGTTAACAAGGATATCCAAGAACTGAAGATAATGAAAAGTGATATTAGAAGCCGATCACATCTCAGAAAGATACTTAAACAGAAGAGTTTTCAGGACAGACCCCCCTGTAAGAAAACCGGCATCATCTGGACAAAAGAGAGGAAGGAGAAACATAGCCCGGAAATGCGCGAATATTGGGCAAACATCAAATCCCTCACCAAGCTGAAAAGTTGAACGTCGTGGTCCTTAGCTGGCCCATCCGAAAGAAGAAGAATAACAAGAAGAAACTAATGAAGTAATGCAAGCCGGTAACCTTGACAACAGTGTCACAAGAGGTGACATCCAACTTTCCAATTTCTGTAAGAGGCAATGCCACTCAATTTATTAAATTTCTGTTAAAGTTTGCAAATGGCTATAAGGTTATCGTGGTATCAAACATAGACTGTAAAATTCAACCAAGTGATTAAGGGGGTCAAGGGGTACCGTAGAATTTTTACACGTGACTTACACGTGCAATATGCGATATGTTGTACAGGACAGACCACCAAACAGCAACATTATTTTAAAAAAATTCATGATTTGGAATAGTGTTCTTTGCAGTTTTTGGGAATTTGGGCCATTGGAGACTAAAAATCCCGAATTTTCATTCACCACAAGCCTTTATAATTTGTTAAAGGGGTCTTCCTGGGGATGAGCAATTTCCACAACGGTGAGGATCAGTTTTGATTTGACATATATTGCGTTTCGTCTACGAGGTTTTTGTAATATTATTTTCACGTCAGGAAGTACACGTTAGGTGAATTTAGTTTGAGAGCACATTTTTACTAATCATATTTTTGTCGACAAGCGGGTTCATCGTAAAGATGATTTTGTTTGATACTGTGTGGTTGATATGTCTTTATGTTTATGTACGCTTATAATTCATGTTCGGGTGCTTGGATCATCGTAAAATTAGGTATTGTAACCATGAGTCAATACACCAATCATTTAGAAAATGCTTCAACGTACTTCTCATAGAAGGGTGGGTATAAGGAACAACATTTCAAAATACATGCTAAAATAGTCGAAAAATAAAAATTATCCTAGAAGGACGACCAAAGCATATGTTGCGCTTCTCAATGTGTGACACAAAACTAGGGAGTCCATAAAGGGTCTCCGAAAACCACATTTTAAGGCCCTTAAATTAACAGTGTTTGCGATATACCCAGAAAACTAGCTTCGTTCTGATAAACTTATGAAGGAATGGCAAGCCCCTAACCATTGGAACAGTATCTCAATTGATAACATCTGGTTATTAATACCGAAGACCGTTCGAAGAGCGGGTACTTCTGCTAGTAATTATATATATTCGAAACTTTTGTTGAGCAGTGTATTTTACGTCTCAAAACTTGCATATCAGGTTTTCAGAATTCCTAGCTTTTATTCCTTCAAAAGGTTGCATTTAATCGAGTTGAAAAAAGCTGCTACTGCGACGTTCGTTTGCAAATCCAGCTAACTGCAAACTTTACGTGTACAATTTGTTTAATGTAGAAATTCACGATTTCTGGCACTAAGGCCCGCGGGCCAAGTGCGACCCTTGAGATAGTCTAATCCAGCCCGCGACATGGTTTCCAATTATACTACCTACCATTACACAGAGGTCATACACTCTGTTCTGTGTACCTAGAAGTGAAAACCTATTTCAATCTTATTTTGTTCATGCGTTTTGTGTAATAATTTTTTGTGCGAAAAAATCTGCTCGACGAATTTGAATGAAGATTTCAGGACTTCAAAGTTATTGACCAGGACTTGGACGTTTTCAGCAAGTCATCTAATGCTGCACTCCCTAGGGGTTGCATGACCTTGACGTGGTGGGAGTGCTAGCGTGGTCTAATGATCCTTTGGGCTATGCCGGCGGTAGCATAGCTACTGGTAGGTCCTCTCTTGCCGGACAGGCCAAAGGTAAAGATCCTGACTAAAAAGCAACCCAGAACCCTCAAGTCCTCAACGGCAGCGAATGCGGAGAAGATGGTCTTCGGTACGGCGGAGCTGGCGGAAGAGGCAGCCCGGCCGACCAGGGTAAGAGGTCAGGACCTCCACTGCCTTGTGGACAGAAGTGGGAACTTCAAAGGCTAGGGGCAGGCGCGGATCTAGAGTTTGGTTTTGGGGGGCGGTCAGAGAATCGATCTAGAGTTTGGCTTGGGGGGGGGGGGGCGGTGGAGGGGGGGGGGGTCAGAGAATCGAAATTGTTAAGAAAAATGGTATCACTAAAAACGCAATCACAAAATAACCAAACGTACAAAACCAGACCAATTTTTTTGCAAGCTTCATGGATAGAAATTTGATGCGTTTAGCGCACCAAAAATATTCGTACAAATTGCAACGGCGTGTTTTGCGACTTTTACATCGAGCTTCGAGAAAAGGATCAAGGTACGTAACAGTTTCGGCAAGTCGAGTTGGTACCGACAAAGGGAGAAAGTCACAGCTTAAATTGCCAACCAAGCTTGCAGTTTGGACGTCGGCAAAAATTTTTGGTGCGAAAAAAGCCCCAGTTTCCTATCCGTGCATTACTGCACATTCATCGTGACATCACTATAAACATCGATTAGGTAATCACAAGGTTTGCTAATCAAAATAGACGAGTTGATTTTGTTGTATAACTAATAGTTTTTATACAAGGGGTTAGAAGTTGTAAATATGTACAGTTGTAACAGAACATAATAATTCCAATAAAGATAATTCAGTATTGAATAAAATGAAAAAAAAAACACCTGTTTTTCAGTTAAAATTCGTTAAGTTTTATTTGTCTGGTAATTGTGTTTTCGTTTTTTGAGTTTGCAAAAAAATTTGGTCTCCGTTTGGGGGGGGGGGTCATGACCCCCGTGACCCCCCCCCCCCCTTGAATCCGCGCCTGGCTAGGGGAAGAAACCCTGACAGAAAATCAGTAGGCCTGGATACTTAGAAGGCAACCCCTTCTCCAGGCTTTGGGTGCTGAAGGCCAATAACCTACACACCCGAGATTACTCCTATTACAGAAACCGAAATGAATAGAAGCCGGATGGATCAAACGGATTTGACCTTAGCATGAAATCGGACACGAGAATTGGAATTTGGAACGTACAGACAATGTGGCAGACAGGTAGACTGGCCGAACAGAAGGAATGGAGAAAGGAGGGAAGACCTGGAACGAGATAAGGAGGATGGCGCAGAACAGAGTCCGATGGCGGAAATTCATTGATGCCCTATGCTTCACTTAGGAGATAAAGGAAATAAGTCAAGTAAGTCAAGTATAATGCTGATTGTGAAACAGTAAAAGCAGAGTTGCAGCTAGAACTGATTGAGTTACAATGTAACAACGAAACTGTTCCTCAACGTTTCGAAAATTGAGTTCTACAAGGCCCTACCAAAATCAAGCTTCCCAAACTTGAAATCTCATGCACAAAAGATAACTGCCATGTTCGCATCTTACTGTATCTGTGAACAGGTGTTTTCTACAATGAAGCTTCGCAGAAATAGCGTGACAAACCACCAATTAGCTGCGCTACTAAGAATCAGCTCATCCCTGTTTCAAACAGATTATGAAAAACTTTTAAAAGCACAGTCATAGTTTCACTTGTCACATACTCCTTCCTCTTCTAACAAATAATGAAGGCGTGCTCATTTTTTCTAAGTTTTCTACCATTTGAAGCCTATACGTTTTGTTTGACTTAAAAATTCAAAAGTAAAAAGTTTATAATCTATCGATAAACATGCGTTGTTCCTTTTTTCGGCCCGCCAAGATTATTTTGTATTGCAGCTGGCCCTGCCCCTAAAACGTTTGTCCATGCTCTAAGGTATTTATAATCCACTATTTTTCTCTTTATTTAGAATCATTTCTGTACCTCTATTGAACCGCTTTAAAAGATTTTTATCATTTTAAAGTATTATGTCGACTTCCCTGGGGTCTGGCGTTACGTTACAGTGGCGGGACGAAATGTACCGAGAATGCACCTGTGTGTGTAACGTCATAGTACTGCTTGAGCTTCCCCCTTTTCCCGCGCGCTCCGGTGAGCGTGACGTCATCCAGCCAGCTACCTCCTTTGACCTTGGTTTGCACTTGCTTTTTTTCTTCTTTTTCCCCTTTTTTATTTTTTTTTATTTTTTATTTTATTTTTTGAGTTCACACAGCATTTGTAGCATTTAAAATGATATCAAGTCTAGTATTTCAGACTGACTATCAGTGTTTTGCTTTTCCCAACATTTAATAAAGTGCATTGACCTGGTTTTGCAACTAGGTGACTCAAATATTAATATCCATTTAATGTGTTGTGCTAAAAGGTGTTGGCTACACTTAGAGATCAGCCATTCAAGCAAGAGCTTTGCTTTGTTTTGTGGCTAGAATGTGCTCTAATATCCTAATGATATCCTCTGATATCCTGTAGCCTATATGAATACTCAGAAAAGGCAAGCAGTGAACTCGAGAGACTTTAGAATAACAAAATCGGGAGGAGAATAACGAATTGATTTTCAGATTGTTGACAAAGCAGTGTTCTCGGAACATCAGAAGTAGGGCAGTGATTGTCATCACGCTATTTACTTTGCCTGATCACTCGGGTGACAGAAACACTGTTTGTGGTCTTGACAGAACCAGGTTTCGTTTGAGCAAACCACAGCGCAAAGACTTAACTTACGTCGGAAATGTAAACAGAACAACCACTGGACCATCACGAAGCGTTCTCAATGTATAGAAGAAAGAGTATCGATTACACAGGTTTACACGATTTTTCCTTCCTTGGTTTAGACTCTTATTTTAGATGGACATTGTTCATTTGAATTCAGAAGTGCCATTACTTTTGTCCTATCACATACCATTTTTTTATAATTGCAGTAATTTTGGTTAACAAGATATTGCAATATTTCAAAATATCTCTAGTGTTGGCTGATAAAACTTGATGGCCCTACTAGAGTGAACAAGAGCAAAAGCAGTATGAGGAGCTTTGTATCCAAGTGGCAACGGTTACAATGACTTAATCATACAAGTGAACACAAACTGTTTTTTTCTTTGATATGTATTTGTAGTCGCCTCCGTAGCGTAGCGGTCAGCATGGTCAGCTGCCGCCCCGGAGGTCCTAGGTTCGATTCCCGGCTCTGCCACGAAATTTGAAAAGTGGTATGAAGACTGGAACGGGGTCTACTCAGCCTCGGGTGGTCCAAATGAGTAGAGGGGGTTCGATTCCCCCTCAGCCATCCTCGAAGTGGTTTTCCGTGGTTTCCCACTTCGTCTTCGGGCAAATGCCGGGATGGTACCTACTGTAAGGCCACGGCTGCCTCCTTCCCTCTTCCTAGCCTCTCCATCCCAATTTTCCATCCCTTCCCAACCCTCATGAGGCCCCTGTTCGCTTTGCAGGTGAGGCCGCCTGGGCGAACTGCTGACCACACCTCCCCAGTTGTATCCCTCCCGACCAGATGTTCCAGGCTCCAGGACACTGCCCATAGAGGCGGTAGAGGTGAGTTCCCTCGCTGAATCCGTGGGAACCACCAACCTAGAGGGTAAATTGACTAAATAAAAATATATATATATATGTATTTGTACAATATATCTTAAGTTAATGTGTATTATTTTCATGTACTAAACTCTGCCTGCTATAAAGAAACAATACAATGCAGATTTTCAAGTTCACGTATCGTGTAATGATTTCTTTAATATGTATTTTTTTAAAACATGATGTGGTACAGGAACATAGAAGACATTTCCGGAATTCATACACTTTCAGTGTACAAAATCAGTTATTGAATCCAAAAAAAAAGGTCTCCGAAAATTGTATTATTTAGACCCGTGATCACTGTAGATTAAGCATGAAATAAGAGAATTGCATACGAATTTTGAAGCAGATGAATTATACTGGAATAATTATGGCTTTAATTGAGTTTACAGAGAGAAACCTGTCAATACTATAATCTTATTGGAACATGATTTCAACCCCTCATTGGGGTCGTCATGAGCATGGGTTGCATTCCTATAACATACTTATAGACTATACTAAATAGGTTATTTTCTACGAAAACATAATATAATAAATAATATTCAACTCTAAAAATTCAATTTATGATAATGAAACAAACAATTAAATAAAAATAATATTTACTAGTATTACCCTTCGCGAAGCCTCCGTGGCTTAGGCGGCAGCACGCCGGCCTCTCACCGCTGAGTCCGTGGTTCAAATCCCGGTCACTCCATGTGAGATCTGTGCTGGACAAAACGGAGGCAGACAGGTTTTTCTCCGGGTACTCCGGTTTTCCCTGTCAAAATTTCATTTCAGCAACACTCTCCACTATCATTTCATTTCATCTGTCATTCATTTAATCATTGCCCCAGGGGAGTGCGTCAGGCCTCGGCAGCCGGCACAGTCCATATCCTCGCCGCTAGATGGGGGCTTCATTCATTCCATTCCTGACCCGGTCGAAGACTGGAAGCAGGCTGTGGATTTTTTTATTACCCTTCGCGACTTCGCCCACGAATATTCTAGTTGTAAAGAGTACACTTAGCAAAATCTCAATCATGAATGCTATGACTGATTTATCCTTGGTATGAATAATCAGACTTTATCAATTCAGCTACTGGTGCAGTGGTTAGGGGTTTGTCATTCCTTCATAGGCATATCAGAGCGAAGTTAGTTTTCTGGAAATATCACAGACACTGTTAATTTAAGGGCCTTTAAATGTGGTTTTCGGAGACCCTTTATAGTCGGGTGAAAAAGACCTTTCGTACCACACTCACACGTGAAAATTGCGTGAAAAAAATCTAGAGTGCCCCTTGACCCCCTTAAGCGCATTATACTGTATGTATTGATGGATTTTACAGCTTAATTTGGTTCAGTGATAACCTTATAACCGTCTGGAAACTTTCACAGTAATGTAATAATTGGAATTGCATTGCGTCTTACAGAAATAGATGGACCTGTGAGATTCTGTTATCATGGTTACCGTGTTGCATTCTTTCATTATTTCATTGTAAATATGTTTTACGGTATTTATTTAATTGTGAGACATTTAAAGAGTAAGCGAGTGCGTTTCGCTTACGCATTGGGTTATGCTGAACCTGCAGATACCCCATATGTGTAGGTTGGTGTTAATGGGACCTTATTTTCGGTACAAAACTGGAATGGGACCTTAGCAGAATTATATAGGGAGGGATTCAACTCTAAAAATCCAATTTATGATAATGAAACAAACAATTAAATAAAAATAATATTTATAATAATAAACAAAAAGCATGGAAAACAATAATTCATCATTACAAAAAAGAACATTTTGTTGTTGTTAGTAGTGGAAATGAATCGGTTCTAGCACCACCGCCACCGCTCCACTGCTGGAATACTAAAATGGCAATATCTCACGAACCAATCAGGCTAGAGACTTGTACGAGGTGTCATTGAACTCGGGCTGACACCCCCTTTCCAATGTACAACATATTTCAACCCCAAAAATAAAACCTACCCCTACTAGAGGGTGAAATTGAATTTTTTTAGAGAATTTCTCTTTCCAATTGCAACATGAGACATTTTGAATGCTAATATGGAATGAAACGTTGTTCTACACAAGATACATGTGTGCAGTGGAAAGCCACTATGAATTAGCATGTCCACTCAGGGCTTTTGTAAGAAGGTGGGGGAGTGGATCCCTGTGGATGGGTTATTGTTGACAGGTCATTGTTGACAGGTCCTTGTGGACAGGTCCTTGTGGATGAGTCCTTGTGGACAGGTCCTTGTGGACAGGTCCTTGCGGACGAGTCCTTGTGGATGAGTCCCTTTGGACTTATCCCTTTAGACCGGTCCCTTTGGACTGGTCCCTATGGACTGGCCCATGGTCTCTAATGCTACGATGAAATTAAACGTTGTTCCACATGAAACGCATGTGAAGAGCCGATTGTTACTATGAATTAACATGTTTGTTTTCTGTTTTTACGCATGCGCACTTGAGGTTTTCGTAAGAGGGCGGACTTATTAAATAATGATTTAGAGATGAGTTATTTAAAAAAAAAAAAAGATCCAAAACTAATAGGTCATTGGCTTTTTAATATCTCATGAACCAATAAAGCTAGGGACTTGTATGAGGGGTCGTTGGACTTGGTATGACGCCCCGTTTTTCAATGTATTTTTGATTTTTGTCAAAAGGGCCTAAGTACACTTTTGTTAATATCTCGTGAACCAATAAGGCTAGGGACTTGTATGAGGGGTCGTAGCACATGGGATGACATTCCCTTTTTAAATGTATTTTTTGAAATTTTGACAAGGGGCCTAACTACACTTTTGTTGATATTTCCTGAACCCATGATGGGATTTTTTCCTGTGAGGTGTCGTTGGACTTGGGCAGACACTCTCTTTTTGAATGTATTTCTGACATTTTAACAAAGGGCCTAACTACACTTTTGTTAATATCTCGCGAACCAATAAGGCTAGGGACTTGTATGTGGGGTCCTGGCACTCGGGGTGACGCTCTGTTTTTAAATATATATTTAATGTTTGTCAAAAGGGCCTAACTGCACTGTTGTTAATATCTCGATAACTAATAATGGGAGAGAGTCAAGTGAGGTGTTATAATACTAAGGATGGCCAACCCTTTCCCATGACCGACGAATTTACCCCAAATATTCAAAACAACAAGGACAATGACCTGAGATTATATAAACTAATACTTGGATATCGACATGTGAGGTGTCATAGGACATAGAATGGTCAACTCTTTCCCATGACCAATGAATTTACCTAAAATATCCAAAATATTAAGGTCATTGACCTGAGATTTTATAAATTAATAACTGGATACGGACATGCGAGTTGTTTACCATGAGTGATGAAACATAGCTAGGTAGAGAAAGAACTAGTGTAGGATACATGTATGGTGACTGACAAGTCTTTCACTATTGGAACTTGTTTTCAGATCAGACTGTAGTACAGAGAGAGTATAGGTTGCAGGCATGGGTTAATAAATGACAAACGGAGTATACAAAATCGGATTTATTGATTCAAGAATTAAGAGTAGACTATCTTTAATTGATTGGTTAAAGAGGATAGCTAATGAAACAAAATGGTGACTACATTGAACTAAACTGAACCAAGCTGAATCAAACCCAACCAAACCGAACCAAACCTAATCGAAAACAAGCCAAGGGTTTAAGTGTAAAACTTGTGGGTGGATGTGGCCATTGGTAATGTAAAAAAGGAAAGGGATAACGCTCTACCTATAGAGGGTAAGGTAAAGCTAGTGCTTGGTGCTAATGCACACACCCAAGTCCATGAACCTCACACAACTATCCTATGCAGTTTTTAAGGGTTGACTGCTAAAACTTGCTCAGTGGTTACTGAGATAAGATGGTCGCTTCACACAACAAGCTTTAAATATCTGAGGCTAATAATCTATACACACACTCACACACACTTGTTCTAAACTAAACTGTCTTGCTGGCAGAGCTCACACAGTAGGCAAATGACAGAAATGCTTGGCTAAGAGAAATACAATCATTTTCGGTTGTCTAATGTTACCAGCTAAACATACGTGGTATAGTGGTGAGCACATGTGCCTCTTTCACTGGAGATCTTAATTCGATTTCTAGCTCTAAGGCCTAGAACGAATCAAACTAATAAAAAGGGTATGGTAACGCATTGGTTAAACTGTTAACTTTTCACTAAGGTAGACTAGGGTTTGATTTTAGGTTAATATGCATGTCATAAACAAATAAAAGCAGAGATAATGTTTAAAACTGATTACACTTGTCCCTTTTCAAATTATTACTTAGATCACAAATACAAACGTGGACTGGGTGTGACATACAGTTAATGCTTCCTATCACATACTAGACTGTAAGAAAGCCAAACAAGCAAAAGGCGTAGGTAAAGCAGTGGTAAAATCGTTATGTGTAGAGAAATACCTAACGGTTTTATGAACTGGCAAAGGTATGTCGCATAAACAGTGCAGGATACAATCCAGCAACCATAATTTTTATCTTGTGGACAAGAGAAAACATATATATAGAGAGAGAGAGATAGAAAGCTTGTGTATGTGTGGGTAGCATTGGTTGTTTGACCAGAGAAAATACGGTGAGGTAGGGTGGGGAGAGGGAGAATTAGCACTTATATATGAATGGAAAATAGATTTTTTTTCAATCGTTTTGTTTTTCAAATGCAGTGGTAGATAGTCGTTATTTTGTAAAACATTCTTACTTGCAGTAGTATAAGCCTCTATGGTTCCGCTAACACATAGATAGACTGTATTATTGCCATGGTCAAGCACTCACATTAAGATTATTAACAAAATCATAAAATGAAAAATAAAAAATCTTGTTATGGAAATATCGTTTTTCAACATACACAAAATAAATATATAAAAAATTTGTAAACAGCAAAATGGAAAATCCATGTTTCCATATAGACAAAATTTAAAAACCTTAAACGGACATTTAAGAAAATATATGCAAATGGGATATTGACAAATGTGTAAATATGAAAATGGAAAAATCCATGTTTCCATATCATGAAATTGAAAAACATCAAACTGTCATTTAAAAAAATACAAAATGGAAAATTGACAAATTGCAATGTGTGAAATGTGAAATTGAACAAATGGTTATCATTATTTTTTTTAAAAAAGAACGTGGTGCTCTATGGTTGAGGTGTGAATCAAACCCTCTCTACTTATTTGGACCACTCGAGACCGAGTAGACTAGTTTTAGTTGTCATACCACTTTTAAAAGTTTGTGTTAAATCTAGGAATTGAACCCAAGAGCTTGTAGGGGAGATGTTAAACAGATAGCCTTGAATGTAGGGTGTGGTAGCTATATAGAGATGAGACGTTTCTCTCGGGGCAGGGAGGCATGGAGATCTGCATCAAACCAGTCAAAAGACTGACGACTCAAACAACAACATGTAGAACTCACCAATATAATGTTGTGTAATGGTAAATATTAGTCAACGAACAGTAATGCATTACTAAAACCCATGACACGATACCTAAGAGCTTTTCTAAATTTATTTTAAAATGCCTTTAACCCTATATTAAACACCCACTTCACAAGACTCATAACTGCAATGTTATGGTCAAACAAAACAAAATCTGTATTTCAAAACAAACAAGTTGTTTAGTCAATGTATACTGGAAAAAGTTTTATAAACACTCAAGTCCACAAAAATAATTAAATTAGTAACTGTCAGGTTGACCGAGTGGTTATGGTGTTTGACTTAAGTTCAAATTTTCTGTACAAGAAAGCAAGGGTTCGAATCCCTTACCTGATATAACTATTGCCTCAACATGGCTTGACCACACAATATTATTGTGTACTCGGTACACAAACCATAGATAGAGTGTACTGTTTGCGAAAATAGTCAGAGACTGTTGATGGTTAACAATTGCATTAATAGTGGGACTTAGGGATAGCAATTAAGAAAAACAGACAATACCCATACACTAATTTTATTTATTTAATGTAAGTACTTGTACAATAGTTATATACAAACTACAACTTTCTTTTGTCTATTACTATCTAGTCCTTTTCGATCCACTTGCATATCAAGGGCAAATGACTTTGTAGTTCAGCCCCTTAAAACAACAACAACACTACCTCTTGCATAGTCTGTGATGTTGATGATTCTTGAGGCGTGGAAGATGGATACAACATAACTTTTACAACAGGGGTTAAACGTTGCTCTACAAACAATGCACTATTTTGAGTAGCAACATCTTTCTCTTGTACTAACTTTTTAACATTCTGATGATTTTTTGTTAACACCATTAGTGTTTTGTCTGGAGCACTACATTGATGATCACTCACACTTAAAACCACACCATTTCTACTTTTCATTTTGCCTCGACATTTTGTTGACCTCTGTTTTGAGCATCGCCTGAATAGTATTCCTTTTACATTTTGTCGTCTATAGTTATAAGAGTAGCCTTTATAGAGTACACGTTGTTTACCTCGGTTAGTTGTAGTAAGTTCCATAGTAGTAACTAACCTGTTAGTATGATTTGCACACTACAAAGGTTATCTCTGTTCTGGTAATAGAATTATTTAGCGTTGGATTTTATATTTAATATGTACAGTTTAAAGTGATAGAAAAGTGGTAGAAACGTGGTAGCAAAGTGGTAGACAAGTGGCAGACAATTGGTAACATAGTGGTAGAAAAGTGGTAGCAAAGTGGTAGCAAAGTGGTAGAAAAGTGGTAGAAAAGTGGCAGAAAAGTAATAGAAAAGTGGTAGCAAAGTAGTGGAAAAGTGGTAGCAAACTAGAAAAGTGGTAGAAAAGTGGCAGAAAAGTGGTAGACAAGTGGCAGAAAAGTAGTAGAAAAGTGGGAGCAAAGTGGTAGAAAAGTGGTAGCAAACTAGAAAAGTCGTAGCAAAGTGGTAGCAAAGTGGGAGAAAATATTACATGTATTGTTAAGAAATAGTTTAAGCGGTTACATGGATTCATTACACTATAATTTTAGCATCACGAAGCTCATTTTCTATATCCAAAAGTTCTTCCTCATATTTAGTATGACCAGCCTGTTTACAGGTATGCAAGTACTGACGCCGCTGAATTAGCTTATTGGGATTGTTCCAGTAAACAAATTTAACAAATGATTTTTTTGGGTGTAAACCATTATCATCATCATCATCATAATCATCATCATCATGGTTATCATCATCAATATAATTATCATCAATATAAACATCATCACTATTACTATCTAATCCTTTTTGTTCATTTTGCAATGCAACAACCTTTGGCATAGTTTGTGTTGTCTTTGATAGTGTTAGAGGTTTCTTAGACGTTAACGACTGTCCTAACATGTCTTTTTCAGGAGATAATAAATGCTCTTTAACAAACAAAGCACTATCTTGAGCCACACTATTCTTTTCTTGGTCTTGCTTTTTTTACCTTGGTTCGATTATTTTGTCCATTTAAATGAGTATTATTTTGAGATTTACAATGATGATCGATTGAAATAAGTATGTTGGAGCCTTTTGTTTTAATCATTCCTCGACACTTTTTAGATCGTTGTTTCGAACAGCACCAAATAACAGTTCCGTTTTTATTAGTTCTTTTTTACAATATATGCATATACTTTATAGTAAGCACATGGCTTACCATAGCTAGTCGTTGATACTTCTATGTCAACTGTTAAGCATAAACTAATCTCTAGTAAAGTTAACTCGATAGTAAAAAATGATAGTTTGTAGTATGTGCAGTTTAAAGTAAGAGCAAAAGTGAGAGTCAAATGGTAGAAAAGTGTTAGCAAAGTGGTTGAAGAGTGGTAGCAGATTATAGTAGTCATGATTTTTTTTTACCAGAATGTGATTTGAGTAAATGTAATTTCTAAACCTTAGCAGTGAGTAGTCAGTTAGTCTTGCTTCAGACAAGCGTAAACAGTTCTCCAATGAATCAGAGATCAAGATTTTCATTATGAAACAGTTGTGTAACCAATTAGGTATCGGTACTTGATAGCTTCACACATGAACAAAAATTCCAACATATCTGACATGAATTACATGATTTGAAAGTTGACAAAGAATATCCAATCAACCATTGTAGTTACAATGTCAAACACAAAGACAAAATCAGCATGAACTTTTAAGTTACAGGAAAATTCTATGAAATAGATGGTTGGTTGGTTGGTTCCTTAGTTTAGGGGCTGCGACAACGCGGTCATGTAGCCCCGTGTACTTTGGGTGAGTGTAGAATCTGTCTGATAACCGGTGTTAATTGTGATGACTGTATTAGTGTGTGTATCTCTATGAAATAGACTATGCAGGAAATTTGGAAATACACATCAGAAGTTGGCAACACCATCCTTTTAGCCTATATAAATTATCGACTTGGAAAGTGTGCACTGCCCCTAACATTAAACCAATTTATCAATAACACAAGTCAACAATCAAAACATTTTGTGTTGAGTCTATCATTTAATGCATATATTCTGTCTACATTGAACAGTAACAAAAAACGCCATTCATAATTAATTAAGTTTGCTTTAATTCTTTATGTAATGATAAATACATATCTAAAGTTTTGGCTGACTGTTCAGGGTGAATCGGCTTTGAACACATAAGAGAGGGAATATTTTAAGACTTAACCTCAGCTCACTTAACATAACCTAAATTTACCTAACCTAACCTTGTCATATAGGTAAGTAACTGGTCAAGCTATGCTTTCGACTACCGAGTTTCAGCTACTTTTCAAGGTTACTCTCCCGAACATTGCCGGAGACTGCTGATAAACACCTATGTTCCCACGGCGGCGGCGCGCAACGACTTACATGACGCGCTTCCCCCTTTTCATTGAAGATGGCGGCCGTAGCTTAACTTAACCTAGCCTAACCTAACAAGATGGCGGCCGTAGCTTAACTTAACCTAACCTAACCTACGAGGTGTGATCAAAAAGTTCCAAAAATGTGGCTGCGACTTAACCTAACCTAGCCTAACCTAACCTAACCTAACCTACAAGGTGTGTTCAAAAAGTTTCAAAATGGCGGCCGTAGCTTCACTTAACCTAACCTAACCTAACTTAACCTAAACCTACGAGGTGTGATCAAATAATTTTCAAAATAGTGGTCATAGCTTAACTGAACCTAGCCTAACCTAACCTAACCTAAACCTACGAGGTGTTATTATAAAGTTCCGAGATGGTGGTCGTAGCTTAACTCAACCTAACCTAACCCTACGAGGTGTGATCAAAAAGTTCCAAAATGGCTGCCGTAGCTTAACTTAACCTTTGATTGATCCCTGTTGATTGACCCCTTTTGATTGATCTCTGTTGATGTATCCCTTTGGACTGGTCCCTGTTGACTAGCCCCTTTGAACGGGTCCTTTTTGAAGGGAGTCATTTTTTTTACGGGTCCCGGAGGACGGGTCCTTGTTGACGGGTCCCCTGTGGGCGGGTCCCTTTGACATAATTTGGATAAAATGCATGGGCCATTCCATGGGGATAAGTCCAAAGGACCCCGCCCACTGGGACCCGTCAAAAAGGACCCGTCCTCCGGGACCCGTAAAAAAAATGACTCCCTTCAAAAAGGACCCGTTCAAAGGGGCTAGTCAACAGGGACCAGTCCAAAGGGATACATCAACAGAGATCAATCAAAAGGGGTCAATCAACAGGGATCAATCAAAGGTTAAGTTAAGCTACGGCAGTCATTTTGGAACTTTTTGATCACACCTCGTAGGGTTAGGTTAGGTTGAGTTAAGCTACGACCGCCATTTTGGAACTTTATAATCACACCTCGTAGGTTTAGGTTAGGTTAGGTTAGGCTAGGTTCAGTTAAGCTATGACCACTATTTTGAAAATTTTTTGATCACATCTGTAGGTTTAGGTTAAGTTAGGTTAGGTTAGGTTAAGTGAAGCTACGGCCGCCATTTTGAAACTTTTTGAACACACCTTGTAGGTTAGGATAGGTTAGGTTAGGCTAGGTTAGGTTAAGTCGCAACCACATTTTTGGAACTTTGTGATCACACCTCGTAGGTTAGGTTAAGTTAAGTTAAGCTACGGCCGCCATCTTGTTACGTTAGGCTAGGTTAAGTTAAGCTACGGCCGCCATCTTGTTAGGTTAGGCTAGGTTAAGTTAAGCTACGGCCGCCATCTTCAATGAAATGGGGAAGCGCGTCATGTAAGTCGTTGCGCGCCGCCGCCGTGGGAACATAGGTGTTTATCAGCAGTCTCCGGCAATGTTCGGGAGAGTAACTTTGAAAAGTAGCTGAAACTCGGTAGTCGAAAGCATAGCTTGACCCGTTTCTTACCTATATGACAAGGTTAGGTTAGGTAAATTTAGGTTATGTTAAGTGAGCTGAGGTTAAGTCTTAAAATATTCCCTCTCTTATGTGTTCAAAGCCGATTCACCCTGAACAGTCAGCCAAAACTTTAGATATGTATTTATCATTACATAAAGAATTAAAGCAAACTTAATTAATTATGAATGACGTTTTTTGTTACTGTTCAATGTAGACAGAATATATGCATTAAATGATAGACTCAACACAAAATGTTTTGATTGTTGACTTGTGTTATTGATAAATTGGTTTAATGTTAGGGGCAGTGCACACTTTCCATGTCGATAATTTATATAGGCTAAAAGGATGGTGTTGCAAACTTCTGATGTGTATTTCCAAATTTCCTGCATAGTCTATTTCATGGAATTTTCCTGTAACTTAAACGTTCATGCTGATTTTGTCTTTGTGTTTGACATTGTAACTACAATGGTTGATTGGATATTCTTTGTCAACTTTCAAATCATGTAATTCATGTCAGATATGTTGGAATTTTTGTTCATGTGTGAAGCTATCAAGTACCGATACCTAATTGGTTACACAACTGTTTCATAATGAAATTCTTGATCTCTGATTCATTGGAGAACTGTTTACGCTTGTCTGAACCAAGACTAACTGACTACTCACTGCTAAGGTTTAGAAATTACATTTACTCAAATCACATTCTGGTAAAAAAAAAATCATGACTACTATAATCTGCTACCACTCTTCAACCACTTTGCTAACACTTTTCTTCCATTTGACTCTCACTTTTGCTCTTACTTTAAACTGCACATACTACAAACTATCATTTTTTATTATCGAGTTAACTTTACTAGAGATTAGTTTATGCTTAACAGTTGACATGGAAGTATCAACGACTAGCTATGGTAAGCCATGTGCTTACTATAAAGGATATGCATATATTGTAAAAAAGAACTAATAAAAATGGAACTGTTATTTGGTGCTGTTCGAAACAACGATCTAAAAAGTGTCGAGGAATGATTAAAACAAAAGGCTCCAACATACTTATTTCAATCGATCATCATTGTAAATCTCAAAATAATACTCATTTAAATGGACAAAATAATCGAACCAAGGTTAAAAAAAGCAAGACCAAGAAAAGAATAGTGTGGCTCAAGATAGTGCTTTGTTTGTTAAAGAGCATTTATTATCTCCTGAAAAAGACATGTTAGGACAGTCGTTAACGTCTAAGAAACCTCTAACACTATCAAAGACAACACAAACTATGCCAAAGGTTGTTGCAATGCAAAATGAACAAAAATGATTAGATAGTAATAGTGATGATGTTTATATTGATGATAATTATATTGATGATGATAACCATGATGATGATGATGATTATGATGATGATGATGATGATAATGGTTTACACCCAAAAAAATCATTTGTTAAATTTGTTTACTGGAACAATCCCAATAAGCTAATCCAGCGGCGTCAGTACTTGCATACCTGTAAACAGGCTGGTCATACTAAATATGAGGAAGAACTTTTGGATATAGAAAATGAGCTTCGTGATGCTAAAATTATAGTGTAATGAATCCATGTAACCGCTTAAACTATTTCTTAACAATACATGTAATATTTTCTACCACTTTGCTACCACTTTGCTACCACTTTTCTAGTTTGCTACTACTTTTCTACCACTTTGCTCCCACTTTTCTACTACTTTTCTGCCACTTGTCTACCACTTTTCTGCCACTTTTCTACCACTTTTCTAGTTTGCTACCACTTTTCCACTCTTTGCTACCACTTTTCTATTACTTTTCTGCCACTTTTCTTCCACTTTTCTACCACTTTTCTACCACTTTGCTACCACTTTTCTACCACTATGTTACCAATTGTCTACCACTTGTCTACCACTATGCTACCACGTTTCTACCACTTTTCCATCTCTTTAAACTGTACATATTAAATATAAAAGCCAACGCTAAATAATTCTATTACCAGAACAGAGATAATCTTTGTAGTGTGCAAATCATACTAACAGGTTAGTTACTACTATGGAACTTACTACAACTAACCGAGGTAAACAACGTGTACTCTATAAAGGCTACTCTTATAACTATAGACGACAAAATGTAAAAGGAATACTATTCTGGCGATGCTCAAAACAGAGGTCAACAAAATGTCGAGGCAAAATGAAAAGTAGAAATGGTGTGGTTTTAAGTGTGAGTGATCATCAATGTAGTGCTCCAGACAAGACACTAATGGTGTTGACAAAAAATCATCAGAATGTTAAAAAGTTAGTACAAGAGAAAGATGTTGCTACTCAAAATAGTGCATTGTTTGTTGAGCAACGTTTAACCCCTGTTGTAAAAGTTATGTTGTATCCATCTTCCACACCTCAAGAATCATCAACATCACAGACTATGCAAGAGGTAGTGTTGTTGTTGTTTTAAGGGGCTGAACTACAAAGTCATCTGCCCTTGATATGCAAGTGGATCGAAAAGGACTAGATAGTAATAGACAAAAGAGAGTTGTAGTTTGTATATAACTATTGTACAAGTACTTACATTAAATAAGTAAAAATAGTGTATGGGTATTGTCTGTTTTTCTTAATTGCTATCCCTATGTCCCACTATTAATGCAATTGTTAACCATCAACAGTCTCTGACTATTTTCGCAAACAGTACACTCTATCTATGGTTTGTGTACCGAGTACACAATAATACAGTGTGGTCAAGCCATGTTGAGGCAATAGTTATATCAGGTAAGGGATTCGAACCCTTGCTTTCTTGTACAGAAAATTTGAACTTAAGTCAAACACCATAACCACTCGGTCAACCTGACAGTTACTAATTTAATTATTTTTGTGGACTTGAGTGTTTATAAAACTTTTTCCAGTATACATTGACTAAACCACTTGTTTGTTTTGAAATATAGATTTTGTTTTGTTTGACCATAACATTGCAGTTATGAGTCTTGTGAAGTGGGTGTTTAATATAGGGTTAAAGGCATTTTAAAATAAATTTAGAAAAGCTCTTAGGTATCGTGTCATGGGTTTTAGTAATGCATTACTGTTCGTTGACTAACATTTACCGTTACACAACATTATATTGGTGAGTTCTACATGTTGTTGTTTGAGTCGTCAGTCTTTTGACTGGTTTGATGCAGATCTCCATGCCTCCCTGCCCCGAGCGAAACGTCTCATCTCTATATAGCTACCACACCCTACATTCAAGGCGATCTGTTTAACATCTCCCCTACAAGCTCTTGGGTTCAATTCCTAGATTTAACACAAACTTTTAAAAGTGGTATGACAACTAAAACTAGTCTACTCGGTCTCGAGTGGTCCAAATAAGTAGAGAGGGTTTGATTCACACCTCAACCATAGAGCACCACGTTCTTTTTTTAAAAAAATAATGATAACCATTTGTTCAATTTCACATTTCACACATTGCAATTTGTCAATTTTCCATTTTGTATTTTTTTAAATGACAGTTTGATGTTTTTCAATTTCATGATATGGAAACATGGATTTTTCCATTTTCATATTTACACATTTGTCAATATCCCATTTGCATATATTTTCTTAAATGTCCGTTTAAGGTTTTTAAATTTTGTCTATATGGAAACATGGATTTTCCATTTTGCTGTTTACAAATTTTTTATATATTTATTTTGTGTATGTTGAAAAACGATATTTCCATAACAAGATTTTTTATTTTTCATTTTATGATTTTGTAAATAATCTTAATGTGAGTGCTTGACCATGGCAATAATACAGTCTATCTATGTGTTAGCGGAACCATAGAGGCTTATACTACTGCAAGTAAGAATGTTTTACAAAATAACGACTATCTACCACTGCATTTGAAAAACAAAACGATTGAAAAAAATCTATTTTCCATTCATATATAAGTGCCAATTCTCCCTCTCCCCACCCTACCTCACCGTATTTTCTCTGGTCAAACAAACAATGCTACCCACACATACACAAGCTTTCTATCTCTCTATATATATATGTTTTCTCTTGTCCACAAGATAAAAATTATGATTGCTAGATTGTATCCTGCACTGTTTATGCGACATACCTTTGCCAGTTCATAAAACCGTTAGGTATTTCTCTACACATAACGATTTTACCACTGCTTTACCTACGCCTTTTGCTTGTTTGGCTTTGGGCCGATAACCTAGATGTTAGGCACCTTAAAACAACAATTATCATCATCATCTTGTTTGGCTTTCTTACAGTCTAGTATGTGATAGGAAGCATTAACTGTATGTCAAACCCAGTCCACGTTTGTATTTGTAATCTAAGTAATAATTTGAAAAGAGACAAGTGTAATCAGTTTTAAACATTATCTCTGCTTTTATTTGTTTGTTTATGACATGCATATTAACCTAAAATCAAACCCTAGTCTACCTTAGTGAAAGGTTAACAGTTTAACCAATGCGTTACCATACCCTTTTTTCTTAGTTTGATTCGTTCTAGGCCTTAGAGCTAGAAATCGAATTAAGATCTCCAGTGAAAGAGGCACATGTGCTCACCACTATACCACGTAATGTTTAGCTGGTAACATTAGACAACCGAAAATGATTGTATTTCTGTTAGCAAAGCATTTCTGTCATTTGCCTACTGTGTGAGCTCTGCCAGCAAGACAGTTTAGTTTAGAACAAGTGTGTGTGAGTGTGTGTATAAATTATTAGCCTCAGATATTTAAAGCTTGTTGTGTGTAGCGGCCATCTTATCCCAGTAACCACTGAGCAAGTTTTAACAGTCAACCCCTAAAAACTGCATAGGATAGTTGTGTGAGGTTCATGGACTTGGGTGTGTGCATTAGCACCATGCACTAGCTTTACCTTACCCTCTATAGTTAGAGCGTTATCCCTTTCCTTTTTGACATTACCAATGACCACATCCACCCACAAGTTTTACACTTAAACCCTTGGCTTGTTTTCGATTAGGTTTGGTTCGGTTTGGTTGGGTTTGATTCAGCTTGGTTCAGTTTAGTTCAATGTAGTCAACATTTTGTTTCATTAGCTATCCTCTTTAACCAATCAATTAAAGATAGTCTACTCTTAATTCTTGAATCAATAAATCCGATTTTGTATACACCGTTTGTCATTTATTAACCCATGCCTGCAACCTATACTCTCTCTGTACTACAGTCTGATCTGAAAACAAGTTCCAATAGTGAAAGACTTGTCAGTCACCATACATGTAGCCTACACTAGTTCTTTCTCTACCTAGCTATGTTTCATCACTCACGGTAAACAACTCACATGTCCGTATACAATTATTAATTTATAAAATCTCAGGTCAATGACCTTAATATTTTGGATATTTTAGGTAAATGCATTGGTCATGGGAAAGAGTTGACCATTCTATGTCCTATGACACCTCACATGTCAATATCCAAGTATTAGTTTATATAGTCTCAGGTCATTGTCCTTGTTGTTTTGAATATTTGGGGTAAATTTGTTGGTCATGGGAAAGGGTTGGCCATCCTTAGTATTATAACACCTCACTTGACTCTCTCCCATTATTAGTTATCGAGATATTAACAACAGTGCAGTTAGGCCCTTTTGACAAACATTAAATATATATTTAAAAACAGAGCGTCACCCCGAGTGCCAGGACCCCACATACTAGTCCCTAGCCTTATTGGTTCGCGAGATATTAACAAAAGTGTAGTTAGGCCCTTTGTTAAAATGTCAAAAAATACATTCAAAAAGAGAGTGTCTGCCCAAGTCCAACGACACCTCACAGGTCAAAATCCCATCATGGGTTCAGGAAATATCAACAAAAGTGTAGTTAGGCCCCTTGACAAAATTTCAAAAAATACATTTAAAAAGGGAATGTCATCCCATGTGCTACGACCCCTCATACAAGTCCCTAGCCTTATTGGTTCACGAGATATTAACAAAAGTGTACTTAGGCCCTTTTGACAAAAATCAAAAATACATTGAAAAACGGGGCGTCATACCAAGTCCAACGACCCCTCATACAAGTCCCTAGCTTTATTGGTTCATGATATATTAAAAAGCCAATAACCTATTAGTTTTGGATCTTTTGGTTTTTTTTTTTTTAAATAACTCATCTATAAATCATTATTTAAAAAGTCCGCCCTCTTACGAAAACCTCAAGTGCGCATGCGTAAAAACAGAAAACAAACATGTTAATTCATAGTAGCAATCGGCTCTTCACATGCGTTTCATGTGGAACAACGTTTAATTTCATCATAGCATTAGAGACCATGGGCCAGTCCATAGGGACCAGTCCAAAGGGACCGGTCTAAAGGGATAAGTCCAAAGGGACTCATCCACAAGGACTCGTCCACAAGGACCTGTCCACAAGGACCTGTCCACAAGGACTCGTCCACAAGGACCTGTCATCAATGACCTGTCAACAATGACCTGTCAACAATAACCCATCCACAGGGATCCACTCCCCCACCCTCTTACAAAAGCCCTGAGTGGACATGCTAATTCATAGTGGCTTTCCACCGCACACATGTCTCTTGTGTAGAACAACGTTCCATTCCATATTAGCATTCAAAATCTCTCATGTTGCAATTGGAAAGAGAGATTCTCCAAAAAATTACAATTTCACCCTCTAGTAGGGGTAGGTTTTATTTTTGGGGTTGAAATATGTTGTCCATTGGAAAGGGGGTGTCATCCCGAGTTCAATGACACCTCGTACAAGTCTCTAGCCTGATTGGTTCGTGAGATATTGCCATTTTAGTATTCCAGCGGTGGAGCGGTGGCGGTGGTGCTAGAACCGATTCATTTCCACTACTGTTGTTGTATACATGTAGGCTAAACTTCAAAATTTAGTTTCCACTCTCACTTATAAAGCGAACGGCGAGATTAGCTGCGACCACGTCATCGGCTAATATAAGATCGAGTGTCATCCGAAAACCAAGGTTTCTTTGTAGAACAGCAAGATCCACACACGCGATTAAAATGTGGGCCACGGTGAATACGGCTCCATCAGGTACGAGTGGATGGCTCTCTCTTGACCTATCCTTAGCCTACACAAAATGACGGACTCCCTCTGTGACCGGAAAGAGCTCCGCCACACGCGAGTAATTTCCTTTATCGTTCTCAACATACTAGGCATTGGATCAGCTAGCCATTGACTCTCCCAGAAAGCCAGTACAGCGTAACTGAGAGCGAATATCTCTAGCTGGTATCTCCATTGACCAAGGTGGTAATTGACCAGTTACTAATTCTAAGATCTTAATATCGACGCTATTTCCATCTAACGGTTATTACTAGAAATTCTAAGCGATCGTATTAACCAGCAATTTCTTGTAAAATGAAAAGCGCCCGCTATCGAGAATATCATCTCGACCAAAGGAACTCGGGCTAACAATGGGGGAATTGTTAATACGGGAGGAAGTGAAGAGAACTGGCAGACATAAGTCCAGATAACTTGGATCCTTTAATATGTTTCGTTACGGAATTCTAAATGTATTTACTGTGTTTAAAATGTTTGGAAGTCTTGTTTCGATACTCGTTCCTTGTCCTGCAGCTAGAAGTGAGAATGTGTTTATTATATGAAGTATCAACTATGAACTCCAGAACGTCTTTTCGATAGATAAGTCTGATCTTACTAGTACTTTATCTAAACTGTATCATCATGCATGAACTACAAGAAGAACTATCTATCATAACACTATGTCCCCCAACTTTTAGTGTTAGCGTGTCCCTTTCTCCTATTTTTATGTAGAATAAGGGTGGAGATCGTTTTAAGTCTTTGAGGTTAATCTTGTCTTTTATTAATGTTCCTCCGGTAAGAGTTCATATTAGACCATCCTTTGCATAAAAAAAAATTAAAACTGAAATTACCTGATTTAATAGTCGGGAGGATATCAGGAGAGGATTGAGAATTAGATGTTCATTGCTCCGCTGTCATAGACCCTCCATCCCGCCCAAATAACAACACGACTTATATAGTTGAAATCGAAGTTCTCACCTCCATCTTTCTCACTGAGTCAGTAATGCCAACCCCACGCGTTTGGTACTATTTCGCACGTGATTTATGAAATCACTATACTCAGTGGAAAGTGAACTCAATTACAGTGTTTATTTATGTATTTATAATGTTTTACATACAAAAACAGACCTAACCTGGGGCTTACGCCCCAGACCCCCTTGCTTGTGGTACTAGCATTAATTTTCGACCAGGCAGTACCTAACCTAGTAGCAGACATAAATTCTATCTTATTAATGTTTTACACACAAAAACAACCCTAACCTGGGGCTTACGCCCCAGAACCCCTTGCTTTTGGTACTAGGAGTAATTTTCCGCAAGACAGTGCCTAACTTAGTAGCGAAGGCGTGTGGTGAATTTCTTTATTCAAGTTGGTAACGTAGTCACATAATCGTCTTTCGGGTGTCACATGACTGTCCAAGATGGCGTCCGTAAGTGAAGGAAAATTGCATTATTTCCGTGAAATAACAATTATTGCGGTGCAGCAGTGGCTATTGCGTATGAAGAGATTGTGAAACGACTCCCAACAACTCCCCGAAAGGTAGGTATATCATAAATTATATATTTTCAACAAGCTAAGGTGTTAAAAGTGATGAAATGGGAGGATGGTCTAAAGTGAACTATAAATGTTCCTCCCTTTAGATCTAAATACGTAGAGAGGAAACGTGTTGTTTTGTAATTGGGTTATGTCTTGGGGTTTGTTGTTCGTTTTCTCTTTTGTGTACATTTTTATCGTATATTATTTATTTTCCCTGCGTGTGTTTACGTTTTTGTTTTGCTAAATAATCGAATTTCAAGGGGACAATACCTAGTGACTTAAGGTGTTACCCTGGGTGAGGAGTTTATTTTGTGTGTTGTCGCGGGTTATTGTTGCACTACGGATAGTTGCGGGTAAATGATTTAGAACTACGTATTCCTCCTTGACATTCCTTTATAAGCTTGTTTTTTCTTTATTATTTCGGGTGGGCAAATTTTATTGATAAATGGGTCTTGACTGGACATTGGGTCATTTGTAATTGTTCTTACGTTTTGTTTTGGATCCAGTCAAGAAACAGTGCGTGACCTTTCTACATTAGTGATATAACGATTAATCATTCATGGGGGAATGTGTGTTTCGTTTTTATGTATTCCGGAGACTGAAATCGATACTCATCTTACTTCATGTTAGTCGAAGCTCGTGCTTTCGTTCGAGAAGAAGATTTATTCTAGAAGTTGATGTAGTCATTGTAATTAGTTTTTTATCTTTAGGGGTCGTTCTTTGTTTTCTTTATATTTTCGTGGTTAAAATTGAGCTGTTCTATATTTCTTGGCTTGGGTATGTCTCGCCATGTCATGTTTTTAGTGAAGTTCGGTTTGTTGTGGTTGTAGTGTTCCTTGTGAAGTTGGTTTGTTTCTCGTGTCGTTTTATGTTTTTTGTGGGTTGTTGTTTATGAAGTGACATACGTTGTATTAAGGGTGGTTGGTTAGACAGTTCATTGGATATATGATATCATAAGTTTCTTAGAATACTTCTAATTACATTCCTGTAGTTAGCCTATGGTGGAACTAAAGTACTACCGTATTATTGTTAATTCATTATTATACCTAACTGTCCCTTTTTAAATTGAGTTGATTATCGAACGATCTCCAACCCTCTACTGGTCATTGCCTTAAGCCATCTCTTCTCTCCTATGTTTTATATTCTTTTGATTGAATTTGTATTTGTGGTTACTTTTGGTAATTTGTATTTTATTTCAGCCCCGAAATCATCTCCATACTACATTTCATGCGTTCCTCGTTCCCCCTTCAAATATTTTGTTACTGTTCTTTTACATTAAATTTATCTTTTGGTTTTTGACCTTTATATGAAATGTGTTCTCATTCCGTAGTTGATATCAATCTGCTTCATAATGTGAGTACACTCGCCACAGTTTAAGGGTCCACGCGTCCCTCTGAGTGCCAGTCCCCATCCTGCGCATATGTGGGGTGCATTCCTCCGTTCTCTCGGGTTTGAGGCTCTTACGCTCCCCTTCTACAGGGTCTTTCATATAAAATAAGAGCGCCAAGCGGCGGCTTTGTTAACCGTAGCTGCGGTCACCTTGGCAGAGCTTTTGGCGCGCCAAGGCCCCCTAATTAAGCGTGTGTACAATCCTATATGATGCAGCGGCCTTGCTAGCGTGTGTACAATGCTGAAATCTTACTTTAGTTAGTTAGTTATTGTTGATGAAACCAAAACCTCTATAGTATTGAAAGCGCGCGCATAGTACATACAATGACTTTTTTTTTAAGTTCCGATGGACTGTATAAAAATAACAGATTGACATTACCAAACTTGACCTTGCAATAAGCGTGCAGTTGCTCAGTCGCCAGTCTAAACCTCAAGTGCTAACATTGTGAGACAGTTATCATTGCAACATCGTATTTTTTATGTAAAACTTATTTTAAGTACGAGTCGGCTCGGCGGGTACGTGATGCATTTGTTCAGCAATTTCCTGATGAAGTGCCACCTTCACTAGCACAGATTCACGTAATTGCAAATAAGTTTGACACTACTGGCTCGGCGCTCAATAAAAAACATGCCCGCACAAGAACAGTTTTAACAGAGGATGAGCTAGATGACATTGGCGAGAATCTTGAACGGCCTCCGAATAAATCACTCACAAAATTAGCACAAGTAGGGGTTTCGGTTTCATCAACAATAACTAACGGTAACTAAAGTAAGATTTCAGCATTGTACACACGCTAGCAAGGCCGCTGCATCATATAGGATTGCACACACGCTTAATCAGGGGGCCTTGGCGCGCCACAAGCTCGGAAAGGTGACCGCAGCCGCGGTTAACAAAGCCGCCGCTTGGCGCTCTTATTTTATATGAAAGACCCTGTATATCGTCTGTGTGCGTGGTAAGTGGTGGCTCTTTCTATAACACCCGCCCCCGGCGCCACAGTAATGATACCGCCTCTATTGCACAAGCTAAGGTAGTAATAACAAAAAATAAATGATTCAGATGGAAACTTAGCTCATCCTACGAATAAAGGAGACTCGTGAAGAGTGCGGGCACGAAATGAATGCGAGGTTCCTGTGCAGTATCTTTAAAAATCATCTTTCTTCCGTATCGATATAACAATTATTCATAGTTTTACTTCCACTCTTCAATACTACTTACTTTGTTTGAGGTATTAATTCCTCTTGGGGTATATGTTTCAGACCTTATTGCGGTCCTTCATCAGCCGTTCAGCAAAATCCTAGTCGAATTCGGCCACCATATGGTGTGAGTCATAAAATTTAAAATTCTGAGTCGCCCGTCAACAGGTGAACAGCACGGGTCCCTCCTCGCTCGGAATTGACATCTAGGAACTTTCAAGTTACAAGAATTGAACACCTTGTGGAACTCTTAAGATAGCCTACAAAAAAGGTTAAATAGAAGAATGTGGTGGTTTGTTCCTCAGTTTAGGGGCTGCGACAACGCGGTCATGTAGCCCCGTGTACTTTGTGTGTGTTTAGAATCTGTCTGATAACCGGTGTTAATTGTGATGGCTGTATTAGTGTGTGTATCTGTTTTTTTAAATTCAAGTAAGGACTGCAACTTTGAATTTTTCAAATAGTTCCTACTTTTGCCTCCAAACGCCACCGTCAACGACTACTAGGCCTAGTTCAGAACTTAGCTACTAGACGCCACCGAAGTCAGCTCTTGGCAACGAACGTAGGAACATAAGAGCGTTGTTTACATTCGTAACCTATACAATTTAGCTTCACACAGGTATAATTAGTGGAAGGTTCTTTAACATGCCATAAATCTATGAATATGGGACCGCCGCCTTTACTTCCCCTCCGAAGGAAGGCATAATGAGGGATTTTTAACGCTCTTAAAAAATCCGACGGCTTCGGCCGGGTTTGAACCCGCGATCCTGGGCATAGAAGCTCAGCATGCTACCAACTACGCCACCGAAGCCGCTACGAGAATGATGAACATAGCTTGAATAAGACAGGCAACTATTTTAAACTATTTTTAAACATCTTAATATTAACTCCATTTTATTTATTTATTATTCCCAACGGCAAAGCCAATATATACATGAAAAATACAACAAGAATAATAACATTTAATAATTAATACATAAAGCTAAGAAAGAAAGATAAACAAATTAACAACTGAATTAACAATAATAACAAGAAGAAAAAAGCTATTATAGGTAACGAAAAACAAGAGCAAACTTAAAATAACAACAAATAAGGGTAACAATAATAACAGTAAATGAAAAACAGAGAAAGCTAATAAAAAGAATTGAATTTAACAATAAAATAGTGGTAGTAATGGAAGCAAAGGTTAAAGTCAGCGAAAAGTGACAAGATGAGCCCATGCTTTATCTATGTCAAATCTTTGACTGACAAAAATAAAAGATCAAATTAGGTAACAAAAAATAAGAGCAAACTTAAAAATTACGACAAAAAATTAACAACAAATAAGGGAACGATAATAACAGTAAAATAAAAACAGAGAAAGCTAATAAATAAGAACTGAATTTAACAATAAATTAGTTTTAGAAATGGAAGCAAAGGTTAAAGTTGGTGAAAAGTGACAAGATGAGCCAATACTTTATCTTTGAAAACTCTTTGGCTGTCAAAAAAGAAGTCAACCTCAGCCGGTAAAGTATTACCCAGACGGTGAAATCTAGCAACTGGACCATGTTTCAGATAGTTTGTTCTATGGTAGCAATGGGCAAAGAGGTCAGAAGATCTGGAGGCCCCAGGGATCCTAAAATTCAGTCTAGATAGAAGGGCAGGACAATCAATTAAGCCATTAATTAATCTGTGCAGGAAGATTAAATCAGCAAGATCACGACGGATTTCAAGAGGACAAAGATCGAATTGACTCATTAAATCATCAACTGGCACACCAAGATACCTAAAACCCAATTTAACACCAAGTAGCCTCACAAATCTTCTTTGAATCCTTTCAAGTCTAGAGATGTGAAAATTGTAGAACGGCTTCCAAGCAACCGAAGCGTATTCAAGAATGGGACGGAGGAGGGACTTGTAAAGGATAACTGAGGAGTGAACAGAGAGACCGCTATTAACACCACGCCAAAGAAAGCCCAAAAGTCTACTAGCTCTGCTACAAAGTAATTCAATATGATAGTCAGGCGAAAGAGTGTTGTTAAGATGAACTCCAAGATCCTTTACAACCTCGTAACGTTGTACGGAAATGCCATTTATAGTATAGTCCACAAGATGTATAGACTGACCACGGTGAAAGGAGAGAACCATACATTTAGAGGCATTGAGTTGCATCCTGTTTTCCGTACACCAGTTGCTAATGTTATCAAGAGAACTTTGAAGAGTGTTACAATTCTCGTTAAGACTGATCTTGTCAAAAAGCTTGATATCATCAGCAAACATCAAGAACTCACAATCGAGTCTCGCTAATATCATTCATGAAAAGATTAAAAAGGAAGGGTCCGAGGAGCGACCCCTGGGGAACACCTGAGACGACTTCAAAAGGATCAGAACAACCATCCGCAAACCTCACAGTCGTGACCCTACCAGAAAGATAACTCCTCAACCAAGACAACAAAGGATCAGTGATACCATAAGCTTTCAATTTAGATACAAGAATGGAATGATTAACTTTATCAAAGGCTTTGCTGCAATCAAGATAAATGGCATCCACCTGAAGACTGTTAGAAAAGGCACACAGTATAAACTCTTCAAACACAACAAGATTAGTAGTCGTTGAACGTCCTAACGTGAACCCATGCTGTTCAGGGATAAGAACCGATGTGATGAGAGGCTTCAGCTTGTCAAGCACTAAAGCTTCAAAGACTTTAGCAATTGAAGACTGTATTGTGATGGGGCGATAATTACTTGCAGTTTCCCGACAACCGTCCTTGAAGATCGGAACAATATAACTTGACTTTAGAAACGAAGGGAAAGTGCCTCCTTGTAGGCTCATATTAAACAAATCCGCCAAGGTCCCACAAAGAAGATCACAGCAATGCCGCAAAATGGAAGGAGGAATACCATCAGGACCACAGCCCTTATGAATATCCAAGGCATTAATTTTGCTTTTGGCCTCATCCGGACTACATTGGATTAGTGATAGAGACAAGTTACTCTCCTTTAACAGAAAATCAGGTTCAGCCGCCAATGGAACAGAATAGACACTGGAAAACTGACGAGCAAGAAGATTGCACATGTCGTCAGGGGTGCTAGCCACATCATCTGCAAGCATCAACTTCGATGGGCTAACATTCATTCTTTTAAGGTTGTTCATATGACTCAAAAAAATCTTAGGATTGGATGATATAGTACTACCAACATGCGAAATATAAGCATTATAGCAGCCAACGGCAAGAGCCTTACAATCAGATCTAGCTCTAGAGAAAGCCAAATAGTCGCTGTCATATCCAGTAGTCTTGTAATTCCTGTGTAACATTTTCTTATAGATGGTCATCCTTTTTAATTCATAGTTAAACCAGCGGGGAAAAGGGGAATGCCCAACCTTTCTCAGAGGTGTATTATCCCTCACTAAGGTACTAAGGTCTTGGATGTACTGATTGAGAGATTCGCCTTGGGAAGAGGTAGAAATCTGGACATTTTCATTAAGAACAATCAGGTCAGATCTCAGCCCCTCAATATTGCACTTGAAATAATTAGGCACCAACCTGAACTTAGAGGGCAAATGCTGAGAAGGAAAAGTGAGAGCAATATCAAGGGCAGGGTGGTGGTTATCCTCCTTAACAATAGGATCCAAAGCACGAGTGACTACTCAAGGCAAATCACTGAAAACCAAATCCAACTGAGAGCCCCGCATATTGACTATCCCACTCTGTTGGCGCATTCCAAGAGTGTTGGACATGTCATAAAGCAGGTCAGATGAAGACGTAGGGCAAGCAGCACTATTTAAATTAAAATCACCAGCTAGAAGGAGACTGGGCTCATTACCCAATTGAGCACGAAGTTGTTCAATTGAGTCACATAATAATTGATATTTTCTAACAGGCTGATTTGGAGGCACATAGGCAGCAACAATAATGAGTTGAAAGTGACCAATCTTAACAATCACACCTATAGCTTCTGATTCTTCATTCGCAAAATTAACTAAAGAAGCAATTATTTTGAAGTGAGAAGCAATCATAACACCGCCACCACCTAATTTAGAACTGGTTTTAGTAGATCTATCACATCTATAAATATTGAACTCCTTGAGACCCAGCTCAGCATCAGTAATATCAGGGTTAAGTTTAGTTTCAGTAAACACAATCGCATCAAAATCATTAAGGTTAACATTAATAACTAAGTCAGTAATCTTAGATCTAACACCATTTACGTTCTGATAATATAACTTGAAACATGAATTGCCGTTGGGTGAAACTAGTTTTTTTGAGCCTTATCAGATTTAACAATCATAGGGATACCGCTCTTATATTTAATGGTAAGATTATTCTCACCATCCGATGATGTACGAGAAGCAAGTTCAAGACGTAGTTTTTTTAGAGAATCTAATTCCTGGAGTCAAGTGAGGAGAATAGCCAGGAACCGTACTGCGTGGAGAAATTTCGCCAAGGCCCTATGCTCCGGAAGGAGCGGCAGGAATTAAGTAAGTAAGTAATTCCTTGGGAGTGCGGTCTCTGGAGAGCTTGATATCCTGAAGGGAAGGATCAGTAGAACGAAGACCATCAAGTGAAAAATTACTGAGCATCAGGTTCCTATCATGTTCCGTAGGAAAAACAAGTTTGAGAGGTCTAATCTTCGAGGGTTGTTTATTACCAACCCTAAATAACTTAATACTATTAGTCTCCACTTGCAGAACTGAGCAATTGAGTATTTTAGTAATCATGCCTTTATCGTGTGCTTTCCAGTGTCATTTTCATCTCCATATTTCATGTATTTTAAATTTTATAACTCACACCATATGGTGGCCAAATTCGACTAAGATTTTGCTGAACGGCTGATGAAGGGCCGCAATAAGGTCCGAAACATGTACCCCTACCTCAAACAAAGTACAGTACAGTATAACTCCAATTACCGGAATCAATTGGAACCGGACTTCATTCAGATAATGAAAAATTGGATTTACATACATGGTATACATACAAATGTATTTTAAAGAAAAAGAGCTTATTTTCGGTACTGTATGCATTTTTAGCCTATTTTCATTTTATGAAAAAAAAAACTAGGCTTATGAGTTCACCTTTTGTCCGTGTGTGTGTGTGTGTGTGTGTGTGTGTGTGTGTGCTTTAACGGCTGGAGCGATTTCAATGAAACTCAGTAAGGTCTTAGTACTATTTTGGCCGACACCGATCGTGTCCTTCAAATTTTATTCTGTCTTACCAATCCAACATGGCGGCTGTGCGAAATATTTCACCGGCAGTCTATATCTCCGAAACTATTACTGATATCACCCTGAAATGTTGTACGGTGATAAAGGCCACATCTAGAAGTTCACTTATGAGACTTTCAAAAACCTGCTAACTACAAAACGAACATGGAGGCCAAGCAAATTTGAAACTTTTAAATAGACTTTTCTCGCGATTCAGCCATCAAAACGCAATGACACTTGGTACAGCAAAAATGTTTATACACATTGTAATGCCCTGGGATCTAATTTAGTTCAATTGCCTCTAGTCCGCCGGACCTTACTTCCAACTCGATGTTTTGGCACCGTCAAGTGGCGAGAAGAAGAATTACTTTAAACCAGCCAATCCTAGGCAGCAGCTTACATCGAAAAGGCGATCTGACGAGGCGTTGTTGCCGCCAGTCTTTGTTTATATTTCCAAAGTGGTAAAACTAACCCACTCAGCGTGCAGTGTTCGGTTCTGTTGTCCTCTTTTGTCAGTCGTTTGCTTCATTCTTTCGAATATCTCGTTAGTTGCATACTTCCTCTTTAGTAATATAGTGTAGTGTAGAGTTAGTTAGTTATTGTTGTTTTAAGGGGCGGAACTATGAGGTCATCTGCCCCTAAGTGTAGTATAGAAGACCATTACCGGCACGTAAAATAATTATAGGGTCAATAGTTCAGTGTAGTCGTAGGTTAATTTTAAGTCCGTGCGAATATTCGTGAACTTACTGTGTGTATCTTTGAGTGAATTTCACAATGTCAGAGGGCAGTTCTACCCCACGGCAGGCAAATGCTAAGGAAAGGAAAGGAATTAAACAGGGCGCAAGCAGTGCAGAGAACGGCTGATGCTACAAAAACCAGTCGTTCCTCAGTTATTGCAATCGGGAATAAGTACCGCGCAGAGCAGTAAGGAGCTGGGAAGATTGCAACACAGGGTAGGAAAAGGAATCTATCCAAACGAGTTACACATAAAATAGACAGTTTTTAGAAAGATGCTATACGTTGGCATATCTATGCGTATTATTGCAGAAAGGAACATCCGACTGTGGCGAAGCTGCTCGTTTCTTTGCGTAAGTGTGATCTTTTCTATGGTAGTAAGTTTTTTTAACCGTAGCTGAATAAGATCTGGGGTTTAGATATGAGAAAGTGAGCGGCGTTCGAATCAGCTGACCGCGCTCCGCCAGCGCGCTGGCAACACTGCCCAGCTGATCGGAGAACTGTCAAGTTGGAAGGTATAACCGGCAGAATATACATAACTTCAAGATGGCGGCTGTGCGAAATATTTCAACGGCATTCTACTGTATATCCCCGGAACTATTAATGATATCACCCTGAAATTTTATACTGTGATAAAGGGCACTACTGCAAGTTCATATATGTGACTTTCAAAAACCTGTAAAGTACAAAACGAACATGGCGGCCAAGCGAATTCGAAATATTTTGATAAACTTTTCTCACGATTTAAATATCTGAGCGCAGTGAAATATGTTACAGTAAATATTCATACACATTGTAATGCACTGGCATCTAATTTAGCACAATTGTTTACATAACCTCAACTTGGGGGCTGTGCGAAATTTTAAATTTAGTATTTATTTCTAGTGTATTAATCATGCGATCGAAGTGAACGTTTGAATAATGAACCTACGCAATAATCGTAATCTAATCCCTATGTATATTATAATTGTGAGTGTGTTTGTTACCTCTTCACATTAAAACGGCTGGACGGATTTGAATGAAATTTGAAATGGAGATAGCTTACACCCTGGATTAACATATAGGCTGCGTTTCATCCATATATATAAACCTCAATGTACGTAGTTAGGCCCTTTGGCACAAATCTACACCGTTTCACTGATCTGGACCAAATTTTACATACTTACCCTCTGGAACCCGACGAGTAACACTGTTCACTTGTAATTTCGGGCAGCCCTCTCCATTCCCTACATTTAGGCCCTTTGCCACAAATGTACACCGTTTCACCAATCTAAACCAAATGTTACATACCTAACCTTTGGATTTCTGCAGGTACCACTGTCCACTAGAAATTTCGGACAGCCCGCTGCATTCCCTACATTTAGGCCCTTTGGCACAAGTCTACACCGTTTCACCTAACTGAACCAAATTTTACGCGCTTGCCCTGTGGATTCCTGCGAGTAACATTGTTCACTTGAAATTTCGGACAGCCCTCTCCATTCCCTGCTTTTAGGCTCTTGGGCACAAATGTACACCGTTTCACCAATCTAAACAAAATTTTACGCACTTACCCTGTGGATTCCTGCGAGTAACACTGTCCACTTGAAATTTCGGACAGCCCTCTCCATTCCCTACATTTAAGCCCTTTGGCACAAATCTACACCGTTTAACCGAACAGAACCAAATTTTACGTACTTATCTTTTGGAACACTGCGGCAACACTGTACTTACAGTAGAACTCCTATTATCCGAACTCCGACTATCCGAATCACTGAATATCCGAATCGCTTTCAGAAAAAAAAAAGATGGAAACGTACTGCGATTCGCAAAATAATGATTTTGTCTACGCGCGCTATTGTCCTTCCCTCCATGAAGCTAGTGTAGATATTGAGAACCGTCTAAATATTTCGGTTGGTCGCAGTGTTGGATTTTAATAAATGTAGGCCATAGAGTTATGTAGCCTACTACTAGCAGATACCCGCGGCTTCGCACGCGATGAAGACAATGGAGATGATGCATTATTGCTGATATGGTCTATTCTATTACAGCAATCTCGGCTGGGTGTGTCCATTTCAATTCGGAAAATTCTTGATGCCTACAGTATATTAGTATGAGCCGCAAAATGGGAATTCCATAGAGTTGAGAAAGTTCAGTTGTTACCTTATGTGAACACATTTTAAAATGCCTGTTTTGGTTTAGGTATGTTTTGCAGAAAAGAGGAGAATTGAAGCGTTTAAAATGTGGTGTTACAGGAGACTGATGAAGATCAGATGGGTAGATCAGGTTACAAACGAAGAGGTATTAAGACGAGTGGGAGAGAAGAGATTTTTCTGGCGACTGCTAATGAAGAGAAGAGATAAGTTGGAAGGACACATACTAAGACACCCAGGAATAGCAAGCTTAGTTATGGAAGGAAGGGTCGAGGACAAGAACTGTAGGGGTAGACCAAGGTTAGAATATGTTAAACCGATTGTCTCGGATGTAGGGTGTGGTAGCTATGTAGAGATGAAACGATTAGCTCAGGACAGGGAGGCATGAAGAGCTGCATCAAACCAGTCAAAAGACTGAAGACTCAAACACACATGTTTTGCTCAGACATAACGGTTTTGTTGTCTGGATAATCGTGAGCACTCCACATACAGTTGCCCATGGAAAATGGTTTTGTCTATATTTACACCTGCTGTTAAGTGTGTGTCATTGCGCTTTGTTAATAGTAATTGCGAATATCGTTTGAAGAGGGAACACTCTTGCACACTGGAATGCCAAATATATCGGAATATGGGGAATTAAGAGTATTTTCCTTAACCTATTCAAGGTTTAATTTTCCCACAATTATTGATGATTTGAAAGTCAACATGTCGCTATTAATAGACCTTTAGTAAGATATATCTCACCTTGGCCACTGATGTACATTATGCAGCATCTTCCAGTGTTACATCCCAGGGATTGAAATTCTCCAACAATCCTTTTGCCTCACATGTTCTCTAAATATTGAAAATCCCAGATGATTGTGTTTTCAGAGGTCTTTGAAAGAGATTGCCCTCGCACATGGTGTAGATGCATTGTCAAAGGAAAACATTTCATGTTACGAACATGGACCATGTAACCTGTACCGAAAGTTTCTGCAGATTTAACTCCAGACCAATTCGAACAACAGTTCCTTGAACTCAGATTTGCCAATATTTTATTGTATTGTTCTATGTGTAATATCTCAGTACCTCAACATACAGAAGAGTGCTTTGAAAATCATGTCTTGTGTACATTTTGGCAAAGGTAGGGAGTGAGAATTTTGGCGGAGTGGATACTCGCTCATGGAAATAATTTTCAGTAAAATAGACTGGTTCACAATTCTGTAAGTGCACATTGAAGTAAGTGTCGGCGGGATACCCTTAGTGTTACGGAAAAGCTAATAGCCACCACACAGCTTCATTGCTACTGACGTAACGACCAGATTGATATGTTTGTACTTACTATACGGGATTTGTGAGCCCTGTATTTTTGAAATTGAACGTAGCTTGATCGATACCATTATTCATTTATATTTATATTTTAAAGTGCCTAAATATAGGGAATGCAGTGGGCTGACCGAAATTTGAAGACGACAGTGTTACTCGTCTGGTTCCAAAGTAAATTTTTATCCTATTCGGTAAAACGGTGTAGATTTGTGCCAAAGGGCCTAACTACGGACATTGAGCTTTATATATACTATATGGATGAAAGGCAGCCTATGTGTTAATCCAGACTTGAACAGACTGTCCCTATTGTTTTAAACTTATGAAGTATTTTAAGTAAAACTAATATAAAGTACAACAATATCGCTTTGGTTGAACATTTGAGGACTGTAGCTCAAATAGTTCATGAGTTATAATTTTTCTTGTCTTTTATGGCCACCAAAAAGTAAGTTTGATTTTCAAGAAACCAAAGAATATAATTATAAAGCTATCCTACAATTCATGCTGATTGTTATGTGGTTCCTAGGACATAACAACAGCTTTAAAATGTCCCCTGTTTGAAGACCTTAAACAAGTTCTTACTCATTCTGCCATCATCTTAGTAAAATTTCATTTCTCGTAAATTTTAGGCCTAATAACATCGACTTTTCAATTGACAGTCTGTTCAAGTCTGAAATATACGGGTGTTCCTAAACATTTTGGCATCACTGTAGTATTGAAAAGTGGAAGTAAAACTATGAATAATTGTTCCTGTACGGAGTAATTTACACACATTGTATTTCAATACAGATGGTTCCTTGCTAAGGCCGAACCAGGCTGTAACATAAAATGTAACCGGGCTTTGCCGTGACAAAGATGTGAAAATATAAAGCCTAGATTTGGCACACTGAAACAAATTAATAATCGTTTGTGCACATAATCTACCCAATAACCTAATATTCTGGGAATTTTTCATATTATGAATCACGGATCCTGCACATACAGAGAGTTTGTTTTATATGCGACGGGGACCCTCGCTTGCCCGCTCGCCCGCGTTGCGCGTCTGTCTCCCGCCAGGCACTTTGCCGTTATTCGGCGCTTCGCGCGGCACTGAGTCATTGAGATAGGAATTTGTACTTACCTAGTTCACAGCTGGTGCTGAAAATGTTCGCCATTCACTGCTACACATCGCTGGCACCTCTTTATGAAATTGTCATTTACTTTCTGAAGATCCTCAGCACCGATTGACTGTATTTCAGCTGTAATATAGCCTTTAAGCTCATTTATAGTGTGAGGGTTTCTCGCATACACTCTATTTTTTAGCGTCCCCCACAGATAAAAGCCACATGGTGATAAGTCTGGGATTCGTGGGGGCCACACGTTCCGACTTATGATCCTAGTACCAAAAACGCGACGCAATTCTGTCATGGAAGCTTCGGCAGTGTGAGCAGTGGCAGAAACTTGTTGAAAATGAGTTGACAATCGCTCTCCGTAAGTCAGTTCGTCAAAATATTGGTCAAGGATCACATTGAAGTACACATTTAAGTACAAATTCCTATACTCAATGACTCAGTGCAGCGCGAGCGCCGCATAACGGCAAAGTGTCTGGCGGGAGACAGGCGTGCAACGTGGGCAAGCGGGCAAGCGAGGGTCCCCGTCGCATATAAAACAAACTCTCTGTATAAACAACAATATCGTACCTTAAATAAAGCGTGTGTTAATAAATAAAAACCAGCTAACTTAGGAAGTCGTATAGCCAAAATTCTCAATGTTAATCCCAATTGTCTTAATAATAATAATAATACTAATAATAATAATAATAATGTACCGGTACTCACTTGTGTTTTGTTTAGTATGCGAGGCTGAACCCAGTCGACGACGAATACGCCGTCCACCTGATCTATTTGTCCCTGAATGAGGCCGATAGCTAGGGCTTTCATAAGGAGATGTTCGACGGCTTCCTGGGGTACCATCACGCATCTTGAGATTTCTTGCAGAGACAGACGACGGCCGCTGTTCAGCGTTGTTAAGCAGAGCTGTTGGAGCACATACCAGAGGTCAGCTTGATAAAGCAGGGTCGGAGAAGCATCTGTTTAACGCTGTTTAAGGGGATTCGTGCGGAGTGCGCAATATTCTGCAAACTGATTTTTCGTCCAGATTTGTTGACTATCATCGGGCACAGCTGCCGAATAATCAGTTTTTGAGGGTTACAAAAGAGAATCTATATAATTCTTTAAGACGTTAAGTTTCGATCAGGGAGTAAATAATACAGAGAACTGCTCAGAGGTCTCTGAACTGAAGTCAACGTTTAGAGTACAAAAGGAGCAACTTCAGATAGTAACACTGAATGAGACATCACTTGTACGATAAAATGTTCTAATTTACTGAAATTAGCCAACATACCTTTTCTAGTGATGAAAAAGAAATCAGGAAATGATATAGCAATATATTGAGTCCTTGGATGTATGCCTACATACAAGTCCTCAAATAATTTTATTTCTTCAGCTAAAGATTCAGCTCAGTTGAGAAAATGTTGGTCATATTTGAAACAGCAGTCTGTCTGTTGGGACGATGCATTGCTACCGCTGTCGCAATTGAAGCAACGCTAAGTTAAATATAGCCAGTTCCAGGAAAAAGAGAAAGGTGGATGCAAGCCAGGGAGCCGTTGACTTGTTCAGAATGAGTGGTATAAATGTTTCATGGTATTAAACGCTGGAGAAGGAAGTTGATAGGCCAACTGATGAGTGAGTCCCACATGAGAGTGGGAGAAAGGTCATCACCCTGTTGTCACCGTATAATTTGAAATATAGCCAATGAGAGCAAGACGCCAAATTTGCTCGCGCAGTATGTTTGTGCGCGAATCCTGATAAATAGATGTTCCTACGATGCGATTTTCTGCACGCTAGTGTCAATTGTTTGTTCTGATTTTTACAAGCTGAATGAGATGTCTTCCATGCGTGTGCGACTATTATTACTATTTTTGTGGAGCGAGTTAACCCCTTCCACATGAGATTTGATTGAATCATATAAATATAGTGGTCTGTGAACAGACGCCGTCACAATTATAGATATCTTCGAGCGAGTAGGATGTCATTTTGTCTGAAGACATGGCACGCTGATTGATTAACTTTTGCGGGTGCTTGGGCAGCACGAGATACTTTGAATATTTTTATTGTGTTGCGTCACGTGCAACATAGATTTGTGTTTGTGTTTTTAGGTGGAAAATATCCACACAGTATAGGGAAAGTCTTCGATACTGCACGTAGTTTATGGGTGAATTTGAGTAGCTCAATTATGCAGTACATTTAGGAGCCTGAAATAATAACTATAACTGTATATTTCTTTAGCAAGATGACCCTTACCATGGCTTCAAGAATGGATAGTGTCGTATCCAATGGTTTGATGTCTAGCATGATGGGCTAGGCCATGAACATGGAAAGTGGCGGGTGCTATCCCGGCACCGGGCAGCTTGGAATGAGATGAGTACAAATTAAATTTATTTAATTTTGTTGGGGAGAGATCATGTATAATTAATTGGGAAATTGTGTTTTTTTGTAAATAATTTTGCTTTGCTGTGATTACATGCAGATTCGTTTCACTGACATAATAAGTTAAATAGCATCACTTGGCTTTGTGTAAATATTAGATTAATTTTCCTTGTGTGTTTTTCTTGGGTTTTTACCCGTTGCTTTGTTTGATAGAGTGCTTACCTTCATGTTGCAGCGCGCATGAATGTAAGACACTAGCGAGATTATTTACGGTTGAAAACTTAGATAAGGGTGATAAGTGGGACTGCATTTGAATTTTATGTTAGACATTGGGGGGAATTTCCCATCTTCTTGGTTGTAAATTTTTATCCAGGCAAATGCTTAGATTGTTTTGCTTTGAGCAACTTTATGTTGTTACAGAAGGCCGTCCGCCTTGCTGTAGTCATATTGCAGAATTTTTGTCTGGTAATTTGTATTCGGGATCTGGGGTTCGATTGAGGTATTTTGGTCAGTTATGGAGATGTGTGTGTGCTATATGATATTCTTCGAAGAGGTAGCAGGATATGGGCATGGCGACCCAATTTCCGTTGCTCCTCGTGATTCAGTAAACGTACCCGAGGGACGTATTGCTGATATTTGGATCTTGACACCATGAGTGGTTGGTCAAGAAATATTGATGTTTTATGATGTATTTTTCGCGATTTCAGAGGCTGTGAGTTTCTACTGACACACTATGGCACACTTGAGCTTGTCTGACCTATGTACTCAGATCTCTGAATGTTGATAAGGAAGTAGTGTGCGCACTACGCTTTCCTGTAACTAATTGGTAGATTGCTTGCCTGGCATATTATAGCTTGCTTTTGATATTAATTGGGATAGTTGCCCACGCCCCTATTTAAATATTTCAGTTCGTATTAATCGAAGTGTCACATGTAAATTTTTGTATTCAGCCCGCTGGGGTATTTTAATTTGGTTGTTGTTGCTTGGATTCTTGCCAAGCATTGTAACTTGTCAGTTTAAAGGTCGCAAGTGGCGTGCCGTTATCTTTGTTGTCACGTGGGTGCTTTGTGTTATTTTTGCTTGACCTAAGTCCGTCTGTTCGGCAGTCACATAAGTGTAAATATACTATCCATGTATGATTGATTTTCTGCAAGGGTAGACTATGTCAATGTCTTTATATTTTGTATTAACCATTTAAGAGTGTATTCCCATAATTATCATGATTTACCAACTCGCAGTACGGGGTTCACGACTTAATCGTGTGGTCGATCGGAAGGAACTACCCGTCAAGTACTCAGATCATTCCTTGTCCGAACGCGCACACAGCACAATAAACATGTTTTTCTGTTTTAATTTGGATTTGATATTTTCTTGTTTAAACTTTAATGTTCTTGGAGGTGATAGTCTTGTATCCCTCGTTTACAACTGTCTACGTTGATTTTGGAGGTAGTTTTTCTTGGACTGGTGTTTGAACCAGTATTTTAATACTTCGACGAGGGTGGTTTATTGTTGTTATTTTTATCCGTATTAAATTGTTTTGTTTAACCTGTCATATTTCATTTATAGCCTTAAGTTCCTTTATGAATCCTGGAAATTTTTAAGAAGCACGTTCTCCTCTTTATACTTTGTATGGACCGATCACCCCCGAATGTCTGTCTCGTGTAGTGCTTCTCTCCAAGGGTACAATATGTTTACTCCCCCACAGTCATAACCCACCCACCTTCTCTTATTTAGATCGCGACTTAGCCTATATAGTAAAATTTTAGCCGTGCCCGCCATTGTGAGCGTGAATTATCGTCAAATACAGTATTGCCAAATCCACGCTTGCGGTACTACTGTGTATATAAGCTCCCCCCTGAAATTAGTGTTTTTTTTAAATATATTTGAATTGCAGCCAATGGCCATAGCGGGGTATTTTAATTGAACGCCCGTAGGCTCCCCATCAAGTTCAATTTCAAGTAGTTCCAACTTTGGCTACCAGAGATGAAGTGTCACTGACACCTAGCGGTGAACGTTCGAACTTGATAGAGCGTTTCTAACCAAATAACCTACTAATTAAGCTACACACTACCAATCGTAGTGGTAGGTTTTTTTACATACCATAAATCTATGACAAGGGGCCACCGGCTTTACTTCCCCTCCGAAGGAAGGCATACTGAAGGATTCTAACGCTCTTAAAAATCCGACAACTTTGGCCGGGTTTGAACCCGCGATCTAGGGCATAGAAGCTCAGCTAGTGACTACTCCACCGAAGCCGAACGTTCAACAGTTATATCCCTATAAAGATATTAGTGTTTTTTGTAATAGTAAAATTTGTTGAATCCAGACCCATGGCTTCTGTCTAGATCAATAAACCGGAATGATCTTCTTCGAAGCTGTAATCTTTCTTTCTTTTTCTTTTTCTTTTTGTCGTGTGGCCTCCTGAGAGGCCGAGTGCAGGTCTTTCTAATCGACGCCCATGGGCGACCTGCGACCCACGCGCCTACTGAGTCAGCAGAGAGCTTGGCCCCATATCCTAACGCTGCACTTTAGCCAGCGTAGCCACTGCTGTCGGTTCCAAACTGTAATTATGCCACTCATCAATAATATTTAATTAGTGTGAAGTATTTTGTATTCCACATGTTGGCAACTAGTGACGTCAATGTGTGTGCCTCGGTGCGTGCGCTTTGGTGACAGTTGAACAACGCATATGCGCTGTCGAACATGGTTACCGTTGTAAAACGAGAAATAAAATCATAAAAACACCTACTTACGTAATTTAGCACTTGTATCCGGTGTAGTCGGTGTAGAAATGATCAAGGTTTTATTAATTTCAATTGTTAATGTCCTCCCAGAAGTTGAAAAGGTACGAAAATCATAATTATCTAAATGAAACTGAAAAAGAAAAGAGTGTGATATCTCGTTCAGAATTAATATTCAGGTTGCCACTCTGGTGATTTTAACGTCAGACCTGGCGATGAAAAAAAAAGTCTGACGTCAGATTTTGCCATTTAGTACCATGTCGCTATTCTAGTGTTTTGTTTACAACTCTGATTCCGAATCTGGTATTTTATTGAAGTCCGTTATCCTTTTAATTTCACAAGTTGAAAGCATTGGGAGATTTTAATGCGGACCTCATTTTCATCCCTTTACAAACCTCATTGGCCAAATGTATTGTTACCTAAATTGTAGGGTTGCTTACCCTTACTCGTTTAAAATATTCAGAGATGACGTCTGATTCCTTACACTGGCTGTGGTAGCTACGTCCGCTAAAGCGTAGCGCAGCGAACTCGTTAGATATGGGTTCGAAACCTATTGTCGACCGTCTTTGAAATGATTTTCCGTGGTTTACCATTTTCAACTCCAGGCAACTGCTGGGACAGTTCCTTCTAACAGGCCACGGCTACTAACTTACCTTCCAATTCCTTGGCAAGTTTCAATCACCTTGAAAGGGAACGCAGATTGTAGTTTTACGTGATCGTTAATCGCCCACAAAAATCTCTTCGCGTGACCAGTTTTCCAAACGAGTCGCCGTTAGTTATTTTACAACTAGCGCTGTAGGTGGCGGGTGGCTGAAACTCTGCACAGTTATCAACCGTATGTATTCGAATCACCCCCACACTACTAATTTCTGTATAACAGACGAAATTCCAGGTGGGCCTATACTGGCCTTGTAACCTTAGTTTCTGATCAGCCCTTGTACAATCCGATCGGGGGTAGCCACTAACTGAGTTTCCTTGTTAGTTCATTATTTGGGAGAATCCATGTTGTAAGTATGGCGCGGTTGATACCTTCCAACGTTCTTTTATTGACGATATTGGCGAGAGCAGCTCCCTGTATTCTTTACTCTCTAGATCTGAGACTATGTTTAAGTCTCCCCTAACAGGGGACCTCCGCGAACATCAACCCCGACATCGCTGAAACATTGCGCGTGGTGGTGATGATTGTTGTTTTAAGGGGCGGAACTACGAGGTCATCTACCCCTATTAACACTGATTAAATTATACAAATTTGGAATGGAAATTAAAATTTAGAGGTGGATACCTAGTTTTGAAAAGACTGAAAATTAATAAAGCAAAAAATCAATTAAAACTAATAATTATAAAAATAAACAGTAATTACGGAACAAACAAAAATTCATCATTCTAAAACGAACAAGTTGTTGAGTCAATGTACACTGGAAAATTTAGATTGATGGCCCTAACCCACTCTCACTTATAAAGCGGATAACGCGATCAGCAGCCACCGCGTCATCGGCTAATATAAGTTTGAGTGTCATCTGCAAACCAAGGTTTCTTCGTAAGTCAGCAAGATCCACACACTCGTTTAAAATGTGGGCCACGGCGAAATCGGCTCCACGGGTACAATGTAGGGGGTCTTCCCTTCTCATTAGGTACGAGTGGGTGGATCTTGTATGACCCATCCTTAGCCTACACAAAATGACGGACTCCCTCCGTGACCGGAAAGAGCTCCGCCACACTTGAGTAGTTCCCATAGACTAATTGCTCTCAGTTTACTGGGCATTGGATCAGCTAGCCTCTGACTCTCCCAACATACCAGTAGACAGTTTGTCGGCGTAACTGAAAGCGAATATCTCTAGCGGGTACCTCCATTGGTCGAGGTGGTAGTGATGCCGCCTCTTTTGCAGATTGATCCGCTAACTCATTTCCCGCAATTCCCATGTGGCTTGGAAGCCACGTGAAGGTGATTCGAGTGTCAGCGCGGCACAACCCGGCTAGTAGGTCGTGGTTTCGCTGCACTGAGGTTATCTGTAACCTACTAGGGTTGCCAATACTCCCGTATTTTAACGTGCAGTAATTAACGTTTAGTTTCATGAGTCACTGAGGTCACGTATTGAGGATCACCATGTGACTCATTTGCCCCGCACAATCTACCTGTAAGTGTCCCGCATACACTACTGCTGTGTGGGATATCTAATACCTGATTTCCACAGGGGTCATTCTGTATGCTGGCAGATTACGTCAGAATACAGAGGGATAACAACCGGACGGTCACTCGTTACGTGTTCCTCAGCTCTACCCGTCTCATGTGCCCCATTGCGTTATGAAAACTCTCATTTGAGAGCGTCATAGGCTCATATGTGGTGCAACAATACGACAGTTGCTGGCAGCATATCGACAATGGCTGGTGTATTCAGCAACAACAATACTATACTAATCTATGGAGAAGCTAGTCGTAATGCCGTCGAAGCTTAGGTTTTATAACGCAATGGGGCGCATTAGACGAGAGCACTGAGGAACATGTAGCGAGCGGCCGTCTGGTTGTTTTCTCGTGGCAGTCTGATGTAACCTGCTCGTATTGTAACCGTTCATTCTCACTATACCGGGGTTGTGGTTGATTATACTCACAATGAGGGAGAGCAATTAAAAAGAAACATCTCTTCCATTTATTCCTTTTCATTTAACACTAAGCATCAATCACTAACACTTCACTTCTCGGGATCATATCATGCAATCCGACCAAGTCAACAGATACTCACATGGCTTCCTACAATCTCCAAAGATAATACGGACAGATACTCTAATACAAAATCCCTCAGTACGGACTCCCAACAAAAACAGCCAAATATATATATATAAACAAAATAGCATCAAAAAAGGAACATATAAAATAAACTTCATTGGCAAGGCCACCTGCCATGCCACACAGAGATGCAAACTGCCCTCCCAGCAAGCGCCATTTCCTTACCTAACAAACCCAAAAGAGCTGAGCCTTGCAATCAGAATGGTTGCAGTATTAAAGGATACCCCTTAGGATTTCAGTTATTAGACCTCCCGTTCATCATTAGTACATGCGGGACACCTAAAAGTAGATTTTACGGGGCAAATGAGCCACCTGGTATTTCCCTCGTATTTCATATTTCTTGAATGAAATTTACATTATTGTCCATTACTTATTTATTTATTTATTTATTTATTTATTTATTGTTGTTTTAATGGGCGGAACAGCGAGGTCATCTGTCCCACAAATTGAAAATGAAAATCCACAGCCTGCTTCCAGTCTCCGACCGGGTCAGGAATGGAATGAATGAAGCCCCCATCTAGCGGGGAGGATATGAACTGTGCCGGCTGCCGAGGCCTGACGCACTCCTCTGGGGCAATGATTAAATGAATGACAGGTGAAATTAAATGATAGTGGAGAGTGTTGCTGGAATGAAATTTTGACAGGGAAAACCTGAGTACCCGGAGAAAAACCTGTCTGCCTCCGTTTTGTCCAGCACAGATCTCACATGGAGTGACCGGGATTTGAACCACGGACCCAGTGGTGAGAGGCTGGCGTGCTGCCGCCTAAGCCACGGAGGCTTCCCGTCCCACAAATTAAATTATACAAATTTAGAATAAATTAAATTTAAAGGTGGAAGCATAAATAAGAAAATGACCTATAATAATAAAATAAAACTAATAATTATAATAATAAACAAAAAATAGCCTATGGAGAAATAACATCAGAAAAAAGAACTATATTTTGAGTAAACGTTCATTTGAAAATTTAGATGGCTAGCCCTAACTTACTCTCACTTATAAAGCGGATAACGCGATCAGCAGCCACCGCGTCATCGGCCATTATAAGTTTGAGTGTCATTTGCAAACAAAGGTTTCTTCATAAGATACGGTAAACCTAGTTTTATTCCGGGACCTACAATAATCTTATGAAGAAGTAGACAGCCTGAGGCTGAAACAGGATGCACTTAGTTTCATGAAATAGAACTGAGAAAAGTTGGGTTCGATTACCACCTCTGCCATTCTAGAAGTGGATTTTCGTGCCTTCCCACTACAACTCCAAGCAAATGTCCTTCCCAATCTCAGTCTCGATTACAAATACACGCAGTGCTATTGACATTACAACAGCACAGGTTATTAAACAAATCCTATACACACTTTAATACACAAGGTAGCAAGTCCCAAAATAAAACAACGACAAATGGACAGATGTAAGAAACTAAAGGGCTCTTGAACTTATTCAGACCACTTCGTGGTGCAGTCTCCCCTAAGGTCCGGACTCGATTCCCGGTTCTGCCTAGACATTTCATTTTGATCTGAGGGATGGAACGAGGTACACTCAGCCTGAGAATAGGTGGGTTCGATTCCCATCTCAGCCATCCTAGAAATGGTTTTCCGTGGTTTCCCATTTCTACTCCAGGCAAAATGCTGGGATGGTATCTACATTTATGCCACGACCACATCCTTTTCCAATCCTCATCTCAATTACAAATACACAGAATATTACAGTCAACATATTAACACAGGTTATCAGACAAGGTCCACTATAATAATAATCTCGTATGGCCTCGGATGCCGGGTGCAAGCTTTGTTAATTGACACCCAGAGGGCAGCTTGCATGTCGAATTTCATCGTTCCTTTGAACGCTATGCAAGTCAAGGAGGTTAGATATCTAAGCTCCTTGACACTTCAGCGCTTTCTAGTAGAGAATGGAGGAACTTCGTGTTGGCGGAAAATCCCGAGATTAATTTTGCCATTGAACACGGCCTACTGAATTCAAATGGGTTCTTTAACATGCCAAGAACGTATGACGTCCATGTCGTGATTTTTGTCGCCTTTCAAAATTCACTTACCACGGCCAGGGGCGAACCTGCAAACTTGGGGTTGGTAGTCCGACACGTTAACCACTCACCCACCGTGGCAAGCAGGGTCCACTTACATAACTACGATGTCGAAAAGCTCCTAAGTGAATCAACAACATCATTCAAATTCTAATTGTTACAAATTTCAATATGTTTCCCGTGTACTTGGGTGTGTGTACGTATGGCTGTGTGTGTGTGTCCCCCATGAATCATGGGCCCGCCGGCCTTACTTCCCCTCCGAAGGAAGGCATACTGAAGGACGACTTTGACCGGGTTTGGGCATAACTGTTCAGCATGCCACCGACTACACCACTGAAGCCTCAAAATTAGGCTGAAACAAAGTAAAACATCAATATTCCTGTCCTAAATTGTAAACATTGAACAATAATTCAAAATCTTTTCTGAAAACAGTTCGTTTTCTTTTTTAGAAACATTCCCAATTTGATTTATGTTTCTCCATCCACAGTCACCGACCCTTATTTGGTTATTGTTATCATGAACAAGGAAGGATACTTTGTAGACTATATTTAGGCAAAAAGTAACTTTTATATTCGACGATGTCGAAATGTACAGTAAATATTATATGTCAGAAAACTGTATCATAATGAGGGTCATTATAACACTATTTTTAGCCTATTTTCAATTTTGAAAAAATAGGCTTATGAGATCACCTTTTGTCCGTGTGTGTGTGTGCGCGCGCGTGTGTGTGTGTGTGTGTGAGGTGTGTGTGTGTGTGTGTGTGTGTCCCCTAATAAAGATTGAACGGCTGGAGCGAATTCAATGAAACTCGGTAAGATCATAGCACCATTCTGGCCGACCCCGACCGTCCCCTTCAAATTTTATTGTGTCTCACCAATCCAACATGGCGGCTGTGCGAAATATTTCACCAGCATTCAGTATCTCCGGAACTATTACCGATATCACCCTGAAAATTGTGTACGGTGATAAAGGGTACTAGTAGAAGTTCACCTATGAGACTTTTAAAAACCTGGTAACTACAAAACCAACATGGCGGCCAAGCGAAGTTGAGACTTTTAAATAGACTTTTCTCGCGATTTAACCATCCAAACGCAATGAAACTTGGTACAGCAAATGTTTATACACATTGTAATGCACTGGCATCTAATTTAGTTCAATTGTTTACATAACCTCAAAATGGCGGCTGTGGGAAATATTTCACTGGCATTCTATATCTCCGAAACTATTACTGATATCACTCTGAAATTTTGTACGGTGATAAAGGGTACTGATACAAGTTTACCTATGTATAATTCATAAACCTCTAAAGTACAAAACGAACATGGCGACCAAGCGAATTTGAAATATTTTAATAGACTTTTCTCGTGATTTAACTCTCTGAGCGCAGTGAAATGTGGTACAGTAAATGAGTATACATATTGTAATGCACTGGCATCTAATTTAGTTCATTTTTTACATAACCTCAAGATGGCGGCTGTGCGAAAATTTAAAATTAAGTTTTTATTCTTGTGTCGTAATCATGCGATCGAAGTGAAAGTTTGAATAATGAAGCTAGGCAATAAGTGTCCTTGAATGGTACATAACTCTATGGCCTATACATATAACAATCCAAAATGGCGAGCATCCGAAATATTTATACGGTTCTTAATATCTACGAATCTTTTACAGCTATCAAACTGAATTCTTTTATGTTCTAAGAGGCTATGAATATAAGTTCACCTGTAGGACTTTCAGTAATTTGGTGAGCAGAAATCCAACATGGCGGCGATGCGAACTATACATATTTAAATGAACGTTTCTCGCGATTTTACCATCCGAGTGTAGTGAAACATTGCACGTTAAATACTTATGCATGTGTAAATACACTGGCATCTAATTTATTTCTATTGTTTTCATAACCACAAGATGGCAGCTGTGCGAAATTTTAAAATCTCGTTTTTACTTCTTGTGTTCTAATCATGCGATTGAAGTTTGAATACCACACGTACACAATAATCTTCATGTAGTAGCACATAAATAAAAATCCAACCTGCGAACCATCTGAAATATTTAGACGGTTCTCAATATCTACGAATCTATCACAACCTTCAAACTGAAATTTTGTATGTTGATCATTCATTCATTTCCGTGTCCGATCATTTCCAGAATGTAGCAACTCCGATGGCCTTGTTGTTTGCCTCGATCAGGTCCTGGGTAGTGCAGGGTTGTTCTAGTAGTTGTATGTTGATAGAGGCAATGAACACGAGTAGGACATATGAAAATAGGCTATTTAGTTCTTCACGGAACTACTTGTTCATTATGAAACAGTTTCTCCCACCAATCAGTTCTCAAGAAACAGTAGTGTGACCAATTAGGTAAGGATAGCATCGTATCTGCGCTGAGTTCCACGGCCTCCTAATTTGAATTTTACTGCGTGACTGGTGTCGTAGTGGAGTAATCGAGGAAGCCATGGTCAAATACAAGGTATTCTCTGCGCTCTGTTCAGTACATAAAACTGACGAAATCTCGACAGATATTTACTGTATGAATATTTATGTCCGAACCTAAAATAGTTATAATTATCGTCGAACATAAACAGTCATATGATGATGATGATGGTGATAATTGTTGTTTTAAGGGGCCTAACATCTAGGTTATCGGCCCCTAAACAGTCATATGCAACTCGCCTATAATGGTAATTAAGACATTCGTATGGAAATTATAAAACTCGCTTCGCTCGTTTTATAAACATACTCGTGTCTTAATTATTGCCATTATAGGCTCGTTGCATAATATACTATTATTCATTTTTATACATCATTCCGAAAATAAGCGTAACTCAACTTAAGCGATGACCTCTCTTTTAAACCTCTTTTCGTATCTCGAGTCTATTAATCAATTAATCGATTCTGTGGTTAGCCGATTAATATATTAATCGATTAATCTCTTTCGATTGATTACTAATTAATCGACTCATCGATTAACCGATCATCCAGCTCTAGTGTCTACTGACCTTCAAGTTTATCGTGCTTGTTTGGTGTGATAATCTGTAAGGTTAGTAAATGGCCAGGTTGGTGTTTGTAACTCGGAAATGGATTAAAGAACTTATCTACAGTAGTTATTTGAACTAAATTGGAGCTGGTGGGACATTGTAAATATTGTACTTAAGCTGTATATTGAGTGGCTTCGGTGGCGTAGTTGGTAGCATGCTGAGCTTCTATGCCCAAGATCGCGGGTTCAAACCCGACCGAAGCCGTCGGATTTTCTAAGAGCGTTAAAAATCCCTCAGTATGCCTTCCTTCGGAGGGGAAGTAAAGCCGGCGGTCCCATGTCATAGATTTATGGCATGTAAAAGAACCTTCCACTAATTGCACCTGTGTGAAGCTAAATTAGGATAAAATGTAAACAACGCTCAGGTTCCTACGTTCGTCGCCAGGAGCCGACTGCGGTGGCGTCTAGTAGTCAAGTTCTGAACTAGTAGTTCTTGACGGTGGCGTTTGGCGGCAAAAGTAGGAACTACTTGAAAAATTCGAAATCTGCAGTCCTTACTTGAATTAAGAAGCAAATAACACACACTAATACAGTCATCACAATTAACACCGGTTATCAGACAGATTCTAAATACACCCAAAGTTCACGGGGCTATATGACCGCGTTGTTGCAGGAACCAACCAACCAACCTAAGCTGTATATTCTCTCAGGATGTGGTATGGGGGAAGAAATAGGGTCGAGACGTATAAAAACCAATGCAGTGAGTTCCTAGGTCACTCGACAGTAATCTGCAACAAGGAAGTTAGTATAGCCCCAAAACTTTCCCTACATCGCTCAGTATTTAGACCGGCCTTGCTTTATGGAAGTGAGAGCTGGATAGATTCAGGGTATCTGATATATGAGTTAGAGGTAACTGATATGAAGGTAGCACGAACAGGGCCGTGGAGAGCGATCACGGGCCTTAGGACAGAGTTTTTCTTCAGCTTGAGAGATTATTTTGGAAGTAGAAAGCTGGTTTTCTTTTAACCCATTGAAAACTCCATGGAATGTAGCAAGTTTATACTGAATATCAGTTTACTTGGTTTTCAGTTATTCAACCACTCATCTTTGTCTCTCATTGATTGTTAATTTACTTCAAGATGTTGATCATCATGCATTTAAAATGCCATTCTCATTGCATCCGACCGTGTTCGATCACCACAAGAATTAGGCATACAGTACAGTAGGGTACTCATTTCAGAAATGCATCAAGTAAATAGTTCGAATCTTTCAGAGATTGAAATAGAACCTTTCCGCCCTATATGAACTTTCGTGCTTTATAAATTAAGTTGATAATTCTGGCAACTGTGCCCTTTCCCCGGAAGAGAAGCGGAAAACACATTGGATATTTATAAAATTCTTTATATATTCTCTTTGTAATGATTCGGTTACCTTTCACTGGTTCATTTACACCGAATAATGTCATACAAGATCATTTCAAAATGGAAGAGAGGCTGTCCAATCGTAGACCCTTTACAGCCCCGGGCCCTGGGTCTAGAGCCCCGCTTTCCCCTCCCTCGCATCAGGCCTGATCACTAATGATTGCTGGGACAAATAGATGGGAGCAATGGCAGGAAGGTGCTCGTAATGAAGAGATAAAGGCTAAAACGCTATATGAAGCTGTTCGTATGACGACTCAGTTGGTGGGGTCATGTTAAGAGAATGGGGGAGGAGAAATTACCTAAGAGGTTAATGAGTTCAGATGAAGAAGGTAAGAGAAGCAGAAGTGGACCCAGGAGGCGATGGTCAGATTCAGTGATGAACGGTCTCAAAGTGAGAGGTGTAGAAGCAGAGGAGGCTGCAGTGCTAACTGTAAATAGGGCACTACTAGAAATTGTACGGAACTTGTAGCTCACCCTAAGGGTGTCCGCTGGAAGCAGCTACAGACTCAGGCGAGCCGAACATGTCCTCGGGCACTCCCGGCACTAAAAGCCATACGATAAATAAATAAATAAATAAATAAATAAATAAATGGAGGTGACTTGTTCGCAAACAGACTGCAAGCTGAAAGGCAAATCAGTCTTAAATGAAAATGTATGTACGTATGTATGTAATGTTGTTATATCTCTTCGTGTGAGAGTGCTCGCTGTATAATAAGATATATTTTACCTTCATCGTCAAAATAAATTATAGATCTGCAACGAACTCATCCATTTTCCGTGGATATTATATATTTATTGTGGTGTCCTCCCATGAGTTCCGATTCCCACCAGTTCCAAATTCTTTAGCGGATTAGCTGTCTGCCAACTACACTACCTGCGCGAGTCCCATCAGTTCCGAACACTACCTGAGAGAGATCCAGCTTAGATGTCTACAGGAAAATTGTATTAATTTGTTTATTACTGAAACAAATAAGGTCCATTGTTGGCGCCAGCCGGGAGTGTGTGCCCTCTTTAATGAATTGGCTCCTCATGCACAAGGGGCGGACGCCATGGACCGGTAGCTCCCATCAGCAGCTTTCGCCTTGTCAGTATCTGTATCAGCATGTGCCTTCGTCAAAATAATCAGTTTTGAGTTATATTTACAAAGTTCTTAAAATAGTATCAGCATGTCGCTTCGTCTTTGAACTGGTTTTTTTAAATCTTATTACAAGTCACTTAGTAATCACCACGTAGATTCGTCAAATTGATCTATTACCTGACTTATTCTTCTGTTTATACTCGAATCAGTATGTACAGCAAAAGAAGCATTTCTTAAAAAATACTGTTAAATCACCGGTCTCTTCAAACTGTTGAGTTGCTCTTTGGATTCTGTCATTCATTGCAACATATTTTCTTTTCCTTTTCGTAGCTTGCAAATTCAACTATGCCCGCATATTTTTTTCGTCTGAATTTTGAGACTCCTTCTTCAAACACAACACCAAGTCTCTTACACGAGGATGTGGTTTTCCGAATTTCAAGTTCAGCTTATGGTTCCAACCTTCTACAGAGTTATTCGTTCTATGCCTCTTCCCATGGCAATTCCACATTTCAATCGGAATATGCACGTTTTCAAGCCATTGCTCGACAAAGTAATCAAATAACTGGATTAACTTTTCATTGTCCATTGCCATTAACTCTTCTAGGTCGCGTCGTACTATTATTAGCCGGTAAAACCTTAGAACTGACAGCTGGGTTTTCCAGAGACTTTCGGAACTAGTGGGACTCAATAGCTTATTTACTCAGGCGTGAATATGCGTTCGGAACTCATGGGATGTTTTTCCTAAGAAATTTGTTTTCGGAACTCATGGGAATGGAACTCGTGGGAGTGTTTATTTTATATAGGGAGTGTTTTCCTTTCCCGACTGTGTGTGATGATTTAGTCCGGATTATCGCTCGTCCGTATGCAACAGAAACGGGTCCGTAGGTCCAGATAACTTAGGAATGCGCTGAGTAAGTGAAGGAGGCAGTGACCGACTTGATGTTCTTGGAATGCGCGGTACATGGTTCATGGGAAGTCACCCCAGCTTCCTAAGTAACGAAAGTCTCTTACTTCCTTTAGCTTTTCATCTGCCAATTTGATGTCAATAGGGGTTTCTGATTTATTTCGGCTGCATTGCATTATTTTTGTTTTACATTTTGTAATTTTCATCATGAATTCTCTCCTCAATAAGGAGTCCATACCATTCAAAAACGCATTCTGAATTCTCTGGTGAGTCAGCTAAGGTGACAATGTCATCGGAAAATCTCACAGTTGAATCTTGGCACCTACTTTAAATTTTTCTCTAATGGTTTGGCGTAACTACTGTATTTAAATACCAAATAGTATAAATAAATTTATTTTCCATCAAAAGCCAATAAATGGAAAACGTTAAGTTAATTATACTATTAGTTTCGACCGCGTTGTGTTCTTCATCAGCTAGGTGCTTACATGAGATTATAATAACCATGTTAAATAAAAATTGCGAGCAAATACGAGGGGCATATGATATTGTTTTACGCTCTATTTTTCTCTACCCAAATGAAGTCGGCTACATTGCACTTCAGTTGTTACGTCCACCTTCTCAACATAATCGCCTTGTAATCATGCACTTTGCCATCAATGCGTCCGTCTCTCCTGACCTTCCTAAAACCATTCTTTCGGATTGATGCGTGGAAAAGGTGTACCTTAATGGATGTGGTACATCTTAGGGGATTTCGATAGAATGAGGTTTCAGGCACAAGAGGTGATAACGAAGGACAGTGCGGGAAGAGACCAAAATGTTAAAACTTAGATTTTAATGATATTTATTTATTATAAAGCAAATATTGCAAGGAATGGATACTTTCAAAGAAATTGCCTTAAAATGACAATAAGAAACAGTAACAATTAAAAATTACTCATTTCTCCAGGAAACGTAAATTGCTTGCAAGCTGTAGCTCCCTATAAAGGATTAAATACAAAATTACTGAATAAAAAGAGCATAATAAAATAACCTACAATAATAATTTAAATTCATCCCAGAGTAGAATTAAAACAAAGTACTCTTATTACGGAAAGAATCCGGGCAGAGTGTATGAAGTGAAAGGGTTACCACCTCTTCTGATGTGTGATACAGGAAGTATCAGATCTCCTTAAACATCTTCCGAAGGTAGGCCGGCTGCCGGAGGACATCAGTAGCTGGCGGTAATTTAGTGCGCCCGCTCGGGGCTTGTGCGAGGTCAGTCAGGCATACTCCAGGGTTCCGGGTTCGGAACTAGAGTTGATGATGGTAGATTCTCCTTATAAAAAGCGACCAGCATAGAGAGTCTCTTGGTAGTAACTCCCTCGGCTGGTGAAGTTATGTCCTTATAATCAAGACTTGCAGAGTAGATCCGTGTTGAAGATTTGGCCGAAGTGAAGGCCGATGAGTTTAGACTGCCCGGGCAGGCAGCCAGGTCCAGAAGAGAGATTTTGACGGCGGAGAAGGGCCTCCGGCTGCAAGAGGTACCCCGAGAGGGCAATAACCCCAGCAGGTACGTAGCGAGCAGTGGTGATCAGTGGAGAAGAGTGGACACTGTAGGCCGGTAGACCCAAGGTTATATAGCGGTAGTGACGTCAGCGCGCCGAACCTTCCAGTATGAAGGAGGGGTGAAAGAGCAGCCAATCAAAGCACAGCCCCATGCACATTGCGAGCGTTACCGCTGGGGAGAGCTCAGTACCTCGTGAGAAAATGTGACGGTATGGTGCGTCTAGAAAGACACTACAGAAAAAAGGTGAGTTGACATGAATATTACAGAAAAGCAATTAAACTGAAACACCAATACTAAACAAATCAGAACACCGCGTTCAGACTGCAATTAACGAAAATAAAAATAATGGGGCAGAAAATTGAACGTGTGTTTCACACCGTAAGGGAAACATAGCCAGCAAAAAACATTCGCAGAAGCGAACATGCTGGGAGGGGCGAGAAAAAATTGCAGTAAGAAAGCGCAGAAGTTAGGCTTCGCGTGGCAAAGGAGCAATCATGGTGATTGGCCTAAGAAAATGACCAGCAGAAGTCTGCAGTTTTACCACGCGAACCCTACCATCTCTGCCAGGAAAGCACTCAACAACCCTACCCAAATTCCAAACAAGAGGAGGACTAGGGTCTTTCAAAAGCACCAAGTCCCCCACCTGAAGGTTTGAGCAGGAAACAAGCCATTTACCACGCTGCTGAAGCAAACTGAGGTATTCCAACCTCCAGCGGCGCCAAAAATTATTGCGCAAACTTTCAATTTTGCGCCAAGAAATGGCTAAAGAAGATTGAGAATTAGAATATAACAAAGGTGGAGAGGCAGTCAACGGACCACCGATAAGAAAATGGCCTGGCGTTAATGGTAGAAGATCTGAAGGATCATTAGATAAGGGTGATAAAGGACGAGAATTAATTATGCCCTCAATAAAAATAATTAAGGAATTAAACTCTTCATGAGAAAGGGGGGGGGTGGCCACAAACACGTCTAAGGTGCTTCTTGGTGAGTTTCACACAAGACTCCCACCGCCCACCTTGATGAGGTGCATAAGGGAGGATGAAGTGCCACTTGAAATTTCTCTGGTGAGCATAATCAGTAATCCTTTCCAGCGCTGAATTTTGAGTAAGAGCTCTCTTAATTCGCTCAGAAGCTCCGATAAAATTTTTAGCATTGTCTGAGAATACTTCTGAAGGAAGACCTCGGCGGGCAGAAAATCTGGCAAAAGCTGCCAAAAAATAAGCAGTAGAGGCGTTGGTAACTAGTTCTAAGTGAACTGCTCCGGTGACCATACATACAAACAGCGAAATATAGAGTTTTCCAAAAATACATTTTTTGGCCTCAGGAGAATTTCTTCTGTAAACAAAAGGCCCGGAATAATCCACCCCCGTAAAGGCAAAGGGTCTAGCAGGCGCAGATCTAAAGTTGGGAAGATCACCCATGAGCTGAGTGGTAATTTTAGGGTTGGATTTAAAACATGGAATGCACTTCCGGATAACAGAGGTAACTTCATGGACTCCGTTCATGGGCCAATACCTTTCACGAATGACAGAAAGTAATGTACGAGTTCCAGCATGAAGATGCTGGTAATGATACTGACGAATGATTAGGGAAGTGACATGATGCTTTGAAGGAAGAATAATTGGGTGTTTTTTTTCTCGGAAAGATCAGCCAAAGATAAACGTCCTCCTACTCTTAGTAAACCATCAGTATCCAAAAAAGGGGCGAGTGAGGAAAGCCTACTCGATTTCTTAAGGGATTGACCTTGGGACAACACCTGGCATTCTTCAGAGAATATTTCTTGTTGAGTAAGCCATAAGATTTTTGTAGTGGCTAAACCTAATTCAGAAAGGGTTAAATATGGCTTAGAAAAAAGGGGTTGTTCTACCACAAAATATTTCCATCGAAGGAGATAAGCCATAACCCTCACCAATTTATGGAAAGAGGAATATCGCTGCAAGAGAAGGGGAGAGTCAGAAACGAGAAGAGAAGATCCAGTAATCTTACCAGCATCCGGTAAGTCTGATAACTCCGGAAGAGGAAAATTTGGCCAAGCGGAAGGTTCTTGCAGAAGCCAAGGGGGACCGTGCCAGTATAATGTCAGGTTAGCCAACATAAGAGGGGAACATCCCCGAGAAATGACATCTGCAGGGTTCTCCTTGCCAGATACATGATGCCATTGTTCAAAGTTAGACAATTGTTGAATTTTGGACACTCTATTAGCTACAAACACCTGCCAATGCGAGGGAGGTTTGGCAATCCATGCCAACGTGATGGCTGAGTCACTCCAAAAGTAAGTTTTAATAAATCGGATTTTCAAAGATTGGCGAATTTTGACCGATAATTCAACCGCCAGAAGAGCAGCACAAAGTTCCAGTCGTGGCAAGGATAAAGATTTAAGAGGGGCCACCTTTGACTTAGCGCAAATTAAATTGGAAAAGAAATATGACTGGACAAAATTACGGCAAACAATATACGCACAACACCCATAAGCTTTCAATGAGCTATCGGCAAAGATGTGAAGTTCATATCCTCCACAGGAGGGAAAGGGAATAATCACTCGCGGGATAATAACATTGGAGAGATCTTCCAAACTATTTCTATAAGAAATCCAATTTTTTTGCAACTCTGAAGGAACTGGTTCATCCCAACCAGTTTTCAAGGACCAAAGGTCCTGCATGAAAAGCTTTGCTGTGACAATAATTGGCGCCAAAAATTGGAGAGGATCAAATATCTTTGCAATCTCAGACAAAATTTGCCGCTTAGTTTGCGGTTTGATGTCACTGAGATTAATTTTGAAAAAGAAAAAATCCTTTTGAGGACTCCAATAGATGCCTAGAGTTTTGATAGAATTACTTTCTTGAAGAAGCTCTACTGAGTCGTTATAGACTGAAGTTAATGGAAATTTAGAAAGAAATTCTTCCGAATTAGAGTTCCACTTGCACAAGGAAAATCCGCCTCCCAAAAGCAAAGCTGTCAAATCTTTAGAGACCTGCAGTGCTTCAGATACTGACTCAAATGAATGAAGAAAATCGTCAACGTAAAATGATGATTTTAACACTTCAGAAGCCTTAGGAGAATATAACGGGCCATCCTGTTCAGCAAGTAATTTCAACGTACGTATGGCTAAAAAAGCAGAGGGCTTTAGTCCATAGGTTAATGTTTTTAGCCGAAAAATCTTGACAGGTTTAGTAGGCTCGTCGCGCCAAAGAATTCTCTGAAGGTCGCGCTGTTGTTGATCGACCAAAATCTGCCTATACATCTGCTTGATATCAGATATCACTGCGATAGGGAACAAGCGAAAATTCATCAAAACAGAAGAAATGTCAGATTGAATTGGAGGGCCTGATAATAATGTGTCATTCAGAGAAGTTCCATTGGCATCCAATGCAGAGCCATTAAAGACCACTCTTATGTTTTCCTTTAAAATCTCATTCTTCCAAACTGGATGATGATTGAGGTAAATGACTTCAGATGGGGTATAAGAAGCATCATCTTTCTTGGTAACAACCTCCATGTGATCAAGTGCCTCATATTCCTCCATAAATGTGGAGTATTGAGTTTTAACAACAGGGTCACGTTTAAATTTGCTTTCCACAGCATAGAGTGCTCTAAGAGCCCTAGGGTGTGTTTCAAATAAAAGAGGTGGATTATCCACTCGGGGCATTGTTACGACAAATCTACCCTCTGAATTGCGTTTGGTCGTTTCGCGAAACAGTTTTTCACACATTTCATTTTCAACCGAGGAAGGTGAAACTGAATCTATAGTTTCGATTTTCCAAAATCTTTCTAAGTTGTAATCGAGACTTGTATTAACAAAATGACATTGAGAGAAATTTTGAAATGACTTACGAGGGACTTGACCCGTTACTAACCAACCTAGCTTGGTATGATGAGCAAACACTCCTGGTGATATTTTAACCTTAGAGCTAAGGAGAGATTGCCAAAATACTTGGGCACTGAGAAGTATGTCTACCGGAGCGCTCGTATTAAATGTTGGATCTGCCAACTGAATGTTATGAGGAAATTGCCAATTTCTAATTTCAAAAGAATTACTAGGGGTATTACTGCCAATAGTATCAATGGCAAGACAATTCAACTGAAATGTTGTGTTACAATTCACAGCATCTTTGATGTGAACACGAACAAAATGCAAAGATTTAACATTGCTATTGTTAATACCGGTAACCTGAATTAATGTAGGTTGCTTGGGAAGACCAAGTTTCTTAATGAGACGCTCACTTATGAAGTCATGGGTGGCGGCATTATCCAATAAGGCACGTGCTTCAAGCCATCTACCAGAGGAATCTTGAACTTTTAATAACACGGTTGATAGTAGCACCTGGGAACTACGAATTGAGCTAGAGCTCTGAGTATAAGATTGCGCATTGGCTCCTGGGGATGTATCTTTAGAACATCCAGGGGAAGGAGCCTGACGTGGCTTTTCAAACCTATGAAGCAAGGTATGATGTTGAGCCTTGCAATGGGAGCAAGTATTTTTTGATAAGCAATCAGGCACCATATGCCTAGTTGACAGACAGTTGTAGCAATATCTTTTTTGAGCTATTAATTTGCGTCTTTCGTCGGTAGAAAGGGCTTTAAAGGCAACGCAGGAATATAACCTGTGAGGTGCTTTACAGAGAATACAATCTGTTGAATTATGTTGAACAGTAAAGACAGCAGATTTTTTTATTTTAGCACCGACTGGCTTCACAACATTAGATTTGTTATCTGCACTTCCTGACATATGACAGGCTACAGCTGACAAAACCTGACATCTATTATTTATAAACGTAAGCAACGAATCATAGGTATATGAAGTGTCATTTGTTAGTTCCCTCTCCCATGCCTTTAAGGTTGATGAATAAAATTTAGAAGTAACCAAGTGAATTAAGAATAGATCCCAATGCTCGACCGGTTGATTCAACCGTGCCAATGCTCTGACATGTAGTTGGACCATGTCACTTAAGGCTCGCAGTGTTGACAAGCTGTCACCTCGCAAGGTGGGCAGGCTAAATAAGGCTTGAATATGCCTTTGTAAACATAATTTTTCATTGCCATAACGGCCTTTAAGAAGCTCTATAGCAATGTTATAGTTTTCTCCTGTTAAGGGGAGTTCTCTTATAAGTTGAAGGGGTGGTCCCTGCAAAATGGATTTTAAGTAATGAAATTTCTGAATTTCTGGAAGTGTGGCATTATCATGTACTAATGAACTGAACAATTCAAAGAATGATTGCCACATCTCTTCCTTTCCTGAAAAATGCGGAATTTCAATTTTAGGTAGCAATGGTTTGATACCATTCCCATGGTCGCTAATTCTTCCTTGAGTTTCCTCTACCTTCAACGCCAGGGTCAAAGTTCTAACTAATGCCACAGCCTGAGCGTGTGTATCAAAGTAATTACTCTCTACTTCTTCCCTATCTGATTGATGTTCTGGATTTTTGATTTCAATTTCAAGTTGCACGAGATCATATTTCTCGTACGCCTGTTCAAAAGCTTTTAAACGCTGAGATATAATATCAAGGTTTTGTTCCTCTTTCGGTAGAGTAGCTAAATATTTTTGAAAACGGGTGAGTTGACCTTTGTAGGCCGCCCGAGAGTTTAACAGTTTATCATCTATTATTGCTGGCATGGCTGGAAAGTTGGAACAACTCACTCACCAAAGCTGCTTGTGGCACCAGACAGACCTGCTCTCCGGAAAGAAACCAGTTGTGTAATATGCTGGGATTGTTTCTGCCTTCCCGCAGATCTCCCGCGCTAGCCACGATATACTGAAATGTATAAGACAAATATTAGATTGCACCAGTTTTTTTTTTAGAATATAATTTGTGGTCTCAGAATGAAGGTTCTGGGTTCGATCCCGGGTTTCGGCACCATGGAAAAGGTGTACCTTAATGGATGTGGTACATCTTAGGGGATTTCGATAGAATGAGGTTTCAGGCACAAGAGGTGATAACGAAGGACAGTGCGGGAAGAGACCAAAATGTTAAAACTTAGATTTTAATGATATTTATTTATTATAAAGCAAATATTGCAAGGAATGGATACTTTCAAAGAAATTGCCTTAAAATGACAATAAGAAACAGTAACAATTAAAAATTACTCGTTTCTCCAGGAAACGTAAATTGCTTGCAAGTTGTAGCTCCCTATAAAGGATTAAATACAAAATTACTGAATAAAAAGAGCATAATAAAATAACCTACAATAATAATTTAAATTCATCCCACAGTAGAATTAAAACAAAGTACTCTTATTACGGAAAGAATCCGGGCAGAGTGTATGAAGTGAAAGGGTTACCACCTCTTCTGATGTGTGATACAGGAAGTATCAGATCTCCTTAAACATCTTCCGAAGGTAGGCCGGCTGCCGGAGGACATCAGTAGCTGGCGGTAATTTAGTGCGCCCGCTCGGGGCTTGTGCGAGGTCAGTCAGGCATACTCCAGGGTTCCGGGTTCGGAACTAGAGTTGATGATGGTAGATTCTCCTTATAAAAAGCGACCAGCATAGAGAGTCTCTTGGTAGTAACTCCCTCGGCTGGTGAAGTTATGTCCTTATAATCAAGACTTGCAGAGTAGATCCGTGTTGAAGATTTGGCCGAAGTGAAGGCCGATGAGTTTAGACTGTCCGGGCAGGCAGCCAGGTCCAGAAGAGAGATTTTGACGGCGGAGAAGGGCCTCCGGCTGCAAGAGGTACCCCGAGAGGGCAATAACCCCAGCAGGTACGTAGCGAGCAGTGGTGATCAGTGGAGAAGAGTGGACACTGTAGGCCGGTAGACCCAAGGTTATATAGCGGTAGTGACGTCAGCGCGCCGAACCTTCCAGTATGAAGGAGGGGTGAAAGAGCAGCCAATCAAAGCACAGCCCCATGCACATTGCGAGCGTTACCGCTGGGGAGAGCTCAGTACCTCGTGAGAAAATGTGACGGTATGGTGCGTCTAGAAAGACACTACAGAAAAAAGGTGAGTTGACATGAATATTACAGAAAAGCAATTAAACTGAAACACCAATACTAAACAAATCAGAACACCGCGTTCAGACTGCAATTAACGAAAATAAAAATAATGGGGCAGAAAATTGAACGTGTGTTTCACACCGTAAGGGAAACATAGCCAGCAAAAAACATTCGCAGAAGCGAACAATGCGTAACCATGCCTTGACAGCGTGAATCCCATTTGATCAATGGCAGCGGTGGTCTCTCGGCTAGTGTGGGGGCGGGCATTGTCATGTTTCAGAAGCACACCTTTAGCCTATTGGCACGACATACTGGCTTAAGGGTTGCCACATATGCTGCACTGTTAATCGTGGCCCCCAATTCCAGCCAGTCAATGAGGATGATTCCCTTTGTGTCCCAGAACACTGTCGCCATTCGCTTGCCAGCTGATGGCACTGTTTGACATTTCTTTGTCGGTGGACTGCCCCTATGCTTCCATTGCATCGATTGTTGTTTCGTTTGCGGCTGATGGTAATGGAGCCATATGTCATCACCAGTCACAAGCCTAGGCATGAAGTCGGCTGGATCTTGTCTGGAGAGACTGACACATCGATGGCAAAAGTGCATAAAGTTACAAGGAGATTATGTTGAGAAGGTGGGCGTAACAACTCATGTGTAATGTAGGTTACTTCATTTGGGTAGAAAGAAAGAAAGTGTAAAACAATATAGTTCACCCTTCGTAATCATTAATAAGTAATTTGTGACGCTGTGTGTTGCGTAGATAAGTCTAATTTTGTGGGAAGTGTAATGTTCAAATAAGAAACTGGACAAACTTTACACAAATTTACTTATTCTATCAAAGATAGGACATGCCCCCTTCCATCCTAAATCAAAGACATATCTTCTAAAAGCTAATACGATTCACAAGAAAACACTTCCCTGAATCCATATTGCAAGATTTAATTATGTTGACAACAGTATTTCTTATATAACGATCGATGCAGTCTCTTTTTGTATTTTTATGCTGATATAAATACTCGTATCATTCTGGAGAGAAATGTTTGACGAGCTTCCACCTTCATCCTGCTCCGTACAGGATTATTTGAATGACTCTGAATACCCCTGTATTTATTACACAAATGAGGTGCCAGTTTCAAGTAGAGAGTTAATATATTTATCTCCTACTCCTTGGTCTCACTCACTCTCACGCATCGTTCAATTCGCTTCCATTACCAATCGAAAAAAGAGAGAATGTTGATATTAATATTCGACGTTAACACGAAAATGCTGCACTGATGCGATAAGTTGTTTTTGTCATAAAAGTCAATTTAAAAAGAAGTTTCCGTAGGCAGTGAGTTGGGATCAATTCGTTCAGTTTTACTCATGCTGTGCTCTCCTTTGCTCATGAATGTTACCAGTGGCACAACCGGTCTTCCTGATGTAGTGCGCGCCTTTCCACATGAATTCTACCAGTAGCACAACCAGTCTTCCTGATGTTGTGCGCGCCTTTCCTCATGAATGGTACCAGTAACACAACCGGTATTCACATAGAGAGCTGTTGCAATCATTCAGAGATTCTTCATGAGTTTGGGATTTGATAATTCCTGGATATCTTGATGTGAATTCACGGCTCTCATTCCAGTGACTTTGGGTTGCGCTCTCTTGAATTTTCAGTAACAATTTTTTTTTTAACACAAAATTATTTTTGTTGCTATAAACCGTACTTTATTTTGCCTATTTTTAGAAGATGATAACACTATCATTACTAAGGTATTTTTTCCTGAGCTTGTTTTGACAGTACATTGAAAAATACGTGGCAAATAAGGGCCCCTGGCTTTGTTTAAAGCATTTTTATTTAGCCTATAAATGCATATTTTGGCTATTTTTTATGGATTTTGGACATATTTAACTCATTTCAATTATATAAAGTCATGTTTGGTTATATTTTGAGCAATTGTGTTTAAATTTGACGGGTCGCGTTACAGCCCCGTTACAGGTGCCAGCCGCCATTTCTATAGGAATAGGTAACGTGACTAGGAGACATGAGTTGATCATTCTATCGCTAGAGGGTGTTATTGCTTCTTTTCAGCAGTGCCAACATAATTGCGTTTGTCACAGGTTTTCCGCTTAGTTGGAAACATGGAGTTGCGGTCATTGCAATGGTGAACGTGGAATAAAGCTTTACATACAAACTCAAACCTAACTTGGGGCTTACGCCCCAGACCCCCTTGCTTACAAGCAGTAATTTCCGTCCAGACAGTCATCTAACCGGGGCAGATGACCTCGTAGCTCCGCCCCTTAAAACCTCAATACCTAACTAACAAACTAGTCATCTAACCTGGTGGTTTCGTCCAGACAGTCGTCTAACTTGGTTACGGGGAGTGAGGTGAAGTTAAGTTAGCAGCATTGCCTGATACAAGCCTTATCCAACATGGCGACCTGTTTTTGTTCGTCAGTTTATAACTGCAACTTTAAAATGTTCCTTATTAAAGTGTGGATACAGAGTTTCCTAAAAGCAGTTAGCCTCAATAACATGGCACAAAGTACAAACAAGTTTCAGAGTGATGCTAACAAAGTGGATAATCATTGCAATGTACGAGTACTTCCCGAAAGCTCTCTTCCCCATGGGGATTCTGAGAGTCATGCAATATCAGTACTTATAATAACACGATATCATAGGACCTGATTGTGTGAGCTTATTAACCCACGCTGGAATAGACTTACTGAACAGTGGCGTGAAGCATCGACTGTAAAAATGGGGTCATTTTTAATTCCACCCAACTCAGCGATATATTTGAACTTAATTGGATACGATTGTGAGATGGAACCATTTGACACCGAGATGGAGCATTAAGCGCTGAAGAGGCAGGATGGCCGAGTGGAGTGATGGTCCCCCAGTCGACCGGATAGAAGATTGCCATCCCAGATCCGAAATAATGGAACGAGGCGACGACGATCTTTGGAATCTCCGCCGATCTGTGGAAGTGAAGATCTACGCAATAATGGGATACCTCAGGGCACTGGAGATGGAGGCCCTGATCCAAGCAGGTCCCATATTACACCAGAGGCGGCCCGTGCTATTGGACTCAAGGACGCCGCCCCTCCACTAGTAGTAGGTAATCTGTGCCTCCACTGCCTCCTGCAATCGCAATGTTCTTTCTGCTTGCCGCTAGGGAGCACTCAATGATTTGCCATCGCAACCAAGTTCCTCTTCTCGCCGGAAGATGGCTCCTGAACTCGTTTGGACTCAGTAGAAATCGCCCGCTTGATAATTTACGTTGCTATGTCAACGAATTCCTCCATGTATCCCCTCTCCCCGCTACGTCAGGCAGGAAGTGGACTCAGTGTGCTTGAGTCTCAGCCGAGCCACTGCCATCGTAATGTACAGGCCATCATGCAGCGACTCTTAACGATTGATCAGCTGATCGGTAGGGGGTAGAGATGGCGACCATTTTGCTTTGTGCTGAGTTGTTTATATCTTTTATGAATGAGTATCCGCGTGAAAAGTGATACTTGAGAACGCTTCTATTTACGTCATCTAGAATGAGGATTATTTATTTTCTGAAACAAATGTTCATTTTGTAGGTAGGTTATTGTATCTACGCAAATTTTGCGTTGCATGTTTGTCATCACACAGAAGGTTATGTTTTAGTTAGGACCTCTATATCACTTATTATTTCGACTCATACAAGGTTTTTTGGATGGTAATAAAATGTTGTTAGTTCAGGAAAACCTCCTTCCCAGTTCGCTTATGTCAAAAGTTTGTTAATAGCAACGGTACCGGTATTATGAAAGAAATGATAATGTGGCTTGCTTCTCCTTCCCCACCACGACAATTTAAGAAAGCAATGCATACACAACATTCCTATAAATTATTGGTAGGTACATTACGGGGAATACAAGAGTGTGTGTTGACATTTCCCTGAAAGTAAGATACCATTCTTCGGGAGAGAAGAGCTAATCGCCATAGTTGTTAGTTAATATGGTTTCAATTATTGTTAGAAGTTCCCAAACTTCAGCTTATGCTAGGACTGGAAACATTTCTAATATGATAATGCTGAGGTTAAGTTACCGTATGTAAATCAGAGAAGCGATATCCAGTATTCAGTATCTACTGAAGTCAGTCCAAGTTACATTATTTGTGAGAATGGTCTCTCGATCAAGCTCAAGTGAATATGGTAATGTTTTCGTGGCAGCATTTGTGTAGGCTACTGTATTGACATTAATGGGATTGTTAGCACCTGGTGTATGTACTGTAGGTTATTGATACCTGATTTCAAAATTACAACCCATTGTAAATTCCTGATGCAAGAAACAAGTTCGATTGAGTCATAGAAAATAAGTTCGTTTGGGATAGGCCTGATTAAGTCACCTTGAGGGTGGCCTGTGCATTGATTACAGTTAGAGATAGGTAACATTGTGCTTTGTCATCCATGAGCAGTTTAGAACGTGATCTATTGAATAGCCAAGAGTGTTGAGGGGTTTTCTCAGGCATCTAACATAAACCTTTTCAAAGCGGTGAACAACGAGAAAATGGCCAAGAATATATCTTATTATCGACGTAAAAATACTGCAATTTAGCCCTGTTAGTGTGTTTCAACGTCCTAGTAAATGTACCGGCAATGTACCATTTTGTTCACATCGGCCGGATTCGAACACGCGGAGCGATAATTAGGCGTATGTAGTGGTAACGGATGGAAGTACCAATCAGCCCTAAATAGCATTGCTATTTTTCTACGTCTTAAAGCGGGCGCGTAATTTATATTAGGTTTGAAGAGACTGCGTGTGAAGGGAACTATCTGACTGCTGCTGGGACTATAACGACCCTAGGCGTGACGTCACAGTAGGAGCCTTATGGCCTGTACATTACGATGGCAGTGGCCGAGCTAACGACAGGCAGGGAGTGAGTGCATGGATTGTATTGGTGCCAACATGAAAGTGCGGGAACTTAAAGAAACTGTGTTTAGCTCATTGAGCTTACCTGAAAAGTTGACTTAAAGAACAGTGGTCGTCCAGTGCCAGTATTGAATATAACGCAAGTTCAAGCTGAGTGTAGGGCCCGTGGCGCGTTTACACGTAAATTTGATGCGTCCGTATATGATAAATGTTTTTGGTTGTGTGGGTGTGAGGACAGCAACGCCTTCTTCTGCTTTGTGTGTTTACTGTATGGAGGTGATGACAATTGGACAAAAGAAGGAGTACATGATTTGAAGCACCTACATGTGAAAATAAAGAAACATGAGAAATCAACTAGACATCAGAATAATACTGTCAGTTTCCAACTTCTCGGCAGATGTAACATTGCCGAAAGTTTAAGTAGTGCGCATATGGAGGCTGTTCGTGCTCATAATGAATTGGTTACAAAAAATAGGGAGGTTCTGTCAAAAATAATTGATATTCTGAAATTGTGTGGTGCGTGTAATCTGCCTCTTCGTGGCCACGACGAATCGGCTTCCTCGCATAATAATGTTGTATTTTTGGAGTTAATAGAATACAGCAAGAATCTTGATCCACTGTTACGTACACATTTTGAAAATGCAAAAGTTTTTAAGGGTACTTCAAAAACAATTCAAAACGAGCTCCTGGAATGTATGTTTCAAGTTTGTAGAAATTTCATAACAAACGAAATCAGGCAGTCGTCATTCTTAGCCTGTATGGTTGATGATACTACAGATGTATCGACTCGGACCCAGACAGTGATTGTGTTTCGATACGAATTGAACGGAACGGTACACGAGCGTTTCTGGGGATTTTTCAATGCAGAAAACCATACTGAAGTAGGTTTATCAAAATGCATTTTACAAGAATTGCAACTTTTATTACAAGACCATCCCGAAAAATTGATTACACAAACATATGATGGCGCTGCAGTATTTCGAGGACATTTAGGTGGTGTCAATGTCATAGTAAAAATGTCTATAAAAGTGCGCATTATATTTACTGCTATGCACATCAGTTGAACAGGCTCCTGGAAAAGGCGTCATCGAGGGTTTCCAGTGTAAAAGTTTTTTTTGTTAATCTCAAAGGCATGCCAGTTTTCTTCTCGAATTCTCCAGAAAGAACAGCCGCACTCGATGACGTATGCAGCGTAAGAATGCCAAGAGTGTGCGAGACCAGGTGGAATTTTCGTTCGAGTTTGGTAAGGACAATTTTTGAGAATAAAGACTCAATTCTGCAGTGCTTTGAAAACATTCAATCTGAGGTGTCAAAACCTCATACCGCTGAAACAGTGGCACAAGCTGCTGGATAAGTGGCTGAATGATGATACCTTCTTATTCTGGTTGAATTTCGTCAATAAAGTGATGCCTCAAGTGGACATTTTATATGCTCAGTTGCAAAATGTCAAAACAGACGTTGCAAAAATACAACATGCACTGCATTGTTTTGAGTCTACATTGCAGAATATCAGACACAGTTTGCCGAGTTCAATCCAGACAACACAAGAGCCATTATCAAAAAAGCGATGTGGAAGCTCCGCACAAGATTTAAATGCCGCCGCAAGAGAAATATGTGATTACATGCTCGCCGAGGTGAAAGATAGATCTGAGTTCAGAAATCATCTTTCAGGAGCCAAATTGTTCCTGCTTGAAAACTATTAAGACTACCGGAAACGGCTGCCTGTTGAAGATGTAAACCGTTTTTGTTATGCTTTTCCTGTAATTGACAGAGATGATTTCGTACACGAATTGGGTGTTTTCTACTCACGGCCAGAGTTCTCTCCAAATGGCAACATAACCGGGTGTTTAAAAACTCTTGATTTCCTTATTTCATTTGGACTAGATACTACTGCTTTTAAGGAAATAACAAAGGCATTAAAAATATTAGTGACAATGCCAATGACAATGCCAATGACAACATGTGAAACTGAAAGATGTTTTTCGACCCTGAAGTTGATAAAATCATATCTACGTAATTCTATGGGGGAGGACAGATTAACAGCTTTAGGGATGCTGTCAATTGAGAAACAAATGGTGAAAGAAATTCCTAACTTTAACAATAAAGTGATAGAGAAGTTCATTAGTGATACTGACAAGTGCAGAAGAATGGTGTTCCACTACAAATGAGAGCTTTTGTGAGGTAAATAGAATTATATGCTATTGAAATATGCGTATTTAATATGGTTGAGTCCCCCCTCGGTAAAATTCACGAGCCGCTACTGTATTACATATTACTGGGCCAACTTAAGGTATTGTGACTGCCTAACTGAGTTGCCGTCTTGAAAAAGATCCCAAATAGAGCACATGAGTATAATAATTTTCTTATTGATCTACATGAGTATAATATTTTCTTATTGATCTACATGAGTATAATATTGCTTTATTGATCTACGTGAGCATAATATTTTTCACTCTTGTAGAATGCGCTAAGGCACATGAATTTAGGTCTGATTTATCAGTTGTGCTATGCTATGCTATGATGTTGGTTTAACTAATCGGGTGTACTCAATACTCGATGCCTGCAAACAGGTGTTTGCTTTTCTCAATTTCCTATTTGTGGAGCTTTATCTGGTTGAACTTGCCGTTCCGGCAGTCTGATATTATTTTCTTATGAGTGGATAATTTTCTTTTGCACTTAATCGCTTTAGCGAATATGACATTGATATGCTTGACTGAACAATTATGATTAGTTCCATTCCAATGCATAGCTCATCTAGCCAACGAATATGGGGCCCATTTGCCTTCGTGCAGTGGTGTGGTGTTAATCATCTGACCTATCCTAGGGATTTTTCAATTTTAGTCGACGCTGTGGGGTCGCTTGCCACCGTGCAGTGAGTGTGGGGTCAATCCTCTTACCCACGTTAATGACCATTTCATGTAGTCAACGAATGGGGCCCACCTGTATTGAACAGTGGTGTGGGGTTAATCCTCTAGCCCATACTAGTTTCCATATTTTTTGTCATCTTAATGCTGAATGGATTGTAAGAGAACTAAACTATAAGTGTCAGTCATGAGTTGATGATTATTAATACAGTTACAGTAAATGTCATCAGGATCATATTTTGATTCTTGTTCGCGATCCACTAATTTTTGTCTGAGTTCTAATTTATGAGAACAGTAAATTTAAATTAATGGTTGATTAACATATTCAAGGATTTTAGGGACAGTTCACTCCATTTGTTGAAATGTTCTCAGGTGAAAGTAAATCTCATACAATCAGGAATATCATTATAACTGCTGATTATATTAAATGATTGAATATTAGAAATGTATCCAGAATGATACTATCGTCACTTGCTCAATTTATGCTTGGAGCGTTGATTATGTGATCCATATATTTTTGAGAGGCTTTTGGTCACGTTAATTTTGATCACAGCACAGGTGTATAATTATTTTTAGAGGTCAGCTTATGGAACTTTGTGGTGCTCTTATTAAATGCATTGAGTGATAATATTGCCAAGTTTTATGATGTAATGATATTGCCATATTTAGGAAAGGTTGTTACCACATTGAAATTTATTGACTGGAAATGTTATGGTTTGAATCCAGTCTGGCTAATGATTCAGGCAATGCGCTGAATGATTACTGAGAATTATTATGAAGTTGTAATGAAGGTTTAATTGGTATTGGTTTTGATTAAGTGATTAATGGTGTGGTTTGATGGACAAAGGTTCATGTAGTTATTGTCGGATGATGATATCCGAATATACACAGTTTATGGCAAACAATTTATGGCAATAAATATGGGTAATGACTGCAATAGATGAGCATAATCCTCAGGTTAATAATCTAGAGTGGAATCTGGCACCTCTAAAATGTAATAATATTTAAATAAGATCTCTAATGCAATCCTATTTAGCCGTCCAAAATAAATACGAGTGAATTAATCCGCGTTGCATTTATATGACATTTAAAATGGTTTAAGCTGGATATGAATTTCTATCATTTGAGTAATCTGATAATTTGTTGGAGTTGAGAAAATCTCTGATCATGAATAAACAGGATGACTGATATCCCCAGTTGTTTATGAACATAATCTATTTTTACCATAACAGATGAATATTCAAAGTTATGGATGATGATGATGATCGAATATTTCCTTTGAATTCGATCTAGTGAATTTAGAAGTGAATAATAATTTTTTCCCAACGATATATTAATGCAAGTCTGCATATAAATATGTGATGTTTAGTGTTACGTGCAAAGCCCGTCCCAACGTTTTTAAAATGCATCTCCTCTACATATTTGTATTCCCGACCTTTAAAGCGCCCGCATAGATGGCTTGGTTTCGCTAATGAACTCGAGATGGCAGCATCTATCGGCACCTCTAGCCGGGGGTTGTATCTTCTACCGCTAGAGTGTGTGAGTGGTGTCTTCTGGTCTCGTCTAATCAAGACATATTTAAAAAATAGTGTATTCTACGTCATTAAACAAAAGACTGTATATGCATCATGCCGCCAAAATAATTATATAATATGCACATTGTTACTTGATGTGTCAATCTGTGATTGGACAATTACAATTAACATTAATGCACTGCGGCCTATGACTTTGGATCTCCGCCATGTTGTCATCTTCACGTCTGTCGTCGAGAAAGCAAGAAGCTAGTTGGTCGTGAAAGGTGTCGCCGCTGCCCGGGGGCTTGGCCCCCTAGCCTCCACGAAATATGGATATATTCTAAAAAAGGAAATGCCTGTGCTCTTAAGGCTATAATTTCGCCTTTTCGCCTTGAAGATGAAGTGTGACATAATTATCTCAACTTGTTGCAAACAAAAGTGCTTGTAACCAGAACGGCGCATGTGCGGGTAGGCCATGTTGAGGCAAATCTAGTGCCTTAAAATATTATTCAATTTGTGTGTTAATTATTTTGTTATTATTGTGTCTCCACAGAGAAGGATTTAAGGTACGTTGTATAAAATATTTATATTTATATATATTGTTATGGGAGCTCCGATATTGGCCTTATATTAATGTTTTAATACTGTATTTTATTTAGCATTGTAGGCCAAATATTTCTGTTTTATTGTTGTTACCTGATATGTAAATTTTGTTGTTTTCTTTCGTACCTTCCGGAGACACGTTTCAAGTTAATCTTAAATTGTAATTTAATTTTTATTTTGTTTATTTTCTTTATGGGAATCTTCATTGTAATTAGTTGGTTCTTTTCTTTTGGTAATCTTAGGGATTTGCCTTTGTTAATCTGCTTAACGATCCGTAGCATCCTAAATTACCTCGTTGTAATCGTGTTAAGATGTAATTATTTCCTCCTTTCCTTTCTCTCTGGTGACGTTCTATTTTAAAAAGTAATTGTTTGCCGTAATTCGGCTGAACATGCAAGTATCTGTTTGGTGGCCATGTTTGTTTTTTGTTTTGCCCGAGTGCATTGTGGTCGTCTGGTGAGGGTAATTCTCGAGGCGTCGAGCGGGACACTCAACCGTGTTGTGGTGGTAGATTAGTTTTTTTTTTTTTGTTAATCTTGTTGATTTAAATTTGTGTTTTTGTGAGTGTTCCTGAGTATTTCTCCGTCATGAAAGTTGTGGATTTCTAAATTGGTCCTATTTTATTTTATTAATTTAATTTTAAACCTTTCGTTTCCTCGTGGCCTTGATGCCTGCATGTCGAGTCAGTTTTGCGTACCTTAGTGGTTTATCAAGCCCTTTCTCATTTGGTGATTCCTGTCTGCTGACTTTCTTTCTTTTGGGCTTTATTATATTTTTTTTAATTAAATGTTTTCGTTTTTTGCTCAGCAATCTAACATGTAAAGCCTTATCTAGTTTTCTTAGGTAATTGACTTGTTTTGGCCTTAAGCCAATGTCCATCACCAGAGAGGTTGTTTTTTGTGGCAATAATATTTTTTTAATTGGAGGATTTTATTAATTTATATTTTCTTGTCCCCTTTTGGTAATTAAATGTTCTTTTAAAATATTAAGCAGCTGTTGTGACATCATTTCGTCGGTGGCAGTTCTGTGGGTTATCGGACTGTGTCTGTAGACGAGCCTGTGCGTTTTCCTCTTCTCCACCTTCCTTCGCCCTTTAGGTGTTCTTCTGTTGGGACATGTCATCTGGCGGTGATTTTGCAGTTAGCGATGCGGACCCCGGTGTCACATTTAGAATATAGATTGTGTTAACAAGAAGAATTTGTTAAAAATAATTTTTGGTCAGGTCTCAGAAATCACAAGTGATTTTAAAGTGAAGTGCTTCGATGTGATTTTTTGAGTACACAAACGAACTTTTAGTTTTAAGGATTTTGAACATGTGAACGTTAAGACAGGCATGAGATGGTTGGAATTGAAATGAACATTAACATCCTAACTCTTATTATCCATCACTCTCTTAGGCAGGACTTCTACGTTTATTTTCCATTATTTATCTCTTACCAAATTGAATAAATTTTCTTTCTTTGCTTTTAAAATTTCGTAATGGCATCATTTCCCTTTCCTGTGTAAGTTTAAGTCTTCACAGAAGGATGTGGTTTGTTAGGAATCCAGCTTGATGGCGCCCCCTTTTTATTGTTGATTAAGCCCGTAACGACCCAGAGACACTTCGTCTCGTGCTACCCCGAGCTGACTTTAATTGATTTTTTTTGTTTTGTTTCAAACTGGATTTTCGACACATTCCTGTTTTTTTTATGTGTGTGTACCGTACCGGATGATGTGTGACGTTTGTTCAGCCGGGTCGTCGCATGCCATCGCGGAACGGGTACATCACGAATTTGATATCTTATTTCGACCTGTCTTTATCATATTATAATAATTGTAAATTTACAGGTTGAACCAATGAGTAGGAATTGTAAGGAAATTCATGAAATGTGTACAGTCTTTCTGAATTTTGTAAACTGTGCATATTTGTAACGATTTAATAATTATTATTAATAATAATAATTAGTGGCTAATGTTTTCATTTAATATCACAGGGGGATTTACTCTCCCTTGGGGGAGATGACCTCGCTGTTCTGCCCATAAAACAATAATAATAATAACAACAATAACATCTCTCCCTGTCAGATGAATGACCTAGCTGTTCTGCCCCTTAATACAATAATAAAAGCCATCATTATCAAAAGGATAAACAAATGTTAGACAGCAATCATTATGGGGGATTATTTTTCACTTGCCATTCATCTCTATAAAATACAATACCCTATACAGTCAAACTTCTATATTTCGAATTTTCGATATCTCGAAGTGATTTTATTTTCCCTGCGAAGTACAACACAATTTACATGTTTCGTTTTTTCTATAATTCCAAGTTCTATTACTCGAATATTTTGACGACTCAAATGATATTTTGTTCCCCAGACATAAAATATGTGTCTTTAACTCAAAGTTGGGGTGAAAATGCAGTTGAATTACGTTCTTTAGGTGTGGCATGACAATTACAATATGGATTCAGTTGTGTAGGGTACCTGGAGTGTGTATTTCTGACAATTGCTGTCAGCAGCTTATTGTGCTATTTATTAAGTCTGGAAGACGGGTTGAGGTCAATGTGCACCTGGTACAATGAGAGTATATTATTTTAAGTGGGTAAAGTGGGTGAAGCTGATTCCTGCTCGTGGTGCCCCTGCATAGGTACTAGGATTCGATTTTCCAGTACTGAACTGAGCGTCAGCATTCGGTGGCCAGACTATCACTAGTGATCTCCTGGCTAATGATACACAAAACTAAAGATACTAGCTCTTTTCAGAGCCAATCTGCAAAGCCCTTGGGTATTGTTCTAAGAGTCCTTCAAATCAACATCGAAGGAATCAGTAGATCTAAAAGTGACTATCTTTAGAAGTTGGCATTGGAAGATAATGTTGATGTAATCTGTATTCAAGAAACGCATGCCCCTGATCAATCTCAGCTTCGTTCAAGAAGAAATATCCCTGGATACAAGTTAGTGGGTGCTACTTATCACCAATCTTATGGAACTGCTACTTTTGTTCAAAATTCCATCGCCTGATCTCAGTTAATCTCGGCTAATTCTGATGCAGACATTTTCAACATAACAAAAGTTAATGATGTTACTATCATAAACATCTATAAACCTCCAGGAACTAAATGGCCTGACAGTGTTTTTCCAGCAATCTCTCTTCCGTCCATCTCGGTGGGTGATTTCAATAGTCATCTCAAGATTGGCGGTCACGTTAAACTACAAGCTTCCTTCCTTCCTTCAATTGTCATCATACTCAGTGGGGCTATAGGAACAACGATCAGTGTGGAGAGAAACTTATAGAGTGGGCAGAGCTTTGTAACATGCAACTGATCTTCAATCCAAAAGACAGATGTACATTTAAGTCAGGAAGATGGGGATCAGAAACTAATCCTTACTTGTGCTTTGTATCAAATGATCATCAGGGTTCCAATGTACCTGTGTTTCGTAAAGTTCTTATGAACTTCCCACATAGTCAACATCGGCCTGTCTTCCTGGAAATTGGAATGCAGATTCCCATTATAAGATCGTCCCCACTTCCTCGATGGAACTTTAGTTAAGCTAATTGGGAGAGTTTCTCAGCCGATCTCGACAGAACCATTAGATGGATTCCTCCAGAGATAGATAACTACTCTAGATTTATGAAAGCTGTTCTGGCAAGTGCTAAAAGACATATTCCTCGAGAATGAGAAAGGAATTTATCCCAGGTTGGGATGATGCTTGTGAAGCACTATATGAAGATTACCAGAGAAATGGAGAAAAGGATGTAGCTGATGATCTCCTTCATAACCTAGATGAAGCTAGACGAAACCGATGGACGGAAACCGTGGAAACATTAGACTTCAGACACTCGAGTAGGAAAGCTTGGAGCCTCCTAAGTAAGCTAGGAAGAATACCACATAGTCCCCAGCTGAAGCCAGAGATTTCACCCAATCATGTTGCCAGTCGCATTGCCAGCTTGTCTAAAGTCAAGCCTGAAAAGTGTCATAAAAGGTTTATAAAAGATATACTGTCTCAGTTGAGAAAGCTTTATACTACTTCCTCCAACATTTCTGATCCTTTTACTGAACAAGAGCTACTGCTTGCCCTAAAAGTATTGAAAAATGGAAAAGCCCCGGGTTTTGACGGTATACGCCCAGAATTTCTGAAGCACTTTGGAAAGAATGTAAGGATTTGGTTAGTGCAGTTCTTTTCAAACATCCTTCAAACAAGTAAACTTCCTTCCGAGTTCAAACGAACTAAGATTCTAGCTACCGTAAAACCTGGTAAACCTCCGAATTCTGTTGAAAGCTACAGACCAATCGCCTTAATGAGAGTTTGTTTTAAGCTCCTGGAATGACTTATTTATAATAGAATAAGCCCCCTAATTTGTAAAAGCATTCCTATCGAGCAGGCTGGTTTCAGACCTCAACGTAATTGTGAAGATCAGGTGCTTGCCTTGACAACACATATTGAGACAGGTTTTGAAAAGCGATTGAAGAGTGGGGCAGTGTTTATTGATCTAACAGCTGCCTACGACATAGTGTGGAGAGAAGGTATTGTGTACAAGTTCTTTAAATTGACAAAGTGCAGTCAAATGTCACGTTTGATCAACAATATGCTTTCAAATAGAATAATCCAGGTAGTTATGCATAAAAACCACAGCAAAATAAGGGTACTCAATAATGGTCTTCCACAAGGATCTGTTCTTTCTCCGTTATTGTTTAATATGTATATTGCGGGCATACCTACTACCAGCTCTCGTCAGTTTGCTTATGCTGATGATCTAGCAATAGTTACTCAACATGCTGATGCTAATGTGATGGAGAGAACTTTAAGTGCAGACCTGGATGCCCTATGCAAATACTTCGAAAAGTGGTGCCTGAAGCCCAGCTCTAGTAAAACGGAAACCTGCTTCTTCCATTTAAACAATCGGCAAGCGAACTCTACCCTGAAAGTGTCTCTTAATGGAGGCCCTCTCCCTCATAATGCCAACCCCAAATATCTTGGAGTTACTCTTGACCGAACGTTATCGTACAGGAAGCATCTCACCAACCTAGCAGCCAAATTAAGGACACGTAACAATATCTTCCACAAACTTGCTGGCTCCACTTGGGGAGCGTTTGCAACTACATTGCGTACTTCGGCGATGGCACTGGTACTTTCAACAGCTGAGTACTGTTCCTCAGTTTGGGTCAACAGCTCTCATGTTAAAAAGGTGGACACAGTCCTGAATGAGACAATGCGTGTTATTAGTGGCACAATAAAATCTACCCCTCTTTTCTGGTTGCCTGTGCTTAGTCACATAGAACCGCCTAGAATTAGAAGACTGAACAACTTGGTCAGGGAATACAAAAAGATATTGGCCAATCCTGAACTCCCCATTCATGAAGATGCTAGCACCAGATATAGCCGTCTCAAGTCAAGATCTCCACCTATTCAAACAGCACAAGAACTGGTTAGGCAGGTTTATGATCCAAAAGCTGATTGGCAAAAAGAGTGGAACAGAATAGCTTCAATGCAATGGCAGGCATTGTTCAACATTCAAAATCTGCCAGCTGGATTTGATTTGCCCCGCAAGACATGGGTAACTCTCAACAGAGTCCGCACTAACCACGGGAGATGCGGATCAATGATGTTTAAATGGGGTATGCGATCTTCCCCAACCTGTGATTGTGGTTCAGTTAGACAGAGTATGAACGATATTGTCAATGAGTGTATTAGTAGAGCATTCACTGGATCAACACAGGACTTTGTAATAGCCTCTACTGAAGCCATAAGATGGCTAGAAAATTTAGACATTAATCTTTGAACACCCTTTCCCTTGCATGATTGTAACAGTTGTAATGTGTTACCTATTGTATGTATGTATATTGTTCATGTTGTTTGTTTTGTGTTGTACCATACGCTAATAATAATAAGTGGGTAAAGTCAGCTAATTATGGTTTCGATAGCAGCCCACACCGACTAGAGTGGAGAGCTCATAAGATGGCGGGTGAGATATAGCGTTCTGCGTATAGTGAGATAGAGACATTCACCGCGATGTGACATGCTTCTCGCCTTCTTATCTGCTCCTCACGCTAACGGGTCTGCCTGGGCTTGGCTGAAGCAGGGGCGTATATACAATGTTTCTTCGGGGGAAATGACTATCCTGGAAAATTGTGAGTATTCTCAGGGGATTGTCAACGCAAAATACCCTGGAATATCAACCAATATCTAACTATGTGGAATTATTTTAGATAAGAGTTATTTGTAAAATTCTAAGTTTATATAGCCTCCAATTAGTGGCAATACAAAGAAAGTTGTAAAATACAACACAACACACAAAAACATTTCGTACTTAATGAATTTTCTATTATGGCCTATGAAGTATGAATGGCAATTATGTTAATATTTGTCAATTTATTAAGCAGAAAGATTAACAGGTTTTTATTCTCTTACAAATAGATGATTTATATTTCAAAAGTACTGTACTGTGAAAATTTCAGGTTTGCCTCTCAAGGCTGAGTGTACCCCGTTCCAGCCCTCAGACCAGAATTAAAATTTCTTGGTAGAGCCGGGAATCGAACTCGGACTTCTAGGGCGGCAGCCAAGAATGCTGGCCACTACACCACGAGGTAGTCTAATTTCAATCTTATTATTGTTTATAACTTAGCCAATAAGTTAAGATTAGGGTACAACCAAATTTACAATTAAATTTATGCATTTATCAAAGCAACACTTAATTAACTTTTTTGTTTTTTTCGGGGTGGGGGCTGGAGCCCCCACAGCCTCCCCCTTATATACGCCCCTGGGCTGAAGTGTTTCGTGAAGGCGTTGTGCAGTTTCCTACTTGCTGTTTAATCATCAGTAATCCAAACACAATGGAGAAGAAACGTGGATTAAAATGTTTAAGTGCCAGTGAAAAATTAAAATTGATTCATGAAGTGGATAAAAGTGTGTGAACGAAATAAAGTTTTTGTGTCAGAATTCGACATTCCAACTAATACGCTGTCAACCATTATGAAAAATAAACACAAGATTATAGCACTATGCACGAGTCACGTTTTTATTTAAGGAAAGGAACGTTACTATTGGTTGGAGGAAACTATGTTTAAGTGGGTTATGTGTATGAGGGACAAAAACATTCAACTTCAAGTTGACTGTTTATGTATTTATGATAATAGAATCCCTTTTTTATGTATTTCTATATCTCAAATTGTCAGTACCTCGAAGTAATTTCTACCTCCGAAAGCACTTCGAGATAGCCTATTGAAGTTCGACTATACATCTGCTTTTGTTTTTTAAATCTAATGTATATATTATTTATTTATGTATTTATTTATTTATGTATTTATTACTACGTACTGTTACAGTCCGGCAAAACCTGGTGGTAACAAGATATTTACAAGCTGTATATCTCAATTTCTCTCCATAATGTCCTGTGTTCCCTGAATGCAACATTTCATTTCTTCTTGAAAACTTTTAAACTGTTAGGAAAAGGTTCTAAGGCTTCTTCAGGTAACTCATTCCATGTTTGAATACCCCTGTTTATAAAAGAATACTTAGCTAAGTTTGTTTTTTGAATGATGGGCCTAATTTTATATTCGTGATCTCTCCTACCCTTATAATCTGGCTCATGCATTCTGTTTCGCAACTCATTCCAGGTCAGCTCCCCTGTGTATGCTTTGTACATCTCCTGGAGTCTTCTTTTATGTCTTCTGCTGTGCAGGGATTCCCAACCCAATGACTTTAACATGTCAGGGACACTGTCAGTTTGGGAGAATTTGCCAAGTACGAATCTTGCAGCTTTCGTTCGAGTTCATTGGTAGGGCTCCCACACACTCGTGGCGTATTCTAAAATTGGTCTCACAAGACATTTGTAAGCCAAGTATTTGGCCTGAATACTGCTACCCTTCACGTTTCTCATAACGAAGTACAGTGAGTCCGAGAATGTTCTCCGCAGCGCCGCCATGCGTCTGCGAGAGCTAGCTACAGCAGTTACGTTGGTAGCACGACTGCCGCTTGCATCATCTCTACTTAGTATAAAACAAAGTCCCCGATTCTTGGATGTTACGGGTAAACTCGAGAACCACTGGATGGATTTTGATGCGGTTTTCACCATTCTGTAAAGGAGATATCGAGTATGATTTCTTTAGAAAATAATGTATTTATGATCAAAAGAAGCCGAGCAGTAACGATTTTAGTGGAAAAGTCGATAAAAAAAACTGGCGTCCGAGCGCTTTGTAAGCTTACGCTGGGCAAACCGTTAAAAATATCTAAATACTATGAGTGTAAGAAATGTTGAACATGAAAAGTTCTACAAAAAAGTCCGCGAGAGCATATGTCTATCTTCCATACATCGCCCACTATAAAGGAACAACTGAAGCTTGTCTCTTACAGCTTTATATGCTGTCGACTTAGAGATTCCTGTTTGTTGAGCTAATTTTCGTGTTGATTTACTTAGACTACGCAGCATTATGCCGGAGATTTCATCAAGTTTTTCCTCTGTTAAAAGCGTAGGCCTGCCTGTTCCCGGTACATCGTGAACTGAGCCAGTCACACGAAATTTACTTACCAAATCTCGAACGGTATCACGGTTTGGACACTTTGAATTAGGAAACCGCGCCTGGAATCTTAATTTTACATTTTCTGTAAACCGATCGCCTTCGCGAAAAACGTATTCCACAAAAAAAAAAAAACTCTCGTCAGTAGTAAGCATTACCGCCTGTGTAGTGTTGCACTCTTCCAATAATAATCTTATCTGAACGCTCGCTTACACGCTGAAGACATGCAGTCTCGCGCGCTTAATGCGATACACACCGACAGCTCACATGGGGAAGTCCCGCTTTGAAGGACACAGTGCAGTGCAGCCAACTAAAACTCATGACTCAACCACTCACAGCTGCACGTACCCACTGCGGAGAACATTCTCGGGCGCCCTGAACGACTTTTGCACCTTATTAGCAACGCTCTCAACGTGCTCACCCCAGTGTAACCATTTATTTATGGCAATCCCGAGATAGCTGCATGACTCGACTCGAGGAATAATTTTGTTTCCTATACGGATAGGGTTTGAGGAGGGAAGGGGGAGGGGATGTGTTTCATAGAGATACATAATGAATTATACATTATCAATTCATACATCCTACGTTTGAAGAACGCAGAGTACAGAGAGGCAGAAGACAAAAGGTCTACCCAAAGTCACTGGACAAAGAGTTATGTACCCACCTCGGTATAGCCAGTTCCTGTAGCCACCAGCTGAGAGTCTGTGTACTTACCACAACGTATTCGTACTTTGGTGGGTGGTTTGGGGTATCTGCAGCTCAAAGTACACGAATCCTCATTGAGACCCACTGTGATGAAGTCGTTTATCGTATTTTTCGCGGGAATCTTCAAGACGGCTTTTGAAGGCACTGAATAGGCTGGGCCAGGCTGATTTCCATTGGGATGAACCATCACCTCACTATTCTTTACATATAACATCAAAGCAATTTAATCACATTTATGATCTCAATAGAGTACAGTACGTATAACATGTTCAGGAAATGATGAAAGCTTTTAAGAATTCCTATTTGCGAAATATCTTCCAGGTACCAGTCGATCTCTAAAGCCTCCCACTCAAACATTTCTTAATAGAGAGTCCACTGCAGATTAAATTATAAAAATTGAATGTAACAAATACTGTATTACAAAGCCTTAAAACCCCAATATTTATTTTTGTAAGGCCCTGTAAAACATTGCGCATGTGAAAACACAATTACCTCTTGTTACCACGGCATATACAATCTGATTTCGCTAGCTTGTGCAGAGAAAATACAAGCAACATTTTCAATTTCAACTCCAAGCTGCAGACCATAAAATAAAAAGTAAAAAATATTTCCTTTTACAAATTACTATCCATTTTGTTCTTAGTACAACTTCAGGGCCGTAGCTAGAATTTTTTGGAGAGGGGATCAGCTAATGACTCCCTCAAACTTAAACAGTACGTGCGTCTCTTACTACAAGAAATTAAAAATATATAATACTTAAATGTAAATTCTAATATACACACATGTTTTATGAATTAAGTTGAATTAAATACCGTGCACATGCATATCATCGATTCGGCCTTTAAAAACAAAGGTATTTTCACAACTTGCTCCTGGGACAGCTCTTCCGGTTCTCAACATAACCATCGCGAACACCAAATTTTAACAGGAGAATCACTTCTCACAGCGTGGAAGTGTCTTAGCAAAGCGCTGTGCCGTAATTGTGAACAGGAAGAATAGTCTCTGGACTCCTCCTCTGGCCTTGGGATAACTTTCACACCGAATCTGCTTGAATAATAGTCTAATACCAAGCTGTTACTAACCCAGTGTTACTCTATGGATTCAAAACATTAAGCAATTTACCGTCGTGACATCAAAAAGCTTCAGTGCTTTCATCAACAGAAACTTAGAGATAAATCATGAAGATTAAGTGGGAGGAATACGTCACCAATCAGACAGTTATTGAAAAACTCATGCTTGCAGCTTAGAAGCACAACCTTCCATCCTGGCTCATTGTCTTAGATGGGAGGGCATGTTAGTCACACGGGTGATACTAGACTCTATCATTAAATCGTCCATGGCAAACTTAGGACTGGTTCAATATGACGTTAGGACACTTTGAGGCGTTATAAAGACCAATTGAAACAAACCAGAAAGACGACTAGCGTTAACCTGGAAAACTGGGAGGTACTTGCAGAAGATCGTAAATGGTAACGAAGCACCTCCATGTAGCCTACACGTCATCAAAATGTAATTACTTGTCCTCATATCATAACCGAAACACTCAATCTGCCTATTCCCTCGCTCGTCATTCCTATCAATCACCCATCTTACTTTTGCTGTAGCTGGGTCCCGATTATGGAATACAACTCCTGCCGATATCAGAAATTCTAAAACAATAACCAAATTTAAGACCGCATGCCAAGATTACCTGCTGAATAATGCTGACTCGTGTGAATGGTGATGGATGGTTGAACATTCTTATTATTATTACCCATGTGTTTATTTATTAATATTAGTATTAACATACTTAATTTACTCTTTCTTACTGTCGTTTCGGCCATCTACGGACCACGCTATTTCAACTGCCCTTTTCCATGCCGTTGCACCTGGGCTTTAACGTTCGCCCAGTATTCCCGCATTCGTTTCCTATGTTGCTCCTTCCTCGCTTCAGTCCATGTCTTGCCAGTTTTAGTTTCGGCTTTTCTTGGAATCCATGATGTTCTTGGAGTTTCGACTTTAGTGGAACACGTTTCTGGATATCCTCCTGGGTTATCCTCACTTCACACAGGACTTCTTTTTTTTAATTTACTCTTCATTATTATTAATCATCGAAATAATCATGAACTTGTATTTATTGTATTTAATGAAATTGCTCCATAAGTACTCAACCCTTAATTACGATGGTTAATAAAGAAGAAATTACGATATTTTAAAAGAGAGTCAGAATTTGCATCTATCTGTGTTTATTGTACAACACGAGACAGCGAGGGGGAAGCTACTTTGTCAGAACTTGTTATCTATAGGAAGAAGAAAAATAATTTACAGCTCGAGCGGGACGAGTTTATTTTATTATGGCACTTTAACGTGTTGAAGCGAGCCAGGAAAGAGAGTTGCGCGTAAAAGAGGTGGAACGGCTGACAAAGGAATATTATTAAATTAATTCGCAGTGAAGGAGATTTGAGAAGCGCTGTTGGCCTTTCGTCTTAAGCGTGCAAGCCTCGTGATCATATCTAACCAATAACAAAATTATATTTTGTCACTAATTGAACCAGTTGAGATAATTGCAACCACGAATCATGAAGAGAAATTAATTTGCAAATATGAAGGAGAAAATACGACATACATTATATGATTTCATTCCAACTCAAGAAAGCCGAATTACGGTGCAATTAATGAAAGTAGTGAAGGCGGGAACTTGATCGCCAAGAAAATTTGAAAAGAACGCCAGAATATTGCCAAGTAAGTTTTGGAGTGGGAGTTCATTCTTGACTGCCGTGAGAGCAGGAACGCGCTGCATTGGTCCAGGTTGCGGGGTGTAATACAATTTGACGGGAGAAGCTATCGACACATCCCCGAGTGAAATTTCAAGTCCCGGTGATACATTACAATATCAAAGTAGGACTTACTTTTTTTTTTGTCAACATAAGAGTGCGGAGAGTAACAGATTTTTGATACTGGTAAGGAAATGGTTATTTCTACCAGCATAAAGGAGTTCCCTGATGATGACTGTGAACTTTGATTATTTTAAAAGACGACGGAAAGGAACTTAGTTTGTGCATATCAAGGGCATTATTATTTATAAATCAAATGTATACGAGAGTATTCAGAGTAATATATTTGTAGCGCAACATCATCAGAGAACTTTGTATAATTTTAAATTTCGACAGTTAAAAGGAAAGTCAGTCACCAAAAGAGGACTTATGTTGTTTTTATTTCAGGGTAGTGACAGTGTTGCTTTTATTGAAAAGTGAAAGACAATTTGGGTGACAAACACAAACCCTAGTTAGGGATTATTTTATTTTATTCCATTTAAATCTTCTTAAGGTTGAACAGAAAATAGAAAAATGCTCACAATTCATTATTTAAAGAATTTATCGTCGAATTGATAAACAGTAATTTCAAGCAATTGCAGCTTATTGATCATTTTATTGAGCATTTTTAGGAAACAGTCATTGGGGTAACATTTTTAGCCTATTTTCAATTTTGAAAAAATAGGCTTATGAGATCACCTTTTGTCCGTGTGTGCGTGCGTGTGTGTGTGATTCGTGTGTGTGTCCCCCCCTAATAAAATCTAAACGGCTGGAGCGATTTCAATGAAACTCGGTAAGTTCATAGCACTATTCCAGGCGACCTGGACCGTGCCTTTCAAATTTTATTACGACTCACCAATCCAACATGGTGGCTGTGCGAAATATTTCACCAGCATTCAATATCTCCGAAACGATTACCGATATTACCCTGACATCATGTATGGTGATAAAGGGAACTACTATAAGTTCACTTATGTGATCTTTGAAAACCTGGTAACTACAAAACCAACATGGTGGCCAAGCGAAGTTGCGACTTTTAAATAGACGTTTCTCGCGATTTATCCAACCAAACGCAATGAAACTTGGTACAGTATATGTTTATATATATTGTAATGCACCGACAACTAACTTCGTTCAGTTGTTTACATAACCACAAGATGGCGGGTGTGCGAAATATTTCACCGTCATTCTGTATCTCTGAAACTATTAGCGGTATCTCCCTGAAGTTTTGTACGGAGATAAAGGGCACTACTGGAAGTCCATTTATACGACTTTAAAAAACCGGTTATATACAAAACAAACATGCCGGCCAAGCAAATTAGAAAATTTGAAATAGACGTTTCTCGCGATTTAATGCTCCAAACGCACTGAAATCTGGTACAGGAAATATTTATACACATTGTAATCCACTGGTATCTAATTTCGTTCAATTGTTTACATAACCTCAAGATGGCGGCTGTGCGAATTTTAAAATTAAGTTTTCATTTCTTGTGATGTAGTCATGCGATCGAAGTGAAAGTTTGAATAATGAACCTACCCAATAATTTTCCTATAATGGTACATGACTCTATGGCCTATACATTTAACAATCCAACATGGCGACCATCCGAAATATTTAGACGGCTCTCAATATCTACGAATCTATTGTAGCAATCAAAATGAATTTTTTATTGTTCATAGGGGCTATGAACTCAAGTTCACTTATAGGACTTTAAATAACCTGGTGATCACAAATCCAACATGGCGGCGACGCGAAGTATAAATATTCACATGGACGTTTATCGCAATTTAACCATCCGAGAGCAGTGAAACTTGGTACAGTAAATCCTTATACGAATGGTAATCCACTAGCATCTAATTTATTTCAATTGTTTCCATAACCTAAAGATGGCAGCTGTGCGAAATTTTAAAATCTCCTTGTAACTTTTAGTGTCCTAATTATGCGATTGAAGTTTGAATACTACACGTACACAATAATCTTCATGTAACAGTACATAACTCTAGGACCTACATATATAAAATCCAACATGGCGACCATCCGAATTATTTAGTCGGTTCTCAATATCTACGAATCTATTACAGCAATCAAACTGAAATTGTGTATGTTGATAGTTGCAATAAGTGGGCTATATGAAAATAGGCTGTATAGTTCTTCACGGAACTACTTGTTATTTGTAGTGTAAAATAGAGGTAATAAAGGAGGATGAATGTTCTATATTTTTTATGGAACTTGGAGTTATTTTTTGAAGTTAAACTACCTGTATTTTGGCTGGAAGAGTAGATTTGGTCTATGGTTAATTTAGTTTGATGAAAAACCCACCTACCAATTATCCCGACACGCATTCAGAACTCAAGTTCTCAATCTAAAGCACTAAGTTGAATTGTTCCAAAAGAAATTCCACAACATAAATTATTTTTTAAGAGAAGTAGGAAGTGTATTCTATTGTCGGCGATATGTAATGGTTTTTAGCCGTTCATTGCGCATCGTTACGTCGAGATAACGGGTACAGTATCATATTTCGTGGGTAAGTATAAGAGAGGGTCATAAGCTCTTACTTCACCACTACCAAATAAATAAACTCATCGTAATCAACCACGCCCAAACCGTCCTTTCTAACAAACTGCTGTTTCATACAATGATCGGTTTATATTGTGCCCGTTTAGACCGGAGTCCGCACGACCACATATGCATTTTACCAATAATCAGTCAGCACGAGAGTCAAAATATCCCGGAGCGCCAGATGGGTTAAAGCAAATCGCAAAAACGACATCAAATTTAAAAAAATGCTTTGCTGATTTTTGGCTCAATGCAACAATAAGGATAGAAGGAGATTTAATTGGGAGTAACACATCCTGTAAAATTATCTCAGTTTATTTTGAAGTTAAAATTGACTGCAAAGATGCTCAAAGTAGCATCACTCACGTGTGGCGACCCACACTCCTATTTACACAATATACAGAAATTTTCCAAACACATTTGACAATTATTTTTTGGAAACACAAGTCTGATTGTTAGTCCTGTAGACTGTGTTCCAAAATTATTTATGATTAATTCCAGTTCAAATGTAATTGTCTCTACTGGAAATATCGTAGTTCACTGTTTGAATATTTACATGATATTAACACTCGTAGAATAAATCTTCATAGAATTTTTAACTTTCACTTATTTTTCCAGTTTCAAAAATATATATAGTCGAAAAATATTATCATCATTGAAGCAACACAAATTATTTACACATATTAATAACATCTGAAAAGTATTTGACCTTGAGCATAGCATCGAAGAACTGTGCGAAGCACAACAACAATTAATTGTTCTTCTGACATTAAACATTCGAGAAGTGACTCGATTATGAACTTCAAGTTCCTAACAAAATATATGATTTTTGAATCATCAACTTGATCAATAAATGGTTGAACCATTCAACTATTCAATTTTCCACTTGGAATCATTATTATAAAAATATTTATATTCATGGCCATTTTTAGCAACTTTCACAACTTGCAATTCTTCGACAGAATGCGGAAATAAGAATTATAGTTTCATAATGAATTCATTTAGTTCATGGCACTAGGATTGAAAACATCCTTCAAATTATTCGTGGTTAAAGAATTATTTGTAATTGGCAGTGGCCCATTCTATTATTTGTGTAAGAACACAATATTACAACAACAACGGCAAAGGTCTTCCTCTGAAGAAGAATAAACTACTATCATGACAAATCCGGGTTCTAGCAAAATCAAAGTCTAAATGGAATTCGTAAACAAGGTTGAAATAAGAACTGATGGTTTTAAAGAAATAACCTTCGGGTCATTCATACGACGAAATGTGTAGTTCCAATACTCCTACTATAAACCTGAGCCATCGAACCTGCTATTTGATTGATGCTCGAAAAAACCTCTTCATTCCTGCGACTTAAACATGCGCACCTGGGAATGGCATTTCAACTACTCCACACATAAATTATCTTCCCAAAATTTATACAATAAATCAAGCCTCTGCTTGTTATCAACACTGGAAGATTAATAAACTTACAAGTTTATTTTATTTTACCATTCAGTTCAACCCGTGACTTTACCATACTTATGAAAATCTTTATTTCACTTTCGAGTGTATTTACGTCATGATTTTATATAAATACAAAAATATCCTATTTGATACAAATATCATTTGCTTCCCGTTTCATGCCTCTCCGTGTTATCTGAAAAATATACTTTGCTCATTGCAAATATCAACTGTTCAACCAGAACTGAAATGTTGGTTAAATGCGGGCTTGCGCTAACCACTATCCTTCGGAAAATCTCCTGTTCCAAACTAGAAATGAGTAAACTACTTCATAGGCTCTCTCTCAATACATATGATTATTAGAAAATATAATATCCAAGAATTATTTAGAAAAATTATAAAAATTATTATTATTATTATTATTATTAGTGGATTATTATTATTATTATTATTATTATTTGTTATATTATTTTAAATATGTATAATTATCATCTTATTATGTGAGAATCCACATGTTCGAACCTTCGAATATGGAAAAAAATATCCATTCCTCAACAAAAATAAATTTAACTTTTACAGTTACATCGGTTGTTCTCCGTGGTTTCCCAAAAATATGAAATATTCAAATAAATGCTCGAAATGCTCGGTCATCGATCCTAAACTGTTCTGAGTGCTGAGAATACTCAGAATAACTCTAACAAGTCTTGCGTAAATCATTGCAAGAAAAAAAAATGTGTTGGTCATCTGCAGAAAAATAGTTTGTTCCAATTAGCTAGGCATAATATAATTCAAATGTGGCTTACATTTCTTGATGGTCTTGAAGCGTAGTAAACCTGGTCTGTACCAGATTTATCCATAGACATGCCCTATCGGACAAGCACGTATAATCCTTGTATCGGCCGCCATTATATACCCACAATCCGTCTAGTAAGACATAGTGGTAGTATCTCTTGACGTTTGAATTGACTGTTGTTCCATTTTAATATGGGCTTCTACTAAAGCCATAACAGTTTGTTTAAATGGGGTCAGATCTAAGTGATCTATTCTTAGATATGTCAGTTGTAACATAACTCACGGTAATCTTATCAGTACAAGAAAAACACTGACAGTCTAAGCAATCAACGGCTGTTCTGAAGATCGTTCCCTGGGCATGGTTTATTATATCACCATCTACCATGCGCTAAGCAACTTGTAGTTTCCCTTGCGTAGACTAATGAACGCCACCGTTATAGACTAGTCTTCAGTGTACTGACAGATCGAAGTGGTTAACTAGTTACAAATATGAAAAACTGACTGAAATGGATTTAAATATCCAAGTATTATGTTACTACTGGACTGTGACAAAGTACTAATTCTAGACAAAGTCTAGCATATGTCCATGTGAAAATATAAATATTTCCACTAATGTCTGTAGAAAAAAAAATTCAATCACCTCAGTGATTCTCCTCGCCGGAAACTTACTAAGTTCCAACTCGTAGCGCAGCACTTTCGTGACTATCACGACTTTGAAAAGAACTTCTGCGTAGATCCGGCAACCATGTGCCTTGGCTCAGCGTAGAGGCACCTTGCTCTGCTAGTGCTTGTGTTGGAGTGAGCTAACCATGCCTGCTCCAGCCGGCTTTTATTCAAAACTGCCAGGGTCACGCGTCATCACGTTGTAATCCAGAAATCCTCATATCTCTGGTATCCCTGGTCCGATTTACTTGATACTAATTGCATTCTCTTTCATTTGGCCGTGCCAGTAATCTGATTCCAGTCTCAAGTCTCTACTCCATGGTTAACTATTTAATCAATAAATAGCCTCGACCTCTGCTATTACTCGCTACGTCACTTGACATGCAAGTATCGGTAAATTCCTTCCAAATGCTTCGAGAAGGAATGTAGTGCGATATTCAAATATCTCAACTTTCAAAAGCGGCTACAGCCTTTCCCTTGATATCTAGGTGTCTGAAACTTGGAATACCCATTCCTAGAGTTGGGCACAATATGGCCACCCGAAACACAATCACAAATTGAGATGACTTGAAAGGGTCATCAGGAAGAACATTCTAGTCGGGAACGAGTTAAAGCCCGTATCGTATCAAAACTCACGAGTCTCAAAATTCACGAATTTCAAGATGATTAGTAAAATTGGGTTCTAGCTGGTTTCTGTACCTGGACCTGTCTCAAAACTCATGAACCAAGCCATAGCCACCTATAAGGTTACAGGTAGCCATTGCCAAGCCAGTTCATTGGAAAAAGGTCCATTGTTAGAACCAGCCAGAACTGCTTGCCCTTTTGTAATTGGCATCTCTCTCATCAAGATGTTGTTGTTGATTCTTTTAGGGGCTTTGCGACATCGAGGTCATGTACTTGGGTGAGCTTAGAACTTGTCTGATAACCTGCGTCACTGGGCCGTCTGTACAATACTAACGAAATCCCATTCTAAAACTGGGTGGACAAACATGGGTTGAAGGGCAGTGTGCTCTCCGGAGTCGTGAGTTTTGAGACTATTATTATAATGATCATTCAGCTACTAGTTTATTGTCGTGATTTTTGATACTATTTGTTACTTTTTTTAACTCGTGAGTTTTGAGACTCGTGGGTTTCGAGACGTAACCGTTACAGCCGATGAACGACAATGCAATTCTTCGAGAAGCAGGTTTTCTATTACCGTATTACATTGGGTTGCAGTTCACTGGTGATCCAGTAGGCTACTTCGATGAACAGATAGCACTGACAATTTTCTTATAGATGCATAAATTGTAGTTTTCGTCTTAACCATGAACATGTTCTTTCAGGTGTTGCTGTAGATAGTGGGATCATACTGTGTGTTTAGAAAGAAGTGGGTTGAAGCTCCAGTTCTATCTCCATAACTCAGATTCTGATCTAAGGCCATCACCAAATGCTCTTGATTGCATCCAATTAAAACTTTTTACTATGCATTGGTTTGCATTCAAGGATGAAATTAGGGATTTATGATTAATTAATGTTTCATTTAATTGCACATTTAAATCATCTATAAATGGAATGCAAATATTTCTTCTGTAAAAATCTTCTGCCATATTATTTCGTGATGTTGCTGTGTTTTGTCTATGGACTCATCGAAAAGGAAGTACTTCAATTCCAACTTCATTTGCTATCTTAACATTTTTAAAGTACATAGTGCATTACTATTCTGTATGCGTTTTGGTAAACCTCGCAATAAACTCTATATTTTCTATAGTCTGAGACATATCACAATACATTTTAGAAGTTCTTTGCTTAAAGACAACGATTACAAGTGCAAAAAGGAATTCCATACAGCAATTATCTAAATTTTGTTGAGGTTTGCAAGTTACAGCTTTCTTTCAAAACTTCCGAATTGTGCAAGACTGAAATGTAGATACCAAGAAACTTCAATCATGTCAATGAATCCACTTTGTTTCAAACATCATCGGAAGATTACTTTCCTTAATTTACCATCAGAAAATTGTTTTCTTTTTTTTTCTTTTCATATGCTTGTACGTTGTAATGAATCCCTTATTAAACTTATATATGATCCTGTGCCAATACAGTTTCTAACTGGTGGAGCAAGCATGAGCCACAGCTAGACTAAGACTATGTGCACTACAATGTGCTTACTTAGCTTTAGGGAACTTCTTGGAAACTATTTCTACAGAGACGTATATCCCCACTCATAGAAGATCCTCATATTGAGGTTATGGCTATCCGAATTCTAGGAAGTCATTTTTATTAATCCTCGACCTGTTACATTACAGACAGGAACAAAAATATGAGTACATAGTCTTGGTCTTCGCATGACCTTTCAACATATTGTAGACAGAGAGATATTTTTCTGTTTTAGATAATCTCACATGTTTCATGTGATGAAATGTTAATACAATTTGCATAATTCTTCTTAATGGAATACCAATAAATGTGTCACGCCTTAGTCAATAAAAATTCATTTATGTACGTTTACTTATGAAATGTACCTCTTTCGGCCATAGTATGGCCTTCTTCAGCGATGTTGTTAAAAAGAAAAGAGACTAATGGAATTACGAGCAAAACGTTGTTATTAATATTCGACTTGGGTTTTACTCGTATATGAATTTTTTAAATAAAAATATTTAAAATCAGATCCATAACAAAATAATGTGGATTTTAATTTGATGTTAAAAATAATTTTGCGAAAAAGACATATCTGAATAGTTGGTATTTGTATATTCCTATAATTCAGTGTACATTTTTTTTCTTTAAAAGTATCTTGAGATGGTCAACAGGGTATGATTTGTACTTTCTATGTGATGAATAAAGGTTCTTTGTGGAGTGGAGCTTAGGTTTGAATATGTATTTATGTTCTTGCTCCAATTGAAATTTCGTAGTGATACGAAATGTTAAAGGTCCTTGATTTAAAAAAATGGTAGTCTTCTTATCGAAAATGTATTGAAGTCGGATTTTGTCATATGTTATGTGTTAGTTTCAATTGTAGTTCTCGTGTATATTAATGCAAGACCATTTAGAGTAAACGACAATAAGGAAAACTATTAGATATTATTAAGTTCATATCACTACTTATTCGCCTTACTTATGATTTATCTTGAATCAATGACACTCAGATAAAAATAATTTCATTTTGGGTACGGTAGTGGAACTTCTGTTAAGAGCATTTAATGGTGTAGATTCAGTATATTTTCTTATATTCTCATCCCCACATTTTTCTCACAACCTTAACAATGCCCTGAGAAACAGTTGTGTGTGAAGGGAAGACATTACGATAGATATACAGTACTTTGAAATCATAATAGGATACAAAATATATTGTTACGGCTGTGAGTTTGTGTCATCGCTCGCCGCATGAGTCACAACTGCCCCAGGGCTGGGCTGTGGCCTGCCTCCTGTACTGCGTGCGCCTTATGCAACAGGGCTACTAGGACAAAGGGATAGTCCAGAATATTCGTGACTGGACCAGCGATGGAAACCTCGAGAAGCCGTGAACCCTGGATGGATCTAGAAGCATTTATTGAGTCACCGGCCTGCTATATAAGTGCGACCTGTCAGGCAGTTGTTGTGTTGTGTTTTACGAGCTAGTGTGAGCGATTATCCTGAGCGACAGAAGTGTGGGGACTTGCAAAACCCCTAGTGGAGCGAGGAAGTGAGACTCCTACAGAGGAACTGTGTCTTGAGCGAGTGTGTTTATTTCCAGTGCGACAGAAGTGATTGTGCTGCATTGTGAAACAGTATGTAGGACGGTGACAGGCTGAGTGCAGCTATTTCCAGCTAGCATACGGGACCGGACTCATTAGCGAAGAGGATTAACTGTGGTCTGTTGACAAGTGAAAGGGAAAGTATTCTCGACGTGAGGAAACTGGAGTAAGATAATAATTGCTGTTGAGTAGTGTATTTTTCTGGCTGCAATAAAATTAATTATTTCTTTAAGCAGTAATTGGTATTGTGCTTTATACCCACCGTAATCCAGTTAACAAAGGTGCCACTAGGGGGTGGCACGCAACAATATGAAGGAAGTCAATACAGAGAGACATATGACCTAGATTGGTAAGCAAGAGGATGGGCGAATCAATTATATATGTATCAATGTTACCGCCATTGGAAATTAAAGAAAGATATTAAAATACTGTTATGGTGGCGTCACCCTCCCCCATGGACCTCCTTCCGTACAAAACTATAAAGAAATCTCGCCATTAAAATGTTCTTTATGTTCGACGATGTCAAAATGTAAATATCATATGTCAGAAAACTGTATCATCATGAGGGTCATTATAACACTATTTTTCATTATAAAACAGTTTCTCCCACCAATCAGAGCTCAAGAAACAGTTGTGTGACCAATTAGGTAAGGATAGCATCGCATCTGAGCTGACTTCCACGACCTCTTATTTTAAATTTCACTGCGTAGCTTGTGTCAGAGTAGGGAATTTGAGAAGGCCATGGTCAAATACAAGGTATTCTCTGCGTCCCATGCGCTCTGTTCAGTACATAAAACTGGCGAAATCTCGACAGATATTTATGAATACACACATCAAAAAAAGTTTTGCATCACCTCGGTTCCAAGAGTTCCGGAACCGTTAAATACAAAGGGAATAGAGATCAACACAAACAACATTTCAGCTCGTTTTATTGCTCATGAGACCCACACATTGCATGTTGTACCATCATACAGCTAGACTTTCAGCATTTGTGGTCCAGATTGCAGTACACACCACTACCTCTAATACCCAGTAGCACGTCCTCTTGCATTGATGCATGCCTGTATTCGTCGTGGCATACTATCCACAAGTTCATCAAGACACTGTTGGTCCAAATTGTCCCACTCCTCAACGACAATTCGGCGTAAATCTCTCAGAGTGGTTGGTGGGTCGAGACGTCCATAAACAGCCCTTTTCAACATATCCCAGGCATGTTCGATAGGGTTCATGTCTGGCGAACATGCTGGCCACTGTAGTCGAGCGATGTCGTTATCTTGAAGGAACGCATTCACAAGATGTGCACGATGAGGTCGAGAATTGTCGTCCATGAAGACAAATGCCTCTCCAATATTCTGCCGATATGGTTGCACTATGGGTCGGAGGATGTCATTCAGGTATCGTAAAGCCGTTTCGGAGCCTTACATGACCACCAGTGGCGTACGTCGGCCCCACATAATGCCACCCCAAAACATCAGGGAACCACCACCTTGCTGCACTCGCTGGACAGTGTGTCTAAGACGTTCAGCCTGACCAGGGTGCCTCCAAACACGTCTCCGACGATTGTCTGGTTGAAGGCATATGCGACACTCATCGGTGAAGAGAACGTGATGCCAATTCCGTGGGGTCCATTCAGCATGTTGTTGGGCCCATCTGTACCGCGCTGCATGGTGTCGGGGTTGCAAAGCTGGACCTCGCCATGGACGTCGGGAGTGAAGTTGCGCATCATGCAGCCTATTGCGCACAGTTTGAGTTGAAACACGACGTCCTGTGGCTGAACGAAACGCATTATTCAACATGGTGGCATTGCTGTCAGGGTTCCTCCGAGCGGCAATCCGTAAGTAGCGGTCATCCACTACAGTAGTAGCCCTTGGGCGGCCTGAGCGAGGCCTGTCATCGACAGTTCCTGTATCTCTGTACCTCCTCCATGTCCGAACAACATCGCTTTGGTTCACTCTGAGACGCCTGGAAACTTCCCTTGTTGAGAGCCCTTCTTGACACAAAGTAACAATGCGGACGCGATCGAACTGCGGTATTGACCTTCTAGGCATGGTAGAACTACAGACAACATGAGCAGCGTACCTTCGTCCTGGTGGAATGACTGGAACTGATCGGCTGTCGTACCCCCTCCGTCTAATAGGCCCTGCTCATGCATGGTTGTTTACATCTTTGAGCAGTTTTAGTGACATCTATGAACAGTCAAAGGGACTGTATCTTGGATACAATATACACAGTCAACGTCTATATGCCGGAGATCTGGGAACCGAGGTGATGCAAAACTTTTTTTGATGTGTGTATTTAACTTATGTTCGAACATAAAATAGTTATAATTATCGTCGAACATAAACAGTCGTATGCAACTCGCCTATAATGGTAATTAAGACACTCGCTTCGCTCGTTTTATAAACACACTCGTGTCTTAATTATTGCCATTATAGGCTCGTTTCATTATGTTCTATTTTAATATGACATGTGTTTAAAACCGCCTTGGAGGTTTATTTCTTATTGGGGGGAGGGGTTGCTTTTTTCTTTTAATGCCTTCTGCTTAGGAATTTCTTCTATTTTCTTCCTTTTTTCTGAGAAACGATATTTGTGTTTGTGTTGTTGTTGTTGTTGTTAATTATTTTAGGGACTTTGCAACATTGTGGTTTTGTAGCCCCGTGTGCTAAGGTGTGTGTGTGTAAGTTGTCTGATAACCTGTGTTATTCAGGTGACTGTATTCGTGTGTGTAGTTGTAATTCAGATGAGAGTTGGTAAGAATGCGGTAGTGACCTACAGTTAGGAAATATCCCGGCATTCTCCAGGAGTGGGAAACCACTGAAAACCACTTCCAGGATGGCTGAGGTGGGATTTGAACCCACCTCATCTCAGTTTTATCTCACGAGGCTGAGTGTATCCCGTGTTCCTGGCCTCAGACCAGAATTAAATCTCTCGGCAGAGCCGGGAATCAAACCTCCGTGGTGACAGCCAAGAGAGCCAGCCACTACGCAATGAGGCGGATAGAAATCATTAAGAAATGCTAGGTATATGTGATAGATTATTTGTCTGATATGATAATTAGTTAGTTATTGTTGTTTTAAGGGGCGGAACTACGAGGTCATCTTCCCCTCTTAATACTGATTAAATTATACAAATTTGGAATGGAATTTAAAATTTAGAGGTGGATACCTAAATTTGAAAATACCGAAAATTAATGTTGTTGTTTGAGACTTCAGTCTTTTGACTGGTTTGATGCAGCTCTCCATTCCTCCCTGTCCTGAGCTAATTGTCTGTATATATTGTAGATCACCCTCCTATCCCTGTACTTTATTCCAAGAGTTTTCAAAATGTCAAACAATTTAGTCTAATCTACGTTATCAAAAGCCTTTTCTAAGTCTACAGATGCCATGAACGTTCTCTTATCTTTCCTTATTCTACCTTCCAAAATCAGCCTAAGACTCAGTACAGCTTCCCTTGTTCCTACATTTCTCCTGAAACTAAACTGGTCTTCACCCAACTCCGTTTCTATCTGGCTTTCAATTAAAAATTAAATAAAACTAATAAATATTTAAATAAACAAAAATTACGGAAAAACAAAAAATCATCATTCAAAAACGGACAAGTCGTTGAGTCAATGTTCACTGGAAAATTTAGATTACTGGCCCTAACCCACTCTCACTTATAAAGAGGATGACGAGATCAGGAGCCACCGCGTCATCGGTTAATATAAGTTTGAATGTCATCTGCAAACCAAGGTTTCTTCGTAAGTCAGCAGGATCGACACACTCGGTGAAAACGGCTCCACAGGTACAAAGTAGGGGGGGGGGGTCTTCCCTTCTCATCAGATACGAGTGGGTGGATATTGTATGACCTATCCTTAGCCTACACAAAATGATGGACTTTCTCCGTGACCGGAAAGAGTTCCGCCACACGCGAGTAGTTCCCTTGATCGCCCTCAGTTTACTGGGCATTGGGTCAGTTAGCCACTGGCTCTCCGAAAATGCCAGTACTTTTCGGCGTAACTGAGAGCGAATATCTCTAGCGGGTACCTCCATTGGGATATGATAATTATGATAAATGTTGTTTTAAGGGCCATAACACCTAGGTTATCTGCCCAGTATGTGTGTGAGGTGAAGGCACAAGAAACACTAATGTAAATGGTTAAGGAGAATGAACATACCTGCATGAGACTCATCAGGTTTGTCTTCTTGCGGATGACGTCTATATTCTTGGAGAGAACCGAGTTGCTCTCAATCTGCGGCATTAACATTTCCACGTGAAGACTATCACCATCATTGATCGCCTGTAGGAGCTCAATATGCCATACTTCAGGTAGGTCAGTCAAAGAGTCCAGAATGGGGTGTGATATCTGCAAACCAAAGTTCAACATCTCTGACTAGTGAAATGCTATACTGTCACAGTAGTTAGTAGTAGATATGCCCTTAGAGCAGTTTCAATAGCTATTTTTAGAGCAATAACCCATAATTTTACGACTCATGGTTTCAGAGAAGGCAATTTTTTTCAATTTGTGGGTAGCTTTCACCCCTAAACCAAGTTTTTGTTGTTAAAAACGAATCGTCTTAGGTCAAAGGGTTTAAGAATTATTTTTCACCTGTGTTATTAGTTCAAATGTTCAAATTATGTTAAGGGAAGCCGTTTTTTTTTCGTGTGGCCTCCTGAGAGGCCGAGTGCAGGTCTTTCTAGGCGACGCCCGTGGGCGACCTGCGCGTCGGGATGAGAGATGGAATTGATGAAGATGAATGAAATTGGGCAAGGATGTGGAAGGAAGCGGCCGTGGCCTGTCAGAAGGTACCGCCCAGCATTTGCCTGGTGTTCAAAATGGGAAACCACGGAAAACCATTTCAAGGACGGCCGACGGTGGGGCTCGAACCCACGCGTCTACCGACTCCGCAGAGAAAATGGCCCCATGGCCTAACGCTGCGCTTTAGCGAGCGTAGCCACTGCTGTCGGTACTTTTTATTTACCAATCAGGAACTAGTTGCATTTTTTTTCAAAAATGTTCCATAATGATCTCGCCTTACCTTAACACAGTTAACATAGGATTTAAAAATATATATTTTTCGTGGAGTTTTTTTTTTTAAATGACGTAATTTTAACAGCATTTTTGCCGATTAATGCTTTTTCACGTAATTACGTAATTTGTATCTCATATTGTAACGGTTATTAACGCCCCATGTTGGTAGCGACAAGTGTAACGGTTTGGCTGCCCCTAACTGTTGGGTGATAAATGTAACTGTTTACCTTTGCCTAAGCTATGTTGTTTTAATGGGCGCCAAGACCTCAATGCAATGCTGAAATCTAAATTTGTATTTAACAACGTCTAGCTCTGGTAGAACACCTTCAAGAATCTATTCACTCAGATCGTGGTATGATTTGATCATTAACCCAACAAACAATTGTATCAGGAGAAGGAATTGGTCTATATCTAATGCTACCTACTGAAAGCAAAGATTGCATTGTAAAAGAAATGAATTTATTCTATAAAACAAGTATAGCAAAATTAATAATAATAATAAGTTTAAAATTTAAATTGGAGCGTTGCGATTTTAATATTACCGATAGAAAATTACGTGAAAACGGAGTCTGATAAATTATTGATTTTACTCTTATTTCCAAGCTATGAAGTTACTGAAATATGAAATATAAAACAAAGAGAAATGAGAGATTGCGTATTTCTGCGTCATTCGCGCTTACCACTGGAAATTGCCAAAGCATTTCCCTCGTACTGGATGATGCTGTGTGCTTCCCACAGTCTCCTGGACGTCGTCTTCTCCGTCGATATTTGATAATATACTTGGAGATTTGGTGACTTTATGGTCCTAACAACGAAGCCATACCCTCGTACAACCAAACTGGTTAAGTTTTAAACAGATAGTTCTCCACTCCACGGAACATTCGAGCGACACACACTTGCAACCGAACTAGTCAAGTCTTTCACAGATTGTCCCCCACTCCACGGAACATCGGAGCGACTGCCGCGTGCAAACATACTCGGCAAGTTCTACACAGATTGTCCTCGTTCCACGGCGCGCCGAACGATATATCTACACGTCGGCTCCCCACCTCGGGACTGACTTCCAGCTTACGTGGTCTCCACTGATTGGCTGCTCCCTACGCGCTAGTTCCCCTTCTCTGGCTCATTACACACGGCGCGCGGATGATGAAGTCGATTTCCGTTCCAACTATCCGCCTTTTCTTGACGCTGCGACCCAAGCTTGCGTAATACTTCTTGACAAGAATCAGCCCGTATCTGAATTTCCAGTGAGTCATGTCTCTCATAATATCCTAACTGACGAAACTCCGTAAAATTCCGTAATCACATAATTTTCTATGATATTGTCGTTCGTAAGAATTTGCTTGATAGCGTTTTCTAAGACATAGAAAACCTATCTGTATGCTTATAATTTTTATAAAATGCTCCGAAAATACCTTAATAATAATTATAATAAATTAATAATAATAATAAATTAACATGAAAACTTCTCTTGGCTGAACAATTTGCCGCGTAAATAAATATAGAATGGCATCCTACTGACTTATGCCAGTGGCATAAAACCCCCTCGAAAAACACGTTACAATATGTTGGTAACTGTGATGCGAAGTGAATGTGTGCGTATCGGTAATAAAGAAACTTGATGCGCCAAACATGGCAATTGTCGTTCAATGAACAAGAAACCAAAACACATATTTACGTCATTTATCACTTATTTCCTGTACACTAATCATAATGGACAGTAATTTCAATTGATAATGACTCCCAGAATATGAAATAAGGTATACAAATCATGAAAATGACATATATTATCCACGTGCAAGTGTAGAATCCAGGTTCACCACTTCTGAATAATTAACGTTTGGTTACCATAATCTGCAGGCAAGTCAACGTCACAATAGCTATATTTCATAATGACTCAAAATCTTTAAATTTTTCTCCTGAAACGAAAATGCAATTTTTGAATTTTGGCAGACTTTCACCAGGGGGTGCGCAATGTCTCGCAGTGGCCCTACCAGTAGGCTACTCTAATACTAGTACGACGAACTTCTTACCAGATAGCCCAGATCGTAGACGTCCTCACCCGCAATACCTGACTCAATCAACATAATAGCCAGGTTTTCTTGTGTTTCTACTGGAACACTTCGTAGATCAGTGCAGTTCAGGTACCTGCAACAAGATCATCCATTCTTCTATCCAGTGGATTATGACATAAACAGCTTGATGACCAAAAATGGGCCGTGGTCGAAGCAATGGTTGCTATAACAACAACAACAATTTATCCAAACATGACATTTCCCCTAATACACGCTGACACGCAGACAAAAATGCATTGTGGCTTGCCCATAACTAGAGCTCGGCGCAATAGGTTCTAAAAAACTTAAAATAGGCAGGCAAATAGGCAAACTGTTACTTACATTCAATTTTCGGTGTTGTTTATGAAGGAAACAGTTTACGACCAAATATTTTTCTAAGTTTTCACTGGAGAAAAGTGACTTAAAACCATCTGTTTTGTTATGTGGAAAGAATTGGCGCTATCTTTGTTTTGCATTGTGGGGAAAGAGCGGAGGTATTACATGCTTTCTCAAACACGTTCGCTACCTTGAAATTTTTTAAGAGTTTACGTCTTGATTAAAGACAGTACTTGTCTTTATTCAACCAAATAAGAGAGTACTGGAAATTTTTTAAGCCATTACTTACGCTTGAAGGCAATACTGAAGACTTGAAGTGTTTACTCACCGCAATAAGTAAGACCTTCTTTTATTCAACGAATGGTAAGTAAGTGCTTAAATTACAGCAAGTAAAAGCAAACACTTATTTTTATGCAACAGACCCAAGGGTTCAATTGCTCAGAGCGCGAAATATTATTTTAATACTAAGGTTTAACTCACATTTATAAATGACTAGCTGAAGTTTCCGTGCTTCGCTACGCGTCATAAATTAATTAAAATGTGAAGGTGACAGTTAAAACAGGGGATAGGCGAGGTGCTGCGCAGAGGGAGATTAAGGATGGAACATTTTGTTCAACTACACCGCTCGGCGTTAACCGTGTTTTATAGCACAAATTTAGGTTTTACTCGCTAATCGTTGGAGATACCTTTCGGATAGAAAATGTAATTTTAAACCCCATATATGCTATTATGAAAGTTTGAAACCAAAGGGTGTAGTGACGTCACTAAAATGGTCACCATCTTTAAATAGTGAAAAGTATTGAAATCAAAAGTAGCATTGCGTGATTGAGTAATACACAGACACACACCATCTCATTTTTAGACTCGCTTCGCTCGCGTCATAGTCGTGTCATATTGTTATTCAATGAAATGCAGGTTTAACCCCGTTAACACCCCTTTAGAACCTGAATATCCAAAAATCCCTCCTTAGTAGACGTTTTCGACAAACAACAAACATATCCCCAAAATATAATTCTTCTAACTTTAATAGTTTTGGTTGGTCGATGAGAGTGAACATCCAAAAATCCTTCCTTAGTGGACGTTTTTCTTCCAGAATTTCACCCCTCCCCATAGGCCCCTTAAATTGCATTTATGAAAAAACGGTCGAACACCTATTTATTTATTTATTTATATATTTTTTATTTATTTATATATTTATTTATTTTTAAGCTGATTGATTTCCTCCGAATTTCAAACTCCTCGCCTATGTCGTTTAAGAGATACACGCTCCGTTAGGAATCTTTCAACCCCCACTTTTCATCCCTTCCACCTCATAATATACACTACATCGAAAAACCATTAGACATGTGTCAGCTTATTTTTAATGATTAGTATATATGCCAAGTATCACATCCCCAAATGAAACCACTCGTGAGATATTGTTATTCAATGAAATGCACGTTTACCCCCTTAACACCTCTTTAGAACCTGAATATCCAAAACTCTTTCCTTAGTGGACGTTTTCGATATAGAACGAACATATCCCCAAAATTTCATGTTTCTAATTTCAATAATTTTGGCTGGGCGATGATGAGTGAGTGATTCAGTCAGGACATATTCTTTAATTTTTTTGATAATTTCACCCCTCCCCATGAACCCCTTAAATTGGATTTATGAAACAAACGGTCGAACACCTATTTACTTATTTAAAGCGGTTTCCCCCTGAGTTTTTCATGAGTGAGTAAATGAGTCAATCAGTTAGGACACTTTCTTTCCTGTTCCCCCCCCCCCCCCAGAATTTCACCCCTCTCCAAGGGCCCCTTAAATTGGATTTATGAAAAAACTGTCGAACAGCTATTTACTTGTATTTTAAGTTGTTTTTTCCCGCCGAATTTCAAACTTCTCGCCTATGTCGTTTCAGAGATACACGCTCCGTTAAGAATCTCTCAACCCCCAATTTTCACCCCTTTCACCTGATAATATACACCACATCGATAAACCCTTAGACATATGTCAGGTTATTTTTAATGATTAGTTTATATACCGAATATCACATCCCCAAAGAAACAACTCATGAGATATCGTTATTCAATGAAATGCACGTTTACCCCCTTATCACCTCTTTAAAACCCGAATAAACAAAAACCATTCTTTAGTTGACGTTCTCGACATACAGCGAACATATTCCCAAAATTTCATGTTTCCAACTTTAATAGTTTTCGCTGGGCGTGATGAGTGAGTGAGTCAGACAGAACATTTTCTTTCTATTATTTTTACCAGAATTTCACCCCTCCCCATGGGCCCCTTAAATTGGATTGATGAAAAAACGCTTGAACACCTATTAAATTGTGTTTAAGCTGTCTTTTTCCCCTGAGTTTGATGAGTGAGTAAGTTGTCAGTCAATTAGGACACTTTCTCACCTTTTTCCCCCAGAATTTCACCCCACCCCATTGGCCCCTTAAATTAATTTATGTAAAAATGGTCGAACACCGATTTACTTACTTTTAAGCTGATTTTTTCGCTGAGTTTCAAATTTCTCGCCTATGTCGTTTAAGAGATAGGCCTACACGCTCCGTTAGGAATCCTTCAACCCCCACTTTTCACCCCTTTCACCTCATAATAATACACCACATCGAAAAACCCTTAGACACATGTCGGCTTATTTTTAATGATTAGTTTATATGCCGAGTATCACATCCACAAATGAAACCACTCGTGAGATATTGATATTCAATGAAATGCAGATTTAACTCCCTTAAGACCCCTTTAGAACCTGCATATCCAAAAATCCTCCCTTAGTGTACGATTTTGACATACAACGAACATATCCCCGAAATACCATGTTTCCAACTTCAATATTTTTGGCTGGGCGATGTTGAATGAGTGAGTCAGGACATTTTCTTTCAATTTTTTTTCTTCTTCAGAATTTCACCCCTCCCGATGAACCCCTGCAATTTGTTTGATCAAAAATCTGTCGAAAAGCTATTTACTTACATTAAAGCAGTTTTTCCCCATGAGTTTGATGAGTGAATCAGTCAGTCAATCAGTTAGGACACTTTCTTTCCTGTCCCCACCCCCCCGCCCAGAATTTCATCCCTCCCCATGGGCCCCTTAAATTGGATTTATGAAAAAACGGTCAAACACATATTTACTTATTTTTTATGCTGATTTTTTCCCGCTGAGTTTCAAACTCCTCGCCTATGTCGTTTAAGAGATACATGCTCCGTTAGGAATCCTTCAATCCCCACTTTTCACCTCTTTCACCTCACAATATACACCACATCGAAAAACCCTCAGACACGTTCTTCTTACTTTTTAATGATGAGTTTATATGCCGTGTATCACATCCCCCAATGAAACCAATCGGGAGATTTTGTTATTCAATGAAATGCTAGTTTAACCCCCTTAAGACTACTTTAGAACCTGAATATCCGCAAATCCTCCCTTAGAAGACGGTTTTGACATACAATGAACATATCCCCAAACTGTCATGTTTCTAACTTCAATAATTTTGGCTGGGCGATGATCAGTGAGTGAGTCAGGACATTTTTTTTCAATTTTCTTTTTTCAGAATTTCACCCCTCCCCATGAATCCCTTAAATTTGATTTATGAAAAGAAAACTGTCGATCAGCTATTTACTTACTTTAAAGCAGTTTTTTTCCATGAGTTTGATGAGTGAGTCAGCCAGTCAATCAGTTAGGACACTTTCTTTCCTGCCCCCCCCCCCCTCATAATTTCACCCCTCCCCATGGGCCTCTTAAATTGGATTTATGAAAAGCAGTCAAACACATATTTACTTCTTTTTTATGTTGATTCTTTTTCGCTGAGTTTCAAATTCCTCGCCTATGTCGTTTAAGAGATACACGCTCCGTTAGGAATCTTTCAATCCCCACTTTTCACCCCTTTCACCTCATAATATACATCACATCGAAAAACCCTCAGGCACATGTCTTCTTATTTTTAATGATGAGTTTATATGCCGAGTATCACATCCCCCAATGAAACCAATCGGGAGATATTGCTATTCAATGAAATGCAGGTCTACCCCCTTAACACCTCTTTAGAACCTGAATATCCAAAAATCCTATCTTAGTGAGCATTTGCGGCCGTTGAGGAAGCTGCATACGAAATTTCATTCCAATCCGTTCGGTGGTTTCTGAGATTTCGTGATGAATGAATGAGTGATTGAGTGAGTGGTATTTGACAAATATATAGTAGATAGATAGTGTCAAGTCTTTGTTATGCTAAACTCGGTTGACAGTGCTGTGTGAGCAGTTGAGTAACTAACGGGATTTCAAGTAAAGATCCTCATTTTCTATACCGGTAGTGCAGAGCGCAACTGGCATCCAGTCGGCCGTGTCTCGACTTGAGCTATGTTGCCATGGAAACTATCTGCCTTGCCATTCCTTCATGAGTATATTTTATGATATTATTAGCCTGTGCTTGAGTGCAAAAGGGCCGAAATCAGAAGAATGAGAAAGACTATAGAAAATTCATGTAGCCAGCGGTTCCTTCTGGGTCCTAAACTATGTGTATGCAGAATTTGGTTGAGATTGGTGGAACGGTGTAGATTTGTATACGGAACAGACCCACCCACCCACCCACCCACCCACATACATACATACAGACTTTCACTTTAATATATAAGATATTAATAAATAAATAACCACCAAAACACAAAAATAATGAAATCAAAGTAGCCTATGCGAAAATCTTGATAATCGTTAGGAGCAGGTGACCTGGCAGTTCCGCCAACAATAACTAACTTGATAACCGTTGTCATTACAAAGAAGAGGCCATAATAGGCCCTTAAGCTGTGGAAAGGCGGTATAAAATCAGTATATTTTACTCTAGAAAGCATGAAACATATTTGTATATACAAAGCCTACGATTCTAAACAAAGGAACAAAGAAAGCAAATATACAAATGCCGAACACTACCCATAAGGCACGCCCTATCCGGGAAATTAACCAATCCAGATTTTTTTTTTTTTTTTTTTTTTTTTATTCTTCGGCTTTTCTCAATTAATTGGGGTCACCGGAGCCAACCAGGCTCATTTTGGTTTTGGCCGGGGATTTAAGGCCGGATGCCCTTCCTGACGCCACGTGATTTTTCAGGTGAAAATTCCACCCCACTGTCGCCGGGATTCGAACCCCGGCCGTCCGGGTGAAAGACGAGCAGCTAAGCCACTGCGCCATCACGCTCCCCAAATTAACCAATCCAGATACCGTCAAGTAATTCGATGTTGTCTCAGAAATGATGTAGGCCTACCTCGATTCAGGCACCTGTGCTTCCAAAATTAAGAGGGCAACTGCTATGGTAAAAAATGTAACGATAAATTCGTCACATTTAGGGAAAGATCGCTCCGTCTCGTCATCGCTAAAGAAGAGGCCAGTACACAGTTTAGTGTTTCAGTATTTCTGTATGGAGCCGAGACATGGACACTCCATGCTATAGACCGGAAAAATATTAATTCCTTTGAAATGTGGTGCTGGTGAAGGACATTGTGCATACTGTTCAGGCCCTTAACGGGGGTTGGCCGAGCTGGGGGGACGAGGGTGTGTGTAGAGGGTGGTGTTTAATTAGGGGAAGTTTTAACGGAGGTGTGGAAACTCCAGATGTGTCGGAGGGTGTGTTGGATGATCGGGTGGAGCTCTATGCGCCGAGGGTTGCGAATCAAAGGGGCGCACTTTTAAGGCGGAAGCTATCAGTCTGCATAGTAAGTACTGCGATGAGTAACCCAAGTATCTGATGATCGTGCAACATTACGCTCTGCGGGCGCGCGACCAAGAAGTCAAGGCTACTGGCAATGAAAAAGTTTCTAGTGCTGGCACAGCGGTTTTGGAAACAATGCACTGGCAGGTCAAGGTGTAAGGTAGGGAGGTGAGCGGTGAAAACAGTGATCATAAACAAAGGCTATAGTTGATCTATAATAATGGGGGTCGCTTATTTATTGGACCCAAAGTGTACTGAAGGTTTCCCTGTATTCATGGATAATGTGACAATGTGTAAATGGTACAATCAATCAGGGGTGGTGAAAGGAAGGATGTATAACTTATGAGTGTGTGGAATCTGAGAATCACACCTACCGGAGGTATGCTGTCAGCAGGCAGTCGGACAGAGTCTTCGACGTCAACGGATCACCTTCCTCAGAATGGTGGTCCTTATAAGTATTTCTGAAGTGCCGACTCCGCAGTATTGCTGAATAGCTGTTTTGGTAGCAGCCTCTGTGTACATGTGGATGTGTGTCAAGCTTGGGTAAGAGCCATTACAAAACTCTGCCGGCTTGATGTAATTGGAAGTGTGTTGTATTTGCTGTTAATTCCAGCTTAGGGGTTTAGGGGGGTGAAATACGTGTGGGGTGTTGGGCAGATGTTTTAATAAATAAATAAATAAATAAATGTATGTGTCGATAGAGTAGTTGTAGATGTTTGTAGAATGTAGCTTTTGGCCGTAGATTAGTTGTATGCCAATATGTCCCTTAAGGGCGCTAAGACATCAGACAGATTCTACACACACCCAAAGTACACGGGGTTACATGACCGCGTTGTCGCAGCCCCTAAACTAAGGAACCAACCAACCTTAAGGACCTTAACAATACCTTGGACGGTACCTCAGGTATAGGTTAGGCCTACCATAATTAAGACAATGGTAATGACAAGAGGAAAGAAAGAGGGAAAAGGGATTGTTAAATTGGAGATGCAGACTTGGAAGTAGAGCACTTCAAATATTTAGGAAGTGAATTGATGGAAAATACAAGATTATGGAGATCAATAAGATGTGGGTGTGTTTTCTATCATCAGGTTCGGAATTTAATTTGGGATAAAGACAACCACTGAAGGCTAAAGAAGTGATGTACAAGACTTATTGCTTACTAATGCTTGTACGAAAACACCCATCTTCATGTAATTCCGAAAACATGTTGCTCATGTGGCATAAGGTTTGGCCATATCAAAAATTCTTTCAGACCAACGTTTTAGGTGATTTTTAGAGAACTATTGACCATTATAAACGGTTTTGATATTGTGCCTATTAAGGGAAGTACAGCTTTTTTTTCCTCAAAACTCCTTTTTGGCTCTTATCCGAAGAATACTATGAACTTTGAATGGATTCGATTTTTCACTTATGAAGAAAGTTATAGTGATATTTCACCCCCTTGCTCCAATTTTTCCCAATGACGAATTCGACCGAGATTTTATTGGTTACTAGCTATACCCGGCATGCGTTGCAATGCCAATCAAAGACAGAAAGGAAGATAATAATAATGAACCCCCGGCGAAAACCCGTGGCGTGAACTGTATTGGAATAGACAGCGACGCCAGACAACACGGCGGGCTGCTGACAGTCTACTCATGTCACCACGCGATGTATCAGCAAGCTGGCATTGTGGTGTGATAGCTGATAAGCAGGGCCCGGATGTTTAGCCTATTTTCAATTTTGAAAAAATAGGCTTATGAGATCACCTTTTGTCCGTGTGTGTGTGCGTGTGCGTGTGTGTGTGTGTATGTGTGTGTGTGTGTGTGTGTGAGAGAGGTGTGTGTGTGTCCCCCCCCCCTCTAATAAAATCTAAACGGCAGGAGCGATTTCAATGAAACTCGGAAAGTTCGTAGCACTATTCCCGGCGACCTCGACCGTGCCCTTCAAATTTTGTTACGTCTCACCAATCCAACATGGCGGCTGTGCGAAATATTTCACTAGCATTCAATATCTCCGAAACTATTACGGATATCGCCCTGAAATTGTGTACGGTGATAAAGGGCACTATTAGAAGTTCATCTATGAGACTTTCAAAAACCTGGTGACTACAAAACCAACATGGCGGTCAAGCGAAATTGCGACTTTTAAATAGACATTTCTCGCGATTTAACTATCCAAACGTAATGAAACTTGGTACAGCAAATGTTTATACACATTGTAATGCACTGGAGTCTAATTTAGTTCAATTGTTTACATAACCTCAAAATGGCGGCTGTGCGAAATATTTCACTGACATTCTATATCTCCGAAACTATTACAGATATCATCATGCAATTTTGTACGGTGATAAAGGGTACTGATACAAGTTTACCTATGTATATTTCAGAAACCTGTAAAGTACAAAACGAACATGGCGACCAAGCGAATTTGAAATATTTTAATAGACTTTTCTCGTGATTTAACTCTCTGAGTGCAGTGAAATGTGGTACAGTAAATTATTTTGCAGATTGTAATGCACTGCCATCTAAATTAATTCAATTGTTTACATAACCTCAAGATGGCGGCTGTGCGAAATTTTAAAATTAAGTTTTTATTCTTGTGTCGTAATCATGCGATCGAAGTGAAAATTTGTATAATGAAGCTAGGCATTAATTGTCCTTGAATGGTACATAACTCTATGGCCTATACATATAACAATCCTAAATGGCGAGCTTCCGAAATATTTAGACGGTTCTCAATATCTATGAATCTTTTACAGCAACCAAACTGTTTTTTTAAATGTTCATAGAGACTATGAACATATGTTCACCTATAGGACTTTCAGTAACCTGGTGAGCACAATCCAACATGGCAGCGACGCGAATTATAAATATTTAAATGGACATTTCTCGCGAATTAACTATCCGAGAGCCGTGAAACGTTGCACGTTAAATGCTTATACAAATGTTGATCCACTGGCATGTAATTTATTTCAATTGTTTGCATAATCACAAGATGGCTGGTGTGCGTACTTTTAAAATCTCGTTTTTACTTCTTGTGTTCTAATTATGCGATTGAAGTTTGAATACAACACGTACACAATAATCTTAATGTAATAGTACAAAAATAAAAATCCATCCTGGCGACCATATGAAATATTTAGACGGTTCTCAATATCTACGAATCTGTTACAGCAATTAAACTGAAATTGTGTATGTTGATAGAGACAATTAACATGAGCAGGATATATGAAAATAGGCTGCATAGTTCTTCACGGAACTACTTGTTAGGTTTCTTGTACTCTAAAAATAGGTTATTTTAGGTTTTTCTTCCAGGATCAATACAGGCAGCAATAGTTTTGTTTTTATTATTTCTGTGAAATTTATGTATGAACTTATTTCACAAAAGTTTTCATTGTCACTTAGTTGTGCCGGGTTCCTCTCCGTCTTCTTTCCTGTCTGCCTCTCTTGGTCAACTCTTGTTCTCCTCCGACCCCGTCGGTATTAGGGTATCCGAGGCCTAGGGAGTCTCTTCCTTTCCCGCCTTAATTGGCCCTTGTCTCATCTTTCCTCCTTCTGCGAGGGGTCAGCCTTCTTTTTCTTTTCATGTTATCTCCTACCTTCTGCTCAAGGCCCCCAAGGAGGCAGGGTGTATGTAGCCCCACCACGTCTGGTGCATCCTGGATATCTCTACACCCTCAGGGGACCACGGCTGGTGAGTTCGGGAGTTGGCGAGCCCGAGGGATTCCTGAGCTGGGTCCGTTTTTCCCCCTTTTTCCACCGACTTTAAGACGGGCCCTCTCCTCTTTACCTTTCCCATCTGCCTTTCATGGCTCTCCTTCTTTCCAAGTCCCTCAATCCTCGTTCGTCGGGGGTTAAGGGCATTTCATTTCTACCTGTCTTTTATTTGCCTTATTCTTTTTTTGTTTACCATTTCTTCTTCTAGTGTGTAAGTCTGTAGTTAGTATTAGTTATAGTTTTCATTCTCATCTCATCTTTTACTATCACCCTAACCATTAGTGGCCGATAACCTAGATGTTAGGCCCCTAAAAACAACACCTATCATCATCATCGTACTGCATTTAACGGTAGTAACCTGAACTATCTCCGTCCTAATGCTTGTAATCGCGGTGGAAATAAGTTTACGATGCATTTCAATGGGGAAATAACATTCTTTATTTGAAAAAGGCAAAACAGCTATTTAGGTTATTTTAGGTGTCAACCCCTCATTTAATTTTTTTTAGGTGAAATGAAATTCACATATTCTGCTCCAGGAAGTGTGAAACGAACATATATGTTGAAATTTGTGAATTACATAGCCAGGAAAAAAATAGGTAAAAACCTAAAAATCCGGTCCCTACTGATAAGTATACAGAATGTGCAATTGGGCTACTGTGGGATTTAAGGGTTCCTGTTAAGTCCCTCACCCTTTTGTGTTACATAAATAATTTCTGGCCACAAACCTTCCCTGGAGTGCACACAATAACTCATCCAAAGTTCATCGCAATCGGACGGATGGTATATGAACGCATAGGGGAAAGACAGACAGACAGATTATCCCGTAACATTGATTTTTATTTTGATACATTAAGTATACATTTGAAAGTGATTGGTTCAAAATGACGGTAGTTATCGTCTCCACAAGAAAGTGATATAGATAGGTATAAACAGCGGCTTCGGTGGCGTAGTTGAGCTTCTATGCCCAAGGTCACGGGTTCAATCCCGGCCGAAGTCGTCGGAATTTTTAAGAGCGTTAAAAGTCCCTCAATATGCCTTCCTTCGGAGGGGAAGTAAAGCCGGTGGTCCCATGTCATATATTTATGTCATGATAAAGAACCTTCCACTAATTACACTTGTGTGATGCTAAATTATAGGTTATATTGAACTAACGCTCTTTGGTTCCAACTTTCGTCGTCAGGAGCCGATTGCGGTGGCATCTAGTAACACAGTTCAGAACTATTTGGTCGTTGACGGTGGCGTTTGGTATCAGAAGTTGGAACTACTTGAAAAATTCAAAGTCTGCAGTCCTTACTTGAATTAAAAAAAGTGACAGTCAGTCTGAAAGACTAGACTTTGTATCATTTTAAATACTACAAATGCTGATAAATGCTAGAAAGTCTGGAGACTTCTTGCTTCGCTCGAAGCCAAAGACTCTTGACATGTTGGAAAATTATCTGCATAATACTTATCTTGCTTTATAATACTTTACCTTGTTTCAAATTACTCGCGAACGGCAAGTGCAAACCAAGGGCAAAGCAAGGTCAAGCGCGCGGGATGCCGTCACGCTCACCAGAGCGCGCGGAGACGTGCCCCTTCCATCCAGTCTAAAAACACTTAGTGGGTGATGTATTGAAGATAGAGATATGCTCTCGCGGACTTTTTCGTAGAACTTTTCATGCTGACCAATTCTTACGCTCTTAGTATTGAACCCTTATTGATCTTCGATAAATAAGTATTCATATTTATTATTATTATTACTACGGCCCAGGCAGCACATAAGGAAGTCGACTTGGATATTAGGGAGGCCAGCATTTCGTAATGATTGCAACAGAAGCTGAGTTGGTAGCTATTCCTGGGGGACGGCCAGAATTAGTCGAGTTCAAGGCCAAATTGTGCAACTACTGTACCAAAATTGGAGACATAAAGGAAGAATCACGAGGTCCTCTCAACGAACTTACGATTGAATCAGCCAATCGCAAGAGACCAAGCCGTGACCACGAGGTGGACGGCGTCAGTAGTAAAAAGCGCGCGGAAGTGTGTATCTAAGGAACCGCCGAACGGATTAATCTCCGCTCGAGTAATTTGAGACGTTGGATTTATTTGGAGAAGAATGACACTAGCCCCATCTTTGTGAGACAAAAACTCTGGAAGTTTTTATCCGACTCCGCCCCACTCCGCCGCCCTTGTCAGTTTCTCATAAATAGTTTGGCCTGACGCCAATCTAAGACTATTGTGTGGAGCCTTCAGAGGCATACTCCACGCCAGTTTGAAGTGTGATTTGACGCTCGAATTTATCTAAGTCTATTCTTGTGGAGCCTTCAGAGGCATACTCCACGTCAGTTTGAAGTGTGATTTTGACGCTCGAATAATCTAAGTCCTTTTGTGAGGAGCCTTCAGAGGCATACTCCACGCCAGTTTGAAGTGTGATTTTTACGCTCTAAAATCAGTGAAGCTAATTTTATTTTCTGAGCTCTGGGAAGCCAAAGTCGCAGCGTTTGCAGTATCGAGTTTTAAAAGCTATAATACATTTTGTTCTAAAATCAACTAAATTGTGTGATCTAAATATTTCACGCCAGCGCGTGATAAACTGTAACATTCTTTTAAAGACGACGAGTTCAACTTTAAGGGGGAAGTATCGTATCACCCTAATTAGCGCTTACCAGAACCGAAGTCCAAGACGGGACGGAAATACCGGACGAGATAGCGATTGCTGGTGCAGCCAGAATTTTGAACTTGTTAACGAGCCAGTGGCGCGGACTCGAGATGTATATTTTATGTATAAACTGTGTGTATTGTATGTGTGTTTTTTTTATAGTGCGTATGTGCGATATAATTAGGGCCAGTCTTCGCTATTAATCGCAGTAGGAAAATTGTGGGTGAACTGAGTAGCCTGCAAGCGATTATAGATAGGCAAATATTTAACATTGAACTTTTCTGCCAAGGAGTCGAGACCAAGATGATCAGCACGTGGTCTGAAGTTGGGATGAGCTTCAAGAAATCAACGCAGACGACTACTATGGAGTGCTAATTTGTCCATAGGGCAATGGGTTGAGGAGGATGTCCTTAGTCCTACATGCAGAAACGGTGATGTACTAAAATTGGATTATTTCAATTATGTAGTTAGATTTGGCCGGGGAACTTTGTAAATAGTCATGTTTTTCTTTCTTGTTTTATAGCTGTTTTTCTTGTACCGACACTATATGTTTAAATGTCCGTTGGCGCGTGGCCAATGTGTTTGTTGATATTTTGATTTTTTTTTTGAGTCATGTGTAATGTACGCGGCGTGCGTGCGTGATTTTTATCCTTGCAATTGCGGAACCCGTTACATTCGATAAATGGTGCTTTATTAACGTTAATATTTGAAATAGGAATGGGAGGAAATGATTGTAAAACATTTTGCTGAACAGGTTATTATTCATGTTAGGGTAGCCGAGTGCACCAACTTAAAAGTAATTGTAGAACACCTTCGTTCTAATTTGATAGATTTTTCTTGAGTCCTTTTCAGGTGACTAGTCACGGCATAGAACGATGGCGCCAGCATGTGGATATTATTTGTGTCTTTTATTTCAGGGTCTGTCACAACCCATACGTGTGATTAAGTGTGTGTTGATGTGTCTAGTGTGTGTTGATTCTACGTGAGGAGGGGGTAGTTGTCCTACCGCCCTTATATATTTTTGCTGCTGTTGTATTTTAGATGGAAAGACAGAGTGCTCTTGGGAGACTGCTGATTCTTGTCCATATGTTTTTCTGACACACACGTATTATTGTGCTTTGGGGCACATTTCTTCGAGGTTCGACCCCATGCTCTGGGAGGTCGAGGTTATTGACACGTGGGTTGACAGACATGCAGAGTTCCACAAACCGCCCGTTTTGCCTGTGACTTATTTTGATAGGCAGTCCTTTTTGTCCGACTGAACCCTGTAAGCTTTCATGTAGCAAACCTGTTCGTTGTGATGGCTAATTTTTAAGCCATAATTAATTGGGGAGTTCGCCATGTGTGTAACGGATTGTTGTACCTTGTATGGATAAGAATATTGTGATTAACGTAAATGTTGGCTGTTTGCCTATTGCTTTGTTGATGACTCGATTTCATGTAATTTTGTTTGTCACACCCGTGTGGTGTAGTGGTAGAGTATTTGTAAATTTTGACAGCGGTCATTTGAGTATTTTTCTATTGGTCACGTGTTAATGTACTTGTGTTGATTTGTGTGAGAAGTCATAAGTTTTTAGGCAGTAAATGTTGCTACGGCAATTCAAGTCCAATTTCACACGGAAATTTTGTGTTTGTTTATAGTAGAGTTAGGAAGTGTCGGTTTAATTTAAGTATTGTAGTTGTGTTCCCTTGTGTCGGTCTAGCTCTAGGAAATGCGGATTCGTTGTTTGAAGGGTCATTCTGGATGATAACGAATCACGCATTCACAGTACACATCGTGGTGCATGTAGAACGGCGTACGCACTTATATGGTCACTTTTTGTATCTTTTATTTAAGGACACTTGGTCCAGGTAATTAATCTCTCCAGAGATATCGCCTAAGTTTTTGGCATTTTTATTAAGCGGGAGTCAGTTGGGAGTTTTTGTTGTTAATTGTTTATGTGTAAATATGGTGATTTGTTATTAAATTCAGTTGTTTTTAACCCTGGCTTCACTCTTTCCTGCATGTTATTTTGTTATATGTTACCCTGCAAGTTAATGAAGCGCCCTGACAGCAACTTACGAATATGACCTGTTACGCCCCGAATCTGAGTCTCATATGCTTCTTTGCAAGGGTTCATAAAACAAAAATGGCTGCCCAAGTGGGGATTGTTGTTGTTGTTGTTGCTTCGCTGATCTCATATTTATTTCGTTGAGAAATGATGCCAGGTCAAGCGGACATGTAAATTCAGTAAATGGAGGCGATGTTGTACCGCCATGTGCATTAGTAAAATCACTGAGTTCCTAAAGTTAGAAATATTGAACAAGGTTAGAATTTGATTTGGTATTTGTTATAAACTTGTTCTGGCGCCCACATTAAAATTAGAAATTTGCATTATTGATGAACTCAGTCAAAGCAGGAAGATGTTGCCTTATATTTGACATTTAATTGACTTCGGTTAATTGGTGTTTCGTAAATTCTGTCGGTTAGGAATTTAAAAGCAGATCACTAGGGGTTATTTTGTTGTTTGGGAATAAGTGTCTTTGTATTCAGTAAATTTTGTTACTGAAATTTTCATTAAATTAGAGCCAGTAATATTTAAATGTGTGACATGTATGTGCGTATAGGGCTGAAACCTTAGCCCATAACCCTGTTTTTCTCTGAATATATTTGTGTGTGTGAAATGGCGATCGTTGATGAAATTAAGGCATTGTTAGAACAGATGTCGATCCAAATGTCCGCGAAAACGGAAGAACAATTAGAACAGATGTCGATCCAAATGTCCGTAAAGACGGAAAAACAATTAAAAGAACAATTAGAAGCTCAGCGTGAGCATAGTGAAAAACAATTAGAACAAATGTCCGCGAAAACGGAAGAACAATTAAAAGAACAATTAGAAGCTCAGCGTGAGCATAGTGAAAAACAATTACTTGATATGAGCGGTAACATTTCGGTCCAGTTAGAAGTCCAGAAATTAGACACTGACAAACAATTCAATGAACTAAACCACAAATTGTCACAACAGGCGGTAACACAAACCGAACAGTTAGGAAAAATCACAAATGATATTAATCAGAGCGTTCAAAAAGTAGAGAAACTGGCAGGCGAGGTTGCGGAAAACAACATCAAACAGTTAGGCGAAATGAAGAAATTGGAGGCGAAATTTGATAACAAATTAGTACAATTTGACGAGATGGTGGCAGATAAACTCAAGCAGATAGAGGCAGCATGTGTCAGTAACACCGCGGGAGTGAAGAAAACCCAAGAGAAACTACAGCAGCAAATTAATTCGGTAGATAACAACGTGCTGGAATTAATAAAGGAAATAGATAAAGTCGAAGTTAAGGCTGAAACCGAGCGGATACACTTGCGGGAAAATCTAGAGGAGCAATTAGGCAGAACACAAGAGATCATAAGAAAAGAGATGGAAGGCCGGCTAATAAACACACAAGAGGTCATAAGACAAGAAGTAGGGGAGCAGCTCGTCAAAACTCAGGATAATTTGGAAGAACAACTAGTAAAAACGCAGGGACGGATAAGTGAAGAGCTAGAGAAAAATCAGGAGAGGAACGAGGAAAAAATAAATAGCTTAAAAAGTAGGATCCGGCGAGATTGGGACCAGCAGGCTCATGCGAATAAGGAAGACAGGCTGGCAGTTTTAAAGCGAATGCAGGCACTGGAGGAAAATATGAAGTCGAAATTACAGGAACACTCAGAATTAATCATAAAAAACGAGATTAGATCGTTAGAGAATGCGACGTTATTTTCAAACGAAAATATTCCGGAAAAGCAAACAAGTATTGGAAGTCCGGCAGGTTCGAAGTTGGCTGAGGACACGAGTCGGGGTCAAAGTCCCAGACTAACGACTAATGCATTCCAGCAGTACAGGGGGGAGACTTCAACTCCGCAACCGAACTTGGCACCAGCCCAAGTCATCCAAGTCATTCGGGGTAATGATTTTAAGCCCGATAAGTTTAAAGAACATTCAGGAACCACTCCCAAAGCATTTCTACGGCAATTAACTGACTACTTTAATGACCAACACATCGGCCCGGAGAAACAATTAAGAATGGTGGAGAAATTTTTAGAAGGACCTAGCCTGACCTGGTTTTTAAGTTTCAAGTACACGTTTACAGACATGGCTCAATTCCGCGAGGCGTTTTTGAAGAAGTTTTGGAGTCCTTCGTTACAGCAAGGGTTAAGAATGGACCTGTACACGCGCAAATACCACAGTACACAGCCAACCCGTTTTTCAGAATTCTTCAGTCAGCAATTGGTAAAATTCAGGGATTTTGATGACCCGCCTAGCGAGCCGAATATGGTTCTAACCATCGGAAAACAACTCCCAATGCATATCCAACAATTATTAGTCGCAGGAAATATTCAGACCGCAGTCCAAGCCGAAGAATTACTCAGACACTTAGATGAGACGAGTATGGTAAGCCCACAGACAGGAAGAAGGAATTTGGAATGTGTCAACACGGCAGAGGTAGTTCAGGGACTCCAAAATAACCACGGCCAGGGGAACCAAAGTAAGACACAGTCCACAGGGACACAGTTCACGCCAAGAAGACAAGATTTTGACGGCCGAAACCAGTTCCATAACAACAATCAGAATTATCAGAATAACCGCGGGAGATATCATCAGAATAACAAAAATCAAAATAATCAGTGGACGTACCAGCGGGAATACACGAATTGGAGGGGAAACCAGAGACAAGGTAGACCTTACCAAAGAAATGGAGATGGTAGATGGAGTAACGGCAGGGACTATCGCCAAGAAAACAGAGGAGATTATAGGAATAACTGGGACGAACGATATATTGAATCCCGTAAATACTTGGATCAATTAAGTAACGAAGAAGCGGAGAAGGAGAAGTGGGGGCGTGCCATGGCGAACAGACAGAGCCCAGATAACCATCAAGGAGAGGGGGCAGAGAGTTTACTGAGGCAACAGGAGCGACAGAATGATAACCGGCGAAACACATCTAATGGGGCCCGGGATTAAAAAAAAACCAAATGAACTGAAAGGAGACAGGCTAGAAACGGAGATCGCCAGGGAGCAAGAAGAGATGATAGTGGCCAATATAGAAGAGTGGGTAGCATTCCCAGACGACTGCTTGGAGGAAGTGGTGAAGAACCGTGAAAATGTTATCAGACAGCTACCAATTATTTACGCGCATATTGGAGGTATGAGGGTGAGATGTTTGATTGATACAGGTAGCCAGGTGAGCTTAGTCACTGAAATTTTGATAAAAGAAATAGCAAGAAAACAGACTGTTCCTATTATGCCGGTACCGCTAATGAAAGTCAGAGGTGTCATTCCTGACAAAACTATGAATTGTAAACAGCAAGCATTTCTAGATCTGGAAATATTGAACCATACTTTTTCACAAACATTCATTGTTATTCCAAAGATGAACTACAATATAATTTTAGGAGCCAACTTCATCTGCGATTTTCATGCTGTAATTGATTTACATAACAACACTGTAAACTTCAAACAAGTAGAAGGATTGGATCATGTGGGTTTAAATATGGAAGAGAATCCGCTGGAGAGAGAGGCCAATACATGGGTTGTTGAGGAATGCACTAATGAGGCCGGAGATAAGATCTTGAGGGGAGAGCAAGTCAACCAGACAGCAGTGCTAGAAATGGACAGCCGAGATATTTCGCAGGAACTTTGGGTGCATTTGGCGGAAGAAGAAATGGGCGGAACCAAATTCGAAATTTTACTTCAGGAGCGACTTAAGGAAGCCATCGTAGGGGAATCTGATAGAAGAAGATTGGAAGAAATTTTAAGATTACATAAAGGAGCTTTTGACACCGTACCTGGGAAAGTTTTAAATTTTCAATATGCGATGCAGGTAACAGATTGGACCCCATTTAAAAGTAAATTGTACCCGATCCCAGAGAAGCATTTTTCTCAGGTGAAGGACATTATTACTAACTTATTAGATTCTGGCATGATAAGGAAAGCTGCAACTCCTTATCTGAACGCAATATTGGCTGTGACCAAGCCAAACGGATCAATTAGGCTATGCCTAGACGCGCGAGTTTTAAATAGCAAACTGCTAGTTGAGCACGACCAAGCACCGAGGATCAAAGATGTTTTAAAAGGCTTCCGCGGGAAGAAGATATACTCAAGTGTTGATTTGACGAATAGTTTCCACCATCTTGAACTTGAAGAAAAATCCCAACTGTTGACGGGATTTTTATTCGATAATCAAAGTTATATCTGGTGTCGAATGCCCTTTGGCGTGAAAACTGCGGGATGTGCACTCATTAGAGCACTCGATAGAAATCTGACTGAGGAGGTCAAGAACTTCACCACGAGATATGTTGATGACATATTAATCGCTTCTGAGACAATGGAAGAACACTTGATAAATTTAAATAAACTGCTGGACAACCTGAGAACCATGAACTTCAAGATCAACTAAAAAAAATCACATTTTTGCCAGAGCGAAATTTTATATTTGGGACATATAATTGATGTTGAGGGCGTGCGGCCTAATCCAGCCAAGATTGATGCTATTAAGAAATTTCCCACACCTACCAAAGTCAAACATGTTAGAGCATTTTTGGGAGTGACAGGTTTCTTCAAAGAAAATTGCCCTGGTTACACAGAAACAGTAGCGCCTATGCAGGAGATGTTGAAGAAAGCGAATCGATGGTCGTGGAACGAGGAGTGCGACAGGTCTTTTAAAGCCACGAAGGATTTATTGGAAAATTGTGTGAAACTTGGATATCCGGATTTTGAGAAACAATTTATCATTCAAGCAGATGCTTCGTTAATTGGGATTGGTGCTATGCTGTACCAAGAGGACGCTGAAGAACCCAAGAAGAAATCCTATTTGGCATTTACGAGTCGTAAATTACGGAAACATGAGAGGAACTACACAGTTACGGAACTTGAGCTACTAGCAATTCTATATTCTCTCCAACAGTGGCGCAATATGATCTATGGTTATTCCATCATTGTTAGAACCGACCACCATGCACTGACATTTTTATTTAAGACAACAATAGCAAGTGAGAGAGTTACGCGCTGGTCCATCTACATACAGCAGTTTGACATCACAATAGAGCATTGTCCTGGGAAATTGAACGTCATACCAGATGCCTTGAGTAGAAACCCTGAGGACGGAAACGAAGTAACAGCGGAAGTTCACAATATTACCTTGACACCTAAGGCTCGTGAGTTTTTGGCAAGATTGAAGGATATTCGGAAGGAGCAAGAAGCTGACCCATGGATGATGATGATGATAAAATTCTATAGGAAGGAGTTACAACCAAATTCACCGGAGTACCGGGAAGCCAGTGCTAAACAAGCGAGATTTCACTACTTGAATAACTTGTTACATAAGTACGTGGATGAGCATCATACTAAACTGCGGATCTTAGTTCCAGCATCACTACAGAGGGGATTAACTTGGCATGTTCACGAGAGCCTAGCACATATCGGCACGGATAAGACTGAAGCTACGATAGGGGAGACCTTTACTTGGCCCAAGATGAGATTCACCATTGTTGAAGTAATTAGAACGTGTGACGCTTGTCAGCGCACAAAGCCGAACAACTTTATTCTGAAACAACCTCCAAGACCACTATTACCGCAGAAACCATGCGAGATGCTCGCGATTGATTGCTTTGGTCCTTTAGTAAAAGGAAAGCGTGGATGCCGACACCTCTTGGTATGTGTCGATGTATTTTCGAAGATGGTCGTGCTATGTCCTATTCAGAAGACGACATCAGGACAAGTCCTTAGTCGAATTAAGAACAAAGTCATTCCGATGCTTGGGAAGCCGGAATCCATTCTATCAGATCACGGTACCTATTTCACAAGCAATGTTTTTAGGCAAGGTTTGGAGAGCCTAGGAATAAAACACATATTTTCAAGTATTCGTCATCCTTGTGGAAATCCGAGCGAAAGAACAATTCGCTGTGTCGCTAAATACTACAGAGTAATGATTCCTAACGAACACAATAAATGGGTAGACAAAGTAGGGGAAATTGAGATGTGCATGAACACTACTAAGCACGAGTCGACGGGTCAAGTCCCACTGATTGTACACCACAACAGGTTGCCGGAAAGAACTTGGGACAAGATCATTCCTTGCCCAAGGGATCCATTATTAGCGCATGATTTGCGAATCCAGCGAACGAGAGAGCACATGAGGAACCAAGCGGACCGAAGGCTGAGACGGTACCGAGGAAAGAAGTTTCACCGAGAGTTACAAGAACAAGAATTAGTGCTGGTTCGTAGACCACCAATCTCCGACCCTAAGAACAAAGTCTTCACCAAGTTCTGTCCAAAATTCATTGGCCCGTTCCGGGTAATTAAGAATCTGGGTAACAATGCCTACAGATTAGAAGAAGTGAGCACTGGTGCAAAATCTGTTTTTAATAGCGCCAATTTGAAACCGTACTACAGAAGGGAACCATTTGATGATTAGGAAAGATGATATGTGCAGAATCTGTATTGCCAAAATTTTTTTTTTTGAAAGCAAACACTCAAATCCACGGGGAGCGCGTGAGTACGCACTTTGTTTGTAAACAACGAGCAGCTGAGACGACGGGAGTGGCAACTACGTGAGGAGAAGGGGGAGACCTAGAGAAAATATGAATGACATTCCAGCGAGAAGGGAGCACACTAATTGAGTCAGAGGGGCATACACTCGAGCAGCTGAGTGAGATTTAAAGAGATGTGTTGTTACTACAGTGGATTTTGTTTTTGAAATCCAAACCAATAAATTGTTTCGAATTTCAAAACCTTGCTGAGGATAAATGAACCCTTATTGATCTTCGATAAATAAGTATTCATATTTATTATTATTATTACTACGGCCCAGGCAGCACATAAGGAAGTCGACTTGGATATTAGGGAGGCCAGCATTTCGTAATGATTGCAACAGAAGCTGAGTTGGTAGCTATTCCTGGGGGACGGCCAGAATTAGTCGAGTTCAAGGCCAAATTGTGCAACTACTGTACCAAAATTGGAGACATAAAGGAAGAATCACGAGGTCCTCTCAACGAACTTACGATTGAATCAGCCAATCGCAAGAGACCAAGCCGTGACCACGAGGTGGACGGCGTCAGTAGTAAAAAGCGCGCGGAAGTGTGTATCTAAGGAACCGCCGAACGGATTAATCTCCGCTCGAGTAATTTGAGACGTTGGATTTATTTGGAGAAGAATGACACTAGCCCCATCTTTGTGAGACAAAAACTCTGGAAGTTTTTATCCGACTCCGCCCCACTCCGCCGCCCTTGTCAGTTTCTCATAAATAGTTTGGCCTGACGCCAATCTAAGACTATTGTGTGGAGCCTTCAGAGGCATACTCCACGCCAGTTTGAAGTGTGATTTGACGCTCGAATTTATCTAAGTCTATTCTTGTGGAGCCTTCAGAGGCATACTCCACGTCAGTTTGAAGTGTGATTTTGACGCTCGAATAATCTAAGTCCTTTTGTGAGGAGCCTTCAGAGGCATACTCCACGCCAGTTTGAAGTGTGATTTTTACGCTCTAAAATCAGTGAAGCTAATTTTATTTTCTGAGCTCTGGGAAGCCAAAGTCGCAGCGTTTGCAGTATCGAGTTTTAAAAGCTATAATACATTTTGTTCTAAAATCAACTAAATTGTGTGATCTAAATATTTCACGCCAGCGCGTGATAAACTGTAACATTCTTTTAAAGACGACGAGTTCAACTTTAAGGGGGAAGTATCGTATCACCCTAATTAGCGCTTACCAGAACCGAAGTCCAAGACGGGACGGAAATACCGGACGAGATAGCGATTGCTGGTGCAGCCAGAATTTTGAACTTGTTAACGAGCCAGTGGCGCGGACTCGAGATGTATATTTTATGTATAAACTGTGTGTATTGTATGTGTGTTTTTTTTATAGTGCGTATGTGCGATATAATTAGGGCCAGTCTTCGCTATTAATCGCAGTAGGAAAATTGTGGGTGAACTGAGTAGCCTGCAAGCGATTATAGATAGGCAAATATTTAACATTGAACTTTTCTGCCAAGGAGTCGAGACCAAGATGATCAGCACGTGGTCTGAAGTTGGGATGAGCTTCAAGAAATCAACGCAGACGACTACTATGGAGTGCTAATTTGTCCATAGGGCAATGGGTTGAGGAGGATGTCCTTAGTCCTACATGCAGAAACGGTGATGTACTAAAATTGGATTATTTCAATTATGTAGTTAGATTTGGCCGGGGAACTTTGTAAATAGTCATGTTTTTCTTTCTTGTTTTATAGCTGTTTTTCTTGTACCGACACTATATGTTTAAATGTCCGTTGGCGCGTGGCCAATGTGTTTGTTGATATTTAGATTTTTTTTTGAGTCATGTGTAATGTACGCGGCGTGCGTGCGTGATTTTTATCCTTGCAATTGCGGAACCCGTTACATTCGATAAATGGTGCTTTATTAACGTTAATATTTGAAATAGGAATGGGAGGAAATGATTGTAAAACATTTTGCTGAACAGGTTATTATTCATGTTAGGGTAGCCGAGTGCACCAACTTAAAAGTAATTGTAGAACACCTTCGTTCTAATTTGATAGATTTTTCTTGAGTCCTTTTCAGGTGACTAGTCACGGCATAGAACGATGGCGCCAGCATGTGGATATTATTTGTGTCTTTTATTTCAGGGTCTGTCACAACCCATACGTGTGATTAAGTGTGTGTTGATGTGTCTAGTGTGTGTTGATTCTACGTGAGGAGGGGGTAGTTGTCCTACCGCCCTTATATATTTTTGCTGCTGTTGTATTTTAGATGGAAAGACAGAGTGCTCTTGGGTGACTGCTGATTCTTGTCCATATGTTTTTCTGACACACACGTATTATTGTGCTTTGGGGCACATTTCTTCGAGGTTCGACCCCATGCTCTGGGAGGTCGAGGTTATTGACACGTGGGTTGACAGACATGCAGAGTTCCACAAACCGCCCGTTTTGCCTGTGACTTATTTTGATAGGCAGTCCTTTTTGTCCGACTGAACCCTGTAAGCTTTCATGTAGCAAACCTGTTCGTTGTGATGGCTAATTTTTAAGCCATAATTAATTGGGGAGTTCGCCATGTGTGTAACGGATTGTTGTACCTTGTATGGATAAGAATATTGTGATTAACGTAAATGTTGGCTGTTTGCCTATTGCTTTGTTGATGACTCGATTTCATGTAATTTTGTTTGTCACACCCGTGTGGTGTAGTGGTAGAGTATTTGTAAATTTTGACAGCGGTCATTTGAGTATTTTTCTATTGGTCACGTGTTAATGTACTTGTGTTGATTTGTGTGAGAAGTCATAAGTTTTTAGGCAGTAAATGTTGCTACGGCAATTCAAGTCCAATTTCACACGGAAATTTTGTGTTTGTTTATAGTAGAGTTAGGAAGTGTCGGTTTAATTTAAGTATTGTAGTTGTGTTCCCTTGTGTCGGTCTAGCTCTAGGAAATGCGGATTCGTTGTTTGAAGGGTCATTCTGGATGATAACGAATCACGCATTCACAGTACACATCGTGGTGCATGTAGAACGGCGTACGCACTTATATGGTCACTTTTTGTATCTTTTATTTAAGGACACTTGGTCCAGGTAATTAATCTCTCCAGAGATATCGCCTAAGTTTTTGGCATTTTTATTAAGCGGGAGTCAGTTGGGAGTTTTTGTTGTTAATTGTTTATGTGTAAATATGGTGATTTGTTATTAAATTCAGTTGTTTTTAACCCTGGCTTCACTCTTTCCTGCATGTTATTTTGTTATATGTTACCCTGCAAGTTAATGAAGCGCCCTGACAGCAACTTACGAATATGACCTGTTACGCCCCGAATCTGAGTCTCATATGCTTCTTTGCAAGGGTTCAGTATATTGATATTTTTAACGGTTTGCCCAGCGTAAGCTTAAGAAGCGCACGGACGCCAAGTTTATTTTCGACTTTTTCACTGAAATCGTTACTGCTTGGCTTCCTTTGATCATATATAAATTATTTTCCACAGAATCTTTCCTCGAGATATCCTTTACAGAATGGTGAAAACCGCATCAATATCCATCCAGTGGTTCTCGAGATTACCCGTGACATCCAAGAATCGGGGATTTTTGTCTTATACTAAAGAAGTAGAGATTGTCGGGGAGCACATGCACCAAGCGGTACTATGACGTCACACACCTCAGTGCATCTGGGGTACATTTCGTCCCGTCACCGTAACGTAACGCCAGACCCCAGCGTAACGACGAAGTCGACAAGATCATTTAAAATGATAAAACCAGATGACACACACTAATATAGCCATCACTATTAACACCGGTTATCAGACAGATTCTACACACACCCAAAGTACACGGGGCTACATTACCGCGTTGTCGCAGCCCTTAAACTGAGGAACCAACCAACTATAGATATAAACTTGAATTGACGGTGGCTTTGGGGACTAGGGGATGTGAAACGCAAAGATACGTCAACATGTTCTGAAAATCTCAACATGGTAGCCATTGCAATAGTTAGTTTTCTAATGAAATCTACCTAAGAGGTTGGAACACTTGTTGATGTACACTGACTGTTAGCTAACCTCATGGTCATAAGAACAGGAATAATGTTCTGTTCACCTGAATGCTGCCCTGTACGCCTCGGCGTGGTTGTCCTGAAGTCTGTGCCACTTGCTGCACAGCTTGTGATATAGGCCATGAACAGGTGTAGTCTGGTCAGCCACGTCCAGCAGCGATGATGACTCATCTAACAGTTTCTGTAACATATCAATTAGTGCATGGAATTTGAAGCGATGTCAAGTGAAAAGTATTACAGGGTAAAGGATCCAAGGTACGCCATATGTCGCTTATATTTGGGTGAGCAACATAACGCTGAACCGACCCCCGCGCAGCGCAGATTGCATACAGTAAACACCAGGTGCGCCAAAGCCAAACTCTAGATCCGCGCCTGGTAAATACATCGTCGCAAACGTTCAACAAGACTGAACCTCGTGCGATAGCGCGGCCTCGAGTACACCCCCCAAACGGAGACCAAATTTTTTTGCAAACTCAAAAAACGAAAACACAATAACCAGCCAAATAAAACTTAATATGTTTTAACTGAAAAACAGTTTTCTTCATTTTATTCAATACTGAAAATATCTTTATTGCAATTATTATGTTCTGTTGCAACTGTACATATTTCCAACTTCAAACATGTTATATAAAAACGATTATTTATATAACAAAATCAACTCGTCTATTTTGTTTAGCAAGCATTGTGATTACCGAATCGATTTCTATAGTGATGTCACGATGAACGTGCAGCAATGCACGGATAGGAATTTGGGGCTTTTTTTTCGCACCAAAAAATTTTGCCGACATCCAAACTGCAAGCTTGGTTGGCAATTTAAGCTGTGACTTTCTCCCTTTGTCGCTACCAACTCGACTTGCCGAAACTGTAACGTACCTTGATACTTTTCTCAAAGCTGGATGTAAAAGTCGCAAAACACGCCGTTGCAATTTGTACGAATATTTTTGGTGCGCTAAACGCATCAAATTTCTATCCATGTAGCTTGCAAAAAATTGGTCTGGTTTTGTACATTTTGTTATTTTGTGATTGCGTTGTTAGTGATACCATTTTTCTCAACAATTTCGATTCTGTGACCCCGCCAAAGCCAAACTCTAGATCCGCGCCTGGTAAATACATCGTCGCAAACGTTCAACAAGACTGAACCTCGTGCGATAGCGCGGCCTCGAGTACACCCGGCCGTCACTATATTGCGTCTCCAGTCGACCGACTCAGAAATTCCGGCGCACAGCGGTTCCGCTGTATTCTGATCACTCAGTATATGGCGTAGTCAGATCAGTGGCGTAGCCAAGGGGGGTTTACTAGGACTTAGAACTCTCTCCCCCCATTGGAAAATCGGCATGCTTGTGATTTGTGTCTGTTTCACCACCGCGCCGGCTAGAGCAGACGCAAGAAAACTTGCCGAAACTCAACGATGCGCAGATACCAATATCAATAGGCTATTTTAATGCTCATTGCGGGGCTCCTGTAATGCTGATTACCGGGCTCACTGCTCACTCAACTCTTCAAGAACGCAGCTCGCTCCGAGACGGTCTACAGCTGTAAACCCGAGTCACAGTCAGCCTGCCAAGCCTGGGCAGACGATCCGTTCAAAACTGCTGCTAGCCAGCTACTGCCGGGAAGTGGGAGGGGCGTTGTATGCCACTACCGAACACTCACGATCACCCGAACATGGCCGAAGATCTGCGCACCTTTTTTCGGCAAGCTTTTCTTGCGTCTGCTCTACTTGGCGATGTACTGTTGTCGCCTTTCGGCACGACTCCACACTTGAGGCTAGACACGTCTTCATGACAACGTATAATCACAGTATATATACACAGTCGCGAAATTTGACTCATATTTTCTACTGGCGCGCGTCGCACGTCAACAATGCTCTTACGCAGCCAGCAATCAGCAATCATGTGCCGACTGCGCTGTGAAGGTGAATGTTATTGTTGCTGGATTTACTGTATGTTAGCATTGTGTAACAGTTATATCTTTAACCATGTGTTTTACAAGAGAAGATGTGCAGTGCAATCAACAGATCAAATATTAAAAGCCATATTTCAGTGTTGCTAAGTAGCGGCTTCGGTGGCGTAGTTGGTAGCATGCTGAACTGCTGTGCCCAAGATCGCGGGTTCAAACCCGGCCGAAGTCGTCATATTTTTAAGAACGTTAAAATCCTTCAGTAGCCTATGCCTTCCTTTGGAGAAGTGAAGCCGGCGGGCCCATGTCATAGATTTATGGCTTGTAAAAGAACCTACCACCACAATGGTGTACCCAAAATTTTTAAGGTATTTGGTTAGAAACGCTCTATCAAGTTCCAACGTTCGCCACTGGGTGTCAGTGACAGTGGCGTCCGGTAGCCGAAGTTTGAACTAATTGAAATTGGGGAGCCTGCGGGTGTTCAATTGAAATGGCCTGCTATGGCTATTGGCTGCAATTCAAATATAAATAATGTCAATGCATTTTGAAAATTAAGAAAACTAAACGTAAATACGTGCCGATATTTTAATTTCCAGGTGTAGAAAATGGCTTTCAAATAGAGAGTTCATTTAATAAATAAAGCTGTACACTATTGTGTACAATAATATAAACTTTTTCTCGAATCGTTTTGAAGTAAGCCAATTGATGTCGTCAGGATAATGCTCACAAACTTAGATGTGGTACACTGTTTGTTAATTCTCTTATGAAATACCTGGTCTCCCTCATGACTGCTGTGAAGGTACGGTACACAATATTGTTATTGCTGAAATTATTTGTAAAATTGACATTGTATTATATTCTCAAATTCAGGAATGAAAGTTTTCAAATCACAGAAAAAAATACGAAGTACTTACAATTGAGCCATTTAAGACCTTAAGATCTTTTTATACAGTTCGTTGCACAAATCACACGGATATTTTTTAAATTAATTATGTTACTCAATTTTACGGAAGAACTAGCTTTTGATATGGTTAAGAATTTGATATAGCATAGCTATTTACAATTATACCCATACTAGTAACCCAACCCGGCTTCGCCCGGTATCTTTAACGGTTTACTCAGCGTACGGACGGCAGGTCCCAGACGCAATTCAGAAAAGCCGAGGTGAACAGCGAAACTCCAAACACATATACTCTTCTCTGAAGTCTTAACTCGACACGACTCGAAAGTTGATGCTGGCTGAAGCTGGGCTGATAGACTCGCTCCCTACCTCGTAAACTCGCTACGAAGCTAGTAATATATATTTTCACTGGAGATTGTTGGCACAAATGAAAACGTAAAATCACTTATAGTGGGTGATGTATTAAAGATAGAGATATGCTGTCGCGGACCTTTTTGTAGAACTTTTCATGCTGACCAATTCTTACACTCATAGTAGCCTATATAGATATTTTTAACGGTTCATCCAGAGTAAGCTAAAATGACGCACGGGCGGCAGGTTTTACTTCGACTAGATTCACTGAAATCGTTACTGCTCGGCTTCCTGTGATCACAAATGAATGTTTTTCTACAGAAACCTTTCACGAGAAATCCTTTATAGAATGGTGAAAATCACATCAAAATTCACCCAGTGGTTCTCGAGATTACACGTTACATCCAAGAATCTGGGACACTGTTTTATACTACAGTATGTCGAGATGCCCGCGACTATCATTGAAACAAATGCATGAATTTATAACAAGGATGGGCTATTAATTCTACGTAAGACTCATTAAATACGTCATACAACTGTACCTAGGGATAATTGTAGAGGACTGAACTATAAAAAACAGAGCATTTTTCTTATGTTCACATGAATTAAAAGTGTACAGTATAGCAACATTGTGATTTAACATGACATATGTTTACAATGGAAATAATCACTCAGGCGAGTTAAAATTCCTAAAACCCCTACAAAAGTGAAATCATCAGTTCCGCGAATAACGCGCTCAAGGCAGTTGTCAGCTTGCTGGCCGACGCGAGCGCTAGTGTCGCTCAATCTACCAAAAGGATGCAATTTCGTAACGCAGCGAGCTTCGTGACTGGGTATTTTATACTGTGGTAATACAACTCCAGCCTCCCAGGTTTGCTAATCTAACTTTTCCCCCGCGAAATATAGCTTATTTCAAACTGAGGCTAACGCCAAATAATTTTGAATCCCACATAGCAGGACAATATTAGCTTTTTTTTCTCTCCTTGGCGGGAGATAAGTTATATGTAAATTAATCTAGTTTTTATTAAAAACTAGCTGAAGTACCCGTGCTTCGCTACACGTCATAAATAAATTAAAATGTGAAGGTGACAGTTAAAACAGGGGATAGGCGAGGTGCTGCGCAGAGGGAGATTAAGGATGGAATATTTTGTCCAACTACACCGCTCGGCGTTAACCGTGTTTTATAGCACAAATTTAGGTTTTACTCGCTAATCGTTGGAGATACCTTTCGGATAGAAAATGTAATTTTAAACCCCGTATATGCCATTATGAAAGTTTGAAACCAAAGGGTGTAGTGACGTCACTAAAATGGTCACCATCTTTAAATAGTGCAAAGTATTGAAATCAAAAGTTGCATATATGTTAACCAGGTAAATCAGCTACTTCCATGTAAAATTCATGTAAATCGGACCAGTGGTACTTGCGTGATTGAGTAATACACAGATACACACCATCTCATTTTTACCCTCGCTTCGCTCGCGTCATAGTCGTGTCATATTGTTATTCAATGAAATGCAGGTTTAACCCCGTTAACACCCCTTTAGAACCTGAATATCCAAAAATCCCTCCTTAGTAGACGTTTTCGACAAACAACAAACATATCCCCAAAATATAATTCTTCTAACTTTAATAGTTTTGGTTGGTCGATGAGAGTGAACATCCAAAAATCCTTCCTTAGTGGACGTTTTTCTTCCAGAATTTCACCCCTCCCAATAGGCCCCTTAAATTGCATTTATGAAAAAACGGTCGAACACCTATTTATTTTATTTATTTATTTATTTATTTATTTATTTATTTATTTATTTATTTATTTATTTATTTATTTATTTATTTATTTATTTATTTATTTATTTATTTATTTATTTTTAAGCTGATTGATTTCCTCCGAATTTCAAACTCCTCGCCTATGTCGTTTAAGAGATACACGCTCCGTTAGGAATCTTTCAACCCCCACTTTTCATCCCTTTCGCCTCATAATATACACTACATCGAAAAACCATTAGACATGTGTCAGCTTATTTTTAATGATTAGTATATATGCCAAGTATCACATCCCCATATGAAACCACTCGTGAGATATTGTTATTCAATGAAATGCACGTTTACCCCCTTAACACCTCTTTAAAACCCGAATAAACAAAAATCATTCTTTAGTTGACGTTTTCGACATACAGCGAACATATTCCCAAAATTACATGTTTCCAACTTTAATAGTTTTCGCTGGGCGTGATAAGTGAGTGAGTAAGACAGAACATTTTCTTTCAATTATTTTTAACAGAATTTCACCCCTCCCCATGGGCCCCTTAAATTGGATTGATGAAAAAACGCTTGAACACCTATTAAATTGTTTTTAAGCTGTCTTTTTCCCCTGAGTTTGATGAGTGAGTGAGTTAGTCAGTCAGTTAGGACACTTTCTCTCCTTTTTCCCCCCAGAATTTCACCCCACCCCATTGGCCCCTTAAATTAATTTATGTAAAAATGGTCAAACACCGATTTACTTACTTTTTAAGCTGGTTTTTTTTCGCTGAGTTTCAAATTTCTCGCCTATGTCGTTTAAGAGATAGGCCTACACGCTCCGTTAGGAATCCTTCAACCCCCACTTTTCACCCCTGTCACCTCATAATAATACACCACATCGAAAAACCCTTAGACACATGTCTGCTTATTGTTAATGATTAGTTTATATGCCGAGTATCACATCCACAAATGAAACCACTCGTGAGATATTGATATTCAATGAAATGCAGATTTAACCCCCTTAAGACCCCTTTAGAACCTGCATATCCAAAAATCCTCCCTTAGTGTACGATTTTGACATACAACGAACATATCCCCGAAATACCATGTTTCCAACTTCAATATTTTTGGCTGGGCGATGATGAATGAGTGAGTCAGGACATTTTCTTTCAATTTGTTTTCTTCTTCAGAATTTCACCCCTCCCGATGAACCCCTGCAATTTGTTTGATCAAAAAAACTGTCTAAAAGCTATTTACTTACATTAAAGCAGTTTTCACCATGAGTTTGATGAGTGAGTCAGTCAGTCAATCAGTTAGGACACTTTCTTTCCTGTCCCCCCCCCCCAGAATTTCACCCCTCCCCATGGGCCCCTTAATTTGGATTATAAAAAAACGGTCAAACACATATTTACTTATTTTCATGCTGATTTTTTTCCGCTGAGTTTCAAACTCCTCGCCTATGTCGTTTAAGAGATACATGCTCCGTTAGGAATCCTTCAATCCCCACTTTTCACCTCTTTCACCTCATAATATACACCACATCGAAAAACCCTCAGACACGTGTCTTCTTACTTTTTAATGATGAGTTTATATGCCGTGTATCACATCCTCCAATGAAACCAATCGGGAGATATTGTTATTCAATGAAATGCAGGTTTAACCCCCTTAAGACTACTTTAGAACCTGAATATCCGCAAATCCTCCCTTAGAAGACGGTTTTGACATACAATGAACATATCCCCAAACTGTCATGTTTCTAACTTCAATAATTTTGGCTGGGCGATGATGAGTGAGTCAGGACATTTTTTTTTCAATTTTCTTTTTTCAGAATTTCACCCCTCCCCATGAACCCCTCAAATTTGATTTATGAAAAAAAAACTGTCGATCAGCTATTTACTTACTTTAAAGCAGTTTTTTCCCCCTGAGTTTGATGAGTGAGTCAGTCAGTCAATCAGTTAGGACACTTTCTTTCCTGTTCCCCCCCCCCCCCCCCCCATAATTTCACCCCTCCCCATGGGCCTCTTAAATTGGATTTATGAAAAAACGGTCAAACACATATTTACTTCTTTTTATGTTGATTCTTTTTCGCTGAGTTTCAAACTCCTCGCCTGTGTCGTTTAAGAGATACACGCTCAGTTAGGAATCTTTCAATCCCCACTTTTCACCCCTTTCACCTCATAATATACACCACATCGAAAAACCCTCAGGCACGTGTCTTCTTATTTTTAATGATGAGTTTATATGCCGAGTATCACATCCCCCAATGAAACCAATCGGGAGATATTGCTATTCAATGAAATGCAGGTCTACCCCCTTAACACCCCTTTAGAACCTGAATATCCAAAAATCCTCTCTTAGTGAGCATTTGCGGCCCTTGAGGAAGCTGCATACCAAATTTCATTCCAATCCGTTCGGTGGTTTCTGAGATTTCGTGATGAATGAATGAGTGATTGAGTGAGTGGTATTTGACAAATATATAGTAGATAGATAGTGTCAAGTCTTTGTTATGCTAAACTCGGTTGTCAGTGCTGTGTGAGCAGTTGACTAACTAACGGGATTTCAAGTAAAGATCCTCATTTTCTATACCGGTAGTGCAGAGCGCAACTGGCATCCAGTCGGCCGTGTCTCGACTTGAGCTATGTTGCCATGGAAACTATCTGCCTTGCCATTCCTTCATGAGTATATTTTATGATTTGATTAGCCTGTGCTTGAGTGCAAAAGGGCCGAAATCAGATGAATGAGAAAGACTATCGAAAATTCATGTAGCCAGCGGTTCCTTCTGGGTCCTAAACTATGTGTAAGCAAAATTTGGTTGAGATTGGTGGAACGGTGTAGATTTGTATACGGAACAGACCCACCCACCCACCCACCCTCATACATACATACATACAGACTTTCACTTGTATATATAAGATAACGCGTAGGAAAATTGTATAGGTACATTGACACTATTTGTGGGATCGTTATTAACTTCTTGAATATGAGAACGCCGTCAGCCGAGTTGCTTCATATAACGTTAATACAGTATACTGTTTGTCCAACAATTCCCTGAATTACGGTTATCTCCCGGTTATGAATGAGTGAAATTTGTCGCATGTGTAGTGTAAGCAACTGAGCCTTTTTCCGGCTGCAAATAGCATTTGTAAGGTAAAAAGGACTTAGTAGGTGACAAAAATCTTCGAAAATGATAGTTTAGGCTTTCAGGGCTAATTGCAACATAAAGCACAGGATCTTGTTGGAAAAACTGAATAAACATAAAAATGAGTAGCCTACTGTATAACTCATAAATCAACATGATACGCCGTGAGAGGACATGCCTACTTTTGCTGAGACTTCTGTAAATGTTTTCTCTTGTTGAGAGATACGCAGTCTTCATGTTGGTAGCACAGATATATTCGAGTTTATTTTTTTCCTGTCAGGTGAACAGGAATGTTCTAAATTTTCCATTTCTGTCAAAAATTAACTTCATTTTTTACAGAACTGTTTTTGTTATTGTTGTTGTTGTCTTTTGTGCATACTGCATTACTCGAAAACTTACGGAGAAAAATATATGAAACTTTTCTTGTGTCATAATATCTCATTGAGAAATTGAAATATGTGTAGAGCTGTTGCTAATTCATTTGAGGGGCTTGAGACATCTTGGTCATCAGCCCCGTATAGTTGGGTGTGTGTTTAAGTTGTCTGGCATCCTGTATTGCTGCTATGATTGTAGTAATGTGTGTAAATGTATCAGGGACAGGGATGGGGTAGATGCTCCGGGACTTGAAGACACAATCCCGGCAATTTCCTGTAGGTAGTGTGAAAAAAAAAACGGGAAAAAACACACTCAGGATAATCGCTGTCAGCACCGAGATTCGAACCCTGTCAGCAACGGGATTCGAACATACGATATCCGTACTTACTTCAGCTGCCCTCGCAGCCCTGGTGCACGTTTGACGAGCGTGGCTACGTTGCGAGACGAAATGCTTGTAGAATTTGGTTTCGAGTATTTATACACCCCCATCGGCCGATCCTGGCTACGCTACTGAGTCAGATAGTGAAATCCGTCGTTTCATTATAGTCCTAGGCACTTCATGAAAAACCTGCATCTCATGTAAAAAGGGATAGTTGCACTGCCTCACGCGTGGCTTCATGAAAAGACTAAATTTCACCGTCACATAGAGTAATTCAGTTAGTTAGTTATTGTTGTTTTAAAGGGCGGAACTAGAGTGATTCATTTTTTGTAGATTACCTGACTGGAAGTCAAGCCCGTCAGTTCAGGAAGTAGCGTTAGCAGTGTTTTCGTGATGTGATAGGGATTAATACTGACAATATGCGGTATGGAAGTCACCGTGGACATTCAAATACTGTTGTTTTTTGAGGAGTAATTTTGCCAATTAACAATGTAATTTTTTGTTCAGTCTGCAGTTTTACTATATAGTTCTGTTGTTCTATTATTATTTTTTATTGTTGTAAATTCACATTGTATGTATGTCTTCCCCTTATTATTCCCGTTTTTTTCCAACGGGGTCGGGGATGAGATTTTTTTTTTTTTTTTGTCGTGTGGCCTCATGAGAGGCCGAGTGCAGGTCTTTCTATTCGACGCCCGTGGGCGACCTGCGCGTCGGTATGAGAGATGGAATGGATGAAGATGAATGAAACTGGGCAAGGATGTGGAAGGAATCGGCCGTGGCCTATCAGAAGGTACCGTCCCAGCATTTGCCTGGTGTTGAAAATGGGAAACCACGGAAAACCATTTCAAGGACAGCCGACGGTGGGGCTCGAACCCACGCGTCTACCGAGTCAACAGAGAGCTTGGTCCCATGACCTAACGCTGCGCTTTAGCCAGCTGAGCCAATGCTGTCGGTGGGGATGAGATGCGATGAAAGTCTTTGTGGCGATGGTTTTTACGACCGGATGCCCTTCCTGACGCCAACCTCACGAGAGGAGTTAATGAGATATGAAATGAATGATGGTGAATGAAACTGGGCAAGGATGTGGAAGGAAGCGGCCGTGGCCTTTCAGAAGGTACCGTCCCAGCATTTGCCTGGTGTTGAAAATGGGGAAACCACGGAAAACCATTTCAAGGACGGCGGACGGTGGGGCTCGAACCCACGCGTCTACCGAGTCAGCAGAAAGCTTGCGCTTTAGCCAGCGTAGCCACTACTGTCGGTATTGTTGTAAATTCACATTAAACCATAATAAACAAGCAACAAGACGTCCAAGTACCTTGGTGAGACCATACAGGAGAATGGACTAGAAAAAGCCACACTGGGAGATCGGAACACAAATAATGGAGAGAGCATATGGCTTGACAAACAATAAGAAGTGTTCATCCTGGAAGAGCACTACAACACCGTTGTGAAAACAGAATGTCTGTATACCATGAACTACAAGTTGGTCTTCGAAAGAAGAATCCTCAGAATAATTATACGAGCTGTTCACACTGAAAGCGGATGGAAACTTTGGAGCTACAAAGAAGTTTATCACAAGGTGGAAAGAATCTCTGAGGCTATGAAGAAGAGGAGGATGGCGTTCCTGTACAGAAAATTAAAACTAACCAAACAGATATTTGGCTACTTCTGGAGAAAAAAAAGACCACTACAGTATGGATTAAGGAAACAAAGGACAGTTTCAACATCTCAGAGGTCCAATTGTCAATCAAAAATACATTTAGGATCATAATGAAACATTTGGAAGGGGCTCCAGCTGCAGAAGGAACTAAGACGTCCGGAAGAGCCTGGACAGAACAAACAACAGATGCAGGCCTACGTACGCATGAAGGAGAATTGGACTAAGCGAAAACTCTGCACGAGGAAAAGAAATGAAGGTGTAGCGTGATCGTAAGTGGTCAACTCGCTTGTAAAGTAATAAAATAATGTATTTTATGTCTGCCCCCTGTTATTCCCGTTTCCAACGGGATCGGGGCTGAGATGCGATGAAATTCTATGTGGCAGATGGTTCATATGGCCAGATGCCCTTCCTGACGCCAACCTTATGAGAGGAGTTAATGGGAGATGAAAAGAATGAAGGTGAATAAAACTGGGCAAGGATGTGGAAGGAAGCGGCCGTGGCCTGTCAGAAGGTACCGTCCCAGCATTTTCCTGGAGTTGGAAATGGGTTAACTACGGAAAACCATTTCAAGGGTGGCCAACGGTGGGGCTCGAACCCATGTCTACCGAGTCCACAGGGTGCTTGATCTCTTGGCCTGGCGCTGTGCTTTAGCGAGCGTAGTTACCGCTGTCGGTAAAGTATTAACAATAATAATATAATCGTAGTCATAGGAGTAATACCAAAACAGCTCTACTGCAACTGAATCCACCATTCCACATCCATCAGAATATGCAGAAGGCAGCAATACTGGACAGCTGTAAAATTGTCAGGAAATTCTTGAATAGTGATTGAGAACCAGCAAAGCTTCTTGTGTAAGCCCATCGAAGTTTTGCCGAGGCCCGGAATAACTGTGTTTAATGAAAAATTTGTGATATAGTAGTAGTAATAATAATAATAATAATAATAATAATTAAGGAACTGATTAAAAAACTCTAACCAACAACTTCAAAAGTTAAGTTCTTGGGAGAAATTTCTGAACCGTTCGATATCAGAACTGATATCCAACAGGGAGATGGACTATCCCCATTACTGTTCAATTTAGTTTTGGAGAAAGTGATTCGTGAATGGAGAAAATAAACTAAAGGTATAACCATTGGCAGACGTCTAAAAGACAGAATTAACCTTGATTGCTTAGCTTTCGCAGATGTCCTTGCAATCCTTTCAAACAACTGACAAGAAGCAATCCACTCCATTGAAAAATTGCATGCAATAGCCGCAAGAACCGGACTCCAAATGTCATTTGAAAAGACGCAGTTTATGGAAGGCACTAAATCAAGGCCAACTAGAACAATTTGTGTATGAATGTGTGAGTGAATGACCATATTATAATTTTGTTAAAAATGTATGTCATGTAAATTGTATAGCTTAGCTAATATCACGCAGTCGCCAATTTAATTTAATTTTATTTAATTTTATTTTAATTTAATTTTATTTTATTTTATTCTAGTATTTAAGGTTTTCCTAGTATATAAGTTTGGTAGGTTAAGAATAACATATGTGAGTATTCATGTAAGTTGCACTGTGTGTGGTTAAGTGTAAGAGAGGGCCTAGAGCCCTAACTTCGCCACAATAAAGGCACCAATAAATAAAATAAAATAAATAAAATCAAGATTTGACAATCACCCACTAATCACCAAATACGGAGTAATTTTCCAAGTAGACTAATTCAAGTATCTAGGCGAAATTATTCAGCCAGCAGGGTTAAATCAGGAAGCTAACAAAGAAAGAACTGCTAAATTGCAAAGGGTTTACAAAATCTCATGGAACAGATACAACAAAAGATGTATCTCAAAGAATGCAAAATTACGACACTACGACACAGTCATCAAACACACGGCCAACGAAAAATACTGCCCCTGATGCGCTTTCGTGACGTCAGGAATGTAGTGCTGTTGCACCTCTTCCGGTAGGGTTATGTATGACGGGAACATAAACCGTATTGTCTACAACATTCTGAAATCACAGAATACTTAACCCATATCATATCAGAACACGCTGTAAAAAGCATTGACCCAACACAACCATGGCTTCTGGCAAAACATACATGGTAATTACAACTCAAGTCTTACACTGATCAATCTTATGAATTCCAATACTCATCCACAATTCACTCATTTATTCATTACTCTAGGGTGAGCCAGTAGATCACTTATCTTTAATCGTTGTAGTTGATCACAAGGTAATACTTTTCAGGAGTATGTTTTTTTTTTCCCTGGCGGTTGCTTGATAATTATGTGGAATTACTAGATGGTTACAAAGTGTTCAGGAAGGTTATGAAAAGCTATGAATAGTGCCGGGAAATGTTTGCATATATAACTCTTTCAGTGGCGTAGCCAAGGAGGAGGGGTTAGACCCCCCCATTGGAAAATCGGCAGGTTGTGATTTGTGTCTGTGGTGGTGTACTGTTGTCGCCTTTCAGCCCGGGTCCCCATTTGCGGCTACACACGTCTTCATGACAACGTATAACCACAGTCTACCTACAGATCGCGAAGCTTGGCTCATATTTTTCTACCGCCAGCAGCAAGAATGTGCCGACTGCGCTATGTTGTTGTAGGCCTATGTTATTGTTGCTGGATTTACTATATGTGAGCATTGTGTAAAGGTTATGTCTTTAATTTAACATGTGCTTTTCAAGAGGAGATATGCAGTTCAATAATCAGATCTAATATTAGAAGAAATATTTCAGTGTTGCATGATCGCCTTTCAGTCGGTCAACACGACTGTACGGTACCAATTAGAATAGGTGGGCAGTGGCAATTTATCTCCTAATACCTGAAATAAAAATACATGAATCGTTTATACACTAAAACACTTCTCACATAAAGGGGGGGGGGGGGGTTGTATGAGAAGCGTTTTATTAAATGTATAAATAATTATTGTATTATGAATTACACAGGGAAATTAATTGTTACTCCTCGCCTAATCTAATTGGGTGTATTCGTGTTGACCGACTGGGAAGTCGGACTGTTCAAATAGCAAGACGACACCCGAGTTTCCAAAGGACCCTAAAAGGTAACATTTGATCTATGGATTTTAGGCTAGTATTATAAAGCTTTTCAAGGGGAGCGTAATGGTGCAGTGGCTTAGCTGCTCGTCAATAACCCGGACGGCCGGAGTTCCAATCCCGGTGACAGTGGGGCAGTGGCGGATCCAGAGGTTCACTTCGGAGGGAGCACTCTAGGATTTCAGAGTAGCTAGAGAAAATGTGTAATAAAATTACTCCGCCCCAGACAGAATTTAGAAAAACTGAGGTGAACAACGAAACTCCAAATATATATACTCTTCTCTGAAGTCTTAACTCGACACGACTCGAAAGTTGATGCTGGCCGAAGCTGGGGTGATAGACTCTCTTATATTTCAACTGAATGGAGATTGTTGGAAGAAATGAAAACGTAAAAACATTTATAGTGGGTGATGTATTGAAGATAGAGATATGCTGTCGCGGGCCTTTTTGTAGAACTTTTCATGTTGGCCAATTCTTACACTCATAGTAGGCCTATAGTCTATAGATATTTTTAATGGTTTATCCAGCGTAAGCTTAAATGGCGCAAGTTTTTCTTCGACTCGATTCACTGAAATCGTAACTGCTCGGCTTCCTGTGGTCACAAACGAATGCTTTTCTACAGAAGCCTTCCTCAAGAAATCCTTAACAGAATGGTGAAACCCGCATCAAAATCCATCCAGTGGTTCTCGAGATCACCCGTTACATCCAAGAATCGGGGACTCAGTTTTATACTGCAGTATGTCGAGATGCCCGCGACTAGGGATACTTGTAGAGGACTGAACTAATAAAAACAGAGCATTCTCTTAATGTTCCTATGAATTAAAAGTGTACAGTATAATAAACATTGTGATTTAACATGACTTATGTTTACAAAGGAAATAATCGCTCTGGTGAGTGAAAATTCATAAAACTCGTAGAAAAGTGAAATCATCAGTTCCGCGAATAACGCGCTCAAGGCAGTTGCCAGCTTGCTGGCCGCCGCGAGCGCTAGCGTCGCTTCATCTACCAAGGATGCAATTTCGTAACGCAACGAGCTTCGTGACTGTGTATACAACTGGTAATACAACTCCGTCCTCCCAGGTTTGCCAATCTAACTCTTCCCCCGCGAAATATAGCTTATTTCAAACTGAGGCTAGCACCAAATAATTTTGAATCCCACCTAGCTGGACAATATTAGCTTTTTTTTCTTTTCTTTGAGGGAGAGAACTTATATGTCAAATAATCTACTTTTAATTCAAAATAACGCGTTTTAGCAAGGACTTCGAAAATTGTATGGGTACATTAACACTATTCGTGGGATCGCTGTTAACTTCTTGAGCATTAGATCGCCGTCAGCCGAGTTGCTACAGTATGTCCAACAATTCCCCGAATTACGATTATCTCCCAGTTACGAATGAGTGAAATTTGTCGCATGAGTAGTGTAAGCAAATAAACCCTTTTCCGGCTGCATGTAGCATTTGTAAGGTAAAAATGACTTAGTAGGTGACAAAAATCTTCGAAAATGATATTTTAGGCAATATAAAGCACAGGATATTGTTGAAAAAATTGTACAAACATAAAACTGAGTAGCCTATTGTATAACTCACACATCAACATGATACATCGTGAGAGGACATGTCCACTTTTGCTGAGACTTCTGTAAATGTCTGCTCTTGTTGAGAGAAACGCAATCTTCATGTTGGTAGCACATATAGATTCGAGTTTATTTTGTTCCTGTTAGGGGAACAGGAATGTTATAGATTTACCATTTCAGTAAAAAACTAACTTCATTTTTTACAGAACAGTATTTTTTGTTGTTGTCTTTTGTGCATATTGTACTATTCGAAAACGTATGGACCAAAAACACGAAACTTTTCTTGTGTAATAATTGAAAAGTGGAAATACTTGTAGAGTTGTTGCTAATAATTCATTTAAGGGGCTTGAGACATCGTGGTCATCAGCCCCGTATATTTGGATGTGTATTGCAGTTGTCTGGCAACCTATATTGCTGTGATGAATGTAGTAATGTGTGAAAATATATCAGGGACAGGGATGGGGTAGACGCTCCGTGACTTGTAGTAAGACACTAGCCCGGCAATTTCCTGCAAGGAGTATGGAAAATCCTGGGGGAAAACCACACTCAGGATATCCGCTGTCAGCATCGGGATTCAAACCTACGATATTCGTACTTACTTCAGGTGCCCTCGCGGCCATGGTGCATGTTTGACAAGCGTGGCTACGCGGGACGAAATGCTTGTAGAATTTGGATTCGAGTAACTATAACCACCACCACCACCACCCCCCAAACCTCCCCACATTGGTCGATTCTGGCTACGCTACTGCTTCTACCTGTCCTAAATATAAAAAAAATGTATGTCGATGTAGCGATTATATTAACAGTGTTGCCATTACATACTATATGATAACAAACATTGACCACATTCATGAATGCAGGCAATACAGCAAAGATTTTAGTTGCAGTGCAGTTTGCAGAAACAATCATTTTTATCGGCAATATCAATGTAGCAGACAACTGGTTTTTCGGGGGGGGGGGCACGTGCCCCTGGTCCCCCCCCCTGGATCCGCCACTGCAGTGGGGTGGAATTTCCACCTGAAAAATTACGTGGCGTCAGGAAGGGCATCCGGCCTTAAATCCCCGGCCAAAACCAAAATGAACCTGATTGGCTCTGGCGACCCCAATTAATTGGGATACGCAGTAGAAAGTATATAACGCTTTTCAATCAAACAACGGAACTAGGTCTTTAACTGGTTATAAATCAATAATAATGTTATTGGTTTTAGGTCCCTTTTAACTACTGTGGCTTTCAGAGACATCGTGGTGCCGGAATTTTGCCTTGAAGGGGATCTTTAACTTGCCAGTAAATCTACAGACACGGTTCCCTCGCATTTATGCACCCTTGAATGCCAGCTGACTGCGCCAGGATTAGATCCTGCAACCTTGGGCACAGCAAGCGAATTCGTTACCGCTGAGCCACGGAGCCAGTCGGTTATAAATCAGAAGCATGACTTGGTAGGATATCTATGCATGGCTTCGGTGGCGTAGTCGGTAGCATGCTGAACTGCTATGCCCAAGTTCGCGGGTTCAAACCCAGTCGAAGTCGTCGGGCCCATGTCATAGATTTATGGCACGTAAAAGAACTTACAACTACAATTGGTAGTGTGTAGCCAAAATTTGTAGGCTATTGGGTTAGACACGCTCTATCAGGTTCAAACGTACGCCGTTGGGTTTCAGTGACAGTGGCGTCTGGTAGCTTAAGTTGGAACTACTTGACATTGAAATTGGCTAACCTACGGGCGTTCATGTGAAATGCCCTGCTATGGCCATTGGCTGCAAATCCAATATAAATATCTATGCATTTTGAAAATTAAAACATACGGTAGGCTAAGTAAACGAAAAAGAAGTCATCTCAAACGCTTGCCGACATTTTAATTTTCAGATGTAGAAAATGGCTTTTTAATAGTCAGAGAGCTGATTTAATGAATAAAGATTTTGTACAATAATATAAACTTATTCTCGAATCTTTTGGAAGCAAGCCTTTATGTCATCAGGATAATGCTCACAAACTTAGATGTCTCCCACACGGCTGCTGTGAAGGTACGGTACCCAATTGTTATTGCCGATATTTTGTAAAATTGGCATTGCAATATTTTGTCAAATTCAGGAATGAAAGGTTTCAAACCGACAGAAAAAATACGAAGTACCTACGATTGAGCGATTAAATAGGCTACCTCAAGATCTTTATATACTTTTTGTTTCACAAATCACACTGGTATTTTTTACTAATTAACTATAATGGTACTCAATTTTACGGAATAACTAGCTTTTGATAAGTTAATAATTTCAAATTACTGTATATTATATCCATACTATCAACCCGCCCCGGCTTCGTCTGGTATCTTAAAGGGGCCACTCAGCGTAAGTTTAAAAGGCGCACGGACGGTAGGTCTCAGACGCAATTCAGAAAAGCCGAGGTGAACAGCGAAACTCCAAACATTTATAGTCTACTCTTCTCTGAAGTCTTAACTCGACAAGACTCGACAGTTAATGCTGGCCGAAGCTGGGGTGATGGGCTCGCTCGTAAACACGCTCCGAAGCTAGTCATTTAAATTTCCACTGAATGGAGATTGTTGGAAGAAATTAAAACGTAAATTCACTTATAGTTGGTGATGTATTAAAGATAAAGATATGCTGTCGGGGACTTCTTTGTAGAACTTTTCATGCTGACCAATTCTTACACTCATAAGTTAGTATATGGATATTTTAATGGTTTACCCAGCGTAAGCTTAAAAGGCGCAAGGACGGCAGATTTTCCTTCGACACGATTCACTGAAATCGTTACTGCTCGGGTTCCTTTGGTCATAAATGAATGTTTTCCTACAGAAACCATCCTCGAGAAATTCTTTACTGAATGGTGAAAACCGCATCAAAATCCATTCAGGGGATTTAGAGATTAATCGTTACATCCAGGAATCGTGGACTTGGTTTTATGTAGAGATGCCAGCAAATATCATTAAAACAAAGAGGACTGAACTAATAAAAACAGAGCATTCTTTTTATGTTTCTATGAATTAAAAGTGTACAGTATAACAACATTGTGGCTTTTTTCTGTAGTAGTTGGTGATTTAACGTGACTTATGTTCACAATGGAAATAATCACTCAGGTGAGTTAAAATTCAAAACACCCTTGCAAAAGTGAAATCATCTGTTCCGCGAATAACGTACTCAAAGCAGTTGCCAGCTTGCTGGCCGCCGCGAGCGCTAGTGTCGCTCCACCTACAAAGGGGGCGCAATTTCGTAGCGCAGCGAGCTTCACGACTGTGTATTTTAGACTGTGATAAAACAACTCCGTCTGCCTCTCACCCAGAGGCCCCGGGTTCGATTCCCGGCTCCGTCAGGGATTTAAAAACTGACTTGAGGGTTGGAACGGGGTGCACTCAGCCTCGTGAGGACAATTGAGTAGCTTTCTGACAGTGAGGCAGCGCCCCGATCACGAAAACCAAGATTAATGGCCGAGGGGACCCGTGCTGATCGCGCGTCACCCCAATATCTGCAGGCCAAGTGGCTGGGCAGTGGTCGCTTGGTCGGCCTAGGCCCTTCATGGGCTGTATAGTGCCAGGGATTGAATAAAACTCCGTCCTCCCAGGGTTGCCAATCTAACTTTTCCCCCGCGAAATAACTTATAGCTTATTTCAAATTGAGGCTAGCGCCAAATAATTTTGAATCCCACACAGCGGGACAATATTAGCTTTTTTTTCTTTTCTTGGCGGGAGAGAAATTATATGAAAATGAATCTAGTTTTTATTAAAAATAACGCGCTTTAATAAAGACTCAGAAAAATCTATGGTTTCGTTAACACTAATTTTGGGATCATTATTAACATATTGAGCATGAGATAACCGTCAGCCGAGATGCTTCATATTACGTAAATATATGTCCAGCAATTCCCCGAATTACGGTTATCTCCCAGTTACGAATGAGTGAAATTTGTCGCCTGATGAGTAGTAATAATAATGTTATTGGTTTTACGTCCCTTTGAACTACACTGGCTTTTAGAGACGCCGGGGTGCCGGAATTTTGCCCCGAAGGGGATCTTCAACGTGCCAGTAAATCTACGGACACGGCTCCCTCGCATTTGCGCACCCTCAAATGCCAGCTGACTGCGCCAGGATACGAACCTGCAACCTTGGGCTCAGCAAGCGAGAACGTTACCCCTGAGCCACGCAGCCAGCCTGATGAGTAGTGTAAGCAATTAAAACTTTTTCCGGCTGCATGTTGCATTTGTAAAATAAGAAGGACCTTGGCAGGTGACAAAAATCTTCGAAAATGATACTTTAGGCATTCACGGCTAATTGAAATATAAAGCACAGGATCTTGTTGGAAAAACTGAATAAACATTAAAAAAAAAAGTCCTCTCGGCACGCCGGAAGGCGGAGGTAGATTTCACCGGACAAACTTGGGGATAGGCGAAAATAGGCAGAATATGCAGGTTTTCGTTGAAGAATCAGTCCTCATTTATTGCGAGAAAGTATTTTATAATTGGAGCTTAATTAACTTTGTTTTTCGTCATTTTATGCATATTTTAAACATTTTATTGTCTTATGGGGACGGTAACCTTCTTGTCACACTGTCCTTATGCAAGGTTTCGACACTGATGTGTAACTATGTAACGGTCTGTTACTTCTTCACGCAAAATTATATTTCCCGCAGAGATTTAGGTTGTCCTCAGTTTAGGGGCTGCGACAACGCGGTCATGTAACCCCGTGTACTTTGGGTGAGTGTAGAATCTGTCTGATAAACGGTGTGAATTGTGATGGCTGTATTAGTCTGTAATTCAGATAAGGACTGCAGACGGTCAATTTCAAGCAGTAGTTCCTAATGTTGCTACCAGATACTACCATCAACGACACCTAGCTGTGAACTTGGATACTAGATGCCACCGCAACCAGCAACTCGCAACGAACGTTGGAACTTCCCCTCCAAAGGAAAGCATACTGAGGGATTGTTAGCGCTCTTAGAAAATCCGACGACTTCGGCCGGATTTGAACCCGCGACCTTGGGCATAGAAGTTCAGCATGCTACCAGTTACGTCACCGAAGACGCTTCACACTTAGTCAGATGGAAATCTGAATCTGATATCGAGCAAGTGCGTTGTCATGGCAACGTCCGATGGCTCATCCGTCATCAATTTAGTAGTGTTGCCATGGCTACCTCTGATAGCTCTTGGCATTTTCTTATAATTCCGAAATAATTTTTCTCATCCCTTGGCGTAATGGTGGGTCATATCAAAAATTCTTTCAGACAAAAGTTTTAGGTAATTATTAGGGGAATATTGTCCATTTTGTACGGTTTTGATATTGTGCCTATTAAGAGAGATATGATTAATGTTTCCCGAAAGACCCACTTTTTCCCACCCCTTTGGTCAATGGTTGGTGCTATAAAAAACTCTTCAAACATACATTTTTGGGCTTTATCCGACACATAGTATAAACTTTGAACGAATTCGATATTTCATATATTAAGAGAGTTATAGCAATATTTCACTTTTTCGAAAAAAGCCTACCATTTTGACCCCCTTCGACCGATTTAGCCCAGTAACGAACTCGACCGAGATTTTATAGGTATACATATTCGGTAATAAATTCAAAGTGATTGGTGCAAAATTACGGCAGTTATCGTGTCCACAAGAAACTTATATACATATATATATACATATATACATATATATACATTACATAAATTATGTATAAACTTTTGAACTGACGGTGGTTTTGGGGTCTGGGGGATGTGAGACGCGAAGATATGTCGAAATTTACCGGAAGTCGAAACATGGTACTCATTGCAATAGTTAGCTTTCTAATGAAATCTACCTAAAATGAGTACCAGTAATGAATTACAGTACAACCTCTGTAATCCGTCACCTTTGGGACTGTGGATATGGTCGGAACGCAAAAAAGGTCGGATTATCAGAAAGAACAGATTTAGATTAAAATTCGGATTTTTAAAATAAACCATCTCTGAGCTCAAACTCCTTCTTTCTTGATAGAACCACATCCACAATGCGTTGTGAAGCAGATCCATTTTAGGCTTTTTCAATGTTTTGCGTTTATTAAGAGCGTTTTCACCACCTATCGTCACTGTACATGATTCAATGTCTTACTGATTTCTCCTTCAACCTGTTACTGTCGTAACGCCTACATTGAGTTCCTTGATCATTTTTTGGAGTGATTCCCCTTTGTCCAGTCTTCGTTGCACTGCTAATTTTTCATTTAATAAAAGAATACGTGTTTATTTTTCACTTCTATCATGTTGAAAAAACACACACAACTGTACAATACACACTATGTCCTGTAAACAAATTACTGTACAGGACTGTAACGAACACAGAAGAACAATGCCGTAAAACCAACAAACAGTAAGCACTAATAACTTCACAGTGCAGTAAGTTACGTACTGTACAAAAAGCGGACGACAGAAACGATACGAGAGATGACGGAGCACTAAAACGGACAAGCGATAACAAGTACCTGTAAACAACAATGACGCGACGGGTTGCGGCAAGTACGTCTCAAGCGCGGTCGGATCAACCGGAGCGACGGACCAGCCGAGGGCGGATGAGAGGGGTTCTACTGTACTCATAAATCAATATCATACATCGTGAGAGGACATGCCCACTTTTGCTGAGATGTCTGTATATAATTTCTCTTGTTGAGAGATACGCAGTCTTCATGTTGGTAGCACAGATATATTTGAGTTTATTTTGTTCCTGCCAGGGGAACAGGAATGTTCTAGATTTACCATTGAAGTGAGACATTATAGTCAAAAATTAACTTAATTTTTTAAAGAACTGATTTGTTTTTGTCCTTTGAGCATATTGTATTACTCGACAAATTCGGGATCAAAATACATGACACTTTTCTTGTGTAATAATATCTCATATAGAAATGGAAATACTTGTAGAGTTGTTGTTAATTCATTTGAGGTGCTTGAGACACCTTGGTCATCAGCCCCGTGTAGTTGGGAGTGTGTTGAAGCTGTCTGGCAACCTGTATTGCTGTGATGATTGTAGTTGTGTGTGTAAATGTATCTGGGACACGGATGGAGTAGACGCTCCGGGACTTGAGCAAGGCACTATCCCGGCAATTTCCTGTAGGGAGTGTGGCAAAACCCGGGGAAAAGAACACACTCAGGATAATCGCTGTCAGCACCGGGATTCGAACCCACGATATCCGTACTTACCACAGCTGCCCTCGCGACCATGGTGCACGGATGACGAGCGCGGCTACGCCGCGGGACAAAATGCTTGTTGAATTTGGCTTGAGTACCCATAACCCCCCCATTGGTCGATCCTGGATACGCTACTGACTTATAGTTGAACGATATACATAAATGTATCAAACATTTTTGTAATAGAAAGATATTCACGAACATAATATTCAATGGTCTTCGTCTTACTGCCGGTGTGGTAAGTCATCTCGTCTTCATCATTGAATCTGTATAAATGCTGGTATTCATTTACCACTTCTTGTCTTCATAGAAGGTATTGATATGAGTCGTTAGTCGGTGGCGAGTGTATTCCGCAGATCCCTTCTATAAACGTATCAATTTCTGTCACGCCCCTTAAAACAACAATAACTAAGTAATACTTTCAATGCAAGTTTCTTTGATCTAATTATACTCCTGTCACTGCTCATGTCCAAGTAAGTTCCTCACAACGAAGGTCACAGGCTCTACAACTCAACTTACTGTACTCGTTGCAGCTATTAAAGACACAACAAATCCTTGAATCCTTGTTCGAGTGGAGTTTTTGTTACGAGTAGCTTCAACATGTAAATAGCTTATCTATAGCTGGCGTAGTTTTGTAAACCTATACAGTATAATTTATCTTATGTAGAGGGTCCGAGAGGCAAAATCTGCACAGCACCTGAAGATATCTGGATAAAGAGCGACATAATGGTGGCCACTGAAACCTTCCTGACAGAACCTCTGAACTTCACGAGCCACTACGCAATTCACTCTCTCGCCAAGTCAAACCCAAGAGGCAGACCAGAGGGAGGAGTCTCCATAATTTTGAAACCTTCCATAGGGAAAATTGAAGGCTCGATAAAAGAAGAGAACCTAGTAATAATGAAAACCCCAAACCTAACAATAATAGGTATATACATCACATACGGATCTTCCCCAGAAGACACAATAGAAATAATAGCAGGGGCGATTGCCCGAACAAAGACAGACAAAAACGTCATCCTGGCAGGAGATTTTAACTGCAGAATAGACAAGCCCAACAACAAAACAAGAGCAATGTTGGATATGTTACAAGAAGAAGGCTACTCTCTTATAAACAAAGCAAATGAAATAACGTACATAGCCCACAATGGCACAAGTACCATCGACCTGGTGTTTTTTACAGAGGAAGCAATATCTCCATCAAAAACCAACAGGGACTCTGGAAGTCATCCTGCACCCCACTGACAAAACATATACCTATCAGGACCAATATTATACTCGGAAATACTTAAGAGGAAATACCGAACCTACTAACCCACAAGAGCTCCAGGAAGATTGACGCAAATGCCCTAAGCTACAACGCACAAGCAATGGAGGCAACAAAACAACGCCTTAACGAAAACAATCTTAACCAAGCCCTGACAACAATTCAGGAGGCCATACGAGCATCAACAATCCCAATCAACCAAAGAAGAGCTAAACCATGGTTTGATACGGAATGCTACACACTTAGAAATGAAGTCCTCCTAAAACTACACATTGCCAAACTCCACAACACAAAAGGTCTTCTAGAAGAATATGCAGCACAAAGAAAGGAATATAAAACTCTCCTGAAAAAGAAAAAGGCTCAATACATAGAAAAACAAGCCTTAATGGAGGCAGAAGAAGCACTAAAAGACCCCTTCATAGCCATCAGAAAAAAGACTACGAGGAAATCTGGCCAAATTCACACGGACATATGGGAAAACCACTTCTCACAAGTACTGAACCTAACTCAGTCACAAGCGGCGTATAACGCAACATATCACACAAGCGTAGAATTGGGCACACCCATCACATCGGAAGAAGTAATTGCGACAATCAGCAAGACAAAAAACAAGAAAGCGACAGGCCCAGACGGCATCTCCAATGAGATCCTGAAAGACTCGGCTGAAATTCTAAGTGAACTATGGTCACATCTGTTTAACAGATGCCTAGCAACAGGGGAAATACCCGACGAATGGAGAAAATCCATAATTAAGGTTCTACACAAAGGCAAAGGAGAAGACAACGACCCAAACTCATACCGAGGAATCGCTCTAGAGAACAATATATTCAAAGTATTTTCAAACATTCTGCTCAAAAGGCTCACCCCGACAGTCGATCAACTGATTCCCGATCAACAATTCGGGTTCAGGAAAGGAAGGTCCACCCTTCAAGCTATCAACAATCTACTGAATGACATAGAACAAGCGCTTAGACACCCTAAAGGAATTTTCCATGCAATATTTGTCGACTTCTCGAAGGCCTTCGACCTACTAAACAGATCGAAGCTCATTATAAAACTGGAGCAAATGATGGATGAAAAATCCGAAATCATGTATATGATAAAAAAAACATCCTGGCTTTCAACAAAGTAGAGATAAATGATGGGATATCAACCTCAAGAGAGATCACCCAAACCAACGGAGTACTACAAGGCGATCCACTGAGTCCCACTCTGTTCAACGTCGCGACAGCGGATGTTATACGGACTATTGAAAACACAAAATCAGTATCCCTTTACCTGTACGCAGATGACATGGTTCTGGGGTCTACAAACAGACAGGAGCTACAGGAAGTGCTCAACAACTTGCAAGACTGGGCGGAGGAAAATGAGCTCAGTATAAATTAAAAGAAGACAGTGCATATGGCCTTCCGAAAAGGAGGAAAACTAGCCGCCGAAAACAAAATGTTCCTGGGAGAGACTGAACTTGAGACAGTCAATTCCTACAAATACCTCGGCCTCACCCTACAGACAACGTGCCAATCCTTTAGACTACATATAAAGGAACGAGCAGCAGCAGCCATTAAAGGAATGTACGATTTGAACAATATTACCAAACTATCTCTACAAACAGCAATAATTCTCTTCCACGCGAAAATAACCCCCGTCATTACATATGGTCTAGAACTGATATGGGAAAGGCTATCCATGACAGACCTAATCACAATTGAAAAAGTAAAGGCTTCTTTCCTGAAGAGGGTGCTAGGAATTGCAAGAACGTCCCAGTCTAGGCTGGCATATGTCCTAACAAAAGAAACATACTACATTGAAGATCTCAGATTAAGACTACAACTGCCATCTACTAAGCATATGAAGAAACTCCTCGAGATAAGCAGGACCTTCTATACTACCGGACCTGACACTGCAATCCAAGATGGCCGCCTTAGTTGGTGGTCGGACATCAAACGCATGACGTGGGTCAGAATCCAACACAACACAACATAACATCATGACGTGATTTTGTCTGCTGTTAATCCATTTTATGGGCTTGGGACATCTTGGTCATCAGCCCCGTGCAGTTGGGTTTGGGTTGAATTCCTTCAATTACGTGATTATTGTAGTAGTGTGTGTAGCTGTGTAAGGGACAGGCATGGGGAGGTGCCCCGGGAGTTAAAATAAGGTACTACCGGAGTTCCATCAGGAAAGGACAGGAATAAAATAAAATAATGTTGAGGCCCACAGGAGAGATCTGTAGAAAATCTTGGCTGAGTGAACAGGGAAAGTTGTAAACAATGATGTTTATGATAATTGTTGTCTTAAGGGGCCTAACATTTAGGTTATCGTCCCTTAATGGTTTGGGTGATGGTGAAGCTGATAAATGAAATGGAAACTATAACTAAAACTAACTACTAACTTATATACTGTACTAGAAGAAGAAATGGAAAACAAAAGGAGAACAAGGCAAATAAAGGACAGGAGGAAAATAAATGCCCTCGACCCTCAAGGAATGCGGATTGAGGGACTTGGAAGGAAGGAGAGCCATAAAAGGCAGATAGGAAAGTGAAAGAGAGAGGGTCCGCCCCACAGGTAATGGATAAAAGAGGGAAAACCGGACCCAGCTCAGAAATCCCTCGGGGTCGCCAACTCTCGAACTCACCAGCTGTGATCCCCTGAGGGTGTAGCAATATCTAGAGTGCACCAGAAGTGGTGGGGCTACATACACCCTACCTCCTTGAGGGCCTTGAGCGGAAGGCAGGAGATAACAGGAAAAGAAAAAGAAGGCTGACCCTCACAGAAGGAGGGTATCAGAAAAGATGAGATAAGGGCCAATTAAGGCGGAAAGGAAGAGACTCCCTAGGCCTCGGATACCCTAATACCGTCGGGGTCGGGAGAGAGCAAGAGTTGACCAAGTGAAGTCGACAGGAAAGAAGACGGAGAGGAGCCCGGCAAAAGTAAGTGGAAGCAATGCCGGACTCAGCTGGGGCCCCGTGGTCGCCAACCCACGTCCCACTAGATGTGAGCCCCTGGGGGGAGTTGTATATGTTCCTGTAGGAATTTCAATCTCTTTTTAGTAAGTTACCTATTATTCTGGGCCTGTTTGCCATCTCTTGATGAATGCAGTACATTTGCATTTTTCTGTTGGCACAGGCTAGAGTAAAATGAGGCTTTTCACCGATGTCTCAGTCTCTCTCTTGACTGTGATTATATGGAAACTACTGAGGTATGGGTGGTGCTTAGTAATGACATTCAGGGCACAGTCAGTGTCTGTTGGCACAGGCTAGAGTATCACCAATGTCTCAGTCTCACTCATGGCTGTGATTGTATGGAAGCTACTGAGATATGGGTGGTGCTTAGTAATGACTTTCAGGGCACAGTCAGTGTGTGTTGGCACAGGCTAGAGTATCACCGATGTCTCAGTCTCACTCTTGGCTGTGATTATATGGAAGCTACTGAGGTATGGGTGGTGTTTAGTAATGACATTCAGGGCACAGTAAGTGCCTGTGGATGCTGTGAAAGGTTCTACTCATAGGGTTAGTACTGCTATACTGACTCAATGAGGAAAGCAATGATAATCTACCTCACTCCTCTTCTTGCTTAGTACGCCTCAATATAGCTCTGCCTTGGGTTTTTGTGGGTATCCACCCACATAACCTAATGACAGTGCCTTTTGAGGATCCAACCAGCCTTCGGGCTGACTACCTAACAGACAGACACATTATCCTTAAAAATAAAAGTGACCAACCAGGTGGTGTAGTTCTTGGTTATCACTTCTGGGTTCCAAGTTTGATTCCTGACTGTCAAAAAATCTTAATTCTAGTCTAAGGGTAAGAACGGGGTACACACAGCCTTTGAGGTAAACCGGTAAATGTTGGGTTCGATTCTCCGCGTAGCCACCCAGCAAGTGGTTTACCAAGGGGACCCACACATACTGAAGATAAATGCCTGGGTAATTCCTATCATAAGGTCACGACTGCCTTCTGAAAATCCGTCAACAAGTAGGCTAGTCTTATTCATTCATTCCTATTCTTGAGATTAAATAGCACTCTGTCAAACGCATGACGTGTGTCAGAATCCAACCCAACATAAAAAATAACATCATGACGTGATTTTGTCTGCTGTTAATTCATTTTATGGGCTTGTGACTTCTTGGTCATCAGCTCCGTGAAGTTGGGTGTGGGTTGAATTCCCCTGATAGGAAATTAGAAAATAGGCACCAATGGCTTATCTTTATAATAATTGGATTTGCATCCAGTCACACAACAGTTTCAAGGCATATCACCACAATTTTAGCATAGCCTATGCATGAGTAAGCCTACTGGTAGTTTATTAAAACGGGATCCACACCAAGTACGTGATAAGATTGATATCCTTGAGCTAGCAGGCGTATAATTGGATGAGAGAACACTGCAGACAATTTAATAATAATAATAATAATGTTATTGGTTTTACGTCCCTTTTAACTACCCTGGCTTTTAGAGACGCCGGGGTGCCGGAATTTTGCCCCGAGGGGGATCTTTAACGTGCCAGTAAATCTACGGACACGGCTCAGACAATTTAAAAAGTAGGTTATGTTCATACGTACGGTAATCAATTTTCAGATCTTCTTAGGCCTTAAATTGAAATGCGTTAATTATTACTATGCTTGCTCATAATGAATTACCATTACTAATAATTTTTAAACCCTAAACAGAATAATATATAGGCCAAACTTACCCTCTGATTGGCACTAGAATTGATGGCATCACAAGCGTAACAGAAGTCACCGGTATCTCGTATTTATGAAGCACTAATGCAGACATTTACTTCCACGAACGTGTAATATCATTAAGCAATAATCAATAAGCACAGATAATCAAAGGAGACGATTGCTAACCGAAATTCACACCCCTATCACATCGTAAACAAAACGACTCAACTTATAAACAAAGCATGTAATCACCAACAGCGACAGCCATCTTTCATCTGTCCCGCCGCTAGTGTCAGGTCCGGTATTATAGAAGGTCCTGAGATAAGACATCAGAAGCAGAACGAAATTCCGCTTGAATTCTACGCAACAGAAGCAATGGTGGACAGAAGATGGACAAACGAGAACCAGGAGATGAGACATGTGGTAAAAAAGACTCGCCATCCACGGTTTCCACCACAAGATCTGTAAAAATGTTAAATACCATGAAACGAATGAAGAATGCATATGTTCTCTGTGCAATAACCCCTGCGACAAATACCACATCACATCATGCAGCAAACGGACAAAGAGCATAGTTGAATACAGTAAAGATTAATCTACCTGTAATAATTATTTGTAAGAACACCTTATAACTGTCCATTATGGCCACTTGGCTGCAATAAATATTTATTATAATTTATCTTGCTTCAAAACACACGGAACATCTAAACTGGGTCCATTTCAAGAAGATTGATATAAAATATCGCATTTCTGCAGCTTATGAATTGCTCTCGACTTAAACGTACAAGCACCATCAAGCTCTACATTGCCTACGTCACAAAAGGATTAGGTTTACGCGCCATGGCCTGCCTTTCTCGTTGGCCGTGCATCAAACCAAAGGCATTGTATGCATCCGAAACACTGATAATTGGGGGCAGGTCACAAATGAAAAGCATCGAGAAACAAGACAGGAAAATTCTCAGAAAAATCCTAGGACCAAAGATCGAAAATTGAATTTGGATAAAAAAGAAACCACATGAAATTTTTCAATCCGCAGAAAAAAATCACAGATACTATCAGAAAACGACGATTAAATTCTACGGACACCTTCACAGAATGGATAACGACAGGCTGACAAAGAGGATTCTACATCTAGCGTTAACCCTGAAAATCCGCAACAATTGGTTAACAGAAATACATGAAGATCTACAAGAAATGGTTATTGCTGAGAAAACCATTCCTGGTATAGTAAAATTTAGAAGCCTAGTAAACAAACCTCAATTTGCAGAGAAACCTAAAAGGAAAAATACAGGCTGGACAGAAGCACGCAGAAAGGAACACAGTGAACGAACGAAGAGATATTGGGAAGAAAAGAAGAGGGAACAAAGTGCAAGCACGCTCCGTAGTTGGACATAACGATTTTAAAAAAATGAAGGAAGGAATACTGGAGGAAAGAGAAGGAACAGAAAAGGACAAAGCATTGAAATTGGATCGTGGTCCCTAGACAACTGAAACGATAATAATAATAATAATAATAATACTAACACTTAGAAACAAAATATGGGAAGATCAAGAGGTCGGATAAGTTTAAATATCTTGGTGAATGGATCCAGCCTAATGGACTGGATAATGCAGCAAACAAAGGGAGGATCAGAAAGATGGAATTAGCTTTTAAATTAGTACAGAATAGGTACAACAAAAGAACGATATCTTACGGAGCGAAGATAAGACACTATACCACGGTTGTCAAGCCTGAGGCATTGTATAGTTCAGAATGTTTGATACTGAACAAGAAAGGTTATTTATTTATTTATTTATCGTATGACTTTTAGTGCCGGGAGTGTCCGAGGACATGTTCGGCTCGCCTGAGTCTGTAGCTGCTTCCAGCGGACACCCTAAAGGGTGAGCTACAAGTTCCGTTCAATTTCAAGTAGTTCCAACTTTCGCCACCAGATATCAATGATACCTAGTGGTGAACGTTGGAACTTTGATAGAGCGTTCTGACGAAATCTAACCTAACACATTTTGCTTTACACAAGTTTAGTCTGTGAAAGGATCTTTTACATGCCATAAATCTATGATATGGGACCGCCGTCTTTACTTCCCCTCCGAAGGAAGGCATATGAAGGATTTTTAACGCTCTTAAAAAGAAAGGTGAATTAGAGGAACTGGAGAAGAAAGAAAGAAAAATCTTGAGGAAGATCTTAGGACCCGAAAATAAAAATGATGGTACATGGCGGAAGAGGCGAAACAAAGATCTTTACGGACAAGCAGAAAAAATCACAGATACCATACGGAAGAGAAGATTGAAGTTCTATGGACACCTTACGAGAATGAGCGATAGTCGACTAACGAAGAAGATCTTTAATTACATCACCAAGATAAAAGCGACTACAAAATGGGTAGATGAAATAAGAAAGGATATGGAGGAAGTTGGGGTCAGTCCAAATGAGATCTGGAATAGAGAGGTGTTTCGAGGTAGGATTGATGCATTCAAGGGGTTCCAGGAAAAGCAAAGGAGAAGAGCCAAGAACATCTGGTCAGAAGAAAGGAAGAGAATCCACAGTGAAAGGATGAAGAGTTTCTGGGAGCAGAAAAAAGGACTAATCAGCAAGTCAATTGTTTCCCGTGGTCCAAAGTAGGCCAAAATCGAACAAAGAATAATAATAATAATAATAATAATAATAATAATAATAATAATAATAATAATAATAGGCCTAATAATAATAATAATAATAATAACACAGGTCTGCTAAAAAGACATTTTTGAAAATTGTTTTAATTTTGATAACTGATTTTTATGTAGCTTTGGCGCTGATTTCAGAAATGACATTGGTTTTCTTTCTATCACGTAAGGTTTGTACACAAAATGAGGTAAAACGTTTAAGAAAAATCTTAAAAAGGCCATTTTTATATCAGTATTATTATTTTATGTACAGTGTTATTAAACCACATTACATATGGGTTAATATTAAACATAGAGCAAGAAAAGTTGACAAGGCTTTATTACAACACTATTACAAGTCTTTGTAGTAACGTTTTCTTTTTCCTTCAAACCTTATTTTTGTACTTTTCCTGCTGTGGAGTTGAGGATTTTCTCTTTTTAACATCCAACAGTAGTCATCCATCATGTTATCGACCTAGCGTCCTTGATATCTTCGTTATAATGTGTACGTTTGTTAAAGAAACCCTTAAAAGTAAGAAAAGTAAATGCTGATTTGTGGGTAAACAAAGGGTGATGAAATTTTTTCACTATTTTTTCTGTATTCAACACCAAAAGAACAAAACATAAGAATCACTATAAAAATTTGAAACAATTTTTTCATCGCAGACTTGTGTAATTCACTTACCTTGCATCCCTCGGTATCTCCCTGCGTCTCCAGGAGAGTGGAGGCACGGGTCACTTTGCAGAGAGCCAGCGCCAGATTATGATTTTCGACCACCAACTCCGTATTCTCCAGAATGTCAAGGGTTTTCTCCGTGTCGTCGTATTCATTAACGATGTAGGTCAATGTATCCACCAGCAACAGAGGATTCATCCTTGGAAACAATAGATTCTCATTTAGGACCATACGTGAGCTAAACCTAGTTGTTGTTGCTGCTTATTTTTTGGGCTGCGACATCTTGGTCATATAACCCCGTTTATTTGTGTGATAACCTGTGTTATTGTGATGGCTGTACTAGTGTGCGTATTTATAAATTAACCATTAGAATTGGGAATGAGTACTTATGTGATTATGTAATGTGTCTCAAATATGTCTTGTACTTGGTGTAAACGTGGACACTGTAACTTTGGGATATTGGAGGTGGGCTGAGGTTAGGTTAGGTGAAGGTAGGTTAGCTAGCTCTATCTCACTCCTAGTGAATCATTAACCTTAAAGTACTCTATAAATCTTAGAATCTTGGTGTGTTGTTGTCGTCGCATGCTTGCAAACATGGCAGTAGGTATTGATCCTTAGGTTATGTTAAGTTAGATTATAACTGAGTTTGTTATTCCCAGTTGTTTTAGTAAAACACCACTTTTGCCCTCTTATTTGCTTCCATATTTTATTGCACTTTAAACTACCTTTACTTGCGTATTGACTTTTGCTCCCACATTAAACTATCCCTCCATATTTGCTCACACTTTTGCTGACGTTAGTAAAGTTATGTTAGGTTAGGTGAGCAGAGGATAAGCTAGGTTAGGTTAGGTGAAGTTATGTTCGGAAAGCCGAGGTTACGTTAGGTAAGGTTAGGTTAGGTGAAGTTAGGTTAGGTTTGGTTAGGTGAAATTAGGTTAGGTTAGATTAGGTTAGGTGAAGTTAGGTTAGGTTAGGTGAGCTGAGGTTAAGTTAGTTAAAGTTGGGTTAGGTTAAGTGAGCTGAGGTTAAGTTAGGTAAAGTTAGGTTAGGTTAAGTTAGGTGAAGTTAGGTTAGGTTAGGTTAGGTTAGGTTAGGTTAGGTGAAGTTAGGTTAGGTTAGGTTATGTTAAGTTAGGTTATAACTGAGTTTGTTATTCCCAGTTGTTTTAGTAAAACACCACTTTAGCTCTCTTATTTGCTTCCATATTTTATTGCATTTTAAACTACCTTTAGGTGGCTTCGGTGGCGTAGTCGGTAGCATGCTGAGTTTCTATGCCCAAGATCACGGGTTCAAATCTGGCCGAAGTCGTCGGTTTTTTTAAGAGCGTTAAACATCCCTCAGTATGCCTTCCTTCGGAGGGGAAGTAAAGCCGGCGGTCCCATGTCATAGATTTATGGCATGTTAAAGAACCTTCCACTAATTACACCAGTGTGAAGCTAAATTGTATATGTTAAGAATGTAAACAACGCTCTTAGGTTCCTACGTTCGTTGCCAAGTGCCGACTGCGGTGATGTCTGGTAGCTAAGTTCTGAACTAGTAGTCGTTGACGGTGGAGTTTGGTGGCAAAAGTAGGAACTACTTGAAAATTGATCGTCTGCAGTCCTTACTTGAATTAAAACAGATATACACACTAATGCAGTCATCACAATTAACACCGGTTATCAGACAGATTCTACACACACCCAAAGTGCACGGGGCTACATGACCGCTTTGTCGCAGCCCCTAAACTTAAGAACCAACCAACCAAACTAGCTTTACTTGCGTATTGACTTTTGCTCCCTCTTTAAACTACCCCTCCATATTTGCTCACACTTTTGCCTACACTTTAAACTGTAGGCCTATCCACTTTTGCTCGTACATTTGCTCTCACTTTTGCTCCCATATTTGCTCCCACTTTTTGCTCCCAATATTTGTTTTCACTTTTGCTCCCGTGTTTCCTCTCACGTTTGCTCCCATATTTGCTCCCACTTTTGTTCCCATATTTGCCCCCACATTTGCTCCCACTTTTTGCTCCCATATTTGCTCCCACATTTGCTCCCACGTTTGCTCCCACTTTTGCTCCTACATTTGCTCCCACTTTTGCTCCCATATTTGCTCCCACTTTTGCTTCCATATTTTCTCCCACTTTTGCTCCCACTTTTGCACCCATATTTGCTCCAATATTTTCTTCCACATTTGCTCCCACTTTTGCTCCCATATTTGCTCCCACTTTTGCTCCCACTTCTGCCATATTTGCTCCCATATTTGCTCCCACTTTTGCTGCCAGCTTTTCTCTCATATTGGCTTCCATATTTGCTCCCACATTTGCTCCCACTTTTACCCCGACTCTTTGCTCCCATATTTTCTTCCACATCAAACTATTATTTATATTACCAAGTTAACTTTACTAGACATTTGTTTATGCTTTTCAGTTGATATGGAAGTATCAACGACTAGGTATGGTAAGCCATATGCATACTATGAAGGATATTCATATATTGTAAAACGATCCAATAATGATGGAACTGTGATTTGGCGTTGTTCAAAACAATGTTCAAAAGAGTGTCGGGGTGACCTAAAAAGTAAAAATAGTGAGGTTTTAAGTGTCAGAGATCATCAATGTGGTGTACTAGATCAGACACGGTTGATGTTGACAAAAAATCATGAAAATTGCCTAAAAAGCGTGTTTGAGAAAACAATATTGCTGCTGAAGAAAGTGCATTGATTGTTAAGAAGGATTTATCATCTCCTCAAAAAGTCATGTTAGGACAGTTGTCAACGTTCGAAAAACCCTTGACACTATCAAAAGCAACACAGTCTTTGCATGAAGTGGTATTGCAAAAGGATGAAAAAGGATTAGATAGTAATAGTGATAATAATGATGATGATGACAATGACTATTATGATTATCATAATAATCATCATGATGCTCATGAAAAAGAAGAGGATGAGGTATTTACGCCTATAAAACCATTGCGGCTTTCACAGTTTTTAAGAACAACAGTAATTGGACATAGTTATAAAAGGATCTACAACAAGCCTTGTGTTTATAAACTATAACAAGCTATCGTAAAGAGAAAGAGTTGTATTCAGTATGTACCTATTGTAAAATTTAAAATTAATAAAAATATTTTATGAGTATTGTCTGTTTTTCTTAATTGTTATCTCACCTTCCACTCCTAACACAATCGTTAACCATCGACAGTCTTCGGCTATGTTCGGAAAGAGAGTGGCATTAAATACACTCTATCTGCGGTTTGTATATTGAGTATCATAATAATGATACAGTGCTGGTAACCCATGTTGAGGTAATAATTATGTCGGGTAAGGGGTGCGAACCCTTGCTTCCTCATACAGGAAATTTGAACTTAAGTCAAACGTCTTAACCAGTCGGCCAACCCGACAATTAACAATAGGCTATACAATATAAAAAAGTAAACCATAAGAATGGTAGTATGGCTAAAACACTTAGCTCACCTAACCTAATGTAACATATCATAACCTGACCTAACTTCGCCTAAACTAGCCTAACCTAACTTCATCTAACCTAACCTAACTCCATCTAACCTAACTTCATCTAACCTAAATATTATTTATGTATTATGTTATTTTTAAGAAAGTTAATCATAATGTAACTTCTTACATAAAACCTAAGACATCACTATAATCATGCAATGTTAAATATTCTAACTTTGTAAAAATTAAAACAGCATTGTAACATCATTTATATTTATTTACAAACTTCATATACATTTTTTGTTTATTCATGGTAATATATTTTAAAGACAATACTAAAAACTAAAACATTATTGTATTATTCACAATTTTTTTCTTTTTTCAGTCTATCGTCATTACTTATATTTTCATTATTATTTGACATTTGTGTTTCTTATTTCATTAAAACGTACAGTACACTACTTTTATAACCTTCATAAATTAGGTGTACAGGATGTATACCAGTATTTACATCATCAAAAACACTCTCCGACATATCATTAAACCGTGTAGGAAGAAATGTCTCAAAATTGTCACATACACAAAGTATACGATCAACATACGCTGTTTTCAATTTCTGAATCTTCATAATGTGGAATGGAATATGTGTTGGTAATTCACTGAGCTTCTTTCTCTCTAAACCACAAGCTTGCCCCATAGCATTGAGAACATTCATTGTAGTAGTCTATAAACAAAAGAAAAGCATATCTATTACACTCTAGAACAGCTTGTAATAATAATGTGGATATAGGTATTATTCATTGCACCATGTATTGTTAATAAATTATACTATTTAGGCAAGAAATTCCCTAACTGTAGCAAACACTACTTTACTGCATATATCACAAGTGTTAAGTGCTAATGCACACTAGACACAAGCTATCAAGTGTCCACAAGGCAAAAATACAACACCTAGTTCTTCTTGATAACAAATGTTACATTATTGTTAGTCACACTTTGGTATCTGTTGGTGAGACACGTCTTTTTTTTCTGTCTGATATATTTGTATCATTTGTTCTAGCTCTGAAGGCACATTTATGTCTTGTGCAGCAATCATGTTTTCTTCACGAATAGTGTTTACAAATTCCTGGCCTATAAGCAACACAATGAATCTACAGTTAGGTAAACAACGAGCGTGTTCCACAAAAGGGTCATCTGTCATCTGCCAATTCTTTAAACCAAATCCACAATGAAAGCATACTGTTTCGTCCCCTTCACCAGTATTTAAAAAAACAGCTTCAATTGGGTGTTTTGCAAGGTGTTTTAATATTGATGGCCAAATATTTTATAAGATTCTAAACGTTTTTCAACAGACCAGTACTCTGGATGTGCTAGAGTTTTTTAAAAATCAGATGCCAATTCAACACTGTCTATTCCATACAGACCACATATATCGACACTATTGTTGGCTGGTAATATATTATTATTATTATTATTATTATTTTGTGATTGAGTAAAGTAAGTAGTAGCGGATGGACTTGTGGTTCATTAAATTGGATACACTGATATGTTACCCACTTTCTTTCGAAGCATGTAAGGATAAGAAGGAGACCATCGCAAATGGTATCAAAAAGGATCGTCCCCTTCTTCCCAGTGTGAAAGTTCAACACTAAAAAATACGCACCGTACAATATCTTCTCGATTCAAATAATAAAAACCAGCCTCAGCAAGTTTATGTGCAGACAGCGTACAGGCCAAGAATCAAATGTCAACCAACGATCGTTTTCCGATTTTAAATTTAACCCAGGTGGTAAACCCACTTGCTCACTTCTTGTATTTGGTATTAAAGCCATGTGTTATAATAAAACTTTTTATTGTAAGTTATTAACGTTGCACAAGAGCACAGAGTACTTTAAAGCATAATGTATTCTTGTTCACAGTCTGTTCACTACGTTAGTGGCGTATTACCGCAACTAAAACAAAACAAAATAACCAATCAACCAATAAATACTTGTAAATAAAACTTTAAGGTTAATTAGCATTAAAATACCAAAACACCATTAACAAACTTACTTCAAAAATGAACTGTATGTCGCCACTAACAGTAACCAATCTACTTATAATTTTATTAAGGTAGCAATAATTCACATCCCCCTTTAACAAATATATCAAAAATGAACGTCATGTCGCTTCTGCTCTTTCGTGGCATAAAAAGGACTCATAATTTCATCACCAACAAGGCCATAAACCATAAAAAAGTCAAAATGATCCTGTTCAAACCTGTGGATATTAGTTAAGTCCATGGACAACGCCGCGCAAGTTAAATTTAAATTTTGTTTTAAAATATCAAACATGGGCTTGTACTTTTTAGCTGACAACCATCACGTTGTACTGACTGCAATTACACAGCCATCAACAAAGAAAGCAGTCATCACCCCGGTAATGTTCAGGTAATGAATTTTGTCTAAGGCAAGGCCCCTGGGTCCTTTTTGCAGCTTATCGCATTTAGTCAGCAAGTCACTGTTCCAAATTCTGGGCTACGAAAAGCTCCTGCATTTTGCTGCAAATATTATTTTTTTCTTTACGTTTCACGTCATTCTTTTTGTATACAAAATCACACACCAGTTCCATATTCACCTTTAAAGCGGCGTACAACCTTAGGGCTATACAAATTTGCTCACTAAAAATGAAAAGCTAGATTCCAAAAATTAATTGGGAATCAGGCATTCATTAACATTTGCCTCGCGGCCCAAGCAAACACAAGGATTTGCAACAAGCGTCTAGGGGTTCCCAGGTTAAACTATTAGCAGCAGTAGAATGCGACATTATTGTAAGTTAGTCTTACCTGAGATTTCAGCAGTCGACTGCCCGTCAATGGTTTTACTCCAGAGCGTCTCAGGTCTTCAGCTGCTGCTTTTCCCAATATCTAAAAAGAAATAAAATAAACCACCATAAATACATAAATTCAAATTAATAAATGAATTTCATAAAAATGGTATTAAAGAAGAATCAAACAGGTTATTAAAGAAAGAAATCTCACCTTGGCTTGTAATGTCTTGCTTTTTCCTTCTCGTGGGCTCAGGGGTGCAATGGTCTCTCTGACATGACAGGTATACAGGTTACCTGCAAATAAAATTTAAAAAATCAATCAATAAATAATAGCCATTAATAAATCTCAGCAAATAAAAAACTTTAAAGTTAAATAGCATTACATCATTAAAATAATTATTAATATGTACTTACCGTAAACAAAAAGATTGTATTCCAAAGTTCATTTCACAACACAGTACAGAGCTCGACAGTATACGTCTGTTTGCTAGAACAGTAAGTGTAATACTATTTAACACAGTCTTTAATATGTCACTCCCCACCACTGTACAAGTTACGTCTGGCATCATATACTTTCACAGTTCCCACTGACCCTGCATGATGCATCATTTTTCGCTAGGCTCAGCGATGATGTTACCACTCTTCTCGCTCTGCTCAGTGCATTTCTTTAATATCGTTATCAGGTCGAGGATACACCTTCAAATCTCTTCACAGCTTTCTGGTCTGTCTGTCAGTTAGAGGCTCGCTACCAGCTAAGGCAAACAATATAAATATTTAATTATTTTGCGAATTTAATAAGAGCCTTATTTCTAGAAAAAAAATAAGCTTACCTGTAAATAGTAAAACTTCACCTGCCGCTTAGCTGTCCAGTGTCCACCAAAAATACAATCACATTTACTAATAATAATCCGGTAGTCGTGTCATTTGACAAATTTCTAAAAATACGAGTAACTCATCCGCGGTAAAGCAATAATTCACCGTTTGAAATTAATTATAGCACACCATTCTAACATTCTCTCTCTCTCTATTCGTTTAGCCGATTCCGACTCTCCGTGACCCCATGGACTAGACTACGCCAATTTCTTCTGTCCTGCACTGCCTCTCGAAGATTTTCCAAGCTGGAATTTAGTGCATCTGTGATGCCATCCATCCATCTCATTCTTTGCCTCCCTCTTCTTCTTGTGCCTTCTATCTTCCCCAGCATTAAGGTCTTCTCTAATGAATTATGTTTTCTCGTGATGTGTCCAAAGTAGCCCAGTTTTTGTTTCAGGATTAAGCCCTCCAAGGAACACACTGTTTAATTTGCTGTAAAACTGACTTATTGGTTCTCTTCGCAGTCCATGGAACTCTTTTCTCCAACACCATAATTCGAAGGAATCTATTATACGGCGTTCAGCTTTTCTTATGGTCCATGTCTCATATCCTTACATCACAACTGAAAAAAACATAGCCCTTACTATACGGATCTTTGTTGTTAAGGTTAGGTCTCTACTCCTTAAGATATTGTCCAGATTTGAAAATGCCTGTCTACCAAGTAGCAATCGTTTTTTGATTTCATGACTGCAGTCACCATCGGCAGAAATCTGTGAGCCAAGATAGTTAAAAACCATTCTTTCTCCTCCTACTTACCATGAATTGACAGTTGTAGTTGTCATATTTTTTGTTTTCTTGACATTCAACATTAGTCCAGCCTTTGAACTTTCCTCTTTCACTTTCAGTAAGAGAATTTTTAAATCTTCTTCAGTTTCAGCCATCAGGATTGTATCATCTGCATATCTCAGGTTGTTTATATTTAACCCAGCTATTTTGATTCCTGTTTCTTCTTCATTTAACCCCACATTCCTCATAATGTGTTCTGCATACAGATTGAAAAGGTAAGGTGATAAATACAACCTTGCTGTACTCCTAACATTACAGGTTCGCAAAACATCAAGGAAACAAAAGCAATGACCTTGTCGTTTTAGATTATTTAAATAAATTCATGCGCCGTGGAAAGGGGGTGTCGCACCACGCAAAGAAACACCCGACATGTCCATGAATGATTATCGGTTTATAAAATATCAAGCCGATGACCTTGTCGTTTTGGTTTTTTAGGTAAGATCGGAAAAAATACACTTAAAACGAACCGCCGCATGACCCTCTCCGATCAATGGTTCGTGAGATATCGATTGATCTATTGGGCACAGCCACCGTGGTCAGCGACGTGCCTGTTTAAACAGAACCGGCACTGTCTCTCTCTCTACTACAAATATTAAATAAAATTAAAAATTAAAAAAATCAAAATTTTCAAAATGTGTAGTTAGGCCCTTTGTCAAAATTTGCAAAATAAATAATAAATTCAAAGGAGGGACGTCACCCCTAGTCCTTTGATACCTCGCATGCCGTCTTACGACCTGGTTCGCGAGATATAACGAAGAATATAAAAATCATTTTTAGCCAAAACAAGTTTGTCTCTCATTTTCTTAAATTTTACCCATTTTAAAGAGGAAAACGCTCTGAAAAAAGTATACCTCACACATCATCCTACCACCATTCCTTCCCAGCGACACTAGCGCTGGCAGCACGGTGCGGCAGAAAATGGCAATCATTAGCTCTGTCACTACCTCACTACTACTACTACTTTTTTAACCTAGAGACCTGGGACTTGTTTTAGGAGCTAGAGGGGGTTAAAGCCTTTAATTTAAGTCAAACACACTACTTTGTAAAATTCTTAGTTTCTGAAATATACCCAATTTTCAAAATTTAACTTTTTTCAAAAAAATGTAAAAAATATAAAGTTTTGTTCTAACAATAAAGGACATAGAGACCTTTCGATTAAGCCTATATACGGCATTTTAGGCTTTTTAGTTTCAGAGATATAGCCTACTTTCCAAATAGAACTTTTTGGAAAAACTACGTTTCTGTCCTAGAGACCTAAGAGTTGTTTTAGGGGCTAGAGGGGGTAAAAACCTTTAATTTAAGTCAAACACACAACTTTGTAAAAATTCTAGTTTCAGAAATATAACCTACTTTTAAAATTGAACTATTTAAAAAAACTGTTTTCTTCTAACAGTAAAAGACATAAAGACCTTTCGTTTGAGACATTGCACAACGTTCTGCGATGAATAGTTTTGGGAATATAGCCTCCTTTCAAAAACAAAAAAATTCAATTTTAAAAAAACTATTACAATTCTCCTTAGGAAAGGGGACATCATATGTCCAAATCCTACCATTGGTTCGTGAGATACGAGGCACGTCCAGAAAGTAAGTTCCGTTTGGTAATAAAATTAAATTGTGTACAGATACAGAAAAAATATTTATTGCACAACATTCTACACCTCTTAAACTACTTTTCCGCATAACTGCCGGACTTTTTCAGGCATTTGACATAGCGTTGCACAAGTTTTTGGATACCTTCTTCATAGAAGTTTGCCGCCTGTGTCTTCAACCAGTTGGAAACATCTTAATTCAGCTCGTCGTCCTTGTTGAAGTGTTGACCGCCAAGGAAAGACTTGAGATGTGTGAACAGATGAAAGTCGCTAGGAGCGAGGTCAGGGCTGTACGGAGGGTGGTCAAACACGTCCCAGCCATATCCCTGTAGGAGGGTTTTCGTCACATTTGCAGTGTGTGGTCGTGCGTTGTCGTGAAGAAAAACAACACCTTTTGACAGCAACCCTCGGCGCTTATTCTGTATTGCGCGGCGCAATTTCCTAAGTGTCTCGCAGTAAGCATCTGCGTTGATTGTTTGACCACGCGGTAAGAAAACAATGAGTAAGATGCCTTTCCAGTCCCAGAACACTGTGCACATCATTTTCCGAGGTGTCAAGATTTGTTTCGGCTTAACCTTTGCTGGGGATGAAGTGTGCCTCCATTCCATTGATTGCCGCTTACTTTCAGGGGTGTCGTAAGAAACCCAAGTTTCATCTCCTGTGACTATCTGTGTCAGAAATTCTTCGCCGCCTTCATTGTAACGGGTCAAAAACTGAAGTGTACTACCCATCCGTTTTGTTTTATGTTGCTCCGTAAGGATCTTTGTTACCCAACGTTGGGAAAGTTTACGAAAGTTCAGTTTTTCGGTAACAATTTCATGAATTAGTGATCGTGAGATTTGGGGAAATTCCATAGCGAGAGCACTAATTATAAACCTGCGGTTTTCCCGGATCTTGTCATCAATCGCGTGAACCAGTTCTTCTGTAACCAAAGATGGACGCCCACTTCGTTCTTCACTGTGCACTTCACTACGTCCTTCATTGAACTGTCGGACCCATCTTCTCCCCATTGAATCACTCATCGCATTTTGTCCATACACTTCGCAAATTTGCCGATAAATTTCAATTGGTTTCACTTTCCTAGCATTCATAAATCGAATCACAGATCTGATTTCACAAGCGGCGGGATTTTCAATCATCACCGACATTGTACGAGTAAACATGCACAACAACGCGTACGTGGCTGACAGGGCTCTCCAAATGGCGCACGTTTCTTCTCCTTGATACAGACGTCTACCGCGCATATGCGGAACTGCGCTGCAACGGAACGTACAACTAGTTGAAGACACAGGCGGCACACGTCTACGAAGAAGGTATACAACAACTCGTGCCACGCTACGACAAATGCCTGCAACATTTCGGCAGTTATGTGGAAAAGTAGTTTAAGGGTTGTAGAATTTCGTGCAATAAATAATTTTTCTGTATCTGTACACAATTTAATGTTATTACCAAACGGAACTTACTTTCTGGACGTACTTCGTATTAATTATTGTACACTAAATGTATTGCGGGATGCCTATTTTGTTGCCCCTGGCTTTAGATTCCCACCGCTCATCTACTCAGATAGATTCTACACACACCCAAAGTACACGAGGCTACATGACCTCGTTTTCGCAGCCCCTAAACTGAGGAACCAACCAACCAGAATACGTATCAGCCTCTTCTCAGTTGTGGTCGTCAAGTGAGCATCATCGGTTTCAAATCTAAAGGAACGTGAAGCTCTACAAAACACTACCAAACCTACAGTGACACCTGCTATATGAAGCAATTTTAAAGGTGAATTTAATAACAATATGTTCAGTAAAGAACATATTGTCTACTTTCTCCTAAATATATGGGGGTTTAGTTATAACTCTTTGTCCTTATCACCTCCTACTTTTTTCCTATTCGAAGTGCAAAATGGCACACAACAGTATGACAGACTGTATTTGAGCAGCGGCCTTCAAACCATAGTTTATAATTTACCCCAGTAGTTTACAAGTTCATCAGTGAACACTCCAAACAACGTAAGAATTCAGTACATTACAATAATTGAAACTGAAACAAAACTTCGTTGGTCTAAAGCAGTGATCTCCGCGGCCCACGGGCCGCTTGCGGCCCACCGCATATATTTCAGCGGCCCGCAAAATGATTTAGTTTCCATAATTCATATTTGATGGTATGTCGATAGCCAAAACAGTGTTACGTTGATGTACCGATGATAAAAAGAACAAAGAGTTGAAAAGATTCATAATTTTGTTGATTTTTAGCCTATTTTCAATTTTGAAAAAATAGGCTTATGAGATCACTCCGTGTGTGTGTGCGTGTATGTGTGTGTGTGTGTGTGTGTGTGTGTGTGTGTGTGTGAGGTGTGTGTCTCCCTCTAATAAATTCTAAACGGCTGGAGCGATTTCAATGAAACTCGGTATAATCATAGCACCATTCCGGCCGACCCCGACCATGCCCTTCAAATTTTGTTGTGTCTCACCAATCCAACATGGCGGCTGTGCGAAATATTTCACCAACATTCAGTATCTCCGAAACTATTACCGATATCACCCTGAAAGTTTGTACGGTAATAAAGGGCACTACTAGAATTTCATCTATCAGACTTTCAATAACCTGGTAACTACAAAACCTACATGGCGGCCAAGTGAAGTTGAGACATTTAAATAGACTTTTCTCGCGATTTAACCATCCAAACGTAATGAAACTTGGTACAGCAAATGTTAATACACTTTGTAATGCACTGGCGTCTAATTTAGTTCAATTGTTTAGATAAACTCAAAATGGCGGCTGTGCGAAATATTTCACTGGCATTCAATATCTCCGAAACTATCACAGATATCACCCTGAAATTTTGTATGGTGATAAAGGTCGCTACTATTAGTTTATATATGTAACTTTCAATAACCTGTAAAGTACAAAACGAACATGGCGGCCAAGCGAAGTTGATACATTTTAATTCACTTTTCTCGTGATTTAACCATCTGAGCGCATTAAAATGTGGTACAGTAAATGATTACACATATTGTACTGCACTGGCATCTAATTTAGTTAAATTGTGTACATAACCTCAAGATGGCGGCTGTGCCAAATTTTAAAATTAAGTTTTTATTTCTTGTGCCGTAATCATGCGATTGAAGTGAAAGTTTGATATTGAAGCAACGCAATAATTTTCCTTTAAAGGTACATAATTCTATGGCCTATACATATAACAATCCAAAGTGGCGAGCATCCGAAATATTTTGACGGTTCTCAATATCTGCGAATATTTTACAGCAATCAAACTGTGTTTTTATGTTCATAGAGGCTATGAACATAAGTTCACCTATAGGACTTTCAGTGACCTGGTGAGCACAAATCCAACATGGCGGTGACGCAAATTTTAAATATTTAAATGGACGTTTCTCGCGATTTAACCATCCGAGTGCAGTGAAACTTTGCACGTTAAATGCTTATACAAATGTTAATCCACTGACATCTAATTTATTTCAATTGTTTTCATAACCACAAGATGGCAGCTGTGCGAATTTTTAAAATCTTGTTTCTACTTGTTGTGTTCCAATCATGCGATTGAAGTTTGAATACCACACGTAAACAATAATCTTTATGTAATAGTACACAAATAAAAATCCAACCTGGCGACCAACTGAATTATTTAGACGGTTCTCAATATCTACGAACCTATCAGAACAATCAAACAGAAATTTTGTATGTTGGTAGAGGCAATTAAATGAGTATGATATATGAAAATAGGCTGCATAGTTCTTCACGGAACTACTTGTTAAATGTTATCATACTTCGTAGGCCGTAGTAGGGAATTTTGTAAGAGGCGAAGCAAGTGTGGCAACCCTGTGACTCAAGGTCAGTCAACTGAGACTGCTTTACATGGTGCACTAATCAGTATCACCTGATCTTTCCTAGCGAGTGAACGCTTGTTTATGTTTTGTGAATAATGGCTATCAGTAGTAACAAACAGATAATTGCCGATGGTGTGAATGTGGAAGACTATCCCGGAAACATACAAGTGGAACGTATTGAGTTTCAGTGTAATAGCGATTTACAGGAGAAATTTAAAAATTTTGGTCTTTTGGAGTTTTACTCATTGTATGTTAAAAAAAGATCAATTTCCAGAAATCAGATCTCATGCTCTGTACATCTGTGAGCAGCTATTTTCCAAAATGAAGAATGTGAAGTCAAAATTGAGGAATCGTGTTTCTGACACTCATTTAGAGAACTCTCTTCGAATAGCTTCATCCAACATAAAAGCTAATGTTGACAGATTAGCGATTTCTCATTGAACTAAAAAATACCATTCTGATATTTTAATTTAGTTTTTTAGTTGCAACATATTTTAATATTGATTTCACCAATTTTAAATATTAGTCTAATAAAAACTTATTTTAAAAAATGAAGTTTTTTTCTTCCAATTTGAAAGACAATATATATAGATATATAGTATAATAAGATTAATGCGGCCCTAAAGCCCTTCCATAACAAAAATTTGGCCCTTCATTAAAATAAGGTTGGAGACCACTGGTCTAAAGGTATCACTGGGAGAAACACATTTAATAAACCTACTGCACCGCTAGCCTATCCTTGGGGCCAGTGCGCTCTATTGGCAACAAGAAGAAATATTTCAATTACACCGTATGCATGGGTTCACTAACTGGGAATCTCATGACCGATATAGAGCGCAGCTCGCATCTAGTAGGCCGTGGTTAGCACACGCATAGTTCAACTGGTTGCTAGTAGATGTCACTCGTGCAGATCCGGTGGCGAACTTTATTTTATATAAATATATATTTTCCATTGGAAAATGTACAACATAATGCTCAATATTATAACGTCTCAGTACTTAAGAAAAACAATAAATATTTAAAAAATAAAGCAAAAAAATACAACTCTGATAGGTTTCGAACCTCGGCCTACTGGGTGAAAGACCAAAGCTCTAACACAGAGCCAAACGTGTCTACCGGAGTCAAACGTTAATATTCGATTTACGTACAACGTCTTAGCAAATAATGACTTGGACTAAGCGATTTATTCACTGGAGTATCATTCATTATAATCCATTTCATACAAAGCCTGATTGGTTGGTTCCTTAGGTTAGAGGCTGCGACAACGTGGCCATGCAGCCCCGTGTACGTTGGGTGTGTGTAGAATCTGTCTGATAACCGGTGTTAATTGTGATGACTGTATTAGTGTGTGTTATCTGTCTTTAATTATTCAAGTAAGGACTGCAGACGATAATTTTAAGTACTTACTTTCGCTACCAAATTCTACCGTCTACGACAACTAGCAGTAAACTTGGCTACTACTAGATGCCATCGCATCCAGTGCCTGGTGACGAACGTTGGAACTTCAGAGCATTAATCGAACCTAACCTACAAATTTTGCTTCACACAAGTTTAGTTAGTGGAAGGTTCTTTTACGTGGCATCTTAAAGTCACTTCTAGAGTATATTATTATAGTATAAACTTTTAATTTCGAACGGACCACGTTCTTTAGAACAGTTTAAACCTTTCTCGGTTCGATAATCGGAACAGGTGGGTCCCAAGTTATGGATTATAAAGCTTGCATAATTCACACGGCCGCCATTCTGAAATGGCATGGCTGATGACCTTGTAGTTTGGGCCCAAGACGCGCCCCTTATAAAGGAATGTTTTTACCAAATTTGGTAAAGATCCGGTGATTAGTTTGGTCGCAATTTAATTTTAAGTTTTGACTATTTGCGTGGCCGCCATTAAGTTTTAGTAAATATGGTGGCAATATAAAACATGACACTGAGGTGCTCTTTGCTAGTGTACCAATTTCGTTCAATTCGGTTCCATCGTGTTTGAATTGATAGTGGGGACAGACATACAGAGTACACACATCGCACACACACACACATAGACAGACACACACCTTTTGGCCATGTGTAGATCTCATAAGTCTACTTTCATTTTGCTTGCAAAGGTGGGTGAGTGGTTGTCGTGTCGGATTACCAACCCCAAGCTTGCAGGTTCGCTCCTGGCCGTGGTAAGTGATTTTTGAAATGTGACAAAAAACACGGCACGCGTGTCATACGTTGTTGGCATGTTAAAGAATCCATTTGATTTCAGTAGGCCGTGTTCATAATGGCAAAATTAATCTCGGGATTTTCCGCCAACTCAAAGTTCCTCATTTCTCTACTAGAAAGTGCTATAGGGTCAAGAAGCTTAGATAACTATCCACCTTGACTTTCATAGCGCTCCAAAGAACGACAAAATTCGACATTCAATCAGCCCTTTGGGCGTCAAATGGCAGAGCTTGCACCCGGCTCCCGAGGCCATACGATAATCTTCTTCTTCTTCTTCTTCTTCTTCCTTCGTTACGGCCAACTAAGGACCATGTTATGTCAACTGTTTCTTCTGCATTTTAATGTTGGCCCAGTACTCTTTCAATCGCAATCGATGTTGCACCTTTCTCTCTGTCGTCCACGCCTTTCCAGTCTTTAGTTTCGGCTTAAATTGAAAACTCCGATGTTTTTGAAGTTTTTCCCTAAGTGGGCCACGCTCCTGGATATCCTGACATGTTATCCCAGTCTCCAACGGATCTTTCTCTACTGCACTGAACCAGGCCCCCTTTGTCTATTTCTCAAGGAAAAGATATTATTAGTATTATTATTATCAGCGACTGGTTACACCTCCGTGGCTTAGGCGGCAGCACGCCGGCCTCTCACCGCTGGGTCCGTGGTTCAAATCCCGGTCACGCCATGTGAGATCTGTGCTGGACAAAACGGAGGCAGACAGGTTTTTCTCCGGGTACTCCGGTTTTCCCTGTCAAAATTTCATTCCAGCAACACTCTCCACTATCATTTCATTTCATCTGTCATTCATTTAATCATTGCCCCAGAGGAGTGCGTCAGGCCTCGGCAACCGGCACAGACCATATCCTCGCCGCTAGATAGGGGCTTCATTCATTCCATTCCTGACCCGGTCGGAGACTGGAAGCAGGCTGTGGATTTTCATTTTCATTATCAGCGACTGGTTTGATGCTGAACTCCATTACTAAATCCCTTTTCGGCATGTAGGCTATAACCATTGATAAACCCTAAGTATGGCTCTTCAATATTAAGAAATGCATGTACTTACTGTTTTTGCGACGGTTTAACGTACTTCTCGTATATACATTCTGCCGCAGCTTCACCGCGGAACACATCGGCCTTCACGATCTCCTGCAGCTTCAATGTCAACTGCTGCCAGAGACTGGAAGAAAAAATTGCCCGGTTAAGAAACTAGCATATAAATGTTAGTTATGATTGTTATAAGGGGCGGAACAGCGAGATGGTCTGCCCCTCTTAACACAGATAAATTTACAAAATTTAGATTAATGTAAAATGTATATGAAAAAAAATCAAATAGTTAGTTAGTTAGTTATTGTTGTTTTAAGGGGAGGAACTACGAGGTCATCTGCCCCTCTTAACACAGATTAAAGAATACAAATTTGGAATTGAATTTAAAATTTAGAGGTGGACACCTAAATTTGAAAAGACCTAAAATTAATAAAACAAAACAAAAACAATAATAATAAGAATTTAAAACATTACGGAAAAACAAAAAAATAATCATTCAAAAACGAACAAGTCGTTGAGTCAATGTTCACTGGAAAATTTAGATTACTGGCCCTAACCCACTCTCACTTATCAAGCGGATAACGCGATCAGCAGCCACCGCGTCATCGGCTAATATAAGTTTGAGTGTCATCTGCAAACCAAGGTTTCTTCGTAAGTCAGCAAGAATCCACACACTCGGTTAAAATGTGGGCCACGGTGAAAACGGCTCCACAGGTACAAAGTGGTGGGTCTTCCCTTCTCATTAGGTACGAGTGGGTGGATCTTGTATGACCTATCCTTAGCTTACACAAAATGACGGACTCTCTCCGTGACCGGAAAGAGCTCCGCCACACGCGAGTAGTTCCCTTGATCGCTCTCAGTTTACTGGGCAGTGGGTCAGCTAGCCAATGACTCTCCCAAAATGCCAGAACTTGTAGGCGTAACTGAGAGCGAATGTCTCTAGCGGGTACCTCCACTGGTCGCGGTGGGAGCAATACCGTCTCTTTTGCAGCTTGATCCGCTCATTCCCAGTAATTCCCATGTGGCTTGGAAGCCACAGAAAGGTGATTCGAGTGTTAGTTAGTTAGTTATTGTCAGCGTGGCACAGCCCAGCTGTCAAATAATAAAACAAACAAAAACTAATAATAATAATAATAATAATAATAATAATAATAATACACAAAACACGGTGATCAAACCGGAAGTTCTGTATGCAAGTGAAAATCTAATACTTAACAGGAAAGGTGACTTGGAAAATATCCTAAAGGAAGAACGAAAGATCTTGAGGAAAAAATCTTGGCCCAGAAAGAACAGAAGATGGATACATGTTGAAATCTTGTAAAGCAACTGAGAAATTATCTAATCTTGCGGCGGACATCAGAAAACGAAGATTGAAGTTTTATGGGCATGTTCAAAGACTTCCACCGACTAGGCTTACACACGAGATCATGACCTACGCAGAAAACTGAAGAATATACCGTGGATTCAGCAAGTCAAACAGGATTTAGAGAAGGCCCAAGTAAGAACAGTGGAAGTCTTTGACAGGAACCTATTCCGATACAGGGTAAATGGATGGATAGTAACACCAGAGCATGAAGCTCCAAAGAGACCAGGAACCAAGTGGTCTGAGGAAAGGAAGATGGCCCACGGAGAGAGAATGAGAGCTATATGGAAGATCAGAAAGGCGAATCATAAAAGTACTGCGTGATCCATCTGGGTCCATTCGCACATAATAATAATGTTAAGGCTGTGAGTTTGTTTTGTCGCCTCGCCGCGTTGAGTCACAGCTGCCCCGGGCTGTGTGTGCTCTGCCTCAGTGTATTACGTGCGCATTACGCAACGGGCTGCGAAGTGAAAGAAATGGTCCAGAATATTCGTGACCCAGCCAGTGAAGAAAATCTCGAGAAGCCGTGTGTCCTGGACGATTCTAGAATTCATTGAGTCACCAGCCTGCTATATAAGCGGCCTCAACAGTGAGGGGACCGAGTTTCTGAGGACAGTGTGTTTTACGAGCTAGTGCGAGCGTTTATCCTGAGCGACAGAAGTGTGGTGACTTGCGGAACCCCTAGTGAAGCCGATTCTCTTGACAGCGAGGGAGTGAGAAGCATACAGGGGACTGCCTGTGTTTTGAGCGAGTGAGATTTCACTGAGCGACAGAGGTATTGGGGGCAGAGTGCCGTGCGAGTTACGAAATCCAGTGACATTGTTTCCCAGCTCGTGGGCAGCGAAGCAGCGAGTAGCAGGTTATCGTAAGTAACTGTAGTTTGTGTACATAAGTGAGAGGTGCAGGTAGTTTCTGTCAAGGCCACCGGACTCATTAGGACGGATTAACTTCTGCGGTTTGTTGACAAGTGAAAGGGAGCAAGAGCTCTCCATAAGGAAGAGACTTGAGGAAACTGGAGTAAGGTTCTAATTGCTTGTATTTGCTGATGAGTAGTGTATCTTTCTGGCCGCAATAAAGTTAATTATTTCTTTAAAGGAACAATCTGTGTTGTGCTTCAACCCACCATAATCCAGCTAAAAAAAAAGTGTCACTAGGGGGGTGGCACGTAACAACTGGTGTCAGAAGCCGGATTACGAACTCAAGCACAACTCCTGACGGTCCTGGTTTCAAAACCCGAGCAGGTCATTTTCTCTAATTTTCCTAGGAGTGCATGCCCTTTACAAGACAAACAACTAAAAATGGAGGCGCAAATGGCAGCATTGCTAGAAAAGTTAAGTGGCATGGAAACCGAAATGGAGGCCGGCCAGAAGAAGATGGAAGACGGCCAGAAGAAGATGGAGGACGGCCAGAAGAATTTAACTAAGGACCTAATTGCCAAATTAGAAGACGGCCAGAAGAAGATGGAAGACGGTCAAAATAAGTTAGCGGAGGACCTGAAGAAGATGGAAGACAGCCAGAAAGGTTTAGCCGAGGACCTAACTTCCAAATTAGAAGACGGTCAGAATAAGCTAGCAGAGGACCTAACCGCCAAATTTCTGGATGGCCAGAAAAATCTGGAAGAGTGACTGCTGACGAAATTACAGGAAAGTCAAAAGACATTGGAACAGGGTCTGCGTCAGGAAGTCATCACCGTCTGCCAGGGCCTACGTGAGGAAGTCACAGCAGTAGAAAAGAAGTTCGACGCCTTACAAGAGGAAGTTGCGGAGCTGCGCCAACGCCCATTGACGGGGGTGTAAGAGAAATTCAACGCTTTACAAAAGGAAATTGCTGAGCTGAACCAACGCCCGTCGACGGGGATGGAAGCGAGATTCAACGCTCTTCAAGAGGAAGTTGCCGAGCTGCGCCGACGCCCGCCCACAGGTACACCGGGAATATCAGGAACGGGACAGAGCAGAGTGACGCCCCCAACCTTCGACGGAAAGGTGCCGTGGAGCACCTATTTACGTCAGTTCGAGGCAGCCTGTTCCATAAACAACTGGAACAGCACGGAAAAGGCTACAGCTCTCATTGTAGCGCTGAGAGGGGACGCCCTTAACGTCCTTCAGGCCATAGTTAGTTAGTTAGTTATTGTTGTTTTAAGGGGCGGAACTACGAGGTCATCTGCCCCTCTTAACACAGATTAAAGAATACAAATTTTGAGTTGAATTTAAAATTTTGAGGTGGACATCTAAATTTAAAAAGACCAAAAATTAATAAAACAAAAAACAAACAATTAAATAAAAAATTATAAAAATAAACAAAAATTACGGAAAAAACAAAACATTATCATTCAAAAACGAACAAGTCGTTGAGTCAATGTTCACTGGAAAATTTAGATTGCTGGCCCTAACCCACTCTCACTTATAAAGCGGATAACGCGATCAGCAGCCACTGCGTCATCGGCTAATATAAGTTTGAGTGTCGTCTGCAAACCAAGGTTTCTTCGTAAGTCAGCAAGATCCACACACTCGGTAAAAATGTGGGCCACGGTGAATACGGCTCCACAGGTACAAAGTGGGGGGTCTTCCCTTCTCATTAGGTACGAGTGGGTGGATCTTGTATGACCTATCCTTAGCCTACACAAAATGACGGACTCTCTCCGGGCCCGGAAGGAGCTCCGCCACACGCGAGTTGTTCCCTCCGGACTGGATCCCAGGACTACGCTCCGCTAATCGCCCATATGGAGTCCCGATATGGAGATAGCCATCTTCAGCAGGCCTACCAGATGCAGCTCCGGACCCGGGTACAAAAGAACGCGGAAACCCTGCAGGAGTTCGAGATGGACATCGCACGTCTCGTAAGACTCGCCTACCCAACAGCGCCGGCCGACTTTCTGAAGCAGATAGCGACGCAGACCTTCACCGACGGGCTACGGGATTCGGACACTCAACAGGCGCTGCGACTCGCGCGCAATAAGACCCTGGCAGATGCGCTGAGCCACGCACTTGAGTTCGAGACGGCAAAACAGGCATCCAGAATGCACGCGCGGGTGCGTCAGTGGACGTCGACGATCCACTAAAAACCAACGAGACCAAGCCCCTGGCCGACGAATTAATGGAGGCGCTAAGCCGCTTCTTCGATAGTCGCGGCACGACCAGCAACGACACAGCCGGAAGGCAACCGGAGAGGCGGCCCGGAAGAGGACTACCGACCTGCTGGACCTGCGGTAAGAAAGGCCACCTGAGCAAGGACTGCGGTGATCGCCGCCGCCGAGGGTATCCGACGGGAGATCAGTCGTCTGAAAACCGCGCGACCCAGGGAAACGAGTATTAGCCAGCCTTGGGGGGCAAAGGTTGGCTTGTGACAGTCGTCAAGCCCCGGCAGTCCAAGTTCGTGTGACGCAGTTACGGAGGGATAATAGCAGCCTGATGGTCGACGGAGTCATCACCGGAGTGAGCTGGCCCATGCTGATCGACACGGGAGCGTCGAGGCTCATCGTTAATCCCACCGTGATCCCGAAGTGGATAGTGCAACCCACACAAAGGAACCTCCAGTTAATAACCGCGACCGGAGAGACCGCACCGGTACATGGCGAAGCATCACTGGAGTTCGTCATTGGTTGACGGGCGGTGAAGCATCCAGTGCTTGTGGCTGACGTATCAAACGAAGTGATCATCGGACTGGACTTCCTGGACCAGAACAACATCATCTTGGACCTGAGTACCAACACTCTGCACTTCGGAGTTGAGGAACTTGCTTTGCAACCAGCACACGAGGCCGTCACCGCACGAGGAGTAAGGCTGAGAGAGGACGTCATCGTTCCTACCAGGACGGAGGTCAGCGCCGCCGTAATTGTCGACGGAACTGCTGAGGGAGTGGTGGCTGTCATCGAGCCAAAATATGAGGACATCCAGACAAAAGGACTGCTAGTTGCCAAGACCCTCATCAACACGACGTCTCGGCTGTACGTCCGCCTGTCCAACCTGAACGACTACGATATTCGGGTTTACCGGGACACCAACGTAGGAGTCTGCGAGCCCGTTACCTGGATTGCCCGCATCACAGACACGACGGACGGACACCTGCAAACGGACAACCGAAGAAGACGCGCCCTGCCAGAAGAACTACAGAAGCTGTACCAAGGATCCCAGGACTATTTAGACGAGGAGCAATCACGCCAACTTCAGGACCTGCTACGCGAATTCCAGGATGTCTTCTCCGTGGGGAGCAAAGACTTCGGTAGGATAAGCTTGGTCCAGCACAGAATCGACGTTGGGGGCAGCGCACCGATTAGGGCCCCATTCCGACGTGTCCCGCTCGCCAAGCAAGCCGAAGTCAACCGGATGGTAGAAGAGATGAAGGAGCAAGGAGTGATCGAGCCATCACATAGTCTTTGGAGTTCTCCGGTCGTGCTAGTGAAGAAGAAGGACGGTTCCACCAGGTTCTGCGTGGATTACAGGCGGGTGAATGACGTCACGAAGAAGGACAGCTACTCTCTACCCCGGATCGACGACACCCTGGACACCATATCAGGGTCAAGATGGTTCTCGACCTTGGATTTGAATAGTGGCTACTGGCAGGTGGAGGTCCACCCTAAGGACCGCGAGAAAACTGCGTTCTCTGTGGGAAGCGGGCTCAGGCAGTTCACCGTCATGCCATTCGGTCTGTGCAACGCCCCTGCGACCTTCGAAAGGCTAATGGAGTCCATTCTGAGGGGACTACACTGGACGACCTTCCTGGTCTACCTAGACGACGTCATCGTTCTGGGAAGAAGCTTCGAGGAGCACTACAGCAACCTGAAGGAGATCTTGATGAAGCTACGGGCTGCCCAGCTGAAGTTGAGCCCCAAGAAGTGTCAGCTCTTCCAGAAGCAGGCCCAGTACCTTGAGCATATCATCTCCGAGGAAGGGGTGTGCACCGACCTTGAGAAGACCACAGCTGTGAGGGAGTGGCCAGTTCCGAAGGACAAGTCCCAACTACGAAGTGTCCTGGGACTCTGCACTTAATACCGTCGCTTCGTGAGAGGATTCGCCGACATCGCCAAACCACTGCATCGACTGGCTGAGAAGGACCAACTCTTCACGTGGACAGCAGAATGCCACAGTGCTTTCGAACAACTCAAGCAGGCTCTGTGCACCGCACCTATTCTGGCCTACCCCAAACCTGGAACAAGGTTCATCGTCGATACCGATGCCAGCGACTTTGGCATAGGGGGACTCCTGTCGCAAATAGTGGACGGCGAGGAGAGAGTAGTGGCCTACTTCAGCAAAGCCTTGTCAAAGCCAGAGAGGAACTACTGCGTCACCAGGAAGGAGCTGCTCGCCATCGTGAAGACCATTGAACACTTCCACAAGTACCTGTACGGACAAGAATTTCTCATCAGGACCGACCATGCATCCCTGCGGTGGCTCCTGAACTTCAAGCAGCCCGAGGGTCAACTCGCGCGGTGGTTAGAGAGGCTTCAACAGTACAACTTTGAGATCCAGCACAGGAAAGGCCAACTGCATTCTAACGCCGACGCCCTGTCACGAAGACCGTGCCCCGAAGACTGCAACTTCTGTACCAGAAGGGAGGAGAACACCGGGAGACAGTGCCGAAGGACTACCGTGGAACTTCAAGGGAGCTGGAGCCGCGAATCTTTCACGCGGGAGCAAGCGGAAGATGATGACCTGGGACTGATAGCCGAATGGAAGAGGGCCTGTGTCCCCAGACCCGGGTGGAACATTGTGAGTGACTGCAGCCCAAAGTTTAAGTCCTACTGGGCGCAGTGGGACTCACTGGTTGTAAGGGATGGCCTCATCTGCCGTACCTGGGAGAGCACCGACGGGAAGACATCTCGGGAGCAAGTCGTCGTTCCAAAGTCTATGACGGAGGAAGTCCTGAAGGAAGTCCATGGAGGATCATCTGGTGGACACCTAGGGATAAAGAAGACCCTGGAGAAGCTGAGAGAGCGGTTCTACTGGATCGGATGCCGAACCGACGTGGAGAACCACTGCGCGAGGTGCCACGATTGCGCAGCCAGCAAGGGCCTAGGACGAAGACGACGGGGTCCACTGAAGACCTACAACGTGGGCGGCCCCATGGAGAGAGTGGCCATCGATGTCGCTGGGTCATTCCCCTTGAGCGAGGAAGGGAACCGCTACATATTGGTCGTCAGCGACTACTTCACCAAATGGCCGGAGGCGTATGCGCTCCCTAACCAAGAAGCCGCGACGATCGCAGAGATCCTGGTGAAGGAATTCGTCAGCCGGTACGGAGTACCCCTGGAGCTGCACTCCGACCAAGGAAGGAACTTCGAGTCGCAGATGTTCCAGAATATATGCCAGCTGCTGGGAATCCGGAAGACAAGGACAACGCCGCTACACCCTCAGTCCGACGGGATGGTAGAGCGATTCAATCACACCATCGAGAACCATCTACGAATAGTCGTCAGCGAGCACCGGAGGGATTGGGACAAACATCTTCCACTATTTCTCCTGGCCTACCGCGCCGCCGTGCATGAAGCCACCGGGTGCACACCAGCTCGGGCCATGTTTGGGAGGGAGCTCCGTCTACCTGTCGATCTTGCCTTCGGCCGAACTGGGAATGATCCGGTCCCGGTAAGCCAGTATTGTCAAGAACTGGTCGACCAACTGGAGGACGTGCACGCGTTCGCGAGGAGGAAACTGCGGATCGAGACCGACTGAATGAAGACCCGATACGACCAACAGACGGATGCCGGCGGATTCCACGAGGACGACCTGGTCTGGCTCTTCAACCCATTACGGAAGAAAGGCCTGTCACCCAAACTGCAGAAGTCCTGGGAAGGCCCGTACCGAGTCGTGAAACGGATCAACGATGTCGTCTACAGGATCCAGCGGAGCCCGAGGGCGAAGATGAAGATCGTGCATCGAGATCGCCTGGCAGCCTACGGAGGGACACAGACGGACCAATGATTGATCGGGACGATCAGCCTTTTAGGAAGGGGGTGGTGTTACGGCTGTGACTTTGTTTTGTCGCCTCGCCGCGTTGAGTCACAGCTGTCCCGGGCTGTGAATGCTCTGCCTCAGTGTATTACGTGCGCGTTACGCAACGGGCTGCGAAATGAAAGGGGTGGTCCAGAATATTCGTGACCCAGCCAGTGAAGGAAATCTCGAGAAGCCGTGTGTCCTGGACTATTCTAGAATTCATTGAGTCACCAGCCTGCTATATGAGCGGCCTCAACAGTGAGGGGACCGAGTTTCTGAGGACAGTGTGTTTTACGAGCTAATGCGAGCGTTTATCCTGAGCGACAGAAGTGTGGTGACTTGCGAAACCCCTAGTGAAGCCGATTCTCTTGACAGCGAGGGAGTGAGAAGCATACAGGGGACTGCCTGTGTTTTGAGCGAGTGTGATTTCACTGAGCGACAGAGGTATTGGGGGCGGAGTGCCGTGCTAGTTACGAAATCCAGTGACATTGTTTCCCAGCTCGTGGGCAGCGATGCAGCGTGTAGCAGGTTATCGTAAGTAACTGTAGTTTGTGTACATAAGGGAGAGGTGCAGGTAGTTTCTGTCAAGGCCACCGGACTCATTAGGACGGATTAACTTCTGTGGTTTGATGACAAGTGAAAGGGGGCAAGAGCTCTCCAAATGGAAGAGACTTGAGGAAACTGGAGTAAGGTTCTAATTGCTTGTATTTGCTGATGAGTAGTGTATCTTTCTGGCCGCAATAAAGTTAATCATTTCTTTAAAGGAACAATCTGTGCTGTGCTTCAATCCACCGTAATCCAGTTAACAAAAGTGTCACTAGGGGGGTGGCACGTAACAATAATAATAATAATAATAATAATAATAATAATAAACAAAAATTAACATGGGAAACTTACAAAAAGAAATGCTTATCAATTAATGCAAAAATTAAACATTCCAATACAGTCATAAAACTTGAAGCCACATACGCAGCAGAAACATTATTCCATCTAAATGAACATTCCAAAACCGACAGATTACCGAAGATCGAAAAGCGAATTGAAAGAACTTGTATAAATACAAGTCATAAAAAAGATGGGCAATGGCAAATAATACCTAAAAATATTATCTATATTAACCTAGAACCATTCCTGATACCATGAGAAAGAAAAGACTAGGATTCATTGGGCACATCAGGAGAATGCCAGATTCATGTCTTCTAAAACAACTAGTACAGTACAATCTTGCTAAAAAAAAAGCTGGATGCCGATGGTTAAAAGAAATCAGAGAGGACTTAAAAGCAATTGGCCTAACAACAGAAGATACTACAAATAAGAAAAGTTTAACTACAGCACTTTAAAATATGACTTTTCATTTTCCACTCATAGGAAAGAAAATTCCAACAAGAATATTTTCCGTCCAAGAAAGGGCAAGGAGATCAATACGAATGAAGATGTACTGGGAAAACCGCAAGGCTCGTACGGTTCCTACAAGTCGACGAACTAATGGGTTGTGGTCTCAAAAGGCAAAGCGTATAAAAAAAAAATATATGGAAAAACAAAAAAATTCACAATTCAAAGAACAAGTTGAGTAAATAGACACTTGAGAATTTGGATTGTTGGCCCTAACCGACTCTCACTTATAAAGCGGATGACGAAATTAGCAGCCACCACGTCATCGGCTAATATAAGACCGAGTGTATTCTGCAAACCAAGGTTTCATCGTAGATCTGCAAGATACACACACTTGGTTAAAATGTGAGCCACGGTATATGGCTCCACTGGTACAAAGTGGGGGGTCTTCCCTTTTCATTAGGTACGAGTGGGTGTATCTTGCATGACCTATCCCTAGTCTACACAAAATGATGGACGCCCTCCGTGGCAGAAAGAGCTCCGCCACACGTGAGTAGCTCTGTTGATCGCTCTCAGCTTACTAGGCATTGGGTCAGCTATAGCCACTGACTCTCCGAAAAGCTAGTAGCCTACTTGTCGGCGTAACTGAGAGAGAATATGTCTAGCTGATACCTCCATTGGCCAAGGTGGAAGTGAAACCGCCTCTTTTGCAGCTTGCAGTAATAGGGATGTATAGAACTAGCACCGATAGAGCGCACTGCTGTTGTACTGGGTAAGCGCAAGGCGCTCTTCAGTTGTCTCCTGTGTTCTCATGCCACTATATCCACGAATTTAAGTTCTTTAAATGGTTATTTTTGTAACTATGCCAAGCTATTGCAGTGTTCTTCTTTGCAAAAATCAGGGAAGCTCGTTTTCGTTTCACCAATTTCCACTAAATAAAGAAATGTTTACATGCTATTAGAAGGAAATATTTCGGTGAGAAAAATCTGACCGAAAATATTAAAGTGCGTTCCCATCATTTTCAACCCGATGACTTCACGAAAACTGTGCTGGATAAGTGTGATGTACAAAGGGAAATAATTTCTATTTTGTACCTATAAACTGATTAGACATTTCGAGAACAACCACTGAATTTATGCGTTTGTATTTGAAGGTGAGAGAGCAAGGTTAAAACCGGGCGCTGTTCCGTCGCTTTTTCCGTGGACCACGAACCCAACAAAACAAAACAAAAAGGAAGAGGCCATACACTAGAAATTTGCCGGATTACCACTATAAGCCTACAATATCGGAATCTGCAGAAATCATCTCCATTGAAGTACGGGAAGAAATCGTCAATATACACAAAGAAGTGAATGTAATTTTGTGACTCCCATTTTCAAAGACATTAATACTCGGACAAATACTTCAAGAATAAATGTCGCAACATTAAGTCACAAACGTACTATGGTTGGTTTCTTGAAATCAGAATTAATCGTCGATTTCTATCCGCCCGACGGAGAATGTCGTAGCGACTGACTTCTACATTCTTGAGACATACTAAGATAAATGGAAACAGTTCGTGGCCCTAAAGCAGGGATTCTCAAACTTTTAAAAATGTACCCCTAAGTCCTTTCCAAGAGGTACGGGAACGATTATTATTGAGAAATTGACAAAATGACATAAAAATCAAACGTTGCTATGAACTTTCGAGGTAGCCTATATGCCTACATTACCGGTATCAACTTTCTTTGATTATGTTTACGGTACCGGTACCTTAATACACGACAGTTTCATTTAAGCTATCAACCTAAGAAGAGACATGAATCGAAGTCTATAAGCAAGGGGAGCAAGTGAATATTTAAATCTCTATTTATGATTTAAGTCTTATGGAGATATATTTATCAATATAGGCCTTCGATACTCAAATAATAGTAATTTTTAGGAGAAAGCATGCTGAATAATAAAGCGTGTTAGAATTTAGTTATTACCGCTGTATTAATTCTTCCTTCCTCCCGCTAGTTTTAATGCGTCTGGTCCATAGCTCATTTTGCAGATGTTTAATGCTTAAACGCTGAAAATCGTCCATAATATATTAGGTTATATACCTATAGAATTAATTAATATAGTCTTGGAGTAAAATTAGAGCAGATATAATTTACTTTAGCTTAGAAATCTCGGTCACAATCTTTACATTCCTCACAGCTGACTGGGAGAAACATAAGACGATCGCCTTGCGCTTACCCAGTACTACACGAGCACTATCTGGCGCGAACTTTCTCCGGCTACATCCCTATTTCCCGCAATTCCCATGTAGCTTGGAAGCCACAGAAAGGTGATTCGAGTGTCAGCGCTGCATAACTCGGTTAGTAGGTCATGGATTCGCTACACTATTAAGGGGTGTTGTGGGAAACATGAAGCGATTGACTGCAACGATCTCAAAAAGTTGGTGCTCACAAGAAAGTGGATTCATGCATCCTGTAGTGCAAACTGCAGATCTTCATAGATTTGTTGTTGTTGTTGTTGTTGTTGTTGTTGCAGTCGCTGTTGTTGTTGTTATTGTTTGAGTCATCAGTGTTTTGACTGGTTAGATGCAGCCTTCCATGCCTCCCTGTACTGACTTAATCGTTTCATCTCTACATTGCTACCACATCCTACATCTGAGGCAATCTGTTCAACATATTCTAACCTTGGTCTACCCCTACAGTTCTTATCCCGACCTTTCCTTCCATAACTAACTTTGCTATTCCAGGGTGTCTTATTACGTGTCCCACTAACCTAACTCTTCTCTTCATTTTCAGTCGCCAGAAACATCTCTCCTCTGCCACTCGTCTTATTACCTCATCATTTGTTACTCTATCTACCCATCTGATCTTCATCACTGTCCTGTAACACCACATTTCAAATGCTTCTATTATTTTCTTCTGTGCCAACAGTTCAAGTTTTACTTCCATAGAGCGCCACGCTCCAGACAAAGGCTCACAAAATGAATTTTAATACATAAATCTACATTTGATGTCAATAGATTTCTTTACTGTATAAATGCTTTCCTTGCCTGAGCCAGCCTACCTTTTATATCCTCTTTGCTTCGTCCATCACTGGTTATTTTGTTTCCTAAGTAGTAAAAGTTTCTTACTTCCTTTAGCTTTTCACCTGCCAATTTGACGTGAATAAAATTTTAATTTTGCCCACTTCATTACTTTTCTTTGAAAACTAAGGGTGTTCAAAATCACTGTGCCTGACCAGTTCATCCTCCCTACAATGACATGGATGTGGGACTTAGTTAAAAATATCCAATCGCTCCAAGTAGCTCAAAGATAAATGGAATGGCCATGTTAGAAATAACGAGCAAAGGCAGGAAGTTCAACGTCTGGATTAGATCCCAAACCTGCGTGAAAGATGTTACTGTAACTATGAATAACAAAAAGTGGAGCTGGGTTGATCATATTGCAAGGCAAACAGATGGAAGATGGACTAATGAAGTCTTACACTGGGTTCTTTTGATTGAAAACACCCTATCCTCTGTATTTCGGAAAAACAGATTTCGCGAGTGTGATATAAAATAGCTCATATTGGCTAGAGTTTCACAAGTAGCGCAACACATTGCCAGCGCAAGGTAAAGATTATTGATGAAAGTTTGATGCTTTTCAGTCTGTCAACACGATTGTACCCAAATGAGATGGGTTATTCCCTAATCCTGAAAAAATGTACATGAGATTCATAAATACATTTGCCGCGTTAGGCAATATAAACACCCCTGGTTTTTGTCAGACACAGTGGAAGTAGACACGCATCAACAATTTACATCCAAACAAATAGTTTTTGACAATAGTTGCAGCCTAACACGTCCAGATCAATGGTCTTTTGTCAGCCGTGTTCCGCAAGCTTCCCGCGCCAAGGCCGCACATCAACCCGACCATTCTAACCTTCCTTTTGTCCAATCCAACACGTCCAATCCAAAGGTTTTTGATAATTGTTACAGCCTAACGCATCCTATCCAATGGTTTTTGACAATGGTTACAGCCTAACGCATCCTATCCAACGTTTTTGACAAGGGTTACAACCTAACGCATCCAATCCAATGGTTTTCGACAATGGTTACAGCCTAACGCGTCCAATCCAATGTTTTTGACAATGGTTACAGCCTAACAATACTATCCAATGGTGTTTGACAATGGTTACAGCCTAACACTTCCAATCCAAAGTGTTTGACAACGGTTACAGCCTAACACGTCAAATCCAATGGTTTTTGGCAATGGTTACAGCCTAACGCATCCAATCCAATGGTTGTTGACAATGGTTACAGCCTAACCCGTCCAATCCAATGGTTTTTGACAATGGTTACAGCCTAACGCATTCAATCCAATGGTTTGTGTCAATTGTTACAGCCTAACGCGTCCAATCCAATGTTTTTGACAATGGCTACAGCCCAACACGTCCAATCCAATGGTTTTTGACAATGGTTACTGCCTAACGCGTCCAATCCAATGGTTTTTGACGATGGTTACAGCCTAACACGTCCAATCCAATGGTTTTGACAATGGTTACAGCTTAACACGTCCAATCCAATGGGTTTTGACAATGGTTACAGCCTAACGCGTCCAATCTAATGGCTTTTGATAATGGTTACAGCCTAACGCATCCAATCCAATGTTTTTTTGATAATGGTTACAGCCCAACACGTCCAATCCAATGGATTTTGACAATGGTTACTGCCTAACGCGTCCAATCCAATGGTTTTTGACAATGGTTACTGGCTAACGCGTCCAATCCCATGTTTTTTGACAATGGTTAAAACCTAACACGTCCAATCCTATTTCTTTTGACAATGGTTACAACCTAACACGTCCAGTCCAATGTATTTTGACAATGGTTACTGCCTAACGCGTCCAATCCAATGGTTTTTGACAATGGTTACTGGCTAACGCGTCCAATCCCATGTTTTTTGACAATGGTTAAAACCTAACACGTCCAATCCTATTTCTTTTGACAATGGTTACAACCTAACACGTCCAGTCCAATGTATTTTGACAATGGTTACAGCCTAATGCGTCCAGATCAATTTTTGTTTTTTGCCAACCGTGCCCCACTACAACGTTACGTGTGTCGTGTTGTGTATTTTGTGTCGGACATGTTGGCAACTAGTGACGACAATGTGTGCGCCTTTGTGAGCGCTTTGGCGTCAGTTTAACATACTAAATACGCTGTCGAAAATTTGTCGAACATGGCTGCTCTTGTGAAATGAGCAATAAATAAAAATACATATTTGCGTTTAGCACTTATTACCTAGGTATATCCGGTGCAGTCCGTGCAGGCGTGACCTAGATTAGTAATTACAATTCATAATGTCTCCCAGGAAGAAGAAATAAGGTACGAAAATCATATATCGTCCAAATGAAAGCGAAAAAAGAGTGATCGTTCATTCATAATTAATTGATTAATCGTTGTTTCATTTTTACCCTGTTACCAAGTAATATTGTTGCAACATTTGTGTCCTGCAACTTATTTTAAAAGGGTGTGTTCCGTTTAATGTGTAAATGTGTGTGTGACGGGGGATGACGGTCAATCAATTATAGGGGTCGCGCTCTTGGAGTGTCTGACAATTCTAATGTTAACGAGGGGGTCAGAGGTTCCTAAGGGTTATTTGCTAGGCTGTACCGGATTCCGGAATAAGGCTAATGACTAGTGTACTTGAGAATAAAGGTCAGCACTACCAGCAAATTTATAGAAATGCTGAGTGCTCAACTATGTTCGTACGTTTACGGAGCGCGCTGCTTGCTAAGACATGTGCGCATGCAGACAGTGAATAAACCTGACTGCAGCAAAATCAGTCTACCGATTAACAAGTATTGGACTGGGGGTATGATTGTAATAAATGGTCGGAAAGCCAATTATGATTAAATGTAAGCTGGTTTAATAATACTAGTACCTTATGGGCCTTAAGGTATAACAATATATTGACTACAATTAAACTAGGAGACCATCAACGGGAATATGTGGACAGATTCACCTACCTTGGTAGTGTAGTCTCCAAAGATGCCCTAGCTAACAATGAAGTCACCAATAGAATACAGAAGAGTTCCCTTTTCTTCCAGAAGGTGAGGACGCTGCTTTGGGATACGAAAGTTCCAAGAAAGGCAAAGTTGACACTCTTCAAGAGTTACTTCACATCAATATTGACCTATGGCATGGAAACATGTTCCCTCACCGCAAGAGACATGTCCAGAATACAGGCATCGGAGATGAAGTTTCTTAGGTCCACTATCCAAAGGACCAAATTGGACAAGATAAGAAACGAGAAGGTAAGGAGAGAGGCTGGGATCACATCAGTTCTACACAGGATCAGAACATCTATACGGTGGTTTGGACATGTAGAGAGGGTGGAACCGTCAAGAATAGCCCGAGTAGACTTGGAAAGGGAGGTGGAAGGAAGGCGACCAATGGGACGACCTAGAGCCCGTTGGATGGACATTGTTAAGATGGTTGGTTCCTCAGTTTAGGGGCTGCGATAACGCGGTCAAGTAGCCCCGTGTACTTTAGGTGGCAATTTACAATAGAGGATCCTTTGTATAAAAATTTAAAAAAAACTGAAATTACCTGAATTAATAGTCGGGAGAATATCTGGAGAAGAATTAGTATTAGATGTTCACTCTTCCGCTGTCATAGACCCACCGACCCGCCCTAATACGAGCACGACTTATATAGTTGAAATTGGAGCTCTGACAGCCATCTTTGTGAATCTTTGTGAATGAGTCAATAATGCCAACCCCACGCATTCGGTACTATGTCGCATCCGGCAGACCAATGGTTTTGCCTGGACCAATATTTTCGGCCAGACCCCTGGTTTTTGTCTCTTGACGACGAACGTAGGAACCTAAGAACGTTAGTCAAATGTTTAACCGATATATAATTTAGCTTCACACAGGTGTAATTAGTGGAAGGTTCTTTAACATGCCATAAATCTATGACATGGTACCGCCGGATTTACTTCCCCTCCGAAGGAAGGCATACTGAGTGATTTTTAACGTTCTTAAAAAATCCGACGACATCAACGCCAGCTTTACTTCCCCTCCGAAGGAAGGCGTACTGAGGGATTTTTAACGCTCTTAAAAATCCAACGACTTCAGCCGGGTTTGAACCCGTGACCTTGGGCATAGTAGCTCAGCTTTCTACCAACTACGCCACCGAAGCCGCCATTTTTAAGATGGACATCACATTTATGGGAAGAACACTTGAAGACATCATGGAGAACAAATTGTTTATAAAGAGAATGGAATGGAGGAGGCTTATCAACAGTTCCCGGGGAACTGGAACTATAACCTGATGATGACGATGATGACCAAGTAAAAGAGAAAAAGTAAAATAGGAAAATAACAAGTAGTTCCGTGAAGAATAATACAGCCTATTTTCATATATCCTAGTCATGTTAATTGCCTCTATCAACATACAAAATTTCAGTTTGATTGTTGTGATAGATTCGTAGATATTGAGAACCGTCTAAATATTTCAGATGGTAGCCGTGTTGGATTTTTATTCATGTACTATTACATGAAGATTATTGTGTACGTGTGGTATTCAAACTTCAATCACATGATTAGAACACAAGAAATAATAAAAAACGAGATTTTAAAATTTCGCACAGCTGCCATCTTGTGGTTATGAAAACAATTGAAATAAATTAGATGCCAGTGCATTACAATATGTATAATCATTTACTGTAACACATTTCACTGCGCTCAGTTGGTTAAATCACGAAAAAAATCTATTAAAATGTTTCAAATTCGCTTGGCCGCCATGTTCGTTTTGTACTTTACAGGTTTTTGAAAGTTACATACATAAACTTGCAGCAGCTCCCTTTATCACCGTACAAAATTTCAGGGTGATATCTGTAATAGTTTCGGAGATATAGAATGACAGTGAAATATTTCGCACAACCGCCATTTTGAGGTTATGTAAACAATTGAACTAAATTAGACGCCAGTGCATTACAATGTGTACAAACATTTGCTGTACCAAGTTTCATTACGTTTGAATGGTTAAATCGCGAGAAAAGTCTATTTAAAATTCTCAACTTCGCTTGGCATCCATGTTGGTTTTGTAGCCACCAGGTTTTTGAAAGTCTCATAGGTGAACTTGTAGTAGTGCTCTTTATCACCGTACAAAATACCAGGGTGATATCGGTGATAGTTTCGGAGATACTGAATGCTGGTGAAATATTTCGCACAGCCGCCATGTTGGATTGGTGCGACACAATAAAAGTTGAAGGGCACGGTCGGGGTCGGCCAGAATGGTGCTATGATCTTACCGAGTTTTATTGAAATCGCTCCAGCCGTTTAGAAGTTATTAGGGACACACCCACACACACACACGAATCACACACGCACACGCAGACATACGGACAAAAGGTGATCTCATAAGCCTATTTTTTTCATAAAATGAAAATAGGCTAAAAATAAAGAAATAAAGTAAAGCATATACCGGTACCGGTACTTTAAAAAATAGTATAACTGGTAATGATATGCATACCCTTTGGAGACGAAGGTATCTAACTCGTCCAGATCGTCCTTGTTCAGAAGGTCGTCCTGTGGATAGTAGTGTGAGATATACATTTCCGAGCCTTGGTTGTGAATTTCATATACACCTTGCGTTCTGTAGTCTTGGAATAGCTTAAAAACATACGTAAAGAAGCGTACTAAGACACAACTGGACAAGATTATCCCCAGCCAAGCGATGGCAGAATGCAGCTTGTTTTTGTTGGTAGGATATAAGTCGAGAAAACTGAACTCCATTGGTGATCAGGGCACGAGCAGAGCCCGTGAGATGGAATGAGGCTCGCCCGGCCTGAAACAGGCATGTCGCGTCCTATAACCACCTCCATGGCAATCCTCTCATTGTCATACAATGCCATGGAAACACTCAATTTCAGTAATCAACTTATTAAAACTCAGCAATTTTTCTAGGTTTGTGCCGTGTCTTGTGTGGGGTTTCGCCTAGGACATCTAGCTGGCTCATCAGTGGGATCTTGGTGTCACCGACCGGACCCCCACAGGAGTAGCGAACTGTGCGCTACCTCCCTTTTTATGAAGAGCATCTGCGCCTCTTTACTGCGACAACTAAATGCTCAAGCAGCCATAACCTCCCTATAGAGGCTTCCAAAAAGATGGTATATTGGCTTTCACGGCCAGTGAATTAAAACTACGCAATTCTCCTAGGTTTGTGCCGCGTCTTGTGTGGGGTTTCGCCTACGACACCAAGCTGGCTCATCAGAGGGCTCTTGGTGTAATCGCGCGGACCCCCACAGGAGTAGCGAACTGCGCGCTACCTCCCTTTTTATGAAGCGCACCTGCGCCTCTTTGCTGCGAGAACTAAATGCTCAAGCAGCCATTAACCTCCCTATGAAGGCTTCCAAAAAGATGGTATATTGGCTTTCGCTGCCAGTGAATTAAAACGCAGCAATTAACGTATTGTCATTTCAATGGGCATAACACCGAGGTCATCTGTCCCTAAGCTTCAATCTCCAGCATGGTGAGAAATTAATATGTATCTGAGTGGGAGTAGTCTATCCTGCAAGCGGAAACTTTAATATTGAAAACACTCAACTCTCACTTGTTAGCTCCAAGAGCTGTCACCCGGGCAACAGTGTTGGTCCACTGGCTGAACCATGTGAGGGGGACCTGCTGCCTTGCAGGGGACTGTCAAAGGCTAGGGGAGACAACCCCGACAGAAAACTTAAACGCTAGTCTGGCAGCGGAAATGTGGCAGCCCCATAATCAGACTTGCTACCTTTTGGCTATCAACCAATTGGTAGGACCTTTATCTGCTTTCAAGTCTCAAATAAGGAATAACAGGACGGATATTAATGATGATGACTATGGCAAGGAAAAGGACAAGGATTGGAAAAAGAATAAAATACCGTTTGGTACATGGAACGTACGAGCATTAGCACACAAAGATGACCAACTGGATGATAATTTAAGCAAAGAAGGCGTTAAGATAGCAGTCATAACAGAAACGAAACGCAAACTGAAAGGCACAAAGGACACAAACAACTATGTCCAGATCTTTAGCGGAGTCGACAGAAACATCAGGGCCAAGAAGGGGTTATGATGATGATACACAAATCACTAAAGTCAACCATAGACCACTATACCTTTTGGAATGAACGGATTGTAGAAGTTAGGCTGAAGATACAACGAGGCTACTTGACAGTCCAGAACAGGGCAGAAAAGAAGAAACACATACGCTATACAAAGCTTCAAGAAATCCTTGATAAGATTAATAAGAAAGACTTTTCTTTCAATGACCGACTTAAACGCGCGAGTTGGTAACACTAGAATAGAGAATAAAATAGGACCCCGTGGAGAACCTATATATATATATAAGAGCCTCCGTGGCTTAGGCGGCAGCACGCCGGCCTCTCACCACTGGATCCGTGGTTCAACTTCCGGTCACTCCATGTGAGATTTGTGCTGGACAAAGCGGAGGCAGACAGGTTTTTCTCCGGGTACTCCGGTTTTTCCCTGTCACTGTTTCATTCCAGCATCACTCTCCACTATCATTTCATTTCATCTGTCATTCATTTAATCATTGCCCCAGGGGAGTGTGACAGGCTTCGGCAGCCGGCACAATTCATATACTCGCCGCTAGATGGGGGCTTCATTCATTCCATTCCCTGACCCGGTCGGTGGACAGGAAGCAGGCTGTAGATTTCTTCATATATATCGTATGGTTTTACAAGTATACAAAATATTCAAATATATTCAAATTGAAATGTCCAAACATGACAACCAGTCTAGAGCACTCGGAGTCACTTGGTGTTAAGTCTTCAAATCACCGTCAAATGCTCGAAGGGGGCACTCCCTAACAATATGGTCCATCGTCTGGTGTTCCGCTCCACAGTCGCAGTCAGCAGATGAACAGAAACCCCACTTCTTGAAGGTGTGACCACACCTCCCTTGACCCGTCCTAATGCGGTTCAGCTTCGCCTGGTTTGTCGTGGTAGATGGAATTCCTCAACCTTCCTTGTCAGATCTTGAACCAGATAAGCATTGTTGGGTGGATGCTTTTGCCAGCGCTGTCGCCATTTGGAGGTCACGTTGAAAGAACTGATACTTTCCAAATCAACCCAGGGTGGCTTGCGTGATTTCAGACGAGTAGTTGGTGGATCTCGTAGGGCATCGTACAAGGGAGAGTTCTTCTGAGATGTGCTCTTCTTGAGCAACTTTACCTTAGCTGCTGTCCTCCTTGGATCTTGCGGAGCAATATGAGTTGGGATAGGTAACCACTGAATGGGAGTAGATCTGACAGTCCCAGTGATAACTCTCATGGCTTCATTAAGCTGCACATCAATCTTTTTGTGTAGACGCTCTCCATCCACACAGGAGCACAGTATTCACCAGCAGAATACACAAGCGCGAGTGCAGCAGAGCGTTAAGTGATGGCGTCCGCACCCCAACTACTACCGGTAATCTTGCGGAGCAGATTCAACCTGGAGCCAAGTTTCATAGATAACTTGATGCACCGTTGTTTGAAAGCCAAGGACCGATCCAGAGTGATTCCTAGATATTTTGGATTGTGATTATGCGGTACTTCGATCTCGTTGAAAGTTACATGTAGTTTCCTTTGGGCTTCTTTATTATTTAGATGGAATGCAGTAACCTCAGTTTTATTTGGGTTTGGCTGATGTCTCCATTTATGGAAGTAATCACTCAATTTCGTCAGATCACTCGTCAGCACATTCTAACAGTTCATAAGATCTTTATTCTGGCAGATTAGTGCTAGGTCGTCTGCATACTGGATTTTCATGTAGTCCGTGTTTGGCTTTTCATGGATATACAGATTAAACAAAATGGAATGAGGGAATTTCACAAGATCTCCAGGAATCCTAGTCTACCCATGCATAGTGACCTGCCACTTTTGAATCTTAAAAGACTAAAATCACGCCATCCAACTCTGCGTGATGCTGCTGACATGGATGCTAAAGTTTTTAATTCTCTTGAACAGTGGAAAGGTCGGTGGGAAGCAGCAACAGATGTGCGCCTGCATACTATCTTCTCAGGTCCCAGACTTCCAAGTGGATTCCATCTACCACGCAAGACCTGGACCGCCCTGAACAGAATCAGAACAGGCCATGGCCGGTGCAGAGACGCCCTCCACAAGTGGAAAAAGGTACCTAATCCAGACTGCGACTGCGGAGCTCCACACCAGTCTATTCACCACATTGTCAAAGAATGTAAGATTCGAGCCTATCACGGTGGTGAAGTGGACTTCCTGCTGGCAACTCCAGATGCTGTACGCTGGATTGAAAACTTAGGCATTCAATTGTGAAGCACAAATGACTTTGTTTCTCGTCTGTAAATATGTACATATATATTACCGATATTGTCTTATAAGCCATACGCTAAATAAATAAATAAATAAATAACAAAATGGGGGCCATAACGGATCCCTGAGGTAGGCCATTATTTCGAGTTCTCCAACTGCTAGCTCGTCCATTAAGGAATACCTTAAATCGCCTGTCAGAGAGCATGTTGTTCACTAGAAACGCCAGCTTTTGACATGGGATGAAGTCAATGAACTTCGACATCAAACCCTTCCTCCACACAGTATCATAAGCTGCCGTAAGATCCACAAACACTGCACCTGATTTGAGTCCTCGTTGAAATCCAGCTTCTACTCGAGTTGTCAATGTTAAGACCTGATCACAGCAGCTCCGATGTTTTCTAAGGCCACCCTGTTCGATGGGGATGATTCGATCAATGGCCTCTTGAATGCGATTCACAATAAGCCTTTCTAGTAGCTTATAGGTCATGCTGAGTAGTGATATTGGTCGGTAGTGAGAAGCATCGGTTCCGTCCTTGTCTGGTTTCAGGATGGCAATTATCATAGCCCGTTTAAAAAGCTTTGGTGATTCTCCAGTTCTCAAAATCTCATTAAAAATTCAATGAGCCACAAATTTGTTTTAGGACCGATGGCTTTAAGGAACTCTGGAAACACGCCATCAAAGCCAACAGCTTTATTTAGCTTTAGCGTACTCAAGGCTTTATCAAGTTCCTCAATGCAGAAGTCACTTGAGTAGTCGGGATGTGGTTTTAGATGGGACCTCTTTATGTACATTTCATTTTACACAGTTCGTGTGTGTGCCTTGTGTATTTTAGTTTTTGTAATCTTCATTAATATGGATGCAACAGCATTGGCATTCACTTAGTGTGATTGTCCTTGACAACCTTGGGTCTGTGCCTAGTTTTCTTATCAGATCCAGGCTTTCCGACTAGAATGTGAAAAGTTGAGTCCTGCCATTGTTTTATGACATTTTTCTCTTCTGTTCTTATTGAGAGCTTTCAAGAGGTCATCAGCTGTTGTATCAATATGAGATTCTTGATACTTAGCATATAATTCATTGCATTCATGAGACCATCCGGGGATGTACTCCTTCCGAAACCCACGTGGAATACATTTGCTTGCATTAACTTTAATTGCACCCACAAATCGTTCATAATTGGATGGAATTGGGGGAATCCACTGAATGGTATTATCAAGGCCCTTCTGAAACAGTTCCCAGTTCGCAAGTTGAAAATTCCATCGAGGTTGAGGGACTGAAGTGACTAATGGAATTTCAATACCATAATGAATTATGACTAGCACCGACAGTAGTGGCTACGCTGGCTAAAGCGCAGCATTAGATCATGGGGCCAAGCTCTCTGCTGACTCGGTAGACGCGTGGGTTCGAGCCCCACCGTCGGCCGTCCTGAAATGGTTTTCCGTGGTTTCCCATTTTCAACACCAGGCAAATGCTGGGACGGTACCTTCTGACAGGCCACGGCCGCTTCCATCCACATCCTTGCCCAGTTTCATTCACCATCATTCATTTAATCTCTCATTAACTCCTCTCATGAGGTTGGCGTCAGCAAGGGCATCCGGCTGTAAAAACCATCGCCACAAAGACTTCCATCGCATCTCATCCCCGACCCCGTTGGTAAACGGGAATAATAAGGGGTAGACATACATACACAAATCTGGAGAATAATCCTTCAGCCATAGACCAGATCGCAACGTTCCAGGATCTTTAGCGTTGTACACAAGTTGGAGATTGTGCAGATCCATCCATTCATTTAGTATAGCTCCATTGTTGTCTTCCGTTTGATATCCCCATGTATGACTATGGCTATTGAAATCATCAACATACCCAACTGGGTGACTGAAGGATCTTACAGGTGGCTTTGGCCAACTGACTTGAGGGGGTTTGTAAATATTTACAACAGTTGTGCCGGCATTCTCTACAGCCAAAACAAACACATATGTTGTCCTGTCTGTAATCAGTGAGATTGGACCTGACATAAGTTGCAACACCATATTGTTCATCATTTATTTCCCCATCCAGAACATATGCATATATTCTTCCTATACAAAATAGTAACGGACTGAAATTGATCGGCATGGCAATTTATAACAAACTCTACGTATGCAATACATTATTCCCATACAAAGATTCACATTAAAAAATTACAGTCAGTCTGAAAGACTAGACGTTATATCATTTCAAATGACGCATGCTACAAATGCTACACATGTTATAAAGGCTCAGGAGGGCTTCTCGCTTCGCTCGAAGCCCCAGGACTCTTTCAACAGACTCCATTGCACATTAACTTAGGCTTCCCGAACGGGCACCTCTTAAAGGGTCACCCTGTATTTGAGTCTAACACCTTTTACAACTCTTTAAGGGTCGCCCATTATTTGAATCTGATATCTTGCAAACCTCTTTAAGAGTCACCCTGTATTTGAATTAAATCTAACATACTGTACACCTCGTTCAGTGTCACCCTGTATTTTGCTCTGACATCCTGCACACCTCTTTAGGAGGCACCCTGTATTCTTATCTAGCATCTTTAGAAGTCAACCTGAATTCCTGTGTGACATCTTGTACACCTCTTTAGGAGTCACCCTGTATTCTTGTCTGACATCTTGTGCACGTCTTTAGGAGTCACCCTGTATTCTTCTCTGCCATCTTGTACACCTCTTTAAGAGTCACCTTGTATTCTTTTCTGGCATCTTGTACACCTCTTTAAGAGTCATCCTGTTTTCTTATCTGGCATCTTGTACTGTATTTTGCTCTGACATCCTGCACACCTCTTTAGGAAGCACCCTGTATTCTTGTCTGACATCTTGTGCACCTCTTTAGGAGTCACCCTGTATTCTTCTCTGCCATTTTGTACACCTCTTTAAGAGTCACTTTGTATTCTAATCTGGCACCTTGTATATCTCTTTAGGAGTCACCCTGTATTGTTGTCTGGCATCTTGTACTGTATTTTGCTCTGACATCCTGCACACCTCTTTAGGAAGCACCCTGTATTCTTATATGGCATCTTGTATATCCCTTTAGAAGTCACCCTGTATTCTTGTGTGACATCTTGTACACCTCTTTAGGAGTCACCCTGTAATCTTGTCTGACATCTTGTGCACCTCTTTAGGAGTCATCCTGTATTCTCTTGTGCCATCTTGTACACCTCCTTAAGAGTCACTTGTATTCTTATCTGGCATCTTGTACACCACTTTAGGAGTCACCCTGTATTCTTGTCTGACATCTTGTGCACCTCTTTAGGAGTCACCCTGTATTCTTCTCTGCCATCTTTTACACCTCTTTAAGAGTCACCTTGTATTCTTATCTGGCATCTTGTATATCTCTTTAGGAGTCACCCTGTATTCGTATCTGGCATCTTGTACTGTATTTTGTTCGGACATCCTGCACACCTCTTTAGGAGGCGCCCTGTATTCTTATATGGCATCTTGTATATCTGTTTAGAAGTCACCCTGTATTCTTGTGTGACATCTTGTACACTTCTTTAGGAGTCACCCTGTAATCTTGTCTGACATCTTGTGCACCTCTTTAGGAGTCATCCTGTATTCTTCTGATCCATCTTGTACACCTCTTTAAGAGTCACCTTGTATTCTTATCTGCAATCTTGTACACCGCTTTAGGAGTCACCCTGTATTCTTGTCTGACATCTTGTGCACCTCTTTAGGAGTCACCCTGTATTCTTCTCTGCCATCTTTTACACCTCTTTAAGAGTCACCTTGTATTCTTATCTGGCATCTTGTATATCTCTTTAGGAGTCACCCTGTATTGTTGTCTGGCATCTTGTACTGTATTTTGCTCTGACATCCTGCACACCTCTTTAGGAGGCACCCTGTATTCTTATATGGCATCTTGTATATCTCTTTAGAAGTCACCCTGTAATCTTGTCTGACATCTTGTGCACCTCTTTAGGAGTCATCCTGTATTCTTCTGTGCCATCTTGTACACCTCCTTAAGAGTCACCTTGTATTCTTATCTGGCATCTTGTACACCGCTTTAGGAGTCACCCTGTATTCTTGTCTGACATCTTGTGCACTTCCTTAGGAGTCACCCTGTATTCTTCTCTGCCATCTTGTACACCTCTTTAAGAGTCACCTTGTATTCTTATCTGGCATCTTGTATATCTCTTTAGGAGTCACCCTGTATTGTTGTCTGGCATCTTGTACTGTATTTTGCTCTGACATCCTGCACACCTCTTTAGGAGGCACCCTGTATTCTTATATGGCATCTTGTATATCTCTTTAGAAGTCACCCTGTATTCTTGTGTGACATCTTGTACACCTCTTTAGGAGTCACCCTGTAATCTTGTCTGAAATCTTGTGCATCTCTTTAGGAGTCATCCTGTATTCTTCTCTGCCATCTTGTACTCCTCTTTAAGAGTCACCTTGTATTCTTATCTGGCATCTTGTATATCTCTTTAGGAGTCACCCTGTATTCTTATCTGGCATCTTGTACTGTATTTTGTTCTGACATACTGCACACCTCTTTAGGAGGCACCCTGTATTCTTATATGGCATCTTGTATATCTCTTTAGAAGTCACCCTGTATTCTTGTGTGACATCTTGTACACCTCTTTAGGAGTCAACCTGTATTCTTCTCTGCCATCTTGTACACCTCTATAAGAGTCACCTTGTATTCTTATCTGGCGTCTTGTATATCTCTTTAGGAGTCACCCTGTATTCTTATCTGGCATCTTGTGCACCTCTTTAGGAGTCACCCTGTATTCTTCTCTGCCATCTTGTACACCTCTTTAAGAGTCACCTTGTATTCTTATCTGGCATCTTGTATATCTCTTTAGGAGTCACCCTGTATTCCTATCTGGCATCTTGCACTGTATTTTGTTCTGACATCCTGCACACCTCTTTAGGAGGCACCCTGTATTCTTATATGGCATCTTGTATATCTCTTTTGAAGTCACCCTGTATTCTTATATGGCATCTTGTATATCTCTTTTGAAGTCACCCTGTATTCTTGTGTGACATCTTGTACACCTCTTTAGGAGTCATCCTGTATTCTTCTGTGCCATCTTGTACACCGCTTTAAGAGTCACCTTGTATTTTTATCTGGCATCTTGTACACCGCTTCAGGAGTCACCCTGTATTCTTGTCTGACATCTTGTGCACTTCTTTAGGAGTCACCCTGTATTCTTCTCTGCCATCTTGTACACCTCTTTAAGAGTCACCTTGTATTCTTATCTGGCGTCTTGTATATCTCTTTAGGAGTCACCCTGTATTCCTATCTGGCATCTTGTACACCTCTTTAGGAGTCATCCTGTATTCTTCTGTGCCATCTTGTACACCTCTTTAAGAGTCACCTTGTATTCTTATCTGGCGTCTTGTATATCTCTTTAGGAGTCACCCTGTATTCCTATCTGGCATCTTGTACACCTCTTTAGGAGTCATCCTGTATTCTTCTGTGCCATCTTGTACACCGCTTTAAGAGTCACCTTGTATTCTTATCTGGCGTCTTGTATATCTCTTTAGGAGTCACCCTGTATTCCTATCTGGCATCTTGTACACCTCTTTAGGAGTCATCCTGTATTCTTCTGAGCCATCTTGTACACCGCTTTAAGAGTCACCTTGTATTCTTATCTGGCATCTTGTACACCGCTTTAGGAGTCACCCTGTATTCTTGTCTGACATCTTGTGCACTTCTTTAGGAGTCACCCTGTATTCTTCTCTGCCATCTTGTACACCTCTTTAAGAGTCACCTTGTATTCTTATCTGGCGTCTTGTATATCTCTTTAGGAGTCACCCTGTATTCTTATCTGGCATCTTGTACACCTCTTTAGGAGTCACCCTGTATTCTTTTCGCTTCGCTCAAAGCCCCAGGTCGCTCGACGCCGCAGGACTTTTTCAACAGTCTCCATTAACCATTAACTTCGGCTTCCCGCGTGGCTGCATATCGTCACGCACTCGCCGTCCTTTACCCATTAACTTAGGCTTCCCGCGCGGCTGCATGACGTCACTTCCGTCTCCGTAACGCAACCGTCTCCGTCCCGCATAACTTTAGACTCAAGCTTAACGACGAAGTCGACAAGATCATTTGAAATGTTAAAAACCTCGTCAGCGAAAGGACTAGTATCAATCATAGACTACGTTATCACCAATGAGAGACTAAGGCAGTATATGATGGACACAAGAGTCTTCAGAGCATACGAAATTGAATCGGATCATCACCTCCTGGTTGGTGCAGTAAAATTCCCACCCCGATGGCCGAATAACAACAAAAGAAAGCAGATACATAAGTCAACTGCGTTCCAATATACCTCTAGAATCGAACTCTTACAGGACCAAAGCATCAAATGGCTATATGTGAGGAAAGCCCCGGCCTGTTACGCGGGAACATTTTGTACTGGGGACAGGATTATGGATTATTCAAGCTGCTGGACGTTGCAACTATATTTCGAGTAACTGGGGGACATAAATATGATGCAAATTTCAGAACATATTTTGGAAACTTAATCATATATTTTCCACATTTAAGTACATAAATAAATGCATATATCTGAAAAGTTAAGCACATAATTATCCGGGCCCTGGTTATGACATAGGGAAGAAGCACAAGAAAATAGAATGCCAGGTAGGGGGAACTAAATTGGAACAATAATAATAATAATAATAATAATGTTATTGGTTTTACGTCCCTTTTAACTACTTTGGCTTTTAGAGAAGGGGATTTTTAACGTGCCAGTAAATCTACTGACACGGCTCCCTCGCATTTGCCCACCCTCAAATGTCAGCTGACTGCGCCAAGATACGAACCTGCAACATTAGGCCCAGCAAGCGAGAACGTTACCGCTGAGCCACGCAGCCAGCCTAAATTGGAACAGTTGGGCCATTTTACGTACAGTACTTGGGCGGTGTATTCTCTCAGGATGGTAGTATGGTGAAGGATTTATTTATTTATCGTATGGCTTTTAGTGTCGGGAGTGTCCGAGGACATGTTCGGCTCGCCAGAGGCTGTAGCTGCTTCAAGCGGACACCCATAGGGTGAGCTACAAGTCCCGTTCAATTTCAAGTAGTTCCAACTTTCGCTACCAGATATAACTTACTGACACCTAGTGGTGAACGTTGGAACTTTGATAGAGCGTTCCATCGAAATCTACCCTAGAAATTTAGCTTCACAAAAGTTTAGTCTGTGGAAGGATCTTTTACATGTCATAAATATATGGCATGGGACTGCCGTCTTTACTTTCCCTCCGAAGGAAGGCATACTGAAGGATTTTAACGCTCTTTAAAAATCCGACGACTTTTGTCGGGTTTGAACCCGCGATCTTGGGCACAGCAGTTCAGCATGCTACCTACTACGCCACCGAAGCCACTATAGTGAAGGAAATAGGGTCGATGTGTGGAAAAGTCAATGCAGTGACAAGAGTTCTCAGTTGCGATCTACAGTATTCTGTAAGAAAGAAGTTAGTGTAGCGACGAAACTCTTCCTACATCGCTCAGTATTTACCAGGTCGACCTTGGCTGTATGGAAGTGAGAGTTGGATAGATTCAGGATATCTGATACAGAAGCTAGAGGTAACTGATATGAGGGTAGCACGAATGATTGCTGCGACAAATACTGTAGATGGGAGCAAGGTACTCGTAATGAAGAGATAAATGCTAACAAGGGAAGTATGAGGTAAGACAGGTCGAAACCTATCTTGAAACTTTGTGGACGCAATCGTTGTACTATAAGAGGACAACGTGCGGAAAATCAGCTTCCAGATTGAACTGCAAGGCTCCGAAATCATGTGGCGAATCTCTCATATAAATCTATTTAATTTAATATCGTATGGCCTCGGATGCAGAGTGCAAGCATTGTTATTTTTCACCCAGAGAGTGGCTTGGTTGGTTCTTAAGTTTAGGGGCTGCGACAACGCGGTCATGTAGCCCCGTGTACTTTGGGTGTGTGTAGAATCTGTCTGATAACCGGTGTTAATTGTGATGACTGTATTAGTGTGTGTATCTGTTTTGATTCAAGTAAGGACTGCAGACGATCAATTTTCAAGTAGTTCCTACTTTTGCCGCCAAACGACACCGTCAACGACTACTAGTTCAGAACTTAGCTACGAGAAGTCATCGCAGTCGGCTCTAGGCAACGAACGTAAAAACCTAAGAGCATTGTTTACATTCTTAACCTATACAATTTAGCTTCACAGAGGTGTAATTAGTGGAAGGTTCTTTAACATGCCATAAATCTATGACATGGGACCGCCGGCTTTACTTCCCCTCCGAAGGAAGGCATACTGAGGGATTTTAACGCTCTAAAAAATCCGACGACTTCGGCCGGATTTGAACCCGCGATCTTGGGCATAGAAGCTCAGCATGCCACCAACTACGCCACCGAAGGAGGGTAGCTTGCATGTCGAATTTCGTTGTTCCTTGAAGCACTATGAAAGTCAAGGAGGTTAGATATATAAGCTCCTTGGACACTAAGTAGCGCTTTCTGGTAGAGAAATGAGGAACTTTGTGTTGGCGGAAACTCCCGGGATTAATGTTGCCATTATGAACACGGCCTACTGAATTCAAATGGGTTCTTTGACATGCCAACATCGTATGACATGGTGTCGTAATTTTTGCCGCCTTTCAAAAATCACTTACCACGGTGAGGAGCGAACCTGCAAGTTTGGGTTTAGTAGACCGACACGTTGACCACTCACCCACCGTGGCAAGCATATAAATCAATGGGAGGTAGCGAGTACCGTACCTGTTCGAAGGGACAGCCCTGGCGGTCAAAGCGCTCAAGGCCGGTGGGAAGCAGCCGAGCAGCCGAACGCTCCAGTCAGCATTTACGCCCCGCCTCGCCACTACTCCGAGTGCCACAGGGATGTCCAGCTCCTCCAGCCGTCTTGCCTGCGTACCAGGATGTCAGCTACGATTTCGGAGCCTTGCAGTTCAATCTGGTGGCTGATTTTCCACACATTGTCCTCTTCTAGTACAACGATTGCGTCCACAAAGTTTCAAGATAGGTTTCGACCTGTGATACCTGATACTTCCCTTGTAAGTTAGAAATGAAGACGCTGCGGCTAGATGAAGCTCTTCGTATGAGCTGACTCAGATGGTGGGGTCATGTGAAGAGAATGGGGGAGGAGAGATACCTAAGAGATTAATGATGATGATATGGTGATAATTCTTATTTTAAGGGGCCTAACATCTAGGTTATCGGCCCCTAATGCTTTGGGTGATTGTGAAAGATGAGATGAGAATGAAAACTATAACTAATACTAACTACAAACTTACATACTAGAAGAAGAAATGGTAAACAAAGAAAGAATAAGGCAAATAAAGGACAGGATGAAAAGAAATGCCCTCAACCCTCGAAGAATGAGGATTGAAGGACTTGGAAGGAAGGACAGCCATGAAAGGCAGATAGGAAAGGGGGGAAAAGGAGAGGGCCCGCCCCAAGGTCAGAGGAAAAATGGGACAAAACGGACCCAGCTCAGGAATCCCTCGGGGTCGCCAACTCCCGAACTCACCAGCCGTGAGCCCCTGAGAGTGTAGAAATATCCAGGGTGAACCAGAAGTGGTGGGGCTGCATACTCCCTGCCTCATTGAGGGTCTGGTGCAGAAGGCAGGAGATAACATGAAAAGAAAATGAAGGCTGACCCATCGAAGAATGAGGGTAGCAGGAAAGATGAGACAAGGGCCAATTAAGGCGGGAAAGTGAAAACTCCCTAGGCCTCGGATACCCTAATACCGTCGGGGTCGGAAGAGAACAAGAGTTGACCGAGAGATGTCGACAGCAACGAAGACGGAGAGGGGCCCGGCACAAGTAAGTGGAAGCAACGCCGGACTCGGCTGGGGTCCCGTGGTCACCAACCCACGTTCCACTAGATGTGAGCCGCCCTGAAGTTAATGAGTTCCACTGTATAGACTAAGATAATATAATAATAATGTTATTAGTTTTACGTCCCTTTTAACTACTGTTGCTTTTAGAGAAGCCGGAGTGCCAGAATTCTGCCCTGAAAGGGATCTTTAACGTGCCATTAAATATACTAACACGGCTCCCTCGCATTTGCACACCCTCAAATGCCAGCTGACTGCGCCAAGAATCGATCCTGCAGCCTTGGAGACAGCAGGCGAGAACGTTACCGCTTAACCACGTAACAAGTCTAAAGGGTAAGAAAAGCAGAGGTAGACCTAGGAGGCGATGGTAAGATTAAGTGTTGAAAGATTTTAAAGTGAGAGGAGTAGATGAAGCAGAGAAGGCCACAGTGCTAACTGCTAATATGGGATCATGGAGGCGACTTGAGTAGTGTATTTGTAACAGTTCACGGCCCTCCACCTCCACATTCCTCCACACAAGATGGCGGCGGCACGATATCTCTCGAACGCATGGTCGGATTTTAACAAATGAGGTGTTGTTGAACTCGGGCTGACACCCCCTATCCAATGGATAACATATTTCAACCCCAAAGTAAAACCTACCCCTACTAGAGGGTGAAATTTTAAATTTTTAGAAAATCTGGCTTTTCACGTGCAACATGTGGGAGTTTGAATACCAATCTGGAATTAAACATTGTTCTACACAAGAGACATGTATACGGTGGAAAGCCACTATGAATTAACATGCTTGTTTTTTTGTTTTTTTACGCATGCCCACTCATGGCTTTTGTAAGAGGGTGGGGGAGCGGATCCCTGTGGACGGGTCCTTGTTGACGGGTCCTTGTTGACGGGTCATTGTTGACAGGTCATTGTTGACAGGTCCTTGTGGACGAGTCCTTGTTGATGAGTCCCTTTTGACTGGTCCCTACGGACTAGCCCATGAATTTATTTAAATTATGTCAAAGGGCCTAACTACATTTGCGTGTGTAAAGCAGTGTGTTGAACTGACGTTGTTCACTAGTCCCCACTACTATAATGTGATAACGATATGAAAGGAAAGTGACGAAATACATGTGAACATGTGCGAGATGACATTATTACCGTCCTCTTTGTGAAAACCACATGTAAGCTAACAAGTCACATTCTGTTTTGGTTCGTGTAAGTGTAAAACTTGATAGATAGAGGACATGTCAAGGGCATAAGTGCAAAACTTGGTGGATGAATACGTTCTAGGGCTAGGGTTAATGAACACACCCTAGTACACGGGCCACATTTAATTTGTGGACAGGCCAAGAGACCTAACTTGGTGGATGGATGTGTCATTTGTAGTTGAAAGAGAATAATGCACATTCTTAAGATGTTAAAACTGAGGAGATGGTACGTGCAGTAAACCGACTTGTTATTTCCTGTGTCATATTACAGACATGACAGAGAGCGCACAGTTCTGTTGCTATGACTAACGCTGCAGTAATTTGAACCCCAGGTGTTCATCAAGACAATGGGTGATGATCATGCAAAGCTAGCAGTCATTGGATATGACACAGGTGTTCCTTCCGGTGTCATGTTGCTGACATGGCAGAGAGCGCACAGTTCTATTGCTATGACTAACGCTGCAGTAATTTGAAACCCCAGGTGTTGATCAAGACAATGGGTGATGATCATGCAAAGTCAGCAGTAATTGGATACTACACAGGTGTTCCTAGTGTACTTTGGACTCTCAGCTGTATTGGGAAAGGAATTGCAATGATCTGCAAAAAACTGTTGACACGAGCGATGAGAGTTTATATAAGAGAGGTGTCATATATTTCCCTACTGTCAGTCTTTATTACTCGCTTTGAGTGAACAGTGCTCTATTACTGCTCAATAGTTGTAAAAAGCCTTTCGGTAGAAAATCATTAAATTATTTTGCAAGGTAAGTACTTATTATTAATGGATTGTAGTCTTTTATTACTAATTGATGTTGAAGTTATTGATTGGAATGTATTTATTGATTGATTGATTGATTGATTTGTTTACAGATAATTGGGTACCTGTAGGTTACCGGATTCCTATAATCTGTTCATTCAGTGGCAGCAGTTGATAAATTATAAAAAGGTAAGTGCCCCTCTAATAACTTTTAAAAAGCTAGAGTGATATTTTCCAATGTTCACCACTACATGTCAATGAAAATTGAATATTTGGCAGTCAAAGGTTGGAACTACTTAACCATGATGTGTAAAGCTAAATTTGTAGGTTAGATTTTGATTACCACTCTATTAAGTCCGAATGTTCATTGCTAGATGTCAGTGACACAGGGAATATTTAAAGACTTAACCTCAGTTCACCTAACATAACCTAACTTTACCTAACTTAACCTTGTCACGTGTCATGTTTTACAAGTTTAGACTTGCTTTATGACTGACTCTGACGTCACACTTAGCTCACTTAACTGGTGGCTGCTGGTTTCTATCACGTGACATGTTCTACAAGTTTAGACTTGTTTTAAGACTGGCTATGACGTCACACTTAGCTCACTTAACTGGCGACCGCTGGTTTCTACCACTCTATCAAGTTCCAATGTTCACCGCTAGGTGTCAGTGACAGTGGTATATAGTAACCCCCAGTTAGAACTACATGAAGTTAGACTTGCTAGGAGTTCACAGATGATCGATTTAAATACCCTGCTATAACCATTGACTGGAATGTAATTAAACTATTTATATTTTACTTTGTTTTATCTTTTTATTAACATTTATGATTTCTTTCTTTTATAGGTAATTTCGAAAGTGATCATAATGTTCAAGTGTGGTGACTGTAAGAAACAGTTCTCAAGACCTGACAACCTTCAACGACACGCAAATGCTAAACATGACATTACAATGTTTGAGTGCAGTCATTGTGCTATGACATTTAACAGACAGGATAGTCTTGGACGGCATGTAAATTTAAAGCATGTCAGTTCAGCACCTTTTTCGTGTTCAGTTTGTGATCTTGGTTTTTCTGCTGTAAAGCGATATCAATCCCACATGGTTGAAGTGCATGGGGAACAACAAGAATTGAAATCTGTAAAACCATCAACTAGCACGGAACCTTTAAACAAATGTGATGCTCAAAAGCGTAAAGGTTCTCAAGATTGTGAAAATAAATGTGCAACAAAAAGAAAGAAGAATGGTGAACCTTCGATAACAAATTGTGATGTATGTAATATTGATATACCTTCTTCAATCATTCATGGACATTTACGCAGTATTCATCATAAAAATAACGCTTGCCATGAAAGAAATTCTGGAAATATTCAACAAATTGGTAGTGCATTTAAAAGTCGAATTGCTAGTTATAGACTTTATAGTGAAGAAAAAACTCAAAGTATTGAATCATTTTTAAGAAATGTTCAACCTAGTGTGTTTGGCTTGGTAGAAAATGTTTTAGTGGAGCATAAAACGTTTAAAATGAATTTTGAACTCTTTGGACTATATGTAAAAACTGGGAGCGAAGGTGAAATTACAGATATCAAATATATCAATACAATAAATGTAATTGTTAGTGAATCAACTAATATCAGTCATATATACCAAAATTATTCAAGTGCTATCATTGTGAAGAGTGAAGAGTTCCAGGAAAGAGAGTCAGGCTGGGCGTTGGTTGAAGTACTTTATTTAGAAACCAACCTGAATAAATATAATCCCCTTCGAGCATCGTCATACTTTGATTTACCAGCATGGATCAAACGGAAGAAAGCTGTTGCGAACGTTATGAATAGTGACCATGCATGTTTTGCATGGGCTGTAACCTCAGCTCTCTATCCATCAGTAGAGCATCGGTATAGAACATCATCATATCCTCACTATTCGACAGTGTTAGATTTAAAAGAAATGGAATTTCCTATGGCGATAAAAGACATTCAACGTTTTGAAAAGCTGAACAATGTAAGTATTAATGTTTATGAAATTGAAAATAAGAGAATAGTAGGTCCTCTACATTATACACAGGAAAAAAAGGATGCTCATGTAAATTTACTATACATAACCGAAGGTGAAAATGCTCACTATTGCTGGATAAAACATTTCAGTAGACTTGTTAGTAGTCAGCTACCAAATGCGATGGTAAAAAGTGGTTGTGTGATGGCTGTTTGCTATATTTCAGAAAAGAGGATCAACTAACTCAACATCAAAAATGGGGATGTAATCATGTGTGTACGGTATAGTGACTCCTAAAAATAACATTCTAAAATTTAAGGATTATGAGAAACAGCTTCGAGTACCATTTGTTATATATGCTGACTTCGAGGCTTTGCTAAAACCATTTAATACATGTTCATCGAATCCAGCCCATCCTTTTACCAACCCCACTCACATTCATGAACCTTTTAGCTTTGCATATTATATTAAATGTAGTTATGATGACTCTTTAAATAAGTTTGAGCTCTATAGAGGACCTGATGCACCTAAAGTTTTTATGGAAAGGCTTGAAAAAGATGCAATCCGTATATCCTCTATTTTAAATACGATCATGCCAATGGAGTCACTAACATCATCACAGCAAACGCGTTTTGAAACTGAAACTAATTGTTTTATATGTGGTGAATGTTTATATACAGATAGGGTTCGCGATCATGACCATTTAACAGGAAAATATCGTGGTGCTGCTCACCAAGAATGTAATTTAAAGTATAGAATAAGTAAATTCATTCCAGTCATTCTACATAACGGTAGCAAATACGATAACCACTTTATCGTTAAAGAATTTGGAGCTTCAGATGTTAAAATTGATGTGATTGCAAATAATAAGGAACAATACATATCGTTCACAAAATACATCAAAACTGACAATAAGAAAACTATAAAACTGAGATTTTTAGATTCATTCCGCTTTATGTCAAGTAGTCTTAATAAGCTGGCTAGTAATTGAAAATCAGATCAGTTTCATGAAATTCAACGTGTCTTTCCGAAAGAAGATGATTTTAATTTGATTCGTCAAAAGGGTATATACCCATATGAATATATTAACTGTGTGGAACGTATTGAGGAGTGTTCTTTACCACCAAAAGATGCATTTTACAGTTCCTTAAACACAAGTCATATTAGTGATCAGGAATATTTACATGCACAACGTGTATGGACACAGTTTGACATTCAAACTTTAGGTGAATTTTCAGACATATATTTGAAGACAGATGTGTTATTATTAGCAGATGTTTTTGAAAGTTTCGGAATGTTTGTATGAAAACTTTATGACCTTGATCCTTGTCAGTATTTCACTGCTCCTGGGTTAAGTTTCAGTTCAATGTTGAAAAAAACGAAAGTTAATTTAGAATTAATGACTGATATAGACATGATCAATTTTATAAAATCATCAATTCGAGGTGGATTAAGCCAATGTAGTGGGCGATATTCTAAAGCGAATAATAAATACATGCCTAGCTACAACCCTTGTGAAGAGTCAAAGTATATTGTCTACCTCGATGCAAATAACCAATATGGTTGGGCTATGAGCCAATATCTACCACTGAAAGATTTTCGCTGGCTGACACAACCTGAAATTGATGTCTTACATGTTAACACTCTTAATGATAACGATGATAAAGGATATATTTTAGAGGTAAATCTTGAGTACCTTAAAGAGTAACATGATGATCATAATTGATACGTTTCTACATTGCTCGAACTCTGGATTACTCTTCAGAAATATAATTATCTCCGACTTGCCGTTGAAAAAGAAAGAACACTCTACCGACATCTGTTGACTATATGTTGTACCAGTGTTGACTCAATCTAATACGTCACGCCATCTTGGTAGTGGTGGACGTACTTACTGGTTTGGTTAGTGAGACAAGAGATAGCGCGCGTGTCCTTGTGCTCGCAGGCCGGTTATCGACCCATTCGACACTTCAAAAAAAAACTGTAACCAATAGCGACGTCTGTTGTGTATTATTGTTTTTCTGCTTGGAACTAGGAAGGTCACGATGTGATTTCACGCGATCTAATATTTACGGGGCCCCAGACTGGCTTCGGCCTGTCTAGAGGTATTTTCCCCAGTCTAAACACCTTCAATTATGTACCTACGTGTAATAAGAATTTCTTTATTTCTTACTTGGTTCTAAATTTGTAGAAATGTATCTTGGCAACTCGCCTTAAGGTAGGCTAACGGAAGAAATACTCGAAAGGTTTGTAACATATATACATCATCGGATACTGGATTATTCTTATAGTTGTTCATTGATATATTGATACGAAGATGTGTTGTTTCCATGGTGTACTTCTTAATATGGTATGATATATTGCAGTTTATTTCTGTGAAGTGCTAACCTCAAATGGTATCTTTAGGCTGCTTGGTATGTATTGAACCCTTTACCCTATGTTGGTTAAATGATTCTACTTTTTATTTCTTCAATTAATAAATATTTCGTCCAGCATCATGAAAGTAGCCAGACAGTGATGAGGAAATTTCAAGCATTTGTTGGAGACAGTAGGGACATACCTGCATCAGTTTAACAAAAGGCTAAATACTTTAGCTAAGAAAAGAAATAGCATAGTTATGTATCACAGGGACAGGTGTGGCTACCTCAATTTTAGAAGCGACGCGCGGTGAGACATGGTTCTGGTATGTTCATTGTGTTATTCGCGCCTAGAAGAAATATGATGCAGTAACGTGAATGGCTGATGAAGAAAATAGACACTCCCAAGACGCCAAGATCTACTAGAAACCGCCAAATTATTAGAAATGGAGAACCAATGAGAAGAGAATGCCTACTTGCGCGCCAACTCCGGCTGGGGTACGCGGTGGCTAGCATTCACGCGGGAAATCGCCTAGACAAAATCTCTACGATCGATTCTAGGATTATTGGGCATATTCTTGACCTGTGCAATATTACGAGTTCAGTGATATCTATTTCATTCCTGTATCACAATTATTTCGAGAAATTTTTACGTAAAATCCCCCTCCATCTAGACCCAAGGGCCAGTTCATTTATAAGTGTGTCGAAGAGCCAAGACATTATTATTATTCTGTGCGTCTACGGACGTAGATTATTATTCTGTGCGTCTACGGACGTAGACTTTTATTCCGTGTGTCGAGGACACAGGACTTTGATTCTGTTCGTCTGAAGAGATAGACTTTTATTCCGTGTGTCGAGGACACAGGACTTTTATTCTGTTCGTCTGAGGAGATAGACTTTTATTCTGTGTGTCAAGGACACAAGATATTCATTGTAAAGTGTTAAATTCAGTGATAGATAGTCATAGTACTATAATTATAGGGACAGTATCGTCGATAATTCGCCAACGAACAGTGACAGGGAATTTAGTACCTGAACAAGCGAATTTAGTAGTCAGACATAAAGTGTATAATAATCCAATTTTTGTATCAGCGCAAGTGATGACATCGATGATTGCAGAGGAAGTTTGGAATTCTCAACACTCCGTGCAGATGGCTGATATGAGATAAAGAACCATCCAGTTGGGGAATGGCGTCTGATGTTCTTTGACGGGTGACTACAAAAGAGATGAGTACAAAATAATATTTTATTATTTGTTAAATTAACTTATGGTTTATGGGACATATTTTTTGTAAATACTTTGCTTGTGTGATTAATGTAGTATATTTAGTTTTGATCTGACACATTTTTGTTTGGAAGCAGCTTGCACAATTGTAGTTTTTGGAAGGTTCTTTTCTTTGTGTTGTGTTAACTAACGTATCTATGTGAACGGCCGTGTTCGCCAATGTTACGAAGTGCGGTTAAAAACGTCTCTCGGAGATATGTCGTGTTTCAGAAGTAGGACTGAATTAATATAATTATATAGTAGATTGGAGGGTAATTAAAATTTTGTTGAGATTTATTGTTGATCAGATTCAGAGTGATTATTGCCTTTGGAGCAATGTAATTTGTGACGAAGAGTGTTCAGCTCTATCGTAAGTTTTAAATATTGTGTTAAATGTTTGCGAGCTCTAATTCTGCAGACCCGTGTGAAAGGCGTTATGTCAGTCCCAGATGTGTGTATTGTGAGTATATTTTTGTGGTATTACAAGCGGGAACTTCAGCAGAGACTGATTTCTGTCAGCTTGGTACCAGATTCATATTGTATCCTTGCGAGGACAATTATGGATATGTGATTATTGTCTGACCATATGTTGAGTTGGAGGAGATGTTAGTTGCTGTTGATTCCTTGAGATAACAGTCCAGCTGGTCGGCTATTTATATACACTGGAAGGGGGACATGACTGGTATTGAGGAAAGGGTGAGTTGTTGTCACAAGGGCTGGCTGAGTTTCGCAAGCAAGCTCATTAGTGGAGTGCACGTATGGCTCCCAATTACTTGAAAATAAATATAAATGTGAGAAACTGATCAATGGTAAAATTGTTTAGATAAATGGGAGTTGCCTACGAAACACGATAACCTTCGAAGCGTTTCCTTAACATGCAATATTGTTAATATAAAGTAATCTTAACCACTCAGGTTGTTTGTTGTTGTTGGTTTATTCTATGTTTATTTTCCATGTCAGTGACCCGTGAGTCACGTGCGGCGCTGTTTTTCCTTGTTGTTGAGTATCTGGCCATTGTGGCAGCTCATTTGGTTAAGTGTGTCACCACACTAATAAGGGTCTCAGAGAGATGCCTGTAAATAGTAGAGTTGTAATATGTGTGTCAGAGTTAGATTTAAGGATTTTTATTAATGTTATGCCCATATCCATAAACGTTGATTTACGAGATGATTGTTCGTGAGCACCGTGGCTGTTAACCCGTTGTGAACGAACGATCATCCGAGTACTCATTTCTCGTAGATAGTCATCACGCGAACATAAATTCATATGCAAGATAGTGGAACTTGGATCCACATTTTATTAGAAAAGGGGAGATCCATCTGACTCCTCAAAGTGATAAATATTCCTGTCAGGGGAAATTCAGGGAGGATTTTGTTTATTATTGTTTGTTTTATTCTTTTATGCACAAATTAGTTATTAAATCTTGTTATTATCTTACGTTTTGTCTCCTTACTTTCTTAATTATAGTTTTTATCCTATAACCCTTGCCTCAGAAAAGCACGTTGTTTGGCGGACGTAAACACCACACTATGAACTGAACGCGACCCCTTGATCTAAGATTCTTGCATAAAACACTGCTATTCTGAAGGGTTCAGTATGTTCAACTATTTAATTTATTTTCCAGTAACCGAATTGGTGTTTTCGAGTTTAAGACTCCTAGGGATTTATTTAAACGTTTGTATCTGGCCTGCCTTGTCTGTATGGTCCAGAACGTCATATTTTTCTCCGAGCAAAGATATTTTTATTCTTAACCTAAATTTGTAATTTTTTCTCCATATCTTTGGCTCTTAGTATAGTTCCTTATGAACTCCGTGTCAAGTATCACTTATTATGATACGTATTTTATTTCATATTAAGTCTGGTTTGATAGGTCACGGCTCTATTTGTTGTTGTTCGTTTTTTTTTCTGGTTAACAATTATCGAGGGAATTTGTTATAAAAAGGGTAGACATGTTTGGATTGGAATTAAGCTTGACGTGAAAGCCTTCTGCTCTGATTAATTTTGGATGATTGAAGACTCGAATGGATAATTAATATTTTATTGAACCTATGTCGTTCAGCTAGGTCCTTATGGACATATAAGGTAATTTATTGGAATTTCTTTAAGGGGTCTTGTTATTTTCCTTCACATAGGTAACCCTAGTTATTTCACTAGACATTTGTGAATGTCATCATGTCCACGGTTCCTCGCTCATATTTACATATTTGTATTTAACTATTTAATCTATTATTTATTTAAATTATTTAATGTTGTCATATTTATCTGTAATATTTTCATTTCTTAATATATTGTCATGAATTTTTTTCTTGTGTGTTTTCTTGACACTAGATTTAGCATGTGTAGTCTCTTAAAACTAATTAACCTAGGTTATGGTAGCATTTGGTCTAGCCCTTCCCATCAAGTCAGGTAGCATAGTTGTAGGCAGAACGTGGTTCCGGTATACCACATTTAATTTGTTTGAGAGACTGTCATGTTGAGTTTGGAGTTGGGGAAGGCATAAGAGATTTTTCTGGCTTATGAGTTTAATCTATTCTGTACTAATAATTGTGATATTTTCTATTTCATGTCAACCGGCAGCAAATGGAACCAAGAACCTTGAGATCAGCTTCCTGTCTAAATAAGGAGGAAATAGGATACGAGCTGATTGTGAGAGGCCGTACTCCATCTGGACATAGGGAAATTGATCTGCTTTTGTTGAAATCATTGCCGGATGTTCCTATACATATCCCTTCCTGGGACGATTTAGACTGGGCGTTGGGTAAGTCTATAATTATACCATCTCTGGAAGGCTTATTGCATGTGTATGATTGCCTTTATAATAATAGTGCTTCCTCTTCTTCTCAATTGAATAGATACAAGGTGCGTGCGTTACACTGGTATTATCGTCTCCATGATTTGATTAAAATTTGGCAGGAAATAGATCCTGATTTTCACATAGAATTAATTTCCCTTCGTGCAAAGCTTGTCGAGTGCATTTTTAAGTTGTTTCCTAACAATGTCGATCGTGATAGAGTAAGTCCGATTGTGTATTCTATTGATGGGGTTCCTTCTGTAAGTGAACGTTGTGAAATAATTGATACCATCAGTGTTGAAAGCAATTTAGTTAATAATTCAGAGCAATTGTCATTACCTGTCGAGCCCACCACCATGTTTAACGATGATGATCAAAATAACCTAATGTCAGGCAGAAACAGGGAAGCCAGGCCTGCCAACTACCATATGCGAACAGAATCAGTTCCACCGAACACTGCCAATGAAAATGTTGATGATTTGCATGCTTCCTTTAGTAACATTTCTATTTCTGGTTCTGCAAATAATAATGTGGGTGGTAATTTATCTGATGTTAGGCCTAATAGTGGAAATCTAGCATGCCAATCTAATTTTAATGTTAACTCTAATGCATCGCACAACCGTGGTATACCTTCTGGTGTAAATTTAAATATGGGAATCAAGTTTGGGAGCGTACCCCATCCCTTAACCTCATGTATTCAGTGTCTACAGATGTGTAATGGTAACGATTTTGACCAATTGGTGAAATTTTTAAAACAATTCATTGATTTATGTGATAACGCTGAAGTTTTTGGGTGTTCAGATAGTCAAATATTTAATTTGGTTTTCCCCTACACTACCGGACCGTTGCGAGAAAGATTAGTCATTGCTATGAGACGTCGTTATTCGGTTAATCACTTTCAACAAGATATTTTATCTTCCTTTTTCCCCAGTCGTGCGTTGAGTGTACTGATGCATAAGTATTTCTATCGAGTACAGAGATTCGATGAATCATTAAATGAATATTTCTTGGATATTAAATGTTATGCGAGAGTATTTTTAGTGCAACTAACTGAACTCGAGATTGTTTCATCTATTTGAAAGGGCATTAGTCCAGAGTATAGATCGTACCTGACTATGTGTGGTAGGCCCAGGAATTATGTTGAACTAAACAAGGTTATTTTGGCTGCTGAAGAGGTAAAACATTCAGATTCTTTAAGAGTTGCTGATATTCCTCCGCCTACTCCTAATTATTTAAGATCCCAAGGAGGTAATACTCCGAATTATCGAATTGAAAGTAGGCCTAATTCCTTTCAAGGCAATTATGCTCGAGGTAGAAATTCTTTGGGTTCTGATCGTCGTAGAACTAACTCTGATAGAAGATGTGACATATGTGGTTCGTATAATCACATTGCTAGGTGGTGTACGAGGAGATCTGGACCAAATCAATGACTATCTAATAAAGAGACCTCATCGGATTGTCATGCATCTGATACTATTGTGACGAAATTAAGGGAGGGAAATAATTATTTTGATGATGACAAAGGTCTCAAACTAAGAGAGAGGTTATGTACTAGGATAACCGAGGTATCCAAACATTGTTCTCCATTCATCGATATATTAGTCAACAACGAACCTGTGACCGCTCTTGTTGACTCTGGTAGTGTAAAGTCGTTCTTAGACAAAAGTTGGTTTGAAAATATGAGTTCGGTATGCAAATTTGGGAAAATTATTAAACAATCAAATAATTTTGTGTCGGCAAACTGCTCTAACCTTGAAGTTTTAGGGTTGGTTAAGTTGAAAATAAGAATTTTAGATTTCACGTGGAAGTATGAATTTTGGGTTGCTAATAATTTGTCTTGCCATGTTGTTATGGGTGCTGATTTCATGTCACATGTGGGATTGTTGTTAGACCTTAGAACTAGGTCATGTTGGTTCCGATTCAAGCCTAATTTAAAGATTAATTTCAAACCTTGTGTTAGTTTTTCTGGAGATAAATCTAGTTCGGACACTATCGAAGACCTTAAATTTGAAAATTTGAATCCTGAACAAGCTGCTCAGCTTCGTGAAGTGTGTGCCTCCTTCCCAGAATTTTTGTCTGATAAGTTAGGAATGACCAATCTCTTAGAGTACAAGATTGATGTTTCGGATAACATCCCTGTACGTTCTTCTCCTTACAGGCTAGCTCCTCCCAAAATGAAAATCTTGAAGGACATGATTGATGAGATGTTAGAAGTGGGGATAATAAGTAAATCTACTTCCTCATATTCGTCACCTATATTTTTAGTGCCAAAATCTGATGGCAAGTTTCGACCAGTAGTTGATTACCGTGCTCTCAATAAAAAGGTCATCCAACAGTCCATACCTCTTCCGGACCTAAGATCTTGTTTTACTTGGTTCAGGGGTGCCAACTATTACACAATTTTAGATTTGAATCGTGCGTACAATCAAATTCCGTTAGCGGAAGAATCTAAACATTTAACAGCCTTCTCTACTGACTGGAACCTCTTCCATTTTAACCGTTTGCCCTTTGGTATCTCTACGGGTGCCGCCATACTAAACCGTTTGCTGGATATGGTATTTGATGGTATCAAATTTAAGTTCGTCTATCATTACTTAGATGATGTTGTAATTTACAGTGAAAACTTCGATGATCATCTGAAACATGTAACTGAAGTAATGTCTCGTTTTAAGAACGCTGGACTTACGGTAAAACTCTCCAAGGTTTCGTTCGCTAAACCTCAGATTTCATTCTTAGGTCATATTGTATCCTCATCAGGAGTTTCTATTGATCATTCCAGAACGCAAGCTATTCGGGATTTCAAAGCACCCAAGAATGTAAAAGAAGTAGCCAGGTTTATCGGGATGCTGGGCTATTTTCGTAAATTCATTGGTAATTTTGCTCATCGTGCGGCTCCAATAAATATGTTAAGAAAGAAAGGAGTCGATTTTGTTTGGGGACCTTCGCAAGAAGCAGCCTTTGAAGATTTGAAATTAGCACTAATTAATGCTCCGATTCTATCTATACCTGATTTCTCCAAAACCTTCATTGTCCAAACTGATGCTTCCAATCGAGCTGTTGGGGCGGTGTTGCTCCAAGACCATGGACAAGGTAGGTTGCCGATAGCGTACTCTTCTCGTACCTTATGTGATGCTGAGAAGAATTATTCCGTCTATGAACTTGAAGCTTTAGCCGTAATGGATGCCTTAGAAAAATTTAAACTTTATATTGAACATGTTCCTTTCGAGTTGGAGACTGATAATAAAGCCTTAAGTTGGGTTCTCGGTAGACCGAGGAAGATGGGAAGAATAGCTCGCTGGGCTACTCGCATTTCCTCGTTCAAGTTTTCGGTACGCCACATTCGTGGAGGTGAAAATGTGATAGCTGATTGTCTCAGTAGAATGTATTCTGAGGATTCCGAAATTGAAGAAAATGTAGGAAGGTGCAATAACGCAATTTTAGATTGTAACGTAAACACTGTAATTCTGTCTAACTGTCCGAAGTTGTTCGGAGATGTGAAAGATTATCAAAAGGAAGACCCATTTATCGGAGAAGTTCTTAGGAAAATCGAACAGGGAGAGGTTATTAAACCTTACTCTGTAAGAAATGGTGTACTATGTTGCTTAGCTCGTCATGATAGGATTCCAAAAATTGTGTTACCTGCTGTATTAGTTCCTGAATTGTTTAAATATTTTCATGAATCTCCGATTGGAGGTCATTTAGGAGTTTTTAAAACTAGGATGAAAATAAGACAAAATTTTATTTGGAAAGGGATGGACAAAGATATCCGTAAGATGGTAAACAATTGCATGGCTTGTAATCTAGCCAAACCTTCGGTAAACACTAAGGTAGGGTTGTTATCTTCCGAAATTTCTCAAAGACCTATGGAAAGATTATTCGTGGATTTTATCGGCCCGATGCCGTTATCTAAAATGGGAAACCATATTTGCATTAGTCTGCACTGATGGCTTTAGTAGGTTCAACTGGATTTTTCCAACTAGATCAGCGACAACGCAAGTAGTAATAAAATGTTTAAATGAAATTTTCGCTTCATTTGGCCCTAGTCAATTTGTGATTACTGATAACGCAAAATGTTTTAAATCCCATGTTTTTCGTAATTATCTTTTCGAGCTGTCTATATGCCACGTTACTTCTACGGCATATTATCCTAAAGGTTCATATGCTGAAAGGGTAAACAGGAACCTTCGTGCGGCGTTAATAGCGTATCACCATAAAGATCACCAGTTGTGGGATGATTGCATACCTTGGTTGACACATTCCTTCAACACTTCTGTTCATGAATCGCATCGCACCACGCCCTTCAGTCTAATGTTCTCCTATGTACCCAATTCCCCTATTAACAACCTTTGGTCTATTAATCAACTTCTACCCGATCAGAGTATTCCTGAAAATGTTCGCAGTGTTTGGAATAAGGCTAAGAGAAACATGAAGGTAGCCCACGAAAAGTTACAGAGAAGGTATAATGATGGACGTAAACCAACGTCAATTCAGGTTGACGACATTGTGTATGTTAAGAACTTCGCTCTTAAGGAGCCTGGATCAAGGGAGAGTGGTAAGCTGATCACTAGGTTCCGTGGTACATGCAGGGTTGTAAGTTTTCTAACTCCAGTCACATTATTAGTCAGCGACCCTCAGAAAAAGAGGATATTTAGGGTTCATTTATCGCATGTTAAGAAGGGTGGTGATCCTTCGAAAGAGAATTTGTCATAAAATTGTATTGGAAATTTGTAAAAGCGAGGAATCTCTTAAATGTTATTATCCCTGATGTTCTTGTTTAAACCTAAGAGTATGTTCCGTTCGCCATTTTATGTTATTTTGAAAATTGTTGCCAATTTGTGTCCAAGTATGATTTTTATTGTTAGTCATTAAGTAGAATTCTAGTACTTTTGCTGTCGCAAGTGAATTTGGGTTACAGTTCAAGAATGTTGGTGATTCGAGCATATAAATTGGAGAATGAAGACTATCGTGTATGTCCGGGGCCCAGGACGTCGTGATGGAAATCTTCTTCGTTTGGAATTGAACTTGACACCCTCTACCTGATGAAGATATTACATATGTATTCTCAAATTATGTAAAAACAAGTCCAGATTGTGAATTTACCCAAAGTAAGATGTTGAACTTATAAGCATGTTGGGAATTTCAGGTTTCTGGGAATTTGATGGACTCTTATCTCTGCGAACGACCAGTGTGGTGTACTATTGATTATGTTGTATGAATGAACTGTTACTTAGTATTCATTTCAGCAAAGAATTTGACGATCTATACTTCCTATCCCTCAACCACTTGTGAACATTAGTGTACCATTGTCCACTATCGTTGGGAGGGAGGGTTGATACGTTTCTACATTGCTCGAACTCTGGATTACTCTTCAGAAATATAATTATCTCCGACTTGCCGTTGAAAAAGAAAGAACACTCTACCGACATCTGTTGACTATATGTTGTACCAGTGTTGACTCAATCTAATACGTCACGCCATCTTGGTAGTGGTGGACGTACTTACTGGTTTGGTTAGTGAGACAAGAGATAGTGCGCGTGTCCTTGTGCTCGCAGGCCGGTTATCGACCCATTCGACACTTCAAAAAAAAACCTGTAACCAATAGCGACGTCTGTTGTGTATTATTGTTTTTCTGCTTGGAACTAGGAAGGTCACGATGTGATTTCACGCGATCTAATATTTACGGGGCCCTAGACTGGCTTCGGCCTGTCTAGAGGTATTTTCCCCAGTCTAAACACCTTCAATTATGTACCTATGTGTAATAAGAATTTCTTTATTTCTTACTTGGTTCTAAACTTGTAGAAATGTATCTTGGCAACTCGCCTTAAGGTAGGCTAACGGAAGAAATACTCGAAAGGTTTGTAACATATATACATCATCGGATACTGGATTATTCTTATAGTTGTTCATTGATATATTGATACGAAGATGTGTTGTTTCCATGGTGTACTTCTTAATATGGTATGATATATTGCAGTTTATTTCTGTGAAGTGCTAACCTCAAATGGTATCTTTAGGCTGCTTGGTATGTATGTTCAACTATTTAATTTATTTTCCAGTAACCGAATTGGTGTTTTCGAGTTTAAGACTCCTAGGGATTTATTTAAACGTTTGTATCTGGCCTGCCTTGTCTGTATGGTCCAGAACGTCATATTTTTCTCCGAGCAAAGATATTTTTATTCTTAACCTAAATTTGTAATTTTTTCTCCATATCTTTGGCTCTTAGTATAGTTCCTTATGAACTCCGTGTCAAGTATCACTTATTATGATACGTATTTTATTTCATATTAAGTCTGGTTTGATAGGTCACGGCTCTATTTGTTGTTGTTCGTTTTTTTTTCTGGTTAACAATTATCGAGGGAATTTGTTATAAAAAAGGGTAGACATGTTTGGATTGGAATTAAGCTTGACGTGAAAGCCTTCTGCTCTGATTAATTTTGGAAGATTGAAGACTCGAATGGATAATTAATATTTTATTGAACCTATGTCGTTCAGCTAGGTCCTTATGGACATATAAGGTAATTTATTGGAATTTCTTTAAGGGGTCTTGTTATTTTCCTTCACATAGGTAACCCTAGTTATTTCACTAGACATTTGTGAATGTCATCATGTCCACGGTTCCTCGCTCATATTTACATATTTGTATTTAACTATTTAATCTATTATTTATTTAAATTATTTAATGTTGTCATATTTATCTGTAATATTTTCATTTCTTAATATATTGTCATGAATTTTTTTCTTGTGTGTTTTCTTGACACTAGATTTAGCATGTGTAGTCTCTTAAAACTAATTAACCTAGGTTATGGTAGCATTTGGTCTAGCCCTTCCCATCAAGTCAGGTATCAATAATGATTTACCATTTTGTCCTGAGAATATGAAATCTCCATACATCACATCACGAACAAAAATGTTAATTGCTAATGTAAATGATAAATGTAAATATGTAATACATTATCCAAACTTGAAACAGTGTCTACAGCATGGATTGAAATTAACAAAAATTCATCGCGTATTACAATTCTATCAGTCAGCATGGCTCAAACCGTATATTGATCTAAACAATAATTTAAGAACACATTCAACAAACGCGTTTGAAAAAGATTTTTATAAACTCATGAATAATAGCGTTTTTGGAAAGACTATGGAGAATTTAGATCGTAGGCTTTCGCGGCCGGTGTCAAGTTTATCATCTTGGCTTACAGGATTGAGCCGCGTCGCATATAGGTTATTATTTCCCGACGTATCGGCTGACATTGCAGCAGCCTTAATCATGGGTAGGTACGAGTTGGTGTCCGTACTCAAACTAACGGTTGTTGCCAGTCGGATGTGCTTGCTTGCCCTGCATTTACGTCACGCTGCTCGCTGATTGGTCCCTGCCCCTGGCAGTCGCGCGCTAGTAGAACTTTCCAGATGTTGCTGAGTTTGAACCCATCTTCGCGATTGAAATTATTGGGATGCTTCACGACCTCTATTGCCTCTCTAATTAACCTGTTTTGGTATCCGGGAATTTTAGCAACAGTTTCGGCCTTATCAAATTCGATGGCGTGTCTCGTGACATCAGCATGTTCAGCTATTGCAGATCTGTAGTTTATCTGTTTCGTGTCCCGAATGTGCTCTGAAATCCTAATGGAAACGCGTCTTTTTGTTTGCCCTATGTAAACCTGTCCACAGGAGCAAGGCACTTTGTAAACTCCTGCGTCCTGGTTTGGCAGCTTTATCTCGTTTGATTTACGCACCACTTGTGTCAGCTTGTTTATAGGATGCATCACAGTAGTAACATCGTGTTTCTTGAGCAGCCTGGCGATTCTATCTGTCAACCCCTGCACGTACGGCAGAGAGGCTTTATGGTGGGGCCTATCTTTGTTCTTTTCGCCAGTTCTTCGGCTTTGTTCTACCTTCCGTGTGGCCCTATTTATTTGTCCTTTGCTGTAGCCATTAGCTAGGAGCGTGTTCCAAACATGTTTCTTTTCTTCATTCACGCTATCCTTATCACAAATGTGGTTGGCTCTGGTGGGGAGTGTTCTAGCTACCATTTCTTTCTGCGATGGAGGATGACTTAGTTAGCATGTAGGTACCGATCTGTGTGAGTGTCTTTCCTATAGACCCTGTGTCCGAGTGTGTTATCTGTTCGTTTATAGAGCAGAACGTCTAAGAAGGCCAGCTGATTATTTTCTTCCATTTCCATTGTGAAGTTGATGCTCGGATGTCTGGAGCACATGAAGTCTAGAAAGTCCTGAAGTGTGGTGCGTCCATGTTCCCATATCAAAAAGACGTCGTCTACGTATCTGAACCAACACTTAGGCTTCAATGGGCTCTCCTTGATCGCTTCTTCTTCGAAGTTAGCCATAGACACGTTAGCCAGTAGTGGAGAGAGGGGGGAACTCATGGCTGCTCCCTCAGTTTGCTGAAACATTTGCCCATTGAATACGAAGACTGTGGAGTTAACGCAGTGTTCAGCTAACTCCACTAAGTCCGTTGGGCCTCCTGTGGCTGTAAGTTTTTCCCTGATTAACTGTATGGCGTCAGGTACAGGCACCCTGGTAAATAGGGACTCCACATCGAAGCTTGCCAGTAGATCGCCGTCACTCAGGCTTATACTCGCTATGATATCAGTAAAGTGCTGCGAGTTTTTCACGTGGGAGGCTGGCGGAGGGAATAATGGCTGCAGTACCTGGTTCAAATATTTAGCCAGAGCGTGAGTTGGAGACGCTATGGCGCTTACTATAGGTCTCAGAGGCACATCGGTCTTGTGTATTTTAGGTAGGCCGTAGAACGTGTGAGTTCTTGAGTAGCGCTAGGGATTTCTGCTTCTCTTCTGGAATAGATGACTCCTTAATTAGCCGCGTCGTCGTTAGTTCTATCTTCCTTATGGGGTTCTTCGGGATCGCCTTATAAGCTGAGTCTGACAGGAGGCTGTGAACTTTGTCCACGTAGTCTTGGGTGTCGAATACAACCGTAGCATTCCCTTTGTCTGCTGGCAAAATCGTAATGCTGTCATTGCTTCGTAGCTCTTTAAGGGCCTGACGTTCTTCCCTGCTGATGTTGCTTGAAACGGGCCTGGCATGTTTGATGATCTGAGAGGCCTCTGCTCTAATTTCTTCTGCTTCTAAGGCTGGTAGATGACGGATAGAAGCTTCTACCCCGCACATAAGATCTTTCGTAGGAGGGCGTCTTGGCATGATTGTGTAATTAAGTCCTTTGGCTGACAGGTCCTTACTTGGCTCGTTCAATGGCAGGGATGACATGTTGATCACTATGCGCTTCCTATCTAGTGCATACGTTGAAGGTGGTTTCTGCCTTTGTTGCAGCAAGTCAAATTTCTTTATATGTGTAGCTGTTGGTTTCTGTAATATGGAATCTGCTTGCCTTGCGGTTATGTTATCCAACGTCGTCCAATCGTCAGGAGAAGTCGTAGCATTAGCTTGAAGTGTATGTCATATAGTTCTCGCGTCACCATATCTAGTTCACGACGGCAGTTCCGGACTCGTTCACGTAATAGGGCACTTTCAGTTCGGAGAAAAATTCTCCTCGCTGCAGGCGAAGAAATATGATGTTTTACCTTGATAAACTTAGGTGAAATGTCGAAGTCTCTGCAGCGTTTCAAAAAGGCAAGTGAGCTCAGCAAGCGCGACCGTTTCTGGCGTAGAATGTCCAATTTCCTGCTGTAGGAGTGAGTTTCCTCCCCGTAGAGGCGTATATATTTAGATCGTAGGCTCTCGCGGCCGGTGTCAAGTTTATCATCTTGGCTTACAGGATTGAGCCGCATCGCATATCGGTTATTATTTCCCGACGTTTCGGCTGACATTGCAGCAGCCTTAATCATGGGTAGGTACGAGTTGGTGTCCGTACTCAAACTAACGGTTGTTGCCAGTCGAATGTGCTTGCTTGCCCTGCATTTACGTCACGCTGCTCGCTGATTGGTCCCCGCCCCTGGCAGTCGCGCGCTAGTAGAACTTTCCAGATGTTGCTGAGTTTGAACCCATCTTCGCGATTGAAATTATTGGGATGCTTCACGACCTCTATTGCCTCTCTAATTAACCTGTTTTTGTATCCGGTAATTTTAGCAACAGTTTCGGCCTTATCAAATTCGATGGTGTGTCTCGTGACATAAGTGTTTTTGACAATTCCAGAATGGTGTAACCCACATATATGGGTTTGTTGTAAGTTACTTTAAGACGATTCATTTGTATTACAACTAAATCCTCACGAAAAATTGAACAGCTATGAAAGTTAGGCTTGCTTATTAAGTTGCTCGCACCATACCTTTTACCATCATTCTCCCACTTTGTTATCAGCTTTACATCAACGCGTTTATCAACATTCCCCATAGTCTTTCCAAAAACGTTATTATTCATGAGTTTATAAAAATCTTTTTCAAACGCGTTTGTTGACTGTGTTCTTAAATTATTGTTTAGATCAATATACGGTTTGAGCCATGCTGACTGATGAAATTGTAATACGCGATGAATTTTAGTTAATTTCAATCCATGCTGTAGATACTGTTTCAAGTTTTGATAATGTATTACATATTTACATTTATCATTTACATTAGCAATTAACATTTTTGTTCGTGATGTGATGTATGGAGATTTCATATTCTCAGGACAAAATGGTAAATCATTATGATCATCATGTTACTCTTTAGGGTACTCAAGATTTACCTCTAAAATATATCCTTTATCATCGTTATCATTAAGAGTGTTAACATGTAAGACATCAATTTCAGGTTGTGTCAGCCAGCGAAAATCTTTCAGTGGTAGATATTGGCTCATAGCCCAACCATATTGGTTATTTGCATCGAGGTAGACAATATACTTTGACTCTTCACAAGGGTTGTAGCTAGGCATGTATTTATTATTCGCTTTAGAATATCGCCCACTACATTGGCTTAATCCACCTCGAATTGATGATTTTATAAAATTGATCATGTCTATATCAGTCATTAATTCTAAATTAACTTTCGTTTTTTTTCAACATTGAACTGAAACTTAACCCAGGAGCAGTGAAATACTGACAAGGATCAAGGTCATAAAGTTTTCATACAAACATTCCGAAAATTTTCAAAAACATCTGCTAATAATAACACATCTGTCTTCAAATATATGTCTGAAAATTCACCTAAAGTTTGAATGTCAAACTGTGTCCATACACGTTGTGCATGTAAATATTCCTGATCACTAATATGACTTGTGTTTAAGGAACTGTAAAATGCATCTTTTGGTGGTAAAGAACACTCCTCAATACGTTCCACACAGTTAATATATTCATATGGGTATATACCCTTAAATCATCTTCTTTCGGAAAGATATGTTGAATTTCATGAAACTGATCTGATTTTCAATTACTAGCCAGCTTATTAAGACTACTTGACATAAAGCGGAATGAATCTAAAAATCTCAGTTTTATAGTTTTCTTATTGTCAGTTTTGATGTATTTTGTGAACGATATGTATTGTTCCTTATTATTTGCAATCACATCAATTTTAACATCTGAAGCTCCAAATTCTTTAAGGATAAAGTGGTTATCGTATTTGCTACCGTTATGTAGAATGACTGGAATGAATTTACTTACACTATACTTTAAATTACATTCTTGGTAAGCAGCACCACGATATTTTCCTGTTAAATGGTCATGATCGCGAACCCTATCTGTATATAAACATTCACCACATATAAAACAATTAGTTTCAGTTTCAAAACGCGTTTGCTGTGATGATGTTAGTGACTCCATTGGCATGATCGTATTTAAAATAGAGGATATACGGATTGCATCTTTTTCAAGCCTTTCCATCAAAACTTAAGGTGCATCAGGTTCTCTATAGAGCTCAAACTTATTTAAAGAGTCATCATAACTACATTTAATATAATATGCAAAGCTAAAAGGTTCATGAATGTGAGTGGGGTTGGTAAAAGGATGGGCTGGATTCGATGAACATGTATTAAATGGTTTTAGCAAAGCCTCGAAGTCAGCATATATAACAAATGGTACTCGAAGCTGTTTCTCATAATCCTTAAATTTTAGAATGTTATTTTTAGGAGTCACTATACCGTACACACATGATTACATCCCCATTTTTGATGTTGAGTTAGTTGATCCTCTTTTCTGAAATATAGCAAACAGCCATCACACAACCACTTTTTACCATCGCATTTGGTAGCTGACTACTAACAAGTCTACTGAAATGTTTTATCCAGCAATAGTGAGCATTTTCACCTTCGGTTATGTATAGTAAATTTACATGAGCATCCTTTTTTTCCTGAGTATAATATAGAGGAACAACTATTCTCTTATTTTCAATTTCATAAACATTAATACTTACATTGTTCAGCTTTTCAAAACGTTGAATGTCTTTTATCGCCATAGGAAATTCCATTTCTTTTAAATCTAACACTGTGGAATAGTGAGGATATGATGATGTTCTATACCGATGCTCTACTGATGGATAGAGAGCTGAGGTTACAGCCCATTCAAAACATGCATGGTCACTATTCATAACGTTCACAACAGCTTTCTTCCGTTTGATCCATGCTGGTAAATCAATGTATGATGATGCTCGAAGGGGATTATATTTATTCATGTTGGTTTCTAAATAAAGTACTTCAACCAACGCCCAGCCTGACTCGCTTTCCTGGAACTCTTCACTCTTCACAATGATAGCACTTGAAATATTTTGGTATATATCACTGATATTAGTTGATTGGGGGTGAAGCTGATTCCTGCTCGTGGTGCCCCTGCATAGGTAGTCGGAATCTGAATTTCCGTTACTGAACTGAACGTCAGCATTCCAGAAGCATCATTAAAGTACTATCTGAAATGATTCATTCTAGTAGGGAAAGGCTCTTATCAGAGCCCAATTTAACAATTATTTCTTTTAACATTGAAGGACTGTCTTCTTGTAAAGAAGATCTTTTACGTGAATTATGCCGAAAACATAATTGTGATGTTTTATGTATACAAGAAACTCATAGGGATGTTAATCAACGACGTCCTAAAATCCCTGGAATGAGATTGGCAGTCGAACGTCCTCATGGCCAATATGGAAGTGCCATCTTCACTAAACCAGATATCAGGATTCTTGCAACCTCCACCACAGCTGACAATGACATAGAAATTATTGCGATAGAATTGAGTAACTCTATCATTTTTTTCCATTTATAAACCCCCAAAGGTAAGCTTTTCATTCAGACAACCTGATAATCTGAATTTGGAGAAAGTGTCCTTCTTCGTGGGTGATTTCAACAGCCACAGCATTATATCCACATGATGATGAGAATGGAGAAGCTGTTATGCACTGGGCGGAATCACACCAACTGTCCCTCATTCATGATAACAAACTTCCTTCATCCTTCAACAGTAGAAGGTGGAAACGTGGATATAATCCAGACCTTATTTTTGTGAGTGATCAGATTGCCCATCAGTGTATTAAATCTGTTTGCCTTCCTATTCCTAACTCACAACATCGTCCAATAATGTGCCAGATAGTAGCAGCCGTCAGGCCACAGAGTGTTTACTTTAAGAGAAGATACAATTTCAAAAAGGCAAACTGGGAATGTTTCACTTCCTCTTTAGATACAAAGATGAGTACAATCAGTCCCATACCAGAGGCATATGATCAATTTATTGATGCCATTAGATCGTGTTCTAAAGAAGCCATTCCAAGAGGATGCAGAACTAATTACATACAAGGTCTTTCCCAGGAAACATCTGCCTTACTGACAAACTACTTCAATTTGTATGAAAGGGATCCTTTTAGTGCTGAAACTATTGCAAGCGGACAACAACTTATCTCTGCTATTTCAGAGTCTAAACGAGAACAGTGGTTAAAATTGATGGAAGAAGTTAACATGGATAGGAGTAGCCATAAGGCCTGGAGGCTACTCAGGCGTCTCAGTAATGATCCTAATAAATCATCTTCTCTTTATAACGTATCTGCAAACCAAATTGCTCTCCAACTCGTCCAAAATGGCAAGTCTATAAACTCCAGTTCTAGAATAAAGTGGATACCAGGCCAAAATTCAGACCAGAGACCAGTATACGTTCTAATCCCTTTACCTTGGCAGAACTAAATGACGCTATAAATATCAGCAAAAATGGAAAGGCTCCTGGTGTAGATGAAATCTGTATTCAACAAATCAAGAATTTTGGACCTGTTACTAGAGAATGGGTACTCAATCTACGTATTTAACAATTGCATTCGAACCTGCAGAATACCCAAAATCTGGAGGAAATCTAGAGTTATAGCATTCCTCAAACCAGGAAAAGATCCCCATGATCCGAAAAATTACAGACCAATATCCTTGCTCTGTCATTTATTCAAGATCTTAGAACGAATGGTTCTGGTAAGGCTTGCAAAAATAGTTGAACCACTTTTGATCACGAATGATCAACCCTTGCCAGAAGGAACTAAAAGCTTCATCTATGCAGATGATCGAGCTATTCTCGCCCAGGGTGATCAGTTTGAGAGTGTTGAACGGAGATTAATGGCAGCCTTAGATGAACTGAGTCCATACTACAGAGAAAACCTTCTAAAGCCTAACACCTCTAAGACGCAAGTTTGCGCTTTTCACTTAAAGAATATGCAGGCAAGAAGAAAACTGAAGATTTTCTGGGAGGGTGCTCTTTTGGATCATTGCTCTACACCTAAATATCTAGGGGTAACTATGGATCGTGCACTCACGTGTGAACAACATTGTGTTAACACGAAGCACAAAGTATCTACGCGAAATTCCATTCTTCGCAAGTTATGTGGTACCAACTGGGGAATGCAAGCTCAAACAATGAGAACTACTGCTTTAGCACTGAGCTACTCTGCAGCAGAATATGCTTGCCCTGTTTGGTATAGATCATGTCATGCCAAACAGGTAGATATTGCTTTAAATGAAACTTGTCGGCTCATAACTGGTTGCCTAAGATCTACACCTTGTGACAAGCTATATTGCTTGGCTGGCATTGCTCCCCCAGATATTAGACGTGAAGTAGCTGCCAAACATGAAAAATCTAAAGTAGAAGTTTCCCAGACACATCCTCTACATAATTATCAACCTGCTCAACAACGATTGAAATCTAGGCGAAGTTTCTTACACTCTACTGAGTGCCTGTCGGATTCACCTCAATCATCAAGGCTAACTTCCTGGAGATCCAGAAACCATAATCTCAACGGATGGATGGTTCCATCTGAAACTCTTCCTGCCGGTTATGAAGAGTCGTGGCCTACATGGAAGAGTCTGAACAGGCTGCGGTCTGGGGTCGGTCGATCTAAGACCAATATGAAGAAGTGGGGCCTTTCCGATGAGTCAACCTTTTGTGCCTGCGGAGAAGAACAAACCATGGTGCACCTTCTCCATTGCAACTCCTGCCCTCTCATTTGCACTATGCAGGATGTAGTTCAGGCCACACCAAATGGACGAGATCTTGCCAAATTTTGGTGCGATGTAATTTAATTGTTATTTTGAAAGTACCTTTAGTGTGTTTTTTTATTTTACATGATGTATTGCTTCTGATACGAATAAATAAATTAGTTGATTCACTAACAATTACATTTTTTGTATTGAAAGATTTTACATCTGTAATTTCACCTTCGCTCCCAGTTTTTACATATAGTCCAAAGAGTTCAAAATTCATTTTAAATGTTTTATGCTCCACTAAAACATTTTCTACCAAGCCAAACACACTAGGTTGAACATTTCTTAAAAATGATTCAATACTTTGAGTTTTTTCTTCACTATAAAGTCTATAACTAGCAATTCGACTTTTAAATGCACTACCAATTTGTTGAATATTTCCAGAATTTCTTTCATGGCAAGCGTTATTTTTATGATGAATACTGCGTAAATGTCCATGAATGATTGAAGAAGGTATATCAATATTACATACATCACAATGTGTTATCGAAGGTTCACCATTCTTCTTTCTTTTTGTTGCACATTTATTTTCACAATCTTGAGAACCTTTACGCTTTTGAGCATCACATTTGTTTAAAGGTTCCGTGCTAGTTGATGGTTTTACAGATTTCAATTCTTGTTGTTCCCCATGCACTTCAACCATGTGGGATTGATATCGCTTTACAGCAGAAAAACCAAGATCACAAACTGAACACGAAAAAGGTGCTGAACTGACATGCTTTAAATTTACATGCCGTCCAAGACTATCCTGTCTGTTAAATGTCATAGCACAATGACTGCACTCAAACATTGTAATTTCATGTTTAGCATTTGCGTGTCGTTGAAGGTTGTCAGGTCTTGAGAACTGTTTCTTACAGTCACCACACTTGAACATTATGATCACTTTCGAAATTACCTATAAAAGAAAGAAATCATAAATGTTAATAAAAAGATAAAACAAAGTAAAATATAAATAGTTTAATTACATTCCAGTCAATGGTTATAGCAGGGTATTTAAATCGATCATCTGTGAACTCCTAGCAAGTCTAACTTCATGTAGTTCTAACTGGGGGTTACTATATACCACTGTCACTGACACCTAGCGGTGAACATTGGAACTTGATAGAGTGGTAGAAACCAGCGGTCGCCAGTTAAGTGAACTAAGTGTGACGTCATAGCCAGTCTTAAAGCAAGTCTAAATTTGTAGAACATGTCACGTGGTAGAAACCAGCAGCCACCAGTGAAGTGAGCTAAGTGTGACGTCATAGCCAGTCTTAAAACAAGTCTAAACTTGTAGAACATGTCACGTGATAGAAACCAGCAGCCACCAGTTAAGTGAGCTAAGTGTGACGTCATAGTCAGTCATAAAGCAAGTCTAAACTTGTAAAACATGACACGTGACAAGGTTAAGTTAGGTAAAGTTAGGTTATGTTAGGTGAACTGAGGTTAAGTCTTTAAATATTCCCTGTGTCACTGACATCTAGCAATGAACATTCGGACTTAATAGAGTGGTAATCAAAATCTAACCTACAAATTTAGCTTTACACATCATGGTTAAGTAGTTCCAACCTTTGACTGCCAAATATTCAATTTTCATTGACATGTAGTGGTGAACATTGGAAAATATCACTCTAGCTTTTTAAAAGTTATTAGAGGGGCACTTACCTTTTTATAATTTATCAACTGCTGCCACTGAATGAACAGATTATAGGAATCTGGTAACCTACAGGTACCCAATTATCTGTAAACAAATCAATCAATGAATCAATCAATCAATACATTCCAATCAACAACTTCAACCTCAATTAGTAATAAAAGACTACAATCCATTAATAATAAGTACTTACCTTGCAAAATAATTTAATGATTTTCTACCGAAAGGCTTTTTACAACTATTGAGCAGTAATAGAGCACGGTTCACTCAAAGCGAGTAATAAAGACTGACAGTAGGGAAATATATGACACCTCTCTTACATAAACTCTCATCGCTCGTGTCAGCAGTTTTTTGCAGATCATTGCAATTCCTTTCCCAATACAGCTGAGAGTCCAAAGTACACTAGGAACACCTGTGTGGTATCCAATTACTGCTGACTTTGCATGATCATCACCCATTGTCTTGATCAACACCTGGGGTTTCAAATTACTGCAGCGTTAGTCATAGCAATAGAACTGTGCGCTCTCTGCCATGTCAGCAACATGACACCGGAAGGAACACCTGTGTCATATCCAATGACTGCTAACTTTGCATGATCATCACCCATTGTCTTGATGACCACCTGGGGTTCAAATTACTGCAGCGTTAGTCATAGCAACAGAACTGTGCGCTCTCTGTCATGTCTGTAATATGACACAGGAAATAACAAGTCGGTTTACTGCACGTACCATCTCCTCAGTTTTAACATCTTAAGAATGTGCATTATTCTCTTTCAACTACAAATGACACATCCATCCACCAAGTTAGGTCTCTTGGCCTGTCCACAAATTAAATGTGGCCCGTGTACTAGGGTGTGTTCATTAACCCTAGCACTAGAACATATTCATCCACCAAGTTTTGCACTTACCCCTTGACATGTCCTCTATCTATCAAGTTTTACACTTACACGAACCAAAACAGAATGTGACTTGTTAGCTTACATGTGGTTTTCACAAAGAGGACGGTAATAATGTCATCTCGCACATGTTCACATGTATTTCGTCACTTTCCTTTCATATCGTTATCACATTATAGTAGTGGGGACTAGTGAGCAACGTCAGTTCAACACACTGCTTTACACACGCAAATGTAGTTAGGCCCTTTGACATAATTTAAATAAATTCATGGGCTAGACCGTAGGGACCAGTCAAAAGGGACTCATCAACAAGGACTCGTCCACAAGGACCTGTCAACAATGACCTGTCAACAATGACCCGTCAACAAGGACCCGTCAACAAGGACCCATCCACAGGGATCCGCTCCCCCACCCTCTCACAAAAGCCATGAGTGGGCATGCGTAAAAAAACAAAAAACAAGCATGTTAATTCATAGTGGCTTTCCACCGTATACATGTCTCTTGTGTAGAACAACGTTTAATTCCAGATTGGTATTCAAACTCTCACATGTTGCACGTGAAAAGCCAGATTTTCTAAAAATTTAAAATTTCACCCTCTAGTAGGGGTAGGTTTTACTTTGGGGTTGAAATATGTTATCCATTGGATAGGGGGTGTCAGCCCGAGTTCAACAACACCTCATTTGTTAAAATCCGACCATGCGTTTGAGAGATATCGTGCCGCCGCCATCTTGTGTGGAGGAATGTGGAGGTGGAGGGCCGTGAACTGTTACAAATACACTACTGACTTGTTCGCAAACAGAGGTTTGCAGACTGGACACTGAAAGGCAAAACAGTCCCAAATGAAAATTATGTAAGTAATAATAATAATTGTATGTCTACCCCCTTCTTATTCCCTTTTTCAACGAGGTCGGGGATGAGATGCGATGAAATTCTATGTGGCGGAAGGTTTTACGGCTGGATGCCCTTCCTGACGCCAATCTCATTGGAGGAGTTAATTGAATTGAATTTGAAATTGAATTTGAATTTATTCATAGTGAACTGCCACTGAGGCTAAAGAGCCCCTTTATGTGGCGTATACAAAGTTCTGGCTTGAAGTTTTGTAATAAGAAACTAACCTAGCTTGACAACAGAATAAAATATAAAATACACTTATAACTAAACAAGCCAATTAGCAAACATTTTATACAAGATGAATAATATATAATATAATAATTAAATAAATTACCTACCTAATGTATTATTAAATCTATTGAAAAAACAAATTATAACTTAGTACGTTAAAAAAGGACTACATTCTTTATGTGAATTATAATATGATCAATTATTGAAACAAGTGCATGAGTGACATGAATACTCGAACTACTATCAATTCCACGGAAGTTGGATCTTGAATACTAAAAATATTTAAAAAGCTGTATGGCACGGATATATTTCAAAAATGTTGTATGAACTATTTATATTACGTGGTTTACGAATTCAACAACAGAAGTGTTTCGTATTCCTTCACGAATCTTGACATTAGGTATTTCTTGAGTTATGTAGTGTTAACAGACTTTGTAAATGAGTGGAGGTGGAATGTATTAAAGAGTCGTGAAGCTGTGCAAAGGAATGATTTATTGTATTTAGTCGTACGGTGGACGGGAATCTGTAGAGTAGAATCAGTTAATGAGAGATGAAATGAATGAAGAAGAATGAAACTGGGTAAGGATGTGGAAAGAAGCGGCCGTGGCCTGTCAGAAGGTACCGTCCCAGCGTTTGCCTGGAGTTGAAAATAAAATAAACAAGATGTTCAGTAAAGAACATATAGCCTACTTTCTCCTAAATGCATGGGTATTGTTATAACTCTTTGTCCTTTTCAAGGAGTATAATTGTATGTTGGTTGTAGTAGCTTGTTGAAATACAACGTGCTATAGGGATATTAAACATGAATATGAGGTGTCCTTTGCTAGTGCTACCTCTGTAAATAAAATTCATTCAATTCGGTTTCACCGTGTTTGAATTGATCTGGGGAATGGATTTGCACACATACATGGCCGCTATTTGCAAACTATTGGGCTGATGACCTTGTAGTCAGTCATAAGATGCTTTCTACAAAAAGGCATGTTGTTGCAAAATCCGGTAGAGATCAAATTATTAGGATGGTCGAAATTTGATTTAAGCTTTTAACATTTGGGTGGCCGTCATTCCGTTTCCGCCAAGATGGCGGCGATATAAAACATGACACTGAGGTGTCCTTTGCTAGTGCTACCTTTGTACCAAATTTCGTTCAATTTGCGCTCACCGTGTTCGAATTGATAGGGGGGGACAGACATTCAGAGTACACACACTCACACACACACACACACACACACACACAGACTCACACACACACATACACACACACAGACAGACACACTTTTTTCGCCCTGTAGTGATCTCATAAGTCTACTTTCATTTTTTGCAAAAATCGAAAGTAGGCTAAAAACGAAAACCATTTCAAGGACGGCCGACGTTGGGGCTCGAACACACGTCTACCGAGTCCGCAGAGAGCTTGGCCCCTTGGACTAGCGCTGCGCTTTAGTGAGAGTAGCCACCGCAGTCGGTAATAATAATAATAATAATGCCCTTGATCAATAGATTAGCACTTATCAAGCTCTTGGTTTTGTAAGAGAAGAAATGACCACTGAGTCGTGAGTAATGATTGATGGTAGGAGCCTTATCTGTCAATCACGATGAACTTGATGCTTCAAATTATGAAAGTAATCTAGAAGAGCAGTACTACTGGGTTTATACGTCCTATTATCACACAAATTAGGTTATCTGTAGTGCCACACTTGAAAGATTACCGTCAAGTGGTGGTCTATTTGGAACAATGAAACAGTATGGCACTAGCTTATCTCGTTTGATCATGGCGTATTGACTATAGTCTTTCCGTTTGGCTATGATACCCAGAGGATTAAGGGACTTCTCGGAACTCATCTGACGTCACTCACTCACCACGCTCACCCTTCCGACCCACTCGCCGGACCGGCCGGTGACTTTTAACTGGCGCTGTCCCACAGGACTAAAACTTTTTTTATGTTTGACGATGTCGAAATGTAAATATTATACGTCAGAAAACTGTATCATAAAGATGGTCATTATAGTACTATTTTTCATTATGAGACAGTTTCTCCAGCCAATCAGAGCTCATTCATTGACCAATTAGGTAAGGATACCTACGCGCATGCGCTCAAAATCCAACATGTTGGACATGAATTACATGATATGAAAGTTCAAATTGGATATCGGATCAACCATTGTAGTTACAATCCCAAACACAAAGACAAAATCAGCACGAACATTTACGGCAACAAGAAATTACTATGACATATGCAAGAAATGTATGAATCTACGTCCAGAAGTTAGCAACACAGCATCCGTCTATATAAATTACCGACATGGAAAGTGCACCGTACCATAAATATGTTCGCGTAAATAAACTGGCGAATATGAGACAAGAAATAGCACTGAACCTTAATATCCCCAACTCCAATTACTATACAGCGCATTCCTTTCAAACTACTTCGGTGACAATATTAGTGAATGCTAGTCTCGATCGCTACTAGACATCATGCAGGCTGTAAACATTAACATTGCCAAGCAAAGTAAATGGTCTCAGCTTCGGAAGGTCTTTGACCCACGCATGTGCTCTTTTCGGTAAGGAAAACCAGCGCGCTCTGATCACCAACTGAAGTGAATGAATCCCACAGATATTTATGAATATGTATGTTAAAACATATAACAACGTTATAATTATCGTCGAACACCGACAGTAGTGGCTACGCGGGCTAAAGCGCTGCGTTAGGTCACGGGGCCAAGCTCTCTGCTGACTCGGTAGACGCGTGGGTTCGAGCCCCACCGTCGGCTGTCCTTGAAATGGTTTTCCGTGGTTTCCCATTTTCAACACCAGGCAAATGCTGGGACGGTACCTTCTGACAGGCCACGGCCGCTTCATTCCACATCCTTGCCCAGTTTCATTCACCATCATTCATTTCATCTCTCATTAACTCCTCTCATGAGGTTGGCGTCAGGAAGGGCATCCGGCCGTAAAAACCATCGCCACTAAGACTTTCATCGCATCTCATCCCCGACCGCGTTGGAAAAACGGGAATAATAATGGGTAGACATACATACATACATAATTATCGTCGAACATTAAACAGTCGTATGCAACTCGCCTATAATGGTAATTAAGACACTCGTATGGAAATTGCCATTATAGGCTCGTTGCATAATGTAGCCTACTATTATTTCAAGTTTAAATTCACAATTTTCGAGTTTTTTGAATTCTACATAAAATTCTAAAGAAAATGAATCCAAACGCAACTGAAATGCTTCATATCCACGGTCTGATAATCGGTCAAACTTATGACGCATTTCGAGCCGTAATTATTTGTAGTAAATGAGTCATAGTTATCTGTTGCAATACGATCATAAATGACATGTAATGAACGACAGTTAAAGAAGTAAGAAGTCCGAGTTTGCACTCATTTTCTTTAGAATCTTATGTGAAATTCAAAAAACTTGAAAATTGTAAATTTAAACTTGAATTAAGAAAAGTTTCAGTGCTGTGGGACAATGCCAGTAGGTGAGTCATTGACCGCCACCGGCCGGTCCGGCGAGCGGGTCGAGAGAGTGCGTGACGTCAGTAGAGTTCCGAGAAGTACCTTAATCCTCCGGGTATCATGACCAAACTGAAAGACTATAACATTTCGGGCTCAGCCAAGAAATTTAAATCGTGTTTGAGGGCTGGAACGGGGTACACTCAGCTTCGTGGGGAAAACTTGAGAAGAGGTGGGTTTTATTTGTACCTCCGCTATTCTAGAAGGGGTTTTATACTCCGGGTGAATGCCAGGATGGTACCTAAATTAAGGCCACGGCCGCTTCCTACTCAAAACTGAGACTTAGTTACAAATACCCTCAATAGTACAGACATCACAAGTTATCAGTCACATTCAACGCACACACAAAAGCACGCGGGGCTACCTGACCATGCAGTCGCAAAGTCTCTCAAAGAATGAACAATTCGTTTGGGCACTATTAATTCACATTTTTATTAGTAGGTCTACAGTATTTTTATTATTATGCCGATTTTCAGTAAACTACATGGTCATTATCTATGTGAGTAGGGGGGCAGTACGGGTTCTAACCCATAGCCTACTTTCCTGGTGACGCCATCCAAGATGGCGGTCAAGACGTCATCCAAGATGGCGGCCATGACGTACCGTGACGTCATCCAAGATGGCGGCCATGATGTCACACAAGATGGCGACCATGATGTCACCATGACGTCACACGGTCATAACGTTGCCATGACGTCACACGGCCATGACGTCGCCATGACGTCACACAAGATGGCGACCATGACGTCATAACAATAGCTTAACTAACCTAGCCTAACCTAACCTCTCCTACGAGGTGTGATCAAGAAGTTCCAAGATGTTAACCCATAGCCTACTTTCCTGGTGACGTCACCTACGAGGTGTGATCAAAACGTTAAACCATAGCCTACTTTCCTGTTGACGTCGCAACGAGGGGTGATTAAAAATGTTGACCCATAGCCTACTTTCCACTAACCAAAATGGCGGCTAACCAAAATGGCGTCTAACCAAAATGGCGGCCATAACTTAACTAACCTAGCCTAACCTAACCTCACCTACGAGGTATGTTCGAAAAGGTCCAAAAATATTAATCCATATCCTACTTTCCTGGTAAAGTCACAACGAGGGGTGATCGAAAAGTTCCAAAATGTTAATCCATAGCCTACTTTCCTGGTGACTTCGCAACGAGGTGTAATCAAAAATTCTAAAATGTTGACCCATAGCCTACTTTCCTGGTGACGTCACATACTAACCCGCTATACATTCAGGGACAAAGCCGATATCTCCCGAACGCATGATCGGATTTTGACAAATGAGGTGTCGATGAACTCGGGCTGACATCTCCTTTCCAAATTCCCAAAATGTTGACGCATAGCCTACTTTCCTGGTGACGTCACATACTAACCCGCTATACATTCGAGGGCAAAGCCGATATCTCGCGAACGCATGATCGGATTTTGACAAATGAGGTGTCGTTGAACTCGGGCTGACATCTCCTTTCCAAATTCCCTAAATGTTGACGCATAGCCTACTTTCCTGGTGACGTTCCATACTGACCCGCTATACATGCAGGGGCAAAGCCGATATCTCCCGAACGCATGATCGGATTTTGACAAATGAGGTGTCGTTGAACTCGGGTTGACATCCCCTTTCCAAATTCTCAAAATGTTGACCCATAGCCTACTTTCCTAGAGACGTCAAATACTGACCTGGCAAAGCCGATATCTCCCGAATGCATGATCGGATTTTGACGAATGAGATGTCGTTGAAATCGGGTTGACACCTCCTTTCCAAAATTCCAAAATGGTGACCCATAGCCTACTTTCCTGGGGACGTCACATACTGACCTGGCAAAGCCGATATCTTCCGAATGCATGATGGGATTTTACGAATGAGGTGTCGTTGAACTCGGGTTGACACCTCCTTTCCAAAATTCCAAAATGTTGACCCATAGCCTACTTTCCTGGCATATACTGACCTGGCAAAGCCGATATCTCCCAAATGCATGATCGGATTTTGACAAATGAGGTGTTGTTGAAATCGGGTTGACACCTCCTTTCCAAAATTCCAAAATGTTGACCCATAGCCTACTTTCCTGGTGACGTCACATACTGACCTGGAAAAGCCGATATCTCCCCGAATGCATGATCGGATTTTGACGAATGAGGTGTCGTTGAACTCGATGTAAATCACTGAGTCGGTGAAAGGTATCATGTATGTGTAGGAATGTGCTATTTGATGAATCATGAATTGTAGAGGCTTATGCGGTGGCCATGATTGACAATGTATTCTTTGATATTTCATGAATCATGAATCGCAGAGGCCTATGCAGTGATTCGTTTATGCTTGGTGAAAGCATGACTGTGATGATTGAAAAAACAATTGCGAGAATGACTGCAGAGTTACAGTAAACAGATAAGCCAATACAAAAGCCGAGATATAAACCAACACAAAATCCAATACATAAGACAATACAAAAGTCAACACAAAAGCCAATACAAAAGCCAATACTTAAGCCAATACGAAAGCCAACACGTGGGGTTAGGTTAGGTTAGGTTCTGATATGTTACATTAACTTAGGTGAGCTATGTGTGACGTCATAGCTAGTCTTAAAGCAAGTCTAAACTTGTAGAACATGTCACGTGACAAGGTTAAGTTAGGTTATGTTAAATGAGTTGAGGTTAAGTCTTTAAATATTCACAGTCTTTGAGGTACTTTCCAAGACCAATAAAAAATCTACTAAATACATTGCCAAAAATAACTTGTCAAATAAACCAATATATAAGTCAATACAAAAGCCAATGTATAAGCCAACACAAAAGCCAACACAAAAGCCAATACAAAGCCAATACATAAGCCAATACAAAAGCAAACACATGGGGTTAGGTTAGGTTCTGATATGCTACAATAGGTTAGGTGAGCTATGTGTGACGTCATAGCCAGTCCTAAAGCAAGTCTAAACTTGTCGAACATGTCACGTGACAAGGTTAAGTTAGGTTATGTTAAATGAGTTGAGGTTTGGTCTTTAAACAGTCCCGGTCTTTGAGGTACTTTTCAAAACCAATAAAAAAACACTAATTACATTGACAAAAATAACTTGTCAAAAAATCCAATATAAAAGCCGATATATAAGCCAATACTAAAGCCAATACATAAGCCAATATAAAAGCCGATATATAAGCCAATACAAAAGCCAATATATAAGCCAATACAAAAGCCAACACAAAAGCCAACACATAAGCCAATACAAAGCTATCACATGGGGTTAGGTTGGGTTATGATATGTTACATTAGGTTAGGTGAGCTCTGTGTGACGTCATAGCCAGCCTTAAAGCAAGTCTAAACTTGTAGAACATGTCACGTGGACGTGGACTTAGGTTATACGTATCACCATTTTTATGAGAAAAACATTATGCCCTGGGAAACCTTGTTTTTATTTTATAGCCAATAGCTCTTTACAAAAATAGAATACAAAGAAATACCAATTCCTCATTCCTTATTCAATGTTTATGTCCACACATCATTAACTTTCCTTTCATAACACACATCACAATCAAGGCTGCCAACCTCTCTCCTGGAACTCGCTTTGAAGAATGTTTGCAGCGTGGTGATATATCTATTAATCTTTTTGATCAAGCATGCAAAGAACACGACCATTCTTATCGCCATAGTCATCCTGGTTTAAGACATGTGGCGGATAAAGTGTTGTTGAAAAAAGCTAAACAACGTTTGGCATCCTGTGATGCCTAACTGGGAGACAGGTTGGCAGCCTTGATTGTGATGTGTGTTATGAAAGGAAAGTTAATGATGTGTGGACATAAACATTGAATAAGGAATGAGCAATTGGTATTTGTTTGTATTCTATTTTTGTTAAGAGCTATTGGCTATAAAATAAAAACAAGGTTTCCCAGAGCATAATGTTCTTCTCATTTAAAAAAATGGTGATAGGTATAACCTAACATAACGTTGTCACGTGACATGTTCTACAAGTTTAGACTTGCTTTAAGACTGGCTATAACGTCACACATAGCTCATCTAACCTAATGTAACATATCATAACCCAACCTAACCCCATGTAATAGCCTTGTATTGGCTTATGTATTGGCTTTTGTATTGGCTTATATATCGGCTTTTATATTGGCTTATGTATTGGCTTATATATTGGCTTGTGTATTGGCTTTTGTATTGGCTTATATATCGGCCTTTATAGTGGATTATTTGACAAGTTATTTTTGTCAATGTGATTAGTGGATTTTTTATTGGTTTTGAAAAGTACCTCAAAGACTGGGAATATTTAAAGACCTAACCTCAACTCATTTAACATAACCTAACTTAACCTTGTCACGTGACATATTCTACAAGTTTAGACTTGCTTTAAGACTGGCTATGACGTCACACATAGCTCACCTAACCTATTGTAGCATATCAGAACCTAACCTAACCTAACCCTCATGTGTTTGCTTTTGTATTGGCTTATGTATTGACTTTTGTATTGGCTTTTGTGTTGGCTTTTGTGTTGGCTTTTGTTTTGGCTTATATATTGGCTTTTGTATTGACTTATATATAGGATTATTTGATAAGTTATTTTTGTCAATGTATTTAGAAGATTATTTATTGGTCTTGGAAAGTACCTCAAAGACTGTGAATATTTAATGACTTAACCTCAACTCATTTAACATAACCTAACTTAACCTTGTCACGTGACATGTTCTACAAGTTTAGACTTGCTTTAAGACTGGCTATGACGTCACACATAGCTCACCTAAGTTAATGTAACATATCAGAACCTAACCTAACCTAACCCCATGTGTTGGCTTTCGTATTGGCTTAAGTATTGGCTTTTGTATTGGCTTTTGTGTTGACTTTTGTATTGTCTTATGTATTGGATTTTGTGTTGGTTTATATCTCGGCTTTTGTATTGGCTTATCTGTTTACTGTAACTCTGCAGTCATTCTCGCAATTGTTTTTTCAATCATCACAGTCATGCTTTCACCAAGCATAAACGAATCACTGCATAGGCCTCTGCGATTTATGATTCATGAAATATCAATGAATACATTGTCAATCATGGCCACCGCATGAGCCTCTACAATTCATGATTCATCAAATAGCACATTCGTACACATACATGATACCTTTTACCGACTCAGAGATTTACATCGAGTTCAACGACACCTCATTCGTCAAAATCCGATCATGCATTCGGGGAGATATCGGCTTTTCCAGGTCAGTATATGACATCACCAGAAAAGTAGGCTATGGGTCAACGTTTTGGAATTTTGGAAAGGAGGTGTCAACCCGAGTTCAACGACACCTCATTCGTCAAAATCCCATCATGCATTCGGGAGATATCGGCTTTGCCAGGTCAGTATGTGACGCCACCAGGAAAGTAGGCTATGGGTCAACATTTTGGAATTTTGGAAAGGAGGTGTCATCCCGATTTCAACGACATCTCATTCGTCGAAATCCGATCATGCATACGGGAGATATCGGCTTTGACAGGTCAGTATTGTACCCTTCAATGGTTCCTAGGATGCCGACTCTAGCTCGGGGTAATGGTCTGTCCGGTGTGGCTCTAACTTAATTTAAACACCCTAGGGATATCGTCAAGGATCACAGGAGGCTTAACTTAAAATCTGTATGTCAGAGAACTCCTAATATAAAATAATTTATTCACAAAACATCATCTCCCACTTGCTCCCATCTACAGACAATGAACAACAAAATATACCCTTAAATTATTCTAATCAACAAAATCAAATTGTAAAAGGTAAATTATAATCACACTCGCTGAAATCAGGAAAAGAAAATAATCTAATTCACTGCAGTCCACTGCTTCAAGTTCAAAAATAAAACGTCAACAGACTTAATTCATCAAAACTATGGTCTGAATAACCCAGCCATTCTGTCAAAATAAATGCACACTCATGTTTATAATTGCAAAATTGGTTTTTGGGGTTCGGACATGCTCGTACAATCATCATTCTTCCTCACAAGAGTCAAATGATGAAGGCAATAGACTTATTCTAAGCCACAGGCATGTGTGCATGTTCTAGCTTATAAAACAACTAACTCACTCAGAGCTATGACTCTGCTTATTACGGTAATCCAAAACAAGTCAAATACATGAAACATCAAATAAACACACTTTGGTGGCTTGTGCCCCGTTACTTTTAATAAACAAACAACTATAATGAATCCACTCAAGATGATGTCACAAGACATGACGTCGCTTCCTGAAGCGGTACAAAAAAGAAACAACCCCTGGGAAGCTAGATTACCTTCCCTCTCAAAAGAAAACAATACCATCCAACGTGGTTTCCCGACCTTATGACAGACACCCTCACACCATAGTAAACCAGCTGGGCAAGCAACGACCTTCGCTGCTCCTTTCAGAATTCAGACGGCTGACCACAATCCTTATACCTGCTTTCCTATGACTGCCTTGGGCTCGAGCTGTACAGTTACCTTTCCGACGGAGCTATAGTGCACTCTCATCAGACAATGAACTCAATCATTTCACTTACCAATTATATCATCGTAGACTCGCGGGAATTTCGCCTCCGCTATTAATTCACTTACCATTTATAGCATCGTGGACTTGCGGCAATTTCGCTTCCGCCGTTAATTCACTTACCAATTTATATCATCGTAGAACACGGGAATACCACTTCCGTTTTTAATTTCAGCTCAACCAAGGAACAACTCTCAACCTTTTCTGAATATTATATTATCATCCAGCCATTCCATCTTACCTTTCTTTACCTTGGTGTGGTCTTCAATACTTTACTTAGTGTTCACCTAATTTCAGTGTCACTACTGGTCTTTGTCACAATGTCAAGCTATCTCCCCCATACTAGCTTTTACGTTATGGTCGTGCGTAAGCACTATCAACCCAATTATTCCCTTAAATGTGCATTCAGCAAAGTTACTGACACCCTCAAACAAAACACATTTAAACAAGATTTGATACTCATATACGAATCTTACATTATAAAACACACAAAAAAAATCATAAATGTCAAATATACACAAATTTACACAAAACATGCCTGCTGTGCCCAAAATATCTATTTTATCATAATTGCGTATGATCGAGATAAACTTATCCGATTACCAAGATGGGATACGCTATGGCAAACATGCCCCATGCAATATCTACTTATCTCGTATACATCATGATGGTGATGATCTGGTCCTTGATATCAGCCTTCTGGATCAATTGGTTCATCTTGCAAGGAGGAGAATTTTACACACGGTTCCAAAAAAAAAAACACCAAAGCAAAGGTCCACTGTGAATTATTATTATTATTATTATTACAATGCACGGTTCTCGCGTAAGTAGCTCCTACTTTATACAGCTATCATCAACCTACTCAATTCAGCTGATAGTTCATAGCTTCCTATCTCACTGACTTTGCAGCTAATAGCACGTGTGGCTATCTCTATCGTATAACTGTTTCGTACTGTCACGGTATGCACACTCGCGATACTGTTCCGATTCGCACTCGCGAATACTTAGCGATATTCAAAATGTCCCAAGATAGAACTGCTTATCCTTATAACTTTTCTTAATTTCAGAACGCGGCGATCATAGGCTCGCACTTCTGCGATGCTCAAAGTAGAAACTTGTAAAAATTTTAATATTTCAGACCGCCACGAGCGTGGGCTTGCGCCTCTGCAGCGCTCCAAGTTGAAACTGTAGGACTTGTCAAAATTTTAATATTTCTGACCGCCACGAGCGTGGGCTTGCGCATCTGCAGCGCCCCAAGTAGAAACTGTATTCGCTGCGTCTCCAGCTATTATTTATATGATTTGTCGTAGAAGTGCTCGGAGTGGTGAGCTTTTAGAATTTTATTCTATAATAACACTCGCATGAATATGCGAATTAGCTCCTTCGAACGTCCTCATTTTCAATGTCTCATGACTTCTTTTAATCCAAAATCTGATCGCTGGATCCTTAGATAATGAGCTCCGTAATTCCCTTCATCGTTCCTTAATTTCGGCGAGATTTGGTCGCGTCTCGCGTCCCTCGCTGCTATTGGTAGTTTCAAATCCACCCCCTAATTTCGTTTTAATTCTGGCAAAAATCACAGAATGACTAAATTTAAATTTTGAAGATACTTTTGAGAGGCTGGGATTGTCCCCTATACGATGGTGTAATTCCTGTTTCTGCATTTTAATTACTGCTCCAATTTCTCTCAAATGGGCGGGGTTTATCTAGTAAGTGATCGTTGAAATTTTCGTATTTACCCGCTTGGTTGAATGACCGTTTCGCGTTGTCTAAGCCCATGTGGTTACCAGATGTTGGCCTTCTCCTGCTCTCTCCATTGTCCGCGCTCGGTGAAAGTTGTAGAAAAAGCACGTACGGGTCTTCCTTTGTTGTCCCTGGAACGTATGATTTTTTTCTCAATCCCGATCCGCCTCACGGATGCTGTAAGGCTCCACCGTCACTCCTTATTCTGCTTACATGGTTCGCCACAGCTGGTCGCGCGCAGGGATTCTCTTGCTACTATTCCTGTGTCCCCCTTCCGACTTCTTGGTAGGATTAGTGTCTCGGCCGTCTGGTGCAGGAAGCTATTGTTTGTGTGTCTCGCCAAGTACTCTCACTTCTCAGTCGCTCACTGTAAACACCAGGTCTGTTTATGACTGTCTACATCCTCGTTCCACGTGCATTTGGCTCATCTTTCTCCGATTTCCATAATGTTGACACCCGCGGTATTCCGTGGTTGATCAAACGGTTCCCTTTCATAATACACTTTGAGGTTTGAACAGTTTGCTACTGACGTGTTTCCGCCGTTTATGTCCTGTATCTTATACGCGTTGTTTCCCAAATTTCTTATGATGCGGTAAGGTCCGATGTACGGGAAACACCATTTATGAAACACTTTGTTTGCAGGATCAGAGATAGGTGGTCTCTTCAATAAAACTAACTCACCGGCGTTCAATTCTCTGTGAAAGCGTTTCCCTTTAAGCCTTCTCAATCTCCTGTCAGCTTGTTCTCTCATATACGTGACCGTTCGTTCGATTCTCAGCTGTGGTGCTGGCTGCGGATCCCTTGGGCAATCTAGCACTGTTGTCCATGATCTCGGTGGTTGCTGGTTCAAATGTAGCGTGTATGGAATTTGTCCAGTTGACTCATGACGTGTCATGTTAATGCAAATTTCAATGTTTTTCAAGGTATCAGACCAACGATGATGCTCTGTGGGTATGAACATACGGATATGCTTAGAAACCTCTCGTAAAACTCTCTCGCTAGGATTGCTCTGTGGATTGCGTACGCTAGATAATACATGTTTGATGCCTAGCTCATTTAATCCACGCTTAAATTCTGCTGATGTGAAGTAACTCCCATGGTCGGAAAGTATAAATTCTGGCTTTCCCATCGTAGGTATAACACGATACTTGATTCGGCTTAGGACCTGTTTCGATGTTGTCTTCTGGACAGCACATATAACAACAAACTTGGAGAAGACGTCCACACACACAAAGACATGTCGCACTCCTCTACGTCCTTTCGGCAGTCGACCCAGGCAATCTGTCGCAATGAGCTCTAATGGTTTCTGTGGTAAAAGTGGCTTTGGGTACTGTCTCATGAGGAAGTTGTTTGGTTTTGCACGCTGGCAAATATCGCATGTCTTCAGGACATCGCGTATTGTGATCCTCATCCGTGGCCAAGTGAAAGCTTCACCTATCGTTGCTTGTGTCTTGTCTAATCCTATGTGACCAAGTGTATAATGAGTATGCCACACTAATTTCCCCTGTAAAGATGCTGGTAACAATATCCGTAACTTAACGTGATCCTCATCTATAAATTTATGGAGCATATTGTTGAAGTAAGTATAATTTCTCGCTTGAGCTTCAATCTCTCGGTATGCTGGTATATCAGGTGTTAACTCTCTCTTGAGGAATCATCTGTATCATCCATGGCTCCTTTTCCTGTTCCTGCTGTAACCTCTTCAGTTCTTGTAGGAAGTCTTGGTCTTCGTTTGTCAGCTCAATATGTTGCACTAACATCTCATCCTTCTGCGCCTCCTCTTCTGGATTTCGGCTCAAAATATCCGGGATTACATTTAATTTTCCTGATACATGCTCAATGTGTAGGTCAAACTGCTGTGCATAAATGGCCCATCTGTTGATGCGTTCACTTACCATGGTGGTCTTAAATAAGAAAGTCAGCGCCTTGTGATCAGTGCGGATTGTTATGGGGAACCCATAAAATATTCGACGCCACTGCTGTAATGCGTGTATGATAGCCAGAAGCTCCAGCTCTGAGATGGTATAACTTTTCTCATGTTTTCTTAGCTTCCTGCTGATAAATGCTAAGTATGAACGGCCTGCTGTTCTCTCTGCGTCTTCTTGGAAAAGCATTGCTCCGATGCGCACTAAAGATGCATCTGCTTGAATTATGAATCTCTTTGAAAAATCTGGGTAACCCAGTTTTATGCTATTTGACAGCAATTCTTTCGTAGCTACAAATGACCTCTCACACTCTTCGTTCCAAAACCAACGGTTATTCTTTTTTAGCATATCCTGTAATGGTGCTACTACTTCAGTGTATCCTGGACAGTTTTCACGAAAGAAATTCGTCGCTCCCAAGAACATCCATATGTGCTTGACTCTGGTTGGTCGAGGAAAATTTCTAATGGCTTCAATCTTCACTGGGTTGAGTTTGACTCCCTCTCCATCGACAATATGTCCTAAATATAAAATTTCGTGCTGAAAGAAGTGCGATTCTTTCGATTGATTTTGAAATTTGCCCTTTCGAGGTTCTCTAACAATTTGCTTAAATTGTTCATGTGCTCTTCAATGTTTTCTGATGCAAACAAGATATCGTCGACATATCTGACATTCATGTCTTTCACCTCTTCTGTCAAATTACGGTCCAATGCTCGGATTAGTGCAGATCCGGCTGTCTTAACTCCAAATGGTAAGCGACACCAGGTGAAACTCTGATTATCGAATAGAAATCCAGTTAACAGCTGTGATTTCTCTTCTAACTCGATATGCCAGTAGCTATTTGCAAGATCGACAGACGAATATATTCTTTTCTTATGGAACTTTTTAGTACATCCTTAATTATTGGTGCACGGTCGGTTTCGTCAATTAATTTGGAATAGAGTGTGCGAGCATCGAGACATAGTCTCACAGAACCATTGGGTTTCGCCACCGCTAATATGGCGTTCAAATATGGAGTTGGAGCCTTCTTAATTATGCCCCCTCTAAGCATTTCGTCTATAATTTTTCTAACTGCTGCACGCTGTTTTTCTGGGATTGGGTAGAGTCGGCTCTTGAATGGAGTCCAGTCATCCACCTGCATAGCGTACTTGAAATTTAATATTTTTCCCGGTAGGGTATTGAATGCTGCTGAATGTTCACATAGCATTTGTGCCAAGCAATTTCTTTCTTCATCATTTAGCTTTGCCTCCTTTAATTTTTCCTTCAAAAGTGCCTCAAAACTGTCTTTGTTGCCATCTTCTTCTACTGCCATGGACCACATCTCATTTTCCAACTCTCGCTTTTCCTCCAGGAGTCCTGTGTTCGAGTCCTCTTCATCTGTTTGATTTTTCTATTCTTCTTCAGGAATCGTCTCCAGCGTCCAAATGTTAGCATCTCTATCTAAGCCGTGATTATTCATGTTCGATTCCACCGCTGATAATCCTTCCATATTTCTGAATTTAATTACATTGTTGCGTAGATCGATTACTGCTTGGTGCTCGTATATGAAGGCCGCGCCAAGGATCAAGTTTACACTCATCTTATTCATAACCATGAATATGTGTGAGAAAGTGTGTCCTAATATCTCTAGATCCAATTGTACTTGAAATTTACATACAGCTGATTTTTCCGGAATTACTCCTCTAATTTTGACCTGTGGTACTGGAATTGTAGGTATTCTTTGTTTTTCGCTTAAAGCTTTGATTAATGCCTCTGATACTAGACATAGCTGTGCTCCGGCGTCCACCAAGACTCTTACTCTTAATCCTTCTATTCTCGTAATAATGACAGGTAATTTCCTCAAACAATGTTGTTCCGGTTGAATAATTTCACCCGTAAAATCATCAGGAGTTGCGACCCATTCCTCAATGTTCGCTATCAACCACTGTGTTTTATCTGGCGTGAAATATAGGCTATCTTCTTCATCCTCTAGTACATTTCTTTGCTAATGGCCCCCGTCTGTCGCTTATCGTTCTGACTTTCGCGATGCTGTTGCGCCAATTCACTTTCTGCTCCGGTTATCTCCACATCTGGATTCTCGCGATTTTCCATCGTCCTTCGCCAGCGATCCTTCTCCGTTTCTTGGCTGCGATGCAACTCGTTTAGGTACTGTTGGGATGCCTCGTGTCTGTTCTGCCATTCCCGTCGACTGTCCTCCGTGTATCCTTGGTTCTCATCTCGTCCTCGGTTCCACGTTCTGTTTTCCCTTCTGTCATATCTGCGGTGATGATATGGACCTTCGCGACCACGCCCTTTGCAGTCATCGCTCCTGTACTGTCGCGGCTGCCAGTTCCTTTCGTTCCTTGGTTCATATCTCCTTTGCTCTTCTCTTGGCAAGTCTGACCTTCCATTGCTGTTTCCACTCTTATGGCTAATATTCGTATTGGTGCTCTGTTCCCTAGTATTGACAAGCTCGGCCTGGTGTACAAGCGCGACGCTGTCACTTGCTCTGACATGCCTATTCTGAGTGTTCAATGAAGTTTCATCCAGTTGGCGTAAGACCTCCTCTGCTTGTAGTGCGCTCGAGACGTTTGCTGCAATTAAGAACTGCTGTACTGGTAATGGAAGCTGTTTACCAATTGTCATCACCAGTTCTGATTCCGGTGGCAAAATATCCATATCTTTCAACCTGAGTAGCTGAGCCGAATAACACTCTGAGTAACGCGTGGGCTGTGAAGCGTGATACTTCCTGCTATACAACTCCATTCTCAGACTATGTTGTATTCACATGCTCCAATAACGGCGTAGAAATGCCTGTTTGAAACAATCCATGTCTTCAAAAGTGTAGCGAAAACTTCTGGACCAAGTCAAGACGCTATCCGCAAGTAATTTTTCTGTTACTCTGAGTTTTTAGTCTCAGGAATGTTACTGCCTGTGAGGTAGTGTTCTAAATCTTTTAAGAAAGCTTTTGGCGTTTGTGACCCGTCATTATTGAATTTGCGTGGGCGGTCCTCCTGCATTCTGATTATTTGTACATACTGGGTAGTTGGGTTATTATTATTATTATTATTGTCAATCGGCTGTTGAGGTGTCGAGGCGTGTCCTCTAAACGTTTGGAATCCATCATTACTTTCGCTACTTGTAGTTGCGCGCCCCGGACTATGTCCATTCATTCCTTCTACCTGAGTCTGGCTTGTGTTAAAGTTATTAGCCGTCCCGTTTGTCCCCTTAGTGCTATTGTGTGCTCTTAGTTCGAGAAGCATGTCTTGCTGTTGTAAAGATTGTATTTCAGTCTTAAGAATCTTCCGTTCTTGTCTCTCTATTTTTCCTAGCAACTGCAGTTCGACCTCCTTTATCCTTTTCTGGTTCTCTTCCATTTGTTCTATGAGTTTCTTTCTATCCTCTTTCCCGTCAATTCCAATCTGTCGGCATGTCTTATTTATTTCTACTCTTATTGCCTCATATCTATCTTCCTCTTTTCTCTTTCCATCCTTCTTATCGCTTTCCAGCTGATCGAGCCTGCCTCCTATCAGTTCATTACTCTCGCGAATGCTCTATTTAATTGCATCATTCTCATTTTCTTGAATACTCCACCGTTCCGCTGAAGTCAAAGCTGCCTTGTCTATCTCTGTTCTGATCTCTGTCACCTCCTCTTCTAAGCTGTGTAATTGCTTTGTCGCAGACTTAACCTCATTGTCCACCCCTTTTATCGTAGCCTGGATTGCTAACTGTTCTAACTTTATCTCTTCCGTATTAGCGTCACATATTTCTTCCAGTTGTATGAGTTTCGCTGCCGTCTTCTCTTCACTGAATGCTATCGATTGTCTTAGGTTAATCTCCATCTGTCCTAACTGTGCGGTAGTCTCAAGTGTGATCTTAGCTATCTGTTCTGCAATCTGTTCCGTTAGCTGTGTATTGGTAATTGTACTTTGCTCCGCGAGTAATGCATTGTTTATCCTACTTGGCTCCGCTATCTGTTCTGAGATACGTGCATTGTTTATTATATTCTGTTCCGCTATCTCTTCTGAGATACGTGCATTATTTATTATACTCTGTTCCACTATCTGTTCTGTTAACTCTCCTCTTAACGCTTCAATTATCGCTCGAATTTCTTCCACTGAAGCCATAGCACAAAATATAAACACTTATTTGAGAAGACTGGGGCTTGCAGCCTCACGCTACCCACCTTCTGTAACTATAAAATGAGTCGCTTAATCGCAATCTACGTTATTCCCATTAATTACTTTTATTTGCTTGAAGAGCTGCCTACTTGATGTCTGCTTTCATGAATAAATTTTCAGTTTACCCTTCTGCGTTAATTTTAACTTCCCAGTCCTGTCAATAAAGTACTGACATGACTTTCACGGTTCACGCCGTCCTACAAAATACCTTTGGAGTTTGTTACTAATCAATCAATTATAAGGGCGCCACGAAAACACTCCTTCTACCTAAATATGCAAAATAAACTCAGCATTTTCGACTATTTATTTTAAACTAACTCCTGGCTTTACTTTCCCCTGAATTATCGTTAATTTGGCCACACTAAAGGGCGCCATGATATGGGGCACTCTACATCTGTTTACACGTCCTCAAGGTTTGATACTGCAAGCTCAATGCTCACCCTCTTGGATAAAGACATGGGCCACCATGTTTTATCACAACCTCGACGCGGCATGTATACTTCAGTAGGCTCCGGCTAGCTACTCTCTGACAATCTCCATCACTGTGATCCACTAATTAATAAAATAAAACTGATATGGACTTGAATAACTACAGTGTTATCACCCAATCCATATGTACCCTTCAATGGTTCCTAGGATGCCGACTCTAGCTCGGGGTAATGGTCTGTCGGGTGTGGCTCTAACTTAATTTAAACACCTTAGAGATATCGTCAAGGATCACAGGAGGCTTAACTTAAAATCAGTATGTCAGAGAACTCCTAATATAAAATAAATTATTCACAAAACATCATCTCCCACTTGCTCCCATCCACAGACAATGAACAACAAAATATACCCTTAAATTATTCTAATCAACAAAATCAAATTGTAAAAGGTAAATTATAATCACATTCGCTGAAATCAGGAAAAGAAAATAATCTAATTCACTGCAGTCCACTGCTTCAAGTTCAAAAATAAAACGTCAACAGACTTAATTCATCAAAACTATGGTCTGAATAACCCAGCCATTCTGTCAAAATAAATGCGCACTCATGTTTATAATTGCAAAATTGGTTTTTGGGGTTCGGACATGCTTTCTCGTGCAATCATCATTTTTCCTCACAAGATTCAAATGATGAAGGCAATAGACTTATTCTAAGCCACAGGCATGTGTGCATGTTCTAGCTTATAAAACAACTAACTCACTCAGAGCTATGACTCTGCTTATTACGGTAATCCAAAACAAGTCAAATACATGAAGGATCAAATAAACACACTTCGGTGGCCGATGCCCAGTTACTTTTAATAAACAAACAACTATAATGAATGCACTCAAAATGATATCACAAGACATGACGTCGCTTCCTGAAGCGGTACAAAAAGGAAACAAACCCTGGGAAGCTAGACTACCTTCCCTCTCAAAAGAAAACAATACCATCCAACGTGGTTTCCCGACCTTGTGACAGACACCCTCACACCATAGTAAACCAGCTGGGCAAGCAACGACCTTCGCTGCTCCTTTCAGAATTCAGACGGCTGACCACAATCCTTATAACTGCTTTCCTATGACTGCCTTCAGCTCGAGCTGTACAGTTACCTTTCCGACGGAGCTATAGTGCACTCTAATCAGACAATGAACTCAATCATTTCACTTACCAATTATATCATCGTAGACTCCTGGAAATTTCGCCTCCGCTATTAATTCACTTACCATTTATAGCATCGTAGACTGGCGGGAATTTCGCCTCAGCCGTTAATTCACTTACCATTTTATATCATCGTAGAACATGGGAATACCACTTCCGTTTTTAATTTCAGCTCAACCAAGGATCAACTCTCAACCTTTTCTGAATATTATATTATAATCCAGCCATTCCATCTTACCTTTCTTTACCTTGGTGTGGTCTTCAATACTTTACTTACTGTTCACCTAATTTCAGTGTCACTACTGGTCTTTGCCACAATGTCAAGCTATCTCCCCCATACTAGCTTTTACGTTATGGTCGTGCGTAAGCACTATCAACCCAATTATTCCCTTAAATGTGCATTCAGCAAAGTTACTGACACCCTCAAACAAAACACATTTAAACAAGATTTGATGCTCATATACGAATCTTACATTATAAAACACACAAAAAAATCATAAATTACAAATATACACAAATTTACACAAAACATGCCTGCTGTGCCCAAAATATCTATTTTATCGTAATTGCTTATGATCGAGATAAACTTATCCGATTCCCATGATGGGATACGCTATGGCAAACATGCCCCATGCAATATCTACTTATCTCGTATACATCATGATGGTGATGATCTGGTCCTTGATATCAGTCTTCTGGATCAATTGGTTCATCTTGCAAGGAGGAGAATTTTACACACGGTTTCCAAAAAAAATCACCAAAGAAAAGGTCCACTGTGAATTATTATTATTATTATTATTATTACAATACACGGTTCTCGCGTATGTAGCTCCTACTTTATACAGCTATCATCAACCTACTCAATTCAGCTGATAGTTCATAGCTTCCTATCTCACTGAATTTGCTGCTAATAGCACGTGTGGCTATCTCTATCATATAACTGTTTCGTACTGTCACGGTATGCACACTCGCGATACTGTTCCGATTCGCACTCGCAAATACTTAGCGATATTCAAAATGTCCCAAATAGAACTGCTTATCCTTATAACTTTTCTTAATTTCAGAACGCGGCGATCATAGGCTCGCACCTCTGCGATGCTCAAAGTAGAAACTTGTAAATTTTTTAATATTTCAGACCGCCACGAGCGTGGGCTTGCGCCTCTGCAGCGCCCCAAGTAGAAACTGTATTCGCTGCGTCTCCAGCTATTATTTATATGTTTTGTCGTAGAAGTGCTCGGAGTGGGGAGCTTTTAGAATTTTATTCTATAATAATACTCGCATGAATATGCGAATTAGGTCCTTCGAACGTCCTCATTTTCAATGTCTCATGGCTTCTTTTAATCCAAAATCCGATCGCTGGATCCTTAGATAATGAGCTCCGTAATTCCCTTCATTGTTCCTTAATTTCGGCGGGATTTGGTCGCGTCTCGCGTCCCTCGCTGCTATTGGTAGTTTCAAATCCACCCCCTAATTTCGTTTTAATTCTGTCAAAAATCACAGAATGACTAAGTTTAAATTTTGAAGATACTTCTGAGAGGCTGGGATTGTCCCCTATACGATGGTGTAATTCCTGTTTCTGCATTTTAATTACTGCTCCAATTTCTCTCAAATGGGCGGGGTTTATCTAGTAAGTGATCGTTGAAATTTTCGTATTTACCCGCTTGGTTGAATGAACGTTTCGCGCTGTCTATGCCCATGTGGTTACCAGATGTCGGCCTTCTCCTGCTCTCTCCATTGTCCGCGCTCGGTGAAAGTTGTAGAAAAAGCATGTACGGGTGTTCCTTTGTTGTCCTCTGGTCTACCGGCAACGTCTTTTCTCACATCAGCTTTGAAACATGAATAAAATCTTGTTGAAATAAATATGTAGAATTTATGCAATCACAGATGCATAAAGGTTTCAGTGTGTGACGTCACCAGGAAAGTAGGCTATGGGTCAACATTTTGAGAATTTGAAAAGGGGATGTCAGCCGGAGTTCAACGACACCTCATTTGTCAAAATCCGATCATGCGTTCGGGAGATATCGGCTTTGCCCCTGAATGTATAGCGGGTCAGTATGTAACGTCACCAGGAATGTAGGCTATGCGTCAACATTTTGGGAATTTGGAAAGGAGATGTCAGCCCCAGTTTAACGACACCTCATTTGTCAAAATCCGATCATGTGTTTGGGAGATATCGGCTTTGCCCCTGAATGTATAGCGGGTTAGTATGTGACGTCACCAGGAAAGTAGGCTAAGCGTCAACATTTTAGGAATTTGGGAAGGAGATGTCAGCCCGAGTTCAACGACACCTCATTTGTCAAAATCCGAACATGCGTTCGGGAGATATCGGCTTTGCCCCTGAATGTATAGCGGGTTAGTATGTGACGTCACCAGGAAAGAAGGCTATGGGTCAACATTTTAGAATTTTTGATTACACCTCGTTTCGAAGTCACCAGGAAAGTAGGTTATGGATTAACATTTTGGAACTTTTCGATCACCCCTCGTTGTGACGTTACCAGGCAAGTAGGCTATGGATTAACTTTTTTGGAACTTTCCGAACACACCTCGTAGGTGAGGTTAGGCTAGGTTAGTTAAGCCATGGCCGCCATTTTTGTAAGCTGCCATTTTGGTTAGACGCCATTTTGGTTAGCCGCCATTTTGGTTAGTGGAAAGTAGGCTATGGGTCAACATTTTTAATCACCCCTCGTTGCGACGTCACCAGGAAAGTAGGCTATGGGTTAACGTTTTGATCACACCTCGTAGGTGACGTCACCAGGAAAGTAGGCTATGGGTTAACATTTTGGAACTTCTTGTTCGCACCTCGTAAGTGAGGTTAGGTTAGGCTAGGTTAGTTAAGCTATAGTCGTGACGTCATGGTCGCCATCTTGTGTGAGGTCATGGCGACGTCATTGCCGTGTGACGTCAAGACAACGTTATGACCGTGTGACGTCATGGTGACATCATGGTCACCATCTTGTGTGACGTCATGGTGACGTCATGGCCGCCATCTTGGATGACGTAACGGTGACGTCATGGCCGCCATCTTGGATGACGTCATGGCCGCCATCTTGGATGACGTCACCAGGAAAGTAGGCTATGGGTTAGAACCCGTACTGCCCCACTACTTATGTGCGCCCCGATAAACACGGCAAGCTAAGCCGGCTGTGACTGACGCAGATCGCGGGCGCGCGACCCAGTTCAGCCGGTTGTGACGCGCACTTGTACACTTTTACCAAACATGTTCAATAATGTGTACTTACAGTGCTCATAAGCGATGCTGAAAATGTCCTCCCTCTCTTGTAACACACACCTGACATCTTCTGATGAAAGAATGTCTGTCAACTCTTTTATTATTTACGGAGCATGTTTCCTTGAATCGTTTAGCGAGCCTCTTAATTGTACTGGCATTACGCACAGGTCTTCCTGGAAACATGATTCGAAATTTTCGTCTCGTTTCGGAACAAGATTTTCTGCTTGTCATATACGAATTATGGATATAAACACGTTCGCGCAAAGTGAATTGGTGTCTAGGCATGACCAACAATCACAGTAATCACAATACTCACTAAACGTGCAACACTAACGTCTTAGCTTTGCAGATACACGTCAATATGAATGACAAAACACGTGTGAACTAACGATATGAGTCAGCGGAGCGCGCCAACCACCGGCTGAACCACGTACGCGCACCCGCGATCTGCGCCTGTGAAAGCCGGCTTAGCTTGCCGTGTTTATCGGGGCTCACATAGACAATGACCCTGTAGATTACAGTACTTCTGAAATCAATACAATTTACACAAAGAACCAACGCGACCGGCCACGGTGGCCGAGAACGCTAACGCGCAAGCTCGTGCCTCACTGGCAATGGGAGAGCGTAGGTGCGAATCCCACCTCGGCCACTCTGAAAAAGGTTGTCGTGGTTTCCCATTTTCACCACCAGGCTAATACCGGGACTGTTCCTTTCAACAGGTCCACGGCCGACTTCCATCCAAAAATCCCTTCCCTAACCCTCCCTTATTTAGACCCAAGTTAGCGGTCGCCTGGGCGATCGGCCTGTCGCCATCCCCAGTTGTATCTGCTGACAAAGTGAGTTCAGCTCACAAATCATGAGGAATGATTCCTCGCAGATTCCGTGGGTGAAACCGTGCTGGGAGGATAAGCGATTTAAAGAAAAAACGTCCTCCTGATCCCAAGATTAAGGGTTCGATTCCATGGCTTGGACGTTGGATTTTTGAAGGGTGATGAAATTCATGGCATTGTGAATCTTATGATGACGGCTCGTATCTTATTTAGTTTTTTTTTTTTTTATCGCTTATCCTTCCAGCTCGGCTTCACCCAAGGACTCTGCGAGTTCTCTACCGTCGCAATGATGGTGTCTGGGAGCTGAGCACACTTTTTCAGCAGATACAACTGGGGGTGGAGGGTGGGAGGCGTGGTGGTGCAGTGGTAAAGCTGTTTGCCTCTCACCAAGGCGGACTAGGTTAGAATCCCGGTGAATGCATGTGAGATTTTCGAAATGAAATGCCATGTCCTGTGGTTCGGATTCACTTAAAAGGAGGTCCCGTGGCTCATGACCGCGAGATAAACGGTCACGTTAAACTACAAGCTTCCTTTTTTTCTTTTCAACTAGGGATGGAGACAAGCCGATCGCCCAGGCGACCGCTAACTTGGGTCTAATTGGTTAGTTGGTTGGTTGGTTGCTTAGCTTAAGGGCTGCGACAACGCGGTCATGCAGCCCCGTGTACTTTGGGTGTGTGTAGAATCTGTCTGATAACCGGTGTTAATTGTGATGGCTGTATTAGTGTGTGTTATATGTTATAATTCAAGTAAGGACTGCAGACAATAATTTCAAGTAGTTCCTACTTTTGCTACCAAATGCTACCATCCACGACACCAGGCTTGAGGACTTGGCTACTAGATGGCATCGCAGTCAGCACCTGGCGGCGAGCGTTGGAAATAATAGAGCGTTATCAATTTCTAACCTAAAAATTTTGGCTTCACATAAGTGTGGTTAGTGGAAGGTTCTTTTTCATGCCATAAATCTATGACATGGGACCACCGGCTTCACTTCCCTCCGAAGGAAGGCATATTTTATGGGATTTTTATAACGCTCTTAAAAATCAGACGACTTCGGCTGGGTTTGAACCCGCGACCTAGGGCATAAAAGCTCAGCATGCTACCAACTAAGCCACCGAAGCCGCCTTGGGTATATTTAAGAAAGAGATTTTGTAAGGTTGTCGGCCGTGGACCTGTTTAAAGGAACCGTTCCGTCATGTGCCTGGTAGTGAAAAGGTGAAACCACCAATACCATTTTCAGGACGATCGAGGTGGGATTCGAACCCACGCTCTCCCGATGCCAGCGAGGCACGAGGTAGCGGGAGTGGGTGATACAAGACAAAATAATTAAAATCTCAGTCTCCAGTCACTCAGTAGAGTTCTGATTTTCACTACCAGATGGCAGTGCTAACAGAATGTTGATCGCCACAGTGATTCAATCTCAAAACATCTCCCCCCAGGGGCTCACAAATTGTAGGACGTGGGTTGGCGACCGCGGGGCCCCATCTGAGTCCGGCATTGCTTCTACTTGTGCCGGGCTCCTCTCCGTCTTCTTTCCTCTCGACCTCCCTTGGTCAACTCTAGTTCTTTTCCGACCCCGACGGTATTAGGGTATCCGAGGACTAGGGAGTCTTTCACTTTCCACCTTAATTGGCCTTTTCTCATCTTTCCTGATACGCTCATTCTTCCAGGGGTCAGCCTTCTTTCTTTTCTTTTTTTCTTCATGATATATCCTGCCTTCTGCTCAAGGCCCTCAAGGAGGTAGGGAGTGTGTAACCCCACCACTTCTGGTGCACCCGGGATATTGCTACACCCTCAAAGGCTCACGGCTGGTGAGTTCGGGAGTTGGCGACCCTGAAGAATTCTTGAGCTTGATCAAGTATTCCCCCTTTTCCATTGCCATTGGGGCGGACCCTCTCCTTTTCCCTTTCCCCGCTGCCTTTCTTGGTTCTCCTGCCTTCCAAGTCCCTCAATTCTCATTCTTCGAGGGTTGAGGGCATTTCCTTTCCTCCTGTCTTTTATTTACATTCTTGTCCTTTCTGTTTCCCATTTCCTCTTCTAGTTTGTAAGTGAGTAGTTTGTTTTAGTTGTTATTTCATTTGATCATCTTTCATATTCACTATCACTCAACCCATTACGGGCTGATAACCTAGATGTCAAGAAGATCGACGTAGTCTTGAATCAATCCATGCGTATCATTAGCGGCACCGTTAAATCTACTCCACTGTATGGGTTACCTGTGTTGAGTCATATTGAGCCTCCAGATATAAGACACCTCAACAACCTGGTAAGAGAGTACAGAAAAATAACATCAAACACAGCCCTTCCTATCCACCAGGACATAGCTGTAGGATTCAGGCGCTTAAAATCGAAATCACCACCAGTTCAGACGGCACAGTTGCTCATCAGCAGAAGCTATAATGGAAAAGCAGAATGGCAATCTGTTTGGAACGGCACAGCTCCGAAGGAGTGGCAGCCATTATTTAATATCAAGCAACCTCCGGCTGGTTTTGATCTCCCACGAAGAACTTGGGCTGCCCTCAACAGAATCCGAACCAAGCACGGGCGATGTGGCACACTCCTTCATAAGTGGAGCATGCGAACTTCCCCCAGCTGTGACTGTGGTGCAGTGAATGAAACCATCCACCATATCGTAGCAGAATGTCCGAGGAGGGCGTACTCTGGATCAATGGATGACTTCCTGGTGACATCTACTCAGGCCATACAGTGGCTAGACGAACTAGACATACAGCTGTGAAATCTGTAGGGCTAAGTTGATTGTTGTAAAGGTTTGCTTCCTTTTTTTTTTGTATATATATGTATATATGTAAATAGTATATCGTTTTTGTGTACAATGCCATAAGCATAAATAAATAACCGAGATGTTAGGCCCCTTAAAACAACTAGCATCATCATCATCATCATCATCATCAAAAGATCTACACCACGGTAGCTAAGGCCATTGCATTTGAAACAAATTTCTAGTGTAGGCCTACTGAATGTAGGTCTACTTGACTCGATACATTTTGGCGAACGAGGAGAGAAACTTGGCCAAAGTCTTCCTAACGTTCCGCTGTTATTGCTGTTTATTTATTTAGGAGCTTTTCAACATCATGCTAATGTAGCCCCGTGTACTTGGGTGTGTGTGTGGTATTTGTCTGATAACACTGATATACAACCATTTTGCTACAGAGAAACTGTTTATATTTTTACCCTATGGGTAGTTACAACGCCCATTAGTAGTTTCGTTCCATCACGTCCAATTTAAAAACAAATCACTGGTTTTGAAATTCATGAAAATGTCTTCTTCTTCTTCTTCCTCTTCTTCTTCATCTTCTACCTTATCCGATTCTGACGTTGGCTACCACCATGGCTAACACCTTCTTATCCTGTGCAATCCTGAAGAGTTCCGTGGAAGACAGCCCAAACCACGTTCTTAAATTATCCATCCAAGTTATTCGTCTCCTTCCCGGTCCACGCTGACCTTCAATTTTACCCTGAAGTATAACTTGGAGCAGACGGTATTTTGGATTCCTCATCATGTGTCCCAAGTATTCCAATTTCCTGTTCTTAATTGTGTTTAACAGCTCAGGTTGGCTGCTCACAAGCTGAAGAACCTCGGCATTACTCACATGTTCTGTCCACGAGATTTTAAGAATCCGCCGGTATATCCACATTTCAAAAGCTCGAATCTTCTATTCTGTAGCTACGGACAAGGTTCAAGCTTCAACACCATAAAGAAGGGTGGAGACAACATAACACTTCACAATTCTTTTCTTAAGCGTCATACTGAGATCTCGACAGCATAGTCGTTGTTTCATTGTCATAAAGATGGATCTAGCCTTCTCTATACGGCATCTTATTTCAACCGAAGGATCCCAATTCTCATTAATATTCTGTCCTAAATAAACCAAACTCTTGACACGCTCAATATGATGTCCATCGACTAAAAGGACTTGTGACAATGCAGGTTTTCGCGATATTATCATATATTTTGTTTTCTTAATGTTGGGGTCAAGGCCATATTGTTTACTCTTTTGATATACCATAGTAACAATCTCTTTAAGTCCTTCGAAACTATTTGCAATCAATACAGTATCATCTGCGTACCGTATATTATTAATATAATTACCATTGACTTTCATACCTTGTTGAATGCCATCAAGTGCCTCAGAGAAAATCTGTTCTGCATAGATATTATAAAGAAGCGGTGAAAGAATGCATCCTTGTCTCACACCACGCATTATTTCCACTGATCTCGATATATGTCCATCAATTCTGATACTAGCCTTTTGGCCCCAGTGTAAATTAATGATGATCCGAATGCCTTTCTCATCTATTCCTGAGTTCTTGAGTGCATTATACAACTTATCATGCTGACAACGGTCAAAGGCTTTTGCATAGTCCAGAAAACATGCATATACATCCTGATTTACCTCACGGCATCTCTGGAAAAGAACTTGAAGCGCAAATAATGCCTCACGAGTTCTTAGACCGTTGCGGAACCCAAACTGCGTGTCACTGATATTCATCTCGCATTTCCTGTATATGCGATTATGGATAACTCTGAGAAATATCTGGAGCACATGACTCATAAGACTGATTGTCCTCAAGTCACTACATGACTTAGCCATCGGTTTCTTCGGAAGAGCAATAAATGTAGACAAGAGCCAGTCTTCTGGTAATATGCCCGTGTTGTATATCTTGTTATATAAATTAGTGAGCGTCACAATGCTATCACCATCCAAGATCTTCAATAATTCCACTGGTATGTCATCTTGACCAGGAGCCTTACCATTTTTCGCTATCCTATTCGCACATTTCACTTCATCCATGGTGATCATGGGTCCAACAACTGAAGGAATTTCGGGTCGGGAAGGACGATGATCATCATTAAAAAGCTCTTGTATATAGTTCTCCCAAACCTGTAATTTTTCTTCAACTTCAAATACCGTGTTACCTTGACTATCAACTAAGTTGACTGTGTTTCTTTTCCTGTGTCTACCTGAAACTTCTTTGATTTTCTTATGGACCTGGAATGTATCATATTTACTATTAAGTTCTTCAATTTCTTTGCACCTATCTGACATCCAAGCTTCCTTGGCTTGTCTGATCTTATTCTTTATCAATCTATGAATCAACCAATATTCTTCATTATCTCCTCCTTTGACTTCTCTTCGTTTATTCATTAGATTCAATATTTCATCCGTCATCCATGCCTTCCTTTTTTATGTTGTCTCTTGTTCTTAAGAAAATGATCTCCAACCCTCATCAATGAGGTGTCCCAAAGTTCCAAGGGCTGCATGTCATTTGAATTCAACGTCTTAAGATCAGTGGCAAGAGCAGCAGCCACCTGTGACCTTGTATTTATTTCCCGAAGGGCATCAGTATCATATTTCTTTTGTGTTGTTTTTATCGGAATCTATTAAGCCGGACACAAATTTTGCTAATGAGAGGATTGTGGTCAGAAGGAACATCCGCTCCTGGATAGGTTTTTGCAAAAATCACGCTGTTTCCAAATCTGTTTTAATTAGAATGAAATCAATTTGATTTCTTATTATGTTGTCTGGTCTATCAGCAGGTGCTTTCCATGTATAAAGTCTCCTGGCAGGAAGCTTAAACCAAGTATTAGCAATGACAAAATTCCCCTCTCTACAAAACTGCACTAAACGATCCTCTATGTTGTCTAAATACTTAAATTACTTTACATGAACTATACGGTACTATATTTATTGCGTTAACGCTGATAATTTACATATAATGGAATCACTAAATCTTAAACAACTGAAATTAAATACAGTACAAGCCCTGTAATTCATCACCTTTGGGAATGAGGGTGTGGTTGGAACGCAACAACGGTTGGATTAACAGAAAGTACAGAAAAGTACAGAAAGTACTATTAAATAAACAATCTCTAAACTCGCGTTGTCGCAGCCCCTAAACTTAAGAACCAACCAACCAATCTCTAAACTCATGATATCTTGGTAGAACCACATCCACAATGAGTTGCCAAGCAGTTCAAGTTTAGGCTTTTTCAATGTTGGCGATTCTTAAGAGCGTTTCCACCATCTATCGTCACTGTACATGATTCAATGTCTTTCCGATTATTACTCCAATCTTTTATTGGTGTAACGCCTACATTGAGTTCCTTGGCTATTTTGTGAGTGATACTTCTTTGTCCAGTCTTCGTAGCACTGCTAATTTTTCATTTATTGAAAGATTAACGTGTTTACGTTTCACTCCCGACATGTTAAAAACACACACACACTGTATAGTACACACAATATGCAGTAAACAAATTACTGTAGAGTACTGTCAAGTACACAGAAGAACAATGCCGCAAAACCAACGAACAGTAAGCACCCGATGAGAGCTACGCCCGTCTATAGACGGAGCACGAGAACGTTCAGTTGTTTTGTTTTTTCTTTTCATATTTCCCATTTGCTATTGATTGGCGAGTCGATCTTTAGAATGTTCTGCCATCTGTTGGACATCATATAGTACTACTTGAGTTTTTTACTTTTGCTTCCCGAAGTAACTAATAGAACATTTTGTAGACGTCTGTCCTCAACGCCTGGAGTTCATCTGTGATGTAAATAAGCATGGCGGAACAACAAGCACGTTCTTCTCGCTACATTTTGATTTAAGATCAAAGAATTCTTCATTTATTAACACCAGTAAGGATCAATATGTACCTTGGTATTAGTCACCTCCTGATTTTAGGAAAGAGTTTTATTTTGGGTCCTTTACTCGGTATGGAGATAATGGGAGCGTAGGCACTAAATTTTAATTATGATTTGTTACAAAATGAAAATTAATATAAACTTAGGATTTTAAATTTGCATTTAGATTAATACAGGCCTAAAACATAAAGTAGTTTTCAGAATATTACCCCCTAATAAGTTATAAGTTACGGCTTCTACAAGTTTTTACATGCGAATGATAGAACTCAGCACTTAAAAGGTTAAACCAGTACCTGTAAACAACGGGTAGTGAGTCACCGCTACGAGTCGGGGCAAGTTCGGCTCGAGCACGGTCGGATTAACCGGAGCTGCGGACCAGCCGAGGGCGGACAAGAGGGTTTCTACTGTAATTATTTTCTTCTTGCTTAATATTGCAAGGAAACTTGATAAAGTAGCTCAATGTATTTCTACATTTGTATGAATCCCATTCCTTGAAACTGTTAGGTGTGTAAGTGTGTGTTCATTTTGTGTAAACAGATAGTGTCCAGAAAATATGTTGTTCTTTTGTAGTGGATCTGAGGAGGTTAACCCTAGAATGGTAGCGCTTATTGCAGCGTTGTTATCGGTAGCGCTTCGCATCGGTGACGACTACGATTCTACAAACTGATAATAAATACCACTTACGTCAACTATTATTTCACTCTCTAGGCTAGCAGAATGGAGACTGTTTTTGAATCATTGTGTTTGATTTATGTTATTTTCTTTTAGTAATCTATATATCTATCTATATATTTAAAACACTAAGGTGATTTTTGTTAACACGAGATTGAGAGAACGACAGAACCGATTTACTTCGTAGAGCACTCTAACAAATATGTTACAGTATATTTTCAAATTATTATTAATTTTTTTTTAGTCGGTTACCCTCCAGGTTGGTGGAACCCACGGACGCAGCGAGGGAACTCAACACTACCGCCTCTACGGGCAGTGTCCTAGAGCTGGGAACATCGAATCGGAAGGGATACAACTGGTGAGGTGGGATTGGCACCTCGCCCAGGCGGCCTCACCTGCAAAGCGAACAGGGGCCTCATGAGGGAAGGGAAGGGATGGTTAGGATGGATAGGCAAGGAAGAGGGAAGGAGGTGGCCGTGGTCTTGAAGAAGGTACTGAGACCGTATTTTGTATTGAGTTGGATCTATGTTGGACAGGTGTGTACTTAGGTGCATTCCTGAGGCGCTACTTACACGGCACACAGCGCAGGGATACTCCGTGGCGAGGTTAGGAGCAGATAGGCAGCACGCCATACAGCCTGGAGCACGTGCTTTATTTTAGTACAAGGGAGCCCTACAAAATGGAGACAGCAGTAACGTCAATCTGATGCAACATGATATACTTTGATATAGTAGCCATGAAACAGAATAGTAATGGACAAATGCATTATGTTTAAAGAAGAGGAAACTTGAGTGTATTTCACACATATATAAATGCAGATAACAAAATATCAGAATATTATCGAACATGACCTAGTGTCGATATCGATAGTCAATATCGTTCCTGAACGAACAGCACTATGGGTTTCGCAGAGCAGTAAGCAAAGAGCTGTCCAGGCAGAGACATGAGTTTGCAATATACTTCGCTGGGAGTACGACACTCATATCGTGAGCGAGCAACGCGGACGTGTATCTACTTAAAGTTAGACAGTTCGTACCGCAAATTTTTATGTCTTAGCTTATTATAGCTGAAGACTGTGTTAAACTTCATCATCAGGAGCAGTGAACTTTGTATTCACCAGGACTTGTGTGATATTTTACATGCCAGTACAAGACTTGATTCTACAACGGTACAGTTTAGAGTATACAAGCATATCATCATTATGACTTCAGAACAGAAGTTGATTGAACGGAGACTTCACCAAGACATGGCTATGTCACGTATGGGCTAAAATGGAAAGCAGGAATGCGATGCAATAGTGGAATTGACTACTTAGGATGATCACCAAAACCAAACATGGATTATTATAACAGCAGAAAACTCTTTAAGAAGAGGTGGAAGACGTCTTGGAGATGTTTATTGTACATTCATACTGTAACTGCATGAAATACAATGGCATACTACGAATAAGCTCCAGCTATATCTTGGGAACGTGTGAGAGCGATGAACTTGTTTCGCGAACAGCTGTTTTTCCTTTTCAAACGTTCGGACTCGGGTTCGGTTCTTTACAAGATCCAGTCGTATCGAGGACTACGCGACCTGATGAACGAGGGTTCAGTTCCAGAACGAGGACAGTGTGTTTCTCGCATACTCATATTTCAACCAGATGGCAACGTACAAGGTAGCTGACCACCCATTTTCATAGTAGACAGTATGAATTAGACATACGCTAGAGTGTTCCTTTTCACCAATTTTTCTTAGTAGTTAGAAAATACACTCCAGGGCTAGACCCAATTCTCTATCGCTTCTGTTTTGTAGTGTATTTTATTTTTGTAGTTAACATTAATATTTTTAATGCTATTTTTTACGCATTAATTCACTTCTTTTTCTTTCTATATCTGAGCATTTAATAGAATTATATAACTTGTTGAGAAGATTAATATGAAGAGTAGAGAGAAGACTACGATAACTGTATATAAGAATAGTAGTTAGCAAGCAGATGACCAATACGCTACGTATACTTGAAGATTATTTGAATAGAAATTTCCACGAATTTCGAATTTGAATTTGAACACTTATGCATTTCATGCGAGTTTTTCTAATAGACGTGCGGTCTATTTTTCATCAAGTGCAGTATAAATATGGAAACATAATGATTTATAGAGCAGATATTTGCGATTTTTGGATTGATTTTGGTAATCTACAGCTCTTGTGAGTTTTCTTTTTGGAGTGGTCTTAGACACTCTTAGATCGTTCAGTTTCTTTTTGTTCATGATTCGTTTGTTGAACTCCATCCTGGTTAAGCGTTGGATTCTAATAGTTTTCGTGTGCCTTCTTAAGACAGGCTCATTTCTATGGTGTAGAATCTTTCGTGTTTCTTTGGGTGAGGATCTCCAGTCGAGTTTTTGTCTAGTGGAGCTGAATCGTTCGTTTTACAGTGATCTATCCACAATTTCTTGAAAGATATAGTTATGAACATGAGATTATAATGAGAAATAAATTACTATTGTAAAATGATTGTATAAAATATTTTCATTACAAAGCGAAATGATAATGTCAAAAATTCTCAAGCACTGTTATTTAAACAGCTGATTATTTTATATTTGCCTTAGTTCTGATAAAAAATTGTCCATGATACTTTAACTTATGTTAATTTGATGCACGATATCTCATGACTTTTATGTTAAAGCTTAATTGAACTTAATGATGTTTGGAAAAATGTTTACAAGCTATGGAGAGCTTATCTACGAATGAAGCAACGTGTATTTGCGAATTTGATTGTTATAATGAGATATTAGACATCAATTGATGATCTATGTCATTTTTCTGTCCAGTATAAATTAGCTATTGAGCTATGTCTGAATACAATTATGTGTATATTTTGAACGTGCAGTATAGTCACGAATATTAATACTAGAAGGCTAGTATGAGGTTAATACATCCAACATTTAAGTGAAACAGCATTGTGATAATTGTTCTAGAATGGATTGTTCAAATTAATAACATTTGTTTTTGGAGAAAGGTTAATTGGAAAGACGAGTAATAATATTCATATAATCCTGTAATAATAACCACTAAAAGCTTTAGAGATAATAATAATACCATGAATAACTATGTGATTTAAAATGTTGTTAACATTTTTTTAGTTATGATAATGCGTTCGATAAACTTAACCATTCGTCGAACATGCCCTAATTTGACTTTAACTAATACTATAGAATGCTAATTGATGGAATCGAATTTATTACTGATGAAGAATTTGAACGTGTACAATAATGTATAAATGTAAATAATATCATAAACTTTAAGGATCATTTAAATATGTAACGAGTGTATATAATATTGTGTAAATATTTTTGAAACTGTTTCTTTACATGCGATTAGGATACTGTATTTTGAGAGCATTTTTGAATATATTTCGATGCTAATGTTATTATGAGATTTCTACGCTTCAGTAGAGGTGAATTATTTTGTTTAGAGGAGAGATAGTCCACCATGCAACAGTCTTTAGATTAATAAACTGTTGGTCAATTTTAAATACTTCGGGTGTCTTGGTCATTTATACTAGAAGTAGGATGCGCTACGAGGACCAGTGGGTCAGTTTTTAGAATGCCTAGCGCCACGCTCGAGATTAATTTAGTCATTTTTAGAGTCTCGTTAGCTCACTTTGAGTTATTTTTCGTTTTCATTTTATCGACCACTGGCATCTTCTTATCGCAATCTTTGTAAGAGAGGTATCCTTATCCCTGGTTGGTCCTAGTTGGTAGAATTTTAGGGGCATTTCAGCCGGGCGCTTCCAGATTCTACGATCCAGCTGTTCCATCGGATTTCAGCAGGTAAGACCACGTGGATACGGGTGCAGTACCATCCCGGCATTTGCCCGAAGACGAAGTGGGAAACCACGGAAAAACACTTCGAGGATGGCTGAGGGGGAATCGAACCCCCTCTACTCATTTGGACCACCCGAGGCTGAGTAGACCCCGTTCCAATCCTCGTACTGCACCATTATTCATAAAGGTCCTAAGTACAGACATGGTTACAGTATTTTGGGAACACCCTGTAACTTCCTAACTTGCCTCTGAAGTCTATAATTACAGCTGGTCTACAGCGAGCAAAAGCCATGCTATCAAGAAAGAGATCGGCAGAGCTCGTGTTTCCGACGAGAAATCCGAAGGTCATCGATAATAACCATGTTGACTGTGTCTAACACCATATCGATCGATTCACCTGAGAGTGATTAATACAAATTAATGCATATTTAGCGCTATATGTAAGCAGCTACATACGTCTGTGTGTATATTTCCATGGCAGAAAGCTATTATTAAGAAAGTATGAAGAACAGAAGATGATCTGTTAACTCACTGATAATTACGTTTCGACTGCGATATATTACGAATCGAGTCGTGACGTGTGTGGGAGTGGGGGAAGCAGATGTGAGACTCAGACGACCTCGTGGAAAGAGCAATGAATATAGAACTTGACAGCGTAGAGGTTTGAGCTGGAAATCAGTGAAAGTAAAATCGCCAGCTAACGGGAGTTTTAAAAACGTGTGACCGTGCTGAAGTGTACGCTAGTTCGTTTAGCATTCTACGTGAAGTAGAAACGTGTTTAATAGGGCTCAGACATGGTCTTAAACATGTAATAGTTTATCTCTGCGACCGTGTTTCTACAGCAACTAACGGGCCATGCGGATGGATACTTTTATAATCACGACCGCGAGCTCAGCCGTGATGTGTCACGAAACTCTGCATATAATCCGTCGTGGAAATGCAGCCTAGAATTGATTCACTCTTCACAGTGATTATACTTTTTGAAAAGAGCACATTCTCAAGCAAGGTGTCAGAGGGAAGGAACAATATGAAGCTTATATCCACTACGATGGTAGGCTAAATTGATTTAAGAATACTGCATTAGCAGGGTGCAGCGGGGACATGTTGACGGAAACTTTCATTTAGCATGAAGTGTGCTAGCGACTCTCGTGTTGCAAGGGGCCGCGTCGACCCTCGTGAACTTGTTCACACTCGCGTTCTCATATTGGAACTTGTTAGTGACTGTTCGAGTTCACCTTCGCTTCGTGACGAGCTGATAAACTGTGTGCGGTCTGTCCGTTGGTATTCGAATATGTATGGGAAGATATCGCCAGGATATGTTGGAACTATTTCGACCGACCGGGTATGGTTCGAGCCTGGGAGGACTTTGGTTCGTTCTATGGAAACCCAGTTGAAGTCCAGCATATTTTCTGTTGGTCTGGAGCTGTTTATGGCCAACGATATCCTTTTTTCCTCATCTAGATTCGCCAAAGGTACTGATCACTTCAACTTGTTACAGTAGTGTAGCGTGGACATTTAGAAATACCACTTTGCCATATTTGATTTTGTAGTTTAAATGGTTGAGTAGAAAGTGCAGGTTCGATGTTCATTTCGAAACTGACCTTCTATGATGCCAGGATTTTGACTCATAAAAATGAGTGCATCCATTGTGTAATTTTGATGAATAAATTAATAATTTCAGTAGTATTTTACAGTATTTAAACTAATATGCTCATTCTTATTTGTCGAGAAGCAAATGTAGGAAGAAGATCTACAGTTTTTCTTGTGTAAGAACATTTTAGTAACACAATTTTCTTTTGAGAACTTTGGTTGAGTTTTCATATTCTAGGGCATTGTTCTTTAAGCACTTTCGCTTGGATTATCGTATTCTTTGAGGGGAATTTTCCTTTTCGTATTCTGATTACGATATTAGGAAGTTTTCGGACCCAGTTATTCTAAATGTTACTTCGAGTCCTTGGACTATATTTTCTTCAGTTTTTTAATAACAGATTTAACATGTGTTTTCTGAGCGTGATTTTCGAAATGGATTGCCTAATGGGTCATTAGTCGCTTAGCCTTTGTTGCTAACCTAGATCCATGCTGTAGGTCTAATCCATCGACATTTTCGCGTTCGGGAAATTCAGGGAGGATCTTATTTGAGATTGAATTTATCTTTATAGATCACTTTACAACCTCAGTTTGTGTGGTTGGTGAGTGTTATATTTTTTCTTATGAAGTTAACACTGGATTAAATTGATATCATTGCCTTTAGTGCAATAGTTTTTATCTATTAAGAGGGTATTTGAACGACATCCAAATTTGCGAGGATAATCCCAGGGACGACTTACTATAAGTCATACGTTTAAGAATTATGGATCATGTAATAAATCAATGTAAGGCAAGTTTTTAAAGATAGGTGGAATATTTCTGAAATCCACTGGGCTTTGTTGGTAATCTGTTACGGGATCATATTTTTCGAGTTCAGGATTTTTACCATAAACAGCTGATTTGCATAAAGAACATATAATGTTACTGAAGATGTCGCGTAGGATTATTAATTATAATCAGGATATGTTTGTATAAGATGTTATTTCCGTTAAGGAACCGAAATGAATTTAATGTATTTGAGACTTATAATATTTTTCTTTTTGTAAATGCTTACCCTATGGGATTGATCATTATTATTATTAATATACCTTATATTTTAATCAGCTAAAAGTTAGTCGTGATAATGGTTAATATATATTTTTTTTGAAAGATAATCCAGTATAATCAATGAGATTTTTTTTGATTGATCGTGGTATCGACGAAATTGATATTCTTCTGTCTTGTTTATTCTTACAATAAACTACTTTATTACTTGGTTTTAATTATTGCGTGATGCTTTATAGAGGTGATGGAAGGGTGTATTAAGGGGGCCATCGCTAGGTATTTTAGTGTTTACCACACCTTTGAGATTCTTTCTTCCTCTTGAAGAATTCTTGTGTTATGAGCTAGTCTTTTTTTTTTTTTTTTTTTTTTTGAGCCTTGGTCAGTCTTAATACATCCTGTTAGGTATTCGAGTGGCCCTATTATCCCTATGTCTGTTGGTAGAACTTGGGGGTCTTTAGAGCCGGGGCATTTTCAGGTTCTACGATCCAGCTGCTATCCAGGGATTCAACAGGTATTGGTAGGTAAAAGGGTACATTAGGTGGCGCCCAGCTCAGGGGCTTCGAAAAACTGGAATACCAGAGCGAATACCAGGGAGTTGAATGCCATAATTCTGCCAAAATTGAAACTGAAAGTACATAGTGGAAATTAGTTTTATGATCATGTAACACAGATCGCGAATTGGAACACCGTGTTTCTTGTGTGACTATGAATCAAGGCGATAAAATAATGGTGAACCAATATTTTGGCACGAACTATTGGAATTCCTATGGAACAAAGCAATTACGAGGATACTCGAGCTACTTGACTTACAAGTGGTATTGCAACCATTATTAATTTTTATTTTATTTTATGTATTGGAGTGGTGCCACACGCTTTGTTAATAATTTGTTCTACTTGTTTCCGGCTGATGATCATTGCTGACATCATTAAAAATAGAAGTATTTGTAGTAAATTTAAAATTTAAGTAATGGTAGAATCATAGACCTTCACCGATATAAACCAACACGCACTTGTATTTGGTCGATCCCAAATGAAATGGGGCACTTTGTGTTTAGACATAAGCTTATTTTAAGGTAACGCCAGACAATAAGAATGAGCATGTATGGTAAATGGTGGTTGTTTGTGGATGTTCTCGCTGTGCTTTGTTGGTGTGGTATTCTTATTTCTTGTGAAGTGTAGTGAAGCATGTCTGAAGGTAATATGGTGACTGTTGGTGACGTTAAGAAGATGTTTGAAATTCTTCAACATAAAATGGACAATTTGAATCAAGACATAGAAAATATTAAGGTCCAAACTAAATCTGCATTAGACCATATGTCCGAAACTGTGCAGGGTGCAGTTGCTGAAGGTATCAGGGGGGAAATTGATACTATGCAATCCTCCTTGAAGGCTATCAATGACAGTTCTAAAAGGGTAGAAAAGAAGGTTACCAGTGTAGAATCTAATATCGAAGATATCCAGGATGATAATAGAAAAACACAACTAGATATCAGTACACTACGGGCTAATGTTGGATTGGTACAGGTTGCCCAAGAAAGAATCCAAACTAGTCAAACATCAATCCAAACAGACCTTAACAATATCCAAACAAGTCAAACTTCAATGCAAAATAGTCAAACTTCAATGCAAAATAGTCAAACTTCAATGCAAAATAGTCAAACTTCAATGCAAACAGATCTTAACAATGTTCAGACTAGTCAACGGGGAATTGAGGAAACAGTAAAGGATGTAAACTCTAATGTAAGGATTATGCAATCCCAAATCAATGATTTAAGAACAGATGTGGGATTAATAGAATCCAGTCAAAATAAAATGGAGCTAGAGGTCCGAAAAATCGAATCTAGTCAAAATCAGACGGAGGTTAAGTTAATGGAGCTAGAAAAATCTAATAAAGAGTTTCAAGTTGAGATTAGACTAGACTTTGAAAAGAGTGTGAAGCTCAGTAAAAAAAATTTAGAAGCACTTCAGCTGCAGTTTTCCCATGACACTAATCAGACCCAGAATAGCCTGGAGCAGTTGAAATGTGAAATGGGGACACTCCGAGCTCAAGTCACTGATCATACGAAACTTCTCAGGGATGATTTTGACATCGATTTGAAAGGGATCATAAGTGATAATATTGTAACATTTCGTCAAGATATTATGAAAATTAATGAGGAATGTTTTAAAGTTGAGAAATCTAAGTTAGAATATAAACTTGCCACTGGTCTTGCAACTAATAGCAAAGACATAATAAATGTTAGGGAAGATCTAAGCAAAAGAATGGATGGAATTCAAAATACTCAGGTTAATAACATATCCGATTTAGAGAAACGTATTAACAGTGTTGAAACTAAAGTCGACCAAAGTAAGATAGAGTTAAATGAGGTCAGGGAGAAGAAAACTTCCGAGATTAATGAAATTAGAAAGGGTCTTGAGCAAATTAATCTAGAGGGGCATATCAATTTAGATACTCTAAAAGATCAATTGCGATCACTTTTACAGTCCGGTTTTCGAGTTGTAGTTGAACAACCTGAAGTGATAGTACCTGATGGTAGGGAAAGGATGATGCAGGAATCTTCCAACAACGAACCCAACGTTCGGCTCAGTCAAATGGAACATTCGAGTCCCATTCGAACAAGCAGGGAAACTTTTAGTTCTCCGAACCCCAACGTAGGCGTGGATGATTATACTTCGAAATCATTGGAAAGGACACCGAATGTAACCATAATAAGAAACTTCGATGACAAACCTAGGAAGTTTAGCAATTTGGATGGAATGACACCAATCGAATTTGTCAGGACATTAAGAGATTACTTTTTGGAGTCACATGTGCCACGTGAGCGTGAGCTACGTATGGTGGAAAGGTTTCTTACCGATGCTCCGTTACAATGGTTCAGGGCTTTTCGTTACACATTTGACAACTTTGAGCAGTTTTCGGAAGCCTTCATACAAAGATTTTGGTCGATCGAGGTCCAACAAAATGTGAGATCAGAAGTCTATTCACGCAAGTACTCCAGTACAGGACCAACCAGCTATGCTGAATACTTTGCGTGTCAGTTAGCAAAACTCCGTTTTCTTCAGCCGCCGTTAACCCAGGAAGAACTCCTTGAAGCTATCTCACGTCAATTGCCTGCGGAAGTAAGGAGATCAATTATTTCTTCCGGAGTATCGTCTTTAACGTCGTTAGATGACCTGTTACGTCGATTAGATCATATGAGTATGATGACGCAACCTACTATAGTCAAAAATGCCAGGCAGGAATCGAAAGTTGTAAATGCGGTAATGATGAACCGTACACAGCAGACGGATCGTTTTAGGCAAAGAAGAGATGATAGAATGGGTCCTATTAGAAATACCCATCAGCAAGAGAGGAGATGGGAAAACCAACGTAGGGACGTCCAGGAGAGACCATGGCAACGTCGCTACGAGGAGAGAAATTTCTATCGAAGAAATAATGATCGAAACCGGAATGATTATCGAGAAACGCCTTACAACAGGAACTACAGATATGATCAAAATAATCGAGATAATAGATATATTAGGAATGATAGGGATACCCGTGACAACAGAGATAACAGACAAAATCAAGGGTACTCAAGATATAACAATTATCGGACGGAGGCATCCGATAAGAAAGTGCAACAGGAGAGGCTTAAGAGAGGGCGAGATAAGTCCACGGAGGTTGGACGAAGAAAATCGAAGGAAAGAAAGGATGAAAATCCGGATAAGTCACGACCCAGTACTAGCAGAGAAGGTCGGAGTTCAGAAAGAGCTCCGGATCTAGAAAAAAAACGCCAATTTCCGGGCGAAATTAATGACTGACGTTGCCACGCATTCCTCTGATATCACGATTTTTGAAATATTTGAAGCTACTGACGAAGACCTTCTATTTGAACCAGAAACGAAACCGAGAGGAAGGGTAGTTGAACTTCCCGTTATTGATATACTAATTGGTCTACAACATTGTAAAGCCTTGATGGACACAGGTGCTATGATCTCAATAGTTGACGAGGACTGTTTTGAAAGATTGAAACCAGAAAACCAATTTACCATTCTTCCAGCATCTCCAACAAAAAATTCGTGGGATATTTAAGGATAAAACTATGAAATGCAAAGTGCAGATTCTAATGAAATTCTGGATCAATCAGAGAAGTTACGAACATATTTTCATAGTCGTTAAGAATATTAATTTTGACGTCATACTAGGGATCGATTTTATTACTCAAGCTAGAGCAATCATCGACATGGACAAAGGAATAATAAGATTCAAGGAAGAAAGTACAGAGGATGTAGTGATGGAAGAAATGGATGGAAACGAAATTAATAGAGATATCCCTAGAATGGAAATCCTAGATCACGTAGTTGAAGAAACTGAGCAAGTGAGGGAACAATATACCTTGAAAGCCGAGGGATTTAAAAACGTGAAAGAAGAATTTGACGACTTGATTTGTCAGTTTGCGGACATCTTCGATGATAAACCTGGTTTGATTAGAGACTTCAAGTACCAGATTAGGCTAATAGATGAATCCCCTTATCAATCCAAGCTTTATCCTATCCCAGAAAAATACCATGATGAGGTCAAAGAGATCATAGATAAAATGGAGAGAGATGGTATAATAAAAAACAGGCTTCTTCGTATTTGAATCCAATAACTGTGGTAAAGAAAGCGAACGGACAATTGAGACTTTGTTTAGACGCCAGGAAGATCAACACGAGAATCATGTTAGAAACTGACCGCCCACCAAAAATTAGAGAACTTTTGAAAAAGTTCAAAGGTAAAGCGTGTTTCAGCGTCCTAGACCTAACCGCTTCCTTTTATCAAGTAGAGCTGGAGGAAGATAGCCGGCAATACACCGGATTCTTATTCGATCAGACCACGTATGTTTTCTGTCGCGTTCCTTTTGGAATGGTGAATAGCGGTCCGGCCTTGATCAGAGCTCTAGATAGCAAATTAACGGAAAGCGTGAAACGTAACGTTATTTGCTATATCGATGACTTGATAATTTCTTCAACCAATGTCCAAGAACATCTTGTGCACTTGAAACAGCTATTCGAGAATTTAAGAGAGGCCAATATTAAGGTCAACATGCATAAGTGTCAATTCATGCATGACTCTATCAAGTTTCTTGGCCATACTATTGATCAGTTTGGGTATCACCCAAACTTGAAGAAGATAGACGCCATTTCAAGATTCCCTCGTCCCGCAAAAGTAAAGCAGCTCCGTGAGTTTCTGGGTATGTGCCAGTTCTTGAGTAGCCACTGTCCGGGATACTCAACTACTATGGCCCCTTTGTATGAAGCATTAAAGAAAAATAATAAATGGAAATGGACAGAGGATACGAATAGGGCATTTCAAGAGGCCAAGCTCATGCTCCAAAATTGTGTTAAGCTGGAATATCCTGAGTTTGATCGGATTTTTTACATCGAGTCTGATGCTTCAAAAGTAGGTATTAGTGCTGTCCTCTATCAAAAGGACGAGGAGGGGAGGAAGCACTACTTGGACTTCCACAGCAGAAAGCTGCAGGAACACGAAAAGAATTATTTCACCTCTGAGCTCGATATTTCACCTCTGAGCTCGAAGCTTTGGCATTCATATCTGCTCTTCAAAAGTGGAAGAAACTTCTGATAGGACATCGAGTGGTCATTATCACGGATCATAGAGCGCTTCAGTTCATGATGCAAACTGATCTTTCCAGTGACAGATTGACGAGGTGGACATTGTTTCTCCAGCAGTTCAATGCCACCATCGTGCATCAGCCTGGAAAAGATAATCTGCTCGCGGATGCACTCTCAAGAAATCCAGTTAGTAAGATCGAGATTAACACTGTACAGTTGGAGAGGGAACACGAACTTACCCTGGAGAAGCTAAAGAAGATAGCGGTGTCACAGAAGAGACACACCCCAACTAGACATATGTACAGGTTTTTGAGAGGTGCAATGGACCATACCGATCTTGACTACGAGCAGACTAGGAAGCGATCTGAGAAATTCCTGATGTGTGATGACGTCGTTTGTAAATACATTGACCGAGAGAGGACGAAAATTAGAATTGTAGTCCCTCCTAAACTGATAAATGGGTTGGTGTGGTTAGCTCACTGCACCATTGGCCATGGGGGTGTCGACAAAACGTTTAGAACGTTATTGGAGACATTCACCTGGACCAAGATGCGGGGCACTATAGCAGCCATTATCAGATCATGCCAGGAGTGCCAACGAGGGAAATACCCGTCGGCGTTATCAAAAGAGAGACCTCGAGCCATTATTCCAGAAAGGCCGAGAGAGCTAATGGCTTGCGATATCTTCGGTCCTTGCCCGAAGGGAGCTAGGGGAAACCAGTTTCTCCTAGTCACAATCGATGCATTCTCTAAATACGTGACCCTCGATCCTAGGCAGAGGGCCACTACAGCTCAAGTCCTTAGCCGTCTTGAAAACAGTGTGTTTTCAAAGGCAGGAAAACCTGTTACTCTCCTATCGGATCATGGAGTTCAATTCACTTCGATGGAATTTGAGAATGCCATGATCAGGCTTGGTGTCAAGCACGTGTTTTCTAGCGTTAGATATCCGGAATCTAACGTCTCGGAACGTGTTATGGCAGAAATCAGCAAGTTCGCGAGAATCTACTGTCCTGAGGATCATGCGAGTTGGGTCAAGTTCATCCCTCTCATGGAAAGATGCATGAATTCCACATTCCATGAGAGCTTATCAGACATACCTATGGTTGTTCACCATAATAAGAGGCCAGAAAGAGCCTGGACAGAGATCGTGAGATTTCTACCTAAGGACGGGGAGCCTACAGTCCAAGAAATAATTAATTCAGCTAGAGAAAGCTTGATGGATGCAGCCGAGAAGCGGCATAAACGAATCAGAAATAAAAGATATCGGCCACCGATGAGAGTAGGCGAGATGATTCTCGTCAAGAAACCGACGAAAGCAGATGTGGCTAAGAAGCAATTCACCAAGTTTTCCTATGTCTTCCACGGACCCTATAAGATTGCTAGGTCGTTCGGAAATAATTGTTATGAGGTAGTAAGCCTAAATGGAAGAGAAATGATAGGTCGTTTCAATGCAAAAAACCTGAAAAGATATGTGCAGAAGATAGTCTGAGTGTTGACTGAATAATGCTACATATGCCGAGATTACCTGGAATGGTGTAAATAAAAGTTGAGGAGACTTTTATTTAAGGTATCAAAGGGAAAATGCACCATTATTCATAAAGGTCCTAAGTACAGACATGGTTACAATATTTTGGGAACACCCTGTAACTTCCTAACTTGCCTCTGAAGTCTATAATTACAGCTGGTCTACAGCGAGCAAAAGCCATGCTATCAAGAAAGAGATCGGCAGAGCTCGTGTTTCCGACGAGAAATCCGAAGGTCATCGATAATAACCATGTTGACTGTGTCTAACACCATATCGATCGATTCACCTGAGAGTGATTAATACAAATTAATGCATATTTAGCGCTATATGTAAGCAGCTACATACGTCTGTGTGTATATTTCCATGGCAGAAAGCTATTATTAAGAAAGTATGAAGAACAGAAGATGATCTGTTAACTCACTGCTAATTACGTTTCGACTGCGATATATTACGTATCGAGTCGTGACGTGTGAGGTAGTGGGGGAAGCAGATGTGAGACTCAGACGACCTCGTGGAAAGAGCAATGAATATAGAACTTGACAGCGTAGAGGTTTGAGCTGGAAATCAGTGAAAGTAAAATCGCCAGCTAACGGGAGTTTTAAAAACGTGTGACCGTGCTGAAGTGTACGCTAGTTCGTTTAGCATTCTACGTGAAGTAGAAACGTGTTTAATAGGGCTCAGACATGGTCTTAAACATGTAATAGTTTATCTCTGCGACCGTGTTTCTACAGCAACTAACGGGCCATGCGGATGGATACTTTTATAATCACGACCGCGAGCTCAGCCGTGATGTGTCACGAAACTCTGCATATAATCCGTCGTGGAAATGCAGCCTAGAATTGATTCACTCTTCACAGTGATTATACTTTTTGAAAAGAGCACATTCTCAAGCAAGGTGTCAGAGGGAAGGAACAATATGAAGCTTATATCCACTACGATGGTAGGCTAAATTGATTTAAGAATACTGCATTAGCAGGGTGCAGCGGGGACATGTTGACGGAAACTTTCATTTAGCATGAAGTGTGCTAGCGACTCTCGTGTTGCAAGGGGCCGCGTCGACCCTCGTGAACTTGTTCACACTCGCGTTCTCATATTGGAACTTGGTAGTGACTGTTCGAGTTCACCTTCGCTTCGTGACGAGCTGATAAACTGTGTGCGGTCCGTCCGTTGGTATTCGAATATGTATGGGAAGATATCGCCAGGATATGTTGGAACTATTTCGACCGACCGGGTGTGGTTCGAGCCTGGGAGGACTTTGGTTCGTTCTATGGAAACCCAGTTGAAGTCCAGCATATTTTCTGTTGGTCTGGAGCTGTTTATGGCCAACGATATCCTTTTTTCCTCATCTAGATTCGCCAAAGGTACTGATCACTTCAACTTGTTACAGTAGTGTAGCGTGGACATTTAGAAATACCACTTTGCCATATTTGATTTTGTAGTTTAAATGGTTGAGTAGAAAGTGCAGGTTCGATGTTCATTTCGAAACTGACCTTCTATGATGCCAGGATTTTGACTCATAAAAATGAGTGCATCCATTGTGTAATTTTGATGAATAAATTAATAATTTCAGTAGTATTTTACAGTATTTAAACTAATATGCTCATTCTTATTTGTCGAGAAGCAAATGTAGGAAGAAGATCTACAGTTTTTCTTGTGTAAGAACATTTTAGTAACACAATTTTCTTTTGAGAACTTTGGTTGAGTTTTCATATTCTAGGGCATTGTTCTTTAAGCACTTTCGCTTGGATTATCGTATTCTTTGAGGGGAATTTTCCTTTTCGTATTCTGATTACGATATTAGGAAGTTTTCGGACCCAGTTATTCTAAATGTTACTTCGAGTCCTTGGACTATATTTTCTTCAGTTTTTTAATAACAGATTTAACTTGTGTTTTCTGAGCGTGATTTTCGAAATGGATTGCCTAATGGGTCGTTAGTCGCTTAGCCTTTGTTGCTAACCTAGATCCATGCTGTAGGTCTAATCCATCGACATTTTCGCGTTCGGGAAATTCAGGGAGGATCTTATTTGAGATTGAATTTATCTTTATAGATCACTTTACAACCTCAGTTTGTGTGGTTGGTGAGTGTTATATTTTTTCTTATGAAGTTAACACTGGATTAAATTGATATCATTGCCTTTAGTGCAATAGGTTTTATCTATTAAGAGGGTATTTGAACGACATCCAAATTTGCGAGGATAATCCCAGGGACGACTTACTATAAGTCATACGTTTAAGAATTATGGATCATGTAATAAATCAATGTAAGGCAAGTTTTTAAAGATAGGTGGAATATTTCTGAAATCCACTGGGCTTTGTTGGTAATCTGTTACGGGATCATATTTTTCGAGTTCAGGATTTTTACCATAAACAGCTGATTTGCATAATTGTGGATTTATAACAGTAAGGCTCCTATTATAGGTGCATGTTCGACTTTAGAGAGGCATATACTATGAGTAATGTCTTTGTGTTTAAGTATGTTGATGCAATGCTTTGTAAAGCATATTTTTCTTGTTGAGGATTGAGCCAGGTGTGCCAATCAGGATTAGATTGATTGGGGTTTTAACCCAGAGAGGTGTTGTTTTTAACCTAGTATGGTTAATATTTGGTCATAGTTAACTTTATCGCTGTTATCGTGAAAATGCCTGTGTGAAGATTAATATTTTTCTGAGCAGTATTATTGGGAATCTTGAGTGGATATCCGGTTAAATATTTCCAGTAAAACTAATATAACAATTTTGCCATAAGATGTGTGTTTAATAAGGAAACCGATAACTATTTAAGACTGACTTTATGATTAATTTTTGCTTAGCTTAACTGTTCGGCAGAATTACCCTAAAACTAGAAATGAAACAATATTAAACAGAAAGGAATGTCGTGACATCAAGTCAGTGGGAAGAGAATAATTGAAATTATTCTGGAATTTTGTGTAAATTATATTCTGTAAATATGCCATATGAATTTCTTCATTCAATAACAAGAACATATAATGTTACTGAAGATGTCGCGTAGGATTATTAATTATAATCAGGATATTTTTGTATAAGATGTTATTTCCGTTAAGGAACCGAAATGAATTTAATGTATTTGAGTCTTATAATATTTTCTTTTTGTAAATGCTTACCCTATGGGATTGATCATTATTATTATTAATATACCTTATATTTTAATCAGCTAAACGTTAGTCGTGATAATGGGTAATATATTTTTTTTTGAAAGATAATCCAGTATAATCAATGAGATTTTTTTTGATTGATCGTGGTATCGACGAAATTGATATTCTTCTGTCTTGTTTATTCTTACAATAAACTACTTTATTACTTGGTTTTAATTATTGCGTGATGCTTTATAGAGGTGATGGAAGGGTGTATTAAGGGGGCCATCGCTAGGTATTTTAGTGTTTACCACACCTTTGAGATTCTTTCTTCCTCTTGAAGAATTCTTGTGTTATGAGCTAGTCTTTTCTTTTTTTTTTTTTTTTTTTTGAGCCTTGGTCAGTCTTAATACATCCTGTTAGGTATTCGAGTGGCCCTATTATCCCTATGTCTGTTGGTAGAACTTGGGGGTCTTTAGAGCCGGGGCATTTTCAGGTTCTACGATCCAGCTGCTATCCAGGGATTCAACAGGTATTGGTAGGTAAAAGGGTACAGTACCACTCTTCAAATTTCGTGGCAGAGCCGGGAATCGAACCCAGGACCTCCGGGGTGGCAGCTAACCATGCTGACCGCTACGCTACGGAGGCGACTATATTTTCAAATTAATATAGAAAATAGCAGAATTCTCGCCCCTCACGCATGCGCACAATCCGCCATGGCTCATGACAAAATGGCGGTGAGAAGTCTATTAAAATGTAATATTATTTAATAACTCTACGCGCCCATGTATAAAGCTTCCATGTAATTGAAAACATACATTAAGCAAGTTCTGAAAGTAAAATATAGTAACAGTATGAACGAATACGAATGTGCAACATTGATTTTTTTTTTGTTTTTTTTTTTTTGTTAATGAAATGGATTATTTTCTTCAGACTGCGGGTTTTGAAGATAGTGAATGGTTGCGTCTGCTGCTGAACGAGAGTGCGCGAATAGCTATTTGGTTAAGGTGACTGACTGTGGATCCAAGGAGCACAGGTTCGATCCCACCTCTCACCAGTTTTAAGATACATATTTCTACATTCCCTCTCAATACGTTTTATTTCCGTTTTACCATTGCATTACAGCATGTGTTCAAAAGAGCTAACTCTTGTCCTCAATCAGGACCTTCTATACTACCGGACCTGACACTGCAATCCAAGGTGGCCGCCGTAGTTGGTGGTCGGACATCAAACGCCTGACGTGTATCACAATCCAACACAACACAAAATAACATCATGACGTGATTTTGTCTGCTGTTAATTCATTTTATGGGCTTGGGACATCTTGGTCATCAGCCCCATGCAGTTGTGTGTGGGTTGAACTCCTCCGATTACGTGATGAATGTAGTAGTGTGTGTAGCTGTGTAAGGGACAGGCATGGGGAGGTGCCCTAGGAGTTGAAATAAGGTACCACCGGAGTTTCGTCAGGAAAGGAATAAAATAAAATAATGTTGAAGCCCACAGGAGAGATCTGCAGAATAACTTGGCTGAGTGAACAGGGAAAGTTGTAAATGTTCCTGTAGGAATTTCAATCCCTTTTTAGTAAGTTACATATTATTCGGGGCATGTTTGCCATCTCTTGATGAATGCAGTACATTTGCATTTTTCTGTTGGCACAGGCTAGAGTAAAATGAGGCTTTTCGCCGATGTCTCAGTCTCACTCATGGCTGTGATTATATGGAAGCTACTGAGGTATGGGTGGTGCTTAGTAATGACATTCAGGGCACAGTCAGTGTCTGTTGGATGGGGCTAGAGTATCACCGATGTCTCAGTCTCACTCTTGGCTGTGATTATATGGAAGCTGCTGAGGTATGGGTGGTGCTGAGTAATGACATTCAGGGCACAGTCAGTGCCTGTTGGCACAGGCTAGAGTATCACTGATGTCTCAGTCTCATTCATGGCTGTGATTATATGGAAGCTACTGAGGTGCGGGTGGTGCTTAGAAATGACATTCAGGGCACAGTCAGTGCCTGTTGGCACAGGCTAGAGTATCACCGATGTCTCAGTCTCACTTATGGCTGTGATTATATGGAAGCTACTGAGGTATGGGTGGTGCTTAGAAATGACATTCAGGGCACAGTCAGTGTCTGTTGGCACAGGCTAGAGTATCACCGATGTCTCAGTCTCATTCATGGCTGTGATTATATGGAAGCTACTGAGGTATGGGTGGTGCTTAGTAATGACATTCAGGGCACAGTAAGTGCCTGTGGATGCTGTGAAAGGTTCTACTCATAGGGTTAGTACTGCTGTACTGACTCAGTGAGGAAAGCAATGACAAACTACCTCACTCCTCTTCCTGCCTAGTACGCCTCAATATAGCGCTGCCATGGGATTTTGTGGGTATCTACCCACATAACCTAACGGCAGTGCCTTTTGAGGATCCAACCAGCTTTCGGGCTGACGACCTAACTGACATACATATTATTCTTAAAAATAAATGTGACCAACCAGATGGTGTAGTTCTTCGTTGTCACTTCTGGGGTCCAAGTTTGATTCCTGACTGTCAAGAAATCTCAATTCTAGTCTGAGAGTAAGAACGGGCTACACACAGCCTAGTGAGATAAACCGAGAAATGTTGGGTTCGATTCTCCGCTTAGCCACCCAGCAAGTGGTTTACCATGGGTTCCCATACATACTGAAGATAAATGCCTAGGTAATTCCTATCATAAGGTCACGACTGCCTCCTGTAAATCCGTCAACAAGTAGGCTAGTCGTATTCATTCATTCCTATTCATGAGATTAAATGGAACTCTGTCAAACGGGCCGGCTTCGGTGGCGTAGTTGGTAGCATGCTGAGCTTCTATTCCCAAGATAGCGGGTTCAAACCCGGCCGAAGCCGTCGGATTATTTAAGAGCGTTAAAAATCCCTCAGTATGCCTTCCTTCGGAGGGGAAGTAAAGCCGGCGGTCCCATGTCATAGATTTATGGCATGTTAAAGAACCTTCCACTAATTACACCTGTGTGAAGCTAAATTGGATAGGTTAAGAATGTAAACAACGCTCTTAGGTTTCTACGTTCGTTGCCAAGAGCCGACTGCGGTGGCGTCTAGTAGCTAAGTTCTGAACTAGGCCTAGTAGTCGTTGACGGTGGCGTTTGGCGGCAAAAGTAGGAACTATTTGAAAAATTCTAAGTTGCAGTCTGTACTTAAATTAAAAACAGATAGGCCTACACACACTAATACAGTCATCACAATTAACACCGGTTATCAGACAGATTCTACCCACACCCAAAGTACACGGGGCTACATGACCTCGTTGTCGCAGCCCCTAAACTTAAGAACCAACCAAACTCTGTCAAAGGCATGACGTGTGTCAGAATCCAACCCAACCCAAAATAACATCATGACGTGATTTTGTCTGCTGTTAATTCATTTTATGGGCTTGGGACTTCTTGGTCATCAATCCCGTGAAGTTGGGTGTGGGTTGAATTCCCCTGATGGGAAATTAGAAAATAGGCACCAATGGCTTATCTTCATAATAATTGGATTTGGATCCAGTCACACAACAGTTTCAAGGCATATCACCACAATTTTAGCATAACCTATGTATGAGTAAGCCTACTGGTAGTTTATTAAAACGGGATACACACCAAGTACGTGATAAGATTGATATCCTTGGACAAGCAGGCGTATAATTGGATGAGAGAACACTGCAGACAACTTAAAAAGTAGGTTATGTTCCTACGTACGGTAATCAATTTTCAGATCTTCTTAAACCTTAAATTGGAATACGTTAATTATTGCTATGCTTGCTCATAATGAATTACCATTACTAATAATTTATAAACTCTAAACTGAATAATAAATAGACCAAACTTACCCACTGATTGGCAATAGTATTGATGGTATCACAAGCGTAACAGAAGTCACCGGTATCTCGTATTTAAGAAGCACTATTGCAGACATTTACTTACACGAACGTGTAATATCATTAAGCAATAATCAATAAGCACAGATAATCAGGGGAGATGATTGCTAACCGAAATTCACATCACTAACACATCGTAAACAAAACGACTCAACTAATAAACAAAGCATGTAACCACCAACAGCGACAGCCATCTTTCATCAGTCCCGCCGCCAGTGTCAGGTCCGGTATTATAGAAGGTCCTGCCTCAATACGCCGTGTGAATATCTGCAATTAGTTCCAGTAACTGACCACAGATTTCAGTACCTCGCCCATATAGTTCCAGTAACTGAGAACAGATGGCAGCACCATTGCATCGATATATTTAAAACACAAGACATGGAGCGTTTTCACGTAATAGTTACTTATGAGATTTATAAAGGAGGGGGATATTTTCTATGATGTTTCCACGATATGTATACTGGAATAGAGTTATAATAATAACGATTTATTGCGCACAAGTTGTGCAAAATTACAAACAATATGCACTTCAGCCAATGCAGTAATCTATGATGGTCTTCCCTCTATTCCTACAATGAAGAACGTGATAACGTTCACAGATTCCGTCACACAGCTCACAGACACAGGTCGGGTCCGGATCATGGAATGTCTTTGTCTTGCACATTCTATGATGGAAGCCGTGCACAGCCAAAGAGGTCACAAAGTGTCGCAAGTCCTGGTTCGGTTCCATCCATGCTCTGTTGATCATAGCCTCGGTCGAGTAGAACTCTTCCCAGATTTCCCTTCTTTTCAACGTTCTTTCTGCTAGAACCCTCTTTCAGCAGGTCGTAGTATGCAAAGCGAACTTGAATCTGAAATACTCCATCAAGGAGGGAATCCCGAGAGTTATAAAAGAAGGGAAATGTTGAAGAACATTAACTGACAATTGAATGTGTAGGCTATGTTGTTTAAGTACCTTAATATTGCAATTTCTTCCCAATGCTTCGGTGGTCAAGTTGGTAGCGTCCTAGACTAAAAGTTATAATTATGCATTGTCGATATACTCTTAAATTATTAAAGAAAAAAGTAGTTTTCCAGGCACTCGCGCGTGTCCACAATTGCTTTCCCCATGAGAGACACTTGGCTAACATAATTCGTTTGAAGGGCTCCGACATCGTGGTCACTCAGCCCCATGTACTTTGGTGTGTATGTGTAAAATGATCTCTGATAACCTGTGTTATTTTGATGGCTGCATTAATGTGTGTATTTGTAATTAAGGTGGGGAATGGCAAGGAGACGGCCGAGGCCTTAAGTTAGGAACCATCCCGGTATTTGCCTTAAGTGGAAGTGGGAAACCAAGGAAAACCACATCCAAGATTGTCGAGGTGGGAATCAAACCTTCCTCTTCTTAGTTATAGCCTACCTCAAGAGACTGAATGTGCCCCGTTTTTGCCCTCAGACCAGAATTACATTTCTTGGCAGAGCAGGAAATGTAACCGGGGTCTCCGGGGCAATAGCCAAGAATAGGTGCGCTTCCATGTGTTGATACAATTTTTGACATGCACGGGACATAGAATTCTAAAACTGCCTCCATTAGGGTGACTGCCGAAGTGAGTATTGAGTATAGGCCTATGATCATTCCAGTAGTTGGCGAAGTGATTCTATGTTCCCCTGCAAAATGTACTGCCTTAACCTATAACAGGTGATGGAAATTGCTTATTTAGAGCAGTTTCGTACTGTTTATATCAAAATTAAGAACGTCATTCTGAGCTGCGTTTTCAAGCTATTGTAAAAAAAATTCGCTGGCAGGAACAATTATAAGGAATTTATTTTAAGCGATCAGTCTCATCGCATTCTCCTCACCAACCAACTTGAGTATGAAAGTCTCTGGACGGTCATGTTGAACTTCAATGTATAAGACAATTGTTTAATGATTATGTGTTTAGAGTACTGAGTCTAACTACGCAGTTCATTTCGGCAATGGAAGTATTATTTGCCTTTTAATATTTAGCGGCTCCGTTATTGTAGGACACTATAGTGTTATCGAATAATACGAAGCCTCATTTAAAATCCAATATAAATAGGCCATTTCAGAAACAATTCCAGATATTATGCAGTACAGTGTAATGTCTTTGACGATCAAATGTAAACATTGTTCTACATTGTATTTCTCTTGCGTAAAATCTACGCGTGGTTACTTTGGCCTTTACTGTTGTGATGGAAAAATTGATCTGCTGTGGAATATAAAATATTTGCCAAGCTGCACCAATGCAATGATATTAATTTAAAAGTCATTGAACTTATATCCAGTAGTTCAAACACATACATCAGCGTTAACAGATTAGATACTGAAGATGAAAGCCAGCTACTTCATTTCCCTACTATAGAATTCTTCAATTCCTTGGAATAAAGTGATTCGCCTCCACATACTCCGAACGTTTGAGCCATAGTTATGCTCCTTAGAAATCTGAACGTTTCCCAAGAACTCCTAAATGGAAACATTAATTGTACGAAATATGTAAGAAATTGCTTGGATTCGGATATAATAGGTGCAGTAATATTAGGCAGAGAGCTCAAATCCTACGACTTGATTTAACACCTTCCGATAAAACACTTGCAGGTACAGTACATTTTCTTTTAACAGGCAACAATTTCCTATTCGCTCGGCCTACTTTATCAAAATCATTCAAGCTCAAGGAGAAACTCTGGAACGTATTGGGCTATTTACCTCATCACGGTTTCAGTCATGACCAGCATTATGTTGCAATGTTGAGAATGCTATCTTTTGACGCCCTTTAAGTTGCAATAGTGCTAAAAAGTAATCGTACAAAGAATGTAACTTGTATAAGAAGCTTCTTCAGTAAATATTTTTTCCATTGTCCGTCATGTTTTGACGGGTTTCAACTAGTATTTTATTGATTTACTTATTTTTTGGAATTTTTGAGCTGGTTTTCACTAATTTTGACTAATTGTGATGTTTTCTTTATGGATTCTGACTTTTTTACTAATTTTGATTGTCTTTCTTTTTAATTTTTTTTTATTTTGACTTTTTTTCTTCGTTTTTAGATTTTAAGTATTTTTTGTTAAGTATCGTCCCTGCATTTGCCTGAAATAGAAGTGGGGGAAATCACGGAAAACCACTCCCAGGATGGCTGAGATAGGAATTGATCCCTCCTTTTCTCAGTTTTGACTCACTAGGTTCAGTGTACACCGTTCAAGTGCTTACAACGGAATTAAAGTTTCATGTTAGAGTGGGGAATCGAACCCGGACCTCCGGGGTGACAGCCAAGTTCACTAGCCGGTACACCACGAGGAAGTCATGTTCATGGAAGTCATTCAATTATTCGATCGAGTTATCTTCACAATGATACGGAGAAATTTTAATCAGACAGTTCTTTATATTTGATTGGGAAGAACCAATGATAAAAAGAAAAGAAATCACTTCACTTTTGACAATCTCCGTGTGTTCGCAATAGATTATTATCAACGGCACATTGCATTGTTTAGCAACACATATAAAACTTTGATTGCTTGGAGGCCACAGACACAGATGGTGACAGCTGATAACGATGAAAGATAGATCATTAATGTGATTTGTCGGCAACTTCTAGAAGTACTATATGGCAGATTAATACTTCTCGATGCCATCATGTATGTTGTTATTGTTGATTCATTTAGGGGACTTTGCGACATCGTGGTCATGTAGTCCCGTGTACTTGAATGTGTGTGAGGGGAAGAATTTGTCTGTGTTATTGTGATGGCTGTAATCGTGTGTGTATTTGTAATTCAGATGAGGATTGGGAAGGAAGCGGCTGTGGCCTTAGTTTAGGATCTATCCCGGCATTTGCCTGGAGTTGAAGTGGGAAACGAACCCGCCTCTTCTCAGTTTTGCCTCACGAGGTTGAGTGTACCCCGTTCCAGCCCTCAGACCAGAATACAATTTCTTGTCAGAGCCGGGAATCGAACCCGGGCAATCGTGGTGACACCTATGTATGCAATCCATACAGTAGTGTCGATACTGGTTTTGTTACCTCACCTTTTGTCATATAGAAACTCTGAACGTAGCCTATACATATTTTTCGTCATAAAAGTTTCCTACAATTATCTGCCAATTGATTAGGCTACCTTTGTTACTGCATATACAAGTATCGTTTATATTACGTCTTAGTAATTGAAAAATTTTCGAGGTTAGCACGCTGGAAAGAAGAGCCTCGTCCTGTGCTGTATGCTCGCCTGGAGTAGAGCACGTGCTCAGTTCCTCCGGCAACGTAAGTTCTGAAGCACTATCTGTCATTGGTGTTACTGTTGTGTCTGTTTTATTTTCTGTTCGATTGAATCAGAGATAACGACAGTGGGGTTCCAACCCACTATCTCCCGAATGCAAGCTCACGGCTGTGTGCCCCTAACCGCACGGCTAACTCGCTACAATATTACAAATATTAATCTAAAAAAACAACAACAACAATAAAATTGAAAGAAACTCAATTATAGCCTAACTAATAACCAAAAAGGTGATGATCAAAAACATTACTGACGTAAAAATTGTTAACATTGTCAGCATACATCCGAGAAGGAAGGGTTGTGCTCTCAACATCTGTCAATCAGTAATGCGTCATATTACAACGAAATGAATGTCGTTATTGGTTCTCTTAGCGTATCCTAAATACTAGTCCAATCCGTTAACACCTGTAAAACTGCTCCTTCCTGGGCGTGTTCTATTTCAGTTAGCTGCTGGATTGTGTTGTGTCGCTAACGTATGAAAGCGCAGTACTCGAAGCGGGTGAGGATAACGTATGACGTCAGCGCTACCTCTGCTTATTTAGAGTTAGCAATACTGTCGTCATAAGGCTCCACATTCTTTTCTCAACGCTGGATGCTCGATAGATATTTCAGCGTTTCTGAGGGAGAGAGAGACAGGAAAAGAAAAGAGAGGCGTATGCTTGTTCCATTCTTCTTCTTGTTCCGTATAGGCTAACTACGGACCACGACATTCAACTATTGTGTTTGTAGTGGGTCTTGATATTTATCCTGTAGTCACGTATCCTCTGGCTGTGTTGTTCCTTTCTCTCCTGGGGCGTGGTGGCTCAGTGGTCTAGCTGTATGCCTCTTACCAAGACGGTCCGGGTTCGATTCCCGGTCAATGCATGTGAGATTTTCGAAGTGAAATGCCATGTCCTGTGGTTCGGATTCCACGTAAAAAGGAGGTCCCGTGGCTCATAATCACAAGATTCACGGTCACGTAAAAAACTACAATCTTCCTTCTTCCTTTCTCTCCTTTGTCCAGAGGGCACCTGTCTTCTTCCTTGGTATTGTCCTTGAACTTCATTTGCTTTAGTTTACTCCTGAGAGTCGTTCGATCTTTTATGTCTTTCCCTGTAACTCCCAGCTCCAGCGGATCTTTGACCACTTCTATCAGCCACGGTGACTTGGTCTTCCTTCTTTGCCAGTATGTAAGCAGCCGGTTGGTCATCCTGGTGGGATGCATCCTGGAGACGTGTCCATAAAATGCTAGACGTCTCTTCCTGGCCAAATCTGTAATTTTTTCAAATTATCTATAGTGCTCCTGGTTGAGTCGTCTTTTGTGTTCACTTCATTGACAGGTCCCAATATCTTCCTCATTATCTTCCTCTCATAAATTTCAAGTTTGCTTGTTCCAATATTCTTATTCATTCAATTTCGCTAATCGGCCAACCAGGGACCACGATAAGCCTCATTTTACATTCTGGTATTTGTTCATCTTTCGCTAGATCCACATTGTCTTCGTGAGCTCACTGTGTTTAGCACGACGTTCTTCTGTCCATTTCGCACCAGTTGTCCGTTTTTTTTTCCCGGAAAGTCCCAAACGTCCTGATGGCTGCTCTATAAAGATTTCGGTCTTGTGCATCTTCTGCTCGTATCCCCATTTCTTTAAGATCTTTCTGGACGTTAACATACCACGGCATTGTAGTTTTTGGTTTTGAGTCGAATATACTGAAAATACGTTTCGTCCATCGGGAGTCGATCATCCGTCGTACATGACCGTAGAAGCAAACTCGGCGTTTTCGCAGATGTGATGTTCTCTATCCTCGAGTATCTTTCTTGTTATTTCTTCTTCTTATTATTATTATTATTATTATTATTATTATTATATTAATTTAATGGTGCTCGAGTACTTGGTATGGCATTAAGGTGGGGCTCGCAGTCGTGAAAAAGTTGAGAACGCCTGGACATGGAGATAGCATGCTTGATAATAATTGATGTTGTTACGAATTTAAGGCGGTTCGAATCCCAACTCAGAAGATTTTTATTTTTTATTTTTATTTGCCAGCCAATTATTGTTTCCTTTTCATGCTTGGTGTTTTCGTATGACTTATTTAATTTATTTATTTATTTATTTATTTATTTATTTATTTTATTTACATAGTTTACGTCCACATTGGAGCATACAAATCAAACCAAATGCATTTAAGTAATCTAAGAATTGACAGAGAATTTAGTTGGCATCATCTACCTCCTCTCGCAAAACCTCTTCATTCTGTCTGACCTGGCTGCTCTTTCTTCACCATATTCTTTACGTCGCATAGTTCTCAGTGTAAGTCTTGTATTATTGTTCTTCAGAATCCTTTTTAGCCTATTTTAATTTATGAAAAAATACAGGGTCTTTCCTATAAAATAAGAGCGCCAAGCGGCGGCTTTGTTAACCGCAGCTGCGGTCACCTTGGCTGAGCTTGTGGCGCGCCACGGCCCCCTGCTGTAGTATTGAAAGCGCGCGCATAGTACATACGAGGGCTGTTTTTTTTTTAGTTACAATGGACTGTATAAAAATAACAGATTGACATTACCAAACTTGACCTTGCAATAAGCGTGCAAGTGTTCAGTCGTCAGTCTAAACCTCAAGTGCTAACATGGTGAGACAGATATCATTGCAACATCGTATTTTTTTATGTAAAACTTATTTTAAGTACGAGTCTGCACGGCGGGTACGTGATGCATTTGTTCAGCAATTTCCTGATGAAGTGCCACCTTCACTAGCACAGATTCACGTAATTGCAAATAAGTTTGACACTATTGGCTCGGTGCTCAATAAAAAACATGCCCGCACTCGAACAGTTTTAACAGAGGATGAGCTAGATGACTTTGGCGAGAATCTTGAACGGTCTCCGAATAAATCACTCACAAAATTAGCACAAGTAGGGGTTTCGGTTTCATCAACAATAACTAACTAACTAATTAACTAACTAAAGTAAGATTTCAGCATTGTACACACGCTAGCAAGGCCACTGCATCATATAGGATTGTACACACGCTTAAAGCAGGGGGCCTTGGCGCGCCACAAGCTCGGCCAAGGTGACCGCAGCTGCGGTTAACAAACCCGCCGCTTGGCGCTCTTATTTTATATGAAAGACCCTGTATGCCTTTGAGATCACCTTTTGGCCGTGTGAGTGTCTCCCCCCTAATAAAATCTAAACGGCTGGAGAGATTTCAATAAAACTCCGTAAGATCATAGTACTATTTTGTCCGACTCCGACCGAACCCTTCAAATTTTATTACATCTCACCAATCAAACATGGCGGCTGTGCGAAATATTTCACCGGCATTCTATACCTCCGGAACTGTTTCTGATATCAAACTGAAATTTTGTACGGTGATAAAGGGCACTACTAGAAGTTCACCTACAGTATGTGGCTCTCAAAACTCTGTTAAGTACAAAACGAACATGGCGGCCAAGTGAAGTTGAAACATTTAAATAGACTTTTCTCGCGATTTAACCATCCGAACGCAGTGAAACATGGTACAGTAAGTGTTTATACACGTTGTAATGCACTGATATCTAATTTAGTACATTTGTTTACATAACCTCGAGATGGCGGTTGAGCGAAATTTTAAAATTAAGTTTTTATTTATTGTGTCTTAATCGTGTGATCGAAGTCAGCGTTTGAATAATGGACCTACGCAATAATCGTCATCTAATGCTCTACATATTGTCTATGGTCTACATATATAAAAATCCAGCATGGCGACTATCCGAAATATATAGATGGTTCTCATATCTACTAACCTATGACAGCAATCAAACTGAAATTTTGTGTGTTGATAAAGGCTATTGACATAAGTTCACCTATGGGATTTTCAATAACCTGGTGAGCACAAATCCAACATGGTGGCGACGAGAAATTTAAATATTTAAATGGATGTTTTTTCACGATTTAACCATCCGAGTACAGTGAAACTTGGTACGGTAAATGACGTGTCTATTATTGAATCACTTTTCCGCTCGACTGCTGTAATAGGCAACAATGTCCATTGTCCATCTACCTGTTTTTAGCCTACTTTTCACATTTTGCAAAAATGAGGGAAAAGTAGACTTATGAGATCGGGCAAATGTGTGTCTGTCTGTCTGTCTGTATGTATGTCTGTCCTTCTGTCTGTCTGTCTGTCTGTCTGGCTGGCTGGCTGTGTGTGTCCCCCCTATCAACTCCTAAACGGCTGCAGCAATCGAAACAAAATTTGGTAGGAGTAAAGATCTATACCTGAATATCTCACCGCCATATTTGAAAATGATGTCAGTGCTACCATCCGCTGAAAAATCGCAATTGAAATTTGAGCTCCATGTTCGATATCTTGGAAGGTATGAATGGGAGCTATTTCAAAATTGGCACACGTATAGATAATAATATTGCAGTTTAATTTCCAGGAGGCCATACATGGCAGTGTTGCCAACATGATTATAAGCCTACTGATAGGTCCAAATTTTAAATGCATATAACTTCTACACTATCAATTGGATTTCAACCAAATTTCGTATGTGCTATGGGTACATAAACAGATATGACTGAGCGTATTTTTAAGAGCCACCAGGGCTGCCAACTGTTAATAAATGCTCTCAATATTTTTAAATCCAAATACCCAGATATCATAAAGTATGCAAGCCGACAGCTTTAAATTATGCACACGTATAGTACCTGACATTCTACACACATCAAAAAAAGTTTTGCATCACCTCGGTTCCAAGAGTTCCGGAACCTTTAAATACAAAGGGAATAGAGATCAACACAAACAACATTTCAGCTCGTTTTATTGCTCATGAGATCCACACATTGCATGTTGTACCATCATACAGCTAGACTTTCAGCATTTGTGGTCCAGATTGCAGTACACACCACTACCTCTAATACCCAGTAGCACGTCCTCTTGCATTGATGCATGCCTGTATTCGTCGTGGCATACTATCCACAAGTTCATCAAGACACTGTTGGTCCAAATTGTCCCACTCCTCAACGACAATTCGGCGTAAATCTCTCAGAGTGGTTGGTGGGTCAAGACGTCCATAAACAGCCCTTTTCAACATATCCCAGGCATGTTCGATAGGGTTCATGTCTGGCGAACATGCTGGCCACTGTAGTCGAGCGATGTCGTTATCTTGAAGGAACGCATTCACAAGATGTGCACGATGAGGTCGAGAATTGTCGTCCATGAAGACAAATGCCTCTCCAATATTCTGCCGATATGGTTGCACTATGGGTCGGAGGATGTCATTCAGGTATCGTAAAGCCGTTTCGGAGCCTTCCATGACCACCAGTGGCGTACGTCGGCCCCACATAATGCCACCCCAAAACATCAGGGAACCACCACCTTGCTGCACTCGCTGGACAGTGTGTCTAAGACGTTCAGCCTGACCAGGGTGCCTCCAAACACGTCTCCGACGATTGTCTGGTTGAAGGCATATGCGACACTCATCGGTGAAGAGAACGTGATGCCAATTCCGTGGGATCCATTCAGCATGTTGTTGGGCCCATCTGTACCGCGCTGCATGGTGTCGGGGTTGCAAAGCTGGACCTCGCCATGGACGTCGGGAGTGAAGTTGCGCATCATGCAGCCTATTGCGCACAGTTTGAGTTGAAACACGACGTCCTGTGGCTGAACGAAACGCATTATTCAACATGGTGGCATTGCTGTCAGGGTTCCTCCGAGCGGCAATCCGTAAGTAGCGGTCATCCACTACAGTTGTAGCCCTTGGGCGGCCTGAGCGAGGCCTGTCATCGACAGTTCCTGTATCTCTGTACCTCCTCCATGTCCGAATAACATCGCTTTGGTTCACTCTGAGACGCCTGGAAACTTCCCTTGTTGAGAGCCCTTCTTGACACAAAGTAACAATGCGGACGCGATCGAACTGCGGTATTGACTTTCTAGGCATGGTAGAACTACAGACAACATGAGCAGCGTACCTTCGTCCTGGTGGAATGACTGGAACTGATCGGCTGTCGTACCCCCTCCGTCTAATAGGCCCTGCTCATGCATGGTTGTTTACATCTTTGAGCAGTTTTAGTGACATCTATGAACAGTCAAAGGGACTGTATCTTGGATACAATATACACAGTCAACGTCTATATGCCGGAGATCTGGGAACCGAGGTGATGCAAAACTTTTTTTGATGTGTGTATATTAATTTGGAGTAACTTATATACGTCAGTGCTACCAACATGATTCTAAGCCTGCAGATAGGTCCAATTTTAAAATGCATGTAACTTCTATACTAACAAATGGATTTCATTCAAAATTGACACAACAATAGATCATATTATTTCAGATTATTTCTGACCAATACATGTATGTCATTGTTGCCAACATGATTTTACGCGCGCTGTTAGATCCAATGTTTAACTGCATGTAACGTCCATGCTATCTATTGGACTTCAACCAAATTTTGTATTCTGTAACTTAAGAGATGGAACTAAGAATATATTCAGTCACCAGGGCTGCCAACTGTAGTTCTCTATTAGGCTACATTATGCCAGGTATACAGTATTTCGAACTAATTAGAAATGTCGATATTACCAACTTAATTTCGTCATTATTCTAGATAGATCCAAAGAGATTATTCATTGGCATGAATCTTAAATTTTAATAAAAGTAGGCTCTTTAGTTCGTCACGGAACTTCTTGTTTTATGTACATATTTATTTTAACTAGCGGACCCGTGCGAGAAATCTCGGATGTTCATAAACCACACTTTCCCCAATAGGTTTTGCAAATCGAACACGTCTTACAAAAATTGGATATTTAAGAAATTAGAATGCAATTTGTCACTGATAATGTCATTTGTGTGTCAAGTGTGCTGTAACACTCACCGGTTATTCGATATTTATGAAATTGTACGATTTGAGTAGACTACTTATTCCTTTGATTTACTGTTTCTGAAATTCATGCAAAATGATGAAGGAAAGACCTCATAATGTTAAAATGACATGAAACAGGCGTCACAGCGGCCAAAATGTGAAGTGGACAGCAATTGTGGAGCGTATTTTCATACATCAACAGTATCTGCAAATCGCACACTTCGTGCATTATTTAAAAGTCATTTTTTAAAGAAATTATTGATATTTATGGAATTAGAGTGCAATTCGTTACTGCTAATGTCTATCATCTTTCATTTGAATGCTAATTTTCACGATCGGTCGCTTCTGAGTGCCGCAGGAGGGATCTATACTACCTAAATAATATATATGATTAACAAATTTCTGCACGTGTTTTATATTAGGAATTATTTGTGTACCAAGTCCTGGTTTCCTACAGGGAAGTGTTGTAGAGTTCGACTTGAACATTGGCATTTCAGCCCCGTAGAAATTCCACTTTGATCTGCCTACTGGCTATCAAATGGCCTTAATTATAATTCATTTCAGAAGCAATGGATATACCCACCTTGTATTGCAGCAAAGAACAAGTACCAGTAAATACAGTAATTATATGATTTCAGATAAAGACAACTTCTTACTCTGGAGGTCACCTTCATATTACTCGCACATTACATCACCTTGGTGCCAAGAGTTCCTGCGCCTTGACATGCAAATGGCTTAGAAATGTGCACAAACAACGTTTCAGCTCTCTTTATTCCTCATAAAAGACACACATTGGCAGTTGTGCAATCATACAGCGAACCTTTCGGATGTTGTGGTCCAGATTGCAGCATACAGCAGCACCGCTAATACCGAGTAGCACGTCCTCTTGCATTGATGCATGCCTGTATCCGTCGTCGCATACTATCCACAAGTTCATCAAGGCACTGTTGGTCCAGATTGTCCCACTCCTCAGCGGCGATTTGGCATAGATCCCTCAGATTGGTTGGTAAGTCATCTCGTCCATAAACAGCTCTTTTCAAGGTATCCCAGGCATGTTCGATGGGGTTCATGTCTGGAGAACATGCTGGCCACTCTAGGCGGGCGATGGTGTTATCAGAAAGGAACACATTCACAAGATGTGCACGACGCAGGCGAGAATTGTCGTCCATGAAGACGAATGCCTCCTCGAAATCCTGCCGATATGGTTGCACTATGGGTCGGAAGATGTCATTCAAGTCGTAGAGCCGTTTCGGCACCTTCCATGACCACCAGTGGCATACGTCGGCCCCACATGATGCCACCCCAAAACATCCGAGAACCACCACCTTACTTCACTCGCTGGACAGTGTGTCAAAGACGTTCAGCCTGACCGGACTGCCTCCAAACACGTCTCCGACTATTGTCCGATTGAAGGAACAAGCGACACTCATCTGTGAAAAGAACATGATGCCAATTCTGACGGGTCCTTTCAGCATGTTGTTGGGTCCACCTGTACCGCACTGCATGGTGTCGGGTTGCAAAGGTAGACCTCGCCATGGACGTCGGGAGTGACGGTGCGCAACATGCAGCCTATTGCGCACATTTTGAGTCGAAACACGACGTCCTGTGCCGGCACGAAACTCATTATTGAGCATGGTGGCGTTGGTTTCAGGATTCCTCCAAGCTGAAGTTTGTAATTAGCGGTCATCCACACTGCCGTCGTGGCTCTTGGGTGGCCTGAGCGAGGCATGTCGTCGACAGTTCCTGTATCTCTCAGGCTGGATTCAATAGTGAAAATATCTTTATTGCAATTATTATGTTCTGTTACAACTGTACATATTTACAACTTCATACCTGTTATATAAAAACGATTATTTATATAACCAAATCAACTCGTCTATTTTATTTAGCAAACCTTGTGATTAACGAATCGATGTCTATAGTGATGTCACGATGAATGTGCAGCAATGCACGGGTAGGAATTTGGGGCTTTTTTTGCACCAAAATCTTTTGCCGACGTCCAAACTGCAAGCTTGGTTGGCAATTTAAGCGGTGACTTTCTCCCTTTGTCGGTACCAACTCGACTTGCCGAAACTGTAACGTACCTGGATACTTTTCTCGAAGCTCGGTGTAAAAGTCGCAAAACACGCCGTTGCAATTTGTACGAATATTTTTTGGTGCTCTAAACGCATCAAATTTCTATCCATGTAGCTTGCAAAAATATTGGTCTGGTTTTGTACGTTTGGTTATTTTGTGATTGCGTTGTTAGTGATACCATTTTTCTTAACAATTTCGATTCTCTGACCCCCCCCCCCCCCCTCCAAAAAAAAAAGCCAAACTCTAGATCCGCGCCTGACTGCGTGGTGTCGGGGTTGCAAAGGTAGACCTCGCCATGGACGTCGGGAGTGACGGTGCGCAACATGCAGCCTATTGCGTACAGTTTGAGTCGAAACACGACGTCCTGTGCCGGCACGAAACTCATTATTGAGCATGGTGGCGTTGGTTTCAGGATTCCTCCAAGCTGAAGTTTGTAATTAGTGGTCATCCACACTGCCGTCGTGGCTCTTGGGTGGCCTGAGCGAGGCATGTCGTCGACAGTTCCTGTATCTCTGTACCTCCTCCATGTCCGAACAGCATCGCTTTGGTTCACTCGGAGACGTCTGGAAACTTCCCTTGATTAGAGCCCTACCTGAAACTACGTAACAATGCGGGTACGGTCAAACGGCGGTATTGACCTTCTAGGCCTGGTAGAACTATAGACAGCACGTGCAGAGTACCTCCTTCCTGGTGGAATGACTGGACCGAATCGGCTGTCGTACGCCCTCCGTCTAATAGCCTAGTTCCTGCTCATGCATGGTTGTGTACATCTAGGAACAGTCAAAGGGACTGCGTTCGTGATACTATATCGACATTCAGCGTCAGTGGTCGAGGCGATCGTGGAACCGAGGTGATGCAACACTCTTTTTGATGTGTGTATTTTAATAGAATAACTTCCCGATCAATTTGGGTTGCCAAAGAAGACAATGCATATCCGTAGAAGTTCCACTTTCATCCGCCTACTGCGCCCCGGCCATCAAATAGCCTTATTCATAATTTACAAAGCGGTGGATATTATTATTATTATTATTATTATTCTTTCTTTCTTTCTTTCTTCGTTTTGCCCACTTAGGGAGCGCGCTTGAACTTGTTGACTCGGGTTGATGGAGCTTTCCTCTTCTTCTCCTCCCAAAATCTCCTCATGAACTCGCTATGCCCCTTCTTACGTTCCTCCGTCCATTTTTTTCCAGTGGCCTTTTTAGCTTTTTCGGTGAAAGTGTGATTTGTAACTCGAGTTCCAAAAGCCTTGCGATTCATGATGCTATCTTCTGTAATGTTTATTTCCTTTAAGTCCTGTTTGATTTCTTCTAACCAACTGATTTTGACCTTCTTTGAATTAATTATATCAAGCAGTTTTTTTGCATATCTGGAGTTGTCCATTCGGCAGATGTGACCATAAAATTTCAATCGTCTCTTACGCACGGGATCAGTGAACTTATTGATTACTGTGTACAAGTCTGTGGTTTTCCTTTTAATCCATACACCATTAACATAAACGGGGCCATATATTTTCCTGAGAATTTTACGTTCCTGGATTTCGATTTCACCAATTTGAGAGTGGCCTCCTAGATATATAGTTTCGGAGGCGTACAATGCTTCCGGAAGAACAACTGTCTGGTAGTGCCGTAGTTTTGCATTTCGCGACATCGCTCTTTTATTATAGTGATTCCATGTTATTCGGTATGCTTTCTGAAGTTTGGTAGCTCTTTCTAAATTAGCTTTCCTGTCCAATCCAGACGGTACAATAACTTCTCCTAAATATTTGAAGCAAGGTACGTGTCTAATTATTCCATAGTTGGTCTGTAGTGGAGATCTCGAGATATTCTGGTCTCCATTTACTATGAAATGCGTCTTCTCATACGATATTTGGAGTCCTGTCTTTGATGCTAACTCATGTAACTTCTTTATGGCACACTTGGTTTCTTCACTAGTCTTGGTAAAGATAGCTAGATCATCAGCAAAAGCAAGGCATTTTACTTTTATTTTCTATTATTATTATTATTATTATTATGATTATAGTTTGTTTTCCACCGACAGTAGTGGCTACGCTGGCTAACGCGCAGCATTAGGTCATGGGGCCAAGCTCTCTGCTGACTCGGTAGACGCGTGGGTTCGAGCCCCACCGTCGGCCGTCCTTGAAATGGTTTTCCGTGGTTTCCCATTTTCAACACCAGGCAAATGCTGGGACGGTACCTTCTGACAGGCCACGGCCGCTTCCTTCCACATCCTTGCCCAGTTTCATTCATTTCATCTCTCATTAACTCCTCTCACGAGGTTGGCGTCAGGAAGGGCATCCGGCCGTAAAAACCATGCCACAAAGACTTCCATCGCATCTCATCCCCGACCCCGTTGGAAAACGGGAATAATAAGGGGTAGACATACATACATACATACATTATAGTTTGTTTTCCGGTCAATGCATCTGAGATTTTCGAAGTGAAATGCCATGTCCTGTGGTTCGGATTCCACGTAAAAAGGTGGTCCCGTGGCTCATGATCTCAAGATTAACGGTCACGTTAAACTACAAGCTTCCTTATTATTATAGTTTAATGTCTGACAACATTATCACGGCAAATACCGGCTACATTTTCTGTTACAGCCTGGTTCGGCATTTGCAAGGAACCATCTATACTGAGATAATTTCGATTACACTGTTCAGAGACTTCACATCCATGTCGTGCCCGCAGTCTTCAGGAGTCTCCTTCATTTGTAGGATGAGCTAAATTTCCATCTGGATCATTGAGCCTTGCTGAGTATTCGGCCAGAGTATTGTCACCAAGGAACTTTCTAACAATATGGCATGTGTTTAACAGAACTGTCTTCTGTAGTTCAATATATATCTGCGGGTGCAGATTCAATATTGATAGACTACTGTGGAGAGTTTTCGGTATAACACCAGTACACGATGTAATTATTAGCCCAGGCAACGAAGCGAAAATAAAAATAATAAATCCGAAAGTTTTGAAATTTAGTGAAAATGTTTATTAGGGCTTACTATTGAACCTGTCAAAAGTCCTGACTAATTAAAGGTCCGCAATCGCCGCCATCTTGGAAAAAGGGTGCACTTTTATGGTTTTTGGACTGTAACTCTTTATTTAATAACTTTATCGAAAACATTGTAGTGATCAAAATTTGAGAACATTCAATTCTGTACAAAAAAGGTTCAATTCATTGTTTTCATGAAACTAATATTTTCCGTGTGAATGGACGACAAACTTGATGCAGATCTGGCAATCGCTCTCACTGTAGGCTTTAGCAGCTAAATGTAAATTCAATGGCGCATAACGGTCCATATAAATCTCTGTGGGAATTCTGCAAACAGAAATTTATATTCGTTACGTAAAATTCAATCATTGCTATTATTTTTTCATTTACCACATTTCTTTTATTTACTCACTTTATTATTACGTTTGGGTGTGTCGGTTTTTTTTTTGTAGTCTGACTGGTACTGGGGCTATTATCGACTACATCAGCATAATCCGATAATCAATGCTCCCCGCATAGGAAGATCGTCTCGAGCTTTTGGTTGACACTGCCCTTTCTTAATTCGCGTAATCGACCTCGTCTCCTCCTTCATTTTCTTCATCGACTATTATTGGCGAAGATGTTGATCGTTTAGTTTTGCTGGTTGCATTGGCTCCATCGGAAAAAAATATCCTTTTTGTCAAACCGGGAAAGGGAAAAATCGCGAGAAGAGTGTATTCATCACAGCAGTCACAATCATCAGGACTTGCCAACAACATTCTTTCCTTGCATGCTTTTAGTGGCTGCGACACTACTTCAGCGATTTTCAATAAAGGAAAAGTTAGGTGCCTAAAGTTATTTAACAAAAGTAAAGAGTTACATGATATGGCTGAAAGTTTCAACAACCGTGATTCTTCACAGGACGTTATCGCTGAAGCTGGAGAACGTTTTTTCCTTGCAATCTACGGTGCACGTTCTACAGACAAGTCTTTGAATAAACATCGATATCATTGTTTCACGAAATCTGTGACGAAAATAAAGCCCGACATTGCATCATTACCATCAACAGAAGGAGCATCCAGGCAACATTCTTTTCGAGTGTACAATCAAGTGCAAAAATGGCTGGGAAATGAATTACCCCCTGAATTATGGGGTTGGAAACTAGTTCAAGGATACTTCAGTCCGATTACAACAATGGACTCCAATGCACCCGAGGATTTATTAAATCTGATTTTTTGTAAATGAACAACTGGCTGTGCAGGGTTGTGTGGGTGTAGAAAAACAGGGATTGATTGTACAACGGTTTGCAATAATTGTCATGGAGACTGCTTCAATGGATCGAAAATAGTCGATGAAGAAAATGAAGACTGAGACAAGGTCGATAACGCGAATGAAGAAAGGGCAGTGTCAACCAAAAGCTCGAGACGATCTTCCTATGCGGGGAGCATTGATTTATAGGATTATGCTGATGTAGTCGATGATAATAGCCCCAGTACCAGTCAGACTGCAAAAAACGACGCACTCAAACGTAATGATAAAGTGAGTAACTAAAAAAATGTGGAAAATGAAAAAATAATAACAATGATTGAATTGTACGTAACGAATATAAATTTATGTTTGCATAATTCCCACAGAGATGTATATGGACTGTTATACGCCATTGAATTCATATTTTGCTGCTGAAGCCTACAGTGAGAGCGATTCCCCGATCAGCATCAAGTTTGTCGTCCATTCACACGGAATATATTGGTTATATGAAAAAAAAATGAATTGAACCTTTTTTTGTAGAGAATTGAATGTTCTCAAATTTTGATCACTACAATATTTTCGATAAAGTTAATAAATAAAGAGTTACAGTCCAAAAACCATAAAAGTGCACCCTTTTTCCAAGATGGCGGCGATTGCGGACCTTTAATTGGTCAGGACTTTTGACAGGTTCAATAGTAAGCTATAATAAACATTTTCACCAAATTTCAAAACTTTCGTATTTATTATTTTTATTTGCTGAAATTCGACCTTCGTTGCCTGGGCTATATTGGGATGGTAGTCACCGAATCAAGTTTCCACATCTGCTTTATCTCAATTGCCAGCTCTGTGTACTTAGATATTTCATTATTATTATTATTATTATTATTATTATTATTATTATTATTGTTATTATTATTATTATTATTATTATTATTATTATTATTGGTTGCAGCCATGATTGGCATAAGGTTGTCGTGAGTGTCGTGCGTGTGAATTGCCGTTGAATTAGTAATTAGCTGGATTTGTGTGTAGCCTTTCGGCATCGAAACAGGTTGGTGTTAGTCCCAGTTCATGGTACGTATATTGTGTTTCATGAGTTCTATTCTCTTCTGGGACTTTATTGAGTGTTGAATGGTCATGTGTCGTCAATTTTAGGTTAAGGTTTTGCCATAGACTATTGAAATCATAGAATCTTGCAGTGACAACATTCATACTTCATGCGCTAGTGAAATCCAAGGCCATCTGGGTTGAGAGTAATTCTGTGGTAACCTTAGGCCTATAGGTCTCGTCGTTAGGGGGTAGATAGTAGGTCTGGACTACTTGGAGACAGCGGCCATTAGAGTCCCGCTACATTGAGTAGGCTACGTAGCAACCATCCTTTTATACTATAGATTTTCGACGGTATTTGTGTTTTGCTGTCGGCATCAGTTTATTTTTGGGAAATCTGCCATCATGGATTCTATTAGTAGCTCGAAGGATACAAGTGCAGACGCTACTCCAATTGATAAGGCTTTGACAAGATGCATTGATGTCATCAGAAAGATGAAGCTTGCTACAGGAAGACAGAAGAATATATCTAATGACGTGAAAAATGGAATAGCGGAGATAGAGAAAGCCATCGATATCATTATATCGTGCAGGGACAATTGGCTTGAGAAGCAAGGAGTTCTGCCTGCAGTAGAAGAGCATACCTTAGGCCATGAGAAGGTGATAGTGGCATTGGATAGCCCTGATAACCCCATTCAATCGCCTCTAGTAGATTCCGATAGGCAGGAGGAAAATTTGTCAGAATGGACGACGGTCCGACGGAGGAGGTCCTCCGGTATCGCTGTGTCGTGGTCAGAAAGCGCTTCTCTGTCGTCACAAAGGGCGAAACCACCAGTTCGGGACAGCAAGACTCGGAAATCCCATAAACGATCACGACCCAAGGCTGTGCTGATCCAACCAGCGGCTGGGAAGACTTATGCAGAAATTGTGAAGAATTTGAGGGAGAAGGTGAAGCCAGAGGCCTGCCATCCGAAAATTCGATCGATCCGTCAAACTAGATCCGGTGACGTTTTACTGGAGTTTGATACGAAGGCTGATAAGGACTGTCGAGAAATGTTCAGCAGCACTTTGAGGGAAGCTGTTGGTCATGCAGGATTGGTGAGGACATTGACTCCTAGAACTGTCTTGGAGGTACGAGACATGGATATTGTAACTACTGTAAGTGATGTCGAATTGGCTCTGAAACGAGACATAGAGGGTTTTATTGATGAGCTGAAAGTATCCGTCACTAAACCCAACAGTAGAGGGCAGAAAATGGCAATTGTGGAAATGGATAATCAGAATGCTGAGAAATTATTGGAGACTGGCCGTATTAAGGTCGGTTTCATATACTGTAGGGTGAGGAGAAGAGCGATGGTAACGCGCTGCTTTCGGTGTCTGGGTTATGGCCATATAAGGAGGAATTGCAATGGCCCGGATAGAAGCGGCCTTTGCTACAGATGTGGTCAACTGGGTCATAAAGCCGCAGGATGTACGTCAGACATGAAATGCGTGCTGTGCTCTGACTGTAATCGGGAGGGCTTAAACATAAGTCACATCCCTGGAACAGGTTCTTGTACAGTGTTTCGAGAGGCACTCGCGAAGATTAAAGAAAAAACACAATGACGAATGTCCTACAAGGGAACCTGAAACGAAGCATAATCGCTAATGATCTTTTGATACAGCTAAAATTTGAAAGGAAAACAGATATTCTCCTGATCAGTGAGCAATAACGAAACTTGGACATGCTGGGCTGGTTTTCGGATCCCCTAGGTACGGCGGCTATCTGGATACCGGATCTGAGCAAAATCCATGTGGAGGATCACGGATCCGGAGAAGGGTTCGTTTGGGTTAAGAGTGGTGGGATTACGTACGTAAGTTGCTATTTAACTCCGAATGAACATATTGAGTACTTTCAAAGGAAGCTGGACAATTTGGAAGATACTGTTCGTGAGATGGAAGGTGTTGTGGTAGTTGCCGGTGACTTCAACGCTAGGGCATTGGAATGGGGTATGCCACATCAAAATTCGAGGGGACGACGAATTTTAGAGATGGCAGCCAGATTAGGATTGGTCGTGGTGAATACAGGGACCTCAACGACATTTAGACGACCTGGTCATACGGAGACTAAACCAGATATTACGCTGGTGTCGGATCGTCTGGCAGCCTTGGTAGTAGAATGGGAAGTGATCGAGGATTATACTGCTAGTGATCATCAATATATCACCTTCCGGATTTTACGAGATCAGCAGCCTCAGAGGCACAACACATTGAAGACAACACGTTGGAATGTATCGCGCATCGACGAGGAGAAATTTGCCAATGTACTCGAATCAGTACAGTCAGGCACTAGTAACATTGTTGAGGAATTAGATCTAAGAGTTTCTGTTGAGGAACATGTGGGGGTCACTATGCGTCTCTTGCACCTAGCCTGCGAAGCGTCAATGCCCCGGAAGCGTCTTCGAAACAATAGACGTCCAGCTTATTGGTGGACTGACGAAATAGCTGATCTTCGAAGAACTTGTCTTCGACTCAGAAGAAGAGCCCAACGTTTAAGACATCGACCAGAGGCTGATTTGAGATCCGCTGAGCACCTTGCAGCTAAGAGAACCCTTCGAAATGCCATCAGAAGACGTAAGACTCTGATGTGGCAGTTGTTAGTTAAAGAAGTAGACGTAGATCCTTGGGGATTAGGCTACCGAATTGTCACCAAGAAACTCGGCTCCATGTCCAATACCACGTTGGATGCACGGACGATGGATGATATTGTAAACGAGCTATTCCCTACTCACCCTGTGCGAATTGATGTGGGCGACGTACTTGAGCCGGAATTCATTCCTCTATTTACCATAGATGAGCTGAAGGAAGCAGTAGGCTTCCTTCGGAATAAGAAGGCTCCAGGCCCTGACGGGATACCCGCGGAAGCTATGAAACTAGCTCTCAAGGTTTGTCCGCAGCTACTGCTTGAAATGTACAACTGTTGTCTGAGAGCAGGTGTCTTTAGTGCCCGTTGGAAAATGGCTCGACTAGTGCTGATTAAAAAAGGAAAGGCAGTTGGGAACGCGCCATCGTCCTTCAGACCACTATGTATTTTAGACATTGCGGGAAAAGTGCTGGAGAAGCTATTAAAACCTCGCATACTGTCGTCTATCCAAGCCGCGGGAAATCTGTCTGACAGGCAATTTGGCTTCCGCCGTGGGCGATGTACAATAGATGCAGTACGCCTAGTAGTTGAAGCTGCGAATCAAGCCCAGGAAGGTAACCACTATTCTAGGAAAATAACACTTCTGGTAACCTTGGATGTGAAGAACGCCTTCAACTCAGCTAGGTGGATAGATATGGTTGAAGCTCTTCAATTCACCTTCCAGTTTCCTGCATATCTCCTGCGTATAATGAAAGATTATTTGAAGGACCGTACCCTATTATATGACACTGCAGACGGCCAGAGGAGGAGAAAAGTCACGGCAGGAGCAGCGCAAGGATCTATCCTGGGCCCGGATTTGTGGAACATGTTGTACGACGGCTTACTGCGCATGGAGATGCCCGAAGATACATTCCTTGTTGGGTACGCTGATGATATTGCAGCGGTGATTGTAGCCCGAGATGCGGTTCTGGCTCAGTGGAAACTCAATCAGGTAATGCGACGGGTGAGTGGTTGGATGAACACTCATGGTCTGAATTTAGCTATGGCGAAAACTGAAATAGTCATGTTAACTAGGAGGAGAATGGACACTATAATTCCCATGAAAGTTGGAGAGGTGGTCGTTCGAACTGGAGCCACTGCGAAGTACTTAGGGTTTACTCTTGACACGAAACTGACATACTGGTCTCATATACGGAAGGCAGCAGACAAGGCGGAAGTAGTGACAGCTGCCATTAGTAGACTCATGGCTAATGTGCATGGTCCTAGAGAAAGCAAACGTCGACTACTGTTGTCCACAGCGCAGTCTATTCTCCTGTATGGAGCTGAGATTTGGTCTGATTCGCTGAAGATAGAGAAGTATAGGAAACGCCTAGCTGAAATTCAGAGGAGAGGAGCTCTGAGGGTGGCGTGTGCTTACCGTACAGTTTCGGAACCTGCAGTTCTGGTTGTCTCAGGTGTTGCGCCAATAGACTTACTCGCGCAAGAACGTAAAGACATATACTTCCGACGAGTAGAACTGGGCAAGGCTCAAGCCCGGAAGGAAGCCGTAGCACGCAAGATGGAGCTTTGGCAGCAGAGGTGGAATGACGATCACAGAGGAAGATGGACAGCTCGGCTGATACCGAGTCTGGTCGAGTGGACGAGTAGGAAACACGGAGAAATAAATTACTTTCTGACACAGATGTTGACAGGTCATGGCTACTTTCGGTGTTACCTTCATCGTATGACCAAAGTAAGGAGTCCAGTTTGTATTTACTGCGAGAACGAACGAGATGACGTTTATCATACGTTTTTCGTCTGCGATCGTTGGGCAGCGGAAAAACAACAACTTGAAGCTGAGGTTGGTCCAATAACGCCGGACAATATAGTTGGCATTATGCTGAGAAACGAGCTCAGCTGGGATACGGTCGCTTTCTTTGTTGAGGTGGTCCTTCGTCAGAAGAAGTCAGATGGGGACTTGCTTGATTAAGTCGATTGAGTCTGCGATCCGCGGGCTATGAATGGAGAAGTAAGATGGTGCTTGTGAAGCAAAGAAAATGACTCCATCCTGAAGTAATACGAAAGTGGTCCCGGGATGGGTTTTGTCAAGAGGACAGGGTGTGGTTTTTTAGTGGGTAAGAATCCCACACTCTTGAGAAGTGCGGACCCTTCTCAAGGTCTTATGCAAGATTTTTCCACTTCCCTCGTAAAAAAAAAAAAAAAATATTATTATTATTATTATTGTGTATTTGAATTAATTCTCTATGGACTGCATAGGCCTATTAACATTCAATTTCATTTGTGTCTAGATCTTGTTATTCTACTAGTATCGACGTCCTCCAAGTATTTCTTGAGTACATCGATCAGTGCCTTCTTTCGTGCTTCTTGTTCGGGGCCTCTCCGTTTGCTGGACTTAGATTCCACTTTAAAAACCATTTGATTGGGGGAGTTTGGCTGTAACCATTGTCAAAAACTAGATTGGACAAAACGAAGGTTAGAATGGTCGGGTTGGGGTGCGGCCTTGGCGGCGGAAAGCTAACGGGGCACTGTTGACAAAAAGCCATTGATCTGGACGCGTTAGGCTGTAACCATTTTAAAGACCATTGATATGTACACGATACGCTGTAACCATTGTTAAAACCAATGAAGTGGACGCGTTAGGCTGTAACCATTGTCAACACCATTGATCTGGACGGGTTAGGCTGTAACCATTGTCAAAACCAATGATGTAGACGCGTTAGGCTGTAACCATTGTCAACACCATTGATCTGGACGGGTTAGGCTGTAACCATTGTCAAAACCAATGATTTGGACGCGTTAGGCTGTAACCATTGTCAAAACCATTGATCTAAACGCGTTAGGCTCTAACCATTGTCAATAAAGTAGGAATCAATCTTGCTTCAAAAAATAAGTAAAAAGAATTATTCTTCTAAAGGTACTCTGACTCTAGTTGCCAGGTGCGGTTTGCAAATCAAGTATTAGAATCCTTTAGCGTTCAAAGTGGACTAAGACAAGGAGATCCTCTAGCCCCAGTCCTTTTCAATATAGCATTGGAAAAGATGAAACGTGGAACTGGTTGGAATAGGGAAATGGAAATGGTCGGATCCGACATAATTCTTGCATTTGCTGATGATGTGGTGATCATGGGGAACACTTTGGATCAGGTAACGACTGATACATCAAGATTCCTACTGGAAGCAAAGAAAATAGGGTTGGTGGTTAATGAATCGAAAACAAAATACATGATTATAACACGTCGACAGAATATTCCGATCGCTATCGACGTTGGAATGCACAAATTTGAGACAGTTGACTCAATCAAATATTTGGGATCAATATTGTCAAACAAAAGTGAAATAGAAAAAGAAATAAGACAAAGAATCACCAACGCTACTCATGTTTCCTATAGCATGAATAGAATTTTCACGTCACGTCTAATATCTCAGGAAAACAAGATCTACCTATACATGACCCTAGTACGACCTGTTTTAATGTATGGTTGTGAAACGTGGGCGACTCCAAGAACTTTTGAAGAGCGTATATGTGCATTTGAAAGAAAAATGCTGCGGAAAATCTATGGCCTAAAATACTGCCCAGAAACTGACAGTTGAGAAAGACGGAGTAAAGAGGAGTTATATCGACGTTATAAAAAGGCAGACATCAGTAGAGAGATAGAGAGAAGACGATTACAATGGTTAGGACACATTATCAGAGCAGAAGGTACTCTCCCGAACCGTGTGTTCAATTTTCAACCAACGGGAAAACGTCCAAGAGGTCGACCAAGAACAAGATGGAAAGATCGAGTTATGTTGGCACTGAACCAGTTGGATCCAGAAGCAAATATGGAAGATGCCAGGGATAGAAATCGTTGGTCTAATATATGCAACTATTATTTGAGAAGCTGAAATCATTCTTCCTGTTATGAAGTACAATGTTAGGCCTATACATTGTTACGGCTGTGAGTTTGTTTCATCGCTCGCCGCATGAGTCACAACTGCCCCAGGGCTGGGCTGCTCTCCCCCAGTGTATTGCGTGCGCCTTATGCAACAGGACTACTATGACAAAGGGATGGTCCAGAATATTCGTGACTGAGCCGTCGATGAAAGCCTCGAGAAGCCGTGAACCCTGGATGGGTCTAGAAGCATTTATTGAGTCACCGGCCTGCTATATAAGAGCGACCCGTCAAGCAGTTGTTGTGCTTTTATGAGCTAGTGCGAGCGTTTATCCTGAGCGACAGAAGTGTGGTGACTTGCGAAACCCCTAGTGAAGCTGATTCTCTTGACAGCGAGGAAGTGAGAAGCCTACAGAGGAACTGTGTCTTGAACGAGTGTGTTTTTTTTTTCTTCAGTGCGACAGAAGTGATTGTGGTGCATTGTGAAACAGTGTGTAGTACGGTGACAGGCTGAGTGCAGATATTTCCAGCCAACGCACGGGGCCACCTCATTACGAGGGATTAACTTTTGCGGCTTACTGACAAGTGAAAGGGGAAGTGTTCTCGCCATGAAGAAACTGGAGTAAGGTAATAATTGCTTGTATTTACTGATGAGTGCTGTATCTTTCTGGCCGCAATAAAGTTAATTATTTCATTTAAAGGAACAAAATGTGTTGTGCTTCAACCCACCGTAATCCAGTTAACAAAAAGTGCCACTAGGGGGGTGGCACGTAACAACTGGTGTCAGAAGCGGGATTACGAACTCAAGCACAAGCACAACACCTGACGGTCCTGGTTTCAAAACCCGAGCAGGTCATTTTCTCTAATTTTCCTGTGAGTGCATGCCCTTTACAAGACAAGCAACTAAAATGGAGGCGCAATTGGCAGCATTGCTAGAAAAGTTAAGTGGCATGGAAGACGGCCAGAAGAAATTAGCCAAGGACCTGAAGGATGACCTGAAGAAGATGGAAGACGGCCAGAAGAAGATGGAGGACGGCCAGAAGAAGACGGAGGATGGCCAGAAGAAGTTAGCAGAGGACCTGAAGGACGGCCAGAATAAGTTAATAGAGGACCTAACCGCCAAATTTCTGGATGGCCAGAAAAATCTGGATGAGTGTCTGCTGACGAATTTAGAGGAGAGCCAAAGGAAATTAGAACTGGGTCTGCGTGAGGAAGTCACGGCAGTGGAAAATAAGTTCGACTCCTTACAAGTGGAAGTTGCCGAGCTGCGCCAACGCCCGTTGATGGGGGTGGAGGAGAAATTCAACGCCTTACAAAAGGAAGTTGCCGAGCTGCGCCAACGCCCACTGACGGGGGTGGAAGAGAAATTCAACGCTTTACAAAAGGAAGTTGCTGAGCTGAGCCAACGCCCGCCGACGGGGATGGAAGCGAGATTCAACGCCTTACAAGAAGAAGTTGCCGAGCTGCGCCGACGCCCGCCCACAGGTAAGCCGGGGACATCAGGAACGGGACATAGCAGAGTGACGCCCCCAACCTTCTACGGAAAGGTCCCGTGGAGCACCTACTTACGTCAGTTCGAGGCGGCCTGTTCCATAAATAACTGGAACAACACAGAAAAGGCTACAGCTCTCATTGTAGCGCTGAGAGGTGACGTCCTTAACGTCCTTCAGGCCACCCCGACTGGATCTCAGGACTACGCTTCACTGATCGCCCATATGGAGTCCCAATATGGAGATAGCCATCTTCAGCAGGCCTACCAGATGCAGCTCCGGACCCGGGTACAGAAGAACGCGGAAACCCTGCAGAAGTTCAAGATGGACATCGCACGCCTCGTAAGGCTCGCCTACCCAACAGCACCGGCCGACTTTCTGGAACAGATAGCGACGCAGACCTTCACCGACGGGCTACGGGACCCGGACACCCAACAGGCGCTGCGACTCGCGCGCAATAAGACCCTGGCAGATGCGCTGAGCCACGCACTTGAGTTCGAGACGGCAAAGCAGGTATCTAGAATGCGCGCGCGGGTGCGTCAGGTGGACGTCGACGGACCAGCCAAAGCGGGCAAGACCAAGCCCCTGGCCGATGAACTGATGGAGGCGCTAGGCCGGTTCTTCAAGAGTCGCAGTACCACCAACAAAAACGTAGCCGAAGGACATCTGGAGAGGCGGCCCGGAAGAGGACTACCGACCTGCTGGACCTGCCGTAAGAGAGGCCACCTGAGCAAGGACTGCGGTGATCGCCGCCGCCAAGGGTTTCCGTCGGGACAGTCAGTCGTAGGGAAACCGGGCGGCCCAGGAAAGCAAGTATTAGCCAGCCTTGAGGGGCAAAGGTTGGCTTGTGACAGTCATCAAGCCCTGGCAGTCCAAGTGCGTGTGACGCAGTTACGGAGGGATAATAGCAGCCTGATGGTCGACGGAGTCGTAAACGGAGAGAGCTGGCCCATGCTAATCGACACGGGAGCATCGAGGACCATTGTCAGTCCCACCGTGATCCCGAAGTGGAGAGTGCAACCCACGCAAAGGAACCTCCAGCTAATTACCGCGACCGGAGAGACCGCACCGGTACTTGGCGAAGCATCACTGGAGTTCGTCATTGGTCGACGGGCGATAAAGCATCCAGTGCTTGTGGCTGACGTATCAAATGAAGTGATCATCAGACTGGACTTCCTGGACCAGAACAACATCATCTTGGATCTGAGTACCAACACTCTGCACTTCGGAAGTGAGGAACTTGCTTTGCAACCAGCACACGAGGCCGTCGCCGCACGACGAGTAAGGCTGAGAGAGGACGTCATCGTTCCCGCTAGGACGGAAGTCAGCGCTGCCGTAATTGTCGACGGAACAGCTGAGGGAGTGGCGGCTGTCATCGAGCCAAAATATGAGGACATCCAGGCAAAAGGATTGCTAGTTGCCAAGGCTCTCATCAACACGACGACTTGGCCGTACGTCCGCCTGTCCAACCTGAACGACTACGATATTACGGTTCACCGGGACACCAACCTAGGAGTCTGCGAGCCCGTTACCTGGATTGCCCGCATCACAGACACGACGGACGGACACCTGCAGACGGACAACGGAAGAAGACGCGCCCTGCCAGAAGAACTACAGAAGCTGTACCAAGGATCCCAGGACCATTTAGACGAGGAACAATCACGCTAACTTCGGGACCTGCTACACGAATTCCAGGATGTCTTCTCCGTGGGAATCAAAGACTTCGGCAGGACAAGCTTGGTCCAGCACAGAATCGACGTTGGGGACAGCGCACCGATTAGGGCCCCATTCCGACGTGTCCCGCTCGCCAAGCAAGCCGAAGTCGACCGGATGGTAGAAGAGATGAAGGATCAAGAGGTGATCGAGCCATCACATAGTCCTTGAAGTTCTCCAGTCGTGCTTGTGAAGAAGAAGGACGGTTCCACCAGGTTCTGCGTGGACTACAGGCGAGTGAACGACGTCACGAAGAAGGACAGCTACCCTCTACCCCGGATCGACGACACGCTGGACACCATATCAGGATCAAGATGGTTCTCCACCTTGGATTTGAAGAGTGGCTACTGGCAGGTGGAGGTCCGCCCCAAGGACCGCGAGAAAACGGCGTTCTCTGTGGGCAGCGGGCTCTGGCAGTTCACCGTCATGCCATTCGGTCTGTGCAACGCCCCTGCGACCTTCGAAAGGCTAATGGAGTCCATTCTGAGGGGACTACATTGGAAGACCTGCCTGGTCTACCTAGACGACGTCATCGTTCTAGGAAGAAGCTTCGAGGAGCACTACAGCAACCTGAAGGAGATCTTGATGAAGCTACTGGCTGCCCAGCTGAAGTTGAGCCCCAAGAAGTGTCAGCTCTTCCAGATGCATATGCACCTTGGGCATATCGTCTCCGAGGAAGGGGTGCGCACCGACCCAGAGAAGACCGCAGCTGTGAGGGAGTGGCCAGTTCCGAAGGACAAGTCCCAACTACGAAGCTTCCTGGGGCTCTGCACTTATTACCGTCGCTTCGTGAGAGGATTCGCCGACATCGCCAAACCTTTACATCGACTGACTGAGAAGGACCAACTCTTCACGTGGACAGCAGAATGCCACAGTGCCTTCGAACAACTCAAGCAGGCTCTGTGCACCGCGCCTATTCTGGCCTACCCCAGACCTGGAACAAGGTTCATCGTCGATACCGATGCCAGCGACTTTGGCATAGGGGGGATCCTGTCGCAAGTAGTGGACGGCGAGGAGAGAGTAGTGGCCTACTTCAGCAAGGCCTTGTCAAAGCCAGAAAGGAACTACTGCGTCACTAGGAAGGAGCTGCTCGCCATCGTGAAGACCATTGAACACTTCCACAAGTACCTGTACGGGCAAGAATTTCTCATCAGGACCGACCATGCATCCCTGCGGTGGCTCCTGAACTTCAAGCAGCCCGAGGGTCAACTCGCGCGGTGGTTAGAGAGGCTTCAACAGTACAACTTTGAGATCCAGCACAGGAAAGGCCAACTGCATTCTAACGCCGACGCCCTGTCACGAAGACCGTGCCCCGAAGGCTGCACCTTCTGTACCAGAAGAGAGGAGAACACCGGGATACAGTGCCGAAGGACTTCCGTGGAACTTCAGGGGAGCTGGAGCCGCGAATCTTTCACGCGGGCATAAGCAGAAGATGATGACCTGGGACTGATAGGCCAATGGAAGAGGGCCTGTGTCCCCAGACCCGGGTGGAACATTGTGAGTGACTGCAGCCCAAAGTTTAAGTCCTACTGGGCGCAGTGGGACTCGTTGATTGTAAGGGATGGCCTCATCTGCCGCGCCTGGGAGAGCACCGACGGGAAGACATCTCGGGAACAAGTCGTCGTTCCAAAGGCTATGACGGAGGAAGTCCTGAATGAAGTTCATGGGGGATCATCTGGTGGACACCTAGGGATAAAGAAGACCCTGGAGAAGCTGAGAGAGCGGTTCTACTGGATCGGATGCCGAACAGACGTGGAGAACCACTGCGCGAGGTGCCACGATTGCGCAGCCAGCAAGGGCCCAAGACGTAGACGACGGGGTCCACTGAAGACCTACAACGTGGGCGGCCCCATGGAGAGAGTGGTCATCGATGTCGCTGGGCCATTCCCGTTAAGCGAGGCAGGGAACCGCTACATATTGGTCGTCAGCGACTACTTTACCAAATGGCCGGAGGCGTATGCGCTCCCTAACCAAGAAGCCGCGACGATTGCAGAGACCCTGGTGAAGGAATTCGTCAGCCGGTACGGAGTACCCCTGGAGCTGCATTCCGACCAAGGGAGGATTTCGAGTCGCAGGTGTTCCAGAACCTATGCCAGCTGCTGGGAATCCGGAAGATGAGGACAACGCCGTTACACCCTCAGTCCGACGGGATGGTAGAGCGATTCAATCGCACATCGAGAACCATCTCCGAATAGTCGTCAGCGAGCACCAGAGGGATTGGGACAAACGTCTTCCACTATTTCTCCTGGCCTACTGTGCCGCCGTGCATGAAGCCACCGGGTGCACACCAGCCCGGGCCATGTTTGGGAGGGAGCTCCGTCTACCTGTCGATCTTGCCTTCGGTCGAACTGGGAATGATCCGGTCCCGGTAAGCCAGTATTGTCAAGAACTGGTCGACCAACTGGAGGACGTGCACGCGTTCGCGAGGAGGAAACTGCGGATCGAGACCGACCAAATGAAGACCCGATACGACCAGCAGACGGATGCCGGCGGATTCCACGAGGACGACCTGGTCTGGCTCTTCAACCCATTACGGAAGAAAGGCCTGTCACCCAAACTGCAGAAGTCCTGGGAGGGCCCGTACCTAGTCGTGAAACGGATCAACGATGTCGTCTACAGGATCCAGCGGAGCCCGAGGGCGAAGATGAAGATCGTGCATCGAGATCGCCTGGCAGCCTACGAAGGGACACAGACGGAGCAATGATTGATCGGGACGATCAGCCTTTTAGGAATGGGGTGGTGTTACGGCTGTGAGTTTGTTTCATCGCTCGCCGTAGGAGTCACAACTGCCCCAGGGCTGGGCTGCTCTCCCCCAGTGTATTGCGTGCGCCTTATGCAACAGGACTACTATGACAAAGGGATGGTCCAGAATATTCGTGACTGAGCCAGCGATGGAAGCCTCGAGAAGCCGTGAACCCTGGATGGGTCTAGAAGCATTTATTGAGTCACCGGCCTGCTATATAAGAGCGACCCGTCAAGCAGTTGTTGTGTTTTTATGAGCTAGTGCGAGCGTTTATCCTGAGCGACAGAAGTGTGGTGACTTGCGAAACCCCTAGTGAAGCTGATTCTCTTGACAGCGAGGAAGTGAGAAGCCTACAGAGGAACTGTGTCTTGAACGAGTGGGTTTTTTTTTTTTGTTTTTTTTTTTTTTTCAGCGCGACAGAAGTGATTGTGGTATATTGTGAAACAGTGTGTAGTACGGTGACAGGCTGAGTGCAGATATTTCCAAGCCAACGCACGGGGCCACCTCATTACGAGGGATTAACTTTTGCGGCTTACTGACAAGTGAAAGGGGAAGTGGTTCTCGCCATGAGGAAACTGGAGTAAGGTAATAATTGCTTGTATTTACTGATGAGTGCTGTATCTTTCTGGCCGCAATAAAGTTAATTATTTCATTTAAAGGAACAATATGTGTTGTGCTTCAACCCACCGTAATCCAGTTAACAAAAAGTGCCACTAGGGGGGTGGCACGTAACAATATTATGTTATGCTTGCTATTTATATTGTAATCAAGAATTGTATACCCTTGTTTTTCTGCTATGGGTCTTAATGGCCTGTCACATGCAATAAATGATGATAATTGATCTAATGCGTTAGGCTGTAACTATTGTCAAAAACCATTGGATTGGACAAAATGAAGGTTAGAATAATTAGTACCGTATGCGTGGGGTTGGCAATACTGTACTTGTGCATAATTAACGGCGATAATGGCCGACACAGCTGGAATTCTTCTTCTTCTTCTACTTCTTCTTCTTCTTCGCCTTTTGAGACCACAAAGGAACACTTACCCAACCATTAGGTCGTCAACTTGTAGGAACTGTACGAGCCCTGCGGTCCTCCCAGTACTTCTTCATTCGTTTTGATCTTCTTGCCCTTTCTCGGGCGGAAAATATTCTTGGTGGAATTTTCTTCTTTATGAGTGGAAAATGAAAAGTCATATTTCTAAGTGCTGTAGTTAAACTTTTCTTATTTGTAGCATCCTCTGTTGTTAGACAAATTTATTTTAAGTCCTCTCTGATTTCTTTTAACCATCGGCATCCAGTTGTTGTTTTTTTTTTTTGGTTTTTTTAAGCAAGATTGTACTGTACTAGTTGTTTTAGAAGATGTCAATCAGGCATTCTCATGATGTGCCCAAAGAATCCTAGTATTTTCATTTCCATGATATCAGGAATGGGTTCTCGGTTGTTATAGACAATATTGTTCAGTATTATTCTCCATTGCCCATCTTGTATTTTTAGCCTGCTTTTCACATTTTGCAAAAATGGGGAAAAAGTAGACTTATGAGATCGGGCAAATGTGTGTTTGTCTGTCTGTCTGTCTGCCTGTCCTTCTGTCTGTCTGTGTGTGTGTGTCCCCCCTATCAACTCCTAAACGGCTGGAGCAATCGAAACAAAATTTGGTAGGAGTAAAGATCTATACCTGAATATCTCACGGCCATATTTGAAAATGATGTCAGTGCTACCAACTGCTAAAAATCGCAATTGAAATTTGCGCTCCATGTTGGATATCTTGGAAGGTATGAATGGGATCTATTTCAAAATTGACACACGTATAGATAATAATATTGCAGTTTAATTTCCAGGAGGCCATACATGGCAGTGTTGCCAAAATGATTATAAGCCTGCTCGTAGGTCCAATTTTTAAATGCATATAACTTCTACACTATCAATTGGAATTCAACCAAATTTCGTATGTTGTGTGTGTACATAACCAGATATCACTGAGCGTATTCTTAAGAGCCACCAGGGCTGCCAACTGTTAATAAATGCTCTTAATTTATTTTATTCAAATACCAATATATCAGAAAGTATGCAAGCCGACAGCTTTAAACCATGCACACGTATAGTACCTGACATTCTATATTAATTTGGAGTAACTTATATACGTCAGTGCTACCAACATGATTCTAAGCCTGCTGAGAGGTCCAACTTTAAATACATGTAACTTCCATACTATCATTTGTATTTCAACCAAATTTCGCATGTGCTATGTGTACCATAACAGATATGACTATGCGTATTCTTAAGAGCAACCAGGGCAGCCAACTGTTAATATGTGCTGTCTATCATTTGTATTTCAACCAAATTTCGCATGTGCTATGTGTACCATAACAGATATGACTATGCGTATTCTTAATAGCAACCAGGGCAGCCAACTGTTAATATGTGCTGTCTCTATTTTTGTTACCCTAATATCAATATATCAGAAAGTATGCAAGCCAATAGCTCTAAACTTTGCACACGTATACTACCTGACATTCTAGATGAATTCGGAGTAACTAATATACGTCAGTGCTGCCAACATGATTCTAAGCCTGCTGATAGGTCCAATTTTAAAATGCATGTAACTTCTATACTAACTAATGGATTTCATTCAAAATTGGCACAACAATAGATCATATTATTTCAGATTATTTCTGACCATTAAATGCATGACATTGTTGCCAACATGATATTACGCGCACTGTTAAATCCAATGTTTAACTGCATGTAACGTCCACGCTATTCATTGGACTTCAACCAAATTTTGTATTCTGTATCTTAAGAGATGGAACTAAGAATATATTAAGTCACCAGGGCTGCCAAATGTAGTGCACTATTAGGCTACATTATGCCAGGTATACAGTATTTCGAACTAATTAGAAATGTCGATATTAGCAACTTAATTTCGTCATTATTCTAGATGGATCCATATAGATTAATCATTGGCATGAATCTTAAATTTTAAGAAAAGTAGGCTCTTTAGTTCGTCACGGAACTTCTTGTTTGAAGCAAGATTGTACTGTACTAGTTGTTTTAGAAGATGTGATTCTGGCATTCTCATGATGTGCCAAAAGAATCCTAGTCATTTCTTTCGCATGGTATCAGGAATGGATAATTAGGAGATCAAAGAAGAAGGTAAAGGAAAATATCGGACTGATCAAACGGTTGACGACAATGGACAGTGTTATGCAATGTTGTATATTTGATGTGTGTGTTATGTTCCTTTGCTTTCTGTCATGGGCCTAAATGGCCTGTTAGGTACAATAAATGATGACGATTATTCGCCATCGCTGATCTTTTTTATAACTTTTATTGATACAAGTTCTTCCAATTCGCCTTCGATCTTCTGTAATCTCTTAGTTTTGGATTGTTCATTTAGAGGGAATAATGTTTCTGCTGCGTATGTGGCTTCCGGTTTTATGACTGCATTGTAATGTTTCATTTTTGCATTAATTGATAATCATTTCTTTTTGTAAGTTTCCCATGTTAATTTTTGTGCCCTAGATAACTTGTTTGTTCTTATTAGAATCGATGCGTTCTCATTTAAGTTGTTTGCTATTAACTCTCCAGATATTTGAATCGTGTTACACTTTTAATTTTTGTACTATTAATTTGTATGTCTCTTAAGATTTGTGGCATGATTTCTGTTTTTTCAAATGATATCTTAAGGCCAATTTTATTGGCAATGGTCTGAAGCTCTGATATATATGTTTTGGCTTCCTCTAAATCTTTCGCCAATAATGCCATGTCGTCTGCAAAACCAAGACAGTTTGTTTGAATTTTTCTACGTATTTTTATATTTGGAGGGCATTTCTTAGACCAATCTCGCATTACGATTTATAAAGCACAATTAAATAGTAATGATAATAAGCCATCACCTTGTCGTAAACCGGTTGTGATCTCAAATGGATCAGAGAATTCACCTCTGAATTTAACTTTTGATTTGGTGCCTGTAAGAGTTAGTTTTATGAGATTTGTCAATTTGGGGTGTATTCCCAGAATTTTTAATAAAGATTCTCTATGAATACATTCATAATGCTTTTTTGAAGTCGATAAATGTTATCACCATAGGCCTGGTCCTATTATAATCCACTAGCAGAAGTACCCGTTCTTCGAACGGTGTTCGGTATTAACACCAGACATTATAATAATAATAATAATGTTATTGGTGTTACGTCCCTTTTAAGTACTGTTGCTTTTAGAGACGCACCAGACATTATGATGATGATGATGATAATTGTTGTTTTAAGGGGCCTAACATCTAGGTTATCGGCCCCACCAGACATTATCAATTGAGCTACTGTTGCAATGGTTAGCGGCTTGTAATTCCTTCATAAGTTTATCAGAACGAAGTTAGTTTTCTGGGAATATCACACACACTGTTAATTTAAGGGCCTTATAATGTGGTTTTCGGAGACCCTTTATAGACTCGCGAATGTTTTGTCTCACATTGAAGAGTGCAACATATGCTTTGGTCGTCCTTCTAGGATAATTTTTATATTTCGCCTATTTTAGCATGTATTTTGAGAAGTTTTTCCCTATATCCACCCTTCTACTGTATGAAAAGTACGGTGAAGAGTTTTATAAATGATTGGTGTATTGACTCATGTTTACCATACCTAATTTTACGATGCACCAAGCATCCGAACATGAGTTATAGGCGTACATAAGGATACACAGAAAGACAGACAGACAATTCTCTTGTCTACAACATATCACCCAGAAATACAAATATGGGTATATCTACCACACAGTATCAAAGAAAATCATCCTTACGATGAACCCGTATGTCGACAAAAAAGAAAAGAAAAAAGATTAGTTGAAATGTTCTCTCAAACTAAATTCACCTAACGTGTACTTCCTGACATGAAATAGAATTGAAAGCCTTGTAGATGAAATGCAATACACGTCACATAAAAACTGACCCTCTACGTTGTGTTGGGTCCCCATACACAGGAAGACCTCTATCATAAATTATAAAAGCTTGTGGTGCATGAAAATTCAGGTTCTTTAGTCTCAAATGGCCCAAATTCCTAAAAGCCGCAAAAAATGCTGATTCAATTCAGGAATTTTTGAAAATAATGTTGTTGTTTGGAGATATAATAGACTTTCTGTACTATCTGTCGCACGTGAAAATTGCATGAAAAAATCCTAGATTACCCCTTGACCCCCTTAATTGCATTGATGAATTATTCAGTCTACGTTGGTTCCGTGATAACATTATATTTGCTAACTTTCACAGATATGTAATAAATGTAATAAATTGCTTCTTACTGAAATAGATGGAAAGTTGGATGCCACCCTTTGAGATAATGTTGTCATGGTTACCGATTTGCATTCCTTCATTAGTTTGTTAAATTAAATTTAATTAGTTTTCTGGGAATGTTTCAGAAACTGTTGGTTTTAGAGCCTTATAATGTAGTTTTCGAGGACCCTCGAGTTTTATTTCTGGCACCGAGGGGCTTTGTCTCGTCGTTGTACGCCATAATATAATACTAATAATAATAATATAATATAGGGATAGGAATATAATAGACCTGCCATACCACACCCGCAGGTGTAAATCGCGTGAAAAAATTCTAGACTACCCCTTGACCCCCTTAAGCGCATTTTACATATTGATGAAATTTACAGCTTAATTTGGTTCCATAATAACCATCTAGCCGTTTGCAAACTTTCACACTAATGTAATTAATGGAATTGCATTGCGTCTTACAACAATAGATGGACCTCTGAGAATCTGTTGCCATGGTTATCGGCTTGCATTCGTTCATTAGTTTATTAAATTAAATCAGTTTTCTGGGAATATCTCAAAAACGGTTGGACGTAGGACCTTAAAATGTGTTTTTAGGGCCCCCGAGTTTTGTCTCTTACATTGAGGGGCTGAAAATGAGCTTTGTCTCGTCCTTCTACTCCTATTTCAGCATGTATTTTAAGGGGGTATGCCCCCTTTTATGATAGGTACAGAGAAGAGATACATCAATGATTAGTGTCGTGCCTCTGATGAATATCTGTACCAAATTTTACGTTGATACACCCAGCCGTTCTCGATTTGTAAGGGAACAAAGTTGTCCACAGACAATCAAACAAACAGACAGACAGACAGACAGACAGACCAAAACATTATTTTCGCGCGCATCTATCATAAAACAGTCTGAAACGTGTAAATAACTCAAATTTCCGTAGAAATTCAGAAAAAAAACAGACAAATTTTCTTTTTTATATATGTAGAGATATACTGCACCGCTCGGTGTTGACCGTGTTTTATTGCACAAATGTAGGATTTACTCGCTAACCGTTGGAGATACACGAAAGGACCTTTTGGATAGAAAATTGAAAGTTAAAGCTCATGTATGCCATCAAAAGGTTGCTATTTCTTAGCGTTCTCTTTTTATTTGGATTGGAAATATCAAATTTTGAAACCAAAGGGTGTAGTGACGTCATAAATGTGGGTTTTACTCGCTAACCGTTGGAGATAAACAAAAAGTGAAGCTCGTATGTACCGTCAAAAGTTTGCTATTTCTTAGCGTTCTCTTTTTATTTGATAAGGAAATATGAAGTTTTGATTAAAGTGTGTAGTGACGTCACTAAAATGGTCGCCATTTTTAATAGTGCAAAATATCGAAATAAAATGTATCCTATATGTAAACCTGGTAAATCAGCTACATCCATGCAAAATTTCATTTAAATAGGACCAGTGGTTCTTGCGTTATTGAGTAGCACACAGACAGACAGAAAGACAGACACACAGCATCTCATTTTTATATATTAGTATAGCAGAAGTACCCGTCCTTCGAATGGTGTTATATATTAACACCAGACATTATCAATTGACCTACTGTTGCAATGGTTAGCGGTTTTTCATTCCTTCATAAGTTTATCAGAACGAAGTTGGTTTTCTGGGAATATCACACACACTGTTAATTTAAGGGCCTTAAAATGTGGTTTTCGGAGACCCCTTATAGACTCGCGTATTTTGTGTCTCACATTGAGAAGCGCAACATATGCTTGATCGCCCTTCTAGGATAATTTTTATATTTCGCCAATTTTAGCATGTATTTTGAGAAGTTTTTCCCTATATACACCCTTCTACTGTTTGAGAAGTACGGTGAGGAGTTTTATAAATGATTGGTGTATTGACTCATGTTTACCATACCTAATTTTACGATGCACCACGCTTCCGAACACGATTTATAGGCGTACATAAAGATACACAGAAAGACAGACAGACAATTCTATTGTCTACAACATATCGCCCAGATATCCAAATATGGGTATATCTACCATCAAACAAAATCATCCTTACGATGAACCCGTATGTCGACAAAAAAAAATTAGTTAAAATTTGCTCTCAAACTAAATTCACCTAACGTGTACTTCTTGACGTGAAATAGAATTGAAAGCCTTGTAGACGAAACGCAATACACCTCGCATAAAAAATGACCCTCTACGTTGTGTTAAGTCCCCAGACACAGGAAGACCTCTTTCAAAAATTATAAAGGCTTGTGGTGCATGAAAATTCAGGTTCTTTAGTCTCAAATGGCCCAAATTCCTAAAAGCCGCAAAAAATGCTGATTCAAATCAGGAATTTTTGAAAATAATGTTGCTGTTTGGAGATATAAAGGAAGATTGTAGTTTTACGTGACCATTAATCGCGAGATCATAAGCCACGGGACCTCCATTTTACGTGGAATCTGAACCACAGGGCATGGCATTTCACTTTGAAAATGTTTGGAGATATAATAGACCTTCTGTACTATATGTCGCACGTGAAAATTGCATGAAAAAATCTAGGTTACCCCTTGACCCCATTAATTGCATTGATGAATTATACAGTCTACGTTGGTTCCGTGATAACCGTATAGCCATTTGCAAACTTTCACAGAAATGTAATAAATGGAGTGACATTACTTCTTACAGAAAAAGATGGAAAGTTGGATGCCACCCCTTGAGATAATGTTGTCATGGTTAGCGATTTCCATTCCTTCATTAGTTTGTCAAATTAAATTAAATTAGTTTTCTGCGAATATTTCAGATACTTTTGGTTTTAGGGCCTTATAATGTAGTTTTCGAGGACCCTTTAGGGCCCCCAAGTTTTGTTTCTGGCACCGAGTGGCTTTGTCTCCTCGTTGTACGCCATAATATAATAATAATAATATAATATAGGGATAGGAATATAATAGACCTGCCGTACCACACCCGGAGGTGTAAATCGCGTGAAAAAATTCTAGTGTACCCCTTGACCCCCTTAAGCGCATTATACGTATTGATTAATTTTACAGCTTAATTTGGTTCCATGATAACCTTCTAGCCGTTTGCAAACTTTCACACCAATGTAATTAAAGGAATTGCATTGCGTCTTACAGCAATAGATGGACCTCTGAGAATCTGTTGCCATGGTTACCGGCTTGAATTCGTTCATTAGTTTCTTCTTGTTTCGAATGGGCCTACTTTGGACCACGCTTGTTCAACTGTTGAGCTTTGATCTTTACCCAGTGTTGTCGCATTTTCTGCCGGTGTAACTCCTTCCTTTCATCTGTCCAAGGGGTACCTTTCTTCCGGGGTTTTTCCTGAAATCCATGGACTTCCTTCAGGGCATGTCTCACAGATTGCCTGTCTTGAAGATCTGATATTCCCAGTTCATTAATGTCTTTCTCAGTTTCTGTCAGCCAAGTGGTACGAACCTTCTTGTTCTGCCAGAAAGTGAACAGCCTATTGGTCAGTCTTTTGGGAGGCAATCTTGCCACATGACCATAGAATGCTACTCTCCTTTTCCTAGCACAGTCAGAGAGCCTTTCTATATGTTCGTAGAGCTCGGAATTGTGCCGCCTACGGTATTCCTCATCTTCCTTTACCGGACCTAGGATCTTCCTGAGAATTCTCCTCTCTCTGACTTCCATTTTCTCCATCAGACCACTTCGGTTCAATGAGAGACACTCCATGGCATACAGGGCTTCTGGTCGTATGACTGAGGTGTAGTGCTTCAGTTTCAGGTTGCGTGACAGGCATTTCTTGTTGTAGATGTTCTTTGTCAGTCGATAAGCCAGTTCCAGCTTGTTGACTCTCATGGATAATGATGCTCTTTCTGATAAGTTGGGTTCAATCCATTCGCCGAGATACTTAAATTTCTCAATCCTCTTGATTTTTCCCTGTTCTAGTAGCATCTCTCTGTTAGCTTCTTTGATGTTGGTGAAGAATTCTGTTTTTTCCAGCGACACTTGAAGACCCACTTTGGCTGCCTGTCTTCTGAGGCAATTGACCTGCATTGTTGCTGTATCCAGAGAATCGGCAATAAGTGCCATGTCGTCAGCAAAGGCCAGGCAATCTACAACCAGTCCTTCCTTCCTACGCCCCAGGTATATCCCACTCTGGACACCCATATTGGTCAGTTCCTTGCGCCATTCTCTCACAACCTTTTCAAGGACACAGTTGAAAAGAAGTGGAGAAAGTCCATCCCCTTGTCTCACCCCTGTTTTTATCTCGAAGCTTGCTGAGACCTCGCCTCTAAATTTAACCTTGGAATGGGTATTGGTCAAGGTTTCTAGAATGAGTTTGCGGGTTTTGTTGTCTAACCCTAGTTCTTGGAGAATTCTATTAAGTGTTTCCCTATCAACAGAGTCGTAGGCCTTCCTAAAATCAACAAAGGTGACAACCACCTTGCGGTTTCTCAATTTGGAGTATGCAAGTACAGTTTTCAGGTTGAGGATCTGTTCAGCACAGGATCGGCCCTTCCTGAAGCCTCCCTGATATTCTCCGAGTTGACTGTCCAGTTGACTTTCTGCCCGTGTTAGTAATGCCTTGGAGAAAATCTTGTATGTTACCGGGACGAGAGAAATCCCACGGTAGTTGTTTAGGTCAGTAAAATCTCCTTTCTTGTGGAGGGGATGGATCAGAGCTGAGGTCCAGTCAGGTGGTAATTTCTCTGTTTCCCAGATGTTCTGTATGATCTCGGTGAGTTTGCACACAGCATTGCTTCCAACACATTTCCAGAGTTCACCAACTATGGAGTCCTCTCCAGCTGCCTTGTTGTTCTTAAGAAGTTGAATGATTTCACGAACTTCTTCCAGTGAAGGAGGCAGCGAGTCCGGGTTTGGTGTTGTTTGTATGTAGTCAAAGTCTTCGCTGGGTGGATCACAGTTGAGCAAGTTCTTAAAGTACTGAGCTAAGAGGCGACAGTTGTCCTTGTCGTTAAAAGTCAGTTTGCCCTGTGAGTCTTTGAAGTGGAGACTTGGTGGAGTGTATTTTCCGAGTGACTGCTTGAATGTTTTGTAAAAGTCTCTGGTGTTATTTTTAGCGAAGTTCTCTTCGATTTGGGTTAGTTGGTTGCGTGTGAAGGCCCGTTTGGTTCCTCGGATTATCTTGGTTGTAAGCTTCCTTTGTTCCAATTAGTTCTCCCAATTTTCCTTAGTCTTTTTAGAGTTCCATTTCATCCAGGCTGTCTGTCTTTGAGCTATTGTGTTGTCACAGTCTTCAGTCCACCACGGATGTTTCTTTCTTCTAGTGAGGGGAGCAAGTTCACTAGCCGTCTTGACAAGAGCTTCTTTCAGTTGGTCCCAGTTGTTAAGATCTGCACTGTTCAGTCTTCGACTGACTTCTTGATTGTTCTTAAGTCGCTCTATATCAAATCTGACCATCTTGGAGGTTCTGTGTAATCTATTGTTTCTAGGTTGGAGTCGCAGTTTGATCTTTGAGAGGTAGTGGTCTGAGTCCAGATTGGCGCTTCTTAATACCTTCACGTTTTGTATTTCCTTTTGGGATTTTCTTGAGATGGCCACATGATCTATCTGGAATTCACCCAGGTTGATGTTAGGAGAGATCCAAGTCTTTTGCTTTCTTGGCAGATGTTTAAATGCTGTAGACTTCATAACCAAGTCGAAAGCCCTGCACAGTTCCACCAATCGTTCTCCATTGCGATTAGTTCGTTTATGCGCTGGATAGTTGCCCACTATGTTTCTGTATTTTTTCTCCCTTCCTAACTGGGCATTGAAGTCACCAAGCAGTATGGTGGTATGTCGGTCTGGGATTTTAGAGAGAATATCTTCTAGGTCTTCCCAGAATTTGTCAGTTCTGTCTGGGTTGCGCTTGTTGTCCTGGTTGGTTGGGGCGTGTACATTGACTAAAGTGTAGCCCTTGTTAGCACATTTGAGAGAGAGGATAGATACACGACTGCTTGGAGAACTAAAGTCGATGACTGAATCCAGTATCTTATGGCTGATTATAAATCCTGTACCTAAGTGTGGTACGTTCTTCATTACTCGCTGACCGACTTTTCCTTTGAGGATTCTGTACCCTTGGGATTCAAGGGCATGGTCATCAGTGAATCTGGTTTCCTGTACTGCTGTCAGTACTATGTTATGTCGTGTTAGTGAGTCTGTCAGATGTTTCAGTTTACCCACTTTGAGCAGTGAATTGGCGTTAAATGTTGCGAAGAAACTTTGCCGTCTTGATCTGAGTTTACGTCCAGGAATTTCAGGATGCTCCGACTCATCCTTAAAGCATGTTAGTGCGGACTCCCCAGAATCCGAAGGTCCGCTAACGTTGCCATGGGCAACGGTGGATTGGTTACCACCTGGGGTAGTGCATTTAGCGAAATTTTCCTCCATGCTCAGTTGAAGATCATTCTTCATGGGGCAGCGACGAGTCACTGTCCAAGGTACTGCTCAAGTTGTTAGCTTGAGAGGCTTATTATTCGGGGTTGTCACCCCTAGACAGGTTGCCTTCACTGTGGCTAAGGAGCCCTGTCTACCCCACCCTTGCCAGGGACTACCCTCCGGGCCAGAGGGACCTGGGGCTGCTTGGGCAGGGGCGCCACTCCCTGAGTGGAGCTATCCATTAGGAGTCTCCACTAGCTACCCTCCGTTCATTAGTTTATTAAATGAAATTAGTTTTCTGGGAATATCTCAAAAACAATTGGTTTTAGGGCCTTAAAATGTGGATTTCGGGGACCCTTTAGGGCCCCCGAGTTTTGTCTCTCACATCGAGGGGCTGAAAATGATCTTTGTCTCGTCCTTCTACTCCTATTTCAGCATGCATTTTAAGGGGGTAGGCCCCCTTTTATGAGAGGTACGGAGAAGGGTTACATCAATGATTAGTGTCGTGCCTCTGATGGATATCTGTACCAAATTTTACGTTGATACACCCAGCCGTTCTCGAGTTATAAGGGAACAAAGTTGTCCACAGACAAACAAACAAACAAACAAACAGACAGACCAAAAATTATTTTCGCGCGCATCCATAATAAAACAGTCTGAAACGCGTAAATAACTCAAATTTCCGTAGAAATTCAGAAAAAAAAACAGACAAATTTTCTATTTATATATGTAGAGATATACTGCACCGCTCGGTGTTGACCGTGTTTTATTGAGCAAATTTAGGTTTTACTCGCTAACCGTTGGAGATACACGAAGAGTGATCAGAACCTTTTGGATAGAAAATTAAATGCTAGCTCGTGTATACCATCAAAAGTTTTCTATTTCTTAGCGTTCTCTTTTTATTTGAAATGGAAATATGAAATTTTGAAACCAAAGGGTGTAGTGACGTCACAAAAGTAGGTTTTACTCGCTAACCGTTGGAGATACACGAAAAGTGATAAGGACCTTTCGGATAGGAAATTAAATTTCAAAGCTCGTACGTGCCATCAAAAGTTTGCTATTTCCTACCGTTCTCTTTTTATTTGATATGGAAATATGAAATTTTGAAATCAAAGGGTGTAGTGACGTCACTAAAATGGTCGCCATTTCTTAATAGTGCAAAATAACGAAATTAAAAGTATCCTATATGTAAACCTAGTATCTCAGCTACATCCATGCAAAATTTCATTTAAATCGGACCAGTGGTTCTTGCGTTATTAGGTAACAGACAGACAGACAGACAGAAAGACAGACACACACCATCTCATTATTATATATTAGTATGATTATCAGTTTTAGGCTCATGATTTGATCTGGACAACTTCTCCATGGTCTGAAACCTCCTTGATATTCTCCTAATTCATTTTTAGTTGTACTTTAATTGCATTGAGAAGAATTGAGGGGAAAATGTATAGGTAACATCCAGGAGTGAAATCCCTCGATAATTGTTACGGTCTGTCTTATCCCCTTTTTATGTAGTGGATGGATGGTCACTGATGTCCAATGTTCAGGGAATTTTTCTGGAATCCAAATGTTGACTAGTTGTTGGGGATGGGCGATTTTTGCCGAATTTCCAGCATACTTCCAAATCTCCGCAAAAGTCTTTTCTTCTCCAGGGGCTTTGAAATAACTTCATCTCAGCCAGTGCTATGTACACGTCTTCTAGTGTGGGCGGATTACTGTTCTCTGGTGGTGTTGTTATTGGTATGTCAACATCCATTTGAAGAATTTCTATGGATTCTTCAGAGTTTAGGAGTGTCTTAAAATATTTAGCCATAGTGTGTGCATTATCCTGGTTGTTGTGGACCAATTCACCTTTTTCATAATTTAACAGTAAGGTAGGTCCTTCATATTTTGTCAGATGTTGAGAGATTTTGTAATAATTCCGTGATTGCGAAATTTTGAATTCCTCTTCAATTGATTGCAGGGTGTCAGTATGATATTGCCGTTTTATTCTTCTTAAAATTTTAGTTGTTTCTTTTCGTTGTTCAACTAAATTTTGAAAAGATGTTTCAGATTTTTGGGATTTGTGTAACAAATTTCAATCATCTCATCACATTCATTATTCCACCATTGATCTTTTCCGCGGTTTAATTGGCACCAGGTCTTCGGCAATTTCTTTTAGGTTGTGAACAAAGTTTTCGAGTTGATCAGATATTTTAATTTTTTCAGTTGCTTTTCGGTAATGTATATTGTTGATTACCTGGATAGGATCTATTGTTATTTAGTTTTGGGGGTTTGCCTTTGTTGTCTCCTCTGGGGCGTGAGTTCAATTTTAATTTTGACTACGTAGTGATCAGAACCTGTGTCAATTCCACGGAGGGGCGTTCGCTCCGGGATTATGAACTGGCTCTGGCTATCCACAGGAACTCTCCCCAGGAGGTCGAGCGTTGGGTCCAACTTCCTTGTGACCACGAAGACAGATGAACAGTGTCAGTGTTTCAGTGCAGTGAGTGAACTTTCCTTCTTTTCAGATGTGAACTTTGTGTTGATGTTTTGTTTTAGGATAAGCAGTGTCCTTGTTTCTTGTTCAGTTATAATGATGTTCATTCACAGTGTCTTTGTATAAATTGTAATTGTTGTAAGGCTGCTCACATATATCAATAAAGTACAGGGCCCTCAGCCGGACCGCTCCTCGCCAGGCGGCTGCGCCCGTGCAGCTCGGCTTCGCCCCTTTGTACACGCCTGCCCTGGCATGTATATGGGGAGCGGGGTCGGGCTGGTCTGGAGCAGCTGCTGTGGTAGCCACATCGCCTCTAACACATTACCAACTGACGTGTCCTCCCGGGCGCGCGCCCCTTATATAACCTAAGGGAGGCGCGCATGTACCTCGTCGAGCACGGCCCGAGAGGGTACGTCAGCCGGATTTTGTGCAGAAGCGATGCTTCGCCACGCGAGTCTAACCCCTCGCATTGCTACTTTATTCACAAGATCACAATACATTCTAAGTACATAATGAACACTATACAATAATGGTCCCCGACCGGATATCAGGGTATAACGCGCCACATTGCTGTCCGTATAAATGTTTATCTGGTCATATGGCTCATCCTTAATGTCTTTCAAGATCCAAAGGGCCCCGAGGAGGGCCGCCGCCGTCTCGGCCTGGTTGATGGTTGCAGGTTGACCAAAGGCTTGTGCCCAGCCTTGGTTCCGCTGAGGGCAAACCGCTGCAATACTGTAGGTGGTAGCGTCCACATAAATGTCAATGGGATGTTGCCGCAATGAGATGCACGGGTGTCACGTACTCTTTCATGAGTTAGGAGCTTTCGAGGCCAGTAGAACTCCCTTGCTAGGACGTGCCGGGGCACGAACATGGGCCAGTTCATGACCCAGCACGCCCAGCTTAAGTAACCCGCTGCCTGCTCCAGTTGTTTGGTGGTGTACAAATGCATATCACGAAGAATCTGCAGCGTACGTCGCTGTGAATTTATATGTAACTGTAGACAACTGTGAGGGATATTAATCACTACCCCTAGATACTGAATAATTTGCATAGGTTGTAGAACACTTTTGCTTTCATTAATGGTGATTCCTAACACAACTCGCAAGTACAAGGTGATTTCTTCGATTGGCATGGGACCGACACTCCATACCAACCAATCGTCAAGGTACGGGATCATGTGCACTGAAAACTCCGCCTCCAGTACCTCGCGCACCGCCTCTGTCCAGCGCTGCATTATAGACGGCGCCAACGAATGCCCCATTGGCAGGCGAGTCCATATATAATGTTTTTTTCCTGTAGTATATACCGTAATTTAACTGAAATCTGTCACTTAGGGGAATTTGATAAAAGCCAGATTTTAAATCTATGTTGATGGCCAGGGCATTAGGTGGAATGGCGGCCAAGGCGTTCGCCGCACTGCGAAGAGAGAACTTGGGTGTCTGTATATAGGGCGTCCATGCACTTAAGTCGTAAATTACACGGGCGCTGCCATCGGCTTTGGGAACAAGAAACAAGGGAAATGAATAATGTCCTTTAAAGGGAAATGTGAGTTTGTTGTCCAATAAATCTTGAATGGCATCGTCCATTAATGGTGACACTTTGGTTGCACAAAATAACTGTGGGGCATTAGTCGGCCTGAGCCCCATTCTGAAATAGGTTAGTGACATAACGTCCCACTTCGGTGTCAAGGTAAGGCACTGGGTTTGCGATATCGACCGCCACTGAAACATACCTGTCCGGTGTTGGGGGTTTGTTGGAAGGTCCCGGTGCAATTTCAGGAAAGTTCTGGTCCAGTGGTTGTTCGGGTGTGGAGCGGATGCGAATCGGTGGCCTTCTGGGATATTCCGGGTCCACCCACCATTCCCAATCGTCTTCTTCGGTTTGGGCTGGATCGATGATCTGGAGTTCTGGAGGATGTTCTGTTGGTCCAGCTGCGGGGCTGCCCGCTTGTTCCTCGGGTGCGGCCTGAGATCGTACGTTCGGATCCTGCAGCGGCTCTAAGTCGTCGTCCAAAATGTCTGACCATGGGGCTGACCGCCACCTAAGCCATTGCAGCCAAATGTCGTGCGCTGGCACGAAGGATTCTGGTAATGGCACCTCTGTTGGATCTGGATCTTCTTGATCTGGTTGATATTCCATCCAAAATGCACGGAGTGCGGATTGTAGATGCGGTGCTGGAGAGTACCGAACGTACTTTACGCCGGGCGTGTGAGACCGCTCCACGGCGTGTTGGTGAGTCGTGCCCTCCGATGACACGACCCCTCTCCGGCGTCTGTTGGACAACAGATAAAGCGTCGTCTGAGCGTCGTGGTGATCCCGGCCAGTGGGGACAAAGAGAAGCTGCTGTTTCAGGGCTGCCGCCAGGTTCCACACACGTTGTTCCGTGGGAACTGGAAGCCCTTTGGGATAGTCTGCCGGTGCCAACGTCCTCCAAGGATAGGCGTGAGGTCGTTGCTGTTGTTGGTCGTCTGGTTCCTCGTCCTCGTATTCTTCTCGTTGCTCGTCTGGTGGTTCGGCCTGTTGCTGGACTTCTAAAAAATCCAACCGTGTATTGATTTGTTGGATCGCTGCTAGGATTTGATCAGTAGACGTCGCCATCTGGGTTTCGGTGGATACTGAAAGCGTCTCAGTTGATGTGGAAGTTGATGGACCTTCCGGTGCTGTTAGCTTCTTGGCCGGTGATGGTGTCCTGGAACGATTGGTTGGATGCGTCTTGTTGCTGTTGGTTCCTTTCTTGGCAGGAGTACTAAGTTTACTTTCCTTGAAGTGTTGTGCTACACTTGCCGGAGCTAGTCACGGAGTCGTGCCTGGCTTGGATGTTGAAGCCTTCCGTTTCTGTGGAGAAGTTTTCGGTGGCATGCTCCGACGACCTCCTAAGTAGGCCACTACTTGTGGCAAGAGACATCCAGCTCGACGGGGCCGGGGGAGACGAAATCCTGGAACTTCCCCCGAATTTCACATTCCATCAGCCCGTTCGCCAGCCCGCGGTCACCCGCGGAGGGTTCCAGCGCGGAGCCGGCCGAGGACGTGGACCACGCGGGGGCGGACGAGGAGCCGCGGCAGCCAAATAGTCCTGCGGGATCGACCCTCCCGGCGGGTCGCAGTCTCCAGGGATCCTTCTTCTCAAACATCTGATTCTGTTTGTCCTGTTCTCCCGAGGACGGGGTCCTGGCGTTCGCTCCGGGATTATGAACTGGCTCTGGCTATTCACAGGAACTCTCCCCAGGAGGTCGAGCGTTGGGTCCAACTTCCTTGGGGCCACGAAGACAGATGAACAGTGTCAGTGTTTCAGTGCAGTGAGTGAACTTTCCTTCTTTTCAGATGTGAACTTTGTGTTGATGTTTTGTTTTAGGATAAGCAGTGTCCTTGTTTCTTGTTCAGTTATAATGATGTTCATTCACAGTGTCTTTGTATAAATTGTAATTGTTGTAAGGTTGCTCACATATATCAATAAAGTACATGGCCCTCAGCCCGACCGCTCCTCGCCAGGCGGCTGCGCCCGTGCAGCTCGGCTTCGCCCCTTTGTACACGCCTGCCCTGGCATGTATATGGGGAGCGGGGTCGGGCTGGTCTGGAGCAGCTGCTGTGGTAGCCACATCGCCTCTAACACATTACCAACTGACGTGTCCTCCCGGGCGCGCGCCCCTTATATAACCTAAGGGAGGCGCGCATGTACCTCGTCGAGCACGGCCCGAGAGGGTACGTCAGCCGGATTTTGTGCAGAAGCGATGCTTCGCCACGCGAGTCTAACCCCTCGCATTGCTACTTTATTCACAAGATCACAATACATTCTAAGTACATAATGAACACTATACAATAATGGTCCCCGACCGGATATCAGGGTATAACGCGCCACATTGCTGTCCGTATAAATGTTTATCTGGTCATATGGCTCATCCTTAATGTCTTCCAAGATCCAAAGGGCCCCGAGGAGGGCCGCCGCCGTCTCGGCCTGGTTGATGGTTGCAGGTTGACCAAAGGCTTGTGCCCAGCCTTGGTTCCGCTGAGGGCAAACCGCTGCAATACTGTAGGGGGTAGCGTCCACATAAATGTTGCCGCAATGAGATGTCACGGGTGTCACGTACTCTTTCATGAGTTAGGAGCTTTCGAGGCCAGTAGAACTCCCTTGCTAGGACGTGCCGGGGCACGAACATGGGCCAGTTCATGACCCAGCACACCCAGCTTAAGTAACCCGCTGCCTGCTCCAGTTGTTTGGTGGTGTACAAATGCATATCACGAAGAATCTGCAGCGTACGTCGCTGTGAATTTATATGTAACTGTAGACAACTGTGAGGGATATTAATCATTACCCCTAGATACTGAATAATTTGCATAGGTTGTAGAACACTTTTGTAGATTCCTTTGTGGTGGTGTTTATCCTTGCACACGTGGTCCAGTTGCCATTCGCCCTTACTGTAGTCAGGGTATTTCCATGTTTTAAGTTTTTGAGGTATTCATTTAAAACATGTAGATTTTGAGATTAAGTTATGGTTTCGACACAGATCAACTAGTTGCTCTCCATTTTTATTTGTTTTATTGTGTGCTGGCCATTTTCCGATGATGTCACGGTATTTTCTTTCTCTACCTAGCTGAGCGTTGAAGTCGCCACTGGAATTTTTACTATATAAGTCGTGATATAACTAGGGAAGGTGGGTGGGTTAATGACAGCGGAGGAGTGAACTACATTATTCCCAGATCAATTTTTAATCATTATGAAAGATATTTATCGCAAATTTTAGTAGTTAAGAAAAATGTTCCCGAGGTTCCTGTCTCTTTCACTGTTAGGGCCGGGTTCACCAACGCAGCGTTAAGAGGCCGTCAATAAATGCGTTGTTAACTTTAACTTCGGCATTAAGCTCGTTGGCGTTTCACCAGCGCATTCGCCGATTGTCATTAGCAAACGAAGCGTTATGTATAAAGGCTGTACAAAACTCATTGATGTGGCGGTATTTGTTTATTCTTTGGTGTAATCGAGCAGGCCGTTAACTGAAAAGGCTTAAAGGTTGCACACTCCTTGGTTAAAAACAAACATGGCTGATGAGGAAAAGAGCCAGAAGAGCCGGGGACCTTGTAATTTTCGTTTAATAAAAGAAACATAATTATCCACCCTTATCTACTTGGCGAATGAGTATCGTGAAATCGTTGAACATAAGAGGACTGGTGCTGTAACGTTTAGGTAGTCATTTAATAAATTAAGTTAACTAGGATGTTTTATAACGTAAATCATAACACGTAAAAAGAAATAAGAAGACTGATGTTGTGACGTCTAGGTAGTCTTTTATTAAATTAACTACATGTACTACACCGTAATGCATCACACGATATTGCACATAAATAAGGAGTAGTGCATAGGCCTAGGCTATCTTACTTATCAGATGGGAATTCCAGGTTAGGTTCTGTCATCTCTAGAACATCCAACACAGAAGGTTTTGGCAGCCGAAATCTCATGATAAATTCTATGTCGTCGCGTTCATTCAAGCAATTCCTTCGTTATTTATAAATAAGTGGTCGAAGAAAATCTAGCATGTCTTCAAAAACATCGTCATCGTTCAGAATAAAGTTTAATGCACGACTATTCCGGCTTTCACCGCACGCCATTTTAGATTTGAATCCTACGTAAATCGACCGTCAAGTCGTTAATTCCATGTTGACAGAGCAATTAGTTTGGACGGCTTGTTAGGAAAGCTAATGTATTGTTATAGTTTGGTGAACCACGACCTTTCGGTAATGGTCCGTCAACGGCCTTAATTGGTTTGTTAACATTTTGACGAACCATGGTGAACCCGGCCCTTACTATATTATATGGATACCCTAGATATACAGGGTATATAAACATTTGAACTGACGGTAGTTTTGGGGACTAGGGGATGTTAAAAGCGTAGATAAGTCGAAATTTTCCGGAAGTCAAAACATTGCAATAGGGAGCTTTCTTTAAATCTACCTAATTGATTCATTTCATATTTCACTAACTCCTCTCATGAGGTTGGCGGCAGGAAGGATACATCCGGCCGTAAAAACACCCGTCAAGGTGCAGCTTCCACGGGGGAGGAGCTCTGAACTGAGTAAAGCTGGGTTTCCCTTGGCGCGGAAGCGGAGAGCGGAGTCGGCTCTCCTCTGGTCATATGTAATGTAATGGCACTGTTTTCTTAGAAGCCGAGCAGCCGCCGCTGGACGAGCGGGACGCGCTCCTCCGCATTCATCTGCTCCGAGAGCAGACGAGTCCGCTGTCGGCTGGCAGAGTGGCTGGACGTCTGTACAAGTTGTGTGTAGTTTTATTCAATTGTGTCCCTTGTGTGTTCAGTATAAAGTGTGTGCACCATGAGTGTGTGTCGGTGTACTGCTTCAGAAGATGAACAACTCATTGAGTTGGTTCATGGTCATCCTATAATAAGGAATCCAATAGAGAAAGAATATAAGAATGTTGTGAAGAAAGATGTCATATGTCACTTGCACATTTTCCATCCTTCACTAAATGCAGTAGTAACTCTTCCTCCTCCTCCATTTCTTCCTGCTCCTCCTTTTCCAAGTGTAATAAAATAGAAAGCCTAGATTCCACGTCCATATCGACCTCACCTTATCACTCCTAGTATACAAAGGAGCAACCGTTTCCGCTCTCCGCCAGAGGACAAGTCCGCGTCTAGGAAGACACAATTCAGCTAGCTGATGACTCACGAGCGGAGAACCAACTCCGCTCTCCGCTTCCGCGCTTAGGAAAACCCAGCTTAAGGGCATTTTTGTACTCTGTGGAAGACGGATCTGGGCGGGGAAGTCCTCAACCCCGACACGGCGCGTCCCAATGGCTGTTAGGGGCTCTTGTTGAGAGTGGTGCTTGCACCCGCGGAACAACTGAGGACATGATATCGTGGCAGCAGCTATATCATTATTGTTGATACAAGACCGATCTGTCGACCTTGTATCAGCGAACAGCTGCATCATATCATGGCATCCTTGGATGTTGGGATGTGATGTGGTTACTGCGCATTGAGGAAGGCTACGGGAAACCACCTCAATTATTTTTCCCCAGGATAATCTTCATGGCTGAAAACCCAATTACATTGGCCCTTAGTCCAGGGCAGACCTTAAGTGGTCAGAGGGTGCGAAGAATCTCCCGGTCAGCTCTGAAGATAGGAACGTGGAATGTACGGAGTATGTTTGAAGCAGGAAAGATTCTCAATACAATTAATGAGATGAAGAGAATGAATGTGTCCATAATGGGTATAAGTGAGATGAGATGGCCGGGGACAGGAGATTGTAATGTGGAGGATTGCATGGTATATTACAGTGGTAACAATGATGCCAGGCATTTGCATGGAGTGGGTTTTATAGTGGACAAAAGTTTGCAGTCTGCTGTTATCAGTTGTATACAATTCTCCAGTAGAATAATGATGTTAAAGTTACGTGGTAAACCTTTCCACATTAATCTCATTCAAGTGTATGCCCCTACTAGTGACAAAAGCGATGAAGATGTTGAGGAATTCTATGCCCAAATTCAGACCGTCCTCAAAGGCACCAAAGAACGTTATGTAACCCTTGTTATGGAAGATTTTAATGCAGAGGTTGGGAAAGGTTCTGAAGAACACATTGTGGGCCAGTGAGGTCTCGGGCAGAGAAACAACAGAGGGGATCGTTTAGTGCAGTTTTGTAGAGAGGAGAACTTTGTCATTGCTAATACTTGGTTTAAGCTTCCTGCCAGGAGACTTTATACGTGGAAAGCACCTGCTGATAGTCCAGACAACATAATAAGAAATCAAATTGATTTCATTCTAATTAAAAACAGATTTAGAAACAGCGTGCTTTTCGCAAAAACCTATCCAGGAGCAGATGTTCCTTCTGACCACAATCCTCTCATTAGAAAAATTTGTGTCCGGCTTAACAGGATTCCGATAAAAACAACACAAAAGAAATATGATACTGATGCCCTTCGGGAAATAAATACAAGGTCACAGGTGGCTGCTGCTCTTGCCAATGATCTTAAGACGTTGAATTCAAAGGACATGCAGCCCTTGGAACTTTGGGACACCTCATTGATGAGGGTTGGAGATCATTTTCTTAAGAACAAGAGACAACATAAAAAATGAAGGCATGGATGACGGATGAAATATTGAATCTAATGAATAAACGAAGAGAAGTCAAAGGAAGAGATAATGAAGGATATTGGTTGATTCATTGATAAAGAATAAGATCAGACAAGCCAAGGAAGCTTGGATGTCAGATAGGTACAAAGAAATTGAAGAACTTAATAGTAAATATGATATTTTCCACGTCCATAAGAAAATCAAGGAAGTTTCAGGTAGACACAGGAAAAGAAACACAGTCAACTTAGTTGATAATCAAGGTAACACGGTATATGAAGTAGAAGAAAAATTACAGGTTTGGGAGAACTATATACTGTACAAGAGCTTCTTAATGATGATCATCGGCCTTCCCGACCCGAAATTCCTTCAGTTGTTGGACCCATGATCACCATGGATGAAGTGAAATATGCGATTAGGATAGCGAAAAATGGTATGGCTCCTGGTCAAGATGACATTCCAGTGGAATTATTGATGATCTTGGATGATGATAGCATTGTGACGCTCACTACATTATATAACAAGATATACAACACGGGCATATTATCAGAAGACTGGCTCTTGTCTACATTTATTGCTCTTCCGAAGAAACCGATGGCTAAGTCATGTAGTGACTTGAGGACAATCAGTCTTATAAGTAGGGCTAGGATTCTGATGATTTTTTGTAAGACTGACACGTTGCTCATATATATGTTTCATGAAAGAATGAGTTCAATGAAGTCTTTTTGTTATGTCATTTATTTTTTTGCATTTTTTGCCATTTTTGAGGGACTGGGCATTTTTGGGGAAAATTTAGGTCTTTTTGGTCATTTTTATACTATTTTTAAGAAAGAAGGATAATTTTTTATGTTTAGCTATTCTAATTCTGTATTTTACTAAATTTCCGTGTTGAATATTTTGTTTGATTTCATACAACCATAACATATATTTTCCAGTAAACGGTACCCTCTTCCCCTATTCCCACAAGTATGCGTATAATGGACTCGCTCATACAAGGAAGTACATTTGCCTCTTGCGAAGGTAGAAGGCTACAGCTAGCAATGAATCATTGAGTTCGTGGTATTTCTTAGAGCCGGAAGTGCTGTTTTATTAGACGCGAAGTTACGATATGCCTAAAGTGAAGCAAAGTATATCTGTAAAACTAAAACAATTTGTTTCGCAGTATGGAGAAAGGGTCTTCACCACTGACGGGACAATACTTAACTGCAAACTTTGTGACGTGAGAGTGGCAGCTGTAAAAAGGTTTACGGTGGAACAACATGTATCGCGTGAGAAACATAAACGTGGTCTGCAACGACTTCAGAATGAAGGAATATTACTACAACAGAAGCTTCTTGGAGAAACCCATTCATCCTTTTCACCATTCTTTGAAGAACTGTGTAGAGTGTTTCTTTGTGCCGATATCCCATTGAATAAGTTAAACAACCCTAAACTGCTCAATTTCTTAGAGAAGCACACGGTCAAATCCATACCGGATTCTTCTACGTTAAAGAAAATCTATGTTAGATGATGCTATGAAAAAACTTTGGAAGAAATCAGGAAAAGAGTTGGAAATAAAACAAGTAGTTCCGTGAAGAATTATACAGCCTATTTTCATATATCCTACTTATGTTAATTGCCTCTATCTACATACAAAATTTCAGTTTGATTGCTGTAATAGATTCGTAGATATTGAGAACCGACTAAATATTTCGGATGGTCGCCATGTTGGATTTTATATATGTAGGTCCTAGATTTATTTACCGTTACATGAAGATTATGGTGTACGTGTAGCATTCAAACTTCAATCGCATGATTAGCACACAAGAAGTAACAAGGAGATTTTAAAATTTCGCACAGCTGCCATCTTGTGGTTATGGAAACAATTGAAATAAATTAGATGCCAGTGGATTAACATTCGTATAAGGATTTACTGTACCAAGTTTCACTGCACTCGGATGGTTAAATTGCGAGAAACGTCCATGTGATTATTTATATTTCGCGTCGCCGCCATGTTGGATTTGTGATCACCAGATTATTTAAAGTCCTATAGGTGAACTTAAGTTCATAGCCCCTATGAACATAAGAAGATTCAGTTTGCTATAATAGATTCGTAGATATTCAGAGCCGTCTAAATATTTCGGATGGTCGCCATGTTGGATTGTTAAATGTATAGGCCATAGTCATGTACCATTAAAGGAAAATTATTGCGTAGGTTCATTATTCAAACTTTCACATCGATCGCATGATTACGACACAAAAAATAAAAACTTAATTTTAAAATTCGCAAAACCGCCATCTTGAGGTTATGTAAACAATTGAACTAACTTAGATACCAGTGTATTACAATGTGTATAAACATTTCCTGTGCCAGATTTCATTGCGTTTGGAACATTAAATCGCGAGAAAGGTCTATTTAATTTTTTTTTATTCGCTTGGCCGCCATGTTCGTTTTGTAGTTAACCGGTTTTTGAAAGTCTTATAGATGAACTTTTAGTAGTGTCCTTTATCTCCGTACAAAATTTCAAGGTGATACCGCTAATAGTTTCAGATATATAGAATGCCGGTGAAATATTTCGCTCATCCGCCATCTTGTGGTTATGTAAACAATTGGACCAAGTTAGATGTCGGTGCATTACAATGTGTATAAACATATACTGTGCCAAGTTGTATTGCCTTTGGTTGGTTAAATCGCGAGAAACGTCTATTTAAAAGTCGCAAATTCGCGTGGCCGCCATATTGGTTTTGTAGTTACCAGTTTTTCAAAAGTCACATAGGTGAACTTCTAGTACTTCCCTTTAACACCGTAAAAATTCCAGGGTGATATCGGGAATAGTTTCTGAGATATTGATTGCTGGTGAAATATTTCGCACAACCGCCATGTTGGATTGGTGAGACGTTCCAAAATTTGAAGGGCACGGTCGCGGTCGTCCGGAATCGTGCTATGAACTTACCGAGTTTCATTGAAATCGCTCCAGCCGTTTAGAATTTATTAGGGGGGGCACACACACACTTCACACACACACTCGCACAGACACACGCGGACAAAAGGTGATCTCATAAGCCTATTTTTGTTTTTTCAAAATTGAAAATAAGCTAAAAATATGGGTATTGGTGGACGAGACGACAGACACTTCAGGACGATATGTAGCTAACGTGGTGATAGGAACACTGGACGAGGATGTTCCTGGGGAACACTTTCTACTCTATTGTGAGCATTTACAAAAAGTGAACTACTCAACAATCAGCAAAGTTCTTGATAAATCGTTGGCATTGTTGTGGCCTGATGGCATTCGGCATGACAATGTGTTGCTCTTAGTAACGGCTGCAGCCCCCTACATGGTCAAGGCTGCTAATTCGCTTCGGGCTCTCTACTCTAAAATGGTGCATTTAACTTGTTTGGACCACGCGTTACACCGAGTCGCGGAGGAGGTTCGCGGTCATTTTCCAGAAGTTGACCAATTGATAGGATGTGTGAAAACGGTATTCTTGAAGGCACCCTCTCGAGTTTCAACTTTCAAGTCAGAAGCTCCAGAAATTCCACTTCCTCCTTCTCCAGTTTTGACAAGATGGGGAACCTGGATTGAAGCCTGCACGTATTATAGCGAGAACTTACAAGTGGTGAAACAAATCGTGGATTCATTTGACAGCACTGAAGCTGCATCAATCAATGCAGCGCAAAAACTTTAGGCAGATAGTGAAATTGCAGGGAAACCTGCTTACATAAAAGCAAATTTTGGATTTCTTCCTACTACCATAATCGCTCTGGAAAAGTCGGAAGTGCCGCTAGTGCAGCAGTTACAACTTGTGCTGAAAGTGGAGAATGATTTGGATCGCGCATGAGGCAAAGTGGGACAAGCTGTGTCTGAGAAGATGAAGAAGGTTTTGGAGAAAAATAAAGGCTATCAGACAATGTGTTCAATTGCTAAAATTTTGTCAGGTGAATCATTTTCTCTTTGTGACATTGACGACAGTGAATTAAATTCAAGTGGCATTGTTTGCTTTAAGTATGCTTCCGTTGTGTCGGTGGAGGTAGAAAGGAGATTTTCTATGTATAAAGCTTTGTTGGCTGACGATAGACAATCATTTTCATTTGAAAATCTACATCATGTATTCGTTGTTCATTGCAACTCACACATTTTGGAATGAACAATTGGGACCTTTATGGCTGAGAAACGTCTGTTTTGTAAATATGTAAGTATTATTTTTAAAATTAATAACTCGAAAATGTATTACAAAATGTCTGTTTTGCCAATATTAATAGCTTGAATTCATTTTGTTACCACACAAGACTAAAACAATACAGAAATCATAGAAAATCAAAGGTAATTTTATTTAATTGGGTAATTTTCTGCATATTTTTAGGTCATAAATGTATTTCTATTTTGCATTTTTTGCACTTTTAGGTCATCATAATCCTAGCCCTACTTATGAGTCATGTGCTCAAGATATTTCTCAAAGTTATCCATAATCGCATATACAGGAAATGCGAGATGAATATCAGTGACACGCAGTTTGGGTTCCGCAACGGTCTAGGAACTCGTGAGGCATTATTTGCGCTTCAAGTTCTTTTCCAGAGTTGCCGTGAGGTAAATCAGGATGTATATGCATGTTTTCTGGACTATGCAAAAGCCTTTGACCGTTGTCAGCATGATAAGTTGTATAATGCACTCAAGAACTCAGGAATAGATGATAAAGACATTCGGATCATCATTAATTTATACTGCGGTCAAAAGGCTAGTATCAGAATTGATGGACATATATCGAGATCAGTGGAAATAATGCGTGGTGTGAGTCAGGGATGCGTTCTTTCACCACTTCTTTATAATATCTATGCAGAACAGATTTTCTCTGAGGCACTTGATGGCATTCAACAAGGTATTAAGGTCAATGGTAATTACATTAATAATATACGGTACGCAGATGATACTGTATTGATTGCAAATAGTTTCGAAGGACTTAAAGAGATTGTTACTATGGTATATCAAAAGAGTAAACAATATGGCCTTGACCTCAACATTAAGAAAACAAAATACATGATAATATCGCGAAAACCAGCAGTCACAAGTCCTTTTAGTCGATGGACATCAGATTGAGCGAGTCAAGAGTTTGGTTTATTTAGGACAGAATATTAATGAGAATTGGGATCCTTCGGTTGAAATAAGATGCCGTATAGAGAAGGCTAGATCCATCTTTATGACAATGAAACAACGACTATGCTGTCGAGATCTCAGTATGACGCTTAAGAAAAGAATTGTGAAGTGTTATGTTGTCTCCACCCTTCTTTATGGCGTGGAAGCTTGGACCTTGTCCGTAGCTACAGAAAAGAAGATTCGAGCTTTTGAAATGTGGATGTATGGCTAATTCTTAAAATCTCGTGGACAGAACATCTGAGTAATGCCAAGGTTCTTCAGCGTGTGAGCAGCCAACCTGAGCTGTTAAACACAATTAAGAAGAGGAAATTGGAATACTTGGGACACATGATGAGGAATCCAAAATACCGTCTGCTCCAAATTGTACTTCAGGGTAAAATTGAAGGTCAGCGTGGACCAGGAAGGAGACGAATAACTTGGATGGATAATTTAAGAACGTGGTTTGGGCTGTCTTCCACGGAACTCTTCAGGATTGCACAGGATAAGAAGGTGTTAGCCATGGTGGTAGCCAACGTCCGGATAAGGTAGAAGAAGAAGAAGACATAGGATAGCATCGCATCTCAACCCCGACCCGGCCGCAAAAACACCCGCCACATAGGATAGCATCGCATCTCAACCCCGATAAGGCCGCAAACACACCCGCCACATAGGATAGCCTCGCATCTCAACCCCGATCCGGTCGCAAAAACACCCGGCACATAGGATAGCATCGCATCTCAACCCCGATCCGGCCGCAAAAACACCCGCCACATAGGATAGCATCATATCTCAACCCCGATCTGGTCGCAAAAACACCCGCCACATAGGATAGCAACGCATCTCAACCCCGATCCAGCCGCAAAAACACCCGCCACTTAGGATAGCATCGAATCACAACCCCGATCCGGCCGCAAAAACACCCGCCACATAGGATATCATCGTATCCCAACCCCGATCCGGCCGCAAAAACACCCGCCACATAGGATAGCATCGTATCTCAACCCCGATCCGGTCGCAGAAACACCCGCCACTTAGGATAGCATCGCATCTCAACCCCGATCCGGTCGCAAAAACACCCGCCACATAGGATAGCATCGCACCTCAACCCCGATAAGGCCGCAAAAACACCCGCCACATAGAATAACATCGTATCTCAACCCCGATCCGGTCGCAAAAACACCCGCCTCTTAGGATAGCACCGCATCTCAACCCCGATCCGGTCGCAAAAACACCCGCCACATAGGATAGCATTGCATCTCAACCCCGATCCGGCCGCAAAAGCACCCGCCACATAGGATAGCATCGTCTCTCAACCCCGATCCAGTCGCAAAAACACCCGCTACATAGGATAGCATCGTATCTCAACCCCGATCCGGTCGCAAAAACACCCGCCACTTAGGATAGCATCGTATCTCAACCCCGATCCGGCCGTAAAAACACCCGCCACTTAGGATAGCATCGCATCTCAACCCTGATCCGGTCGCAAAAACACCCGCCACATAGAATTGCATCGCATCTCAACCCCGATCCGGCAGCAAAAACACCCGCCACATAGAATAGCATCGTATCTCAACCCCGATCAGGTCGCAAAAACACCCGCCACATAGGATAGCATAGTATCCCAACCCCGATCCGGCCGCAAAAACACCCGCCACATAGGATAGCATCGTATCTCAACCCCAATCTGGTCGCAAAAACACCCGCCACTTAGGATAGCATCGTATCTCAACCCCGATCCGGCCGTAAAAACACCCGCCACTTAGGATAGCATCGCATCTCAACCCCGATCCGGTCGCAAAAACACCCGCCACATAGGATAGCATCGCATCTCAACCCCGATCCGGCCGCAAAAACACCCGCCACATAGGATAGCATCGTATCTCAACCCCGATCAGGTCGCAAAAACACCCGCCACTTAGGATAACATCGCATCTCAACCCCGATCCGGCCGCAAAAACACCCGCCACACAGGATAACATCGCATCTCAACCGTGAGCCGGCCGCAAAAACACCCGCCAGTTAGGATAACATCGCATCTCAACCCCGATCCGGCCGCAAAAACACCCGCCACTTAGGATAGCATCGCATCTCAACCCCGATCCCGTCGAAACGCAAATAATGAGCGGTTGATAATCAATAGTCTTCGGTTTGTAGGTAGATTTCATTAGAACGCTACCTATAGCAATGGGTACTGCGCTCGAAATCATGTCTAGCCATGACTATATCACCGGACGAGATATGAACCGAGAGCATCAGAGAAAAATAGTGTGTGAAATTTTTCGAGATATGAATCAGATTTATACACAGGAAGAGAGTTTATGGACTAAGAAGCTATTGGTAAAATTTTAGCCAGAGCAAATGTGCTTATTTGGAGAAGGAATGGAAATTTTATTACATGATATATTTTAACCAAGAGTAAATGACTTGAGCCGAGTCCAGGAAAGTGTACAGTTTCATCAATGTTGGTTGCGAGAAACCAGTTTTTGAGACTAGGGGACATCCCAAGGATAAGCAGAGGTCGAACGCGAGTCAGAGTGAGAGAAGAGGGGATGTCGCGTGGACGACGAGCGCCATAAAAAGCAGACAGCCAATCAGAAGGTAGATTGACTAAGACGGAACTGATAAATATTAAATATATTATTTTAATATTATAAAGGAGAGTGACATATCAAATTCATCAGGAAGGAAGGAGAAATTTAATTGGCAAGACAGAAGTTAAATTGGATAACTGAGAGAGGAGATATAAGCGAGTGAGTAAGTTTACAGAGCGGAGTGAGGCTAGACCAGCAGATTTACGAGGGAAATCTGACTGAAGAGGCTATCAAACGCCAAGAAGCGAGGCTTTTTCTATTCGAACTTCCGAGGAAGTAACATGAACTATAATTCACTCTACAATCTACAAGAGATAAAGACTTGTAAAATTTAAGACTTCAGTATGAAGAGATATAACAGTAATATGGAACGACATGAATAAATAAGTTAATACTACAACTGAGATGAAATATTGAACAGAACCAACAAGAAATATAAGTCGTGATACTTAATTATATTTTGGAAGCAGTATATTGGAACTACAATTCAAGACTACGCAGAAGAAGAGAAGTTTGAACTATTGAAATCACACATCATATCATACAAGATGGATATTGAATTAGGTCGAAGGGGAGAAATTACGCCTAACTATTGTTCAGAAGAGAGGAGAATGTTTTAATTCTTCATCTATGAAGGGAAAGTAAAGCTATACTAACAAGCGAGATCCAGATTCGACCATGATAGCTTGACTATGGAAGCGAGCTGCGCTAACATCTGCAGTTCGCTCAAACGCAACAATCTACTACAATGGAGAGAAATTCACAAGCTGAGGTGATTTATCATGTTAAGAAACATCACTGTAATACTACCAACATCAGAGAACATCCAGAGATGTGCAGGAAGAAGATGGACCCAAGAAAGAAGCGAGAGGAGTATCAAGGTCATCTGACCAGGAAGACTGAAGCGCTGCAGTGGAGCGAGGTCATTGGCGTGGACGAGAGAGGAAACGGCCTGGCGAGATCCCAGCTGACTACCGGTTTTCTCACCCCATCCCTTGCTGTGCGCCGAGCCAAGCAGTCTAGACGGAAGCAGTGAGACACGTGCAGTCCAGGTGGTAGACGAGTATCACATTCTCGAAGCTTGTGGAGAGATTCCGCAAATACCAACATCATCAGATCTGTTACCAGCGGCACAGTTTTGAAGGTAGACCAGTGATATTTTACATACTTATGTAGTTAGAACTTGTACGCGTTATTCCAGTATTTTGACCAACATCTAATTTTGCTATGCATAGTTCATATTATTATTTTGTCTAGAATTTTGAAATTTTGGTAGAAATTTTCTTACGCCATTTTGGACGTATTTTGAACGTTTATTGATAATATTATTTACCGTAATTATTTTGCAGTCTATTGAGCTAACGCTTAGATTTTTGCTTGAAGTTAAATCCTTTGCGATCACTAGAGTATTTTTTCGTAAATATTGTAACATCGGAGAGAAAGGAGTCATGAGCATTAACTATTATTGTAACAGTGGAGAGAAAGGAGTCATGAGTAACTTATTTGACAGGCGTAAAAAGTTTGTATATGTAAGGTAGGAGACAGAAAGGACATGATGATCCTATATTAAAGCTAATTCGTTACAGGAACGAAACTATAATGTATAAAACCGTAATTATTGACAGGAGTATTCAATATTTGCTTTGAAGGAACTCCATTGTTTGAGAAGATGACATTGTAAAACCCAGAAGTTATTTGGAACATAAGAACAGTATGCGTATTTTGGAGGCATAACTGAATGATGCAAGAGAGAAATGTAAAAAGATTAAGGATTAATATTTGTTATGGAAAGGTTTTGTAAGATTAAAGGAAGGATATTAAGTATCAATTGCAATGAAAAGGACGTGAGGTAAAGATATTATTATTTGAATAACAGACGCAAGCAGACTTAAGATTCAGAGAGAAGCTAGAAATTGTAACGGAGATGTATTTAAAGCGGAGAAAGGAAATATGGCATGATTTATGTCAGTGAAAGTGTGAAGACATATGCGATAATATTTTGTGAGAGATATAATAGGTGAGATATAGCACGGAATTGTATAATCGATAGAAGATTATGTCGGAGGAGGAGTAATGTATTCATGAAAGGTGTTACAGTGGTAATGTCTAGTAGGAATTCTGAATATCTTACCTTGTTGAAGGTATTTGATATGGTTTGTAGAAGTTGTTGTGAAAGTGCTAAGAGGAAGATATGCGACAGGCATTATTTGGAAGGAAGAGTAATAAAAGTTGCGATAATATGTTTATGAAGAGTGTGAGATAAAAAATTATTGATGAGAAAATATGAAGTACAATGTGTTAAGTTGAGTAAAGCCGAAATATGTATTTATGGAGAGTTACGAGTGTGGGTAGTGAGGTTTGAATGCCATGCACACTTATTTTTGTTTTGGGAAGCTTATCTGAAAGTCATGCGTCGCAAGTTTGTAATATTATTGATTATTAAATACCGGCCTAGTCATGAACTTAAGTGTTTGTTACAACAGTTCACATTGATAATGGAAATGTAATACAGGATTTGACAGATATATTGTGTGAAATGCGAGAGAAAAGAAGTAGAAACGAACTCTATGCAATTAATGCATGTAGAAAGAAATCGTGCAGGACGCGATATTGTATATATGTATATATAAACAGATATTACTATTATTATTAACACTTTTTCATTAATATTTATAGATTTGACGCTATAATTGCGAAAAATATTAACGTTGTATTAAGCAGGGAATATGTATGTAGAATTTGAACGATGAAGTAAGATATATTAAGAAGAGTAGTACAGTATTTTTATGGAAGTGTGATACTTTTGTTTTGAAATATCTTTCAAGGAAAGATATACACGTAATTTTGAGTGTGATGCACAAGAGACTAGTTTAGTCGCATCAATGCCGAGAGAAGGCAGATATTTTATTTGAATGTCATTATTTCATTTTATTTTAACCAATGTTAGGGACATTTTTGTAATGTTCATTTTAGTGAATAAATGGCAAATTCTTTTTATACACTTGCTACGTATTTGTAGAGCTGATTCATATTTCAATACTTAATTACGCGATAACGATACTGCTAGTTAGATACAGACAGTGAATCGACATGTTTACCTTATCTACCCGAGAGCCGAGTTGCTCATTTGTGCTCAACATTTGTTGTTGTTTTTTTTTTAGCTGTTCTGTATGCAACTAGGTAGTAGTATGGTTAGAGGTGCGTTATTTGTGTTCAGGGTTCCCTAGTCATCAGTCCGTGGTGGCTCAGCGGTCTAGCTGTATGCCTCTCACCAAGGCGGTCCGGGTTCGATTCCCGGTCAATGCATGTGAGATTTTCGAAGTGAAATGCCATGTCCTGTGGTTCGGATTCCACGTAAAAAGGAGGTCCCGTGGCTCATGATCTCACGATTAACGGTCACGTTAAACTACAAGCTTCCTTCCTTCCTTTCATCAGTCCGGTAGGACATGTTCAATTCTTAGCCGGGTATTGACATCCTTACGATCCTTTTTCTATCTGCGCGGATTCGGGCGAAGTACAATGTTGCGACTTCCACAAAATGTTGCCATATATTCGCGTTTCACATCCCCTAGACCCCCAAAAAGCCGTCAGTTCCAATGTTTATAATATAAATTATATAATTTATATATGACTCGTCCATTTGCAAAACTCGTTTAATCTACTTGTGAATAAGGATCATGTCGTAAAATTAATTATTTTATTATTTTATTTTATCTTATTTTACTTTATTTTATTTTATTTTGTTTTGTTTAATTTATTTTTTTGTTTTATTTAAATTTGGTTTTGATTATTTTGTTTAATTTTATTTCGTTTGATTTTGTTTTAATTTGTTATGTTTAATTTTTTGTTTTTTTTGTTTTGTTTTTTATATTTATATATATCTTATTTTGTTTTGTTTTATTTTGATTTTGTTTTGTTTATTTCGGTTTATTTTATTTTGTTTTGTTTTATTTTGATTTTTCAGAAAACAAATACAAAACCAAAAACAAGAGACACGAAGCAAAAAGCTAAATTCAAAAACAAAAGCAAAAGCAGAAAACAAAAAACAAGAAACACAAAGCAAAAAGCAAAATTCAAAAAAGCAAAAGCAGAAAACAAATACAAAACCAAAACCAAGAAGGAATAGCAAAAGTAAAGTTTAAAAGCAAAAGCACAAAGCTAACACAAAACCAGAAACCAAAGCACGAAGCAAAAAGTAGGAAACAACAAACACAAAAGATACGTGAAACAAAGTCCAGAGAAACGTTTCTCATGAAAATGCTTCTTATTCACAAGTGGATTAAACGAGTTTTGCAACTGGACAACTCCTAATTATAGTCTATATACAGTATAATAATGTTGTCAGTGAAGGGAAGGTGAAGCACATAGTGCCTACCATATGGCTCGCCACTCATTGAGCGGCTCTTCTCATACACCTTGCATCTTGCAATTCTCAGTTTAACCTTGATGTGAGATTTTTCTTTTTGTCCTGACTGCATTAGCTATTATACGTAATTTACTCCAAACACTCTTACGTGACTTGATTTTTAGCCAAGGTCGTGCTTCGTGTAGACGGAATTAAATTATACAGGGTGATTTGTTTTGATGGAGCGGGGCCAGCGGCTATCAACGTGGCAGAATTTTGTGTCGTTGTAGAGACCGCTAAAATAAGTTCACATACCGGTATCTGACTTTCTTAAGACTAATAACCGTAAAACCAACATATCGGCCACGCGAATTTCAAATAAAGTATATAAATGTACTTTTCTCCCGAGTGCAGTGATACTTAGCACGGTAAACCCTTATTTAGTCTAATGCTAAATACATTGGTGTCTAATGCAATTCAAATGTTATCAGATATTCAAGATGGCGGCTGTGCGAAATTTTAATATTATTTTGTTATTTCTTGAGTCCTAATTAGGCGATGGAAATGAAAATGTGTATTATGAACCATTGCTATAATACTATTCTACTGGTACATGAATCTAGGGTCTACATGTGAAACAATCCAATATGGCGTCTTCCTGAATTATTCCACTAGTTCCTATTATTTCCAAACTTATTACAGCAGTCAAACTGAAACTAGTGTGGTGATAGAGGACTATTAAGTAAGTACGGTACCGTACTTATATATGACCTTCCACTAACTACGATTGTGTGAAGCTAAATTTTTAGGTTAGATTGGATTAATGCTCTTTAAGTTCCAACGTTCGCCACCAGGTGCCGGTTGCGGTGGCATCTAGTAGCCAAGTTCACTGGTAGGTGTCTTTGACGGTAGCATTTGGTAGCAAAAGTAGGAACTACTTGAAATTGATCGTCTGCAGTCCTTACCTGAATTACAGATAACACACACTAATACAGCCATCACAATTAACACAGGTTATCAGACAGATTCTACACACACCCAAAGTATACGGGGCTACATGACCGCGTTATCGCAGCCCCTAAACTGAGGAACCAACCAACCAGTTCTAAATATATATTTTTTTTAATGTTAAGGCTGATCTTGTAGTTAAGCGAGGGACATTTAGGAGCGATAGGAAGAGTGAGCTATCAATTTGACCGTTAATCTCTTATACAGTGTGGTCCACCAGCCCCTTATTATTTTTGGAGGAAGGCAACCCAACTAACGCTTATATCATAGTCGTCCTAAAAACATTCGTACTTGCTCCTTTACGGGCTAGTACTGCCCCGGTAAATTGAATTATATTGAGACCACGATGGCTGTATTGGCATATGTGAGTAAAGTTATGGATGTCATAGTTGTGACGTGGATATTCATGACGTAGGCACGGATGACGTAGACTTCATGCAAGTAGGCTGGTTGAGCTGAGATTCTTGATGACGTCATGAGTTTGTTCGAGAAAGATCTTAGATTTACGACGCAGTCGCAGGAAACAAGGTATTGTGCTAAGGAAGAAGTTACGCTATTGGAGGAGAGACTCGAACCAATGAACGATAGTTTGGAAGGAAGACGGAGATTGCTGAAACTACGATATTTGATTACTTTTGGCATGCAGAATTGCGGAAAACTATTTTCAGTTATGGCATTGATTTGGAATTTTGAAGAAATTAATTTTGAGTTTTTGAAATTTGAAAATCCGTCAAGTATAGCCAAAGTTAAAACTTCTAGCAATGACGCAGGAACAGGCTATGGAAGGGATGGATACGCCCCTTAAGAAGTTGATAAAAGGTCGTGCACAGAAGAGAGGAGCTCTCAGAACTCATGCTCAGAACTCAGATCTCAGAACTCATACTCAGAACTCATACGGATCATACCGCTGATACCGCATATATATTTCAGATGTCATAGAGTCATTTTCGAGTGAATAAGTGAAGCAAGTTGTCTTTAGCGTGTGGTTAAAGCCCGGCGCATCGAACGAACACGGAGCAGTTCCATTTTACGCTGTTCGAAACTAGGTGAAGTTGAAACGCTCACATTAACGTTTCCACCAGATAAGATATCAAGAGTTAACTTCAGCCTTTATTATAATTCAATTGGGCAGTACAACATTGAGGTGTGTAGAAGATTTGAACAATTTCACAGTTATACTTCGAAAGATATTGGCACTTTAAGGCTGCCAACAAAAGTGATTTTCTCGCCACATGAGAAACACTTTTAAAATTCCACATTATACACTACGGCTGACACGTGGAGTGCAACAGTGATATTGGAGAATACGTTTGGTAATACAACGATACAGTCTACTATGGAACATTATAATCTTGCAGTGCTTTCAATGATTATAACAGAAGTTGAGATGGAAGGCTAAGGCTTTAATGCAATTGGGACATATATCGTTGGAGTGAAATAACAGCATGGAACTTCGTTAATCGTCTTTCTACAAAAGCGAGCATGTAGTGAACATCCAACTACACTCATGCATCGTGAATCCATCGCTGAATTATACCAAATGACAGTGGAAATATTTTCATACTCCACGACTATGAATATTTCTGCGGAAATAACTACAATAAACTTCATGAAGAATTACGACCGGAACTTCAGGGAACTTTCAAGAGAGGCCAGGGTTGACCCGGCTCACAAAGAAGAGTTTTGCCAGAAGGATGTTTTTCGTATCCACGGAGCAGTGCAATTTCGGAGAAGGAAGCAGTTCGATTCTCCGAGGACGCTGATTCCAGGTTCGAGGTCGGAGCACATCTTCACGCTGGTGAAATGGAACCAACAGCAGTTTTCTTTGAAAACTTTCCTCTAGAACTTCAATCAACAGATAAGGTAGTCGTGAACGTTTCTTGTATTATTTGAGTCTTGTAGCGATATCTGAGCAACCATTTTCCCATATTTTCTGTCCTATCTTTTGCCCCATTTTCTTGATTGATATTTCTATACTCAGTACACTTCGATGATTTGTGCCTTTTTCTACGATTTGTTGAGACTTTGTTATGTCATTGGCATACTTAAATAATTTTGGATCAGTTGAGACTGATAATTTAGATTCTTTCAGTAATTTGCATATTTTTGTAGTCACGATTTGACTGTAAAGTTAACAATTTGCTATGGCAGATTTGAATTCAGACAGCGTGTCATTTTATTAAAGTAATTCTATTCAGTAAATTACTTTGACCAATTTTCTGTCATCCTCAAGAAAGAAGAATAATTAAATGATTTTAGAGCGTTAAAATCTATTACGATATCGACGATCTTTGAAATACTAGTCGTCTTATGAACATGATTGCAACATAGACATTTATCATTGCATTATAGACAATTTTATGAAATATGAACTTTGATTACGATTTATTGAATACACTATAGTAATGAACGTTTGATAGGAGTTTTTCTCAATTATAGATTGGAACAATAATGTTTGCATTCCACAGTCTAATTGTATTCTATTCGACTATTCATGCAGTTTAGATGAACTTTGATTGAAGATGGTATTTTTATACTGCGTTACTTTGAAGATATTAATCTCAATTTTGATAGACCAGGCAGGAGTGTCTAATCGTATTTGCTATTAAATTTATTTGTGATTGGCAAATTTTTACTTCATATCGATTCATGAATGAAACCCACGAAGGTTAAATAATAACAGTCATTAATACAATTGATGAATATAAGAATTTTTAAAGAGGAACAATGGATGTATAATCGTTAGTTCAGTGGACATATAAAAGTCGCTGATGAATAATGCCCTTGAATAATGAAGGAGGTTCCCACAGTAAGAAATGAAGTTGATGAATTTATTAGTGGAGGATTTTTGTATGTAGTTTGGAAGATTTTTATGCCATATATATGAAGATATATGATGAATTTTGGGCCAATTGTTGTGCAATTTTGTGCGTTTTGAGCGAAGTATTTTCCCGCTGAATGTATTGTTCTGGTTCTTTGAAAGATTATTCAATGAAGATACTGTTAAAATTAACAAGAGTGTTAAATAATTTGAGATAAAGATTTTGAATGGAGGTTACCGTCACAAATATTAATAATTATTATTAAACCTTATTAAACCTGAATTTGACAGTTAAATATAACTAACCTTCATTGGTCGATTATATCACCACGATTTGAGTAATTATCAACCGGATAAATGTGTGGTTTAATGTATTTCTTGTATAAATAATATAAACAATATTAATATTGTAAATAATTTTGTAAATATCTTTGATAATAATTTGAAATGATAGTGATTAATAGAGGCGTGTATAAAATTTTCAATTGTCATTTGACATTGTTATAAACAATTTATTATTGTTATAAATAATTAATGAACTTTTGTTATCAACATTAAGAGGTTTGTTTTTATACTCTAAACAACGCTAATTAAACAAGTGGTTTGAACAATTAAACATGATTTGGGATTGTTGGAGTAATCCACTGGTGTTTGAATGGAGCATTTAAAACATTTGCGTGATAATATTTCAGTTGAGATGTGAACATTTACGTGTTTTGAAAAGGAGAGCCAAGCTCTGATGTAACACGCTTATGCTAGGGTTGAACGAACGGGGAGTCCACTTTGACGATGCAGGTGCATTGCAGCTGGCCCGGACAACTGTATGACAGAGGCCAAGGACGTTTCCATAATAGCCTTGTGGCTATAAATAAAATGTGAAGTATATAAACACGCAAAACAATTGATATATGTGTCTCGTCCCAAATCCCGTTTCCATTCCAAGTGCATTATTATTTTTACGTTGCTATGAGCTTGAGAAAACTGAAACATTGTATGTAGAGTATACAAGTCCTACAGGAGGACATGATTATATGGACGATGGCTTCTGATTGCCACGTGGATTTTGTTGTTTATTTTTGTTAAATCATTCTTTATGTGAAATAAATTATTGTGCAGTTTAAAGTTTCTCGTCTTCGTTCTGGTTCATTTTAAATATCATGGTGGAGGTTATTGTGTGGGCATACTTTAAGTGATCCAGTTGACAACCCAGTCCCCGAGATAAATTTAAGAGGTAAGTAAAGGTAAGTATGAACCCCCGTATATTTTGGTGTGTTCCACAATAATTTCTTGTTAACTATTGTGCTCTAATCTCGATAGTATCTGTCAGTGCCATTTTCATTGATGTAGCTGTGCCGGTGCGTTTGATTATTGGCAATCCGATTGAGGGGGCGGATATCTGACAGCCTACTATCCGGATATCGGGTACAGTACAACTTTACAATTGAGTTCATGCTCGCGAATATAGTCGAAATCATTGGCAGCAGTGTTATTTCAATGCCATCAACTATAACGAATGTGTAAATCGACTCATCCGAACAACACTGCCTTACGAAGGACATGAAGTGTCTATGAAGACTACAAATAGACTCATTACGTGACAGTGCCCTCACCACGGCTCACGGTAGCTAAGACGGTTAAATTGTGCTTGCCTGCGGTATTGTCGGCAATGCTGCAATGTAGCAGGTTCGATCCCTAGGCGAATGACTTCTTTTTTTTTTTCGCTTAATGCCGTTTACAGTAGCTGCACTACGGACACATATCTACCTGTTCCAATGGATGAATTTTTATTCGGTCCTGAAAAGGACCGTTTTTATTCGATGCTATGTAGGCAGGTTAGACGATGACATAATGGTCTGTAGGAAGAAAAGGAAGACAGCTTGTAGTTTAGCGTGACCGTTAATCTCGCGATCATAAGCCATGGGATCTCCATTTTACGTCAATTCGAACCACAGGATATGGCGCTGGTGAGAGGCAAAGAGCTTGACCGCTGTGCCACCACACCCCCTGTAGGATTAAAGCAAGGTACTCTGCATATTCAGTGTAGCAAGTGTTCAAAATTTTGACCACCTTCGTTGATGCAGATTTCAGCATTAGAGCTCAAGAAACAGTTGTTTGACAAATTAGATAAGGATATCATCGCACGTGCACTGAGTTCCAAGGCCTTGTAATTTAAATTTCACTGCCTGGTCTAGTGTCATAGTGGGGTGTCGAGGAGGCCGCCATGGTCGAATACAAGGCATTCTCTGCGTCCCATGTGCTCTGTTCAGTAAATAAAACTGGCGAAATCTCGACAGATATTTATGAATACTTATGTTCGAACATAAAATAGTTATAATAACTATCGTCGATCATAAACAGTCGTATGCAACTCGCCTATAATGGTAATTAAGACACTCGGATGGAAATTATAAAACTCGCATACGCTCGTTTTATAAACATACTCGTGTCTTAATTATTGCCATTATAGGCTCGTTGCATAATGCACTATTATATTCGACCAAGCCGAAACATAAATATGATATGCTAGAAAACTGCATCTTAAAGAGGCTCATCATAGTTCAAGTTTCATTATGATAGAGGTTCTCCAAAATCAGAGCTCAAGATTTTCATTACGATGCAGCTGTTTGACCAATTAGGTAGGGATCGCTTCGCACATGCACTGACTTCCAAGGCCTCCTATTTTGAATTTCACTGCCTGGGAAGTGTCATAGTGGCGTATTCGAGGAGGCCATGAAAGAATACAAGCGTCCAATGCGCAATATTCGGTAAACGAAACTCGACAGTTATTTATGAATATTTAATTTTCTGCAGAATTAACTCTCAGGTAGGATTATTTTTGTGCAAACAAAATAACGTGTGTTGGCATGCTTGTGGAATTGATTATCAAATCTTTATCATCTACTCGAGGCCAACCAAAATCATCTAGGAAGTGGTTTCCCGTGGCATCCCACTTCTCACTTTCTATCATTATGCTGTATTCTGCGTCACCTGTAGTGTAAGCAACCGTGGCTGAAAGGGTAACGCGTTGGACTGCGGATTGAAGGGTTTGGGGTTCGATACTTAGTAGGGGGGGAAATTTTATAATTTGTTTTCGGTACGTTATATCGTCTGTGTCGACAACTTTACCAATGTCTTACGACAGAAATGACACAAGAGGGCACAGTTAATTATTGAGGATGGGGCACTAGTAATTTAGCGAACAGATGCATTTTCAGGTTGGATTCCATGAACGTTACGATTGTTTCCGAATTCGGTATTACACGAAACATCTTAATATGTACACGTCAAATAGAGGTTTCATCTTCTTGCTAGAATTAAATTACAAAATATTTTTTTTAGTCAGTTTACCCTCCAGGGTTGGCTTTTCCCTCGGACTCACTGAGGGATCGCACCTTTACCGCCTCCAGGGCAGAGTCCTGGAGCTTGAAACATAGGTCGGGGGATACAATTGGGGAGGTGGGACGAGCACCTCGACCAGGCGGCCTCACCTGCAAAGCGAACAGGGGCCTTATGAGGGATGGGGAGATTGAGAGGGATAGACAAGGAGGAGGGAAGGAGGCGGCCGTGGCCTTACGTTTGTTAGCATCCCGGCATTTGCCTGGAGACGAAGTGGGAAACCACGGAAAACCACTTCGAGGATGGCTGAAGGGGAAATCGAACCCTCTTTGCTCATTTGGATCACCCGTGGCTGAGTAGACCCCGAACAAAATAATACCACGGGAAATACGTATACTTCGATGCTAGCACTGGCGATCAGAATCTTGTTTCATTAGAGGGGCTAGAACGTCGCGGTCATTTAGCCCAGTGTACTTGGGTGTGTGTAGAATTCCTCTGATAACCTGTCTATAGCGGTGTCTGTATAATGTATTTATTAGCAATTAAGGTGAGGATGGGGAAGGAGGCGGCCGGGGCCTTAAGTTATAATAATGTTATTGGTTTTACGTACCTTTTAACTACTCTGGCTTTTAGAGACGCCAAGGTGCCGGAATTTTGCCCCGAAGGGGATCTTTAACGTGCCAATAAATCTACAGACACGGCTCCCTCGCATTTGTGCACCCTCAAATGCCAGCTGACTGCGCCGGGGGGCCTCAAGTTAGAAACCGTCCCGGCAATAGCCTGGAGCAGAAGTGGGAAACCACAGCGAACCACTGAGGGGGGAAAGAACCCACCTCGTCTCAGATTTGCTTCACGAAGCTGAGTATATCCAATTTCAGCCCTCAGACCAGTATTGAATTTCTTGGCAGAACTGGGAATCGAACCTGGACCTCCGGAGCGACACGTCGATATGTTATGTTAATATCCATGACAGTTTTTAATTTTCTGCCATTACAGGTCACGTGGCAAAAGCTATCAATTCGGTCCTATTCTCTTTATAGCCTAAATCAGCAAAATTCAACCTACTCTTCACATAAATACAACGTAAGGTAACGAAAGTCACATCCCTACTAAAATGGAGCGTGGGCTTTCATTCAAAAAAATATGCCTATCACTGGATTCGATGCACTAGTCTAACCATTCTCGCCCACCGTCTACGGACGTGCTTTAACCGAATCAGCCACTAGTGCATGGTAGACAGCGCGCGCTGCACTTCGAGTTGTTACTGTAGCCGTCCCACCTCAAACGTTTAAGTCCATCTCAAAGTCTTCAATCACGGTTTATGGTGTTGATTTAACTTTCTACTATTACAGATCACGTGGCGTAAGCTATTAATTCGATCTTATTACGTGTATGTGTGTTATTTCAAGGAGCAATAAGTCATATGTTAGTAGAATGGGCCATAGTATTTGGCGGGCAAAAGTTTAGGGTCGGTTTTTCTTTGCTAGACCCATGACCCAATTATATTACTGTCACACAGTCAGAGGGCAGAGCAATATCGACCATCAGGAGAAATGCAGTGTTAGTTGGGTTTCATAAAACTAAATAATAAGGGGCGGGTGGACCACACTGTATATATAATCCAAAATTGACTCATCATCGCAGCGCTCAGACCACCAGACCTAGAAAGCTCACATTTTGCATGTTGGTTGATCCTAGGTTGTAGGGGGTTACTAAGAAGAGGTTTTTGAAAATTCAATTTGTATGTGAGTTTTTTCGGCCCTTTGGCACTGAGCATGGCCAGAAGGTACAAAGATCGGATTTAGCTAATTTTAAGCAGCCAGATACAAGAAACAATACTCGGAGGTCCCGAAGGGACCCTGAAACACACATTTTAAGGTCCTAAAATGAACGGTTTCGGAGATATTCCAAAAAAAAAACAGTGTTCCCTCTGAGAAACAGATCAACGTTACTATGACAACCGCTGCAATTTCTCAGACCGGGAATAGTTTTCTGGCAATATCTCGAAAACCGTTCGTTTTAGGGCCTGAAAACGCGGGTTGAACATTGCTCCTCGCATTGCTACGCGTAAAACGAGATATCTCCCATTTTTCCATGAGCAAATCGACTTAGGCAAGTCTCATCTCTTATATATAATCCAAAACTGACTCATCATCGCAGCGCTCAAACCACTGGACCTAGAAAGCTGAAATTTTGCATGTTGGTTGATCCTAGGTTGTAGGGGCTCACTAAGAAACGGTTTTTGAAAATTAAATTTGTAAGTGAATTTTTTTTCGGCCCTTTGGCACTGAACATTGACAAAAGGTACAAAGATCGGATTTAGATCATTTTAAGCAGCCAGATACCAGAAACAATATTCGGAGGTCCCGTAGGGACCCAGAAACACATTTTTTAAGGTCCTAAAATGAACGGTTTCAGAGATATTTCCAAAAACTGTGTTCCCTCTGAGAAACAGATCAACGTTACTATGACAACCGCTGCAATTTCGCAGACTGGGAATAGTTTTCTGGCAATATCTCGAAAACCAGGGTTCGTGGTTCCCACTTCATAGAAAAACGAGATATCTCCCATCTTTCTACGAGCAAATCGACTTCGGCTAGTAACTTTATAAAGGAATTTCATATAATTTACCTGTCTCCGAGACTCCAAACTAGTCATGCCAAAATTCAACAACAGTTCACCATGTGTGGATAATTGCCCGTTATTGATAAATAGACAATGAAGCAACAGTAACCAAACATAAAGGTACGCAATCATAGAACTTGCGATTCACGGATTCCATCATGAAATGTGTGCAGATCAGTGGAACATGGATAATTCGAACCTCAAGGGGCCAGTAAAAAATTCGAATTATCCAACAATTCGAATTAAGAAAGTTCTATAGAAAGGGTAGAGAAAATATATTGTATTACGTTTACATAATGATTTACGTTCAACAAAGCAGATTAACAGACAACGGTAACATTATAAAGACTGTATCGTGAATAACCTCAAAAGTTTCAAATGGAAAATAAAACCAAAATGTACTAGTCACCCATTTAACGACAGTAGTAATCCAGCAATCTAGTTAAGTCTTAGAGAAATCTACTGTTTTTCAAAATAGTTTGAGATTTTTACCTTTTTACCTGTTTCCTACAATTAAGTCTCTCAGCCATCACAAAAGAATCTAACAAATTTAAGGAACGGAAAACAGAACTACTTACGTCATTTCTACTTTAAACAAACCGCGTAAGTTCTGTGATGTGGTTTGTTGCTTGGGCTGCACTCGGAACAGTTTTTTTTTCTGGAATTGTCCCAACAGTTTGGCTTCCGATCGGCTTTTTACACTAAATATAATTCGAATTATCCACGATTTTTTAGCATTGCTTGTGTATAAAATGCTAGGGACCAAGAGAAAAATTTTAATTAAAGAAGATTTCGAATTATGGAAGTTCGAATTAGCCACGTTCCACTGTATAATATATCATCAAGTAAATGAACAATGTGTGTGCAAAATATGTGGCAAAAAGTGTGAAATGTACCACTTCAATCAGTGTAAAAACAGGACATGGTCTTTAAATGAACGTATAAAAGTAAATATGGAATGCTCATTGGAATGCAATCTTGATTTTATTAATAGATATTGTAAACGAAATTTGATGTTTTCAGTCGGTCAACACGATTGTGATGGGTTATTCCCTAATCTTGAAAATAATTACATGAGATTAATAAATACACTTGGATGACCAGTTTCGATCGTCAAGCGATCATCATCAGATCCATGACGCTTGGGTATAAAATCTATGTCTGAAAGTTGGTTGATTGGATGGTTCGTCAGTTTGGGGGCTGCGACAACGAGGTCATGAAACCCTTGTACTTTGGGCGTGTGTAGAATCTGTCTGATAACCGGTGTTAATTGTGATGGCTGTATTAGTGCCTGCTATCTGTAATTCAGGTAAGAACTGCAGACGATCAATTTCAAGTAGTTCCAAATTCTACCGTCAACTACACCTAGCTGTGAACTTTCCTACTAGATGCCACCGCAACCGGCACCTGGTGGCGAACGTTGAAACTTAAACAGAGTTAATTAAATCTAATCTATAAATTTAGCTTCACACAATTATAGTTAGTGGAAGGTTCTTTTACATGCCATAAATCTATGACATGGGTCCACCGGCTTTACTTCCCCTCCGAAGGAACGACTGAAACAATTTTCGCAAGATAGCATGACAAAGTAAGGAAAGTTGATGTTATATACTTATTTAATAACTTAATAAAGCAGTGTGAGAAATTCAGTTTCACTCAAGAATTTTGTCTGACTCTACTCATGAAATATCTCAGAGCTACCCTGCTAGCAGGTGGCCATTGAGGGCTTTATCAACGGCTAATAATAATAAATTACAAGATATTTCCTTCAAAGTTCATAATCAGAACTGAGAACCGTTAACGAACAAGACTATGCAAATAAGACACCATATATTTTAAAGCTCACGAAAGGTAATGTTTCTTCACTTCATCTACACTACAGCCCATGAAGGGCCTAGGCCTACCAAGCGAGCGCTACCCAGCCATTTGGCCTACAGACAGTAAGGTGACGCGTCGTCAACGCGTCGTCAACGCGTCAGGTCCCCTCGGCCGTTAATCTTGGTTTTCGTGATCGGGGCGCTGCCTCACAGTCAGACAGCTACTAAATTGTCCTCACGAGGCTGAGTGCACCCCGTTCCAGCCCTCGCGTGAGTTTCTAAAATTCCTGACGGAGCCGGGAATCGACGTTGGTGTGACACGCTACATAAAGACCTCTCCATCCTGAAGCGGCCTCGGACAGAGCAAAATGGATCCATGTAGCGCACCACGCAGCCACGTGGGACAAACGACGACTTCGGCAGGGTTTGAACCCGCGATTCCGTGAGTTGTTCTAAATTGTATACACGTGCATAATACAATTGCTCATACGTAATTCACAAACCCTTAAAACTAAACAAGCCAACCTTATACAGTTTTTGTAGTTAGATAATATAGTCTATAAATGTAAACCTCAACACAGTGATCAGGATGTGATGATGACCCCTTGAAGGTCGAAACGCGTAATCAAACAAGAAGTTCCGTGACGAACTAAAGAGCCTACTTTTCATGCCAATGATTATTCTACAGTATATGAACCTATCTAGAATAATGACGAAATTAAGTTGGTAATATCGAAATGTCCAATTAGTTCGAAATATTTCTGGTATAATGTAGCCTAATAGAGCACTACAGTTGGCAGCCCTGTGAATGAATATATAAGGTACAGAATACAAAATTTGGTGAAGTCCAATGGACGTTACATGCAGTTAGACATTGGATCTATCAGCACGCGTAAAAGCATGTTGGCAACAATTTCATGCGTGTGCTGGTCAGAAATAATCGGAAATATTATGATATCGTGTTGTGCCAATTTTGGATGAAATCCATTTGTTAGTATAGAAGTTACATGTATTTTAAAATTAGACCTATCAGCAAGCATAGAATCATGTTGGCAGCACTGACGTATATTAATTACTCCAAATTAATCTAGAGCCAGGTGCTATACGTGTGCAAAGTATAGAGCTGTTGGCTTACATACTTTCTGATATATTGATATGAGGGTAAAAAATATAGACAGCATTTATTAACAGTTGGCAGCCCTGATTGCTCTTAAGAATACTTATAGTCATATCTGTTATATTACACATAGCACATACGAAATTTGGTTGAAATCAAACTGATAGTATAGGAGTTACTTGTATTTAAAAATTGGTCCTATCAGCAGGCTTAGAATTATGTGGGTAGAACTGAAGTATATAAGTTACTCCAAATTAATCTAAAATGTCAGGTACTATACGTGTGCATAGTTTAAAGCTGTCGGCTTGCATGCTTTGAGATATATTGGTATTTTGATGAAGAAATCAGAGAGAGCAATATTATTAACAGCAGCCCTGGTGGCTCTTAAGAATACACTCAGTCATATCTGTTTATGTACACATATTACATACAAAATTTGGTTGAAATCCAATTAATAGTGTAGAAGTTATATGCAGTTAAAAATCGGACCTATCAGAAGGCTTAAAATTATTTTGGCAACACTGTCATGTATGGTCTCCTGGAAATTAAACTGAAATAGTATTATCTACATGTGTGCCAATATTGGAATAGCTCCCATGCATATCTTCCATGATATCCAACATTGAGCTCAAATTTCTATTGCGTTTTTTCAGCAGTTGGTAGCACTGACATCATTTTCAAATATGGGCTTGAGATATTCCGGTATACACCTTTACTCATACTAAATTTTGTTTCGATTGCTGCAGCCGTTTAGGAGTTGATAAGGGGACACACACTCACTGCCAGACAGACAAACAGGACAGACAGACATACAGACAGATACACATTTTCCAGGATCGATCTCATAAGTCTACTTTTTCCTCATTTTTGCAAAATGTAAAAAGTAGGCTAAAAATTGCCCCATTATAATAGTGATCATAAAGTAATTAATCAAGTTATTTTCCGGGAGTGTTGTTTACACATTGTACGGACTGAAGAGTTACAAATAACAGAGGCACAGGGGCGTATATAGAGCTTTATTTGGGGGGCTGCCCAACAAGGGTTAGGGGGCATGGTATAGGCCAAGAATAGGGGGTCCGGGGTACTCCCCGGGGAACTTTTGTATAATTTGGTGCAAAATGATGAGTTTTAAGCCTATCAAGCATCACTTTTTCAACCAATTTGTTGTGATGTTTTATGTTAGGTTAATGTCAAACACAACTAAGACCATTTTATGTTACTTTTTATTATTACAATCATCTTGCTCACTTGATAGTGTTTACATGGAAACAATTAATGTTACTGTTTTGATTTACAACTTACACTATTATATAAAGTCAAGGTTTCTTGAAGCAATACCAAATCGGTTTATAATTTCATCGTCAGTGATGTATGTCTCGGTGAATAGATAACAATACTAGACCGTCTACTAGACCGTTGAATCTGTATTCAGAAGTAGTATGTTTTCATCCAACTCAAACTCCGTTCGACAGTACCGGTAGCTACAGAGAGAGGGAAATTTGCCAAAAGTTTGATAAGGGTATAAAATTTAGGGGAAAAACTTTTGTCGCACGCTTCAAGGACACTTGTTGCTGCTTTTGGTACATTCATAAAGTGAAGGCACTGGAGAGTAATAAGAGGTTATATTCTTACACATAAGATCAGAGCAAACTGATTGTCACACTGTTCACATCGCTATACCGTCGCCTTGCTTTGCAACGTTGCCATACGTCGCTTAGTAACAATAGTACATGATAAGTACGAGTATATTAGTTTCTATCATTTTAAATGAACTAGTCGACTTCGTCGTTACGTAACGGCGACGTCACGAAATGTACCGAGAATGCACTGAGGTGTGTGACGTCATAGTATCGCTTGGTGCATGTGTACTGAGTTCACCGGTGAGCTCTGGAGTTACGAGGCGGCAACGACACGGCGAGCGTGACGTCATCCAGCCTTTCTAGCATTTTTCAGCATTTGTAGCATTTAAAATTATATGAAGTCCAGTCTTTCAGACTGACGGTCTCTTTTAATGTCTTAATTCATAAACAAATAATATATGTGGCAAAAATGCAGAGGCATAACCGGAAATCCAATCTGGGCCTCTGCTGTGACAGCCAAGAATGCTAGCCACTACGTAACAAGGCGTAGAGATCGAGGGTTCAGTGGAAGCAGCGGCACAGATGTTTGACAAGTTAATGGAATAATCACGGCCTCCTAGAGTGGTCTCTTGTGGCGACAGTGCAATTACCGTATCTCACGTTATTTTACGTCGTCTTTGGTTGTCTGGGCGGCTATTATGTGGAGAAGAGGGGGATTTTCCTTGTCCAGGCGCATGCCCGTGACGGAGGTCATTAGCGCCGTATGACGCTAGCTGGTAAGTCATATGACTAACCATCACAGTGTAGCTGTATATTAATGACAGAGACGCTACTGAACATCAGTCAGTCGACGAGCGCACGCACACGGGCACACACCGGTAAGTCGATATCTGCTCAAGTATTGATTACCTCATATCGAACATCGACCGAAGTTCGCTTCATGCAGCGAGCTCACTGAACTGAGTGACAAGGCCAAGAGCGGGTAACAGTTGATCGGAATTTCCTTTGTTCAACTATCCTGCCTCACACAACTGCTTTTGACCACTGGCGGGCGGCTCATCGCTTTATGCTTAATGAACATAGCATCTTGGAATGTTTTTATTCAACTAGCAACCCGCTCCGGCTTCGCCCGGGAACAGTTATGAATGCATTACGTATCAAGCGCTTTTTTTTTCTTCGATGTCAATGAACTACGACCTACAGTATATCCGTTTATGTTCGACGATGTCGAAATGTAAATATTAGGCTATACGTCAGAAAACTGTATCATAATGATGGTCATTATAGTACTGTTTTTCATTATGAGGCAGTTTCTCCAGCCAATCAGAGCTCAAGAAACAGTTGTGTGACCAATTAGGTGAGGATAGCATTGCACCTGTGCTCACTTCAATGGCCCCCTATTTTAAATTTCACTGCGTTGCGAGTGTCATAGTGAGGTATTCCAGGAGGCCATGGTCAAATACAAGGTATTCTCTGCGTCCCATGCGCTCTGTTCAGTACATAAAACTGGTGAAATCTCGACAGATATTTAAGAATATTTATGTTCCAACATAAAATAGTTATAATTATCGTCGAACATAAACAGTCTTATGCAACTCGCCTATTATAAGCATAATGTACTATTTACGTCTCGGCATGATGGGTTAAAATCACTGACTGGACTAATAAATTGATGTGACTGCGTGACGCAGTCGGTAGAGGCGCTGAGCTTCTAACTGAAAGGGATGGTTGGTTGGTTGGTTGGTTGGTTGGTTCCTCAGTTTAGGGGCTGCGACAACGCGGTCATGTAGCCCCGTGTACTTTGGGTGTGTGTAGAATCTGTCTGATAACCGGTATTAATTGTGATGGCTTTATTAGTGTGTGTATCTGTTTTAATTCAAGTAAGGACTGTAGACATTGAATTTTTTCAAGTAGTTCCTACTTTTAACCCCTATATAATTTAGCTTCACACAGGTGTAATTAGTAAAAGGAAGGAAGCTTGTAGTTTAACGTGACGGTTAATCTCGCGATCATAACCCACGGGACCTCCTTTTTACGTGGAATCCGAACCACAGGACATGGTATTTCACTTCGAAAAACTGGCATGCTTTGACCGGGAATCGAACCCAGTCCGCCTTGGAGAAAGGCCAACAGCTTGACCTCTGCGCCACAACGCCCCCGGTGTAATTAGTGGAAGGTTCTTTAACATGCCATAAATCTATGACATGGGTCTGCCGGCTTTACTTCCCCTCCGAAGGAAGGCATACTGAGGGATTTTTATTGTTCTTAAAAATCCGACGACTTTGGCCGGGTTTGAACCCGCGATCTTGGGCATAGAAACTCAGCATGCTACCAACTACACCACCGAAGCCGCTAACTGAAAGGGAGTGGATTTTAGAAACAAAATTACCACTTTCGGAAACGCAAATAGCCCTAGGGATCACTCAGCTTACACCAGAAATGAGTACCAGGGTAATTCCTGGGAGCAAAGACGGCCGGGCTTGGAGCTGACAACTCCATCCCATCTATTATAGTGCCGATGTCACAAAAAGTGGAAGCCTCTACCTTCCACTACTCCCAGGGCCTCCATGTTAGCTTGGCTTTGCTTTGGACTATTAATTGAATCGGTCAGAACTAAAAAGCAATAAGTCAGTTTTCACTGCATTTCAGGAGACAGATAACACGTCATTGACAGAACAAACTCACTATATTAGTCATCTATGTTGTGAAGCAACTATTCAGGTTATATTTGTGTGCGCGGAATATTAATTTTAATTTAATAAGCATATCTCTCTAATCAATTGGGTAAACGTGACTTATTGCCTTTGTGCTCCGTGTTCAGTTTAGTGCGGCATAAAGCCACCTAGAATGAATATTTCACATGATATTTTATTTTAAAAAGAATTTGTAACAACAAAAAAACACCTAAACCCTGTACACATGTAATTTACAATAGCACTGTAACTCGCGGAAATCTTGCAGTGCGGCCAACATTAAGTACAGAATACGGCGCTGAAAGGCAGCAAGTCATTGACTAAATGCCTTTCTCCTCTGATCGCAGTGCATGTAGCAGTGGTTTCCGGCTTAAAACCACAAAACAAATTGCTTTGTGATGGATTTTGCCTAGCCAGTGGTCTTCTGTGCTTTTTCTCCATCTAGTAAGATGAAAATGTTTTGTGTGTAGGTTAAACAGAAGGCTGACTTAATTCTTTCCTATGCCGTTCCAAGGACCATGGGTCAATACTTCAGAAAAGTATTTCTTAAAAAAATGACCATTTTTGACTTAATACTTTTCAGCTCCGACCGATTCAATTATGGAAGTTGCATGTGCAACGAATTCTTGTCAGACGTAATTTAAGAATGGCGAGGTGCATGAAACACAAATCCCCCTTCCGTCCAATATTAACTTGACTGTGTATTTTTCGGAACAGAGAGTTCACAGGCGAAATGAAGAAAAGCCGAGTTGCACTTCCAGGGATACTCCAAACGCAACCACTCTTCTCTGAAGTCTTAACTCAACACGACTCGACAGTTTGTTGCTGGCTGTATCTGGGGTAATAATAGGCTCGCCCGCTAGCTAGGCTTTAACTGGGGTGATAGGCTCGCCCCTAGTTAGCTCGTAAACCGTCGTCTCAGTAATCAAATGGAGATTGTTGGCAGAAATGAAAACGTAAAAACACTTATAGTGGGCGATGTATTGAAGATAGAGATATGCTCTCGTGGACTTCTTTGTACAACTTTTCATGGTGAACAATTCTTACACTCTTAACATTTTTATATTTTAACGGTTTGCCCAGCGTAAGCTTAAAAAGCGCACGGACGCCAGTTTTTTATTCGACTTTTTCACTGAAATCGTTACTGCTTGGCTTCCTTTGATCATAAATAAATTATTTTCGATAGAGTTATCCTTTACAGAATGGTGAAAACCGCATCAAAATCCATTCAGTGGTTCTCGAGATTACCCGTGACATCCAAGAATTGGGCACTTTGTTTAATACTAAGTAGAAATGAATCTTGGAATGTTTTTATTCGTCAATGAAGAGTACCGCATGTACTTGTGTATGGTGACCGCGCACGATTCAACGAGTAGAAACTAAATGTGTAGCATGCCAGATGACCTCGTAGTTCCGCCCCTTGAAACCTCAATAACTAACTGCAGCATGGCTTGTTGCTAAACTAGTACTCATACTTTCTTCACAAGTATTGAATATTTTCAGCCGCTTGTGAATGTGATGATGACTAAGGAGCGGTTCAAATCAAATATCTAGGGTTGAAAATGTTGAAAATATTTATCAGCAGAAATCTTAGCAGTCGCCTCCGTAGCGTAGCGGTCAGCATGGTTAACTGCCGCCCCGGAGGTCCTGGGTTCGATTCCCGGCTCTGCCACGAAATTTGAAAAGTGGTATGAGGACTGGAACGGGGTCTACTCAGCCTCGGGTGGTCCAAATGAGTAGAGGGGGTTCGATTCCCTCCTCAGCCATCCTCGAAGTGGTTTTCCGTGGTTTCCCACTTCGTCTTTGGGCAAATGCCGGGATGGTACCTGCTGTAAGGCCACAGCCGCCTCTTTCCCTCTTCCTCGCCTATCCATCCCAATCTTCCATCCCTCATGAGGCCCTGTTCGCTTTGCAGGTGAGGCCGCCTGGGCGAAGTGCTGATCACACCTCCCCAGTTGTATCCATCCCGACCAGATGTTCCAAGCTCCAGGACACTGCCCATAGAGGCGGTAGTGGTGATTTCCCTCGCTGAGTCCGTGGGAACCACCAACCTAGAGGGTAAATTGACTAAATAAAAAATAAAATAAAAAGAAATCTTAGCAAAAACGTAAAATTAAGCAATTTCAGGTAGGTTTTTTTTTTGGGGGGGGGGTATTTTCAGATTGGGAATTGTTAAATTTGTTAGTATTTTGTTTACATTAGTGTTGACCTCAGTTAGGGCTGACCACCTCGTGGCACAGTAGCTAGCATTATGGCTGTCAACTGCGAGGTTCCGGGTTCGATTCCCGGCTCTGCCAAGAATTTAAAATGTATTGGTATGGTCTGGTACGGGGTCTTCCAGCCTCGTGATTCGAAATGGGAACCTGCCGGATGCTGTGGCAGGAGCAGGAGTGGAAAGGAACTGGGTATCCTACCGCACGTAAACTCCAGCTCGCGACGCCTGGTGAGTGATCTCTTGACGAAGCCAAGGGCTCTAATCTGGTCGTCTACATCCTCTGTGGATATGGCACTCTAGAATCTTAGTTAAGGCTGGGAAATTAACATTTATTTCACACAATTAGAAATTGATGAACAATTCCGAAGAAACTTGAGGCAACTGTTGAAAACATCCTTTAATGTCATAGACTAGACCTTCCCTGAACAATATTCCTTTATAGGATGCAGGGGCGTATATCAGGGGGGAGCTGTGGGGGCTCCAGCCCCTCTCCCCCCACCCCCGAAAAAAGCCAATGAAAATTAAGAATGTGTTGCTTTCGTAAAGGCATAAAATAGGCTAATTGTAAATTTCGTTATACCCTAATCTTAACTTATTGGCTAAGGTTGAAATTAGACTACATCGTGTAGTGGCTAGCATTCTTGGGCACCACCCCGGAGGTCCCAATTCGATTCCTGGCTCTGCCAAGAAATGTTAATTCTGGTCTGAGGGTTGGAATGGGGAACACTCAGCCGTGTGAGGCAAAACTGAGAATTCCACAGTACGGTACATTTGAGGAATAAATGATTAATTTGTAAACAAAAACTGTTTACCTTTCTTCTTAGTTAATTGACAAATATTTAGATATTTTCCATTCATACTCCATAGGCCATAATAGAAAATTCATTAAGTATCAAATTGTATTTGTGTGTTGTGTTGTATTTTACAATTGTTTTATATTGCCACAAATTGTAGGCTATATAAACTTAAAATATTACAATTAACTCTTATCTAAAATAATTACACTAAGTTATAATATGCTCTAAGACATTGGTTGATATTTCTGGGCATTTTGCGGTGACAATCCTCTGAGAATACTCACAATTTTCCAGGATAGTCAGTCTACCCCCCCCCCCCCCCCCCCCGGAAAAAGTGTATATAAACCCCTGAGGGGATGTGGACTTGGGAATTTACTACCATTGTACCTTTAGGGGATATGGACTTGGGAATGTATGTACCATCAACCTCTTGGTAAATTTAGGTAAATATAAAATATAATAAAGTATGGGATTACATTTATTTATTCCTAAAAATTACAATTCTCCTCTTAATCATCGAATGTGTAATTAGGTATTTGGTTTTCTCCACTTTTCCAAACGTAAAAATAATGCACTAAAAGTTTCCTGCGGGGTGCCGGCATGATAACACGCGTTAGACTGATGGTTGTTCACCGGATACTCAACCATATCCGGTTGATTAGATTAGCGGTTTGCCTTTTCTACCAACACTAGCACTAGGGCGAGTCAATGCAGGGTTTTACTTAAGTCCTTATAACTACAACCGATGGAAAATGTTTCAAAAAATAAAAAACACCTAAGGGTATTGAACTAAAGAACACATTAAAGAAAGAATTATGTAAATAAGTTAATTTGAATCAAGAAGGAAACGAGCAAAGAAACAAGCGATTTTAGGCTGTAACTAGGCTACTATTAGACTCGAAGTGATTTTCAAAATAAGTTTTTTCATTTTTATAGAGCTATCCAAGACTCACAATTTGAAACCTTTCTGGGCCCTTTATCCCTTAGGGCTGTTGGCACATTATTGAGGAAATTGCTTAATTTTACGTTTTTGCTAAGATTTCTTTTTATTTTATTTTTTTATTTAGTCAATTTACCCTCTAGGTTGGTGGTTCCCACGGACTCAGCGAGGGAAATCACCACTACCGCCTCTATGGGCAGTGTCCTGGAGCTTGGAACATCTGGTCGGGATGGATACAACTGGGGAGGTGTGATCAGCACTTCGCCCAGGCGGCCTCACCTGCAAAGCGAACAGGGGCCTCATGAGGGATGGAAGATTGGGATGGATAGGCGAGGAAGAGGGAAAGAGGCGGCTGTGGCCTTACAGCAGGTACCATCCCGGCATTTGCCCAAAGACGAAGTGGGAAACCACGGAAAACCACTTCGAGGATGGCTGAGGAGGGAATCGAACCCCCTCTACTCATTTGGACCACCCGAGGCTGAGTAGACCCCGTTCCAGTCCTCATACCACTTTTCAAATTTCGTGGCAGAGCCGGGAATCGAACCCAGGACCTCCGGGGCGGCAGCTAACCATGCTGACCGCTACGCTACGGAGGCGACTGCTAAGATTTCTGCTGATAAATATTTTCAACATTTTCAACCCTAGATATTTGATTTGAACCGCTCCTTAGTCATCATCACATTCACAAGCGGCTTCGGTGGCGTAGTTGGTAGCATGCTGAACTGCTGAGCCCAAGATCGCGGGTTCAAACCCGGCCGAAGCGAAGTCGTCGGATTTTTTTTCAGAGCGTTAAAATCCTTCAGTATGCCTTCCTTCGGAGGGGATGTAAAGCCGGCGGTCCCATGTCATATATTTATGGCATGTAAAAGATCCTTCCACTAACTAAACTTGTGGGAAGCAAAACTTCTAGGTTAGATTTTATTGCAACGCCCTATAAAAGTTCCAACGTTCACCACTAGGTGTCAGTGATATCTGGTAGCAAAAGTTGGAACTACTTAAAAATTGAACGTAACTTGTAGCTCACTCTATGGGTGTCCTCTTGAAGCAGTTACACCCTCTGGCGAGCCGAACATGTCCCCGGACACTCCCGGCACTAAAAGACATACCCTAAATAATAATATCACATTCACACACTCACACAGACGCAGTTGCTTATTATACATACATGTTAGGCCCCTTAAAACAACAATTATCATCATCATCATCATTATTATACATACACTTGCATGGGAAAACCGTAACAACACCAGATGTGCAGTTGGTCCTCTATGCAGATGACATGGTCTTACTAAGCAACAACAAGGCATCGCTACAAGAAGCACTCAACAAACTAGAGAAGTGGTCACAAGACAACAGCATGCACATAAACCAGGACAAAAATAAGATAATGAAGTTCCGCAAGAGAGAGAAACAATCGTCCAAGGACATTTTTACCAGCGGAAATCAAACGTTGGAAATAATGAACTCGTTCAAATACCTAGGAGTGACCTTTTACAGGTCTCCGTATTGGCTTTCACCAGACACAGAGGACAAAACCGATACCGCGATAAAAGCCACAATGGAGATCCGAAATCTTAAAACCCTCTCCATCAGAACTGCAATGGCACTATTCAAGCTTAAAGTCACCACAGTGGTGTCATATGCCACAAAAACCTGACGCCTCCACAAAATTGCTAGAGGAACAAATCCTGAAGACAGCAGATAAAAACCCTTAGTTCTATCAAACTCCGGCCGTGATCAACCAAGAATGGAAAGAAGCGAACTTTGAGCTACGCCACATCTACACGAGAGGCGCAATACTTGGGAGTCATCATCGCATTTGACAGTAAAGGCTTTCATGAGCCATCCAGAGATTGTGCGTGTGGCTACACTGCCCACCCTATCACCTGCATGAGTGCACACAAAGAACATTACTGTACCTCTGTCCCACTATGCGAAAGACTGAACTTTCTGTATGTTGTAACATGATCCTACTCTCTGGAATGATCATTGGCTGCAATAAATTATCCTTGAATGGGGAAAGAGGAAGTGGAGAAAGATTAAGATGATCCTGATGAAATGGCGCCCCCTGTGCAAGTGAGAGTGATTCAATGCAATATTGAAAGACTTAAAATAAAATTATTTAATCAGCTATTTAATTGAAAAATACCAATATAAGCAATTTTTTCTTATCTAGTTGAAAATGGATTTTATTGCTCGACAACACCAGTAGTCTAAATGGTACACCTTAAACCACTCTCATTGGCAAAATTTTACCTGTACACAATATTAATGAAAGAGAAGATACTACCCTACCAGGGAATTGTTACCGGTAGACGTGGAGCGCAGCTGTAGTGTATACATTACGTCATCTCGCCTCGTTATGGCTGCAGCGAGCGGTTGTGGGGCAAGAGGGGAAAGCACGTACAGTCATACAATGCGAACACACCGCACAGCGCACGACCCAGCACGAATCATGCACACAAATGATATGCGATGAGGTTTCGCTGGCGACGACTGCACTTCTATCGTAGGCGTGTGGCCGGGCGGAGGGCATTAGTTCCGATTTCCGCCACCGGTAACAATTCGCTGGTAGGGTAGTACTTTATCAAGAAAATTTGATTTTCTGAATTTTAGATTTGAAGAAATATTTAGAGTTTTCAGTTTCTACTAATTTAAAATCCTCAGTTAATTAACGGTAACAATCTTGAATGGCGGAAAGTTTTCATGTGTATAAAGTCTTTTTTTTTTATTTATGTGTTTATTTATATATTATTTTTTTAGTTCCGTTTGGGCCGGCTGTGGACCACGTGGTTCTTATCTCGGGCAGCTTTCCTCCTAGCCCAGTATTCCTTCATTCTGGCACTGTGAATGTCCTTCCGCTCCTGAGTCCATTTCACACCTACTCCTGGACGCACAGCTTTTGCTGTTAGTGACTGGAGAGAGTCTGATGTTCTGACTAAAGTCCTGTATTTATTCCTGTCATAGATGTTACTGGGTATATATATTTATTTATTTAATATTTCTTATTTTATGTACAGAATGTACCGGGTAATTATCTATGTGCGCCCCGATAAACACGGCAAGCTAAGCTGGCTACGACTGGCGCAGATCGTGTGCGCGTACACGGTTCAGCCGGCGCGCACTTTTACACTTTTACCAAACATGTACTTACAGTGCTCATAGCCAATGCTAAAAATGTCCTCCCTCTCTTCTAACACACACCTGACATCTTCTGATGAAAGAATGAACAACAATTTCATCTAATTTTTGTTCTGTAAGACCACAACGTTTCCTGTCAACTTCTTTTTCGAATTATGGATATACACACGTTTGCGCAATGTAATCACAATACTCACTAAACGTGCAACACGTCTAAACTTTGCAGATATACGTCCATATGAATGACAAAACACGTGTGAACTAACGATAACTTATGAATCAGCGGAGCGGGGTATATGAGGTCCACTCCCTCCGCATCTGGCCACCCGGCTGATTGGACCGCGACAAACGATTGCGTCATTTGGCTGGCCACTACTCATATCGTTTAGTGAGTTGTCTGAAACGAGACGAAAATTTCGAATCATGTTTCCAGGAAGACCTATGCCTAATGCCAGTACAATTAGGAGGCTCGCTAAACGATTCAAGAAAACTGGCTCCGTAAATAATAAAAAAAAGTTAACAGACACCTGTCACCATCCCTAGTTGTATCTACTGACAAAGTGTGTTCAGCTCTCAAACACTGTCCTTGCGACGGTAGAGGAATGATCCCTCGCTGTCCGTGGGTAATGCCGAGATGGGAGGATAAAAAACAAAACACAAAACACACGTACATATGAGTCAGCTGATCTCTTCGTCTACTTAGTTTTCTGGAACGTTCACTAACGGTAGAACGGGCCACGAATCCTAGAGATTGGAACTACGTTCGCATCAAGGGTGGTCTACCTCCAAGCGCTTGAAACATACGAACGTGTTTCAAAGATTTAAACTACCTATGTTGCCCCACGCCCTCCTCTCTAGTTACGTCACTGGTAGGACACATACTAACAAGTAAGATAGCGAATGGTTTGAAATGGTTTGAAGCAGTCTTGGATGTTTCGAGGTGCATGAGGACATTCAATGTCTTACTGCAGGAGGTCGCGTGTGTGGTGTGGATATTGCGGTTGACCGACGAAAGGGATATGGTGTATTGGCTTTCACGGCCAGTAAATTAAAACTCAGTGATGTTTCTAGGTTTATGCCATGCCTTGTGTGGGGTTTCGCCTAGGAACACCAAGCTGGCTCATCGGCGGGCTCTTGGTGTCCGTGCCCGAACCCCCACAGGGTAGCGAACTGCACGCTACCTCCCTTCTTTTGAAGCGCAACTGCGCTTCTTTACTGCAGGAGCTAAAAGCTGAAGAGGCTTTCACCTACCTATGAAGACTTCCAAAAAGGTGGTATATTGGTGGTTCGCTACTCCTGTGGATGTCCGGGTACGGACACCACGATCCCGCTGATGAGCCAGCTAGGAGTTCCTCGGCGAACCCCCACACAAGACACGGCATCAACCTAGAAAAAAGAGGGGCAGATGACCTCGTAGTTCCACCCCTTAAAAAAACAACAACAACAACAATAACTAACTAACTAACTAACTAACTAACTAACTAACTAACCTATAAAAATTGCTGAGTTTTTGGATATGGTGTAGTTTTGGTCCGACCGTTTGGTTTGAAGATGATGCTGAGCAGCCAAATAGAGTTAATTGCGAGAAGAAAAGCATCTACAAGCCCACAATTCTCTACTCTTTTAGAAAAAGTCCGCCTTGTTGCCTAGTGGCTACCATTCTTGGCTGTCACCGCGGATTCGATTCGCGGCTCTGCGAAGAAATTTAATTCTGGTCTGAGGGCTGAAACAGTGTCCACTTAGCTTCGTGAGGCAAAACTCGGAAGAGGCGGGTTCGATTCCCATCTCAGCCATCCTGGAAGTGGTTTTCCATGGTTTCCCACTTCTACTCCTGGCAAATGCTGGGATGGTTCTGAACTTCAAGCCACGGCTGCCTCCTCATTGTCATGGATCATTATTACTAACACCAATAACTTTCTGTATGATTTAGGATTTTATGCGCTAAAAACAGTTTTATGAGTAAATGCTAACTCAGTCCGCCTCGTTGCATAGTGACATGCACTCTTGGCCTCACTAAGGTGGGCCCGGTTCAATTCCCATCTCAGTCATCCTGGAAGTGGTTTTCCATGGTTTCGCACTTCTACTTCTGGCAAATGCTGGGATGTTTCCGAACTTCAAGCCATGGCTGCCTCCTCATTATCATGGATCATTATTACTAACACCAATAATTTTCTGTATTTTTTTAAATTTTAGGCAACACGCCTATGATTTAGGATTTTATGCGCTAAAAACAGTTTTATGAGTAAATGCTAACTCCGTCCTCCTCGTTGCATAGTGGCATGCACTCTTGGCTGTCACTAAGAAATTTAATTTTGGTCTGAGAGCTGGAACGGGGTACACTGAGCATCGTGAAGAAAAACTGAGAAGAGGCGGGTTCGGTTCCTACCCCAGACTGGAAGTGTTTTTTCTTGGGTTCCTACTTCTGCTCCAGGCGAAAGCCCGGATGTTAACTAACGTAAGGCAACGGCTGCAATCTACCCAATCCTCATCTGAACTACAAATACACGCACTAATACAGTCATCACAATAACACAGGTTACCAGACAAATTCCACACACACCCAAGTACACGGGGCTACATGACCACGATGTCCCAAAGTCCCTAAATCAATCAACAACAACAAATGCTAAACCAATATTTTTTCTGTTTTTCTTATTTTAGGTAAATATATTTATAGCGTAATTTCTCAAAAGTACGCCTTATCAATAACCATCAGAAAAAACACAATATATTTTACTACAGTATGTTTAGCCTACTTTTCACATTTTTCAAAAATGAGGAAAAAGTAGACTTATGAGATCGATCCGGGCTAATGTCTGTCCGTCGGTGTGTGTTCCCCCCCCCCCCCCCCCCTATCAATTACTAAACGGCTGCGGCAATCGAATCCAAATTTGTCATGAGTAAAGATATATACCTGAATATCTCAAGCCCATATTTGAAATGTATGTCAGTGCTACCAACTGCTAAAAAACCACAATTAAAATTTGAGCGCCATGTTCTATATCTTGGAAGGTATGCATGGGAGCTGTTCCAAAATTCGCACACATATAGATAATAATATTTCAGTTTAGTTTCCAGGAGGCCATGCATGGCAGTGTTGCCAAAATGATCCTAAGCCTGCTGAGAGGTCCTATTTTAAAATGCATATAACTTCTACACTATCAATTGGAGTTCAACCAAATTCTGTATGTACTATGTGTACATCAACAGATATGACTGAGCGTATTTTAAAAGGCACCAGTGCTGCCAACTGTTAATAAATGCTCTGTCTCTATTTTCTTATCCAAATACCAATATATCAGAAAGTATGCAAGCCGACAGCTTTAAACTATGCACACGTATAGTACCTGACATTCTAGATTAATTTGGAGTAACTTTGTACGTCAGTGCTACCTACATGATTCTAAGCCTACTGATAGGACCAAATTTTTAATACATGTAACTTCTATACTATCAATTGGATTTCAACCAAATTTCGTATGTGATATGTGTACCATAACAGATATGACTATGCTTATTCTTAAGAGCAACCAGGGCTGCCAACTGTTAATAATTGCTGTCTCTATTTTTACCTAATAGTAATATATCAGAAAGTATGTAACCGAACAGCTTTAAAATTTGCACATGTATAGTACCTGGCATTCTAGATTAATTTGGAGAAACTAATATACGTTAGTCTGCCAACATGACTCTAAGCCTGCTGATAGGTCCAATTTTAAAATGCATCTAACTTCTATACTAACAAATGGATTTCATCCAAAATTGGCACAACAGGAGATCATATTTCTGATTATTTCTGACCCACACATGCATGCCATTGTTGCCAACATGATTTTACGTGCGCTGATAGAACCCATGTCTAACTGCATGTAACGTCCATGCTATCCATTGGACTTCAACCAAATATTGTATTCTGTACCTTAAGAGATGGAACTAACAATTTATTCAGTCACCAGGGCTGCCAACTGTAGTGCTCTATTTGGCTACATTATACCAAGTATATTTCGAACTAATTAGAAATTTCGATATTACCAACTTAATTTCGTCATTATTCTAGATAGATTGGCATGAATCTTAAATTTTAAGAAAAGTAGGCTCTTTAGTTCGTCACGGAACTTCTTGTTTATTGTTAACAATACAGTAGATAACTAAAAGCATGTCCAAATAATGTATTGATGCCGTGAAAGGTGCTGCACCTAACAGCAGTAAACTGAACTACGCCGACTACGCAACGTAAAAACATCAACCCTGACTGAGCTTATTTCCTAGTCTGCGAATTTAAGACGAGTCATAATTTTTGGATATCATATTTTATTTTTATTTTTATTTTTTTGGGTGGGGGGAATATGTTGTCTTTTATTCGGGTGTTTGTGTTTGAGTCTTCAGTCTTTTGACTGGTTTGATGCAGCATTCTAGCCTCCCTGTGCTGAGCTAATCGTTTTAGCTCTACATAGCTACCACACCCTACATCCGAGGTAGTCTATTTAACATATTCTAACCTTGGTCTACCCCTACCATTCTTGTCCTCAAACCTTCCTTCCATAACTAACTTTGCTATTCCTGGGCGTCTTAGCATGTGTCCTACCAACCTGTCTCTTCTCTTCATTAGCAGTCGTCAGAAACATCTGTCCTCTCCCACTCGTCTGATACTGATTACATTTATTTTAAACAAAACTACTTTGCCATTTCATAAGGGTATGGAATGTGAAATTAAATTATGGTACAAAACTACTCTGACCGCTACATTGTTACCCCGAATGACTGTACCGGTGGGCTACTTACCTAAAACTTTATGGGACACAATTTACTATACACAGTATTATATAGGCCTAGGCCCAGTGCGACTCGCGGATGGCCTGTTTGACATAACGTTATTGCAGGAAAACATGACCAGCAACCATTTCCTGACAAGCTTCGTCATCTGCGTAGTATTAGTACCGCAACTTATGTCTTGGTCACGTCAAAGTCAACACCGGATAGTAAATACAGGAGGTCGCCATGACACTATCACCATAGATAACGGTACTTACTTCCACAACTATTAGTCATCTATGTAAATCAGCACTAAGATAACATGACAGAATATGCCATAAGTTAACCATGTGTAAATTAAATCACGATAATACGTCGTAGACAAAATGAAGTCAAAATTGAAACATTTTCACGAGTCAAAACTCAAAAGACAAGTCCCTAACCATAAAATAATATACAGAAATTTACCTAGCCAAGAAGGCTAACCCATCTAACTAAAACAGTTCATTTCCATAGAAATTTCACCGCCATTCACACTATTAAATCATTATTTAGGGCAAATCATACTACGCAAAACACACGACATGATATAGCTGATATGATGGATTATTAAGGAAAAAGGAAACGTGCTAATCGTAAAGGATTTTTTTTATATATATATATATTTTTTTTTTACTTATTCTCCCAGCTTGGCTTCACCTATGGACTCTGCGACGATTCATTCGTCTACCTCCATAAGGACGGTGTCTGGGAGCTGGATACACTTAGTGAACAGATATTTAAAAATAATAATAATAATAATAAGATTTGATTGCCGCTGAGCGTGACTGCGCCAGCGTTTGTTGATTATTGTAACAGGAGCCCCGCGGGGTGAAGCGGAGGACACAATGATCACATAGTGTAGTCTGCACATAAGTCAAGCAGCATTGCGCACGTAACCTGTCTTAGAAGCGCATATAAGTGTCACGGGAGCTCATGTCACCCCGGATGACTGAGCTGAGTCATATCCTACTCGCGCAACTGTACCTGTCAACAAAGCAGAGTGACGTGTGACACAAGTAAACAGAGAATAGTTTCCATCTCGACCGCCGGTAGTCAATTCGTAAAAGGTTATAATACAGGGCGCCAGGAAATGTTCTCCGCAGTGACTGTCGGCTTCTTCCAGAGCTAGCATCACCAGTTTAGTTGGCAGCACTGTGTCCTTGACAGGGTGAATCCCACACCTGTGGGCTGTAGGCTGTCGAAATCGTCAGTGTGTTTTACAGTAAGCGAGCGTGTGTGTCATCAGCACTTCCAGCATCTGTTATGAATGGCTGTGGTGAGTGCAAAGTTTACTGTTTGTTTGTTAGTTTGTTTTAATACAAGCGTCAGTCGTGCTGCCAACGTAACTACTGATGCTAGCTCTTGCAGACGCTTGTAGGCACTGCGGAGATCATATCCTGGCGCCCTGTACAACTGGTGTTGGTGACAGACCGACCGCGACCGCTAGCACAGGTCTAATTAACGAAGGGTCAGGGAAGGTATTTGGAAAGGAAATCAGCCGTCGACCTGTTAAAAGGAACCGTCCCGGCATTTGCCTGGTGGTGAAAATGGGAAACCACGTAAACCATTTTCAGGGCGGCCGAGGTGGGATTCAAACCCACGCTATCCAGAAGCTCGGCCAACGTGGCGGGTTTTAATAACCATTTATTAATAAGTCGTGGCTTTTTTAGAAACGCCATGCGCCAGAGTGCCGGAATTTTGCTTGCGTTTAAGCTACAAGACGGTAGCCCCTGCCAGAACGATGTCACATCAAGCCCGCATTACAGTAAAGCTGAGTGGGTGGTGGGCTATATACACATGGGGCATCACAAGTAACGGAACGTAACAAATGAGCACTCAAAAGACAGTGACGAATTGTACCCTGATTCATAAATATCGACAATTTGTTTAAAAAGTTAGTTTAAACAAATAAAAGTGCCTTCGGTGGCGTAGTTGGTAGCTTGGTGAACTTCTATGCCCAAGATCGCGGGTTCAAACTCAGCCAAAGTCGTCGGATATTTTATGTGTGTTAAAAATCCCTCAGTATGCCTTCCTTCGGAGGGGAACTAATAATAATAATATCGTATGACCTCGGGTGCTGGGTGCAAGCTTTGTTATTTGACGCCCAGAGGTTAGCTTGCATGTCGAATTTTGTCATTCCTTGAAACGCTATGAAGATCAAGAATGTTAGATAATATCTAAGCTCCTTGACACTATAGCGCTTTCTAGTAGAGAAAGATGGAACTTTGTGTTGGCGGAAAGTCCCAAGATTAATTTTGCCATTATGAACACGGCCTACTGAATTCAAATGGGTCCTTTAACATGACAACAACGTATGATATGCATGCCGTGATTTTTGTCGCCTTTCAAAAGTCACTTACCACGGCCAGGAATGGCATGTAAAAGAACCGTCCACTACAATTGTGTGAACAAAATGTGTAGGTTAGATTTAATTAATGCTCTATTAGTTCGCCAGGTACCAGTTGTGGTGGCATCTAGTAATCAAGTTCACAGCTAGGCGTCGTTGACGGTAGCATTTGGTAGCAAAAGTAGAAACTACTTGAGATTCATCGTCTGCAGTCCTTACCTGAATTACAGATAACACAAACTAATACAGCCATCACAATTAACACCGGTTATCAGACATTCTACACACACCCAACGAACACGGGGCTACATGACCGCGTTGTCGCAGCCCCTAAACTAAGGAACCAACCAAAGAAACAAATAAAAAAGACGATAGAACTGTGTTGCGTCAAGCCGGAATAGCAATAAAGTCGAGGGGGTAGTTTTTATTTAGATATGCGATATTTCTCTTTATTAATATCGGTACTATGGTTATTTATTCACTTTCATTGTTAGTCGTTAGTCCAAACATTTCTGAAGTAGTTCAAGCACTTTTGGACCCCCCTGACTTAGTCACTGGCACTAATAGGGAGTTCTGTAGAACATATTGTATCATTGCTCAAGTCGCATGAATTGTATGAGTAATGATGCTATGAAGTATTGTCCGATTGGCGAGTTTATGGCTCATTAACTACTGTAGCTGCCATAGATTAGGCTTACTTGTATATGACATCCTGTAATCGAACATTCCTACGGAGCAAGTAAACCCTTTTCTGTAACCTGGAGTGATTAGACGTTCGGAAGTACTGTAGTTTATTTCATACTTTACATGAAGAAGAATCAAGTGCAAGGCCAAAGTGAACACACTTTAACAATTAATCAGTGGCTTGCATCAGGGGCGTATATAAGGAGGGTGCAGAGGGGGCTCCAGCCTCCCCCCCCTCCCCCTACCCCCGAAAAAAGCCAATAAAAATTAAGGAAGTGTTGCTTTGGTAAGAGCATAAAATAATTGTAAATTTGGTTGTACCCTAATCTTAACTTATTGGCTAAGTTATAAACAATATTAAGATTGAAATTAGACTAACTCGTGGTGTAGTGGCTAGCATTCTTCGCTGCCGCCCCGGAGGTCCGAATTCGATTCCCGGATCTACCAAGAAATTATAATTCTAGTCTGAAGGCTGGAACGGGGTACCCTCAGCCTTGTGAGGCAAAACTGTAAATTCCACAGTAATGTACTTTTGAGAAATAAATTGTCAACTTGTAAAAATAAAAATAAAACTGTTTACCTTTCTGCTTAGTAAATTGACAAATATTTAGATATTTGCCATTCATACTCCAAAGATCATATTAGAAAATTCATTAAAGAATTTTTTTTATTTGTGTGTTGTGTTGTATTGTATTTTACAACTTTTTTTTGTCATCAACATCATCATCATCATCTTCATTTCCCCTTTTCCAATTGACACTGGATGTGGGGCAAATATGGTTCCTCTCCACTTGGTTCTGTCATTCCACCATTCCTCTTCCGACACAGTGTTCCAATCCAGGTTCCGTTTTCTAATACTATTCTCCACCGAGTCCATCCAACGCATTCTTGGTCTTCCTCGTCCTCTCTTCCCTGTCATCCATCGTTCCAGTGCTCGTCTTGGTAGCCTTACTTCATTCATCCGTTTGACATGTCCAAACCATCTCAATCTGTTTTGCTCCAGTTTGTCATTTAGTTTATGTACTCCCAGTTCTTTCCGTATATCTTCATTTCTCACTCTGTCCCTCCTCGTTTTCTGGACCATACTTTTAGGAATCTCATCTCAGCTGCTTGTACTCTGCTCTCATCCCTCTTAGTCATTGTCCAAGTTTCTGCTGCATATGTCATTATGGGAACATAAAATGCTTTGTACATAACTTATTTAGCCTTAATTGGTATATCCTTGTTCCATACTAATTCCCGTACCTGTTGGTAGAAAGCACTCCCGAGTTGTATTCTTCTGCTAATTTCCAAATCTAGTCTTCCATCCTCAGTCAGTTCACTTTCCAAGTATTTGAAGTGTTTCACTACTTCCAATTCCTTATCTCCTACTTTGATTACACTTTTGTATCGCCAGTAATTGTAGGCTATATAAACATTGAATATTATCTCGTGTTTTTGGTTTTAAGTTTGTTTTTACTTTAGTTTTGGAGTACGTGTTTTTGCTTTATGTGGAGGGGAGGTAGGCTCTGGCAAAATAAGGCATAACCAAGAAAAGCAAAACTGCACGTTTTGTTGATCTCGATAGCCTTTAATACGTTTTATTTGCACCTATCAACGCACAAAGGCTCGAAAAAGAACAGTTTTACAGGAAATTAGAGAAGAATTAAATAGGAGTAGAGATTCAAGGAGAAATAATCTCAACTCTGAGATTTGCTGATGATTTGAATTAGAACCTTTCCGGCCTGTACAGAACTTTCGTATGGTACTTAACAATCTGGTCTGTAATGGTCCACACCCAAAGACAGCTCTCTTTCTGGTTATTATCCTGTATGTGTAGTTTTAAAAGTAGGCTAGATTTTTTACGAGAAATATCACGTCCTGTGGTTCGGATTTCACGTTAAAATGGAGGTACCGTGACTCATGGTCGCGAGATTAACAGTCACGTAAAATTACAAGTTTCCTCTCTTGTCTTCTGTAATGGGCACAGGTAATTGTGAAACAACCCCATTTATTATTTCAATTAATGAATATGATTGAATATTAATTGAAATTACGTTTATGTCCCATAAAAGGCTGCTTTTTAGCCATTAATTTGTTTGAAGCTTGCAGCATATATTAGCACTTAAATAGAAAGTAATAAAATGTTTATGGCCAATTTATGTTTGCATTCTTGTTTCCAGTGGCGTTTAAACCATGACTGGAAGAAGTATTACCCCCGTGCTGGCAGTGCTAGCACTTTTAGTCTGCCAGACCCTAGCAGATACTCCTGCCAATTGTACATTCGGTGAAATTACTGGCAAATGGATCTTCTACGAAGGTGTCCGTAACAATACAAAAAGTGAAAATTGTGATGAAATGGGTAAGTTATTACCTTCAGTAGGTTAGATGAAGATTGTTGTTTTAAGGGGTGGGACAGCGAGGTCCTCTGCCCCTTGTATTAGAGTTAAAATCCAAATTTTAATTTCTTTAAAATTTTGAGGAGGATGCCTCAATAAGATAAGAGCCTAAAATTAATAAATAGAAATAAACCAATAATAGTAATAACAAACCAATAGCATGAAATATTTGAAGAAAAAAAAAGAATTTAAAATTTAAAAAAAATCTAATCACATGTAATTTATTTCAGGTTTTTTTCACGTGTTCCAGTAATTGGAATTATTTTGTGTTGTTATTATTATTAGCGTATGATAGAAACATAAAACAATCAACATTAACAATATATATTATATACAATATGTAACACATTACAACTGTAACAATCATGCAAGGGAAAGGTGTTCAAAGATTAATGTCTACATTTTCTAGCCATCTTATGCCTTCAGTAGAGTCCTGTGTTGATCCAGTGAATGCCCTACTAATACATTCAGTGACATATTATGGTTCATAGTCTGTATAACTGTACCACAATCACAGGTTGGGGAAGATCGCATACCCCACTTAAACATCATTGATCCGCATCTCCCGTGGTTAGTGCGGACTCTGTTGAGAGTTACCCATGTCTTGCGGAGTATATCAAAGCCAGCTGGTAGCTTTTGAAAGTTGATCAATGTCTGCCATTGCGTCGGAGCTACGCTGTTCCACTCTTGTTGCCAATCAGCTTTTGGATCATAAACCTTCCTAACCAGTTCCTGTGCTGTTTAAATAGGTGGAGATCTTGATTTGAGGCGGCTATATCTGGTGCTAGCATCTTCATGAAAGGGGAGTTCAGGATTGGCCAATATCTTGTTGTACTGTCTGACCAAGTTGTTCAGTCTTCTAATTCTAGGCGGTTGTATGTGACTTAGCACAGGCAGCCAGAAAAGAGGGGTAGATTTTTTATTTTATTGTTTTATTTTGTGTTGACCGACCGAAAGTTACAATATTAATTTTTATGAAAGGAAATTCACAGCACATCTTATAGCCATTGAATATTGCAACCCCCTACATCTTCGGTCACTAGCCACCACTGTTTCCCATCATCATCATCATCATCATCATCATCATCGTCGTCGTCGTCGTCGAGTATTCAGTCCACAGATTCGTCTGTTGTCCAAAATGATACCAAGCACTACGGTTCGTTGCTGCTCTTTTCATTATTACGTAGTTTCTCAGTCCGGTATCTTCTTGGAATTGCTTCAGATATGTATGTCTTGGTCGTCCTCCATTAATGAATCCTTCCACAATACGTGGCATCAGCTGAGAGTGGCATAAGGTGTGACCCCACCAAGAAATATGTATTTTGTGTGTCACCTCTATCAGAGATCTATTTTTATTTACTCTGTGCAGTACCTCAGTATTAGTCACCCTATCCATCCACAAAACCTTAAGCATCCTGCGGAAACTCCACATTTCGAAGACTTAAAGAGGTTTTCCCATATAGGCTAAGTAAAATTGGAAGAAATAATCATGCCATTTATGGACATACCGCATTTGTGTATTTCTTGGTCCAGTACAGCTGTTCACTGAGGATTAATGCTTGAAGTTCCTAACTGACCTGGTACATCATTTTACAGGAGTAGCTGTGCGGAAAGTGAGAGTTGATCTGCAGTATCCACACCGCGTGGTTGATGAATTTGGAAATGAAGGTCACTGGACAATGGTATATAACCAGGGCTTTGAAGTCACAGTTAATGAGAGAACGTTCTTTGCTTTCTCAGTATACAAGCAGGTAAGTTCATTCTTTGCTAATGTTCTATATTGAATCACAATCCTCAGAGGTGAGAAGTAATTCTGAAAAGCATAAGTAAATTGTGAGCTTAGTGTAGTGTAGCCTATAGACCACACTATGTCAGATCACACACACTCTTATTATCGGATAGTTCCTCGTGGTAGAAACCATGTTGATTTGATCCGTTTATTATCGTTACCTTACAAAATTGCAAAGATGTATTTATTAATTAAACCAGCAGACCCGTGCGAGAACTCTCGCATAATCGGTTGTGTGCGCCCCATGTGTGCACACTACCCGCCCGGTCCTAGTGCTATGCGGACTGTACGCGCCACAGTTCTGGATGGGGCTATCGTCTTGTTTATTTGTTTAAGAGCACTTTATAAACATATAATATATTTCCGTTAAATTTTCAAGAAATTTTTCCTGTACTATTGAGACGATTTGGAAGATTTTGGTACAAACCACACCTTGAGGAGCTTGAGTTTTGTAAAACATACACCTTAGCGTATTATATAATAAGGTGTTTCCACCTTGTCAATAGTCAATACTTACAATAATAATAATATTAATAATAATAATAATAAAATTAGCATATAGATAGAGTTCTGCGCGGATAAACAAAACTGTATCCACATCCGCACTACTTTTATCTGCATCGGCACGTTCGTTATCCGAATCTACTGGCATTACAATGTATTCCTACTCCTTATTATTCCCGTTTTCCAACGGGGTTGGGGATGAGATGCGATGGAAGTCTTTGTGGCGATGGTTTTTATGGCCGGATGCCCTTCCTGACGCCAACCTCATGAGAGGAGTTAATGAGAGATGGAATGAATGATGGTGAATGAAACTGGACAATGATGTGGAAGGAAGCGGCCGTGGCCAGTCAGAAGGTACCTTCTCAGCATTTGCCTGGTGTTGAAAATGGGAAACCACGGAAAACCATTTGAAGGACGGCCGACGGTGGGGCTTGAACCCACGCGTCTACCGAGTCAGCAGAGAGCTTGGCCCCATGACCTAATGCTGCGCTTTAGCCAGCGTAGCCACTACTGTCCGTCTACTGGCACTACAATAATATTTTAAATTAGATAAAGCATAAAGCAACACTTAAGACATTTGAGGAGAAAGCTGTTCCTTTAGGCTATGTATGTCATGTGCTATGTTTAAAATGAATGTTATACAGCCAGAATTGCAACTCTTTTCAGTTCGGAGCGTTAAATATATTCAATGACATAATTTGATAGATATTAGCTTAAATCATCTTCTTACATTTGTCAAGAAAATAACATAACGGAAAAATATGTGTCATAACATCCGGGTCCTAGTAACGATATTCAATAAGTTCGGATTGTAATCCATAAACTATCCACAAATTTACTCTAAACATTATCCGCCTCCGAGCAGGGCTTTACCTCTAGACCTAGACATCCCGTTAGGGCAAAGGCCTCCTGTTTGCACAGGGACATGCTCGTAATTAGGCTCTGAAGGTGGGCAATCCTTGGGTACTTTTGTCTTGTTATTGAATGTTCGTTCTGTCTCTAGCCCTATTTGTTAGCCTATTTTCATTTATGAAAAAAATTGGCTTGTGAGATCACCTTTTGTCCGTGTGTGTGTGTGTGTGTGTGTGTGTGTGTGTGTCCCTAATAAAATCTAAACTGCTGGAACGATTTCAATGAAACTGGGTAAGGACATACTGCTATTTTGTCCGACCCCGACCGTGCCCTTCAAATTTTATTACGTCATACCAATCAAACATGGCGGCTGTACAAAATATTTCACTGGCATTCTATATCTCCGAAACTATTACTGATATCCCCCTGAATTTTTTCACGCTGATAAAGAGCACTACTAGAAGTTCACCTATATAACTTTCAAAAACTTGTTAAGTACAAAACGAGCATGGTGATCAAGCGAATTTGAAACATTTAAATAGACTTTTGTTGCGATGTAATCATCCGAGTGCAGTAAAACATGGTATAGCAAATGTTTATACACATTGTAATGCACTGACATCTAATTCAGTTCAATTGATTACATAACCCCAAGATGGCGGCTGTGCGAAATTTTAAAATTAAGTTTTTATTTCTTGTGCCCGAATCATGCAATCGAATCTATGACAGCAATCAAACTGAAATTTTATATATAAATCTTAATCACATGTAATTTATTTCAGGTTATTTTTCACATATTTCAGTGATTGGGATGATATTTGTGTAGGCCGACTGAAGGCTGCAATATTAATCAGTAGGGGAGACGGAGGTGATGGTGAACAGCATGTTTTGCAGTCAACAGTTGGCATGATGGTGCCTTAACTGGTACTGCTACCTAGCATAAGAGTTACTCAAACCAGGCGCGGATTCAGGGGGGGGGGGTCACGGGGGTCATGGACCCCCCCCCCCCCAATCAGAGACCAAATTCTTTTGCAAGCTCAAAAAACGAAAACACAATAACCAGACAAAACTTAACGAATTTTAACTGAAAAACAATTTTTTTTTTCATTTTATTCAATGCTGAAAATATCTTTATTGCAATTATTATGTTCTGTTACAACTGTACATATTTACAACTTCATACCTGTTATATAAAAACGATTATTTATATAACAAAATCAACTCGTCTATTCTGTTTAGCAAACCTTGTGATTACCGAATCGATGTTTATAGTAGTGTCACGATGAATGTGCAGCAACGCACGGATAGGAATTTGGTTTTTTTTTATGCACCAAAAAAAATTGCCGACGTCCAAACTGCAAGCTTAGTTGGCAATTTAAGCTGTGACTTTCTCCCTTTGTCGGTACCAACTCGACTTGCCGAAACTGTAACGTACCTTGATACTTTGCTCGAAGCTCGATGTAAAAGTCGCAAAACACGCCGTTGCAATTAGTACGAATATTTTTGGTGCGCTAAACGCATCAAATTTCTATCCATGAAGCTTGCAAAAAATTGGTCCGGTTTTGTACGTTTGTTTATTTTGTGATTGTGTTTTTAGTGATACCATTTTTCTTAACAATTTCTATTCTCTGACCCCCCCCCAAAGCCAAACTCTAGATCCGCGCCTGACTCAAACTTCTACATCAACCCAAACTCCAGTTAGCAGGAAGACATTTTTAACTTATTTGATGTAATTTTTACAGGATGGAGATCAGGTAACAAGCCTGTGTGACCGAACCTTCCCAGGATGGTCTCACGATGTTACCCTACGTCACTGGGCCTGCTTCTATGCTCGTAAGCAGGTGTCTGTGCCTGCCAAAGTTCACACGGATCCATTCTACCACTATAAGGAGGTAAAATAATATTCATCCTAATCAAGTGGTTCTACCAAGAAATTTAATTCTGGTCTGAGGACTGGAACAGGGTAGAGAATTTAGCCACCCTTCCTCAGCTGGGATATGAACCTGTGATTTTGGGATCATGAGATGAACATTCTACCACTGATTCATAGAGGAAGCTATTACCATAACTATAACTACACACATACTGCAGGGTATTTCACTCAAAACAGCGTTACCCATTAAACAACTAAAACAACAGAGTGGGCCATCAAGTTGGGAATCGACTGAATTTTTAAGGTTAGAAGACTGTATTATATAATATTTGTTACGTTTTCTTCTCACAAATGTTGTTCCAATTGAAGCGACAATTTAGCCTACATTTTTACGCTTCTTCATTCTTCTGACAGCGACATCTTCTGTCGCTTCAGTATTGAACAAAATTAATGGAGTATTGACATAGACAGTTTATAAAGTAGATCTTATTTTAATAACATTATTTTACTATCACTTTTTAACCTATGGCATTTAATATATTTGCAAGCTTTTCCATTTTCGATTTAAAACAACGTTTGTAAGGATATCCATTTCTTTTTGGCTTTGTTAACTAGTTTTAAGATTTAATATCAATCACGCTGATGAAGGTATCAATGAAATACCGAAACATGTACGTTTAGTAATGTAATTAAACGTTTCTTTAGTGTTTGACTAGGCGGTTTTAATAAGATAGTACTATCAGTCAACACGGTTATTAATTATTACCATTGTTCATAATGGTCAATGTTTACGCATTTTACTTCATCTGAGTTTCTATCCTCCTCTTCTTATCCAATCCATTGTTTGATTATCATCACAGAGAGGTCACTGTTTCAATTTCATATTACATTACATTTGAACTTTGTCTTTCAGCATTTTTTGTTAATCATCAGTTTTGTGTATCAGTGTATAAACCATCTGTAGGTGCTAAAATCTTTTTATAAACTTGATGGATTTCAGAAAATTGCTAAGGAGACATCCAGGTTCACTCATGAAGCAATTGTCCAGGCTGCTAATGAGAGGCAAAGTTCCTGGAGGGCTAAAGTTCATGAACCATTCGTGGGAAAAAGCCATGAGGAACTTCTCAAGCTGAGAGGAGGTGAGAGGTAAGTCAGTCTCACTTACTGGCAGGTCCATATTTATGGGGGAGCAAATTGGACAACTGTTCAGGGTGGCAAGTTTTAGGGGTGGCAACATTTCTGGAATGTCACCTCCATTGTGTAGTGATCAGCGTGCTTAGCTACCACCCCAGAGGTCCGCGGTTCAATTCCCGGTTCTGCCACGAAATTTGAAAAGTGGTATGAGGACGGGGTCTACTCAGCCTCGGGTGGACCAAATGAGTAGAGGGGGTTCGATTCCCACTTCAGCCATCCTCGAAGTGGTTTTCCGTGGTTTCCCACTTCGTCTTCGGGCAAATGCCGTCGGGCCACGGCCGCCTCCTTCCCTCTTCCTTGTCTAACCCTCCCATTGTTCCCATCCCGTCCCATCCCTCATGAGGCCCCCTGTTCGCTTTGCAGGTGAGGCCACCTGGGCCTGATTATTTAAGGACATAAAAAAGGATTGTCTTAGTCATCTTGGTGTTCTTGCTTTTGAATCTGACTTGAAAGTTAAATTGTAACACTGCTGAAGAAATCATAAACTGGTGTTCAAATGACAAGACATGGAGAAAGCCCCTTGTTATTTAAATAATTGGTGTTTTGACCTTTGGTTGTGAGTGATATCTGTTCACACTTAAATGTAAATTCTTTATATTAAGTTTTTTTTTCTATTTGTAATTTTAGTAAATGCATATTTATAGTAGAGCCTCCGTGGCTTAGGTGGCAGCACGCCGGCCTCTCACCGCTGGGTCCGTGGTTCAAATCCCGTGCACTCAATGTGAGATCTGTGCTGGACAAAACGGAGGCAGACAGGTTTTTCTCCGGGTACTCCGGTTTTCCCTGTCAAAATTTCATTCCAGCAACACTCTCCACTATCATTTCATTTGTCATTCATTTAATCATTGCCCCAGAGGAGTGCGTCAGGCCTCGGCAGCCGGCACAATTCATATCCTCGCCGCTAGATGGGGGCTTCATTCATTCCATTCCTGACCCGATCGGAGACTGGAAGCAGGCTGTGGATTTTCATTTTCTTTTGCTTGTCTACTGTGGTTCTCTTAGAATTGCAGTAACATGTGATAGATTTTAGAGTAAACTCATCTAATTTCATGATATTGATTGTTTTAGTTCAATTTTTAGTATAAAGTCTGATATCGCGCCAGGAGATGGCAGTCGGGTTTGAACTGCAGACGTCTTCCCGCTCACTGCGTATCGCGCATTCCAAAAACATTCAGTTGGTCACTGCTTGCTTCACTCACTCAGCACATTCCTTCTTTCACTGACTGTGTGTCGCCTGCAATGACAACCATTGGCATGCGGGAAGCTATAAGTTAGGAATAGGCGGACCGCGCATGCGTACTGCAAGACCCCTCGCACCCCGTCACAGCGTGCTCAACTGCCGCGATGACAGTACCGGTACTATAAAACTTTTCTTTTTAACTGTTACCGGTACCTGATATTTAGTGTATATTCATTGAGTCCTCATAAATCAACAAAGCACAGCAATATTGACATTGAGCACAATTCAACTTTTTTAAAACAACTGCACTTCTCCTAATTCTGTGGTAACCTTAACCTTAAACCCATAATAATTTATTATTTATTGTAAAAGCGGTTTCGGTGGCTTAGTTGGTAGCATGCTGAACTGCTGTTCTCAAGATAGCGGATTCAAACCCGACCGAAGTCGTCGAATTTTTAAGAGCATTAAAGTCCTTCAGTATGCCTTCCTTAGGAGGGGAAGTAAAGTCGGTGGTCCCATGTCATAGATTTATGGAATGTAAAAGATCCTTCCACAGACTAAACTAGTGTGAAGCTAAATTTCTAGGTTAGATTTCGTTAGAATGCTCTATCAAAGTTCCAACGTTCACCACTAGGTATCATTGACATCTGATAGGGAAAGATGGAACTACTGTACTTGAAATTGGATGGAACTTGTAGCTCTCCCTATGGGTGTCCGCTTGAAGCCGCTACAGCCTCTGGCGAGCCGAACGTGTCCTCGGACACTCCCGGCACTAAAAGCCATACGATAAATACATAAACAAAAATAAATAATTTATTGTTAAAGACAAAACAAATCAGTTATTGTTACCAAACATTCAGACAGTTCAAAGTAGAAATTCTGAAAGTTGAGCCATTGCACAAAGTAATAATAATAATAATAATAATAATAATAATAGGACGGTAATTCAACCTGAAGCATTGTACGCATCAGAAGCCCTAATCATTGGAGGCAGATCAATAACTAACAATTTAGAAAAACAAGAAAGGAAAAGCTTTTGCCCAATGTCCATAGCGGGAGTGTGGATGAAAATGAGGTCTCACGAGTTTACCAACATTCCGAGAAAATATCAAACACTATTACAAAGAGACGATTAAAATTTTATGGACACGTTCAAAGAATGGACAATGAAAGACTTACTGAAAGGATATTTGGTTGGTTGGTTCCTTAGTTTAGGGGCTGCGACAACGCGGTCATGTAGTCCCGTCAACTTTGGGTGTGTGTAGAATCTGTCTGATAACCGGTGTTAATTGTGATGGCTGTATTAGTGTGTGTATCTGTTTTAATTCAAGTAAGGACTGCAGACATTCAATTTTTTTCAAGTAGTTCCTACTTTTGCCGCCAAACGCCACCGTCAACGACCAACTAGTTCACAACTTAGTTACCAGATGAGACCACAGTAGGCTCTTGACAACGAATGTAGGAACCTAAGAACTTGAGTCAAATGTTTAACCTATATATCATTTAGCTTCACACAGGTGTAATTAGTGGAAGGTTCTTTAACATGCAATAAATCTATGACATGGGACCGCCGGCTTTACTTCCCCTCCGAAGGAAGGCATACTGAGGGATTTTTTAACGTTCTTAAAAAGTCCGACGACTTAAGCCGGGTTTGAAACCACGATCTTGAGCATAGAAGCTCAGCATGCTACCAACTACGCCACCGAAGCCGCTAAAAGGATATTTAATCATGTCTCCTCATTAAAAGCCAAGAATAACTGGCTCAGAGAAATTGAAAATGACCTTCATGAAGTCAAGGTAACAGACGAAATTTTATGGAACAGGCCTGGATTTAGATTGTTGGTGACCAAACATCACTTTTCTGCCAACCCCCGAATGAGAGACACCACTGCATGGGCAGCAGAAAGGAAGTAACATCACAGTGAGAGGATGAAGAGATTTTGGGAAAAGAAGAAAGCTAAGGCAAATTCATTTGTGAAATAGGTTCAATCGCGGTCCTTAGTTTCGCATAACGCCCTAAAACAAAATAATAATAATAATAATAATAATAAATGTTGAATAATAATAATAATAATATCAAGGATGATACAGCACAACTAAACACCAAATATGGAACGATAAACCGTGTTAATAAATTTAAATATCTTGAGGAATGGATCCAGCAAAATGGCCTTGACAAGGAAGCCATAGAAGCAAGAATCAAGAAAATGGAAGTCGCTTTTCAAACCACCCGCAACATATATAACAAAAAAAGTGCTTTTCTATGAACTCAAAAATTCGTCACTACAACACTGTCATCAAACCAATACCGCTATATGCTATATCCTATCCGAGAAATGTTTGCTCGTGAAGTTAGAGAGAAAAGAAAAAGAAAGAAAGAAAGAAAGAAAGAAAGAAAGAAAGAAAGAAAGATCCTACACATCATACTTGGCCCGGACTACAAAAATGGCATCTACATCTGAAAATCCAGGCAAGAAATTTACTCGAGGATAGAGAAGATCACAGACACAATGCGAAAACGCAGAGTTTGCTTCTACAGTCATATACGACGGATGATCGACTCCCGATGGACGAAACGTATCTTCAGTATATTCGACTCAAAACCAAAAACGACAATGCCATGGTACGTTAACGTCCAGAAAGATCTGAAAGAAATGGGGATACAAGCAGAAGATGCATAAGACCGACATCTTTATAGAGCAGCCATCAAGACGTTTGGAACTTTCCGGGACAAAAAACGGACAACTGGTGCGAAATGGACAGAGGAACGTCGTGCTAAACACAGTGAGCTCATGAAGACAATGTGGATCAAGCGAAAAATGAACAAATGCCAGAATGTAAAATGAGGCTTATCGTGGTCCCTATTTGGCCGATTAGCGAAATTGAATGAATGAATGAATAATAATATCGTATGGCCTCGGGTACCGGGTGCAAGCTTTGTAATTTAACACCCATCGGGCAGCTTGCATGTCGAATTTCGTTGTTCCTTGAAGCAGTATGAAAGTCAAGACGGTTAGATATCAAAGTTCCTTGAACACTATAGCGCTTTCTAGTTGAGAAATGAGGAACTTTGTGTTGGCGGAAACTCCCGAGATTAATTTTGCCATTATGAACACGGCCTACTGAATTCAAATGGGTTATTTGACATGCCAACATCGTACGACATGCGAGTCGTATTTTTGCCGCCTTTCAAAAATCACTTACCACGACCAGGAGCGAACCTGCAAGCTTGGGGGGTTAGTAGACCAACACGCTAACCACTCACCCACCATGGTAAGCTAAATAATAATAATAACCTACAAATTGAATTTAGCTTTGGTAGCCTAGGTTTAGTAACAATAAGGAGAAAGAATGGTTGGTTCATTAGTTTAGGGCCTGCAAAAACACAGCCATGTAGCCCCGTGTACTTTGGATGTGTGTAGAATCTGTCTGATAACCGGTGTTAATTGTGATGGCTGTATTAGTGTGTGTTCATCATCATCATGAAGTTTCCACTCCAGTTTCCCGGGTGTGGTTTACGAGCGCTCTCCATTTTGGTCGATTCATGTACCAGTGCTCCTTCAAGACTTCATCCCAGTTGATTCCCAGTTGATATCTTCCTTCACTTAGTCCAGCCATCTCCTCCTAGGTCTTCCAGCAGGTCTCTTTCTAGTAATCTCAGTATGTAACCATTGTTTTGCAATTCTTCCTTCTGTCATACGTTTGACGTGACCAAACCATCCCAAACATGCACAACTACCAAAAAAGATGACAGCAGACTTCAAGCTTCAGAAATGAAGTTTCTAAGAAGCATGCTTCAAAAAACTAATTCAAGTAAGGACTGCAGACGATAATTTCAAGTAGTTCCCACTTTTGCTACCAAATGCTATCATCCACGTCACCTAGCTTGCGGACTTGGCTACTAGATGCCATCGCAGTCAGCACCTGGCGGCGAACGTTGGAACGAATATAGCGTTATCAATTCTAACCTACAAATTTTGGCTTCACACAAGTGTAGTTCTTTTACATGCCATAAATTATGACATGGGCCCGCCGGCTTTACTTCTCCTCCGAAGGAAGGCATACTCAGGGATTTTAATGCTAAAAAAATCCGACGACTTTGGCCGGGTTTGAACCAGCGACCTTGGGCATAGAAGCTCAGTATGTTACCAACTACACCACCGAAGCCACCAAGGAGAAAGAATAAAGTGGAATATTTGTGCAGAACGAGCTGTGAATAAATGAGGCAAATTCTGTTGGGCAGAAAGCACATGTGTTGGGATGATAACTAAACTTCACTTTTGTATTTGACAAGGCTGATATTATATTCTCACTACTGAGTTATGATGCCTCAACTCCTCTGATGTCGTTCACAACAGGTAGGGCATCAGGCCATAAAAACTATCCACTATGTAGATATTCATGTTAACTCATCCCTGACCCTGACCATAAAAAAGGAAGACATACACTGTGTTAATGATGTCAATTCTTCCACTTTGTTCCCTTAGATCTTGGTTGGCTCACCGGCCTGAGCCAGCTCCAGTGACTCCTCAGCTTATTGCAGAAGCTGCTTCACTCCCAAAGAACTTCGACTGGAGGGACATAAATGGCATCGACTTTGTCTCACCAGTTAGGTAAGTAAAAAGCTAAGAAAAATAGAGTTGAAGAGAGACTAACCAGGGCGACTACGCAATACACACACATATCGTAAAACAGGGTGTCGCAAAAGAAACAAATAATTTGACAATCATTGCCAGTGTTAGACGAAGAGGGGGTAGTATACTTCGCGATGCTATGCACCAAAAAATACCCTTAGATACAAAATGATGGCACCCATGACATCGTAGACGACACGAAATGTTTAAATGATGCATTTTGCAATTTGAATTTCGTTATAAGGTTGGCTTGTTTTGTTCTAAAGGTTTGTGAATTACGTATTTATGCACGTGTATACAATTTAGAACAACAATCTAATAAAATTAAAATTAAAAATTATAATAAAAATAATAAGCCTCCGTGGCTTAGGCGGCAGCACGCCGGCCTCCCACCGCTGGGTCCGTGGTTCAAATCCCGGTCACTCCATGTGAGATCTGTGCTGGACAAAATGGAGGCAGACAGGTTTTTCTCCGGGTACTCCGATTTTCCCTGTCACAATTTCATTCCAGCAACACTCTCCCCTATCATTTCATTTCATCTGTCATTCATTTAATCATTGCCCCAGAGGAGTGCGTCAGGCCTCGGCAGCCGGCACAGTTCATATCTTCGCCGCTAGATGGGGGCTTCATTCATTCCATTCCTGACCCGGTCGGAGACTGGAAGCAGGCTGTGGATTTTCATTCAATAAAAATAATAAAAATTAGAGCATGCACTAGAATTCCATTTATGGTTACTTGTATCAGTACAGCATTTACCTTGTCGCCAGCCTGTTAGCAATCATTAAAGTTAATTGCCCATACAAAAAAAAGTTCTTTATTTTACAAGGTTAAAGATAAATTCTTTAATGGTCAGCCCTTTAAATTTTTTTATTAATCTAATGGAAGTCAATATGGATCCATTTTCAACTTGATTTTTTTCATGTCAATCTATTTACAATAAAGATTTGAGTAATGGTTGTGAGCAGGGTTATATTTGTGACGGTACACACCTGTACGCCGTACCGAAACCTCTGAGCGGGGGAAAAGTCAAATATATAACACAATTTTTAGAACTGTGGAACGTTAGTTATAAGTCAAGGTCAACTTGGTCTTTGACCCGACTGTCTTCAAAATACGTGGAATCTTGGCTGCTTCGGGGACGGCACTCTGCTCTGAATATTAACAGCAAGGTGAGAGATAGAGGAGGCACATACAACAAATCTTTTCTGAACTTTGGACAATTTTATAAACTGTGAGGTAAAACATGTTTAAGTACAGTACCTTTTATAATAAATAATTATTTCATAAAACTGTTCAGACAAAATTATAAAACCAGAAATAAAAGATTGTTGGTGAACATGTGTGCGTTTTCAAGCCGAATTAATTTATTTATTTTTATTAGGTAAAAAAATACATTGAAATAATGTACATTGTTTGAATGGTAGCCTAGTTGGCCTTCATTAACATTTAATACATGCCAACGGCTATGGTAAGAAAAATGTTGCTACAGCAGACTCAATTTAATTTAAAATTGCAATCAAAATTATTTTGTCCACTGAATATTTTTTAAAGATGTTCAGAAAAGAGAAAAAATATCATTTTTAGCACTCTATATTTCAATATTCCATGGAGCCCCCCCTCCCACCACCACCCAGTAGCCAACAGTACTGGAACCTCTCATTTTACAAATCAAGCACTGGTTGTGAGTAAACATATAATTCCACTTGTTAACCTGACTGGAGCTTGGACAACACTGAAACAAGTTCATCAAGTCAAATACCTTGGATTCATGTTCTTCTTCTTCTTCTTCATGTGCCGTCTCCTCTAAGAAGGTTGGCGATCATCACAGCAATCCGGTTGTTGGATCTAGCAGCACTGAAAAGTTCACTGGAACTACACTTGAACCATATTTTTAAATTGTCCAACCAAGAGATCCTTCTTCTTCCTCGACTCCTTCTGCCCTCAACCTTCGCTTGAATAATTTCTTGTAGAAGACGATACCTGTCTCCTCTCATTATATGACCCAAGTATTGTAACTTCCTAATTTTGACACAGGTATTTATCTCCTCATCTTTACCTATCCTACGCAATATCACAAGATTTGTGATTCTATCCATCCTGCTTACTCGTAAGATCCTTCGATATGTCAACATCCCAAACGCCTCTAGTCTGTTATTCATATCTTGTTTGAGTGTCCAAGCTTCCATACCGTATAAGAGTACCGAGAACACATAACATTTTAGCAACCTTAGTTTTAAATTTAAACTAAGGTCAGGTCTCGATTGCATAATACATTTCTCATTTGATTGAATGCACTTCTGGTTTGTCCTATCCTCGTAATCTAAAGAAATATTGTAGCTCACTCAATTTACAGAGATGGAATAACGAAATACAAGTAACAATATTATAAGGTGCATTCAAAAAGTAACGAGCCGGAAGCTGTAATGCGCAAACCGGTGACGACATCGGCTAATCGTGGTGTGGAAGGTCACAGGCCGTCGCTAGAGGGCACGCGTGCACGTCACCTGACGATACAAAGCGAGCAGCAGCATGCTGTTGGTGTGGTTGAAGACTGTGAGGCACCCATTGGGCACGCACTTTCCGCAAGTGCAGTCGTTCCTTCATGATGGTGTGCACACTTCCGACGCTTAATCCGACCACGGCGGCTATGGCGTTCTCTGTCACTCGGGGGTACTGGGTAATGAGTGCATCAACCAGCTGGACATTGTCATCGGTAATGCAGGGGGTTGCCCCAGACCGGGCATCATCGGCAAACGACACCCGTCCTTCCCTGAAGCGCTTGTGCCACGCAAAGACTCTTGTAAGGGTCATACAGTGTTCGCCGTACACTTGTGACATTTGGCGATGAATGTCCGTTCCCCCTACTCCTTCCACTGTCAGAAACCACACAACACCTCTTTGCTCTTCGTTTGACGCCTCCATGTCACTGTTTGCAATGCGACTGCCAGCGTTGGACGATTGATGCATGCTCCTGCTCGCTTTGTATCATCACGTGACGTGCACGCGTGCCCTCTAGCACAGGGCTGTGACCTTCCACGCTCTGGTCGGAACCACACCCCGTTACACACGCCACGATTAGCCGATGTCGTCACCGGTTTGCGCATTACGGCCTCAGGCTCGTTACTTTTTGAACGCACCTTATACATTATCGTGTTGGAAACCATTTTTTAGTGTTGCCTTAGTATGGTAATTGAAATTTAAGGATTTTCCGTCAGTCAACACAACTGTACCTAATCGTAATGGTTGTTACCCAAATCCTGAAAAACATTTACATGAGATTAATAAATATACTTGCATGACCAGTTTCGATCATCAAGTGATCATCATCAGATCCATTACACTTATGCTAAACTTTGATTAATATGGAAATTTGAAAAGTGATAAATATAAAGAAAATTGATAAATACTTAGGAGAAATTACAACTTACAACTTGGATGAGAAACCTGCATGGCTAGAAAGAACTAATAAAATGAGAAAAGCCCACGGTTTCAACCAGAGGTGACATATTGAAGCGAAACTCTTTTAAAAGTTACTCAGAAAAACAGAATCGACCAAATTCTAAAAGTAGAAAGAAGAATAGCTAGAATATGCACAAATAAAAAATATCAGAAAGATGAACAATGGCGGATAGTACCAAATGAAGTGGTATACAGAGAACTGGAGCCCATCACTGATCCTATTCGGAAGAAACGGATTTCTTTTTTTGGTCACATTATGAGGACACCGGAAACCAGATTACCGTATCTAGAAAATTGTTGAAACACTTTGGAATATGAAACAACAAGTAGGATGGATTAAGGAAATTAGAGGAGATATGAAAGAATTAGAAATATCCTTGGATGACTTGCAAAACAAATCAAAAAATAAAATAAAAAACAGAAAGACATAAAAATGAAATTTCAACCAAAAATAGACAAACATCATACACTAAAGAGGGTATTTACAGATGAGAAACGCCTGAGAATATCAAAAGGAAGGAAGGAAGCTTGTAGTTTAACGTGACCGTTAATCTCGAGATCATGAGCCACGCAACCTCCTTTTTACGTGGAATCCGAACCACAGGACATGGCATTTCACTTCGAAAATCTCACATGCATTGACCGGGAGCCTTGGTGAGAGGCATACAGCTAGACCGCTGAGCCACCACGCCCCCTGTGAATATCAGAGCGAATGAAAAGCTACTGGGCAACTCGGAAAGAAAACTTACCGAAGAAGAGGGCCGAGAAATGATTGACTGAAGTGCTCCAGAGGCCGTAAAAGAAGAAGAAGAAGTTAGTTATTGTTGTTTTAAAGGGCGGAACTATGAGGTCATCTGCCCCTAAGAAAGAAAATTGAACCTCTAAGGAAAGAATAAATTAAGAAGTATAATTCTCATAAATTTTCTCCTGAAATTATAGCTGCTATTATACGAGTAGTTGGCAATGGGAATGTGCTGCACGATTCAATTAAAAACAAAAAGGTAATCAGCACTTACAACTTACTCAATACATTCTCAGCATAAAGAAATCTTGCTTTTATCATGTGGAAAATTAATGATGATGTAATGACACCCCTGCTGTATGGATCCATTTGTATGTAGTTATTGAGTTCCTCCAGCATTATGTTTTTGCCTTGTCAAGCACAGTAGAGTGGCACCATGCACTCAAAGACAGTAATGGTGTCATGTCTCAAGTCATAGTCTTCAACTGAATAACATACTGATATTCCCTTTTATCTCGTGAGTCATCCGAACATGCTGTGCATGACTGGAAGGAGCTACCTGTATTGCTTTTGTAGCAAGATGCTCGGAAGACAACTGCCTCATGTAGTAGCCTCGTAACTCTCAAATAGAGGTTTTGATATTAGATTAATGAATATGTTCCCATATACAGGATCTTTATATTTGCTTGGCTAGGACATTTTCCCTCACGCGCTCCGCCAGTGACGCCTCAGTTGCCGGCTGCCGCGTGCGAGTATGTAAGGCAGAGTTGGTGTTTACAGTCAGTATAATGCATTTTTACTCACCATGCTTACAGTAGACACTGAAAATGTTCCCCATCTGCTGCCAAACATAATGGAAATCTACTTTTGAAGTTTACGGTTATTCCGGTTAATTTAGCTTCACTAAGGATTTTTTTTCTTTTCGTGTAGCCTCCTGAGAGGCCGAGTGCAGGTCTTTCTAGTCGACGCCCGTGGGCGACCTGCACGTCGGGATGAGAGATGGGATGGATGAAGATGAATGAAACTGGGCAAGGATGTGGAAGGAAGCGGCCTTGGCCTGTCAGAAGGTACTGTCCCAGCATTTGCCTGGTGTTAAAATGGGAAACCACGGAAAACCATTTCAAGGACAGCCGACGGTGGGGCTCGAACCCACGCGTCTACCGAGTCAGCAGAGAGCTTGGCCCCTTGACCTAACGCAGCGCTTTAGCCCGCGTAGCCACTACTGTCGGTACTAAGGAAATAACCACCATTACGTCTATTTTTATCGTTTACTGAACCTGTACATTTGTATCTCTTAGCCAGTTGTTTTATTGTGATTGTGTATAGTGCTGTAATGCCTTATGTGAAATATTCCTAACTTGAACGTGTATATCTGCACAATACGTACATAAAGTGCAGGAAATCGTGCGCTAGAAGAAGAAAATAGTTTCGAGTGAAATTTCCAGGGAGACCCATTCTTATAAATCGGACAATAAAACAACTGGCTAATTTGCGATTCAAACGTACAGGTTCAGTATACAATAAAAATAGACGTTAAGGTCGTTATTTCCTTACCTAAGCTAAATTAACTGGATTAACCAGAAACTTCATAAGAAGATGCCGATTACTGTTTGGCAGCGGATGGGGAACATTTTCAGCATCTACTGTAAACATGGTGAGTAAAAATGCATGCTACTGATTGTAAGCACCGTATTCTGCCAAACATACGCGCGCACGGCAGCTGGCAACTGAGCCGTCACTGGCGGAGCGTGTGAGCGAGAATATCCTAGCCAAGCAAATATAAAGACCCTGTATTTGGCCTGAAAACAAAGTACTGTACCATAATTTTGAAACACAATATTTATTCAACATTTTGACAGGAACCAGGGAGGCTGTGGAAGCTGCTATGCATTTTCAGCAATGGGTATGATTGAGGCTCGAATGAGGGTGAAGACTAACAATACACTGCAACTGGAGCTCTCTCCCCAGGACATCGTAAGCTGCAGTCAACTGTCCCAAGGCTGCGCTGGAGGCTTCCCATACCTCATAGCTGGCAGATATGGCAAGGCAAGTTGTGCTTATCTCCCTAGAACCAAGCAGTAGTTGGTAGCATGCTGAGCTTCTATGCCCAAGGACACGGGTTCAAACCCGACCAAAGTCGTCGGATATTTTAAGAGCGATAAAAATCCCTCAGTATGCCTTCCTTCGGAGGGGAAGTAAAGCCGGCGATCCTATGTCATAGATTTATGGGATGATAAAGAACCTTCCACTAACTACACTTGATTGAAGCCAAAATTTGTAGGTTAGATTATTTTATAACGCTATATTAGTTCCAACGTTCACTGCATCTAGTAGTGATGGCATCTAGTAACCAAGTCCGCAGCTAGGTGTTGTGGATGGTAGCATTTGGTAGCAAATACTTGAAAAATTGATCGTCAGCAATCCTTACCTGAATTACAGATAAAACACACTAATACAGCCATCACATTTAACACCGGTTATCAGACAAATTCTACACACACCCAAAGTACACGGGGCTACATGAGCGCATTGTCGCAGCCCCTAAACTAAGGAACCAACCTAACTCCAATACGAGCAAAAATCTATTGGAATAGGATGATTTTCTTTAACACTTCTAGCTGTTTTAGTATTTGCTTAACCCGGGAGCAGTTGCGCTCGTAGTTTGGCTTATGCGGTCACACGGGGTCACAAACCAACATTACGGATCGTTCAGGGCTCAATAGCCAAGCATCCTCAACAATTCCTAATATGAGTGAAAACCATGTTTTTATGAGTCGAGGAGAAAGTTAGAGAGCTACAGGGAAGGATAACAACCTGGTGTGTTTGGTGGGGGAATAGGAACAGGAAACAAATCATGCAGGGTTTTCATGAAACAGTGTGACTGTTCCTTCCTGGGTTTATGGCCTGTATTCTCTATTTGATTTTGGCTGATGAATTTTTTTATTGCATTCAGGACTATGGTGTGGTAACTGAAGACTGCAATCCATACAAGGGCCAAGATGGTCCCTGCTCAATGGAATCCTGCCCACGATACTTTACATCCAAATATGAGTATGTTGGAGGTAAGCATACTTCATGGAATGAATGATGTTGGATAATTTCTTTCTAAACGACTTCGGTGGTGTAGTCAGTAGCATGCTGAACTGCTATGCCCAAGATCGCGGGTTCAAATCCAGCTGAAGTCGTCGGATTTTTTAGAGCGTTAAAATCCTTCGGTACCGGTATGCCATCCTTTGGAGAGAAAGTAAAGCCGGCAGGCCCATGTCATAGATTTAAGGCATGTAAAAGAACCTACCACTACAATTGGTAGTGTGTAGCCAATTGGTTAGAGAACGCTCCATCAAGTTCCAACGTTCACCGCTGGGTGTCAGAGACAGTGGTGTCTGGTAGCCAAAGTTGGAATTACCTAAAATTGAACTTTTTGGAGAGCCTACAGGCATTCAATTGAAATGCCCTGCTATGGCCATTGGCTGCAATGCAAATATAATAATTTCTTTCTAGCATAGCACAAATATAATAGAGGTAACTTAATGTTTTAAAGTGTTATTAAATTATGAAAAATACAGGTATCTTGCTATCACTTTCTTAACAATGGAAGAGCTATTGAGAGCAGGGAACATGACCCCTCTGAATAAGAGCTTAGGAGTTGGCATGCTTCCCCATTAATCTGTATTTACATTAGCCCTTCAAAACAATCACTGTTTACAAAAACAGCAACCTAGTTATGATATTCAATCATTTTTTATTATAGATAGCCTACATTCAAGATGTTATTTTGTGCATATTGTTCTGTACAGAAAAAGGCCCTCCCAGACCTGACATTCTTCGTGCCTTTTTTGAAATGTATGGTGAATTGCTCTGATAATTTCAGTATGAAACACAATACCGGTGTGTTGAAGGTGGTGGAACTGAAATTTTGAAATGATACAAGACTGAGGTGGTATGGACACAAAGAGAATGGAAGAGAAGAAGATTCCCAAGAGGATACATGAGATGCAGATGCAGAAGAAACGACCAAGGGGAAGACCAAGAGATAGATGGCTGCAAGGAGTGGAGGAACGTGTCAAGAAGAGAGGCGAAGACTGGACCAGAGAGACAGCGGAGAGTTGGTGGGAAGAAAGGACTAAGTGGCGAGGCTTACGTTCCAAACAGACCCAGCCTGTGGATGGAAACTGTACAAGATGATGATGATGTTGTGGTGTTTGAAGCCATATTTTCAGTGTTGCCTAAGTAAACAAGAGTTTAGTGCTTTTCAGTCGGTCAACACGAATGTACCCAAAAGAGATGGGTTATGCCCTAATCCTGAAATAAATTATTATTTTATTTTATTTTATTTTATTATTTTATTAATCTCATGTAATTTATTTCAGGATTAGGGCATAACCCATCTCTTTTGGGTACATTCGTGTTGACCGACTGAAAAGCACTAAACTCTTATGATGATGATGATGACAAAATCAGAATAGCCAACCCATGTTCATTGTTTTCTCACTAAATCTATTGGAGAAAATTACGGATATAGTGAGACCACACAGACCTAATGATTATTTTCAAATAATAGCATGTAGGAAACAAGGAGGAGGAAGTACAGGAGCAGTTGGACGTGAGGGAAGGAATAACACAAGGATATGGGATGAAATTTGTCATAAATAAGAGTGAGATGGTGATCACAAGGAAGAAGGAAAGAACCACAACTGGAATAACAATTGGTGGGGAACAGCTAAAGAAAGTGGAGAGTTTCAAGTATCTGGGAAGCCTGATACAAGATAATGGAAGAAACGATAGAGAAATAAATGAGCGGGGGGGGGGACGGACATGGAGCAAAGATGTCCCTCAGAACAGCAAAAAGGTCATATATCGGACGTACTATGTCCCTATCCTGATGTATGCCTCGGAGACCTGGGTTATAAAAGGAAGAGAGAAGAGCAAAATACAGGCCAGTGAGAAGCAGTATTGGAGCTACAAAGATGGACAGAATAAGAAATGAGAGGACCAGAGAATTAATGAAGGAGGAACCATTACAGGATGGTATTGAGAAATCTAGACATGTAAAACGAATGGAGAAGAGGATACCCAGGAGGATACACAAGACGAAGTGGAAAGGAAAGAGACAGAGAGGAAGACCGAGAGACAGGTGGCTGAAGGGGGTGGAAAAAAGCGTGAAGAAGAGAGGAGAAGACTGGACAAGGTTGGAGGCTGAGAAATGGTGGGAAGACAGAAGATGTTGGAGAGGCTTGTGTTCCAAACAGATCCGGCCAGTGGCTGGAAACTGTGCATGATGATGACGATGCAGGAAATACATTATTGTTAAGGATTATTTTTGATTAGCGAGTCCTATAAGGAGTTGAAGAAAATGCATCCTATAAATCTAGAAGAGACTCTCTAAAAAAGTTATTTTTTTGTTAATTAATTTTTGGGACTGAACATCTAGGTCATTTGCATTTGTATGATAACCTGTGTTAGTCTGTGGACTGTAGTGGTATATGTAGCTCTATTAGGGATAGGGTAAGTGTCTCAGGTCTTGAAATAAGGTAATATTCTGCCATTTGTTTGGTGGGAGTGTGGAAAACCCCAGGGTAAAACCACACTTAGGCAGTCAGCCACTAACATGAATAAAAATAGAAAAAGGGATGATATTTCGATAAAGATACCAATCAAGGTTGTAATAAAATGAAATATTACAAGAATGATGATGATTTGAGGAGAGAATGAGAAAATGGCCCAAGAACAGTTGGATGTACTGAAGGAAAATATTGAGAAATGGGAAATGAAAATCAGTGTAGAGAAAAGTAAGACAATGGTAATGACAAGAAAGAAGGAAAAGGGATTGTTAAAATTGTGGAGATGTAGATCTGGAAGTAGTAGAGCACTTCAAATATTTAGGAAGTGAATTGATGGAAAATGCAAGATTTGATATGGAGATCAACATGAGAATACAATGGGGGAGTGTTTTCTACCATCAGGTTCAGAGTTAAATTTGGGATAAAGACATACCAATGTAGGCTGAAGAAGTGATGTACAAGACCTATTACTTACCAATAACGACGTATGGAGCAGATACTTGGCCGATGACTAGGAGAGATGAAAGTAGAACACAGGCAGCCGAAATTAAATTCCTGAGGATTAAAGTACAGAAGACTAGGAAAGAGAGAGAGAGTGAGAAATGAAGACATTCGAAAGGAAGTGAATGTACAGAAGCTGAATGATAAGCTGGAGCAGAACAGATTGAAATGGTATGGACATGTGAAAAGGATGAATGATGAAAGAATGCCGAAACAAGTGATGGAGAGACAGATGATGGAAAATGATGACAAGGAAACCCTAGAGTACGGTGGATGGACTAAGTGAGAGACAGTGTGAGAGAACGGAACCTGAAGTGGAGTTTAGTGGTTGAGAAAGGATGGTGAACACACGGGATTAAAGTGGAGGGGTGTCATATTTGCTCCGACCCAGCTTAGACTGGAAAATGGAAATTGATGATGACGACTGTTTGAATTAAAGATACAGTATCCCTCCCTATATTATTCTGCTAAGGTCCCATTCCAGTTTTGTACCGAAAATAAGGTCCCATTAACACCAACCTACACATATGGGGTACCTACAGGTTCAGCATAACCCAATGCGTAAGCGAAACGCACTCACTTACTCTTTAAATGCCTCACAATTAAATAAATACCTTAAAACATGTATATTTACAATGAAATAATGAAAGAATGCAACACGGTAACCATGGTAACAGAATCTCACAGGTCCATCTATTTCTGTAAGACGCAATGCAATTCCAATTATTACATTACTGTGAAAGTTTCCAGGCGGTTATAAGGTTATCACTGAACCAAATTAAGCTGTAAAATTCATCCATACATACAGTATAATACGCTTAAGGGGGTCAAGGGGCACTCTAGAATTTTTTCACGCAATTTTCACGTGTGAGTGTGGTACGAAAGGTATTTTTCGCCCGACTATAAAGGGACTCCGAAAACCACATTTAAAGGCCCTTAAATTAACAGTGTGTGTGATATTCCCAGAAAACTAACTTCGCTCTGATATACCTATGAATTGGGAAAATTTTCCATTTTTGGTCCGTATTGACAATTGTAATTTGTTTATCGAAGATGATCTGGAAATTCTACACTACTGTAACAAAGGGTGTAGACTCAACATTTTGGAACAAATAGAAATAGAACAGGCCCTAAGGAATAATCCCTCGCACAATCTTAATGATATTAATTATGACACCAACATTCTGTATGAAACACTGACGAGCTACGTCACTAATAGGAGACGTACAAAGCCCCCATAGAGAATATACCCGATTTCACTGACCACCCCCCCCCACCCCTCCTGTATTCCTCCCTCTCATCCCCTCTCCTACTCCCCAGTCTGTCATTCCCCATCCCGCTAGCCACACCCGCTCCCCTCCCCCTTCCCCTTTCACAGACCTGACCTCGCTCAGAATGGCACTCCAGCTGCTGCTGTCAGCTCAGCCGGTGTGTACACTGCTCGCATACGAGGTAAGAGTTGTCACTTTCACTTTCAATAGCGGCTTCTCGTAGACTATCACATTTGCTGTGTTTCTCCTTAAATACAAGCCTAAATACCTTTTCTTTTCTTGTTTAACAGAGGATTACTTTGCTGCCTGGATCAATCTAATTAGTATTTTCACTTGCTTCGAGCCGCGCAATTGGCACAGTTTTTCATCCATTTGTTTGCTCCCTATACAAGGCAATATTAGCCCAACAAGTTTGTACGACTTCGCCGCTCACATGTGAAGAGAACGGGAGTACTAAAGTGACTGACAAGATGCTAAGCAAGAAATCAGCATCATTTAACAGAAATATTGAACTTGCAGTGTTTTTAAATCCTTTTAAAGCTTGAATATTTTTAATGAATTTTAAAGAATGATTGTAATATTTTAACGTGTATGCATATCTTTGTGACAATGCTCAATGTTTTTTATGTATTTTGCTGTGACAAGACATTAAGTCAGCTGCTGTCAGCTCAGCCGGTGTGTACACTGCTCGCATACGAGGTAAGAGTTGTCACTTTCACTTTCAATAGCGGCTTCTCGTAGACTATCACATTTGCTGTGTTTCTCCTTAAATACAAGCCTAAATACCTTTTCTTTTCTTGTTTAACAGAGGATTACTTTGCTGCCTGGATCAATCTAATTAGTATTTTCACTTGCTTCGAGCCGCGCAATTGGCACAGTTTTTCATCCATTTGTTTGCTCCCTATACAAGGCAATATTAGCCCAACAAGTTTGTACGACTTCGCCGCTCACATGTGAAGAGAACGGGAGTACTAAAGTGACTGACAAGATGCTAAGCAAGAAATCAGCATCATTTAACAGAAATATTGAACTTGCAGTGTTTTTAAATCCTTTTAAAGCTTGAATATTTTTAATGAATTTTAAAGAATGATTGTAATATTTTAACGTGTATGCATATCTTTGTGACAATGCTCAATGTTTTTTATGTATTTTGCTGTGACAAGACATTAAGTCAGCTGATGAAGGACCGATAATGGTCCGAAACATGTACTGCACCTAGGTTTAAGTAAATGCATTAAGGTATTGATAGGCGGAACCTGCTAATTTGAATAAACAAAATACCTATGAAGGAATGACAAACCCCTAACCACTGCACCAGTAGCTGAACTGATGAAGTCTGACTATTCATACCAAGGATAAATCAGTCATAGAATTCATGATTGAGATTTTGCTAAGTGTACTCTTTACAACTAGAATGCTTGCCACGGTGGGTGAGTGGTTATAGTGTTGGACTACCAACCCCAAGATTGCAGGTTCGCCCCTGGTCGTGGTAAGTGATTTTTGAAGGCGACAAAAATCACGACACTCATGTCATACGTTGTTGGCATGTTAAAGAACCCATTTGAATTCAGTAGGCCGTGTTCAATGGCAAAATTAATCTCGGGATTTTCCGCCAACATAAAGTTCCTCCATTCTCTACTTGAAAGCGCTGTAGTGTCAAGGAGTTTAGATATCTAACCTCCTTGACTTTCATAGCGTTCAAAGGAACGACGAAATTCGACAAGCAAGCTACCCTCTGGGTGTCAATTAACAAAGCTTGCACCAGGCACCCGAGGCCATACGATATTATTATTATTACAACTAGAATATTCGCGGGTGAAGCCGCGATGGGTAATGCTAGTATTAAAATAATTTTACAACACACAAAATAAGCACTTTCAAATTTGTATATTTGAGTATTTGAACTAACAAATGATCATTATATAGTAAGGATGGGAAAAAAATATGAAACTGAGTAAACACAATGACAAGCAGGTGGGAATGAAGGCAGAAACAATTGTCTATTGATAATGAATGGTCTGCCTTTTTTTTTTTCCAGGGTATTATGGTGGGTGTAATGAGCTAGAAATGCAGCTGGCCCTAGTACGAGGAGGCCCCTTGTCAGTCTCGTTTGAAGTAGAGAGTGACTTCTATCATTATACGGGAGGAGTTTACCACCATACAAACACTTTCAACTTTGATCCATTTGTGGTAAGTATTGTACATACACTCAGCATACAATATAACCAAAGAGTAAAAATCACATACGTACATGATTTAAATTTTCATTCCATGAAGAGGATATTTACTATCATACTTCACTAGCAAGAAGCAGCTGGGATACAAACAGAACGAACCCCATCTAAATCCCCACCTACATAAATAAAATAGACTTTCTGTCTGTATATTTTGAGCTTTTGGTTAATACTTTGTTCTTATCCTTCTTATTATATAGCCTCAATTCAGTTTTACTTTATTATAGGTCCATATCAAAATTACAAAATGACATGCATACATTTTAATTTGAGACTGTTTTGATTCTCAGTGTCCAGTCTAGTCTGCAAGCCTCTGTTTGCAAACAGGTCAGATGTGAAGATTACGGTACAATCAGCTTGATTACTCATGCTTCAAAGATCCTGTCAAGAATAATTTACAAGAGGATGGAAAGCCAGATAGAAACAGAGTTGGGTGAAGACCAGTTTGGTTTCAGGAGAAATGTAGGAACAAGGGAAGCTGTACTAAGTCTTAGGCTGATTTTGGAAGGTAGAATAAGGAAAGACAAAGAACGTTCATGGCATTTGTAGACTTAGAAAAGGCTTTTGATAACGTTGATAGGACTAAATTGTTTGACATTTTGAAAACAATTGGAATAAAGTACAGGGATAGGAGGGTGATCTACAATCTATACAGAAACCAGACAGCAGTCATTCGAGCTGAAGGACATGAGAGAGAAAGGTGTAAGGCAAAGCTGCAACTTATCACCCATACTTTTCAATCTTTACATTGAACAAGCAATGAAGGAAATTGGAGAAAAATATAAAGTGGGAGTGAAGATTCAAAGAGAAATAATCTCAACTTTGAGATTTGCCGATGACATCGTCATCTTGGCCAACACACCTGAGGATTTGAAAGAGTATTTGAATGGTATGGACTCTGTCTTGAGGAAAGAATTCATGATGAAAATTAATAAATGTAAAACAAAAATATTGGAATGCAGCCGAAAGATATCAGAAACCTCTATGGACATCAAATTGGCAGGTGAAAAGCTGAAGGAAGTAGGAGACTTCTGTTACTTAGGAAGCAAAATAACCAGTGATGCACGAAGCAAGGTGGATATAAAAAGTAGGTTGGCTCAGGCAAGGAAAGCACTTCTACAGAAAAGGAATCTGTTGACATCGAATATAGATTTAGGTAGTAGGAAGTAATTTTTGAAAGCCTTTGTTTGGAGAGTGGCACTCTATGGAAGTGAAACTTGGACTATTGGTGCAGCAGAAAAGAAGAAAATTGAGGCATTTGAAATGTGGTGTTACAGGAGAATGATGAAGATCAGATGGGCAGATAGGGTGACGAACGAAGAGGTATTAAGACGAGTGGGAGAGGAGAGATGTTTCTGGCGACTGCTAATGAAGAGAAGAGATAGGTTGGTAGGACACATACTAAGACACCCAGGAATAGCAAGCTTAGTTATGGAAGGAAGGGTCGAGGACAAGAACTGTAGGGGTAGACCAAGGTTAGAATATGTTAAACAGATTGCCTCGGATGTAGGGTGTGGTAACTATGTAGAGATGAAACGATTAGCTCAGGACAGGGAGGCATGGAGAGCTACATCAAACCAGTCAAACGACTGAAGACTCAAACAACTTCTTGATGATCCCCTATTAGAGGTTAGCACTGCGGCCTACTCTGCTTCTACACCTCTCACTTTGAAATCGTTCAACACTGAATCTAACCATCGCCTCCTAGGCCTACCAATGCTTCTATTACTGTCTACAGCCGAACTCATTAACCTCTTAGGTAAACCTTCCTGCCCCATTTCTCTTCATGACCCCACCATCCGAGTCGGCTCATACATACAGCTTCATCTAGCATGTTCATTTCCAACTTAGCCTTTATCTCTTCATTACGAGTACACTCCTGACATTGCTCCTATCAATTTGTCTCAGCAATCATTCATGCTACCGTCTAGATGTCGAATTGGCAGGTGAACAGCTAAAGGAAGTAGGTGACTTCTGTTACTTGGGAAGCAAAATAACGAGTGATGGACGAAGCAAAGAGGATATAAAAAGTAGGTTAGCACGGGCAAGGAGAGCATTTCTACAGAAAAGGAATCTGTTGACATTGAATATAGATTTAGGTATTAGGAAGTCATTTTTGAAAGCCTTTGTCTGGAGCGTGGCACTCTACGGAAGTGAAACTTGGACTACTGGTGCAGCAGAAAAGAAGAGAATTGAAGCGTTTGAAATATGGTGTTGCAGGAGAATGATGAAGATCAGATGGGTAGATAGGGTTACGAAAGAAGAGGTACAGTGAAACCCCTCAAATCCGAACTAATTGGGGCTGTAGCCTCTTCGGATTTCAATTTGTTCGGATTAGCCGAAAAATTTACATAACCCAACATAATAACCAGCCCTCGTTACGGTATCAGACTGTACATTGAGCGAGATAGGCTAGTGACAGTGAGGATGAAGAAACTTCGACAGACAATGTGACTTATACTGAAGCTACATCTGCTCTTGACGTCGCATTGTGCTTCGTAGAACAACACGCTGCAGCGACGCTGGCACTCAATTGTCACCGCGGGAAGATTTTCATCACTTCGACAATTGAAGATAACTGATTTCTAGTGAAAGATTACGTGATATTTTGTGTGTTTCTATTGTCATTTCATTGTTTTTGCAAAGTGATTAACCTGAGGAATTACAACAACCAACTATTCCGTTTTTCAATCCTGGATGAGATAAGTTTGTAGCGTGTTTGTCAGGTATGTTAACTGTACTTCTTTGTTAATTTCTCAAATAATTATGTAAATTAAGGTTATAATGTCGAATATATAATTGTTTTACGACTAAATAATTTTCTCTTTTTTGCGTGTGTTTTTCTAACTTAAAATTGTCGGAAAGAAGTCGTTCGGATTACCCGGGATTTCGGATTTCCGGGGTTCGGATTTGAGGGGTTTCACTGTATTAAGACGAGTGGGAGAGGAGAGATGTTAGACCAAGGTTAGAATATGTTAAACAGATTGCCTCGGATGTAGGGTGTGGTAGCTATGTAGAGATGAAACGATTCGCTCAGGACAGGGAAGCTTGGATAGCTGCATCAAACCAGTCGAAAGACTGAAGACTCAAACAACACCCTGTAGATTATGTATCAGATACCCTGAATCTACCCAGCTCTCACTTCCATACAGCAAGCTCGGTCTAAATACAGAGCACTGTACACTAACTTCTTTCTTGCAGAATACCGTACATCGCAACTTTGAACTCGCTGCATTTGCTTTTCTGCACCTTGACTCTAAAGTATTTCTTTCCCCATGCCCTTCCTGAAAAAATACATAACAAAATGGTCCAATTGTTCCAATTCAGTTTCTCCTACTGGCATCCTATTTTCTTGTGTTTCTATCCAACCCACATGACCTTTGTTTTTGTAATGCTGATTTTCATACCATATTCCCTACATTTCTGTTTCAAGTTCTGACATGTTGGCTTGAAAGCTTTCGACAGTGTCATTACAACCAGGTCATCAGCATAGGCCAGACTGCTTACCTGGTTTCCACCTAATTGAATCCCACCCAGCCAGTTTATTCCCTTCAGCAAATGATCCATGTATAAAATAAGCAGTAGCAGTGAAAGATTACAGCCTCGTCTGACTTCTATTACAACTTTGAACCAAGAACTCATCCTACCATCATCTCTCACTGCAGCCCGATTATCAACATAAATACTTTTGAATGCCTGCAGTAGCCTTCCCTCGATACCATAATCCCTCAGAATACCCAGCATCTTCTCCCTGGGTACTCTTATCATACTCCTTCTCTAGAACTACGAAACACAACTGTCTTTTCTTCTAGTAGCATTTCTCAATAACTTGGCGCATACTAAAATCTTGATCCTGACATCCTCATTGTGGTCTAAGCCCCACTGGTTTTCTTCCATCTTAAACTCGGCTAATGATTGAACTCTCCTTTCTGCCCGAGTACAAGAATGAATTGTATAAAGTTGATATTTAAGTACAAGGCACCCTTCGAAGAACACTGGGCCACAAATGAATTGATTATTATTAGTTTATTACTTTTGTAACAATCATAATCTTGTGCTGTAATAACATAAGACTAGATCAATTATAAATGTTATTATCTTGTGCTAGTCATATACAATAATATGCAGTCTACGTAAAGTGGAAATGTATCAGTATTCTTTATCAGGCATTGAATTATGTTATATGTTGTTGTCTAACTAAAAAAGTGAAGATTGATGTCACACGAACGGACAACAATCAGATGGTCCTTTGTCAGCATGAAGGGTCTTCATTGTCAATGACACTGATTTCATTGTCCATCAATACTTGATAGCCAGGGTCATCGGTATCACATTCAAGACAGCCTTCAATGTTTTCCTGGTCGCATTCTTCAAATCTTGAAGATTCTTTCATCAGCCCAACCAGTTTTGTGTACAAGTTGGCTGTTTTGGCCCAGTGATAGATTCATCTGATGGAAGGAGCTTATTCCAAGGTTTTGCTAGTAAAGTGTCATTGACAGACACACAAATTTGAATTTTCTATCAGGAATGCTTTTGGTTAACCAATGTTTCGGTTGGCCTGTATTTGGTTAATCGATACTCTACTGCAGGGGTGCTCAATCTTTTTTAACTAAGGGCCACATTATACAGTAAATAGTTTGGGGACCTTGCGGGCCAATAACACTCTGGGGGGTTTGAGGGATATAGAAATTTTCTTTTAAATATGGGTGCAATATGGTGAGTTTTGTGGCTGTCTGAGCTTAGTTTTCTCAGTATTGTTGTCATTTTCTATATTTATTTGTAGTGGATAAAAAAATGAAACACGAAAAATAGATTTAAATGGTTTTAATAAATCACTTTAAAATAAGTTAGAAGTAGGCCTACGATGATATTCAATACTCTCATACAGCATGAATGACAAAGAGTGAGTACAGGGTCTTTCATATAAAGTAAGAACGCCAAGCGGCAGTTTTGTTATCTGCTGCTGCGGTGGCCTTGGCTGAGCTTGTGGCACGCCGTGGCACCCTGTTTTAAGCGTGTGTACAATCCTATATGAAATATTACCTTATAAAAGATGCTGGAAGTGTCGCCCTTCCTGGGTTATACAGGCATTGTATCTGGTAGCCACATTCTGGCTGATGCGAGTGAGTTCTGTCGCTGTATTTTTTCTGGTCTTTTATTTTATGTCTTTCATTGAGCACTGAGCCAGTAGTGTCAAACTTATTTTCAATTACGTGAATCTGTGGTAGTGAAGGTGGCACTTGATCAGGAAATTGCTGAACAAATGTATCACGTACCCGCCGAGCAGACTCGTACTTAAAATAAGATTTACATACAAAAATACGATGTTGTAATGATAACTGTCTCACCATGTTAGCATCTGAGATTCAGACTGGCGACTGAACACCTGCACGCTTATTGCAAGGTCAAGTATATACTATGCACTTTCAATAACACAGCAGGGGGCCGTGGCGCGCCACAATCTCAGCCAAGGCCACTGCAGCAGCGGATAACAAATCCGCCACTCGCCGTTCTTACTTTATATGAAATGTATCAGTATTCTTTATCAGGCATTGAATTATGTTATATGTTGCTGTCTAACTAAAATTAATTAATAATAAAATTATGAAATAAAGCTAATGATAATTTAATTTCGTGCGACAACTGGAACTAGTTTCAAAGTTTCAACGATACGTCGCGGGCCAGACAAAATAGTCTCGTGGGCCGTAGGTTGGGCAGTCCTGCTCTACTGTACTTGATTCTGGAAAATAAAAATGCTTACCTTGAGTTCTAATTTTTTGAATAATTGCTCAGTTCAGCTGATGTACCGGTACTGTATTATTCTGTTGTGTGTGCAGCTGGTGAACCATGCGGTCCTGCTAGTGGGATATGGAGTAGACTCCGGTGGAGAGAAATACTGGATTGTGAAAAACAGCTGGGGAGAAACCTGGGGTGAACATGGATACTTCAAAATCCGGCGAGGCACTAATGAAGTGGGCATTGAAAGCATTGCAGTCCAAGTAACCCCTATTCCATTTTAGATGTTCATAGAATGGAAATCATGCAAGAGGTTACAATGATATCAACAATCACTAAGAAGCCATGACCATGGAATCATTGCATTTCTAGGATCGGAATGACATTCCAAACAGAAGACTTTTGTAAATGTAGTGCTGTGAAAATTACTGTAAATAAATTGTATGTTATTAATGTCTCTGATTTATTTGCACAAGGAAATCAAACTAGAAAACAGTAGATAAAGAAATAATGACATTCAGTACCGGTATGAAGAATTCTCTTATTGCCCATTTAAGATTTGATTGCCGCTGAGCGTGGCAGCGCCTGTGTTTGTTGTAGCAGCTGCCCCGCACACTGAAGCGGGGAACACAGCGATGACAGAATGCATTCTTCACATAAGTCAAGCTCATGTCACCATGGACAGTTAAACGATGACTGAGGCTATTGGAACTGAGTCATTATCCTACTTGCGCAACTGCACCTGTCAATGAAGCAGGCTGACGTGTGACACAAGTAAACAAAGAATAGTTACCATCTCGACTGCCGGCAATCAATTCATGAAAGGGTAATACATGGTTGTACAGTGAGAGCCTTCCCTATAGAACGGGGCCTTGCTGTCGCCACATGACGGCCGGGCCACTGTATATTGCAATGTGTCGAGCAAGGCACTGACGCTAGCAGTAGCGTGGCGCCCAACTAGTTCAATGTGGTTACACTTTTAATGTATTTAATAATCATCATTACTTACATGAATTGTAGGGCATAGTGGCTCAGCGGTGAAGCTGTTGGCCTCTCACCACGGCGGACCGGGTTTGATTCCCGGTCAATGCATGTGAGATTTTGAAAGTGAAATGCCATGCCCTGCGGTTCGAATTCCACATGAAAGAGAGGTCCCGTGGCTCATGATCTCGAGATCGAGACGGTCACGTAAAGCTACAATCTTCCTTTCCTCACATGAATTTCAGAGTAGTTGCTGGAAATGCTGTTATTAATTTTTTAAACACATGTTGCACCAACGTATGTAGTTTTCGTACACTCACTAAAGTTCATCCTCACTGATATTTCGTATCTGGGCAGTTATTTCGTTCTTGAGAGTCTCCCGAGTACGCGGATTGTTTCTGTATACCGTTTGTTTGAGATTCCCCCACAAGTAAAAATCGCACGTGCTGAAACTCATTAACCCATTTACTGAAAGACTTCTTCTTCGGTGGCGTAGTTGGTAGCATGCTGAACTGCTATGCCCAAGATAGCGGATCCAAACCCGGCCGAAGTCGTCGGATTTGTTAAGAGCGTTAAAATCCTTTAGTATGCCTTCCTTCGGAGGGGAAGTAAGGCCGGCGGTTCATCTCATAGATTAATGGCATGTAAAAGATCCTTCCACAGACTAAACTTGTGTGAAGCTAAATTTCTATGTTCGATTTCGATGGAACGCACTATCAAAATTCTAACGTTCACCACTGGATGTCAGTGACATCCGGTAGTGAAAGTTGGAACTACTCGAAATTGAACGGAACTTGTAGCTCACCCTATGGGTGTCCGCTTGAAGCAGCTACAACCTCTGACAAGCCGACCATGTTCTCGGACACTCCCGGCACTAAAAGCCTTATGATAAATAAATACTGGAAGACTTCTTCTTGAGAAGATAAGTTTCCACTAGAAAAATTCAATGTTTTGTTCCATACCTAGCCATGTTCACGGGATACAAGATAGCCTACACTACTTAACCACAAGTCGTAATTATCTCAAGTAAGGTATCTTGCCAGCTTCCCATCCTGCTCTTGTGTTATTGGGAAGGGCCAGTCATCTAGCACTGACTGATCACTCTCCGCCCATCACACGGGTTGGCAAAGCTCCATTCTATAGGGAAGGCTCTCGCTGTGTAAGTCAGTTAAGTTGACACCACTGACATTCTTTTTTTTTTCTTTTAAATGGAAATGCTGAAAATGCATACAGTATGTCATTAAGTCCTGAAACTCTGTCCCCCGAATTTTTAGAACTGGTGTGTTAACCAATACATCATGGGGGTCTCACAACATGGGTTTGCAACCCAGGGACCCCTGCTGAGTGTGGCACTCCTCCCTTTCATCTTTCCTGTCGACTTCCCTTGACAACTCGTATTCTCCTCCGACCCCAATCATCAATGGTATTACGAGTATCTCTAGATCTAGGCTGTCTTTCATTTTCCAAGCTTTATTGAGCCTTGTCTTAGTCTTTTCTGATATCCCGTTTTATGGATCAAACATCTTTTGTTAGTGGTATTCTCTGCATACTGTAAGAGGCCTTAAGGAAAGCCAGCCCGGGGCGGGGCTCAAAATATGCTTTTTCATGGTTATTGTTTTAAAAAAATCTGTGAAGTTCTCTGAACAAAATATCAGTCCATTACAATTTTAGGACATTAAAAACTACTTTGAATGCTTTGACTTCATTAGAAGAAAATTGCATGATTTTAAAAATTATATTTTCAAAATTATTTAGTGTAGAAACTGGGACATGCTAAAAAATAACCTCAAAAAACATTTCATGTTAATTAAAATACATATATTTGTTTGGACTACAGAAAAGGGAGAAAACTAAAGCATGGTGTCGAGTGGTGACCTGTTTTTAATTCTATATTTCCCGAACGAAAATCGACCAAATTCCCATATATTTTAGAATTCTCTGATGCTAGAGTTTGCATACTGAATGGCTGAAAAATGATTCTAAAAGTGCGAATCAAGTTTTTCTAGTGTAACTGCATGTTTGGAGATACTCCGGCAGGGGTGATGGCGAGATTTATGATGATGATGATGATAATTGGTGTTTTAAGGGGCCTAACATCTAGGTTATCGGCCCCTGGCGAGATTTAGGCCAAGTCCGTAGCGTGAGCAATGTGCTTGCGTGAGAAAGCTGAACACTCGCAGATGGGATGAGAAGCTACAAACACAAATAAAATACAGTTTACCTGAGGAGAACTGAGAGAGTGTACGGCTGACGGTCGCCCAGGCAAAGCTGTCACATTCGACGCGACGACGCTGGCTGGGCTCTCACACCGTTTAGCGCTCTAAGTAATGGTGGTGCAAAATGCGGGTGGCGGCGCAGTCTGCAGGCGAAACGGAACTTACTTACTTAATTCCTGCCGCTCCTTCCGGAGCATAGGGCCTTGGCGAAATTTCTCCACACAGTACGGTTCCCGGCCATTCTCTTCACTTGACTCCAGTTCTTGTCCACCTCTGCAATTTAATTTTCGATCGTCCTCTTCCAGGTCTTCTTAGGTCGACCTCGCTTCCTGGTGCCTTGAGGATTCCAGTCTAGCGCCACCCTCTCAATAGCTCCGTCCGGCTTCCTTAGTGTGTGACCAATCCAGCGCCATTTCCTCTCCTTGATCTGGATGCTAATCAGTTGTTGATTGGTGCTGGTCCAAAGATCTTCATTTGAGATTATGTCCAGCCACCTCATATTCATGATGCGACGCAGACATCTGTTAATGAACACCTGTAGCTGGTTGTTGATCGGTTTTGTGACTTTCCATGTTTCACAGCCATAGAGAAGAATCGACTTTACGTTGCTATTGAAAAAGGCGAAACGGAAGGGTGTCGGAAATTTGATACTGCAACTGGGGTAACTACCAGTAGTACCAACTTTGATGATGATGATAATTGTTGTTTTAGGGGCCTAACATCTAGGTTATCGGCCCTTAATGGTTTGGATGATGGTGAAGATGAAAATGAAATGTAAATTTATAACTAAAACTAACTAAATGGCTGGAGAAATGGACAGAAATGATGGAGGAGGACTGTGATGGCAGTAAGAAAGTGTTGTATGGAATGATAAAGGCAAAGAGAAGAGATACGGGGGAAAATGTCAGAATGGTGGACAGGAATGGAAAGGAGGTCGAAAATATGGAAGAAGTAAAGGTTATCTGGAGAGAATACTTCAAGGAACTCCTAAATCCAACTAAAACCAGCGTAGTGGACATTGTGGAGGAAGAAACAGACAGTGACCAAGACATTTCAGAGAAGGAATTGACATGGAAAGAAGTGGAGGAAGCATTAAAGAAGATGAAAGGGGGAAAGGCACCGGGAATAGACGAAGTGAGTGTGGAGATGGTGAGAACAGCAGGGGTGATAGGAACACAGTGGCTCTTTCGAGTAATGAAAGTGATATGGAGGGAGAAGAAAATACCAGAGGACTGGAAAAGAGGGATAATAATACCCATATTTAAAAAGGGAAGTAGGAAGGAATGCAAGAACTAGAGGGGAATTACACTCATGTGTCACTGCGCCAAAATATTTGAGAAGGTACTGGAGAGAAGAATTCGGACAGAAGTTGAAGATGGGCTGAGGGAAGAACAGTATGGATTCAGGCCAAAAAGGTCAACAGTTGACCTCATCTTTGCAGTAAGACAGCTACAAGAACACCATTATGAATATGGGAAAGATCTGGTGATGACCTTCTTGGATATTGAGAAAGCATATGATAGTATTAATAGAAACAAGGTATGGGAAGCAATGAGAGCAAAAGCAGTGAACAAGGAGACAGTGGCAAGAGTGAAAGCAATGTACGAGGGAAGCAAAAGCTGTGTAAAGGTGGGAAGAGAGAGAACGGAATGGTTTCAACTGGAGAGTGGTCTGAAACAGGGAAGTGCCCTCTCACCCCTGTTATTTATAGTGGTGATGGATGAAATCATACGAAAAGTGGTAAATAGCATTGGGGAAAGGAAAATGAAGGCAATGTTGTTTGCTGATGACCTTCTGGTATGGGGAGAGGATGAGGAAGACGTACAAGAGCAATTAGATGAGTGGGAGAAGGTAGTGTTATCATATGGGATGAAGTTCTCAGCACAAAAGAGTGAAGTGGTCATCACAACGAGGAAGAAGAACAGACTGGATATGGGCATAACACTTGGAGGACAGCAGTTGCAGAAAGTAGAATGCTTCAAGTACTTGGGAAGCATAATTGAAGAAAGGGGAGGCAATAGGATGGAAATAAATGAAAGGGGAAGGTGCGCAGATGGATTTGTCAAGAATGTTAGGGGGATGATATGGAATAAAGATGTACCACAAAAATGTAAAGGAATCATCTACAAGACCTACTTTGTGCCAATTTTGACATATGGTTCAGAAACATGGGTGATGAAGGAAAGGGACAAGAATAAAATACGAGCAGTGGAGATGAAGTTCCAGAGGAGTAGGGTAGGAGTGACAAGAATGGACAGAGTAAGGAATGAGAGAGTCAGGAAGTAGGGTAGGAGTGACAAGAATGGACAGAGTAAGGAATGAGAGAGTCAGGGAGATGGTAAGAGAGGAACCATTGCAAAATAGAATAGAGCGATCTAGGCTACAATGGTATGGACATGTGAGGAGGATGCAAGAGGAGAGGATACCGAAGAAGATGTTTGGAATGCAAATGACGGGAAGGAGGCCAAGGGGAAGACCAAGGGACAGATGGACAAAAGGAGTTAAGAAGAGTGTGGAGGAAAGAGGAGTGTGCTGGGACACAGTAAATGACGAGAGATGGTGGATGGACAGGAAACGGTGGAGAGGCTTATGTTCCAAGCAGACCCGAACAGCGGTTGGAAACTGCTCAAGATGATGATGATGATGATGATGAAGAAGACATGGAAAACAAAAGGAGAATAAGGCAAATAAAGGACAGGAGGAAAAGAAATGCCCACAACCCTCGAAGAATGCGGATTGAGGGACTTGGAAGGACGGAGAGCCACGAAAGGCAGATAGGACCGTGAAAGAGGAGAGGATCCACCCCACAGGTAAGGGACAAAAGGGGGAAACCGGACCCAGCTCAGGAATCCCTCGGAGTCGCCAACTCCCGAACTCACCAGCCGTGAGCCCCTGAGGGTGTAGCAATATCCAGGGTGCACCAGAAGAGGTGGGGCTACATACACCCAGCCTCCTTGAGGGCCTTGAACAGAAGGCAGGAGAGAACATGAAAACAAAAAGAAGGCTGACCCCTCGCAGAAGGAGGGTATCAGAAAAGATGAGACAAGGGCCAATTAAGGCGAGAAAGGAAGAGACTCCCTAGGCCTCGGCTACCCTAATACCGTCGGGGTCGGAAGAGAACAAGAGTTGACCAAGTGAGGTCGACAGGAAAGAAGACGGAGAGGAGCCGGGCACAAGTAAGTGGAAGCAATGCCGGACTCAGCTGGGGCCCCGTGGTCGCCAACCCACGTCCCACTAGATGTGAGGCCCTGGGGAGCGTACCAACATTAAAATGTTATGTTGTCGCAGAACCAAAACGTAAATTCATAGAATGTTTTTGTTCATCTATTCACATTATGAGTATTGCTCACGCTTGTACTTGTTGCCATGGTAACTAGGTGTTGGTAAATTGTCACTTCATCACGCTTCAACTAGTGGGACAAGTGCTCTTGTAATTGTTGCCATGGTAACGTGTCAGAAGTTTGTCACTGCAACACACTTCAACAAGTGGGATAAGTGCGTTTGTACTTGTTGCCATGGTATCTAGGTATAATTAATGATCGTGTGGCCTCCAGAGAGGCCTAGTGCAGGTCTTTCTAGTTGACGCCCATAGGCGACCTGCGCGTCGTAATGAGGATGACGTGATGATGAAGATGGCACATACACCCAGTCCCCGAGCCATGGGAATTAACCTCAGGAGATTAAAATCCCTGATGGCCCGGCTGGAAATCGAACCCGGGGCACTTTGGGCCAAAGCCTAGCGCGCTAACCATTTAGCCACAGAGCCGGACATGGTATCTAGGTATCAGATATTCATCACCGCAATACACTTCAACGAGTAGAATAAGTGCGCTAGTAGTTGTTTCTGTTACTTGGGAAGTATGAGAACTTAAACTTCTAGTTTAATGAAATCAGTAGATTCAAACCGGGTGAGTTAGCCGTGGTTGTTACGGCATGACTGCTGGCAGTCGCTCACATCCGGGAGGCGAGGAGGTTCGAATCCCCCCGCCGGCAACCATGAAGATGGTCTTCTGTGGTTTCCCATCTTTCTTCCAGGCAAATGCCGGGGTTGGTCCCTAACTATAGGCCACAGCCGTTACCTTCCAACTACTCGCCCTTACATTCCAACTTCCCTCCCCAACGGTACTTGTAGCTCACCCATATTTGTCAATCATATTTTATTTTTGCTATAACTTCTAATCTATTAGAGATATCAACAACATTATTTTACAAAAAGAAAGCGAAAATTTAATTTTATCCAAAAATGTACTTTTTTGAAAAATAACAATTTTTTAAAATCACCTTCATTATGTATCTTTTAATTCACGTAGGTAATCATTTCAATGTACCATTGGGTTATAACAAAAAAAAACTCTGTTATTTCGTGAAATAATATAAGTTTGGAAATGGTTCTTCAACTGATCTGTAGTGCATGAAAATAATATTTTTCAAAGAATCCTATTTATCAACTTCTTTCTGATTTTCTTCAATTCCAAAACCTCTTTATCTAGAAAAAATCACCCTGGTTACAATTAATTTGCAAACAACTCTATTAGGATGCAGGCAACAGGTCTAGATCACAACACAAATTAAAAAATATTCTTTCTTTTAATGTCAGTATGGACATAACTACTAACGGTTCATACATGTATTACTGTTAGGTTACACTAGCTACAGTACAGACAGCTTCTTTCAGAAGCTAGGGACATCTTGGTCATCAACCCCATTTGACAGCCACAAAGGTAAGTTTTTCAGTACGTCACAGCAGGGTCCATTTCAATTGCTATTTTGAAAGAGCTACTTTTGATCAACTCGGTTGCTGCACTCTGGCTGGGGAATATGCGAGTCCTAGCAATGTACAGTCTGCCTCCAATAAAGTCAAATCTCTTGCAGCGCCCAGGAACTTAGAAGACAATTCCAGGTCATTAATGCGTAACCTAACTTTGGCTCCACGAACATACTCACTGAAAAAAGAAAATGCAACGAATTACTAAATTGGATCATTCAACAACTTGTTCGTATTTCTTACAAAACTCTCACTTTTACAGCAAAAATGCAAGGTGATTGAGGATATGACCTCAGTTTTGGTTATAGTAAGAGCCATAGATTTTAGGTCAAAATAAATTGACAATTTTGTCAGTTTTTAGAGACCACTGTGTTAAAAATGTCTTGAAAGAGCTACTTTATCATGACTCTCATTTAATAGAACAGGTAAAATACTGGCCATTACTACACATATCAAAGGTACACATGTAACTGCCTCACTGACATTCAATGGAATGGGCATTCTTGTGATAGCTGGGCTATCCATAGGTTTGTTGAAATGTTTAGGACAAGGTGTTTCGCATCATGTCAACATAGATCGAGGAGTAGCCTAATGGGTTTATGGCACACACACGTGATGCAAAACGTTTTTTGATGCTTGTATATTGTAAAATACAGTATATAGACAAACTGTGAAAGAAAAACTTGTGAATAAATCACAAGTAAACATTTATGATCTGCAACAGCCGACTGTTCAATTCCTGAACCACCAACAATATTGCTCAGTTTCTCAGCAAATTATCATCACTCCATTTATTGGATATTCAGAGGATTTACTTGTGAACTTAACTCTTGATCTTTGTAGGAAATATGGTATCTTTGATGGCTAATGTATGAAAAAAAAAAAAAAACTGGCACTACAGTCCATGAAGGGGCAAGGCCTACCAAGCAACCACTGCCCAGCCATTTGGCCTGAAGTTATTGAGGTGATGCGTGGTCAGTGCATCAGGTCCCCTCGGCCGTTAATCTTGGTCTTCGTGCCTCACTATCAGACAGCTACTCAATTCCCCTCATGAGGCTGAGTGCACCCCATTCCAGCCCTCACGACAGTTTCTAAAATCACTGACGGAGCCAGGAATCAAACCCAAGGCCTCCGGGTGCAAGGCAAGTGCGCTACCCCAACACTATGGGGTCGGCGGGCTAATGTATGGCTTTCAACTTTACTGTGTCCTAACTTTCTTTACTAGGTAAAATTTGATGGATTCTTTCATTTTTAGAGCTTTGTCCTTTATTTTAATAGTACAATATTTCTAGATACATGACAATGTCCATAAAAGGACTGTCACACATGTATGTTTACAGTGTGATATGCCTTTCATTACACAAGAGTAATAATGTCATGGGTTTGACGTTCCATTAAATTACTGCGATTTTATAGAGATGCTTAGGTGTCGGAATGTTGCCCCAAAGGGGTTCTTTAATGTGCCAGTAAACTTACTGACATGGCTCCCGCACATTTAAGCACCCCCAAATGCCAATTGACTGCACCGGGATTTGATCCCGCTATCTTGGGATCAGCAGGCGAGAACGTTACCACTGAGCCACGCAACTACAGGGTCATTATCAATGTGCGCCCCGATAAACACGGCAAGCTAAGCCGGCTTTGATTGGCACAGATCGCGGGCGCGCATACATGGTTCAGCCGGTGATTGGCGTGCACTTTTACACTTTCACCAAACATGTTCAATAATGTGTACTTACAGTGATCATAGCCAATGCTGAAAATGTTCTCCCTCTCTTGTAATATACACCTGACATCTTCTGATGGAAGAATGGACAACAATCTGATCTAATTTTTGTTCTCTCAACACAACGTTGTCTCATAATGTCGATTATTCAGGTCCGTATTGAAGACGGAAAATCCATTATTCTTTCAAAGTTACAACGTTGTCTGTTAACTCTTTTATTATTTACGGAGCCTGTTTTCTTGAATCGTTTAACAAGCCTCCTATTTGTACTGGAAACTTGATTTGAAATTTTCATCTTGTTTCAGAGCAAGATTTTCTGTTATTCATATACGAATTATGGATATACACTCGTTCGTGCAATATGTGAATTGGTGTCTAGGCATGACCAACAATCACAGTAATCACAATAATCATTAAACGAGCAACACTAACGTCTAAGCTTTACAGATAAACGTCCATATGAATGACTAAACACTTGTGAACTAACCATACGAGTCAGCGGAGCGCGCCAACCACCGGCTGAAACGATTACGCGCGCCTGCGATCTGTGCCAGTCAAAGCCGGCTTAGCTTGCCGTGCTTATCGGGGCACACATAGGTAATGACCCTGTAGTCGAACAAGAGTTCCTTCCATTGATTTGCACAGTACTCTTCTTTAACCTCACCTTCCATTTCTCGCGGGCCGTTGGCAGACACAGTGAAACTTCCATCCAAAATCGATGTACAAGTCATCATTTACTATATGAAATATCTTTCCAAGTACTGTTTTACCCTGAGGATCACCTAGCTGAAACAGATCAAATTATAGAATAAACAGTGTTACTACTTTCACTTCAAAGAAATGAGTTCCAGTTTCATAACATGCAACACAAAGCAGAAACATTTTACTAAAAAACTGAAGCCAACAGCTCTAAACTCTGCACACGTATAGTACCTGACATTCTATATTAATTTGGAGTAACTAATATACGTCAGTGCTGTTAACATGATTCTAAGCCTGCTGATAGGTCCAACTTTTAAATACATGTAACTTCTATGCTAACAAATGCATTTCAACCAAATTTTGAATTGTGCTTTGTGTACATTTAAATGTACAAAAAACTAAGTGGATGGTTGTCAGTAGAAACAAAGATGAAATTCAGGGCGTTCTTACAATTGGTAATGAAAGAATTGAAAGGGTTTCATCATATAAATATTTAGGATGTCAAATCAATGATATCTGGGACTTAAGTCAAGAAATTCGCTGTAGAATTGAGCAGGCCAGAAGTACTTTCATGGAAATGAGAAAAGTTTTGATCAGCCGTGATTTAAGTCTGTCATTACACACCCGACTGCTTCGATGCTATGTCTTTAGTGTCCTGCTCTATGGAGTTGAATCATGGACACTTACCGAGGTTTAAGTAAGAAACTGACAGCATTTGAAATTTGGACGTATCGCAGGATTTTAAGGATATCATGGACAGCTCAAGTCACAAATGTGGAAGTACTGCAGCGTATGAACAAAGACTTGGAAATTCTCAGTATCATCAAAAGGAGAAAACTAGAATACGTTGGTCATTTCATGCGCAACAACAAATACCACCTCTTGCAATTAATTATCCAAGGGAAGATTAATGGCATTAGAGGACCAGGACGCACATTAATATCCTGGCTAAAGAACTTAAGCCAGTGGTTTGGACTTAATACAATGGCACTGTTTAGAACAGCAATGGACAAACAGCAGATCATGCTACTGATCGCCTATGTTCTTGGAGGACAAGCCACTTGACGAAGAAGAAGAAGAACCATAACTATGCATATTCTTAAGAGCCAACAGGGCTGCCAACTGTTAATAAATAATGCTCTCTCCATTTTTTTATCCTAATAATAATACATCAGAAAATATGCAAACCAACAGCTCTAAATTTTGTACGCGTATAGTACCTGATATTTTACATTAATTTGGAGTAACTAATATAATATGTCAGTGCTGCAGACATGATTCTAAGCCTGTTGATAGGTCCAATTTTTAAATACATGTAACTTCTGTACTAACAAATGGATTTCATCCAAAATTGACACAAACAAAGATCATAATATTTCAGATTAATTCTGCCTTCCATGCCAACATGATTTTACGTGCGCTGGTAGGTCCAATGTCTAAATGCATGAAACGTCCATACTATCCATTGCACTTCAACCAAATTTTGTATGTGCATTCTGTACCTTAAGAGATGGAACTAAGAATATATTCAGTCACGAGGACTGCCAATTGTAGTCCTCTATTAGGCTACACTATTTCAAGTATATTTCAGACTAATTAAAATTTCAGTATTAAAAACTTAATCATTGGCATGAATCTTAAATTTTAAGAAAAATAGGCTCTTTAGTTTGTCACGGAACTACTTGTTATCTTGTGAAATGCTATTTTATAATATCTTCATTTCTAAAATTAAATTTTATCAAGTTTTTAATTCTGGAATTTAGTTTCATAATACCAAATATTTGAAGAGATGCTCAAGCACATTGGCTAGCTGGACCGTATTGTCAGCAGAACTGAGCGAAGTGACATTTCTGTCTGCACACTTTTGCCACACATGCGTGATACTGTTGTTGCGTCGCCAGGCTTGTCAGCCAGAATTTATCAGTGTGATTTGTACCAAATATGCTCGGTTCTGCCTTCCATGATATGTCCCATACAACCGATGTAATTGAACGAACTATTTTGCCTAACAGTTAACGTGACAGATTGCGAACAAGACCTAGTAGATTGTGTTTCTTGTATGGGTAGGCCCATACTGGAAGCGACTGTTCCCGAAGGATACAGGATGTTTATCTTCCGAATGGCATAGTTCTAATACCACGTGTCTCTTTGGTTGAACCGACAGCGGTGGCTACGCTCGCTAAAGTGCAGTGTTAGGTCAAGGGGTCAAGCTCTCTGTTAACTCGGTTGACGCATGGGTTCGAGCCTCACCGTCGGCCATCCTTGAAATGGCTTTCCGTGGTTTCCCATTTACAACACCAGGCAAATGTTGGAATGGTACTTTCTGACAGGCCATGGCCGCTTCCTTCCACATCCTTGCCCAGTTCCATTCATCTTCATCCATTCCATCTCTCATCCCACCACACAGGTCACCCACGGACTTTGACTAGAAAGACCTGCACTCGGCCTCTCAGGAGGCCACACAACAACAAAATTTCATTAGGGGCCGATAACCTAGATGTTAGGTCCCTTAAAACAAGAATTATCATCATCATCATCTTTGGTTGAGTGAGGAAAGAAAGCCTTCTTCGACAGAGTTCCTGTCCCAACAATAAAATAATGAAGTAAAATCTGATAGAATTGAACAGCCACTCCCACACACGTAGTGACGAATGAAAGATATAGTTCCTGCGATGGGATTCTCAGTGTTCGGCAGCACGTATTATCACAGTTTATGGAGTGAATTTTAACCAATGTTCATAGTTAATAGGGTTGGACATCATGTATCACTCCACAAGGGGCTCCACTTATACAAGCCTTTGTTGTTGTTTATTGCTTGTTCCTTTTTTTTTTATTATTATTATTTTTTTACAAGCCTGGTATTAAATTATTGGCAACACACAATGTTGTAGGTACAGGGTCATTATCTATGCGCGCGCGAGTAAACACAGCATGCTAAACCGGCTGTGACTAGCGCAGATAGCAGACCTGGTTCAGCCGGTGAGGCACGCACTTTCACACTTTTATCAAACATGTTCAATAATGTGTACTTGCAGTGCTCATAGGCGATACAGAAATTGTCCTCCCTCTCTTGTAACACACACCTGACATCTTCTGATGAAAGAATATCTGTCAACTCTTTTATTATTTACGGAGCCTGTTTCCTTGAATCGTTAGCAAGCCTCCTAATTGTACTGGAATTGTCACAGGTCTTCCTGGAAACTTGATTCAAAATTTTTGTCTCGTTTCAGAACAAGATTTTCTGCTTTTCTTATACGAATTATGGATAAACACACATTTGTGCAATGTGAATTGGTGTCTAGGCATAACTAACAATCACAGCAATACAATACTCACTAAACGTGTAACACTAACATCTAAGCTTTGCAGATACATGTCCATAAGAATGACAAAAACACGTGTGATCTTACGATATGAGTCAGCGGAGCGTGCCAACCACCGGCTGAACCGCGTATTGCATACGCACGCACCCCCCGCGATCTGCACCTGTCGCAGCCAGCTTAGCTTGCCGTCTTTACTCGCGCGCACATATGTAATGACCCTGTAGATTGTAAGTAATCTGTTCCTGAACTTTAGCTGGATAGGTCTTATTGGCCTCAATCTCATGAAGAATTGATTATTTTGTAGCCAGCTTCGCTTTGTTTTATCAAAGTCGATGACATTAGAGGCAGATGTTCTACACCTTAAAATGGCAAATACTGAATGACAAGTAGGCCTATTCACAATGAAGAGACCATAGCTCTGACTTACCTCCATATAAAAACTACCTAAAAACAACATGTTTAAAACGTAAAGATACAATATTATAATCAACTTAGCAGTAAATTTATATTTTGGTACCTATGCTATGGTACAATTACTTTTAATCGAATTAACCTAGTTTGGTTTTATTCATTATCCAAACATTATTATCATTTACTCGCTCAGTCTAAGTAGGTTGAAGCAAGGTTTCAACAATGATAACACAGGATTATTTTTTTCAATATAACTTACATAGTTAAAATTAATTCAGAGTTTTTACTTGCAAATTATTATTTTTCTTACTATTATTTCTGAAAATTGCTTGATAACATTGTCGAAGTTGATGGTGTTTGCTACTTCACGTTCAATCGAGAGCATTGCCAAACCACTTAGCCAGGTCTGGCTCATGGATCGTAGATAGCTTTTAATGAGTTTCATTTTTGAAAAACTCCTCTCATTAGAAGCAATAGAGACACATACTGTTGAAAACAGTTTTATGGCAGCAAAGACATTTGGAACAGATTCCATCAGGTTCATATCAAGAATAAACTGTGCCATCTTCAATATGGCCCATTTTTCTGGCTTCTTCATTTCTTCTTGCAGCTTTTATATGGTGGCGAAGTCTTTTGATTTCTTTTCCATAACATTCCCGTAACATTCACATATCATAAAACAGTAAAATTTAAAAAAATGTTGCGGGATTGGGATAATTGGAGTAGCCTAGGCGCTAGGCTTGTCTGGCTAGTTAGCAAAGGACCTGTGTAACATAACAAATAAGAAAACAAAAACTATTACAGTAACTTACTTGAACAAAGTCTATCACCATTTATTATATAGAATTGCAGAAGCACTGACCCCGTGGGGGTTTGCCTGTTCCTCTATCGGGCGCGTCCCAGGTGGCGGATAGGGGGGCTCGCCGGACTTGTCCGGAGGGTTTGAGGGAAATAAAATACCTCTCGCGGACCAAAAACAGGCCCCTCGCCAGGGTTATGGTGAAGCTACGTTAGGCCTAGCAAGCCAGTAGTGGATATGAAACTGCTTTTAAAACGGGAATGGGCCTCGGAAAGGACAGATCTAAAGGAAGCAGACCTGGCTATGGAAATGGACTACGAATCGGAACTTTGAATATAACTTCATTGACGGGAAGAGTGGAGGAGGTTGTGGATATGATGGAGAGGAGAAAACTGGATGTACTCGGACTGGCAGAGACCAGATGGAGAGGGGAAGGAAGAAAAGAACTGAGAAATGGCTTGCAGCTATACTGGATAGGAAATGAGGAGGGGAAGAGAAATGGAGTGGGAATGGTGGTGAGAGAAGGGCTGAGGGAGGAAGTAAAGAGGGTAAGTGATAGAATAATTAGAGCCAGAATCACTGTGAAAGGTAGAAACCTAGACATTCTGCAAGTCTATGCACCACAGGTGGGATGCACAGAAGGCGAGAAGGACGAGTTTGAAGAGGAGTTGCAGAAGCAGTTAGTGGGGAGAGACCTGATAGTCATGGGAGACCTAAATGCCCATGTCGGAACTGATAGAAGAGGTTTTGAGGAAGTGATTGGTGGTGAAGGATGGGGAAACAGGAATAAGGAAGGAGAGAGATTGTTGGAACTGTGCAAGATAAATGGGCTAATGGTTGGAAACACATGGTACAAGAAGAGAGAGAGAGCCATAAAATTACTTGGTACAGCAGGGATTTGACTAGGAAATCAGTGGTGGACTATATTCTATGCGGGAAGGAGACAAAGAAGAGTATCACGGATATAAGGGTAATACCTTCAGAAGCCCTGGACAGTGACCACCGTCTGCTGGTCGCCAAGGTGAGAGGACTGAAGGAAAAGAGGAGAACTGAGAACCAAGAAAGAAGAATAAGGACATGGAAGCTGAAGGAGGATGGAAATAAGGAGAAGTTCCAGATATTAGTGAGGAACAAATTACTGAAGGATGATCCGAAAACAGGTGAAGAAGAATGGAATAGGTTCAAGGACGTGTTGGTAGAAGCAGCGGAAGTCGTGTGTGGCAGAACTAGTGGAAAGAAAAGGTGGAAGGAAACACCATGGTGGAACCCCAGAACTAAGGAAGCAGTGAAAAAGAAAAATGAAGCATTCAGGAAATGGTTCCAACAGAGGACAGACAGAACAAGAGAAGAATACCAAGAGCGGAAGAAAGAAGCAGAAGTAGTGAAGGAAGAGAAAAAGAAATGGCTGGAGAAATGGACAGAAATGATGGAGGAGGACTGTGATGGCAGTAAGAAAGTGTTGTATGGAATGATAAAGGCAAAGAGAAGAGATACAGGGGAAAATGTCAGAATGGTGGACAGGAATGGAATGGAGGTCGAAAATATGGAAGAAGTAAAGGTTATCTGGAGAGAATACTTCAAGGAACTCCTAAATCCAACTAAAACCAGCGTAGTGGACATTGTGGAGGAAGAAACAGACAGTGACCAAGACATTTCAGAGAAGGAATTGACTTAGAAAGAAGTGGAGGAAGCATTAAAGAAGATGAAAGGGGGAAAGGCATCGGGAATAGACGAAGTGAGTGTGGAGATGGTGAGAGCAGCAGGGGTGATAGGAACACAGTGGCTCTTTCGAGTAATGAAAGTGATATGGAGGGAGAAGAAAATACCAGAGGACTGGAAAAGAGGGATAATAATACCCATATTTAAAAAGGGAAGTAGGAAGGAATGCAAGAACTACAGGGGAATTACACTCATGTGCCACTGCGCCAAAATATTTGAGAAGGTACTGGAGAGAAGAATTCGGACAGAAGTTGAAGATGGGCTGAGGGAAGAACAGTACGAATTCAGGCCAGGAAGGTCAACAGTTGACCTCATCTTTGCAGTAAGACAGCTACAAGAACACCATTATGAATATGGGAAAGAACTGGTGATGACCTTCTTGGATATTGAAAAAGCATATGATAGTATTAATAGAAACAAGGTATGGGAAGCAATGAGAGCAAAAGCAGTGAACAAGGAGACAGTGGCAAGAGTGAAAGCAATGTACGAGGGAAGCAAAAGCTGTGTAAAGGTGGGAAGAGAGAGAACGGAATGGTTTCAACTGGAGAGTGATCTGAAACAGGGAAGTGCCCTCTCACCCCTGTTATTTATAGAGGTGATGGATGATATCATACGAAAAGTTGTAAATAGCATTGGGGAAAGGAAAATGAAGGCAATGTTGTTTGCTGTTGACCTTCTGGTATGGGGAGAGGATGAGGAAGAAGTACAAGAGCAATTAGATGAGTGGGAGAAGGTAGTGTTATCATATGGGATGAAGTTCTCAGCACAAAAGAGTGAAGTGGTCATCACAACGAGGAAGAAGAACAGACTGGATATGGGCATAACACTTGGAGGACAGCAGTTGCAGAATGTAGAATGCTTCAAGTACTTGGGAAGCATAATTGAAGAAAAGGGAGGCAATAGGATGGAAATAAATGAGAGGGGAAGGTGCGCAGATGGATTTTTCAAGAGTGTTAGGGGGATGATATGGAATAAAGATGTACCACAAAAATGTAAAGGAATCATCTACAAGAGCTACTTTGTGCCAATTTTGACATATGGTTCAGAAACATGGGTGATGAAGGAAAGGGACAAGAATAAAATACGAGCAGTGGAGATGAAGTTCCAGAGGAGTAGGGTAGGAGTGACAAGAATGGACAGAGTAAGGAATGAGAGAGTCAGGGAGATGGTAAGAGAGGAACCATTGCAAAATAGAATAGAGCGATCTAGGCTACAATGGTATGGACATGTGAGGAGGATGGAAGAGGAGAGGATACCGAAGAAGATGTTTGGAATGGAAATGACGGGAAGGAGGCCAAGGGGAAGACCAAGGGACAGATGGAGTTAAGAAGAGTGTGGAGGAAAGAGGAGTGTGCTGGGACACAGTAAATGACGAGAGATGGTGGATGGACAGGAAACGATGGAGAGGCTTATGTTCCAAGCAGACCCGACCAGCGGTTGGAAACTGCTCAAGATGATGATGATGATGAGAAGCACTGACATAAATAGTGGCAAACAGGCAATTCTTGCCGCACACTATTAAGTTACTGACAGTCCCTGACACTGACAATCACAGCTGAGAACATCCGCCAGAAAGGTGGCAACTGCAATATCGCAGTGTAGCCACTTGCTACTTTCTAGCGAACTAAAAATTCCCTACCCCTTCGAGCCCTAGCTTTATATCTAGCTGCAGCATATATTACAATAGCTACTCATTTTTTTATAAAAGAAAACATATAAAGTAAACATAAAACTTATTTTATGTTGTATACCAGATTTTTTTTCTATGTTATTTCTTAATTTTTTTGCCAATTTGGAGGCCCCCTACACAGCGGAGACCCAGAGCAAACCGCCCCACCCCACTTCCCCCTAGTTGCGCCACTGAATTTTACCATATAAGTCGTGATCTAAATAAGGGGTGGTGGGTAGGTTTTGGACAGCGGAGGATTAAACATCTAGGCTATCGCTACTGAACATCATTTCCTGATTTATTTTTCATCATTGGAAAAGGTAATTTCAGCAGAAAGTATGTTTTTAATGTCTCATTCAATGTTACCAATTCAGGATATCTGTTACATAAGCTAGAGGCAACTGTTATGAGAGTAGCACGAATGATTGCTTGGACAAATAGATGGTAGCAATGTCAGGAAGGTACTCATAATGAAGAAATAAATTTAGAAATGAACACACTACATGAAGTTGTTCGTATAATGTTATTGATTTTACGTCCCTCTTAACTAGGCCTACTGCGGCTTTTAGAGACGCCGGGATGCCAAAATTTTGCCCCAAAGGGGATCTTCAACGTGCCAGTAAACCTACTGACACAGCTCCCTCCATTTGCGCACCCTCAAATGCCAGCTGAATGCGCCACGATTCAATCCTGCAATCTTGGGTTCAGTAGGCGAGAACGAAGCCACGCAGCCAGCCGGTCATGTGAAGATTACCTATGAATTTAATGAGTTTGGCTAAAGAGGCTAAGAGAAGCAGAGGTAGGCCTAGGAGGCAATGGTTAGATTCAGTGTCAAATGATTTTAAAGTGCGAGGTGTAGAAGCAGAGGAGGCAGCAGTGCTAACTGCTAATGGGGGATCGTGGAGGCGAGATGTTGGCAAACAGAGGCTTGCAGACTAGACTGGACGCTGAAAGGCAAAACAGTCTCAAAAGAAAATGTATGTAGGTGGTATGGTGAGGGTTTCCCTTAGAACCTGGGACATCATGGTACAAGTGAGGTTAGGAACCATCCAATATCTGCACTATTGTAGCGGTTGAATACGTGTAATAAATTAGATTTCTCAGTTACCGCCATGAGGCCGAATACAGATCGCTCCAATGCTCACCAGGATTAAAATCTTTCAAGACGGGGCCGGGAATTGGACACGCATGATGGTACCCATTAAGATAATCTAACCTCAAACATTAACTAGCCACAGAATAGCCTATATACTTACATCAACAAACTTGGAATTCTTCAATAAGGATGAGAATGTTTTTTGTGGCTCAGAGTGTTCAGTTGATTCGGCAGGCTCGGTATATTTCTGAAATTTATCAAATGCTTTTGCAAAGCCACCAAGTCCACTTCCCGGAGATTTCGAAAGCAGACTGTTGCTGTCATCCGAACTACTTGTTACATTTCTGTTAAATGTATTAAATACTGCTTGAGGTTGGAATAATTTAAAATGCGGTGAAAATGAGGTCTTATTTACTACTACAAACTTCATACACCTATTTACAACACCGGCCATGGTTTCGATTCCTTTCAGCTTAGCCAACTCAAATTTACTGAATTGCTAATTTCGTTCACTACGAAATGAGAGATTTCTGCGTAATACATACAAGAAATGCCTATTGCCATGAAAAATAGACAACACAAAATCATTATTTAGACGATTCAAAACTTTATTTTTAATAAATATCTTGTTATGAAGAAATCTTTGGACGTTGCTATACTGGTAGTTCTGCGTCATGAAACAATATCGATACGGCCAAACTGTGGCCAATGGTAAAGAGGAATTCCCCTCTATGACCAATCGTAAAGTGGAGACCCATGGAGGAAAGAAAGGAGGGAGATGCATTCGCTGCGCTGCCTAGCGCAAGCTGTTGAAGCCAAACGGCTCGCCCACTTTGGTTGCAAGAAAATGGCTGTCCCCAGCTGTCCCTATGCTTAAAGCCGTAAACCACTCCAACTAGTAATGGATTTTAGTGACATAAAACTGCAATGACAAGTCAAGATTTTTTCTTGGATAGGCAGAATACACTCTGTACTTCACGGTATTTGGCACAAATAAGCTGCGTTATCGTTTTAAAAGCCAATTTAAATATAAATATTAGAGCACCTTTGCGAGGCTAGTTTTGTAAGGAAGACGCGGCAAAACGTAATAATACGCTGAAACACTGATTAAATTGAATACAGATACAGGTGTCTGAAGATGCGAGTTTTACCAAAGAAGGAACATCTTGGGAATTAATGATGCTGAACTAATTACGGTATTTACACCAAATTGAGTTTAATGTTCTTATTGGTGTTGAGGCATTCATCAGTTTTTAGGCCTAATTTCGAGCACAGCCACTTTCACTCATTGGTCGTACACATTTTGATATTCAAGAAAACGAACCTCAAAATTAATAAACAGAACATTTAAAAAAGGACGCATATTTGCCTATACGTTTCGGTACCGTACGGTATTTTCTTTGTGGGGGGTAGAAACTTGACGATTAGCCTCGAATTGATTAATTACGTAGGCCTACCGTAATTATTGACCGAGAGCCGTTTGATAATTTGTGATTTGCAGAGGAATGATTTTTTTTTTTTTTTTTATATAGGTTAGGCCACATGCTGAGATTAGAATTGAAGAGTTTTTTTTTAAATAACGTATCACTACTGTTATTACGTTTCCAAAGTTGCATAACCGCAGCGCGATAAAAACCAGGGCCAAAATAAGGTTTAGCCATGCACAATGTCTCATGCAATTCACAGAACACCGAAAACGAGTTAAGGTTACGCCCACTTTGGTTGCAGTGCTTGGCTTCACTCAAACGAGCTCAGGGCATCTCCTCTTATTCTTTCCTCCACGTGGAGGCCGCATATTCACCGACAGTATTTAAAGAAACTTCCCCTCAGCTTACCAGTATACAAACTACACATTCCCCTTCACTATAGCAACCGAGCGAAGCTGGGTTAACTTACGGTAATTTAATTTGCAGTATCAGTGACACTTACTGAAAGTCTGTTCTATAACTAAACTATCTCCTATAAATAACTACCGATACTATTATGTTTACCTACTATTATAGGTCTGTGGCACCTCCATCCAGATATAGTTCACCAGGGGCGTAAAACTCCACGCAAACTTGGGGGTGGGGGGTCAAGTTTATAAACTGCGGTTGCCTAGCGTAGCAACAAATGTCAAACTTCTAACGCCATGTGCATCATTGCTTTTTAAACCTTATCGGAGCAACGTAGGGCGCATTCGTAGGGTGTGCTTAAAACGCGAGATGCGCGAGGGAAGGTAGGCCTATATGTTATTTTTCCTTGTTTATTTCAAAATACGACGCACGCGCTGTTGTTTTCGGGCAGGAGTAATGATTTTGTGTGTCGCTGTATATTACCTCAGTTTTAAACCAGGGCTCAGAAATAATAGTTCGAAAATGCACCTTTTCGGATCGTCGTGGTAAATGGACAAAGCTCAAAGCCCCTCGGCTCTCGGCTCAGTTAACGCCTCGGCGGGAAACGGGAGAAGGGGCAAAACAGACTGTTCGTTGTTCAGTAGAATAAAGATATAAAGATATTACGACTAAGCAAGGCAAGATGGCTTTTCCCATTTTCCGTCTAACGTATCGTAGTATTAAATCGTTTATAGAATCAGGATGTCTACTGTAAGGATGAAGTAAAAATTAGTTGCTTTTTAGCTACCCTTTAGTTACCTACTAATTCACGATGCGTCTGCAAGCAAAGAAGCTCATCAATCGGAGGAAAAGAAATGAACTGTGCTTAAAGCGGTATTATAAAAACTAAATAATAAATAAATAATAGAGATTTAATATCATTGCCTGTTTGCCGTCTGTTGATGAATGCAGTACATTTGCATTTGTCTGTTGGCGCAGGCTAGAATAAAATGTGGCTTTTCACCGATGTCTCAGTCTCACTCATGGCTGTGATTATATGGAAGCTACTGAGATATGGGTGGTGCTTAGTAATAACATTCAGGGCACAGTCAGTGCATGTGGATGCTGTGAAAGGTTCTACTCATAGGGTTAGCACTGCTGTTCTGACTCAGTGAGGAAAGCAATGGCAAACTACCTCACTCCTCTTCTTGCCTAGTACGCCTCAATATAGTGCTGCCTTGGGTTTTTGTGGGTATCTACCCACATAACCTAACGGCGGTACTTTTTGAGGATCCTACCAGCCTTCGGGCTGACTACCTAACAGGCAGACATTTAATATCAGTGAATTGTTTCAGCTAATATGTCATCTTGTGTACAAGAAGTGATTATGATTACCAAGAGGTTGCTCTGTTCTTGGCCATTTGACGAGATTCCCTTTGTCCCAGCGGTAGAGCACGAAGAAACATCGCGATTTATACAATCGGTGCCACTTTTAATAGTTTGGCGGAGATTTCCATTGTCCTTGTGGTTGGGCACGGGAAAATCATATATTTTATTTCAGTAGTATAGATCCCTCACGCGGTGCTCACAAGCGACCGATCGTGACAAATGAGCATTCAAATTAAAGAGAATATACATTAGCAGCGACGAATTTCACTCTAATTTCATAAATATCTATAATTTCTTTAAAAAATGACTTGTAAACATGTACGAAGTGTGCGTTTTGAGATACTGCTGCTGTAGGAAAATACGCTCCATAATCGCTGTCTACTTGACATGTTGGCCGCTGTGACGCCTGTTTCATGTCATTTTAACATTCTGAGGTCTTTTCTTTATCATTTTGCATGGATTTCAGAAACAGTAAATCAAAGGAATGAGTAGACTACTTAAATCGCATATTTCATAAATATCGAGTGACTGGTGAGTGTTATAGCTAAGCTGTCAATCAATGGACTCAGCACACAAATGACATTTGCAGTGACGAATTGCATTCTAATTTCATAAATATCAATTGTTGTAAGAAGTGTGCGATTTTCAAATACTGTTGCTGTAGGAAAATACGTGACATCATAGTTGTTCAGTTTGCATTTTGACCGTTGGGACGCTGTGGAAAGTGTGGTTTATGAACATGCGAGATTTCTCGCACGGGTCCGCTAGTATATCTTTATTACGCAATCGTTGACGCTTGCTGACTGTTTGACAAGAATCCAGTAGTCTTTGTCATCGAAAGTGGAGAAATATCGTGATGGTACGCAATCGCTGCCGCTCTCGGCCGTTTTACGAGAATCACGTTGTCCTCGCGGTTGGACACTGATAACGCGATATTATCAAATCGGCGCCACACCCGGTCGTTCAACGATTGTCTAACTGTCCTAACAGAATGGCTAAGGCAAGTTCGAGGTTGGGCATGGTTAAAATTCATGAGCAGTTATGGACAACATGTTTTATGGTTGGCACCACTCGGAAGTAGGGTGCCATGATTCCCGCTGTCCCTATGCTGTGGTTGGGAGTTCGCGGTGGATCACGAGGAGAAATGAGTATCGTTATTCTATGTAGTCAATGGCGTTTTTAAGTGGGTTGGTGCACTTCTCTCTACCCGTACGGTTTTAAGAACCCGGTCATGGGAAAAGTGTCGACTAGGTTTTAGGATGTTTCGAGATGGACGCCCAAACACCTTTGATGGGATTCCCGCAGTCCTCGTGCTCACAAGTTCATGATCGGGCACGGGCTTTATGATTTTACGCAACCGGTGTCGATCTCGGTCCGTTAGACGAGATTCCAGCAGGGAAGTCGTGTGGTCAGCTGGTCGTCTTGGTATGCTTCGAAGTATGTATCGGATATTATGAATTATTCTGAGAGGAATGCACGAAAAATACCACAAGAGGGCACATTTTCTTTCGAATTCGAATCGCGAATTATATATTTATACACGTTTTAGAGATAACCAGATAGATTATAATATCTGATGGAACGAAAGTTCGAAGGAAATATCATCATATAACAGAATTTCGAATTAACCATACAGGTTGTTGCAAACTTACGAGACGGAGAGATTTTTTAAACATAGGTATCGATATTTCCATGTTATTTCGCGATTTATTTATTTTTTCGAAACGGTATCATTTTGCAAGATTGCGACATTAATTCGCGTCATTTATGGACTTTAATTTGAGATAGTCTCGAAATGTAGAGGGCAATAACAGAAATGAGAGATTTCTGTTGAGTTTTTCGGAAGATTTCGCGAATAAAGGTATCGCGAAGAGTTAGGGTCCCTAATAATACAGAAGGTATTTCACACCAAACTAAAACTCTTCTTGATGCCGAAAATATACGTTGAACCAATATAATACCACTCAAGGTATCCTCAGTACTCATTTCCTTAAGTCGGGCACGGGAAAATATGGTTTTATTACGCAATCGGTGGCGAATTTTCGTTACGGTACCTCTAACTATTCAGACTTAAAAATTTCCTGCTTTTTGTCACTTCCGTTACCTGTTTGTAAAATTAGTTACTTTTTCGTTGCTTTCGTTACCGGTAAAATCCCTGAGAATACTTTCTGGTCATTTTACTTTTATTTTTGTAGGGGTAGGTTACTTAAAAATTTTGTCTTGCACCTAAAACTTCAGGGGGGAGAGGGGCAATGCCGCTATGCGGAAACAGAAGTTACTATTGGACTCTACTTTTCTATCAGCTAATGAGATATAGGCACTTATTCGATTCGTTCAACCATGCAGTATGCAGGTCACGGAACACGAGCGTATGAACCAGAACTAAAGAGACAATCAAATGAATGGCGTCACCGTGGTTTACCACGAAGACGCAAGGTTCGACAGACCCCACCCATGGAGGTCATGCTTATTTTTGCTTATGACAGTCAGGGTATTCTCGTGTGTCATACTGTTCGTGAGGGCCACTGTCACTGCTACGTACTACAGATCATTCCTGCTGCACACTCTGCGTCGTACACTGCGGAGGAAACGTCCAGGGCTTCTCAACAAAGCAATACTCCATGATAATGCAACAAGCCACACTGCAGCCTGTGTCCAGAACCTTGTGCGGTGGTGGGGGTGGGAGATCTTGGAATACCCTCCATACTTCCCTGATCTCAGTCCGTGCGACTTCGATCTCCTTCAAATATTGAAGACGCCGCTGCGTGGGCAGCGGTTTGCAAACAGGGAGGACATCGTAAGAGCGCATCGACGAGAGTTGGCACCCATAGACGCATTACACACCGCGGTTGGTATTCAGCGCCTTCTTCACCGTTGGCAACGATGTGTGGACGCCTTGGGGGATTATTTTGAAGGTTGTTTGCTCTTATGAGTACGATTATTACGCATATGTTTTGTTTTGTGCATATGTAATACGAATAAAACAATGTTCTCTATTTGCGCATCTTGCAATGTATCATACCCATAGCAAGAGCCCTGCGCGGATAAACAAAACGTTATCCGCATCCGCACGACTGTTATCTGCATCCGCCCCGTATCCGCACAACTGTTATCCGAATCTATTGGCATTACAGTAATATTTTAATTAGATAAAGCATAAAGCGTTAAAGCAACACATTTAGACATTAAAAAGGAGAAAGTAGTTCCTTTAGGCTTTGTATGCCATGTGCTATGTTTAAAATGAATGTTATACAATCTGAATTACAACCATTTTCAGTTCGGAGTGTTAATTATGCTTAATGGCATAATTTGAATGAGATTAGCCTAAATAATCATCTTACATTTTTCATGAAAGAAACGTAACGGAAAATTAATTATGATAATATGGCATAAACATCCGGGTTCTAGTAATGATGTTCAACAAGTTTGGATTGTATTCTAAAAGCTCTCCGCAAATTTACTCCAAACATTATCCGCAGCTTATCCGCTATCCGCACAGCTATGCAAACTATATCCGCATGGCGAAAAATGTTGCAGATATCCGCGGATATCCACATCCGCGCAGGGTTTTACCCATAGCCCCTTGTATCCGGATCCCAATGTACAGGATCATCATTTTAAATCCGCCCATGAGCACGTGCAATAAACTGTCAGTATCTCCGGTGTCTTAAGTTTGTGAAGTGCTAGTTGAATTGACCTAAAATACAGTGCAGTCTCGGGGCAATTTTACAGTTTATATATTGCCTCAAAGTGATATTTTCTATACAACAACATGTATTCATTGTGCTTTGTTATGCGAAGTGATATTTTCTATACAACAACGTGTATTCATTGCGCTTTCTTATGCTAACTATTCTTCTGATAGAGAGTGCCATTTTCGATTCATTCGGAAATTTCCTGGTATCCGTCCTCCATATAGGCACACTATACGCGATATTGTAACAAAGTTCCGCTCAAACTTCACCCAGGGAGAAATTCGCCGTGTGTCTGGAAACTTGTTTACGAGGTGCCAGGCATGCTTGCGAGCTGACGGACAACAATTTGAACATTTCCTATAAAACCAGGTAAGTTTGTAGATAATTATTTTCACTGGAAATTGCTATTAAACGACTGTATGTTGACGCGAAGTAGCGGGGAGAAGTCGCGCACTTTTTACCGGCCAGCGAGCGGGTATCATTGCGAGAGCTTGCCGCGTCTTGATTGGTATCGGAGGGGAGACTTAAATTGATGACCCGGTAGTACCGACTACCGGCATTGCGAAGAACATTCCAGCGACTTTACAACGTACGGTAAATCCTGATTTCTGTTCCCGGCAGATTTATTGCCAGTTAAAAAAGAGTTTCTATGACTTCTCAAATTACCGTCGTATCTTAATGTGACCTATATTATGAACTCCACTCAGTTGTCAAGTGCATTTTTCTTCAGTGACCAGGGGAACATTCTTGTTAGACTATCAACATAGCGGTTCAGTGGCGTAGTTGGTAGAATGCTGAGCTTCTATGGCCAAGATCGCGGGTTCAAACCCGGCCGAAGTCGTCGGATATTTTAAGAATGTTAAAAATCCCTCAGTATGCCTTCCTTCGGAGGGGAAGTAAAGCCGGCGGTCCCATGTCATAGATTTATGGTACGTTAAAGAACCTTCCACTAATTACACCTGTGTGAAGCTAAATTATATATAGGTTAAACATTTGACTAACGTTCTTAGGTCCCTACGTTCGTCGTCAAGAGCCGACTGCGGTGGTGTCTGGTAACTAAGTTCTGAACTAGTTGGTCGTTGACGGTGGCGTTTGGCGCAAAAGTAGGAACTACTTGGAAAAATTGAATGACTGCAGTCGTTACTTGAATTAAAACAGATACACACACTAATACAGTCATGACAATTAACACCGGTTATCAGACCGAGTCTACACACACCCAAAGTACACGGGGCTACATGACCGTGTTGTCGCAGCCCCTAAACTGAGGAACCAACCAACCAAGACTGTCAACACTAAGTTTAGTGACCAATTTGCCTATTGTTACTATGATAAGTACAGTAGGCCTACATCTGATATGAACTATTTAATATCAAAGACAGTCTCTTAAGTTTGTTAGAAAAGTTTTAAATAATTCTTCTGAGTGCGTCAATGATGGCTGTGGGCAAAGCAACAAGGCAAGGGCATTTTAGACATTGGGGTATTGAGGTACAAGGTTGGTTGGTTCCTTAGTTTAGGGGCTGAGACAACGTGGTCATGTAGCCCCGTGTACTTTGGGTGTGTGTAGAATCTGTCTGATAACCGGTGTTAATTGTCATGACTGTATTAGTGTGTGTATCTGTTTTAATTCAAGTAAGGACTGCAGTCATTGAATTTTTTTCAAGTAGTTCCTACTTTTGCCGCCAAACGCCAACGTCAACGACTACTAGTTCAGAACTTGGTTACCAGACGCCACCGCAGTCGGCTCCTGGCGAGGAACGTAGGAATCTAAGAGGGTTTGTCAAATGTGTAATTATAATTTAGCTTCACACAGATTTAGGTACAATAAAGCATTTTATTATTACCTTATCCGGAATTGATAGTGCTGTACATGGCATAATAATATTTATCCTTTGTGATATATATTTGTGGATTTAGTGGACGTTATGTTCTGCTGTATTCTCGGACACATTTCGCGTCAAAATCTGTGTGTTTACTCAGTGTGAGCAATTACCATGTGCTTGCTGTAGGACTACGGTACCAGATAACAGGTGGCGTTGCCAAGCATAATGCCACGTCTTGCAAGTGTAGAAGGCGATGGCTTAATGCAATGGTTTGAGGAAATCATACTAATATATAAAAATGAGATGGTGTGTGTCAGTCTTTCTGTCTGTCTGTCTGTGTGTTACTCAATAACGCAAGAACCACTGGTCCGATTTAAATGAAATTTTGCATGGATGTAGCTGAAATACCAGGTTTACATATAGGCTACTTTTAATTTCGATATTTTGCACTATTAAGAAATGGCGACCTTTTTAGTGACGTCACTACACCCTTTGATTTAAAAATTTCATATTTCCATATCAAATAAAAAGAGAACGCTAAGAAATAGCAAACTTTTGATGGCAAATACGATCCTATCCGAAGGGTCCTTATCACTTTTCGTGTATCTCCAACGGTTAGCGAGTAAAACCTACTTTTGTGACGTCACTACACCCTTTGGTTTCAAAATTTCATACTTCCATTTCAAATAAAAAGAGAACGCTAAGAAATAGCAAACTTTTGATGGTATACACGAGCTTTAGCATTTAATTTTCTATCCAAAAGGTTCTTATCACTTTTCGTGTATCTCCAACGGTTAGCGAGTAAAACCTAAATTTGTGCAATAAAACACGGTCAACACCGAGCGGTGCAGTATATCTCTACATGTATAAAAAAGAAAATTTATCTGTTTTTTTTCTGAATTTCTACGGAAATTTGAGTTATTTACACGTTTCTGACTGTTTTATGATAGATGCGCGCGAAAATAATGTTTTGGTATGTCTGTCTGTCTATCTGTTTGTTTGATTGTCTGTGGACAACTTTGTTCCCTTATAACTCGAGAACGGCTGGGTGTATCAACGTACAATTCGGTACACTTATCCATCATAGGCACGACACTAATCATTGATGTAACTCTTCTCCGTGCCTCTCATAAAAAGGGGCCTACCGCCTTAAATTACATGCGCAAATAGGAGTAGAAGGACGAGACAAAGCTCATTTTCAGGCCCTCAATGTGAGAGACAAAACTTGGGGGCCCTAAAGGGTCCCCGAAAACCAAATTTTTAGGCCATAAAACCAACCGTTGTTTGAGATATTCCCAGAAAACTAACTTCATTTTACAAACTAATGAACGAATGCAAGCCGGTAACCATGGCAACAGATTCTCAGAGGTCTATCTATTGCTGTAAGACGGCAGTTCCATTAATAACATTAGTGTGAAAGTTTGCAAACGGCTAGAAGGTTATCACGGAACCAAATTAAGCTGTAAAATTAATCAATACGTATAATGCGCTAAGGGGGTCAGGGATACTCTAGATTTTTTTCACGCGATTTACACCTGCGGGTGTGGTACGGCAGGTCTATTATATTCCTATCCCTATATTATATTATTATTAGTAGTATTATATTATGGCGTACAACGACGAGACAAAGCCCCTCTGTGCCAGAAACAAAACTCGGGGGCCCTAAAGGGTCCTCGAAAACTACATTATAAGGCTCTAAAACCAACAGTTTCTGATATATTCCCAGAAAACTAATTTAATTTAATTTAACAAACCAATGAAGTAATGCAAATCGGTAACCATGACAACATTATCTCAAGGGGTGGCATCCAACTTTCCATCTATTTCTGTAAGAAGCAATGCCACTCCATTTATTACATTTCTGTGAAAGTTTGCAAATGGCTATAAGGTTATCACGGAACCAACACGTAGACTGTATAATTCATCAATGCAATTAAGGGGTCAAGGGGTAACCTAGATTTTTTCATGCAATTTTCGCGTGCGACATATAGTACAGAAGGTCTATTATATCTCCAAACAGCAACATTATTATCAAAAATTCCTGAATTGAATCAACTTTTTTTTTTTTTGCGACTTTTAAGAATTTGGGCCATTTGAGGCTAAAGAACCTGAATTTTCATACACCACAAGTCTTTATAATTTATGAAAGAGGTCTTCCTGTGTATGGGGACCTAACACAAGGTAGAGGGTCAGTTTGTATGTGACGTGTATTGCGTTTCGTCTACAAGGCTATCAATTCTATTTCACGTCAGGAAGTACACTTTAGGTGAATTGAGTTTGAGAGCACATTTTAACTAATCTTTTTTTTTTGTCGACATAAGGGTTCATCGTAAGGATGATTTTTTTGATACTGTGTGGTAGATATACCCATATTTGGGTATCTGGGTGATATGTTGTAGACAATAGAATTGTCTGTCTGTCTTTCTGTGTATCTTTATGTACGCCTATAACTCGTGTTCGGATGCTTGGTGCATCGTAAAATTAGGTATGGTAAACATGAGTCAATACACCAAACATTTATAAAACACGTCACCGTACTTTTCATAGAGTAGAAGGGTGGATATAGGGAAAAACTTCTCAAAATACATGCTAAAATAGGCGAAATATAAAATTATCCTATATGTTGCGCTTCTCAACGTGAGACACAAAATTTGCGAGTCTATAAAGGGTCTCCGAAAACCACATTTTAAGGCCCTTAAATTAACAGTGTGTGTGATATTCCCAGAAAACTAACTTCGTTCTGATAAACTTATGGAGGAATGACAAACCGCTAACCATTGCAACAGTAGCTCAATTGATAATATCTGGTGTTAACACCGAACACCGTTCGAAGAACGGGTACTTCTGCTAGTAGCTTATAAAGATAATAGCGGAAACTCGGTCGTAAAAGCGCGTAAAAGCATGCGCTCGTTTGGAGACAGTGATCACAGTGCCATCTCTTGGTGCGAGCTGACAGCATTACTCGCCTTGCCACCCACAGTAGTAGGTAATCTGTGCACAGCTAGCATTTTTGAGTGCGCACCGACCTAAATTGCATTGTGAAGTTAACATATGTCTCGGCTTGATATTTAGGCAGTAAATAATTTAAAGATTAGTGTTAAAAGAAACAAAATATACTTGGTTCTGTACAATATTTACATAGCCTAGAATTCTAAAAAATACTGGACTGCTTCTGCATAATATGGTTTGCTTTGCCATAGGCAGTAGAACTGAAGGCACTGCACCAGGCCAAATACTGATAATTACAAGGAAATATTAGCACATTGGTTTAAATCTATCCTTTTTGACATACTGGTATTTAAAAACGAGTTGAACACGCTTAATTACATTTTAAAAAACGTTACCGTACCTTCTTATATATTTCCTAATAAAGTAAGTAAAATTAAAATTTGTGTTTCTGATCTTGTTAGATTACACCAACCTCCTTAGCTTTAATAGTGCAATGCGTACACTTTAGAGGCAGATGCCCTCGCTGTTCCGCCCCTTATAACAACAATAAATAACTAAGTACACTTTCAATCGGAAATATTGAAGCATGTTGTTAAATGTTAGACCTACTGTACCGTAGAGTCACCACGTTTTATAAAGGCTGTTATTTCAATATTAACATTAGGCCTACTATCAACAACCTACAAAGATCTTACCCTTGACTTAACAAGTTTTTATTCCTGAAATATTTATCTACAAAGTGGTCTGAGCATACAACATGAGTTCTGTTTAAATGTTCTGGGCCATTCCTTTTCAATACGTCATCTAAGTTAGCTCTTCGGTTTCGAATAACCCACAGCGTGCATCTATAAATAGAACAGGCTAAAATATGCTAAATTATATTGTAAAAGCATTCTGTATTAAAAGAAAACCAAACTCTCAGTGTAATGGTAGGCTACTTGTTTACAATAATTTCTTGAGTAGGCCTACCTGAAGAAAGATTTTGGGTCACTTAGTTGTTTATAATTATTACAGCCATATATGGCACAAATACTCCCAGTACCAACCATTACAATTGGATAATTAGATCATCCACAGGTCAATAATTTCTTATAATTGTTTGGTTGGATCTCACGGTTGTAAATCAGCTGGTCTTACGTTGCCAACTCGGACCGCTAGGCGGTGCTGGGGAGCGCTGTCTCCTGTTTTGGCGAGGAGTTTCCGCTATACGCTGCCGAAGTCGACGTCACTTCCGCTCCGTTCCTATTGACGTCCGAAACGGGGGAGGAGCTTACGGTCAGCTGTTTGCAATATGGCGGCGATATGGTGACGTGAAGTAATTGGGTGTGCGTTTGTTATGGCTTCTAATTTATGATGACAAAATACTACATATTTCCTTTCATTGATAGAAATATTTTTATAATCAATTTAAATGCAGTGCCTAATTACTACCAGTTAAAAATATTACCCACATGTAGATAGTTAATTTACTGTCTGCTGTTACATATATGAAGCCTGTACTTGGGAGCCTAGCGGTATCGATGTTTTTTTTTAAATTAATTTCACAATATATATATATATATATCTCACATAACACAAAGGATGACTCCCTGATAATAAATTGAATCAAGCAACCCTGAATTTGCATGAATGTTTTGGGTTCAAAGAAGCGTTACTTGGGATGCTCAAATCATACTTCAATATTGCAAATATTGACCTACATACTTGCTGTTCAAAGGCAAGAATGTTAATTTATTAATCTCTTGCCACAGGCAAGTTAAAATGGAGGCATCCTCTTTATCAATATATTTAATTAAATATTTAAAATACAGATATTTAACAAAGCTGGAGTCTTCATTTGAACTTGTCATAAGCAAACGGAACAGATCAAAAACTACACTAAAAGCCAAACCAAATTCACTCCTCAGCTCGACATAAACCATAATACCAATTAAAACCTATACAAAACATACTCTCCTTACTGTTGTACAACTTTCAAACCAACTATTCGCACTCAAAACTGTAAAACCCTGAAATGAGAACTAATTAAAGTTAGAATAGCCTAGGCCGAACCGGTCTCCCACTACATTACCGCATATGTAGCCTATACTTAACATCACTATAACTTTAAAATTACGACTAAGTGACCTATCTGCCTGAGTAGTATAGGTGTTACCGGCCTGCCTGGGATGATGGGTCACCAAACCGGTACTTAAAACTAAGATTTTACATTTTAATTAACTAAATTCAACAGTAGGGAGATCATAGCGAAAAACACAATTTAAGCCAAATCATACTTCAATGACCTACATACTTGCAGTTCAAAGGCAAGAATATAAATTCTCTGGCAAATTAAGGCTAGGAACAGCATTTTTCTTAAGTTTTCTAACCATTCGGCTATTGTCAATCGGAAGAACCCCTTAAATAAGTTTACGAAGAGCGGATTACATTCTTTGTACGGCACAGAAGTAATAGGCTATAAGTTTATCAGTATTTTTGATGTAGCTAAATCCATGTGAATACAAATTAGAGACAATAACCATCAATAATCAACAATACCGGTGGAAAGAAGTCGTCTTCACAAAAATGCAGGCTGCACACTGTCATGTAACATGTAACACGTTTTCCAATTGACAGCGACGAAACCCATCTTTCTCTCTGAACTTTTTGTACAGGAAAGTAGTGAAGATATTGGCAACTCCAGCTATCTGATATGACATCTAGCGGTAAAAATGAGAAACTTACCAAGTAGGGTACATTTGTCACGTGGTTTCTGTTTGTATATGGTTTCTTGTATTGGTAAACAGATCGTGGTAAATTGTTCGTATCTTTATACATAAGTAATAAGTTTTACTCGTTGATAGAGTGAAAAATGAGTAAAAGCAAAGTGTATTGCTCAGTTTACGGCTGTAAGTCGATGTATAAGAGGGCTGCGGATATACGTTTTCATCACTTTCCAAAAGATGCAAATAGCAATAGTCGAAATGTGATGATACCTAATAATACCTAATAATAATACCTTTCCACCCCGGGAAGGATCTAACACTTGTCGAGGTAGACAGACAGAAGACCTGCGACGTAAAGCCAGCGAAGGTTATTCAGTTTAAAAACAGCTGTTACGATGGGCGCGCTGGTAAGATTGAAGTTACTTGAATAATTAATTAAATAATTAATTATTGGCTGCTTGGTAGGGAGAAGGGATGAGTTTAACTTGTATTAAAACTCGTGGGGCGACAGGAATTGCTTGATTTGGATGGTTAAAAGGTGGGTTTGGTGTTGAATATTTGAATGGTAGCGGAATCACTCATTCTACAGTGTCCACGGGGAGGCAAATTAGGCCTATATGACTCGTAGTGGAATAGCTCGAATATCGAAGAACTTAGCGATTACGAGGTGTAGGCTTGGCGGAAAGGCTGGCGGATCATCAGTTTGACATCAATTCACGATATAAGTCGGAGCTTGGAACAGTGGCGTCTGGTTTGCGTGGATGCTAGTCTCGGAATGATAAAAGTAGCACAGCTTCGGCGTGTTAATTATTTGTTTATGTACCGTATTTCTCTATTTGAATGTCCTCGGCGTTGACTCAGGATCGATATTTACATTATATTGCGCATAATAGTACCGAAATAATGTCCGAAGTGTAGCCCTGTGTAAATTTGAATCAGCTGATCTACATCAACCATAAAAACTGATGCTTGATAATATGCAAATGACACCAAAAAATCCAGTGGAACACGCAATTTAGATCACGTGTATCGCACAGTTATACATATATACAATTAAAAATAACACTGTCATTACTTTAGAGACCACATTTACTGATTATAACCGAAAAATAAAAAGTGTTCCATATCAAACGCGTGTTATTGAGTATTTTAAACCCTACTTATCCAGACCGACCGCAGCGCCCCAAGTGTTAGTTTGAGTTGCCAATTTCGTAGCCGTTTTATACGTTTTGCAACCTTATACAGAGCAGTACCTCCTCGAATTTGACAAATTTCTTTCTGTTTCCATCACGACGTCAATGCTTCACCATCTAAATAAATCTCACCAATCACAATGTTACAGCTTCAACATTCTGCCGCGTGGCTGCGCCATCCAACTTTTCTGACGTCAATAAGCAACTGGAGCAATATATCATGGCTCCCTTGTAGCTTGCTTCAGTCTTTGAGCCGTCATTATTTCCTATTTGTATCGTATAAAACTATACATGCATGGATGTCCAGAGGCAAGAAAGCATAGAAAAGTATATTTTCCACAGTAATTTAACATAGTTGTCCAATAAAGTTGTAAAATATTGCGTACGAGATGCACATTAAGTCTTAGAGCATAAGTCGTAGAGATGTGGCCTACGATATTTACCTTAAATTAAGTGAAAACATGAAAATATAACATTTCTGGATATTGTGTATCACGTCCCGTATGAATGATCAATACTATGGAAAATAAAGTACCGTAGGCCCTGCCAGTAAGTGACGAATAAAATGAACCTAAGGTCTATCAATGCATAAGGGAACAGTTTAAAATATTTGGATGAGAGTTTAGGCCAAATCTCATCAACGGCTATAGAAGAAACAAAGACTGCATTTCAATACAATTTATGTGTTTACCACAACGCCGCGTTTGTTTGAAAACGAATCAAATTGACAAAGCCTAACCTGTGTGCTCAATAACATGTTAGAGAAGTCTACAATTAAGGCATATCGTCCTACCTCGTTCCAAATAATGGGGCACGTTTCCTATCCTAGCTCTAAATATTAGGCCACTAAAACTGACATGAAAATATCCGAGGCTCTCACCCAATAAGTAGGCCTACACCAAGCTGATGACCACATTATCACACTGATTAATGTTAAACATTACCTGGTGTGCCACAAGAGAGCTAAGTAGAATTAGCTGGTATATGCAGATTTAGAACAACAACAAAAAAGCCACCCTGCATCTTCACGAGCAATCCTAGCAAACATTCACACAATATGTGCTGGACAGTCAAAGTGGTACAAGTAGCCTACTTGGTAGCCTATGAAGTGGGCCAAAGAGTTGGGCCGCGTTTTTTTTTAAAGCGAGAAATTGCAGCGCTGCATCAAGGGGAAGTAAATCGCTACATCACAACTACCTGTAAATAAAAACGGTAAAGATGGCGCGAATTGGCGGTCGTTTAAAACGTGTTTCAGTCATTATTTCGAAATAAATTTAATGTAATTAAATTATTTATAATTTACTTTGAATTGCGCATATGTTCCCAGCGAGACGTGTTTCCATCATTATAAATAACTTTCCTAGTTCGACTGTGTAAAGTTTCGGCACTCCCTAATTTAAAGCGAAACGGTGGCATTGCGGTACACTGAATATTATGCGTCTACTAGGAGACCAAAGTTATGATGAATGCATAGTTATATCGCTCAATAAACAATTTTGTTAATTACCGTACACTAGGATTTCACCTTGCTTGTAATTTTTAGGTTAGGCCTAGCCCATGTCATTCGAGTTGCCTTCCACGAAGTAATGCCCTTGGCTTAGCCATTAAAGTCGCATTCAAAATGATCGTTTTACGAATGAAGTAGCGTTAGATAAATATTTCAGAACTTAAGGTTACCATATCTATAATAATCAGCATAACTTTTATGTGGCAAGGTAACTTGGATTTAAAAATTGCAAAATGGGACGACCTAGCTCTTGACTCCTTTTGCCTTCTTATAAATATTTCCTAACTAACCAACTGAGATGCTGCCAATGGAAATGTAGGCCTATCATTGTGCAATATTATATGCTACACCAATAGCCTGTGCATGTCACTAATGATTTCCCCAGGATAGTCACTTGTGGGGCAGTGTATAGCCTCTTCTGAATTATTATTAAAAGAAAAGCGCACAATGTGCAAATACATATTTGAACATATGATCAATTATACTAATGCCAGTCTTATTATTGAGGTTGTCCTCATTTTGCAGTTTTGTGTGTGGTACCTTTCACAATGATCGTTGCACAGGTCACATGCAGTCTTCATTTGGTTGGTGCAAATTCTTGGTTTTGCAGAATCTATGGTGAAATCCATGGGTGGCGTAACGTGTTATTACGTGTCGTAGTTCGTAATTAGTTTGTTTCCACTCTTCCGTCATTATGGCATCTGTGGAGTAAAAGTTGGACCAAATGGCATTTCGTTTCTCATTTAAGGTTCGGCGTGCATTCTCATAGGCTTTGGTGTTTGGTAGGTAAAACTGTATTTTGATGTCGTCGATGAAGTAGTCCTCCTTAGTTTATACATATGTCAACCTTGAAGGGGCAGACTTTCCAATGCCTAAAATCTTCTGAATAATGCAGTATGGTGCATCTACTTACTTGTGCCAGGCTCCTCTTTCATCTTCCTGGCGATCTCCTTGGGTCAATGGGGCAGAAGACCTCATTGTTCCACCCCTTTAAATAATAACTACAACTCCCTTGGTCATCTCTCATTTTCTTCAGACCTTCGAAGCCTAGGGAGTCTGTCATGGCCTTTCTCTTTACTCACTACCCCAATTTTTTTAAAGAGTCGAAATTCTTCCTTCTATAGCCTACCTCGACGCCAACAGGAAAGGGGGCCTCGATGTTACACTCCTTAAAACATTCATCCCCACCACCACCTATCCAGCTACATAATTTTCAACATGAGCCCAAATCATTTAGATGGGATTCAAGTCGGGGTGGTACGATGGTAGACGCAAGATCGTGTGTCCATAGGTAGCAAGCAGTGTATCGATTTGATACGTCTCATAACGTGGTTTATGGGATTTAATCAAAGCGTACAGTTGAGGTTTTATCATCTCTGTAGAAAATGGAATACCCTTATCGGTCAACCAATCCTGCATAACTGTTTTTCGGGAAGATGATGTGGGTACGCACTCACATTGGACATTATGGTACGAGGCATTGTCAATCACGACTACAGAATTTGTTGGCAAATTGGGAATTAATTTTTCTGTCAGATATTTTTCGTTATTTCTATAGTTCATCTCATCGTGATAGTCCCCAGTTCTTTTGTTGGATTTTGAAAACCAACAAAGCATTTGGAAAGAAACATGCATCAGAACCGGCATATACCGCTATTAATCTTTGTCCTTTCGAGATAGGCGACTTCAGTCCATGAAGAGAACCGTCACTCCAAGCACTTGGCATAGTGTGCGAACTATGCAAATATGTCTCATCAGTGTAAACAATAGGCCTACCCTGTTGTCGGTACCGCCTTATGCTCTGTAAGTACTGCATGCGTTATGTCAGGCTTCTCCATAAGTATTCTATGCATGTCTTCTGTCTTCCTCCATCTGAAGCCTAGGCCTCGAACTATCTTGCTTAATGTTCGTACGCCACCTTTAAAATTTATAACCTCAACCAGTTTCCTACGGATCTTTTCCAGCGTTGGCCTCTCACCTTTGCTATAGTGAAAATTATGAATCGTATGCCTTACCACGCATTTATCAAAATCGTCTAACTTACACTTCTTGGCAGATTTTGGTCTTCTCTTTCCAGGCGTTGAAAATGAATCCACTTCACCACTTTCAATTCTTTTGGCGCCTTGTATTATATTCCGCACCGACCTTTCCGACACACCTGATGCTTCAGCCACTTTATTTTGAATTGCGTATAAGTTCCCAGCGAGATGTGTTTCCTTTTTCATGAATTTATACACATTATAAATAACTTCACTAGTTCGACTGTGTAAAGTTTTGGCACTCCCTAATTTAAAGCGAAACGGTGGCATTGTGGTACACTGAATATTATACACAAATTTCAAGGCTTCAGGTATTCAACAAACACACTTTCAGCTACGTAATATACATAAAATAGTAATAATACACACATGTGATGCCTCCTGCACTCTACGCTTGGTTTAAAGCTGTAGACCGTGTCTTGGAGCGAGCCGCATTGTTGATGAATGGAGTGAGCAGTGAGCCCAGTAATCAGCATTCGGGGGACACACAGGAGCCCCGCAATGAGCATTGAAATACGCCAATTGATATTGGTCTCTGCTCATCGTTGAGTTTCGGCAAGCTCTTCTTGCGTCTGCTCTACTATTGTCATCGCACCAGGAGATGGAAGTTCAACACACTGTGACGGGGTGTGTGGGGGTCTTGCAGTACGTATGCGCGGCCCGCTTATTCTAAACCTAAATATATCGGCTTCCCGCATGCCAATGGTTATCACAGCAGATGACTCGCAGCCAGTGAAAAAGGAATGTGCTGTGTGAGTGAAGCAAGTAGTGGCCAACTTAATGTTTTTGGAATGTGCGATGCGCAGTGAGCGGGAAGACATCTGCAGTTCAATCCCAACTGCCATCTCCTGGCACGATATCAAAACCGTTCGCCTTGCGAATATAGTTTGCACGACTGTGCGGATAGCGGATAATATTTAGAGTAAATTTGCGGATAGATTTTAGAATACAATGTTGAACTGGATTTTTAGTTCTTACTAAGAACTGCGTCTTTCACGTTTCTTGTTATTTCCCTATTTGCTTTCGGTTGGGTTGTACGAGAATGAGAAGTGAGAGAAGCCAGTCATGGAAATACGCTCAATTATTGTTACCACAAAAAAAAAAAAAAGCTTTATACCTGCGCTTGCCTGCGTGGGTATATCCGATGACTAAGTAAGTGCTATAATTAGCCACCCGCTGTTCCACTTACCATTGCTCAGAGGGACAAAACTCGGTCGAAGGTGGATGAGAAAGTGGGTTGTGCTTACGTTATTGATGGTGCAAATACCAAGATCTCTTTGCCAGAGGCCTGTAGTGTGTTTACTGCGGAGCTCGTTGCCATCTATGAAGCTCTGCAGTTTGCACTACAGGATGCATGAATCCACTTTCTCGTGTGCACCGACTCTTTGAGTTCGTTGCAGTCAATTGCTACTTGATTCCTGCAACACCCCCTAGTGCAGCGAATCCACGACTTACTAGCCGGGCTGTGTCACGCTGACACTCGAATCACCTTTCTGTGGCTTTCAAGCCACATGGGAATTGCGGGAAATGAGTTAGCGGATCAAGCTGCAAAGGAGGCGGGATCACTACCACCTCGAACAATGGAGGTACCCGCTAGAGATATTCGCTCTCAGTTACGCTTACAAGTTCTGGTATTTTGGGAGAGTCAGTGGATAGCTGACCCACTGCCCAGTAAACTGAGAACGATCAAGGGAACTACATCGTGGCCCACATTTTAACCGAGTGTGTGGATCTTACTGACTTACGAAGAAACCTTGGTTTGCAGATGACACTCAAACTTATATTAGCCGATGACGCGGTGGCTGTTGATCGCGTTATCCGCTTTATAAGCCAGAGTGGGTTAGGGCCAGCAATCTAAATTTTCCAGTGAATATTGACTCAACGACTTGTTCGTTTTTGAATGATAATTTTTTGTTTTTTCATAATTTTTGTTTATTTTTATAATTATTATTTTTATTTAATATTTTGTTTTATTAAATTTAGGTCTTTTCAAATTTAGGTGTCCACCTCTAAATTTTAAATTCAATTCCAAATTTGTATTCATTAATCTGTGTTAAGAGGGGCAGATGACCTCGTAGTTCCACCCCTTAAAACACACGGGCAATTGAGTATTCCATAACCCAGGCCTCGCCAACTCAGGTGCTTAGCGAGCACTGGCCGGCAACTGGAAAAGCACGGTGCTCTGCTGTAAGAGAGGAACTTGTAGTAGCAGCGCTTAGCGAGGCGAGAGTCGTGTTGTTTATTTGTAAATTGGGAGAATTGTCCCAATTTCCTTCTTGAAGCTGACTTTTAAAAAGCACAAGCTGCAATTTGAAACTTTCAATACGGTCACACATAGTACTGATTAATTTATTTTTGCTTTGCAACGAGTTATTTAAATACCCCGTGATGTATTTCATGAAAGCGAGGTCAGTGATCCATTGCTCATCATCCAAGTCTGACTGTGGAGAAAGAGGGGTGGGAAGGGAAAAGCACCGGGGCGCGCAAGCACCAAGTGCTCGGGTTGGCATGGCGCATGCACAGTTGAGTATTTTATAGACTTTTAATATATTGGTTGTGCGTCGGCTCTGAGAAACTTGAGTCCCACAAACTAAGTACAGTAGGCCTACACTCTGATTGTGACCTGACAAAAAATTCTGTATGCTTTGTTTTTAGAATTCTCACTAACATTTACACTCCACGCATGAATGAAATGTACAAAGTAGTCAGTAAAATCAAAATCCCCTTCCCTACGCCTTACAACTGTAGGAACATAAAAGCGCTACCATGGTACTCGAGAGTTTATCCAGGAATTATTTTCACCAACATAGATAGAGTCCCTTCTGTATAAATTTCTTGCCATTGTTGTGGTCTAGAAGTATGTATTGAGATTGTTTGATTCCCAGCTCTGGAATATCATACAATGAGCTTCATAAGGACAACTGAGAAGAGGTTGGTATGATTCTTATTACAGTTAAGTACAGAATTTAGTGGCAGTGTATTCTGAGTGGGTCATGGCATCCTTGTTCATATCGCATAATACCATAATTACAAGAACTTCAGCACATAACAGTCAGGGCCAAAATAAATATGTATAATTGGAGTGAATATGAATAGAGTACACACAGTGGGAGGAATGGAAGACAAATGAAACTATTTGTATACTTAGTTAAAATGCACCTTAGAGAAAGAAAATAGGCTAGTGTCCATATTATTTTTCATGAGAAACATAATAGAATTTGTTACCACCCGGCCAAGTACAGATATTAGTTACCATGCTGAGGTAGGGCCTATGTACACCAACAACAAAAATGGGGGAAAATGTTTGTAGACCGAAGACATAACATGCAGTATTTTTTCGTAACGACGTACTGTAAGTAAGATGCATTCACAAATCTGCGACTTCTTATGGAGTATGGTATAATAGTAAGGGTTTTCCACCATAGTTGGCCTACATAGCACAGAACATAACCAAATAAATTTAATCATCAATTCAATAGTCGTGTGATTACGACTTTCAAAGCAATACTACGTCTTCGTAGGCTTGATCCTACTTTATCAAACTTGATATTCGGTCATACACACATGTACAACAACACTTTAAAGAAAATCACACATTCCAGAAAATCTTGCAGGATAAGAACGTATTCAATTGGAGCCATTTTGATTATCGAAGCAACGCAGCAAAGCAAAGTAGCAAAGTAAAACTACGCTGCACGAAGGGGTAAATCGCAGCCAGCAGCAGAGAGTGCAGCATGAATAAAAGAACGCGCTGCGCGCGACACTGCTGAATCGCTGCGCGTTCCGCTTTAAAAAAGAACGCACCCTTGATGTAGAGAAATGCTAGTTCCGGTACCATAACGATGATCCATGTGCTATGGTACTAGATGGCTCACACAGTTTTCAGTTACCAAATTGAATAGGACTTTCTACTAGCAACTTCAAACCTTTCCACAGACCACATATTATGCTGTTTGCAAAAAATAAAATACGGTATTTAGGCAGAAATGTTCAGTCGAGATTAGGCCTAATTGTTATTTGGAAACAATTCACTGCTTAATTAAATTAAGTGAAAAATCACTACTCAGAAAAGTTGTAGGAGAAAATTTATTGCTGTTAGTGAATCAGATGTAAGGTTATGTAGGTTGTCGTTTATAATACTTATAGTACAAACCATATTTAATTACAACTACACTGCCCACATGAACCAAAAACCCCTCTATGTGACATATATGTCCCAAATATCTCTCTATATTAGATATACTGTATCCACTAAATGATGTTATAAATAAATATTTATAATTTGTAGAACCCGCCATGCAATTCTTGCCTCAGGAGTGAGGTCGACTTTATTCATATTATCTCGCAAAATTCTCGTACTTTATGAATAAAATTTCACTTCTATTTTGTAGCTCCAACATTGTGGATGATCTTCACGGGAGGCGTTTGCCTTATTTCACGCATATTACACCTTTTTATCAACAAAATTCAAGACACTGCGCAGCGTTAATGCAGCTTCCTATGTATAAAAAACCTAGCAACCAGTTGTTTGGGTCCAATGTGGCTGCGCCCATACGGTTGCTAGGCGCGTCACTTCGGCAGCGTATTGGTTTGAGCACTGCTGCGGGTGTGACGTGTCCCGTGGCTTCACTTGCTGGCCGTTAGGATGCCTGGGATGCCTCCTTATAGACTACTCTTTGATTTAATGATAGTTATAGTATTTTATAATAGCTCTTTGACTTCTGTTATGTCAAAAAATTCATTTGTTCCTCAGATCCGCTCAGATGATCTTTATTTTTGTTTACTGAATTGAGAACAGATCAATGCGGGTTCGTTTCATGGGTTCTCCGATATCTACGTTATATTAAGTATGTCCAGTTTTCAAGGAGATGCCACAATTGAGGCATGTGAACGCACAGCATTTAACCTTGCTTATCTAACAGTGCCGGATGTTATTCCTAATCACATTCACAAGGACATATTCAACATGGTACGGGATGAGGCGGTGGATAAACATAAACTATCACTTGCTAAATTCTTGAAGGTTAGTATGCCTCATTTCAATAAATATATCTTGCACACGTTTCATGGGTACTCCGATATACTGTACATGGTTTACATCCTACTTTCCTCAGTGATTATTGCGGATATAAAATTTTGGTAGCCTATATTGACGTCAGAAAAGTTGGATGGCGCAGCCACGCGGCAGAATGTTGAAGCTGTAACATTGTGACTGGTGAGATTTATTTAGATGGTGAAGCATTGTCGTCGTGATCGAAACAGAAAGAAATTTGTCAAATTCGAGGAGGTACTGCTCTGTATACGGTTGCAAAACGTATAAAACGGCTACGAAATATCTTCACTACTTTCCTGTACAAAAAGTTCAGAGAGAAAGATGGGCTTCGGCGCTGTCAATTGGAAAACGTGTTACATGTTACATGACAGTGTGCAGCCTGCTTTTTTTGTGAAGACGACTTCTTTCCACCGGTACTGTTGATTATTGATAGTTATTGTCTCTAATTTGTATTCACATGGATTTAGCTACATCAAAAATACTGATAAACTTATAGCCTATTACTTCTGTGCCGTACAAAGAATGTAATCCGCTCTTCGTAAACTTATTTTAGGGGTTCTTCCGGTTGACAATAGCCGAATGGTTAGAAAACTTAAGAAAAATGCTGTTCCTAGCCTTAATTTGCCAGAGAATTTATATTCTTGCCTTTGAACAGCAAGTATGTAGGTCATTGAAGTATGATTTGGCTCAAATTGTGTTTTTCGCTATGATCTCCCTACTGTTGAATTTAGTTAATTAAAATGTAAAATCTTAGTTTTAAGTATCGGTTTGGTGACCCATCATCCCAGGCAGGCCGGTAACACCTATACTACTCAGGCAGATAGGTCACTTAGTAGTAATTTTAAAGTTATAGTGATGTTAAGTATAGGCTACATATGCGGTAATGTAGCGGGAGACCGGATCGGCCTAGGCTATTCTAACTTTAATTAGTTCTCATTTCAGGGTTTTACAGTTTTGAGTGCGAATAGTTGGTTTGAAAGTTGTACAACAGTAAGGAGAGTATGTTTTGTATAGGTTTTAATTGGTATTATGGTTTATGTCGAGCTGAGGAGTGAATTTGGTTTGGCTTTTAGTGTAGTTTTTGATCTGTTCCGTTTGCTTATGACAAGTTCAAATGGAGACTCCAGCTTTGTTAAATATCTGTATTTTAAATATTTAATTAAATATATTGATAAAGAGGATGTCTCCATTTTAACTTGCCTGTGGCAAGAGATTAATAAATAACATTCTTGCCTTTGAACAGCAAGTATGTAGGTCAATATTTGCAATATTGAAGTATGATTTGAGCATCCCAAGTAACGCTTCTTTGAACCCAAAACATTCATGCAAATTCAGGGTTGCTTGATTCAATTTATTATCAGGGAGTCATCCTTTGTGTTATGTGAGATATATATATATTGTGAAATTAATAAAAAAAACATCGATACCGCTAGGCTCCCAAGTACAGGCTTCATATATGTAACAGCAGACAGTAAATTAACTATCTACATGTGGGTAATATTTTTAACTGGTAGTAATTAGGCACTGCATTTAAATTGATTACAAAAATATTTCTATCAATGAAAGGAAATATGTAGTATTTTGCCATCATAAATTAGAAGCCATAACAAACGCACACCCAATTACTTCACGTCACTATATCGCCACCATATTGCAAACAGCTGACCGTAAGCTCCTCCCCCGTTTCGGACGTCAATAGACCTCGTGCGATTGGCGATATTTTAGCTGCTGGCGCCCCTAGTTGGCCTGTTTGCCATCTCTTGATGAATACAGTACATTTGCATTTGTCAGTTGGCACAGGCTAGAGTAAAAGGTGGCTTTTCACCGATGTCTCAGTCTCACTCATGGCTGTGATTATATGGAAGCTACTGAGGTATGGGTGGTGCTTAGTAATGGCATTCAGGGCACAGTCAGTGCCTGTGAATGCTGTGAAAGGTTCTACTCATAGGGTTAGGACTACTGTTCTGACTCAGTGAGGAAAGCAATGGCAAACTACCTCACTCCTCTTCTTGCCTAGAACGCCTCAATATAGCGCTGCCTTGGGTTTTTGTGGGTATCTACTCACATAACGTAATGGTGGTGCTTTTGAGGATCCAACCAGCCTTCGGGCTGACTACCTAACAGACAGGCGCCCCTAGTGGCAACTGGCTCACCGAGTCTGTAGGAGTAGTGTGTGTGATGGCTCGTGCTGGAGAACCGAGTACCGATAGGACAATAAAATAAGTTATATACATGGAAATTTATCAGGGTTTAGGGAATATTTGGAGGGATACGTCATATTTCACAGCCTCTCAGCTTAAGAAAGGCGGCAAGCTCATTGCGAAATAAAAGTTGGGAGAAGACATAATTACACAGTTTGTGTTTGCGAGAAACTAGCATTAATCAACCATCTCATGCTGTTAAATTTGAGTTGCAGTGCCTTACGCAGAGGCGTAGCTACAATGGGGCAAGCGGGGCACCGCCCCGGGGCCCCCAAGGTAAGGGGGCCCCAAACCGTAAAAGAAAAATTATAAATAAATAATAGATAAATAAAAGTAGTACTAGAAACCACATTTGAGAATTCAATTCAGTTCAGGGGCCCCAATTGTACGGAACTACGCGTCTAAACTTGTGTTTAGAAACTAGTCACGTTCAGTGCAATCTGTATGTAAGATCCATTTGTGTGGTATTCTATGAGTATTTGTTGATAGCCGGGCGCCCGACCCAGGCGCCGGACGGACAATGCCTTGTTCCCCATTCAGCACATGACCAGACCCTTTCCCCCTCCACTGCGACATCACACCACAGCAATGCACAGTAGCAGAGTAGTAGCAGTAGTGTAGTTGGTACGTCGCCACAGCGGTTCCCGGTTAAGTGGCTGAACTTAAGTTGTGGCTTGCATTGTGCTATTTTTTTTAACGACCCTATGAAACATACACATGAAAGTGGAGCTAGAAAAAGGAAGGATAAAAGAAAAAGAGAGGAGACGGTTCGTGCTTGTACTAAATCGTTAACTGTATGGTTGCACCCTCAAGCTCAATCAGGTTAAGAGTACGTTTCGGTGCAGAAACAAGATCAAAAAAAAGAAAATAATAAGAACTTTATTGCAGCCAATGGCCAAATTAATAAATTAACATTAAAAGACAAAAACAAAACAAAGATTGCCTTAATCTTCACTACAAAACATTGTAAGTGTGACCCGTCTTTGTTTGCACGACATCACGTGATACCTATCACACTGCTTTCCACATAGCAAACAGATGCACTGCTGGTCCGGCTGATGAAATTTCTTCTTGGTGCATACTTTATAGTGAAAACCATGCACCGAAAATCTCGTGACTATATGACGCAAATCGTACAATGCATTTGTCCATTCAGTTGAAAGCTTCGCGTCAGTGCCATAAAAGTCATCCCATATGTCTTCTCTCTTCCTTTTCAATTCTGTCAGTAGAGTCTCATATCCAGGTGTAACGGGCAGCAGTAGGTTCAGTCTCAGGTCTTCAACAAAATATGGCTCTCTAGCTAGCAGGTAAACCAAACGGGATGGCGTGTGCTTGGAAAGGCACAACGCTCTCTTGAGATAGATGGATTTTACTCTTTCCAGATCTGCCAGGTGTTTTCTCTTGAGGTGTATCCATATATTTTCCAATCCATAAGATGCAATTGGTGCTATTTTTACATGAAACAGTTGGATTGCAGTCTTTAGGGATAATTTATGAATCTGTTTTATGTCACTCATCGCTTTCACTGCAGCGGTCAGCTTGTCTCTCATATGGATTGTAAAAACGTTTCCCAGAGTCTGCAAAGTTATCCCGAGATACTTCAAATGAGTCACCGATGGAAGAAGTCTGTCTTTATAGCTTATCTTACCCCGCTTCCCTCCTTTCCTGAATGTCATCATAACTGTCTTGTCCTTGTTTAAGCGTAATTCATTGACTTCAGCCCAATCCACCAACTTGTTGAAAGCTCTTTGGAGATATTTCGTACTTGATGATGATAGAACCATGTCGTCTGCATAATATATAACCTGACTTTGTCCGTCAATGTTGCTTCTACTATGTCCGCAGTGGCGATGTTGAACAACAGGGGACTTAGAGGGTTCCCCTCTAGTACACCATTAGTTTGTAGTATCGGCTTAGACTTGGAGATGTTGTCATTAATCTTCACACAATTACAGCTAAGAATATTCCGTATTATAGTGGTCAGGTAGTGCTCCTCGCCTATGAATTTCTCAATTTTGTTCAATAGGATAGTTCTGTTTAATGTGTCAAAAGCCTTGCTGTAATCAATGTACACTGCGTAAAGTTTTCCACTTGGTGGTGCTAATGCCTCCTCAATTTCCATCTGAAGACACTGAATAGCTTGTAAGGTGGATCTACCTCTCCGGAAACCGAATTGCATATCTAGCATTTTTATATCCACATGCTCTGTTAGACGTTCACATATCAGCTTCGTCAAAGTTTTGAAGAGTGTACACTCAAGAGCTCTGTATGCATTCGGGTCACTGGTATCTCCTTTTCCCTTATAACGCATCTTAATTGTAGATCTCCTCCAGCTGTCCGGAGAAAATGAGAAAATCAGTAACCAATAATCAGTTAGTTGGTTTAGTTCAACAGTTAGTTGAATCTGTTTCTACAAATAAAACACTGCAATCAACTATAAACCACTACTCTAAATTTTATTGCTCAAAATTATTCATTGTGTATTTTCTTCAGTTGCTGACGCTCATCAACAGTCTGAAGTACATAACATCGATTATCCGACGCAGTAAGCAAACTGGACACGCTGAAAATTATGTTTTGCAAGACAAAATTGAATTTTCCAGTCCCGTTAATAATCCAGAAATGATAAAGTTAATCATAGCATCAGGACTTTGTCAACCTCGTGGTCCCTTTCCAAAACAGCCTGATGGACGACGGTGTCTACTGTCAACCATGTTGGCTGTTCCCAGTTCCCACAATATTCAGAGAATACTTTCAGTAGTACGGGACTAAACGACTGGAAACATCTTTCTGATAGAATTAAAACTCATGAACAATCGGATGACACATATTTTCTTGTGCTATATTTGAGAAATGGAGGAATGATGAAACAATGACGGATGCTTTAGAAAAACAAGTTAAAAGAAGAGAAAAATTACTGGATGAACGTTCTAGAAAGAATAGTTCATGTTTCATTAACTTTGGCCACCTGTAACCTTGTTTTCCGCGGAAGAAGTAGTAAAATGGAAGATCCAAATAAAGGAAATTTCTTGTCTAAATAGACCTTCTGTGTGACTATGACCCTGTACTAAAATCCCTGTTGCAAAATCCAGCAGGAAGTGTAAACTATTTATGCCCAAGCATCCAAAATGAAGTTATTTCTTTGATGGCAAATGAAGTGCTGAATGAAATCAAATATGAAATACAGAGCTCTCCTTTTTTCTCTGTTATTATGGATACAACTCAGGATATAAGTAAAGTTGATCAGTTAAGTAAACTTTTCAGGTACGTCAAAGTGTTAAATTATGAAAATAATAAACCCAAAGAAATAAGGATTTGCGAGACGTTTACTTCTTTTACAAAAGTTGAAGATCAAAGTGCATTTGGTTTGGCAAGTAAAATAGTGGAATCTATTAAAGATAAACAATGTCGTGGCGAAGGTTATGACAGCGCAAGTGTAATGAGTGGAGTATACAATGGAGTGCAGAATCAAGAAGTTGCGCCACATGCATATTTTGTACATTGTGCAAGTCACAATTTAAATCTGGTGTTGAAAGACGCTGTAGAAGCCAATCGTCAAATATCACAGTTTCTTGAGGATGTACAAAATGTCTACAACTTTTTTGGACACAGGATCAAACACTGGCTAGGGCTGCAAGATGCATCTGAAAATGCAAACATAACGTTAAAAACACTCAACCCAACAAGATGGTCGGGAAGGTACGAAGCAGTTTTTTCTTTAAAGGAGAGGTTTGGCGATGTATTAAGAGAGCTATCCAACTTATTTTGACAAGTAATAAGGCAAAAGAAAGGAACGATGCAATAGGATTGAAAAAGAAAATTGAAAGTTTTGAGTTTGTTCTGTTAGTTGTACAAACAAAGATTTTTCAGCAACTGAACATCGTATCTAAATGTCTCCAAACTGAAAATATGGATATTGTTTCAGCTTTTGATCTATTACAGTAGGTGATGCTCTCTTAGGTGTTACAGAACTAAGAAATTCATTTGAGGACCTTAAAAAGAAACTTCAACTATCTTCAAGTGTGGAATACCTTGTGAGTTTTCTGAGAAATGACTAAAGCAAGTTAAAAAGCATTTTGATGAACTGAGTGTAGACCATCGATTTCTCAATCCTGAAACTAGATTTCGGGTATCTGTGTTTTACCCCATGATTGATACAATTATGGCTCAGTTAAACAGCAGATTTGAAGGCATGAAGTCAGTTATTAATGCCTACAAAGTTGTTCAGTCTTATTTCTTGAACAATGCTTCAGATGGCGAACTGATTAAAGAGGCAGAAGGTTTCACCGAAACTTTTTCTGATATGTCGTCAACATTTCCTGCACAAATTTCCAGCGTGCGTGCATGTTTTCCCTCTAAAATTAAGAAAATGTCAACTGTTAAGCAATTGATAGACCTCCTTTACATTGAAAATCACATTCTGGTTGCAAGCTATCCTGATGTGTGCACTGCTTGTTTTATATTCTTGACTGTACCTATCACAGTGGCTAAAGCAGAAAGATCTTTTCCCAAGCTGAAAATTATCAAGTCTTACCTAAGAAGCACAATGAGCCAAGAGCGTTTAAGTGGTTTAGCCCTTTTATCGAAGGAAATTGAAGGAGCTCGAAAATTTAAGTTCCCACATGTAATTAACATGTTTGCAGATGCAAAGTGTAGAAAAAAAGTTTTGTGTAAATTAGGTTAGTTGATAAGTTTATTTGTTTTAATTAAATAGTTTGTTTAATAATAATAACTCAACCAAATTTTTTTGTGAACATCTTTCTAATTGATATTTGTGTAGACGTAGTTGTCTTATTACGATATCACAATTCCACAAATTGAAAAGCTATAGCTATTATTTATTATAATTATTTAGGACATTTTATGGAGCCAACAGCCAAAGTATAAATTAAATATTTCTAGAAAAAGGGAAGTGGCAAAGGGGGAGGAATTCAAAAAGTGCATAAAGTCACTGTGATAAGTTCTTATCTTCAAAAAGTATTAATATTAAGGGCCTGCAGTTAGGTCAGGTTTTCAAAAGATAGTGAGGGGGCCCATTTCAACTTCTTGCCCCGGGGCCCCTACAGGTCTAGCTACGCCACTGGCCTTACGTTTTGCACTGTTAAACATATGTATTAATTTAGAACAGTATTATCAATGTACAACTTTACTTTTCTTTTCCCATTTATTTAAATATTAATTTAACAGATTAATTGCAATAAGAAATCGCAATCCACGGAGAGTGGATGTAAACCATGTCTTTCAAAATGTAATCCTTTGTAGGTAAACGAGTGGGTCTGAGGGTTAGAACACGGTACACGCGGACTTGTGAGGCTACATGTATGGCCGTTTGCTTGCAATAAAAATATTAAGCTGAGAGGAGGATGGTTCAATTCCCACCTCAGGTATCCTATAGGCCAAGTTGTCTTTCTTGGTTTCACCAGGAAAATGCCGGGATGATTCCTAGTAACATAGGCTTTTAAACAATTTCTACACACACGCAAGTACATGAGCACAACTAATGAGCAGGGAACTTTAAGAGTTGACTATTACACGAATGCTGCGGAGGGGAGCTGGATTTCTAAAAGATCAACCTTGATGCCACTGCAACCCGGACGGAATATTGCTAGGTCAGGCCTGTCTCACTCTTATGTAGATTGGGTGCCCTTATTCATGTTTCCCCGTGTGGGTGCGGGATAGAATACACCCACGGTATACCCCGCCTGTCGTAGGAGGCGACTAATAGGACCGACATGGCCGAATAACTTGCCAGATTTTGATTTGTTCAGACCCCCTGTGAATGGGGAGGGCAGAATTCATCCACGGTATCCCCTGCCTGTCGTAAAAGGTGACTTAGAGGGGGCCTTATAAAGGTCGATTTTGGATTTCTGGTCCCAGTTCTGGTTTGACTTATAGAAATAAACATGCATGCTGTTAGGGGAAGGGCCACCAACTTGACCATCTGGCCAGAAAGCCTAGACGATATGCCCCATCTCGTCATGTGGGTGCGCCATGTACTCTTTCAGTAGTATCCGCCTTACAACGAAGGTCCCAGCATGGCCGAATACTGAGAGATGTATAAATCACTGTGCATACCAAGGGGTATGTGCCTGTTGGAGGCACTGGGACCTTGGGCAAAACCTGCTATGCCAGGTAGGTATTGCCTTGGCTGGGTGGCGCCCACAGTGATGGCCCCCGTTCGGAATGGGCCGTATTCGGGGAGGATTTCGTCCTACTAAGCGCTCACGGACAACTGTACAGGGTGGCCCTCTCAAAAAGCCGTCTCTTGAAGTTGAAAACCATCCCAAGGTCTATACACCTTGGGATGAAGCATTTTTGAAAAGATTCCCGGTTGACAATGCTCCCCGTTATCTGGTAGCTACCAGAACTGACGGGGATACATTTCACATGGTGAAATCTATCGTGTTCTCTGAACAAATCAAAGATAAATTCGGTGACCTCGACGGGATCCAAAAGCTATGCAACGGTCAGTTCTTATTGAAGACCACTGGTGGTGATCAAACCGAAAAGTTGCTGAAATGCGACCATTTCGGTAAGATCCCAGTGAAGATCGAAAAGCACTCGACGCTGAACGAGATCCGTGGAGTCATCTTCCATCGCGATCTCGTTCTGAATTCCGATGATAAACTGTTGCTTAACTTGAAGAAACGTGGGGTCACCAAGATCCGACGTATCACCAGGAAGATCGGCGATGGTAAGGTAGGCACCGGTGCCTTTATACTCCATTTCCAGGGGTCCGTTCTACATAAGCAGGTTAAAGTGACATCCTATCGCTGCGATGTCAGGGCTTACATACCACCACCGATGCGATGCTACCAGTGTCAGAAGTACGGGCACGTGTCTTCCCGCTGCACATCAAATGCTGTGGGCAAGGATTGCGGGAAGGTCGTTCACGAAGGTGAAAAGTGCACACCTCCACCTGTGTGCACTAACTGCTCTGGCTTCCACGCTCCTAAATCGAAGGATTGTCCATAATTCATCAAGGAATCCAAGATTCAGGAGCTGAAGACACCAGAAGGACTTTCATATCACGATGCTAGGAAGAAGTTTCGTGAAATGAATGCTCCTCAATTTTCAGCCTCATATGCATCTGTCTCTACTTCAGCGATAAAACCTGCCGTCATCGCACCTCAAGTGATACCTCTCAGAGCAACACCAAATATCAGTTCGGTAGCACCAGGTAAACCAACCGCTACTAAACCTAGCATGAAGAAGGTCCCGGGACCATCTTCGACCCTCAATTCTAATCAACCAAACAGGCGCCATCGGAGAAGGAAACTTCTCCGAAAAGGTCAGTGAAGAAACCTTCTCCGACTCGCATGGAGAAGAAACTTTCGCTGACCAGGGATGGAGCATCTACCAGGCCGTTTAAAACGAAAGCAAAGCCGGCGGAGAGGAGAGACAAGGTTATACGCCGTCTCTCCTGCCCTCCTGCAAACAAGGTGGCACAGTCACATACTGGCATCCCCGCTTCCAACACCATCAGTGGAGCGGTGCCAGCAAGTGCTGCATTGTTTTGCAAGGAGGTGACGTCATGGGGGAAGGGCCCCCTTCCCCAAATAGACGTCAACGGCGTGCTAGGAAAAAGAATAGTCGGGACGTGCCGGGGACGGACTCCCAGTCTTCGGACGGTAGAAGGTCCCTCGTCACCGCTCTCGCTCTTCACCGAGAGCGAGACCCGGAAAATCCGGCGATAACTGCGCTCCAACCCAGAGAACATTCGGTCCATTTTCTTCGTCCTCCGACGGAGATGTGGAGATTGAGGAGTGCTCTCTTACCCTATCACCTCCTCCTGAGGATAGGGATGGTTGGCAAACGGTTAAGCATAAGTAGACGACTATCCTCCACTTAAGTCCACACTATGGCACTATTACAATGGAACTGTAATAGCTATTTTCGACATCTCGCTGAAGTACGCCAATTAATTTCTCAGTTTATGGCAACCATTGTCTGTCTTCAGGAATCCAGGTTTCATCCTGGACATGAGAAAACAATGCGTCACTTCAAACTCTTCACTAAAGACCGATTGGACGGAGCTGTGGCCGCCGGTGGCGTCTGCACTCTCGTCCACTCGAGCCTCTTTAGTGAAAAGGTAGCTTGCCACGGTGGGTGAGTGGATATCGTGTTGGTGTACTAACCCCAAGATTGCAGGTTCGCTCCTGGCCGTGGTAAGTGATTTTTGAAAGGCGAAAAAATACGATACGCATGTCATACGATGTTGGCATGTCAAAGAACCCATTTGAATTCAGTAGGCCGAGTTCATAATGGCAAAATTAATCTCGGGAGTTTCCGCCAACACAAAGTTCCTCATTTCTCTACTAGAAAGCACTATAGTGTTCAAGGAGCTTAGATATCTAACATCTAACCTCCTTGACTTTCATAGTCAAGGAACAACGAAATTCGACATGCAAGCTACCCTCTGGGTGTCAAATAACAAAGCTTACACCCGGCACCCGAGGCCATAAGATATTATTATTATTATTATTATTATTATTATTAGTGAAGAGGTGCCGCTGCGTACTCAGCTAGAAGCAGTTGCAGTTCGCACTTCGTTGCCAGTAATGGCAATAGTATGTAACGTGTACATCCCGCCCGATTCTCAACTGGATTACAACCAGCTGGTAGATCTAGTCTCTCAGCTCCCCCCTCCTTTTCTCCTTCTGGGTTATGTCAATGCCCACAACACCATCTGGGGCTCCGCTACCACTAGCGGCAGAGGGATAGATTTTGAGAGGCTGATCAGGCGGCTGGACCTGTGTTTGTTGAACACAGGGGAACCTACGCACTTCTCTATTGCACATGGCACTTATTCAAGTGTCGATATCACCTTGTGCAGTCGTGCGCTGGTTCCCCTGCTACAGTGGGGTGTACACGACGACCTTAGTAATAGTGACCATCTCCCGATTATCGTTACTCTTCCGAACCAGAGAGCCATCGAGTTACCAAGCCGATGGCTTCTCCGTCGGGCTGATTGGCCTACTTTCACGGCACGTGCAGTGTTTGCCGAAGATACCTTTGAGAGTGTCGACGATCATACCATTCACATAACGAATGATATTTTGGCTGCTGCTGAGGAAACAATACCTTCCTCATCCGGCAACTCTCGCCGGAAGCTTGTCCCTTGGTGGACAGCCGAGATTGCAGCAGCCATTAAAGATCGTCGACGTGCTTTCAAATGCGATCGGAGACAAAACACTATGGCCAACCTTATCACCTTCAAAAGGATGCGTGCTAGAGCCCGATATCTGATTCGGGAAAGTAAGAAAACGACGTGGGAAAAGTATGTGTCGTCTATGACGGCGCATACTGCTTCATCTCAAGTGTGGACTAAGCTTCGTCGGATCTCCGGACTCCCGACATCATTCTCGATACCCGGAGTATCCATCAATGGAGAAATCATCACGGACCATCTCACCATTGCCAACAGTATTGGATCGCACTTCAGTGATGTATCCTGCTCTATGAGTTATGATCCTACATTTCTTACTCTGAAGCGGGTGGCAGAGGCTCGTCCCTTGTCCTTTACCACTGCTGCTTCGGAGTCCTATAATGTACCATTCTCTGAATGGGAACTGCGCAGTGTGTTTGCACTGTGCAGGGATACGGCTCCTGGACCGGATAACATACATAATCAAATGTTAAAACATCTGTGAGAATCCAGTATAAAACAGCTATTGATCCTCTTCAATCGTATATGGATTGAAGGGGAGTTTCCATCTCAATGGCGAGAGGGGATCGTGATACCGATTCCCAAGGCTGGAAAGGATCCCAAGTTTGTAAGCAGCTATAGGCCTATTTGTCACAAATGGCCTATGTAAGTTGCTGGAGAAGATGGTGAATCGTCGACTGGTGTGGTTATTGGAAGAAAGAGGTTTCCTGTCTGAGTACCAGTGTGGATTTAGCTCTCATAGGTCCACTACCGACCATCTGGTGCGACTTGAGAGCGCCATACAGGAGGCATTTCTCCGAAAGCAGCACATAGTCACGGTTTTCTTTGACCTCGAGAAAGCCTACGACACCACATGGCGCTACGGGATCCTTTCCACCCTTCACAAGTGGGAACTCCGTGGTAATGTACCGACTTTCATTGCAAATTTCATGTCCGTCCGACTCTTCCGTGTAAGGGTCGGTAGGACATTATCACAATACTAAACTAAAAATGGAGTTCCTCAGGGTTCTGTGCTGAGTGTCACCTTGTTCGCGATTGCCATAAAAGGCACTGTTGCCGTCGCCGGGTTCGCGGTAGTTCCATCGCTGTATGTAGACGATTTAGCTCTGCTTTACAGCTCTGGAAGTATGGCAGTCGTGGAACGGCAATTGCAGCTAGCTCATCGACCGGGTTGACAGGTGGGATTCACGACCGGGGTTTTCGTTTTTCAGCAGCGACATCCTCCGTCGTCCATTTTTGTCGGCTCCGGAGGCTACATTCACACCCTGAACTTCATCTCAGGGATGCTGCGTTGCCGTTGGTTGACACTTATCGCTTCCTGGGGCTCCATTTTGACAGCAAATTAACGTGGCAGCACCATATACGGCAACTAAAAACGACGTGTTTCAGAAAAGTTAACATGCTCAAGTTTCTTAGTGGCACTACGTGGGGGGCTGACCGGGCGGTGCTGCTACGGTTCTACCAAGCCCTCGTCCTGTTCCGGCTAGACTATGGTTCTGCGGCATACGGTTCAGCAAGACCGGCAACCTTGAAAATGCTGGACAGTATCCACCATAGTGGCGTTAGGCTGGCTACCGGTGCCTGCCGGACCAGCCCGATACGCAGCCTACTCGCCGAATCGTGTGTTCCACCTCTAAATTATATACGCCAACATAATGCTTTTAGCTTATGTTGCCAATGTGCGACATAATGCTTTTAGCTTATGTTGCCAATGTGCGTCAAATGCCGCAACACCCGAGCTATCAAGCTCTCTTCTGTACCCAATATCACCAGGGGTACGCCAACCAGCCTCGTGCCACTCGGCCAGTTGGCATTAGACTTGATAGTTCGTGTACTGAAATAGGAGTGGCTGTAGGTCCCTGTATGATCCGGACACCTAGCGAGGTGCCTCCGTGGCAAGTCCCGCGTCAGGAAATTCGGTTAGATCTGCACCTAGGTCCTAAGGTGAACACGGATGCCTCCGTTTATTGAAGGCAGTTCCACAGCATTGTTCACCAATTTCCGGACGCTGGCATTCTCTACACGGATGGTTCGAAGGTGGACGAGAAGGTGGGTTGTGCTTACGTTATTGATGGTGCAAATACCAAGATCTCTTTGCCTGAGACCTATAGTGTGTTCACTGCGGAGCTCGTTGCCATCTATGAAGCTCTGCAGTTTGCACTACAGGATGCACGAATCCATTTTCTCGTGTGTACCGACTCTTTGAGTTCGTTGCAGTCAATTGCTACATGCTTCCCGCAACACCCCCTAGTGCAGCGAATCCACGACCTACTAGCCGGGCTGTGCCACGCTGACACTCGAATCACCTTTCTGTGGCTTCCAAGCCACATGGGAATTGCGGGAAATGAGTTACTGGATCAAGCTGCAAAAGAGGCGGTATCACTACCACCTCGACCAATGGAGGTATCCGCTAGAGATATTCGATCTGAGTTACGCCTACGCATTTTGGGAGAGTCAGTGGCTAGCTGACCCACTGCCCAGTAAACTGAGAGCGATCAAGGGAACTACTCGCGTGTAGTGGAGCTCTTTCCGGTCACGGAGAGTGTCCGGCATTTTGTGTAGGCTAAGGATAGGTCATACAAGATCCACCCACTCATACCTAATTAGAAGGGAAGACCTGTACCTGTGGAGCCGTTTTCGCCATGGCCCACATTTTAACCGAATGTGTGGATCTTGCTGACTTACGAAGAAACCTTGGTTTGCAGATAACACTCAAGCCGATGATGCGGTGGCTGCTGATCGCGTTATCCGCTTTATAAGTGAGAGTGGGTTAGGGCCAGCAATCTAAATTTTCCAGTATAAATTGAATCAACGACTTGTTCGTTTTTGAATGATAATTTTTTGTTTTTCCGTATTTTTTGTTTATTTTTATAATTTTAATTTTTATTTAATTTTTTGTTTCTGTTTTATTAATTTTTGGTATTTTTAAATTTAGGTGTCCACCTCAACATTTTAAATTCAATTTGTATTCATCTATCTGTTTTAAGAGGGGCAGATGACCTTGTAGTTCCGACCCTTAAAACAACACTAACTAACATTACTAACAAATGTCCAGATGGTTCCTAGCTTAAAACTACGGCCACCTTCTTCAAAATCCTAGCATCAATTACAAATATACACACTACTACAGCCATTACAATGACACAGGCTATCAGACAGAGTCCACACACACCCTAAGTACAAGGGACAACATGACCACGATGTCACAAAGGCCTTAAATGAATCAATATCCATGCAACAGTCTATGACGTATGACAGTCATCAATGAAACCCCTTATGATCTCCAAAAATGGAAGATTTGTGTCATTTGAGCCGTAGATTGGACTGACATACACATTGCGAAGAAATTTAATTCTGGGGTGAGGGCTGGAACGGGGTGCACTCAGCCTCATTAGGCAACGGAGTAGAGGAGTGTTCGATGCCCACCTCAGCCATCCTGGAAGTTGTTTTCTGTGGTTTCCCACCTCTACTGCAGGCAAATGCTGGGATGGTACTGTACCAGTATTTTCTGTATCAATAGATAACATGGATTTATAAGAAGCGATAATTTCACTTTAATGTGGAGATTTCGACTTCCAGTTGTAAGTTATAGGTAAAGCCCTGCGCGGATGCGGATATCCGTGGATAAACCCGCGGATATCCGCAAATATTTTCGCCACGCGGATATAGTTTGCATGGCTGTGCGGATAGCGGATACGCTGCGGATAATGTTTCGAGTAAATTTGCGGATAGTTTTTAGAATACAAACTTACGATAATATCACATTATTTGATATGCCAGTCTACTGATTCATGCTTAAAAGAGGAATACTCCTGTAGCCTATTGCGTACGAAATATTCAGGTACGTATTGCACTCATACACGAGAAGATTATTTTACTCATTTTGCTTTCAACTACATTTTATTAAGTACCGTATGTTTGTAGTAGATGGTCTTGACATCTCATCATCATCATCAATTCTCACTGCCATTATTACTATACGTACGAGATATAATGCTGTCAATAGCTTGTTAGTTCATCGCGGTGACACCATCATTAACTTTCCTCAAGTCAGCTACTTCGCCGTCTAATCTATCCTGGAAGATTTGGTTCCAGGTTTATCTGCAGATTTATTTCCAACTTGGCACTGAAGCACGTTGGCTGTGATATTGCAACGGAGAGTTATGACATCAACTACAGGCCGGACGTTTGTTTTAGACGATTGCCCTTGACCTTGAAGCCTGCGGGTGAGCCTACACACACTCTCTCACCCTATCGCTTCACACTTGTCACCACCGATCTGATGTAATGGAATTCCAAACTTGAGCAGACAGGACAGCCCACGTCGAAGTATTATGTGACGCGGAAGTACACGTTACGTAGTTACGAACAGAACGTCATTATATTTGCCAATTACTGAACTTAAGCAGTAGTGTGAAACAGCTTTGTCAATCATCGGACTGCTTGGGGCAGCTGATAACAACACTGGTACTGTAGTAACTCGCCTCCAGGCTTCCATTAAGATTTTTCACTCGTCTAAAACAAACGTCCGACCTGTATGTGCGAACATGGATGGGTCAAGAAGCAAAAGGATTATGACTGACTTGGAATTTCCGGCCAAATGTCAATCCCTTTCTCCTAGCGTAAAGAGAAGTTCACTTAGTGAATGTTACCGCGACCGTGAGCAGGCCGTGATTATGAACATCATTTCACCAACATGGATAAACTATGCATTAAAATAAAACAATGTGAATATTCAATAACGCGTGAAACAAAGCTAAAGTCAACGATATGGCAGACATTTGGTTACGTTTTCAATGGAAACGAAAAGGTGAATGATATAGTAGGATGTTTTACCTGTAAAAAAGTGTATTCATACTCAGGAAACAAATCAGACACATAAAACTTACTGAGGCAGAAGTGCGAAAGTAGCCATTAAAGTATAGCCAGTTTTTTGTTTAAAGCGGAGGTCAAGGAACTAGAAGTGTCATCCTACTTGAAGTCGCTTGCAATGAAGCAAATTGACAGGAAATACTTTCTCCTCAAGAGAGAGGACAACCAGTCATTTCTGCGTGCAGTAATGAGTTTCTAAGCATTCAGAAGGAATGCAACACAAAGCAGAATTGAGAATCTAATTGTAATCAATGCTTGAAACATGGAAAACATAAGCAGACGTTTATACAAGAAGAGACTGAAGGATTCTCTAGCTATGATACTGAGATAATTACTTCTACTACATAATGAATCTACAAAGAAGAGTGCAGGAGTTTACTATCTCTTCGCTTCATGCCCTTCCAGGCATGTACGTGAGAGAGTTCTTGCGCCGCGAACAGCTGTTCGCACATAGATGGAGACGGGTTCGATTGCTAAGTTCCAGACCAGGCCTCAACCTCTCGACACCCAGGATGATGGTTCGATTCCAGGAACAATGTGTGTTCTTACACGTATTTATCTCCTTCAAGACATCATAAGGTAGCTGCGAGATTATTTATTAGTAAACAGTATAAATCATGTTATATCTGTAGATTCCCTTTTTTTTTACCATATTTCTTTAGTATGTTGAAAATGGACTTGAAGATTAAACTTGACGCTTCTGTCATTTTTGTCTGCTCGTCTATTTTAGGTTTTGATTCGACAACGAATGCACCTACGGAGTCAATTTTTGTGTAGATAGTCACTTTTGGTATTTTAGTTTTGGCAACATTGATATTACATTTTTGAAATTAAAAGATACGAGCATTATAATTAGTTGAGAAGAAACATTAATCAAGAAGATGTGCTTGTAGGAAGAAGACTACGAAATCTTTGTATAGGAATATGTATTAGGAAGAAGAAGATTTACAACGAAATTATGAACATTCTACAACATTTATTCTGTTACTTCGTGGACTACAGAACAGAATTATTTCGTCATTTTATACAGTATTGCATTATTTTCGAATGACTGTATTATTCTACGTGAAGCTAGATACTTGCATTGAAATCTAGTAACATTTTTAAAGTTGAGCTTTGCAACATTTTGTGGATTAGGCAATTATAGCCATTTTTTCGAGTAAAGTTAATTGAGTAGAGATATTTTTTTTTGGATTAGAGTAAGTTCAATTTTCGATTTTGATAGTTCGATTTGGTTTAGTCTTTTCTGATTTCGTATAATTCTAATGGTTTATATCGCAACCTATTAATATTAGGCATTTTTCCATGGTGTAGAGTTACACGATTTTCTTGAGTAAATTTTGAATTTATTTTGCGGATCTGAATTGAATTTCGATATCAAGTAAAATGTAATCTCTCACGAATAAATATGTGATTGTTGAAATTCACATGTGTGATGAATTATAATGGAGAATTGAATCTCGATATCAATTAAAGTATATACTGTTATGAATAAATATGACATAGTTGGAAGTCATAAATAAAATGAATTAAATTGAAGAATAATGGAACTATTGTGATAGTTTTCCAAGAGTGGATTAACACTATGATAATCATGTTAAGTGTGGTGGCTTCGGTGGGGTAGTTGGTAGCATGCTGAGCTTCTATGCCCAAGATAGCGGGTTCAAACCCGGCCGAAGCCGTCGGATTTTTAAGAGCGTTAAAAATCCCTCAGTATGCCTTCCTTCGGAGGGGAAGTAAAGCCGTCGGTCCCATGTCATAGATTTATGGCATGTCAAAGAACCTTCCACTAATTACACCTGTGTGAAGCAAAATTGTGTAGGTTAGGAATGTAAACAACGCTCTTGGGTTTCTACGTTCGTTGCCAAGAGCTGACTGCGGTGGCATCTAGTAGTCTAGTTCTGAACTAGGCCTAGTAGTCGTTGACGGTGACGTTTGGCGGCAAAAGTAGGAACTATTTAAAAAATTCAAAGTCTGCAGTCGTTACTTGAATTAAAAACAGATACACACACTAATACAGCCATCACATTTAACACCGGTTATCAGCAAAGCCCTGCGCGGATGCGGATATCCGCAAATATTTTCGCCACGCGGATATAGTTTGCATTGCTGTGCGGATAGCGGATACGCTGCGGATAATGTTTCGAGTAAATTTGCGGATAGTCTTTAGAATACAAACTTACGTTAATATTACATATTTGATATGCCAATCTACAGCTTCATGCTTAAAAGAGGAATACTCCTATAGCCTATAGCCTATTGCGTACGAAATATTCGGGCACGTATTGCACTTATACACGAGAAGAACGTTTTACTCATATGCTTTCAACTACATTTTATTAAGTACCGTATGTTTGTAGTAGATGGTCTTGAGATCTCTTCATCATCATCATCATCATCAATTCTCACTTCCATTATTACTATACGTACGAGATATAATGCTGTCAATAAGCTTGTTAATTCATCGTGGTGACATCATTAACATTCCTCATGTCAGCTACTTCGCCATCTAAGCTATCCTGGAAGATCGGGATTCAGGTTTATCTGTAGATTTATTTCCAACTTGTCACTGAAGCACGTAGGCTGTGATATTGCAACATCAACTATGACATCATCTATGCGAACATGGATGGGTCCAGAAGCAGAAGGATGATGACTGACTTGGAATTTCCGGCCAAATGTCAATGCCTTTCTCCAAGCGTAAAGAGAAGTTCACGTATTCAATGTTACCGCGACCGTGAGTATGAACATCATTTCACCAACATGGATAAACTATCTATTAAAATAAACCAAGGCGAATATTCAATAGCGCGTGAAACAAAGCTCAAGTCAACGATATGGCAGACATTTGGTTACGTTTTCAATGAAAACGAAAAGGTGAACGATATAGTGATGTTTTACCTGTAAAAAAGTGTATTCATACTCAGGACACAAATCGGGCACATGAAACTTACTGAGGCACAAGTGCGAAAGTAGCCATTTTTTTGTGTGTCTAAAGCGGAGGTCATGAACCAGAAGTGTAATCCAACTTGAAGTCCCTAGGAATGCCAACTTGAAGTTCCTTGCAATTAAGCAAATTGTCAGGACCGACTTTCTCCTCAAATGTCTAAATGTGTTAGATTAACACATTATGCTTGATCTAATAAATTAAACATAATACTGAATTATCAGCGGATTTGGATAAAAGTCATGCGGATGTGGGGCTGATGCGAATGAAAGTCATGTGGATGCGGGGCGGATGCGGATAAGAGTCGTGCGGATGCGGGGCGGATGCGGATAACAGTCGTGCGGATGCGGATAACGTTTTGTTTAACCGCGCAGGGCTCTAGTTATCAGACAGATCCTACACACACCCTAAGTACACGGGGCTACATGACCCCGTTGTCGCAGCCCCTAAACTAAGGAACCAACCAACCAACCATGTTAATTGTGAAGCATGATATTTCTTGATAGTTAATTGAAATTTATATAACTTTAATTTAGGTGAGGAAAATTACATACAGCTATTGAACGCTATTTTTCGTATTGAATGAACCAATACAGGTATTAATGAAGTTGTTTAAGTATATTTCGATATGAGTGGATATCCGGAAATAGTATGAAGTTTGTATAAGGAATCTCTAGTGTGGAGAGATTGCCATTTTTGTAATGGAATTTTGTGGATTACGCGAGCTGATAAGCAGTCGCTGAATTATATAATAATGTTTATTACTCGTGAATAGAGCACGATCATTGAAGCCACAATGCTGGAATTTAGGATTACCCACCATGTTTATTAAAGGAAAATTTATTTATCTTGAATTAGATTGTTAAAATTAACGAATATCCAGTGTGCCACGATAATTGGAAATAATATGATAATGTTGTAATTAGATGAAGCTACGATTTGAAATTTACTTAGAGACACTTCGTTTGATAAACTTTGTTGATTGCCGAATAAGACAGATTATGATTTCAGAAAATGTTAAAAGGATAACGTTGATGGATAATGAGAATCATAGCAAGATTCGATGAGAAGATACTACTGTAAATATTAATGTAGGATAATTCGTGTTTAATATTTTTCTAGTGTATTTGTGTATTTATCATGCGATGTTGTGAAAACGTGTATCGATAATATTTCTGTGAATAGAAACATTGCATACTGATGCAATAACTTGCTATATTCGTCGATCATAAGACGAAACATTTATATTTTTGTCTTGAAGTTGTCAGACTTTCGTTCTACAACAAACTCCGTTTTTCAGTTAATAAACTGAGTCTTACATTTTAAATATTCAACGATTTAGTGATTTATATCAAGAACAGGATATGTTAGGAGGACCAGTGGGGCAATATTTCCAACGTCAGCCATATGCCCGAGATTAGTTTTCGAGTTCACTTTGAGCTAGTTTTTTATTTGTTCTGTTACCACTGGGGCTTTCTTAACGCATTCTATTTTCTTGATGTGTCCTTATCCTAGGTTGATCCATGTTGGTAGAATTTTGGGGGGTTTATTTTAGCCGGGTACTTCCAGATTCTACTATCCAGCTGTTCCATCGGATTTCAACAGGTAAGACCATGTGGATACGGGTACAGTACCTAATGTGAGAATACGGCTGTTTCCTATTCAAATCCTGGAAGTGGTTTTCCGTGGTTTCCCCAATTATACTCCAGGCAAATGCCAGGATAGTTCCTAACTCAGGTCATGGCCTTCTCCTTCCCAATCCAATCCCCAATTGTCAAGCACACTAGTTCAGCCATAACAATAACACAGGTTATCACACAAATTCCACATACAAATACATGGGGCTATAAGACCACGATGTCGTAGCCCCTAATATAAGCAACAACAAAAACAACCATGTCTATTTGCATTCTTGTAGCTCCTTTTAGAAGTATTTGCAATTTTTAAATATTTGTCTTATCTTTGGTTTAATTGTGTCTGTCCCTCCAGTGACTCACATCTAGTGGGACGTGGGTTGGCGACCACGAGACCCCAGCCGAGTCCGGCATTGCTTCCACTTACTTGTGCTGGGCTCCTCTCCGTATTCTTTCCTGTCGACCACTCTTGTTCTCTTCCGACCCCGATGGTATTAGCGTATCTGAGTTCTAGGGAGTCTTTCACTTTCCCGCCTTAATTGGCCCGTGTCTCATCTTTCCTGATACCCTCAGTCTTCGAGGGGTTAGCCTTCTTTTTCTTTTCATGTTATCTCCTGCCTTCTGCACAAGGCCCTCAAGGAGGCAGGGTGTATGTAGCCCCACCACTTCTGGTGCACCCTGAATAGTGCTACAACCTCAAGGGCTCACGGCTGATGAGTTTGGGAGTTGGCGACCCCGAGGGATTCCTGAGCTGGGTTCACTTTGTCCCCTTTTCCCTCTGATTTTGGAGCGGGCCCTCTCCTCTTTCCCTTTCCTATCTGTCTTTCATGGCTCCCCTTCCATCCAAGTCCCTCAATCTTCATTCTCCAAGGGTTGAGGGCATTTCTTTCTGTCCTTTATTTTCCTTATCCTTAATTTGTTTACCGTACCATTTCTTCTTCTAGTATGTAGCTCGCCAAGTTGGGTGAGTGGTTATAGTGTCCGACTACCACCTCCAAGATTGCAGGTTCGCCCCTGGCCATGGTAAGTGATTTTGGAAGGCGACAAAAATCACGATACTCATGTCATACGTTGTTGGCATGTTAAAGAACCCATTTGAATTCAGTAGGCCGTGTTCAATGGCAAAATTAATCTCGGGATTTTCCGCCAACACAAAGTTCCTCCATTCTCTACTTGAAAGCGCTGTAGTGTCAAGGAGTTTAGATATCTAACCTCCTTGACTTTCATAGCGTTCAAAGGAACGATGAAATTCGACATGAAAGCTACCCTCTGGGTGTCAATTAACAAAGCTTGCACCAGGCACCCGAGGCCACACGATATTATTATTATTATTATTATTATTATTATTATTATTATTATTATTATTCTAGTATGTAAGTTTGAAGTTAGTATTAGTTATAGTTTTCATTTTCATCTCATCTTTCACTATCACCCAAACCATTAGGGGCCGATAACCTAGATGTTAGGCCTCTTAAAACAACAATTATCAACATAATCATTATTTGTGTCTGTATTTTTAGCTACTGTCTGTTCGCGTTGCTTGTAGCCAGGTACGTCAGTGTTTCATATTGAATTTGTGCCTTATTACATAAAATCCTGTAATTTCTGGTGAAATTTAATCAATTATGCGAATGTTTGTCTTCGAATTTGCCGCTATTCCGATGGCGCCATGCCCGCTAGTGTCAACAACTTACTGTTCCCCTGCGATTGCCACCATCTTTGTTTTGATGTTACTGGTCTGAGCTATTGTAGTTGGTCTTGCCTGAACTGATCGTCTTCCAAACATTGCTTGTCAAGGCCTCGTGTTCTAATAGACAATGGTTGAAGTTCTTTGAACTAATTACCTTTGAACAAATGTTGATTTCATTTATTTCCTTGAATCCGAGGATACGTTCAAACACAATTAAAACTAGTTCGAATACAATGTCTGATACTGCCTTAAAGCAAAGTGATGATGACATTTGCGCTTTCAATCCAATCCTTACTTTGTCAGATTTCCTTGATCTTCTTAATACAGCGACTTGTGAAGATATTGAAGATGTTTTATATGACATGTTTTGTGTCCCAGATGCCAACAACAAGAAAATGCTGTCCATAAAGTATTTTCTTAAGGTAAGAAATGGAAATTACTCCCAATAGTAGACTACTCCCCCATCTAGACAAGGGCTTCACAGATTGGACTGCGCTGTGAAATGCACTTTGAACGTGCTTGAAAATTGTCCCTCTCCTGCATCCGTCCGCTCTCTTTCAATGCGAACTCCTATGTTACACGTGACATAGCAGAGCGTAAATAGTGTTGTTGTAGATGAATGGACGACCTACGACAGCACCCGGAAGTATTTGTCTATGCATTGCAAATATTGCTTATTTTTTTTATTAAAAACTCCAATAGTCAAAGAAAGGAAAAGTCATTTCTCTCGAGTTCTGCTCCATCACCAGTATTTTTTCTTTGATCGTTTTTATTTTGGCTACATGGCCTATAACTGTTGCCTTATTTAATCTGATTTTCAATGTCTTGCTGAACCTTCATGAATATCGTATCTGATTAGTGTAGGTTACTGCTAACAATTTAAATAGGGATCTGTAAATTATACATGTTGCACTCGTGTCTTGTACCTCAAAACATATTCCAGTTCGCATTATCCCATTCACATTTAAATATAAGATACTGGTTTTCTGGTCAAAAGTCAGGAAAGCGATTTAGCAATGTTACTGACTCCTCAGGCTTTAACTTTATGCATGGGACACTAGTCTCTTACCATATCATTACTTTTACCTACCACATCAAGGCATTAACAGCCTACCGTCCAGGAGGAATTTCATGCAACAGTTATTTGTTGTGTGCAAAAGCGTGAAAACTGTTACACTTTTAGAACTAGTTTGAAGCAAACAAAACACACACAAAAAAACACACATTTTAAGAGATAGGCTATCCAGTTTCTTCGAAATTTTGTTCGTAAACTACTGGTAAGGAAAAACAACTGTCTTTAAAAAAGAAAAGTGTTGAAAATTAAGGGGAGGCTTGTAGTTTTGTTACAGTTAATTTCGCGATAATGAGCTACGGGACCTCCATTTTTACGTGGAATCAGAACCACAGGTCGTAGTATTTTACTTCGAAAATCCCACACGCATTGACCTGGATCGAAAGCGGTCCACCTTGGTGAGAGGCAAGCAGCTTGACCACTGCACCATCCTGCACTCTGTTGATAATTAAGATGCTCGTGCGGTGGATCAGAAAAGAGAACCGAAGTAAATTCGTGGAAACGTAAGTCATTGATCGCGTGATTTGTCAACAAAAACCCAGCAAAGCGATGGTAAAGGGCAAAATTTTCAGCTATCCTGGTTTTCGCAGTTTCCATGTGTACTGTATGAAAAGTCAAAATATGTTATTTTCTGTAAATTATGTAGACAAATGTACGCGGGGAAGCAACGTAAATATTCGCATAAAATTGAAACGACATTCATAGTAAGGTTTCCAGTTGAAAAACTGAAAATACATAAGAAATCGGCCTGCCACAGGGAAGCAGTAGTAAAATGAACTGTTCTAAGACAAAACATAAAAGTTAGTTCTCAGCTTACAAGTGAAAAACTAAAGCAAGTGAAGGGAAATCGCGCCTGTCTAATTATTATTATTTATTCATTATTCGCTAATTGGCCAACTAGGGACCACGATTAAGTTCCACTATGGCGGCTTCGGTGGCGTAGTCGGTAGCATGCTGAGCTTCTATGCCCAAGATCGCGGGTTCAAATCCGGACGAAGTCGTCGGATTTTTAAGAGCGTTAAAAATCCCTCAGTATGCCTTCCTTCGGAGGGGAAGTAAAGCCGGCGGGCCCATGTCATAGAATTATGGCATGTTAAAGAACCTTCCACTAATTACACCTGTGTGAAGCTAAATTTTATAGGTTAAGAATGTAAACAACGCTCTTAGGTTCCTACGTTCGTTGCCAGGAGCCGACTGCGGTGGCGTCTGGTAGCTAAGTTCTGAACTAGCAGTCATTGACGGTGGTGGAAGCAAAAGTAGGAACTATTTGAAAAATTCAAAAAGTCTGCAGTCCTTACTTGAATTAAAAAACAGATAACACATACTAATACAGTCATCACAATTAACACCGGTTTTCAGACAGATTCTACACACACCCAAAGTACACGGGCCTACATGACCGCGTTGTCACAGCCCCTAAACTTAAGAACCAACCAACCAAGTTCCACTATACATTCTGGCGTTTATTCAATTTACGATTGATCCAGTAGGTTTTCATTAACTTGCTGTGTCGAACACGGCGTTCATCAGACCACTTTGCACCGGTTGACCATTTCTCATCTCGAAAAGTCCTAAAGTCACGATGCTTTTTCGGAAAAGGTCTAACTGTTATTTTTGGTTTTGAGTAGATTTTTTATTATTATTATTATTATTATTATCCCGTTTTTAGCGTATGGCTTTTAGTGCCAGGGGTGTCGGAGGATATGTTAAGCTCGCCAGAGTTTGTAGATGCTACTATGTGGACACCCATGGGGTGAGGTACAAGTTCCGTCGCGTGTGGAGTGTTGTGTGAGGAGGAAAGTGTGATTGTAAGGACGAGGAATTGGAAGGTAGCGGCTGTGGTCTATAGTTAGAGACCAACCCCGGCATTTGCCTGGATGGAAGATGGGAAACCACAGAAGACCATCTTCAAGGTTTCCGGCGGGGGGATTCGAACCTCCTCGCCTCCCGGATGTGAGCGACTGCCTGCACCCACGCTGTAACGACCACGGCTAACTCATCCGGTGCCTGCCTAATAAGGCAAAACAGAAAAAATGGCTTTAAAGCTATCTTTCTAATCAAATGTATCTCTACATTACGTTAGTTGGCAATGGCAATACGAGAAATTTAATTCCTTGGACACACAGATGACATTCATCTGACAAAAGGAGTTTTAAAACGTTGATACAACTTAGGTGTAAAGATTGTCAAGAACTTGAAGAATGGATACAACATGATTCCTATACCTAAGTGTATTTCTCACGACATACAAAATTAATTGGTATCCATTTTGCATCACACCTTACTACGGAAACTGATCACAGATGTTAATGTACCAGTACTGTATATTTGTATTATTATATTGTTACGTGCCACCCCTAGTGGCACTTATGTTAACTGGATTACGGTGGGTTGAAGCACAACACAGATTGTTCCTTTAAGGAAATAATTAACTTTATTGCGGCCAGAAAATTACACTACTCATCAGCAAATACAAGTAATTGGAACCTTACTCCAGTTTCCTCAAGTCTCTTCCTTGAGCGCTCTTGGCCCCTTCACTTGTCAACAAACCACAGAAGTTAAACCGTCTTAATGAGTACGGTGGCCTTGACAGAAACTACCGGCTCCTCTCCCTTATGTACACCAACTCCAGTTACTTACGGTAATCCGCTACCTGCTGTTTCGCTGTCCACAAGCTGGGGAAACAATGTCACTGGATTTCGTAACTCGCACGGCACTTCGTCACCACACTTCTGTCACACTCGCTCAAAAACGCACACCCACAGAAAACTCGGTCCCCTCACTGTCGAAGCCGCTTATATAGCAGGCTGGTGACTCAATAAATTCTAGAATCGTCCGGGACACACGGCTTCTCGACATTTCCTTCGCTGGCGGGGTCACGAACATTCTGGACCATCCCTTTGTCCTAGTAGCCCTGTTGCATAAGGCGCACGCAATACTCGAGGCAAGGCACAGCCTAGCCCTGGGGCAGTTGTGACTCATGCGGCGAGCGATGACACAAACTCACAGCCGTAACACCACCCCCTTCCCAAAAGGCTGATCGTCCCGATCAATCATTGGTCCGTCTGTGTCCCTCCGTAGGCTGCCAGGCGATCTCGATGCACGATCTTCATCTTCGACCTCGGGCTCCGCTGGATCCTGTAGACGACATCGTTGATCCGTTTCACGACTCGGTACGGGCCCTCCCAGGACTTCTGCAGTTTGGGTGACAGGCCTTTCTTCCGTAACGGGTTGAAGAGCCAGACCAGGTCGTCCTCGTGGAATCCGCCGGCATCCGTCTGTTGGTCGTATCGGGTCTGCATACGGTCGGTCTCGACCCGCAGTTTCCTCCTCGCGAACGCGTGCACGTCCTCCAGTTGGTCGACCAGTTCTTGACAATACTGGCTTACCGGGACCGGATCATTCCCAGGTCGGCCGAAGGCAAGATCGACTGGTAGACGGAGTTCCCTCCCAAACATGGCCCGGGCTGGTGTGCACCCGGTGGCTTCATGCACGGCGGCGCGGTAGGCCAGGAGAAATAGAGGAAGATGTCTGTCCCAATCCCTCTGGTGCTCGCTGACGACTATTCGGAGATGGTTCTCGATGTGCGATTGAATCGCTCTACCATCCCGTCGGACTGAGGGTGTAGCGGCGTCGTCCTTGTCTTCCGGATTCCCAGCAGCTGGCATAGGTTCTGGAACACCTGTACTCGAAGTTCCTCCCTTGGTCGGAGTGCAGCTCCAGGGGTACTCCGTACCGGCTGATGAATTCCTTCACCAGGGTCTCTGCGATCGTCGCGGCTTCTTGGTTAGGGAGCGCATACGCCTCCGGCCATTTGGTGAAGTAGTCGCTGACGACCAATATGTAGCGGTTCCCTGCCTCGCTTAACGGGAATGGCCCAGCAACATCGATGGCCACTCTCTCCATGGGGCCGCCCACGTTGTAGGTCTTCAGTGGACCCCGTCGTCTTCGTCCTGGGCCCTTGCTGGCTGCACAATCGTGGCACCTCGCGGAGTGGTTCTCCACGTCAGTTCGGCATCCGATCCAGTAGAACCGCTCTCTCAGCTTCTCCAGGGTCTTCTTTATCCCTAGGTGTCCACCAGATGATCCTCCATGGACTTCCTTCAGGACTTCCTCCGTCATAGCCTTTGGAACGACGACTTGTTCCCGAGATGTCTTCCCGTCGGTGCTCTCCCAGGTACGGCATATGAGGCCATCCCTCACAACCAGCGAGTCCCACTGCGCCCAGTAGGACTTAAACTTTGGGTTGCAGTCACTCACAATGTTCCACCCGGGTCTGGGGACACAGGCCCTCTTCCATTCGGCTATCAGTCCCAGGTCATCATCTTCTGCTTGTGCCTGCGTGAAAGATTCGCGGCTCCAGCTCCCTTGAAGTTCCACGGTAGTCCTTCGGCACTGTATCCCGGTGTTCTCCTCCCTTCGGGCACAGAAGGTGCAGTCTTCGGGGCACGGTCTTCGTGACAGGGCGTCGGCGTTAGAATGCAGTTGACCTTTCCTGTGCTGAATCTCAAAGTTATACTGTTGAAGCCTCTCTAACCACCGCGCGAGTTGTCCCTCGGGTTGCTTGAAGTTCAGGAGCCACCGCAGGGATGCATGGTCGGTCCTGATGAGAAATTCTTGCCTGTACAGGTACTTGTGGAAGTGTTCAATGGTCTTCACGATGGCGAGCAGCTCCTTCCTGGTGACGCAGTAGTTCCTTTCGGGCTTTGACAAGGCTTTGCTGAAGTAGGCCACTACTCTCTCCTCGCCGTCCGCTACTTGCGACAGGATTCCCCCTATACCAAAGTCGCTGGCATCGGTATCGACGATGAACCTTGTTCCAGGTCTGGGGTAGGCCAGAATAGGTGCGGTGCACAGAGCCAGCTTGAGTTGTTCGAAGGCACCGTGGCATTCTGCTGTCCACGTGAAGAGTTGGTCCTTCTCAGTCAGTCGATGCAGTGGTTTAGCGATGTCGGCAAATCCTCTCACGAAGCGACGGTAATAGGTGCAGAGTCCCAGGAAGCTTCGTAGTTGGGATTTGTCCTTCGGAACTGGCCACTCCCTCACAGCTGCGGTCTTCTCTGGGTCGGTGCGCACCCCCTCCTCGGAGACGATAAGCCCAAGGTACTGGACCTGCTTCTGGAAGAGCTGACACTTCTTGGGGCTCAACTTCAGCTGGGCAGCCCGTAGCTTCATCAAGATCTCCTTCAGGTTGCTGTAGTGCTCCTCGAAGCTTTTTCCCAGAACGATGACGTCGTCTAGGTAGACCAGGAAGGTCTTCCAGTGTAGTCCCCTCAGAATGGACTCCATTAGCCTTTCGAAGGTCGCAGGGGCGTTGCACAGTCCGAATGGCATGACGGTGAACTGCCAGAGCCCGCTGCCCACAGAGAACGCCGTTTTCTCGCGGTCCTTAGGGTGGACCTCCACCTGCCAGTAGCCACTCTTCAAATCCAAGGTGGAGAACCATCTTGATCCTGATATGGTGTCCAGCGTGTCGTCGATCCGGGGTAGAGGGTAGCTGTCCTTCTTCGTGACGTCGTTCACCCGCCTGTAGTCCACGCAGAACCTGGTGGAACCGTCCTTCTTCTTCACAAGCACGACCGGAGAACTCCAAGGACTATGTGATGGCTCGATCACCCCTTGATCCTTCATCTCTTCTACCATCCGGTCGACTTCGGCTTGCTTGGCGAGCGGGACACGTCGGAATGGGGCCCTAATCGGTGCGCTGTCCCCAACGTCGATTCTGTGCTGGACCAAGTTTGTCTGCCGAAGTCTTTGCTTCCCACGGAGAAGACATCCTGGAATTCGTGTAGCAGGTCCCGAAGTTGGCGTGATTGTTCCTCGTCTAAATGGTCCTGGGATCCTTGGTACAGCTTCTGTAGTTCTTCTGGCAGGGCGCGTCTTCTTCGGTTGTCCGTCTGCAGGTGTCCGTCCGTCGTGTCTGTGATGCGGGCAATCCAGGTAACGGGCTCGTTGACTCCTAGGTTCGTGTCCCGGTGAACCGTAATATCGTAGTCGTTCAGGTTGGACAGGCGGACGTACGGCCGAGACGTCGTGATGATGAGAGTCTTGGCAACTAGCAATCCTTTTGTCTGGATGTCCTCATAGTTTGGCTCGATGACAGCCGCCACTCCCTCAGCTGTTCCGTCAACAATTACGGCAGCGCTGACTTCCATCCTGGCGGGAACGATGACGTCCTCTCTCAGCCTTACTCGTCGTGCGGCGACGGCCTCGTGTGCTGGTTGCAAAGCAAGTTCCTCACCTCCGAAGTGCAGAGTGTTGGTACTCAGATCCAAGATGATGTTGTTCTGGTCCAGGAAGTCCAGTCCGATGATCACTTCATTTGATACGTCAGCCACAAGCAGTGGATGCTTTATCGCCCGTCGACCAATGACGAACCCCAGTGATGCTTCGCCATGTACCGGTGCGGTCTCTCCGGTCGCGGTTATTAGCTGGAGGTTCCTTTGTGTGGGTTGCACTCTCCACTTCGGGATCACGGTGGGACTGACGATGGTCCTCGATGCTCCCATGTCGATTAGGATGGGCCAGCTCTCTCCGTTGACGACTCCGTCGACCATCAGCTGCTATTGTCCCTCCGTAACTTCGTCACATGAACCTGGACTGTCGGGGCTTGACGACTGTCACAAGCCAACCTTTGCCCCCCAAGGCTGGCTAATACTCGTTTCCCTGGGTCGCGCGGTTTTTAGACGACTGATTTCCCGTCGGATACCCTCGGCGGCGGCGATCACCGCAGTCCTTGCTCAGGTGGCCTTTCTTACCGCAGGTCCAGCAGGTCGGTAGTCCTCTTCCGGGCCGCCTATCCGGTTGCCTTCCGGCTGTGTCGTTGATGGTGGTGCCGCGACTATCGAAGAAACGGCTTAGCGCCTCCATTAATTCGTCGGCCAGGGGCTTGGCCTCGTTGGTTTTTACTGGTTTGTCGACGTCCACTTGACGCACCCGCGCGTGCATTCTGGATGCCTGTTTTGCCGTCTCGAACTCAAGTGCGTAGCTCAGCGCATCTGTCAGGGTCTTATTGCGCGCGTGTCGCAGCGCCTGTTGAGTGTCCGAGTCCCGTAGCCCGTCGGTGAAAGTCTGCGTCGCTATCTGCTCCAGAAAGTCGGCCGGCGCTGTTGGGTAGGCTAGCCTTACGAGGCGTGCGATGTCCATCTCGAACTCCTGCAGGGTTTCCGCGTTCTTCTGTACCCGGGTCCGGAGCTGCATCTGGTAGGCCTGCTGAAGATGGCTATCTCCATATCGGGACTCCATATGGGCGATCAGTGAAGCGTAGTCCTGGGATCCAGTCGGGATGGCCTGAAGGACGTTAAGGGCGTCACCTCTCAGCGCTACAATGAGAGCTGTAGCCTTTTCTGTGTTGTTCCAGTTATTTATGGAACAGGCCGCCTCGAACTGACGTAAGTAGGTGCTCCACGGGGCCTTTCCGTCGAAGGTTGGGGGCGTCACTCTGCTATGTCCCGTTCCTGATATTCCCGGTGTAACTGTGGGCGGGCGTTGGCGCAGCTCGGCAACTTCCTCTCGTAGAGCGTTGAATTTCTCTTCCACCCCCGTCAGTGGGCGTTGGCGCAGCTCGGCAACTTCCTTTTGTAAGGCTTTGAATTTCTCCTCCACCCCCATCAGCGGGCGTTGGCACAGCTCGGCAACTTCCACTTGTAAGGCGTTGAATTTCTCCTCCACCCCCATCAGAGGTCGTTGGCACAGCTCGGCAACTTCCACTTGCGAGGCGTTGAATTTCTCCTCCACCCCCATCAGCGGGCGTTGGCGCAGCTCGGCAACTTCCACTTGTAAGAAGTCGAACTTCTTTTCCACTGCTGCGACTTCCTCACGTAGGCCCTGTTCTAATTTCCTTTGGCTCTCCTCTAATTTCGTCAGCAGACACTCTTCCAGATTTTTCTGGCCATCCAGAAATTTGGCGGTTAGGTCCTCTGCTAACTTATTCTGGCCGTCCTTCAGGTCCTTTGCTAGCTTATTCTGACCTTCTTCAAATTTGGAAGTTAGGTCCTCAGCTAAACTTTTCTGGCTGTCTTCCATCTTCTTCTGGCCGTCTTCTAGCTTCTTCTGGCCGTCTTCTAATTTGGCAGTTAGCTCCTTGGTTAAATTCTTCTGGCCGTCCTCCATCTTGGTTTCCATGCCATTTAACTTTTCTAGCAATGCTGCCAATTGCGCCTCCATTTTAGTTGTTTGTCTTGTAAAGGGCATGCACTCACAGGAAAATTAGAGAAAATGACCTGCTCGGGTTTTGAAACCAGGACCGTCAGGTGTTGTGCTTGAGTTCGTAATCCGGCTTCTGACACCAGTTGTTACGTGCCACCCCTAGTGGCACTTATGTTAACTGGATTACGGTGGGTTGAAGCACAACACAGATTGTTTCTTTAAGGAAATAATTAACTTTATTGCGGCCAGAAAATTACACTACTCATCAGCAAATACAAGTAATTGGAACCTTACTCCAGTTTCCTCAAGTCTCTTCCTTGAGCGCTCTTGGCCCCTTCACTTGTCAACAAACCACAGAAGTTAAACCATCTTAATGAGTACGGTGGCCTTGACAGAAACTACCGGCTCCTCTCCCTTATGTACACCAACTCCAGTTACTTACGGTAATCCGCTACCTGCTGTTTCGCTGTCCACAAGCTGGGGAAACAATGTCACTGGATTTCGTAACTCGCACGGCACTTCGTCACCACACTTCTGTCGCACTCACTCAAAAACACACCCCCACAGAAAACTCGGTCCCCTCACTGTCGAAGCCGCTTATATAGCAGGCTGGTGACTCAATAAATTCTAGAATCGTCCAGGACACACGGCTTCTCGACATTTCCTTCGCTGGCGGGGTCACGAACATTCTGGACCATCCCTTTGTCCTAGTAGCCCTGTTGCATAAGGCGCACGCAATACTCGAGGCAAGGCACAGCCTAGCCCTGGGGCAGTTGTGACTCATGCGGCGAGCGATGACACAAACTCACAGCCGTAACAATATCGTACCCTTACGGTCCTGGGATTGAGGCCACATTGTGACGGTGAATGGGACTAATATATAACAATATTTCGGCGGTCACAAATTATAAAATGGGTTAAAGACCTAAAACTTTACTAAATTAACAAAGCGTTTCATAGATAATCATAGAAGGAAGAAAAGAGATAGCGCAATAACCTTCATGCCAGATAGGAAGCTCACACAAATCTCAAGGACAGTTCACCAATCCCGGACTCCCAAATAGAGGCAGCGAGGGACTTTACTTTGTTACGGCCTGAAGCTAGGAGCGACCCGAATTCGTAAGCATGAACCGCTACTGTCTGAGTGAGAAGGGAGATAGTACCAGGGGCAAGTTGCCCCCTCCACCCCCCCACCCCCCACCCCCCCTCCCGCACCCTTGGACAAATTTACAAATATTTTTGAATGTTATTTGAACATTTTTTGGTTATTTGTATTAAAAGCTTTGAAACAAATCATGCAATTACTTACTTATTCGGTAAACATGAAACTCGAAGCTCATGAAATATTAATATTTACAGACCTTTAAAAGTGTAACTATTTTTATTGACAAATAGGATCCATTTGTATATTAATTTACTTTTATGCTCCAAGAAGTCTCTTTACCATATTTTAAAAGAATAATAGGATATCCGCCTTTCAATACTATTTCTGTAGAACGGTCTTCATGTGATTTACATGTACTTATAATAAGGAAAGTTATCTTTGAAGTTTGTTGGACAGGCTGATGAAGGGGGAGTTATAGCCCTCGAAACATGTCCCTGTAAGTATTGTATTAATAATAAATATTATTGAAAGGCGGATATCCTATTATTCTTTTAAAATATAGTTATGTTAATACGGACCATAATAATCGACATTATGCCTCTTTACCAGAAAAACAATTTAAAATTCTCTCATAGAATGTGTGGTGAGGAGATTTTGAAGACAATAGTGGCTCGTGTAAACAAAGCCAAGTAATTAAGCTGTATGATGAAACAGTGGATGTGTCCCATATTTCTCAAATGTCACTTATTCTGAGATACGTTTGCACTGAAGCAGGCAACATCAAGGTTATAGAAGATTTTGTGGGATTTCTCGACATTAGAAAAGCTGTTTTGGACCTTGTAAAAGATTCATCATCAGGCTCAGAGATAGAAGGTGGCAATCATGAAAACCATTCGAGCAATGAAAATGAACCAACGCTGACAGGTTTGAGACTCGGTGTGGTAGTGATTAGAGAGTTAATGGCTCTTGGTTTGAACCTTTAATAACTGTGTTGGCATAGGAACCGATGGAGTTTCCGTGAATATTTCCGAAATTGTAGGAGCAGTACTAGAGATTCATAAAGTTGCCGTTAATGTAGTAGTCCTTGCTTCAACCACCAACTAAACTTGGCTATATCCAAAACAGCAAAGGTCCAGTCTGTAAGAAATACATTCGGTATTTTGACAGAAATTATATCATTTTTCATTGCTTCTGCAAAACGAAAATAATATGGTTCTGAAAAATATTCTTCATGCCAACTGATTGACGTTTGTGAGACACGATGGGTGGAACGGCACAACGCTCTTTTGAAATTTTTAGCCAACATTGAAAAATACAGTGCTGCACTCGAAATTGTCTCGAGTTGGTCAGACGTTCAAGAGGATGCATCACCACCTAAGGCACAATGTTTGTTGTCCAGCATAACCGATGAGGAATTTACTGTATCTTTGTGCTGTCTTAACGAAGTTCTAGCCATAACTCTTTAACTTACTTGAGCTTACTGGACTTTTTCAAACTGAAAACCTAGATGTCAAGTCTGAATCTGATGCAGTATTCAGCATGATATCCATCTTTGCCAGTAAAAGGAATAATATAAAAGAAGACTTTAGCAGCGAGTATGAAAAGTGTAATATAATTGCAAGTGTGTTGGCTGTAGAGATAAAGCTTCCGAGAATCTTAGAGAGACAAAGAAACCGACAAAATGCACCATTCACTACTGCTGAAGAATATGAAGACGATGAAGTGAAGGCCTTGGTATTTGCAGATGATGTGGTGATTTGGGGAGAGGGAGAAAAGGAAGTACAAAGGAGATTGGACATTTGGAATGAAAAGCTGAAGGAGTTTGGAATGGTAATTAATAAAAAGAAAACTGTAGTCCTGCACTGTGGAAAAGAGGAAAAGAGAAGCCAAGTGAACATAGATGGAGAATGGTTAGAGAATGTGGAACAGTTCCCATATCTGGGTAGCATTGTTAACGGAGGTAATGAAATCAACCCTGAAATTAACAACAGACTAAGTAAAAGCACAACATTCTATCACCAAGTCAGAGAGCTTTTATGGGATGACACAGTGCCCAGGAGAACGAAATTAACACTATATAAACAGTACTTCATACCAATTGTAACATACGGACTGGAAACGCTGGTAACTAACAAGAGACAAGATAGTAAGATCCAAGCAGCAGAAATGAAATTTTTAAGAACATCTGTAAAAAAGACAAGAAGAGATAGAATTCAAAATGTTAAAATCAGAGAAGAGCTAAATGTGGAACCATTAGTACAAAAGATACGGAAAGCAAGACTGAGATGGTTCGGACATGTGAAGAGAATGGGAAAGGAACGAGCGGCAAGAAGGGAGTTGGAAAGAGAGGTTAAGGGTAAGCGATCAGTTGGAAGACCAAGAAGAAGATGGATGGAGCAGATTCGGAAGGACATCGGAGAAGCTGGATTGGATGTGGAGGAAGTAATGGAGCAGGAAAAGTGGAAGGACAGAAAGGAGTGGAAGAGGCTTGTTAACCACACCCAGGCGACTGGAGTGGGACATTGATGATGATGATGATGATCTATATCCCCTTTCTGGACTGGATGATCAACGATATAAACACAAGGTTTTCTGATGAAGTCCTTGACATCTACAAGTTAAATATTTTTCTACCTCAAAATGTTGTTAAAACTGTATTACGGTACTATATAATCTTGATACTCCATACTAAAATGAAGTGTTGAAGTCGGTGACTGAGAAATCTGCCACTTTGTTTCAAATACAAGAATAAGTGTTCTATACGAAATTTTTGTTTATATTAAAATTATTAGTTTTATTTAATTCTCGTTTTTTGTGTATTAATTTTTGGTCTTTTCAAATTTATGTGTCCACCTCTAAATTTTAAATTCCATTCCAAATGTGTGTACTTTAATCTGTGTTAAGAGAGGCAGATGACCTCGTAGTTCCACCCCTTGAAACAACAATAACTACGTAACTAACTAAACCAGACTCAACAGATTGGCTCTAAAGTTCATACATAGAGACATTCCTATTGATCGCAATAAAATCATTGATAAGTTTGGAGAAAAGAGCAAAAGAAATTCCACAAGCTTATTGTAAGATGAACTTAAATAAGTGAGCAGTCTGTATTTATGTTAAATATAAATATAATGATTTTGATTAAATGATGTACAGTATGTCAAGAAAATTTGTTGGTTGGTTGGTTCCTCAGTTTAGGGGCTGCGACAACTCGGTCATGTAGCCCCGTGTACTTTGGGGTGTGTGTAGAATCTGTCTGATAACCGGTGTTCATTGTGATGGCTGTATTAGTGTGTGTAACTGTTTTTTAATTTAAGTTCAGACTGCAACTTAGAATTTTTCAAATAGTTCCTACTTTTGCCGCCAAGCGCCACCGTCAACAACTACTAGGCCAAGTTCAGAACTTAGCTACTAGACGCCACCGCAGTTGGCTCTTGGCAACGAACGTAGAAACCTAAGAATATTGTTTACATTCTTAACCTATCCAATTTAGCTTCACACAGGTGTAATTAGTCGAAGGTTCTTTAACATGCCATAAATCTATGACATGGGACCGCCGGCTTTACTTGCCCTCCGAAGGAAGGCATACTGAGGGATTTCTAACACTCTTAAAAAATCCGACGGCTTCGGCCGGGTTTGAACACGCTATCTTGGGCATAGAAGCTCAGCATGCTACCAACTATGCCACTGAAGCTGCAAAAAAGAAAATTTGTGTTTATGTTGTTGTTGTTGTTGTTGTTGTTGTTGTAAATCCTCAGATTTCAAAACATCAGAACTATAAACTTTTAAATAATTTGATTCATCTTGCTGTTATGCATTAAAACATACTTAAGCTCCTGATGAAAACATTAGCTTCACACAATTTCTTTCACACTTAAATACTGTATAACACCAAAATGTAAAGTTTACAATAGCCTAACATTTCGCACATTGCGTTTGAAAGAATACACATTTTAGGCGGCTTCGGTGGCGTAGTTGGTAGCATGCTGAGCTTCTATGCCCAAGATAGCGGGTTCAAACCCAGCCGAAGCCGTCGGATTTTTTAAGAGCGTTAAAAATCCCTCAGTATGCCTTCCTTCGGAGGGGAAGTAAAGCCGGCGGTCCCATGTCATAGATTTATGGCATGTTAAAGATCTTTCCACTAATTACACCTGTGTGAAACTAAATTGGATAGGTTAAGAATGTAAACAACGCTCTTAGGTTGCTACGTTCGTTGCCAAGAGCCGACTGCGGTGGCGTCTAGTAGCTAGTTCTGAACTAGGCCTAGTAGTCGTTGACGGTGGCACTTGGCGGCAAAAGTAGGAACTATTTGAAAATTCAAAGTTGCAGTCCCTACTTGAATTTAAAAAACAGATACACACATTAATACAGTCATCACAATTAACACCGGTTATCAGACAGATTCTACACACACCCAAAGTACACGGGGCTACATGACCGCGTTGTCGCAGCCCCTAAACTAAGGAACCAACCAACCAACCAACACATTTTAAAACCTCTCTAAAATAGTTTTAAACCATTCGTATTGGAGCTATGACAGTAAATAGTAGGACTTACAAAACTGAGATAATTTAGAATACAATAAATATTTCACTTAAAATGGCTAATATCACGCAAATATTTCCAAATTCACAAAACAGTTTCATATAATTTTTGATTGTTTCTTTATTTTAAATTGTTAACATTTATTTTTACCCAAAAATATCATAAAAAGAATCACAGACTTAGACCTAAATTTTGCAAAATTTCTGGAGAGTCCTCGCATCCCGTATGGGCTGGGGGCTATTCCAAACCTCCGGTGTGTCCCCCCCATAATCTTGCCTTAAATCCGCCACTGGATAGTACTGCCCATCCGTGACGTCATGTCGAGAAGAAAGCATAATTTAATTGAAGTAATATAATTAGAAGACAGTGTAAATTAAGGAAAGAATTATCGTGGTCTGAAATCGCCTAGCATATTCACGTTCGTGGCATTACCCGTGCAAATAGAGTGAAGAGTATCCCTACGTCTGTGTTATAATAATGATATCGTATGGCCTCGGGTGGCGGCGTTGTTAATCGACACCCAGAGGGCAGCTTGCGTGTCGAATTTAATGCTCCTTGGAGCGCTATGAATGTCAAGGAGGTTAGCTGTATCTAAGCTCCTTGACGCTATACCGCTTTCTAGTAGAGAAATGAGGAACTTTGTGTTGGCGGAAAATCCCGAGAATAATTTTGCCATTATGAACACGGCCTACTGAATCCAAATGGGTTCTTTAACATGCCAACAACGTATGACATGAGTATCGTGATTTTTGTCGCCTTTCAAACATCTCTTACCATGGCCAGGAGCGAACCTGCAAGCTTGGGGTTGGTAGTCCGACACTATAACCACACACCCACCCTGGCAAGCTTATGTCTGTGTTCAAATCCCATTAGCCAGCCAAAACAGGTGACCTCGGGGGTTCCCCGCAAATAGAGTAGCCTTTGATGATGCTTTTTAAATAATTAGGAGATACACGATTGGATTTGAAAATCAAACACATTCATCAGAATCAGTGAATGAGTGGCTACAAAAAGATATGATATCCACACCGGAAAGTCATGGCCGGTGAAACCACGCGTGTTCCTACGCGTCTGAATAGGCCGTGCCCGCTTAATAAATATGCCAGCCGGGCGTGGAGGCGCACAGATTCTTGTCGCCTTCGAAGGGCAAGGCTGCTATCTTCAATTTTTAAATAATTTAGATTGAAATAGGATACTGGAACATTGTTTTTGTGTATAAAGTAGGATATCTTTTGGGTAGGTATTTCGATGTCCCATTTGTGTTTTGATCTAGTGTTGTGCAATAAGGTAGTCAGATGACCTTGCAGTTTTGGTTAGATTTGGAGCGGGTACGTGCGTTACTAGTGTCCAACTGATAGGGTAGGGCCAGGATCTGGTAAATGTAACATTTTCTGTGATGGCCAGTGTTATTAGTCTAGGATTTCATGTGTGGATGTAAGGGTTATCAGCCCAGGTTGATTTTCGATAGCTTGGTGCGTTAACGAACAAGGCCTTGCAGTGACCACAGAAAACTATCTCACGGATGGCCGAGTGAGGTTCGGACCCATTCGTTTCCTGAGTCCGGAGATAGCCTGTCCCCTTGGCCTTTTGCCGCAACAGGCGTATCTACCTGGGTCGGTATATAATAGATTTAATTTAATTTTCCTTGTTTGTCCATTGTTGACATTCTGGGAAACTCGGTGGCTAGCTGATCCAAGACTCAGTAAACTTAGAACGTTCAACAGAACTACCGTACTCGTGTGTGTCAGAGCTCCTTCTGGACCCAGAGCAAGTCCATCATTTTGTTCAAATTAAGGATAGGTCATGCAAGGTCCACCCGTACCTGAAGAGAAAGGAAGATCCCTCACTAATCCTTTTCACCATGGCTCTCATTTGAACTGTGTTACAAGGGGCAGATGACCTAGCTGTTCCACCTCTTAACCCTCCATTAGTGACGCACTGTGTCACAGACCGACGTCATAAACGATTGCGCCTCCTTCTCTGCCCGTTGGAGTGAGCTAGCTGCGCATTAGGTTATCCATCGATTTCATTCTCGAGTATACTCACCACTGCACAAGTTCGAACGATAACCGTACAGATCAGTGGAAGTCTTTTCGGTCTCACACACCGAGGTCACTAAGAGCGTATTTGTGCCTTGAACACGCAGATGTTGTAGCCTATGCCATGACTGTCTTGAAGGTTAATCGTATACTGATGCAAATTTACAAACTTTAGATCTCAAACATGATTGTTTGTTTTCTTTTCAACAGAGTTTATCATTGGATATTTCGCTAATTTCACTTGTCATTGATCAGTTATAATTTCTCCTTATTATTGCTTATAGATTACTTAAGTGTATTTTAAATTTAGGTTAAGATGATAAAATACTTATGTATTCCTTATGTATTCCTTAAAAATATACTCTAAAATAATGAAAAGTATGGAATTATTTAAGGCCGGTCTACTGGACCGAAGTCACTAAAGTTGAGAGTAAAATTCACGTCATGTGCGAAGGGTTAAACATCAATTATCATCATCATTATTCTTGACATCTGTCTGCTGTTGAGTGAAATTAATTGTGCACAAGTGCAGCTATTACGTGGTCAGAGATTAATCATATTCTTTTAATGTTACAGCGACATAAACTGATATGTTCTTTTCAGGGACTGTTTGGTTCCGGATTGAGACCCAATGATCCTCGACTAAGTGAATTTTCTACGAAATTAAACACCTTGACTAGTGATCTCATTGACAGAGAAACCTTTAAAATGTAAGTATATTTCAAGATAATTTTACTCAAAGCAGTTGGTCATACTTGAAGCGTAAGAGTTGAAAAATTAAAGATCCCTTCAGACTCAGCCATTTTGCATCTAACCAGGGAACCTCGCAAACACAGACTCTCCAACTGAGCTTAAACGTTGCATACGTATTAATCAGAACTTAAGGAAAACATAATTATAATGTATGAACGGTGTCGGTATTAGAGATGTGTTTCTTTCAGGTGTAAACCATCCAAGCATCTGCCTGGACAGCTGGGTATTTGGCTCTCAGCATTCTCAGATTCAATTCTTGTGCCTTCAAGCAGGAGTGAAAATGAAAATCCACAGCCTGCATCCAGTCTCCGACCGGGTCAGGAATGGAATGAATGAAGCCCCCATCTAGCGGCGAGGATATGGACTGTGCCAGCTGCCGAGGCCTGACGCACTCCTCTGGGGCAATGCACGAGTATTTGTTGTAATTAAGTGCATCTTGCCGCAGATATTTAGCTGGATCGAAAAGTAACGTACAGCCATTTTTGATGCGGTATCATTCTGACTGGGCCGTTGAAACTTCACAGACAAATAATTTGAATGTCGCACTAAACTAGGGACATCCCTTGTTCAATCGGTTCACGGCAGAAACATGAGCTAATAAGAAAGGATGGCGCGTTTGTTAATGTCGTTTACATGTGAAGGACAAAGAGGTATAGGCAGCCCATTCTGTGGGATGTCACCACCTGCCACTGCACAGCAGCTTAGCCAGTACTCACCAAGGTGGGTGCAAGGGATTTTCATTTAACTGTTGTGAATTAAGACATGGCTCTCCAGCTCATCTGCTCTCTGGCTGGCTCAGGGCTGCCAAGCTATGTGCAAGCGGGCTAGTTGCCCTGTACGTGAGGGAAAGCTATAATATTGTGCTGGAGACTTGTGATGAGTTTCTAAGCTATCACCAACCAGAGCAAGCAGGTCCACCTGGCGAGACAACGCAGTAAGCCGAGTGTTAAGCCGTTAAAGGGCGCTCCTGCTCCAAGGGCATGGATTGGAGACCTATGTGTAACGACAAGACATTTAAAGTTGTAGGAGTCATTTGAATGGGCATGCTGGACTATACCCTCAAGCTGAATAGCGATTGGGTGAAATTCATTCACTGGATATCATAAGCACTAGTTTACATACTGGAATATACACCAAGGTAGACATACAAACTATCATCAGACAATATATTTTTAAAACCAGATAGGAGATTCTATTTGTCCTTTTTGACAAATTTCATTCTATACTACATCATCCACTTTAAGACAGAAGATTTAGCTAAAGAATGCTCCCGCAACAAACTGTTTTCAGTGACTAAAGAATTGTATGGTATGGATTCTGTCTTGCGGAAAGAAATCATGATGAAAATTAATAAATGTAAAACAAAAATATTGGAATGCAGCCGAAAGAAATCAGAAACCCCTATGGATGTTGAATTGGCAGGTGAACAGCTAAAGGAAGTAGGTGACTTCTGTTACTTAGGAAACAAAATAGCCAGTGATGGACGAAGCAATGAGGATATAAAAAGTAGGTTAGCACAGGCAAGGAAAGCATTTCTACAGAAAAGGAATCTTTTGACATCGAATATAGATTTAGGTATTAGGACGTCATTTTTGAAAGCCTTTGTCTGGAGCGTGGCACTCTATGGAAGTGAAACTTGGCACTATTGGTGCAGCAGAAAAGAAGAGAATTGAAGCGTTTGAAATGTGGTGGTACAGGAGAATGATGAAGATCAGATAGGTAGATAGGGTAACAAATGAAGAGGTATTAAGACCAGTGGGAGAGGAGAGATGTTTCTGGCAACTGCTATTGAAGAGAAGAGATAGGTTGGTAGGACAAATACTAAGACACCCAGGAATAGCAAACTTAGTTATAGAAGGAAGGGTCGAGGAAGAGAAGAGTAGGGGTAGAACCAAGGTTAGAATATGTTAAACAGATTGCCTCGGATGTAGGGTGTGGTAGTTAATTAGAGATGAAACGATTAGCTCAGGACAGGGAAGAATGGAGCTCTGCATCAAACCAGTCGAAAGACTGAAGACTCAAACAACAACAAACAATTGTTTGCTGCCTGCTCTCCTGATGGGACTGGGAGATTGAAACGAGCTCTTTGGGAACTATAGCATTGAAGAGCTATTGCTTGGTTTGGTGGAGTAAATGCCTACCTTCTTCAAGACCGCGCTGTGTATAGGCTGTGGGGACCGTGCTTATCCTTTTTAAGTGTTCATTCTAGTCTTTCCTTTTTATCTCTCCTTTCACCTACACCTGCCTGTCGTTGTGTTCATCATTTTTCTGTGTTTCTAACCCTCTTTTTCTATCCCATTGTTTTATATACAGGATGTCTCAGAAGGATGGGGCCATATGTTAAGAGGTGATAGTACCTAGGTATAGATCATTCTAAAGCAAAAACATTATATGAACATGTGCTTTATTTGCAATGGTTTCCGAGATACACTGTATCGGTCCCGGATGTGATGTTGCATGGACACCAAGGTCACCTGACCTTATACAGCTGGATTATTGTTTGTGGGGTTGGTTAAAGAACGAAGTCTACAGGGAAAAAGTGCAACCAAGGGAGGACTTGCTTACTTGCATTTTAAATGGTTGTGCGCTCATTAAAGAAGAGAGACATCAGCTCCGATAAGCAACACAGCATCTGTCTGTAAGAGCTGCAAAATGCATTGACCTTGATGTGTGTATTTTTGAGAATAAGTTGAGACTGGCTGCATGGCTCAGCGGTATTGTTCTCGCTTGCTGTTCCCAAGGTTGCAGGATCGAATCCTGGCGCAGTCAGCTGGCATTTGAGGGTGTGCAAATGCGAGGGAGCCGTGTCAGTAGATTTACTGGCATCTTAAAGATCCCCTTCGGGGCAAAATTCCGGCACCCCGGCGTCTCTTAAAGCCATAGTAGTTAAAGGGGACGTAAAACAAATAACATTATTAGGGTATTTTTGAGAATAAGTTGTAACGAGAAATGGACAGTTACACATAACTTCCAAAGGGAAATTGCCAATTTACAATTACACAATACCGTCTGTATCTCGGAAACCATTGCAAATAAAGCACATGTACATATAATGTTTTCGCTTTAGAATGACCAATTCTATCACCTCTTAACGTATGGCCTCTTCCTCCCGGGACACCGTGTATAACCTAGTGGACTATTTTTTGTTCTGGTTGAAGCGCTACAGAATTCACTCTGCAGCATACCTGCCTCTCCATATTCACCACCACCGAAACATACTTCCAGGAAGTACGAGGGCTGTTTTTTAAGTAAGGGCCGTTTTTTTAAAGCCCGTTGTTAGTGCACACGCCGCAACAAGCGTGTGCGTTACCTCCCGGCATCCTTTGCGAACAAGCAGGCGTCAGTTGCAACTGTGTAGCTAATCTGTACGCTGAACTGTGCATCTTTACAATGTTCAAGATTATTGATTCACCCGCCACGTGTGAGGTATGATCTGTGATACGTTTTTTGAGTGCAAGAAACATGTCAGCTGCAGACATTCATCGTCCGCTTTGTGAGGTGTATGGTGATGATGCAATGACGGAAGGTAAAGTGCGAAAATGGGTACGCGAGTTCAAAAGTGGCCGTGAAAATGTTCATGACGATGAACGCTCAGGTCTGTGATCACAGATGACTTGGTGACTGCAATTGACACGAAAATTCACGAGGACCGAAGATTCATGATAATCACTCTATCAATGGATTTTCCTCAAGTATGAATTCTTGGTTGTCAGAGCAGGCGGCAAACTTTTATGCAGAGGGATTTCAGAACTTAGTTTTAAGGTATGACAAGTGCCTAAGGCAACTATGTAGAAAAATAGAGGAAGGTATGTAAAACCTAAAAATAAATGTGGTTTCAAAATAAAATGTTCGGTTAATTTAAAAAAACGGTCCTTACTTAAAAAACAGCCCTCGTAGCATTGAAAAGAAATGGCAGATAATAGCAATATTACAGCCTGCTAGCGACTGACCCGTCCACATGCTTTAGCAGGCAATCTGTGCTGCAGAGGAAATCAGAATGCATTGCAGAGCTATAAGTGGAGCTGTAAATTAACTTATGCCTTCTCTTTTCCTTTATAGGCTGGTTGACACTAACATAGCACTGATTTCCAAAGCTTTTCGTAACAAACTCATCATCCCAGACTTCAGTGGCTTTACAGATCGTCTGGACGAGATCTTTCACGAGTGCGCCAGTATCTCGGAGGGCCATGTAAGCTGATGAGTAAGTTAATAAACCAGAATTAGACTATTCTCCCTCAGAGGATTCCTGGCTGGTGAGTACATGTCTGACATCCCAGGGTCTCAAGCTGAGTCTGTCAATGCATCGTTTTGCACTTTCATTTTAATTGGCCATGATATATATTGGTCAACTCTCGTTTCTTTTATTACCACGTGTTCTCTCTCAGTTAAGGGGAAGATGACTTTGCTGTTCCAACCCTTAAAACAACAATCTTCATCATCATCATCTCTATCTCTCAGTAAGTCGCAATGTATTGGCATTCCTGGAATATTTGTGACTACTGTCGACCAAAGTATTATGTGCACTCGAGTTTGAAAGTTGTTTGTGAAGTAACCAATAGGCCTACATTGAATTCAATAACATCATCATTTTTGTCGTTCTATTTTACGTTAACTCATGTAGGTTTTTAATTTATGTTTTAATATTTTTTATCGAAGGTCAAACTGGTTTAGGAGAGATGGGTTTACCGCAAGCCCTTGTACAGGTACTTAGCCATTCTTCACAGCGTTCACAGTTTGGACTTTACAGAAAAATATATTTACTGTATTCATTTACAGTTGTCTGGTGTTCCAAGCACAGTACTAGTGTGTTAATGAGTTCTGTGAAAGAAGTTAATTTCTATAAGTTAATGTTTCTTAATACAGTATAGCAAAATGCGTGAAGGGGACTTTTTTTAATCAAAGAAGCCATTTCCTTCTAGGCTATACCTCTGAACACACATAGGCTTAGTTAATGTATGATGTTTATGAATTACACTAATGCACAAATATACATTGAGTCCGGGAATGTTCCCCGCCTACATGCGTCTGCGAGAGCTAGCTACAGCAGTTATGTTGGTAGCACGGCTGTCGCTTGCATCATAACAAATAAACAGTAAACTTTGTACTCACCACAGCCATTCATAACAGATGCTGGAACCATTCACAGTACATCACTCTTTTTCCGTAATCAGTAGTTTGTTTTAATTCATGAACCACGGTAACTTTATAAGGGAACAACTGAAGCTTGTCTCTTACAGCTTTGTGTGCTGTCGACTTAGAGATTCCTGTTTGTTGAGCTAATGTTCGCGTTGATTTACTTGGACTACGCAGCATTATATCGGAGATTTCATCAAGTCTGTTCCTGGTACATCGTGAACTGAGCCAGTCACACGAAATTTACTTACCAAATCCCGAACGGTATCACGGTTTGGACACTTTGAATTAGGAAACCGCGCCTGAAATCTTAATTTTACATTTTCTGTAAACCGATCGCCTTCGCGAAAAACGTATTCCACCAAAAAAAAACTCTCTCTTCAGTAGTAAACATTACCGCCTGTATACTGTTGCACTCTTCCAATAATCTATCTGAACGCTCGCTTACTGTAATACACTCTGAAGACATGCAAGCTCGCTCGCTTACCGCAATACACACTGACAGCCCACACGGGGGAGTCCCGCTTTGAAGGACACAGTGCAGTGCAGCCAACTAAACTCATGACTCAACCACTCACAGCTGCACGTACCCACTGCGGAGAACATTCTCGGGCGCCCTGTATATACAATGTTTGTAACTAATATTCCTAAGACTTAACTGTATATAGGGGAAGACCGGGCAAAGTTAATAAACTAAATTTATACGAGTGTATCTATGTAATTACGTAGGACAATGACATGCAATTTACTGTAGTTGTTCATTGTTATCTTCCCATTTAATTGCTGTATAAAACAGAATCAATTGTTAAACTATTCTTAATTAGAATGCAGTATTAAATAATTTTGTCCAATTATTCCCTTTGCTCTTATAGCCGGACAAAGTGAATAACGGAATGCATTGTTTAAGACATGACAATATTAATACTAAGCAAGTGTACATTTGACAGAAACTCAACATTGCATATAAATGGGATCCACTTTTGTTTTTCAATAGGTTTTATAACGTTCACAATTCACCTGGTATAACTAAAGCAGCAGAGTTAATAGGATTTGTCCTACAATCCTCCAGAGCTTGCTTCATCGTTTCTTCGCACCAGCTGCCCTGATCACTGCTTCGTTTGAAATTGTAAACCATCAGTAAGCAAATATCACAATGTTCTGATTATTATTGATATACTTCAGTACTTATTTTAGGGTATTTAACCCTCAACTGGTGACGTGGTTCCTGACAGACTCTGAGAGAGAGAGATAATTGTACACCCCTAAGGACTCATTCCGAAACGAGACTTGTTTGCAATACCTTCTCATCTCTCTCTAAACATCTGTTCAGCCTCATTTCGTCACCTTCAGTCTTATCGTACTCTTCTCACGAGGTAGACACAATCTTAAGTGGCTTCGTAGACACTCTCACTCACTCACTCCGTTGGCTTTTCTGGGACGTGACGATCCCGTGCCGCTCTCACTATCTGCCTCCATTTCCTCCTATCCAGCGCAGTATTCTCCCATACAGTAATACCCATTTGTCTGCAGTCAGAGGTCACCTCATCTTGCCATCTACTCCTAGGTCTTCCAGGGGGTCTCGAGCCTTCTATCTTCTTCTCATACACCTGGCGAACTATTCTGGCAGCGTCCATTCTGATAACATGCCCTGCCCATTGCAGCCGTTTCGCTTTCATGACGTCCACTACTCTGGGTTGATTGGCCAACTTGTACAGCTCATGATTTGATCGGAGAACCCATCTTTGTGTTTCCTGGTCAAAGATGGGGCCGAAAATTTTTCTATATATCTTGTTTTCGAAGACTGTAAGTTGGCGTTCCTCCCTTTTGGTCACACTCCATGTTTCGGCTCCATATAGCAGTACCGGCCTGATGATCGTGTTGTATAGTTTTAGTTTTGTTTTCCTGGTCAAAAGTTTGGAGGAAAGTAATTTATGCAGGGAAAAGTAAACTTTGTTTGCATTCCGTAATCTAATTTGGTGTTCAACTTGTCTTCTATTGCAGTCATTTATATTTACCCCAAGGTATTTGAAGTTTGGCGTGTTCTTAAAGGTAAAATTGCCTATATGAAGGTTGTTGCGTTGGTCTGTAGTCATGTTTTCTCTCTGTATGATCATGTATTCTGTCTTCTCTTCATTAATCTTTAGACCTATTTTTGCAGCAGTTTCATTTAATTTCCTGAATAAAGCTTTAATTTCTCCTCCATTATTTCCTATTAATACAATGTCATCTGCATATGCCAGGATGTTGTGTTTGTTATCTGCTAGGTCTCCAGTTGCAGCTTCTTTGGTTTCCCGAATTACTTTTTCCAGAACGATGTTGAAGAGAAGTGGGGAGAGCGCATCACCTTGTTTTAGTCCTGTTCTGTTTTCAAAACCGTCTGATACGGATCCACAGTGTGTCACTTTGCTCACTGTCTCCTCCATACACATTTTGACCAGGCTGATAAGTTTCTGTGGGATTCCGTATTCTGCCATAATTTCCCACACCGTTTCTCTGTGGACTGAGTCATAGGCCTTTTGGAAGTCAATAAATAGGTAATGGACGTTTTTGTTATATTCCCAAACTTTTTCATTGATTGTCTTAATACAAAATATATTGTCTGTTGTTGATCTGTTTTTACGGAAACCATTCTGATAGTCTCCTATTATATCTTCGGTGTATGGAATTAGACGTTGTAATATTATGTGCGACAGTAATTTGTAAGCTGTGACAAGTAGGGATATTCCTCTGTAATTTCCGCAGTTATGTTTATCTCCTTTCTTATGTATTGGAACAATAATTGCTTCCTTCCATTCATCCGGTATTTGTTCCTCGCGCCATATTTTCAGGATAAGTTTATGCAGTTTTTCATGAAGCTTCTCACCCCCATATTTCAGCAATTCAACTGGTATACCGTCAGATCCAGCAGCTTTGTGGTTTTTCAGTTTCTTCAGACTGCTGGTTACCTCTTCATATGAAGGATCATTTATGAAAGGTTCTACCGTTGAAAGAGTGGTTCTCTCCAATTTGTTGTCTGGTTCAGGGCAGTTCAGTAAGTGGTCAAAGTACTCTTTCCAAGCCTGTAATATGTGGGTTGTTCCTGCAATGATGTTACCATTGTTGTCGTGGAGAACTGCTGATCGCGGTTGGTAACCTTTCTTAATGTTATTCACCGTCCCATATACTTTACGGATGTTGTTCTCCTTCTGGTCATTCTCAATACTCTCTAACATATGTTTAAGGTAAAGCTTCTTTTCTTTTCGTAAGGTTATGCTTGTTTCTCTTCGTGCTTCCCTGTAGTGCTGTTCCAATTCTTCATTTCTCCTGTCCTGTAGCCATGCTTTCCTTGCTGAGATGCTAGCTGCTACTGCTGTTTTGCATGTACCATTAAACCATTTCTTCTTTCGTTCCACTTTTGGTAATGAGTTTTTAGCTGATTCTTGAATCACCTTCTTGATATCCTTCCACAATCTATTAATATCTGTAGTTCCACTTTCATCCACTTCTTCTCCTACTTCATCAAGTACGCCAAACCTGTTGCTCACTTCCACTTGGTACTGACAAGTTTGAGGAGTTTCCTTTAATGCTTGTAGATCATATTGTATTGCGCGCCCTTGTTGTTTGTGGTGAGTTTTCAGTTTCACCTCCATGGATGCAACCAGCAAGTTGTGGTCAGAGCCTATGTCAGCTCCCCGGTAAGCACGAATATCAGTGATGGCGCTTCTGTGTCGATTTGAAATTAGTATATGGTCAATTTGGTTTGCCGTCTTTCCATCTGCTGAATACCATGTTTCCTTATGTATATCCTTGTGTGGGAACGTCGTACTCCTGACATTCATGCTTTCTGATTCTGCAAATGAGATCATTCTAAGCCCATTTTCAGAGGTTTCCTCATGAAGGCTGTCATTACCTATCGTCGGTTGTAGGTGCTTTTCTTTTCCTACCTTGGCATTAAAGTCTCCTAGTACTATCTTGATGTCATGTTGTGGTAGGCCTTCATACACCCTCTCCAGCTGTTCATAAAAGCTGTCTTTCACCACATCTTCTTTATCATTTGTAGGTGCATGCACATTGATAATGGATATATTAAACCATCGGCCTTTCACGCGTATGTAGCACATTCTTTCATTGATTGCCTCAAACCGGATTACTGTTTCAACACATTCCTTTGATATGAGGAATGCTGTTCCAAATTCATGCTTTCCGGATTGAGTTCCACTGTTAAACATAGTGTACTCTCCAAAGTTCTGTATGTCTTCCCCTGGAAATCTTGTTTCTTGAATAGCAGCAAATTGTATTTTATACTTCTCGAGTTCGTCTTTTAATCGTTGAATGTGTCCAGGCTTATATAAGCTCCGTGCATTCCATGTACCAATTCGTAAGTCCTCATTTCCTTTGCCATGTCTTCGTAGGGTATCCATTCTTAAATCGTTCCGAGGCTTAAGTGAGAGATTCGTAACAATTCTCTTTTTACATGAGAGGGTTGTTAACCCTAAGCACAACCCCCAACCTGGAGGACATTTAAGAGGAAAACAAAAGACTTCCTATTAAGGAATGAATAGCCCATGTACAATAGCCTTAAGCAATGCAATGTATCATACCGAATTATCTCTGTAAAGTTAGTCACTAGCAATCTAATATAAGTTAGCCTACTATTAAACTAAACAATAATGTTACAAAAATTATATATATGCCATGCTGTAACTATGTTACTTGATTGTCCCTAACACGAGCTCAGGCTCATTGGGACCTATGTAAATAAATAAATAAATAAATAAATAAATAAATAAATAAATAAATAAATAAATGACACCAATTGTGTAACATTTTGCCATGTGGGAACGCATAATCTTTGATAAGTATTCTTAACAAGATAATAAATTATTAGTCACCATTAAATAATTAGTGAACGAAGTATTCAACAACATTAACCCAAACGGGCAAAGTGAAAAAATATCCACTTTGCCCAGCTGTGTGCCATTATGGAAATCGTGACTGATCGCTTAAAGTAGTGTAGCAAGAAAGCAAACAAAGTGTGTAAATAAGAGGGTTAGAACAACACTAAAACACAATGTAATCACTTTCAAAATAGTTATACCAATCTATGAATAATATTGTGTTTTTTACCTTAATAAAATTTTAAGAAATGCTATAAAAATCTGCAAACGCTTCTAGTCTCACACTGTCAACCACTATAGTCTTTGTACTACTGATTCGTATATCTCCAATAAATAGCAGTGCTTCCTGCAGAAGCAACTCGGTGACATCTGTCGTGATTTTCCTTAACTTTTACATATTCGCTTTGCCCGGGTCATCCGCTTTGCCCGGTCGTCCCCTACAGTAGAAACCCGCTTATCCGAGGTAATTGGGACTGAGGGTTGTTCGGATAGAAGCAAACTCTGTTAAGAGGGAATGTGTAGGGAATCGTATTTAGTTCAACAAATCTCAAAACAATAGCGCACAAAACGATGCAACGTGTGTATAAACGTCGAAATACAACTATAGAGTGACCATGTAGAAAAGAATGTTTCAATGCACAAGCGCACCCAAGTAGGGGAGAGTGTTTCCAGCTTTCTTGCCTCTCAACTGCTAGTCTTTCTTCAGCGCATGTGCGTCAGGTAGGGGAAGTGTCTCTCTCTCTTTCTCGCTGCTACTTGCTTCGTTGTCCTTGTCGCTGGACCTTCCGAAGTCGTGTATGGAGGGGGAAGCCCTTCAGCAGCTAAGTAATGCGAGCCCCGCCTCCAACAGTCTTTTCTACCTGGTACCTGCACTAATGCATCAGACTCTATATAGAACACCTTCTCAAAGTCTGGGTACTCCAGTTTGACGTTGTTTCTGAGCATCTCCTTTGCTTTCTCAAAAGCCTCGTCTGCTGCGGTACTCCATCTATTATTCTTCTTGAGTAAGTCATACAGAGGAGCCATAATTTCAGAGTATCTCGGACAGTGACTGCTGATAAATTGGCATGCGCCTACAAATTCTCTGACTTGTTTCACCTTAGTTGGCTTTGGGAACCTTGTGATCGCATCTACTTTCTGCATGTTTGGATGATATCCATCTTTATCAATCGTATGCCCCAAGTAGTTGATTTCCTTCTTCAAGAATTGACATTTTCCAAGATTGACCTTGATATTGGCCTCCCTTAACTTTTCAAACAACTTTCTCAAATGCACTAAATGTTCTGCGGCGTTGGGTGAAGATACAATTAAATCGTCAATGTAGCAGATTACATTTTCCTTTACTTCGTCAGTGAGCTTGCTATCAAGTGCTCGAATAAGTGCTGGTCCACTGTTGACCATTCCAAAAGGCATTCTCACAAAGACCCATGACGTCTGCTCAAATAAGAATCCAGTGTACTGCATACTCTCTTCTTCCAGTTGAACTTGGTAAAACGAAGATGTCAAGTCAAGAACACTGAAACATGCTCTCCCTTTGAACTTTCTAAGCAGATCTCTAATCTTAGGTGGTCGGTCATTTTCTGGAAGTATCTTCAAGTTGATGGTCCGAGCATCGAGACAAAGACGTATCTGACCATTACTTTTCTTTACTACAGTGATGGGGTTTATATAAGACGACGCCTGTTTTTTAATAATCCCGTCTACCTCCATTTTTCTGATCAACCCTCGTACTTCTTGATAGTATTTCTCAGGTATGGGGTATATTCTCTTTTGGTAAGGGGTTTCATCGGTCAGCCTTATCTTATACTTATAGTCTTTAATCAATCCAGGCTTTTCATCAAAAATATCTTGGAATTCCTTTATCAAATCCTCAAATTCCCCCTGAATTTCTTCAAATCCTTCAGTTTTTCTACTGGGTATTTCTGTTAGATTCTCCACTTCATTGATAATGGTATTTAAAATTTCTTCCCTAAGGTCTATCTCCAGACTGTTTTTCTCGTCCTGTTCTTCGATCTCTTCTGTGATCATGTACCCATCATTAAAGCTAATAATCCTATTCTTCATGTCAATAATGGCTCCAACTTTCGATATAAAATCGATTCCTAGCACAATATCGAAATGGATCTTGTTCACCACAATAAAGATCTGTTCATAATTCCTTCCATTAATTTCAAAGTTCAACAACACTTGGATCTTGCATTTCACTGCCTTGTCTTGGAAAATTCCTCTCACTTTGACGGTAGAAACAGGTAAAACTGTCATGTTTTCTCCTTTTAATAGACTTTGATAGCATTCATCCGAAATGATAGAAATAATTGCGCCGGTATCCATAAGAGCTTTGTACTGTTGGCCATCTATCAGTACAGAAATAATAGGTAAGGCACATGGTCTTTCCTCTTTGACGATTCCCCTCTCTTCTAATAAATCCTCATCAGTTACTTCGTAAATTTCGTTAATGGTAATTAGGTTTGGTGTGGCAATGTATTCATGGTTTCTCACTGTCGTTGAGAAATCGGCGTTTTTTTTTGTGTTACCAATCTCAAAGTTCTGCTGGCTTGTAGAAGGACCAGGATCGATCACTACATCCTGTCTTTTCTTTTGGTTTTCAGCTTCCTTCTCTCGTAATTCCTTCAAGTATTGCTGACTTTCTTTCTCTCTTTCTTGATACTTGTCGGGTGTCATAACCTGACCTTGAGAATTCTGATTTCGATTCTGGTAATTTCTGCTGTAATTCCTATTGTAACCCTGGTTATTGTAGTATCTACCTCTTCCAGTGTTATAATTTCCTCTATTATTATTCCAGCCTCTTCTTTGCTGATATGGACGGTAACCTTGCGATCTGTGGTTGCGAAAGTGATGGTTCCTGTGAGGACCTACATTTTCAGTTTTCTCTTCATTGGGCTTGTCAGTTTGCTGAACTTGATCCATATAGACTGTATTGATGTCTTTGAATTCGTGCCTCTGACCTTTTTGTACCACATTTGGCATTGGACTCGTGTAGTCAAGCCTTCTCAATAATTCGTCCATACTGGTCAAATCCCTGATGTTTGACGATATGATGAGTCTTCTCACCTCCACAGGCAGCATACGAGAAATCGCATCTATCAACTGCTCTGTTGACAATGGGGGTTGCAAAAATCTCAAGCGTGATAACTGGCTCGTGAAGAAATCAGCGTACCGTGTTGGAAGAGTACCTGAATACTTCCTCGAGTATACCTCAGCTCTTAATGAATTCTGTGCTTCTATGGACCAGAATCGTTTTATCAGTGCCTCTGCAAATTCGTCAAAATTACTGAAAGTGTAGCGAAATGCTCTGAACCATTCAAGGGGTCCTCCAGCTAGAAATCTCTCCACTATCCTCATCTCTCTTTCTCTGGGAATGTGAGCTTCAATGAAATAGTCTTTCAGGTTCCTGATATATTCTATCGGTGTTAGACTATCAGTATTACTGAATTTTTGGGGTTTGTCCTCGAAGTTCCGGATGACTGTCACATTTCTCGGATATGAATCCATGTAATTCCTCCCACTATCACGATATTTCCATTCAGGTTCAATATTCCTATCCTCTTCTTCTTCCCGGAATCTGGATATACGTTCCTCAGGACTAATATCTCTCTCTTCTGTAGCGAGGTTACATCTTCTGACGTAATTCCTATCGTCTTCACCAGTCAAGCCTTCTGGATCCTTATCCGTGATTTCCGTGATGACTTTCCTAATTAACTCTTCTTTATAGGTTTCCATCATGCTGGCTTCTCCTAGTTTCAAATTCTGAAGTTTGCTCGTAGTTTCATTAACATCAGAGACAACCTTATGAATTTGTTCCTCTAACGCGGATTTTAATGCTTGCACGTCCTGACCTATTTGCGTCCTATCCTCTACCTGCTTTTCGGATAGCGAATCCATCCTTATACTCAAATCTTTTCTAATTTGCACTACTTCATTATTTATGTCTACTTGTGTACTGGCAAGTTTTCTTTCAATTCGTTCCTGAATCTGAGTAACATGTTCCCCACTTGACCTGTTCCATTCATCTTTCCACACCGTTACATTTGCAGTTAACATTTCCGCAATATCTACTTCAATGTCTTCCTTAAGTAAACGATTATGATCTAAGACTTGGGTTCTCATGACCTCTACATCATACTTTAATCCTGCTAAAGAAGCTGTTGTCCTAACAGACTCGTCAACCAACCTAGTTGTTAATGCACTAATGTTACGAGTACAAAGTGTTTTTGAAGTTTCAATTTCTTCTCTTACTTTATTAACATCAGTTTGAACTTTAGCAATGTCTACAAAAACAGTGTTAACTTCTACTTGTATCTTATTTATATCGCTTTGCATCTCATTTACATCGGAATGAATGTTATTAATGTCTACTTGAACATTTGACACATCGGTTCGAACATTTTTAATCTCTCTTTGAACCTCTTCTACTTTGTCTTGGACAGTAGCAACATCATTCCTAACAACAATTACTTCAGCTCTAGCACATGAAATATCACCCCGGACATTAGCAACATCAAGATTCAACATAGTAAGATCTTTCTGTACTTTAGAAACATCAGTCTTAACATCTGAAACGTCTTTATGCACATTGGACAAATCTACTTTAACCTCTGAGACATCTTTATGCACATTGGACACGTCTGTGCGCATGTCAGTTACAGCATTCTCGATTCCCTGGGTACTGATCTGTAAACGCGACATATCATTTTCTAAGTTTGCAGAACTGGTCTGAAGAACTTTCAAATTTTCATCCAGCATCTGCTTTACACTTTCATTCATGCTAGCTTTCAAATTAGCAGACATATTACTAGAATTCTCCTCCATTCGACTAGTATTCCTAGCTTCCATCTCCCTCATGCTTTCATCCAGCCTAACAGACATGTTACTAGAATTCTCCTCCATCATCTGCTTCATACTGCTATTCATGCTAGCTTTCAACTCCTCTAACATCATCCTCATACTCTCATCTGCCATTTCAATATTATTTCAATAATAAACTGCTTTAGGGACATACATCAAACAGAGCAAAATAACAACATCTGAGCAACATTTTTCACCATATATGAAGTTTGAGCAATTTTCCGTCTTAAATCTAACTTATAATTACCTTATAATTAACCTTCGTAGACACCTTATGTTGAAATAAACTCAAGCACATGTTCAAATTTCTTTGGTTCATTTTAAAATATCCTAACACAAATAATTTACATTTACAATCCAAATAATTTAATTTTATCTTTAATATGACTAAACATGTCATAAGCCGGTCAAATAAAAAAAGACTCCAGATCATAGGCGATTTTTCTAAGTTTCCAGCCTATTTAACCTCTCTCAAGTTGTATAAGATCTGATCTTTTCTGAGTGTAATTTTCCTAATACAACACAACATTTAATCCCTATATAATCACACTCTCAAATTCTACAATTGGCCAAGACATCTAACAAAGAATCAACCTCTTTATTTGAGTCTTCACAATCCCATTGACATCGATAACTTGGTAATCCAATGTTATTCGAACACTCCACAAAATTGCGGTGCCAATTCTACTGCAATAACTTGGTAATCCAATGTTTTGCTGAACGTGCCCCACGTTTTAGGGTCGCCAATCCTACTGTCCCCGATAATTCGGATAGTAGGCTGTCAGATATCCGCCCCCTCAATCGGATTGCCAAAATTCAAACGCACCGGCACAGCTACATCAATGAAAATGGCACTGACAGATACTACCGAGATTAGAGCACAGCAGTTAACAAGAAATTATTGTGGAACACACCAAAATATACGGGGGTTCATACTTACCTTTACTTACCTATTCAAATTAATCTCGGGTATGGGTTGCCAACTGGATCACTTAAAGTATGCCCTCACAATAACCTCCACCATGATATTTAAAATGAACCAAAACGGAAACAAGAAACTTTAAACTGTACAATAATTTATTTCACATAAAGGGAATGATTCTAACAAAATTCAACAAAATAAACGTGGCAATCAGAAGCCATTGTCAATATAACCATGTCCTCCTGTAGGACTTTTAAACGTTACATACAAAATCTCAGCTTTACTAGCTTATAAAGAACGTAATAATAGTAATACACTTGGAATGGATGAGGGAATTGGGACGAGACATGTAGCAATTGTTTTCCTCTTTCATAAACATCACACTTTATTTATAACTGCAAGCCTGCTATGTAGTCGACCTTGGCCTCTATCATACAGTTGTCAGGCCAGCTGCGATCCACCCTACAACATGTCGCATGCCTACGTCGTCAAATGGACCCACCTGTCCGGCCAACATTAGCATATGTTCGTAACCTCTGAGCCTAGCTCCTTTTCAAACACTTTAAATGTCCTCAACTCAACTCGAATATTATCACGCAAATCTTTTAAATGCTTCAATCACATATCACTGGATTACTCTAATAATCCCAAAACTTGTTAATTATATAATCCACTTGTATAATTAGCGTTCTTTAGAGTATATTAACAAAACTCTTAATGTTTATAAGAAAAACTCCTTAATTGTTTATAACAATTTAAATTGTTTATAATATTGTCAAACGACAATTGAAAAATCTATACACGCCTCTATTAATCCCTTTCGTTTCACATTATTGTTAAAGATATTTACACAATTATTTACAATATTAATATTATTTATTTTAGAAATACATTAAACCACACGTTTATCCGGTTGATAATTACTCAAATCAGGTTAATATAATCGACCAATGAAGGTTAGTTATATTTAAGCTTATATTCTGGTTTAATAAGGTTTAATAATTATTATTATTATTTGTGACGGTAACCTCCATTCAAAATCGTTATCTCAAATTATTTAAACACTCTTGTTAATTATAACAGTAACTTCACATGATTAATTTTCAAAGGACCTGGACAATAAACTCGGCGGAAAAATACTTCGCTCAAACGCACATAATTGCATAAAATAGGCCCAGAATTCATCATATATTTCAATATATATATGGCATAAAAATCTTCCACAATACATACAAAAACCTCCACTTACAAATTCTTCAACTTCATTAATATTACTGTGGGAATCTCCTTCACTTATTCAAGGGCATTATTCATCAGCGACTTTTACACGTCCACTGAACTAACGATTATACATCCATAGTTCCACTTTAAAAATTCTTATATTCATTAATTGTGTCAAACTGTTATTTATTTAACCTTCGTGGGTTTCATTCATGAATCGATATGAAGTAAAAATTTGCCAATCACAAATAAATTTAATAGCAAATACGATTATACACGCCTCTCTGGTCTATCAAAATTGAGATTAATATCTCCTAAGTATCGTAGTATAAAAATACTATCTTCAATCAAAGTTCATCTAAACTGCAAAATAGTCGAATAGAATACATTTAGACTGTGGAATGCAAACATTATTGTTCCAATCTAAAATTGAGAAAAACTCCTATCAAATATTCATTACTATAGTGTATTCAATAAATCGTAATCAAAGTTCATATTTCATAAAATTGTCTATAATGCAACGGTAATTCAGAACTGACGATAAATGTCTATGTTGCAATCATGTTCATAAAACGACTAGTATTTCCAAGATCGTCGATACAGTAATAGATTTTAACGCTCTAAAATCTTTTAATTATTCTTCTTTCTTGAGGATGACAGAAAATTGGTCAAAGTAATTTACTGAAAAGAATTACTTTAATAAAGTTGACACGCTGTCTGAATTCAAATCTGCCATAGAAAATCATTTACTTTACAGTCAAATCGTGACTACAAAAATATGCAAATTACTGAAAGAATATACTATATCAGTCTCAACTGATCCAAAATTATTTAACTATGCCACTGACATAACAATGTCTTAATAAATCGAAGAAAAAGGCATAAATCATCGAAGTGTACTGAGTACAGAAATATCAAGCAAGAAAATGGGGCAAAATATATGGGACAGAAAATATGAGAAAAATGGTTGCTCAGATATCGCTAAATGACTCAAATAAAACAAGAAACGTTCACGACTACCTTATCTGTTGATTGAAGTTCTAGAGGAAAATCTTCCAAAGAAGACTGGTGATAGTTCCATTTCACCAAAAAGATGTGCTCCGACCTCGAACCTGGAACCAGCGCCCTCGGAGAATAGAACTGCTTCCTCCTCCGGAAATTGCACTGCTCCGTGTAGAAGATAGACATCCTTCTGGCAAAACTCTTCTTTGTGAGCCGGGTCTACCCTGGCCTCTCTTGAAAGTTCCCTGAAGTTCTGGCAGAAATTCGCCATGAAGTTTATTGCAGTTATTTCCGTAGAAATATTCATATTTGTGGAGTATGAATATGTTTCCACTGCCATTTGATATAATTCAGCGTTGGACAACGAGGCATGAGTGTAGTTGGATATTCACTACATGCTCGCTTTTGTAGAAAGACGATTAGCGAAGTTCCATGCTGCTATTTCACTCCATTGATATATGTCCCAATTGCATTAAAGTCCTTAGCCTTCCATCTCCATTTCCGTTATAATAGTTGAAAGAACTGCCATATTATATTGTTGCATCGTAGAATGCAGCGTTATATCATCAAAAGCAATCTTCTGTATCACGGTTGCACTACACGTGTCAGCCGTAGCGTAGAATGTGATGTTATAAAAGTGCTTCTCAGGTGGCGAGAAAATCACTTTTGTCTGCCGTCTTAAAATGCCAATATATTTCAAAGTATAATCTTGAAAATGTTCAACCTTTCTACACACTTTAATATAGTACTGCACAATAGAACTAGCTTAAAGGCATTAGTCAACTCTTGATATATTATCTTGTAGACTCGTTAATGTGTGCGTTTCAACTTCGCCTAGTTTCAAACACCGTAAAATGGAACTGCGGTACTGCTCCGTGCTCGTTCGATGCGGTGGGCTTTACCACACGCGCTAAAGACGACTTGCTTCACTTATTCACTCGAAAACGACTATATGACATCAGAAATATATATGCGGTATGAGACACATGAGCTAAGAGCTCCTCTCTGCTGTGCAAGACCTTTTATCAACTTCTTAAGGGGCGTATCCATCCCTTCCATAGCTTGTTTCTTCGTCATTGCTAGAATTTCTAACTTTGGCTATACTTGACGGATTTTCAAATTTCAAAAACTCAAAATTAATTTCTTCAAAATTCCAAATCAATGCCATAACTGAAAATAGGTTTCCACAATTCTGCATTCCAAAAGTAATTAAATAAGGTAGTTTCAGTAATCTCCGTCTCCCTCCAAACTATCGTTCATTGGTTCGAGTCTTTCCTCCAATCGCGTAACTTCTTCCTCAGCACAATTCCATGTTTCCCTGCGACTGCGTCGTAAATCTCAGATCTTTCTCGAACAAAATCATGACGTCACCAAGAATCTCAGCTCAAGCAGCCTACTTGCGTGAAGTCTGCGTCATCCGTGCTTACGTCATGAATATCCACGTCACAACTATGACAGCCATAACTTTCTTCACATTTGCCAATACAGCCACCGTGGTCTCAATATAATTCAATTTACGGGGGCAGTACCCCTATAGTAGAGCGAGCGCAGCAACACGCGGTTTCATCACAAGTTTCAACTATTTCTTTCTTCCTTTCTTTCCTTCATTCTTTCTTCCTTTCTTTCCTTCTTTATTTATTTATGTATTTTATTTCCTTATGTATCTTTGGGGTAAACATCTTTCACCTTTCATTATGGTGCACCATAATAGGGTTTTTGAAGGGAATGTTTATTAGTGTTAAGCTATCCAACCACATTTTATCTATATCGGCTGATGAAGGGGCCAAAACAATTAGGCCTCGAAACATGTACCAATGACCACTAAGTGATCATTTATATATAATACAATAAAGTTATTGATTAGGCGGAACTTTTGCAAAATATTAATACTGATTTTTTCATCAATACGGAACCAGAATGAACCATTCAAATAGAGGAAAGTGACCAAAGTCGGACCCGTGTCCCTAAGTCGGACCCCTGCATTATTTTGCTTGGACAGTGCTGCCGCATGATGGCACAATAATGAATGTGAAGATATGAAAGGAAATGTTATATTGTGGAAGTGGCAGCACTGGACTGTGGGGAGTATCCCGTCAGTTCCGGCATTACTGGTTTTCATGTGAGTTGATGTTTTTACACGTGCTCATGAAATAGTAATTGTTTTGTATTTCTAAGAAGGTAAGTCACATTGTGTTTACAGTACTGTCTTTAGTAAGCGATACACTTGATAAATGTTGTATTTGCTTGTCGTAATACCTAGTCATTTTTTTTTCATAGCCTCGAAAATATCAAGTACAAGATGTACTAAGTCGGACCCCTAAAAATCCTAAGTCGGACCCCTAATAACCCTGAGTTGGACTCCTGAAATTAATTTTTGTTTTGTTTTTATTTAAGCCATTCAAAATATTGTTTCAGATGACCCAAAAAAATATCAGTCCTTGCGTGAGAAAATGGAAAACTCGCAAAGTGGTCGGTTTCTGGATTTTGTGGTCATAACAATAAGTTATGTTCCTAACAAGACATTATATAATATGAAAATAAAGTATTTTCACGTTCTTCATTACTTTTCTAGTGGTTTTATGTGATTTTACGTTCATTCTTAAGAGGGGTCCGACATTGGCATCCTTTTTCCCAGACGTCATTTTTGTTACTTTTAATGAAAACATTTCATAGGAAAAACTGGGCTGTTATAAGTTAATCTGAACCAGATACAATGTTATAAAACATATCAAAGAACTCATCTAGCTAAAATTCAAATTTAAAAAACATGAAATTAATAACAATACAGGTAAAAAACAAAATGGGGGTCCGATTTTGGTCACTTTCCTCTACTAAAACTATACCATGACGCAAGTTGTGGTCAGCACTTTGATGTTTGTAGTGTCCTACATAACTGGTAGCCTGTTGTTTATGTTTATGAGGCAATCATTACCTCATGTATTGAAGTTGGCTTGCCAGGCCGTGTCATTGTATGGTTGTTGCTGTTGCTTCCTTTTTGGGGGATTGTGGCATAAATGGGGGATGAAAGAGGGTGATTACGCCCCGTGCGATCCCGGGGCGTAACAGTATAATAAAATAACAAGATTAGGCCAATACAATAAATGCTTGGTTTTGTGCAGGTGGCGACTTATATTCCTGAACTTGCCAAGATTGACCCTAACCATTGGGGATATTCAGTATGCACTATAGATGGCCAGCGACATTCCATGGGTGACTCGACAATTGGCTTCACTATTCAGTCCTGCTGGTCAGTATCACTATATGTTACCATAAGTAGTAGGTACAATTCCGTTTAACTATCTGCTAGCAGATTCAAACTAAGGTTCTCAATTAAATTTTCCCGGGGGCCACATAGATTAATTTTATGATTATTTTAAGTACTTGTATGGAGACCTTAGTATAAATTCAAAACTAAGGTTGCTAAAATGTTATGTGTTCTCGGTACTCTTCTACGGTATGGAAGCTTGGACACTCAAACAAGATATGAATAACAGACTAGAGGCGTTTGAGATGTGGACTTATCGAAGGATCATACGAGAAAGCTGGATGGATAGAATCACAAATCTTGAGATATTGCATAGGATAGGTAAAGATAAGGAAGTTACAATACTTGGGCCATTAATGAGAGGAGACAGGTATAGTCTTCTACAAGAAATTATTCAAGCAAAGGTTGAGGGCAGAAGGAGTCGAGGAAGAAGAAGGATCTCTTGGTTGGACAACCTAGAACAATGGTTCAAGTAAAGTTCCAGTGAACTTTTCAGTGATGCTAGATCCAAAAACCGGATTGCTGTGATGATCGCCAACCTTCTTAGAGGAGACGGCACATGAAGAAGAAGATGGAAAATTAGAAAATGCCATACAGTATGCAATAGCCAGAAGGTTACGAGGAAGGCATTGAGAGAGTTTTCAAACTTAAGCGAAGTTTTTACAGACTTAAGCAAGCTCCAAGATGTCGGAGTAAGCGTTTTTGGTACATTTCTTCCAAATGCAGTTTCAAGGCAAGTGAAGCAGATCCATACTGTTAGGGCCCATGGGGACCCTACACCCCTTTGGGACCCTATGCACCCCCCGGAGGGAGATAGCACCACGCCACTGGATCTACACTCACCTATAAAAATCTACAACTACTCATACATCTATAATCTATAACTACCCCATAAAACACGTCTACACATCTGGCCAACTCACTACACCAATTTCACCCCAAAACTACCCTCAGGCCGGAACCAGTAACAACAACCGGCACACAGTTCTTTTACACACAGCCAGCTGAGTTGAAGCCTCAGCTCTTGCTAGAGGCTTGCATCATTCACATACACACACACGGGTGATAACTGGAACACCAACAAAGTGAGGAAACACTTGACTCAGCAGTTCCAAAAGGTTTAAGAAGACCAACCCCAAGGAACTAATTGTCTGTCTTTGCCGGAGGCTCTGTCCAACTGTTACGACGTCACGAGGTAAGTGTGTCTCAGATTCCTGAACTTTACAAGTTACAATCCTTCCCCTTTGACACCTGAATTACTTTCTTGTAACATTCACATTGTGCTACACCGTCCCTAAACAGAGGGACGCTTCATAACATTTCTGGTCCAATAAACAAGTGACCACAAACACCACACATCCATTGTAACATTTATTCACAAACATTGTCTTTACCGCCTGACTCCCTACCCGACACCTTAACCCGCCAGTGCCATTACTTATAGAATTGCTGTGCGAGCAGTATAGACCTTTTCAGTGTCATAGCCTTGAAGTGCTTGGGCGCACGTCTGGCGAGTATAACGTTGCACGGTCAGCGAATACTGAATTGTTCATAACATTAGTTGCCCTACAAGCTAATAGCTCCTCATCAGGAATACACCCCTTTGATTTACAACCCTGATCGTACAGAGCATCTTACGATCACTCTACACATTCTCCAACACACATTCGAAGTTTCAGCACCTTTGTTGAAACTCACGCTGAGCAAACGCCGCCCTCTACACTCCCTTGTTCGACCAACCCTCGTTTTAGGTCAGAACAATACTTACACATTAAGAAGAAGAGTAAAATGAAGCTTTTGGTCGCTCTTTATGTAGACGATGGGTTAGTCGTGGCAAAGGGTCAGCAGGATGCCAAAAACTTCATTGAAGATTTGAAGGTTGAATTCAAGGTCACCGTGAAACCAGCATCGTTCTTCCTTGGTCTAGAGATTTTAACATTTTGATGATGGTGCAATCAAGATAAGTCAGCAAGCATAAGCTAGGAAGATTTTGGAGCGCTTCAACTTTGAAGACATCAAACCTGTTTCAGCACCTAGTCTGAAGGAACCAGAGATCACTAAAGAATAAGGGAAGAATACAGAGAAGTGTATCTTTCCTTATCGCCAAGCAGTTGGAAAACTGATGAACTTGATGGTTGGGACAAGACCTAACCTAGCATATAGCTTAAGCTTTCTCTCTCAATCTCTTGATGTGCAAACACAATTACCATTGAATAAATTGGGTTTACACTTTCACACGCAACATCTTTCTAAAAACAAAATTTCCTTTCACAGGTGTCGTGAATGAGTTCACTTTGATGCAATCTAATGTGGCATGGGACGTCTGACAAAATAAAATATCTGATGCTCATGGTCACAATATGTTTTTCTTTCCGTCTACAAGAAATACGCAAAAAGGAACAAGAATGTAGCAAGATTAATTATATATCCAATCAAATTTTTTAGAGGAACAATTTTAATGTATCAAACTTTTTAATATTTTTAGAATTTGTGTGTATTCGAGTTAAATGTTATATTCACAGGAAAATGTTCACTTATGCATGTTTTAATAATTAAGTGTGTTTTTGGTGTGTATAAAATGTTGATGAATCTTTACAGGCTGAAGAAGGGCAAGCTACTGCCCGAAACATGTCCCTGTTAGAATGCTAAAATAAATTTTAAATAAGAAATTATAAGTATTGGTTGGGCGGAATAAATTAAAACCCATCTTGATCAAATTCTGTGCAACCACAACGGATGTAGCAGGGTTAAAGCGAATTCTTCGGTACACAACAGGCACGTGTGATTTAGTCATAGTTTATCGTGCGGACGAGAGTAGTGTCATGTTGGATTGATGCAGACTTTTATAGGGTGCAACAAAACAGGACGATTGACATCAGGTCTAGTTATTATACATACAGGTGGAGCTATTACCTGGCTGAGCCAACGACAGGCTATGACTACTGAGACAGTATTAGTAGCTGCAAACAAAGCTGTAAAGAAATAATTTGACTTAGCAGACTTTTTTGAGGAATGGGAATACTGAAACAAGTCCCCGTTCTTAAATTGTCAATTGGGCAACAGTGAGGCTCACTCAGAATCCAGAGTTCCATCATTACACAAAGCATATTGTTTTGAAGGCCGTTTTCTCAATAGTAGGGCACTTGCTTGTGGTGTTATTGTTGGGGAGTTTCCCAGAAAGAAACTGACATGCTTCAAACTCTTTGAAAATTTGTTTGCAATGTTGGGAAAAAAGGGGATGAGGAGCCATGTTGGAAGTAACTGCAGGGTCAGCAGTGCGAACTGGTGACCGTGCGTTAAGTACTTCAAAAAGCATTCGATCTGGTTAACCATAAGATTCTCCTTAATAAACTAGAATTTGCAGGCATCAGAGGAGTGGCACATGGTTGGTTCAAGAACTACCTCACTAACAGAAAACAATATGTTGCAATCGATAATGTAAAAGGGTCTCAAATGAGAATTGACACAGGAGTACCTCAAGGTTCTGTCTTAGGACCAATTCTTTTCTTGGCCTATATTAATGATATAGTATTATTAGAATTGAAAGGCAAGCTTAAACTATTTGCAGATGATATTTTTATACTCTATCTGGGAACATCTGAACAGGAAATTATGCTAAATATTAATTATGATCTCAATAAGCTGGTGGATTGGTTGAGAGCACACAAAATGGTTATCAATATCACTAAAACAAAATATTTATTCTTCCATAAACCATCATACAAGATTGAGACCACAAACATAGTCAACATAGCCAACAAAGAAATAGAAAGGGTTAAATCGGCAACATACTTAGGTATCACACTAGATAGTACACTAACCTGGGAAAATCATGTAGAAAATGTAAAACATAAAATCAGCCCTTTAATTGGTATTATTTTCAGATTAAGATATAGCTGTCTTACTAGCCAACAATTGAAAAATATATACTTTGCTCTGATACATTCACATCTAATGTACATGAATTTCATATGGGGATATTGTAAGAAGGAGCTGATAAAAGAACTTGAGATACTCCAGAAACGTGCTATAAAATCTATCTTTGGACTTCCTTGGCTCACACCCTCAAATGAATTATACTCAAGAACTAAAATTATGCCACTGCAAAAGCAAATAGCTATGTCAGCAACAGTATTTGTATACAAATTAGAAAACAAATTGATACACACACACATCCATTTTACCCATGCAAATGACATTCATCATTATGCAACAAGAGGAGTAAATCAAATATTCACCAGCCATTCCCAATCCATTAAATTTGGAACTAAAGGAATTATGTCCTCTATAATAAAAGAATACAACTCGCTACCATTAGGCATAAGGGAAAGTTTCTCTATAAAAACATTTAAGAGGAAAACAAAAGACTTCCTATTAAGGAATGAATAGCCCATGTACAATAGCCTTAAGCAATGCAATGTATCATACCGAATTATCTCTGTAAAGTTAGTCACTAGCAATCTAATATAAGTTACTATTAAATTAAACAATAATGTTACAAAAATTATTTATATGCCATGCTGTAACTATGTTACTTGATTGTCCCTAACACGAGCTCAGGCTCATTGGGACCTATGTAAATAAATAAATAAATAAATAAATAAATAAATAAGTGCTGACTTGTGGATTGACACGGCTAGATGCGAGGTCGCGTGGACTGCAAAAACAAGAGAGTGAAGGTTGGGTGTCATAAACAAGTGAAATAAATGAATGGGAACTCATTGGTTAAATATTTGACTGTATATTTGCAGTCAAGTAAAAGGGCTGGTAAGGTGAGAGGTTTGAGGGATGGAAATAAGGAGAAAGCTGAGGCACACTTACCCTGGAGCCCTGCCCTCAAATACTGTCCATGCTGGGGCGGTACCACGCCGGAAGGCGCTCGTCATCACTGTCTTTGGTCTGTCCGTCGCTCTGACTGTCCTAAAACTGTCCCAGCTCGTGGGTTCCTTTGCTTATTTCAAGTTGAATCTGGGTCATGGGTCGTCAGCGGTAGTCTTCCCTTGCATCCTATTGTTGTTGTGTCGTAAGCCTCTCGACTAAGTGTTTGGTTTATGTAATAATCTTTGCATCACATGGGTAATAACTTTGTTAGGTCGATGTACTGTTGGGTCCTTATTTATGGAATCAGGGTAAATGGTGTTATGGCCTAATATAATTGATAGGGCCATAACAATATCAAGATAAAGTACTTTTTATTCCAGAGAAGGTGATAGAAGAAGAGCTTGGTGTTGAGCATATTTCAACTGAATCTTGGTTAGCAGATGTGTTGACAAAGCCCCTGGCTTGAGAAAGACTTTAATTTTATGTTTTTTACGTTGACTTAATTTACCTTTAAAAGTTTGCAGATGACCTCGTAGTTCCACCCCTTAAAACAACAATAACAATGTGTTACAGTTATTAGTTTTCTGTAGGTATAGTGATAGTATTTAATTTAAAGTTGATAGGTGTGCAAAAGTTGCCAGCACCTTAAACTACTTAAGTTTTTGTTTTTGTTTAGAGAGCGTGAAGCAGTGCTGCTCGACAATGTAAATTATTTACAAGTCCAGTTTTGCTATGTAATTTTGAAGTACAAACACAATGAAATAATAACACATGTTCTGCCTTTAAAAAGCAATTATAACCACAAGACACCAAACTACTACAATTGTGTTCTGCATGTTACAGCAAGCCTCTGACGTATGCAATAGCCCTGGAGCACCTGGGTGCGGATGCAGTGCATCAGTATGTTGGACGAGAGCCAAGTGGAAGAATGTTTAACGCCATAACTCTTGATATCGATAGTGAGTAGTGATATTATTCATTGCACCACATCACTCAGAAACATAGCCATGGAGATGTCTCAGAGGATTGAAGCCTCTCTTGAAATCCTTCCAAGCGCATGTACATTCACATCCCTCCAGGACAGGGATTCCCAACCAGTGTGCCACAAAATTTTGTAAATGTGCCTTGGATTTGTCATATGAATGAAAAATGTCCAACGTTGAAGCCGGTCTATGAATTCCATGTTCAAACATTGGTCCCAGGATTGACAAGAGTTGCAAGCTACATTAATATCAAATGTTACTCTGATGAAACTGCTTTTATTTCAAACTAAAGTCCATAATTTTGTTTGTTTTGTAATTTGTAATATGTTTTGTATTACAGGAAATTTTTAAACTGCATCTGGACGGTAATAATTTTAATTCAAACTTAAATTTAATAGAACTATTTGGTAACAACTGTTCAATATTGGAAATTATTGGCCTTATACGTATAATAGCCTTTAAACAAATGTGCAACGAAACAAAATATCAGTTGGATGTGCCGTGACATTAAAAGGTTGGGAACCCCTGGCCAAGGAACACAAGTGCATAATATCGGAGTCATATTACTAGGGCTCGGATTTTTAGGTAAATATTTTTTTATGTAAATACATATTTTAAGCATTTTTTCTATAAATACATAAATTCCAGCTTTTCGCTTATTAGCACATGAAAAGACATAATATTTACATCTTTTTAAATCAGTATGGTAGATCTTTCAGTTTATTCCTTTTTTGTTCTGTGTTACTTCAACGGAGGAAGAACCTTTTAGCTATCTAATCTTCATGCAGGGCGTACGTCAGCTTGCAAATGTGTTATTCTTAACTTGTCGCCCCGTGCCACTCACTGTGGAAGCCGGGGATTTCCTTGTCCATGGCCATATCGCACCACGTGCTAGACCGACCCCTCTCCCCTCAGGTACCTGGAACATGTGTCACTCACATCCAGTTTATTTCTGGCACTGTGAAGGGTAAGGCAGTTCTACGATGCCTGAAGTAAAAGCAACAACAAGTTATCGTCTGCAATAGTATGTTGCAGAATTTAAAGATAATTTTCCTTCTGATAGGCGTTCTGTTCTGCCAACCATCTGGGAAAGCAATCAAGGCTGAACAGCGATCTCAAGTTACATAACATCTCAAGGGCAAGAAACATATTGTCGCAGTTTCGTGCATTCAGAAGAAGTGTTCCGCGACAATCGTTGGTTATTTGTGATGGACAACCAGATGATGTATCTCGTTGTGTATTGTAATTCTTCAGTAGTTAGTGAGGCATAGCATAAATTACATTCGTGATTACTGCATATTGTTTATATTCACATTAATAAACTAAATTATAATTAAATATTTTCACTTTCTTGTCACATATTTCAGGTATTTTAATACATAAAAAATAAATATTTTCCCAATCTTTAGCACCTAAAAATCCGAGCCCTACAATATTACTATAACCACCAAACTGCAATTTTTTGTTTGAAGAAAATTTGTCCACCGATATCATCCTGCCAACATTACTTTCATGACCGTCGTAAAACCATGCTATAACAACTTAACATTATTATGATTATTCATATTTTTGGGATATTGCCATGGGAAAATTAAAAATTAAAATTCCAAGACGTTTCGAGAGGCACCTTGCCTCCTTTTTCAATAGAATTAAAACAATGTGGACAAAGAATGTGGTGTCAATGAGCTTACAAAAAAACAAAAACAAAAAGAACCACTAGAGAAATTCCTCCGTTCATCACAGGCGCAGGTTCAAGGGGGGGAGTAACGGGGGTCATGATCCCCCCCAAACGGAGACCAATTTTTTTGCAAACTCAAAAAACGAAAACACAATAACCAGACAAATAAAACTTAACGAATTTTAACTGAAGAACAGCTTTTTCATTTTATTCAATACTGAAAATATCTTTATTGCTGTTCCAACTGTTCTGTTACAACTGCACATAATTATTTACAACTTCATGCCTGTTATATAAAAACGATTATTTATATAACAAAATCAACTCGTCTATTTTGTTTAGCAAACCTTATGATTACCGAATCGATGTTTATAGTGATGTCACGATGAATGTGCAGCAATGCACATATAGTAATTTGGGGCTTTTTTCGCACCCAATTTTTTTTTACGACATTCAAACTGCAAGCTTGGTTGGCAATTTAAGCTGTGACTTTCTGCCTTTGTCGGTACCAACTCGACTTGCCGGAACTGTAACGTAGCCTGATACTTTTCTCGAAGCTCGATGTAAAATCCGCAAAACACGCCGTTGCAATTTGTACGAATATTTTTGGTGCGCTAAAAGCATCAAATTTCTATCCATGTAGCTTGCAAAAAATTGGTCTGGTTTTGAACGTTTCGTTATTTTGTGATTGCGGGGAGGGGGGTGAGGGATTGGATATAAGGAAATAGAAATAAAAGGCGAAGTGTATCTGTACAGTACCCAACGTCATACAGTCCTCGGCGAAAAAACAGATGGAAACTCCTCAAGTGACGAACAAAGGATATCAAGTCATGGATCTGGAGCCATAGAGGAAACCGTACAATTTGAAACAGGTGAAGAAATAGAGAAACTGAGAAGGTGACTATCTTCCCAGATCTTTAATAACTGGCAGTCAAGTGTCGCTTAGCTGATAGCCAGTGTCCATGTTAAAGTTATTGTAGGGGCAGATGACCTCGTAGCTCTGCCCCTTAAAACAACAATAACTAACTAACTAAAGTTATTGTAAGTTTTGTAAGCTCATTGACACACATTCTTTGGCCACATTGTTTTAATTCTTTTGACAAAGGAGGCAAGGTCTCTCTCGAAACGTCTAGGAATTTTAATTTTTAATTTTCGCACGGCTGGATGCCATTGAGAGGAGAGGATTGGGCTGGATTGGTCACCTAGAAAGAATGGAAGATGAAAGGAAAGCGAAGCAGGTGTGGCAAGCCAGACCTACAGGAAGAAGAACACGAGGAAGGCCATGGATTGAATGGGAGGAGTGCATCTTGGGAGTGATCAGGAAGCGAGGGAAGACCTTGGGTGATGTTCAGAGAATGGCGCACGACAGAAGAAACTTTAATAAATGGCTGAAATGTCCCATACACCTAACAGTACAAAGGGAAAGAAGAAGAAGAAGAATTTTCGCACGGCAATATCCCAAATACACGAATAATTTTAATAGTATTCCGGGCCGTGAAAGCCTTAATCTACACAATTTAACAGTAAATGCATACAATAATATGCAATATAGGGTATAAAATATATAATCTATTGAAGTGAAAATTGATCAATGTTTCTCAATAGGCATTGAATTTTAACTTATTTTATTCAAGCGCGGCTCCACCATCCTTAATAATTAATATTTTCTCCTTATAATTGTTATTGTGTTCTTATCGCACTAACCATATCAAGGCCAGAATGACGTCCCAAAAGACGCACAACCTTCAAGTTAAATTATACGTGACAGTTTCAATGAAGCGGCTTCGGTGGCGTAGTCGGTAGCATGCTGAGCTTCTATGCCAAAGGTTCATACGCGGCCGAAGTTGTCGGATTTTTTAAGAGCGTTAAAAATCCCTCAGTATGCCTTCCTTCGGAGGGAGAGTAAAGCCAGCGGTCCCATGTCATAGATTTATGGCATGATAAAGATCCTTCCACTAATTACACCTTTGTGAAGCTAAATTATAGGTTATCTTTGAGAAACGCTCTTAGGTTCCAACGTTCGTCGTCAGGAACCGACTGCGGTGGCATCTGGTAACAAAGTGCAGAACTAGTTGGTCGTTGATGGTGGCGTTTGGTAGCAAAAGTTGGAACTACTTGAAAAATCTAATGTATGCAGTCCTTACTTGAATTAAAAACAGATAACACACACTATTACAGCCATCACAATTAACACCGGTTATCAGACAAATTCTACACACTCCCAAAGTACACGGGGCTACATGACCGCGCTGTCGCAGCTCCTAAACTGAGGAACCAACCACAGTTTCAGTGTCTCTGCGAGTGGTTTGCAAACAGGGTGATTTTGAAACATGAGTAGCAAACAATGAATATTGAACCTAAAAGCAAGAAATTATACTATAGATAAACTTACAATATGAGGACACCAGAAACCAGATTATCTAGAAAAATTGTTGAGAAACTTTGGAATATGAAACAAGTAGAATGATAAAGAAAATTAGAGAAGATATGAAAGAATTAGAAACAACCTTGGATGACTTGCAAAACAAAAGAAAAAAATTGAAAGAACTGAAAGAGATAAAAGTAAGATTTCAACCAAAAGTAGACAAATGTCATACAGTAAAAAGAGTATTTACAGATGAGGAACGCCTGAGAAGATCAGAGCGAATGAAAAACTACTGGGCAACTCGGAAAGAAAACTTACTGAAGAAGAGGACCAAGAAATGATTGACTGAAGTGGTCCAATGAAGCCGTAAAAGCAGAAGAAGAAGAAAAATAACCATGTTTGTAGCGATTGTGGCAAATGGTAAGGTTGCATTGTTGGTAAATTAATCAAGAACAATAAACCACAGGGTTTGTCCTGAAAGTAGTGAGACTGAGTCAATTAAAATAGAAATATTGACAGAAATGATACATACGCTCAATATTCTTCAAAGTAGGACCCTTTTGCGTCCACACACCGCAGTCAGTGGGATTTCCTGCCCTCGTACGCTTTCTGGAAGGTGGCACCTGGAATGCTGTCGAGCTCCCTCGTGACTGTTAATACAGTTTAACATAATTTGTTTGGTATTGATTGACGGAACCATATTGTACTAGAGTATATTGGTTTAATCTCTTGTCAATACAGACCATGGCGGAATCTAAAGTAGAAGACTACATAATTGATACGCGAGTTGCTTTGCGCACAACTGACAACTCGTGTATCAATTGCACATGCCTTACGCTCATCGACTGTTCTCTAAACATTTAGCACAATTCGTGTTTAAATATATAATGGCTCAACGGACAATACATATTTTTCTTTTGAAAATTATATGTTCTCTAAACGACAGCGGAACCATACCTGACCGGCTAAAAGCCGATGGGTGAACTGTATATGAAGTGCCATCAAAGAGTAGCTGGATTGAGGCTTTATAAATTGTAACTCTTTTTAAAATTAAGTAAATCTGGTTGCCATCACCTTCTATGCAATCCCCTCCTTCATTAATACACCAATCTAGTTGCTTCTGCCATGCCACAAATTCTTTCTGGAAGTTCTGTTTTTGAACTTTGTGAGACACCTCTTATAAATCCACCTCAATCTCCTGTACAGTGGGGGCGTGGTGGCGCAGCGGTCAAGCTGTTGTCCTCTCACCAAGATTGACCTGCTTCGATTCCCGGTCAATGCATGTGAGATTTTCGCTGTGGTTCGGATTCCACTTTGGTTGGTTCTTAAGTTTAGGGGCTGCGACAACGCGGTCATGTAGCCCCGTGTACTTTGGGTGTGTGTAGAAAAAGTCTGATAACCGGTGTTAATTGTGATAACTGTACTAGTGTGTGGTATCTGCTTTTTAATTTAAGTACAGACTGCAACTTAGAATTTTTCAAATAATTCCTACTTTTGCCGCCAAGCGCCACCGTCAACGACTACTAGGCCAAGTTCAGAACTTAGCTACTAGACATCACCGCAGTAGGCTCTTGGCAACGAACATAGAAACCTAAGAGCGTTGTTTACATTCTTAACCTATCCAATTTAGCTTCACACAGGTGTAATTAGTGGAAGGTTCTTTAACATGCCATAAATCTATGACATGGGACCGCCGGCTTTACTTCCTCTCCGCAGGAAGGCATACTGAGGGATTTTTAACGCTCTTAAAAAATCCGACGGCTTTGGACGGGTTTGAACCCGCTATCTTGGGCATAGAAGCTCAGCATGCTACCGACTACGCCACCGAAGCCCCTAGTATTCCACTTTAAAAGGAGGTCTCGTGGCTCATGATCTCAAGATTAACGGTCACGTTAAAATACAAGCTTCCTTTCTTCCTCTACAATGTCGAATTGGCACAATAGTTTTGGAATAGGAAAGAAGTCGCCAGGTTATGTTAATTATTGTTGTTTTAAGGGGCGGAACAGCAAGGTCCACCAGGTACTGAAGCTGGCAAACAGGTAGAGTGTTCTGGATAACTGTCTGTTGTTTTTGCTACAAAGTCGCTTGTTTTGTTGACTGTATGTTGTGTTAGTGGCTTATTGCATCTGTCTGGACAGCAGGTGATTTGGGTTCGAATCCCAACTGTGATCTCATTTTCGAGCCTTGGCAATTTACATCAATGTTCTTCCCCTTAAACAAATGATTATAATCAATACTTTATTGATTTTTCCTGAATGATTTCTGAACTTTGTTTTTTTTTTTCCTGTAAGATCTCGCATTCATCTCAAAGAAATGAAATTCCATAGATTGGAAAAGTAGGGTGCTATGATTATGGCACGGCAATGAAAATGCCAGGGAGATTGGAAATAAGAATCCAGTAAAGTGGAAAAGATATATCTCCAGAAAGAACTAATTTGGATAATTGACATAATTGACATTCGGATTATCAACATTTTACTGTAGACTACTTTGAGTATGCCCCTCAGCTGGCCTTACTAATACAGGTCCATCAGATAACATTTTGATAGCACTTTGTATTGTTAGAATGCTGAAATTTACTAAGAAAACAAAACACTGATCAAAATTTGTTCCAGACAAACCATTTAACCCAATGATAAATTCTGGCGCAATTGTCATCTGCTCACTTCTCCAACATCTTTTTCATGAAGAGATGTCAATGGAAGAGAAAGTGACCTTCATCCAGCAGCAGATACAAGTAAGTAGATGAGTGTCTACCATTCCAGATTAAGCAGTAATTAATATTTCTCTTTTGGATATATGCAAATTGATGAACATGTTAATCACATCATTACTAGGGCTTGGATTTTTAGGTGCTAAAAATCGGGAAAATATTCACTTTTTATGTATTAAAAATACCTGAAATATGTGACAAGAAAGTAAAAATATTTCATTACCATTTAGTTTATTAATGTGAATATAAGCAATATGCAGTACTCACGAATGTAATTATTTCTCTGCCTCACTGACTGCTGAAGCATTACAATACACAACGAGATACATCTTAAGGTTATCCATCACAAATGACCGACAATTATTTCGAAACACTTATTCTGCAGACGGGAGCCTCCGTGGCTTAGGCGGCAGCACGCCGGCCTCTCACTGCTGGGTCCGTGGTTCAAATCCCGGTCACTCCATGTGAGATCTGTGCTGGACAAAACGGAGGCAGACAGGTTTTTCTCCGGGTACTCCGGTTTTCCCTGTCAAAATTTCATTCCAGCAACACTCTCCACTATCATTTCATTTCATCTGTCATTCATTTAATCATTGCCCCAGAGGAGTGCGACAGGCTTCGGCAGCCGGCACATTTCATATCCTCGCCGCTAGATGGGGGCTTCATTCATTCCATTCCTGACCCGGTCGGAGACTGGAAGCAGGCTGTGGATTTTCATTTTTTCATTCTGCAGACGATAACTTGTAGTTGCTTTTACTTTACACATCGTAGAACTGCCTTACACTTCACAGTGCCAGAAATGAACTCCATGTGAGTGACACTGGTTCCAGGTAGCTTGGGGAGGTCTAGCACGTGTTGCAATATGGCTATGGACAAGGAAATCCCCGGCTTCCACAGTGAGTGTTACGGTGCGACAAGTTAATAAAAAGACAGTTGCCAGCTGACATACACTCTGCATGAAGATTAGATAGCTCACAGGTTCTTCCCCGTAGAAGTAACACAGAACAAAAATGCAATAAACTGAAAGATCTAGCATACTGATTTTAAGAAATGTAAATATCATGTCTTTTTATGTGCTAATAAGTGAAAAGCAGGAATTTATGTATTTATAGAAAAAATGCTTAAAATATGAAATTACATTAAAAAAATATTTATTTACCTAAAAATCCGAGCCCTAATCATTACACACGATTAAAAATTATGTGAACAAAATTTAAAATGACCTGAAAATATCTTTAAATGTATTCAAACTTCTTACATACAGTAGGGGCAGATGACCTCGCTGTTCTGCCCTTTAACCTCTTCCAATTGTTACGACAGTATAGGCGGAAAGGTTAGTGGGAATATTAGCAATAATAATGTTGTGTTATAGTAAAGAAATTTCAATGTATTAAGTATAATTCAAGAGACATTTTGACAATTTTTACAGTAACTACAAGGTCATTTACCTGATTAGAACTAAGAGTTTTGTCCGTATGACCTAAACTGTTCATTTCTGCACATTGAGAGGTGCAAATAAAACGTATCAAATGCTATCGAGATCAAACATGTAGGTTTGCTTTCATTGATTGTCTTGTATTGCGCCCCTCAAAAAGCAAAAACATACACATGACCAAAACAGAAAGCAAAAAGCAGAATTCAAAAGCAAAAGCGAAAAACAAACACAAAACCAAAAAACAAACAAAAAAGCAAAGCAAAATTCAAAAGAAAAAGCAGAAAACGAACACAAAATCAAAAACAATAAAGCAAAATTCAAAAACAAATGCAACTACAGGAAACAAACACAAAAACCACAAATCAAAAACAAAGTTCAAAAACAAAAGAAAAAGCAAAAAATGAACACAAATTCAAAAACAAAAAATCAAAAATCAAAACCAAAAGCAAATACAGGAAACAAACACAAAAACAAAAATTCAAAGACGAAATAAAAAGCAGAAAACGAACATAAAATCAAAAACAAAAGCAAATACAGAAAATAAACACAAAAACAAAGAACACAAAGCAAAAACAAAAGAAAAAGAACACAAAACAAAAAATAAAGCAAATACAGAAAACAAACACAAAAACAAAAATTACACAAAGCAAAAACAACAATTGATAAAAAAAAAGCAGAAAACCAACACAAAATCAAGTACAAAAACAAAAAACAACTAAGATACAGGAGGCGGGAAATGTAACTGCTGCCAACCTGCTGCCAAAACCTCAATTTTCTCGAAGACATTCACCATGCCCAGGAGCCGATAGCGGTAAAAGATGGGGTACGTATATATTCGTCATGCCCATTAAATTATAACATTAATTTAACATACGAATATATACGTCATACCCAGTTAAGAGGTTATAATAACAATAACTCTTATGCACAGTGCACATTATATTATATTGTGAATTATTGAGTTACAAATTTTGACTGTAATAATACTTGATGCAAATATTCTGAGATGATATCCTGAACAATATCCACAGAGGACAGGTGGAGGAGAGTATGTGGGTTACAATACCTCTGCATTCGTGTCAGAGAAATCGACAGGATTCCGCAACTTTGCTCTGGCTTACCTTATGAAAGAACAAAACTGTTATCCTGAGAGGAGTGAAGTGGAGGAAGTACTTGATCTCTATTTCAAAGTAAGTATTTCCTTGAAACTGTAACTAACTTGTGTCATGGGTAGACTCAAATACACTGGTTGATTTTTAAGCAGTGACAACTTTTTCTTTCTCAATACAAATGTAAGGCGCTTAAGGGCGTTGCTGCAGTGATACCCCGGGCGTTGAAAGCTGAACAAAAAGTACACTGGATGGCTGTTTGCCTGCAGCACCTGATGAGTTTCAATGTTGAAGGCAACACGTTCCTGGAGTACATTGTTGTAGGCGACAAAAGCTGGTGCCACCATTGCACAGTGGGTCAAAATCGAAATCTACGGGGACAAAATTATTTTTACTTTTTAATCATGAATTTAGAGTGAAAGCAATGTATATAATTTGTTTACTTCATAATAAACATCAGTTAAGACCGTTTTTAAGCTACGTCTACACATGCAAGAAATTGTCTATGACTAGGAGTTGGATAGAGCATTCAGTTATCTCTTCAGAACAATTTTCTACCCCTAATTTACTTTTCATAACCTAACGGCAGTGCCTTTTGAGGATCCAACCAGCCTTCGGGCTGACTACCCAACAGACAATTTACTTTTAACAAAGTCACAAAGTTCCACTTTTGACATAATCATCGAACCCAGTGCTTCAAACAGTTGTAAACGTGTGAGAACTGGTTGCGCTGCATTTTCTAAAACGTAAAAAAACTAAGTAAGTTGCAAAAAGATGCAAAAAATCTTATAACTGGCGTAAACTATAAGACTTTATCTACAATTTAACATGAAGTAGAAAGTGACACAGAGTGACACGACTTACTAAAAATCTAAGTGAAAATATAATTTTAAAAACAATAGTTAAATATTAAATAATGCAAATATAGCTAAAGTTACGTAACAATTACACCCATTAATAACTGAAACATGTTACAAAGATCATACCTATAGCTGCATGTTCCATCTTAAAGCATCACACTAACCACAAAGACAACCAAACCACAGCCACTTACATTCACCCTCCAATTCAGACAGCTCGAACAGTGGTGACAGATTTACACTAAGATGCATTTATATCCTAGAATAGTGAGCGGCAATTATATGAGAATGTTGTAGAAGTAATAAATTTTGATTTTTTAATTATGAATAAAATAATTTTGTCCCCCTAGATTTCGATTTTGACCCACTGTGCATTGGGAGCCTGAATCGAAAGATCGTTGATGTAGTGGTGTCATCCATTGTCCCCTCGTCCCAAGAAGTTCAAGAGCCAACCACCCGGTAGAAAGGTGATGCTCACCCCCTTCTTTGATTACCGCGGCCCATTGCTTATTGATTTCAAGGAGCCTGGCGAACGGTACTGCACATCATTAGAAAAATTACTGTGCGCAATTAAGTCGAAACGTCCGGGGATACTGCTAATTCATGATAACGCACATCCCAATATCATAAAGGTCGTAATGCACAAGGTATGCCAACTCAAGTGGGAGACACTCGAGCAACCACCCTATAGGTAGAGAGAGCCCTGCGCGGATAAATAAAACTTTATCCGCATGACTATTATCCGCATCCACACGTTGATCCGAATCTACTGGCATTACAATAATAGTTTTAATTCCCCGTCGGCTGTAACTCGATTCCGAGTAAACATACTTCTTCCTGCATAGAGCTTTTCAGACCAGCTTGTGGATGTGCTTCTGATGACTAACCAGGCCAATCCTGGCATAAAACATGCGCCCACATAAATTGCACTCAATGGTCGGGGGAGGGCGGGGTTGCAATTGACGATGCTTTCTTGCTTGTCGCTTGGCCTCTTCATGTCTGCGACGTTCTTCCTCAAAGAAGTTGACAGCCGTCGATGTAGTGTTCCGCCACAGTAAACGGTCCGCAGCAGATGTTTCCCATGAGTGGATGTCTATACCAGTCGTCGTCATGATGTGTTTTAACTGGTCTTTAAAACGCTTCAAAGGGGCCCCATGAGGTCTAGTGCCGGAGCAAAGTTCACCATAAAGGAATTGACGTGGAAGCCTGGTATCACTCATACGGTGAACATGGCCTAACCATCTCAGTTGATGAGCGATGATAGTTGTCTCAATGCCATAACGAATAGAATAAGAAGTGATATCACTGGCTTGATACGCCTGGTCCGCCGCAGCGCAGCGCTGGCTCCAATCTGTGATGTAAGTTAGCATTGGCGCTTACTAGACTTTTAAAACCTTGCGACCTGTTTTACATGTTAAAACACCGCAAGATATCCTCATAGGCGCTAATAAGTTCGACATCTCCACTTACTTTACTGTGCCCAATTATAATTTAATAAGTCGTCTCCTGTAATAGTCCAGTTTCAACAATAAGCGAAGACAGAGAGCAAGTTTAAAATGCAATTAGTTTTGCCAGCTATCGGTAAATTAAAAAAAAGAACGGAAAAATTAACCTTGCTATCAGGAAGGATTGGATTTCTTCACATTGTTACACATTTTACATTCCCTTAACAGACTTGCAACACAGCAAAAAAAAAAAGCCGTACGAACGCAACTTTCAACTTTACCGTAGATTACTATAAAATTCATTAATAACCATAAATTTCACTCCACAAACACCAAAATTAGTAAACTACCATCATTTCAGAAGAACTTAACATTAAACAGACATAGAAGGCATAGTCATGACCCCTTCATAGAGTAGGCTATTGCCTAAACCCGATCACGGCTCCTTCAACTTTATTTAGAATATTACAAAAATCAATTATACCCATAAATTTCACTCCACAAACACCAAACTCAATAAACTACCATCATTTCAGAAGCACTTAACATTTAACAGACATAGAAGGCACAGTCATGACGCCTTCTGAGAGTAGGCTATTGCCTAAAACTGATCACGCCTCCGTCAGCATTACGGTACATATATGTTTTTTAACTCATTGTCTTTTTATTCTCATCCCTTTCTTTACAGAAGTAGTCTTTAATGGCATCAAGAGCATTTTTATTTACACCATACTGGACAAATACTTAGGCAAATCAGGAAATATATGTGGAACAGAATAGTCTTTCAATCGCCAGTTGGTTCTTGGGAGAAGTACTACGTCCATCCCTTCTACCACAAATTTGTAATATTTAACAATTAAATCTTCTGAAAAGTGAGCATCACAGATGTAGGACTTTTCAGTACGGTAAGTTCCCTATCCTTCCCTGGTATGGTCCCTTTGCACTTCATAAAACGTTCCTTTTCTTTAGGAGGTTTGAAAAACCGTCGGACCTCTTTCCAGTCCCCATAACTAGATCTGCATCCTGGTACAAAAGAGCAAGGCATCTTCACTACTCACATTAAGCACTCGTGAAAATGTAAGGGCTAAACTGCTGTTTACTTATATTAAATAACAACAAAATTAACACACGAAGATAACATCAACACACGACAAGAAATTAAATTCCATTTCAGTTAATGCTTCCTACAATAGCATTTCAGGTATTAATACTATGAAGTAATAGTGTAAGCACTTGTATATCAATAAACGTTTGCACAAAACACCACCAAAACACTCCGACCGTTTAAATACTTAATATATCGCACATAAACACATAAACATATGTGGAAATCAACAATCTCAAGTCGACTGTAGCGCTGCGTAGCGGCGAGTGCCAACCCGATCCGTATTCATTACATGCTATTGAGGGAGAAGAGATCACTCTTTATATTCTATTCGTTATGTCAATGCTATTGAGATGCGCTCTCTCGAGAACTGCAGTGTTGGTCACGTAGTCCTCCCACTTGATATTCAAGATGTATCTCGTCTTTTGTTGGTGGAAACGCTCAAGTTTCTTGATAGAGTGTCCAAGTTTCACAGCCATACAGTAGCGTTGAGATGACGACAGCTTTGTACACCATGAGTTTGGTATGCATCTTTAGGTCTTTATTCATGAAGACTCTGTGCATTAAACGGCCAAATGCTGCATGGGCAGCCCCAATTCTTTTGTCAACATCCTGTTCGCAAGTGCACCGTTTGGACAAGATGCTACCAAGATATGAAAAATGATCAACCTGCTCCAGTGTTGAGTCTAAGATGGAGATATTGAACTCAGGAAGAGGTAATCCTGGGGCAGGTGGTGCAAGCACCTTTGTTTTCTTTCCATTGATGGTGAGACCAAAGAGATCACACACAGTGCTAAAGCGATTGACCGATTGTTGGAGCTCTGCAGCTGTCGGAGCAGGAGATGCGGTGTCATCGGCACACTGCAGTTCTGTCACCCGGGTAACTTGGGTATGTCTCTGTGAACGAAGTCTTGCCAGATTGAAAAGACCTCAATCGAAGCAAAACTTAATCTCTATGCCTGGGTTGTTGGAAGATGATTCAAACATCATGGCAGCCTTGTACAATGCGAAGAGTGGAGCAAGCACACAGCCTTGTTTAAAACCGTGAGTGATTAGAAATGGATCGGATACAGAGTTACCATGAAGAATCTTCCCAGAAGAGCTTTAATTAGATAAAGTATTAAAGCAACACATTTAGACATTTGAGGAGAAAGTCGTTCGCTTAGGCTTTGTATGTTATGTGCTATGTTTAAAATGAGTGTTATACAGCCAGAATTGCAACCTTGTACAGTTTGGAGTGTTAGTTGTGCTTAATGACATAATTTGAATGAGATTAAAATAAATCATCATCTTACATTTGTCATGAAAAAAAAATATATATGTCATAAACATCCGGGTCCTAGTAATGATATTCAACAAGTTCGGATTGTATTCTAAAAATTATCCGAAAATTTACTCCAAACATTATCCGCAGCTTATCCGATATCCGCACACCCATGCAAACTATATCCGCATGGCAAAAAATGCTGCGGATATCCGCAGGTTTATCCACGGATATCCGCTTCCGTGTACGGCTTTACCTATAGGCCTGATCTCTCCCCATGTGATTATTATGCCTTTGGGCCCTTAAAAATGGCCTTGAAGTGTCGATGATGTCTGTCCGACGAGAATGTGCAGCAGGACACGGTGTTTTACCACACAGGGATCTTCAACCCAGTGCGTTGGTAGGACGAGTGCTGTAATGCTCATGGCGATTTTGCCGGATTGGCATACCAATTCTGGACTGTACGGATATCAAACAGAAACTTTCTGATCACGCCTTGTACTTGGGTCTACATGGTTATTAATAGGGCCTGGATGTTGATGCCATAAGAAAGTTTAAAAATGAACTTAAAATTTTCAAAAATGCGTACTTACCAACCTTTCAAACTGAAAATTCGGGAGATTTTGAAGACGATCGATGTCTAATCATATTTCTTCGCCATAGCCTGTTACAGAGGAACAGACAAAATCACTCAGATTGAAAAATCACAATAGCCTACTGGCATATTAATGCCAACATCTAAGTTATATACAAATAATTTCACATGTTAAACAGATACAATATTCCGCAGCCTACAACTACCTCTCACCCACAGGCTATTATGAAAACGTCTAGGAACACGCGCTGAATTAACCATCAACTATTTCAAACAAAGGGATATTCAAATCTAACTGAGCGGGACTCCTAGTTATGGAGAATTATCTATAAATTATCGATACGAAGCGAAACCGCGGTATTGAAACTCATTTCAACACATGTAAAATCGACCTGTTCCATGGATGAATGGAGTTCTTCATCTCACACTGTAAGTCCGAATTTACGCGCGAGATTTTTGAAAAATTGGGAGATTTGATACGTTAAGCTGGAGGGTGGGAGAAATGGTGTAAAATTGGGAGTCTCCCGCCTAAATCGTGAAAGTTGGCAGGTATGAAAATGACTGTAATAAATGACTTAAGAATTCGTAAAATGCACTATAAAATGGAGAAAATGATCTTATAATAATAAACTCACCAATATTTCAAAAATTACATCTTAAGCTTAAACTGAAAAGTCAATCAAAATAGATTTCTAGCACTTAACAAACAGTTTATGTTCACTTTAGTCTGAGTTGCACTGCACTGAGAATGTCATTGATCTGCGGTTATCAGCCAACAAGTAGGCTATTTATATCTCGAAATGCTGCGTTCAACATCAACTGATGTGATCGGAGCGTACTTGAAGTGAGGAAGGTCGTTTGTTGCTAAATCTTCCTCAATCCCTTCCGTGCAGTAGTTTTCACCAGAAAGGATGTCTGAGATTTTGCATAATGTTTTATACCAGGTGTTTTTGTCCAGCACTTTTTTCAGTTTTGATGCAATACCCGCAGCAAATTCGCTACGATTGTTGCTAAGACTAGTTTCCACCCGGTTGATTAAGGAAATGGAATCAATATTTCAATATTTTAAATTATCTTGCATCAGCTTCTAGCTTCTTCTTAACTCTGAGAGATGTAACTCCCTCATATAAATCTGTAACATGATTAAATTGGAAAAATAAAATGACATTATAAGGCCGATTTCTCTAAAATAAGACCAAAAATATCTACTAAACTTAAAAAATTGCACTTAAAATGGAAAAATAACAAAAATGCAAAAAGATGCAAAATAAAAATGACATATTTGAAGACGGGGTGGCCCGTCCGGTGTTTCTATGTACTTCAGCATTGTTTTAGACAGCTCAGTAAATAGATGACATGTCATCAACATCCGGGCCCTAGTTATTAACATTTCCAATTCTTTGATGTAAACACCAGTGTTGCATATAACATGTTCCCAGTGATGCGGAACCCATTGGCACTACCTAATCTGTGGATGTTGCAATTAGAACAATCGGTTCTTCAAGCGTGAAGTGATTCCTTCATCTTAGGGATTAGATCAAAGTTGAGGGGACCTAAATCAGTCCCAACAATTGAACAATTCAGACACAGCTTCTACTGTATGCGCCCTAGCACTGTCGACCACTATACTTGCACCATCAACAGATTAGGCAGTGCCAACATGATCCAGCACCTAATGCATTGCAGACCAAGCTGCAAAAGAGGAGGTCTCACTACCACCTCGGCCAGTGGAGGTGCCCATTAGAGATATTTTCTTTCAGTTACCCCGACAAGTACCGGCATTCTGGGAGAGTCAGTGGCTAGCTGACCCAAGGCCAAGTAAACTGAGAGCTATCAAGGGAACTACTCGTGTGTGGTGGAGCTCTTTCCGGTCATGAAGGGAGGCCGTCATTTTGTGTAGGCTAAGGATAGGTCATGCAAGATCCACCCACTCCTACCTAATGAGAATGGAAGACCCTCCACTTTGTACCTGTGGAGCAGTATTTTCTGTGGCCTACATTTTAACAGAGTGTGTGAATCTAGCCGATTTATGAGGATACCTTGATTTGCAGATTACACTCGATCTGATATTAGCCGATTACGTGGTGGCTGCTGATCTTGTCATCCGCTTTATAAGTGAGAGTGGGTTAGGACCAGCAATCTAAATTTACAAATGAATACGGTATTTACTCAAAGACCTTGTTCATTTTGAAATTCTGATTTTTGTTTTTCTGTAGTTTTTGTTTATTATTATAATTATTGGTTTTATTTTATTTTTTGTATTAATTTTTGTAGGTCATTTTCACATTTAAGCTTCCAGCTCTAAATTTTAATTTATTCTTCTTCTTCTTCTTCTATGGCTCTACAGTTCATTGTAAACCTTGGCCTCTTCAACAACCTTCCGCCATTTATCTCGTTCCAATACTAGAGCTTTCCAATTCCTATAGCCCATTTCCCGAAGATCTCCGATAAATCCGTTCATCCATCTGGTTCTTGGTCGACCTCGTCCTCTCTGTCCCCCTGGGTTTCCATTTAATACCTTTTTAGGTACTTCCGTATCACTCATCCGTGCTACATACCCGGCCCACCTCAATCTGGCTGATTTCACTATTCTTCTAATAGGTGGGTCTTTATAAATGTTGTACAATTCATGATTGTACCTCCTCTACATTTATTCTACATTTGTACAATTTAATCTGTGTTAAGAGGCGGGTGATCTCGCTGTTCTGGCCCTTAAAGCAACTAACTAACTTGCTGGGAACACATACGTAATGCTGGTGGTTACAGTGAACCATGCAAGAGTGTTATGAATCAAGGATAAAAATAGTTGCCACTCCTTAAAAATCAAACCACATACCATATGTGTGTGTGCATTGCATGTCTACCCCATATTATTCCCATTTGAACAGCATCAGGGATGAGATGTGATTATTTTCTGTGAGTGTGTATGTGTGTGCGTGCGGGCGTGTGGGTGTGTGTGTGTGTGTGTGTGTGGTTTTTACGGCCGGATGCCCTTCCTTATGCTAACCTCATAAGAGGAGTTAATGAGAGATGAAATCAATGAAGATGAATCAAACTAGGCAAGGAATTGCAAAGAAGTGGTCATGGCCGAATGGGTGGCACCATCCTAGCATTTGCTGGGAGTTGAAAATAGGAGACCACGGAAACCCATTTGAGGTATAGTCAATCAAATAGGTACCATAAGGTAAAGTACCCAAATACTATCTCCTAAGCCAATTCTTCAATTCTGAATTTTGTTTTTGGAGTTAGAAATAATTAAGAAACTCATTTATACAACTCAACACCATACCTATTAGTATTGCTGGTGAGATTCCACTAAATAAATTCTACCTAACCTAAAATAATAAATAATCAAATGAACACAAATTTTGATTTTCCGAATAAAGTAAGGTGCCCCGGAGACAAAAAAGATGTAATGTGTTATTGTCTACAACATAGGCCATGTATAATTTTACACTCAGACTTATTACTCCCCCCCCCCCCCATAATTTCACCCCTCCCCATGGGCCCCTTAAATTGGATTTATGAAAAAACGATCAAAGACCTATTTACTTCTTTTTATGCTGATTTTTTTCCGCTGAGTTCCAAACTCCTCGCCTATGTCGTTTAAGAGATACACGCTCCGTTAGGAATCCTTCAACCCCCCACTTTTCACCCCTTTCACCTCATAATATACACCACATCGAAAAACCCTCAGACAAGTGTCTTCTTATTTTTAATGATGAGTTTATATGCCGAGTATCACATCCCCCAATGAAACCAATCGGGAGATATTGCTATTCAATGAAATGCAGGTCTACCCCCTTAACACCCCTTTAGAACCTGAATATCCAAAAATCCTTTCTTGGTGGGCGTTTGCGGCCCTTGAGGAAGCTGCATACCAAATTTCATTCCAATCCGTTTGGTGGTTTCTGAGATTTTGTGATGAATGAATGAGTCAGTCAGTCAGTCAGTGGTATTTGAGCTTTGTATAGTAGATTGAGTGACGAAACTGATTGTATACTCTCACCTGTGTCCGAGAACCTCCTGTCGCGCGTCAATTTTCTCAGACAGGGAAGTATTCAGCACGATCTTCGCACTGTCCCACGCCCCTCTCCTATCGCTGAGCTATGAAGGTCAAGTGCGTAGCTAGCCACCGATATCTGTACAAGTTGCATAATGGCAAAATGTACGGTAATTTGAGTAACTAGAATATTCTCTTGAAATAATGATAATGAGTATAGCCTTTTTCCAATTCTCTTTAATGGTCTTCACACACAAAAACTAGGATGCTTCATATCTCATGATTTTTGGTACATACATACATACATCTTTATTCATAGTTTACACCATTTTCTTTTATCCGGGATAAAAGATAAGAATATATACAAATTTACTTCTTGCAGTCCTGCTGTATTGAAGGGAACTGTGAGACAATGGCAGTAATCGCTGCCACATTAGCCAATGGAGGCATATGTCCCATCACAGATGAGAAGGTTTTCCGCCCAGCCTCCGTACGAGATGTATTGTCGCTCATGAAAAGCTGTGGCATGTACGATTACTCTGGAGAATTTGCTTTCAAAGTAAGTATTTAGCATATTGTTTCTTACAAATACAGGGAAACCATAAATGATTCATTGCATGAAAATACAAGTAGCTTAGTAGACACACACCATTTTGTATGTTGTAGTTCAGTTGTATGTTCAGTGCATTTTATGTGGGTGTATGTTTTATGCCAGGAAACACATCCACAAACTGGTTTGAAAAGCTCTATGCAGGAAGAAGTATGTGTACTCAGAATTGAGTTACAGCCGACGACGATTTCTAGCTTTTTACCATCACAGTAGAGTACTCATAGGTCAATCCACATATTAGTTTACAATTATAGTAGTCTAGGGTTTAAGTGTATCACAGCAATAATAGCAATAGATTAGTTGGTGGAGGGAGACTGTTTGTTGATGGGATCAACATTTCTTAGTCTTGCAACATTTCAAATAAATACAGTGCACTCCCGATAATTCGCGTGCGGATAATTCGTTTTGTGGTTAATTTGCGGGCCTCCAAGAGTATTTCAATATTTTTGTTTTACATTTATTAATTTTCATCATGAATTTTTTCCTCAGGACAGAATCCATACCATTTAAAAATTCATTCAAATCCTCTGGTGTGTCGGCCAAGTCGAAAGAAATCAGCCTACGCATGTCGAATTGGCAGGTGAAAATCTAAAGGAAGTAGGAGACTTCTGTTACTTAGGAAGCAAAATAACCAGTGATGGACGAAGCAAAGTGGATTTAAAAAGTAGGTTGTCTCAGGCAAGGAAAGCATTTTCACAGAAAAGGAATCCGTTGACATCGAATATAGATTTAGGTATTAAGAAGTAATTTTTGAGGGCCTTTGTCTGGAGCGTGGCACTATGGAAGTGAAACTTGGACTGTTGCCGCAGCAGAAAAGAGGAGAATTGAAGTGTTTGAAATGTGGTGTAACAGGAGAATGATGAAGATCAGATGGGTAGATAGGGCTACGAATGAAGAGGGTTTAAGACGAGTGGGAGAGGAGAGAAGTTTCTGGCGACTGCTAATGAAGAGAAAAAATAGGCTGGTAAGTTCAGGACACATACCAAGACAACCATGAATAGCAAACTTAGTTATAGAAGGAAGGGTCGAGGATAAGAACTGTAGGGGTAGACCAACGTTAGAATATGTTAAACAAATTGCCTCAGGCGAAGGGTGTGGTAGCTATGTAGAGATGAAACGATTAGCTCAGGAAGGGAAGCATGGAGTGCTGCATCAAACCAGTCGAAAGACTGAAGACTCAAACACACACAGTCAAAAGCCGAAATTGGACACTTCTAGATACCTACCTGCTGGAGAACAGGCTTACATTTGCAGATGCGTACAAGTGTTTGAGACGGTCCAATGAGATCATTTTGCAGTGCTTAATGCTTTAATATAGGTAATAGTTGCCACACTTTCTACGTTTTCTGATGGGTTTCTTGTTTTAGGAGAGCAGAGACCACTTGTGGGTTTCATTGTGGGTTTGGTAGTGTTTTGTACAGCTATTTTGACCTGTACGGTATATTTTGATCTGATGATGCTCACTTAACGAGCGAAACATGTCATCCTATAAATGCTAAATATTAACATATTTGTTCCATCATTAAACCTCAAGCGACTTATGCTTGTGAGACACTATTTAAATTACGCTAAACACTAAATCAACGACAGATCAACTTCAGAAGGTTAACAGGGATAATTAGAACAATCATTATGGTAATAAAAAACACCAGGTAGATGGACAATGGAGATTATTGCCTAATAATGCAGTAGTGACACAATAAGAAAAAGGAGACTTGCCTTTATGTGTCATTTATTGATATTACAGGACAATATACTATTAAAACAACCATTTAACTACTTTTGGAAAGGTAAAACAACAAATAATTGGTTCGAAGAAGTTAAAAATGATTTAGAAGAGTTGAATCGTAATTTCTACTACAATGCAACAAATTGCAAATAGAGAAGAAAAAAGGATTCTGAAGAACAAACATATAACAAGGCTTAAAACTCAGCAATTCTTCTAGTTTGTGTCGTGTCTTGTGTGGGGTTCCACCTAGGACACCAAGCTGGCTCATCAGCAGGCTCTTGGTGTCCCCGGACCCCCACAGGAGTAGCGGACTACGCGCTACCTCCCTTTATATAGAGTGCAACTGCACCTCTTTACTGCAAGAACTAAACGCTCAAGCAGCCTTAACCTCCCTATGAAGGCTTCCGAAAAGATGGTATATTGGCTTTCACAGCCAGAAGAATTGCTGAGTTTTAATTCACTGGCCATGAAAGCCAATGTACCATATAAGACTTACACTAAAAACTATGCAACAAAAACTACAGTAGAACGTCGTTTATCCGGACGTCAAACAACCGAAACGTCAATTATCTGAACGAGAAAAAAAACGACGGAGCAGCGCGTACTTACTGTTGTTATGCGGAAGTGTGAGTCAGTTCTCGTTTTCAATTGTTGTCTCTGTTGTCTCCTACCGATGTTACTCTCAAAAAGAAGAGAAAACACAACTTCAGGGACGTCTAGGGATGGGGATCGAATCCATGTCTCCTATGTCCAAATATAGCCAGCGAGTGTGCGTACTGTACTGTATTAAGTTGTGAAAATGGCTTCTACGAGTGGCAAAAAGGAAAAACGAAATCGCAATATTTTATCGATTGAGAAGAAGGTGGAGATCATTAATAAACTGGATAAAGGTAAGAGTGTCCAGTGTCTAATGAAAACTTAGTGTTGGAAAATCTGCAATTTATGATTTGAAGAACCGAAAAGGTGAAATTCTGAATTATGCATCGAAGTTAGATAGTGAAGAAAGAGAAAAACCATGAGTCCAGCTACGGATGAAAAATTGGAAGAAGCGGTGTACTTATGGTTTATTCAGACAAGAAGTAAGAGAGATCCCATTTCTGGACCTTTGTTATGTGAGAAAGCATTGCAATGAAATGAGAAGCTTGGTGGTTATCACCATAATGTACTGTGCATGTTTTTTCCTGTGAAATAAATGCATGTTTCATTATCCGGAAAAATCGTTATCCGGAACACTTTTGGTCCCATTTAGTCCGGATAAACGACATTCTACTGTATATGTGGTAACTGATGAAGAAAGGGCAGCACGGTCACCAGAATTAAGAGGTTTTGGGAGAGGAGGAAGATGACAGCTAAATTCCATGTTAATTATTAGATGACTTTAATGTATTTGGTTTGATTTAAGTGCTCCACTGTGGGCGTAAACTATATAAATGCACCAAACGATGACCGCAGCGGCCATAACTAAAATGGTATGTACTTAAAAAACACGCTTTGTTGATAATATTGGGAAAATGGATGTTTACTATAATAATTTGATCACATACTGCATATACAGTGAGTTGGTTTGTTCCTCAGTTTAGGGGCTGCGACAACGCGGTCATGTAGCCCCATGTACTTTGGGTGTGTGTAGAATCTGTCTGATAACCGGTGTTAATTGTGATGACTGTATTAGTGTGTGTTATCTGTTTTTTAAATTCAAGTAAGGACTGCAGACTTTGAATTTTTCAAATATTTCCTACTTTTACCGCCAAACGCCACCGTCAACGACTACTAGTGCAGCCGCTTGGCAACGAACGTAGGAACCTAAGAGCATTGTTTACATTCTTAACCTATATAATTTAGCTTCACACACGTGTAATTAGCGGAAGGTTCTTTAACATGCCATAAATCTATGACATGGGACCGCCGGCTTTACTTGCCCTCCGAAGGAAGGCATACTGAGGGATTTTTAACGCTCTTAAAAAATCCGATGACATCAGCCGGGTTTGAACCCGCGATCTCGGGCATAGAAGCTCAGCATGCTACCAACTACGCCACCGAAGCCGCCATATACAGTGAGTTCGCTTACGGGTGGGGTGGGGGAAGCCTCACTTGCCTGGCACTAGCCACGTGCGGGGATGATGCGCGCACGACAGTTAAGGTCAAGAAGGCGTCAGTCAGTTTAAGCCAGCCGGCTGTGCAGCGCCTGTGTAACGCAGTGGTTAACAATGCAACAGACAAATACCCACTTCAGCAAATAATTTTTATGTATGACACATATGTAAAAACAGATTTATGTAGAGAGGTGTGCAGGCAATTTGCAGTGAAATATCCTAGTGCTCCAATTCTGGGTAGAGAAACTGTTAAAAGACTTGTTAACAAACTAATGACAACAGGATCTCTAAAAGCTTCAATTCCTAAGCGAATCGAAGCGTATTGACAAAGGCCAAAGTTAGTGAAATCAGTGCATCACGCGCTCTGCAAATAAATCTCTGACGTGTTTCACAGGAAGTTAGTGTTTCAAAAACATCCGTTCTTTACTGCCACTAGACTTCTCAAATTAAAAAACAAGGTAAGTACTGAGTAGACTAATTAATTAATTACTTAATGTCTGATTCCCGCTCGCAAGCGACAGCGTTGCCAGTGCCTGGCAAGCAATGCTTCCCCCGGCCTCATCCATGAGCGAACGCACTGTACATGTACAATCTAATGGTTGAAGAGTGTAGAACTGTAATAACCCCTGGCACTACAGCCCGTGAAGGGCCTTGGCCTACCAAGTGACCGCTGCCCAGTCATTTGGCCTGCAGATATTGGGGTGACGCGTGATCAGCGCATCGGGTCTCCTCAGCCGTTAATCTTTGTTTTCTTGATCGGGGCTCTGCCTCACTGTCAGACAGCTACTCAATTGTCCTCACGAGGTTGAGTGCACCCCGTTTCAGCCCTCACGTCAGTTTCTAAAATCCCTGACGGAGCTGGGAATCGAAATCGGGACCTCCGGTTGAGAGGCAGGCGCCTTACCCCAACACCACGGGGCCAGCAGTGTAGAACTGTGGTGGTATCTAAATATACATTCATGGTTCCTTGTAATGCTGTAACAGCAATGCTTTGAATGGAGTTATTGCCCAGATGAAAATCCTAGCAGAACTTGTGCCCCTAGTATCGACCATTAAACCAATTATCTTAATGCTGTCAATTGTTTCAGGTTTCAAACACATGAAACTCATGTTATAGAGATGATTACAGAAAGACGAGTAGTGTTAGCGGGATGCTAAGAAACGTAAGATGGGAAAGTCTGGCTGAAAGAAGAGTGAGGTCAAAATTGGGAGGAACATACATAGCTTTTAGGTCTAGAAAAGGAGATATGATCGTGAGCATTACGTAAAACTCAGTCAGTAGAATGATTGGGGAAAGTATTCCTATATAAGGAGGGGTGAAAAAGAGTGAAACAGATTACAGAAGACATTGTCCGTTCTCTATCAGAAAATATTCTAAAATTCAAGAAGGTCAGGTGGTGACAAGAACAATGGGAGAAAATTTATGTCATGGTGGCGGGTGATTATTCACATCTTTCTAAGTGCACACCCACTTATCTGTAAGTACTTTGAATATAGTTCAATACAAAGTCTGTCAGAAAAATGTATACACTCTTTACGGAACAAAAAATATTTATTTTGTGTTTCTTTTACATTTAAATTATGATTACACTTGTAGTACTGTCTTCAGTTAAACATATGGTTACATGAGATGTTGAAAATGTTCAATGTTGGCTGCCAGACACATAGCAGGACAACGAGCGGTCGCTGCAACTACGTCCGTCAATGTTTGAATGGGGACCACTGCATATGCCGCTGTAATCTCCTGGCGAAGCCGGCCCCGTGGTGTTGGGGTAGCGCACCTGCCTCTCACCCGGAGGCCCCGGGTTTGATTCCCGGCTCCGTCAGGAATTTTAGAAACTCACGTGAGGGCTGGAACGGGGTGCACTCAGCCTCGTGAAAACAACTGAGTAGCTGTCTGACAGTGAGGTAGCGCCCCGATCACGAAAACCAAGATTAACGGCCGAGGGGACCCGATGCGCTGATCACGCGTCACCCCATTATCAGCAGGCCAAATGGCTGGGCAGCGGTCGCTTGGTAGGCCTAGGCCCTTCACGGGCCATAGTGCCAGGGGTTATAATCTCCTGATGAAGGGCCTCCAGCGTGCGTGGCTTACGTCGATAGAATTGATTTTTCACAGTTCCCCGCAAGTAAAAGTCCATAGGGGTAAGATCTGGCAACCGTGCGGGGAACTCAACGGGCCCTCTTCGTCCAATCCAATGTCCCGGCAGATTGTCATCCAGGAAAACTCTTACTGCTACATGGTGGTGGCTCCTGTTGGTAAAAGACTTCATCATCGGCTCCATAAAGCGCACGTACAGCTGGTAAAATTAATGTGCGTAACATTCCCAAGTACACTGCTCCAGTGACAGTACCATCAAAGAAAAAGGGTCCTAGTTAGCCCCTCGACGACAGTCCACACCAGACATTAACCCCTGGTAGATTGACCGCCTTGTCCACATGAACATGCGGATTATCCGGAGCCCAGTAGACACAGTTATGTCGATTCACTGTTCCATTAAGTTTAAACTGGGCTTCATCAGATCACACTAACTTCGTCAGAAATTGTTCATCTTGGGTGACCATTTGTTGATACCATTCGCAAAATTGCATTCGACGATCGGGTTCATCCTCATTAAGCACATGCAGTAATCGTGGGATGTAAACTTTCCACTTAGCTGTTTTCAAAATCCGTCGTACACTTAAACTGCTAATCCCCACTTCCCGCGCACATTGCGTAGCAGACTTCTGTGGAGAATTAGCAAACCTTTCCAACACGTGAGCCGACAAAGCAGGACTAGTAGCTGTACGCGTTCTTCCCGATCTTCCTTTGTGAATATCACAAATCGATCCATGCGTCTCAAACTTCCCAGTAATGCATTTAATTGTTAGGCGTGTTGGGGGTTCTGTTTCAAACTTCCTCCTCCACTGACATTGCACTTCAACGACATTACCAAACCTTGTAAACCACTTCAGAATGTACTTTCGCTGCTCGAACGTCAAGCGTGCTCCAGCCATTTCGTTTTCCCTCTATCATGATGTAAGTACCGACATCTGTTGAGCGAAAGACCACACTGCAACATTTAGAAACTATGATAACAGTTGACACTGTCCATATCCCGATATCGTCTGACAAAGAGTGTATACATTTTTCTGGCAGACTCTGTATATTTATGGAACATGCTATATATGCTATAATTAAAAGGAAATGTACTGTATGCAGGGCTCTAAAATTCGGTGACCTTGTAGCGCTGAGCAATTGACAAGAGTTCCCAAACTTAGATCTCTTTGGACCGCCTCAAACACTTGTACGCATCTGCAAATCTAAGCCTGTTCTCCAGCAGATAGGTATCTAGAAGTGTCCAATTTCGGCTTTTGACTGTGTGTGTTTGAGTCTTCAGTGTTTCGACTGATTTGATGCAGCACTCCATGCTGAGCTAATCGTTTCATCTCTACATAGCTACCACACCCTTCATCTGAGGCAATTTGTTTAACATATTCTAACGTTGGTCTACCCCTACAATTCTTATCCTCGACCCTTTTTCTATAACTAAGTTTGCTATTCCTGATTGTCTTAGTATGTGTCCTTGTCCTACCAGCCTATCTTTTCTCTTCATTAGCAGCCGCCAGAAACTTCTCTCCTCTCCCACTTAAAACCTCTTCATTCGTAGCCCTATCTACCCATCTGATCTTCATCATTCTCCTTTTACACCACATTTCAAACACTTCAATTCTCCTCTTTTCTGCTGTGCCAACAGTCCAAGTTTCACTTCCATAGTGCTATGCTCCAGACAAAGGCCTTCAAAAATTACTTCTAAATCTATATTCGACGTCAACGAATACCTTTCCTGTGGAAATGCTTTCCTTGCCTGTGCTAACCTACTTTTTATATCCTCTTTGCTTCGTCCATCACTGGTTATTTTGCATCCCACGTAACAGAAGTCTCCAACTTCCTTTAGCTTTCCACCTGCCAATTCGACATCCATAGGGGTTTCTGATTTCTTTCGACTGCATTCCAATATTTTTTGTTTTATATTTTTTAATTTTCATCATGAATTCTTTCCTCAAGACAGAATCCATACCATTTAAAAATTCATTCAAATCCTCTGATGTGTCGGCTAAGATGACGACGTCATCAGAAAATATCAGAGTTGAAATTATTCCTCCTTGAATCTTTACTCCTACTTTGAAATTTTTCTGCGATTTCCTTCATTGCTTTGTCAATGTATAGTAGATTGAAAAGTATGGGTGATAAGTTGCAGCCTTGCCTTACACCTTACTGAATGCCAGCTTCTCTCTAATGTCCTTCTGCTTAAATAAATGCTGTCTCTGGTTTCTGTATAGATGCTACTTTATTCCAATCGTTTTCAAAATGTCAAACAACTTACTCCAATCAACGTTATGAACGTTTTGACTGTTACATATAGATAATCTGATATGTTTTAGATTTCCCCTTTTAACAGTAGTCATCTGTAGCGTAGCATGCTGAACTGCTGTGCCTAAGATAGCGGGTTCAAATCCGGCAGAAGTCGTCGGATTTTTTAAGAGCGTTAAAATCCTTCAGTATGCCTTCCTTCGGAGGAGAAGTAAAGCCGGTGGTCCCATGTCATAGATTTATGGCATGCAAAAGATCCTTCCACAGACTAAACTTGTGTTAAGCTAAATTTCTAGGTTAGATTTCATTTGAACGCTCTATCAAAGTTCCAACGTTCACCACTAGGTATCATTGACATCTGGTGTTGAACGTTGGAACTACTTGAAATTGAACGGAACTTGTAACTCATCCTAAGGGTGTCTGCTGATAGCAGCTACAGACTCTGACGAGCCGAACATGTCCTCGGACACTCCCGGCACTAAAAGCCATACGATAAATAAAAATGATTAAGTTAGCACATTTATTTTCAGGTGGGGCTACCAGCCAAGTCAGGAGTAAGTGGGTGTCTCATGCTGGTGATCCCAAGTGTTATGGGCATTGCCTTATGGTCACCACCCATCAACAGGAATGGCAACAGCCCACGGTGTCTGACATTCTGTGAGGTAAAGTATAATTTATACCAGCTTTCAATTTAAATTATGTTTTTTGGGAATACGTTGTAAAGTTTTTACTAGCCCATTTGTATGAGTACATTAATATGCATCCATAATAGACATTATCATCATCATGAACCGGCTCCAGTTTCCCGGGCAGGCGCGGATTCAAGGGAGGGTCACGGGGGTCATGAGCCCCCCAAACGGAGACCAAATTTTTTTGCAAACTCGAAAAACAAAAACACAATAACCAGACAAATAAAACTTATTGAATTTTAACTGAAAAACAGGTTTTATTTTATTTTATTCAAAACTGAAAATATCTTCATTGCAATTATTATGTTCGGTTACAAGTGTACATATTTACAACTTCATACCTGTTATATAAAAACGATTATTTATATAACAAAATCAACTCGTCTATTTTGTTTAGCAAACCTTGTGATTACCGAATCAATGTTTATAGAGATGTCACGATGAATGTGCAGCAATGTGCGGATAGGACTTTGGGGCTTTTTTCGCACCAAAACATTTTGCCGACATCCAAATTGCAAGCTTGGTTGGCAATTTAAGCTGTAAGTTTCTCCCTTTGTCGGTACCAACTCGACTTGCCGAAACTGTAACGGCCTTGATAGCCTACTTTTCTCGAAGCTCGATGTGAAAGTCGCAAAACACGCCATTGCAATTTGTACGAATATATTTTGGTGCGCTAAACGCATCAAATTTCTATCCATGTAGCTTGCAAAAAAAAATTGGTCTGGTTTTGTACGTTTGGTTATTTTGTGATTGCGTTTTTAGTGACACCATTTTTCTTAACAATTTCGATTCTCTGACCCCCCCCCCAAAGCCAAACTCTAGATCCGTGCCTTTTCCCGGGTGTGGTGAATGAGCGCTCTCCTTTTCGTTCTCTCCAAGAATGTCTCCCCCTCCACGGCCTGCTGCAAATCCAGACCTCTCCCTGCAAGATCATTTCTAACCTGGTCGATCCATCTCTTCCTCGGCGACCTCTTGGTCTCTTGCCTTTCAGTTCTTTCTCAAACCACACACTAGCTGTTCATTGTGTGTCCATTCTTTTGTCAGGACAGGAGAAATCCCGCTACAGTATGACAGTAGACGGTACTACCTGCGACTGTCTGGCCGAGGGTCTGGCGGCCAGTACCAAACCAGGCAAACGTCTACAGGCGGAGGAGTTTTTCTTTAGCAGGTTTGATGAAACCTGTCTGTAGGAAATGACACACAAATTTATCACAATGCTGCTGCCTTGCAGTTAGGGGACTATTAAAGGCTAAGGGAGTTAACCCCAACAGAAAATCTTCCTCGTGCGCTAGGCCCAGCAAGCCAGCTTGAGGAGTAAAATTGTAAAATTGCTTTCAACAATAAAACGAGCCATAATAGACACGATAAGAAAAAGGAGAATTGCCTTTTTCCATCGTCTGGAATTTTTTAACATATAAGTTGCCTAGATTTGAAATCTTCATTTATTTTGTTTTCCATATGTTCAATTTCAAAACACATACAGTATACAGAATGATCAAAAATTCCTTACCCAAAGTGATAGATATGATGGAGACAACAACAAATATATTTCATTAATCAACCAGATGTCAGATGCAATAAGGCTGGTAATTGAAAAAGCTCATGAAAACAAGCAGAGTTTATGTATGTTTTTTATAGATCTTGAGAAAGCCTTCGACCGTGGGCCAAGACCGTTAATATGGCAAGCATTAAAGTCGCAAAACGTGGCTGAACTATACATAAAACTCATAATGGATATGTATAACAATGTAAAGGCATGTGTCAGAAGCCCAGCTGGTTTGTCTGAAAGCTTTGATATCAAAGTGGGGGTTCATCAGGGAAGTGCTCTAAGTCCACTGTTATTCAATATTACTATAAACTACCTAACAAAGCAATTTCAGAAACCCTTACCATGGAATCTTTTGTACGCTGATGATGTGGCACTAATATCTGACAGTATTTATGACCTACAGGAGAGTTTAGACCAATGGAGGAGAGCTCTAGAGTCTAATGGACTGCACATTAGTAGAACCAAGACTGAATATATGGTATGCGACTTCCACAACAATAAACCCAGTATGGCAAATATTGAACTTAAACTAGATGGTGAAACCTTACCAAGGGTAACAAAATTCAAATATCTAGGTTCTGTCATTGCTGAAGATGGCACGATAACCGCCGATATAATCCATAGGGCCATGTCTGGGTGGAACAAATGGCGCGAACTAACAGGAGTTTTATGTGATCCGAAAATACCCATAAGAAGAAAGGGGAAAGTTTATAAAACTGCCGTAAGACCAATCCTACTCTATGGTAGTGAAACATGGGCTACTACAAAGGCGCATGAGCGAAAGCTACACACCACTGAAATGCGTATGTTACGTTGGGCAGGTGGAGTTACTCTCAAAGATAAAATCCGTAATGAACATGTGCGAGACAGTTTCAAAGTAGTGCCTATAACAGAGAAACTTTTAGAAACCAGGCTAAGGTGGTATGGACATGTTATGCGTAGACCGGAGAATCATGTAGTGAAGAAGTGCCCTTCCATGACTACGCAAAAGAGAGGAAGCGGCAGACCTCAAACAACATGGATGACGAATGTCAAGAGGGACATGAGAGTATTGAGCCTATCTGCTGATGATGCTTTCCAAAGAAATGAGTGGCACCTCAGGATTAAGAAAGCCGACCCCGCGTAACGGGAAAAGGCGAGGAGGAAGACGAAGAACCAGATGTCAGACACCCATATTGAGTGAGCACCGAGCATACGAACGTACGCAAGTTGGGAATGACGGTTACGGAAAACTAGTGTATAATGTAACCCCATTAGACTTCTTTCTCTGGGGCTACATGAAAACCAAAGTGTATTCTACTCCTGTGGACTCGCAGGAGGAATTATTTGCACTTGCAGTTGCCACTTGCATACAGAACATACCATGCTATTGTGGGATTTACTTCCTCCATTTTTGGTCCGTATTGACTTTGATGATTTATTGCAAATATGTTAGTCCGTAGATCAATACATCAAGTTACATATAATTCAACAGTGGTACATGTTACGGGCCATTAACCTTTTCACTGCTAATATTGTGAGAGACTATCAAACCCCTCCATGCTGAATACATTTTTGAAAGTATGTTATTCAGATGAAGTTGCCGACGAGATATCTCGGGCGCAGCAAGGACGTGACGTTCTACCGCACCCGAGATATCTCGGGCGTAGCAGTGTAAAGGTTAAATAGACCTTCCTCAGCCACATTTTATCGAATCTTCCTCTGCTCTCCCAGGCTACGTTCGCACGTGGGTCTCTCCTCAGATTTTGGCTCCTCTTGTTTCATTTATGGACCATCAGCTTCTTGGCTTGAGCCACGTTTCTTGGGATCCATTTTTCGTCTGTTTCAACTGCATATTAACACAACTTGACGCTCAAGGCGTCCATGTCAAGAAATATTCAAACTCCTTCAAGCCACATACATATCAGGAAAATTGAACAGTGACTGGCTGACTTCACATAGTGCCAATATTCCATGTGAACTAACTCATTTTTCCACGAACTCATGGGCCGGAGGGCCTTTTTAGTGATCTTTTAACGATGTGTACATACATTTTATTCCATGTTGTTGACCTGTTTTTACCAAGTTTTATGCATGTTTTTAATGTTGTTACAGTGTCTTTGATGTGTATGAGATTGTTCCTTTAGATTCGATAAAATGTGGCTGAGGAAGGGCTATTTAATGGCCCGAAACATGTACCACTGTTGAATTATATGTAACTTGATGTATTGATCGACGGACTAACATATTTGCAATAAATACAATGCTATGTCGATATTGACTCTAGTTAGTTATTGGGGTTTTAAGGGTTGGAACAGAGAGGTCATCTGCCCCAAATACTGACTCTGCCCTGAGGTTAATGGTGCTCATTTTGAACATTTACTGCAACACTGATCAGAACAATAAAGTACTGAAAAATATTTAACATTGTTTTATTCTCACAAGGGGACCCTACAGCAATCAGATTTTTGTAATTTTTCCCGCTTTGGGTACGTAAAGTTCAGACCCCGAACAATAATTTCCCAAAGCCGTTCGATGCCATATTCATAAATTCTCGAGAAAATAGACTTCCAAGTTTTCCGAGCGCTTCATATCCAGTAAAGATGTTACCGAGTTCGAGTAGGACGCGTGACTCACCCGGTAACGTTCGGACCCAGTAATCGCCGGGACGCTAGTTCGAGTCTCATTTCGGGTGCTATTTTTTTTCTTTCTTTCAATTCGTATACAGTGGAACTTGGATAATTCGAACCTCAAGGAACCAGTAAAAGAATTCGAATTATCCAAAAATTCGAATTAAGAAATATCTTGGAAAAGGGTGGAGAAAATATATTGTATTACATTTACATAATGATTTACGTTCAACAAAACAGATTAACAGACAACGGTACTTTATAATGACTGTATCGTGAATAACCTCAAAAGTTTCAAATGAAAAATAAAACCAAAATGTACTATTCACCTATTCAACGACAGTAGTAATCCAGCAATCTAGTTAAGTCTTAGAGAAATCTACTGCTTTCCAAAACGTTTGAGATTTTTACATGATTCCTACAATTAAGTCTCTCAACCAATGAATCTAACAAATTTAAGGAACGTGTTGGAGAGATCGGCACCTGCCGGTATCGACCTCCATCCTGATCGATAGGCGCAACTAGCGCACTCAACTAACTTTTAAACAGTTCGTTTTATGATCTGTTCACGGCACAACGCATTTAAACAGTTCAAGTATTTTGTGTTAAACCAGTTGAGTTACATTTAAACGAGCGTTACATTTCATTGCCGCTTTAAAACCTCTAATAGGTTATGGACCCAGAACGATTGGGTCAGATTTAAATTAACTGAAAACTGGAAACAGCGGGATCAAGCGGACACACAAAGAGAAAAACGCGTCGAATCGGCAGACATCTTGCTCTATCGAGAAACTTCTGGACATCGACAAAGCGAGAAGGAACAAACGCCGTGTTCTCGAATATTGTGTGCTTGACCGTGAGTGAACAGTGAAAAAGCAAATCGCGAGTGTTTGGACAATAACACGCGACGCGAATTTTGGCTTATTGCGAGTGTTTGGACTATAACACGCGACGCAAGAAAACGTGCTTAACGTGCGAGTTGTGTACAAACGCGCACGACACGAAATTCCGTAGGCCTATTTGCGAGTGTTCTGGACAATAGCACGCGACGCAAAGTGTATGGCCGGTTGTGAGTGTTTCAAACAATAACACGCGGCACAGCAAATTTATTGTGAACAATCGTGAGTGTTCCGGACATTAACACGCGGCACGATTGAAGTGAGACAATGAATTCAAACGGTGTAGTGCGCATCGAGGCCTTAGGGCGCGATAATTACGACACCTGGAAAATGCAAATGCGCGCCATTCTGATAAAGAATGACGCGTGGGGTTATGTCAACCGCCAGATCGTCAAACCCGAGCCGGGTGAGGACAATGCAGCCCAAGTGACCGAGTGGACGACTAGGGATGAAAAGGCCATGTCAGACCTAATCCTGTCCATCGGACCAAGCCAGCTCAAGTTGGTGAAGAACTGCAGGTCATCAAGCGAGATATGGCAGAAACTCGAGGATACGTTTTAGTCGAAGGGGCCGGCTCGCAAGGCCACGTTGTTGAAGAGTCTAACCTTGCAAAAGATGACTGAAGGTGGCGACATCCGTGAGCACCTCAACAACTACTTTGACTGTGTCGACAAGTTGGCTGACATGGACGTAGTTATTAACCCAGTCCAACTTACCATCATGATGCTGTACAGTTTGCCAGCAAGTTTTGAAAATTTCAGAATTGCCATCGAGAGCCGGGACGATCTACCGAAGCCTGAGAATCTACGTACGAAGATAATCGAAGAACACGATGCCAGAGTTGCCTCGTCAACACCGATGGAAAATCAAGGCGCCAAGTACGTGAAGAAGAAAGGTCCTTCAAAGAAACCACAGTCGAAGCCTCAAAACAAAAACCACGGCTACCCCGGTGGTAAGAGTGACAAGGAGAAATCGTTTCCGTTCAAATGCTCGAAGTGCGGAATCAAGGGACATAAAGCAGTGGACTGCAATGTTAAGGTCAACAAAAATCAGCTGTCGGACGCGTCACTCTTATCAGTTGAGGAACCTGATACGTGCCAGATCGCGACTAGCAGCGTCGAAAACCTGTGGTGTCTCGACAGTGGGTGCACGTCTCATCTGTGCGGTGATGCGACTGTGTTTACAGAGATGGACAAGCGCGAGACTGGCAAGCTGAGTTAGCGAGCAGCGCAACCGCAGAGATAAAGGCCCGAGGAACTGCAAAAATTGCAACAAGTGTAGACGGTAAAACTTGCAACGTTACTCTCAATGAGATTTTGCACGTTCCTGAGATCCGCACTAATCTCTGATCAGTCTCAAAGATGACAGACCGTGGTTTCTCGGTTGTTTTTGGCAAAGAGAAGGCGGAAGTTTTCGACCAGAATGGACTGACAAGGTTAGTTGCAAAGTGCAAGGACAATCTGTACTATGTACAGGGCACCACACTGGAAAAATGTCGAAACGCAGTGTCAGAAGACAAGCGCGACGAGAATGTGGCGTAGCTGTGGCATCGAAGGATGGGTCACGTCAACTTTCGTGATCTCAATACGGCAGTGAAGAGCGGATCCATTCGAGGTGTGCAACTAAAAGGGAGATGTGGAGATCTAACGTGTGACATTTGCACGAAATGCAAAATGACTCGAATACCTTTCCTGAAAGAGTCGAATCGTGTGACCGGTAAGCTCGATATTGTTCACACAGACGTTTGTGGCCCTGTGGGTGTTATGTCGAACGGTGGATCCAAGTACATGATCACATTTACGGACGACTACTCGAGATGGACAGAGGTACGGTTTATGAAGACGAAGTGCGAGGCGTTGCAAATGTTCCGAGAGTACAAGGCTTTCGTCGAGAAGCAGCACGGTCTGAAAATAAAGTGCGTACAGTCCGACAATGGACGTGAATATGTCAACAGGGAATTTGACGAGTTCTTGAAATCTGAGGGGATCGAGCGCCGTCTCACAACACCATATACGCCTGAACAAAATGGTGTGGCCGAGAGGAAAAATCGGACCCTTGAAGAGGCAGCGCGATGTTTACTCCTGCAAACTGGCCTACCGATGACATACTGGGCGGAGGCGATCAACACCGCAAATTATCTGCGGAACCGACGTCCAACCAAAAAGCTAAACGGAGAGACTCCATTTGAGCGCTGGTTCGACAGAACTCCGACTGCACACTATTTCAAGGACTTTGGGAGCAAGGTGTTCTGCCTGGACAAGACCACAAACAAGGGGAAGTTTCGCTCTCGCTCAAAAGGGGAATTTTTGTTGGATATTCGGAGCAGTCGAAGGCTTACCGCATCTGGATTCCTGAAACGAAGAAGATCGAGATCACGAGAGACGTTGCTTTTCGTGAGGAGATGACCGCGCCTAAGAAATCAGTCGATGATCTGTTCCCGCGTGACTCTCCGGACAAAGTACGCATTGAACCAGAGGATCCGATCCATGAACTGGAGTTCGAGCTGGTGTCGAGAGACGAAGTTCTGGCAGAAAACCAACCTGATGTTGCTGAATGGGAATTCCCCGATGGCGTCATAGGCTTTCCTGCCGACGATTACTTTGTTGAACCGGAGATCCAATCCGATGAGCAACAAGCGGCATCATCTAGGAGAAGAGGCGGACGGCCTCGTTTGATTAGAACTGGAAAATCTTGGCGACCCCGCAAGGACTACGGTGATCGACCAGGGAAAGCGGCTAACGTCCCTGAAATCCCAGTGACCCGGGCTATCTCCGGAGATGACTCACCTGCGTGGATCGAAGCAATGTCAGAAGAAGCAGTTTCACTGATTCGGAACAATACGTGGAAGCTGGTCGACTGTCCCAAGGGGCAACGTGTAATAGGAAGCAGATTCGTTCTCCGGGATAAGTTTAACCCTGACGGCACTATCAGCAAGCGGAAGGGGCGCGTGGTAGCGAGGGGTTTCACGCAGAGACCAGGAATAGAGTTTCACGACACGTTCGCTCCAGTCGCAAGGCTGAGCACAATAAGGACTGCGGTGGCGTTAGCTGTACAAGATAATCTAAAGATCCGACAGCTAGACGTCAAGACGGCGTACTTGAACGGAGAAGTCGAGGAGCAAATCTTCATGGAGGCCCTGGACCACTTCGAGGACGTTCTTGCCCATACCATTCAAGACGAGTCGGTTGACGAGAGTGCGAAAGACCGCAGATGAGATGCTGGAGAAGTTGACCAATCGTGACATGGTGTGCTCACTAAACAAAGCGTTGTACGGACTGCAACAGGCAGGACGCGCTTGGTATCACCGTCTCGAGGAAGAGATGAAAAATCTCAAGGCGACTCACTCGGATGCAGATCCATGCATGTACCACATCGGACCGGTCGAAGATAGGATTTATATAATCATCTATGTCGACGACATGATGATCATGGCTCGAGACGACAAGAAGATCGACGTGGTGAGAGACTTTCTGAATACCAAGTTCGAGATCAAGGACTTGGGGGACGTGCGGTATTGTCTGGGGCTGGAGTTCGAGAGGAGCGCCAACCAGATGAAACTCAGCCAGAAAGGATACATAGACGAGGTCCTGGAGAGATTCGGAATGGCAGAGTGCAGGCCTGTCAGCACTCCCATTGATCCAGGTACGAAGCTGCAGAAGGAAGACGTGAACCCTGGCGAACAAGTGGGAGAGCGTCCCCTACCGACAGTTGATAGGAGCTCTAATGTACCTGTCAATGGGAACGAGGACGGACATATCCCATGCAGTCAGTTCTCTCTCTCTCAGTTCAACGACTGTCACGGACAGCAGCACTGGAAGGCTGCAAAACGTGTCTTGCGATACCTCGCTAACACACGTGATCTCGGCCTCATGTACTCCAAATCCAGCGGTCCAGCGGTGATGTACGTGGACGCTGACTGGGGAAGCTGCCTGGTGGATCGAAAATCGTACACCGGATACGCGTTCACACTAGGCGGCGCTGCAATGAGTTGGGAGTCCAGGAAGCAGCCTACTGTGGCCCTGTCGTCGACGGAGGCTGAATACATGGCCTTGACAGAAGCAACCAAGGAAGCTCTACACACGAGGAAACTCCTGAAAGACTTCGGAAAACCGATAGATGTTGTCCCAGTGAAGAACGACAATGTAGGTACGCAGAAGCTGACGTCGAATCCTATGTTTCATTCACGGACGAAGCCGTGACCAAAAAGGTGGTTTCGGTGGAGTACACTCCAACGGATGAGATGCCTGCCGACATATTGACAAAAGGATTGTCAAGGCCCAAGCACGAGAAGTGTGCTCAAAGCCTTGGCTTGAGACCACATGCACCAGGATGACTCCGGCTGTTGGTCGAGGGGAATTGTTGGAGAGGTCGGCACCTGCCGGTATTGACCTCCATCCTGATCGATAGGCGCGACTAGCGCCCTCAACTAACATTTAAACAGTTCGTTTTATGATCTGTTCACGGCACAACGCATTTAAACAGTTCATGTAGGCTATTTTGTGTTAAATAAATCAGTTGAGTTACATTTAAACGAGCGTTACATTTCATTGCCGCTTTAAAACCTCTAATAGAACGGAAAACAGAATCACTTACATCATTTCTACTTTCAAAACAACGTCTAAGTTCTGTGATGTGGTTTGTTGCTTGGGCTGCACTCGGAACAGTTTTTTCGGGAACTGACCCAACTGACCCAACTGTTTGGCTTCCGATCGGCTTTTTACACTAAAAACTTTGAATTACCCAAAATATAATTCGAATTAACCACGATTGTTTAGCATTGATTGTATATAAAATGCTAGGGACCAAGATAAAAATTCGAATTAAAGAATATTTCGAATTATAGAAGTTCGAATTGGCCACGTTCCATGTGATTGAAATATAAAAATCTTCAAGTCTGTAGCAATTCACAGATATGTAATTATAATTTCCAATGAAAAAACACATGTCTCATTTCTAATTATCTCCTATTTGAAAATAAGACTCTACATTATGTATATCAATTTTTAACTATAAACAATTACTTTGTAAATTTATAACAAACAAAATTGTTGGGACAGAACTGGAAAATGTCGGATAGGAAATTGAATGCTTCATTATTCGAGCTGTATTCGTTTATTCTATACATCGGGTGAATTGAACACAAGCCAAAGTGATAAGCATCATAAAACTGGGAAAACAGTAATTTTCGCGGCATCGCGCACACCGTGCAAACGTTGCATTTTTGCATTCGCAATTTTTTTTCAATACATCAATTGGAAAACAAAATTCATTCACGTTCATGAAGATTTCTCTTTCATTGCAAAGATTCGAAGCAAATCACGCATATCTAATCATGTTATTGAAAACCGGAGAGGACAACAGGTGATGAACAATAGAATGGATCTTTATGCAATCTTCTCTATTATTAATTTCACGTCCTTTGTTCAATTAGGTAGGCGCAATTCCGAAGGCGCTTTATGAAATTTTTCACCTGACGGTAAAAGTGCACGTCACAAGGTCGCACCAACGGAGTGCATTTTGGTGGAATGACCTGCACCTTGCAAGTAGGCAAACGCCTGTCATTTTGAAACACCTCATCGTACATCACGGTATCTGTTTGGTCTCCCCAGGAATCGATAATCAAGAAAAACTTTTTCCTCTTTCACATACGGTTTCAAAACGTTGATTAAAAAATCTTTGTAAGACTTCGTGGTCAACTTTCCCGAGTTCGATGACGTGACTGAGATGTTTCAGTATTTTTTTAAAAACTCGTCGACCGATTTTTGAACTCTGAGACCGAATGACCCTGTTGATTCTTGCAAGCAAACAAACACTAGAGGCAGCAATTTTCCTGTCAGAGTTACAGAGTACTGCGCAGTACAGGAATGGGTGACTATTCATATTCTGCCTCTTTACCAGTACTACTTTGGATCCTTTCGTCGTTCGAGTTCTGTCGAACGTCGACTGGTACTGGCAGCCTGAAAAAAATAGAAAAGGAATAGAAAATGCTACATAAGAACGTGTATTTTGATTAATTATGGAAAATAACTAATTTTCAATACCTGTTTGGTCCGTATTAATGACGAGATCGGGATCAAAGTTTGGTATGACATCACGAGCCTGGATATGGAAATCTTCTGCAGCAATCAGAATTTCATCCAATGTTGCGGTTTCTCTTTCCATGACAAATTACGTGATTTTTCTTTGTCGAATTTGATGTCACCGTTTGAATTTCTGACCCACTTATCGGAAGCATTGAAATCAAAATTTTGAAATTGACTTACAGTAGATAAAGCCCACTGCTGCAGGATCCGGGTTGTAACTAGTTGGTTGTTGCGTCGAGCTTCCACAAAGCGATCGTTAGTCCACGAATCGATAGTCTTATATTTGTCTGCTATGGTCCCTCCACTTTTAACGTGTTTTTCCCATTTCGGCAAGTCCTCCATACGTTTCAAGCGGCTACACCCGTTGTTTTTTTTTTTTTTTTTTTGCAGAACTTTCAGGATCCATGTCGGATGCGCTCGAACTATAGACTACTAATAACTTTTCACTTATATGATTACTACTACTACTCCTCGGCGCTACAGTCCATGTAGGACCTTGGCCTCTCCAACAATCTTTGCCCAATCCTGACGATCTTCTGTACGTTTCCTCCATCTTCTTACCCCATCTTGCGTAAGTCATCCTCCACGTTATCCAACCTCGTTTCCTAGGTCTTCCTTTGCATCTTCTTCCACCTGGATTTCCTCCATAGGTCTTTTTCTCTTCTATTCCCGCGGAATATTGTTCCGTGTACGGTTTTGCCCTTTTTTCCTCCGGTTAATAATTCTTTTCTTTCTTCTTCTTCTTTCTTAGTCGTTTACCCTCCAGGTTGGTGGAACCCACGGACTCAGCGAGGGAACTCACCACTACCGCCTCGACGGGCAGTGTCCTAGAGCTGGGAACATCTAATCGGAGGGGATACAACTGGTGAGGTGTGATTGGCACCTCGCCCAGGCGGCCTCGCCTGCAAAGCGAACAGGGGCCTCATGAGGGAAGGTTATGGAAGGTCAGGATGGATAAGCAAGGAAGAGGGAAGGAGGCGGCCGTGGCCTTGAAGAAGGTACTGTCCCCGATATCCGGATAGTAGGCTGTCAGATATCCGCCCCCTCAATCGGATTGCCAATAATCAATCGCACCGGCACAGCTACATCAATGAAAATGGCACTGACAGATACTATCGAGATTAGAGCACAATAGTTAACAAGAAATTATTGTGGAACACACCAAAATATACGGGGGTTCATACTTACCTTTTACTTACCTTTTAAATTTATCTCGGGGACTGGGTTGTCAACTGGATCACTTAAAGTATGCCCTCACAATAACCTCCACCATGATATTTAAAATGAACCATAACGAAGACGAGAAACTTTAAACTGCACAATAATTTATTTCACATAAAGAATGAATTTAACAAAATAAAACAACAAAATAAACGTGGCAATCAGAAGCCATTGTCCACATAACTATGTCCTCCTGTAGAACTTGTATACTCTACATACAATGTTTCAGCTTTCTCAAGCTCAAAATAGCGTAAAATAATAATGCACTTGGAATGGAAACGGGATTTGGGACGAGACACATATAGCAATTGTTTTGCGTGTTTATACACATCACATTTTATTTATAGCCACAAGGCTATTATGGAGACGTCCTTGGCCTCTATCATACAGTTTCCTGGCCAGCTGCGAGACACCTGCATCGTCAAAGTGGACTCACCTGTCCGTTCAACCCCAGCATATGCGAGTTACATCAGAGCTTAGCTCCTTTCAAAACACGTTAAATGTCCACTTCTCAACTGAAATATTATCACGCAAATCTTTTAAATGCTCCATTCAAACACCAGTGGATTACTCTAATAATCCCAAATCATGTTTAATTGTTCAAACCACTTGTTTAATTAGCGTTGTTTAGAGTATAATAACAAAACTCTTAATGTTAATAACAAAAGTTCACTAATTATTTATAACAATAATAAATTGTTTATAACAATGTCAAACGACAATTGAAAAATTTTATACACGCCTCTATTAATCCCTTTCATTTCAAATTATTATCAAAGATATTTACATAATTATTTACAATATTTATATTGTTTATATTATTTATACAAGAAATACATTAAACCACACGTTTATCCGGTTGATAATTACTTAAATCGTGTTGATATAATCAACCAATGAAGGTTAGTTATATTTAAATGTTAGATTCAGGTTTAATAAGGTTTAATAATTATTATTAATATTTGTGACGGTAACCTCCATTCAAAATCTTCATCTCAAATTATTTAACACTCTTGTTAATTTTAACAGTATCTTCATATGAATAACTTTCAAAGAACCAGGACAATACATTCAGCGGAAAAATACTTCGCTCAAAACGCACAAAATTGCACAACAATTGGCCCAGAATTCATCATATATCTCATATATATGGCATCAAAATCTTCCAAATTACATACAAAAACCTCCACTTATAAATTCATCAACTTCATTAACATTACTGTGGGAATCTCCTTCATTTATTCAAGGGCATTATTCATCAGCGACTTTTACACGTCCACTGAACTAACGATTATACATCCATTGTTCCTCTTTAAAAATTCTTATATTCATCAATTGTATTAATGACTGTTATTATTTAACCTTCGTGGGTTTCATTCATGAATCGATATGAAGTAAAAATTTGCCAATCACAAATAAATTTAATAGCAAATACGATTAGACACTCCTCCCTGGTCTATCAAAATTGAGATTAATATCTTCAAAGTAACGCAGTATAAAAATACTATCTTCAATCAAAGTTCATCTAAACTGCATCAATAGTCGAATAGAATACAATTAGACTGTGGAATGCAAACATTATTGTTCCAATCTATAATTGAGAAAAACTCCTATCAAAAGTTCATTACTATAGTGTATTCAATAAATCGTAATCAAAGTTCATTTTTCATAAAATTGTCTATAATGCAATCATGTTCATAAGACGACTAGTATTTCAAAGATCGTCGATAACATAATAGATTTTAACGCTCTAAAATCTTTTAATTATTCTTCTTTCTTGAGGATGACAGAAAATTGGTCAAAGTAATTAACTGAAAAGAATTACTTTAATAAAATGACACGCTGTCTGAATTCAAATTTGCCATAGAAAATCGTTAACTTTACAGTCAAATCGTGACTACAAAAATATGCAAATTATTGAAAGAATATAAATTATCAGTCTCAACTGATCCAAAATTATTTAAGTATGCCAATGACATAATAATGTCTCAACAAATCGAAGAAAAAGGCATAAATCATCGAAGTGTACTGAGTACAGAAATATCAAGCAAGAAAATGGGACAAAATAAATGGGACAGAAAATATGGGAAAAATGGTTGCTCAGATATCGTTAAAAGACTCAAATAATACAAGAAACGTTCACGACTACCTTATCTGTTGATTGAAGTTCTAGAGGAAAGTTTTCAAAGAAAACTGCTGTTGGTTCCATTTCACCAGCGTGAAGATGTGCTCCGACCTCGAACCTGGAATCAGCGCCCTCCTCCGGAAATTGCACTGCTCCATGTATACGAAAGACATCCTTCTGGCAAAACTCTTCTTTGTGAGCCGGGTCCACCCTGGCCTCTCTTGAAAGTTCCCTGAAGTTCTGGTCGCAATTCGCCATGAAGTTTATTGCAGTTATTTCCGCAGAAATATTCATAATTATTGTGGAGTATGAAAATATTTCCACTGTCATTTGATATAATTCAGCGATGGATTCACGATGCATGAGTGTAGTTGGATGTTCACTACATGCTCGCTTTTGTAGAATGACGATTAACGAAGTTCCATGCTGCTATTTCACTCCATCGATATATGTCCCAATTGCATTAAAGCCTTAGCCTTCCATCTCAACTTCTGTTATAATCATTGAAAGCACTACCAGATTATAATGTTCCATAGTAGAATGTATCGTTGTAACACCAAACGTATTCTCCAATATCACGGTTGCGATACACGTGTCAGCCGTAGTGTATAATGTGGAATTTTAAAAGTGCTTCTCAGGTGGCGAGAAAATCACTTTTGTCTGCAGTCTTAAAATGCCAATATCTTTCAAAGTATAACTGTGAAATTGTTCAAATCTTCTACACACCTCAATGTTATACTGCCCAATTGAATTATAATAAAGGCAGAAGCCAACTCTTGATATCTTATCTGGTAGAAACGTTAATGTGAGCGTTTCAACTTCGCCTAGTTTCAAACACCGTAAAATGGAACTGCTCCGTGTTCGTTCGATGCGCCGGGCTTTAACCACACGCTAAAGATGACTTGCTTCACTTATTCACTCGAAAATGACTATATGACATCAGAAATATATATGCGGTATGAGCGGTATGAGAGATATGAGAGCTCTTCTCTCCTGTGCACGACCTTTTATCAACTTCTTAAGGGGCGTATCCATCCCTTCCATAGCCTGTTGCTCCGTCATTGCTAGAAGTTTTAACTTTGGCTATACTTGACGGATTTTCAAATTTCAAAAACTCAAAATTAATTTCTTCAAAATTCCAAATCAATGCCGTAACTGAAAATAGATTTCCACAATTCTGCATGCCAAAAGTAATTAAATATCGTAGTTTCAGTAATCTCCGTCTTCCTTCCAAACTATCGTTCATTGGTTCGAGCCTTTCCTCCAATAGCGTAACTTCTTCCTCAGCACAATACCTTGTTTCCGTGCGACTGCGTCATAAATCTCAGATCTTTCTCGAACAAAATCATGACGTCACCAAGAATCTCAGCTCAACCAGCCTACTTGCATGAAGTCTACGTCATCCGTGCCTACGTCATGAATATACACGTCACAACTATGACATCCATAACTTTATTCACATATGCCAATACAGCCATCGTGGTCTCAATATAATTCAATTTACGGGGGCAGTACCATCCCGGCATTTGCCCGAAGACGAAGTGGGAAACCACCGAAAACCACTTAGAGGATGGCTGAGTTGGGAATCGAACCCCCTCTACTCATTTGGGCCACCCGAGGCTGAGTAGACCACGTTCCAGTCCTCATACCACTTTTCAAATTTCGTGGCAGAGCCGGGAATCGAACCCAGGACCTCCGGGGCGGCAGCTATCCAGTTAATAATTGTCAGAAGAATCTTCATTGTCAGACAGAGGTTTTTCAAAAGCGCTTTCTTCGTCCATTATATCAAACAAAATTAGTTCCTCTTCCGTTACAATTTTTTTTTTCGCGTAAGGTTTCTACATTATAATGGAACAAGTCCTCTGCTAGTAACATTCCCTATTCAGTAATTACCGGTACCTCCGATGCGGTTGGTGCGACAAGATTAATTTGTATGAGGATCTGCTCGTAATATACGAGGGCATCCTTCAAGCGTAATTTCGAACCTTCGCTGCACAGGGAATCTTCAATATCATCTCCAGCCGTCGAAGGACCAGGCGGATTGTCATACTCCATGCCCGACATTATGATCTCCTTTTTCGTATGTTAGAAAAAATCACCCACCATGCCAAGAAACGCTATCTACTTCTCTATAAACCAACTGTCATTTGCTACTTCGAACAGGCATTCCTTGCGAATGACGTGGTATGAATCCCTTCCACCCGTCCTGGAATACCCACAAATCCTTTGTGCTAGAGCAGCTGTGCCCACTTCGCAGGTAGAGAAACCTGACAAAGGCAAACGATACACGCAGAACTATGACAGATCTCGAAGAAACCGCCATATTCAAATATTTCTTCACATTCAATTTTACTCATTCCATTGTTTACATTTATTCTTCTATTTATATTTTTATTAATCTGCGAGGTGTGAATATTATTGCTGGATATTATTCTTGTCACTTATTCGCAATTTCAAATAGGATATAATTAGAAATGAGACGTGCGTTTTTTCATTGGAAATTATAATTACATATCTGTGAATTACTACAGACTTGATGATATTTATATTTAAATCACATTAGTAGTAGGTCTATATGAATTGAAAGAAAGAAAAAAGCAACCGAAGTGAGACTCGAACTAGCTTCCCGGCGATTACTGGGCCCGAACGTTACCGGGTGAGCCACTTGTTCTGCTCGAACTCGGTAACATCTTTACTGGATATGCAGCGCTTGTAAAACTTGGAAGTCGATTTTCTCGAGAATTTATGAATATGGCATTGAACGGCTTTGGGAAATTATTGTTCGAGGTCTGAACTTTACATACCCGAAGCGGGAAAAATTACAAAAATCCGATTGCCGTAGGGTCCTCTAGTCAGTCATGCCCAATGACTTCCTGCTCACATAATAGAAAGCGGATAACAGAAATGGCTGATGCTAGACTAGTGCAGGGTATCCCTTGCATAAGTTTCCACTAATAGCAGTCGGGAATGTTTAGACATAGGCGAAATGGGGCTAACAGTGCTTCGTATGGTGATTTATTGAAGCTCGTCATTCTGAGGCCAACCTGCGGTAGTGGTGGGTCCATACAAGTTTCACTCCCCTGGACTGGCGCAGAGTGCGGCTGCTATCTAGCGTGCCGTGTGTCGGTCGTATAGCCTGCAGGAACAGAGACAATATTCCTTTCTTCTGACAAGGTCACGCCATGTTATAAACTCACGGCAGCATGTGCAAGCAACCAGCAAACAAGTACGAGTGTGCTATGCGATGATTATGCAATGAAGTTATACAGGGTCTGGCAGCATAACTTCCTTGTTTAAAAACGTAATAAACCCATTGTATGAATCAGAAAACTTTTATGTTTTTTTTTATAATGTAGGCGCATACATAATGTTTTGTTTTACTTAGTTTTGAAGATAAAATCAGGTAGGTGAAGTCCCCCATTCTCCATACACTGAGTAAACGGCTTTCTGGCGTTTGTCATGACTCATGCCAGCATATCAGGCGTTGTGTTGGCAATTTCTTCCTGGATGTTGGTCTTAAAATCTTGTAGGGTCCTTGGACGGTTCACATAAACACGGGATTTCACAAGAGGACAAATCGGGAGAGCGGGCTGGCCACTCCAAATCGCCTCTAAGTGAGATGAGGTGCTCCGGGAAGTGTTCCCTCAATATAGCCATCGATGCTCTTGAAGTGTGTGCCGTTGCACCGTCTTGTTGGAACCGAATGTCCCCTAAGTCCAATTCATCCAGCTATGGAAAAAAAAATCCTGTAACATGCTTACATACCGGTCCGAATTCACTGTAACTGTGACTGCATTTTCCTTAAAGAATTAGGGACCAATAATTCCAGCTGAGGACAGTGCACACCACACTGTCTTAAGGTGAATGCAAAGGCCTTTGGTGCAGTTCTTGAGGATTGGTGCCAGCAGCCCAGTAGCGCATGTTTTGTTTGTTAACGGATCCACACAAAGGAATATGGGCTTCATCACTAAAAAAAAAAAATAGCGTCCTCAGGAGCGACTTTGAGAAGAACCTCACACGCGTTCCGCCGACAATTGAAGTCACTTTCACAAAGTTCCTGCACACTCGCCATCTTGTACGGATGGAAATGAAGATCAGCATAAGGAATTCTCCTCACAGACTGATCGGAAAGTCCAAGGCCAGACGCATGTTTGCGTGCAGAACGCCGTGGTGATTGCAACATTGAAGCTCTCACTGCCTCAATGTTCTCAGGTGATCGAATAGGCCGAGGGACTCCAGTTCTTCGTCCTGTCGTACTTCCAGTTCGTCTGAACGTAGTGATTCACGTAACAATTGATTTCCGGTCCGGGACAGGGGCCAACGAGCTAACTTAGAGCGCCTCCGAAAGACGCGCTGGGTTGCGATCACAGAACATCCGCTGGAAAAGTAGGCCTCAACAGCAAAAGGACGCTCCTCCCTTTTCCAACGCATGGTGGCAACTGAACTGTGTCGGGACAAAACTTTATAGTACCACCTCACGAACGAGACCACTAGCGCTCGGCTACGACATCAACCAACTGAATGGCGCGCATTAAAAAAAAGGAAGTTATGCTGCCGGACCCTGTATAAACCAATTTTTTGTATTCCAAAGGTAGGGTGCGACGATTATACGATGGCGAGACGAACGTGCGAGGAAATACGGTACCATGCGTCAGATGTGGCCTGCGTGGAAGGCCTGCCTTATGACTAGAGCTCGGCGCAATAGGCGCTAAAAACTTAAAATAGATAGGGCAAATAGGCACTATATGTAATGATGACCAGCGAAGCAGGCACAACCATAGCATTCATTTAACATTAAAAACACATTTCAGTGCAGCATAGAACTATCAAATAGGCACTCTCATATATTAAATTTATAAAATTCCACTGTAATTTAAATGGTGTGTAAATATACAAACCTTATTTTATTTACGTGGAGCGAATGCAATAAATGTCTATTGCAAATAAAAAACATTGCTATCTGATTAACAAACAATCAATAGCCCATATTTGAAAAACAAACTGAAGCTTAAATTCAATTTCCTTGAATTCTGGATAACTTCATTCTAATATAATATCCTCTCAAAATATCCTATCTGCTGCCAGAAATGACAACGTACAATATTTACGAACTAAAGAGCAATCTTCTTGATAAGATAAGATTCCAGTAGGAAAATTCGATATTTTGTTCTATACCTAATCCTGTTCACGGGATACGAGGCTGGCTTCAGTACTTCACAGCAAGTTTCAATACTAAGGTACCTTGCCAGCTGCATATGTAATAAATGCTATGCAAGCATTCAGGGCTCCCCAACCCGCTGTTGTAATCGGTACATACTACAAATCTGGCGGTGAGTCATTGCAACCGCGCCGCGGCACGGCCTCCGCGAGGCTCCACTCTATGGGGAGGGCCCTTGCTGTATAATGTTCCTATAATGTTATTCGATCCGATCCGAGGAACACTACAGAGTTATTATAATATTTTTGAATGTTGCTAGAAAGTTCCTAGAATATTATTAACCTTTTGACTCCCAAGCCCGAGTTAACTCCACATCCGAGTGTCTTCCGTTCTCCCAACCACGAGTTAACTCATATTTCAAATGCCTTGCTCTCTCCCGGCCTCTAGTTTTGTCACCATTTCACCCCCAGGTAAGGGGTGGAAATAAGTCTTCCATAGAAAAAGAGGGTTCACCCCGAGTCCTACGACACCTCATATGTTAAAATCCGATTGTTGGTTAGTGAGATACTAAAAAGCCGATGACCTATTAGTTGTTTTTTTATTTTTTATTTTAAATAACTCATCTGTAAATAATCATTTAGAAAGTCCGCCCTCTTACAGAAACCCCAAGTGTGCATGCTTACAAAAAATCACTATTTCACCCCTGGGTAAGGGTAGTTTTTATTTTTGGGTGGAGATAGGCCATACATAGGAAAGGGGGAGTCACCCCGAGTCCTATGACATGTCACATGTCAAAATCCAACCATGGGTTCAGGAAATATCACATAAGTGTAGTTAGGCCCCCCCAATTATCACCACATCATCGTAATCCTCAGGAACTCACCACTTGCTTTACTGCCTAGAAACCCCAACCTCCAACCCGGGATGGGGCATGCATAAGCAGAAAAGATACTTGGGAGTGAAAAGGTTAATATTGTGCACCTATAGGATTGTAAGTCGTGCTTCGACCAGGTTGGGTATGATTATTATCTACGCAAAAAATATGCCAAATAATTGAATGCAGCCGCAAGAAATCAGAAACCCCTATGGATGTTGAATTGGCAGGTGAACAGCTAAAGGAAGTCGGGGACTTCTGTTACTTAGGAAGCAAAATAACCAATGATGGGCGAAGCAAAGAGGATATAAAAAGTAGGTTAGCACAGGCAAGGAAAGCATTTCTACAGAAAAGGAATCTGTTGACATCGAATATAGATTTGGGTATTAGGAAGCTATTTTTGAAAGGCTTTGTCTGGAGCGTGGCACTCTATGGAAGTGAAACTTGGACTATTGGTGCAGCAGAAAAGAAGAGAATTGAAGCGTTTGAAATGTGGTGTTACAGGAGAATGATGAAGATCAGATGGGTAGATAGGGTTACGAATGAAGAGATATTAAGACGAATGGGAGAGGAGAGATGTTTCTGGCAACTGCTAATGAAGAGAAGAGATAGGTTGGTAGGACACATACTAAGACACCCAGGAATAGCAAACTTAGTTATAGGAGGAAGGGTCGAGGATGAGAACGGTAGGGGTAGACCGAGGTTAGAATGTGTTAAACAGTTTGCCTCGGATGTAGGGTGTGGTAGCTATGTAGAGATGAAACGATTAGCTCAGGACAAGGAAGCATGGAGAGCTGTATTAAACCAGTCGAAAGACTGAAGACTCAAACAACAACAACTAATACAGTGCGAGCCTTCCCTATAGAACGGAGCTTTGCCGGGCCGCGTGGCGGGCGGAGAGTGATTAGTCACCGCCAGTTGACTAGCATCTGCCGTTACACAACAGCGGGTTGGGAATCATAAAATGCAGTCATAGCATAGATCACATTCCCAGCTGGCAAGATACCTTAGTCAGAGAGTCAAGACTTGTGGTGAAATATTGTAACCTACCTCATATCCCATGAACATGGTTAGGTATAGTAGAAAACATCGAATATTCCCAGTGAAAACTTATCTTCTCAAGAAGAAACCTTCCAGTAAATGTGTTTGTATGTTTCATCGCCGTGCTATTTTTACTTATTGGGGAACCTCAAACAAAAGGAAGCTTGTAGTTTTTCGTGGCCGTAAATCAAGCAATAATGAGTCACGGGATCTACTTTTTACGTGGAATCCCAATCACAGGGCATGGCATTTCACTTTGAAAATCTCACATGCATTGACCGGGAATCGAACCTGATCCACCTTAGTGAGAGGCCAACAGCTTGACCGCTGCACCACCATGCCCCTCAAACCAAAGGTATAAAGAAACAACCCATGTACTCTGGAGGCTCTCGAGAACGAAATAACTGCACTCATACAAAATATCAGTGACAACGAATTACAGCGAGCGTACCAAAACTTCCTACTTTGGCGCAATGTGTATTAAGAAATTGAATGACAGCATTTCCGGCATCATCATCATCATCATTTCCCCTTACCCAGCTCCTGCCGAGTCGGGGTATTTATGGCATTTCTCCACCTTCCCCTTTCTTTCCACCATTCCTCTTCCACGATTTTGTCCCAGTCCAGATTTCCTTTTCTTATGCCGTTCTTCACTGAATCAATCCACCTTGTTCTAGGTCTTCCTCTTGCTCTCTTCCCTTGCACTTTTCCTCCAGCATCTGTCTTGGTATTCAATTTTCCTCCATTCTTTTTACATGTCCAAATCACCTTAGTTTATTCTTCTCAATTCTCTCATTTAGTTCTCCCATCCCAACTTCGTTCCTGACATCTTCATTTCTCACTCTGTCTTTCCTTGTCTATCCTATCATACTTCTTAGGAATTTCATTTCAATGGCTTGAATTCTACTCTCTTGCCTGCTTGTCAAGGTCCAAGTCTCAGCTGCATAAGTCAATATGGGTACATAGTACACTTTATACAAAACTCTCTGCTTTTCCTTACTGGTCCTTCTTTAACAATAATACTTCTTGCAGGGCTTGTATTTGCACAAATTGTACTAGGCTTCTTGCTAATAAAAGAGATAGAGAAGGAGGCAGCACAAAGGTACAATAAAGCCATTGCATTCTTCAAAATAAAGTTGGCTGAACAGAAGTCATGCCTGAAAGTAATTACCAAAGATTCTGGTGAAAATGTGAAAGAAAATGCAACAATTAAATCCTACAAAGTATCTCAGTACTTCCTAATCCCAAACAAGTTTTCTTACACTTTGATAGAATGCATTGCTCTGCTGTACCCTCCTGCTAATCTCTATGTCCAACCCATCACTTTGCATTAATTTCCAACAACTACTCTGAAATTCATCTAAGTATTTTTTTTATTAAATACGTTCAAAACTGTAAAAATGTTAAACTAATTTGCATATTAAGGTTTTCACGGCCCGGATTATTATATAAATAATTCATGCTTTTGGGCTAATGCCGTGTGTATTTTTAATTTGAACCATACGTTTCGGAGAAACCTTGCCTCCTTTTTCAATTGTTTATTTCCATTGAAAAAGGGGGCAAGGTTTCTCCGAAACCTATGGTTCAAATTAAAAATACACACGGCATTAGCCCAAAAGCATGAATTATTTATATAATGTTAAACTAGTTCGGCGCTACTCTGCTGCTACTGCAAGGGCCTTGCTCGACATTCCACTACACTGTGTCCCTGCCGCCGCACGGCGCCTGCGAGGCCCCGTTCTATAAGGAAGGCTCTCACAGAGGCTTCGCGGTGATCAGAACTATAGATATTGTTCTATCCCTGTGTTGGGGGATGGGATGAACAGGGGTGTGAATGTATAATTTTGGGGGTGGTTTCCGAAAAGGTGTAGTTTCCCGTTATTGGGGAGACTACTAGTGTAAGTGTTGGTGAGAGGATGTAATCTTATGGGGTACGATCCTATGGGGTGCGTCTACTCGTTAAGGGATGTATAATTATGGAAGGAGCTATTAATTAGACTAGCAGTTAATTGTGAGCGAGCGAAAGCGAGCTCACTTGCAAAGTCGGCACTTGGTCGCTAGCTGGCTGGCTGCTACGCGAATACAATGGAGTTCCTGACTGCAATTCCTGGCGTTCACGGTCAGGGGCAATTAGGAGTAAGAGCAGGTTGGGCGTAAGGATGTAAAGACAAGTGAAATGAGTACAAATGTGTGTGTTTGCTGACCAAGTATTTATTTGGTCAGTTATGGTGATCTGATGTCCCTTTTGCTAGTGGACAGGTGTAAAACAATGTGTTACAAGTACAAGTGTGGGTTTGGGTGATGTAGTACAAAGTTACAAGGAGATCTGAGCACACTCTATTCTCACCTGGTAGTGACGTGCTGGAGTTGGAGCTAGAACTCGAGATGCAGAGCCGCCGGCCGCGATTAGACATTGGGCTTTCCTGGGGCCTAACTTTTAAGGTCTCCCGAGCTGCTGACTTGGCGTTTCGTCACTGTTGGCGTTCCAGATTCCGGCGATAGTGTGTTTGTTTATGAGTGATGTAAGCTTGGCTACAGCTAGACTACTGCGCCTGCCTGTGTTAAGGAAGTGTATGAGGCTTACAGCCTGTAAGGGGTAGTTTATAGGTGAAAGATGAAGGGGTGTGTTGGCGTTTCAGGACCTAGGGTCGTACCGACCCTTGGGCTGAACAAGACCTTCTCGGCCTTTGTTCGTGGCCTCACGAACGGGAAATAGTGTAGATGTTTCGGTGTATTGGTTCTTCTTCTTCTTCTCCCTCTTCTTCTTTGATGCTGTGTAGATGTCGGTGTTGTGTCGTCGTGTCGTCCTGTCTGGTTGGCGATGTGAGGTTAGAGTGTGCTCAGGGGGTTGGGTATTGGGTATATACATATCTTATTGTTACATTTTTCATGTAACTGTTGCTGGAAAAAATATACATATATATATGGTGTTCCATACAGGGAGGAAAAAAACCATGGCTGGACGGGTGGTTGTGCCGTCCGTTTGCTGTGTGGAAAAAATTGCTCCCTGCATGTACAAAGTATTGACAAAGTATTAGTGTATAAAAGATGGAAGAGAATAGAAAAACAGGTGCCCCAGGTGTAAATTTAAGGGATTATATCGTAAATGGTTTATTGTTTGGGGGTAAATGAGACACCTTTACAAATTTTAAGTTAGAAGGGTAGAAAGGAAAACCAGTGTGTACATAAGAATATGTGTGATTAAAATGTGTGGCATCATTGGTGACGAATTTTTGTATAGGGTTACTCTTATCAGTATTACAGTTTCTTTTTCATTGTTCCTTATATTTATCTTAATTATCATATACCTGCAGCCTCCGTGGCTTAGGCGGCAGCACGCCGGCCTCTCACCGCTGGGTCCGTGGTTCAAATCCCGGTCACTCCATGTGAGATCTGTGCTGGACAAAACGGAGGCAGACAGGTTTTTCTCCGGGTACTCCGGTTTTCCCTGTCAAAAATTTCATTCCAGCAACACTCTCCACTATCATTTCATTTCATCTGTCATTCATTTAATCATTGCCCCAGAGGAGTGCGTCAGGCCTCGGCAGCCGGCACAATTCATATCCTCGCCGCTAGATAGGGGCTTCATTCATTCCATTCCTGACCCGGTCGGAGACTGGAAGCAGGCTGTGGATTTTTCATCATATACCTAGACGGCCGTATCTATTGTACCTTGGTGCACGCTACCCATTGTGTTTATGTGCCCTCTCATGGCTATACTCTGTCCGGCTGTTTCCGGTGCAGTTTAGTGGTCGTGCTGCTGATATACCCCTATCCTGTGGATCATTCTCTGTGGGCGAATGCCTCCACACTTGGCAGTGAGAGTCGCCGCCACAAATCGGTTGCGCCCTCATTGTCGTATGTTGCGTCACATCTTTGACGCTATTTAGTTTTTTTAAAATCTGTCAGTAGGTCTGATACCCCACAGGTATCAACCCTGCTGTGCAGATTTCCGTGTTCTGGAGTGTTGCTGTAAAAGAAGGTGGTGTGTGTGTTGCATTCTGTTGGAGTGTGTACAAGTTAGTGAGTGAAGTTGGTGCACAATAATAGTATGGCAGAAAAACATGTCGCTGCTGTATGGCAGTGAAATCATTGTCACCAGTGTCATGTATCTGGTGCCGCCATCTGTAAAATGGAGAAGTAAAAAAATAAGAACATGTGATCATTAGCATACTCTCTATATCGCCTCTTGTGTCGGCGTGTCCACTTTCTGAAATCAGAATTACATGTATCATTGTCTGTCAATACCCTCGTGTCGTCCGTCCTGTTCTATGTCTGGCGCCTTCTTTTATTATCTTACTCTATACCTTCTTATGCCTATGCTTATGTATATACTACTGTTTTCTTGTGTATTTGTCATGTCTCCTCCGTGTATGCAAGTATGTAAGTGTGTTTATGTGTCGTGACGTCACCTTTATCTTATAATGACCATGGTTGTCTGCGCTCCCACGATGCTGCAGTGGTGGAGCTCTGTGCTGGAATATAGAGACATGTGATAAATATGCCCTTGGCCAAATATTATTATGCTCATATGTCGCGCAGCGCTGTTTAAGGGTCGGCTTGGAAGGTTTCACCGCCCTTGGAACCTCTTCGGACGTCTCGTGTACTGCTGAGTTTGGTCAGCCTCGGTTGCTGTACCGTTTATGTGACTGTGTTTATCGCTTTGTCCGTTTTCCTTGACGTGTTATCGGTCTTACCCTGGTAACGCTTAGTTGCCAAGTGCCGAACGCCCTTGTCGCGTTCGCATAGCATATGACTATTTTTCTTAACTTTTTGTCGGTCTTACCGTGGTAACGCTTTAGTTGCCAGGTGCCGAACGCCCTATGTCGCGTTCGCATAGCATATGGCTATTTTTCTTAACGTGTTGTCGGTCTTACCCTGGTAACGCTTTAGTTGCCAGGTGCCGAATTATCATTATATGTGTAAAGTGTACTTAGCCTAGGTTACTACTAATTAATGCTAGGAAAAAATATTTACATGCCGAAATGATCCTTAATCTAATGGCGAAATGGTTTGTAGCTACTGTTTCGCACCAGTGCTTATTAAATTTGCTTAATCTAAGTTGCTTTCCAAATGCAACTGCCTTACATACTAGAATTTTGATCGGGACGATCGCCTGAGGCAGGTTTCCCTCCCCAGGGCACCACCCGTGTGTATTTTGGAAACACCGGTTGCTTCCAAAACCACCAGGCCGAAAGGCCCTTTTGGATTCCGTCCCCTTAAGTCTAACTGTCGACTTCCCCCTTAATAACTAATGTGTGGCGTGTAGAGGCCTGTGTGATTGTGTTGCTAAGTGGCAAACACTGCGCGCGGATATCCGTTTTGTTTATATAATGTTTATAGTCGCTTTATTCACCATTTATATTTATTAGTGGGTTGCCCAGACCCCTCTGGGAGCCCGCCCCATTCCCCATGTACATCTCTGGGCGCTCGCTGCGTTTCCCATTTAAGCTCTGGAGGCCCGCTGCCGTCCATTTACGTGGGCACAGGACCGAATGATCGCATTCATTCCATACACCTTATTTATCATTTATTATTCATTATATATCATTTATTAAATCATCTTCGCCCCATTTACCGGCATGAGGACTTGGCGTGCTCAAGGGTTGGTCCCGTTGAACCCTGAGTCACTTCTTCACTTCGCACGATTGAAAGACTACCCTCTACGCCTCCGAGGGTTGACCTAACTTACATCTAGCTATCAGTCTAGTCAAAAGTGGTCGTCTCTAGGTTCGTCCCCTGAGTCTAATACTGAGTTGGCTAATTCTCCTACTAGACGTCAAAAGTCTCCCCTGCAGGTCTGGCTTCGATGACGGTAGTGCATAATGGGTATAACCTTTCTCCGACACGGGGGCAGGCTAGGCACTCCCAAGATCTTGATGTTTGCCCGCACCAAGCCATCGTCGCTTCGACCTTACGTCAATCCGTCATTAAGTCTGGGTCAGGATCTATTGCCACCTCCTGCGGCTCTGCCCTCGTGTGGCGTTCCTGCTCCCATTGGCGTGCATACTTGTCACCACCTAGTGTGACCTCAGATTCCTTTTAAGTTATTATGATAAGTGTAATTTTGTATACTGTAGTGTTTTGGGTGTAATATTTTGGTATAATTTAGTGTACTGGTGTAATTTGGTATAATTCTTAGTGTTCTGGGGTTGTAGAGCATTCTAAACGCAGTGCCTGCTTTAGGCCTTTCATTGCCTTGTCGGATCTCCAGCGCTGATGCTTTGTTATGTTTCTGGGGATATTAGTGGGTTTATGGGGTGCCTGGTCCCTTGTTATTATGATCCGAAAGGGTGTTATTTGCTGAATAGGGTTAAAGCGTGGTGGGAAAGGGTTATGCATCGTTGGACTCCATGTTTATGGTGGCCAAGAGTCGGTGATGCTGTTAGGATGTTATTGCTGTGAGTGGATGGGGTGGGTTTTCCCCAGGTGTCCAAATTTGAAATGCGTCATGCAGGTATGATAACAATACAACCCTTGGTGTGTGGGTGGGATATCTCATGCCTCGAGATGGATATGAGCGCATGTCTGCTCTCATTTGAGGAAAAGGGGTGTATTAGGGTGTAATAAGTCTATGTCTTCTGCATGCGGGATTATTTACTGAAATATTGGTTAGTATATAAGTATAGCCTCATCTCTCTATAAGGAGATGTCCATCGGCGCTTAACATTGGTGTCCGAATCACCTCTAATATTCAGGTGCCGGCATAATGACACAAGGTGCAATGGACCTTTGAGTTGTGAAACACATGAATGTCTAAATTAACCCCTTAAGTATCATTTTAATGTAGTGTAATATGTTGTTATGTGTCTGTGTGAGTTTGTATTGGGTATTAGGATAAATGGAAGGAAGGGTGTGAGGATGTTTTGCCAGTAAGTTATACTATGGCCATCCTGGTGGCATTATCCACCTTACTCCTTTTACGGTGTGTCAGCCTTTCTTGGCTGTTCTGTGTTCTCTTTCTCTCTCTGGTGTGTTGGGATTTGCGCTCGCTGAGCGTCTATGTGTCGTTGAGATGCCATACAGCATCTAGTGTTTATAAAATATTAACCTGTGTAATTGGATACCTATCAGTAGAAAGGTGCTAAGTGCCATTTTTTTGAAAAAAGCTGTTTTTTTTTGCTAAAATGGTGCTATGTGCGATGTAGCATTACATATCAAAAGGGCTAACTCCTCAGTGGTTTCGAAAGACCTTCCAAGAGCATCACAAGTGGTAAGTCCTGCAGCTCTTTCAGAAGAAAGGTGCAATGTGCCGATCATTTGTTGTCATTTTCCTCCAAAATGTGCATCGTTGACAGAATTGTTCAAAGAACTTAGAATACTCAATTATTAGCAGTTCGAACTGGTGGGAACCTGTGTACGGATAGCACAGTTTGTTTCCTGTTGGACACGCGACTTTGCCGTGCATTAGTCTCGCAAAATCTCGAAAACTACTGCTCCGATTTCAGTGAAAATTTTACAATTTGTTGTCATTATGGTAGACAGTGTTTAGAAAGTGGTTTGAACGAAATCGAATTGGTAGTATTTTAAAATTAATTTACATTAAAAAGCCACGCCAATATTGCATCTAATAACTTGACGGACAGATGGTGACACAGTGCATCCACTTCAAAATCTTCTGTGAGCAAAGATAACATCCCATACCATACCCTTTGATCAATACGTGCAATAAAATAATACTTAACGTAACAGAATCATACTGTATAATCCAATTACAGCATATTAAATTATGTTATAATAATATTGCATTTCACGTTAATGTGTTTCGACCAACATATCTAATGTGAGAACGTACTACTAGCGGAAAGGATGCCAATATTGTCAAGTTCTCAAGGTAAGTTCGATAGATTTGAGATACTATGAAAATAATTCCGTGTCGTTTTACAGTGTCCTTGCAATGCCAAGGAGAGGAAGAGCTGACAGAGGTCGTCGAAGCCAGTTAAATGCGCGGCGAGCTACTTGACGTGCAAACCACACTGATGACCAAAGAGCGACGTATAATGAAAATAGTCATATGGGCATGTCTGACTTACGTTCGAGAGCGACTGAAAATGAACGAACAGCGAATAGATTCAGAATGCAATGAGTTCGTGAATATCAAACACAACGACAGTGAGCACGACACAATGGGCATGACCGATTGCGCCGATGCGATGCTCCTATGAACCTGGAACGTCAGTTGACCGAATCAAAGAAGGAGCTCATTCGGCGTGTTTTTCGGAACGTAGCGCAGAACTTCAAAAACCCTAATTGGCTGAGCGAACTAGCCATATTGGCAGAGGAAAATAAAGATCCCAACAAGTCCATTCAAAATGTCATTCCGGGACAGTTGTTTTCCTTCAAATCGGTTGACTCAGTTATCAACCTGGATGAGGTAGTCAGCCATCTCACAGAATTTTTGAATTCGCTGGAATTGCCTGGATTACCACCTCACAATTTGCAATTGAAAGTAGGTTCATCATCATGTTGCGTAACATCAATCAACTTCTACTATGCAATGGAACACGACTGGCTGTGGAAAAGCAAATGAACAACGTCATCAATGGAGAAGTTGTTTTGATTCCGCACATCCCAATGATTCCATCGGACGTGCCATTCGATTTTAAACGGTTGCAATTTCCCATGCTTCTGGCCTTCGCAATGACCATCAACAAATCACAAGGTCAGTCGTTGGAAATTTGTGGAATTAACTTGGAGTTTCCGTGTTTCATGCATGGACAACTGTATGTCACGTGTTTGCGTGACGGAAAGCCGTCATCTTTGTTTAATTAGCACGTAGCACATTCGTAAAACTAGTGGACTTTGCACCTTTCACAGCTTCTAACATTTCACTCAAACAGAATTCCACAATTTTTATATTATGAACCTGTATCTGCCACTGGATAGCAAGGAATATTATATCTGTATGCTATTCAAATTAGAAGAATAAATACTCACAAATAAACTGACTAAACACTTTTAACTATAATACTCAATGTTCATAAAAATGGCACTTAGCACCTTTCTACTGATAGGTATCCAATTGTTGTGGACCTATCATCCCTTACGTGTGAAATGTATCTGTTCTCTAAATACCGCCCTTAATTATTATGTGTGTTTGTATGTAATTGTCTTGCTGCCCCTAAGTGCTGGGCGCGTGTGGGAGGAAGGCGGCCGTAGCCTCAGTTTGCGGCGCGCTTTGTGCCTGCGGCTTCCTGCCAGCTGAGTTCTCGCCTGCGCGTGTCCTGTTATCTGAGAGGGTTTATCTGTACCGCGTGGCTACTCGGCACACGCCGTCTAGTGTTGCTTATCGCAGGTGTATACATGTTCCAGTTCTATTACTGGTCGGTCTAAAATAGTGTAGTCTCCCAAATCAAATCTGTCTGCAATATATGTGTAATATTTTTGGCAGAACCTAATGTAATACCGTCCTCATTTCCTGTGTAAACATCCGTGTTGTCATTGTATGACTTCCTACTATTGTTAGTGCCAGTGCCATCATGTTTGTGTATTGTTGTGCCGGCTCGCTGTTGCAAAATTTATTCCGCAAACAGTGAGTGGCGTCACGCTGGAATTCGCTCTGTTCGCAACGCGCTGTTTCCTGTATTTTGTTTATCGCCTTTGTGTAACATAATGTCTTCAGCGACATGCAGGAAGAAGAGCAAACGGGCTGTTTGCTGCTATCCGCGTGTCGATATATGTTTGTGTTAGAAATAACAATTTGTTAACCTGTAACATTTCCGCTACCAAGCTTGTTTGGGAACTTGCTTCCGTGATTCCTCCGTTCTGTGCAATTATCTATTATTTATGTCTAGCAAGTCTATTCGGTCTGTGTCCGGGATTATCTACCTGCCCCTGTACTGAATACCCATGATTTTCGGCCGTCGAGATGTGGTGTTACCATACTTTGTATGGGAGTGTGTCTGTGCCCATAGTATTCCCCGTGTTCGTGGAATATATCTGCCCTGGTGTATTTTTGTGTGATAGAGTGTGATTTTGCCCTAGGATGTCTATGTCTGGGCTGTTCTGACTGTCCTTCCTAATTTGTTTGCTCTGTATCATTTTGCCTGTCGTCTCCTCCTCCGGAGCGTATCTTGCCCTATTTCCGGGGCATTTCTAAGTGTCCCGCACTAATTCTTCATGCCGTCCAGTGTTGAGATGTGGTCTTCCCACCTTTGTGTGTTGATGTATGTTGGGTCCGTTTATAGGGTCCCAGTGTTTGCAAAATGTATTCTGTGTATGTCTACATTTGTGTCATTATTTGTGTGCGTGTGTGCTATCACAGTCCTGTGACCCGTGCCCCTGAATTAGTTGCTCTTCAGTGGGTCAACTTCTTCCCTTACTATTTGTTGGGCCGCCCGTCCTTATCTAAAATGCGGACCCTAGATTGCGTATCGCTATCGTGTGTCACTGTGTGGCCTCTGGTATCGTAGTCCGCAACTATCTGTCGTTGGCTAACTTGTGATAGTTACGTTTCCTCTACCGGAGGTTGTAGATTATCTCCTGTGTCTGTGTTGTATGACCGTGTATTTTCTAGGCTTGTGCCCTTGATGCGCCCCACAATGTATGCATTGTGCCCCCTTTCGGGACCTTCATTTTGGAAACTTCCGTCCCGTGGCGCACATAGTGTGTGTAAGATGGGCGTGTCGGTGTTCCTTAATGTAAGTGTTCTGTATGCTCTTGAACGTCCCTCGTACTTGGGTTTCGGGCGTTATGGTTTGAAAGAGTATTTTATGGTCTCGTAGAGGCCTGGTGTTCCAACCATGTCCACTGTTGGTAGTCCCGGGGTCGCTAATGCCCTTATCAGGTTATTGTAGCGAATACCATGGAACAGGCCTGCGCACGTGTAAGTATGATCTGTGCATATTGTCTGTGCGAATTTTGGTTGCCCCTGGACCTGATTTGTGAGTGTGGTGCGTTCTTGAATCTGTATTAAATGATTGTCTGCAGACCGCTGTGTTACCGTGATCGCAGTACGGCTCTGGCTTGTGGCAATCTCATAGTGTCGTAACGCGTGTGCGTGCTGACTTTGCAGAGTATTGGGTTACCTATGCGGTAATCGCCGGCGAGGAGATTACTTCCTGCCGTTGTTAACATGTCAAGTGTGCAGCACTCATGTTGTAATCTTGCTACAAATGGTGTGAGCTTGTTAGAATATGTTTTCCAAAAGACTCTCCGCTTCTTTACAATTACCTTGTCTTATCTTTTGCCTTTCTTATATGATGACGCTACATGTGTCAGAGTTGTGTAGTGAAGCATTTATGTCATCTGTAACCGATGTCTGCCCGTGTGGCATCTAGTATCATGTGTCGAAGCTACATGTCGGTGTCTCTATCTGTGTAGTTTATGTGTTTGTGTCCTTGTAGTTTTGTCTTTCGGGGCTTGCCTTTCTCTCTCTCGGTGTGTTTTTGTATCAATTTATGTATTCCCTTTATGTAAAAGAACCTCCCCGTGTTTATTTTTGTGTTGTGAATGACATTAGTGTAATTCATATGTCAACCCTGGTGTCTATTTAAGACATGTACATCATGCTGATATGCGAGTACATATACATACAGTTATAATATAACCCTATCATGCATGCATTAATTCATAACCATAACCTATGGGCTGCCGTGCGTGTAAGGGATTCTATGGTTTTTCATGGGATTGTGTCTTTATGTTGTTTGTGAGATGTCGTCCGTGTAATTGTCTGTCCCCGTGTCTATGTCCATGGCTTTAATTTTACTGTGCCTTGTTAGTTGCCTTATTTCTAGCTATTTTTTTTCTCTATCTTGAGAGTGGATTTTTCACGGTGAATGTTTTTATCCTCGCCCAAGCGCTGTTGCCCGACGGGGTGACTGTGCTCGTCCTAAAATGACGGCATAGGCCTCCGCCCTCCATTAGGGTGGGTCCCCACTGTCTTTCTGTTTTTTTTTAGTAGGGTGAGCCTGGGCCTATGTTTACCATGTTGCCTGTTCATCGTCCTATGTGTGCTTGTGCCTAAGGGTCTGCATTGCCCTTGCACTACCCTATCCGTGTCTGTGGGGGTGTATGTTCTCCTGTCTGCTTGGCCTCGTGGGGTGGGCGGTAAAACCTCCCTTATGCCCCGTGTAGACTGTGTTTGAGGCATGATAGTACGTCCAGGCGTGTGTGCTGCACCCTGGGGAATTGGAAGCAACCCCCCTCTGTTTCTTTGCACTGGGGGTGCATATGTAATTGTCCGCCTCCATTCTGGCGAAATCGCCGTCTGAACTGGCGGTAGGGGTCGTGTATCTGTGTGTGCATGTCCCTTTAGTGTGCTTGAGCCTAAGATGGCCGTTTTCCGAGATGTGGCCCCGGCAGACTCCTTCCATTGTGTTTTGCTATGTGTGTGTGTCTGTATGGGCGAATTTTGCTGTGGCAAGTTCTCTAAGTCATCTGCCCATGATGTGGGTTCCTCTAGGTCCCCCTTCGTGTGAATTTATGTGTCTGGAAGGACTGGCATCAACTCCCTCTCGTGTATTTGTTCTGAGGGGGTTGGTGTAAGTTTCGTCCCTCGGTCTGGCAAAGTTGCCTCTTTAACCGGAGCTGCGGGACGTATATCTGTGTGTGGGTGTTCCTTTAGTGTATTGGAGCCTAGCCTGTCCGTTTTCTGAATTATGGCAACGGCAGACTCCTTCCATTGTGTTTTGCCATGTGTGTGTGTAGGTGTAGAGATGGACATCTGTGCAAATTGCTGTGTGAGTGTGTTTATGTCGCTGTCCTCTCTTAGTTGTGCTGGCGGCCCTGCTGCGAACTCGAAGATGGCGTTATTGGCTTGGAGTTCGCGGTAGTCATCCCAAATTTGGGCATACTCCCTATTAAGGCATATGGCCTGCTCAGCGACTTTTGTTCCGCTAGTCCGTACGTGTTTGTGTTGTTTATTGAGTGCCTCATATTGCTGGAACATAACGTCATGTAGACAGTGTAGCCTCCAATGGGAGCGATTCAACTGTCTACGAAGAGTGGGAACTTTGACTCTCATTTTTCTGTTTTGAGCCATTCTCCTCGGCGGACAAGTGCCTTAATCACGCGCATATATTGTGCGTGGAGGAGCTGTTGATATTTTTGCAGGTAATCCTGCCTTGTCGCAAAGACCTTATGCCAGGCAAGTAGGGGAGTAGTGATGGTTCTATTACCCCCACCACCTCTTCCTCTGACGTCACATACTAACCCGCAATACATTCAGGGGCAAAGTCGATATCTCCCAAAGCCATGGTCAGATTTTGACATGCGACATATCGTTGGACTCGGGCTGACGCCCTCTTTCCAACGGACCACTCATTTCAACCCCTAAATAAAACCTACCCCTACTAGGGGGTGAAATTGTAATTTTTTAGTGAAAGTCTCTTTTCAAATGCGACATGTATAAGGTGCGCTGATAAAATGAACTTAAAAGTTGTTGCTCATATAGCGCATGCGTTTTGCTGGATGCCACTATGGATTAACATTTTTGTTTTTGTTTTGAACGCATGCGCACTTGGGATTTTTGTAAGAGGGCGAGCTTTGATTGATAAGAAGGGGTTTTGGTGGTGAGGAGAGAGCCAGATAGTCACCTACTTTCCTACGAAGTTTGCCGATATCTCTCAAACGCAAGGTCGGATTTGGACGTGTGACGTGTCAAATCGCTTGTCTCGAAGCCCTATATATATGTTATTAATAGGTTAAAGTTTTGAGAATGAGGGAAACAGGCTTTTTGGGGGTAAAACCATGATTTTAGACTTTTTCCGATAACTCACGAATGCATGATTGGATTTGGTCCAATGACGTGTCAAATGCCTTGTCTTGAAACCTTCTTTATTTTGGTAATAGGTTAAAGTTTTTGAGAATGAGGGAAACAGAATTTTTTGGTGTAAAACTGTGATTTTAGACTTTCTGTCATATCTCACAAACCAATAACGCCAGAGACGTATACGAGGGGTCGTAGGACTCGAGGTGACGCCCCTCTCTTCTCCCCCCTTTCGAAAATAGTATTTACGGTTTTTAAAAAAAATGCGAAAGGGTCTAACGACACTTTTGTTGAAAACATTTTAGTTTTTGAAACTTTAAAAAAAAATCTGTCTAAAATGTTCATGACGAGTGGTTGTAGATAGAAAGAGACGATACCACTGGGCACGTGTTTCAACGAGGCTATTACTGGCCACGGTGAAGATATACCAATACAGTATTCGCTATGTCGATGAGACGGCGGGTCGAGGGTTCGTTTTCCGATTTTTCCTATGATGGAATTCCTAATTCCTAAACCCTTGAAGGGGGTCTTTAACGTGTAAACGATTATGAGTGACATGACAAATGATAATTCCTTGATCAGATCAAGTTGGCTTTAGATAGAACAAACAGAACTTGGTTATATGTTGCTTGAAGTGAGTATAGAAAACAAACCTGCTGGGGCAGACTGACAGGATGTGGATGTTATTTGAGCTTATTGGAATGCATTGACTTGACTTGACAACAGGCAATGAAAAAAGCACAGAGATGCTGAGGACACTTGAAGGTCAAACGATATGGCAACCATGGTGGGAGGAGGAAGCGAGGATGATGTCGCCGATCATGTTCAATGTTCAATGGATGAATTTATATTTTGCGAAGCATTGTTCGGAGAGGTTCATGTGACGACTTGTTTTAAGGGTATTTATTTTTCTGATCTTTCCTATGGTGGACTCATTGATTGAAATGATCCAAAACTTCTAGGGCATGGCCTTGAGATTTTATAAACTGATAATTGGATTTTGACATACAAGATTCCCCCAGAACTTGACATGATGTCATTCTTCTTATGGCTTATGAATTTCCAAAAAAAAAGACCCAAAACAACAAGATCATGGACTTTTGCTTTTCTTAATATATTGCAAACCCATAATGTAAGATGTTTACTGTGAGTAACGAAACCTAGCTAGGTAAAGAAAGAATTATTGTAGACTACATGTATGGTGACTGACACGTCCTTGACCATTGGAACTTGTTTTCAGATCTGACTGTAGTACATAGGGAGTATAGGTTGTAGGCATGGCTTGACAAACGGTGTACACAAAATTCAAATTATCGATTCAAGTATTAAGAGTAGACTATCATTAATTAATTGGTTAAAGAGTGTAGCTAAAAATTAAAAAAATGGTGACTACATTAAACTAAACTGAACCAAGTCGAATCAAACCCAACTGAACCAAACCAAGCCTAAAGCGAACCAAACCTAATCAAGAACAAGCCAAGGGCTTAAGTGTAAAACTTGTGGGGGAATGCAGTCATTGGCAATGTCCAAAGGAAGGGGATAACCTTTAGAGGGTAAGGTATAGCTAGAGCATGGTGCTAATGCATATTCCCAAGTACATGAACCACACACACACGCTACTATCCTATCCTTGGTCTACCCCTACAGTTCTTGTCCTCGACCCTTCCTTCCATAACTAAGCTTGCTATTCGTGGGTGTCTTAGTATGTGCCCTACCAACCTATCTCTTCTCTTCATTAGCATTCGCCAGAAACATTTCTCCTCTCCCACTCGTCTTAATACCTCTTCTTTTGTAACCTTATCTACCCATCTGATCTTCATCATTCTCCTGTAACACCACATTTCAAACCTCCAAGAGACAAGCATCCTCCATTTGCTCTTCTCCTCTTTTCAGCTGCACCAATAGTCCAAGTTTCACTTCCATAGAGTGCGACACTCCAAACAAAGGTTTTCAAAAATGTCTTCCTACTACCTAAATCTATATTCGATGTCAACAGATTCCTTTTCTGTAGAAATGCTTTCCTTGCCTGAGCCATCCTACTTTTTATATCCTCTTTGCTTCGTCCATCACTGGTTATTTTGCTTCCTAAGTAACAGAAGTCTCCTACTTCCTTAAGTTTCTCCCCTACCAATTTAATGTCCAAAGAGGTTTCTGATTTATTGCGGCTGCATTCCAATATTTTTGTTTTACATTTATTAATTTCCATCATGAATTCTTTCCTCAAGACGTAGTCCATACCATTCAAAAACTCATTCAAATCCTAACACAGTACCGGTATTATATTTTTTTGCAGGTATACTTAAATAGTTTATCTTTTGTGAAATCTATCATTGCCTTTTCTGCGCCCGGTGCGGTCGCACCAATCGCATCGCCCTAGGGCCGCCCGTGTTTATAATGTGTGTATGAAATTAGTAGAGTTTTTGAGTAATTGGATAGGTCATGCAAGATCCATCCACTCATACTTAATGAGAAGGGAAGACCCCCCACTTTGTACCTGTGGAGCTGTATTCACTGTGTCCCGCATTTTAACTGAGTATGTGGATCTACGAAGAAACCTTGGTTTGCAGATGACACTCGATCTTATATTTGCCGATGACGTGGTGGCAGCAGATCTCGTGAGAGTAGGTTAGGGCCAGCAATCTAAATTTACAAGTGAATCTGTACTCAAAGAATTTGTTCGTTTTAGAAATCTCAGCGGTAATGTTCTTGCCTTCTGTTCCCAAGGTTGCAGGATCGAATCCTGGCACAGTCAGCTGGCATTTGAGGGTGTGGAAATGTGAGGGAGCCGTATCAGTAGATTTACTGGCATGTTAAAGATCCCTTTTCCCTTGGGGGAAATTTCTGGCACCCCAGCATCTATAAAAGCCGGAGTAAAACAAATAACATTATTATTGAAATCTGATTTTTTTCATTATTATAATTATTAGCTTAATTTTTTTAGGTCTTTTGCATATTTAGGCATCCACCTCTAAATTTTAATGTACTCAAAATTTGTACGATTTAATCTGTATTGAGAGGGACAGATGACCTCGCTGTTCCTCCCCTTAAAACCTCAATAACTATTTGGGTGTGTGGAACAATGAGTGTGTTGTTGTGGTGGTCCAGAAATGCTGATATTGAGTGTGTAGCTGTGAAATATTAGAATGAGTATTTGGTAATACGGACTGTATTGTACAAATAGTACAAGCCAATTAGATTGAAGTTCATCATCATCATCTTGCTCAGTTTCCAGCCACTGACCGGGTCTGTTTGGAACACAAGCCTCTCCAACGTCTTCTGTCTTCCCACCATCTCTCAGCCTCCACCCTTGTCCAGTCTTCTCCTCTCTTCTTCACGCTTTCTTCCACCCCCTTCAGCCACCTTCTTTCGTTTTACATGTCCATACCATCTAAGTCTAGATTTCTCTATGCCATCCTGTAATGGTTCCTCCTTCATTAATTCTCTGGTTCTCTCATTTCTTATTCTGTCAATCTTTGTAGCTCCAATACTGCTCCGCAAGAACCTCCTCACCTCACTGGCCTGTATTTTGCTCTTCTCCCTTCCTTTCATAACCCAGGTCTCCGAGGCATACGTCAGGATAGGGACATAGTACGTCCGATATATGACCTTTTTGCTGTTCTGAGGGACATCCTTGCTCCATAACATGCTTCTCACACTCCTCCAGAATGCTTCTGCCTGTCTCTCCCGCTCATTTCTCTATCGTTTCTTCCATTATCTTGTATCAGGCTTCCCAGATACTTGAAACTCTCCACTTTCTTCAACTGTTCCCCACCAATTGTTATTCCCGTTGTGGTTCTTTCCTTCTTCCTTGATGCGATCACCATCTCACTCTTATTTAGGCTAAATGTCATCCCATATCCTTGTATTATTCCTTCCGACTCGTTAGTCTTGTGTAGTTTGCGAACTAATTTGGAAGAGCGGGTCCCACAGACGAACTACCGAACTAGTTCCCAGATCCCTAGCTTGTTAGTTCGTTCGATCTTTTTCCGTTGACCGACTTGTAACAGCGCGAGAGCGCGGGTCCGCCGTCAGCTCGTCACGTCACCACTCATTGCACAATCACACGCGCTTTTTTCGTTCAGTCAGTTCAGTTGATTGAGTGTATCTATTGATAGTGGCAAGATTGTCAAGTTTTGGCGCGGTGAATATTCAATGTTGGCTTATAATAATAACAGTATAACACACTACAAGTGCTAACGCGCTAATAGGTAATAACTACCTTATATTTGTAATGTAATTTGTAATGCAGTGGCGGTTCATACATTGAAGTTACTGATAGTTAACTGATTTAGATGTGGGGATAATTCCACAGTTTTATTTAACTTAATAATTTTGGATTATTTGAAAATATGTCCAATTATTTAGAAAATCGGCGAACTGGATTAACATTACCATTTTAATGAACTGGTTGATATTTATTTTTGTCGATACGTGGTGATACAACTACTTTTTACCTGTTTTTAAGAAATGAACATTATGATGACGATTCACAAAGAAAAGCAAACTTCTATGGACAAAAACTCTGAACTAAAAAAACCTATTCCTCCCATTTATGCCATAAAGATAATGTACACAACGGTTTCAGAGCAGCCAAATAATGAATATCACGAAGCAAGTAAGAAATGAAACGAAAGTTGCGGGGGGGTTACGTCTTATCATCACCTAGTGAAAAGTAGGAAATGGAATCGGATGATGACGCGCCGATATACGCGAAAAATGATGATAATAATTGTTGTTTTAAGGGGCCTAACATCTAGGTTATTGGCCCCACGCGAGAGAAAAAAAGAGAATAATAAGTGTATGCTTCTACGAACAAATCGTCCATACTGTTTTTCTTTTAGGTATGGTACCGGTATTTCACTAATGATAAACAAATGACGACTTTTGGCTTTATAAACGATAGAAAGAGAAGTTTTCTCAGAAAGAAAGGCATGGACCCTAATTAAAAGAATGGCCAACAATAGAGTGAGATGAAGAAGTTTGTAGCTGCCCTATGTTCTTACAAGGAATAAAAGGAAATAAGGCAGGAATAAGGAATTTTACTAATGTTTCATTACCACTCATAATTTTGTATTTTTTTTTATCTTCGAATGTCAAAATGTAAAACACATTAGTACACACGCAACATTCCAATATCTAATAACACGAACTGCACGTGCAGCGAACATAGTAACTGTTACAGTAGCCTACAGTATTGCTTGACACGAGAGCAATGTGAATGAGCAATCACTGGTGACGAGTAAAGAGTGGTGACAGACTGCTATAACAAACAAAGAGCGCGTGCAGTGGCAGTAGCAAGGCGAGCGAACGGTCTTACAGGGAATTCGAGATGGGAGCTAACGAACTAAAAGAGCGAACTAGTTCGCTAAGGAGCTGCGAACTAAACTGATCGCTCCCAGCCACGAACTACTATGCGCAAGACTACCACACGTCCAACTATTCCTGTACCTCCTCCTCCTTGTTTCCCCAAATCATCAAATCATCTGCAAACACCATTGCTTTCATCTTTCCTTCCCCAATTACTTGTGCCACTCGGGTCATTATGTCATCCATCACCACAATGAAAAGTAACGGTGACAGTGCACTTCCCTGTTTCAGGCCGTTTCTCTGTTCCAACCAGTCCGATCTCTCTCCTCCCACTTTCACACAGCTCATGCTTCCCTTGTATATCTCCTTTATCCTCCAATACATACATCAGGGGAAATCACCAAGGCGGACAAGAGTCGATTCACGGTAAATGCATTTGGAGTTTTCATTGTAAAATATCATGTCCTGTGGCCTACATTCCAGGTAAAAATGTAAAACTACAAGCTTCCTTCATCAGACCTAAAAATCTAATGCTTGGATGCTAATGCTATTACTGTCCACTGAATGCCAATATTGTTTCCTCTTCATAGTTGTTGCTGAACGAGTACAACTTCCATCCCTATGAACATGCTGGCCACGCGACTATCAAGAAGAAGGATCCTCGTATGTATACACATAACCTCCGAGAGACAAGCATCCTTCATTTGCTCTTCTATGCTGCTGCTGGTGACATTTCAGCCCTACGCAGGTAGAGTGTGCCCTGATGGATCACTTATAAAATATGAAGAGTTGATATACAAGGGCTATTCCAAAACTAAGGTCTGGTAAAAAAAAAACATCCAAAATCAAAATTGTTTCCAAAACAATTGTTTTATTGACATTCCTTACGTCTTTCTCTATTTTTCGACATAATTTCCATACTTATTTACACATTTGTCACATCGTTCCACAAGCTTTTGAATGCCTAAGTCGTAGAACTCGGCCGCCTGCGAAGCTAACCAGTCTTTAACAGCTTCTTTCACTTCATCATCTGAGTCGAAGCGCTTGCCGCCAAGAAACTCCTTTAGGTAGCGGAACAGGTGGAAATCACTTGGCGTCAAGTCCGGACTGTACGGTTGGTGGTCCATCTGTTCCCATCCAAATTTCCTGATTAGAGTTTGCGTGTCATTCGCAGTATGGGGTCTGGCATTGTCATGCAACAAGAACACTCCAGACGACAAATGACCACGTCGCTTATTCTGGATTGCACGTCGAAGTTTAGTGAGGGTAGCGCAGTAGGCGGCTTTATTAATCGTCGTCCCTGAAATAGTGAATCGTCGATCTTCACGAATTTTGTCGTCAACCGCATGAACCAACTCGTCTTAAATCACTGATGGTCTGCCAGAGCGGGGTTCATCGTGCACATTTTCCCGTCCTTCATTAAAGGCTCGCACCCACTTGCGCACTTTACTGTCACTCATTATGTTAGGACCGTACACTTCAGTAGTCTGCTGCTGAATTTCTGCCGCAGAAATGTTTCTTGCAGACAGAAACCGTATCACTGCCCTTACTTCACAATCGGCGGGCTGATAATTGTCTTAAACATTGTGAACTGACACTATCAACAGCACACAGCAACAGTAACAACGCTACTGGCGGATTTTGCCGCGCAAGGCATGCCAGGAGTCGGCGCGCGTGCGTGTTTTGCCCTTGGCGCCGCTTTCAAATATTTACGGCGAATCGGACCTTACCTTTGGAATTACCCTCGTACAATAGAATGCATCCTTTAAGGGGACATGAGTAATACTGTGGTAGCATTATCTAGGGCCAGGCCCGATGAGATGGAGGGGCAAGTGGGTATAGCCCCGGGGCTCGAGGCGGTAAAAGGGCTTAGAGTGGACAATTTTATTTTATTTAATCTCTAAACTATAATTACATTTTCTGACATGACTAGGTTCGATTTAAATAGAGCCAGTGAATAGTATCCAAAACATTACAAAGATAAAATATAATTAGTTTTAGCTTCTATGCCCCAGATCGCGGCTTATGTCATAGATTTATGGCATGTTAAAGAACCTTCCACTAATTACACCTGTGTGAAGCTAAATTATAAGTTAAACCTTTGACAAACGCTCTTAGGTTCCAACGTTCATCGCCAGGAGCCGACTGCGGTGGCATCTGGTAACCAACTTCTGTCCTAGTAGTCGTTGACGGTGGCATTTGGCGGCATTTGTAGGAACTACTTGAAAAAATTCAATGTCTGCAGTCCTTACTTGAATTGAAAACAGATAACACACACTAATACAGCCATCACAATAAACACCGGTTATCAGACAGATTCTACACACACCCAAAGTAAACGGGGCTACATGACCACGTTGTTGCAACCCCTAAACTGAGGAACCAACCAATCAATTAATTTTATATAAAAAAAAACATTTTTTTTTCTTTTTTCTCAAGGGAAAAGGTAAAGTTGCCAGAGTTGTCCATTTAATTTATAATGTGCTCAAGTACAACTGCTCTTTGTGGAATATAAAGTTTTTAATATAAAAATTTGACTCTTTACTTCATACATTTCTGAAAGGAGTGTGAAATTTTTAATTCAAACAAGCAATGAGAGACAAAAAGAAGTAGGAGAGTACTAAAAAAAAACTAAAAAAAAATCTGTTGGGCAAGATAAATTGCACGAGGCTTTATTTATTTTGCATGGGAGTTAAACATTTGCAACCTTAATACCCTAATTCAAAAGTTATGTCATAGGTTGCATAAAAATTGAGGAAACTGGAAGACTTTTTCCTAGGGTCTGTGAACGCTATTTACAGCCCTGTCTAGGGCTGGTTATTACACAAGCTCAACACACACCCAAGTTCACAGGGCTGATGACCAAAGATGTCTTAACCCTTCATAGGGCTAAGGACTGGGGGAATAAAATATATATATATTTTCTTGCACAATTTTAATTGGGGGTGATAGATGAGTAGGAATATGCAACAATTTTATAGGTGTGGATTCTATTTTATGAAATATGGGGAGGGAAATTATTATCCCACTGCCCATACCCGAGAGTATGTTTTTTTAATGAGCAATGGGGTAGTAATTTCTCACCTACAAATTATCTTATAGTGTATATCACTCCATAATGAGGTTTATTTAACATGATATAGTATCATGTAGGAGTAATCAAAGTCAGAGATAAGGAATTGGAAGTGCTGAAACATTTCAAATACATGGGAAGTGAACTGACTGAAGATGGAAGACTAGATTTGGAAATTAGAAGAAGAATAAAACTCGGGAGTGCTTTCCACCAACAGGTACGGGGACTAGTATGGAACAAGGATATACCAATTAAGGTTAAATAAGTTATTTACAAAGCATATTATGTTCCTATAATGACATAAGCAGCAGAAACTTGGACAATGACTAAGAGGGATGAGAGCAGAATACAGGCAGCTGAGATGAGATTCCTGAGAAGTATGGTCCAGAAAACAAGGTGAGACAGAGTGAGAAATGAAGATATACAGAAAGAACTGGGAGTACAGAAACTAAATGACAAACTGGAGCAAAACAGATTGAGATGGTTTGGACATGTCAAACGGATGAATGAAGTAAGGCTATCAAGACGAGCATGGAACGACGGATGACAGGGAAGAGAGGACGAGGAAGACCAAGAATGCGTTGGATGGACTCGATGAAGTATAGCATTAGAAAACAGAACCTGGATTGGAACACTGTGTCGGAAGAGGAATGGTGGAACGTCAGAACAAAGTGGAGGCCCCCCACCCAGAGACAGCTGGAAAAGGGGAAATGAAGATGATGATGATAGTATATACAAAACACACGTCACGCTCTATAATTTTAAAGAACCTTAACTCTCATGCAACACACGTTCAGTGATCTTTAACATCTTTGCCAAAAACTGTGCAAATATTAAAGTGATTTTGGAATGATAATAGTATATTCGAATATAATTCAATAATTTCAAAATAGTATTTACTAAAAACACAGCAAATTAATTTAAAAAATCTTCCATTCTATGACAAACACCCTAAACAAGATAATTATTTCCTTTCTAGCTGAAATATATTTATATATATTTATATGATGACAGACTCCCACGGAAAATCCTGTACAGCGAGCTCAGCACGGGCAAGAGACCTCCAGGAGCACCTCGGAAGTGTTACAAAGACCAGCTTAAACAAACCTTGAGGAGTGTAGCCATTGATCCTGATAATTGGCATACACTAGCGGAGGATCGCGCACGTTGGCATGCAGCCACCTCAGCTGCGGTTTCACATTTTGAAGAAGAACGCCGAAGGCAGGAAATGAAAACTCGTCAGAGAAGGAAGCTGCGCCAGATATTGCCACGTCCTCCACCTTCCATCATCTGCATCGGGTGTGGCCATATGTTCTATGCCAGAATTGGTCTGTTGAGTCACCATCGAGTGAATACAAATTAGTAATGCAGGAAAGAAACATACACTCGGATACGAGTATTGGCAGACGACGATTTACCAAAACCATTACTGTATTAACATTATATTTCAAATATATACCGTACCAACTTTTACAAATCTCTTATCTTCGATAAAGACACCTTCTTCTGTAAAACAATGCATTGCATTCACTCAACACAACCGAACTGGCGAGCACGTGCTCTGTGGAGACCACTGGGATATATTATACTTCCCACCTTTGGTTTCTGATGACAGTATACATCAGATTAATGGGTTTTCAATATTTCTGTGCAGCTAACTTGTGGATGCATGTGGAACTGCTTGAAATGAAAGGGGTGGGAAGATTCTCTCCCTAACACCGTTCTATGAATACATGGTGGGAAGATATTATCCCAAGGACCTATAAAGGGTTTGTTCCTGATATTAATTAACAACTACAGGGTCATTATGTGTGTGCACGCCAGTAAACATGGCAATCTAAGCCGGCTGTGACTTGCAGAGATCGCGGCCGCACGCACCCGGTTCAGCCGGCGCGCACTATCACACTTTTACCAAACATGTTCAATAATGTGTACTTACAGTGCTCATAGGCGATGCTGAAAATGTCCTCCCTCTCGTGTAACACACACCAGACATCTTCTGATGAAAGACTGTCTGTCAACTCTTTTATTATTTACGGAGCATGTTTTCTTGAATCGTTTAGCGAGCCTCCTAATTGTACTGGCATTAGGCACAGGTCTTCCTGGAAACTTGATTCAAAATTATTGTCTTGTTTAAGAACAAGATTTTCTGCTTTTCATATACGAATTACACACGTTCGCGCAATGTGAATTGGTGTCTAGGCATGACCAGCAATCACAGTAATCACAACACTCACTAAACGTGCAACACTAACGTCTAAGCTTTGCAAATACATGCCCATATGAATGACAAAACACGTGTGAACTAACGATATGAGTCAGCGGACCTCGCCAACGGCCGGCTGAAGCGGGTGCGTGCGGCCGCGATCTGCGCTAGTCACAGCCGACTTAGCTTGCCATGTTTACTGGTGCGCACACACATAATGACCCTGTACAAGAAATAACATGATGGGCAATTTTATACTATTGATCTCAAGTCTTGTAGAGCCAATTGCCAATTGCAAAAAAAACATATTTGTAACAAATTTCCTACAAAATGTTATGTCTAAATACCATAGATGCTACAGAATGATAATTCGGATTTAAAAACTCCCTCTCGGCACGCCAGAAGGCGGTGGTAAATTTCACCGGGCAAAGAAAAATATTTTGAATTCACTAAATTTGCCAATTGTTATGTAAGTTACCTACAAATCGCACCCCGGATCAAGACAGCCACAAGTCAAAAAGCAAAATTTTTCAGGAGAAGCATTTTAAGATTTTGAGCTAATAGGAAAAATATAAATATTTACGTAATTAAAGGGAAAGTAAGCCACTTATGCTTGTGAAACACTGTTCCAAATTAAAAATGAACAAAGAACTGATCAGCTCCTCAAAGCGGAAAGAAGAATCATTAGAATGTGCATAAATAACAAGTATCAGGTTGAGGAAGTCTGGAGGATTCTCCCAAATTAAACTGTCTATCGTGAGATTGATCCAATCACTAGCACAAGAGGAAAATAATTTCATTTTTTTTTCACATCTTACGGCTTCCAGAAAACAGAATTGTACGCCAACTAGTGATGAGAAATCTAGGAAAGAAAACTGGAGGAAAATGGATCCAAGAAATCCAACAAGATCTCAAAGCAGTTGGACTCAAGATAACAGATGCCGAGGAGAAAAATAAAATTAATACCATTCTTAAAACTCACAAATTTTCTACAGAAATGACTCATAGAAAGCCTATGGAGATTTCAAATGAGTTGAAAAAAATCCCGATCTGAAAGAATGAAAAAGTACTGGAAAGAGTGCAAGAACCAAGCAGTACTACCTTCAAAGAAGAAGTGTTTGTGGAAGGACTCAAGTGGTCCAATGTGACCAATCAAGCTTAATAATAATATAAAGGGAACGTAACGTATTACTGACTTCTAACATTGTCTAGTATTATACAATAACATATTAAGTTCCTTTATGGATTATAATTATGTGTTTTAATAAAAAATAATTATAATTTTGAGTTATGGCAGTTTTTTATTCAGTGCCGTAGAATTGCTATTTATAGGCTCTGAGTTGTGGCAGTTTTACAGGACACAGACTTGATCATAGGCATTTATAAGTACCACATACTTCAAAATTCATGTTTTTTGACTTGTGACAGTCTTGCACTGGGGGTACGAAATGTTCTACATGTTTAGCATATTTCAGCTACCTTCCATAAGAGCTATGGCTAGGGACACTCTAATTTCTTGAATGAAATGGTGCTGAATTCTTGAGTAAAAAGAGAAAAAATTATTGAGTAACGAGGGAAAATTCTTGGGTAGGTAATTAAAATTCTTGAGTAGAAAACAAAAATTCTAGGGTAGAAAAGACAAATTCTTAGATAATATAGATCTTAGGGAAATAGAAATGCAGTCAGTACTTTCAAATATTTATATTGTAACTTCAAAATTATTGGTACAAAAGAAAGAAATCGCAAACATTAAAAACAAAAAAGATATTTACAAACTTTACCTCCCTTCCTCATTTCATGTTTTACATTCATAATTGTAGGATGACAGCAATTCCAAATTTGTCATTGTTAGATTAGTTCTAAAATCCGTAAACACACAAGAAAATTTTGAAAAGAATCTTTCACAATTTACATTTGACACTGGAACCCACAGTGCCCTTAATGCACCATCAACAAAGGGTTGATGATCCTCTCGCATTGCCTGAAGAGCATCTTCCACCGTTATTTCTGCATTCTTCTTCAGAATATCCTGAAGATCCCTATATGCGAGCACTCCTTCATCAATGGGAATACCCTTCAGTGACGGTATTTTGCTGAATAGGGCCTTCAGTTTGTCTCCTGCTGTAGACTGCGACAAGACATTCTGCCTGTAGAAGAGCTCAGACACTGGCTCCAAAAATGTACGGGCTGGGTCCCCCAACATCAGGTTGTCCAACTTCGTATGCATATGGCCTGACGTCTTCTTTATTTCCTCCATCGCTCTGCCCCTAAGATTACCTTTCAGGGCATCCAGCTCTTCCTGGACCTTGTTGCTGAACATTCCTGCAGCAACCACTTGTAAACGCTTCTTCAAATTCTGAAGTTTGGGATACACTTCTGCAGCAATTGGTTTGGAATTCGTCTCCAGTCTGAGCAATAGAGGTTTCATCACTGATGCTACAGATTTAACGAAAAGAGCTTGCACATAAAGCACTTGTAACTCCGATTCTGTTATATTCTGCAGATGCGAAGATGCAGCGGTGAATGATTCTTTTCCATCATTGGTTTGGAAAAACTCGGAAAGAATGGTCCAGTTATCTGCCAGCCACTCAACTGCTTCCAGCCAGGAATTCCACCTTGTAGCAACAGGAATTGGAAACATCCCAGCCCCCGATTCTTTCTCCTGCAGGAACTGTCGGAAGGCGTGTCGTTTCTTTCTGGCATGTAGAAATGTTTGCTTAACGGAAACAACTAATTTGTTCAGGGACGACAGACATTATTTCACCACAACACCAACCAGATTGACCTTATGTGCCCAGCATTGAATGTGAAGAGAGTCTTCTGGCAAGAGGAGTGACAACCCACTAAAACACAAGGTCATGTATTTGGCCGAGTCAGTTACTAAGGCCACAACTTGGTCATAGTTCACTTTCGTGTCGCGCAGTGCATCTGTAATCGTTCGAGCACATGTGCGTCCATTCACTGCCTCCAACGAAGTGACTGCCGCCACATACTGGTCCTGTGATGAGGAAGGCTCCACTGTAGACAGCAGAACAACGAAAATTGCCCTGCCCAGCTTGTCGGTTGTTTCATCACACATGACAGCAACTTGTTTGTTATGTACGGCCATAACAATCTTTTCCTTCCTCGATTTTGCCAAGAGAGGCAAATAATCCCTACGAAGAACATTACTTCCTGGAAGGTCTCCACCGTCTACAACGTTCTTCTTCACCCATTCCTTGAAAGCTGGGTGATCTGCCTTTTCCAAGGGAATGTTAACTGATACCATCATCTCTACGGTCGAAGAGACAAAATCCAGTTTGGCAGCCTAATAAAGTCAGAAAAAATCAAATAATTAGTTTGTGCAATTAAATTATCAACAATTCATGCATTACAACCAACCACCACAGATATATAACATAAAATAGTGAATGCATCCCTCCACAAAGGGGCTTGGCGGTGGGAAGGGCATCTGCCTGTGAAACAAGAGCCTAATCCACTTGTGCGTCACAGTTCGCACCCGCGACCCTACAGGTGTGGGAAAAGCGGAAGGAAAAGAAGTAGAAGGAGAAGAATATCATACAGAATTAAAAATACTGTATTTAGAACTTCCGCTTGCGATTGGAGTCAATTTGAAAAGAAAAAAATAAGAAAGCATCATATTCCGCACTACGAATTTGCGTGTTCTAATTGCGTCCGTGCGCATGTGCGAACCGAAATGTTAACGAAAACACGAAAAGTTAATGGAAAGTTTCATTCACAAAAGTTAAAGATATTTTGTTTATCAACATGCTCGAAAAGTTAATGAGCACGCTATTTTATTTATTAACAGTCAAAAATGTTCCTCAACATTGTTTGTTAACAGTGTTTATTAACAAAGTTGACGAAAACATCTTGGTGTGGAAGTACATTAACAGATCACGGTTATTGGCAACTCAAACTAACACTTGGGGCGCTGCGGTCGGTCTGGATAAGTAGGGTTTAAAATACTCAATAACACGCGTTTGATATGGAACACTTTTTATTTTTCGGTTATAATCAGTAAATGTGGTCTCTAAAGTAATGACAGTGTATATTGGCTTTCACGGCCGGTGAATTAAAACTCAGCAATTCTTCTAGGTTTGTGCCGTGTCTTGTGTGGGGTTTCGCCTAGGACACCAAGCTAGGCTCATCGGCGGGCTCTTGGTGTCCCCGCCCGGACCCCCACAGGAGTGACGAACTGCGCGCCACCTCCCTTTATATAAGGTGCAACTGCACCACTTGACTACGAGAACTAAAAGCTCAAGCAGCCTTAACCGCCCTATGAAGGCTTCCAAAAAGATGGTATATTGGCTTTCACGGCCGGTGAATTAAAACTCAGCAATTCTTCTAGGTTTGTGCCGTGTCTTGTGTGGGGTTTCGCCTAGGACACCAAGCTAGGCTCATCGGCGGGCTCTTGGTGTCCCCGCCCGGACCCCCACAGGAGTGACGAACTGCGCGCCACCTCCCTTTATATAAGGTGCAACTGCACCACTTGACTACGAGAACTAAAAGCTCAAGCAGCCTTAACCTCCCTATGAAGGCTTCCAAAAAGATGGTATATTGGCTTTCACGGCCGGTGAATTAAAACTCAGCAATTCTTCTAGGTTTGTGCCGTGTCTTGTGTGGGGTTTCGCCTAGGACACCAAGCTAGGCTCATCGGCGGGCTCTTGGTGTCCCCGCCCGGACCCCCACAGGAGTGACGAACTGCGCGCCACCTCCCTTTATATAAGGTGCAACTGCACCACTTGACTACGAGAACTAAAAGCTCAAGCAGCCTTAACCTCCCTATGAAGGCTTCCAAAAAGATGGTATATTGGCTTTCACGGCCGGTGAATTAAAACTCAGCAATTCTTCTAGGTTTGTGCCGTGTCTTGTGTGGGGTTTCGCCTTATGTATAAAGACACGAACAATTTACCACGATCTGTTTACCAATACAAGAAACCATATACAAACGGTCACCACGTGACAAATGTACCCTACTTGGTAAGTTTCTCATTTTTACCGCTAGATGTCATATCAGATAGCTGGAGTTGCCAATTACGTCACCCGCAACAAAATAAAAGTATTCACAAGAATATAACAATTGAATGTTACGTACCTTTGCTCCTTTTGAACATTCAGCTGCCTCGAACATTGTTGTCTGCCGCTTGCGTGTCTTTGCTGCTTCCACGTGGTGGCGGCTAGAAATGTGCTTTTTTACGGCATCAGAAGTTTCCCAAGGTATTCTTTTATTGCAAAAGCTACAGAGCATTACTTCTCCAGACCTCTTCATTCCGTCCTGCGAGAACTGTTTTATTCGTTCATCTAAGCACACTTTCGGTGGCATGGTGAACTATCCTGATAAATTTTCGTGCGCCGAAGACCTCGACCTCGACAAATGGTCTAGAACTATCGAGTTGGGAAGTGTTCTTGCAACATTCTAAAAGCAGACTGGTTACAGTGTAGTAGGACAGCAGTGCGAGAGCCGAGTTCAAGGTTACGCAGTGTTGCATGTTACGCGGCATCATTTCGTGATTTACAGCGTGACCGTTGTCTCTTGTTTCTCGAACCCACTCCAGAACTTTTATGTCCACATTTTCGTACTTTCCTTTTTACACACCGCGGAAGGGCTTACAAGTTTTCTTTGTTCCCAATAATTTATCCTTCTGGTTACGGCAATAACGAATCATACACGGCTGCACTTCATATTTACGACTCACCGCTTTCACTCCATTTTCTGCGGCATATTCTAGCACTTTGAACTTGAAGGATGCCGTAAAACTTATTCTTTTCTCATTTTCAGTCGTTGTCTACTGCACGCTTCTTACACACCGCCGTGCGGTACGCGAGGCACGGAACTCGTAAGCGAGGCGGTAGGGGGAGAGAGTAGCCTTTTTTGTCGAGGTCAACAGGTGTTTCAGGCAGAAGCGCGGGTTTTACAGTTTCGTGAGTTGCGTGATACGGTAGCATGGCATCCAGCTAAAATGTATACTCTAGATTTTGGTTATTAAGAAATGATTGTGTACCTTCTTGTGTTTTATTTAATTATATGTAGTAGAGTATTAATAGTATACATTTGTTTAAAAATGACAAAAATAAACATAAAAGTTTTTTTAAATTTCCATTCAAAAATGAGGGGGCGGGTATTCGGGTATATACGGTAATTAAAATGTATTAACATAATAGTTGAACATTTTACAAGAGGTAAATTAGGTGTAGGATGCCGCACATACGACTGATGTTACACATCCACGCCTTGAAAAGGTTGTAATAAAAGTCGGATAACGGTTTAATGCATTATTTCTCTAGTTGCAATAAATTTCGCGAGTAAACCTAAAAATTCGTATATGGAGCCGAAATGCCAAAATTTCGCGAGTAGATAGTGTTCCAAATTACATTTAAATTCGTAACACATATCCTATATGCCTTTCTCCCATCATATTTAACACTTTTGAAAATTTCGCGAATTTCGCGAACCCTAGCTATGGCACAGCAACTTATGCTAAGTACAACATCGAACAGGTGGAAGTCCTAAGTACAAACTCTGATAAGAATATGTTCATTATCAAAACCAGGATTGCTGGCATGGAGATTATTAACATCTATAAACCACCTAGCCCGTCATGGGCTGGATAGTGCCAGGGGTTGACTTTGATAAACCACCTACCGAACCCTGGGTTAACGGAATTATCCAGAACGTACAGCACCCTACTGTCATCCTGGTAGATTTCAACAGCCATCATATGCTCTGGGGATATAAAGATTCCAATTCAGATGGTGATAGTGTATTAGAATGGGTAGAGGCTGAAGATGTTTTTCTTATGTATGATGCTAAAGAAAAGGGTACCTTTCATTCGGCTAGATGGAAACAGGATTATAACCCAGACCTTTGTTTTGTTTCCAAGGATGAACTAGGTAGACCACTCCTGTGTAGAAGAAAAGTACTAGACAATTTCCTACGAAACCAGCACAGACCAGTTCTTTTAAAAATTGGCATCGAAGTCCCAATTATAAGATCAAATCCTGTCCCTAGATGGAACTTTACAAAAGCGAATTGGGATTCTTTCACCAGTGAGATGGAACACAATATCCAATGGATACCACCTGTTCTTGAAAATTATACACGTTTTACTGGACTGATATGTGCTATAGCAAAGAAACACATTCCCAGAGGATTTAGGAAAGAGTATATTCCAGGATGGAGTACAAAGTGTGATGAGCTACTTCGCGGCCGGCAGTCGCTCCGGCGGCTAGGCGGTTTGAACATTCATTATGTGATGTCTTTTATTTAATTGGGGTTTGAATTTGATTTTCTCGTGGGTTTTATATATAATAACAGCAGCAGCTTCAGTTGGTAATAATTATAAAAATGGTGTTTGAATTTGTTAATAGTTTGAGAAGGAAGATACAGACCTGTAGTAGGTTAGCTGTATATGAAGAATATCAACTCAGCAATCAGACGGAGATCGCCGATGAGTTATTACACTGTTTAGACTCTGCCAGGAAGGAGAAATGGGATACTTTGACATCTAGCATGAACTTCCAACATTCCAGCAGGAAAGCATGGTCCCTACTTAGGAAGCTGGGCAGTAGTACTCCAAACTACTGTAGCAAGACCTCAAAAATAAAGCCCGAATAGGTAGCAAGGAGAATTGTTGGCTTAGCCAAAACATCGGAAGGCAGAAACAAGAAAGAAACAAGAAAAATCCTAAAAGAGTTGAAGATCAACCTATCTAGAGCAGAAACAAACACTCAGTTTTCAGAAGACTTTGTCTTGGAGGTGTCTCATGCTCTGAAGGAAACAAAATTAGGAAAAGCAGCAGGCTTGGATTGCATTTACCCAGAATTTCTGAAACATTGTGGCCTTAGAACTCTGAAATGGCTTGCTAAATTATTTAGTGACATCCTAAGGAAAGGAAGACTTCCACCTCTTTTTAAAAGAACTAAAATTGTAGCCATACTAAAACCTGGTAAAAGCGGATGCAATGCGGAAGATCACCGACCTATTGCTCTACTGAGTATCTGTTATAAACTGCTAGAGAGACTGGTTTATAACAGAATCTCAGCTACTGTACTACAGTACATCCCGGTCGATCAGGCAGGTTTTAGACCCGAAAGAAACTGCTGTGATCAGGTTTTAGCACTAGCCAGTCATATTGAACAAGGCTTTGAAGAAAAAAATAAAACCATTGCAGTGTTTGTGGAACTATCATCAGCGTACGATACAGTATGGCGTAAAGGAATGATCCTGAAGTTCCTGAAAATCATTCCTTGCAAGACATTAGCTTCGCTGCTCAACAACCGACTAATTGAAGTACACCTAAATGGAAATATAAGCAGGCCCTATAGATTGAATGATGGATTACCACAAGGCTCAGTCCTTGCTCCACTTCTCTTCAATCTTTACACTGTAGATCTTCCACCTACTATTTGCAGAAAGTTCATATATGCTGATGATATAGCCCTGACAGCCCAGTCCACAGATTTTGAGACTGCTGAAACAATTCTCACACAATATCTCCTAATATTGGACAGATACTTTGACACTTGGCGACTGAAGCCCAACATCAGCAAAACAGCCTTTCATCTGGATAATAGGAGGGCCCATTACATTCCCCGTGTACTATTCAGAGGTCAACAGCTAAAATATTGCACCCAACCAAGATATTTGGGTGTTGTGCTGGATCGCTCTTTGAAATACAAAGAACATCTCTGCAGAACAGCAGCTAAAATGAGAACACGTAACAACATCCTTCACAAACTCTGCGGTACAAGTTGGGGAGCAAATGTGACTGTTCTTCGCACAACAGCTCTCGCCTTAGTATACTCGGTTGCTGAATATTGTAGTCCCGTATGGATCAATAGTGCACATGTAGGAAAAGTTGATGTCCAGTTAAATGATACAATGAGAACAATATCGGGCACTCTCAAATCCACACCACTCAAGTGGCTACCAGTATTATCCAACATTCACCCTACTCCCCTGCGAAGGCTAACAGCTCTAAAAAGGGAATGGTCAAAATGCGCTGCAAATGATCTCTTACCCATACATCAGGTCTGTAATCCACAGAAGCAAGGGAGATTAAAATCTAGACATCCGTCATGGCAGCTAGGCGAGATGCTTGTTGAATCTAAGTTCAATATGGACGAAACTTGGCGAGAAGAATGGACTACATCAAACCCTGATGAGCTAGGATTGATCACCGACCCCTGCAGGAAACCTCCCGGTTTCCATCTTCCAAGAAGGATATGGACGTCACTGAACAGAGTGCGGACCGGTCACGGAAGATGTAACTTTTGGCTCCACAAATGGGGGAAAATTTCTAGTCCTCAGTGCGATTGTGGCGATTCAGTGCAGACAATCCATCATAATGTGTCGGAATGCCCTTCACGGTCCTTCAAGAGAGGACATGACGACCTGCAGAACGCAACTGATGATGCAATGGAGTGGATTGCTGCTCTGGACATCCAACTGTGACTTTTGGTTTCGTTTTCGATGTTACTAGATATTTATTACTTGTATATATTTTATATACTGTAGCATTACTGTATCCTCTGTATGTCATACGAAATATATATATATATATATGAGAAGCACAAGCCTCCGTGGCTTAGGCGGCAGCACGCCGGCCTCTCACCGCTGGGTCCGTGGTTCAAATCCTGGTCACTCCATGTGAGATCTGTGCTGGACAAAGCGGAGGCAGACAGGTTTTTCTCTCCGGTTTTCCCTGTCAAACTTTCATTCCAGCAACACTCTCCACTATCATTTCATATGTCATTCATTAAATCATTGCCCCAGAGGAGTGCGTCAGGCCTCGGCAGCCGGCACAGTTCATATCCTCGCCGCTAGATGGGGGCTTCATTCATTCCATTCCTGACCCGGTCGGAGACTGGATGCAGGCTGTGGATTTTCATTTGAGAAGCACCATCTTCTTTAGACTACTGCTATTTACCTTGCACTAGCACAACTCCCGACCAGCCAGACAGGAGTTGGAGATAATTCTATCCATGCCTCATCTGAAGAATGACACGGCTGTCAAAAAAAACATCAATATTGCTTTGATGGCATCCGTGGTACAGTTAGCAATAATTTGTGATACCTATCTTCAGCTTAGCTCTTACCTCATCAATTTGGCATCTTCATCGAGAACCTTCCTTCTCATCCCTTGGCATAAGGGTGGGCCATATAAAAATATCTTTCAGACAAAAGTTTTAGGGAATGTTTAGAGGACTATTGACCATTTTGAACGGTTTTGATATTGTGCCCGTTAAGGGAGGTATAATTTATTTTTCTCAAAAATGGAGCTTTCTAACGAAATCTACCTAAAATGCAAAATTTTGTATTATTAAATGTCAAAAACCTGTACAGTATTGTATCATTTGAGGGCCTTGGTCATGGTGGTCATTTAGCCCCGTGTGCTTGGGTGTGTGTAATTTTCTCTGTGTTATTGTGTGTATTTATTGTTCAGGTGAGGATTGGGAAGGAGGCAGCCATGGCCATAAGTTAAGAACCATCCCAGCATTTGCCTAGGGTTGAAGTGGGGAAATCCCGGAAAACCACTTCCAGGAGAACTAAGGTAGGAATCGAACCCTCCTCTTCTCATTTTGTCTCATGAAGCTGAGTGTACCCCGTTCCAGCCTTCAGACCAGAGTTAAATTTCTTGGCAGAGCCAGGAATCGAACCCGGAACTCTGAGGCGACAGCCAAGAATGCTAAAAACATAAAGCATGACTGAAGAGAAACCATACAGTTCAGTTAGCTAACACAGGCCTGTAAAAAAGAAAAGAAATTCTGCGATATAAACAAAAATAGGTGTTTTTTATTAACTTCACTGTGCTGAATTTGAAAATGCAGTTTGGTTTTCCCTGTCACATCTGGTTAATTGACAACAGAGAAAAATGTTATTTTGATTATAACAATAAAAAAGGAATTTAGCCTAAACAAGATGTGATATTACAAAACTGACACCTTTTTGGACCCAGAATGTTAAACTTGATCAACAATGCCTATTTTCTAATTTACCACAAAATCATGCAGGCCTGTGTATATTATTGATATAATGGATCCATTATGTAATTTCAGGCACTATATATCAGGATTTGACATGACACTTGGAGATTATGATGGCCGCACAGCACTTCACCTGGCGGCAGCCGAAGGTCATTTGGAGTGCGTCAAGTTTTTAGTGGAACATTGTAAAGTGCCGAAAACTCCAGTGGACAGGTAATGAGCTTTCTTCATTTGAGTCGTCCAGTTGCAAAACTCGTTTAATCCACTTGTGAATAAGGATCATGTCGTAAAATTATTTATGTTCGACCCTGACTATTTTATGTCAGAAAACTGTACTATAATGAGGCTCATTATAACACTATTTTTCATTATGAAACAGTTTCTCCCACCAATCAGAGCTCAAGAAACAATTGTTTGAGCAATTAGATAATTAGATGCGCTGAGTTCCATGGCCTTCAGATTTAAATTTCACTGCCTGACCTAGTGTCATAGTAGGGTAATCGAGGAGTCCATGGTCAAATACAAGGCATTCTCTGCGTCTCATGCACTCTGTTCAGTACATAAAACTGGCAAAATCTCGACAGATATTTATGAATATTTATGTTCGAACATAAAATAGTTATAATAATTATCGTCGAACATAAACAGTCGTATGCAACTCGCCTATAATGGTAATTAAGACACTCGCATACGCTCATTTTATAAACTTACTCGTGTCTTAATTATTGCCATCATGGGCATAATGTACTATTATTTAATTATTTTATTTTACTTTATTTGGATTTTGTTTTATTTTGTTTTAAATTGATTTATTAATATTTTGTTTTATTTTAGTTTTATTTTGTTTTCTTTATTTTGTTTCATTTTATTTTGTTCTATTTTGATTTTGTTTTGTTTATTTTATTTTGTTATGTTTTATTTTGATTTTCCAGAAAACAAACATAAAACCAAAAACAAAAAACATGAAGCAAAAAGCAAAATTCAAAAACAAAAGCAAAAGCAGAAAACAAAAAACACAAAGCAAAAGTCAAAAAAAGGAAAAGCAGAAAACAAACACAAAACCAAAACCAAGAAAGAAAAGAAAAAAGTAAAATTCAAAAGCAAAAGCACAACACAAAACCAAAAACACAAAGCAAAAAGTAGAAAACAACAAACACAAAAGATACGCGAGGCAATGCCTAGAGAAACGTTTCTCATGAAAATGATTCTTATTCACAAGTAGATTAAACGAGTTTTGCAACTGGACGACTCATTTCTTCCTATATAGGCTCCTTGCACAACAATAATTGTGCTTCCCTCAGGGACTCATCACTAGTTAATTGATTTAGTGGCTTGGAGATCGTGGTTGTTCCAGCCCCATTACTTGAGTGCTTGTGTATAATACAGTGAGGATCCTCCCTATAGAATGGAGACTCGCAGAGGCTAGCCTCGTGTCGAGCAAGGCACTGGCGCTAGCAGCAGCGCGGCTAACTAGTTCAACACATTGACACATTTTAATGTATTTAACCTCTCAGGCCCGTTCTACTTACGCATCTACGCGCAGTAGTGGTTACTGCTCTGGCGGTTTGCCTTACATGTATACGCTTCGCACAGCACTGTGTCAGAACTGCGTTTATGCGCTCTGTTGAGCTCATGTAAACTGCTTATACTAATGTATTTTAGAAGCCTTGACTTTCCTAATCACGTAATATTACAACAAATAGATCATAGGTTTACCTTTTTTTTTTTTTGGGGGGGGGGCAATGAAATGAGACTCATTGAGCCATCTATTGAGTCAAAATGGAAACAGTGTTGACATTCACCATGCACATGACTGACATCAGTGGTAAGAATTTTAACTCTTGTAATTGATACATGTGGATGGGGAATATTGTCAGGGGAAGTCCCTAACAACTCCGTGAGAATCGCGACGTCTTACGGGATCTGAAATAGAAAGTGCTCTGATAGATGAGGAAGACAGTAGTGTACGAAGTTTTGCTAGTGATTCTGGTAGTGCAGAAAGTGTCACAGATTATGCCCTAGAAGAATTGTTGCCTCTTGAAGAGGAAGATGAAGAATTAGGACATGTCAGTGTGCCATCAGCTCATGGTGACACTCAATGGGAGTGCATGGAGCGGAAAATTCCTTTCACTGGGCAACCGGGCCCACAGAAGGATTTCGATAATGTATTAGACGCGTTTTTACTATCTTTTCTGTAGATATGGTGTAGATAAAATTCTCTGTAATGTGCCGATCCATAATAAACTGACTATTTGTGAGGTGTATACGTAGGTATAATCCACATTACACACAGTGACAGTGAAATGGATACCCTCAATACCTGCATTATAAAATGAACTGACTTCAAATTCATCTGCTGTTTACAGCCAGGGTAGCTCAAGACACCATTGGTACGTCATCCTGAAAATATTGTGTTATTAGCATGTATAATTTTTGAGTTACTGTATGCAACATTATTTGAAGTTCTCCAAAATCTCACTCTCTACGTCAATTTAAATACCGCCTGGAGTGCAGGCGCTAGGACTTTAATGAGAGGTTAATGATCATAACTACTTACAGGAATTTCAGAGTAGTTTCTGGAAATGTTGTCCTTCTTCTTCTTCTTTTCCGTCGTCTTTTCCCACTCAAATGGGGTCGACGTTCCCGGCAAGTCTTCTCCATTTTCCTCGGTCCCATACGTCCTCTTCCCGTAGATGTTTCTCTCTCAAGTCTTCGCATATGCAGTCCCTCCATCTTCTTTGTGGTCTACCCATTCCACTACCATTTCTGTCATTCTCTTGCCAACGTAAGTGTCGTCCCTTCTCATGACATGTCCATACCACTGTAGTCTTCTATCTTGAACTTTCTTTGATATATCCGTCACTTTAACACTACCTCTTATTCTCTCGTTTCTGATTCTATCCTTTCTGGTGACGCCACAAATCATTCTTAACATTTTCATTTCAGCCACATCCATTGCCTTACAATGTGCCTTAGTCGGTGCCCATGTCTCTGCTCCATAAATCATTGCAGACCTCACTACTGATTTATATACCATTCCTTTAGTCTTCAGATTTATTCTTCTCACACAGTACACCTGATGCCCTTTTCCAGTTCATCCATCCTACCTGCACTCTACGGGCTATTGCCATGTCTGAATTGCCATCACTGGACTCTACTGATCCTAAGTAGTTAAAGTTATCGACTTTCTTCAAGTCTTGGCCATCCAGCTGGATTGTTTCTTCTCCTTATCCTCCTAGGCACATGTACTCCGTTTTCTTCATATTGATTTTTATCCCTCTGTCTTCCAAAGCTTTTCTCCAATTCTCCAGTCTCATTTCCAGCTCATCCTTGTTGGTGCTACATAACACAATATCATCAGCGAACATCATACACCAAGGAGCTTGCTCTCTAACCGCTTCTGATATTACATCGATGACTAGATTGAAGATATATGGGCTCAACGCAGATGTAATCCAACTTGTGCTGGTATCCAGTCTGTTAATCCTACACTGCTTCTCACCTGCATCCTGGCACCATTATACATGTCCTGAATAAGACGTACATATTTCTCGGGCGCTTCTCTCTCATACACCTCCAGATTTCTTGCCGTGGCACTCTGTCATAGGCCTTTTCTAGGTCTATAAAGACCATGTGCAATTCCTTCTTCTTCTCCCTATGTTTCTCTATAAGTTGCCGGAGTGCATAAATAGCATCCATTGTTCCTCTGCCTGGCATGAATCCGAACTGTTCATTCCCTATCACTGTTTCTTCTCGGAGTCGTCTTTCTATTATCTTCTCCCAGATTTTCATAGTATGCGCCATCAGTTCAATACCTCTATAGTTACTACAATCCTGAATGTCACCCTTCTCCTTGAATAAGGGGATTACTGTAGTGTCCCTCCATTCATCCGGAATCCTTTCTTCCTGATATATCTTTTGCATCAAGTCCCAGAGCATATCCAACCCTTCCTCACCGAGATATCTCCAAGCTTCAACAGGGATTTCATCAGAACCTGGCGCTTTTCCGCTTTTCATTTTCTTCACAGCTGTTACCACTTCTTCTCTCGTTATACCCACTACCATGTTCTGGGAGGGTACACCATCTTCAAAAATTGATCTTGGATTTTCCTCATTGAGCAGATGTTCAAAGTATTGCTCCCATCTTTCCTTAATACTGCTTTCCTCTTGGAGCACCATTCCCTCCTCATTCTTTATTTGTCTGACGTGGGTAAAATCTTTTGTTGCCTTGTCTCGTGCTCTAGCTATTCTGAAAATCTCAGCACTCGTCTTAGTTGACTCCAAGTTCTCATAAACTTTATTCCATGCAGTTGCCTTTGCTTTTGCCACAGCCTTTTTAGCAGTTTTATTTGCCTGTCTGTAACTCTATCATTTTCTGAGCCAGATGCCTCCCATTGCTTTTTGGCACACCTTTTTGCTTTGATTGCATCTTGTACCTCATTGCTCCACCACCATGTCTCTCTGTCTACTGGGGGTCCTTTTCCCGAAGTTTTGCCGAGCACCTCTTCTCCTACTTTCCGGATGACACCACCATTTGTGTCCCACCACTTCTGTACTCCTTGCACTGGTAACACCTCTTGTAGAACCTTCACTTTGAAATCACGTTTTAACTCTGGGTCCTTCAGACTCCACCACTTGATTCTTGGTAATGTCTGTTTTATTCTTCTATTGTTTGTACCACTGTACACCCAGTCTAGCACTAACACTCTATGTTGTGTTGTTACATGTTCCCCTAATATAACTTTGCAGTTCTGTATTTCCTTCAACTGATGCCGTCTACACATTAGGAAATCTATCTGACTTTCTCTACCACCACTTTTATATGTTACCATGTGTCGCTTACTTTTCTGGAAAAAGGTGTTGCATATTGCCAAGTCAAATGCCAGAGCAAAATTCACTACTCTCTTTCCTTCTTCATTTCTTTCACTATAACCCCAACCCCCATGGACTCTACTCAAGTCCTTCAATTTCTAAATACACATTGCACTGACATAGGAAGTTTTGGTACACTCACTGTAATTCATCCTCACTGATATTTCGTATCGGTGCAGTTATTTCGTTCTTGAGAGCCTTCAGAGTACGTGGATTGTTTCTGTATAACTTTTGTTTGAGGTTCCCTCACAAGTAAAAATCATGCGGCGCTGAAACTTACGAACAAATTTCATCTTGAGAAGATAAGTTTCCACTGGGAAAATTGGATGTTTTATTCTGTACCTAACCATGCTCACGGGATATGATGCAGGCTACAGTACTTCACAGCAAGGCTTAAGGCATCTCGCCAGCTGCGTATATACGGTAATAAATGATATGACAGCATCCAAGGCTTCACGACTCGCTGTTGTAATCGGTACATGCTATAAATCTGATGGGGAGTCATTGCGACCTGTCAGCGGCACGGTCATTGCAAAGCTCCGTTCTATAAGGAGAGCCCTCACTGTAAAAGAAAATGATAACCTGTGTTCTTGCAGAGTCTGTAACTGAGACAAGGATTGGGAAGGAGAGGCAGCCATGGCCTTAAGTTAGGAACCATCCTAGCATTTGCCTAGGGTTGAAGTGGGGAAACCATGGAAAACTACCTCTAGGATGACAGTAATCAAATTCACTCCATCTGTTTTGCCTCACAAGAATGAGGCTAAGAGTAATAAAGAGGAAACTAAAGATAATGTGACATGATCACAAATATAAGCCAGATTTCTTCCAGTCATAAAGGCGTGAAAAGGATTTTGTGTTGACTTGGTGTATCCATAGCCTTCTTAAGGACTAAAATAAAAAGTACAGGGTCATAATTTTAAATCCGCCCTGTACGCGCCGCTAGATCGGTAAAAGTGACCTTGGCAGGCTCAGCCTTATCACCCCAATGAACATGCGCGCTGAGGTCTGCAATGTTGCAATAAGCTGTCGGTATCTTCGGTGTCGTAAGTTTGTGCAGTGCTAGTTGAATTGACCTAACATATAGTGCAGTCTCTGGGCGATTTTACAATTTATATATTGCTATGTATCGATTGAAGTGGAGGAATCATTGCAGGAAGGCAGACCCCACATATATGGGAAAATGCGAAGAAGATGATGATATTGCCTTAAAGTGATGTTTTCCTATACAACAACGTGTATTCATTGTGCTTTGTTATACGAAGTATTCTTCTGTTAGTGTGTGCCGTTTTCGATTTATTCGGAAATTTCCTGGTATCCATCCTCCCACATAGGCACCGGATCTGTTCTCAACAAGAAGAGACATAGGAGACAGACTGTTTTAACAGGGGAAAAGCTTGATGAAATAGCAGTTATCTTGGAAAGAAGCCCGTTGAAATCCTTAGCACGTCTCGATACACAGACTGAAATTTTAGTGTCGAGGTTTGGTTTCACTTAAGTGGTTATGTGAACAGCCAAAACAATCGCTAACTGAGTGCTGAAAATCCACATCGGTTGCAAGTCCAGCAGCTTCATGATGTGAAGGTTGGAGTCTGGTATACGATAAGTTCTCGCAGGGGGAATTCATCCTTTTAATCCATTACAAATTCCTTTATTAAATACAGCAATCCTTCTTGCATCATATTATAGGACCTATATTTTTCCACGAAACAATTAATTCTAACCGTTACATTGATCTAAGCCTAATGCCTTTCTTTCATGAGCTCACGGACAAAATGAAAGAACAATGGTTACTTCATTCAAGATAATGCAACGGCGCACACACTAATCACTCCTTGTCGGTAATACAGGAAGTTTTCAATGATTTAATAGCTAATTATCCCGCCAGATTACCCGATTTAAATCCGTGTGATTATTACCTATGGGGAATGTTGAAAGGATAGATGTATGCAAACAATCCTCACACAAGTGAGGAGTTAAAAGAAATTATTCGGCAAATTGTAACAAACGTCACCCAGCGAGAAATTTGCCGAGTGTCGGGAAACTTGTTTACGAGGTGCCAGGCATACTTACGAGACAACACATTGAACATTTCCTGTAAAACCAGGTAAGTTTGTAGATTATTATCTTCACTAAAAATTGCTATCAAACGACTGTATGTTGACGCCAAGTAGCGGGGAGATGTGGCGCACTTTTTACCAGCCAGCGACCCGCTCGTGTCAGTGTGAACGCTTGCCGAGCCTTGATTGGTATCGGAGGGGAGACTTATATTGGTGACCCGGTACATTAGTACCTGTAAAACTACATCTTGGTTTATCTTCTCGACTGTGTGATTTGGAAATTTTACTTAGTGGGTTCTTTTAGTTAGCTAAATAATATGCGTAAACTTACTTGTCTTTGGAATGTAAGTGGTAGCGTTGCAGGTAAGGAATTCATTAGCCAGAGCTGAATTCCCGCTAGGTTATGTTTTATTAAAATTTCCGTAACCTTCTTTCTTGGTATTGGTAAAAATAAAGTAAGCAGCCAACTATGTGTTGTGTACAGTAGGCTACTGTTCCAGAAATGACAGAACTCGAATAAAATAAGTATGCTGCACTCTGAGGTAAATAAAACTATAGTACGACATTTGAGGACTGCCATCAGATAAGTACCAATTATACATGTATCAATCACTAAATTGGTATGTTTCCGACTTTCACGAACTTTAGTTCATGCTAGTATAAAATTTGTATGACCATGAAATTATAACATACATGTTGTTGGTTGGTTCCTCAGTTTAGGGGCTGCGACAACGCAGTCATGTAGCCCCGTGTACTTTGGGTGTGTGTAGAATCTGCCTGATAACCGATGTTATTTGTGATGACTATTAGTGTGTGTTTCTGTTTCTAAATTCAAGTAAGGACTGCATACTTTGAATTTCTCAAGTAGTTCCTACCTTTGCCGCCAAACGCCACCGTCGACAACTACTAGTTCAGAACTTGGCTACTATACACCACCGTAGTCTGCTCCTGGCGACGAATGTAGGAACCTGAGCGTTGTTTACATTTTTAACCTAATTTAGCTTCACACAGGTGTAATTAGTGCAAGGTTCTTTAACATGCCATAAATCTATGACATGGGACCACCGGCTTTACATCCCCTCCAAAGGAAGGCATACTGAGGGAGTTTTAACGCTCTTTAAAAAATCCGCCGACTTCGGCCGGGTTTGAACCCACGATCTTGGGCATAGAAGCTCAGCATGCTACCAACTACGCCACCGAAGCCGCTCATCATACATGTTACTAATAACAAGAATAGGCTTACCATATTTGTGATGAGTGAAACAGGGACACATTAATATGGGATGACCTTGCCGGGGTCCAAGGGCCCTTCCCCCGGGAAATTAAAAAAAAAATTAGAAGCAAAATGGTGAGTTTTAAGCCTTTTAATAAGCCTCGCAAGTGACGGGAGGGGGGAGAATCTGACACCCTAAATTGTTAGTTCTACACACCTTTTAAAAATGAAAAAGGAATTTTTGCTACATAAAAATAATATATAATTTTTCCTTTTTAATGATAATTTTTTCTGGTCTACCATCTAGAAAGAAGTGTTAATAAACTACAATTTAAAATACTTCATAAAATTGTTTAATTGAATAAGTCTTATTATTTTTTTGAAAAAAAAAAACAACTTTTTGTCTAACTCCAAAACATTCTTTTGTCAAACTAAAAAAACCAATTAATTAATGAGTTAACAATGTTAATCTTTGCTTTCAAACCACTCATATTTTTGACTTGAATGTACTTTTTTTAAAATGCCTTTCCTAAGCTTGACCTTTTCATAAAAATTATAGCAGGAAAGAAAAAAAGTTGATCTCTTCGACGCTGTGCGCGATAGTCAATGACGTTGATCGTTGAAAAGTAACCGATTCATAAAAGATTCTTACACACATAAATTCATTACTTTTTACATCCTACAGCCGTTTTCCGGGACATTGATAAAACCGGGTGGGACACCGGGACAAGAGCAAAATACCGGGACTTTCCCAGTCAAACCGGAACGTATGGCAAGCCTAACCAAGAAAGAAGAAATAAAAAATTTGAACTTATTCCAGCTCCGCATAACAAATTCCAGTCAACAACGCTATCATCTATGCCACAAAGACAATGGGGAGCGATTGTACTATTTAGCAAAGTAAACAATTTACAGTAAACACACAACTGCCTTTATTCATATCATATTCAGCTTATGCCATGAATAAAGTCTTCTGTATTTTCCTTGCTTTATAATTATATTCCAGAAAATCCCAAGAAAAAACAATCAGGCCTGAACACTTCTTGTTTCCCAAGGACGAAACCGAGCCTACCCGCGGACAGTGAAGCATATTTAAGTAATTATGAATCTGAATGGCCTCGTGAAAAGCATCGAAGATAGCCATGCACTATTCTAACTCTCATGCCATATATGTTCCAAATGCTTCGCGGGCTGCAGTAATTCAGGTTTTATTTTTACAGGGATTTTAAGAATTTTAACTTGCCTATTATTTCAATTGTAAACCAGGAAGTGGGAAGAGAATTGACAAACAGTGTAACTTACCAAATCTATGTTTGTGAGCATTCTTCTACCGATATAAATTTTTCATTTGCTTCAAAATGATTAGAACATAATTTTATGTTATAGTAAAAAGTTATTCACATAGGCTTGCCATATTTGTGGTGAGTGAAACCGGGACACATTATACATACGTTCCAGTTTGACCGGGACAGTCCTGGTATTTTGCCCTTGTCTCAGTGCTCCGCCCGGTTTTATCAATGTCCCGGAAAACGGCTGTAGGATGTAAAAAGTAATGACCAACTTGTGGTGTGGTGGCTAGAATTCATGACTGTTGCCCCGGGGGTCTGGGTTTGATTCCCGTTCTGCCAAGAAATTTAAATCTGGTGTGAGGGCTGGAACGGGTTACACTCTGCATCGTGAGGCAAACCTTAGAAGAGGCAGGTTCAAACCCCATCTCAGCCGTCGTGGAAGTGGTTCTCTGTTGTTTCCCACTTGTACTCCAAGCAAATGTTGAGATGGATGCTTAACTTAAGGCCATGGCCACTTCTTTCCCAATCCTCAAATAAATTACAAGTACACACATTACTACAGGACACCATAATTACACAGTTTATCAGACATAATTCCTCATACACCCAAGTACACAGGGGTCAATGACCAGGCCCTAAAATGAAACAAATCTTTATTCATTACTGTAGCCCCCGTGGCTTAGGCAGCAGCACGCCGGCCTCTCACCGCTGGGTCTGTGGTTCAAATCCCGGTCACTTCATGTGAGATTTGTGCTGGACAAAGCGGAGGCAGACAGGTTTTTCTCCGGGTACTCTGGTTTTTCCTGTCACAATTTCCTTCCAGCAACACTCTCCACTATCATTTCAGTTCATCTGTCATTCATTTAATCATTGCCCACAGTTCATATCCTCGCTGATAGATGGGGGCTTCATTCTTTCCATTCCGTGACCCGGTCGGTCAACTGGAAGGCTGTGGATTTTCATTTCATTCCATTCATTACTGTAAATCAGCTAAACCAGTTAAACACCTAGTTCCATTCTTTGTTTGAAGATCTTTATAATAACCCAAAATCTATACCTCAAGTCTTCGCTTTCTGGGTCTTTTGTAAACCCTAGGAATGCAACTTGGGTGTTATCTCGTTATTTGCACTACTCAGATCTCCTGTTGTGAAGCCCATGTTAAATTAAAGTAGTGCTAACCTTCATAAATCCAGCAATAATAACATACACCAATACAACACAGAGCCGGCCCCGTGGTGTTGGGGTAGCGTGCCTGCCTCTCGCCCGAAGGCCCCGGGTTCGATCCCCGGCTCCGTCAGGGATTTTAAAACTGACGTGAGGGTTGGAACGGGGTGCACTCAGCCTCGTGAGGACAATTGAGTAGCTGTCTGACAGTGAGACAGCGCCCCGATCACGAATACCAAGATTAACGGCCGAGGGGACCCGACGCGCTGATCACGCGTCACCCCAATATCGGCAGGCCAAATGGCTGGGCAGCGGTCGCTTGGTCGGCCTTAGCCCGTCATGGGCTGGACAGTGCCAGGGGTTGACTTTTTTTTTTTTTTTAATACAACACAGATGACCAATGTTAGTACCTGCTTGCTGGCCGCATGGGAGCAGTATTATCATGCAGTAGGAAAAATGAGCCAAGCTTTGCAACTGTGTATATTAGACTGTAGTTTAACTGCACACTGTTCACTTTTCATAAATTGAATTATTTTAAAGGCATAACGAAAGCCAAGTTGTTGTGGCGTTGTAACGATAGCTCATTTTGTTTTTTCTAAATTAGTGGAATCCACTATTCCTTTCAAATTACGAAACTACCTTTTTTATATACAAGAGGAACAAAAAAAAATATTTGTTACTGTAACAATTGTACCTGTAACGCCGTTACTATTTTTGGTAAGTTAAGTTACTTTTGAAAAGTAACTACCTAACCCTGGAATTTACTAACTAATCGTTAATAAAGAGTTGGTGAAAAAAGTTCTTTATACACACAAAAATTACGAACATAAATGCAACACTTATAGAAATGTAATAAGACGGAATCAAAAATATACTGTAATTTGCTTAAAAATCTGGCTTGTTACAAAATTTAATTAAAAACTTAATAATTGCAAATACTGTTGTACATAATGCCGGCCCCGTGGTGTTTCTCCACACCCGTAGGCCCTGGGTTCAATTCCCTGCTCCGCGAGGGATTTTCGAAACTGACGTGAAGGAAGGCATTTAGCCTCGGGAGTACAATTGAGTAACTGTCTGACGGTTGTCAGGAAAGCCGACGTTAACAGACGAGGAGACCCGACATACTGACACCGTAATCTGTAGACTTAATGGCTCGGCAGTGTTCGCTTGCGGGGCCACGGCTTTTCATGAGCTGTGATGATGTTCGCTTGATGAACGAAACTATTTATCCAATTTAGGCCCCCATTTAAGTGAGAAGTATAAATAATTAATGTAATTTATTTCAGGCACTAGGGAATTAACACCCCGCCTAATCTAATTGTGCACACTTATGTTGTCAGACTGATAAGCTTCATTCATGCCGTCATCGTGTGTCGACATTTCCTGGCACATTCACACATGCGCTGTCGTGAGTTCATCTGTTAGCATCCGTTGCACCCACCTGGAGGACACTTTCCACATTTTCAGGTCATCAAGCAGGATTGTGTGCACAGATCCCACAGAAATGTCAACTTTGGGGGTGATACCTTTCACACTCAATCGGCTTTCCACCAAAACAACTGCCTCCACTCACTTGGCCATATTGTCAGATTGGTTTGTGAGAGGTCGAAGTTGTTTCCGTTTGTCACAAGACGAATGCCCCTCTTAGAACTGTCGAAATCACGAACGCACATTCTGTACATTCATAAAACCGTCGCCACATATTTCACTCAACTGACGATGAATTTTGATGGGTGTCACACCATGTAAGTGGAGGAAACAAATGATTACTCGCTGTCATTGTGATGAAAACGTCGCCATTTTTGGTATTAAAAGAACGGTAGAACACCTACTCCTGCGGAAAAAAATTCTGTCATGCATCAATAATCTATATCTAGGCCAATGGTTTTGCTAATTAGTGCTTTTTCACTTCACATAATTACAACATTACGTGTATCGAGTGGTGTATTTTGTATCAGATAATGTTGGCAACAGTGGTAGGGCATGATATGACGGCATGTGTGTCTCTCAAACATGGCTGCCGTCATTGAATAAGCAAGAAAGAAAGAAAAATGTAATAACTGTATAACAAATATTTCTGGTGCAGCAGTGATAATTGACAGTAATTTTAATTTGAAATACTCCGAGAAAGATATGTGAATTATATATCATCAATAATGTGCCAGATACAAATGTAAAAGCTACGAGTAGGTGTTCTATAGAATTAATAAAAACTCCTCACTCTCGCTAGATTGCTGTGCTGCATATTCGAGTGCACACATATTTTAAACAAAACCACATGTCTATCTGCTTCTAGTTGTGAGATAATACATCTGAGACCTCAGAACTTGACTCACCTTGTATAGCTATACACAGTAATAATTCCGTATTTGAAAATAGAATGTACCACAGTATGTACTTGAAAGTATGTTCAAGTTGTCCGGGCTTGTAGGCTGTGGTCCAAGCAGGATGTTATCTCCCAACGTCTCACCGGAAACTGCGTCCGGCATTATCAAGGGTCTGCTCCTTTTCAGATAATTACAATATTACGCATACCGGCGGACTTGAGTGAAATAAAATAGCTCTCGCGGACCAAACACAAACTTCACAATCTCATTAATCACCAATCCATATCTCACCAATCACCCTTTCCAGATCACATCTGGAATTGTAAACCCTGGCCTCGGTCAGAACTGTTTCGATCGTCGAGATCAGACAATCAATCAAACATGAAGAGTCTTCTAACGAATAAATCCACCGGCTTGGACATGCAACATCGAAGATCCAAGCAAGGCACCATTCGGAATACGGTGGGGTGCCACGTAGAAGATCAAGGCGAGTCGGAGCGCCTGAAAGCCCAACAGAAGAAACTTAAATTCAACAAGAAAGGAAAGTTTTCATACTTTGCGACATTAAATATTAACTCACTACTGAAACTTGGTAAGTTGAAACACTTAACAGATATAATGGATCAACATAAAATCTTAATAACAGCGCTTCAAGAACTTCGAAATACAGATCAGGATCCAATTGAATCAGGAGGATATCGTCTATATAAAGGACCCCCAGGGAAAAGGGTAATGAAGAATGTCCCGCAATTCGGAGTGGGATTTCTGGTTCATATTAGTATAATAGACTCAATAGAGGACTTCTCCTCGAGCACGGCGAGGACAGCAACCTTAACAATTAAAGTTGAAAACAAAACCTACACCTTGATAAATGTACACGCACCAACAAATGATAAAAACAGAAAGGATAGAGAAGAAGTGGACAAATTTTGGGAGGAACTCGACCATATGATATCAAGCATCCCTGATGCACATGTTAAAATCTTGCTTGGGGATTTTAATGCAAAAATAGGACGAGAAAGGCGATACCGCCCAGTAGTAGGAAAATGGCCAGCTCATAAATTAACAAACAGGAATGGTCAAAGGTTAATTGAACTTTGTACAGACCATGGATTTATTTTGGAAACTACCAGATTTAAGAGGCGACCACACAAATTAATGACCTGGAAATGTCCTAACATAAAATTGGGGGAATTCCAAATCGATCATGTTGCCATGGATAAAAATTATCATAAGGAAATTTATAATGTCAAAGTTCTCCGTGGAGTGGACATCGATTCAGATCATTACATATCCAAAATAAAAATAAAGCTAACACCTAAGAGAAAGCGTAAGCCTGCCCAATCCAATAGGAAGAAAAATTATGACCCCACATATTTAATGAACAATAAAGTATACTTGGAGAGATCTAAAACACAACTAAGTGATGACTTAGAGGTGATAATTAATAAATTGAAATCAGTAGCTGAAGAACTTGCTCCCATTAAAAGAAGGAAGAAACATGCTTGGTGGAACGAGGAGTGCGATAAAGCAATTCAAATGAGGCACAAAGCATGGTTAAATGATCAACAAAGGAAAACCGACGAATCCAGAACAGAACTAACTAATGCTAGAAGACAAGCAGCTAAAGAAATTCGAAGAATTAAAAGGAATCATCAGAATGAAATGCTCAGAACAATAGATGAATCATTCAAGCAACATAAAACAAGGGATTATTACAAGTCGTTTAAACAGTATCAGTCTAAGTATACCCCACCTACACTTATGCTGAGAAATGAAAATGGGAAAATGGCACATAACAACCAAGACAATGCAAATATCTTGGCAGTCTACTTCAAAAAATTACTCAACTGCGAAGACCCAAGAGAAAATCTGGAATTTGACCCAAAACCTAAAAACAAAACACCACTAGAAAAGGTTATTCCACCAACATATGAGGAAGTGATCAAAGCCGTTAACTTGCTCAAGAACTATAAAGCAGCAGGAGAAAATCAGTTGGTTGCAGAATTATGGAAGAATGCAAATGATCAAACTCTACGAAACCTACATAAACGTATTATTGACATATGGAACTCTGAAAAAATGCCAGAGGAATGGAACACTGCAATAATCCACCCCCTACACAAGAAAGGTGATAGGTCAGATCCCAATAATTATAGAGGAATATCCCTTGTTGATGTCACATATAAGATCTTTTCAAAAATTCTTCACTCAAGAATACAGGAACAACTGGACCAAGAACTTGGAGAGTACCAAGGAGGATTTCGGCCAGGCAGAAGTTGTCCAGATCAAATCATCAGTCTTAAATGGATTATGAAGCATCACAGAGCTCGAAGTAAGAACCTAGTCATCACTTTTGTTGACTTCAAAAAAGCTTATGACAGTATTCATCGGAAGTCATTACTAAATACTCTTCAAGAATTTGGTGTTCACAGGAAATTGATCAACCTTATTGGAATGACTCTCAAGAACACTAAAGCAAAAGTTAAATTTAGAGGAGAATTGTCAAAACCATTTACAATCACAACCGGCCTTCGGCAGGGGGATGGTCTCTCACCTATTTTGTTTAATTGTGTACTGGAGAAGGTCATGAGAGAATGGAGAAAGAAATGCCAACCAAACATCAAGATTGGTAGAAATATTAAACTAAACTGCCTGGCATTTGCAGACGATCTTGCACTACTGGCAAATGGTGTGGAAGAGGCTAAAGTCCAAATTGAACAACTGGAAAACATTGCAGAAAAAGTGGGATTACAAATTTCATTTGAAAAGACAGAGATTATGCCAACCTTCGAGGTGGACACTCCTGTCCTTCAACTAAATGATAATAAACAAATTAAGGTTGTAAAAAAGTTCAAGTACCTTGGGGAAACTATAACTTGGAACCTAAATGAGAAAGCCGCAATAGAGTACAGAACAACAAAACTGAGACAAGCACAACGGGTCACATGGTCAACTTATAAGAAGAAATCTCTCTCGATGAATGCCAAATTCAAACATTATGGTTCAGTAGTTAAACCTGAAGCAACTTATGCAAGTGAAACCCTGTTTAAGATGAATACCAAAGCAACAACAGATAAAATCCAAAAAATAGACAGAAGGATCATCAGGACAATTATCAATAAAAAACATCAAGTAAATGGACAATGGAGACTGCTGCCTAATGAAATAGTCTATCGGGAAAATGAATCAATTGTGGATACAATGCGAAAAAGGAGACTTGCTTTTTTCAGCCACATAGTAAGACTACCAGACACCAGACTACTGAAACAATTATTCAATTTCTTTTGGAAAAGTAAAACCAAGAACAACTGGTTCGTTGAGGTCCAGAATGATTTAGACGAGCTAAATATTACAATGAAACAAATTGCAGAGAGAAAAGAGAAGAGGATTCTGAGAAGTAGGGATACAAGATTGAAATTAAAAACAGTCAAACGAAAACAGTACACCATTACAAATGAAGAGAGGGCGGCCAGGTCGGAGAGATTAAAGAAGCTCTGGGAGAAGAGGAAGTTGAGAAGCCATTACAACTCTAATAATGTAAAGACTGTAGTGTATATGGATTGATTTAAGTGCTCCAATGTGGGCGTAAACTATGTAAATAAATAAATAATTACGCGTGTCTACAATATTACATGTGTCTTGTGGCATATTTTGTATGTCACATGTTGGTAACAGTGAATTGAAGTCAATGTATGCGCCTGAGTAACAGTTGAAGAGACCTCATGTGCCTGGGAAACATGGCTGCCGTCGTTGAATGGGCAAGAAATAAAAACACTAATAGTGAAGGAGACGAGAGCTTGCCTTTGACACTCACAACTTCGTTAATACGGATCATACATGATTTTCATAATCTACGGGACAATACCAATTGAAATTGACGTCCATTATCACGAGTGCATTGGAAATATGTGCTAAATTACGTAAATATGTGTTTGTTTCTTGCTCATTGAATGATGGCAGTCATGGTCTTCAAGTGTATGAGGTCTCTTCAACTCTTACCCAGGCGAACACATTGACGTCAAGTTAGTGTTGCCAACATGTAAGATACATAATACATCGCTACATGAGGTCGGTCATATGCATGGCAAAAACCAGGGGTGCGTATATGACCATCGCGGCCCCACCTAGTGATTATACTTGTGCATAATTCACGCAATAATAGCTGACACAGCAATGGTTACAGCCGAACATGTCCAATCTAATGGTTTCGGCAATGGTTACATCCTAACACGTCCAATCCAATGGTTACAGTCTCAACCTGTCGTCAACAGTGCCTCGCTATCTTTCCGCAGCTAAGTTTGCACCTCAACCTGCCCATTGTAACCTTAGTTTTGCCCAATTCAATGGGTTTTGACAATGGTTTTAGCCTGCAGGCCGCGTTAGCCGTGTAGACCAATGGGTTTTGCCTATTGGTGGTGTACTTTACACAAGATCTTACATTTTGGGAACACTACCGTGACGTCAATATCTCCGCCCAGATAACAGTTGACGAATGCTTACCAAGTGAGCAATATGGCTGCAGTCGTTCAATGAACAAGAAACAAACACACACATTTACATAATTTAGCACATATCTCCAGTACACTAGTCTTAATGGACGGCAATTCCAATTGGCATTGTCCCCTGAAAGGTATGAAAATCATATTTTCAGACACCATCCAAGTGGAAGTGTAAAAGTCAGGTTCTCGTCTCCGGTAGAACTTGACAATAGCTACTCCTTGGAAAAAAGTTCTTAAACAACTGAAATTAGCTAAAACACCTGTGGTAACGGACGGGAAAGAATCTGGAGATGATAGAGTAGGCCTACCGAAATAGATGCTTACTCCTTTGTCTATAACCCACCCACCATCCTAAATTTTATCACGACTTATATACATGTAGATGAAATTCCAGCCGAGTCCGCCATTATGCGCCAGATTTAGCAACAAGTACAGTATTGCCAACCCCACGCATTCGGTACTATTTCATATCCGGTAGCGTAAAACGAAAGAGTGCCGTTAAATTAATGTGAAAGTATGCAAAGTTTCAGTCGCAAGTTAGATATGGATTGTGAGAGCTGTGAGTTTACGATCTGCAATTTCAATCAAGAATATTGTAACGCATCAATAATTTACATCCAAACCAATGGCTTTTGCCTAGCCCAATATTTTCATCCAGACCAATGGTTTCTGCCTAGACCAGTGCTTTCCAAACAGGGTCTTGCGACACCCTACCATCAAGGGTGTCGTGAGATTCGTTGTACTTATAAATTCAGGGTAGAAAACGAATAAAGAACCTGTGAGAAAGTAGTAAACTTGCTTCCCCTCGTTCGGCGTATTAGGCTTGATGGATATTTTCCAACACTAGATGCAAACCAATATGACTATAAGAAATCCTTTTGCACCCTCCAGCTCTTGTGAACTTCAACTTATCGAAACTTAACCCTCCAGTACTCGCGCGGAGTTTTGTCACGCCAGTGCTCGCGCGGGGTTATAAGTTACCCCCATTCTTTAGTGAAATTTATTGTAACGTAAAAATAAAATTATGCTTTCTTCATGATGTTTCTAAATAAGGACCTTATCTATAAAGAAAACAATAGAAATATTTAATTTTATTGCCATTAATACAACATACAGAAAATTAATTATATTAGGATACATAACTTCAAAGCAGTGAAAACTCGTCCATAATAACGTTTGAGTTTATGCAGTCGAAAAGGTTGAACTATTAAAGTGGAGCACACTTCATTACCGTCTGAACTCTAAGGCTTATATTAGTCTGTTTTACTCAATTTTGGTTTTCTGGTTGAGACATTCCTCGCACATAGTACTGAAATGGTCGTGGCAGACGTACTTTTCACACAGCTCACAAGAGTTTCTGTCCCGATTTCTAAGACATACAGCACATCATCCAGATGATCCTGGCGTTCTTCTCTTCTAGTGTGGAGTCTGAGATTCCTGGGGAATTTCTTCTCGGTCCTTTGAACTCATTCGCAAGGCTTTCTCTCTGATATTGCAGGGCAAACATGTTTACGTCACTCTGCTATACGAGGCTTCAACAATTGCATGGCGAATTCGTTCCTGGTCCTTGCTAATGTTCCTGGCTATATCACGACTCATATTAATCAGTTACACTCAAGTAACTATACGTTCTCACAATAGAAACACACGCAAGAATTAAAATTAATTAAACACGAGTTTGCCAGTGTAACCTCGCCAGTGCTCGCGTGGGGTAAGATATTACACCAGTCAGCTTTATCTCTTGGCCGGAAACGAACTGACGCGCGAAGGTTTATGACAGACAGCTCGAGTGGCGCCCCAAAGTGTCCTTGGAAGGTACAAAAGAGCCCAGGATACGTCAGTGATAGAAAAAAATCAGCAGTCGTTTTTCAAGAGTTGGGGTAATTAATTACCCCGCGCGACTACTGGAGGGTTAAAAATAACCAGACTTTAAAATGTAAGTACCAAGAGTCAAAATTAGACAGCTTCTGGCTTTCTATTCAACAAGATTTTTTTCACCTGAGTAAAAGAGCCCTCATCGTTTTATTGCAGTTTCCAACGACATATACGTGTGAAACTGTGTTTTCTGTTATGGCTAATACAAAATCAGTTAAACGTGGAAGTTTGAGAATGTTAAATAAGGAAATGCGTGTGAATTTGTTCTGCATCCAACCTGATATATAAAGCAGATTTGTAATGATCGACAAACCCATAGCAGTCATTGAATTGGAACATCAAGGTGCAAGGTTTGTACCTATGTGAAAGGTGTTTAATATAGCCTATTATACCTGGAAAATCATATACAGTAAGTTATATACTATGAAAAAATTAAAATTTTCTTTAAAATGAATCTCCTTTGTCAAAATAGTCTGTTTATAATTAAAATAATCGAGGTAAATGCACCAATGGTCGTCATGTTAAGACAGATTGTCAAGAAAATATATACACCTTATACATTTTGATAAATTTAATCAACAAAAGCACTGTGCCTAACCTCAAACTCCAGGAAAAACTCAATATCGAAAATATTCGTTTTTGGGAAAATTACGTATTTCTTAAAAAAGTGTGCTTTTGCCCCTAGTTCTCTGCACAATGTCTTTGGATTTTTCCTATATTCATCACCCGTTTGAACCAATTGCCGTCACATTGTTAGTTTTCCTTGTCTGCTATTTGTCTGTCAATTGTGTAAGACACAGATTTATCGACTTGGAGGCTAACATTTACGAATAAAACAGTACCAGTAATTATGTTTTTTAATAAAAAATGAAATATTAAAAAAACAGGACGGCATCGGGGACGGTGGGTAGAAGTCATACGGGCATGAAAATATCGTAATTCTGCTCTAAATACATTTATTATAATTTATCTTTGTATTAACTTAAAGTGCAATATTAATAATAATTGAAATTCGAACAATATAACCACAAGAACGTGTATTGATGTAGGCTTCCCCGACCGGTGTTCAAGAGTGAATGGTCATTTTCCGGGCTGTTATGCCGTCATCTTTTTATTTTTTTTGACGGGGGATGGGAGGCGTAGTGAGACCAGATCATGGCATAGCATAACGTCTGCATTGAACAATCGCCGACGGTCTGACAAGATAGACTGTAAGTCGTTTTCCACCAAATAGCAGTAGGTTTTAATTTGATGTTCTGTAATATTGCAGCATGGTTTACTGTCAAATTTTGAGGGATTCATTAAGACAGGCTCGAATTTCTTTTAGGAAAGATTCACACCATTTCCTCCCTGGCCGCCCATCTTTGAAAGGAGAGTCCCTCTTCAATTCTTTTGTGAGGCACTGGACGCTATTTTGCAAACCGTCCTTCGTTACCGGTAACCCCGCTTTTCCTAGTGAGATAACCCGCTGAACCAACACCCTTTCTTAAAAAGGAACTTGGCCCCATCTTCCTCTCTCTAGTTTATCCTTTAATTTTGTCCAAGAGGGCGTTTCTCGGAAAACCATTCCTCTCCGCGGCCGTTGTAATACTTATAACGTTCTCCTCAACTACCTTAATAGCAGCTTCCATTTGCTGAATATCGTAGGCTAATTGAGAAATGTGCGTTTCGACATATTACTTGAAAGCAAAGATTGTCTTAGAATATATTTTTCATCTCAACCTAAAAACCCTAGGCCTAGACCTACAGATAATAATAATAATGTTATTTGTTTTACGTCTCTTTTAACTACTGCGGCTTTTAGAGACCCCCGGGGTGCCGGAATTTTGCCCCGAAGGGGGATCTATAACGTGCCAGTAAATCTACTGACACGGCTCCCTCGCATTTGCGCACCCTCAAATTCCAGATGACTGCGCCAGGATTCAATCCTGCAACAGCAGGCGAGAACGTTACCACTGAGCCACGCAGCCAGCGTAGACCTACGGCCGTCAAAGAGACATCAACATAATAACAGCACACTGTAAATGTTTGTTGGTTCTGAAACGTTAACGCAAACTTAAACATTATTGTGCACTAGTGTTCGTCACGCATGAGCTCTAAAGATCGTCAGCTATGACGACTATTGGACACGATCAAACGACAATTTAATTAATTCAGGGTGCTTTAAAACTACATTATAAGCATATTGCCGCTGTTAGTTAGGTCTTACAAGAAGATATGACAATGTGCCAGTTTTCGTCACAAATGACTAGCATTGCTAAAGTGCGTGATTTTAAATCCAGTGTTTAAACCAGCATTTCTAACCAAACTAGGAATGTGAGCACGAAATAGCAAATCGCATATGTTACAGAAACAATTACCAACTATATCACACACTTGTAACATTTTAAAATGTCGGAACATAACATGTATACACATAATTAACCCGCTTGACGCTATTACATCGCACGCATGATTTCGCAAAGTTGCTCCTTATCGGCAACGAAGGTATGACGAATCTCTTAAGACTTCGTGCGTTGAGAAAGACCTGTTGACATGCTTATTTTTGTACTTATATATGAGAGTGACGAAAACTGGTACTGTTACCTTAGTTAGTTATTGTTGTTTTAAGGGGTGGAACTACGAGGTACAGTTACCTTAAATGGGTGTCGTGTAGAATTGTGTGAGTTAATAAGGTGTCGCCATGAGAAAAAGTTTGGAAAGCTCTGGACTAGACCAATAATTGTTAGGTAGCGCAGGGCGGCGTTAGACAATATAAACACCCCTAGTTTTTGCAACGCACGCTGGCATCAAATATAAGAACAAGAGTCATGGATGGACAGGACAAATTGGAGATGGCTCATTTATAACCGCACCCGGCTTGCTGGAGCTAAGAAACGATGATGACAGTGGGGGCAGTCCCGCGTCAATAATCTTTATCCAGGCCAATGGCTTTATCTATTTCTTTTTCACATAATTACAACATAACGTGTGTCATGTGGTGTATTTTGTATAGGACATGGTGGCAACAGTGATAGGACGTGATATGACGTCAATGTGTGCGCATGAAACATGACCGCCGTCGTTGAATGAGCAAGAAATAAAAACATTTATTACGTAATTAACAAATATTTCCGGTGCAGCAGTGATAATTGACAGTAATTTCAATTCCTAACGACTCCCAGAAAGGTATGTGAATAATATCCAGGGTCTTTATTTTTGCTTGGCAAGGACATTTTCGCTCACGCGCTCCACCAGTGGCAGCTCAGTTCCCGGCGACCGCGCTTTATAAAACACTGAAACACCCAATTAGCTCGGAGCTCACATGTCTACAGAAGAGCGAGTGAATACCCGGGCAATACGGCTCGAGACCACGCGCCGGGGACTGGCGGCCAAGGTCGAGCGAAGGCATAATAGGCCTACGTGCCGTTCATAACGTGCGCTAGAACAAGACAAAAGTTTCGAATGACATTTCCAGGGTGACCCATTCCTATATATCGGACAATAAAACAATTGGCTAGATTCAAACGTACAGGTTGCGTAAACAATAAAAATAGACGAAAATGTCGTTATTTCCTTACTGAAGCTAAATTAACCAGAAACTTCATAAGGAGATGCCGGTTATGTTTGACAGCGGATGGGGAACATTTTCAGCATCTACTGTAAGCATGGTGAGTAAAAATGCATGATACTGATTTTAAGCGTGGTATTCTGTCGTACATACGCGCGCGGAGTCGCCGGGATCTGAGCTGCCACTTGCGGAGCTTGTGAGCGAGAATGTCCTTGCCAAGCAAAAATAAAGATCCTGTACTTTAAATAATCTGCCAGCAGGTCCGGCCCAGAGCGCTTAACGCGCTACCTCGCTGGCATCGGGAGAACGTGTTTCGAATCCCACCTCGGCCGTCCTGAAAATGGTTTTCGTGGTTTCCCATTTTCACCAGCAGGCAAATGATGGGACGATTCCTTTCAATAGGGCTACGCCGATTTCCGTCCAATATCCCTTCCCTGACCCGTCTGGAAAAGAAAAGTACATCGCAATTGGCTGCATTAATAAAATTAATAATCTGCCAGGTAGAAGTGTAAAAGCTAGGAGTAGGTATTGTCAAGTTTTAATCTCATCTCCTTCACAAATAATCAAATTTTGAATCATTATAAAAGGTATCACTAATTTCAGTAGTTAAGAAAAGATTTTCCTAGGTTCTTGTCTCCTTCACTGGTACCAACCATTTTTTAAATGAAATAGTCTTAAATTTAACAAAAACATTTATTACATGGGATATAAAAATAAAAGAGAAATAATTTCATTGACTAAATAACGAAAACATCCCTCAAATGGAGAGTCAAGTGTCTAAGGTAGGTCTACTGTTCGTAAACTTGAGCCTGTTCTTGGCTTCACAGTGTTCATATTGGTTAAAGTTGAAGAAAAATTATACATGCTGATAAAGTAACTGCATTTTCATAAACTTTGAACAAATTTGGGATACATTTTAGAAAAAGCAATATTGAAAAAAACTGTGATCATGAATTTGACTCATAAAATGCAATGAACTGATTGCACAAGACTAATTGTCACACACTGCATAGCCATACAATATTATTGTAACAACTGTGAACAGTACCGTATATAGGGTATGCCTACTTGAGATTCAAACAGGAGGATTAAGTTTCAGACTACACTTCTTTTTGCTAGAATTATCTGTAAAAGTAGCACTTACGCCACCAACACTACTAATGCTTATTTCTACAGTCACTTGGGTAGGTGTTTCAATATCACGTAATTGAACTTTTCCTAAAAGTGTATCCTCCTCTTCATACAACTCAAACCACACTTCTGAACACGACTGGACATTGTACTTTTTAACTCGCTTCACAGGTACAGGAGTGAAAGCAGGTACCACACACAGGAATTCTGGTAAACCAAGTTGCTTAACATATAATGGCCGGGGTATAGCTGAAACTTCCATTGCTAGAAGTTCACAGTCAGGATCAATAGGCTCAGAAAGATAGCTACCATGTCTTGCAGCCCCAATAGCAATAACTTCATCAGGATACATCCCACCTAGAATTTCAGCTTTAGGAAATTGATCAGCAAACACTTGTTGGAATTTAGGAATTTTTACTGATCCACCACTCAACACTACATAGTTTATTGAACTACTATCTATTTGTGCCACCGCTAGTGCTTCTGATACAGGTTGCAAGTAATCCTGAATAACTGAAGCTATCAGTGATTCAAACCTAGCCCTTGTAATATTGTGGCTTAAATCTACTCCTTCACAGAGAGACTCGACAAAACAGTGAGCAGTGCTCATTGTGGAGAGAACATGTTTGCAAGTCTCTGCAGCTGAAGTCAACTTCATCATTGAACGACGACTTTCCAGAGGGTCAAGTTTCCACTTTTGCCTGAATTCACCTGCCAAATATTCAGCAAGAATCTTGGTAAATTTATCACCTCCGAGAGCAGCCTTGTGAATAGTACTACAAACGGAATACATGCCACCACGCACTCTCAATACTGTGACATCCAATGAAATTCCTCCCAGTCGGTACACAAGACAAAGGCTTTCATCTTCAGGATTGTTATCTCCAACCCCATGAGCCATCAATGATGCTGCTGGTTCACTAATCACATGAAGTACTTCCAGGCCTGCTTCTTCAGCAGCCCGCATGACAGTTTGCCGGCTGCTCTGAGAAAAATGTAAGGGGACACAAAGAACGGCTCTCAAATCACTTTCTGATCTCAGAGCACTGCTAGCAATTACGAACACCTTACTAAAGATAGAAGTCGCAATGTCTTCTGGTGTCATGGTAACTGTCTTGTCTCCACACTTGAGTTCATATTTAACTGAGTCACCTTCAGCAACAACTTTACACGCACTCCTGTTGATGGCGTCTTCCAACTCTCCTGAATCTATAGATTCGTTCAAAAACTGTTTGTTGTGCACAACCGTTGAAGCACTATTCCTTACCATACCCACTTTAGCAGCTAATCCCACAATCTTCTCAGTTTCGTTAATTGCAAACACTGTGGTTGTGATTCGATCTCCAGAATCGTTGGCTATAACCTCAACTTTACCATCTTTGAATAACGCCACACACGCCGATGAATTGCCAACGTGAATCCCGAAAACAACGGACATATTTATGCCGGCGAATACTAGTCAAGGTCCAGGCATATACGTACGAAAACTATCCTTTTAAAACTTCGCCGGTATTATCTCAGTAATAACCAACAAAAGTTCAAGCACATGGGGAAGTTCCAAAGAATATCAGTAAAGAACAAAGGTTACTTCTTCTCAAGGAGAAACCACTGCCGGATCCGGATCGCAGCTGGCAGTGCATGAATCGGCTCTGTATGAGCAGTACACTTAACAACAAAGAGAAACGAAACACCAAGTATACTCACAAGCACACGCTATATAAAGTGCGAGCCAGTTCTTCTTTTTCTACTCCATAAATTCTTGGACAACAGCTGTCGGCTCTTTAATATGTATAGAGGAAGAGAACAAATAATTGCCATTATGAGGTCCAGAAACAGGAGGAACTAACGCAATGAAGATACAGTTTGTAGGAAACTTATAAAATATGAGATATAGGGATAGAGAGGTTTAAATTTTCACGCCGAAGTGATATCTTCACGATATTGAACACTTATTTTCCAAGATGTGACTGCAGACTAATACAAGGGGGAAAAAAATAGTGTTCAGTATTGTTTGCGGGATATGCTTGCACTACATTAGTAGCATACGGGATGCAAGCAGAGAAATATCGACCTTAATGATAACACGCGCTAGTTGGGCTGCACGAAACAATATTATTAGGGGAAGCTGATTCACCTGGTATTATACATGTCAACATTATCATATTTCATATCCATAAAGACGGCTATTGTATCCTGTTTGCGGCATCTTGGTAATATGTCGGTAAGAAAAATATTTAATGCATCGATTGTACTCCTTTTGGCGAAAACAAATTGAAATTTCAGGGGTACCGGTAGTTCATAATCTTCTAGCCACCACATCAATCGATGGAATACGTTGATATACCGTGCATTCCGGAGGCATGAACCCAAATTAATTCCACGATAATATGAGAAACTAGGATATCCTTGCCAGGTTTAGTAATAGGGACAATTCGGAATCGATTCCAATCAAGAGGAATTAGACCTGTTTTAAGAATATTATTATAAAAATTGATAACGATATCTAAGGCATGAGAAGGTAGTGACATCAGCATTTGTACGTGATTTGAGCCCAGATGTTAGTTTTTTTTAAATTATTTATGTTCGACGATGTCGAAATGTAAACATTATGTGTCAGTAAACTGTATCATAATGATAGTCATTATAACACTGTTTTTCATTACGATACAGTTTCTCCAGCCAATCAGAGCTCATTCATTGACCAATTAGGTAAGGATACCTTCGCGCATGCGCTCAAAATCAACATGTCGGACATAAACACATCTTCCTATATAAATTACCGACATGGAATACGCACCGTCCAAATGTTCGCGTAAATAAACTGGCGAATATGAGACAAGAAGTTGTACTGTACCTTAATACAGTATCACCAACTCTAATTTCTACACAGTGCATTGCTTTCAAACGACTCCAGTGACAATATTAGTGAGGGATGGCAGATGTAAACATATGGCCTGCATAATATGGCATTGCAAGCACACAGAGCGCATGCGTCGGTCGGTCAGAGAGCTTGAAAGACAGAGATATCATACCCAGCGCTCGCATTCCGATCACAAAATTCAAGTGGCTGACTCGCAACAGATATTTATGAATATTTATGTTAAAACATAATAAAGTTATAACTATCGTCGAACACAAACAGTCCTATGCAACTCGCCTATAATGGTAATTACGACATCTTAATTATTGCCATTATAGGCTCGTTGCATAATGTAGCGTACTATTAAGGCATTATGAAATTCTATTACGGTATCTCAATGGGTTGGTCCAAAACTTGGAATCTATCAGAAGGAATATGTGTGGAAATGTAAGCCGGTTCTACAAAATATGGAGTTAGGATTTTATAGAATTGGAGATAGACATCAGTCGAGAGGTGCTTATTGCCTGTCGTAGTTTTAATGGCTGACCAAATTTGTGTTACAGAAGTTTTCCTGTGAATGGAACCGGTGAATTGTTTTCAGGCTGGCCTGCGTTTATTATTAAAAAATTGTATTCGTTTGTATTTAAAAAACGTGACTGGTATATTATTCAGCCGATACAGTTTGAAGAGACTTTGACGCCGTCGAACCCACGCTGTACACTCCTTATCTTACAATTTAATGTAACTAGCGGACCCGTGCGAGAAATCTCGCATGTTCATAAACCACACATTTCCCAATAGGCTTATAATGAGAGACTTAAGGAGGAAGGATATGTTTTTATTTCAACCAAATGATTATAGAACACTATTTACATTTCAGGATAAAGGAAAGACCTCAGAATGTTAATATGACATGAAATAGGCGTCACAGCAACCCGTGGACAACAAATGGAGCGTATTTTCCTACAGCAACTGTGTTTGCAAATCGCACACTTCGTACATTTATTTACAAGTTATCTTTTAAAGAAATTATAGATATTTATGAAATTATAGTGCAATAAGTCACTGCTAATGTCTATTCTATTTCATTCGAATGCTCATTTGTCACGATTGGTCGCTTGTAAGCGCCGCAGCAGGGATCTATACTAATGAAATAATATATGATAGGTCTTGGGGTTATTAAGGACGAGTTGTTTTTCCAAGGGATGGCATTGATCGAAACAAGAGCGTATAATTTGTTATAATAACCCCTGGCACTACAGCCCATGAAGGACCCAGGCCTACCAAGTGACCGCTGCCCAGCCATTCGGCCTGCATATATTGGGGTGACGCGTGATTAGCGCATCGGGTCCCCTCGGACGTTAATCTTGGTTTTCGTGATCGGAGCGCTGCCTCACTGTCAGACAGCTACTCAATTGTCCTCACGAGGCTGAGTGCATCCCGTTCCAGCCCTCGCGCCAGTTTCTAAAATGCCTGACGGAGCCGGGAATCGAACCCTGGGCCTCCGGGTGAGAGGCAGGTGCGCTACCCCAGCACCACGGGGCCGGCATAATTTTTTATAGAAACGAATCGTCATCGTCGTCGGCGGCTTTAACTTGTTTCCGAGTATACATCTTCTTCCAAAACAGTCTAAAATAATCTAAGGTTGAGGTCTGTGGGCATGTTTGCGGTGACTGAAACAGCCCAATGCGTGCATGAATCAAACGTCCACACAGATCACACAGAACTGTTGGTGAAGGGCGTGGCTGTGCTGCACGGAGCTTTCGTGCTTGTCGCTTGGCCTTAACAATTCTTCGACGTTCTTCTTCAATCATTTTGACAGCAGCCGGGATGGTCTGGCGCCAAGTTGAACGGTCTTTAACAAGCTGGTCCCAGGTTTGTGGATTGAGTCCTGTCAACTTCATATTCTGCTTAAATTGGTCCTTGTATCGTCTCTTAGGGAGGGGAGCGTGATGTCGCAGTGGCTTAGCTGCTCGTCTTTCACCCGGACAGGAATTTTCCCCTGAAAAATCACGTGGCGTCAGGAAGGGCATCCGGCCTTAAATCCCCGGCCAAAACAAAAAATGAGCCTGGTCGGCTCCGGCGACCCCAATTAATTGGGAAAAGCCGAAGAAAGTTTTATCGTCTCTTAGGGCCTCCATGAGGTCTGGTGCCGGAGGTGAGTTCACCATACAGAACCTGGCGTGGTAGTCTCGTATCATCCATCCGATGGACATGTCCAATCCATCTAAGTTGATGACCAATGATGGATGATTCTATACTATTAGCAAGCGCTTTCTCAAGAACATCAAGATTGGTGATGTGGTCTTCCCACTTTATCTTAAGGATGGATCGAAGTTTCTGTTGATGGAAGCGCTCAAGCTTTCGGAAGTCATGTCGATAGAGGGTCCAGGTTTCACAGCCATACAACAATGTTGAGATGACAACAGCTTGGTACACCATGAGCTTCGTCTTCACGGTCAGATCTTTATTCAAGAAGACCCGGTGCGATAGTCGCCCAAATGCCGCATGGGCAGCACCGATTCTCTTCTCAACATCCTGCCCACAATTGCCGTGCACAGATAGCAGACTGCCCAGATACGAGAAGTGGTCTACCTGCTCCACTGGAGTATCTGAGATAGAAATGTTGAAGTGCGGATGGGAAGTGCCTGGTGAGGGTTATGCCAGAACCTTGGTCTTCTGAACGTTAATGGTGAGACCAAAACGTTCACATGCATTCTTGTAGAAATTAACAGTCTGTTGCAACTCCACTGGCGTGAGTGTAGGCGATGCCGCATCATCTGCATACAACATATTGGTTATCTTCGTAACCTGAGTTAGCTTCTTGGAGCGAAATCGAGCTAGGTTGAAGAGCCCTCCATCAAATCGGTACCTGACATCTACACCTGGGATGTTTGTGGGCGATTTATAGAGCATTGCAGCCAAATACAATGCAAACAGTGTTGGAGCAAGTACGCAGCCTTGTTTCAGTCCATGAGTGATAGGAAATTCGTCAGAGATCTTATTTTGCAGACAAACCTGACCGGTCATGCCATCATGGGGAGCTTGGATTAGATCAACAAAGCGTCGAGGACAGCCAAAGCGTTGTAGCACCACCCACATAGCAGATCTTGGAACTGAGTCAAAGGCCTTTTCCAGATCATAAAAGACTAAGAAGAGTGGATTCTGTTGGTCACTACATTTTTCTTGTTGTTGTCTTACGCAGAAAATCAAGTCAGTTGTGCTTCTGGAAGATCCAAATCCACACTGGGACTCGGGGAGGATCTTTTCTGAGATAACCTGAAGGCGGTTAAGTAAAATTCTGGCGAGAATTTTACCCACAGTAGATAGTAGCGATATACCGCGATAGTTGCCACAAACACTACGATCACCTTTCTTGAAGATTGTGATGATAGTGGCGTTCTTTAGGTCACCAGGTACTTCTCCTAATTCCCAAATTTTGAGAATAAGAGTGAAAATCCGCGTTTTGAGGGACTGACCTCCAGCTTGAATTAATTCCAGTGGGATGTTATCTGGGCCAGGTGCCTTTCTTGGTTTCATTTGATTGAGAGCTACACTGAATTCCGTGTAAGAAGGAGGTACAGCCATCCATGGTTGTTCAGGATATTTCGGCACATCACGAAGGAAGTCTTCAGCAGCTGTTGAAGGACAATTTAGAAGGATGGAGAAATGTTCCTTCCAACGCTCTAAGATATCATGGCTGTCAGAGTGGCAGAGTTGTCAACACTTTTTAGTGTACCTGATGAAGAACGAAGTGGGCCATATATCTCTTTAATCCCTGCATAGAAGTTCCTCAGATCACGAGTATCAGATAGCCTCTGAAGTTCCTCAGCTTTCCGCTGCCACCAAGTATTCTTTATCTCTCTTATTTGTGTCCGACACTTACTCTTGAGTTCTAAATACAGAGCTTTCTTCGTATTTGAGGATGGGTCTTGAAGATGAGATAGATAGGCTTCCCTTTTGATGTTGATGAGACGCAAAATTTCTTCGTTGTTGTCATCAAACCAGTCTTGACTTTTCTGCTTTACCAAACCAATGGTTTCTTCAGCTGACTTAGTGATTATCTCCCTCAGATTGGTCCATTCTTCTCGAATGTCACTTGTTTTAACTGGATGATCTGATAGCTGGGCATTGATCATATTCTCAAAGTTTGTGGAAATAGATTCATCCTGAAGTTTGGAGGTGTTAAACTTTCCTCTGGATGGGGTTTGGAAACGCCTTGGTGGTTTTGGGCTGATGGATATCCTGAGTTTACATATGAGAAGTTTGTGATCCGTCCAGCAATCGTCAATATTCCTTGCTGTTTTGGTAATAAGTATGTCCTTCTTATCACATTGTCGGGTAATGACGTAATCAAGGATGTGCCAATGCTTAGAACGTGGATGCATCCACGTGGTCTTGAAGCGGTCAGGTAATCGGAATTGAGTGTTGGTGATGAAGAGTTCATGTTCTGCACAACGACCAAGAAGAAGAAGTCCATTGGGATTACAGGTTCCAAGACAAATAATAAGTGGAAGACGATGGAGAGCATTTTCGTTATTTATCCTGTACATACTGTGCCCATTTAGACCGAAGTCCAACGACCACATTTGCAAATTCCCGAAATCAGTTTAGCACGAGATAAAACATCTCATGGTCTATCTGGGAGAAAAACTAAAATCATAAGCTGGCTTAACTGATCTCGGCAATAGGCAAGCAAGGGAGAGAGAGAAGGAGAAATGAAAATATCACAATTTCTTAAAATTATCCAATTTTATTACAATTAAAAATTTAAAATTAATGCAAAAATCATCAAATTAAAAAAAATATCATTCACATAAAAAATCAACACCAGAAAATATTCCTAGCCTAACAACTTGGAATTGATAGCCAGAAATTATCAGTCCATCTGGTAACATTTATATTCAAATTTTTACTTAAAATTTACACTATTTACACAATAGGCGGTCGAGATGAAATTAATTGTTCGTCTGATCCCTTTCTATAAATTTGTCACCTTTATTTATGTTTAAATAAACATATCACTGATGATTAATTTATTCGAAGATCACAGTTCGTTCATATTGTTCAAGTTTGATACAATTTTTTGTTTCATTTTAAAGAAAAATATAATTTCATGTGATTATCTAGAAATTGTGTTTCCAATAATATGGAAATAAAGACACATGTATTTCTTGTAGAATTGTCAAGTTGTGAAATGGCAATATTCGACCACATAATGTCAAAATATTAATAGTGTTGCATTTCCTTATGTTCCACTGAACATTTATCACTTTATATTTGTTTCACTTTCTTTTCAGATATTTGATTGATTATTTATGTTACAATATCCACATAATTATTACCCTAATTATTAATGTCCCATGTTTATCTTTAAATAACCATATTATGTTGCTCAACAAAATTGTTGTAAACATTACAACAATAGCCTAAATAAATTTAAAACATGTTTCAACATCAAATAATGATTATCATCCCTATTCATTCTCAGAGATAATTAAGTTCAGAAAAGAATCAGCATTATTTACTATTAATAATTTCAGTAATCATAATATGCATCACTGCTATCCAAATGGTGTTAAGATGATTGACATCTAAGCAATTCAACTTGTTCTGAAATTTGTTTATATTATTTTATGCACACTCTAATATTTATTTCTATTCAGGATCCGGTTAGGTTTTAACAAAACTAGCAATCTCTTATTTCTTAGGCTTAATATCTGGAAATCTGGATAATTGACTCAGGTATTAGAACTGAAATCCTTCGACAGTACTTGAATTGGACAGAAGTATGGGACGGTAACTCGACTCTACCCTTCTTTTCACATCTAGGCAAACATGTGCTCCAACTAAATCTCCTTTCAACACGGAAATACATTTTCCTATTGGACGGCTCCTAGCCTCCATACAACTCCTACATTAATGCCGACACTCATGCCGCATAATATTCATTATTGCAAATAATCATCTCATATGATTCATTCTTGTAACAATTGCGTAGTATTTCTGTCATACAGATCACCTCCTGTATTATACTCAAGCATTCCTAAGATCTTGTGCGTTAAAATGTCTTACAAAATTATTCCTATTTAATCCTGGTCAAAATCCTTTCCCTGCCTTTATTTTAACAATACTGCTTCCTATTTTATACATATTCGTTTTTTATTAACCTGCCGTTCCTCTATTACTTTCCTTATTTTTATTATGGTGCATTTCAGAAATGTGTCATCTAACCTTCCATTATATTGCTGGCTGATTTTTAGTCTACTTTTCACATTTTGCAAAAATGAGGAAAATTAGACTTATGAGATTGATCCGGGAAAATGTGTGTCCTGTCTGTCTGGCTGTGTGTGTGTCCCCTCCTATCAACTCCTGAACGGCTACAGCAATCGAAACCAAATATCTCAATGCCGTATTTGAAAATGATGTCAGTGCTACCAACTACTGAAAAATCGCAATTGAAATTTGAGCTCCGTGTTGGATATCTTGGAAGGTATGACTGGGAGCTGTTTCAAAATTGGCACACGTATAGATAATAATATTTCAGTTTAATTTCCAGGAGGCCATACATGGCAGTGTTGCCAAAATGATTATAAGCCTGCTGATAGGTCCCATTTTTAAATGCATATAACTTCTACACTATCAATTGGAATTCAACCAAATTTCGTATGTGCTACGTGTACATAACCAGATATGACAGCGTATTCTTAAGAGCCAACAGGACTGCCAACTGTTAATAAATGCTCTCAATTTCGTTTGTCCAAATACCAATATATCAGAAAGTATGCAAGCAGACAGCTTTAAACGATGCACACATATAGTAACTGACATTCTATATTAATTTGGAGTAACTTAAGTACGTCAGTGCTACCAACATGATTCTAAGCCTGCTGAGAGGTCCAACTTTAAATACATGTAACTTCCATACTATCATTTGGATTTCAACCAAATTTCGTACGTGCTATGTGTACCATAACAGATATGACTATGCGTATTCTTAGGAGTAACCAGGGCTGCCAACTGTTAATAAATGCTGTCTCTATTTTTGTTACCCTAATATCAATATATCAGAAGTATGCAAGCCAATAGCTCTAAACTTTGCACACGTACAGTACCTGGCATTCTAGATTAATTTGGAGTAAATAATATACGTCAGTGCTGCCAATATGATTCTAAGCCTGCTGATCCAATTTTAACATGCATGTAACTTCTATACGAAATAATGGATTTCATTCAAAATTGGCACAACAATATATCATATTATTTCAGATTATTTCTGACCAATACATGCAAGACATTGTTGCCAATATGATTTTACGCGCGCTGTTAGATCCAATGTTTAACTGCATGTAACGCCCATGCTATCCATTGGACTTCGACCAAATTTTGTATTCTGTACCTTAAGAGATGGAACTAAGAATATATTCAGGGCTGCCAACTGCTCTATTAGGCTACATTATGCCAGGTATACAGTATTTCGAATTCGAACTAATTAGAAATTTCGATTAGGACTACTGTTCTGACTCAGTGAGGAAAGCAATGGCAAACTACCTCACTCCTCTTCTTGCCTAGAACACCTCAAAATAGCCCTGCCTTGTATTATCATGTCATGGATGATATTTAAATAATGTCATTAAATATTTAAATTATTATTCACCTTCACTGAATTATTTAAATTACTGAATTTATTTAATTTATAGAATTATTTATAACCATTGTAGAATTATTTACATTATTTGGAATTGTTTATAATTATTATGGAATTATTTTACATTATTATGGAATTATTATTTTGAATATTTAAGTCAAATAATTTGAACTATCCAAGCTTCTCCAATACTATTAAAAAAGCATTTACATTCCCAAAATTAACTAACTTCATTATGTCTCTCGGATATTTTACGACTGATATAAATTTCTCAAAACAAAATTTCACACAGGAAAATACTAGTCGTGGTTCCTCTAACCAAACGTAACGTTAGATATAACTGTCAAATCGAAGCGAAAATAGTGTTGATCATTTATAAATGAATGAAAGAAAATAATTCTCAATTACCGATACTCTACACTAGCAATAATACATGTATAGAATTAGCTCACGTATTCTTGATGTTCATGGTGGTACAGGTCCTTGGCTGACGTCATATTCTAATGGGTTTCCTGCTATCCCATTAGTATGGCAACTTCCCCTTGTCATCTGCGTCACCATCAGTTCCATCCTCGGGTTCTTCCATCGTTACCCTATCCCATTGTCATTTAACGACTCATACTCGCGTTCACTCAGGGGCTCACATCTAGTGGGACGTGGGTTAGCGACCACGGGACCCCAGCTGAGTCCGGCATTGCTTCCACTTACTTATGCCAGGCTCCTCTCCGTCTTCTTTTCTGTCGACCTCCCTTGGTAAACTCTTGTTGTTTTCCGACCCCGACGATATAATGGTGTCCGAAGCCTAGGGAGTCTTTCACTTTCCCGCCTTAGTTGGCCCTCGTCTCATCTTTCCTGATCCCTCATTCTTCGAGGGGTCAGACCTCTTGTTTTCTTTTCATTCTATTTCCGAGAGTCAGGCGGCCAGTACCAAACCTGGCAAACTAAGAGAGAACCAACGGCTTTGGGTGGAGGAGTTCTTTCTTAGGAGGTTTGATGAAACCTTTGTAGAGGAAATGCTGCATAAATTCATTAGCTGCTGCCTTGTAGTTGTGGCAGGGTACTGCCAAAGGCTAAGGGAGTAAACCCCGAAAGAAAATCCTCCTATGCGTTAGGCCTAGCAAGTCAGCAGAAGAGTTTTGTGAAGATTGCTTTCAACAAGAAAAAGAGCCTCGGAAAGAGAATAGACCGGACTTACGTGTCCTTTCAGACAATTGTAAAGTATGATGACCGTAAGGCTGATGATATACAATATTCTGAGAGGAAACCCAAAACTAATAAGAGCCACAAATACCGAATTGGAACTATGAACATTATATCAATAACGGGAAAGACAGAAGAACTCATAGACATGATGGATAGAAGAAAAATATCGATATTGGAATTAAGTGAGACCAAATGGAAAGGGATAGGAAGTAATACTCTTCGTGGAGGGTACAAGTTGTACTGGAGTGGACAGAAGAAGGAAGCAAAGAATGGTGTTGGATTCTTAATTAGCGAGGGGACTGATGCCACCGCTGAAGTTATCTGCAAAAGTGATAGAATCATAAAATTGTCCATGCAACTGGAGACCACTAAGTACACAGTCATAAAAGTATATGGCCCACAGAGAGGCTGCAGTGAGGAAGACAAGGAGAAATGTCGTCAAGACCAGAAAGATGCAGTTGATGAGGAAACCGTTATTATTATTGGAGATTTGACTGCGCAAGGTGGGGTAAGCAGATATGGATACGAGAACATCATTGGCCCACATGGATTTGAAAAAAAATCCAGAAGGAGAACAACTATTAGATATGTGCAGAAGAAATGGTCTTATCATCAAAAATACAACTTTTCAAAAAGAGAGACAGTCACAGGGTCACACGTTACAGTTGGGATGACCAGCATAGAACACTGATTGACTACGTAATCACGAATAAGGATGGTGGTAGATATATCACAGATGTAAAGGTCATCCTTAGTGAATGTATGAACAGCGACCATAGACTGCTGGTAGTAGACTTCAAACATTCGACCAATGAAACGCAGAAAATTATTATGAAAACACCAAGGGTAAAAGCATGGAAATTGGAAGAAGCTCAACTAAAGGAAGAATATAAACTAAGAATTCAACAGAATCTGCCAAAGGGTGAAGTAACCAACGTTAATGAAGAGACCTTCAAAGACATCTTTGTGGGAGAGGCCAAACCCCTATGTGGAGTTACAAGTTCCATCAAAAGAAAGAAACAGACACTGTGGTGGAATGATAGAGTTAGAACAGCTGTGAAAGAAAGAAAGAAACCAAATAAAGAAGGCACTAGACAAAGAAAAACAAAAACAGGGGCAAGAACGTATCGAACAAGAAATACTAAGACTCCAAGAAATGTACAGGAACAAGAAACTTGCTGTTAAGAACATTGTAAGAGGAGAAAAAGGGATGAAATGGAATGAGTTTACAGACAAACTGGAAGAGGATAACAGAGGAAATATGAAACTGCTATACAGAGTAGTGAAAAACAAGAGAAGGGATCAAGATACCATAAAATCAATAGAACGTGATGATGGAACTCTGACACAAGAAGAAGGAGAAATCAAACAAGAATTCAAGATCTTTTTTGAAAAGCTGCTGAATGGAGATAAAGAAAAATAGCTAACAGAGAAGAGTCAAGTCGAACAACCACGACTGAACCACAAATCACATGGCTGGAGGTTGAAAAGGCGCTCAAGAGTACGAAGAAAGGAAAGGCAGTGGGCATAGACTAAGTGAGTGCGGATATGCTGAAAGCGGTGGGAATTCCAGCAATCCAATGGTTATACAGAATGTTCAACAGGATATGGGAGGAAAATACTATCCCAGAGGACTGGAAGATGGGCATCATTGTCCCTCTGTTCAAGAAAGGACGCCGACGTAAATGCACTAACTATCGGGGTATTACACTAACTACTGTCTCAAGCTTTGAAAATATTGGAAAAAATAAATGCGTTAAAAATCCTTCAGTATGCCTTCCTTCGGAGGGAAGTAAGGCCGCCGGTCCCATGTCATAGATTTATGGCATGTAAAAAATCCTTTCACAGACTAAACTTTTGTAAAGCAAAATCGTTAGGTTAGATTTCGTCAGAACGCTCTATCAAAGTTCCAACGTTCACTACTAGGTATCATTGATATCTGGTGGCGAAAGTTGGAACTACTTGAAATTGAACGGAACCTGTAGCTCACCCTTTAGGGTGTCCGCTGGAAGCAGCTACAGACTCAGGCGAGCCGAACATGTCCTCGGACACTCCCGGCACTAAAAGCCATACGATAAATACATAAATAATGAAACAATCTCATACACATCAAAGACACTGTAACAACATTAAAACATACATAAAACTTGGTAAAAACAGGTCATCATGTGTCGACATTTCCTGGCACATTGACACGTGGGTCTCTCCTCAGGTATGACATCGCTGGTTTTCTACACGATCGGGTTCGCCTTCCCTGGTTTCTTGGGTTCTCACTTCAATTTTTGGCATTTCTTTCTGTTCTCTTTAAGATTTTGGCTCCTCTTGTTGAAAAGGTCTACGAAGAAATAGATGAAATTCTGAGGTATATCAAGGGTGATGAAAATGTTATAGTAATGGGAGATTGGAATGCTGTGGTAGGAAAAGGCAGAGAAGGGAACTATAATACTTTTATTTTTCTTCAAAACCGTTATCTTCACATCATTCCTTATTTCCGATTTCACTTTCACGAACTTCTCAGTTCTACTATCCTTTTCAACTTCTGTATTTCTAATATCTCTGCACACCAGGTAGGATTCTGGCCAACTTGACTCACGGTAATCACCCAAACCCCCCTCTTCCAATTGTAGGCTAGTCGGTCGAAACAGTTTGTTAGAGCTCTTAAGGCCTTCGGGCTGGTTTCGCTGCGTGAATTTTTTGATGAGAGGGTTTGTGCTGAGTGTAGATGTTCTGTACATTTTAACTGCCTGTCGGTGAATCCTCTGATTGATGGTCGAGAGGTTGAAGTCAGTGTGTAGTTGATCATTTCGAACGTACCAGGGATTTACAAAAGTGCTCATAACTTCGGAAATACTGGTCCGATTTACTTCAAACTTCTTCTGGCATTCTTAGAATTACGTAGCCAATAATGTCTGTTAGGTTTCAGACCTCAAATCAACAATTTCATATTATCATCAATGAGTTTCGGAACTTCTTCCGTCGGAGCCACAGGTCTGCTCTCTAGCGCATCCTCTTGACCGGCGCGACGAACTAGCTGACTCAGCGCGCTCTTCAAACTTCAAAATGATGTTCCGCTTTCCTCAATACAAAAACGTTTTTAAGGTGGCATCCGTAATCCGGGTACAATACATATGAAAAAAGAATCGTGATCAAAATGGCGAAATTTGCGGGTATATGTTTGAGAGGTTACTGATAATTCCCGTAACCATTCAGAGGAATAATCAATGATTATTGGATAATAATCACTCATACGTGGATCTAAAATCGTGCTCAACATTAATTGATGTGTGATCTCGTCTGTATTTAAAATAAGATCTACTGTGCGTTTTCGTTGATTTGGCGCCTTTAAACAGGGGGTGGGGGGAACCATCATTTAAGATACTTAATGGTAATAAATGTATGGTATATAAATTCCGTCGACATTTAGTAGTTACCTTTTCACTGCCCAATTCCACATGGTGGGCATGAAGATCCCTGCCTATAATATGTCTGCCGAAACTGCTGCAATGCTCTAAATATTGATGCCACTGGCGACTATTTTCTTGCACAGTGGGAGGGCAATAAAATTGGTAATATACAAGTCCGCTAACAGTGAAATTATTACGAAATGTGTAATAAGGGATATTAATTTTGATGAGATCATGTCCATCACATCTCCCAACACTATACCCGGGGATGCTAAATTAATAATGATATAGGAGCCAAGTTTCCTGAATTAATAATATATCAGGTTGATAGTCTTGGATTCGTTGACTTATTTCATGTTTCTTGTTTAGAACACTCCTACAATTCCATTGAGAATGCGCATTACTGTGTGAAGTGAGTGGAAGTATTTGTGATTAGATTATGCTCTTGAATCAGTGCTGGCTGATTATCTACCATTATCGTGTAATTTCTTTACTAAGTGTCGCCACTGTATATAATGGTCCATCAGATTCATCAAGTATGCAAATTCTTTGGTAATCTCGATTTTGTGTGTTGGGGTTGGGATTATTGGAGAGGCAGTATGCTCAGGCTGTCAACCAACACCCGGAGAGAACGATGGTGGCACAGAAATATCCCCTCCCGCCAAGAAGCATACAAAACATCAAGACAACCCTGCCCACCGCATCCCGGTCCGGGTACTAGACTTGGAGGACCCCAAATAACCGCTGCAAATCTACGTTCCCCCGGTGCTTTACCCGACGGCACTCTGTCAGGGGAGGCCAACTGCGGAAACCAGCGTGGCAGTGCCATCGGACCAAAAGATGGCTGAAAAGTAACCTCGGCACAGGTCCCGCCCTCAACACCAGGCAAGCCTTGCGCCTCAAACACCACTCCAACAGTTCCTGCAGGGAGACACGCCGTTCCACAGTCCATGACTCCCCCGCGGTTCATCCCTTGTACACGAACCACAGGGACCGGCGACTCGACACACTGACACACCAGACAAACTGGAATCCACTCCTCGGACAACACCGATACGATGGACACTTGATGATGGCATAAAGGTCCTCAACCGCTCCCCATGCAACACTGGATGCTTCAAGAAAGCGTTAGCATCACTGAAAGTAAGAAACTGCACAAAGACTCGGCCTCTGCCTCCTCTTTGAACACCTTCCACGTCTCCCTCGCACAACACACGTCCCAGGGCCATAGCGTGAAAAATCTCCAACTCGGCCAGATCATCAGTTTCAACATGGACAAGTCACGGTCCCCGTACATGCCAGTGCAAGCACCAGGTGAGGAGAATGTCTACCAGACTACGTCGAAGTCACACCCGTCTCAGAATCGTTAGAAGGAGACGACACACGGTCACCAGCAATGGACGACAAGACAACCATGCTACCAAGTGAAACGATCTCAGTCGCGACTCCCACCCCGCCCCGATCGGGTGGACAACCATCTTCCCCTCTATCACCATCCGCAGACACGCCGTCCGCCACCCACCCCATAACCAGAAGGCCAGCAACAGCCACAAAAGGCAAAAATACTAGAAGGCACTATACCATCTTCAACACAAACTCGCAACGCTCCTTCGGCGGCTTCGATGGCGTAGTTGGTAGCATGCTGAGCTTCTATGCCCAAGATAGCGGGTTCAAACCCGGCCGAAGCCGTCGGATTTTTTATGAGCGTTAAAATCCCTCAGTATACCTTCCTTCGGAGGGGAAGTAAAGCCGGCGGTCCCATGTCATAGATTTATGGCATGTTAAAGATGTTTCCACTAATTACACCTGTGTGAAACTAAATTGTATAGGTTAAGGATGTAAACAAGAAATGAGAGGATAAGAGAACAAGCTGGAATAAATCAGTCCCTGAAGGAGACCATAACTAGGGCACGTTTGCGATGGTTTGGTCACGTCAAACGTATGGCAGAAGGAAGAATTGCAAAACAATGGTTACATACTGAGATTACTGGAATGAGACCTGTTCGAAGACCTAGGAGGAGATGGCTGGACCAAGTGAAGGAAGATATCACATCCAAGGGAATCAACTGGGATGAAGTCTTGATGGAGCAGTGGTACATGAATCGACCAAAATGGAGAGCGCTCGTAAACCACACCGGGAAACTGGAGTGGAAACTTGATGATGATGATGATGAAGAATGTAAACAACGCTCTTAGTTTGCTACGTTCGTTGCCAAGAGACGACTGCGGTGGCGTATAGTAGCTGAGTTCTGAACTAAGCCTAGTAGTCGTTGACGGTGGCGTTTGGCGGCAAAAGTAGGAACTATTTGAAAAATTCAAAGTTGCAGTCCTTACTTGAATTTTAAAAAAACAGATACACACACTAATACAGCCATCACAATTAACACCGGTTATCAGACAGATTCTACTCACACCCAAAGTACACGGGGCTACATGACCGCGTTGTCGCAGCCCCTAAACTAAGGAACCAACCATCGCAACGCTCCGATATCACGAACGAACTGCACTGTCGCAAGTAAAGACCAGAATTCCTACGATGGGGAAGCTCATTTAGTCGGGGAAAAACTATATACATTGTGAAGTCAAGGAGAATATCAGACATACGGTACGGAAGCAGAGGTGCCTCTTATCAAGGATAAGGAACAGTGGCGGCCGGTGACAATTTAAGTGGTAGTGAATAATACTAATAATACTCCAATAATCCTTTTATGTTTTATACAAAGTCTGCTAAATTAGGCAGGCCACTATGGTCGATAGGGTCCCAGACGGCTGCTACAGCGCTGGATGACAAACTTGGCTTGTCATATATAGTCCAGCCACTGAGTTTCCGGCTCTGACATTCCTCGTGAGCGAGAGAGACAGTGCTGCCGGTTCAGTACCGCGAAAAGTGAGGAACGCTGACTACACAATATACTTCATATGTCTTTATATGAGATCCTTTGTTACTGAACACACGTACATACATGTCTGTATTTGACCACATTATATTAAAACAGGGGGATAGTTGTTGCTATGATAGACAAATCAAATTCCACATATTACTATATTTGATGAAGTGAAACAGTTGTTTATTGGCAGCAATGAAAACTCAAAACATTTCAGAGAGAATATTCGCCAGTACAATACTGCAGGAACTGAGGTGACGTATTACTCATACTGAAACATAACACTGAATTCCAATATCGACTGATGCTGCCGAGCAGCACGGGTTGTCTAGTATGTATATACAATACAGGGTTATTATAAATGATTGAAGCGCTTTCACAGCTCTGCCGTAGTTTTATTATTTGACATATTATCACAGGGCTATGCACACACATAAAAAACTCAAAAAGTTTTTTTTAACATATTAAAAGTGCTCCATATGTGTCTCCTAGTGATTCTGCAGATATCATATCGATAATCAAGTTCTTCCCAGGTTCTGTGCGGTATGTTCCTATCAATCTGTTCAAAAGCACTGTTGATGCGAGCTCGCAATTCTGGTAGGTTTGTTAGTAGAGGCGGTGTAAACACTGAATATTTCACATGACCTCACACAAAAACAATCGCTGGGGTTAAGTCGGGAGAGCGTGGAGGCCATGGCATGAATACCTGATCATCAAACCCACCACGACCGATTCATTGGTTTTGCAATGTCCTGTTTAAAAATTCTCGAGCATCATGATATAAGTTACGGCAGACTGATATGAATGCATTTCAAGCACAACATACGCTTTCTCTGTGCCTGCCGCCATCGTGCCTAACTGCTCACTGCTGCACTCTCGTGGCAGAAATCTGAATTGTGGCTGAGGTTTTCTATATGACTTGAGTTTTGTGACAATATGCCAATTAATGTAGCTACAATGAATTTATGAAATCGCTTCAATCATTTATATTGACCCTTTACAGATATTGGATGAACGTACATTTTGTTAATCATCAAGTGGTGACACGTCACTGTCCTCGTAAATATCAGTTCTTTTATCACTAGACTCAAGCTGGTTTTCCCACCTTCGAATAAACCAGCTTCTTTCAATGAAACGAGAAGCTTATCACGAGGGGGAATTTCTTTCTTCATATACTGGAGGTTTAATATTGATAAATATGCTGCCTAATCACGTCTTTCTGAAGTGTATCCGGTGGTGTTTTAGGGCTAGCTCGCGGTCATTGCTTACCAGGAATGTGTATCATTGGGGACGGTGTATCCAATTGAATTGGACATTTTTTATTTAGTCACGCTTTTCATGCCTGTTTTTCCCACCTTCAAAGCGTATCATACTCTATCAATTAGAGTACGGACGGGGGCAGATAACCTCGTAGTTCAGCCCCTTATAACCTCAATAACTAACTAGAGTATGTGGTGAGGCTTCAAGGTTGCGGTACAGTATGAGTGGTGGGGAGCCGGAGCGCTGGAAGAGACACACCACACGTAACTGAGCCGAGCCCAAGACAATTGCAGATTTTAAGCATAAACACGCGATGTCGACAGCACGGTGGACGACGAGTGACTGATGTCGCTGTACCCCCACCACTGAAGCGTAGCTGGAGATCTGTCTGTCCAGAGCGGTCAGCTTGCCCTTGGAGCCTCACCACATACCGTCCGCACTCTAATACTCCTTCAAACCTTTTAGGTATTTGCCGTACCTGTTGTGGGGCTTAGCCTAGGTGGACCAAGGCAGGCTCATCAGCGGGCCCTTGGTACACCATGACCGTGAAAGCCAATATGTCATGCTCTGATAATCTTATTTCTTCTTCTTTTCCAGATGGCAACACACTCCAATTGATGATGCAAGGCTTTTCAAACATACCGAAGTAGAGGCATATCTTCTATCTGACCAATCAAACCAAATTGATTCCAAATGTAATAATTGTCCCAAAATTGCTACATTAAATTAAAAATAAATACTTATCTAATTTCTACTTACCAGTAGAGAGTTTTTACGTTTAGCTGACATATACTGCAGTTCGCTGTGGGAATTCTGCGTTCTGAGAAGAACTGTTTATTTATTTAGTCGCCTCTATGGTGTAGTGGTCAGCGTGCTTAGTTGCTTTCCCGGAGGTCCGAGGTTCAATTCCCGGCTCTGCCACGAAATTTGAATAGGGGTATGAGGACTGGAAAGGGGTCTACTCAGCCTCGGGTGGTCCAAATGAATAGAGGGGGTTCGATTCCCACCTCAGCCATCCTCGAAATGGTTTTCCTTGGTATCCCAATTTGTATCCGGGAAAATGCCGGGATGGTACTGTGTCCGAATAAGCATGAACAGTACTTGTCGAATCCGATGGAACAGCTGTATCTTAGAACCTGAAAGTCCCCGGCTAGAAAAGCCCTCAAAATCCTACCGACAAGTTACTACATGTAAGGGAACAATTTCCTAAAAAGATTGCGTTATGAAAAATAACCAATGAAGAAAGAAAATAAACTAGATCAGTCGATAAAAGTCGAGAAACAATAAAAATAAAATCTCAAGGCAATGAGACTAATATGGGAATAACACCCAACAATGGTCTTCTTAACACAATCTAACATAAATCACAACGTCAACCTTCCCAAAAACAGCACTATATTTATTGAATCGAAGACTGATACATGAAAAATTTAATTCCCCTGTCAAAAAGTTCAAAATGATATAACACACGACATGAATTACCGTACGTCATATTACGTCATATTAAGGTTTCACGCTTGCAACGTATAAATGCATAAATTTAAATTGAAAATACCACAATTTCACGTAGATATTAGCGTTCTGTTAAGAGTAAAGAACGCTCACTCTAAATTCATACATAAATTTCCATGATATGACAATCATGATACTGGTAATCATATTAATCTTAATATAACAATCGTAAATCAGTTATTTCAGATTTCGTTAGTTACGTAGACATATCCCAATACTATATACACATACCGGTAATTCTCATAATCACACTTCATGAATATTCCTTAAGCATCAAAAATAATTCTAATATTTTCACAATAATTGATATTAATAGCATTCCTCGTCAGAACTTAATTTTAACATACTGAGATCATCACCAAATGTCACTATCATATGCTTCTGTTTCATAAAAACAGTGAAATTTTGTCATAGTCTGGCCTATTTGACCGAGCAATTAAGCTAAGATCAAACGTATCTTACAAATTCGTGTCAAATAGTAAATGATGATAGTAAAAAGTACAACCATGAGCTCCGCTTACTAATTTTCCCGTATTATAACATGTTTAACATCATTAATACTACCATATCAAAATTTTCACTTACATTATATGATCATCTATTTCTCACAGCATAATAATTTCTCATATCCTTCACTAAGTTATCTTAAATCACGACTAAATTCCTTTAAATATAATCACATAATCAACATTCCTTGCAATCTCTTATAAATTCAATATACAGGGTGTCATTTATGTACTTGAGTACCCTTAAGGGGCGTGTAGGGGAAGGATATAGGATCAATTTGAGATAGGGAACCTGGGGTCGGAATGGCCTCCTAACCCCAGAAAACAGGTTTGTTTCAGTCCTTCCGCCTCTGTAAAGTAGGGAAGCGCGTCATGTGTTACTCTGAGGTCAGGCATTCTTTCGCTGCCAACGGTCTTGGCACGACCACCGCTCAACGCTGCGTTAGCCGAGAGCTGCATCCTTCTTGCCAATTGATAGTTCCGTCGTCTTAAACCACCACAGAAACACACGTAACTCGTTGATACTAATAATCAAAAGGCAATTAATTTACAGAATCAACGATAGTTTTAAAAAATCAGCACAGAATAAACACGCACTGTGACTACGCCCCCTCCTTCCCCTCTAAAAAATAAAGGGAAAGAAAAAGACAAAAAATGAGAAACGAACCCGGGACCACCGTGGTACCGCGCCACCCCGCTATCCTCTCGGCAAACGCAGCGTTGAGCGGTGGTTACGCCAAGACCGTGGACAGCGAAAGAGTGCCTGACCTCCGAGTAACACATGGCGTGCTTCCCTACTTTACAGAGGCGGAGTGCCTGAAACAAACCTGTTACGGTATCTGGGGTTAGGAGGCCATTCCGACCCCAGGTTCCCTATCTCAAATTGATCCTATACGCATCTCCTACACGCCCCTTAAGGGTACTCAAGTACATAAATGACACCCTGTATATATACACTGCTCAAAAAGTTAGAGGGACAACATTTGAAACACCTGCATTATTTTGCCAGGAATGGGTGGAGTGAAACAGCCATGTTTTATGGGAAATTAAACCTTTATTTAACGGAAACGTACATATCCTGTGCATGTAGTATCACACATGTTGGTGCTATGACCAGAAATGCAACACATTGTCGTCAACCAAAGTGGTGAGTCCTTCCATGAATTCACAGAGTGCACAAAAAGAAACAGTTCAATATCTGCTACACCCTTCATGTGTCCGTATAACTTACTCACATCTTCGTGACATGCTCCTGACAAGTCTGCGGACAGTATCTTGTGGAATTTTGTCCCACTCCTCCATAAGGGCCTCTGCAAGTTGTTCCCGAGTCTGAGGCTCTACAGGTCGGGCCCGAAGTTGTCTGTCCAGCATATCCCTTAAATGCTCAATGGGATTTAGGTCAGGACTCAACGCAGGCCAGTCGAATGTTTGAATCGCGACGTCCTGTAGAGTTTCCATTGTGGCTGCTGCTGAATGAGCTCTCGCATTGCCGAGTTGCAGGATGAACTGGGGACCCATTACAACTGCAATGGGCATAACATGACCTAGTACAATCTCGTTGATGTGCCTCTGAGCATTAAGTCAGCCTCCGATTATCTGAAGGTCCGATCGGCCATCAATTGTGATGCCACCCCAGACCATGACAGAGCCTCGGCCAAAGCTGTCCCTTTCTTGGACTTCTGCTCCATTATAACGTTCACCACGGTGACGATAGACACGTATACGCCCGTCAGACGAAAGCGGGACTCGACCGTAAACAATACATTGCGCCAGTGACGCAGCTGCCAGTCCCTATGGTTAAAGCCCTGCGCGGATGCCGCAAAATTGTTGACCTTGCGGATATAGTTGGCATTACTGTGCGAATAGCGGATAATCTGCGGATAATGTTTAGAGTAACTTTGCGGATAGGTTTTAGAATACAATGTTGAACTGGATGTTTTAAAATCATTTTAGTTTTTGCTAAGATGTGCGTCTTTCACGTTTCTTGTTATTTCCCTATTTGCTCGCTTGGATTGTTGAGAGAATAATAGAGATGTGCGAGAAGCCAACCATGGAAATTCCCTCAATTAGCGTTGACTTATCCCCATTAAAGAGTCCTATATAGCCAACCTTCGCTTACCTGCGAGTGTATAACCGACGACTAAGTATGTGTTATAATTAGCCACTCGCTGTTTCACTTGCCGTTGCTCAGAGGGACAAAACTCAGTCAACGTAGTCTTGCGATTCACACATCCTAGGGGAACGAATTTCTCCTCAAATGTCTAAAGGTGTTGCTTTAATACTTTACGCTTTATCTAACAAATTAAAAATGCTATTGTAATGTCAGCGGCTTCGAATAACAAACGTGCGGATGCGGGGTGGATGCGGATAACAGTCGTGCGGATGCGGGGTGGATGCGGATAACAGTCGTGCGGATGCGGGGCGGATGCGGATAACGGCCGTGCGGATGCGGAGCGGATAACTGTCATGCAGACGCGGGGCGGATGCGGATAACGTTTTGTTTATCCGCGCAGGGCTCTACCTATGGTCCTCAGCAAACCGAAGTCGCTCTCCTGTGCCGAGCAGATAATCGTGGGATCTGATGAGGTCGTCTTGGTCTTAAACCTGCCTCTCGGAGTCTGTTGCGCATTGTTTGGTCACTGACACTGCTTTTTTTTTGTCGTATAACCTCCTGAGAGGCCGAGTGCAGGTCTTTCTAGTCGACGCCCGTGGGCGACCTGCGCGTTGGGATGAGAGATGGAATGGATAAAGATGAATGAAAATGGGCAAGGATGTGGAAGGATGCGGCCGTGGCCTGTCAGAAGGTACTGTCCCAGCATTTGCCTGGTGTTGAAAATGGGAAACCACGGAAAACCATTTCAAGGGCAGATGACGGTGGGGCTCGAACCCACGCGTCTACCGAGTCAGCAGAGAGCTTGGCCCCTTGACCTAAAGCAGCGCTTTAGCCCGCATAGCCACTACTGTCGGTACTGACACTGCTACCAGTTGCTGCTCTTAGATCATTTTGCAGGTCCCGGGCGGTCGCCGAACGCCGGCCGAGAGAATAATTCACCACATATCGGTCGTCTCTGGTCGATGTGTTTTGTTTTCTCCCTTGCCCTGGCTTTCGTGTGTACGAATCATTTTCACAAAATCGTTTCCAAACCCTCCCAACAACAGATGAAGCCACATTTAGCTCCGTAGACACTGCACGAATGATCCAACCTTACTGCAGTATTGTCACTGCCCGAACACATTCTGTCTCATTCAGATGCCTTATTTCGACTATTGCAACGTACACCAAGTGGATAGTAATGTATTCTTCACGTATACGCACTCGAGGACAGACTGAGACATTGCTCGTCCATTTTACTCTGCGGCATAGCACGATACATGTGCCTACTGCCGCTAAGCCATGGCATTCCAACGACATGTGGAGGTGTCCTCGCATTCTTAAAACATGTCGGAAGAATGCGAGCAACAGTAAATATCGCAATCATGGACTACGTACATGGTACACGCGATCAAATTCCTGTCCCTCTAATTGTTTTGAGCAGTGTATATATGCTTCAATAATTTCAATACCACTTTTACATCAGATACAACCTCATTAGACCTCAAATATGCTTTAAATAGACATGCTGCAAATTCTTAAGTTACTCGACAATTTTATACTTCCGTCGGATTTAATTTTGTTAAATGCACGTTCTATCATAATTTCGTTGATTTTCATGGCTATAATGTTTTATAATACCTTTCATTATTATTTAATAATAATACAGTCCACGAACCTACTACGTTGTCGTAGGAAGGCGGAGAGGTGATACTCCGACGTGGCGCGTCCCAGGTGGCGGATAGGGGGGTCCTCACCAGTTTTGCTGGTGGACTTGAGCGAAATAAAATAGCTCTCGCGGACCAAACACACTCCCATTTCTCATCAATCATCCTATCATATTCAATTCATCACCTTTCCAGATCACATCTGGAATTGTAATCCCTGACTGCGATCAGATCATGGGTCCTAGACCAGACAATCAACTCAAGTATAAACAGTCTTCTAATGAACTCTTCCACCGCAAGGCACCATTCGGATACGGTGGGGTGTCGCATAGAAGATTCAGGTGAGTCGGAGCGCCTGGAAACCCGAAAGTCCAAATATAAACTCAAAATTAACAAACATAGGGAATTTTCATTCTTTGCAACATTAAACATAAATTCGTAAATTAAAATGGGAAAACTTAAGCATTTAACCGATATATTGGACCAACACAAGATCTTAATAACAACACTTCAAGAACTTAGAAACACAGATCAAGAACCCATTGAATCTGGAGGATACCGTCTCTACAAGGGACCTCCAGGACCACGAGTTATGAAAAATGTCCCCCAATTTGGTATGGGATTTTTAGTACATACCAGCATTATTGATTCAGTGGAAGACTTTTCGACGAAATCATCAAGGTTAGCAACTTTAACCATTGGGACAAGAAACAAAATATACTCTTTGATAAACGTTCATGCCCCAACTAATGACAAGAATGTCAAATAATTTAGAGATGAAACGGACAATTTTTGGGAAGAACTTGCCTTACTAATATCAAACATTCCAGACACTCATGTTAAAATCTTGCTTGGGGATTTTAATGCAAAAATTGGTCAAGAAAGACAATTTCGTCCAATAGTAGGTAAGTAGCCAGCTCACAAATTCACTAACAAGAATGGTCAAAGATTAATTACCCTTTGTGAAGAACATGGTCTACGTCTCGAAACTACTAGATTTAAGCGAAGACCACACAAACTTATGACCTGGAAATGCCCTAATAGTGCACTAGGGGAATTCCAGATAGACCATGTTGCAATGGATAAAAAGTTCTACAAAGAAATATATAACGTGAAGGTACTACGTGGGGTCGAAGTTGACTCTGATCATTATATACCCAAGATAAAGATCAAGTTAACTCCACGACGTAAACAAAAATCGTCAAACTCGACCATGCAAAGGCAATATGACCCTAGTTATTTAATAAATAATGTGTCCTCTATGGAAAAGTCTAAAACTCTCTTAAGTGACAAGCTAGAAACGATGGTTGACACACTGAAAACCGTTGCTGTCGAAATTGCCCCTATTAGGAAAAGGAAAAAGCATGCATGGTGGAATGCGGAATGTGACGCTGCAATTCGGAAAAGACATACAGCATGGCTCAATGATCAGCAAAAGAGGACCACACAATCGCGAGAAGAATTAACCATTGTTCGAAGGGAAACTGCCAAAGACATTAGGAGAATTAAAAGAGAAAATCAAAAAAAGTCCATACAAATTATTGATGATTCCTTTAAACAACACAAAACAAGGGACTATTACGGGACATTTCGTCAATATCATTCTAAATACAGCCCTCCTACACTATTAATGAAAGATAAATCAGGTAAACTAGCCCACAATGATACTGATAATGCTAAAATTCTGGCAGATTATTTTAGAGAACTACTAAATGCTGATGAACCTAAAGGTGCCTGTACACTGGAGAGCTTTTGCCCTAGCTAGAGCGTCAAGTAGCTCTAGCTAGGGCACTCTAAGCTCCTTTCCAGTGTACACAGGTGGTAGAGAACCCTAGCGGAGACCGCTCTACGCTCTAGCTAGGGCCGGCTGACTCTACGGTGTAAACAGTATTTGGGTGCCCTAGCTAGACCAGTCTAGCTCTATTCGTTCGGTTGATTATTGGAAAGTGCTCTATGTAGAGTCAGTGGTGGATTGTTTGGGTTATTTGTTTGTTGTTAATTATAGTGTATGAATATGACTGAATTTGTGTGGAGTTGCGGAAGAACAATTACATTAATTGAACATCCAGAAACTTGGAATTGTTCTCTGAAAGAATAGTCATTTTTGTTCATTCTTAAAAAGTTCTTGTACGCTTCAGAATCTTCTGAACATAACTCTTGCAATAATTTAGCGTGCATTCCCTCGTATTTTCTTTTTGATATCCAATTCCTCACACACAACCTTTTTTTCCTCTTCATAGTTTTCTTTTTTAACAAGGCACACACAACCCACTGATGCTAAAAGCTCTCTTGAAGACATTTTAACTTCACAACACAGCGCAAATAAACCTAGACTCACACTGCTCTCAGAATGTTTTAGCGCTGCTCTACTCAGTGCATTTACGTTGGACAGTGTACACAGGTTCAGAGAGTGCTCTAGGTAGATTTGTCTATCTCCACTCTACGAATGCTCTACCTAGGGAAAATTACTCTACAGTGTACACGCACTCAATTTAGCTAGAGCGGTCTAGCTAGACTTGCTCTATGAAAATCACTCTCCAGTGTACAGGCACCTTAAGGAATATCTTGATTTTGAGCTTAATCCAAAAAATAAAATAAATTCGCAGAACATTATTCCTCCTGACTTGACTGAAGTATGTGCAGCGATTAATTGGCTCAAAAATTATAGAGCAGCAGGAGATAATTCATTGGTAGCAGAACTATGGAAATATGCAAATGAACAAACCTTCTCCAACCTCCATAAACGCCTCATCGATGTATGGAATTCGGAACAAATACCAGAGGAATGGAGAATGGCTGTGATCCACCCAATTCATGAAAAGGGTGATAGATCAGACCCGAACAACTAACGAGGGATTTCTTTCCTTGATGTAACATACAAGATTCTATCTAGAATTATCTTGACAAGAATTCAACAACAACTCGATCAAGAACTAGGAGAATATCAAGGAGGGTTCCGACCAGGTCGCAGCTGTCCGGATCAGATCATCAGTCTGAAATGGATAATGAAATATTATAGAATGAGACAAAAGGATTTGGTCATTACTTTTGTGGATTTTAAGAAAGCTTATGACAGTATCCATCGAGGGTCATTACTTAACATCCTTAGGGAATTTGGGTTATATCAAAAACTTATCAACCTCATCGGCGTTACTTTGAAAGATACTAAATCAAAGATTAAATTTCGAGGAGCCTTGTCTGAACCATTTGATATCCGGACTGGACTTCGACAGGGAGATGGTCTATCACCGTTATTATTTAATTGTGTTCTTGAAAAGATGTAAAAATTGGTACTAATATAAAACTGAATTGCTTGGCTTTTGCGGATGACCTTGCACTGCTTGCAACCAGTATAGATGAGGCTAAACACCAAATTGAAGAACTTGGGTCTATTGCAGCAAAAGTAGGACTCCAAATTTCATTTGAAAAGACTGAAATGATGGCATCCTTTGATGTGGAAACACAAGCTATTACATTGATTAACAATAAAGAAATTAAAGTTGTACATAAATTTAAATATTCAGGGGAGATTATAACATGAGTAGTGTGTTTGTGAGAGTTCTGTGACCTCCACCTCCACATTCCTCCACACAAGATGGCGACGGCGCGATATCTCTCGATCGCATGGTCAGATTTTGACGAATGAGGTGTCATTGAACTCGGGCTGATACCCCCTTTCCAATGGACAACATATTTCCACCCCAAAATAAAACCTACCTCTACTAGGGGGTGCAATTGTAATTTTTTAGAGAATCTCTCTTTCCAAGTGCAACATGTGAGAGTTTAAATGCCAATATGGAATGAAACGTTGTTCTACACAAGAGGCATGTATACGGTGGATAGCCAATATGAATTAACATGCTTGTTTTTTGTTTTTACGCATGGCCACTCATAGCTTTTGTAAGAGGGCGGGCTTTTTAAATATGGCGGCTGTAGTGTAACCTAACCTAACACAACCCACGAGGGGTGATCAAAATGTATTCCAAGCGGTGCTTGTCGATAGGCAAACCAATAATCAATGAGGACATGTAAGGCCTTGAGGCGATAACCCCTTTTGATTGATCCCTGTTGACTGATCCCTTTCGATTGATCTCTGTTGATTTGTTTCTTTGGACTGGTCCCTGCTGACTAGGACCTTTGGACGGGTCCTTTTGAAGGGGGTCCCTGTTGACGGGTCATTGTTGACGGGTCATTGCTGACGAGCCATTGTTGACGAGTCCCTGTGGACGGGTCATTGTTGACAGGTCATTGTTGACGAGTCATTGTTGACGGGTCCCTGTGGACGGGTCCTTGTTGACGAGTCATTCTTAACAGGTCCTTGTGGACGAGTCCTTGTTGACGGGTCCTTGTTGACGAGTCCTTGTTGACGGGTCCCTGTTGACGAGTCCCTGTGGACGGGTCCTTGTTGATGGGTCTTTTTGACGGGTCCCTTTAGACCGGTCCCTTTGGACTGGTCCCTATGGACTGGCCCATGGTCCCTAATGCTATGATGAAATTAAACGTTGTTCCACATGAAACGCATGTGAAGAGCCGATTGCTACTATGATTTAACATGTTTGTTTTTACGCATGCGCACTTTTTTTGTAAGCGGGCGGGCTTTTTGAATAATGATTTATAGATGAGTTATTTTTTTAAATTACCAAAAGATCCAAAACTAATAGGTCATTAGCTTTTTAATATCTCATGAATCAATAAGGCTAGGGACCTGTATGAGAGGTCGTTGGACTTGAGGTGACATTCTGTTTTTTGAATATATTATTTATGTATGTCAAAAGGGCCTAACTGCACTTTTGTTAATAACTCGCTAACTAATAATCAGAGAGGGTCAAGTGAGATGTCATAGGACTCAGGATGGTCAACCCTTTTCCATGACCAACGAATTTACCCGAAAGATCTAAAACAGCAAGGTCATTGACCTATGATTTTATAAACTAATAATCAGAGAGGCTCAAGTGAGGTGTCATGGGACTCAGGATGGTCAACCCTTTTCCATGACCAACGATATTACCCAAAAGATTCAAAACAGCAAGGTCATTGACCTAATATTTTATAAACTAATAATCGAATATCAACATGTGAGGTGTCATAGGACTTAGAATGGTCAACCCTTTCCCATGGCCAATGATGATGATGATGATAATTGTTGTTTTAAGGGGCCTAACATCTAGGTTATCGGCCCCCATGGCCAATGAATTTACCCAAAATACTCAATACATCAAGGTCATCGACCTGAGATTTTATAAACCAATATTCGGATACGAACATGTGAGATGTTTACCATGTGTGATGAAACATAGCTAGGTGGAGAAAGAATTAGTGTAGGCTACATGTATGGTGACTGACAACTCTTTTACCATTGAAACTGGTTTTTCAGACGAAACTGCAGTATAGAGAGAGTATAGGTTGCAGGTATGGGTTAATAAATGACAAACGGTGTACACAAACTCTGATTTATCGATTCAAGAATTAAGAGTAGACTATCTTTAATTGATTGGTTAAAGAGGATAGCTAAAACACAAAAATGCTCAGTGGTTACCAGGACAAGATGGTCGCTACACACAACAAGCTTTAAATACTTGAGGCTAATAATCTATACACACACACTCGCTTGTTCTAAACTAAACTGTGTTGCTGTCAGTGCTCAGACAGTAGGCTGATGACAAAATGCATTGCTAACAGAAATATAATCATTTCCGGTTGTATAATGTTACCAACTATCCATTTTGTGTTGCAGTGTTAAGCACTTTTAGCTCTTGTACTGGTGGTCTTAACTCGATTTCCAGGTCTGAGGCCCAGAACGAGTCAAACTAAGAAACAAGGACATGGTGGTGTAGTGGTTAAGCTGTTAGCCTTTTCACCATTGTTCGATTTCAGGTTAATATGCATGTCATAAACATATTAAACAAAACAAAACAGAGATAACGTTTAAAACTGATTACATTTGTGTCTTTTCAAATTATTACTTGGATTACAAATACAAAGGTCAACTGGGTTTGATATACAGTTAATGCTGTCTATCACACACTAGACTGTAAGAAAGCCAAAAGAGCAAAAGGCGTAGGTAGAGCAGTGGTAAAATTGCTATATGTAGAGAACTACCTAGCGGTTTTATGAACTGGCAAAGCTATATCGGATAAACAGTGCAGGATACAATCCAGCAATCAAATTTGTATCTTGCGGAACAGAGAAAATGCACTTTTACCTTGATGGATAGCAAATGAGTGCAGATGAATGACCTATGCATTAGCCTACCATAGGGTTATAACCACGAGGTGGAGGTGTGACTTCTATATTTTATTGTTTAGAGACATGGCTTTTTTTGTAACCAGTAGATTTAGTATTTTGTAAATATTCATTTTTGTAATTGTAAATAGTGGAAACATTTTTTGTAATAGTAAATGTTAAATGTATAACTAAAAGTTATTTGGGATAAGTGTGCATGTCAAGGATAAATAGCGTGGTTGTATTTGTTTTTTAAAGACAGGTATGGTTGTGTGAATGTATGACTATAGATAGAATGATAGAGAGAGAGAGAGAAAGCTTGTGTGTGTGTGTGTGTGCGTGTGGGTAGCATTGATTGTTCAACCAAAGCAAACACGGCAAGGTAGGATGGTGGGGTAATTAATGTATATAGCAAATGGTAAATAGTATACTGTAGTTTTTTTAACACTTATGTTTTTTTAATGCAGCGGTAGATAGGTGTTATTTTGTAAAACAGTCTTACCTACAGTAGTAGTAGTAGTAGTAGTAGTAGGCCTATATGTTTTTGGAAACAAACAGAAAGAGAATGCACTATTGCCATGGCCAAGCACTTCCATTAAGGTGATTTCAAGAAAATTTAAATCAGCAAATGTGTGTTTTACAAAACTAAACTTTCAGCATGGACTAAATCATAAACGTGTCGTCTGTGATATGGAAAAAATAGGAAATCCATGTTTCCATATCAACACAATTTAAAAACTTAAAACTGACATTTAAAAAATGTAAATGGGGAATTGACAAATGTGTAGACAACAAAATGGAAAATTCTTGTTTCCATATCATGAAATCCAAGAACTTTAAACTGACATTTTCAAAATGTGTACATGGGAAATTGACAAATGGCAATGTGTGAAAAGTGAAAATGAAAAAAAATAATGAACAAATGGCTATCATTATTTAAAAAAATAAAAAACCGTCGTGTTCTATCGTTAAAGTGTGAATCAAACCACATCTACTTATTTGGATCACCCGAGACTGAGTAGACCTGTTTTAGTCCTAATATACTTTTAAAATTTTATGTTAAAGCTCGAATTGAACTCAAGAGCTTTAGAGTGCCAGCTAACTATTATAACCGTTACGTCACAAAGACAACTTTACACTACTCTTAATGAACAATAATAAGAAAAAGAATAATAAATGTTGATTTTTTTTTAAGGATGAACATGGTGACACTGTTTCTGTTGCACAGTCTGCTAGCTACTAGCCAGCAGCTGGAGTCTTAGAAAACAATACAGTTGACATTTTGTAATGAGATGTGACATGTTTCAAAGTACAGTATTATGGGTTGCTGTTGAGTAAAAACTAATCCTGTACAAGGAAGCAAGGGTTCGAACCCCTTACCTAACATTACTTTTGCCTGACCATGGCTTGACGACACTGTTTTATTATGATACTCGGTACACAAACCATAGATAGAGTGTATTGTTTAAGATCACTTTCTTTCTGAACATAGGTGGAGACTGTTGATGGTTAACAATGGCATTAATATAGTAGGACGTGGGTATAGCAATTAAGAAAATAAAAATGTCCTCTCGGCACGCCGGAAGGCGGAGGTAGATTTCATCGGGCAAACTTGGGGATAGGCGAAAATAGGCAGAATATGCACGTTTTCGTAGAAGATCAGACCTCATTTATTGCGAGAAAGTATTTGATAATTGGAGCTTAATTAACTTTGTTTTTCGTCATTTTATGCATATTGTAAACATTTTATTGTCTTATGGGGACGGTAACCTTGTTGTCATTTGGGGTACATTTTTATACGTGTGGTCACACTGTCCTTATGCAAGGTTTTGACACTGATGTGTAACTATGTAACGGTCTGTTACTTCTTCACGCAAAATTATATCTCCCGCAGAGATTTTGGTTGGTTCCTGAGTTTAGGGGCTGCGACAACGCGGTCATGTAACCCCGTGTACTTTCGGTGAGTGTAGAATCTGTCTAATAAACAGTGTGAATTGTGATGGCTGTATTAGTCTGTAATTCAGGTGAGGACTGCAGACGGTCAATTTCTAGCAGTAGTTCCTAATGTTGCTACCAGATACTACCGTCAACGAAACCTAGCTCTGAACTTGGCTACTAGATGCCACAGCAACCTGCAACTCGCAACGAACGTTGGATCTTCCCCTCCAAAGGAAAGCATACTGAGGGATTTTTACCGCTCTTAGAAAATACGACGACTTCGGCCGGCTTTGAACCCGCGACCTTGGGCGTAGAAGTTCAGCATGCTACCAGTTACGTCACCGAAGCCGCTTCTCACTTAGTCAGATGGAAAACTGAATGTAATCTCGTGCAGGTGCGTTGTCATGGCAACGTCTGATGGCTCATCCCTCATCAATTTAGTAGTGTTGTCATGGCAACCTCTGATAGCTCTTGGCATTTTCTTATAATTCCGAAATCATTTTTCTCATCCCTTGGCGTAATGGTGGGTCATATCGAAAATTCTTTCAGACAAAAGTTTTAGGTAATTATTAGGGAAATATTGTTCATTTTGTACGGTTTTGATATTGTGTCTATTAAGAGAGATATGATTTATGTTTCTCGAAAAACCCACTTTTTCCCACCCCTTTGGTCAATGAATGGTGCTATCAAAAAACTCTTCAAACATAAATTTTTGGGCCTTATTTCACACATAGTATGAACTTTGAATGGATTCATTATTTCAAATATTAAGAAAGTTATAGCGATATTTCACTTTTTCTAAAAAAGACCCCCATTTTCACCCGCGTTGACCGATTGTGCCCATTAACGAACTCGACCGAGATTTTATAGGGATACATATTATGTAAAAAATTCAAATTGATTGGTGCAGAATTGCGGTTGTTATCGTGTCCACAAGAAAGTGATATATGTATATATATATATATATATACACATAAAATATATATAAACTTTTTAACTGACGGTGGTTTTGGGGTCTAGGGGATGTGAAACGTGAAGATATGTCGAAATTTTCCGGAAGTCGAAACATGGTACCCATTGTAATAGTTAGCTTTCTAATGAAATCTACCTAAAACAGACAATACACATACAATATTTTTATTTATTTAATATAAGTACTTGTACAATAGTTACATTCAAAATACATTTCTTTTTTCTCTATTACTATTTAGGCCTTTTTGATTCTCTTGCATATGAAGGGTAGATAACCTTGTAGTTCAGCCCCTTAAAACAACAACAACACAACCTTTTGCATAGTCTGTGATGTTGATAACTCTTGAGATGTGGAAGATGGATAAAACATAACTTTTACAGCAGGGGTTAAATGTTGCTCAATAAACACTGCACTATTTTGAGTAGCAACATTTTTTTCTTGTACTAGCTTTTTAGCATTGTCATGATTATTTGTTGACACCAACAGTGTTTCATCTGGTACACCACATTGATGATCACTCACACTTAAAACCTTACCATTTCTACTTTTAGATTGCCTCGACATCTTTTTGACCTCTCTTTTGAGCATCGCCAAAATATTATTCCTTTTACATTTTGACGATTATAGTTATAAGAGTAGCCTTTATAGAGTACACGTTGTTTACCTTTGTTAGTTGTAGTAAGTTCCATAGTAGCAACTAACCTGTTAGTATGATTTGCTCACTACAAAGGTTATAACTGTTCTGATAATAAAATCATTTAGCGTTGGCTTTTATATTTAATATGTACAGTTAGAAGTGATAGCAAAAGTGAGAGCAAAATGGTAGCAGAGTGGTAGAAAATATTACATGTATTGTTAATAAATAGTTTAAGCGGTTATGTGGATCCATTAAATATCAATTTTGGCTCGACGAAGCTCATTTTTATATCCAATAGTTCTTCCTCATATTCAGTATAACCAGCCTGTTTATAGACATGTAGTTGCTGAAGCCGCCGGATTAGCTTACTTGGATTGTTCCAGTAGACAAATTCAAAATATGATTTTTTGGTGTAAACACTACATTGATGATCACTCACACTTAAGACATCACTATTTTTAATTTTCAGCTCACCTCGACACTGTTTTGAACGATGTTTTGAACAACGCCAAATAACAGTACCATTTTTATTGGTTCGTTTTACAATATATGTATATCCTTTATAGAATGCATATGGCATACCATTGCTATTTGTTGATACTTCCATGTCAATTGTCAAGCATGAACTAATCTCTAGCAAAGTTCACTCGATAATATAAATAATAGTTTAAAGTGAGAGGAAAAGTGGGTGCAAGAGTGGGTGCAAAAGTGGGAGCAAAAGTGGGTGCAAGAGTGAGTGCAAAAGTGGGTGCAAAAGTGAGTGCAAAAGAGGGTGCAAAAGTGAGTGCAAAAGTGAGTGCAAAAGTGGGTGCAAAAGTAGGTGCAAAAGTGGGTGTAAAAGGGAGTGCAAAAGTGGGTGTAAAAGTGAATGCAAAAGTGGGTGCAAAAGTGAGTGCAAAAAGGGTGCAAAAGTCAGTGTAAAAGGGAGTATAAAAGTGAGTGCAAAAGTTGGTGCAAAAGTGGGTGAAAAAGTGGGTGCAAAAGTGAGTGCAAGATTGGATGTAAATGTGGGTGCAAAAGTGGGTGCCGCTTATAGTAGGCATGAATTTTACTAGAATGTGATTTGAGTAAATGTAATTTCTAAACCCAAGTTGTGAATAGTCAGTTGGTTTTGATCTATGCAAGCGTAAATATGTCACATACACTGGTGATGGATACTCAAGGCTTTAAGGTCAACGAAAACAAGTACAGTATATATTTAAAGAGGTGGCTATCATTGATTGCACAACACCCGGGTTACCATATCTTTTTTTCGGACTGGTGTTTTAACATTTGAAGAGATTTTTTAAAACAGCAACGATGTCTTATCTGTCACACTACATTGATGATCGCTCACACTTAAGCTCTCACTATTTTTACTTTTAGCTCACTTTGACACTGTTTTGAACGATGTTTTGAACAACGTCAAATAACAGTTCCATTTTATTGGTTCGTTTTACAATATACGTATAACCTTTATAGTATGCATATGGCTTACCATAACTATTCGTTGATACTTCCATATCAATTTTCAAGCATGAAATAATCTCCAATAAATTTCGCTCGATGATAGAAATAATAGTTTAAAATGGGTGCAAAGGTGGGTGCAAAAGTGGGTTCAAAAGTGAGTGTAAAAGTGGGTGCAAAAGTGAGTGCAAAAGTGAATGTTAAAGTGGGTGCAAAAGTGGGTGCAGTTTATAGTAGGCACGATTTTTACTAGAATGTGATTGGAGTAAATCATCATCATCATCATCATCATCTTGTACAGTTTCCTGCCCCAGGCTGTGTCTGTTTGGAACATAAGCCTCGCCACTTAGTTCTTTCTTCCCACCACCTCTCCGCTGTCACTCTGGTCCATTCCTCGCCTCTCTTCTTGACACATTCCTCCACTCCTTTCAACCATCTATCTCTTGGTCTTCCCCTTGGTCGTTTCTTCTGTATCTGCATCTCATGTATCCTCTTGGGAATCTTCTTCTCATCCATTCTCTTTAAGTGTCCATGCCACCTCAGTCTTGATGTCTCAATCCTACCTTGCAAGGGCTCCTCTTTCACCATTTCCCTGACCTTTCCATTCCTCACCCTGTCTATTCTTGTTACTCCGATCCTACTTCGCAGGAACTTCATTTCACCTGCCTGTATTCTGCTTATGTCTCTTTTCTTCATTGTCCACGTTTCTGAAGCATAGGTCAGTATCGGGATATAGTAGCTTCTGTATAACACTTCCTTTCTTTTTTGTGGGACATCTTTATTCCACACTAAGCTCCTAATGCTTCTTAGAAATGCTTCTGCCAGTCTGCCACGTTCCGTAATCTCTTTGTAATTTCTCCCATTTTCCTCCACTATACTTCCCAAGTACTTGAGATTTTCCACCTTCTTCAGCTGTCCACCTCCAAGTGTTATTCCACTCATTGGTCTGTCCTTTTTCCTGGTCATTGTGGAGGGATCCCTGTGGACCGGTCCTTGTTGACAGGTCCTTTTGACTAATCCCTTTGGACCGGACCCTTTGACATAATTTGGATAAATGCATGGGCCAGCCCATAGGGATCAGTCCAAAGGGAGCGGTGCAATCAATGATAGCCACCTCTTTAAATATATACTGTACTTGTTTTCGTTGACCTTAAAGCCTTGAGTATCCATCACCAGTGTATGTGACATGTTTACGCTTGCATAGATCAAAACCAACTGATTATTCACTACTTGGGTTTAGAAATTACATTTACTCAAATCACATTCTAGTAAAATTCGTGCCTACTATAAGCGGCACCCACTTTTGCACCCACATTTACATCCTATTTTGCACTCACTTTTGCACCCACTTTTGCACCCACTTTTGCACTCCCTTTTGCACTGACTTTTGCACCCACTTTTGCACCCACTTTTGCACTCACTTTTGCACCCACTTTTGCACCCACTTTTGCACCCACTCTTGCACCCACGTTTGCACCCACTTTTGCACCCACTCTTGTACCCACTTTTTCTCTCACTTTAAACTATTATTTATATTATCGAGTGAACTTTGCTAGAGATTAGTTCATGCTTGACAATTGACATGGAAGTATCAACAAATAGCAATGGTATGCCATATGCATTCTATAAAGAATATACATATATTGTAAAACGAACCAATAAAAATGGTACTGTTATTTGGCGTTGTTCAAAACATCGTTCAAAACAGTGTCGAGGTGAGCTGAAAATTAAAAATAGTGATGTCTTAAGTGTGAGTGATCATCAATGTAGTGTTTACACCAAAAAATCATATTTTGAATTTGTCTACTGGAACAATCCAAGTAAGCTAATCCGGCGGCTTCAGCAACTACATGTCTATAAACAGGCTGGTTATACTGAATATGAGGAAGAACTATTGGATATAAAAATGAGCTTCGTCGAGCCAAAATTGATATTTAATGGATCCACATAACCGCTTAAACTATTTATTAACAATACATGTAATATTTTCTACCACTCTGCTACCATTTTGCTCTCACTTTTGCTATCACTTCTAACTGTACATATTAAATATAAAAGCCAACGCTAAATGATTTTATTATCAGAACAGTTATAACCTTTGTAGTGAGCAAATCATACTAACATTTTAGTTGCTACTATGGAACTTACTACAACTAACAAAGGTAAACAACGTGTACTCTATAAAGGCTACTCTTATAACTATAATCGTCAAAATGTAAAAGGAATAATATTTTGGCGATGCTCAAAAGAGAGGTCAAAAAGATGTCGAGGCAATCTAAAAGTAGAAATGGTAAGGTTTTAAGTGTGAGTGATCATCAATGTGGTGTACCAGATGAAACACTGTTGGTGTCAACAAATAATCATGACAATGCTAAAAAGCTAGTACAAGAAAAAAATGTTGCTACTCAAAATAGTGCAGTGCTTATTGAGCAACATTTAACCCCTGCTGTAAAAGTTATGTTTAATCCATCTTCCACATCTCAAGAGTCATCAACATCACAGACTATGCAAAAGGTTGTGTTGTTGTTGTTTTAAGGGGATGAACTACAAGGTTATCTACCCTTCATATGCAAGAGAATAAAAAAGGACTAAATAGTAATAGAGAAAAAAGAAATGTATTTTGAATGTAAATATAGTACAAGTACTTATATTAAATAAATAAAAATATTGTATGGGTATTGTCTGTTTTTTCTTAATTGCTATACCCACGTCCTACTATATTAATGCCATTGTTAACCATCAACAGTCTCCACCTATGTTCAGAAAGAAAGTGATCTTAAACAATACACTCTATCTATGGTTTGTGTACCGAGTATCATAATAATACAGTCTCGTCAAGCCATGTTCAGGCAATAGTAATGTTAGGTAAGGGGTTCAAACCCTTGCTTCCTTGTACAGGATTAGTTTTTACTCAACAGCAACCCATAATACTGTACTTTGAAACATGTCACATCTCATTACAAAATGTCAACTGTATTGTTTTCTAAGACCCCAGCTGCTGGCTAGTAGCTAGCAGACTGTGCAACAGAAACAGTGTCACCATGTTCATCCTTTAAAAAAATTCAACATTTATTATTCTTTTTCTTATTATTGTTCATTAAGAGTAGTGTAAAGTTGTCTTTGTGACGTAACGGTTATAATAGTTAGCTGGCACTCTAAAGCTCTTGAGTTCAATTCGAGGTTTAACATAAAATTTTAAAAGTATTGTGCCCAACTCTAGGAATGGGTATTCCAAGTTTCAGACACCTAGATATCAAGGGAAAGGCTGTAGCCGCTTTTGAAAGTTCGGATATTTGAATATCGCGCTACATTGCTTCTCGAAGCCTTTCGAAGGATTTTACCGATAGTTGGATGGTAAATGACGTAGCGAGTAATAGCAGAGGTTGAGGCTATTTATTGATTAAATAGTTAACTATGGAGTAGAGACTTGAGACTGGGATCAGATTACTGGCACGGCCAAATGAAAGAGAACGCAATTAGTATCAAGTAAATCGGACCAGGGATTCAAGAGATATGAGGATTTCTAGATATCAGGCGATGACGCGTGACCCTGACCGTTTTGTATAAAAGCCAGCTGGAGTAGGCATGGTTAGCTCACTTCATCACAAGCACTTGCAGAGCAAGTTGCGTCTACGCTGAGCCAAGGCACATGGTTGCCGTATCTACGAAGAAGTACTTTTCAAATCGTGATAGTCACGAGAAGTGCTGCGCAAACGAGTTGGAACTTAGTAAGTTTCTGGTGAGGAGAATCACTGAGGTGATTGATTTCTACAGACATTGGTGGAAATATTTATATTTCCTAAAGGACATATGCTAGACTCTGTCTAGAAAATAGTATTTTGTCACAGTCCAATAGTAAATTAATACTTGGATGTTTAAATCCATTTGCAAGTCAGTTTTCATTTTTGTAACTATTTAACCACTTCGATCTGTCAGTACACTGAAGACTAGTCTATAACGGTGGCGTTCATTAGTCTACGCAAGGGAAACTGCAAGTTGTCTAGCGCATGGCAGATGGTGATATTAATAAACCATGCCCAGGGAACGATCTTCAGAACAGCCGTTAACTGCTTAGACTGTCAATGTTTTTCTTGTACTGATGAGATTACAGTGAGTTATGTTACAACTGACATATTTAAGAAGAGATCACTTAGATCTGACCCTATTTCAACAAACTGTTATGGCTTTGTTAGAAGCACATATTAAAATGGAACCACAGTTTATTCAAACGTTGAAAGATACTACCACTATGTCTGACTAGACAATTTGTGGGTCTACAATGGCGGCCGATACAAGGATTATACGTGCTTGTCCGCTAGGGCATGTTTATGGATAAATCTGGTATAGACCAGGTTTACTACACTTCAAGACCATCAAGAAATGTAAGCCACATTTGAATTATTTTATGCCTAGCTAATTGGAACAAACTATTATTCTGCAGATGACCAACACATTTTTTCGTCGTATTTAAAGCTTGTAATGATTTACGCAAGACTTGTTAGAGTTATTCTGAGCATTTTCAGCACTCAGAACAGTTTAGGATCGATGACCGAGCATTTTGAGCATTTATTTGAATTTTTCATATTTTTGGGAAATCACGGTAATCAGCCGATGTAACTGTAAAAGTTAAATTTATTTTTTTGAGGAATGGATATTTTTTTTTCCATATTCGAAGGTTCGAACATGTGGATTCTCACATAATGAGATGATAATTAAACATATTTGAAATAATAATAATAATAATAATCCACTAATAATAATAATAATAATTTTCATAATTTTTCTAAATAATTCTTGGATATTATATTTTCTAATAATCATATGTATTGAGAAAGAGCCTATGAAGTAGTTGAAACATTTCTAATTTGGAACAGGAGATTTTCCGAAGGAGAGTGGTTAGCGCAAGCCCGCATTCAACCAACATTTCAGTTCTGGTTGAACAGTTGATATTTGCTATGAGCAAAGTATATGTTTCATATAACACGGAGAGGCATGAAACGGGAAGCAATTGATATTTGTATCAAATAGGATATTTTTTTATTTATATAAAATCATGGCGTAAATACACTCGAAAGTGAAATAATGCTTTTCATAAGTATGGTAAAGTCACGGGTTGAACTGAATGGTAAAATAAAATAAACTTGTAAGTTTATTCATCTTCCAGTGTTGATAACAAGCAGAGGCTTGATTTATTGTATAAATTTTGGGAAGAAAATTTATGTGTGTGGAGTAGTTGAAATGCCATTCCCAGGTGCGCATGTTAAGTCGCAGGAATGAAGGTTTTTTCGAGCATCAATCAAATAGCAGGTTCGATGGCTCAGGTTTATAGTAGGAGTATTGGAGCCACACATTTCGTCGTATGAATAACCCGAAGGTTATTTCTTTGAAACCATCAGTTCTTATTTCAGCCTTGTTTACGAATTCCATTTAGACTTTGATTTTGCTAGAACCCGGATGTGTCATGATAGTAGTTTATTCTTCTTCAGAGGAAGACCTTTGCCGTTGTTGTTGTTGTTATAATATTGTGTTCTCACACAAATAATAGAATGGGCCACTGCCAATTTAAAATAATTCTTTAACCACGAATAATTTGAAGGATATTTTCAATCCTAGTGCCATGAACTAAATGAATTCATTATAAAACTACAATTCTAATTTCCGCATTCTGTCGAAGAATTGCAAGTTGTGAAAGTTACTAGAAATGGCCATAAATATGAATATTTTTATTATGATGATTCCAAGTGGATTAATTGAATAGTTGAATGGTTCAACCATTTATTGATCAAGTTGATGATTCAGAAATCATATGTTTTGTTTGGAACTTGAAGTTCATAATCGAGTCACTTCTCGAATGTTTAATGTCAGAAGAACAATTAATTGTTGTTGTGCTTCGCACAGTTCTTCGATGCTATGCTCAAATGGTCAAATACTTTTCAGATGCTATTAATGTGTGTTAATAATTTGTGTTGCTACGATGATGATAATATTTTCAACGATATATTTTTGAAAAATGGAAAACAAGTGAAAGTTTAAGAAATTCTATAAACATTTATTCTACGAGTGTTAATATCTTGTAAATAGTCAAACAGTGATCAACGTTAATTCCAGTATGGACAATTCATTTTGCACTGGAATTAAATGTTAATAATTTTGGAACACAGTCCACAGGACTAACAATCGGACTTGTGTTTCCAAAAAGATTGTCAAATGTGTTTGGAAGATTTCTGTATATTGTGTGTAAATAAGAGTGTGGATCGCCACACGTGGAGTGATGCTGCTTTGAGCATTCATGCAGTCAGATTTTAACTTTAAATAAACTGAGATAATTTTACCAGATGTGTTTCACCCACTTAAATCTCCTTCTATCCTTATTGTTGCGTTGAGCCAAAAATCAGTAAAGCATTTTTATAAATTTGATGTCGTTTTTGCGATTTGCTTTAACCCATCTGGCGCTCCGGGATATTTTGATTCTCGTGCTGGATGATTATTGGTAAAATGCATATGTGGTCGTGCGGACTCCGGTCTAAACGGGCACAGTATATTAGGACTAAAACAAGTCTACTCAGTCTCGGGTGATCCAAATAAGTAGAAGTGGTTTGATTCACACTTTAACAATAGAACACGACGGTTTTTTATTTTTTTAAATAATGATAGCCATTTGTTCACTTTTTTCATTTTCACATTTCGCACATTGCCATTTGTCAATTTTCCATGTACACATTTTGAAAATGTCAGTTTAAACTTTTGGATTTCATGATATGGAAACAAGAATTTTCCATTTTGTTGTTTACACATTTGTCACTTTCCCATTTACATTTTTTAAATGTCAGTTTTATGTTTTTAAATTGTGTTGATATGGAAACATGGATTTCCTATTTTTTCCATATCACAGACGACACGTTTATGATTTAGTCCATGCTGAAAGTTTAGTTTTGTAAAACACACATTTGCTGATTTAAATTTTCTTGAAATCACCTTAATGGAAGTGCTTGGCCATGGCAATAGTGCATTCTCTTTCTGTTTGTTTCCAAAAACATATAGGCCTACTACTACTACTACTACTACTACTGTAGGTAAGACTGTTTTACAAAATAACACCTATCTACCGCTGCATTTAAAAAACTTAAGTGTTAAAAAAACTACAGTATGCTATTTACCATTTGCTATATACATTAATTACCCCACCATCCTACCTTGCCGTGTTTGCTTTGGTTGAACAATCAATGCTACACACACACACACACACACACACACACACACACACACACACACACACACACAAGCTTTCTCTCTCTATCATTCTATCTATAGTCATACATTCACACAACCATACCTGTCTTTAAAAAACAAATACAACCACGCTATTTATCCTTGACATGCACACTTATAACAAATAAATTTTAGTTATACATTTAACATTTACTATTACAAAAAAAATGTTTCCACTATTTACAATTACAAAAATGAATATTTACAAAATACTAAATCTACTGGTTACAAAAAAGCCATGTCTCTAAACAATAAAATATAGAACTCACACCTCCACCTCGTGGTTATAACCCCATGGTAGGCTAATGCATAGGTCATTCATCAGCACTCATTTGCTATCCATCAAGGTAAAAGTGCATTTTCTCTGTTCCGCAAGATACAAATTTGATTGCTGGATTGTATCCTGCACTGTTTATGCGATATAGCTTTGCCAGTCCATAAAACCGCTAGGTAGTTCTCTACATATAGCAATTTTACCACTGCTCTACCTACGCCTTTTGCTCTTCTGGCTTTCTTACAGTCTAGTGTGTGATAGACAGCATTAACTGTATATCAAACCCAGTTGACCTTTGTATTTGTAATCCAAGTAATAATTTGAAAAGACACAAATGTAATCAGTTTTAAACGTTATCTCTGTTTTGTTTTGTTTAATATGTTTATGACATGCATATTAACCTGAAATCGAACAATGGTGAAAAGGCTAACAGCTTAACCACTACACCACCATGTCCTTGTTTCTTAGTTTGACTCGTTCTGGGCCTCAGACCTGGAAATCGAGTTAAGACCACCAGTACAAGAGCTAAAAGTGCTTAACACTGCAACACAAAATGGATAGTTGGTAACATTATACAACCGGAAATGATTATATTTCTGTTAGCAATGCATTTTGTCATCAGCCTACTGTCTGAGCACTGACAGCAACACAGTTTAGTTTAGAACAAGCGAGTGTGTGTGTATAGATTATTAGCCTCAAGTATTTAAAGCTTGTTGTGTGTAGCGACCATCTTGTCCTGGTAACCACTGAGCATTTTTGTGTTTTAGCTATCCTCTTTAACCAATCAGTTAAAGATAGTCGACTCTTAATTCTTGAATCGATAAATCAGAGTTTGTGTACACCGTTTGTCATTTATTAACCCATACCTGCAACCTATACTCTCTCTATACTGCAGTTTCGTTTGAAAAACAAGTTTCAATGGTAAAAGACTTGTCAATCACCATACATGTAGCCTACACTAATTCTTTCTCCACCTAGCTATGTTTCATCACACATGGTAAACATCTCACATGTTCGTATCCGATTATTAGTTTATAAAATCTCAGGTCGATGACCTTGATGTATTGGGTATTTTGGGTAAATTCATTGGCCATGGGAAAGGGTTGACCATTCTAAGTCCTATGATACCTCACATGTTGATATTCGATTATTAGTTTATAAAATATTAGGTCAATGACCTTGCTGTTTTGAATCTTTTGGGTAATATCGTTGGTCATGGAAAAGGGTTGACCATCCTGAGTCCCATGACACCTCACTTGAGCCTCTCTGATTATTAGTTTATAAAATCATAGGTCAATGACCTTGCTGTTTTAGATCTTATGGGTAAATTCGTTGGTCATGGAAAAGCGTTGACCATCCTGAGTCCTATGACACCTCACTTGACCCTCTCTGATTATTAGTTAGCGAGATATTAACAAAAGTGCAGTTAGGCCCTTTTGACATAAATAAATAATATATTCAAAAACAGAATGTCACCACAAGTCCAACGACCTCTCATACAGGTCCCTAGCCTTATTGATTCATGAGATATTAAAAAGCTAATGACCTATTAGTTTTGGATCTTTTGGTAATTTAAAAAAATAACTCATCTATAAATCATTATTCAAAAAGCCCGCCCGCTTACAAAAAAAAATAAGTGCGCATGCGTAAAAACAAAAAACAATCATGTTAATTCATAGTAGCAATCGGCTCTTCACATGCGTTTCATGTGGAACAACGTTTAATTTCATCATAGCATTAGGGACCATGGGCCAGTCCATAGGGACCAGTCCAAAGGGACCGGTCTAAAGGGACCCGTCAAAAAGACCCGTCAACAAGGACCCGTCCACAGGGACTCGTCAACAGGGACCCGTCAACAAGGACTCGTCAACAAGGACTCGTCCACAAGGACCTGTTAAGAATGACTCGTCAACAAGGACTCGTCAACAAGGACCCGTCAACAATGACTCGTCAACAATGACCTGTCAACAATGACCCGTCCACAGGGACTCGTCAACAATGACTCGTCAGCAATGACCCGTCAACAATGACCCGTCAACAGGGACCCCCTTCAAAAGGACTCGTCCAAAGGTCCTAGTCAACAGGGACCAGTCCAAAGAAACAAATCAACATAGATCATTCGAAAGGGACCAGGCAGCAGGGATCAATCAAAAGGGGTTATCGCCTCAAGGCCTTACATGTCCTCATTGATTATTGGTTTGCCTATCGACAAGCACCGCTTGGAATACATTTTGATCACCCCTCGTGGGTTGTGTTAGGTTAGGTTACACTACAGCCGCCATCTTTAAAAAGCCCGCCCTCTTACAAAAGCTATGAGTGGGCATGCGTAAAAACAAAAAACAAGCATGTTAATTCATATTGGCTATCCACCATATACATACCTCTTGTGTAGAACAACGTTTCATTCCATATTGGCATTTAAACTCTCACATGTTGCACTTGGAAGGAGAGATTCTCAAAAAAATTACAATTTCACCCCCTAGTAGGGGTAGGTTTTATTTTGGGGTGGAAATATGTTGTCCATTGGAAAGGGGGTATCAGCCCGAGTTCAATGACACCTCATTCGTCAAAATCTGACCATGCGTTCGAGAGATATCGCGCCGTCGCCATCTTGTGTGGAGGAATGTGGAGGTGGAGGTCACAGAACTCTCACAAACACACTACTAACATGGAATTTGAATGAGAAAGCGTCAATCGAAAATAGATCAACAAAGTTAAGACGAGCGCAATATATTACTTGGACTAGTTACAAAAAAAATCACTCTCCATAAATGCCAAATTACGACATTACGAATCAGTTATTAAACTGGAAGCAATATATGCTTGTGAAACACTTTTCAAGTTAAACACTCGATCAGTTACTGACACATTACATAAGACTGATAGAAGAATTCTCAGAACTATAATTAATAAAAACATCAGGTGGATGGTCAATGGCGTATATTACCAAATGAAGTCGTTTGTAAAGAAACTGAGTCTATAGTCGCTACTATGCGAAAAAGGCGAATTACTTTTTTTTGGTCATATCTCACGCCTGCCTGATACCAGACAATTTAAAGTATTATTTAATTATTTTTTCAAAAGTAAAACAAAGAACTCTTGGCTTATGGAAATTCAAAATTATCTGAATGAACTCGGCTTGACAATGTTCCAAATTGCTAACAAAGATGAGAAGATTATCTTGAAATACAAGAACATCCGACTTCCCTTAAAAACCTTTACTCGCAAAACTTACACCATAAGCTATGCAGAGAGAGCGGCAAGGTCGACTAGAATGAAAATGTTTTGGGAAAAGAAGAAAAATAAGAAGCTGAATCTTTAATATTTTTTTGAGACATGTATATACTTGTTTTGGTCAAGTGCTCCAATGAGGGCGTAACATATGTAAATAATAATAAAAAATAATAATAATAATACAGTTAGTTACGTTCAGTCAATATCTTATTTGTTATAAACAATATCAAACATCTTTAAGTTTTCAACATTTTCAGTATAATTCTTAACTTATTATTCTCAGTTTTCAAAATTTTATCAAACTTTCTTTAGAATTCAATAAATTCTACAAATATGAAAGCATGATCATTTTCCTTACTCAAAAAAGAATGTATAAATGACCCAAAATGTCATTCAAAATGTAGCTGTAATAGAACATCTCAAAGTTGAGAAAATTCGATACTACTGTTCACAATCTCCTAAATAAGCTGACAAAGTAATCCTTTCATTATATACTTCCTGATATCGTTGATCATAATATAAGTAAAATGGCTGTCGAAAATATTCATAATCTTCCTTCAATAATGTCTATCAAAATCCTAAACTTATAATTCTTCTTCCTACTACCATAAATCTTCTTCCTAACAAATTCCTCTTCCTAAGTTATCTTCACAACAACAACAAAAACCTTCATTCGAACGAATAGCATATCGAAAATATACATGATCCAAAATATATTCAATCAAAAATCAAAAATCGAAAATAGAGGATGAATTCGCAAATGAATCAAAATCCTACTTGAAAATATGGCGACATCTACACCATACTCCAATTTAAATAGACAAAAATGGCGAAATGGTAAACTCCAACATAGGATGTGGGTGCGGGTTAGAATACACCCACGGTATGCTCTGCCTGTCGTAGGAGGCGATTAATAGGGCCGACAAGACCGACTGATATGACTGACTTGGGTTTGGGAGACCCCCTGTGGATGGAGAGGGCAGAATTCATCCACGGTATCCCCTGCCTGTCGTAAAAGACGACTAATAGGGGGACCTTATTAAGGTCTCTTTCGATTTTCCGGTCCCATTTTTGGTTTGACCCTTAGAAATAAACGTGCATGCTGCCTGGGGAAAGCCTAGACGGTGTTCCCCATCCCGTCAGGCGGGTGCTCCATGTACCCTTGCAGTAGTATCCGCCTCACAACGGAGGTCTCTGCACGGCCGAGTACTTGCGCTGAACATATCACTGTGTATGCCGAGGGGTATGTGCCTGTCCAAGGCATAGGACCCCGGGCAATACTTACTATCGCCAGGTAGGTATTGCCTTGGCTGGGTGGCGCCCACAGTGATGGCTCTCGTTCGGAGTAGGTAGTATTCGGGGAGGATGATTCCGGGATAACGCGTAAGCGGCCCAAAACTTCATCAGAGGGTGGCCCCCTTAAAAAGCCGTCTCTTGAAGTTCGAGTGAATCCCAAGGTATAGCCTATTCACCGTGGGATGAAGCATTTAATCAGCGATTTCCAGTGGACAGGTCTCCTCGCTACCTAGTAGTTACCAGCTCAGACGGGGGTGATTTTAAACTGGTAAAATCTATAATTTTTGCTGAAGAAATTGAGGGGAAATTTGGAGAGTTTAACGGGATTTCCAAGCCCCGGAATGGGCAGCTGTTGCTGCACACCGCTGACTGGAAGAAACCCGAAGCGTTGCTGGCTTGCACGCAGTTTGGCGAAATTTCCGTTAAGGTTGAGAAACACGAAACGCTGAATGAGGTCCGCGGGGTTATATTCCATCGCGACCTCATACTCAACAGCGATGAGGAATTACTGCGGGATTTGGGGAAGAGAGGCGTCACTAAGATTAGGCGCATCACCCGAAAGATTGGAGAGGACAGTGTCGATACCGGCGCTTTCATTCTCCATATTGAGGGTGATGTTGTACCTAAACAGGTGAAGGTCATATCGTACCACTGCGATGTTCGATCGTACATCCCTCCACATAGGCGCTGCTATCAATGCCAGAAATTCGGGCATGTTTCTGCCAGGTGCACTGCTAAGGCCGTGTGTATAGAGTGTGGCAAGGGGACACATGAGGGTGAGAGGTGTTCACCTCCACAGATATGCCCAACTGCCAAGGAAGTCACTCTCCACGAACGAAGCAGTGCCCTGAGTTCACTAAAGAGGCAAAGATTCAAGAAATAAGAACTCTTGATAGGCTTTCATATCACGACGCTCGTAAGAGGTACCGTGGAAGCGAGGTTCTTGCTGACCAGATTGAACGGGGATTGAATGTTCGATACAGGTTCACCTTGAAACGACACCGGAATATAACAATATTACAGTAAATCAGGAGAGTATTAAATTTACTAAAACCACAAAATTTCTTGATTGGTGTAACTCCTCCAGGATTCGCAGGAAAGTCTAACCCTTATAGCAAGCAGACGTAGCTCAGGGCCCGTGCGTATGAAGCATTGGAAGTGAGATTGCGTCTGTTGGCCACAAAGGTTGGACTTGCCTGTTATTCCGAGCGGAGTTACTCACTCGCAACGGCTCATATTCGTAGTGATCTACGTTGTGACTAACATATCGCTGAGTTGAGTGAAAAAATAAGTTCTGCATGCTATGTTGTCTGTCTGTCTGTTAGGTAGTCAGCCCGAAGGCTGGTTGGATACTCAAAAAGTACCGCCGTTACGTTATGTGAGTAGATACCCACAAAAACCCAAGGCAGCGCTATTTTGAGGCGTTCTAGGCAAGAAGAGGAGTGAGGTAGTTTGCCAATACACCATAAATGAACATACTCTTTAAAATGAATGCAGAAAATGGCTATTATAATAATCAAAGGAGTGTATCAAACTGAATCTTGTAAGCCTGTTTTTAAATATTCTCAAGTCTACCTCTGCCATGCTTTTATATATGAGAGATTGTTCTATTCGTGAAGAGAAATATGGAAAGAAATGACAACATATTTCAACACAATATATTGGCATGCATCAACATAACAATAGACTTAGTATTTCAATACAGGTAGCAGTAGGACAACAACTAATCAGAAAGGAACTTTCCACATGGGAATAAAGTTATATAATACTGTACACTTCCTTCAACCGTGACATCCATTAGGATTAACAAAATAAGTCAAAATTCTGCTAATAAGTCAAAATTAAAGGCATTTTTGAACATCACATTATTATTCTGTTGAATATGTATATGCTATATATCTATATATGTGGGAAAGGATTTTGGCAAGCGAATAAACCGAACACGTCTTGTAGTAATTTTAAGTATAAAAACTGTATTTAAACATAAGATAACAACAGATGAGATTGCACAGAACTTAGCGTGACTTCACTCGACACAAAACTGACACACTGATCGTCTTAGTTTCTCGCGACTTCCACTTGACTCCTCTACACGGCGCCACCGGGCAGTGTCGAGGCTGGCGGGAAACTCAAAAACGTTCATTATTTTCAGATTCCCACAATCGGCCATCCTGCAGATCATCCGCCTCGGATGATGATAAGTCTTCAGCCCAGGGTTTGAGGAATTCAGCACAAGTAGTTGTTCGGTTGGGGCCTAAGTGATTCCCTTCACGACAGAGGTCGTAAATGTCATTTAGCTTGACTCTGGAGATTCTGTAAGGCCCAAGGTACTTTTTCTTCAATTTAAGGCCTGGTTCAAACTGGGTCCTCTTGATGGTGACGATATCGCCAACTTGGTACTGGCGAGGAGGCCGTCGACTTCGATCAAACGACACCCTGTTTTCTTGATGCACTTTCTGGATTTGTGCTCTCGCTTCTTCACGGTGTTCATCTCTCCTGGTCTCAAACTTGTCTACCATCTCTTCATTGATCAACTCAACTATTCTCAGGTCATTTTCACAGCACATTTTGGCTCCTGTCGAAAATTCGAACGGTGTCTGCTTGATACTGCGGTTGTAAGTGGAATTCATGGCTCTTCGATCAGATTCGACGTGCTTGTACCAATCTCCAGGGTTTTCGAAGGACAACTTGGCCAGCACGGAGATGATCGTGGAGTTCATCCTTTCTACCTGGCCATTGGCACGAGGGAGTCTGGTCGTGATCAGCGAGAGGGTGATGTTGGCAGTGCAGTACCCTTCGAATTCATGTGAAATATACGTGGTTCCACGGTCGGAGACGATCTGCGCAGGATTAGCAAATACTCCTTTTTGCACGTCCAGTTTCTCCGTAGTTTCTTTCGTGATCGTCGTTTTAGTGGGATACAGCTACGCAAACTTTGTGAAGCTATCCATTACTGCGAGAATATGCTTGTATCCTTTCTTCATTGAATCCAAGGGTTCAAGATGGTCAGGATGGTAAGTGTGAAATGGTGTGCTTTCTTTAAATAAGGGAAGCAACAGTTCTTGTTTCATCGTGATGCTCATCTCAACGCTGGTACTCTTCGCCTCTTCCGATGCCTTTCCTATGTCCATCTCATCGGCTGCTACCGCGTCGATTCGGTACAAGTTCGCTTCTGATATGTCCTTGGACATCTTGACATCGGTTTTGCTGATGGTAGTTACGGCTTGGTCCAGCAAGTCGTTACCCACGATAGCTGGCAACTTTAGTACGTCTCCAGACACCACATAGAAATCAGTCAAGCAAGTGTCGTCGTCAACCTGGACGTCGGTTGGAAAATATCCTAGGGGACGCACCTCACTATCTCCGAAACCCTTGAGTACTATGGCGGTAGTCTTCAGCTCCGGATCGCACATCTCTGTGTAAATGTCTTCACGGATCAGATTGATGGGGCAGCCCGTGTCAACCATTGCATTGATCTTCTGGCCCTGGAGCAACAATTCCTTCATCTTCATAATCGACTCGGTTCCCAAAGCGACGTTCACTATCTTCTTCTCGGCATTCTGCTCAGGGTTTGGGCACTTGGAAGCTATGTGTCCGAAACTGCTGCAATTGAAGCACTTTGGACCCTGACTCTTGTGTGGACATTCTCTGGACTCATGACTGTTCTTCTGACCACAATTGTAACATCTCTTTACAGACGAGGTCTGCTTCTGCCTGTTGTCTTCTCTTGGTGTATGTTTGTCGTCTTCTCATTTATCGTCACCTTATAGGAGTTTCGTGCGTAAGCACTCTTGTAGATCTTCAACTTGTCCTTGAATTCCTTGATGTCCCTTGCTCCATATAGAATCATCTTGGATCCACTGTCATCCTCGATGCCATCGATGACGTATTGTATCAGTGATTTATCATCGATTGTCGACCTGCTGGCTATTTCTCGCATCACCAGGAAATATTCGTGAAGAGTTTCAACTTTTGGTTTTCGTCGGTTGGTTAGCAGTCGATGAATCACTGCTGCGCTGGTATCATCTCGGAATTCCTTCTTCAGGGCTTTCTTCAACTTGTGCCAGGATGTGATGCCACGTTCACTCTGCACGAACAACTTAGCCAGGCCTGTCAGCGAGTTTTTTGCAAATACGTATTTCTGCATCTCGTCCCAGCCCATCAACGTTGCTGTTTCCTCAAAGTCCTCAATCCAACGTTGCACCGGATAGTTCTCAATGCCGTCATAGGTTCTAACAGAGCCCTCTACATCTCGGAAAGTCAATGCAAACTTGTGTGCGACTCCACGGTTTGCAGTGTGCCGCCAGTCCATCACGTCCTGGTCGACTTCCCCTTCGCTTGAGCTTTTTTTCTACAGTCTTCGCTTTGTGTTTGATCGTTGTTATTTTCTTTTGTTTACCTCGTATTGCTTTGGAGAGTTTCTGGTCTTCGGACGAGCTAGATGAATCCGATGATGATCCTGACGTGCTAGAGGTTGAATGTTTCGAGGATTTCATCCCAGCCATTTTCTCCTTTAACTCACGTAATTCCTCCGCCAGTGCTTTGTTTGCCTCTTTCATCTTGCTCATTGCATCTTTCTTTTTACCCGTCTCCTCTTCTGCTTCTTCTTCACCTTCTTCGTCTTTACGCATCCCCTGCCACGAAAGGTCCATTAGGTTATCACAGACGCGTTGCACAAGCACAGCTTTCTCGCCCGTATATTCAATCTTTAGCCTATTTTCAATCTTGAAAAAATAGGCTTATGAAATCGCCTTTTGTCCGTGTGTGTGTGAGGAGTGTGTGTGTGTGCCCTCCCTAATAATTTCTAAACGGCTGGAGCGATTTCAATGAAACTCGGTAAGTTCATAGCACTTATCCCGTCGACCCGGACCGTGCCCTTCAAATTTTGTTACGTCTCACCAATCCAACATGGCGGCTGTGCGAAATATTTCACCAGCATTGAATATCTCCGAAACTATTCCCGATATCACCCTGGAATTTTTTACGGTGATAAAGGAAACTACTAGAAGTTCACCTATGTGACTTTTGAAAAACTGGTAACTACAAAACCAACATGGCGGCCACGCGAATTTGCGACTTTTAAATAGACGTTTCTCGCGATTTTACCAACCAAACGCAATAAAACTTGGGGCAGTATATGTTTATACACATTGTAATGCACCGACATCTAACTTGATTAAATTGTTTACATAACCATAAGATGGCGGATGTGCGAAATATTTCACCGGCATTCTATATATCTGAAACTATTAGCGGTATCATCCTGAAATTTTGTACGGAGATAAAGGGCACTGGAAGTTCTTCTATAAGACTTTCAAAAACCGGTTAACTACAAAACGAACATGGCGGCCAAGCGAATTTGAAAATTTAAAATAGTTACAAATGTTCCAACCGCAATGAAATCTGGTACAGGAAATGTTTATAGACATTGTAATACACTGGTATCTAATTTAGTTCAATTGTTTACATAACCTCAAGAAGGCGGCTTGGCGAATTTTAAAATCAAGTTTTTATTTCTTGTGTCGTAATCATGCGATCGATGTGAAAGTTTGAATAATGAGCCTACGCAATAATTTTCCTTTAATGGTACATGACTCTATGGCCTATACATTTAACAATCCAACATGGCGACCATCCGAAATATTTAGACGGCTCTCAATATCTACGAATCTATTATAACAATCAAACTGATTTTTTAATGTTCATAGGGGCTATGAACTTAAGTTCACCTATAGGACTTTAAATAACCTGGTGATCACAAATCCAACATGGCGGCGACGCGAAGTATAAATATTCACATGGACGTTTCTCGCAATTTAACCATCCGAGTGCAGTGAACCTTGGTACAGTAAATCCTTATGCGAATGTTAATCCACTGGCATCTAATTTATTTCAATTGTTTCCATAACCACAAGATGGCAGCTGTGCGAAATTTTAAAATCTCCTTGTAAATTCTTGTGTCCTAATCATGCGATTCAAGTTTGAATGCTACACGTACACAATAATCTTCATGTAACAGTACGTAACTCTAGGACCTACATATATAAAATCCAACATGGCGACCGTCCGAAATATTTAGTCGGTTCTCAATATCTACGAATCTATTACAGCAATCAAACTGAAATTTTGTATGTAGATACAGGCAATTAACATAAGTAGGATTTTATGAAAATAGGCTGTTTAGTTCGTCACGGAACTACTTGTTAATACTGTGCACATGGCAATCAGGTCAGCCTCGGTGAATTCGGTCTCAATGAACTTCAATTTCACCAGGTGTTCTGGAGAGTCACGTTCAAACTCGAATCCTGGGAATTCTCTTAAGCTATGTTTGTTCTTTCGATCACGTGGCAGTTTTTCGAAAATGAGGTTATGTAACGTCTTAATCACGGCCGCGGGCGCCGTCTTAATGTTATTATTCACTTTTTCAATATCTTGTAAACACGCCACTTTGTCCGCCATTTTTCTTTGTCTTTCGGCACTCGCACTGAACACTTTTCTTTTCGTCGTCGTCGTCGTAGGTTTCAGGATCCTTGAACTCGTCTTTTGTAGCCTGCTCGAACCACCACGTCTTTGGAGGTTGAACAGCTGCTCGTCTTCCTTATTCCACGGACCCACGTCTTCGTCGTAAATCTTGCTAGAAAAATGTCGTCAAATCACGCCTTGTCGTCTTTGGTTTTATCGCTGTAGGCCTAGCCAAAATTGCCGTTCCGCACTCAAAATCCTTAATATCTCGGACGAGCCTCCAAATGTGGGAAGGGATTTTGGCAAGCGAATAAACCGAAAACGTCTTGTAGTAGTTTTAAGTTTAAAAACTGTATTTAAACATAAGATCACAACAGATGAGATTGCACAGAACTTAGCGTGACTTCACTCGACACAAAACTGACACACTGATCGTCTTAGTTTCTCGCGACTTCCACTTGACTCCTCTACACGGCGCCACCGGGCAGTGTCGAGGCTGGCGGGAAACCCAAAAACGTTCATTATTTTCATATTCCCCCATATACAGTAAATAAAGCTCAATATTTGTCTGTCTGTCTGTTATTTATACAAATCTACACCGTTTCACCGATCTAAACCAAAATGTGTACACTTACCCTTTGGAACCCTGCGGGTAACCCCGTCTACATTAAATTTCGGACAGACCACTCCATTCCCTGCATTTAGGCCCTTTGTCAAAAATCTACACCGTTTCACCGATCTGAACCAAAATTTGTATAGTTACCCTCTGGAACCCGACGAGTAACACTGTCCACTTTAAATTTCGGACAGACCACTCCATTCCCTACATTTAGGCCCTTTGTCAAAAATCTACACCGTTTCACCGATCTGAACCAAAATTTGTAAACATACCATTTGGAACCCTGCGGATAACACTGTCAACGTTAAATTTCGGACAGACCACTCCATTCCCTGCATTTAGGCCCTTTGTCAAAAATCTACACCGTTTCGTCGATCTGAAACAAAATTTGTATACTTACACTTTAGAACCCGACGAGTAACACTGTCTACTTTAAATTTCGAACAGACCACACCATTCCCTGCATTTAGGCCCTTTGGCAAAAATCTACACCGTTTCACCGATCTGAACCAAAATTTGTATACTTACCCTTTGGAACCCGGCGAGTAACACTGTCTGCTTGAAATTCCGGGCAGACCACCGCCTTCCCTGTATTTAGGCCCTTTGGAACAAATCTGCACCGTTTCACCGATCTGAACCAAATTTTACATACTTATCCTTTGGAACCCGAAGAGTAACACTGTCTGCTTGAAATTTCGGACAGACCACTCCATTCCCTGCATTTAGGCCTTTTGACAAAATTCTACACCGTTTCAGTCATCTGAACCAAATTGTGCATACTTACTCATTGGAACCCAACGAATAACACTCACTACTTGAAATTTCGGACAGACCACTCCATTCCCTGCATTTAGGCCCTTTGGCACAAATCTACACAGTTTCACCGATCTGAACAAAAATTTGTATACCTACCCCTTGAAACCCTGCTGGCTACACTGTCCACTTTAAATTTCCCTGAATTTAGGCCCTTTGGCACAAATCTACACCGTTTCACCGATCTACACCAAATTTTGTGTACTTACCCCTTGGAACCCAACGAGTACTTCGGTGAAACTGTGCGGGACCAGAAAATCACGTTTTAAGGCCCTTGAACCAATCGTGTCAGAAGTTAAGCAACACCACACCCCGCCTGTGATTTTTAAAATATGTCTTTATATTAGTTTCTAAGTTTGATGAACCAGTTCAGTAGTAGTAGTCATCTCACCACATAAAGTCTTGCTCAATACTGGTAGTGTATGTATGTCCCCTATGCGTTCATATACTATTAACCCGATTGCGAAGAAACTTGGGTGAGTTGTTGTGTGGATTGCAGGGAAGGTTTCTGCCTACAAATTATTTATGTAACATAAAAGGGTGAGAGACTTAACAGGAAGTTTTAAGTACCATAGAAATCCAATTGCACAATGCCGTGGATTCCAGGGAAGGTTTCTAGCAACAAATAATTTATGTAACACAAAAGGATGAGAGGCTTAACAGGAAGTTTTAAATACCACAATAACCCAATTGCACAATGCCGGTTGTGATGATGATAATTGTTGTTTTAAGGGGCCTAACATCGAGGTTAGCGACCCCTAATGGTTAGGCGGATCGTGAAATTGAAACTACAACTAAAACTAACTATAAAACTGACGGGCTAGAAGAAGATAAGGACAAAATAAAGTTATAAGGGAAATAAAAGACAGGGGGAAAGGAAATGCCCTCAACCCTGGATAATGAGAATTGAGGGATTTGGAAGGAAGGAGAGCCACGAAAGGCAGATAGGAAGGGGAAAGCGGAGAGGGTCCGCCCCAAAGGCAATGGAAAAAAGGGGTAAAACCGGACCCAGCTCAGGAATCTCTAGGGGTTGCCAGCTCCCGAACTTACCAGCCGTGAGCCCTTGAGGGTGTAGCACTATCTAGGCTGCACCAGAAGTGGTGGGGCTACACACTCCCTGCCTCCTTGAGAGCCTTGAACAGAAGACAGGAGATATTATGAAAAGAAAAAGAAATCTGACCCCTCGAAGAATGAGGGTATCAGGAAAGATGAGACAAGGGCCAATTAAGGCAGGAAAGTGAAAGACTCCCTAGGCCTCGGATACCCTAATACCGTCGGGGTGGTAAGAGAACAAGAGTTGACCAAGGGAGGCCGCCAGGAAAGAGAACTGAAAGGAGCCCGGCACCTGTAAGTAAAAGCAATGTCGGACTCAGCTGGGGTCCCGTGGTCACCAACCCACGTCCCACAACTTGTGAGACCCTGGGAGGGGGAAGGAGGGGGGGGGGAGTTGTGAGAATAGCTTGCTGATTCATCGCGAGGTGACATGAGAAGACTGTCCAGAGCCCGCCGTCTTATCTGGTATTGCTGACTATGCTGATGTTCATACAGGGCCGTTGCTCAAACCACTGTGGTGTTACGAAAGAGTGAGTGATTCACCGGTACGATCCTCTCAGGTCCGTGCAGTTGGTCATAATCTCTTTCACTAAAGTGCGTCTCTGCCTTAAAGTAGAGTATGGAATTAAATGTAGTATTTGCCTCTCACTCGCAATCCTATGTCCTGCAATTAGCTTCGTCCTTTTCTACCCCGGCGATGTTGCCGTTTCCCAATGATTGAAAGTGACAAATCTAAGAAAATGTTTCCGTAGTCTTATAGAGAATTTTTCTAAGGCACTATGCGACAAAATACGACACTATTGATCTGTACTTTTCTAACAGCCAATGAGATATAGTCCCTAGACAGTGTTCGCTGTTTCACATACTCCTCATTCTAATCATATTTTACAATTCGTTTGTAAATTACATGTGTCAGTACTGTACTGTAGTCAACAAATAGCCGTTTCCCTATTCATTATCATCATTATCATTACGGGAAAATGACCTGAATGTTATGTCCATTATACTGTACGGTACTACTTATCACCCCCACTACCACTACCACAAAAAGTTATATTTTTAAAATATTTTTTTTTCTTTTAGTTTAAGTATCATGTACCAGTACTGTAGTAGTATTCATTATCATCCATAAAACAAGTATTTCTACCGGGCGAAGGCGGACACTACTGCTAGTCTGTTTATAAATATGAACTATTATGATATTTTATAATATGCTATTCTCTATCCATACTGCTTATACACTTATGATACCGTACAATGCCAATCACCGTATGTGCAGGCTACTGTATATGTACGTGTTTGTACATCCTCAATCATTATATAATGTAACTAGCAACCCGCACCGGCTTCGCCCGGTATCTTTATCGGTTTACCCAGCGTAAGCTTATTCGTCAAAGACGCACGGACGGCACGTCCCAGATGAAATTCAGAAATGCCGAGGTGAACAGCGAAACTCCAAACACATATATACTCATCTCTGAAGTCTTAACTCGACACGACTCAACAGTTCTATGCTGGTCGGAGCTGGGGTGATAGACTCGCTCGCTATCTCGTAAACTCGCTCCGAAAATAGTAATTTAAATTTACACTGAATGGAGATTGTTGGAAGAAATGAAAACGTAAAAACACTTATAGTGGGCGATGTATTAAATATAGAGATATGCTGTCCGGGTTTTTTTTGTAGAACTTTTCATGCTGAACAATTCTTACACTCATAGTATATAGATAGATATTTTTAACGGTTTACCCAGCGTAAGCTTAAAAGGCGCACGGGCGACAGGGTTTTCTTCGACTCGATTCACTGAAATCGTTACTGCTCGGCTTCCTTTGGTCATAAATGAATTTTATTCTACAGAAACCTTCCTCGAGAAATCCTTTACAGAGTGGTGAATACCACATAAAATCCATCCAGTGGTTCTCGAGATTACCCGTTACATCCAAGAATCGGGGAATTTGTTTAATACTATGTAGAGATAGGATTAAATAAAATAAACAGTTAATAAATGACTATCAGCTTACGCTGCCAACTTTCAAATTATAACTTATTAAAAGTACCAGATTCAGCTTCTGCAATTGGTCTCCAAACATGGCGACTTTAAAACACGATTGACAGCAGTGAATACAACCTTCATTATACTTAACATCAAGAACGTATACGGTTAAACACCAAGTTTGTAGTGGTGGGGGACAAATGGTAAGGTTATATTGTCAGTAGATTATTTAAGGTTGCCCAGAATTTATTTCTCCATTGATAGAATTACAAATTAAACATCTTCGTCACTTATAAAATTGCTTTCCTACAAGTCAGACACAGAGCTCAGTTCCAAAATAAAACAATGTTTGAAGACGTCTGACTCCATAACAAAGTGCATGTGGAGATCATGATCACAGTTTTAGACAATTATTTTCCCACATAATATGCCTTAAAAAGAACGTATAACCAATTTGAAACACCCTGTCTGTATGCAGGAACTCCAGCTGATAGGCTGACCCATTGAGACCGGTTCTGTATCACCGAGACTTAATGGAATAGATTGAAACTCACTGAGGTCGTGGTCAAACACACCATGAGGCACTGTTAAGGTCATTTGTAGCCGAGCTTGAGGCGTTCCCTCAGGAACCGTAGATTGAGTTTTTGTGTAAGCACCGAATATGGCACAAAAGAAACACACATTTTGCATATTCAGACTACAGGTGATTTTAAAGAGCACGTGAAACCAATCTAATAGATTGCTTGTAACACGTAAATACCTATCTGCAAATAAGAAAAGCAGTGCAGTAATTGAAAATAAAAGGACACAAGTTCAGTATTTATCAGTGGTATTGGGTTCAGACCTGAACAATTCTCATAAAATTTGTTCATCATTCTAGGTGATCCATTTCATACATACTTAACGCACAGGAAAAGTCACGCGCTAAACATTTTCCAGAATAGATCTGACTATATTTAAAAAGTAGCCATTGGCCGTACAATGTGACATTTAGTGGCCCAAATACATGCACAACTAAATGTCGCTTGTTAGAGGGAAGTGCGTAAGGACGTCTCTGGCAGGAGCCACCAATGATTTCATCCTGAAGTACCGTTTTCTCCAACATTTGAGGTCTAAATCCATATATATTGTTAGTTTTTCCTTTATCTGAGGAATAGAGGAAATGAATCCACTTGGCTTACCATCACAGAGTGAGTTAATTTGAAATTGCTTTCGAGTACCAGACAACTCCCAGCCTCTTTATTCCTCTGAATTTTCAGACACGCGAATGAATGGAGAAGCGAACTGTCGCTGGATCCATGCTCATGAGTGCTCATATGCCGGGGGACAAACTGACCCGGTAATAACAGTCCCAAGTTTTAGTACTGCTCTATAGGGTGGGCGGGAAGTAACTAGGTATTTTTAAATGGCTGTTAAGTGTTAAATATTGATGGAATAATATTGGAAATCGTGGAAACATACAGAATATTAAATAGGATAGTGATTTTTCATGTCGCGTAGTACCGACCATGGCCGCGAGAGGCGGTTCACTCAACAATAACAAGATGGCCGATCGCCTGACAGTAAGAGAACGAGCACAGATTGCTTCGCGCTATGTGGTATGGAATTCGCTCGTTCTTTGTCAATCTGCACAATTGCCTTTACTGGGTGGCACAGGATCCTGGAGTTACGGTGGAGAAGATGCAGTCTCTGCCAAAAGTGACCGTGTGGTGTGGAATAACGGCCACAAATGTCATCGGCCCTTATCTCCTGCGTGACACAATTAACGGGGAACGCTATCTTCAAAGGCTTCAGGATAACGTTTGGCCCACGATACCTGGATGGGAAAATACCACCAACATTATCTTCATGCGCACCGCCTCACTTTGCGAATGTCGTGCGGAACTGGTAGGATGAGAAGTTTCCGGGACGTTGGCTGGGGAGATGTGCATCTCATGAATGGCCTGCAAGAAGTCCAGACCTGACACCCTGTGACCTATTATTATGGGGCTGGGCAAAAGAGGAGGTGTACTGGACGAAACCTTGAACATTGGACAAATTGGAAGCATGGATTCGGGATGTTCTTACCAACGTCCCACACAATTTCTCCAGAAAGCTGTGGATTCCATTCCAGGTCGTTTGAGGAGAATGGTCAACGCCACAGGTGCCTACATCAAAATGTAATGTAATTGTATAGTATGCAATCATATTCCCATATAAGTGTACATACTGTATTAATTTCAAATAAATAACTCTGCAAACATCAAAGTTATACGTCAACCTCAATACCTAGTTACTTCCCGCCCACCGTAGTAATAATAATTACGCCAGGTCGCATCCATTGGCTCGTGATCGTGAGATTAACGGTCACGTAAAACCACCAGCTTCCTTCCTTTGCATCCGGTCTTCTTGCGTACCTACTTATTATTACAGGAAGAAAACTATGATACGACTGCCGAGCAAATAATGGATTCCTCCAGAAAAATAGTGATGGTTTCGAAAATATGCAGCCTTGCATTCTGAGAAGCAATTTTTCATTGGGTAGACACGTGCTAAAATTAACAAAGAAACGCCAGCGATTGCTATTATGACTGCTCCAAGAGCAGGCGTCTACAGCCACTCAACGATCCAATTTCTGGAGTCACTTCTAGGAAAACACGTATTTTAAGAGTTGAACATTCCCGTGGTTGTGGCGTGATGACCTATTATGGGCTCATTCCTCAGGATAAATATGTCAATAGAACCTAAATAAAGCAACAATAACAACTGCTATATCTTACTATGGCTAGCAATTCGGCAGCCAGGGACGCCAATAGAAGTGCGTCAACTGAAAGAGTGCCAAGATAAGTCATGATTGATAGTTGATGGTTGTAAGGATCATCCATAACATCATCGCCGTCTACAATTCTCAAGCCGTGTCATAAGGTTTGGCAACACCGCCCATCTGTCATCAGTAGGGCCCGGATTTATATGCACTAAAAAACCTGAAAATATGCATGCAAATATGCACCAAAAAGTTAGAATATATGCACGGAAAATAATGAAATATGCACTTAAAACATGCAATTTTATTCACTCACCTATTTACAGGTATAATTTGTTGCAAAAAGAAGCATCACAATAGGTAACTAGTAGTCTTTCAATGTTTTCTGGAGACAAACTATGTCTATTGTACGTCAAAATTAGTTTATAGGCTGAGAATGATCGTTCTACATCAACTGACGTGATTGGACAGTACTTATACACAGGCACCAAAGTGTCGGAGCATACATCTGGCAAGGATACCCTAGTTCCACTCAAGTATTGACTAATTAACTTAATTTTCTTCAGTCCTGGGTTCGAATTAAACACCTTTTCTAACTTGCATTTAATATTCTCTCCAATTTCGCCTGGAGCGGGATTCAATGAAGATGCAGCTTTCTCAACGAGATCAAGTGATTCATGGAGGGGAGTACCAGAAGATTCTAAGCTCTCAATGGCTTTTGGAAGTTTAGAAAAATGTGCATGAATGAAATTCACATCTTGATAAACAGTAGCGCTTTCAAACAACTTTTGCATCACGGACACACGCAATATGCTCATCTTCAAGTTTTGTAACCACTTCTTTCACTTCATTAAAATTCTCCTGATAAAATGATACTGCAGATAACCATGTCTCCCACCTAGTCAGGACAGGTTCAGGTGGCAAAAGAACTTCAGGTAGACAATCTTTGTAGAACTGGACATGAGCTGGTGCTTTCAGAAACAGCTTCTTCCCACATCCAATTAAATTGTTAACAGCTGGAAACTGTGTGCGTATTTCTTCTGCAATGCGGTGTAATCCGTGCGCTAAACAGGTTACATGTATGAGTTTCGGATAAAATACTTGCAGGGCCTTTGCTGCTTTCAACATATACGAAGCTGCATCTGTGAGCAGTACAAGCACTTTACAACAATTATCCTCAATTTCAGATGCCCACAATACTCGCAGAGAATCATTTACTAATCTTGCTATTGTGCTATGGTTGGTTTTCTCTAGTACTTTACAAGCAAGAAGATGCGGCTTACCGGGTTCGTCTGGATGTAATTTACCAACCACGAAATTGTCTATGTAACGGCCACATGAATCCGTTGTCTCATCCACCGATATCCAGACATAGTTCCTTCCGATATCAGAACGGATCAATTCCACGGTAGATTCATATAGCGGAGGTAGGTAATTTTTCCTAAGAGTTGATTCATCTGGTATTTTTTGATTTACACAATATTTCTCAAGAAATGATCGCAGAACTGGATTGTTTAATCTATTCCATGGAATGTTGCTGCATACGAAAGCCCTACGAAGATCATTTGAAAATGTATTAAGAATACCGGACTTAGGCTTTACCTGCGTAAGAAGTAGTTGTTGTGGTGTGCTTTTCTTCTCCTCCTTTGCTTTAATATGTGCAGTTGTTTTTGAATGCTGTTCAAGCTGAAATTTCTTTTCACATTTTACTTCCTTTGAGCAAACTTGACAGTACACGATGACACCATCTGTTGAATAGTCCCTATTACCCGACACCCACTGATTTAGTAAATCTCTTCTCCTGCTCTTGAGATGCCGGGCATTAAACTGGAACGTAACTAGTGAACTAAATATACTTCTGTCCTGACCAATTGCCCAACCCCCTGAGATTATTATCTACTGTGGTAGAGAAAGGAATTCCGGGAAGTCCAGCCAGCCTGCCTACCCATACCTAAGCTATCTGTTGCCATTGTCAGTTGTGGAAGTAAAGTGCCGTTACACAGAGAGTAGAAAACACCAGTTAGTGATGGATGCACATAATATAGGCAACTAGCTAGGGATGCACAAAACAGATTTATTTTAGTAGTTCTTGTAATTGTCCTTAAATTCAGACATATATACCGGAATATGCTGTTACGTCTAGAATATGCACTAAACCTCAAAATATGTCAAAATATGCATATGCATATGCGCATATGCATTTAAAAAAAATCCGGGCCCTAGTCATCAGGGAGTCCTAGCGCAAGCACTTGGTAATTGCTAACACTGCGTAAACACATAGATTTGACGCAAAATGTTACCGAAAATACAACAGAACATAACGTCCGCTGAATCTACACACAAATAACACAAATAAAGGATACATATTATCATGCTATGTACTGTCGATTCCCGATAAGGTAATAATAAAAGGATGTACTAAACCTCAATGTCCCAATGTCTAAAGTTTCCTTTTATTGCTGCTATGCTCACTGCCGTCATTGGCGCGCCCAGAACATATAGTTAAGACTATTCTTACTAACGTAGAGACTGCCCTTGATAATGAATCCTTCACTTTTTGTCCACAGATGCACTCATCATAGTCACAATAGACCTCCCAGCTTATTGTTGACTGTCTAACAATGATGTTTCAATGGTCACTTAATTTGAAAATAGGTAGCTTTCTAATGAAATCTACCTAAAAGCACTTGCCAACTGAGTACAGTGCATAATGTACTGGAAAATAGAGGGCACGTGAAGATATATACCTAAACTAAACTAGGCCTACTAGAGACAGAAAGTCCACCTTGCTGTAGTGATCAAAACGTAATATAACCAGTTATTTTAATAGTGCTGCCATAATTTGACTTACAGCACAGCACTTCCTAGGCATCTGAAATAATTTAATGAAATATTAGTGAAGAATTTGTTGGTTAAATTCATTACAAGGCATTGGTTACACAAACAACTTAATACGGGAAATACTCACTTCTACAACTTTCAGCAGGTCTGATTTACCACGAGGAATTTCACTGGTGTTGAAATAGTTAGTACGAACTGCTTTTAGATGCTGTCATATCAAAATAAACGATATTTATGAATAAAACTTATCATGTGGTCTTACGTGTTTATAGAATTTACGGATTCTTCTGAACGTTCCTAACTCTACCAACAGCACGGCCTGAGAATTATAGACAGCGATGAAAACATCCTTCGTAAGATCAATCAATGGTAACACGTAGGGCTCTCAACCACTAATCTTGAGAACGACAGCACTTGCAATATGTTAGGCAGACAGTGCTGCAAAATATGCATGCTCAGTTTGGTAGAAATCTACTCACGCAAACATAGTTGACAAGGCGCTTAATGAGACGTGCAGGCTTATTACAGGTTGTTTGAGGTCTGAAGCTCTTGTAAAACTCTACCAGTTTGACGGATAGCACCAGCAGATATTCGACGTGAAGTAGCTTACAATACAGAGAGATGTAAACAGGTTCATCAGCAATTCCACCCGCTATGTGGTTATGCACCAGCCAGGGGCGTATATAAGGGAGGGGGGGGGGGGGTGCTGAGGGGTCTCCAGCCCCCCACCCCGAAAAAAGCCAATAAGAATTAAGAAAGTTTTGCTTTGGCAAGATCATAAAATAATTGTAAATTTGGTTGTACCCTAATCTTAACTTATTGGCTAAGTTATAAACAATATTAAGATTGAAATTAGACTAACTCCTGGTGTAGTGGCTATTATTCTAGGCTGCCGCCCCGGAGGTCAGAATTCGATTCCCGGCTCTGTCCAAAAAAAAAACTAGTCGGAGGGCTGGAACGGGGTATACTCAGCCTTATGAGGCATAACTGTGAATTCCACAGTATGGTACTTTTGAGAAATAAATTATCAACTTGTAAAAAAAAAAAAAAAAAAAAACTGTTTACCTTTCTGATGAGTAAATTGACAAATATTTAGATATTTGCCATTCATACTCCATAGGCCATAATAGAAAATTCATTAATTATAATATTTTATTTGTGTGTTGTGTTGTATTTTACTTTTTTTGTGTGTTTCCAGTAATTGTAGGCTATATAAACTTTGAATCCTACCTTTACACAAAGTTATATGCTCTAAGATATTTCTGGGTATTTTGCGGTGACAATCCCCTGAGAATACCCACAATTTTCCAGGATAGCCAGCCCCCGCGAAAAAAAAAAAATGTATATACGCCCCTGGCACCAGCAACCCCAAGGTTGAGGTCCAGGAGAAACTTCCTCACAACCACTGCAGTCTTGTAAACTACATCAGCTACAGCAAGAAAACAAATGTGGATTTCTTGACTTGAGAATAACTCTCTCTGGTCTCACGCTCTGGGAAGTCTCCCACCTGGTCATGAACAGAACTGGATCGTCTTCGTTCCAGAGTTGGAAGATCCAAGAGCTGCCACTTCCCTGTCTACACAACCAACTGCGACTGCGGAATGCTCCAGACCATGGAGTATCTACAGAATCTCCTCTTTACGACATCAAATGCTGTTGAGGTTGTAAGTTTCTGGTCGTCCATGGTGTCACAGTCACAATGTGTATAAATAGCTGGCAACATGTATGTATTTTGTTTGTTTGACATGCAATTTGTTTTGCTTCTGACTCGAATATACAGGGTGTATCTTAATTATGCCGACAAAAAAATCAGGGACGCTCTGCGTGTTATGTAAAAGACGATGCCGCAATCGGATTGGCGGAGAAAAATTTTCCCTCCGAGAAAATGAGGTTACTTTGTTACTTCCGGGCGCGCGATTCAAATCTACGAACTCGCCGTATTTGCTGAGCTAGAGAGCAAGCCACTGGCCAGCGCTGTGGTTCAAGCAAGGGAAGGGAGTGTGATAGAAGGAGTCAGAGATATGCTGGCGGGCATGCGGCAAGCCGAGGCGATCGAGGAAACTAGCGCATGCCCGTCAGCATATCTCTGTCACCTTCTATCACACTCCCCTCCCTTGCTTGAAGCACAGCGGTGGCCAGTGGCTTGCTCTCTAGCTCAGCAAATACGTTGAGTTCGTAGATTTGAATCGCGCGCCCGGAAGTAACAAAGTAACCTCATTTTCTCGGAGGAAATTTTTTTCTCCGCCAATCCGATTGCGGCATCGTCTTTTACATAACACGCAGAGCGTCCCTGATTTTTTGTCGGTATAATTAAGATACACCCTGTATACGGTAATTATAGGCTATATCAAAATCAAACTATCGTGAAACAAAAATGTTTTGGAACACACAATGCTGTAGTGTACGGGTTGAAGCTCACTTTCCTCCAATCAGGAGGTTGATATGAGGATATTATTTATGAAGTTAATCTTTTCTGTTAGAAGGAAATTCTTTTCAACCGTAGGACTATCAGGCTCTGTGAATGAAGCTGTTGGAGCCTCATTAGCAATCAACTGTACAAATTGCTCCGCAGTCTCAATGTGGGTGATAGTCTTTCCTTCCTCCTCTTCCGCCTTTGAATCTTTGTCTGCATTTTCAAGAACTTCACAGAGAATTGTCGGCAGTTTAGCATCTTTGATTGCCTTCACAATACCAGCCGCTACCTTAAGCGGTATGACAGCATGGCTGAAGAACAGGATACTGGATGCCATTTGAACTGAATCAACAATAGTTACTTCTTCGTCATCAAAGATCTTGCTGGCGTACCCAGTGAAGTCATTGAGGGCCCCCAGAGCATCGATGGTAGCCTTGGTAATACGCAACGCTCTGAGACCGGCGTGGCCGACAAGGAAGGCTGTGTGACTGGTTTTGGTCATGAAGAGAGCTGCGGCGGAAATGCCTCCTGAAGCGGTGCTCAGAGATTCACTAGCCAGTCCAACCCAGCACCCTCGAGCCTCATGGCTGTTCAATCCCAGGGTCTGGCCATGGTTCTGCCGGTCCACCAGCTGAAAAATAAGCACAATGTTTCAGGTAATTAAAGTCAGAAACAAATAATATTGCTGCTTGAACTCAAAAATAATCAGCAGATGCTATACCGCGTATTTGATAGTGTTCTTCCTTTCAATTGTTCTCCTTATGGCTGGTCACACTTTTATGCCATATGCAGACAAACAGTCCACAGGACAATTTACACTAGGTTAATTTCCAATGTTTTGTTAAGTGAAATGAACGTCAAATACATTGTCCGGTACGAGAGTTGTAAACGTACTGACTCTCCTTCTTGGGGTGTGGTGGTATTAAATTACCATGAGGCACACATTTCCTAAAAATATAACCATCCTTTTTATTTCTTCCTACTATCCCGCAGACACAATTCAATAATCATCCCGAACATTCAACCAATTCCTTTTTCTTCCTTTAAACCAGACCCTCATTCTTTCTATATCTTATCCCCTTACTAACTTTACCAAACACGTAACAATCATCATCTATAAAAGCAACCAACATAACAATTTTAGCATGGGATAAAAGAAGCACAAGAACAAACACAGAGAAAGAGAAACAAAACAACATCGTAAAAAGATATTATATACACAGATGTGCAACTCTATAGCCCATGGCCTCCTTCCTCACCAAAGAGTAGCCATGATCCTCACCTAAAGAAACCAAGGAAATAGTAATTATATGAACATTGTAACCTCATAGGGTTACATAGTGTATGTACAGATATGCAGTTGTACTATGCTATACTAGGTGTTTTAGCTTTGTTTCCATATGGTAAATCCTAAAGGAAGATTATAATGATGATTATTATTGTTTTAAGGTGATAAACATCAAGGTCATCTGCCATCGAAAAGAAAAAAATAACCTATTTGACTGGATATGTAATGCCGAGGTTTGAAAACCAGATATAAGGAAATTAATGGAATAGGCACACATTCGCATTACCACTTCTACATGTATCAAAAAGAAAACTTTTAATTTTGTCTGTAGTTTGTCCGTGTAAATTACAGAGGATATTGGTTTCTTCCATCAAAATATTTAACCCAAACCTAGTTACAAACAGGTTTCATTGACGAAATAACGTTGATGGTACAACCAAAACTTTCACGGGGGTGAACATTCTTCAAGGGTATTCTTAGGGTTCATTGTTGTACAGTAGTAGTAGTAGTAGTAGTAGTAGTAGTAGTAGTTGTTGTTGTTGTTAATGCTGTTGAACCATTCAGGGGCTTGATACATTGTGATCATTCACCCCCTTGTACTTGGGTGTGTCTGGAAATTATTCTGATAACCTGTGTTATTTTGATGTCAGTAATAGTGTGTCCCCAACTCGATGAGCTTCTGAGAAATATACCACAGTCTGATAAAATAATTTTCCTCGGGGATTTCAATGCCCGTGTTGGCAGGGACTCAACACTGTGGATAGGTGTGATTGGGAAAGAAGGTGTTGGTAACAGCAATCATAATGGGACTCTTCTCCTAACCAAATATTCTGAATATAACCTTGTCATTACAAATACACTCTTCCGACAGAAGGACAAATTTAAGACATCATGGCAACATCCAAGATCAAAACACTGGCACCTAATTGATTATGTGATAGTGCGTGCCCGAGATCGGCGTGATGTACTCATCACAAGAGCTCTGACCGTGCTGATGACTGTTGGACTGATCACCGACTGATCCGATCTGTTATGGCTCTGCGAATTCCCCAGAAATGTAGAAAGCAGGGAAAGCTCGTAAGACGTAAGGTCCATACCGAACATTTTAAGGACGATAATGTTAAATCAAAGTTACATAAACTTCTTGGTGAAAAGCTGCGTGATGATTATCCAGAAAACATAGAAGAACACTGGCAAATGTTCAAGTCAGCGGTACTCTCAGCCTGCGAAGAGTCAGCTGGCTTTGCTAAGAAAAAGCATCAAGACTGGTTTGATGAGAATGACCAAGACATTCAATTTCTTATAGATGAGAAAAGGAAAGCGCTCAATGCATGGGAAAATAACTCTAAATCGGCGTCCAAAAACAACTTGATCAAGATGCCAAGACTGAAGTCCAAAGGAGAACTCGAGCCATGAAAAACCTTTGGTGGGTATCTAAATCACATGAAATGCAGTATCTAGCTGAGATCAACAATACACATGCTTTCTTCGGTGCAACAAAAGCAGTCTATTAACCATGCCGACACGCCGTAAATCCTCTAAAATCAACTAAATATGATACTGAACTTCTCCGAGATACATGTTCAATCAACTCCCGCTGGAGGGAACAATTTGACGAACTAAACAGAGATACCCACGTCAATGATAACATTTTAAGCAAAATTCCACTGAGACCAGTACAAAATTAGCTTCATGATGGTCCCTCCCTACTAAAAGTTGAAATTGCTATTAATCAACTCAAGAATAATAAGGCAGCAGGCATAGATGGGATTCCAGCTGAACTATTTAAAGATAGGGGCACTGTACTAGTTCACTTCACTCACAAGTTCATTGGCAAGATATGGAAAACAGAAACGATCCCAGATGATCTCAGGAATGCCTTGAGAGTAGTAGGCTCCACTTAAAAAGCATTGCCCTGTTGTAACGCACTTCACTGTGGCTGCTCGTACACCTCTCAAGATAGAGTCAAAACGCGTCCTAAACATTTCACGTAAACTGGATGAAAGCCTACTGACTCAAGATACCAACAAGTTAACTCACTTTAACAATAGAATTGAAGAAAGTAATCTTGACTCTGCCGCCTCTGCCCTTGAGGACATTATTAAATAATCAGTTCCACTATTTCGCGAACGAAAATCACAGAACTGGTTTAACCAAACCTGCTATTTCGAGAGAAAACGAGTATTACAGGCCCTTCACGTAGCGCGAGCAAGAAATAGACACGAGGACCTAGATATATACGGCAGTTTGAGGAAGAATTATAAGGAATTACTCAAGACGACACGAAAGGACTTAATTGAACTTGAGGCGGCCAAAATGGTGGAGAATGCGAAAGCGAACCCTTACTTAGCATTAACACCCAGGAAAACTCAAATGGTTGGTAAAATTGACATGAGTATTTGGGAGCAACACTTCACTGCCATATTAAATCAGAAGGGAACCTTAACAGCATTCCAAATGAAACCATCTGAACAAGATGGCACTACTATCCCCTTGTTCACATCAGATGAGGTTCGTAGTACTCTAATGACTCTGAAGGACGGAAAAGCGTCTGGGACAGATGGCATCTTCAATGAGCACATCAAAACAGCAGGTACCGTGCTATTACCGGTATTTACAAATTTAATGAATCTTTGTTTGAGATCAGGAGACGTTCATTCCACGTGGAAACTGTCAACATTGAGGATGCTCTATAAGGGGAAAGGAGACCAGTATGACCTCAATTCCTATAGAGGGATCGCCTTAGAAAATAATCTTCTCAAAGTGCTCACTAAACTTGTGGCAAAACGGCTCACCGATGAAATTGATAGTAAGATACCAGAAGAGCAATTTGGATTTAGAAGGGGGAGGAGTACAATTCAGGCCATTAAAAATCTCAAGGATGATGTTGAAGACGCCCTTAAAACACCACGAGGCAAATTTCACGCAGTATTCATTGATTTTACAAAGGCTTTCGACAACTTAAACCGGGTCATAATATTCTCGAAACTAGATGAGTTGGCGAAGGACAGCAAACCACTCACAATCCTGATCCATAATATATTAAGGAGTAACTTGCTGTGCACGGCTTCCATCATAAGCTATGCGTGCGGCGTGGCTTTCATGGACCTTCTGAGCAGTGTGTGTGCATATTATGTGCTAAACAGTGTGGTCGATATCATTTTAGTAAATGCTCTAAGAGAACACTATCCTTATTGGATTACTCGAAAATGTAATGCACACTTGTGCGCAGTTCCTTTATTATTATGATATCGATCACGTGAGGCATTGCACAGACCAAGGATCATGTAGTATGGGGCGCGCACTGGTCGGTGGGTTGGTGGGATCCGGGTCTCGAGCGCGGTCAGGCCCGACGAGAAGGACGGTCAGGCGGGGCTGGTGCCCCGGGGCCCGACCCTCCCAGGGGGGCCCGGCGTCCTAGGAGGATGGACCCGATCGGGCATTGATTTATTATTGCCTTTATGTGACTTGAATTTGCTTCTGGCAATCATTTAGTGAATGCAATGAACTGTCTGTGAACAATGTTACAAGGATTGAGAAACTTATTCTGTCAAGTGGACAATATTTTCCTTTATAAAGCGCTTGTGGGAAGAACAACTGTCTCAAAGTGGTCAACTTAGGCGATGGGGCTTCGCTATGTATTGTTCTCAGAATATACCTGAAGACAGAGAGAGCATTCCATTAATCTAAATTTAGCTTATTCGGCTTATGCACTAATCCTTCAAATAACTTTCTCATCCCTTCACTTATTTCGCCAAGGCCACGGGAGCCTGGGCTGCCCTGGTGTGTTTGGTCTGCTAGCTCAAGAGTTTCTAGTTTGGTGCGTCACATCGAGCTTAGATATTTAGAGGTGTTAGTGTCTGAAATGAATATATTGTCTAGCTAGACGTATCGTATGCCGTGCAGGTAGGTAAGTAAAATAAATTTTAAAGTAGCGTCCACACAGTAATTCACTTTATAGGTATTGTTGATCTAAGGGGTGGAACAACGAAGTAATCTTCTCCTAATAATTCACTTTCGCACTACGTGAAAAATTATTATTACTGGCTAAATATCTTGCGAAAGGGTGGGATGATTCTGTTGACAAACGTAGATAGAAGAAATGCATGCGAAATTGCTCATCTTCTCGCTTACTAAATTGAGAAAACAATGCTAACATTTGAATAATCTGTATGTTTAGGTGCAGTATAATTATTATTATAACTGGTTCATTCAATACGATCAACAATCATAGGTACTTGGGTTCGTGTGCATTCTGATTGCGGGATTTATTGAAAACCTATATTATTATTAGTACTAGAGTTGTGAAATGTATACAAAGAATGAAACTAAGGTAACATTCCAGTATTTTTCGTGACTGCGTGTTTAATTATCCAGGAGAAAAATGACAATTAAGCTAGGGCACTGAAACAATCAATTTCGTTTTCCAATTCCTCTCATGGAACGTTAGTGGTGTGCATGGCAATGGAGAAATTAATATATTGCATGTAGGCAACCGCACAGACTTTCCTAAGATCAAATATTTAAAAACTCTGCTTAATTCAGAAGAAAATTAAGATGAAGTATTGCCGAATATTATAATAATTACAATTTTGTTTTGAGCTGGTGCAGTGGTTGTTATTATTATTGGACATTGATCTGCGAAGCACTTATTTTTTAGGACGCGAAGAGATATTTTCCCTAGCGAATCAAGCCCTTTCATGATACGCCCTTACGTCTCTGTACCGTTAAACATAAAATGAGTTGCTCTCTTTGTCTATGACTTGGAAATGACTCCAGGTCCTGACGAAGCCGCGGCAGGAATGCAGGATTCGGCTTCCAGACTGCGGTATCATTCGTAGTCTTGCTCAAAAGTTATTAATAGGCATTTGTCGTTACAGTTGTTAATTCATTTAGGGGCTTGCATCATTTAACCCGTGTACTTGGTAGCTAGTAGGTCTAGTACCGGTATCACTGGCGGGCAATGAACCATTGGCGCTTGGTTGGGAATCGTTTGCATCAATTAGTACTGTAGATATAATTCAGTATTTGCTGAAGCGTTAATTTTCCGGTTTGTTTCTGAAGGCCTCCACATTATTGATTAAAGTTGACTATAAAGCAGTAGTTTTCACAAATGTTAATGAAGTAAATTATAAGATTCTCAAACAGCGAACAAAATAGAAAACCAAGAAATGTGTGAATTGTGTAGACTGAAGGGGAGGCTAGTGGTTGTTGTATAATAAGAGAGGTGTAAATGCAACATTGTTGTAACTATTTTTCTTGGAGAGTAGAAACATATAGACCCTCTTAAAACCACCCACTGCTGGACGAAAAGCAGGGTATACACTGTGCTGTGCTATGGCTTCTCTGACATGATCAATCGCATGTCGTATTCTTAGTTGCCGACTGGGAAAAGTGGAATGCGTTGCCTGTCGCGACTATTAATGTAATTATTAGGGTTAAGAGTAGGGTAGGTGTCCCTGGACTTGAAATAAGGTATTATCCCGGCATTTGTCTGGAGGGAGTGTGAAAAACCACACTCAGGATAGGCGAACATCGGATCTGCAGACTTGCTGTAGACGCCCATGACGGTCATTGGTGAGCTACACTGCGGGGTTTTACTTGAAGGTGCGTGAGCTTTTACCTCTATACCGGAGAGTCTTTTCTATAGCCACTAAATGTCAATGGTCACCAAATTTTTATTCCAAAATATCACAAAAATAATCACCCAAATGGCCTATAACTCAATAATTTGGACGTAATTTTTGCAAAATTTTCCGGAGGAGGATCCCCGAACCCCACTCTGAGCTTGGTGATATTCCATACCCCCAGATACCCTGTGTGTCCACTTCCCCATAATCTTAGCTTAGATCCGCCCCCGATGGTCACCAGTCATTGTTAGAATTGGGGATTTTTAGGAGAACCTGGCTCTAGTTATGTTTACTGCAAAGCAATATTAAATTATAAGAAGACCACTGACTGCAAATTACAAAATATAGTTCAAATTCACATTTTCTTCTTTTGTGAAAACAATCGCTGATCAGCTGCAATCTACTGATAGCACATAATAAATAACTTTACTTATGTATGAGTATACCTGTGGTTAATTATAAAAATATATTTTCCTTTGTTTAATGTACAATGATGTCTGATCGCCGTTCAACCAAAACACTTATCAGTGTTTAGGCTTAGACCCAAGGGCGTGACTCTTCAAGGGTAGAAAGTTTTAAGAATGTCAACATAAAAACCCTATATGTAAAACTTATTTTAAAATACGTCTTGACTTTGTGTAAAAATCATGTTTTCATTATGAAAAGAGATTACGTCATATGTCACAGAGGCCGTAGTACTTCATAGTATACAATAAACCCTTTCCACCTCTTTTAACATGCAGTTCTGTGAACTGAACTTCCTGGTAATTAATTTTTGGGTCATAGGACGTCGTGGTCATCAGTCCTTTCTACTTACTGTGCGTTTAGAACTCTGTCCGACAGTCTATATCTCAAGTTAATCATATATTTTTAATTATTTTGGGAAAGAATTGAGGAGGAAATGATTGTACTGTACGATGGTGCAACTACAGCCTTTGGCTATAGGGTTAAAACGATGAATCATGGAAAATAAGCTTAGAATCACCGACGGTGGAATCCGAAGCCACCTGTTTCCGAGTTCATGGATAACTGCTTTTTTCAATGTGAATATTTTCCCCAAGTTAAATACTGTAAAGGCGATGAAACTACGGTCCGGTAAATACATTTTTTTCTTCAAATTTGTGTGCGACAAACGAGCATATTGCTTTTACGAGTATCACTGAAGTTCTAAAATTATTGATATCAAAGGGAATCCGCAGAACTTTAAATCTGAACACTGTGCATGCTTACAGTGGTAACTCATCGGGACAAATTTAGATCTGTCAAACGTCAAAACTAATCAGTATAGTAAATTTAATGAAAATTATTACCTAGTTTTCGATGGCTTTACTCGTGATATTTATTTTCGTTAATTGAAAATAATGCATTGGTACGCGCTTGTCAGGTATAAACATTGAATTGGCTAATACTTCTGCTTGCATTCCTCCAGTATCACTGTTGTAAATACCAGCATTAACTTATTTGTATTGATAGTAATTCACGCTCTGCGTATGATAATAAATATAGCCTGGATTTAGTGGAATATATAATTGAAATATTATTAATACTGTATATCCAGTATTTATTGCAGCCAATGGTCATATCAGGACATTTCAATTGAACGCCCGTAGGCTCCTCAACGAGTGCCATTTCAAGTAGTTCTAACTTTGGCTACCAGACGCCACTGCCACCCAGCGGCAAACGTTGGAACTTGATCGAGCGTATCTAACCAAATAACCTACAAATTTTGGCTGCACATTGGTAGGTTCTTTTAAATGCCATAAATCAAAGACATGGGCCCGCCGGCTTACCTTCCCCTCCGAATATAGGCATACTGAAGGATTTTAACGCTCTTAAAAATCCGACAACTTCGGGCAGACTTAAACCCGCGATCTTGGGCATAGCAGTTCAGCATGCTACAATTATTATTATTATTACTGTTTTTATGTTATTGTAATTGATTTCGTGATGAACATTTTGAGCAAAGAAAAAATATTGCGCAAAATCAGTTTGTGCAAATTTACGAGGATTATAAATTTATTTTACAGAGTTTGATTATAGAGGGGGGCCTGGGAGATTCCAGCCCCAGGGCCCGTCGCCGCTCTCCACGGCCCTGAGCGCGGTTCGTGGTAGAAGCCGGTGGAAACCATGCACTGCTGGTCTATTTATTTAACTTCTCATCTGACAGTGTTTGTGATATTATGATGTATTTATTCCAAATGCACTTTCGTGTGCAATTATACTAATAATAATCTTTAAAGAGGGTGACAGAGCTCAATGTGACAACTATCGTAGAATATCCATGCTTTCTGTAGCTGGACAAATTCTTGCCAGAATCCTGTCCAATCGTCTTAAACATTTGGCTGAAGAACCACTGCCTGAAACTCAATGTGGATTTAGACCAATAGAGGAACAACTGATATGATCTTCTGTGCTAGACAAATGCAAGAAAAATATAGGGAACAAGATCGCACTCTATGTATGGTGTTCATTGATATCGTCAAGGCTTTCGATTCAGTCAATACAGAAGCTCTTTTGAAAATCCTAGCTCGTATTATATGTCCTCCGAAATTCATTCAGATTATTAGAATACTCCATGAGGATATGAAGGGTTCAGTTCTTAACAACAATGGGCCTGGAGAACCCTTTAAAATCACAACGGGTGTCAAGCAAGGCTGTGTGATCGCCCCAACATTATTCTCAATTCTTGCTGGGACTATGCTTCATCTGATCAAAGAAAAAAATCCGCATGGCGTAGATATTGAATATAGGACAGACGGAGGATTATTCAATCTTAGCCGACTGTGAGCAAAGACGAACGTATCGACAGGTTCCGTTCTCGAACTCCAGTATGCTGACGACAATGTTATATTGGCAAACTCGCTAGACGATCTCGAGGCTGCTTTGAATGCTTTTAATGACACGTATAAGAGCGTAGGTCTGAAAATAAACACCAGTATGTATGTCTACCCCTTATTATTCCCGTTTTTCAACGGGGTCGGGGATGAGATGCGATGGAAGTCGTTGTGACGATGGTTTTTACGGCCGGATGCCCTTCCTGACGCCAACCTCATGAGAGGAGTTAATGAGAGATGAAATGAATGATGGTGAATAAAACTGGGCAAGGATGTGGAAGGAAGCGGCCGTGACCTGTCAGAAGGTACCGTCCCAGCATTTGCCTGGTGTTGAAAATGGGAAACCACGGAAAACCATTTCAAGGACGGCCGACGGTGGGGCTCGAACCCACGCGTCTACCGAGTCAGCAGAGAGCTTGGCCCCATGACCTAATGCTTCGCTTTAGCCAGCGTAGCCACTACTGTCGGTGGTGAAAATAAACACCAGTAAAACCCAAATTATGCATCAACCTGCTACGTCCAACGTGAGAACTACGGGAGAGTTTGTATTTCCAGGATTGGGCTATATAGTCATCTAAGAACTCACCTTTAGAAGACAATCTTACTCGAAAACGAGTGATAGCCTATTATTATTATTATTTTTATTATTATTATTTGTAGTTAAGATAAGGATTGGAAAGGAGAGGGCCGTGGCCTTCAGTTAGGAATCATCTCGGCATTTGCCTGGAGTAGAGGTGGGAAACCACGGAACATCACTTCCAATCATGCAAAGGAGGGAATCAAACCCAACTCTTCTCGGTTCTGCACAGCGAGATTGAATGCACCCCGTTCCTACCGAAAGACCAGAATTAAATGTCTTGGCAGAGCTGGGAAAAGAACCCAGGGCCTTAGAGACCACATTCTCCTCCCTATTGAGGTATTAAACATAATCTTGAGAGAGCGCTGAGCTCTCCCAGCAAATAATTGCGATGCTTTTCATTTGGTGCTTGGTCCACTATCCCAGCGGCGGTCCGGGCAATGTGCATCCAGGGCCGGCTGATGAGCCTGACTTGGTGAACCTATGTGAAACCCAGCAACAGGCAGGGTAGTAGGTTTACAATTTACTTTCCGTCCCTTTCTGTTAGCTTCAACAACGACAACTCCGTTTGCCGCATATCTCGAGCATGGAAATATGACTTCAATCCTTCTGACAAATGAAGGAACTATAGGCTACTTACCTTGTGAATAGTGTATCCTATAGTAGCCACGCTTTTTGCGACGACTCCCATAAGAATTGGAGCTGTTGGAATGGCTGCAGGGCTTAAAAGAGCAGCTAGACATACTCCAGCGAAGCTTATGGAAACAATAGTATCTGTGGCCTTCATCGCCTTCTTGGTTTGCTTGGTGAACCATCCTGGAGATCTGACTCTTTCCAGCACCACCCTACCATCACTCTGAGCGTATATCCCGTCTTTGGGACACACTAGCAAGCACTTGGACAGATTGTTTGTCTTTATAAAGTGAGACCAACTCTTATAAACACGGCAGTGAGAGTCTAAGAACAAATAAGAATCGTTATCACTCGTATCAAATTTAGGCATTCTTATTACTGGCACTAGAAGATCGTCTGGCATATTGGTAACAATGAAAATAAATGCCACGGGGATTTTATTCTTGTTCGTGTAACGTTTGGTCTGTTTCTTAATGGCTTTGCACATTTTACCAATGAGTTTCAGTTGATTCCTTGTATAAGCAACATGCTCATCTTCTAATCGCCGTGGGGGTCCGAATAACGCGAAGCCCACTTTATTTTGTAGATAAACATCTTCAGACACGTGAAAGATGTCCCATGTTCTTCTGCCTAAGATTCCACCCAAATGTTGTTGCATTTCCTCGGCTGCTTTGGACCATTCTTGAATGTCCGGTCGCTCCCACTCGCTCATAGCTTACAGAGAGTTCCACTGAAACAGCAAGATATTGCTATTTGAGACAACAAGCTGTAATAATAATAACTAGCTTACCCGTGCGAGAACTCTCGCATAATGGGTTGTGTGCACGCCATGTGTATACAGACTACCCGCCCGGCTCTAGTGCTATGCGGGCTGTACGCAACACACTTCTGCCATGGGCTAACGTCTTGTTTATTTGTTTAAGAGCACTTTATAAACAAATAAATATATTTCCATTGACTTTTCAAGAAATGAAAGATTTCTCCTGTACTATTAAGACGATTTGGAAGATTTTGGTACAAACCACACCTTCTAACGCCCTCTGGTTTAGGAGCTTGAGTTTTGTGAAACATACACCTTAGCGTATTGTATAATAATATAAGATAACACGGTAATCAAGCCCGAAGCACTACATGTCATGCATCCGAAACACTACCGTAGTTAGTTAGTTAGTTATTGGAGTTTTAAGGGGTGGAACAGTGAGGTCATCTGCCCCTAAAATCTGAAACACCACATATTGGGCGCAGATCACTATAAAAATACACAAAAGCCAGGAAGAAAAAGCTCGAGGAAATCTCGGGCACGTTCAGGAAAAGGCGTTTGAAATGTTATGGGCGTATTCTCAGAATAAGGGAACACAGGCTAAAAGATATATGAACCTTACCCTCCCATTGAAAGCTAAGAACAACTTGCTGCTTGAAGTTTAGAAAGGTGGCTTCGGTGGCGTAGTGGGTACCATGCTGAGCTTCTATGCCCAAGATCGCGGGTTCAAACCCGACCGAAGTCATCGGATTTTAAGAGCGTTAAAAATCCCTCAGTATGCCTTCCTTCGGAGGGGAAGTAAAGCCGGCGGTCCCATGTCATAGATTTAGGGCATGTTAAAGAACCTTCTACTAATTACACCTGTGTGAAGCTAAATTGTATAGGTTAAGAATGTAAACAACGCTCTTAGGTTCCTACGTTCGTTGCCAAGAGCCGATTGCGGTGACGTCTGGTAGCTAAGTTCTGAAAAAAAAAGGAAGATTGTAGTTTTACGTGACCGTGAATCTTGTGATTATGAGCCACGGGACCTCCTTTTTACGTGGAATCCGAACCACAGGACATGGCATTTCACTTCGAAAATCTCACATGCATTGACCGGGAATCGAACCCGGACCGCCTTGGTGAGAGGCATACAGCTAGACCGCTGAGCCACCACGCCACCTAAGTTCTGAACTTGTAGTCGTTGACGGTGGCGTTTGGCGGCAAAAGTAGAAAATTGATCGTCTGCAGTCCTTACTTGAATTAAAACAGATACACACACTAATACAGTCATCACAATTAACACAGGTTATCAGACAGATTCTGCACACACCCAAAGTACACGGGGCTACATGACCGCGTTGTCGCAGCCCCTAAACTTAAGAACCAACCAACCGAAGCTTAGAAATATCTTCAGAAAATAGGCATCCCAAGCAATACGGTCTGGGGCCTGTTTCATAAAGCTCTTAAACTAATATTACTGTATTAGCTAATATTATCAGTCAGGTTTATGGAACAGGCCCCAGCTGGACAGATTTAAATTCAGGAAACTAATCGACATTCTTCGTTGTTGTTGTTGTTGTTTCTTTAGGGTCTTTGCGATATCGTGGTCATGTTGCCCCGTGTACTTGGGCGTGTGTAGAATTTGTATGATAATCTGTGTCACTGTACTCGTGTGTGTATTTGTAATTGAGGTTATTTATTTATTTATTTATTTATTTATTTAGCGTATGGCTTTTAGTGTCCGAGGACATATTCGGCTCGCCAGAGGCTGTAGCTGCTTCTAGCGGACAACCATGGGGTGAGCTACAAGTTCCATTCAATTTCAAGTAGTTCCAACTTTCGCTACCAGCTGTCAATGATACCTTGTGGTGAACGTTGGAACTTTGATAGAGCATTACAAAGAAATCTAACATAGAACTTTAGCTTCAGACAAGTTTAGTCTGTGGAAGGATCTTTTACATGAGATAAATCTATGACATGGGACCGCCGGCTTTACTTCCCCTCCGAAGGAAGGCATACTGAGGGATTTTTAACGCTCTTAATAAATCCGACGGCTTCGGCCGGGTTTGAACCCGCTAAGATCCTTCACTATGCCATTCTTCTGGGGGAAGTAAAGCCGGCGGGCCCATGTCATAGATTTATAGCATGTAAAAGAACCTAAAACTGCAACAAATTGGTAGTGTGTAGACAAATTTGTAGGTTGTATTTTGCAGGTTAGAAACGCTCTATCAAGTTCCAACGTTCGCCGCTAGGTGTCAGTGACAGTGGCATCTGGTAGCCCAAGCTGGAACTACTTGAAATTGAACTTGCTGGGAGCCCACGGGCATTCAATTAAAATAACCTGCTATGGCCATTGGCTGCAATTCATATAGGTCCTATAATAATTATTTACTGTTATTGTCATAACTAATAGGCTACAAGTATTTTTTCCAGGGTGTTATTCATTTATTAAGTTTATATACATTTTAAGTCGCCCAGTCATTGGGCAAATTGTTGTTGACCGACTGAAGAGTTATAACTGACAGAATTGGGGTGTAAAGCCGCCGTGGTCCTAAGTTAGGTACCATCCTGGCATATGCCTGGAGTAAAAGTGGGAAATCTCGGAAAATTATCTCTAGGATGGCTGAGGTAGGAATCAAACCCTCCTCTTTTCAGTCTTGTCTCACGAGGCTGAGTGTACCCCGTTCCGGCCCTCGCACCAGAATTACAATTCCTTAGCAGGGTCGGGAATCGAACCCGAACCTGCATGGTGACAGCAACGAGGCGGACGGTAGTATAGGAAGTGTTCAACAGCCGGACAAACTCCTGTACGCGAGCAAATTTTCTGCCTGACCCTGCATTAAAGGCAACTTGTGGCACAGACGCCAACTTCATGCAAGTTGGGTGGATGCATAAGGTGTTAAGCTATAATAAGAGCCCTGCGCGGATAACAAAACGCTATCCGCATCCACCCCGCATCCGCACAACTGTTATCCGCATCCACCCCGCATCCACCCAACTGTTATCCGCATCCACCCCGCATCCACACAACTGTTATCCGCATCCACCCCGCATCCACCCAACTGTTATCCGCATCCACCCCGCATCCACCCAACTGTTATCCGCATCCACCCCGCATCCACCCAACTGTTATCCGCATCCACCCCGCATCCGCACAACTGTTATCCGCATCCACCCCGCATCCACCCAACTGTTATCCGCATCCACCCCGCATCCACACAACTGTTATCCGCATCCACCCCGCATCCACCCAACTGTTATCCGCATCCACCCCGCATCCACCCAACTGTTATCCGCATCCACCCCGCATCCACCCAACTGTTATCCGCATCCACCCCGCATCCGCACAACTGTTATCCGCATCCACCCCGCATCCACCCAACTGTTATCCGCATCCACCCAACTGTTATCCGCATCCACCCCGCATCCGCACAACTGTTATCCGCATCCGCACAACTGTTATCCGCATCCACCCCGCATCCGCACAACTGTTATCCGCATCCACCCCGCATCCACCCAACTGTTATCCGCATCCACCCCGCATCCGCACAACTGTTATCCGCATCCACCCCGCATCCGCACAACTGTTATCCGCATCCACCCAACTGTTATCCGCATCCACCCCGCATCCGCAAACTGTTATCCGCATCCACCCAACTGTTATCCGCATCCACCCCGCATCCGCACAACTATTATCCGCATCTGCCCTGCATCCGCACAACTGTTATCCGCATCCACCCCGCATCCGCACAACTGTTATCCGCATCTGCCCTGCATCCGCACAACTATTATCCGCATCTGCCCTGCATCCGCACAACTATTATCCGCATCTGCCCTGCATCCGCACAACTGTTATCCGCATCCACTCCGCATCCACCCAACTGTTATCCGCATCCACCCCGCATCCACACAACTGTTATCCGCATCCGCACAACTGTTATCCGCATCCACCCCGCATCCGCACAACTATTATCCGCATCCACCCCGCATCCGCACAACTATTATCCGCATCTGCCCTGCATCCGCACAACTGTTATCCGCATCCGCCACGCATCCGCACAACTGTTATCCGCATCCACCCCGCATCCGCACAACTGTTATCCGCATCCATCCCGCATCCACACGACTGTTATCCACATCCAAATCTACTGACATTACGCTAATATTTTAAATTTATTAAGCATAAAGTATTAAAGCAACACATTTAGACATTTGAGGAGAAAGTCGTTCGCTTAGGCTTTGTATGTTATGGGCTATGTTTAAAATGAGTGTTATACAGCCAGAATTGCAACCTTGTACAGTTCGGAGTGTTAGTTGTGCTTAATGACATAATTTGAATAAGATTAGCTTAAATCATCTTACATTTGTATGGAAAAAGCATAACTGAATGTCATTAACTCATAAACATCCGGGTGCTAGTAATGAAATTCAACAAGTTCGGATTGTATTATAAAAACTATCCGCAAATTTACTCCAAACATTGGTTGGTTGGTTCCTCAGTTTAGGGGCTGCGACAACGCGGTCATGTAGCCCCGTGTACTTTGGGTGTGTGTAGAATCTGTCTGATAACCAGTGTTAATTGTGGTGGCTGTATTAGTGTGTCTTTCTGTTTTCAATTCAAGTAAGGACTGCAGACATTGATTTTTTTTTCAAGTTGTTCCTACTTTTGCCGGCAAACGCCACCGTCAATGGCTACTAGTTCAGAACTTAGCTACTAGACGCCACCGCAGTCGGCTCCTGGCAACGAACGTAGGAACCTAAGAGCGTTGTTTACATTGTTAACCTATATAATTTGGCTTCACACAGGTGTAATTAGTGGAAGGTTCTTTAACATGCCATAAATTTATGACATGGGACCGCCGGCTTTACTTCCCCTCCGAAGGAAGGCATACTGAGGGATTTTTAACGCTCTTAAAAATCCGACGACTTCGGCCGGGTTTGGACCCGTGACCTTGGGCATAGAAGCTCAGCGTGCTACCGACTACGCCACCGAAGCCGCTACTCCAAACATTATCATCAGCTTTACCGCTATCCGCACAGCCATGCAAACTATATCCGCATTGCGAAAAGTTTTGCGGATATCCGCATCCGCTCAGGGCTATAGCTATAATTATCGGCTTGGGACAGCTTCTGTAATCAGTCCAGTGTTATTTATTCTTAAAAAAGGGAAAAAATACGGCTGAGTTTAGGAATCTCTGGCTTAGGGGTGCGTATTTTGTTAAATTAAGATGAGTCGGACTACGTGCGTGTCGCAGAACGCTGACTTGCTCATACTCAAAACATAAAGCGTTGTATTTTAACATCTTAGGAATGTATCTTTAATCCACCGTATTAGGTTGATGCTCGTTATCTGGCTAATTTCTTAATCTGCTCACATCTTATCAGAATTCAATTGTTTAGTGAACAATAATCCACAGGCCAGCGATGGAAAATAACAAGGGAAGTCACATCTGAACTAAGAATTTTTCGGTGCCGATTTTGAAAACAGTAGTTATTAAAAAGTTCTATCACGTCACATTTTCTTGAAAAATTCAATTGTACTTGGATTTTTATGAACATTTACCTGAGATTGAACATAATAGAAGAACGCCAAGAAGAAGTTTCAGAGGAAAATGGCTACGTAATTAAATATACCCTTTAAAACTCAGCAATTCTTCTAGGTTTGTGCCGTGTCTTGTGTGGGGTTTCGCCTAGGACACCAAGCTAGGCTCATCGGCGGGCTCTTGGTGTCCCCGCCCGGACCCCCACAGGAGTGACGAACTGCGCGCCACCTCCCTTTATATAAGGTGCAACTGCACCACTTGACTACGAGAACTAAAAGTTCAAGCAGCATTAACCTCCCTATGAAGGCTTCCAAAAAGATGGTATATTGGCTTTCACGGCCGGTGAATTAAAACTCAGCAATTCTTCTAGGTTTGTGCCGTGTCTTGTGTGGGGTTTCGCCTAGGACACCAAGCTAGGCTCATCGGCGGGCTCTTGGTGTCCCCGCCCGGACCCCCACAGGAGTGACGAACTGCGCGCCACCTCCCTTTATATAAGGTGCAACTGCACCACTTGACTACGAGAACTAAAAGTTCAAGCAGCATTAACCTCCCTATGAAGGCTTCCAAAAAGATGGTATATTGGCTTTCACGGCCGGTGAATTAAAACTCAGCAATTCTTCTAGGTTTGTGCCGTGTCTTGTGTGGGGTTTCGCCAAGGACACCAAGCTAGGCTCATCGGCGGGCTCTTGGTGTCCCCGCCCGGACCCCCACAGGAGTGACGAACTGCGCGCCACCTCCCTTTATATAAGGTGCAACTGCACCACTTGACTACGAGAACTAAAAGCTCAAGCAGCATTAACCTCCCTATGAAGGCTTCCAAAAAGATGGTATATTGGCTTTCACGGCCGGTGAATTAAAACTCAGCAATTCTTCTAGGTTTGTGCCGTGTCTTGTGTGGGGTTTCGCCTAGGACACCAAGCTAGGCTCATCGGCGGGCTCTTGGTGTCCCCGCCCGGACCCCCACAGGAGTGACGAACTGCGCGCCACCTCCCTTTATATAAGGTGCAACTGCACCACTTGACTACGAGAACTAAAAGCTCAAGCAGCATTAACCTCCCTATGAAGGCTTCCAAAAAGATGGTATATTGGCTTTCACGGCCGGTGAATTAAAACTCAGCAATTCTTCTAGGTTTGTGCCGTGTCTTGTGTGGGGTTTCACCTAGGACACCAAGCTAGGCTCATCGGCGGGCTCTTGGTGTCCCCGCCCGGACCCCCTAGAAGAATTGCTGAGTTTTAATTCACCGGCCGTGAAAGCCAATATACCATCTTTTTGGAAGCCTTCATAGGGAGGTTAATGCTGCTTGAGCTTTTAGTTCTCGTAGTCAAGTGGTGCAGTTGCACCTTATATAAAGGGAGGTGGCGCGCAGTTCGTCACTCATGTGGGGGTCCGGGCGGGGACACCAAGAGCCCGCCGATGAGCCTAGCTTGGTGTCCTAGGCGAAACCCCACACAAGACACGGCACAAACCTAGAAGAATTGCTGAGTTTTAATTCACCGGCCGTGAAAGCCAATATACCATCTTTTTGGAAGCCTTCATAGGGAGGTTAATGCTGCTTGAGCTTTTAGTTCTCGTAGTCAAGTGGTGCAATTGCACCTTATATAAAGGGAGGTGGCGCGCATTTCGTCACTCCTGTGGGGGTCCGGGCGGGGACACCAAGAGCCCGCCGATGAGCCTAGCTTGGTGTCCTAGGTGAAACCCCACACAAGACACGGCACAAACCTAGAAGAATTGCTGAGTTTTAATTCACCGGCCGTGAAAGCCAATATACCATCTTTTTGGAAGCCTTCATAGGGAGGTTAATGCTGCTTGAGCTTTTAGTTCTCGTAGTCAAGTGGTGCAGTTGCACCTTATATAAAGGGAGGTGGCGCGCAGTTCGTCACTCCTGTGGGGGTCCGGGCGGGGACACCAAGAGCCCGCCGATGAGCCTAGCTTGGTGTCCTAGGCGAAACCCCACACAAGACACGGCACAAACCTAGAAGAATTGCTGAGTTTTAATTCACCGGCCGAGAAAGCCAATATACCATCTTTTTGGAAGCCTTCATAGGGAGGTTAATGCTGCTTGAGCTTTTAGTTCTCGTAGTCAAGTGGTGCAGTTGCACCTTATATAAAGGGAGGTGGCGTGCAGTTCGTCACTCCTGTGGGGGTCCGGGCGGGGACACCAAGAGCCCGCCGATGAGCCTAGCTTGGTGTCCTAGGCGAAACCCCACACAAGACACGGCACAAACCTAGAAGAATTGCTGAGTTTTAATTCACCGGCCGTGAAAGCCAATATACCAAATATACCCTTTGTTTGTTTTGCTTTTTGCTCGGATTAAAATTTGTTTCGAACGTTCATGTAGACATACATAATGTTTGTTCCTCTTGGTCAATCGTCTATTTTATGTTAGTTTCTGCACCATAATTTGATGTAAATTTTTGCTCTAGATTTTCGCAAAAATATCGATATCAATTTTACAAATAAAACCTGACGTGATGGGGAAAAAAATGGAGATCATTTTCGAAATAAGCACATCAAATAACATAAAAATTAGCGAAAACTTCTCTTGTATATTTCAAAAAATTTCAATTTCACAGGCCTGTGTAATTAATGACAGGGACGGTTCAAATAGCTGAAGTCGAACATTCCCTCCCCCCTAAAAATATCCATTAAACCATGAATTTTCCAAGGACAATCATCGAGTACCTCACTATTCCATGCGGGGCGTGGTGGCTCAGCGGTCTAGCTGTATGCCTGTCACCAAGGCGGGCCGGGTTCGATTCCCGGTCAATGCATGTGAGATTTTCGAAGTGAAATGCCATGTCCTGTGGTTCGGATTCCACGTAAAAAGGAGGTCCCGTGGCTCATGATCTCGAGATTAACGGTCACGTTAAACTACAAGCTTCCTTTTACTATTCCATGCAATCATCCTGCCTCTCCTTTCATCTCCTTTGGCTGGCTGCGTGGCTGAGCGGTAACGTTCTCGCTTGCTGTGCCCAAGGTTGCTGGGTTGAATCCTGGCGCAGTCAGCTGGCATTTGAGGGTGCGCAAATGTGAGGGAGCCGTGCCAGTTCATTTACTGGCAATTTTAAGATTCCCTTTGGGGCAAAAATTCGGCACCCCGGCGTCTCTAAAAGCCACAGTAGTTAAATGGGACGTAAAACAAATAACATTATTATTAAAACTCAGCAATTTTTCTAGGTTTATGCCGTGTCTTGTGTGGGGTTTCGCCTAGGAACACCAAGCTGGCTCATCAGCGGGCTCCTGGTGACCCCGCCCGGACTCCCACAGGAGTAGCGAACTGCGCGCTACCTTCCTTTTTAATGAAGCGCACCCGTGCCTCTTTACTGCGAGAACAAACAGCTCAGTCAGCCATAACATCGCTATGATGGCCTCAAAAGGATAGTATATTGGCTTTCACGGCCAGTGAATTAAAACTCAGCAATTTTTCATAGGGAGGTTATGGCTGCTTGAGCTTTTAGTTCTCGCAGTAAAGAGGCGCAGGTGCTCTTCATAAAAAGGGAGGTAGCACGCAGTTTGCTACTCCTGTTGGGATCTGGGCGGGGACACCAAGAGCCCGCTGATGAGCCAGCTTGGTGTCCTAGGCGAAACCCCAACACAAGAAACGGCACAAACCTAAAAACATTGCTGAGTTTTAATTCACTGGCCGTGAAAGCTAATATACCATCTTTTTACAAAAAATATATTTGTTTTATTTCGTGAAATAAAAAGAACTTAAAACTCTGTACTTGGCACCTTTCTGGAATAAAGAGGTAGAACACGGATATTTTGGTTAGAAAAACTGAGAAATATTTTACGGTTTTGTAATGAAAACGAATATTATGCAAAACAGTTTATTTATATGTGTATATATAACATTATTAATGCAAGAGAACTATTAAACTAACGAGACCTGATCAGTCTCAAAGTGGTGAGTTAGCCGTGGTCATTATGGCGGGGCTGCAGACAGTCACTCACATCCGGGAGGCGAGGAGGTTCGAATCCCCCCGCCGGCAACCTTGAAGATGGTCTTCTGTGGTTTCCCATCTTACTTCCAGGTAAATGCCGGGGTTGGTCCCTAACTATAGGCCACAGCCGCTACCTTCCAACTCCTCGTCCTTACAATCACACTATCCTCCCCAGACAACACTCCACACGAGACGGTACTTGTAGCTCACCCCATGGGTGTCCGCATAGAAGCAGCTACAAAACTCTGGCGAGCCGAACATGTCCTCGGAAACTCCCGGCACTAAAAGCCATACGCTAAAAAAAGTCTCTAAGTTCAAAGCCATACATTATATCTGGTATCATCACGATTAATATTTCGTTTGTATGTTTCCTCCTTTTTTTACACTCTGTTTTCTTTTGATATCAGGCTCGTCGTCCGAGCTATCCGACATAATTATGTAGTTTTAATGCTATTGGAACACTTAAAGCACAGCACAATATTACACATCACACCACAACAAGCATTTACTAGAAAATTGCAAACAGCATTTAGAACAAACCAAACAGAACAGCTGACAAGAAGAACGTAACACATACGGCTCTCTAAGAAGCGGTGCCAACCTCCTAGGCACGGCACAAATTTACCTACAGTTTAGTACAGAAACGAGTCAAACAGTGCCCCTTGACACCTTTCTGCACTAAACGCAATTTTTAACATAATGCCTTACTGTATTAACAGGCCGGAACTTGACTAATTTTTCTCCACTAAAATATGCGTCTACCCTTACAGAACATGTTCCCACAAATAACGCATTTCCATTTCATCATCTCTTGTCATTCGACCCTTCCTAAAATAATCGATTCTTATAAGGAAGCTCCTAAATACGATTAAGTTCATATCACTAAAAGCTAAAATATGTATTTTATTAACATTTAAACGAACATGGTATCTTCTTCAGAGTTCAAATTAAGATAGCTTAACATTAATACAATGAAAATGGTTGTGCTTACAAATAATTTGAACAAAAATTAAAGTTCCAAATAACATATTTTTTTTCCAAACATTAGAAAGTGTTGCTTCTAAATTGGAGTTGAGATGGATTGTGGTGATCTTGTAAATAGACCTACTGATACAGGAAATTGAGACTTCTAACATCGATATCGCCAAAGTCATAACCTCACTATCCGGCCCACTCTCGCTGCATTTGCTCGTCTAGCTTGAAGACTTTGGTTGGTTGGTTCCTCAGTTTAGGGGCTGCAAGAACGCGTCCATGTAGCCCCGTGTACTTTGGGTGTGTGTATAATCTGTCTGATAACCGGTGTTAATTGTGATGACTGTATTAGTGTGTGTTATCTGTTTCGATTTTTTAAAATTCAAGTAAGGACTGCAGACATTCAATTTTTCAAGTAGTTCCTAATTTTGCTACCAAACGCCACTGTCAACGACAACTAGTTCTGAAATTGGTTCCACCGCAGTCGGCTCCTGGCGATGAACATTGGAACCTAAGAGTACTAGTCAAATCTAACCTATAATTTAGCTTCATACAAGTGTAATTAGTGGAAGGTTCTTTTACATGCCATAAATCTACGACATGGGACCGCCGCCTTCACTTCTCCTCCGAAGGAAGGCAAACTGAGAGATTTTAACGCTCTTAAAAGATCCGACGTCTTCGGCCGGGTTTGAACCCGTGATCTTGGGCATAGAAGCTCAGCATGCTACCAACTACGCCACCGAAGCCGCCTGAAAATTGTAGACTTTAAATTGGTCAAGTTAATAATTCCGCGCTGATGTATGATTGGTTCCCTGTATTACAAGTAATGATTCCCTGTAGGCCTATTACAAGTAGTTTATTACCCATTTAAGATTTGATTGCCGCTGAGCGTGGCTGCGCCACCGTTTGTTGATTATTGTAGCAGGAGTCCCGCGGGGGTAAAGAGGAGGACACAGTGATGACAGAGTGTAGTCTGCACATAAATCAAGCAGCAATGCGCGCGCTACCTGTCTTAGAAGCGCAGATAAGTGTCACAGGAGCTCATGTCACCACGGACAGCTACTGGAACTGAGTCATATCCTACACGCGCAACTGTACCTGTCAACGAAGCAGAGTGACGTGTGACACAAGTAAACAGAGAATAGTTCCCATCTCGACCGCCGGCAATCAATTCGTGAAAGGGTAATAACTGTGTTATGGAGCAGATGATCTCGGTGTTCCACCCCGTGTAACAACAACTACCACCAACACAATAACAAAGATTAGTAGACTTCGTCTCATTCAAGTACATGGGACTGATCTCCAAGATGTCCCTAATTGGAGCAACAACGATAAGTTTTATAACTCGCATGCTTGATCTCACCAACTAAAAGACGTGTTTCAACTTACCTCGTTATCACGTAGCAATCGACCTTCCTCACTAGGTGTTTGAGCGCGACTATAAAAGCTGCAGTCCTCATATCTCTCAGCCTGATAAGGAGACATTGTGTTCAAGCACTATCAGTTTAGTGTGACAGTACCTCAAATAATAGCCTCAATTCTTCTCAGTGCTTAACTGGAGAAACCAGGTGACAACCTCAATTCCTTAATCTCTTATTGAGCGGTTGGTGTGACCTCCCATGTGTATTATTTCCAGCCAATTGTTACGACAGTATAGGCGGAAAGGTCAGCGGGAATATTAGCAATAATAACGTTGTGTTATAGTATAATCAAGACATTTCAATGTATTAAGTGTAATTCAAGAGGCATTTTGACCATTTTTACATAAATAAAAGATCATTTACCTGAGTAGAACTTAAGAGTTTTGTCCGTATTACCTACTGTTCATTCCCGCACATTGAGAGGTGCGAATAAAACGTATCAAATGCTATCGAGATCAAACGTGTAGGTTTGCTTTCATTGATTGTCTTGTATTGCTCCCCGCACAAAGCAAAAACATACACATGACCAAAACAGAAAGCAAAAAGCAGAATTCAAAAACAAAAGCAAAAACGAAAAACAAATACAAAACCAAAAAACAAACAAAAAAACCAAAGCGAAATTCAAAAGAAAAGAAAAAGCAGTAAACGAACACAAAACAAAAAAGCAAAAATCAAAAACAAAAGCAAATACAGAAAACAAACACAAAAACCACAAAGCAAAAACAAAAGAAAAAGCAGAAAATGAACACAAATTAAAAACAAAAAACAAAAAAGCAAAAATCAAAAACAAAAGCAAATACAGAAAACAAACACAAAAACAAAAATTCAAAGACAAAAGAAAAAGCAGAAAAATAACAAAATCAAAAACAAAACAAAAAACAAAAGAAGCAAAATTCAAAAACAAAAGCAAATACAGAAAACAAACACAAAAACAAAAAAGCAAAAACAAAAGAAAAAGAACACAAAATAAAAACAAAAGCAAATACAGAAAACAAACACAAAAACAAAAAAGGAAAAACAAAAGAAAAAGAACACAAAATAAAAACAAAAGCAAATACAGAAAACAAAAATAACACAAAGCAAAAACAAAAGTGTATATAAAAAAGAAAAAGCAGAAAACAAACACAAAATCAAATACAAAAATTAAAAAAACAACCAAGATACAGGAGGCGGGAAATGTCGTAACTGCTGCCAAAACATCAATTTTCTCGAAGACATTCACCGTGCCGTGAAAACTCGACACGCCCAGGAGGCGTTAGCGGTAAAAGATGGAGAACGTATATATTTATTTATTTATTTATTTTATGTCTTCGGTAGTGGCGAAGTTAGGGCTCATGGCCCACTCTTACACTTAACCACGAAATATGGTACCAGTACATAGCTTATGACAATTTCGAAAATACAAAAAATATTATGATGATAAATAAGGAGTAAATTAATTGTACTAATACTAATATTAGTAAAAAGGCACATGGATAATGATAGTAATAATTATAACAATACAAATAATAATAATGATAATAATAATAATAATCACAATGTCACAGACCTTTCTATAATATCCTAGATATAATCCTAGCTCAGTCATACGTCCTATCATCCGTCACCATTCACACGGGGCAATCAGCAGTATTCAACAGGTAATCTCGGCATGCGGCCTTAAATTTATTTATTGTTGTGGAATTTCTGATATCGAGAGGAGTTGAATTCCATAGTTGAGACCCAGCTACAGCAAAAGAGCGGTTAAACATGGATGAGTGGTTGATGGGGATGGCGAGGGAAGAGCCAGATCGAGTGCTTCGATTATGATATGAGGACAAGTAACTAAATTTTGATGACATGTACGTGGGGGTGTTTTCATGCAGAAATCGATAGATGGATGTCAACAAGTGAAATTTACGGCGTTCATCAGGTTTAAGCCATGAAAGAGCACGGTAGCTTGGGGTTATGTGGGCATCGTATCTTAGATTGAAAGCGAACCGAAGACAAGAGTTCAATGCTTGTTGGAGTTTCATTGTTTGTCCATGAGTCGCGTCAACGAGAACGATGTCACAGTAGTCTAGAATTGGTAGTATTAGTGTCTGGATGAGTTTAATCTTAATGTCTAGTGGTAAAATATTCTTATGGCGCACGAGTGGGTGAAGGGATGCGTATATCTTTTTACGTGTATTTCTTATATGTGGTGACCAGTCAAGAGTTTCAGTTAAGGTTAACCCAAGGTTCCTTACTTCTTTACTAAAGGGGATGGTGATTGAATTCAGTGTTACTGGAGGCACAACGTAGTTGTTTTTTAATGAGTTTAGTAACTTATGAGAGCCGATGATGATAGTTCGGGTTTTCTTAGAATTGAGCAGGAGAGAGTTGTCATCGGCGTATACACTAAGTTGATGGATATCAGTGTTTATATCCCTTATTGCATTTGATATATTGTTGATACTTGTGTGGCAATATATTTGGAGATCATCTGAATAAAGATGATATTTACTATAGTTAATTGTGGAGGAGATATCGTTGATATAGAGCACGAAAAGTAGGGGCCCAAGGACCGAACCTTGGGGGGTTGCTGCCTTTTTCTGACGCCACTGTGAGGTGGTGTCCTGTACAATCACACGCTGATTTCGACCCGTTAGGTAAGCAGAGAAAAAATGTATGGCTTCGGAGCCAAGAAGGGATTTTAGCTTCTTCAATAGGGTCGGTATATCTATGGTGTCAAATGCTCTGCTGAAATCGAGGAGTGTGAGTATTGTTACTTGTCTTTGGTCCATTGCTTGTCTGATGTCATCAGTCACCTTAAGTAAGGCAGTAGCTGTGCTGTGGCCCTTCTTGAAACCAGACTGGAGTGGGTCAAGTAGAGAGTGGGTGTTCAAATATTCCAGTATTTGAGTTTGTACTAACCGTTCCAGTACTTTGGAGAGAGCAGGGAGAATAGATACAGGGCGGTAGTCGGACGGTAACAGTGGGCAAGGTATCTTAGGAAGAGGGATCACGTTGGCGTATTTCTAGATAGAAGGCAGTGTGCCATTGTTTAAACAGTAATTAAAAATGTGTGTGAGAATGGGGAGAACAGCACCAATAATGTAATGTATACATTTTATAGGTATATCATCAATCCCGCTCGCCTGGGATCTAATGGAATACACCACTCTCTTAACATCATTAGTGCTTACGTTACGAAATGCAAAGCTGGGTCGATCTGTTGGTGGAAATGATGGGCCGTGACTGGCAGCGTTATTTGGGCTGGATTGAATATCTGCATCCGTGAAATATGCATTTAGCTCGTCTAGTGGAATGTCAGGTATAGGAAGTTGCTCCTGGTTTTTTTCTATGCCCAAAGTGCCGAGTTGTTTCCACGCTCTAGCCGTGTTTAGTCGGCAGGTTGTATCACGAACATACTTCAATTTAAGATTACGTAAAGTTTGCTTAATTTGGTTTCGAAGTACTCGGTACTTTTCAAAATCATTTGGTAGACCAGAACGTTTGTATTGTCTGAAAAGATTATCTCTACGGGACATCATTTTCTTGACTTCCGGAGTTAACCACGGCTTAGGTTTACGAGAAATCCTTATCTTTCTCCTGGGCGCATGTTTGTTGTATAGTGCATGTATTGTACCCAACTGTCATCATGTGGAACATGTGTTCGTATCCCACCTAACTCACGGTCTTTCGAGGTATGGGACGTTCCTGCCCACCATACGACCACATGCTCAGGATTTGAGTCTACCAGGTAACTACTCTACATGAAAGAAACAACATATTCCTAAATAAAAAAATTACTGATCTAAAGTCATGGCTATACAACAAAATCCAAACATAGGACAATTTACGTTTAATTTCCCACAATGCAAATCAGGGTTATTTTGTGAGTTTCTTCTTAATTAGTGCTACACTGCACTCAAATCTATTTCTAGCATCCTATCATTGATACTTTCAGACCTCTACGAGTCTCCATAGTGTTCTTTATGTGACACAATTTTACATAACAGGAGTATCACAACACAAAAGTCACATATCACATAAAATGACATTAATTCTGTAATAATAAAACATTAATCCGTTTCTTACGGGCATTTACTTCCATTAGCATAAATTCATTATTCTATGCCTTAATTAACAAATGTTGTTGTGTCGTGTGAATCGTCTTCCTCCTTCCCATCAATATGAAACGCTAAAAAGTGGTACGTTTCCCTTCCAAAATACACATGGACAAAAATGTTTATAGTTTCACCATACAACGATTTTCCGGGTCTGGTCGAAATTATTATCGTTACAAACGTGTCATGTTCTTAGAAATTATCTACCCGTCTGCATAAATTAGCGTGAACTGGTAAAAATGCACTTTTAAAAGATGCCTCCATTTACTTGGTTCAGCGTTCCTCCTCAGAGAATAACTGGGCCAAATATTATCCGATTTCAATGATCCGACAATGTATGTGTGTTGAAACACATCATTTAATTCAATTGGCATCATCATAACAATCATATCTTAATTACATTTCGAAATATCGAGATTCTTCAGTGTCCCACTATGACTCTAATTTACAGGGATCCGGCCGACCGACCTCCCCTTCCCCTAGCAGGCAATAAAATTAGTTCCAGCTGGCCGCGCAAGATGGCCGCTTGTCTCAGTGGACTACTTCCATACCCCTCTCATCTGCTAGCAAGGTCATCTTTGTTTACAATTGCAGTACAGTGGAGTGACCCAGAGTATTGTCTCAAGTAATTGAGTCATTCTGATTATTTAACACCTATAATTATAGTGTATTGGGCTCAACTCGGCTCCTTAATCAACATTCATGGCTGGGGATGGATTCTGTGATAGCCTTGCCGTTCTATGGTGAATACTAGTGGCTTTGGACGCGCATCATAATGAGAATACAAGATTCTCACGATTCTCACCAGCAGCTGTCTCAATAATATCAGGAAATCTGCGTTTCCTAAACGACGAACTTTGATTCTTACCTCTCAGGGCAGATCAACTAATACATGTGCTCACGGAGTCTCGAAGAACATCCCTTGTGGCAATTATTCCTGCAAGCGATGTATACAGACAGGCTCTGTCCAATTCGCTGCGAATAATATAAGTACGCTCCACGGCGGTACTAACTCGTAGATTAGCCAACTTTTCACCTAACGTGCAAGCTATGCTAGCTTGGTCCCCGCAACTTTATTTACGTAAATCACTGGATTCTACGTTATATTGCTCGCTCAATGCGGCTCAAACAATACTTCTCATAGATGACTCAATTATTGAGGTACCCGCGTCCCCTCTGCAATTACACTTAAGCCAAAGCTTCAAATAGCTCCTAAAAGCAAAATATATAATTTACTGGCATACATTACTTTAATGGTACTCAAATACGATCCTAAGAATTGACCATATTAAATATTCATTCAGCACTTCATTGACACTAAAAAACTCTCGTATCTCGCTATATTTCACGTTGGTGTCCTACTGTTTACCAAAATACAGTATCTTTATATTAGACATGACACACTTTGAACGTTCTTTAGGCCAGAAATGCCTATTACTTTTACTTCACTGTTACCGACCGCAGTTATTATTATTATTATCATTTAATGTTACCGTTACATTCATCACAATTTTAGTCTGACTGGCCATAAACAAATCACCTTCCAAGCCATATTCTACCAAATACGAGTGGTGAAAGCTCGTACAATAAGTGACTGTTACATTTTATCCTTAATGTGATGTTTCGTTGTATGGTGAACTATTTAGTTAGAATAACATTGTAAATTGGTACTCACTTTTTCATTTTCGCTGGATTATACCAGCACGCCAGCTCCGGGCCTACCATGACGCTTGATTTAAGCCATCATGCTATATCTCACACGACACTTAATTTCACATATTTCCCACATGATAATCATACTCTTATCAGTAGCTTTTCTCACTTTTACACATTACATATTAATCACAATACACATAAACACTTTTGAAAAACACTATAATAAGATTTATATACACTTTTTCACTATTTCACAGGTTGATCCTTAATCGGACTCCTCCTAACGCCTGACCCCAGGGATGCGATGACTATGACAACCGCTGGTCTCCGTAAAAGTCTATCTGCGTATCCGTGCGTTCGATTCTCGTTCCCTTCAATACTGTTTATATCCCCGTCATGGTTACTTGCGATGCCTCTCGGCTCCCATAACTGCAATGATCCTGAGGATACTGCGTCATTTATAAGTATGGCAATACCTCCTCGTATTCAGTGTCCAAAACCATCCTAAATTATTGCTACGCTGTAGCAAACTACACTTGCGTATAATAATGGATAAATATCTTCTGTAAATTAAATCTTATGCGATTCATGATTTATATTTAGAAGCTGTATGATGCTTCCATTGTTCTTCAAATATATTCTAACATTTCGCGCACTTATTAGCAGCGTTTAGTTTACGTGTAGACTGCAGATGAACTGACGATGAACTCAAGACGAACCCAAGACGAACTAAAGACGACTGGCTTGGTCTGAGCTGCTACCCTATATAAAGGTTTCTCGTAAAATGTAGTCCACAGGACACACGAGAGCGACTCCCTTCTTGAAATAATGTATTTCCATTCAAAATGACGTACACCTTGTTCATCTAGGTGTGGAGGTCCCATAATCACTTGCGTGCAAGCGATCGCTTCGGCCAATTAATTACAATTAATTGCCTTATTCCATCGCGTCATGACGCCACCATGGTGATTCCCCTCTGGCTGGTCACCAAATCTCTCCTCTCGAGCGTAGGCTCGGTGTTAACACGCTCATTTAGAGATATAGGCTTTAATTTAGGTGTAGGACCACTCCTAAATTATCTCTCCTAAAATATATTCACCTGGGTGTACATTTCACTCCATTTCGATGCTCCAATTGGCTGCAATCAATTAATTTCCGTGGGCAATCATCCCCACTACAGTCTCAAGCGTTGTCCATTGGGGACTCCCAGGGTCATTAATTTCGAGCTGTCTCCTCGGTCCAGACGGAAAAAGTTCCACCGGCGCCCTGAATCTCCTCCCATTCGCTAGCTGCAATTAGTAAAATGTCAAGCTGGCCTGCTTTCACGTTTCTATACTTTGAAAACGTACATATGACTGCGATTTCTGCCAATTATTCCCTTAAACAGCTATGATATTCACATTCTGGCCGTGAAATCATGCTATATTATATATGTCATTATACATCTCATTGCTCTTCGGGTTCCCTGTAGCTGTTCCCCCTCAGAGATCAATGGTTCGACTCTAGGCAGAATCATGGGCCTGGTCTTCTCTGATAATACCTGAGTTCGATGCCAGTCTGCCGTGGCCGATTGGGCACATCTTTCCCTCGCTAAGCTCGGAAAATTCATTTCACAAGTGAATTTTTCGCGCCTTCAGATGGCATCGACTCATGCAGTATTTATTTTAAGCGGTCAGTGCTCTCGGCAATGGGATGTCTCGTTCCCCCATACCACTCTGTCTGCCGTCTCGTATACTCTTGTTCTGCTTTCTCAGTTGTTCATTCATCTCCTCTATTTCCGCAGCGGCCTCCCTCAACTGGTCGTAAAATTCTTTCAGCCGACAGCTGCACTCACCCCTCGTATCCCTTGGGTCTGCGAACAAGTCGTCTCGCTTCCTTTCTCCCTGGGCCTGCAAGCTTTTCTCAAGAGTCTTTGCGTGCATACATAATGACTCCCCGTCCAGTTGGGTGTGCATTGCTTGCTCCTCTCTTGTTTCATAATCCTCTGGCGGACTATACAGCTTTAAATTAGCTGCATTTACAACAACTTCTCTACCTGTCGCTTCATCTCTGATTCGGTATGCATTATTTTGCAAGTCCCTTATAATCAGATAGGGTCCGTGATAGTTATGCTGAAATTTCTTATATTTCCTGCTCTCTGGATCTGAACTAGCTGGTTTTTTCAATAAAACGTATTCCCCAACGAGTAGTGGTCTATGGTAGTGTTTCCTCCTATTTCTCCGCTGCCGTCTGTCTGCTTGTTTCTTGAGATACTCGAATGTTCTCTGGATCCTCAAATCACGTCCAGGCTGTGCATCGACGGGTGTTCGAATGACATTATTCCATGGCCTCTCTGGTCTTCTATCAAGATGTAGGCTCACTGGCACTTCTCCTGTCGCTTCATGCACGGTATTGTTGATACAGTATTCAATAATCTCTAGTACATCGATCCATTTCCAGTTCTCCGTAGAGCGGTATATCTTCATGTACTTTTGCAGTTCCCTCATTACCCTTTCAGCGGAATTCGACTCTGGATGTCGAACTGTGGACAAAATCTGTCTTATACCCAGATTTTCCAATTCCCTGCGAAATTCTACGCTGGTAAAACAGCTCCCATGATCAGATAATATGTTCTCCGGCTGCCCTAATATAGGAATGATTCTTTCCTTCAGCCTCTTAAGTACCTGTTTTGTACTGGTTTTCTGAATTGGACAGAGGACTACCATTTTAGAAAACACGTCTAGTGCAACTAGGATGTGTCTATTTCCCCTTCTAGCTCTAGGAAGCGACCCAAAATTGTCCAATGCCAGAAGCTGACATGGCTTCTCTGGTAAGAGTGGTATAGGTATTTGCCTCATTAAGTACGAGTTAGGCTTTACTCGTTGGCAAATATCACATGTCCTGATTGTATTCCTGACTGTATCTCTAAGTTTTGGCCAAAAAAATGCTTCTTTAAGCAGGGCAACAGTCTTGTCTACGCCAGGGTGGCCAAAAGCTCTGTGTGCTAACCAAACTAGCCTTCTCTGCAATGCTGGTGGTACAACAATCCTGGGTCGAGTGTGGTCTGTATCGCTCCATTTATGTAGCATCTGGTTAAACCATAGATACTCCGTTGATAGTGCTTCGGCTTCCACATACATCGGGGTTCCTCTGACAAGCTTTCCCTCGAATTATTTAATCATCAACCGTATCCTGGGATCTTCACGTTGAAAAACGGTGATGTTCCTTAGATCATCTAAGGTCTTCTGGTCTCTACCTTCTATGTCGATAGCTAGAGCTTCCTCTTCATCCGCTGTCGGGTATCTGCTTAGCAAGTCAGGTATAATATTGTCCTTCCCCGGGCAATACTCGATTTCCACATGAAAGTGCTGTATGTACAGGGACCACCTCGTCAGTCTTTGACTCGACAAGTCAGTTTTCAACAAGAATGTTAGGGCTTTATGGTCCGTTCTCAATATAATTCTAAAACCATAAATTAGCTTTCGCCAATACTGTAAGGCATACAGTATTGCGAGTAATTCGATCTCCGTGACCGTATAATTCTTTTCATTAGGTTTCAACCTTCTACTTATGAATGCAATATAAGTTTTCTCCTCTGGCCTGTCCACATTTTCCTGGTATAACATCGCTACAATGCCTATGAATGATGCGTCAGTCTGGATAATAAATTTCTGAGTGTAGTCTGGATATCCCACTTTTACATAATCTAACAGCATCTGTTTAGATTTCACGAAGGCTTCCTCGCATTTTACCGTCCAGCGCCACCTTCCTCCTTTCTTCAATAGGTCTTGGAGTGGTGCTACGGTCTCGGTGTACTTCGGGCAATGGCTTGAAAAGAATATTGCCTTACGTTCTTTACCTTCGTTGGCCTCGGGAAATGTTTAATGACCTCCAATTTTCCCGGATTAGGCCTAACTCCTTGTGCATCTATTACATGGCCTAGGAATTTAACTTCTCTCTGACCAAAGTTAGATTTCTTTATGTTGACCTTAAAGTTAGCCTGACTTAGGTCATTCATCAGCTTGCGTAGATCTCTGACGTGTTCTTCGACTGTTTCAGATGCCAGTAGTATATCATCTACGTAGCATATGGTTGTTGCTTTTACTTCTTCAGACAAGTTCCGATCAAGCGCTCGTATCAACGCTGAACCTGCTGTTTTCAGACCAAATGGTAAGCGTACGTAAGAATATGTATGCTGGTCGAATAAAAACCCAGTTAATAAGCTTGTTTTCTCCTCCAGAGCAAGATGGTGAAAACTTGCTGTCAGGTCAAGATTTGAGAAAACAGTCTTTCCTTTGAACCTCCAGAGGACCTCCTTGATGGGCGGCACTTGGTGAAATTCTGGTATGACCTTGGAATTCAAATTTCGTAGGTCCAGGCATATCCTTACATTTCCGTCCTGTTAAGGTACAACTACCAGTGGGCTGACATAAGGTGTGGCCGTCTTCACAATGACGCCTGCCTCTAGCATTTCCTGTATTGCTTCTTTGACCTTTAAATAATGTTTCTCGGCTACAGGATACGGCTTCTGTCTGAATGGTGTCCAGTCACTGACTTGGAACGCATACTGGAAATTCTTGATCCGGCCAGGTCTCGAATCGAAGACTCCTTTGTACTCAAATAGCACTTCCCTTAGCATTTGCTTATGCTCTGGACCAATTTTAGCTTCCTCTATCTTTTCTTCCAGGCATTCTTAAAATTTTGGTTCGAGGTCCTTTTCAATGTCTGCGGCCAGTGTTGCCAACTCTTCCTCGATGTCTTCTGTTGTCAGTACTGCATCCCCAGTCATATCTCCGTATGTATGCCATACGTACTCTTCTGGTCTCGTTTCATTGTGCTTTAAAGAGAGCTCTAAATCTTCCTTTCCCTCACTCGCGCGAAACATAACAATGTCTTGCGAGAGATCTATTATAACTTTATATTCTCTTATGAAATCCATGCCGACAATAATGTTAAAAGGCAGCTTATTTACAAGTAGGAAGCTCTGTGAGAATGTAGAGTTCCCTATCTGCAAATCTAAAAATACTTGGTATCTGCATATCATAACTTTATCTGGTATGACACCTTTTATCTTCACGCTTGAAATAGGTATTTTCAATACGTTGATTTTACTTTGGATTTCATTATATAATGCCTGGGTTATCAAACATACCGTTGAACATGTATCTATGAGACTTCTGATCGTCATGCCTGCGATGTTTACAATAATAATGGGTAGTTCCCTTCTCACATTGACCGTCCCTTCATCTAGGTCTTCAATAAGCTCCTCAGGTTTGGCAATCCAGTTAACTACATTCACTGTATTCCATCCTGTATTTATCTCTATTTGGTCATTTAATTTTGGTGTTTTTTTTCGATTGCTCCATTCTTTGTGGAGTTCTTCTGTCTGTCTTCATACTGCTGAAGTTCCAGACTTTTGGCACCGTCATCATTGTTATAGATGTCGGGTGACCTTCGATTCTTAATCGCTTCATCCCAGTGAACTCGCGATTGTCTATGGTCGTCTCCACGCTCTTCCATGTATCTTAAAGATGCGTGATAGCGTTCTTCCGCCTCTTCATCGAACCCGCGACTCTGTTCTTGGGATCTCCATCCTTGGCTTTCCTTCCTCGGTTTCCACAGTTCGATGCTCCTCGATATGCTGGCCTCCAATTCTGGTTTTCTCGTCCTTCACGTTGCCAGTCTGATTTATCCGTTTCGGTGCTCGTAGACTTACTTTTTGTCTGCACCTTAGTCGATTCACTCGGTGTAGTCGTCATGTTGACTTGTTCCATGTTCCGACTTTGCCTTGTGTGCTGCGCTGTGGTTAGATCGAGTTGTCTCAGCACCTCCTCCATATCGATCGCAGTCTTGGCGTTTGCTGAGATTAATAGACGTTGTATTTCATACGGTAGCTGCTTGGCTATCGCTATACACAAATCTGACTCTCTAATTCCTTCATCAAGTTCGCGGAAACAATTGAGCCACAAAAAATTCTGCATACTTCGTCGGGTTATTAGTGCTATATCGCCTGGAATACAAGTCCAGTCTGAGGTTCTGCTGTATACTCACGTTCCAGTACCTGCTTAAAAATGCCTGGTGAAATTCGGCAACGGTGTCGAACGTGTACCGAAAACTCCTAAACCATAAGACCCACTCGCCCTCAGTCAGTTTTTCAATCGCACTCAACCTTCGCTCTGGCGGTACCTTCGCGTCATTCAAGTACTCGGAAACTTCTTTAAGCCAGTACTTGGGTGTCATGTTAGAATTACTCCCAGAATATTTCTTCGGTTTCTCGTCACTAGCCCTCACAACAGTGACCATTTGATTTTGAACAGCATTTTCATGCGGTGTTGACATAGCAATTGGCATACCAAGTGTGGTATACGGGCTGTCACTTGGCATGGCTGCATTCTTTGGAGTGGGCTGTATCTCTATATCTGCCCATTTATTTCTCCTATTCTCGTCTATACTTCCTTCGCTAGACCTAGGATTCCGCAACATGGATTCCTCCTGTGCGATCATTCTAGTTTCTATTTGGCTGTGCCTATTTTCTGCCCTTTCCAAACGAGCTAATACCTCTCGTTCTATTTTCTCTAGGCGATCCCGGTTTTTCTCTGCCATAGAAAATACCTTTTCCTTGTCATCTTTAAGGTTTTCCTTCAGGTGGGTAATTTCCCCCGCTAGACTTTCTCTTACCTCGGCAAGCGTTTTATCGCTGGCTTCAGTCTTCAAGCCTTCTCGAAGTTCTAATTCTTCTCGTAAGCCGGTAACTTCTTTTTGTATGTGACCCTGCATATGAGAGATTTCAGTCCTTATCTTTGTGATTTCTCCCTGGTCCTCATCCTGCCTTTTATGAATAACTGCAAGGTCGTTCTGAGTTTGTTCTAACTCTTTTTGCACCTTCCCGACCTGCCTTTTCATATTTGACACTATTTCCTTATTCTCTTGATCAGAAGTTTTTATTTCATGGATTTCCTTGCATTGGTCAAGGATATACTGATCCTGCTTTCTTAAGGCTTCGTCTACCGCCTTTGCGTAGCCTGCCATTCGCGTATTCCATTTTACGTCGCTGTCTTCGAGCCTTTGATCCACGGTCTGAGTGAACGTATTAAATTGCTCTACCTGACGCTTAGTATTTGCTTCATTCTGACTCTGAATGTCTTTAAGCTCCATGGACATACTGCTTAAGCTATCATTAATCACACGCTGTGACTCTCTGCACGCTTGCAGATTATTCTCTAGTTTTAGCTCTATAGGCTCAAAGCGTTTATCGTTATCAGCTTGCATCTCTGAGACCACGCTAACAATATTCTTAGCTACTTCTTGCTTAATGGACTCTTTAACGTCATCCATTTTTCTATTGACCTCTAACTGATTAGCCTCTAATCTAGTATTTACTTCAGCTTGATTATTCTCTAATTGAATAATTACAGTAGCCAACATCTGGCTTACCTCAGTTTGACTAGCCTCTAATCTAGTGTTTATTTCAGTTTGATAGGCATCCAATCTAGTGTTTACTTCAGCTCGATTATTCTCTAATTGAATATTTACTGTAGCCAATCTATCTGCTATTTCATCCTTAAATGCTTTAGCTTCTTCCTTACTCTTAGCATTAGTATCATCAAAATGTTCTCTTAACTCAGCGATACACCTGAGTACGTCCTCAGTTCCAGCCATCCTGTATTTCTTAATTTGAGATTCAGGTAGGCCGCAGCTGAACATGCTGGCGCGTTCCATTGGAAAGAAAAGGATTCCGATGTCGCGACCACAACAACAACATATTACAAAGTGCCGAAACCACCTATGGAATGGGTATAGACCCTCGTACCCGTCTTACAACCGTGTCTGACGTCTGAGTATCATCTAGAAAGACTCACAATCGCTCAAACAGAGTTTGAGGCAAAATACTATTATTATGGTTTTCCCCATGAAAACCATGCTATTATTATGGGGTTTTCTGAATCCCATAAGCCTTCCACGTCTCTGGGCGCCGTGATAAACATAAGGGTATTCATGCTTTGGTCCTTTACATTAGGGCGACATGATAATTAAAGGGTATTCGTGGCCAGGTTGCGCAATGCCAAGATCGCTCATATTGCACTGATGCAGGCGGTTCCATAATGAATTGATACCGTCCCACGTTGCCTGGGCCATGATAAAGTTTAGGTAGTAGTGTAAAGGGGTTACAAGTTACATTTACATTTAAGCATGTCTTATGGAGGATTATCAACAGTTATTTTGACGTGAAGGCTTATTAACAAATGGGACGCGGCCTTTTCCTAATATATCCTAATTTTTCTGCTGTACTTGCTTCTACCATTAATATCTTGGCCGACTTTTAGTAGTACCTGTGACTCAATCCTAGTACAGTGACATCTCCTCCATGTACCCAACTGTCATCATGTGGAACATGTGTTCGTATCCCAGCTAACTCACGGTCTTTCGAGCTATGGGACGTTCCTGCCCACCATACGACCACATGCTCAGGATTTGAGTCTACCAGGTAACTACTCTACATGAAAGAAATAACATATTCCTAAATAAAATATTTACTGATCTAAAGTCATGGCTATACAACAAAATACAAACATAGGACAATTTACATTTAATTTCCCACAATGCAAATCAGGGTTATTTTGTGAGTTTCTTCTTAATTAGTGCTACACTGCACTCAAATCTATTTCTAGCATCCTATCATTGATACTTTCAGACCTCTACGAGTCTCCATAGTGTTCTTTATGTGACACAATTTTACATAACAGGAGTATCACAACACAAAAGTCACATATCACATAAAATGACATTAATTCTGTAATAATAAAACATTAATCCGTTTCTTACGGGCATTTACTTCCATTAGCATAAATTCATTATTCTATGCCTTAATTAACAAATGTTGTTGTGTCGTGTGAATCGTCTTCCTCCTTCCCATCAATATGAAACGCTAAAAAGTGGTACGTTTCCCGTCCAAAATACACATGGACAAAAATGTTTATAGTTTCACCATACAACGATTTTCCGGGTCTGGTCGAAATTATTATCGTTACAAACGTGTCATGTTCTTAGAAATCATCTACCCGTCTGCATAAATTAGCGTGAACTGGTAAAATGCACTTTTAAAAGATGCCTCCATTTACTTGGTTCAGCGTTCCTCCTCAGAGAATAACTGGGCCGAATGTTATCCGATTTCAATGATCCGACAATGTATGTGTGTTGAAACACATCATTTAATTCAATTGGCATCATCATAACAATCATATCTTAATTACATTTCGAAATATCGAGATTCTTCAGTGTCCCACTATGACTCTAATTTACAGGGATCCGGCCGACCGACCTCCCCTTCCCCTAGCAGGCAATAAAATTAGTTCCAGCTGGCCGCGCAAGATGGCCGCTTGTCTCAGTGGACTACTTCCATACCCCTCTCATCTGCTAGCAAGGTCATCTTTGTTTACAATTGCAGTACAGTGGAGTGGCCCAGAGTATTGTCTCAAGTAATTGAGTCATTCTGATTATTTAACACCCATAATTATAGTGTATTGGGCTCAACTCGGCTCCTTAATCAACATTCATGGCTGGGGATGGATTCTGTGATAGCCTTGCCGTTCTATGGTGAATACTAGTGGCTTTGGACGCGCATCATAATGAGAATACAAGATTCTCACGATTCTCACCAGCAGCTGTCTCAATAATATCAGGAAATCTGCGTTTCCTAAACGACGAACTTTGATTCTTACCTCTCAGGGCAGATCAACTAATACATGTGCTCACGGAGTCTCGAAGAACATCCCTTGTGGCAATTATTCCTGCAAGCGATGTATACAGACAGGCTCTGTCCAATTCGCTGCGAATAATATAAGTACGCTCCACGGCGGTACTAACTCGTAGATTAGCCAACTTTTCACCTAACGTGCAAGCTATGCTAGCTTGGTCCCCGCAACTTTATTTACGTAAATCACTGGATTCTACGTTATATTGCTCGCTCAATGCGGCTCAAACAATACTTCTCATAGATGACTCAATTATTGAGGTACCCGCGTCCCCTCTGCAATTACACTTAAGCCAAAGCTTCAAATAGCTCCTAAAAGCAAAATATATAATTTACTGGCATACATTACTTTAATGGTACTCAAATACGATCCTAAGAATTGACCATATTAAATATTCATTCAGCACTTCATTGACACTAAAAAACTCTCGTATCTCGCTATATTTCACGTTGGTGTCCTACTGTTTACCAAAATACAGTATCTTTATATTAGACATGACACACTTTGAACGTTCTTTAGGCCAGAAATGCCTATTACTTTTACTTCACTGTTACCGACCGCAGTTATTATTATTATTATCATTTAATGTTACCGTTACATTCATCACAATTTTAGCCTGACTGGCCATAAACAAATCACCTTCCAAGCCATATTCTACCAAATACGAGTGGTGAAAGCTCGTACAATAAGTGACTGTTACATTTTATCCTTAATGTGATGTTTCGTTGTATGGTGAACTATTTAGTTAGAATAACATTGTAAATTGGTACTCACTTTTTCATTTTCGCTGGATTATACCAGAACGCCAGCTCCGGGCCTACCATGACGCTTGATTTAAGCCATCATGCTATATCTCACACGACACTTAATTTCACATATTTCCCACATGATAATCATACTCTTATCAGTGGCTTTTCTCACTTTTACACAATACATATTAATCACAATACACTTAAACACTTTTGAAAAACACTATAATAAGATTTATATACACTTTTTCACTATTTCACAGGTTGATCCTTAATCGGGATCCCCCTAACGCCTGACCCCAGATATGCGATGACTATGACAACCGCTGGTCTCCGTAAAAGTCAATCTGCGTATCCGTGCGTTTGATTCTCGTTCCCTTCAATACTGTTTATTTCCCCGTCATGATTACTTGCGATGCCTCTCGGCTCCCATAACTGCAATGATCCTGACGATACTGCGTCATTTATGAGTATGACAATACCTCCTGGTATTCAGTGTCCAAAACCATCCTAAATTATTGCTACGCTGTAGCAAACTACACTTGCGTATAATAATGGATAAATATCTTCTGTAAATTAAATCTTATGCGATTCATGATTTATATTTAGAAGCTGTATGATGCTTCCATTGTTCTTCAAATATATTCTAACATTTCGCGCACTTATTAGCAGCGTTTAGTTTACGTGTAGACTGCAGATGAACTGACGATGAACTCAAGACGAACCCAAGACGAACTAAAGACGACTGGCTTGGTCTGAGCTGCTCCCCTATATAAAGGTTTCTCGTAAAATGTAGTCCACAGGACACACGAGAGCGACTTCCTTCTTGAAATAATGTATTTCCATTCACAATGACGTACACCTTGTTCATCTAGGTGTGGAGGTCCCATAATCACTTGCGTGCAAGCGATCGCTTCGGCCAATTAATTACAATTAATTGCCTTATTCCATCGCGTCATGACGCCACCATGGTGATTCCCCTCTGGCTGGTCACCAAATCACTCCTCTCGAGCGTAGGCTCGGTGTTAACACGCTCATTTAGAGATATAGGCTTTAATTTAGTTGTAGGACCACTCCTAAATTATCTCTCCTAAAATATATTCACCTGGGTGTACATTTCACTCCATTTCGATGCTTCAATTGGCTGCAATCAATTAATTTCCTTGGGCAATCATCCCCACTACACTCTCAAGCGTTTTCCATTGGGGACTCCCAGGGTCATTAATTTCGAGCTGTCTCCTCGGTCCAGACGGAAAAAGTTCCACCGGCGCCCTGAATCTCCTCCCATTCGCTAGCTGCAATTAGTAAAATGTCAAGCTGGCCTGCTTTCACGTTTCTATACTTTGAAAACGTACATATGACTGCAATTTCTGCCAATTATTCCCTTAAACAGCTATGATATTCACATTCTGGCCGTGAAATCATGCTATATTATATATGTCATTATACATCTCATTGCTCTTCGGGTTCCCTGTAGCTGTTCCCCCTCAGAGATCAATGGTTCGACTCTAGGCAGAATCATGGGCCTGGTCCTCTCTGATAATACCTGAGTTCGATGCCAGTCTGCCGTGGCCGATTGGGCACAGTATTAATAGATTAAACTTGTTTACTTTTTCGTCAATGTCGTCCAGTCTCAATATGTCGTTCCATGGAAGACTGTAGGCATCATATTTCAGTTGTACCGGGTCTATGTCCTTTATATTTCTGCATGTAACATATTTAGTCCTGTACTTTGGAACGCGGAGCGAATACGCTAAGTATATTAAGTCATGGGTGGATATAGCCGGCACTTGTATTTGACCATGAGTCACTACTTTCTGTGGGTTATTGGTTATGATGAGATCAATTAGTGTATGTGAAGTGTAGCTTACTGTGCTTACGAAGTTAGTTGGCTCGAGAGGAAGTATCATCATGTCACAGGAGGAAAATAGATCTTCAAGTTTCTTTGCTTTGTATGTTTTGGTTAGTAAGTTAGTGTTAAAATCTCCTAAAATAATGACATGTTCGTAAGATGGCAACAAATTAAGCAGACTAGTTTCAAACTCGAAAATGTATGATACATTAGGTGGGCGATAGACAATACCTATCAATACTTTCTGCTCACTCAGTGTTACCTCAACAAACATGAACTCCGTCCTCAGTAACTCGACGGACGATGATGAACAAATAACCCTGCTTTTCAGATCATCCCTGCAATAAAGGGTAACACCGCCTCCCATCCTATCGGCTCGATCATGGCGAAGGAGATTATATCCTTCAAGCTGAACCACATAATTCGGAAGTGATTCAGACAACCAACTCTCAGATATTCCTATTACATGAACATTGTTTTCACAGAATACTGCTGTAATCTCATCTTTGTGCTGGTAAGCTTTGGCTATTCAGGTGGCAGCAATGTACGGTTCTAGGACAGTTTGAAAATGCTTGCTTTAACTTAGTACCAGCGTGCGCTGGTGAAAGTGAAGAGAGCGGAGAATTTCTATTGTACGAGCCTCGGTAATTGCCCGAGGGTGAATTGGCTCCTACAAGGACAGCAGAACTATTTCTAAATGGCATGATCACAAGGTCAAGAACTTACCGCAACGGTGCCTCGACTTCCTGATGAAACTAACAGCTGACTGCCTAAATACTAAACACATACACACAATCACACACACAAACCTAATGTAACTTCTAGTACACATGTCTATGAACTTATTCCATTTCCTTCACCTAGCCTATTAATGTGCAACTTTAGTTCCGCAGGTGTGTTAATATTTAGTTTTCTGCCATTGTTGAGGTGGACAACAATTCGGCCGTCTTGTGTGGATACATTACGTAAGCCCCAAAAGTCCCGTGCTTTTCTTAAGATGTCCTTCCTAGTTGCAGTAAGGGATTCGGTTATTAATAACGATGTGCCTTTGAGCAACCGCTTGGCGCGCCAAACACGATCTCGTTGGTGGTATCGTAGGAACTTTATTATTATAGGCCTACTCCCTGAGGCCACGATTCCTGCAGCAGTACTTGGCTGGCGACCCAGTCTGTGACATCGGTCTATACTGTCCATTTGCAGAGTCACATTTAGTTTCCCTGAGAGTGTTTCGATTGCTTTCGCGTAGACGTCCTCGTTGGGAGTTTCACGTACTCCGTGGAGAAGGCAGTTTCTCCGACTGTACTGCTCTGCCTCATCTTGCCGGTTGTCCTGCTTCTCGAGATGCTCCTGGACGAGGATTACCTCTTTCTTCATCTCGTCCAGTTCCGCAGTAATTACTTCTCGGAAGTCCTTTAAGTCTGACGCGAAAACATTCAGGGTGTCGCTGGGGTTGGTAGCACTGATCGTGGAGGCCTCCATAGCTTGCTCCAAGCGAGCTTGGAATTCAGCCATCCGCTTTTCAAACTTACTCACACGCTCGTTTACTGCCTTTAGGGTCATACTTTTATATTAATCACTCAACAAAAGCTTGTTCAAATAAATAAGCACACTGAGGACACTGATAAATGATACTTAACTGGCTGTTTTGGCTGGTGACTTGCGGAGCACTTTTACACTCGGTATGCAGTAGGCGCCATCATCGTCATGCCCATAAATTATAACATTTAACATACGAATATATACGTCATACCCAGTTAAGAGGTTAAAAAGGCACGTTATAAGCCTTTCAAGATCAGATTGCCGGTGGCAGAGGTGGGAACTATTCTTTGTTTACTTGTGCAGCCTGCTTGCTTGACAGGTACAGTTGACTCAACTCCAGTAGCTACAGTGGTGACATGAACTTCTGTTACGCTCTAGCTGTGCAGTTGCTGCTTGACTATGAGCAGTCTACAGTCTGTCATAGCTGTGCCTCCCTGCTCGTCCTGCAAGGCCCCTGCTGCTAAACGCTGGCACAGCCAAGTTCGGTTGGTTGGTTGGTTGGTTCCTCCAGTGCCCGAGTCCCTCAGATTTTTGGGGCCCCTTTATTTTTTAGCTTACTTTTCACATTTTGTAAAAATGAGGAAAAAGTAGACCTATGAGATCGATCCGGGAAAATGTGTGTCTGTCTGTCTGTCTGTCTGGCTGTGTGTGTGTCCCCCCTTATCAACTCCTAAACGGCTGCAGCAATCAAAACCAAATTTAGTATGAGTAAAGATGTATACCGGAATATCTCACGTCCATATTTGAAAATGATGTCAGTGCTACCAACTGCCGAAAAACGAACTAGAAATTTGAGCTCCATGTTGGATATCTTGGAAGATATGCATGGGAGCTATTCCAAAATTGGCACACATGTAGATAATACTATTGCAGTTTAATTTTCAGGAGGCCATACATGACAGTGTTGCCAAAATAATTTTAAGCCTTCTGATAGGTCCAATTTTTAAATGCATATAACTTCTGCACTATCAATTGGATTTCAACCAAATTTTGTATATAATATGTGCACATAAACAGATATGACTGAGCGTATTCCTAAGAGCCACCAGGGCTGCCAACGGTTAATAATTGCTCTCTCTATTTTTTTATCCAAATACCAATATATCAGAAAGTATGCAAGCCGACAGCTTTTAAACTATGCGCACGTATAGTACCTGACATTTTAGATTAATTTGGAGTAACTTATATACGTCAGTTCTACCAACATGATTATAAGCTTGCTGATAGTACCAGTTTTTAAATACATGTAACTTCTATACTATCAGTTGGATTTCAACCAAATTTCGTATGTGCAATGTGTAACATAACAGATATGACTATAAGTATTCTTAAGAGTAATCAGGGCTGCCAACTGTTAATAAATGCTGTCTATATTTTGTTACCCTAATATCAATATATGAGAAAGTATGCAAGCCAACAGCTCTATACATTGCACGCGTATAACACCTGACACTCTAGATTAATTTGGAGTAATTAATATAAGTCAGTGCTGCCAACATGATTCTATGCTTACTGATGAGTCCAATTTTAAAATACATGTAACTTCTATACTAACAAATGGATTTAATCCAAAATTGGCACAACAAGATATCGTAATATTTCCGATTATTTCTGACCAGCACACGCATGAGATTGTTGCCAACATGCCTTTACGCGTACTGATAGATCCAATGTCTAACTGCATGTAACGTCCATTGGACATCAACCAAATTTTGTATTATGTACCTTAAGAGATGGAACTAAGAATATATTCAGTCACCAGGGCTGCCAACTGTAGTGCTCTATTAGGCTACATTATACCAGGAATATTTCGAACTAATTAGACATTTCGATATTACAAACTTAATTTCGTCATTATTCTAGATAGGTTCATATACTGTAGAATAGTCATTGGCATGAAAAGTAGGCTCTTTAGTTCGTCACGGAACTTCTTGTTTTTTAATAATTTATATTTTTAGCACCTGTACATGCAATAAAGTATATACAAGAGTTTTTTTTCTCAAGATGAATAATGCACCTTTTGTTAAATCATATTATACATACATTTCAATTGAAACGATCGTCATTATTTGAAAACATTTCAGATGATTTGATGAATAATTTAACAAATCATACAATTTTTTGCTTTTGTAAATGTAATCAGATCGACCAGCTTTAAGAAACTACCGAGAAAACAGAAGACATGGATATCACCTAATCCCCTCATCGGAGAATTCCAGTTGGACCATGTTGCAATAAAGTGGAAGTTTCATAAGGAAATTCAAAATGTTAGGGTACTCCGAGGAGCTAACCTTGACTCAGACCACTACTTGTCAAAAGTTAAACTGAAGATTATTCCTAGGAGTAACTTTCAAAGGAACAACCGTATACGAAGAAGATATGATCCAAACAAAATTAAGGAGAACATGGAAGAATGGGACACATTAACCAGAGACCTAGAAGGCCAGGACTGGAGGCAGATGGAGAAGAGTCTTCTAACCAAGGCAGAACAACTTGCTCCTGTTACAAAGACGAAGAAGCATAGATGGTGGAACAACGAGTGTGATAGACTACTTGATCTGAGGAAGAAGGCGTGGAACGTTTGCCAAACCAAAAAGGACGAGAGTACCTGGCAACACTTTGTGGAAACCAGGAAGATGGTGTCCAAGGGGATCAAGAAAGTAAAGAAGGAGCACGGCGACCAACTACTCAGGAAGATAAATGATGACTTTGCGAAGAACAATATGAGAAACTATTATCGGTTGTTCAAGGAAAACCTAAGCAGATATGACCCCCCAACTCTCCAACTTCAGGACGAAAACGGGAACGTGGCATATAGTAACAGGGGTAACTGTAAAATTCTAGCCGGCTACTTTAAAGAACTCCTAAATTGCGATGAACCACACCAAAAGATGTATTTTGATTGTGGACCAAATTCTTCTCCCAACCATGATTCTAAACCCCCATCTGTAAGAGAGATTCAGAAGATACTGACTCGTATGGAAAATTTCAAGGCATCTGGAGAAAATCAGATAACAGCTGAATTATGGAAGTATGCCAGTGAAGATGCGATTGGCTCACTCCAAAAGCTTTTTGAGGAGATATGGAAGACAGAGACCATTCCAGTGGAATGGAAAATGGCCCTGAAACACCCCCTTCACAAAAAAGGTTCGAAATCGGATCCTAGCAATTACCGAGGGATCTCACTGTTGGACGTGACATACAAGATATTTTCAAGAGCGTTATTAGAAAGAGCACAACCACAGTTGGACTGCCAACTTGGGGAGTATCAAGCAGGGTTTAGAAAGGGGAGATCTTGCGCTGAACAAATTTTAAATCTAAGAAACATTATAGCGTACCAGAAGCAGAGGCCGAAACCGTATATAGTGACCTTTGTAGACTTCCAAAAAGCTTACGATTCCATCGACAGAGAGTCGTTGCTCAATATTTTGGAAGAGTTTGGCCTGGACAGGAAAACCCTAGCCCTCATAAAGGAGACGCTCACGAATACGTACTCTAAAGTTAGATTCATGGGCGAACTGTCTGATCCATTTGAGATCAGAACAGGGGTCCGGCAGGGGGATGGTCTCTCCCCCCTGTTGTTCAACTGTGCACTTGAAAAAGTTATGAGAGAATGGAATGCGAAAACACGAGGGGGAATACGTCTAGGAACAAAAAACAAAGGAATCACGATTAAGTGTTTGGCCTTTGCTGACGACTTGGCGCTGCTCGCAGAAACATGGGAGGAAACCAAAGAACAAATCACAGAATTACAAGAGATGGCGGGGAAAATAGGACTTAAGATTTCCTTTGAAAAAACGAAAATTATGTCAAATAGTTTGGATGTGCCCAAGAGAGTTACAGTAGGAGCTAATAAAATCGAGGTGGTTAATAGTTTCAAATACTTAGGAGAATGGATCGACTGGAATAACCTTGAAGGAAAAACAATAGAGGCGAGAAAGAATCAAAATGGAACTAGCCTTCCAGAAAACCAAAAATACATACAATAAGAAAACCCTCTCCTGGAGCACTAAAATCAGGCATTATAACACCGTAATTAAGCCAGAGGCACTCTTTGCAGCAGAAACACTAGTCTTGAGGAGACAAGGGCAAATGGAAAAATTGGAAATCAAAGAGAGAAAAAATTTGAGGAAGATCATAGATCCTAAATTCCAAAATAACAAACAAATTTTCTATAGGAATGACACCCTGTATGTGAAGTCGGAGAGACTTTCAGATACCATACGGAAAAGGAGGATTGATTTCTATGGACACATCTACCGGATGAATCCTGCCCGATTAACCAAGAAAATCTTTGACTTCTTTTCCAAAAAGAAGATCAAACCTAATTGGTTTACGGAAGTGGAACAACTTGCTCCTGTTACAAAGACGAAGAAGCATAGATGGTGGAACAACGAGTGTGATAGACTACTTGATCTGAGCTGCGAGAGCTTCAGATTTGAAATCATGTTGATGAATGGTACAGCCAAAACCATCACCAAAGACAACACCAAGACGTTCCAAGCCAGAGCCGTCTCCAGAAAACCGATGCAGATATCACAAGAGGAAAGAAAGAGGAGATCAGAGAGAATGAAGAAGTATTGGGAGAAAAGGAGAGCACAAGCATCTAAGAAGTGATTGATCTGACGTACCCCAAAGTGGGTGATTCGAAAAGGAGAAGAAGAATTTTTTCTTCTGTTTTTTCGATCAATGAAATCTTCTACAATGTCTACAATTTTCATCGCATTAAACATTAATTGATAAAAGCTTATCTCAAAATTTAATGCGTTAAATGAAGTAAAACATCGAGAAATTAATAATTGATTACTTATTCTTACGTTTGCACAAGCATTCTCTGTAGTTTTGCTTTGTTCACCAGATGACTGAGCTGGTGATGCGGATCCTTTGAAAAATGATGTCAGTTTTGGTATTTATGCTATAAGTTATCTGCAGCATTTTTTTTTTTATCCTCTGCAATCTTCCATTTTTGTGATCCACTCGGATAAGTTCGTGGCATTGTTTAATCTAGAAGAATATTAACATATTTTAACATCTTAACAAATCATTAGGAATCAATTTTTGGGGGCCCCAGATAATTGGGGGCTCTAGGCCTGGGCCTAGTCGGGCCTAATGGGTAATCCAGCACTGGGTTCCTCAGTTTAGGGGCTGCGACAACGCGGTCATTTAGCCCCGTGTACTTTGGGTGTGTGTAGAATCTGTCTGATAACCGGTGTTAATTGTGATCGCTGTATTAGTGTGTGTTATCTGTTTTTAATTCAAGTAAGGACAGCAGACATTCGATTTTCAAGTAGCTAGTCCAACTTTTGCTACCAAACGCCAACGTCAACGACCAACTAGTTCTGAACTTTGTTACTAGATGCCACCGCAGTCGGCTCCTGACGTCGGACGCTGGACCCTAAGAGCACTAGTCAAATCTAACCTATAATTTAACTTCACACAAGTGTAATTAGTGGAAGGTTCTTTATCATGCCATAAATCTATGGCATGGGACCACCGGCTTTACGTCCCCTCCAAAGGAAGGGATTTTTAACGCTCTTAAAAATCCGACGACTTCAGCCGGGTTTGAACCCGCGATCTTGGGCATAGAAGCAGCCATATCTTGAAAGGCTAACTAATATCATGTGATTAACTACAGTCCGGCTCCATGGCTAAATGGTTAGCGCGCTAGGCTTTGGCCCAAAGTGCCCCGGGTTCGATTCCCGGCCGAGCCATCAGGGATTTTAATCTCCTTGGGTTGATTCTCGTGGATCGGGGGCTGGGTGTTTGTACCGTCTTCATCATCACTTTATTCTCATTACGACGCCCAGGTCGCCCACGGGCGTTAACTAGACCTGCACTTGGCCTCTCCGGAGGCCACACGATTATTAACTACAGTACACAAAACATGGAAAATTCTACACAAACTGTTTTTGTTGTTTATTTTAGGGGCTGCAACATGATGGCCATATGTTCACGTGTATTTTGGGAGTGTGTAAGTAATTTCTGTGTTAACCTGTGTTATTGTGATGGATGTACTAATGTGTGTGATTTTGTAATTCAGGTGAGGATTGGCAAGGGGGTGGCCGTGGCCTTAAGGTAGGAACCATCCGAGCATTTGCCTGGTGTAGAAGTGGGGGAAACCACAGAAAACCACTTCCAAGATGGCTGAGGTGGAAATCGAACCCTCCTCTACTTAGTATTGCCTCACGAGACTGAGCGTGGCCCGTTCCAGCTCTCACACCAGAATTTCAAATTCTTGACAGAGCCGGGAATCGAACCCGGAACTCCGGGGCGACAGCCAATAACAGCAGCCGCTACACCACGAGGTGGTCCTGCACAAACTGATGATTGCACAAGTTACTGTATATTTTACAATTTGCACAACGTGTGCGCATTTGTAATTAATTAGAAAGGCACGATAAAACAACAAGATGTTCAGTAAAGAACATATAGCCTACTTTCTCCTAAATGTATGAGTATAGTTATAACTCGTTGTTATTAACAAAGAGTATAATAGAATCATTTCTTGGTTGAAGACCTTACAAACTATTTACCTCTACCAAACGCCACAACCTAGAAAAAAACTACTACCATCAATGAAGAAAGATAGATAAGAAGTATCTCAAGAATGTTATGGATCTGGAGACATAATCGACCGGACTGGCTGCGTGTCTCAGCGGTAACGTTCTCGCTTGCTGGGCCCTAGGTTGCAGGTTCGTATCCTGGCGCAGTCAGCTGGCATTTGAGGGTGCATAAATGCGAGGGAGCCGTGTCAGTAGATTTACTGGCACGTTAAAGATCCCCTTCGGGCCAAAATTCGGGCACCCCGGCGTATCTAAAAGCAGCAGTAGTTAAAAGGGACGTAAAACAAATAACATTATTATTATTGTTATTATTACATAATCGACCTGCCGTGGGCAACATCCAACTTTGAGTTGAGGCATGTCTTTACACGTCTGGTTGTGCATGGCTTTCACAACTCTAACTGAATTACCGTAACAAATCTTTCCATGACCCTACAGAGACACGTGTATACAAAGTATGTGGATATTTTCGATTGCTATTTGCCTGAAATAAAAGTATTAATTAATAACCTGAACTAGCACCAACGGCTAGAATTCAGTTACTATGTGAAATCATTTTGTTCTTTACTTCAAATAACATTTTCAAATAACGCACAATAGGCTGTTACAAACCCTTTAAAATAAAAAGTAAAAATTTATCGTAGTATCATCTTGCCATTCTTCAAGTTCGATGCGCATAGAATGCCAATGGTATACGGTACTAACCAATGGAGTCCCACGTAGACCAGTCGTGACATCTAGTGGAGAAGTATCGAACAATATAACCCTAACAGGGCGAGTGCATTCTAGTGGCCATAAGAAGAAACTTTTCAATAAAATCTTGAAGTTAATAAGTAGGCCGGCGTGCAGTTACCTTTTTGGCTGCTAGATGTCTCGAGCAAATCTGCTGGTGAATTATGTTTTAATTAAATATATATTTTCCACCGTAATATGCAAAATATAACGCTTAATTTTAAAACGTCTGAATCATTACAAAACAATAAATATATAAAATTTCAAGCAAAAAAATTACATGAGTGATAGACCAACGCTTTACCACGGTGCCATTTGTGCCAACGAACATCGTTCTATATAAAATGACTTACATATAACTTGTTAGCAAATAATGACTTAGACTAAACGATTTCTTCAGTGGAGTATATTATTTATTTATAAAGCATTTCACACAAAGTTTATTTATTTTGTATCAGTACGCCATATTGCATGCAATACTCAAATTAGTGAAATATAAGTCAGGCACAAGATATCCGCTGCCATCTTGTCTTCTTACCGAGACGGCTCAGCTTTTTAAAATCACTTCTGCACTATAGTATTACAAAATAAACGTATAATTTCGAACGTGCCTCTTCCTTTAGAACAGTTAAATCGATTCTCGGCTCGATAATCGGAACTGGTGGGTCCCATGTTATGGAGTATAAAGTTTGCATAATTCGCATGGCCGCCATCCTGAAATGGTACGACGGATGACCTTGTAGGTTGGTCACAAGACGCGTCCTATATGAAGGTATGTTATTACCAAATTTGGTAGAGATCGGATATTTTGGTTAGTCGCTATTTGATTTTAGGTTTTGAACGTTTGAGTGGCCGCCGTTCAGTTTTGGTAAAGATGGCGGTGATATAAAACATGACACTGAGGTGCCCTTTGCTTGTTCTACCTCTGTACCAAATTTCGTTCAATTCGGTTTCACCATGTTCGAATTGATAGGGGGGACAGACATTCAGAGTACACACACACACTCTCTCTCTCTCTCTCTCTCTCACACACACACACACACACACACACACATACACACACATACACACACACAGACAGACACACAATTTTTGGCCCTGTAGTGATCTCATAAGTCTACTTTCATTTTTTCAAAAATCGAAAGTTGGCTAAAAATCAGCGGCTTCGGTGGCGTAGTTTGTAGCATGCTGAGCGTATATGCCCAAGATCACGGGTTCAAACCCGACTGAAGTCGTCGGATATTTTAAGAGCATTAAACACACCTCAGTATGCCTTCCTTCGGAGGGGAAGTAAAGCCGGTGGGCCCATGTCATAGATTTATGGCATGTAAAAGAACCTTCCAATAATTACAACTGTGTGAAGCAAAATCTGTAGGTTAGATTTGATTAACGCTCTATTACGTTCCAACGTTCGTCGGCATGTGCCGGTTGCGGTGGCATCTAGTAGCCCAAGTTCACAGCTAGGTGTCGTTGATGATAGCATTTGGTATCAAAAGTAGGAACTACTTGAAATTGATCGTCTGAAGTCCTTACCTGAATTAAAGATAACACTCACTATTACAGCCATTACAATTAACACCGGTTACCAGACAGATTCAACACACACCCAAAGTACACGGGGCTACATGACTGCGTTGTCGCAGCCCCTAAACTGAGGAACCAACCAAAACAAAAATCAATTCATGAAATTATCCAAATTTTATTTACATAAATATATAATACAAAGTGTATCTCTGTAACAGTTCCCCACTCACCAAGAAAAGAAAATCACACGCAATTCGTAAAAAAAAGTGTTGAAAATATCTTAATCTCAAGCATCTCTTCTTCAGTTAGTTGTGTGGCGCAGTTTGAACGGCTGCTGTGCCCCAAGATTGCATGATCGAATCCTAGGAAATATCTTGAATTTCTTGAAAAGTCAACGGAAATATAATATTTATTTGTTTATAAAGTGCTTTTAAAGAAATAAACAAGACGATAGCCCCTAGCAGAACCGTGCCACGTACAGCCGCATAGCACTGGGGCTGGGCGGGTAGTCTGTACACATGGGGCGCACACAACCAGCAGCAGTGATGAATTGCTCTCTGATTTCATAAATATAGATAACTAGCAGGTACCCGCGGCTTCGCTCGCGTCATTGTCGTGTCATATTGTTATTCAATGAAATGCAGGTTTAACCCCGTTAACACCCCTTTAGAACATGAATATCCAAAAATCCCTCCTTAGTAGACGTTTTCGACACACAACAAACATATCCCCAAAATATCATTCTTCTAACTTTAATAGTTTTGGTTGGTCGATGAGAGTGAACATCCAAAAATCCTTCCTTAGTGGACGTTTTTCTTCCAGAATTTCACCCCTCCCCATGGGTCCCTTAAATTGGATTTTTGAAAATACGCTTCAACACCTATTAATTTATTTTAAGCTGTCTTTTTCCCTGAGTTTGATGAGTGAGTGAGTTAGTCAGTCAGTTAGGACACTTTCTCTCATTTTCCCCCCAGAATTTCATCCCACCCCATTGGCCCCTTAAATTGATTTATGAAAAAAAACGGTCGAACACCTATTTACTTATTTTTATCTGATTTTTTCCCGCTGAGTTTCAAACTCCTCGCCTATATCGTTAAAGTGATACACGCTCCGTTAGGAATCCTTCAACCCCCACCTTTCACACCTTTCACCTCATAATATACACCACATCGAAAAACCCTCAGACACGTGTCTTCTTATTTTTTAATGATGAGTTTATATTCCGAGTATCACATCCCCCAATGAAACCAATCGGGAGATATTGTTATTCAATGAAATGAAGGTTTAACCCCCTTAAGATCCCATTAAACCTGAATATCCGAAAATCCTCCCTTAGTAGATGGTTTTGACATACAATGAACATATCCCCAAACTGCCATGTTTCTAACTGCATTAATTTCGGCTGGGCGATGATGAGTGAGTGAGTGAGTGAGTGAGTCAGGACATTTTCTTCCAATTTTCTTTTTTCAGAATTTTACCCCTCCCCATGAACCTCTTAAATTTGATTTATGAAAAAAAACTGTCGAACAGCTATTTACTTATTTTTAAGCAGTTTTTCCCCTGAGTTTGATGAGTGAGTCATTCAGTCAATCTGTTAGGACACTTTCTTTCCTGTTCCTTTCCCCCCAGAATTTCACCCCTCCCCATGGGTCCCTTAAATTGGATTTATGAAAAAACGGTCAAACACCTATTTACTTATATTTTATGCTGATTTTTCCGCTGAGTTTCAAACTCCTCGCCTATGTCGTTTAAGAGATACACGCTCCGTTAGGAATCCTTCAACCCCCACTTTTCACCCCTTTCACCTCATAATATACACCACATCGAAAAACTCTCAGACACGTGTCTTCTTATTTTTAATGATGAGTTTATATGCCGAGTATCACATCCCCCAATGAAACCAATCGGGAGATATTGCTATTCAATGAAATGCAGGTCTACCCCCTTAACACCCCTTTAGAACCTGAATATCCAAAAATTCCTTCCTTAGTGGGCGTTTGCGGCCCTTGAGAAGCTGCATACCAAATTGCATTCCATTTTGGCTGGGCGAAGATGAGTGAGTGAGTGAGTGAGTCAGGACATTTTCTTTCAATTTCCTTTTTTCAGAATTTCACCCCTCCCCATAAACCCCTTAAATTTGATTTATGAAAAAAAAACTGTCGAACAGCTATTTACTTATTTTCAAGCCGTTTTCCCCCCTGAGTTTGATGAGTGAGTGAGTCAGTCAATCAGTTAGGACACTTTCTTTCCTGTTTTTCCCCCAGAATTTCACCCCTCCCCATGGGCCCCTTAAATTGGATTTATGAAAAAACGGCCAAACACCTATTTACTTATTTTTATGCTGTTTTTTTCGCTGAGTTTCAAACTCCTCGCCTATGTCGTTTAAGAGATACACGCTCCGTTAGGAATCCTTCAATCCCCACTTTTCACCCATTTCACCTCATAATATACACCACATCGAAAAACCCTCAGACACGTGTCTTCTTATTTTTAATGATGAGTTTATATGCCGAGTATCACATCCCCCAATGAAACCAATCGGGAGATATTGATATTCAATGAAACACCCCTTTAGAACCTGAATATCCAAAAATCCTTTCTTAGTGGGCGTTTGCAGCCCTTGAGGAAGCTGCATACTGAGCCCGTCGGACGAGTAGTTTGGGTCGCCACTAACCGCAATGACTTCCCAGACAACTCACCATCTGGACACATGTGCCGAAGAGGATTGGATGTACTTCCTATGGGTCAGTGCACTCGAAAGACGCAGCATCCCGGGGCGATCGGGCAGACACGGAGAACAAGTGAAAGGACCCAAGATGTACACCGCGGAAACACTCAGATTACAAAATAATAACATCCAGACTTATGTAAACTCGAGTAAAATTTATTAAAAAAAATCAACAAACACCTAGCCTAGTTCGGAGGGTTTGTTTCGGGCTAATCCCGCAAGCTAATAAAAAGATAAATGTCGTAGATCCTAAACTGATTGTAAGGTGAAAAAAAAAACTCGCGAAAGATCTAATTACAAGAAAAAGCAAAAGCAGCAAGCTAGGGCAGTGGTACGTAAAGTACACCCTTCACAGATCAAACGGGTTACTTATAAAAGAAGTTAAATTAACAGCAATAATAATCAAAGAATTTATGATGGTACCACCCCCTTATTTATTTTTAAACAAGTTAATAATCTAGCTAAATCCTGACAATTACAACAAAGTATACGGTGACTTACTACCGTAACAATCAAACAATTATAGCAAAAGCTATGTGACAACCAGTTAAAAAAACATCTAAGTCAATCTTACTGGCTAATAGGTAGGCTACGTGGGTAAACATACATGATCACATCAATAAATAAATAAATAATACACAGCATCAGAAAGCTTCTTATTAACAGCCTGCGTACACGCAAGAACACTGTTTGTATTCTTGGGTCATTTAGTGTATAATTAGGTCGGTAAGGGCGTAATCAAAATCACGTCTTACATTACGTGAGCGTCGAGTGCCACTAGTTGAGAACTAATGGTCCGAAACAGCTCCGTCGTTTCAAGATAGTGTAACAAAGTCTATAAGTCGTTTCCCGCTTGGAAATGTGACTAATCCAAAGAGTCGGCCATTTCGCTTTAAATTGCAAGTCATAGTAATTTTACAATCATTATGGTCGTCTTAATTAGAATATAGATCTTATTATTATTAGAAGCATTATTGACATTGTCGTAGGTTTATGTAGAATACTGGCTATTCTCAATGGACACCTAGGCTTAAATAACGTGAAGTCTAGCTAAGAACATCACTAATATAATCGGATCACACCTGGCCGGAGAACACAATAACACGAGTTAACAGACTCGGTTTACAATAACACTGAAGGGGAACAAAGCTCTCCTACACAGTCTTCAGGTTTCACCTGGACAAAACATGGTCGCAGATCTATCATCTGTACGACAGCGCAACAAGAGCTCTTAACTCTTGCGTAGAAGCCTTTAAAAACTGTGTCAAAGTTACCTAACATAATAGACAACTAGAAGACCCGTGCTGCTCCGCAGCATTCACTTCAATCCTACAGCACTTCTGTCCATATGATATTTGCATGTGTTCATGCTAGTGACCTGAACAGACATTTATCGTACCGTCGCTTTTCGGTAAATGATGAAGTAGACTTATGAGATCAAATGTCCTCTGTATGTGTGTGGTACTATTTACCCAGCGTAAGCTCAAAAGGTTCCAGACGCAATTCTGAAAAGCCGAGGTGAACAGCTAACTCCAAACACATAAGCTATACTCTTCTCTGAAGTACGTGGGTTGGCGACCACGGGACCCCAGCTGAGTCCGGCATTGCTTCCACTTACTTGTGCCAGGCTCTTCTCCGTCTTCTTTCCTGTCGACATCCCTTGGTCAACTCTTGTTCTTTTCCGACCCCGACGGAATAAGGGTATCTGAGGCCTAGGGAGTCTTTCACTTTCCTGCCTTAACTGGCCCTTGTCTCATCTTTCCTGATCCCTCCTTCTTCGAGGGGTCAGACCTCTTGTTTTCTTTTCATTATATTTCCTTTACTCTTTAAGATCCCGCACTGTTTTTTGTTAATTGGCTCCCGTGTATCTAAATTCCATTGAGCGATTTCTTTTGCATCCACACTCCATTTTGTAGGTGTTTTCAGACTACGTTGCATTTTTTAAGTCTTTTCGATCTACAGTAAATTGCATTTTGCTAGTGTTTTCAACCTCGATTGCATTTTGTAAGGATCGACAATCTAAATTGTCTTTTAGTAAGTCTTTCAATATAGGGGATGGATCTTTTGTGAGTATTTTGAATCTAAATTGCATTTTGTATGATGGTCATTTTTCAGGTATTTTGATTCTCAATTGCATTTTGTGGGTATTTTGAATCTAAATTACATTTTGTAAGTATTTTAAATCTAAATTGCATTCTGTAAGTATTGTCCATCCAATTGAGTAGTTTGAATCTTCCATGCATTTTGTAAGCATTTTCAATTTCAATTGCATTTTGTAAGTATTTTGAATTTCAATTGCTCTGCGTGTTTTTTTTTTGAATCTGAAATGTGCTTTTTTCAATCTAAATTGCATTGTGTATTTTCAATTTCAATTGCATTTTGTAAGTATTTGGAACCTCAATTGCATTTTGTACGTATTTTCAATCTCATTTGCATTTTGTAAGTATTTTTCAATCTATTCCTTTTGTGGGTATTTTCGTTCTAAATAACCTTTTGTAAGTATTACCGCTCTCCATTTTGTGAGTAGTTTCAATCTGAGTTCCTTTTTGTAAGTATTTTCCTTCTCACTTAATTTTCGTTCTGGTTTCCACTTCATTGTCATTTTCGCCATCACCCAGACAATTAGGGGCCGATAACCTAAATGTTAGGCCCCTTAAATCAACAATTATCATCATCATCTCTGAAGTATTAACTCGACACGACGCGACAGTTTGATGCTGGCTGAAGGTAGGGTGATAGGTCGCTGGCAAGCTCGTAAACTCACTCTGAAGCTAGTAATTTAAATTTCCACTGAATGGAGATTGCTTGAAGAAATGAAAACGTAAAAACACTTACAGTGGTCGATGTGGGAGCTGTCGCGATCTTTCCTGCAGGACTTTTCGTGCTGAACAATTCTCAGAATATATCTATATTTTTAACGGTTTACCCATAAAATGTCATAAATATTATTTTTCTACCTAACCCTTCATCTTAATCGAGAAATCCTTCACAGAATGGTTAAACCGCATCAAAATCCACCAAGTTGCTCTCGAGATTACCCGTTACATCCAAGAATTGGGAACTTTTGCTTTATACTAAGTAGACAGAGATATCCACACAATTTAATGCTAGAGCAGTACAATTTGGTGATCTGTCTACTTATGATACCAATGGTATAGGCCTACATTTAAAATAAAAGATGGGTCTCTTATTTTTGAATTTAGAGATGCACCGTAACTCATGGGTAACATAATTATAAAAGTGTCCAAATTAATAGAATTAAATAAAATAATTTTAATAAGTCATAATTTCTTTTATTCAAAATCATTTTATTGACCAACTTCTTTTGTTATCCTACTTAGTAGTGTTTCCTCTCCCGTGGAATTACACCTTTTCCCATAAGGAATTGCGTCTGAAAACTTTCAGATTATTGGATTCCGAGGGATATGTGAGCTGGGCCCGCTTACAATTTTTCATTGACTTTACAATTTAAGTCAGGTGATTTCAATGAATAGTTCATGAATTTTTGAATAGTTCAATAGCGTTCATCAGTTAAAAGACCCCAAATCCCTGTGCTCTAAATTCAAACGTAAAGTAGAGTGAAGTAATAAAAACGAAACGTGTCATCTTGCATTTGCAAGGCTCCTCTGTTAGTGGAAATTCTAAAAAAACATTTTAATTTGAGTTTCTTAAATTGAAATATAATTGAGAGTCTTGGTTAAACATTTGAAGTAATTTCATCGCCTTGTACACATAGGCCTACTTAGTGCATTAAACCGTGAAAAGTAAAAATGCAATTTTGGAAAACTGACATCGAATCTAATAATTTGCACACCTCTGTAAAGACAGCTATCGCCTCCACCACTACGGATAGAATAGTGAGTCAAGGAGATTGATGAGAAATGAAAAGATAACTCACACAGAAGGAATTAATATTTATTAAGCTGTAAATTTGATTGAGTATATCTTAGTTATAGAACTGAGGGAATGAAAGAACAGGATGTAGGATAGTAATCACCGATGTAGGACAATAGCACATTTTTACCATTACCACATGACAGTTATCGTATTAGGGATGCGAACGTCCTTGTATAATTGTTATTTAATCTGTGCCCCGTTTGCTGAGGTCTGTGCTCCTCCGCAACATTCGTTTCAAAATTCTAATAGTACTTCCTTCCATACGACATTTGCTGTTCGCTTGCCTTTTGGTTCTATTTGAACTTTGACGTCACGAAAGGATTTTGCTCGCGATAGTGCGACATACAGTTGTCCGTGGCTAAACACCGGTTTAGGTAGATAAATGCCTACTTGATCTAGTGTTTGACCTTGAGCTTTATTGATAGTTATTCAAAAAGCCAAACGTACTGGAAACTGCCTCCTTTTGAAGGAAAACGGCATAGAAGTATCTGATGGCGTAAGGTCAAGGCGAGGAAGTAGAACATTGTTTCCAACATTTACGCCAGTAATAATTTCCAGGTGTAAGCAATTGTCATGCATCTTCCGAACCAACAGTCTAGTACCGTTCAACAGACCTTGGGTAACATTAATATTTCTCAACAAAATCACAATAGAGCCTTCTTTTAGTTGAAGGATATGAGGTGGCAATCCACTTATGTCTAAGCTGTATAAAAATTATGTTGGGAATTGTAGGAGTTCACTCTCATCTTCAGTAATTAAATTATTCACACTGATGTAAGTTCTCGATGATCCTGGGATTAGCTCTAAAACTTTGTCATTGATTTCTTTACAGTGTTCATTTTTAGGTGCTAAAATCGCAATTTTTGAAAAGAGTGAAATCTCTTTCAGTGTGGAAACTTCGTTTCCATATATTTCAGTGATGATATCAGTTTTAGCAATGATGGAGGGTGGTAAGTCGACTAATTCTGAATTTTCTCCATCGACGTGAGGGTATTCACCGTTACCAATTTGTATCAAAAAGTTTGCAAAGTCACGTTGATCTATATCCGCTCGCATATTTTTGTTGAGTTTAAAAATTTTGAATAATGGCCACAAAGGAGAGAACCTTACTGACATTTGGACTGAAGCTGCTCTAGATGCGTGAGGCAAAACAGGCAATACCTGCCTGAAATCTGCACCTAAGATGATAATTTTTCCTCCGAAAGGCACGTCGTTATTCATGATGTCCTTGAGCAGCCGATTTACACACATCAATGCGTGCTTATTAGTCATAGGGGCTTCATCCCAAATGATAAGTTTTGCTGAACGAATACAAAAAGCTTCCTTGCTGTTAACTTTTATTCCTGATACTGAACTTTCATGTAAATGTAGAGGTAACTTGAACTGGCTTTTACAGTGCGCCCCTGAGGTAGTAACATTGCTGCAATACCAGTCCATGCAACAGAAACTACATTTAACCCCAAATTTGTGAAACTGTGAATCAAGCATTGGTAAAGAAATGTTTTCCCGGTGCCCCCTGGACCGTCAATGAAATATGCATTACTCATCCTTTCATTGCCGTTTTGTACTAACCCCAAAATTTCTGTAATTATAGCCGGTTGGTTTTCATTTGCTTGGTTTATCATCCGACTTAATTGACTGGTAAATTTGTCCGAGGGAAATTATCAATAATAGCTGGTAATTCGAGAGAAGTAATGGGAAGACAATGGAGCTTTAATGTATTAGAAATATGTATAAGAGTGAACTGATATGCAATGTTAGGTTCGAGAAACTGCAGATAATCTTCTGATAATGAATTCTTGAAAATGTCCCATAACTTTCTTACATTTGAAGGGGTCTGAAAGATACATATGTAAGAAAACAGTTGTCGTAACTGAGAAGGCATCTGCAATTGTGACGCTTCTGCCAAACAACGCTGCCATTCAGAATCGTCAATCAGCAAACCTCGCTCCTTAGCTGTTTCTTTAAAAGTAGAATAGACAACGGTTTTGTATGTTCGTAGATCCTGGAAGCTGGTAGCACCAATGACGTGAAGCAATAACAGGCGTAAATAATACCTTTCTGTTTCTGTAGGCGAAACATTATACATTCTGCCTATAGTTTTTGAAACACATTTTCTTTTTTGCCACTGGCAGTTACTCTTATTCCAGACGTAATGTACTGGTGTTTCAGGATATATATACGGACTTCTGGCTTGCGAATCTTGATTTAACTTGAACCACGCTTGTAATTCCGTGTTGCGCAACTGTGCTTGAAGTAAAATATCAGGAGCGTTATCATTTTTAAAATAGATATTTTGCAAGTTTGGCAAGTGAACTGGTAATCGCACGATAGAATGTGACTGTTCATGCATGTGTAATGAAAATATCCTGTATGCGGCTTCTGTTAGATCAACATATCTAGCATTTAGAAAAGAAGTAATTTCATCGTAGTTCACCGTTTCGCCTTCAGGACATATTTTAACATTGCAGCAGTCATGACCTTTATACACATACTTGTGGATGTATTTAACACTCCGAACACTCGAGCATATTTCAACATTAATATGAGCTTGAAAGTAAAGTAAAAGAAATGGATTGTAGGGAACAATGAATCGACTATCGATTTCAATGTCAATACCTCGAATTGTTTTTACAATAATCCGTCCATTATTTCTTCACCTATACGAGGGATAACCATTGGCGTTATCTTTGGTCTCTTCCTGAAACTGTTTAGGGAAATCTTTCTTGCATACGCCATCTTTCATACAGACTGAAGAAGGATTCAAAGATCCACAAGGACCATGTACCATATGACGCCTTACCAACTCGTATAGCGCTTCATCCTTGAGATCTGGTATTTCGGCTGACACCACACTGTCAATGTCAGAAATTTCTCGAAACTTACTATCTTCCGTTAACGTTAATAGTAAATGGATGTGCGGGAGACCTCGTTTTTGAAATTCCACTGTATATAGATATGCTTTTACTTTACCGAAAATTTCCTTAACATTAATCAATCGTAGCAATTCCTTTACTTTGCAATGGAAAACTCTCACTACAATATCAGGCCTAGTATTAGCCGTTTCCCAAGGATGAATGCTGTTAAGTATTTCTGGCCAGCCCGCATTACAGGTGAATGTAATGAATAAATCTGGCTTTCCAAACTTCCTCACTATCGCCATCGCATCCTGATAATTTTGCATCATATTCCTTGGGCTACCTGTAAAAGAAGATGGCAAAACTACAATACGACCGACTCTGAGATTTTCATTTTCTGCTCGGACATGCAAGGCGTCTGCTAAACCGGCATATGTATCAACTCGCAACTTAGTTTGTTGATGACGTATATATTTTAACCGGTCACCTTCCATACGACAGTGGTAATCCACGAATAGCTGTTGAGTCAATTTACCAGCGTTAATAAGGGGATTGAAATCGAACTCAGCTCCTAGACCTCGAATGGCAATTCTGTACAGAATATACTCACGCATTGTGACAGTATGACCTGTTTTAGTTTGTCTCACTCCAGCAGTTGGCATTGAAATGTGCCAACCAGACTCTTCGCAAGGCCAAATCAAGGTATAACACATAGGATCACAGTGCATACTATCATAATCAACATTCCTCAAGCCACCTTCTCTCTCATATACTGCAATGTGTCGATGAGATGGTGGAGCTCCATCAACAGTTCCAAGTACAGCAGCAATTTCTGAACATGTGGGGTCATTATAACGTCTTGGATCTGAGGAAGGTTCGTGATAGAAACGCATTACCAATTCCATTTGACGACGATTTTCTTTTAGAGCTGATTTTTTCTCTTCACTTACTTTCTCGTGCAATGTTTTATAAGAGCGCACGTAAGGATTGTGCTGATCTAGTAAACGATTTAAAAGACTGATTAGCATCATTCAGTAGCCTTAAATAATTTGCCTCTGAAAATTCTAATATGTATAATTGGCCATATGAACTGTTTTCCTGTTTTCTGGCATATAAAGGGGAAATTCTATGATGAATGACACCATTGATTTTGAAACAGTAAGGCCCATGGCTCGGTAGTAGCTCAGCAGTAGCACCAAAGGATACAAACGACATAGCATTATTATACTGCCGAACATTTTTCCTAAATTTTTTACTGATTTCATCACAATTCGTCAACAACTTCTTAATTTCTGGAAGCATTGTGTATGGTGGAAGTTTCACTTTGCCGTCGCTACAACAAAAAGAAAAGTGACCTCTTGTATTTTTCTCTTTTGAAAAGTATACAGCTGAGCAGTAGTGGCAAATGTTACACAGACTTCCAATTGAGAATGGTTCTATGTAGGGAATAGTATCAAAAATAGCACATCGATAAGTGGCTGAGAACGGTTTTGTGACAATCTGTTTCTGATATCGATTTGAGTCGCGTAGTGCTCGTTTCTGTTTCTTGGTATTGACGTTTTCGACCATACTTGACTCTGAGTTAGCACTGATATCTAGGACGTCATAGTGACCGTTCCGGCCATATCCAGAATACAGTAAGGAAATTATTCTATTTGGTGGCATATTTTCGGCGTTTACAGTATGCGTTTTATTATTAGTAACTATGTTAATATTCATTTTGTAAACTTGAGCAGCGGCAACTAACGCAACATGACCTCCATGAATACCATTCATAGACATATGCATTTTGTAATCATAGCTCGTATTGATAGCAGTTTCGTACATATCGCTGTTGTCAACAATAAAGGAAGAATACTTATTTCAATTGTCAGTAACATGTTGAAGAATTCGTTTTCTAACCTTTGTAAATAAACTCTGACTGTTGTACACACAATATGCCAATGCCCTGAACAGACAATTTCCGTCACCTTTAATTCTTATCACATTTTGTCTCTGGCTAACTGGTTCTGAGGTTCGCTTCCGACACGATCCTGGGGTTTTACTGCACGCAAACCCACTCTTAGTTTGAAACTGTAAATCAGCCACTGAATCGAGTGACTTGGCATCCACGTTCTCAACTGAGTTAGCACTGATACCGGTATTTAAGACGTCATAATGACCGTTCCACCCATCCCCAGAGTATAGCAAAGAAATTATTATATTTGATGGCGTATTTTCTGCTTTTACACCATGAGTTTTATTATTAGTGATTATGTCAATATCCATTTTGTAAACTTGAGCAGCGGCAACTAACTCAACATGACCTCCATGAATACCATTCATAGACATATACATTTTGTAATCATCGCTCGTATTGATAACAGTTTCGTACATATCGTTGTTGCCAACAATAAAGGAAGAATAATTATTCCAATTGTCAGTAACGTGTTTTACAATTCGCTTTCTAACCTGTGTAAATAAACTCTGATTGTTGTACTCACAATATGCCAATGACCTGAACAGACAATTACCGTCACCTTTAATCTTTATAACATTTGTAATTGAGTGTCGCCTCACATTCATCATAATATGATTCATTGTTTTGATTGAGCACACAACCTATAAGGACGAATGATGAAACGAAAAGAAGACAGTTTGTAGCTGGTGAGACCAAAGACTATATAATTGAAAGATCGGACACACAATACAAAATGGCGGTTCCAACATTCGACTGTAGCGGCATCTTCGTGAAATTAGTTGTCTTTCGTATACAGTAAATGTTGTCATTCAAAGAGATGTTGACATGCCAGTGTCATTAGCAAAATGGCTGCTGATTGTGCATGGGCATTTCAGTCTCAATGTAATCCATTCTTTGAGAAGTTTTCATTAAATTATGTGCACAGAATCCCCTTCTGCTTATTGTATGGACACTTGCGACATCAGCGCCCGAGTGGAACAGGTAAAAGTTGACGATATCATGTATGGTTACATGCGACATTAGCGCCCGAGTGGAGCAGGTAGAACGATATCATGACGTAATTAGGGAACTCTCGGTTAATATCAAGTTTGATTTATTATTGGGGCGGCGTTGAATATCATGATACGGTGTTAGTCGTTGTCGTCTAGCGACAATATGTCCGTCAAGTCGTTCGAATATTCCATTTCCGTGAGACCTTGAAGGAAGTAATATTCGCTATTATTTTAATACTCGAATGATATAATCAAGTAAGGTGGGTATCAATCAAGAGTGCATGACAGGCATTACATTTTAAGACAACAAACTTCCCGAGATATTTCAGCTTTAGTAAAGGGTGATTTTTTTTGAAAACTATTTTAATATATAAGATAGCTTCTTTTCATTTCAATGCACTCTCCCAGTGCTCAAACAATCCACTTCCTAAAGCGTTAAAGGTTACAATATCGTCCAGTGACGTAAGCAAACATATGACTGCTATAAAACTCCATAGCCTTGATCCAGAAATAATCAATACATTCCACTTCGTGAAATACAGACGTGCGCATGCGCGTCAAGTCTAACAGGAAAAAGTCCTCGCTGTGAGCGCTACGGATCCATTGCATTTCAAGCATTCAACCTTGGCTTGTCAAAGCACACTCTCAAGTCATCGCGTGAGGCGATAATTTACACTTCACAGGCGTTAATTCAGTCAAAAGAAATCTCTATCTAAATAACGCTGGCTTAAAACTATAACATGTAGTGTTAAATAATTCGTGGCTTCACTACCACGTAGAAATATCAATAATAAACATGGGCAATGTTGAAATATTGCAAAGATAATAATCTGAAAGATATTCCACTCGGAATAGGTTACTTTGGAGTTGGTCAGAGATATTCCACTCCTTAAATATTTACATGTGGGCATCAGTGTGTCTAACAACTTGACACTAACAAAATAATATAACATGTGACAATCCTACAGACTGCTAGGATGTCGGAAACGATACGAAGTGTATCGGGGGTTCGATGCTTGGCTGGCATCATAAATATAACTCCCATATTAGTTCTTACTGGAACTTATGTGGCTTCAGAGCACACATCATAGCATACATTAATTACATTCAAAAGGTCATGACTTCTGTCGGTCATGAAATGATAGGGCCATAAAAAGCCCAAAATAAATCATACAGTGGCGTGAATGGAAGGTTCGCAGAAAGGGGTCACGAAAATATGACGAAGAGATGGCTATCCATCGCTCAAAATCTAAGTTAGCCTGAATGAAGGGCTGACCAAATCAAATCTAAATGACTTGTGGTCCTGTCTATCCATGAAAATTAGGACATAACGTCCTGCGAACACCTTTACGATGCACCAAAACACATGGTGACTAACTCCACTGTGGAAAAACAAGATTAAACTATCTACAAATCCCTACCTATCTGGTGTCACTAGTTCGCTTAATTTGTCTACTGTCTACTCCACCACAGCTCAACCCGTACAATGAGAAAAAGAACAAACTCACTCAGCAGTCACCATATTCGTAGATCCAATAAAATCATGGTGTTACAGAGACCTGGATGGTTGGCAATAATTCCATATAACAACTCGGGCATCGAGCTTATCCCATTCCATTTTCCTCCTCCTGCTAGAGGTTTCTCGAGCAAAGATCTCGATCTCATGGTCAGCGATTGGGTTGATGGTTCCTTGGGCTCCAATTCCCGAAGAATAGATGGTTAATTCTCCTGCCATGGTGTAGATTGTCTCCTCGTTAAATATTCCTCACATGATGGGTTCTTACTCCATTACACTGACCATTGTCAGCGTGGCAAGAATGGTGTGCAAGTGGTCGACGTTATGATGCATTTCTAAAGATTCACACGTGATTTCCACTGACGTTATATTTAGCACAGTATTATCAAGCAAATCACTGACCTTAAGTTGCAGACTGATTATAAATGACCTTTTCACTGTCTGCTTCACTGAATCTATTCGACACGTGGTGTCGGCAATCACAGATTCGACTAGTGGTTATCATCCAAAAATATCACACTGATCTGGCGTAAAAAATAATGGCAAAGTGCATCATAAGATGTAATAATATTTCGCACTTGTTCACACTCGGATTTTTTGCAGATCATGGTTAAAGCACAGTATTTCAACACCCTCGTGGACATTTCTATGAGGTTCACACGAAGAAATGTGGTGTTACAATCACAAAAATATTCAACAAAAATATGACAAAATTCCGCACTTGACATGTGCGTTTGGTGAATTTGGCAATTCTAATTTACTCGTAGTTTGTAGTAGATGTTCACTGATTTGCACATCACCTCGTGGGCGAAATCTTGTGGTGATCGTCTCGTGGACGAAAGTTACTCACTTTTCACACACGAGTAAAGAAATACTTTCCCGCAGTGAAGCACTGCACACATTTGTGCGAAAGTAAACTTGTTCACGACGTTTCGTCGGATGTACTAATTATATTCTTCACCACTTGGTAGACTTGCAATATTTTCCTCGTCCCTTTGGACGGACAATGAAACAGCACGTCTACAATGGACGGCTTCTGAACAGGTAGTCAGTGAGCTTAGATCTTGCCTGCATCGTGCAGGTCAAACGTTGAGTCGTTGACAGTCCATTTCCTGCCGCCAATCTGCGGTGTTAATACCTTTTACCTTAAATTAAAAATCGGCAAACATCGTAATGTTTCCTTTAAGCAGGTCTACATTATGGAATTATCTGAGACTTTTAATTGCAAAATATGTGATAGAATAAATTTTCAGGGTGAGTGTCCAAAGTCAAGACATCTCCCATTTTTTCCTGCATGCCTCGCACTGCTACAGGGCGCGTTCAGTTACAATGGCATGACATGGTCCTCATTAATTCCAGTAAATATCACCGAGCCATGAGCTCACTCGGGCTCAATACCAAATTTCATTCCAATCCGTTCGGTGGTTTCTGAGATTTCGTGATGAATGATTGAGTGAGTGAGTGAGTAAGTGAGTGAGCGAGTGAGTGGTATTTGACAAATATATAGTCGATTTGTTTAAAAAGTGCGTTACTACTCTTATGCAGTGCGCACTCCGTATTTGGAGATGGGAAAGTGGGGTAGAGTCTGGTGCCTATGAGCGAGGCTCCTTTTACTCTATTTTGAGGGTGTTTTATTATTATATTATGTGTGATTAATTGTTAAGGGGGAAATTTATAATTTTTGGGGATAAGATTGAGGCGTCGATACCCAAAAATATTTGTTTTATCATTTTAATTGATCTTGTCGACTTCGTCGTTACGCTGAGGTCTGGCGTTACGTTACGGCGACGGGACGAAATGTACCGAGAATGCACTGAGGTGTGTGACGTCATAGTACTGCTTGAGCTCCCTCCTTGCCCGCGCGCTCCAGTGAGCGTGACGTCATCCAGTCAGATACCTCCTTTGACCTTGGTTTGCACTTGCTAATGGACTTTGAGTTCACGCAGTTCGCTGCATGATCATGAGGCTTTCACCCAGCATTTTTTTTTTAGTATTTGTAGCATTTAAAATGATATAAAGTCTAGTCTTTCAGACTCACTAACACTCTTTTGATTAAAGCCAGTCGGGTGGTATCTCGCACGGGTCCTCCGCTTGTAATAATAATAATAATATCATTAATTACTAAAGGCAAAGCCTTGTCACTGCAGCCACATTTGACGGTTTTCTGCTGGTTTATTCATGCTGCCATAGGGACCACATTCCAGTTCTCCAATGGAGTTCTTGATGTACGGCATGCTTGGACGTCCCCTAGGTTTCTTCATGCTGCCATAGGGACCACATTCCAGTTCTCCAATGGAGTTCTTGATGTACGGCATGCTTGGACGTCCCCTAGGTTTCTTTCTTAATACTTTGCCCTCGATAATGGTTTGGAGAAGAGAGTCGTGCCTTAATAGATGTCCAAGAAACGTTGTTTTCGTCTTCTTTATTGTTTTTAATAAAAATCGATCCTACTTCACGTCCTGCAGAACAAGATCATTTGTTTTCCTGTCCATCCAACTTGTTCTTGTCTTTCTTCTCCAAAACAAGATTTCTGCTGCTATAAGTTTTGCTTCCTCCAGTTTCCCTAATATCCAGGTTTCGCATCCATGCAGTACTAAGTACTACACTCCAAACAAAGGTCTTGAGAAATGACTTTCTAGACCTCAAACTGAGGTGATAATTTAGCAATAATTTCTTTTTATTTGGGAAGGCTTGTTTTGCTACCACTGTTCTTTTCTTGATTTCTGACAGGCACTTGTTATTAAAGGTTATCACACTAACCAAATATGGGAATTCTGTGATTTGTTCAATTGCAGTGTTATTCGAGTTTATGTTTTTTCTAGTTGTAGGCTCTTTTTTGTCAACTATCGTTAATTTTGTAATAATAGTTTTAATAATAATAATAATAATTTATCATGGGGATAATAATGTTTTACCTCTCATTGGTAGACTATTAAAGGGATTCATATTGAACATGTTCCCGTATTGATGGGAAATATCGAAGATCTACCTTAAGGATAAAGATCAAGCACATATTGCCAATAAGTTTCTTAGAAGCATATTAATGAGAAAAGAAACAAGTAGTTCCGTGAAGACCTATACAGACTATTTTCATATATCCTACTCGTGTTAATTGCCTCTATCAACATACAAAATTTCAGTTTGATTGTTGCAATAGATTCGTAGATATTGAGAACCGTCGAACTATTTCAGATGGTCGCCATTTTGGATTGTTATATGTATAGGCCATACAGTTATGTGCCATCAAAGGAAAATTATTGCGTAGTTTCATTATTCAAACTTTCACTTCGATCGCATGATTACGACACAAGAAATAAAAACTTAATTTTAAAATTTCGCACAGCCGCCATCTTGAAGTTATGTAAACAATTGAACTAAATTAGATGCCAGTGCCTTACAATATGTATAATAATTTACTGTACCACTCTTCACTGTGCTCAAGTGGATAAATCGTGAGAAAAGTCTATTAAAATGTTTCAACTTCGCTTGGCCGCCATGTTCGTTTTGTACTTACATAGGTTTATGAAAGTTACATTGATAAACTTGTAGCAGTGCTCTTTATCACCGTAAAACATTTCATGGTGATATCCGTAATATTTTTGGAGATACTGAATGCTGATGAAATATTTCGCACAGCCGCCATGTTGGATTGGTGAGACGTAATACAAATTAAACGGCACGGTCGGGGTCAGCCAAGATGGTGTTATGACCTTACAGAATTTCATTGAAATCGCTCCAGCCGTTTAGAATATATTAGGGACACACACACTCACACAGGCGCACATACACACACACACACGGCCACAAGGTGATCTCATAAGCCTTTATTTTTTTCATAAAATGAAAATAGGCTAAAAATAAATAATGCGTACACACAATTATTGTGTCTATTTATTATAATACGTTAACATCTCGGGAAGAAAGTTCTCGTAGTTTTGTTATAGTTCAACAACAGTTCATTTAAGTTGAAAAAAGGTTTTTTTAATTATACTAGCAACCCGTCCCGGCCTCGCCCGGTATCTTTAACGGTTAACCCAGCTTAAGCTTAAAAGGCGCACGGACGACAGGTCCCAGACGAAATTCAGAAAAGCGGACGTGAACAGCGAAACTGCAAACATATATACTCTTCTCTGAAGTCTTGACTCTACACGACTCAACAGTTTAATGCTGGCCAAAGCTGGGGGTAATAAGCTCGCTATCTCGTAAACTCGCTCCGAAGCTAGTAATTTAAATTTCCACTGAATGGAGATTGTCGGAAGAAATGAAAACGTAAAAACTCTTATAGTGGGCGATGCATTAAATACGGAGATATACTGTCGGGGACGTTTTTGTAGAACTGTTCATGCTGAACAATTCTTACAATCATGGTATATAGATATTTTTAACGGTTTACCCAGCGTAAGCTTGAAAGGCCCACAGACGACAGGTTTATCTTCGACTTAATTCACTGAAATCGTTACTGCCCGGCTTCCTTTGGTCATAAATGAATGTTTATCTACAGAAACCTTCCTTGAGAAATCCTTTACAGAATGATGAATACCACATCAAAATCCATCCAGTGGTTCTCGAGATTACCTGTTACATTCAAGAATAATTCTCTTCCTTTTGAATGCTGATTTGTTACGATCAGTTACTTGTGACGTCCCATGTGTATAGACCTCCCGCCCAACTTTACTATTATGCGGGCTCGACGCGACACAGTTGTGGCAGGCGCTATCGTGTTATTTGTTTGTGTGTTTAAACGCAATTTATTAACAAATACACGTATTTCCATTGACTTTTTAAGAAATGCAACATCGAGTGTATTCCTATTTTTCACAAATTCTCAATTAATGTAATATGCCCGCAACCTCTCAGTTTCTTCAACATTATTCTACCTTATTAGCTGAAGATGGGCACAGTGTTCGCCGAAACATATTCAACTACTGTAGACATTTTTTTTGTAATATAGGTGGATCCATTTTGGTTCTTTTAAATCCTCATTTACAGTAGTACCGTACTACGAATGTTTTACCTTCTCTTTGAAGCAAATACCCACACAACTTGCCCTTATTGTCTCGTCGGCTGGGTAAGCGTCTGATACCAATATCTTTGCATCACTTCCGTACTCGTGCAGTTCATCGCCTCTAAATTTGAATACTTCTATTGTTTCTTGCTCTTTGTTAGATCCGATAATGGCTATTAAGATAACTTGAAGGTAACAAGATGTGATGAGATAAAATGGCTAATGAATGGTCCAGGCGCAGAAACTCCTTGTCCCTTCATCTCTTAAGATTGGCCGCGTGGCGTAGCGGTAACTTTTGCGCCTGCTGTGCCCAAGATTGGCGCAGTTAGTTGGCATTTAAGGATGCGCAAATACCAGGACACTGGCGTCTCTAAACGCCGCAGTAGTTAAAAGGGACATACACCAATAACATTATTATTATTTTCTTCAAAATCCCTTCCCCGACCTGCCCTGGAAATAAAATAAATGACCATTGGCTTCCTTAATGAAATTTATTATTATTATTATTGTTATTATTGTTAATGTAGACATCATCCCTTCGATGTTGAAAGGAAAAAGTCGATTGCGTGTCGACTGGTTTTTGTTGCGACCCGCACTCGCGGGAGCGTGTAGTCAATTGTTTTTAAATTGTTAAGCTTACGGCAAATAAAGGTTTTAGCAATTGGTAAACGCAACAGCGTTTTATTCACGGGGAAAAAATGCATACAATAACATTGGCGCCCAACGGCACGGCCTTCGAAAACCGGAGATATTCAAAAATAACATCGGCAAAGAGCCGATATTACGGCAATCGGCAAGACGGCAATACGTTTCACGGAGACGAAAGTCACAAGACGGCAAATAGGTTAGAGAGTCGCCCAGACATAAAAATAAAACAAAAAACGTTCCTAGAAAACCTTCGATAACCTAAACATAGCCTAATTCTTCAGAAGCGACTCATAACCTCAATTTCGACATGTCGCAACTTGCAAAATTAAAGCAATCGCTTGGCCGAGTAAAAGGCATGTTAACAAGAATAAACAATTCTATTAAAGCTGAAACATCAAAATCGGAAGCAAAAGTTGAAATTAAACAAGTAGTTCCGTGAAGAACTATAGAGCTTATTTTCATTATATCCTACTTATGTCAGTTGCCTCTATCAACATACAGAATTTCAGTTTGATTGCTGTAATAGATTCGTAGATATTGAGAACCGACTAAATATTGCAGATGGTCACCATGTTGGATTTTTATATATGTAGGTCTTAGAGTTATGTACTGTTACATGAATATTATTGTGTGCGTCTAGTATTCAAACTTCAATCGCTTGATTAGGACACAAGAAGTAAAAACGAGATTTTAAAATTTCGCACAGCTGCCATCTTGTGGTTATGGAAACAATTGAAAAAATTAGATGCCAGTGGATTAACATTTGTATAAGGATTTACTCAGTTGCAGATTCAAGCCTTGCGTGGCCCTGGGCGATATGATAAGGTGGGTCCCACAACAATAGGAACAAGAAGTTCCGTGAAGAACTATACAGCCTACTTTTCATACCAATGATTATTCTACAGAATATGAACCTATCTAGAATAATGACGAAATTAAGTTGGTAATATCGAAATATCTAATTAGTTCAAAATATACCTGGTATAATGTAGCCTAATAGAGCACTACAGTTGGCAGCCCTGGTGACTGAATATATTCTTAGTTCCATCTCTTAAGGTACAGAATACAAAATTTGGTTGAAGTCCAATGGACGTTACATGCAGTTAGACACTGGATCTATCAGCACGCGTAAAAGCATGTTGCCAATAATGTCATGCGTGTGCTGGTCAGAAATAGCCTATTCTGAAATATTATGATATCTTGTTGTGCCAATTTTGGATGAAATACATTTGTTAGTATAGAAGTTACATGTATTTTAAAATTGGACATATCAGCAGGCATAGAATCATGTTGGCAGCACTGCCTTGTATTAATTACTCCAAATTAATCTAGAATGTCAGGTGCTATACGTGTGCAAAGTATAGAGCTGTTGGCTTGCATACTTTCTGATATATTGATATTAGGGTAAAAAAATATATAGACAGCATTTATTAACAGTTGGCAGCCCTGATTGCTCTTAACAATACGTATAGTCATATCTGTTATGGTACAAATAGCACATACGAAATTTGGTTGAAATCCAACTGATAGTATGGAAGTTACATGTATTTAAAAATTGGTACTATCAGCAGGCTTATAATCATGTTGGTAGAACTGACGTATATAAGTTACTCCAAATTAATCTAAAATGTCAGAATATACGTGTGCATAGTTTAAAGCTGTTGGCTTGCATACTTTCTGATATATTGGTATTTGGCTAAAAAAATAGAGAGAGCAATTATTAACAGTTGGCAGCCCTGGTGGCTCTTAAGAATACGCTCAGTCATATCTGTTTATGTACATATATTACGTACAAAATTTGGTGGAAATCCAATTGATAGTGTAGAAGTTATATGCATTTAAATAATGGACCTATCAGAAGGCTTACAATTATTTTGGCAACACTGTCATGGTTGGCCTCCTGGAAATTAAACTGAAATAGTCTTATACACATGTGTGCCAATTTTGGAATAGCTCCCATGCATACCTTGCAAGATATCCAACGTGGAGCTCAAATTTCTAGTGCGTTTTTTCAGCAGTTGGTAGCACTGACAACATTTTCAAATATGGACGTGAGATATTCCGGTACACATCTTTACTCATACTAAATTTGGTTTTGATTGCTGCAGCCGTTTAGGAGTTGATAGGGGGGGGGGACACACTCAGCCAGACAGACAGACAGACAGACAGACAGACAGAAGGACAGACAGACAGACAGACAGACACACATTTTCCCGGATCGATCTCATAAGTCTACTTTTTCCTCATTTTTGCAAAATGTGAAAAGTAGGCTAAAAATAAAAAATTAAAGATAGGAGCCTTACAGTAGTCACATATGATGTGTAACATGTTATCCTACTATGAAATTGAAATGAAATTTATGTGAAGTCATCTGAAATGTTATCCTACTCGTATAATACACAGCTTGGACATTCTTAAAATTCTTAATTTACGCTCCGTTTTCATACTGGTACTATGATGAATGTATAGATTGAATTGATATGCTACTGTTACACTTGTTTAAACAAACATCACATATTATATTGTAAATTAAGAGGAGGAATGAAACCATAGTCTCTAGCCTATCTATATACTACTAGTTTTTTAAATTTATTTTTAGTCGTTTACCCTGCAGCTTGGTGGAACCCATGGACTCAGCGAGGGAACTCACCACTACCGCCTCTACGGGCAGTGTCCTAGAGCTGGGAACATCGAATCGGGATACAACTGGAGAGGGGGGATTGGCACCTCGCCCAGGCGGCCTCACCTGCAAAGCGAACAGGGGCCTCATGAGGGAAGGTAAGGGATGGTTAGGATGGGTAGGCAAGGAAGAGGGAAGGAGGCGGCCGTGGCCTTGAAGAAGGTACCATCCCGGCATTTGCCCGAAGACGAAGTGGGAAACCACGGAAAACCACTTCGAGGATGGCTGAGGGGGAATCAAACCCCCTCTACTCATTTGGGCCACCCGAGGCTGAGTAGACCCCGTTCCAGTCCCCGTACCACTTTTCAAATTTCGTGGCAGAGCCGGGAATCGAACCCAGGACCTCCGGGGCGGCAGCTACGGAGGCGACTCTACTAGAAATATTGTTCAATACAATCAAATTTCCTAACTCCTGCTTGGTGCAAAATATTGTAATAAACATTAGATAAATCGTAATTTCATGTATATTCTGTTAAAATGACGCATAATGTTATGATAAATATCGTTTAAAGCGATAATCTGGTAGCAAAAATAATTGACGGGACTGGGGTTCGAACCAGAGACCTCATAATACGAAGACCAACACACTATCCACGCAGCTATTACAACCACAGATATTTAGAGTACAAGACGGTTACTTAGCCTATTTTCACGTACCGCCATAAAAGGCTAGCCTAGTTCCCGTATAAAAACATCGATATATTATATTCATAACTGCATTACCGCAATGTGGGTTAATATCTGAAAAGCCATTGTGCAAAAACATAATACCGGCTTTGCTGACTAGTTACAATGTTTCATATATCATCATTTAAATACTGATACGAAGACTGTCACCATGTGGATTGTGTTTCAATCATTTGACACCAGAGTTCACATAACTTTGCATTGAAAAACCCGTTACTCGGGGAGTGGATGCCCATCACTTTTATCCAGAGATTGAAAACCAGACCCTTAATAAATCATAATTGTTTTCAGCAAATAAGATACAGTATAATGAATATTTTCACACAAAAGAACGACAAACTGAAGATGATTTATTGTAGGAATAGGTGTAATGGGGCTTCCAAACATTGGAGTAAACCGTATGCGATAGTACGTCTTCTTACCAATTTCCGCCACTGCGTGTGCTCATTGTTTCCTGGTACACTTTTCCGTCAATCCTACTTCCGTCCCTTATATTTTTTTCAAAATCACTCCCACAAAAATATCAACTCCCGGCACCAAAATCCATACGCTAATTAAATAAATCCAGCAACCGAGCGGAAAGATGTTACACATCAAAAGAATTGAATCAAATGGAAAGTAGTTTTGTAATAATAATAAAATAAAGAATAGTTACAATATTTTGAATACACTACAGTACATTTTTTTAATAATATGAAAGAAACCTTTAAGTCCCCTTGAAGAAGATTATGTAAACTATGAAATATTAAAATATTACTTTGCGACTTTTTGCCCGGCTGAATTCTTCTATCATTTCACTGAAATCTAAACTTGCTAAATTGTCACGGGAGGTCATAGCTGCACTGAAAAATGAATATGAATTATAAATTAGTTTGAACGGTCTGAAAGGTATAATTACTAGGTAATTAATCAAATAAATTTTAAACAATTCATGGCGCGGGGCCCCCCAGACCACGGGGCCCAGGGTGGCCGCCCTCCTCGCCCTCCCCTAGATCCACCCCTGGATTTACTGTACTGGTTAAATTGCGAGAAACGACCATGTGAATATTTATACTTCGCGTCGCCGCCATGTTGGATTTGTGATCACCAGGTTATTGAAAGTCCTATTGGTGAACTTACGTTCATAGCCCCTATGAACATTAACAAATTCAGTTTGATTGCTGTAATAGATTCGTAGATATTGAGATCCATCTAAATATTTCGGATGGTCCCCATGTTGGATTGTTACATGTATAGGCCATAGAGTCATGTACCATTAAAGGAAGATTATTGCGTAGGTTCATTATTAAAACTTTCACTTCGATCGCATTATTACGACACGAAAAATAAAAACTTAATTTTAAAATTCGCACAGCCGCTACCTTGAGGTTATGTAATCAATTGAACTAAATTGGATACCAGTGCATTGCAATGTGTATAAACATTTTCTGTACCAAGTTTCATTGCGTTTGGATCATTAAATCGCGAGAAAGGTCTATTTAAGAATTTAAAATTCGCTTCGCCACCATATTCGTTTTGTAGTTAACCGGGTTTTGAAAGTCTTATAGATTAACTTACAGTAGTGCCCTTTATCTCCGTAGAAAATTTCAGGGTGATACCGCTAATAGTTTCAGAGATATAAAATGCCGGTGAAATATTTCGCACAGCCGCCATCTTGAGGTTATGTAAACAATTGAACGAAGTTAGATGTCGGTTCATTACAATGTGTATAAACATATACTGTACTGTACCAAGTTTTATTGCGTTTGGTTGATTAAATCGCGAGAAACGTCTATTTAAAAGACGCAACTTCGCTTGACCGTCATGTTGGATTTGTAGTGTGCCCGTTCGTCCTGGGGATGCGATGACCCATCTGCTATAACATCACATCCCTGGAGTTCCAGGACAGAGCGGAGTTAAATGAACCTCTAGTCAAATAAGGAATGTGTCGGAAATTCAGCTGAGTTCTTGAAAAAGCAGTGGGTTTCACGAGACAAAGTATCTCTAGGGTCGTTACGGGCTTAAGTTAATAAAAATAATTCAAATATAAATGGGCGCCATCAACTGAATTCCTAGCAAAACCACTTCCTTTCCGGATAAGCCTTACTCAAGACAAGGAAAGAAAAAGGAACATCACACCATCATCAGATCACAACTAAGATAAAAACAAATTTATTTTACTTTGATAGTCAGACAGACATTTTAAATATAAATCCTACCTAAGAGTATGGTCGAATGCAAAGTTAAATTGTCATTGTCCAAAAATCGAACCATCTCCTTTCTAATGCAAAATTATTTCAATCCACATAACAAGAAAATGTATAAAGTTCTCTTGGGTTCTCAGGATCACTGTATCACTATGTCTTTCGTCACTGACATTTGTGAAACCTGAGACCTAATTCTCTTTAATTTAACATCAATGTGGATTTAATTAAGTTACTAATCTGCCTAAACATACACATATAATAATCACTCATGTTAAATATCACATAAATTATGGTTTGCATGGTATAATTTGAACGTAGAACATGTTAATCAAATGTTCCTAAACATTGACTAATTAATTTACATTATTTACATCGTCATTAATCTCTTATCTGTGAATTACAGAAAATTCAAATTCTCATTGGTCATCCTCATCATTATTATCAAAATTAAATATTTCTCACATTAATTCTCACTTCAAAATTCCAAATATTCCTGTCAGAATCGTTAATTCATCACCATTACATCATTTAAATTCACATTTCAAGTTGCAATTCCTTCGAATTATCTCTCAATTAAATTTATTTAATTGCATATAAATTCATTAATCATCAGCTTCTTTAATTAATCATCACCTTCTAATTCAGTTATTCATCATCATTACAATCGTCTAATAATTCATTTCAATCAGTTTAATCAATTCAATCTTTAATTCATCCACTTATTTAATTCATCGATTTATTTCAAAATTTAATTTATCAACTTATTTAAATTTCAATCATCTGGTTATTTAGATTATTATTTCATCTAGTCATTCTGATTTTTATTTTCATTAGGTCAGATCGTTAATATGCTTAAATCTCAGATTATTATTTCATTAATTATTATTTTCAGAAGATCTTGTATTATTAACTTCATTTATTTGTTTAATTTCCTAACAAATTGTTTAATATGGTTTATAGAACGTTGTCTTACAGTTTTATTACTTCCAAGTTATATCTCGTATTTAATTTATCATGCCAAAAATATTATTGTCTCCACGACATCACGTTGGATCTAACTATCCACAACGACATTATATTTCTTCAATATTCCAAATATCACATTTGAATATAAGAATTGCTACAAAACTCCATAAATATTCAGCACATACAGCATGAATCTCAACAAATACGCTAGACTGGGTATGACGACCTCATGTCCGCTTCAAAATACATTATCAACGTTGCAACTATCAAATGGCAAATTCCACAAAATGCCTATCACAAACTTCATTTAACCACGTTGCATGATCTACAAAAATATATAAATGGCTTCAAATTATTAACGCACATAATCTCCAATGACTGTAATTACTCTGATCACTTCTAGACAACTTCTTAAACAATTGGAAAAATATTACTTCAGTAATTTAATATTTGCTTTCAAATAGCATGAATTCTCTTTCACAAGTTTCATAATTCACATCGTAGAAAAACACCAATGTGCTATAATTTCTCACATCAAAATCTGCAATACTGATCTGCCTTAAAATAATTATGACCATTAATGATTAATCTTACAAGATTAAATTACTTTAAATCCTTCTCAAAGGTATCAAACACAATTATAAAAATCATCAAAGCATCAGCTGTAACAGCTGTTAAATCTGAAATTACTCTCAAAAGAGTATAGCAACAAAATATTGGATTGGCAAACAAGAATTACTAAATGCAATCCTGTTGACATTTATCGTTACTTTATTTAACAAAATTTCGACTGATATGTGACTAGTAGTTCCTTGTTTAATTCACTTACATCTCGTGTACATTCGGATGATAAAATGAGTTCCTCAATGGCGAGTAAGATGTGTAACCACCGTGCAATCGTATAAATACGAAGGACCTCGCCCCGTCGACTTGGATGATAGTTCCCTGAACGGTGGGTAAGGTGAGTAGCCACCATACAATCGTATAAATACGAAGGACCCCACCTCGTAGGCTATATGAGTGAATGTACCAGAAAGGAATCAACAAGTTTCTAGTTGTCATATAAAAGCGACGTTCATTCACTAAAGTGAATAACTTCTTAATATCTCCAAACAATCCAATGGAAAAAAATCCCTACTGATGAATAATACACACTCGCTAGTATGCAATGAACTGACGAAGTAGTTTCTGATAATCAATTGCAGATCACGAGTTCGAAATACTCGTTACACAAAAAAAACTATCCATGAAAAATATCCTAGCTGGAAAAATGTCTATAAGACCAAACATCTTCTTAATAAAGCCAAACAACGGTGAGAATTTCGATTAATGATGCCTGCCATATCATATGGTCACTCCATATTCTAGCAAATTCGAAGTATATAAATTCAAACCATGTCTTATTAATCAAATCATTCCTATTATAAAAATATACATGTGTGCCCAGTATTCATGAAAATAATCGTATCAGGTAATTAGAACTCTTACAATACCTTTCATTATCAGTTGTAATATAATTTCCAAGATCGTCGATTTTCCCTACCTAAAGATTTCTCGTAAGATCGGCGTGAATATCATTTCATCCATGAAACGACGCTTTCCTTCGAAATCCCAAGCGAATCAGCTGTTGGACTCCTCTCGTCAGGAACCGAATCCATCGCTCTGTGGTGCCATCTTGTCTCTATTCACGTTTACTCGATCATGTTGAACCTCGGATTACCCATAGCGGATATCGTCCAACTCCTTCTCGAAAAGTTCATGGAAACAGCGGACCCCCTACTCTTCTTCTAATATGCGCCACTGTTCCGATAAATGTTCAGTTTGAGAATTGTAAGTCCACTCTCAACTTACTGCAAAGTTCGACTTGAGTAAAATAAAAATTTTACTAGATAGTGTTCAAGATTACGATACACCCTGTATCTGTCTGTAATATGTAATCCATGAAAATTGTATAAGATAAAATTCTTATAAATGCACGCTGTAATGTTCATCAGAGCCTATGCCAAACATTCAGTTTACTTGAAACAGTAAAAAGTCGCTTTGAATGTATTATATAACAGCATGGTTATAAGGTTATTTGTGAAAGCCTGTGTTCGAACAGCGTCGAAATGAAGCTTGAAATAAAGTCTTCATATGCGATCAGTGTGGTTTTGAAATACCCCGGCTATCTACAATTGTCTTCTCGGCTAGGTCGCCTGTATCAACGACCCGCTCGGCCTCTGTTGCTCGGTGATACGAGAAATGTCGCCTACTCCTGCCGTGACGGTTTACGTGTGTTGCGTGACCTTCAATGCCCGTCTCGCTGTGCTATAGGGCTGCTCTGTACTGCTCGTCTCATAGAGCCCAACTGAACTGCTTAGCGCTGTGTCTCAGCTTATGAGCTCCGTGCGGCACGTGGCTAATTCTCCCCACCACGGTGCTTCCACGTCACGAAGATAGTCTCGAACCCGAATCCTCTCGGCTGTTCTGTTATACAATAACTTATTTCCATAAAATTATTTCCACATATAATGCATGTCATATATACTCTTCTAAGTTGTTTTAACTTATTATAATCCCATATATGTTTCAATAAAGCTTCACATCTTTATTCATAATTCTATCTTCTCACAGATTTCAATGCCTCCTTGATTCTTGACCTCCTACGTCATCTTGGCTTTCTTCTTGACGCGATCGATGCGCTATCTTATCAGCTTGCCTTCCAAAACCTCAACTATAGCTTAATGTCAGCTGGCGTAGCCGATAGCCTAAAATAGGTATCGGGTACATCTCTCCCGTACATCTCCTTTTTTTTTATCAGGATTGAGAAAAAAAATACACTCTCAGGCATTCAATATATTATACATGTACACGATAGCTCTACAATTTCCTTTACTCAGCATGATGGTATTTCCTGATGCTAGCTGCATTAAAAGTTCCTACAATTTCATCAGTATCCATTCTGACAATCTTATAGCTATTATTCTGGTATGTTTGTTCAATACGGAACGGTCCAGCGTACAATGGAGCGAATTTATGGTAGATCTTCAGCTGTAGGTTCGAAGTGACTGGCTTCCTAATCAGCACCTCATCATTTTCTTGAAATGGCTCGTGGAACCTCCTTCCTGCCTGTCTCCTGGCTCTCTTCTCCGCCTGTCTTCTGAGCCTCTCTCCTGCCATCTCGACTCTTCTTTCTTGTGTGGGTTGAGGATCTACTGGTGCCCTCACGACTCTATCCCATGGTCTATCCGGTTTCAATCCATGATGAAGCATGGACGGAATCTGTCCTGTGCTTTCATGTACTGTGGAATTCAAGCATTGGCTAATGATGGGTATCACTTCCATCCATCTATGGTGTTGCCTTGACACATATAAGCGACACAGCTTACTTATCTCCGGCATAATTCTTTCGGCGGGATTTCCCTCAGGATACCGTACAGAATTAAACACATGCCTGATTCCTAAACGTTCCATAGCAGTAGAAATTTCCATGCTAGTAAATTGCGATCCATGGTCACTCAACAAAACTTCAGGTTTCCCCATGCTCGGAATAACTGTTTTCTCAAGTCGATTTATTACGTACTTGGATGTAGCTTTCTGTATAGGGCATAGAGATACGTACTTCGAAAATACATCGACTGTTACTAAAACGAATTGATTGCCTTTCGTCGAACGAGGAATCGGACCAAAAATGTCCGTCGCGAAAAGTTCTCTTGGCTTGCTGGGTAATATTGATCTGGGAACTTCTTTCATTAACTTAGATGAGTATTTACTTCGCTGACAACTGTCACAGGTCTTTATGACGTCGCGAATCGTTTGTCCCATTTGTTTCCAAACAAAAGTTTCTTGAGCGAGAGCCAAAGTCTTGTCTACACCTACATGAGCTGCAGTTCGGTGTATCATCCAAATAACTGGTTTGACAAGCTTGGGTGGGATCACTACTCTAAGTCTAGTATGATCCTGGTCAATATATTGGCATATAACACCTCCCATAATATGATGTCTTCTAGCCTCTATCTCAGTTCTTTGAAAATCTGGATCAGTGTTATCCATCCTACGTGTCAGAAAACGGTAAATTCTTCGCAAAGGTGCATATCTCTTCTGAGTTTGCGATAACAACTTCAACTTTTCTAGAGTACCACTATCCTCTTGAATCAAATTTATATGGTTGACAAATACTTCTTCACAAGGGTTTCTGCTCAGCACATCTGCTAACAGATTTAACTTCCCCGGTCTATGTACAACAGTTGGGTTAAATTGCTGTAAGAACAGAGCCCATCTGGTGATGCGGTCACTCGCTAAGTCTGTCTTCATAATAAATTGGAGGGCTTTATGATCTGTGATCACTGTTATGTCATGTCCAAACAACACCTTCTTCCACGTTTTGAGAGCATGAACCACTGCTAATGCCTCTAACTCAGTTGCGTAGTAATTCTTCTCACAATTCCTAAGCTTGCGACTGGTGAAAGCTAAATATCTATGTTTCTTGTCATCATCCAGCTGATATAGGATTCCACTAATACCTATTTTGGATGCGTCTGTCTCTACAAAAAATCGTCTTGTAAAATCAGGATACTCAAGCTTGACATTTTGGATTAGCATTTTCTTGGCCGCTAAAAACGCTTGATTGCATCTATCGTCCCATTTCCATCGATTTCCCTTCCTTAATAAATCCTGCAGAGGTGCCATTGTCTCAGTATATTCAGGACAATGTGTTGAAAAGAACTGACACATGCCTAAAAACTGCCGTACCTCTTTAATCTTTCGTGGTGTTGGAAACTCTGAAATTGCCATTATCTTCTTTGGATTGGGCCTATAACCATCTCCATCGATTCTATGTCCAAGAAATTCAATTTCTTCATGAAAGAATTGACATTTATTGAAGTTCACCTTGAAGTTCGTTCTTCTAAGATCTTCAAAAAGCATTTGAAGGTGTCTGATATGTTCTTCCGCTGTCTCAGACGCTATAATCAGGTCATCAATATAGCTTACAACATGCTCTTTAACTGCATCTGACAAATTTTCATCTAGTGCTCGGATCATCACCGGACCACTATTTTTCACACCAAAAGGTAATCTATTGAATACATATGTTTTATGGTCAAACAAGAACCCTGTGTACTGTTTGCACTCTTCTGCTAGCTCAACATGATAATATGAACTAGTCAGATCGATTGTCGAGAAGAAACTCTTTCCTCTAAATCGGCGTAACAATTCACGAATAACAGGTGGTCTATCGTGTTCAGGAAGAACTTTTTCGTTAAGGGATCTGGCATCTAGACATATCCTCAGCTTACCGTTAGGTTTCTTGACAACAGCTAAAGGATTCAAATAAGCAGTTGGCATTTTCTTAATTATTCCATCTGTTTCCATGTCGCTTATCATTATGCTAACTTCCTCCTTCCATTTATCCGGAATGGGATATAAATTTTTATGGTATGGTTTGTCATCCATCAACTTGATGCTGTATGTAAAATTTTCTATGAGACCTGGTTTGTCATTGAATATATCCTCATATTCTGAAATTACTTGATCAAACCGCCCCTTAATTTCTGGATTTATTTTACTAGTTATGCCAATTTTATCTTCTATAGACCTTTCAACGCTGCATACAATTTCATCCAATATATCCTCTCTACAGAATGTCATCTCCGATTCTTGATTTTCCATAACCCCTTCTTGAAAGTACATGCGCCTACTCTGCATATCTATGATCAGGCCACTCTCACTTAGGAAATCCACTCCTAGGATCATGTCAAAATGTAGTTGAACCACTACTAGGAACATCTGTTCAAAACTTCTGGTTCCAATCCCAACATCTAAAAGTACCTGACTTTTACATTTCATACTCTTGTCTGGAATCACCCCTTGAATTTTGCTAACAACAGTTGGCAACATTGTAATTCCTCCTAATAATTTCAATTCATCCAGGCAACCTATGGATATCAAGCTCACCATAGCTCCTGTGTCTACAAGTGTCTTTATTTCTTTTCCCATGACTTCCACACTAATAACTGGCAATTCATGTCTATTTTCCCGTTGTACTATGTCTTCTTCCTCGATTAAATCCTCGTCCTTGACCTGATATGTTTCTACGATGACGATTGATTCCCAATGAATTTCATTTTCCTCTGGAGTTAATTTGACGTTTTTTTTTTCCTTCGCCACTCGTGCTGGCTCGATTGGCATCTCTCATTGTCTCCTCGAGTGGTGCACTAGGCTGTCTGTCCTCTTGTCTTGACCTTTCATGTCCACGATTATCCCTTCTGTCGTTAGGATCGTTTCTTCGGCCATCCTGTCGGTCGTTTCCATTAAACTGTTGACCTTGGTTCCAGTTATTCCTTCCCCGATATCTGTTATTATACCGATTCCTGTCCTGATACCTGGAATTTTGGTTATAATTCCTATACCGGCTATCTCTCGCTTCTTGATCGTATGGCCTTTCATATGGTCCTCTATATCGATCATTTCCTCTTGCATTACGGATGTTTCCTCGATTCCCATCGTTCCGTCGGTTTTCCCAGGAATCCCTTCTGTCCGTTTGAGCTGCATTGTCCACGACTACCGCATTTACTTCTTGCGTGTTTCTGTTGTCGTTCCTATTACTTCTCGGTGTAACCTGTGCGCTCGTATAATCCAACCGCCGCAATATGTCATCATAATGTTCCAGCGTATTGGCTCCTGATGCTATCAGAGATCGCTGTACCTCTATCGGTAACTGTCGCGCTATAGCTTGCAAAAGCTCTTCTTCTGGCAATGGAGGAATAAGGAACTGTAATTTAGCCAGCCGTGACGTGAAGTAGTTGGCGTAATGCGTCGGATGTGACGTAGAATAGCGTTTAGAGTACATCTCCGCTCTTACGTTGAGTTGATCCTCGGCACTCCAGAATCTCCTCAAGAAAGCCATGGCAAATTGCTCCATGTTCGCAAAGTTGCTTCTGAACGCTCTAAACCACGTAAGTGCAGATCCATCTAAGGCGCGTTCTACTATCCTTAGCTCTCTTTCTTTGGCTACCCTGTGTTCCGCCATGTAGTCTCGAATATCTCGCAGAAATTCTACTGGTGTAACACCTGTATTTCCCGAAAACTTTCTCGGTTTGTCATCTAGGTTCCTTATAATTGTGACTGGACCTGAGTATCGTTCGCTTGGACCTAACGTACTCCTACTCGAACTTGGATTCTCCTGAGGGGTTGAACTGACCCTTTCGAATGTCACATTCGGTTGCATTTGACGGTCTTCTACCATGCTCGTGTCTTGATTCGTCATACTGCGGTCTATCGCTGTTTGATTCATCAATGTTTCCCCTGATGTTACATTCTGACTGGTAAAACTGTTAACTATGGTTTCTAGTTTAGTCACCCTGTCTTCTGCTAATCTCTTCATCTGCGTCTTCAACTCATCTAACGATGTAACATCCTGCGTCCTGTTACTTTCGTCTAGATCGTTCCTCAACTTGTCAATCTTTCCTTCGCACGTGTTCTTCACTAACGCGACTTGTTCTTTCAACAGATCAACATCTGTTCTAAATAGTGTTGAATCTATTTTCATCGCTTCTTTGCTTTCCGTAAACCTAGCTTCTAAGTTTGCCATACCTGCGATTAATTTTTCATCTAACCCGTCACGTTTCTCTTTTGCTTCGGCATCGACCTCATTATATCGTTCCTCCACGATTGCTCCGACTCTATTTTTAAATAAAGTTAAGTTTTCGTTAACCTTTTGCTCTATATCGTCGTCTATCTTCCTAATATCCTTCTGCAATTGATTTTCTAACGACTTTATATTAGAATTGACCTCTCCCAAGACTTCATCTTTAATGGTCCCAATTACTGTCTTCAAATCTTTTATTTCGTTACCTAGATTTGTTTCTAGACCCTTAATCTTAGTCTCGAAAGATACTTCGGTAGACCAATCTTGAATTTTTCCTACATCTGCCACTAAACCATCGATGTCGAATCTCAACTTCGATACATCTGACTTAATGTCTTTCTGTATGGTCATAACGTCTGTTCTTAAAGTAAAAATATTTTCTTCCCCTCTACTTTCTAACTCAATCATATTTTTCCTTAATATTTGAACATTTTACTCTCCTTTCATGTTTACTGCAATGATGTCTAATTGTAAAGTTTTCAGCATCTCATTGTTCTTTAAAGTTAAACTATTCTCTAATCTGGTTAACTTATTTTCTAATTCAGTATTAGTTTCTTCACTACGAGACTGTAATTTCTCTTCCAATGATTTGAAATTGTCTTCACTATTTGACTGTAGCCTAGTCTCTAATAACATCAACTCATCTTTGCTATTTGACTGTAATAGTTTTAAATTAGTTTCGTTACTAATCTGTAATGATTTTAAATTCTCTTCAGTACTAGTTTGCAATGCTTGTACATTCTCTTTACATTTAGCTTCTAATCTAGCTTCTGAATTATTAATTTGTTCTTTAACTTCAGTTTCCATCTTAGAAATAGTTTCTGCAATTCCAGACATACCCGTCTGCAACTCTCCTAACACCTTCGTTAAATCCTCTGGCAACATAATTATATTTCAATATAGAATTATATAGAGACGTTAGACAACAACACATCACGATGTCTCAATTCCTGCATTCACTTGGGTATAGGGAAAAATATCTTATAACTAACATGATATTACTAATACGATTAACATGAACACTGGATTGGGCACACAAGTACATTGTCTGACTAAGTATAATAAATTTTGTAACACACTTAAATGAACTTGAGATCAATCTCTCAGTAATCTAAATCTGATGTGATTCCATAGAATTAACAAAATCGAAAAGCCCCACTAGTTGGATAAAGCCAATTCTCCCTCTCTCTCTGTGCCCGTTCGTCCTGGGGATGCGATGACCCATCTGCTATAACATCACATCCCTGGAGTTCCAGGACAGAGCGGAGTTAAATGAACCTCTAGTCAAATAAGGAATGTGTCGGAAATTCAGCTGAGTTCTTGAAAAAGCAGTGGGTTTCACGAGACAAAGTATCTCTAGGGTCGTTACGGGCTTAAGTTAATAAAAATAATTCAAATATAAATGGGCGCCATCAACTGAATTCCTAGCAAAACCACTTCCTTTCCGGATAAGCCTTACTCAAGACAAGGAAAGAAAAAGGAACATCACACCATCATCAGATCACAACTAAGATAAAAACAAATTTATTTTACTTTGATAGTCAGACAGACATTTTAAATATAAATCCTACCTAAGAGTATGGTCGAATGCAAAGTTAAATTGTCATTGTCCAAAAATCGAACCATCTCCTTTCTAATGCAAAATTATTTCAATCCACATAACAAGAAAATGTATAAAGTTCTCTTGGGTTCTCAGGATCACTGTATCACTATGTCTTTCGTCACTGACATTTGTGAAACCTGAGACCTAATTCTCTTTAATTTAACATCAATGTGGATTTAATTAAGTTACTAATCTGCCTAAACATACACATATAATAATCACTCATGTTAAATATCACATAAATTATGGTTTGCATGGTATAATTTGAACGTAGAACATGTTAATCAAATGTTCCTAAACATTGACTAATTAATTTACATTATTTACATCGTCATTAATCTCTTATCTGTGAATTACAGAAAATTCAAATTCTCATTGGTCATCCTCATCATTATTATCAAAATTAAATATTTCTCACATTAATTCTCACTTCAAAATTCCAAATATTCCTGTCAGAATCGTTAATTCATCACCATTACATCATTTAAATTCACATTTCAAGTTGCAATTCCTTCGAATTATCTCTCAATTAAATTTATTTAATTGCATATAAATTCATTAATCATCAGCTTCTTTAATTAATCATCACCTTCTAATTCAGTTATTCATCATCATTACAATCGTCTAATAATTCATTTCAATCAGTTTAATCAATTCAATCTTTAATTCATCCACTTATTTAATTCATCGATTTATTTCAAAATTTAATTTATCAACTTATTTAAATTTCAATCATCTGGTTATTTAGATTATTATTTCATCTAGTCATTCTGATTTTTATTTTCATTAGGTCAGATCGTTAATATGCTTAAATCTCAGATTATTATTTCATTAATTATTATTTTCAGAAGATCTTGTATTATTAACTTCATTTATTTGTTTAATTTCCTAACAAATTGTTTAATATGGTTTATAGAACGTTGTCTTACAGTTTTATTACTTCCAAGTTATATCTCGTATTTAATTTATCATGCCAAAAATATTATTGTCTCCACGACATCACGTTGGATCTAACTATCCACAACGACATTATATTTCTTCAATATTCCAAATATCACATTTGAATATAAGAATTGCTACAAAACTCCATAAATATTCAGCACATACAGCATGAATCTCAACAAATACGCTAGACTGGGTATGACGACCTCATGTCCGCTTCAAAATACATTATCAACGTTGCAACTATCAAATGGCAAATTCCACAAAATGCCTATCACAAACTTCATTTAACCACGTTGCATGATCTACAAAAATATATAAATGGCTTCAAATTATTAACGCACATAATCTCCAATGACTGTAATTACTCTGATCACTTCTAGACAACTTCTTAAACAATTGGAAAAATATTACTTCAGTAATTTAATATTTGCTTTCAAATAGCATGAATTCTCTTTCACAAGTTTCATAATTCACATCGTAGAAAAACACCAATGTGCTATAATTTCTCACATCAAAATCTGCAATACTGATCTGCCTTAAAATAATTATGACCATTAATGATTAATCTTACAAGATTAAATTACTTTAAATCCTTCTCAAAGGTATCAAACACAATTATAAAAATCATCAAAGCATCAGCTGTAACAGCTGTTAAATCTGAAATTACTCTCAAAAGAGTATAGCAACAAAATATTGGATTGGCAAACAAGAATTACTAAATGCAATCCTGTTGACATTTATCGTTACTTTATTTAACAAAATTTCGACTGATATGTGACTAGTAGTTCCTTGTTTAATTCACTTACATCTCGTGTACATTCGGATGATAAAATGAGTTCCTCAATGGCGAGTAAGATGTGTAACCACCGTGCAATCGTATAAATACGAAGGACCTCGCCCCGTCGACTTGGATGATAGTTCCCTGAACGGTGGGTAAGGTGAGTAGCCACCATACAATCGTATAAATACGAAGGACCCCACCTCGTAGGCTATATGAGTGAATGTACCAGAAAGGAATCAACAAGTTTCTAGTTGTCATATAAAAGCGACGTTCATTCACTAAAGTGAATAACTTCTTAATATCTCCAAACAATCCAATGGAAAAAAAATCCCTACTGATGAATAATACACACTCGCTAGTATGCAATGAACTGACGAAGTAGTTTCTGATAATCAATTGCAGATCACGAGTTCGAAATACTCGTTACACAAAAAAAAACTATCCATGAAAAATATCCTAGCTGGAAAAATGTCTATAAGACCAAACATCTTCTTAATAAAGCCAAACAACGGTGAGAATTTCGATTAATGATGCCTGCCATATCATATGGTCACTCCATATTCTAGCAAATTCGAAGTATATAAATTCAAACCATGTCTTATTAATCAAATCATTCCTATTATAAAAATATACATGTGTGCCCAGTATTCATGAAAATAATCGTATCAGGTAATTAGAACTCTTACAATACCTTTCATTATCAGTTGTAATATAATTTCCAAGATCGTCGATTTTCCCTACCTAAAGATTTCTCGTAAGATCGGCGTGAATATCATTTCATCCATGAAACGACGCTTTCCTTCGAAATCCCAAGCGAATCAGCTGTTGGACTCCTCTCGTCAGGAACCGAATCCATCGCTCTGTGGTGCCATCTTGTCTCTATTCACGTTTACTCGATCATGTTGAACCTCGGATTACCCATAGCGGATATCGTCCAACTCCTTCTCGAAAAGTTCATGGAAACAGCGGACCCCCTACTCTTCTTCTAATATGCGCCACTGTTCCGATAAATGTTCAGTTTGAGAATTGTAAGTCCACTCTCAACTTACTGCAAAGTTCGACTTGAGTAAAATAAAATTTTTACTAGATAGTGTTCAAGATTACGATACACCCTGTATCTGTCTGTAATATGTAATCCATGAAAATTGTATAAGATAAAATTCTTATAAATGCACGCTGTAATGTTCATCAGAGCCTATGCCAAACATTCAGTTTACTTGAAACAGTAAAAAGTCGCTTTGAATGTATTATATAACAGCATGGTTATAAGGTTATTTGTGAAAGCCTGTGTTCGAACAGCGTCGAAATGAAGCTTGAAATAAAGTCTTCATATGCGATCAGTGTGGTTTTGAAATACCCCGGCTATCTACAATTGTCTTCTCGGCTAGGTCGCCTGTATCAACGACCCGCTCGGCCTCTGTTGCTCGGTGATACGAGAAATGTCGCCTACTCCTGCCGTGACGGTTTACGTGTGTTGCGTGACCTTCAATGCCCGTCTCGCTGTGCTATAGGACTGCTCTGTACTGCTCGTCTCATAGAGCCCAACTGAACTGCTTAGCGCTGTGTCTCAGCTTATGAGCTCCGTGCGGCACGTGGCTAATTCTCCCCACCACGGTGCTTCCACGTCACGAAGATAGTCTCGAACCCGAATCCTCTCGGCTGTTCTGTTATACAATAACTTATTTCCATAAAATTATTTCCACATATAATGCATGTCATATATACTCTTCTAAGTTGTTTTAACTTATTATAATCCCATATATGTTTCAATAAAGTTTCACATCTTTATTCATAATTCTATCTTCTCACAGATTTCAATGCCTCCTTGATTCTTGACCTCCTACGTCATCTTGGCTTTCTTCTTGACGCGATCGATGCGCTATCTTATCAGCTTGCCTTCCAAAACCTCAACTATAGCTTAATGTCAGCTGGCGTAGCCGATAGCCTAAAATAGGTATCGGGTACAGTAGTTACCAGGCTTTCAAACGTCTCATAGGTGAACTTCTAGTAGTTCCCTTTATCACCATACAGAATTCCAGGGTGATATCGGGAATAGTTTCGGAGATACTGAATGCTGGTGAAATATTTCGCACAGCCGCCATGTTGGATTGGTGAGACGTAACAAAATTTGAAAGGCACGGTCGGGGTCGTCAGGAATAGTGCTACGAACTTACCGAGTTTCATTGAACTCGCTCCAGCCGTTTAGAAGTTATTAGGGGAGACACACCCCATCACACACGCACACACAGACACACGGACATAAGGTGATCTCATAAGCCTATTTTTAGCCTATTTTCATTTTATGAAAAAAATAGGCTTATGAGATCACCTTTTGTCCGTGTATGTGTGTGTGAGGTGTGTGTGTTTCCCCCTAATAACGTCTAAACGGCTGGAGCGATTACAATGAAACCGGGTGAGATCATAGCATTATTGTGGCCGACTCCGACCGCGCCTTTCAAATTTTGTTACGTCTCACCTATCCAACATGGCGGCTGTGCGAAATATTTCACCAGCATTCAATATCTCCGTAACTATTACCGATATCACCCTGGAATATTTTATGGTGATAAAGGAAACTTCTAGAAGTTCACCTATGAGACTTTCAAAAACCTAGTAACTACAAAACCAACATGGTGGCCAAGCGAAGTTGAGACATTTAAATAGACTTTTCTCGCGATTTAACTATCCAAACGTAATGAAACTTGGTACAGCAAATGTTTATACACATTGTAGTGCACTGGAGTCTAATCAAGTTCAAAATGGCGGCTGTGCGAAATATTTCACTGACATTATATATCTCCGAAACTATTACAGATATTACCCTGAAATCTTGTACGGTGATAAAGGGTACTGATACAAGTTTATCTATGTAACTCTTATAAACCTGTAAAGTACAAAACGAACATGGCGGCCAAGCGAATTTGAAACATTTTAATAGACTTTTCTCGTGATTTAACTCTCTGAGCGGAGTGAAATGTGGTACAGTAAATGATTTAACATATTGTAATGCACTGGCATCTAATTTAGTTCAATTGTTCATATAACCTCTAGATGGCGGCTGTGCAAAATATTAAAATTAAGTTTTTATTTCTTGTGTCTTAATCATGCGATCGAAGTGAAAGTTTGAATAATGAACCTAGGCAATAATTGTCCTTGAATGGTACAAAACTCTATGGCCTATAGGCTACATATAAAAATCCAAAATGGCGAGCATCCGAAATATTTTGACGGTTCTCAATATCTATGAATCTTTTACAGCAATCAAACTGATTTTTTTTTTCATTTTCATAGAGGCTATGAACATAAGTTCACCTATAGGACTTTCAGTAACCTGGTGAGCACAAATCCAACATGGCGGCGAACAAATTATAAATATTTAAATGGACGTTTCTCGCGAATTAACTATCCGAGTGCAGTGAAACGTTGCACGTTAAATGTTTTACAATTATTAATCCACTGGCATCTAATTTATTTCAATTGTTTGCATAATCACAAGATGGCATCTGTGCGAAATTTTAAAATCTTGTTTTTACTTCTTGTGTTCTAATCATGCGATTGAAGTTTGAATACCACACGTACACAATAATCTTAATGTAATAGTACACAAATAAAAATCCAACCTGGCGACCATCTGAAATATTTAGACGGTTCTCAATATCTACGAATCTATCACAACCTTCAAACTGAAATTTTGTATGTTGATAGAGGCAATTATCATAAGTAGGATATATGAAAATAGGCTGTATAGTTCTTCACGGAACTACTTGATATATATAAGATTAACTCACTTTAATACAAACTATAACAATTTTAATTTAACCTCTCTATCAAATTTAAATCCCAGGTAGAGGTGTGCATTGTCGCACCGGTATCTGGCCCACTCGTCACTGGCTCACTCGCTCCGCTCGTAGCCAGCGGCAAATTTAATTGAGACAGGCATGTGACATGATAGCTGGAAGCTGGCAACAAGTGAAACCGGAGACCACGAGGAATTGTTGGAGAAAGGCTGGATTTTCACCTGAATTAGAGGTTGACAGCGACGATTTTGAGTATGACGCGTGTTTGAAAATACTGGGTAGTGTTCTTTCTAACTACGGCGAACAGCTTAGTGAGAATGAGAATGTTCCAGCAGCGGAAGATTACCTTACGGTTGATGACGAAATCCTTGCTTTCTCTGAAATCACGGATGAAACAATTGTGGAGGAAATTCAGGGAAGCCAGGCGGTAGTTGAAAGAGAAGAAAAGGATGAAGAAGGACAAGATCGATGTAATGGAGCATTGCTTACTCTTCCACAAGCTATTGCATCTTGTGAAGCACTGCAGAATTTTCTATCGAATATTCCAAGTGTTCCAGAAAATCACTTAGAGACCCTCGACGCGATCAGGCCTCTGTGTGTTTCGCTTTCTGTTTTCTATCGAGTGTTCCATGTGTTCCAGAAAATCACTTAGAGAACCTCGACGCGATCAAGTCTTTGTGTGTTTCGCTTTCTGTAAAGAATCCTGTAACACAGACTACCATTTCAGATTTCTTTAAGTTAAGTAGTTTGCAGTAGTCAAGTGCTGCATAGTGTGAACAACAAGTACCGCATGTGTACCCAAATGAAATTACATGATCAGTATGAGTGTACTCTGCTGAACGTCGGTAAGATTTCTTTCTGTGTTTCTATTCTCGCAAATCTTATACATTGTATCTGTTGTAATTAAATGGCACCATGTGATAGGTAATTAATGTGATTGAATATCCGGGTTTTAGTCTGTTCACCAATTGACACGAGAAGGTGTTATTCCAAATTCTCTTTATAACGATAACTCCCCTACAACAATATTTTTTTTTGTGTCCGCAAGGTATCGTTGTATCGAGATTTCACTGCTGTACTTGCTTAAATAACTGAATTAGGTATTTTTGGTTCTATCAAAATAAATGGGTCTTATTAGGTCTTAACGTATACTTAGGTCAATTTAGGCTCTATAAAAGTTGAAGTGTATTGCTCATTGTTCCTTAAAACATTTAAATAAATTGACATTTGGAAATTAAGAGGTCAGGAATAGAAATAGGTCTGAACCTCAGAATTCGGTGCTTGGTTTAGCATACTGGTACAAAATAATCTAAAAATGTTAATATAGGCTACCTCCACCTGACGAAATAATAGTTTAAGTCTTACGAAGGAAATGCGTCTTTTGGATAGCTATTGCGTAATTGCATTTCTGTTCGACCATGCCGAAATATAAATATTAGATGCCCGAAAACTGCATCTTAAAGAGACTCATTATAGTTCAAGTTTCATAATGATACATGTCCTCCACCAATCGGAACTCAAGATTTTCATTACCATAGAGCTGTTTGACTAATTAGGTAAGGATAGCATCGCACCTGCGCTGACTTCCATGGCCTCCTATTTTAAATTTCACTGCGTGGCTAGTGTCATAGTGGGGTATTCGAGGAGGCCATGGTCGAATACAAGGTAATCTCTGCGTCCCATGCGCTCTGTTCTGCAAACCCAACTGATGGAATCTCGACAGATATTTATGAATAATTATGTTCGAACATAAAATAAATTTATAATTATCGTCGAACATAAACAGTCGTATGCAACTCGCCTATAATGGTAATTAAGACACTCGTTTTATAAACATACTCGTGTCTTAATAATTTCCGTTATAGGCTTGTTGTATAATGAGTTTCCAAAACATAGAAGGAACCCTATTTTGCCTAGCCTATTAGGGTTTATAGTTCCACAATTACAAAATATTTACTACTTGTATTACATTATAATAATGGTAGATATGTTCGATGATTGTAAAAAATATGAATAACAAAATGTTTTTTTAGCCTATTTTAATTTATGAAAACATATGCTCATGAGATCACCTTTTGCCCGTGTGTGTATGTGTGTGTGTGTGTCCCCTAATAACTTCTAAACGGCTGGAGCGATTTCAATGAAACTCAGTAAGGTCATAGTACTATTTTGGCCGACCTCGACCGTGCCCATTAAATGTTATTATGTCTCACCAATCCAACATGGCGGCTGTGCGAAATATATCACCGACATTCTATATCTCCTAAACTATTACTCATATTTCCCTGAAATTTCGTTCGGTGATAAAGGACACTATTAAACGTTCAACTATGTGACCTTCAAACACCTGTTAACTACAAAACGAACATGGCGGCCAAGCGAAGTTGAAACATTTAAATAGACTTTTCTCGCGATTTAACCATCCGAACACAGTTAAACTTGGTACAGCAAATGACTGTACAAAGTTCAATGCACTGACATCTAATTTAGTTCAATTGTTTTCATAACCTCAAGATGGCGACTGTGCGAAATTTTCAAATTAAGTTTTTATTTCTTATGTCCTACTCATGCGATCGAAGTCAACGATTTAATAATGAAATTACGCAATAATCCTCATCTAATAGTACATAACTCTATGACCTACATATATAAAAATCCAACCTGACTACCATCCGAAATATTTAGACGGTTCTCAATAACTACGAAAGTAGGGGAGTAGTGGCGCTTATAACCAGTGTCATGGCCGCCGCGTGAGTCCAAGCCAATATCTCGTGAACCCAAGGTCGAATGTTGACAAATGAGGTGTCGTTGGACTCTGGCTGACGTCCTATTTCCTATGGACCACGTATTATATTTTTCAAAAAAAAAATGAAAATTTTTGTTTTTGAAAGTAGGTGATAGTTTGAAAACCAAACATGATAGAATGTTGTGTCATGGTTCAAACGAATGGTCATTATGTCCTTTATTTTTATAATAAAACTTTTTTATTTTTTATGTTTTTTGAAAACAGTCCAATTTTGAAATTCCTATATTTTGGAAACTAGGAACTTTACAAAACAAATTGTTTAACATAAATGAATGGCCCTGACCCCCTCCACCCCAAAAATAAATGTCAAGTCTCTAGGACTAAAACTGTGCAGTAGTGTTGTGCCCAACTCTAGGAATGGGTATTCCAAGATTCAGACACCTAGATATCAAGGGAAAGGCTACAGCCGCTTTTGAAAGTTGAGATATTTGAATATCGCGCTCCATTCCTTCCAGAAGGAAATGGAAATTTTATGCAGCTAAGGACATGTCAAGTGACGTAGCAAGTACTAGCCGAGGTCGAGACTATTTGTTGATTAAATAGTTAGCCATGGAGTAGAGACTTGAGACTTGGATCAGATTACTGGCACGGCCAAATGAAAGAGAATGCACTTAGTATCAAGTAAATCGGACCAGGGATACCAGAGATATGAGGATTTCTAGATTTCAGCGTGATGCAGCGTGACCCTGACCATTTTGAATAAAAGCCGGCCGGCCCAAGCAACATCAGCTCACTTCGAAACAAGCTCTTGCATAGCAAGGTGCTGCTACGCTGAGCCAAGGCACATGGTTGCCGGATCTACGCAGAAGTTATCTTCAAAATTGTGATAGTCACAAAAGTGCTGCGATACATGTGGAACTTAGTAAGTTTACGACAGAGAGAATCACTAAGGTGATTGATATTTTTCTACGGACACTGGTGAAATATTTTTATTTCTATATGGACATATGCTAGACTTTGTCTAGAAAGTACTTTGTCACAGTCCAGTAATAATCTAATACTTGGATATTTTAGTCCAATTTAGTCAGTTTCATAATTTGTAACTTGATAACCACTCCGATCTTTCAGTATATTGAAGGCCAGTCTATCACGGTGTTGTTCATTAGCCGACAAAGGGAAACTATATGTTGCTTCGCGCATGATAGATGGTGATAAGCCATGCCCAGGGAACGATCTTCAGAACAGCCGTTGATTGGTTTAGACTGTCAGTGTTTTCTTGTACTGAAAAGATTACCGTGAGTTATGTTGCAACTGACATATTTGAGAATAGATCACTTAGATCTGACCCCATTTAAGCAAACTGTTATGGCGTTAACAGAAGTAAATATTAAAATGGATCAACAGTTACTTCAAACTTCAAGAGATATTACCACTATGTCTTGTTAGACAGATTGTGGGTATATAATGGCGGCCGATGCAAGGATTAGACGTGCGTGTCCGATAGGGCATGTATCTGGATAAATCTGGTACAGACCAGGTTCACTACGCTTCAAGACAAACGAGAAATGTAAGCCACATTTTGACTTTATATTATGCCTAGCTAATTGGAACAAACTCATTTTCTGCAGATGACCAACACATTTATTTTTCTTCGTATTTAAATCTTGCAATGATTTACGCAAGACATATTAGAGTTATTCTGAGTATTTTCAGCACTCACAACAGTTTAGGATCGATGACCGAGCATAACGAGCATTTATTTGAATATTTCATATTTTTGGATAATCACGGAAAACAGCCGATGTAACTGTAAAAGTCAATAATTATTTTTGTTGAGGAATTGATATTTTATCTATATTCGAAGATTCGAACATGTGGATTCTCACATAATGAAATAATAATTAAATATATTTAAAATAATATAACTCATAATTGTGGTGTTTGAAGCCATATTTTCAGTGTTGCCTTAGTAAACAAGAGTTTAGTGCTTTTCAGTCGGTCAACACGAATGTACCCAAAAGAGATGGGTTATGCCCTAATCCTGAAATAAATTACATGAGATTAATAAAACACTAGGATGACCAGTTTCGATCGTCAAGCGATCATCATCAGATCCAATACACTTAGGCTATAAAATCTATGTTTGAAATACAGGTGAATATATTTACAATATGTACAATTATTTAGTTGCAGTATTGGTACTGCAACTGTCAGTGTATGCTAAATGCAGTATATATGTTAGGTGAAATGCTAAATTGTGATGGCTATCCGGAGATTGTACTTTAGAGAGATTATATGGCTGTAAACTATGGTTAAACTATAAAATTTTAGGCTAACTACTTATCTGATTGTCTTCCGTACTACAGCTATTCGCAGTTTCCGTGCTCACTTGAACTCGCTGTGGACTAATCCACGGTCTTTAATAGTTGTAGATCCACCTCATTCAATAACATACATCTTATCTAGGTTGGCAACACCTCACATAAACACATCGCGATCACTCCTCACAGCACGTAGGGACAGGGGGGGAAGGCAGGGAAAAACCAGTCATTAAGATAACCACCGCAGTCGACCGCACAGCGAGTTCAAGTGAGCACGGAAACTGCGAATAGCTGTAGTACGGAAGACAATCAGATAAGTAGTTAGCCTAAAATTTTATAGTTTAACCATAGTTTACAGCCATATAATCTCTCTAAAGTACAATCTCCGGATAGCCATCACAATTTAGCATTTCACCTAACATATATACTGCATTTAGCATACACTGACAGTTGCAGTACCAATACTGCAACTAAATAATTGTACATATTGTAAATATATTCACTTGTATTTCAAACATAGATTTTATAGCCTAAGTGTATTGGATCTGATGATGATCGCTTGACGATCGAAACTGGTCATCCTAGTGTTTTATTAATCTCATGTAATTTATTTCAGGATTAGGGCATAACCCATCTCTTTTGGGTACATTCGTGTTGACCGACTGAAAAGCACTAAACTCTTGATAACTCATAATAATAATAATAATAATCCAATAATAATAAAAATAATGATTTTCATAACTTTTCTAAATAATTCTTGGATCTTATATTTTCTAATAATCACATTTATTGAGAGAGAGCCTATGAAGTAGTTTAATCATTTCTAGTTTGGAACAGGTGATTTTCCGAAGGAGAGTGGTTAGCGCAAGCCCGCATTCAACCAACATGACAGTTCTGGTTGAACAGTTAATATTTGCAATGAGCAAAGTATATTTTTCAGATAACACGGAGAGGCATGAAACGGGAAGCAAATGATATTTGTATCAATTAGGATATTTTTGTATTTATATAAAATCATGACGTAGATACACATTCGAAAGTGAAATAAAGAGTATCATAAGTATGGTAACTTCACGGGTTGAACTGAGTGGTAAAATAAAATAAACTTGTAATAATAATCTTCCAGTGTTGATAACAAGCAGAGGCTTGATTTATTGTATAAATTTTGGGAAGAAAATTTATGTGTGTGGAGTAGTTGAAATGCCATTCCCAGGTGCGCATGTTTAAGTCGCAGGAATGAGGAGGTTTTTATTTGAGCATCAATCAAATAGCAGGTTCAATGACTCAGTGTTATAGAAGGAGTATTGGAACTACACATTGCGTCGTATGAATGACCCGAAGGTTATTTCTTAAAAACCATCAGTTCTTATTTCAACCTTGTTTACGGATTCCATTAAGACTTTGATTTTGCTAGAACCCGGATTTGTCATGATAGTATTTTATTCTTCTTCAGAGGAAGACCGTTGCCGTTGTTGTTGGAATATTGTGTTCTTATAAAAATAATAGAATGGGCCACTGCCAATTAAAAATAATTCTATAACCACGAATAATTTGAAGGATGTTTTCAATCCTAGTGCCATGAACTAAATGAATTTATTATGAAGCTACAATTCTTATTTCCGCATTCTGTCGAAGAATTGCAAGTTGTGAAAGTTACTAAAATGGCCACAAATATAAATATTTTTCTTAATAATGATTCCAAGTGGAAAATTGAATAGTTGGATGGTCCAACAATTTATTGATCAAGTTGATGATTCAGAAATCATATATTTTGTTAGGAACTTGAAGTTCATAATCGAGTCACTTCTCGAAACGTTTAATGTCAGAAGAACAATTAATTTTGTTGTGCTTCGCACAGTTCTTCGATGCTATGCTCAAGGTCAAATACTTTTCAGATGTTATTAATATGTGTACATAATTTGTGTTGATTCAGAGATAATAATATTTTTTGACAATATTTTTTGAAACTGGAAAATTAAGTGAAAGTTAAAAATTCTATGAACATTTATTCTACGAGTGTTAGTATTATGTAATAATTCAAACAGTGAACTACAGTATTTCCAGTAAAGACAATTAAATTTGAACTGGATTTAATCATAAATAATCGATATAATTTTGGAACACAGTCTACAGGACTAATAATCAGACTTGTGTTTCCAAAAATAATTGTCCAATGTGTTGGAAAATTTCTGTACATTGTGTAAATAGGAATGTGGGTCGCCACACATGAATGATGCTGCTTTGAGCATTTTATTTTGCAGTCAATTTTAAATTCAAAATAAAATGAGATAATTTTACATGATGTGTTATGCCCAGTTGAATCTCCTTCTATCCTTATTGTTGCATTGAGCCAAAAATCAGTAAAGCATTTTTTTCATTTGATGTCGTTTTTGCGATTAGCTTTAACCCATCTGGCGCCCCGGGATATTTTGACTCTCGTGCTGACTGATTATTGGTAAAATACATATGTGGTCGTGCGGACTCCGGTCTAAACGGGCACATAAAATAAGATAGAGAGAGAAATGGCTTCGAACGTGGGGCTCGAGTTAGACATGGTCAATCGCATGCCGATTTAAATTATGGTAATTTTTATGTAGATATTTTGGGAGTTGAGAGATGTCTGGTTTGGATGAATAAATTAGTAGGAAACCCAGTTAGTGGGGAAAATTAAAAATTTAACTGGGTTAATAATTAGAATGGGTTTGATTATTTTTGATAATGGCTTAACCATTAGGGCGTCAAGTAAATTCAGTAGTAAACGTTCGATGACTGGACGTACGCATTATTAGAATCCAGGTGGAGGATATTTGAGAACTTGCATATTTTTCTTGTGATATTGTGGTAAATGTAACTCGTAAATGTAGAGAATTTTGTTTTTCCATCACGTCGACATTAGGACAAATCTCATTTTATTAGAGTGTTCCAATTAGCTATTCATATTTCTTGTTCTAGTTATAATCTTGTGTATGCCATCATGTATACCCCTATTTATTATTGATTTAAGCCCACTACGGAGCGCTTATGACTAGTTCTTCGATGCTCTTTTCCGTTCCCAATATCTCTTGAGCCCTGCTGATAATTTCTCCTTTCTCTCCTGCGAAAGGGGCCCTCCGACATTTAGAGACTCTAGGTGGTGGGATCCAAGATTCTACCATAGCACAAAATTTAGAACGATCTTCTACATCAAGGTCAGCAATTCCAGCCGAATCCAAGTCCTTTAGTACTTCATTAAGCCACAGGCTTCCAGTCTTGTAGCTTTTAACCAAGGAGAAGATCTTCTTGGTAAGCCTGTTGCTGTTCATTCGTTGTAGGTGCCCATAGAACTTTAGCCTCCTACGTCGCATACTGGTATTGGCTGATTCTAACTGTCGATACAGGTCAGAATTGGATTTCAAACGGTAGGTTCCATCTGGGAGCAATCTCGGGCCATGGATTTTCCTGAGGATACGTCTTTCGGCTTTCTCCAGGTCATCCATGGTGCCTTTTCTGTTCATCAAGAGGGTCTCTGTGGCATACAGAAACTGTGGTCTGACAGCAGTTCTGTAGTGACAGATCTTAGCATTCCTCGAAATGCATTTCTACAAATTGTGGGATAGTTGGTATGCTGAGTTGAGTTTGGTACGCCTTGCTAAGATGGAGGTGCCATCTCTACCATTGGGGTGGACCCATTCACCAAGATAACGAAAGCGATTGACTCTTCCAATCGTTCCATGTATGGTCGTCAAAGGGGTGTTTCCGTAGTGCCGATTTTCAAAGTACTTGGTCTTATCATAAGATATCTGTAATCCAGATTTCACCGCTATCTCGTGCAGGGCTTGGACAGCTATGCCAGCATCCTTAGAGTTGTTGGCCAAGATTGCAATGTCATCTGCGAAGGCAAGGCACCTGATCTCGATTCTTCGGGTTCCAGCTCCAATGGCAACTGGTTTGATTCCTAAATTCCTCAATGTGCATTCCCAGGTCTTGATGACTTTATCAAGCACCAGATTAAACAGAATGGGCGAGAGACCATCACCCTGTCGTACTCCGGTTTTGATCTTGAAACTCCGAGATAGTTCTCCTCTGAACTTCACCTTAGAGGTTGTATCCGTGAGAGTCTGCTTGATGAGGGTGCGTGTGTTATAATCCACACCTCGTTCTTGGAGTATTGAGAACAGTGTCTGGCGGTCGATGGAATCATAAGCTTTTGAGAAGTCGACGAAAACCACAGTAATGTTCGTACTCCTTACTTGTTTTAGCAGGAGAATGGTTTTCAGATTGAAGATCTGCTCGGTACAGGACCTTCCACGCCGAAATCCTCCTTGATATTCACCAATTGTTTGGTCACATTGACTTTCTACATTATCCAGTAAAATCCTGGAGAGCACTTTGTATGCTGTTGACAGCAGAGATATCCCCCGGTAGTTGTTTACATTACTGTGATCGCCTTTCTTATGTAAAGGGTGTATGACAGCTGATTTCCAGTCATCAGGGATCCTGCCAGTCTCCCAACATTCGATTAAGATCTGATGTAGGGCCTCTGCGATCGTATTTCCACCTGCTTTCAGGGCTTCTGCAATGATTCCATCTTCCCCGGGAGCCTTGTAGTTCTTAAGATGGTTGATGGCATTAGCAACTTGCTGCAAAGTTGGTGGATTAGATGCCAGGTGTATCTCTGGAGGATCTTCAACAGGCAATCTGTCCGTGGGCTCTTCGCAATTAAGCAATTGTTCAAAGTAGTTTGCCAAAAGTTCCACGTTCTCGCGGTTGCTGGTGACCAGCTCCCCGGCTGTATCCTTGAAGTGAAGGCATTGTGGTCTATACCCAGAGAGTTCCTCTTTGAAGACCTGATAAAAGTTTCTGGTGTTATACATTTTAAATTGACATACCCCTAAGTTTTGAATAATAATTGAAAATTATGGAGGAGATGATGAGGATGATGAGGAGTTTGGAAGAGAGTTCCAAAGAAGCTGGACTGCGTGTAGCAGCCATTATGAAAGAAAATACAGAGGCTTTGGAAAAGAAACTTAAAGAAAATTCTGATTCTTTAGAAAAAAACATAAAGAAAATTTAAACGATAAACTTAAATAAAATTCTGATTCTTTAGAAAATAAACTTAAAGAAAGTTCTGATTCTTTAAAAGGTAACTTGAAAGAAATTTTAAATAGTAAATTTAATTCTATGGAAAATAAATTTAAAGAGAATTCCGAAATTTTGAAAATGTCACTTGAGAGTAAAATGACTAAATTATGCGAAAAAACACATGAGCTCGAAACTTCATTAGCCACTAACGCAAGTTTAATGGACGATAAATTTCGCGATGACGATCTAAGATCCCAAAGCTTAGCTGATAGGATAGAACATGGTCTTAGGAAAGTTGGTGAAGACATGATCAACCTAGAAGTCAGAGTGAAGAAAGAGAGTAATGAGATGGCAATCCTAGTTGTTCAACGTTTGACAGAACAATTCAAAGAACTCGTAATGGGAGAAATAAGAGAAGGTGTGATTAATGAATTACAAACTGAAATTAAAACCACAGTTATCAATGAAATTAAAGACACACTCAAGCTGGAGAACCAAGAGGAAGTCAAGGAAATTAGGGAATCTTTATCATCCCATATTCAAGTAATTTCCAAAGATATCCAAGCAACTCAGAAGGACATATCAGATATGACAGGGTCGTTGAAAAGTCACGAGGCGGTTATGAACCAGATATCCACTGATGTCAAGGAGAACTGTAAGGAAACCGAAGCAATTAAAAAATGGCAGAAGAAACCCATAAGGAACTTGAGGCTATGAAAACCCAAATCAAGGACGAGAAACAGTCTGACCATCTGTTAAAAATGCCAAGTAGAAGGGGAGAAGAACAGATACAGATAAACCTAGAAGCAGCTAGAGAAACTGATTGTCAAAGACAGGATGAGGTCAGGACAGTATTTCAATCCAACCCCATAACTGTATTCAAGAATGTAGAGGATAAGCCTTCTAAATTTTCATGGCGAGATTCCGTGACACCCGTAGAATTCTTGAGAGAAGCAGGTGATTACCTGAAAGAATCCAAAATCCCTAAGGAAAGACAGATCCGAGTGATAGGGAAATTTTTGGAAGGTCCTGCACTTCTTTGGTTTAGAGCTTTTAGGTCCACTCTCACCAATTTTGAGGAGTTTTCCCGTGGGTTATTAAAAAAGTTTTGGTCCCCGGAAACCCAACAGCAAGTCAGAGCAGAATTATATTCAAAGAGATTCTCGACGTCACAGCCTACTCGATACTCTACGTACTTTTCTGGACAGCTTTCTAAACTACAACATTTAGATCCGCCGATGCCAGATAATGAATTAATTACCGCATTGATACGTCAGTTTCCAGCAGACGTCCAAAGAACTTTGATCGCTGCTGACATTTATAATATGGAGCAATTTGACGAGGTATTGCAGAAACTTGATCATACGAACGCTCAATTCTTTCATCAGAAGGGAGGAAAGAATAACAACGCTGTGTACGCTGTTATGGCCGACAGTTATTCCCAAACACCTCGAGAGATTCAAGAGGGGCGAGAAGAGAAAACGCCAAGGGAAGAGCCCGATAAAAGAGGATGGAATCAGTACAGTAACAGATACAGTTACAAGCCTTTTGCAAGACCGGATGGTGGATATCGATATAATACTCGATGGAGAAGGCCAAGGGATAATCAAGGAAGGTACCAGGAAAGAAGGTACTATGGTAGAAACAACAACTATAATAACAGAGGGAATGTGAATACTCGTCAGTCCAATGAGGAGTTCAATAAGGAGACGAGGAAGAACTTGGAAGCAAGACACCAAGAAAACTTGTAGTTCTTGGAACAGAGGCCCAATGAACCAGGTCCATCGGGAACACAACAATCCCGGGGGATTGGAAAAGAAAAAAAAATCGAATTCACAGTAGAAGATAGAATTTTAAACACTTTCACTTCCAGAATTATTAAATGGCAAGCAGAGGATGATGACTTAATTCAACATAATGACGAACGGAAAGAAATGGGTACAAGAATTAAAATGCCAATCATATCATGCGAAGTATTCGGTATGCCTGTCGATACTTTAATTGATACTGGGGCTATGCTTTGTCTTGTGAGCGAGAAGCTTTATATTCTGTGGAAGCTCAAAGAGAATTTAGAGGAGATTCCAGTATCAGGAATTAAAATCCAAGGAATAATACCCAACAAAATATCTCTGTGTAAAACGCAATTATACTTATGTGTTACTATTGGAGGACATGATTTCCGACATGTGTTTGTAGTAATGAAGGACATGGCTTTTGCCATGATATTGGGAGCGGATTTCATTCAGAAATATCAAGCAGTGATAGACATGAAGACAGAGACGATCAGATTCAAGAATACCGAAGAGATAAACTTCGAGGGAAAAGAAGAGGAAGACATCGAGGGAGATGCTCGATGGTCTCTGATTTTTCATGAAGCTGAAGGAAGAGAAGTCTACACTGAGAAGGAGTCCCCAGAGCTAGGAAAAATTTTGGAAGAGTACCACGACATTTTTGATATTTAACCTGGTGAAATTAAAGATTTTGAATATCGTATTCGTGTAAATGATGATGCACCTTTCCATGCTAAATTGTATCCGGTAGCGGAAAAGCATCGAGAAAGGGTAAAAGTGCTTATCAAAGAGATGGAAAGCAACAATGTGATTGAAAAGTACACTATATCTTATGTCAATCCATTAGCAGTAGTGTCTAAGCAAGATGGAAGTGTGAGACTATGTTTAGACGCGCGAAATTTGAATTCAAGATTACTGCCAGAGTATGACAGACCACCAATCATTAGGGAACTGTTAAGGAAATTCCAAGGTAAGGTCTGGTTCTCTAACATTGATCTCACTTCGTCCTACCACCACATTAGGCTTAGTGAAGATTCCAAAAAGTTTACAGGATTTATGTTTGACCAGCAGACATATGTATTCCGCCGTCTACCATTTGGAGTCAAAACATCTGGATCTGTTTTGATCAGAGCACTGGAACAAAATTTGAGTCCTGAAGTAAAGGAGATAGCAATTCGTTACATAGATGATATCCTAATTGCATCTGAGACTAAGGAGGAACATTTATTAAATCTTCAGATGTTATTCGCAGATTTGAGAAAAGCGAACTTTAAAGTAAACCTTCGAAAATGTCAGTTCTTTCGGAAGGAAATAAAATTTTTGGGCCACATTTTAGATGGTGAAGGATACCGTCCCAATGAGACGAAGATACAGGTGATTGCAAATTTCCCTAGACCTACTAGAGTGGAGAATGTCCGCAGTTTTCTCGGAACATGCCAATTCTTTGCAGGGCATTGTCCGAGCTTCACCAAGACGGTTGCACCATTGCAGGAATTATTAAAGAAAGGAAACAAATGGAAATGGAATGAAGATTGTGAACAATCATTTCAAGATGCCAAGAGGTTATTGGTAAACAGCGTGAAATTGGAGTATCCTGACTTTACCAAGAATTTCATCATAGAATCTGATGCATTCACCATAGGGATTGGAGCTATTCTTCTTCAAAAAGATGACGATCACAAGAGACGTTACCTGGCGTTCATAAGCAGGAAACTTCGTCCATCAGAAAGGAATTATTACACCACAGAATTAGAAGCACTTGCTGTAATCTTCGCGTTGGAGTCGTGGAAGAAAATGTTAATTGGACATTCAGTAATTGTGAGGACTGATCACCACGCATTGGAGTTTATCTTGCGAACAAACTTTGCCAGTGATAGGATAACTAGATGGTCACTTTTTATTCAACAATTCAACCTAGTTATTGAACACACTCCTGGAAAGGTGAACGTTGGAGCCGATTTATTGAGTAGAGCAGTGGAGTCTACATCTAAGGTTTTTCAAGTTAACCTGACGCAGGAGGATGAGGATACCTTGAGAAGGTTAAGATTGTTGCATTTATCCCAGAGGAGAGACCGACGTTTTAGAAACATTTTTCGTTTTCTACAGGGAGACATGGATCCAAATGATGATGATTTTGTGGAAGTAAACGACAATGGAAGCTATGAGATCGCCAATACACGAACTGTTAACATCGTGGGAACTTATAATGCATCGAATTTGGAGATTTACTATTCAAGAACCAGATGATTTAATGTGTAGATAGGAAAAATAAAACTTTTTCAATTTTTATTTTTTGCTAGGTGTGGGGTGGATGTACCCAACTCTAGGAATGGGTATTCCAAGATTCAGACACCTAGATATCAAGGGAAAGGCTACAGCCGCTTTTGAAAGTTGAGATATTTGAATATCGCGCTCCATTCCTTCCAGAAGGACATGGAAATTTTATGCAGCTAAGAACATGTCAAGTGACGTAGCAAGTAATAGCAGAGGTCGAGACTATTTGTTGATTAAATAGTTAGCCATGGAGTAGAGACTTGAGACTTGGAACAGATTACTGGCGCGACCAAATGAAAGAGAATGCACTTAGTATCAAGTAAATCGGACCAGGGATACCAGAGATATGAGGATTTCTAGATTTCAGCGTGATGCAGCGTGACCCTGACCGTTTTGAATAAAAGCCGGCCGGCCCAAGCAACATCAGCTCACTTCGAAACAAGCTCTTGCATAGCAAGGTGCTGCTACGCTGAGCCAAGGCACATGGTTGCCGGATCTACGCAGAAGTTATCTCCAATATTGTGATAGTCACAAAAGTGCTGCGATACATGTGGAACTTAGTAAGTTTACGACAGAGAGAATCACTAAGGTGATTGATATTTTTCTACGGACACTGGTGAAATATTTTTATTTCTATATGGACATATGCTAGACTTTGTCTAGAAAGTACTTTGTCACAGTCCAGTAATAATCTAATACTTGGATATTTTAGTCCAATTTAATCAGTTTCATAATTTGTAACTTGATAACCACTCCGATCTTTCAGTATATTGAAGGCCAGTCTATCACGGTGTTGTTCATTAGCCGACAAAGGGAAACTATATGTTGCTTCGCGCATGATAGATGGTGATAAGCCATGCCCAGGGAACGATCTTCAGAACAGCCGTTGATTGGTTTAGACTGTCAGTGTTTTCTTGTACTGAAAAGATTACCGTGAGTTATGTTACAGCTGACATATTTGAGAATAGATCACTTAGATCTGACCCCATTTAAGCAAACTGTTATGGCGTTAACAGAAGTAAATATTAAAATGGATCAACAGTTACTTCAAACTTCAAGAGATATTACCACTATGTCTTGTTAGACAGATTGTGGGTGTATAATGGCGGCCGATACAAGGATTAGACGTGCGTGTCCGATAGGGCATGTATCTGGATAAATCTGGTTCAGACCAGGTTCACTACGCTTCAAGACAAACGAGAAATGTAAGCCACATTTTGACTTTATATTATGCCTAGCTAATTGGAACAAACTCATTTTCTGCAGATGACCAACACATTTATTTTTCTTCGTATTTAAATCTTGCAATGATTTACGCAAGACATATTAGAGTTATTCTGAGTATTTTCAGCACTCACAACAGTTTAGGATCGATGACCGAGCATAACGAGCATTTATTTGAATATTTCATATTTTTGGATAATCACGGAAAACAGCCGATGTAACTGTAAAAGTCAATAATTATTTTTGTTGAGGAATGGATATTTTATCTATATTCGAAGATTCGAACATGTGGATTCTCACATAATGAAATAATAATTAAATATATTTAAAATAATATAACTCATAATAATAATGATAATAATCCACTAATAATAATAATAATAATAATAATGATTTTCATAACTTTTCTAAATAATTCTTGGATCTAATATTTTCTAATAATCACATTTATTGAGAGAGAGCCTATGAAGTAGTTTAATCATTTCTAGTTTGGAACAGGTGATTTTCCGAAGGAGAGTGGTTAGCGCAAGCCCGCATTCAACCAACATGACAGTTCTGGTTGAACAGTTAATATTTGCAATGAGCAAAGTATATTTTTCAGATAACACGGAGAGGCATGAAACGGGAAGCAAATGATATTTGTATCAATTAGGATATTTTTGTATTTATATAAAATCATGACGTAGATACACATTCGAAAGTGAAATAAAGAGTATCATAAGTATGGTAACTTCACGGGTTGAACTGAATGGTAAAATAAAATAAACTTGTAATAATAATCTTCCAGTGTTGATAACAAGCAGAGGCTTGATTTATTGTATAAATTTTGGGAAGAAAATTTATGTGTGTGGAGTAGTTGAAATGCCATTCCCAGGTGCGCATGTTTAAGTCGCAGGAATGAGGAGGTTTTTATTTGAGCATCAATCAAATAGCAGGTTCGATGACTCAGTGTTATAGAAGGAGTATTGGAACTACACATTGCGTCGTATGAATGACCCGAAGGTTATTTCTTAAAAACCATCAGTTCTTATTTCAACCTTGTTTACGGATTCCATTAAGACTTTGATTTTGCTAGAACCCGGATTTGTCATGATAGTATTTTATTCTTCTTCAGAGGAAGACCGTTGCCGTTGTTGTTGGAATATTGTGTTCTTATAAAAATAATAGAATGGGCCACTGCCAATTAAAAATAATTCTATAACCACGAATAATTTGAAGGATGTTTTCAATCCTAGTGCCATGAACTAAATGAATTTATTATGAAGCTACAATTCTTATTTCCGCATTCTGTCGAAGAATTGCAAGTTGTGAAAGTTACTAAAATGGCCACAAATATAAATATTTTTCTTAATAATGATTCCAAGTGGAAAATTGAATAGTTGGATGGTCCAACAATTTATTGATCAAGTTGATGATTCAGAAATCATATATTTTGTTAGGAACTTGAAGTTCATGATCGAGTCACTTCTCGAAACGTTTAATGTCAGAAGAACAATTAATTTTGTTGTGCTTCGCACAGTTGTTCGATGCTATGCTCAAGGTCAAATACTTTTCAGATGTTATTAATATGTGTACATAATTTGTGTTGATTCAGAGATAATAATATTTTTGACAATATTTTTTGAAACTGGAAAATTAAGTGAAAGTTAAAAATTCTATGAACATTTATTCTACGAGTGTTAATATTATGTAATAATTCAAACAGTGAACTACAGTATTTCCAGTAAAGACAATTAAATTTGAACTGGATTTAATCATAAATAATCGATATAATTTTGGAACACAGTCTACAGGACTAATAATCAGACTTGTGTTTCCAAAAATAATTGTCCAATGTGTTGGAAAATTTCTGTACATTGTGTAAATAGGAATGTGGGTCGCCACAAATGAATGATGCTGCTTTGAGCATTTTATTTTGCAGTCAATTTTAAATTCAAAATAAAATGAGATAATTTTACATGATGTGTTATGCCCAGTTGAATCTCCTTCTATCCTTATTGTTGCATTGAGCCAAAAATCAGTAAAGCATTTTTTTCATTTGATGTCGTTTTTGCGATTAGCTTTAACCCATCTGGCGCCCCGGGATATTTTGACTCTCGTGCTGACTGATTATTGGTAAAATACATATGTGGTCGTGCGGACTCCGGTCTAAACGGGCACAGTGTGGTGGGGACAGTTCTGCCCCACCCCCTACATTCATATTAACCTTGGGCGATATCTCCCGAACGCGTGGTCGGATTTTAACGAACGAGGTATTGTTGGCGTTGGGATGACGTCCTCTTGACTAAGCATGTGTGCTAGTATTTAAAAAAAAATGAAAATTTTTGCTTTTTGGATTGGCGCTATTTTGGAAACGGTGAATTGGAAAAAAGTTCGTTTGACGTTAATGAAAGGTGGGTATGCCCTCTAGGCGGGCAGCAAGTCTCAAGGGTGTAGGAGGGGAAAAAATGATAGCCTACTTTCTCGCGAACATTGGTGATCATTGGCGAACGGATGGTCGGATTTTAACAAATGAGGTGTTGTTGGACTCAAGCTGACTTCCTCTTTCCTATAGACCACCCGTTATATTATTCATTTTTTTTAAATTTTGTTTTTAAAAGTAGGCGATAGTTTGAATACCAAACATGATAGAATGTTGTGCCATACTTCAAACCAATAATCACTATGGCCTTTATGTTTTATAATAAAACTTTTTATATTTTGAGATTTTTTGAAAACACTGAAATTTTAAATTTTTACTATTTTGGAAACTAACACGTTGACAAATAAGTTTGCTTGACATAAATGAAAGATCCCTACCCCCTCTACCATGAAAATAAATGTCAACTCTCTAGGACAAAAAAGCTAGGCATTTTAATATTTGTTTTTTAAAATAAAAGCATGTTTGTAGACAGAGAGCCGGTAGCGCTTGACGTATGTTACAACGAGGCTATGATTGGCCATGTTGGATACTGGAAGTGGCCATTTCGACGGGGCGTTGTACGGCAAAACGAAGGGTCGCATTTCGATATATATTTTTTCCTATGACAGATGAACGAAGGCGAATATTTTCGAAAATTCCTCATGGCGATCTTTAAAATAGGTTATTAAACACTTGACCAGTAACCAAATGAAATTCATAATGCTATGAGACGAATAAAAATAGTCGACAACAACAGAACTTGTTTTTTTCTATGTCTGACTGGCAGCCAGAATGGGAAAACAGAATATCTGCTCGAGAGGCCAGCTTGGAGCCTGGCTGGCTGGGAGACAGGATGTAACATGTTATCGCGATTCAGGAATGTAAGCAGACGGGACAACAGGCCAATGGAAAGTTACAGTGACGTAGAGGTCACTTGGAGGTCGAACAATATCGCAACGACGTCAGAGAAATAATGCAGTAAGGGAGTATAACTCCTCCCCCTACCATTGCCATAGCCAATTGCAGGGCAAGAGCGATGTTAACAGCTGTGGCAAGAGGGACACAAGGCGATGGGCTGGACGAGGAGAGGAGGGCAGTGGGTATTAGAGTGTTGATCATGTTATGACACACAGTCATTCATTACTGTTTTAAACGTTGTAGTGTAAACATAGGCTGTGTCTTATGTGTATACAATTAATTGCATTCGTGTGCTGAACTCTAATTAGTGACCCTATTTGATACATTATATATTTGAGGTAAGTGTTGGAATAACACTGTTTATTTTATTTTATGCTAATCAATGATTAAATGATTATTGGTTTACCATTTGATTGATGGATTGTTATTTTTGTTGTTGTTTTAGATAATTGGAATACCTGGTGTTGGGAGACTGAAAACCCATTCCACTCGAACCTAGGGAAAGGCAAAAGCAGGGCTTTTTACAAAGCAAGGTAAGATTTTTTTGTTTTATATAAAAACCTGTTTTATTTTCATTTTATTTATTTATTTATTTATTTATTTATTTATTTATTGTTTATGAAAGGTGCTATTTGAAATAGATATACTCATGGTGATTTATTTTATTTCTTTTTTAGTGTGTGTTGGAAAAGGCTTGTCCACTAGAGCCACTGCTGAAAACCCACAACGTGTGTTTGGGGCTATTGCTTACCAGGCAGTCTACGGCTGAAAACTCTGGTGAGATTGTTCTTTTTTATAAAAATCATGTCTTTTTCCACTGCTACTGATACATTAACTTGGGAGTCTCTCGAGTCCTGTTTCAAGTGTGTGTGCTCTGGACGCATAGTGAATGTTAGAGAGAGGTTGATCCCAAAAGACTTTATGGAATCATGTTTTGAAATTTTTAAAGAACAAATTTGTACAGCGCAAAGGTTGCATACGGCTTTAAAGGTCAATACACAACTCGAGTGCGATTTCATTTACAAAAACAAGGACGGTGAGCATAAAAACCCATTTTATATTGGAAGTAAAATGCAAGAGCTTTTGATAGCCGATAATCTGAACGAGTGGTATCAATCCCATTTGGTCAATGCCTTGCTAACAAAATTTGATAAACTGCATCAAGGACCAAGTGGTTTAGTGCTAGACAAAATCCATTACCTGCAAATCAACTTTTTTCATTTCAACCCGTTGAATGCTGGGTCTAGCTATATTAAAACACCACCAGCAATAGCTTCGAAAAAGGCTGTAATCAATATAAAGAATAGTGACAATGATTGCTTCCTGTGGTCTGTGGCTGCCTATTTGCAGCCGGTAAAACATCATGGTTGTTGGCCGGGAAAGTACAAGGCCAAGTTTGATGAATTAAAACAAACTTTAAATTTAACTCGAGTATCGTTCCCTATGGACTTAACCGAGATCCGTAGGTTTGAACAAGACAACCAGGACTTTTCGTTCATGGTGTATGGCCTTAATGGTAATGAGATTGTGGGTCCTCTTTATGCCACAAAAGAACCAAAACGACACCACATTATTCATATTTTATATTTATCTGTAGGAGAGGTGAATCACTATTGTCTCATTAAAGCCTGAGTAGATTGCTAAGCAGACAAGTGTCTAAGCACACTGGTGTAAAACATATTTGTGACCGTTGTCTGCAATATTTTAAAACCCCTACGCTTTTGGAACGTCATAGGGTAGATTGCGTTTATCAGGAAGCGGTGAGATTGGTATAGCCACAATGGGACAAGGCTGTGTTAAAGTTTAAGGACATTCATAAGCGTGACACTGTTCCCTATGTGGTATATGCAGATTTCGAAGCTCTCACTACACCCATGGCGGGATGTGAACCAGATCCCACCATTAGCTCAACCACACCTATTCAAAAACATGGACCCTTTGCCATAGGATTTAATGTAGTGTGTGCCTATGATCCCACACAATCCGTTTACAAATACCGTGAGGGGCCACATTGTGCCAAATGGTTTTTGGATGAACTTGTACAGTTGGCCGACCATGTACATGGATTACTAGATCACCCTGTACCCATGAGCCTATCTCCAGAACAGCAGCAGCAGTATGAGCATGCCACGACATGCCATATTTGCGAAAAGCCACTGACCAGTGCTGAAGACACCGTTCGTGATCACTCGCACTTTACGGGGCAGTTTCGTGGAGCTGCGCATAGTAAATGCAACTTGAACTTTCCAGCTCCTCGTTTCATCAGTGTCTTTTTCCACAATCTGGCAAATTATGACATTCAGTTTTTGATTCGTGAATTGGGTCATGTCAACAAGGGCTCGTTTACCATTATCCCCCAAAGCCATGAGCGTTTTACAGCCCTGATATGGCGGTTGAGCAACTTTAGCATTCGATTTTTGGATTCCTTTAAGTTTATGGCATCCTCGCTAGACAGTCTTGTGAATGCCTTGAATGAGGAGGAATTAAAAAAATACTAGAATACATTTTGATGATCCTAAGCAATTTCAATTGTGCATTCGGAAAGGTATATTCCCGTATGATTACTGCAACAGCTGGGACATGTTAAAGCAAAGAAAACTCCCACCACAAGAGAAATTTTACTCAAAACTAACTCCCAGTACCGTTTCCGATGAAGACTATGCACATGCATGTTAAGTTTGGCGAATGTTTGGCATGAACACGATAGGTGAATATGCTATGCATTACCTAAAACTGGTTGTATTGGTGCTCACCGATGTATTTCAAAAATTCCGGGAGTTGTGTCAGCACATTTACGGTCTTGACCCGGTTCACTATTATACGAGTCCTGGGCTCTCGTTCGATGCCACTTTGAAATATACTCAAGTGGAATTGGATTTACTCACTGACGTAGACATGGTTCTATTTTTTGAAAAGGGCATTCGTGGCGGCTTTGTGTGGCTTAACCAGCGTCATGCCGAAGCGAACAATGTCTACATGCCTGATTATTCACCAGACAAACCAGAATCATACTTAATGTACTATGACGTGAATAATTTGTATGGTTACGCCATGAGTCAGCCTTTGCCCTGTGGCAAGTTTGCTTGGCTGACAGACAAACAAGTGTCAGAATTTGATGTGATCATGGCTAGCCAAGAAACAGGCCGTGGATATGTTTTAGAAGTAGATATTGAATTATTCATAATGTTGAATTTTGGGCTTATGCCGTGTTTTATTATATTGCAATTCGACGCGTTTCGAAAGAAACCATGTCTTTCATCGTCAGGAATAATCTGGAATACGACAATGTTGCTAAGAGAAAGCAACGAAGAACATATAGAAGGTGCCCAAAGATGGACGCCATTATAGCCCCATGTTAGGGACAACGGAAAGCAGCAGTGAATTACTTTCTCAGGGTTCTGATAATAGGTAGCCAGGATTCACTGAGATTGTAGCCGGTGTCGCGGTTGAAATTATCCGGGTGTTTACGTATTTCAACCGCCTCCCTGATGATTCTGGGACGATATTGCTTTATACGGGCAAGAACATCCACCCCTTGGAACATGACATCATGGCCAGGTGTTAAAGCATGATCGGCAACAGCTGATTTATCAGGTTGAATGAGCCTGATACATCTATTATGTTCCTTAATGCGAGTGCATATTGTTCTCGAAGTCTGCCCGATGTAAACCTTGTCACAAGTACAGGGAACTCTGTAGATACCCGGTTGTTGCAATTTAGGCAAACTGTCCTTAGTTGGTCGCAGGAGTTGCCTAATCTTAACAGAAGTTCCAAATACAGTCCGTATGTTGTATCGACGTAGGATTTTAGCAATACGATCCGTTGTGTTATGTATGTACGGAAGGTAAGCAGTTCCTCTTACATCTCTTTTCTCAACTGACGTCCTATTATTATTTGTTGGTTTCAGAACCGTAGAAATCAAAGCCTTGCTATAACCGTTGCTCTCAAAGGTGGTTCGCAGGGTGTTAATTTCTTCTTGTAAAGAAGACACTTCACAAATCCTCCTAGCCCTGGTAGTTAGAGTTGTAAGGATACCATGTTTCTGGGCAGGGTGATGGTGAGAACTTGCGTGGAGATATCTATTGGTGTGTGTTGGCTTACGAAAAACGCTGTGTCCTAAAGATCCATCCTCTTTCTTGGTGACGAGAACATCTAAAAAAGGTATTTTGCCGTCAGATTCCTTTTCCATGGTGAAACAAATAGAAGGGTGCTGGAGATTAAGGTGATCCAGGAAATGGCTAAGATTTTCCTCACCTTCCGTCCAAACAACGAACGTGTCATCCACATAACGCCACCAGATCTTCGGTTTGAAAGGAGCCGACGACAAAGCTTTCTCTTCAAAGTTCTCCATGAAGAAATTAGCCACAACAGGAGAGAGAGGACTACCCATGGCCACACCATCAGTCTGCTCATAAAAATTCCCATTCCATAGAAAGTAGGAGGAGGTCATGCAGTGATAAAAAAGTCTTGTGATGTCTTCAGGAAAAAGGCCATTAATGAGAGACATAACACCATCAATAGGTACTCTCGTAAACAGAGACACCACGTCGAGACTCACTAGAATATCAGCCGGGTGATATTCTAGTGAGTCTCGACGTGGTGTCTCTGTTTACGAGAGTACCTATTGATGGTGTTATGTCTCTCATTAATGGCCTTTTTCCTGAAGACATCACAAGACTTTTTTATCACTGCATGACCTCCTCCTACTTTCTATGGAATGGGAATTTTTATGAGCAGACTGATGGTGTGGCCATGGGTAGTCCTCTCTCTCCTGTTGTGGCTAATTTCTTCATGGAGAACTTTGAAGAGAAAGCTTTGTCGTCGGCTCCTTTCAAACCGAAGATCTGGTGGCGTTATGTGGATGACACGTTCGTTGTTTGGACGGAAGGTGAGGAAAATCTTAGCCATTTCCTGGATCACCTTAATCTCCAGCACCCTTCTATTTGTTTCACCATGGAAAAGGAATCTGACGGCAAAATACCTTTTTTAGATGTTCTCGTCACCAAGAAAGAGGATGGATCTTTAGGACACAGCGTTTTTCGTAAGCCAACACACACCAATAGATATCTCCACGCAAGTTCTCACCATCACCCTGCCCAGAAACATGGTATCCTTACAACTCTAACTACCAGGGCTAGGAGGATTTGTGAAGTGTCTTCTTTACAAGAAGAAATTAACACCCTGCGAACCACCTTTGAGAGCAACGGTTATAGCAAGGCTTTGATTTCTACGGTTCTGAAACCAACAAATAATAATAGGACGTCAGTTGAGAAAAGAGATGTAAGAGGAACTGCTTACCTTCCGTACATACATAACACAACGGATCGTATTGCTAAAATCCTACGTCGATACAACATACGGACTGTATTTGGAACTTCTGTTAAGATTAGGCAACTCCTGCGACCAACTAAGGACAGTTTGCCTAAATTGCAACAACCGGGTATCTACAGAGTTCCCTGTACTTGTGGCAAGGTTTACATCGGGCAGACTTCGAGAACAATATGCACTCGCATTAAGGAACATAATAGATGTATCAGGCTCATTCAACCTGATAAATCAGCTGTTGCCGATCATGCTTTAACACCTGGCCATGATGTCATGTTCCAAGGGGTGGATGTTCTTGCCCGTATAAAGCAATATCGTCCCAGAATCATCAGGGAGGCGGTTGAAATACGTAAACACCCGGATAATTTCAACCGCGACACCGGCTACAATCTCAGTGAATCCTGGCTACCTATTATCAGAACCCTGAGAAAGTAATTCACTGCTGCTTTCCGTTGTCCCTAACATGGGGCTATAATGGCGTCCATCTTTGGGCACCTTCTATATGTTCTTCGTTGCTTTCTCTTAGCAACATTGTCGTATTCCAGATTATTCCTGACGATGAAAGACATGGTTTCTTTCGAAACGCGTCGAATTGCAATATAATAAAACACGGCATAAGCCCAAAATTCAACATTATGAATAATAACACGGGCCGTGAAAGTCTAAATGACAATATTAGATATTGAATATCCCTCATCCTTGTATGATCAATATGCCGATTTCCCATTCTGCCTTGAGCAAATGGTTCCCCCTGACAATAAAGTGAAAATTGAAAAACTTATGGGCACACTTTACAAAAAAAATCGGTATGTGCTAAACATCCAAATGTTAGTGCAATGTCTCGCCCAAGGCTTGGCGTTGAAGAAAATCCATAGGGATATTTCCTTTGCCCAAAAACCATGGCTCAAGCCATACATGCAACTCAACACAGAGCACCAACAAATGGCAACACAGCAGTTTGAAATTAATTTTTTCAAATTAATGAACAACTGCAACTATGGCAAATCAATGGAGAATGTCCGCAAATACCGTGACATTAAATTGGTGAATGTCTGGGAGGGGCGGTGGGGTGCCCGGCGGTACATTGCCAAGCCAAATTTCAAATCGATCATCATTATCGATGAGGATTTGGCCACTATTGAATTGAGTAGGACCAGCGTGACCATGGATAAGCCTATTTACTTGGGCCAAGTCATTTTAGACTTTTCTGAATCGGTCATGTATCGATTCCACTATGAGTTTGCCAAACGCCATTTTGAGGACGTCTCTCTTTTGTATATGGATACGGACTCATTCATATACCACATTCGCCACTGCAACCCCTATGACGTCACGAGGCAGCATAGTGACTGGTTCGACACCTCTTCGTATAGTGCTGACAACATGTTTCAGCTGCCCATAAAAAACAAGAAGGAAATGGGTGTTTTAAAAGATGAATGCGGTGATTCCATTATGAGAGAATTCGTAGGTTTGGCTTCGAAGATGTATGCTTATCGCACACTAGACTGTAAGGAAGCCAAAAGAGCAAAAGGCGTAGGTAGGGCAGTGGTAAAATCGCTAGGTGTAGACGATTACTTAGCGGTTTTACGCACTGGCAAAGCTATGTCCCATACACAGTGCAGGATACAATCCAGCAACCATCATTTGTATCTTGTGGAACAGAGAAAACGCACCCTCGCCTCCATGGATAAAAAACGTGTGTGGGCTGATGACTTGCTCACGAGCCTGCCCTGGGGTTATGACCGCAAGGAGGAGGAGGAGGTGTGATTTTTCTGTTTGTTCGTTTAGGGACATGGCTTTTTGTAACTCGTTGATTTAGTATTTTGTATTTTGTAAATATTGGTTTTTGTCATTGTAAATAGTAGATTTTGTAAATAGTGGCAACCCACTTGGACCTTTTCCTCTTTTAAAAGTTATACGCAAGCTTATTTTTATTTTAATTTTAAATTTAACCGAGTTCAGAATTGGAAAATGGAATATAGTTTGATTGTTTTAAAACTGTACAAAGTTGAGTTTTTTGTAAATATGCAATGAGTAATAGCTTTTTTTATTAACTTTAATGACTAGTATTTATATTTTTTGTAATGGTAAAATTTTAACTTAAAAAAGTTATTGTGGGATGAGTGTGCATGTCGAGAATGTGATTTTGGGAATAAATAAAGTGGTTGTGTTTGTTCCCAAAATGACAGGTGTGAATGTATGAGTAGAGAGAATGTTAGTGTGTATGTATGACCAGAGCAAACACGGTGAGGTAGGGTGGGTGGGGAGGGGGAAATTTTCACTTATATACTCATTTTGTTTTGTCGATATTCTTTTCTTTGAAATGTAGCGGTGAATAGACATTATTTTTGTAAAAACAGTCTTACCTTCAGTAGTCGTAGACCTCGATGTTTCTCAAAACACACATAAACACATTGCAGCATCATCATGGTCAGGCACTCGCATCAACATCATTGACAAATCTCAACTTTCGACATACACCAAATGGAAAAATGTGAAAACAGCAAAATGAAAAATCCATGTTTCGATAACACCAAAATTCAAAAAAACAACATAAAACAGTCATTTTAAAAACTGGAAAGGGCCATGTGTGAAATATAAAATCTCAAAAACATAAAACGGACATTTTTAAAAAGTGTCATCAACAAAATGGAAATTCCATATCATCAAAAACGTAAAACTTGAATCAGACATTTTTAAAAACTGTAAATTGCTAATTGGCAAATGACAGTGTGTGAAAATGTGAAAATGAAAAATCAGTCCATCAACATCATGATTATTTTTAAATTAAAATGAAACATTGTGTTCTGGTAAACCTTTGTTTTTTATTTCATAACCATAGGGAATTGACAAAAGAAAAAATAGAATACAAACACATCCCAATTCCTCACACCTCAATTCCTTAATGTTCATATCCACGCATCATCAACTTTCCTTTTATAGCAATCATCACAATCAGGGCTGCCATTCCTTCACCCACTGAGGCATCACAGGACGTGAAACGTTGCTTAGCTTTTTTCAATAACAATTTATCTGCCACATGTCTTAAACCAGGATGACTATGGTGATAAGATAGATCATGTTCTTTGCATGCTTCATCCAAAAGATTAATGGGTACATCACCACGCTGCAAACGTTTTTCAAGATGAGTTCCAGGGCCACAAAAACGATAACCTGGAAGATGGATTTCGAAAGGTAAGTATTGAATCACTTTGTCAATGACGCCATTGCCAGTACAGGTCTGGCATATCCTTTTCCATCGATGGTGAAAAGGTTTGGTCTTCCTCCTCCTCTGTGGACGATGTTTGTGATTGTTGTTGTTGCTGCTTTTTCTCGCCATGACACCCATGGAATGATTCAACAAAGTCTTTACACGGACTTTTATGACCGTGATACAGTTTCACTAGCTGACATGTCGCGCACTGACGCATAGAGGGTATTTTTGCCATGGCCACTTGCTTATGGTGATCGTAATACGTACAGGGTTGCAATTCACTCAACACAGGGTCTTGAGTCCATGATTTTGGTACATGTTGCCAGATTTCTTTGACCGCGTTGGCAGCCACATAATAAATGAACGACTTGGGCAGCGCCAAGAGTTCCTCTTTGGTAAAACTGTCTAGTTTCTTTTTGCACACAAAGAACTTGCCGATGGCTTTGTCCGTAGCATTGCCTTTCTCCATGGTATCACGTGCTGTAGATGTTTACACGTTGTTTGTAGAAATCTCACTGGCGTCATTCACAGGTAAATCTTGAGTTATAATTTTGTTCAACAACTCCCAGCAAGCACGGGTGGTTAACCAATGAAAGAGATGCCACGCATGCGCTAGGGCTGTATGAGTAATGTTGCCACAGGAACAAGTATCCATCAGCGTTTGCAGGGAGGGGCAGCCCAGGTCCATGAGGTCGATACATTGACAGTAAGACGCCAAAAATGGTTGCAACCATTCACGTTTTTCATTACCTTCCACAAATACCACATTGGCTGAGGACAAGTGTGCTTTCATGACCAAGTGCAAATATTTATAGGAAATGGTTCCTTGATTCCAGTCTAGTTGCCTATGATTTTCAATCCACTGGGTTTGTTTACGATCTTTTTCACACAACAAATCAAAAGCATGGGGCGGTTTAAATAGCAAATGCATAGGTTGTGATATCCAAAACGTGGTACAATCGATAATGGCCACTTGTTTAAATATAAATTTGTTGTCACCAATTTTAAACCCTTGGCAATCCACAATGAGTGTGCGCAACATGTTGCCTCTTGCCTGGACCAAGTTCAACTGACGACTGACTAACCATTGGCCACTAAGGTGTGGTCATGACATGGACTTACCTGCCATGCTAGTTTGAAAACAAAAATTGAGGTTAGGGTAGGACAGGGGGCATGAAAAAAATAAGAATTTAAGAATTACATCATTTTATTATCATAACACGTCTTACTGGCTTTTGTCATTTTGGGATAAGGACGATACCAACTGATACAACAATACCGACTCTTGTGTTTGTAACGTCCATAACACCGATGATGTCCCAATGTCTCTAAACTAGGCGTATTTGACGGTGAGCTGCTCACCGAAGCACCATGGACACCATACAGTCCACACGTATCGTAACTTGTTTTTTTTCATCACTCAGAGGCACGAGTGAGGGATAGCTTCAATGACAGGGTATATTTCCCACCTCCATTCTGCACCGGTAGGGGCAGGCAGGTGACCAGCGCCGATGTTCCTGCATGGGTTCATCGCTCTCTTGCCATTGGTCTATGATGATGGGACAAAAGGCACATTTCACTTCATCTCTTGTTTTTAAATAGTAGAATACAGCGGCCGCCAAGGCTTGAGGGTTTATGAAAGGCACTGGCCATGTTGCAAAAGTCTTGAAACGTTGTTCCTCAGAGTTTAAATTCATGGCTGTGACTTCTCTTGATGCTTTAAAGCAAGACATGACTGAGTGGCTTGACGTGGGTTGACCTGTTATTTATACACTCGTCACTTGGTTGGACAGAGGGTAATAGTTGACTTGTTTGTGATGAATAATCAAACAGTAGGCTGTCGTATTGGCTGGTACATTGTCATGCGTTTCAAAATCTAGTCGAATGTCAATATTGGATGGCTTGACAGACTCTTCCAGGTAAGAACAGTCAAAGACAATCAGTGGCGCCCTTGCCTTAAACGCTTGGGGTAGCAGCATGGGGCCGTTCTCTTTTTGATAATACGACCATCGAAATTTAGAAAACAAGTCGTACAGGGGGCCAAACTTATTTTTTGAAAAATCCAAATCCAGTCCTTCATAGGGAAACACAGCTCCGTTGAGGAAAAGACGTGCATTTCTCAATTGCAAGTGATAAATTGCGTGGCATCTTTGGTTTGTTGATACTTGTGATTCGTTTGAAAACCCACGATCATGTAGAGAGGTCTCTCTGTATAGCGTGCTGTTTTTACAGACCAACTGTGTGTGTTGGTGGTGGGCAATAGCGGGTACTCATGAAGTGCCCAGCTTCTAAATTCCATGGAGAGGCATAACTCTCTTTACCATCTTGAGTATGTCCAGTTTTTTGCTATCGTCAAGGGTCACATGGGGGCACTTTCCATAGCAAGCGTTATAGTTGAATTTTTGAATCTATGGGGGCATTGTCAGCTCCCTTGAGTGCATTATCACTCCTTACTCTCACCAGATAAAGCACTTGCCTTGTGTTGACCACAATTCGCTGGTGATCTTCGGCAAAGCCTAAAATCAGTTTAAGAGTTAAATATCCAGTAAAAGTCCCATCGGTGTGTACCATCCAGTCATTGGTCGAGTCAGGGCACCAACCCGCCATGCAAAGTGTTTTAACTTCTTCCTCACTGTAAGAGGGGTATAGTTTCATGACACTGGAAATACCCACATTTCCAGTGCTATCCACCACGATATTGTTAATGACATACCGCACCTCAGAAAAGAGAAAGGCCAAACCATGGCTGGCCAACTTGGATGTGGTGGGAGTAGAGCCATCGGCTTTGGTGAGCCGACCTTCGATCTGAATGACACTTTCATGCGGTGGGGTGCAAATATCTTGGTTGTTGATAACAAATTGAATTTCATCATGGTTATTGAGTCCAGGTGTTTGAGCTTGATAGGAATTGAGATCAATTCTTACCACTCCTGGTTGCTCCTCGATGCGGTTCGCTACCTCTAGGATAGAATTAATTATGGGGGTTGATGTGGTAACCCAAATGCTGTAAAATCTGCGTGTCCTGAGATGTTAACGTGTATTCACGTGGCAAACAACTAACACAATTCCTAGACGGTGTTGTTGCTTTATACACAAACTTCATAGTGGCTTTAGCACCATCTTGTAAGTCACTGGTGTGGTAGAATCTAGATCAATGAGTTGTTGATCTCTATTGATCAGTCTTAATGTTATATTACTAATACTATCGACAGCCACAGAATAAAAAAGCACCACTGGAGGGTTTTCACGAATAATATAGCCATTGGGCGATGTCACAATAAAGTCATAAAGCGAATGCGATGGTTCTTGATTAGTGTACACTTGGCTAATAATATTACACGTTACCGACACATGATGGTTCTCAATGAATTTCACTTCATGATCCGATTCATGTTTCTTGTTGGGCTCCAACACGGGTGGTTTAAATCCTAGTAATGGACCAATGGAATCGGGGCGTGTTTAAAGTCAATTTTGAATGTGGAGAAAATACTGCAGCTATTAGTGTTGGTATTTCCTAAAAGTTCAAACTTCTGCGTTCAATCGAGAAATGACTTTAAAACATATTGATTGATCAACACCACATAAATGTGTTCATAAATGTAATCGATCGTGTATCCACCAGAGTTCAGGGTGAGCACAAAATCATCATAGTAAAACTTGTTGTTCACATTTTCACGTATGTTGTATATCCGATTGTACGTTTCAAGAGAAACAAGTCCCAAACCATAGGGTTTTTCACTCAATTCGATAGGCGGGTAAAAGTCTAGGCTGACTTCAGGTCCACGTCCATGCAGTGTAAACGTTTTACTTTCTGCCGACATACTGTTGGCGTTTTTGCTTATGCTGCGTCTTATATTAAAAAAAATAAACACAAACGTCCACACTGTTGGCTGTTAAACGTTTGCACACGTTTCACATTATAATATATCTTGATCCTGTTTCCAAAATAGGTCACTAGTTCCATGGGCGGGGGCAAATTCCCAAAACTGTCAAAGTACCATACAGTGGATCCCTCTTTGACATAAGCTACATAATGCGTTCCTGGTCCTCGGTGATCATCCAAATTGACAACAGCACATTCCTGTTTCCAGGGTCGTGGGTGTAATTTGTTTCGCATAAACACACCTCGAAAATGAGAAAGCTTTAGTTGTTTAGCATAGCTTTCCACTTGTTGATGCGTCAGGGCATGTCTTGCTATGGCTGAGGTTATTTGTTTTTAATATTTCGAAATGGTGAAATCCCAAATCCTTGAAGTATAACATAAATTTCTCGCCAAATCAATACTTTTTACTTACATAAAATTATATAGGTACATGTTTCGAAAACACACAATGTTTTCTTCCTCAGCCCACTTATTGGTGTTAAACATCATATAACATCGATAACCTCACTAAATAACAAAAACACAGTTCACATTTATTCTCTTGAACAAGAGAATAACATGGTCAATACGGAACCTGGAATGAGTGCAATCCCAAATCCTTGTTGATAAAAAGCTGGCTTTACATTGGCATTTCTAGCCCCCATTGCAATCGACTCCATCGTTTCATTATGTCGCTGACTTTCTTTGAGTTGTTGCTTGCCCAGCTGCACGGCTTTAATGGTTTTCGCCACTGCACTGGCACCGCTCAAAAGTGAACCCAGAGCAGCCAGACCGGCAAATAAAGCAGGTAAAAATCCCGCTCGTTTGGGGACGGGAATCACTCCCCCTTATTTTGAACCCTGTCTCCGACGTTTTGGAATAACATGTCTCTGTGCTGCTCGAAGGGATTTCCTTATGGTCAACACATTATTTTTAATTTTTTTTCTTTCGCGTGGGCTTGTCCACGAATGTCGTAAGCCCAAGCTTTGCCAAGGACAGGGTCTTATTTTTAGTCTTTTTAGTCTTTCTCACCACATACCTTTGTTTCACCATGATGATAATGACCAACAACCTTTCACAAGAAAGTTTAAATCACAGCTAACGTCAGATTGTTATTTCATGGCTGTGCATTCCAATTCCACATAAAGTGCGAAATCGTTTATGGTTTTTCCCGCTTGCTTTTCATCCCACGTCAACGTGAGATGAAAGGATAATTCGTCACCTGCATTGACCATTTCATGGTTATGGACCAACATCCGATGACCATTTATCTTTATTTGTAAGTAGTTCTCATCAGGTATGGCATATTTAATGTGAATGGTTCCATCATAGTGTAATCGATAGTGGCTTAAACCCGAAGCAAGCACATAGGTCAAGTGCTGATCATGGACTAGCGGTAAATGGTTTCTGTCATTCACAGGTTTTTCATTTGTCAGATACACTAAAAATACAGATGGGATACATTTATAAAGCCTTTTCATTTCATAGGTCATGTAACGCTTGGTACAGACATCGTCTTCGTCTTGCGGGTCTTCCACGTGAATAATCCGATGGTGATTAGCGCTATAGCCAGTCACCGTAAGGTGGGGCACTTTGTCATAAAACTCATACACTTTGTTATCCACATACTTTTTCGTAGTAACGTCTGTAGACACTTGAGGATGTTTCACATGGGTTAACCGCTTTCCTTTAAAGTCATAATCTCTCTGTTTTGTGCGTGGCACTACAGACCTATCCACATAGTGTTTATTAGCAGGATCTGTTTCTTGTTTAGGATCATGTATGGGGACAGACCTAGCTTTGGCCATCAACGCACGTCCAAAGACATCCATCGTCAACCTGTAGTACCAGTCAACTGTTTCTATGACAAGGCTCGCTGTCCTGTATATAGACAGCCTGCTTGCCTGTCTAAGCCTTAGTTGAAATGAAGATCATTAAGCAGCAAGAGTCATTCCCCGTGGGGGACATGGTTTCCCATCTCTGTCCCACATCACGTGAACAACGCCATGGTTCACTGTTTCCATCTTCCATTCGCTGCATCATTGTGGGACCATCCGGCTGTGGAAAGACCAATCTTGTGCTAACACTCATCACAGCGCCCAATGGTCTGCGTTTTCAAAATATTTATATTTTTGCAAAATCTCTCTACCAACCCCTCTACGTGTTTCTGGATCAAGTCATGTCTGGATTACAAAAAGAGAATATGGGTTATTTCACATTTTCTACGCAAGAAAATATTATTTCACCGGATGAGGTAAAGCCTGATTCACTCATGATTTTCGATGATGTATCCACTGAACGTCAAGGCATTATTCAAAGCTATTTCAGCATGGGTCGAAACAAACATATCGATTGCTTTTATCTTGGACAAACGTATTCTAAAATGTCCAAACAGTTGATTCGTTACAATGCCAATGTCATTGTTCTATTTCGCCAGGACGAGAGGAACAGTCGTCACATTTATAATGAACATGTGAATCCGGATATGACCTTTCAAATGTTTACTGAATAGTGTGGCAAGTGCTGGAACACTCAACGTCATGCCTGTTTAGTGATTGACAAACAAAGTGAACTCAACCAAGGACGATATCACTTAGGGTTTGATCATTTTATTGCTATTTAAGGCACTGACTCATTCCCTGTCAAGTCATTTGTCAAGACACCATGGCGTTAGCAGAGAGTCAATTGAAAAATCATATTATTAGAGCAAAAAATACTATTCGCCAAAAGTTTCGTCAACTGAAACGATCACGTGCAAATCATGCTATGTTTATTCAACAACATTTAGCACCTCCGCTAAAAGCCATGTTGAAACCCTCTTTCAAGCCATCTGAAACGCTACCCACCGTTTCACAATCCATGCAGACGCTGCACGAGGACCCTGAGGAAGAGGAAGAGGAACATGAACAGGAAGATTTTACTAGTGTTAGCGAAGTTGAGGATGACGAGGAACTAGTGTTTACGCCTCAAAAAAAGACCGCACCCCTTGCAGAGCTTTTGAGAAAAAAGAAATCCTTGGCCATGGTCGAAACACCTTGCCCTTCCAAATCGTCTCCGTTTTCACAAGTCTTGGCCACCCCTGAAAATAAAGCTCAACTGAAAAACATTTTAATAAAATATTATGGATCAACACTAGAACCCTATCTCATTGATCTATTTATTGGAAACACAGATACAACGTATGGTGTTCGCTATGGGGATGATAGTTTTAAAATTGGGGATTCATCCATTAAATTTTCTCGTACTAAAGCTGTCATTAAGAACATCAACTATAAATTGACGCCAGGAATGTTAAAGCTGCTCTTTTCTCGAACACCCTCATTCCATGATTATACGTCAGGACCTTGGCAAATATAAATCTATTTTATTGGAAACCCATGCCCACAAAAGACAGTATGATCCAGCTCAACATGTGAATGCCAATATATCTCAAAAATATAAAACCAAAATTGCAAAAATGTTTCCCACCAGTCAAAGTACTCGTCGTAAAGTGTCCGCTTCGGGAGTGACATTTAAACCATTAAAACCCCTTGTGTATGTTACCTACTGGCACAATCCCAATAAGCTCGTATAGCGGCTACAGTTGTTGCATGCTTCACGTCAAGCCGGCCATACCGGTCACGATTGGGAAATTCAAGAAATTGAACAAGAACTTCGAAATGCCAAAATTATTGTTTAAGCCCTCACCCATTAAAATGGGTATTGCTCACGAGTTGCATCGCCCAGCTAGGCGTCACTATCCGCGAATAAAGGTGATTTCACGGGGTGTGGATGAACTTTGGTAGGCTGACTTGGTTGAAATGATACCCTATGCTGGCATTAACGACGGTGTACGCTATATGTTGACCATCATTGATGTCTATTCTAAAATGGCCTTTGTTGAACCTGTGCGTCGCAAGTCTGGTCCACTGATCACCAAGGCCTTTCAACATATTATTCAACACTCCAAACGTCAACCTCAGTTGCTACAAACCGACCAGGGGATAGAATTTTTCAACAAGGATTTCTCCAGTTTTCTCAAATCTAAGGATATTCACCATTACACCACATACAGCAATCTCAAAGCCAGCGTGGTCGAACGGTTTAACCGAACATTGAAAACCCATATGTGGAAAGCGTTTACCGCTCAGGGCACTTATCGCTGGTTGCACATGTTACCTGAGCTAGTGTCACGTTACAATGAGAGCAAACATAGAACCATTGGGACCAAGCCACGTCTCGTAATCAAAAATATTCAGCGACTGGATAAACTGTTTAACCCCATAAAAACAGCAGATCCTCAACGTCACCGAGTGAAAATTGGGGATTTTGTTCGTGTGAGCAAATTTAAGTCTGCCTTCAATAAGGGCTACACGCCTCAGTGGGGGACTGAACTATTTCGAATTCGTCAAGTCAACTTGGACAGTCCAGTCACCTATTTACTCCAAGACCTCAACCATCAACCCATAAAAGGTAGATTTTATCTCCAAGAACTTCAAAAGACAGCATTTCCGAAACATTACCTCGTGGAAAAAGTGTTGAAACAAAAAGGAAATAAACTATATGTCAAATGGTTAGGATTTAACTCAACGTTTAATTCTTGGATCAATAAATTACAAGTTGTATGAACCTGTGTAATTTTTATTAATCGTGTTGTACGAGAGCTCTGTGTACGGCGCTCCACGCTTCATGCATGTCCATACATGTTTCTCTTTCTCTCTCCACACCCGCGTCTCACTCCTTCACTCCATGATGACATACAACTCGTTCAGCTATTGGCTGTCTTGGGTTCTCCCACTCCTCCCCTCACCTCTCCTCCGGCTCTCTGGCCCCGCCCCCTCACCACTCTGCAGTGGTCACGTGATTTCCTGTTCTCTCTTTGTGTTCACCCTTCCCTCTTTCCCTTTCCTCTCTGCGGGGCCCCTGCCTGCTGCTGCTGCTGCTGCTCGCCTGGCTAGCCGTTAACACCTTTTTATAGAGTTGCCACATGGTACCAACCTGTTATCATTTTACACCAATGTTGTCAGCTCTCACCCACATTCCATTCTCTTAGCCAACTAGCCAGGCTCCAAGCTGACCTCTCGAGCAGATATTCTGTTTTCCCATTCTGGCTGCCAGTCAGACATAGAAAAAAAAACAAGTTCTGTTGTTGTCGACTATTTTTATTCGTCTCATAGCATTATGAATTTCATTTGGTTACTGGTCAAGTGTTTACTGACCTATTTTAAAGATCGCCATGATGAATTTTCGAAAATATTCGCCTTCATTCATCTGTCAGAGGAAAAAAATATATATCGAAAAGCGACCCTTCGTTTTGCCATACATCGCCCCGTCGAAATGGCTATTTCCAGTATCCACCATGGCCAATCATAGCATCGTTGTAACATACGTCAAGCGCTACCGGCTCTCTGTCTACAAACACGCTTTTATTTTAAAAAAATGCCTAGCTTTTTGTCCTAGAGAGTTGACAGTTATTTTCATGGTAGAGGGGGTAGGGACCTTTCATTTATGTCAAACAAACTTATTTGTCAACGTGTTAGTTTCCAAAATAGTAAAAATTCAAAATTTCAGTGTTTTCAAAAAATCTCAAAATATAAAGTTTTATTATAAAATATAAAGGTTATAGCGACCATTGGTTTGAACTATGGCACAACATTCTATCATGTTTGGTTTACAAACTATCGCCTACTTTTAAAAACAAAATTTTTTTGAAAAATATAACGAGTAGTCTATAGGAAAGAGGACGTCATCTCTAGTCCAACAACACCTCATTTGTTAAACTCCGACCATCCGTTCGCCAATGATCACCAATGTTCGCGAGAAAGTAGGCTATCACTTTTTTCCTCCTACACCCTTGAGACTTGCTGCCCGCCTAGAGGGCATACCCACCTTTCATTAACGTCAAACGAACTTTTTTCCAATTCACCGTTTCCAAAATAGCGCCAATCCAAAAAAGAAAAATTTTCATTTTTTTAAAATACCAACACACATGCTTAGCCAAGAGGACGTCATCCCAACGCCAACAATACCTCGTTCGTTAAAATCCGACCACGCGTTCGGGAGATATCGCCCAAAGTTTATATGAAAGTAGGGGGTGGGGCAGAACTGTCCCCACCACACTACTGCACAGTTTTAGTCCTAGAGACTTGAAATTTATTTCGGGGGTAGAGGGGGTCAGGGCCATTCATTTATGTCAAACATTTTTTTGTTAAGTTCCTAGTTTCCAAAATATAGGAATTTCAAAATTGGACTGTTTAAAAAAAAAAAAACATAAAAAAAAAAAATATTATAAAAATAAAGGACATAAAGACCATTCGTTTGAACCATGGCACAACGTTCTATCATGTTTGGTTTTCAAACTATCGCCTACTTTCAAAAACAAAAATTTTCATATTTTTTTGAAAAATATAATACGTGGTCCCGGCAGCCGGCACAGTTCATATCCTCGCCGCTAGATGGGGCCTCCATTCATTCCATTCCTGACCCGGTCGGAGACTGGAAGCAGGCTGTGGATTTTCATTTCAATACGTGGTCCATAGGAAAGAGGACGTCAGCCAGAGTCCAACGACACCTCATTTGTCAACATTCGACCTTGGGTTCACGAGATATTGGCTTGGACTCACGCGGCGGCCATGACACTGGTTAGAAGCGCCACTACTCCCCTACTTACGAATCAATTACATCAATCAAACTGAAATCTTGTATGTTGATAGAGGCAATTAACATAAGTAGGATATATGAAAAGCTATTTAGTTCTTCACGGAACTACTTGTTTTTTTCATAAATGAAAATAGACTAAAAATGTGATGAAGTATGGAGTGCCTTTGAAGAAGTACAGATCATAATAGAAGAAACAGAGATCACTGATGAATTGGCAGCACAAGAGTTTCAAATAGAATGTGAAGGAGAGCGGCAGCTGTTCGAATCCATTTACTTCAATGCAGTTACACGTTTGCAAACAATTATAGATGAAGCGGAAGAGGTTCTAAGTACTGTACTAGCTCAATTGAGTTAGTTAGTTAGTTATTGTTGTTTTAAGGGGCGGAACTACTAGGTCATCTGCCCCTAATAGCTCAATTGAATCCAGCTATAAACAACACCAGTCATCAACAAGAAGTACCAGCAATTCACTCTAACAGAGTACAGAAATTACCAGAAATCAAATTACCGGAATTCAATGGAGATTTCACAAAATGGTTGTTCTTTAAGAATAGTTACGAGTCAACAATTCATCAGGATACTCAGCTGACAAACATTCAAAAAATACCAATATCTGATTGGAGTCCTGCAGGGTGAAGCACGCAAGGTCATACAAGGATTTACTATCTCAGAGGAAAACTACACAAGTGCCTGGAACTTGCTTGTAAATACGCATGATAATCAAATTCTGATCATTGAGACTCATCTAGATGAACTTTTCAAGTTTCCCACTATTTCAAAAGAGCATAAATCTGAATCACTCAGGTGGTTACATCTTCATATCCAAACTCACATAGCTTCATTAAAGGCAATGAAGCAACAGGTGCAACACTGGGATACGCTGTTTCTTCACCTAGCAAAGAAGCAGTTGGATTCCGTGGAGCAAAGAGATTCGCAAGAAAGAGTAAAATGATGCACTCCGGAAGAGATGCCAACGTTGGAAGAATTTCTACAGTTTTTAACTGAACGATCTCAATCATATATGCTGTTGAATTATAATAAAAACAAAGACTTCAATACTAAGATATATTCAAAGGACAAAAGGCCTAGCAAGAGGGTTGTTATGACAGCCACTCAGGAGGGCTGCATTTTGTGTGGAGGAAGTCACCCTATTTACAATTGTGAGGAGTTACTTCAACGATCAGTAGAAGACAGGAAGAAGCTTCTCTGAGAGAAAAGACGGTGTCTTAACTGTTTGTTGCCAGGACAAATTGCGAAAGACTGTAGAGGATCAAAGTGCAAGAAATGTGGACATTTATACAACACGTTATTACATGCAGAGGACGATAACAAACAAAAACAAAATGTTGGAAAAAACAAAACGAGTGTGAATCATTGCGTCAAATTTCAGGATTCGCCTCCCCTCAATATAAGCTTGGGAAAAGAAAAAACATCGCAAATACTTCTGTCAACGGCATTAATCGATGTGAGGAATGCTCAAGGAAGAAGAACAACATGTCAAGCCTTATTGGATCCTGGATCTCAAATCAATCTGATGAAAGAGAATCTGTATAAGAAGCTCAGCTTGCCAAATGTTAAGAGAAGCATGCAAATCATCGGAGTTGATTGTTCCAAAGTAGAAACAAACAAAACTGCAAGTGTACAACTCGCTTAAAGAAATGACGACTTTGCCATAGAAGAAGAATTGGTGGTGTTGCCATCTATTACAGAACGACTGCCACAGCTCGAGATCAAGAAAGACAAGTTTATTATTCCAAAGGATATTAGCTTGGCAGACCCGACTTTCAACATACCTGGGACATAGACATGTTGATTGGTGCGGGACTCTATTGAAAGCTTGTTATTGGTCGACCCAGAAACGATGTACAAGGACAACCAGCTCTACAGAACACCCGATTATTGGCGGTGAATTTTGCGAGAATCAACAAGGATTTTCAATCACCTGCATGAAGATTAGCAACCAACACTTAGCAGATCATTTAGAAAGATTTTGGAAGCAAGAAGCAGTTCCGGAAATTCAGCATTACACAAAAGAAGAAAAAATGTGTGAAAGGCAGTTCACAGAGACTGTTTCGAGAGATGAAACAGGTAGATTCATCGTAAGGCTGCCATTAAGACCAGATGTCGTACTTGGAGAGTCTAAAGGTCATGCACAAAAGAGACTAGAATCATTAATCAAGAGATTAAGCAGACAACCTGAACTCAAGACTGCGTACACAGATTTTCTAAATGAATATCAAAGGCTACGGCATATGACTTTGATGGAAGAGCAGAAAATTCAGGAAATGACAAACTCATATTTCTTACCCTATCATGCAGTGGTGAGACCAGACAGCGACACTACTAAAGCTAGAGTGGTATTTGACGCCTCAGCAAAAATATCACACGGTACATCACTCAACGACAAGCTCTTGATTGGGCCTATTTTACAGAGAGACCTTTTTCATATTGTACTTAGATTTCGCAATCATAAGTATGTCTTAACATCGGATGTGGAAAAGATGTTCAGACAGATCCTCGTCCACCTTGATGATCGAGCATTACAGCAAATTATGTGGAAGGAGGATCCTTCAACCCCTGTGAGGATTTATCAACTAAACACAGTGACATACGGAACAGGGTCTGCACCATACCATGCCATGAGATGTTTAAATGAATTGGCTAATCTTCATGAGAGTGAACTTCCAATACCAGCCAAGGCTATTCGTGATGATTTTTACATGGATCACTGCTTGAGTGGAGGAAATATTCTAGAGGATGTGATTCAGCTACGGCAACAAATACAAAGTGGTGGAATGCATTTGAGGAAGTTGAGATCCAATGACAGACGTATTTTGCAGGAGTTGGAGAGCAAAAGTAACGAGGGGACTTTGTTGATTTTAGATAAAGGTGAAGCCAGTAAGACTCTTGGACTTCTCTGGGACTCAGCATGGGATTGTCTTCAGTTTCGAGCTATACTAGCAAGGCAAACACCAAATTCCAAAAGAGAAATGGCTTCCGAAATCGCACAGATTTTTGATCCTCTGGGGCTTGCGAGTCCAGTATTGATGAAAGGAAAATTGTTGATGCAACACTTATGGGCAGATGGATTAGATTGGGATCAGTCACTGTGTCTGAAGCACCTTCAAAGTTGGAACGACTATTATTCATCATTGCAGAGACTGAACTACATCAGAATAATCAGAAATGTAAATCCTGGAAATTGTTCTGACACTTTTGATTTGTTCGGATGTAGTGATGCTTCCGAGAAGGCCTGTATCTATGTAGTTAGCCAAACACAAAAGGATCACTTCGTGTCTAATTTATTTTGTGCCAAGACAAAGGTGGCTCCGTTAAAGACCATTTCGTTGTCCAGGCTCGAATTGGAGGCAGCACTTCTTCTTGCACAACTTGTCGAAACGACGGCAAGGCTTTGAAAGAAGGAGTTGGTCGCATCAGATTGTGGAGCGATAGTACAATTGTTTTAGGATGGATCAACACCGAGCAACGGTTGTTGAAGACGTTTGTGTTGCAAATAGGATCGCAAAGATTCAAGAAGCCACCGATCTCGCCATGTGGAATCATGTTCTATCAACAGAAAATCCAGCTGATCTTCTCTCAAGGGGAATTACTTCTATAGAACTTGAAGGCAAAACGTTTAGGCGGAAAGGGCCTCCATGGCTCTGCACACAAATTCAACAACCAAGGCAATCCAAGGAATTTGGAACATAACTGCCAGAACTGAAGATTACAACAGTGACATTTAAGGCAACTACAACCATCAATTTGCTTATCAAATTTTCGTCGTTCTCGAAATTATGCCGTATAGTAGCATGCTGTCAGAGATTCATCTACAACTGCAAACATGATATACCAGAGAGGAAAACAAGCTCACTAGAGACAGAGGAAATTTGTCATGCAGGGATACATGTGGTCAGGTGGATACAGTTGGAAGCATTCTCTGAAATACAAAATTGTTTAACAAATAATCAGGACCTCCAAAGAAAGAGTCCATTAAATTCACTCAGTCCTTTCCTAGACAATGATGGGTTGATTAAGTTTGGAGGAAGGCTTCGGTTTTCAGAGTTAGCATCGGAATAGAGACATCCCATCCTTCTCCCAGCAAATCACCACATCACCAGGATAATCATGGAAGGGGAACATCGTCGTCTTAAGCACTGTCCACCAGTGCAGTTGTTACATGCAACACGACAGCGATATTGGCCCATCAGTGGCAGAAGAGAGGCAAAGAAAGTCATTAGAAGATGTGTGAAGTGTTATTGCTTAAATCCTACAGTTCCTGAGGTACGCATGGCAGATTTACCAAAGGAAAGAGTCACGCTGGTTCTTCGGCCCTTTGTCACCACGGGAGTGGACTACCCAGGTCCCATATCTGTGAGAGAGAGCCGCAGAAGAGGCCGGTTCCATGTTTACAAGAGTTACATAGCTGTATTTACGTGCTTCAGCACCAAGGCAGTGCATCTGGAACTAGTGTCAGATCTAACAACTGAAGCTTTCTTAGCCGCACTGCAACGTTTTACAGCTAGACGAGGTTTATGTAACCAGCTCTTTTCTGATAATGGAAATAATTTTATTGGAGCATCCAATTCGCTACAAGTTATCCAGTCCTTTTTAGATAAAGAATCAACAGGCATTGCCTCCTCACTTGCTCAGCAACGAATCAATTGGAAGTTTATCCCTCCCCGATCGCCGCATTTTGGGGGATTGTAGGAGGCAGCTGTCAAAATTATGAAGAGACATTTACTAATTGAAACGTAGGGACGTATACTAACCTTTGAAGAGACCTACACCATTCTTTGCAACATTGAATCAGTATTAAACTCACGCCCTCTCACCCCGTTAGCAAATAATCCCAATGATTTGCAAGTTCTAACACCTGCACATTTCATCTTGAGTGACTCGCTTATGCAACCTGTACAGATGGATGTGTTGAGGGAACCGGATAACCGCTTGTCCCATTGGAAAAACTTGCAGAAAGTCCGACATCGGCTCTGGCAGAGATGGCAGAAATAATATTTGCAGGAGTTGCAAAAACGTGTCAAGTGGCACAGTACTGATCGGCGTATTAAAATTGACTCTTTAGTACTGTTGATCGAAGACAATATCCCGCCTCTACAGTGCCCAAGAGGTAGGATAGTTCAAGTTCATCCCGGACGAGATGGCGAGGTGAGAGTTGTCACCATTCAGACACATGGTGGAACCTTCACTCGAAGTATCAAGAAACTATACCCTCTTCCCATAGAGGATGAAGAAAAGGATCATTAATAATTACTATGAAATAGATTCATTCTGTATAATTGTATTAATTAATTAATTGAAAGAATTCCTTTCAAGGTGGGGTGCATGTTAATGAGTAGACTTCATCCCTTCGATACCGGGTGAGTTAGCCGTGGTGGTTACGGCATGACTAATGGCAGTCGCTCACATCCGGGAGGTGAGGAGGTTCGAATCCCCCCGCCGGCAACCTTGAAGATGGTCTTCTGTGGTTTCCCATCTTCCTTCCAGGCAAATGCCGGGGTTGGTCCCTCACTATAGGCCACAGCCGCTACCTTCCAACTCCTCGCCCTTCCCTTCCAACTTTCCTCCCCAACGGTACTTGTAGCTCACCCATTGGGTGTCCGTCTCGAAGCAGCTACAAAACTGGCGAGCCGAACATGTCCTCGGACACTCCCGGCACTAAAAGCTATACGCTAAAAAAAATCCCTTCGATGTTGAAAGGAAGGAGTCGATTGCGTGTCGACTGGTTTTTGTTGCGACCCGCACTCGCGGGAGCGTGTAGTCAATTGTTATTAAATTGTTAAGCTTACGGCAAAAGTAAGGACGCAAATAAAGGTTTTAGCAATTGGTAAACGCATCAGCGTTTTAATCACGTCAAAAAACATACAATAACAATTATTATTCATCTCTTAAAAAATAAGATGGAAGAAATCAACTCCAGAGTTGGTATTTCTTCTCATTTATTTTGGGACACATATTTACAGTCTTAGGCACATTAAAAATATAACGCAATGCGTGTCCTTGCTACTTTTAAAGCTTGAGGCTCAATATCTCTACTTTAAGTATTAAACTAAGTCCCCGATTCTTGTATGTCACAGGTAATCTCGAGAACCACTGGATGGATTTTGATGCGGTTTTCACCATTCTGTAAAGGATACCTCGAAGAAGGTTTTTATGGAAAATAATTTATTTACGATCAAAGAAAGCCAAGCAGTAACGATGTCAGTGAAAAAGTCGAAAAAAACTGGCATCCGTGCGCTTTTTAAGCTTACGCTGGGCAAACCGTTAAAAATATCAGTATACTATGATTGTAAGAATTGTTCAGCAGGGAATGTTCTACAAGAAAGTCCGCGAGAGCATATCTCTATCTTCAATACACCGCCCACTATAAGTGTTTTTACGTTTTCATTTCTTGCAACAATCTCCATTCATTTACTGAGGCGACAGTTTACGAGCTACCTAGGGGCGAGCCTATCACCCCAGTTACAGCCTATCTATCGGGCGAGTTTATTACTGTCGAGCCGTGTTGAGTTGAGACTTCAGAGAAGAGTGGTTGTGTTTGGAGTTTCCCTGCAAGTGCAACATGGCTTTTCTTCATTTCGCCTGTGAACTTTTCGTTCCGCAAAATACACAGTCAAGTTAAGATTGGACGGAAGGGGGATTTGTGTTTCATGCACCTCGTCATTCTTAAATTACGTCTGACAAGAATTCGTTGCACATGCATCTCCATGATAATATAATTAATAGTCCTGTCAGTGATTATAACCCTTCATTCCGATACATAAAACGGATATAGGTCGTAGTTCATTGACATCGGAAAAAAGCGCTTATCACCTAATGCATTCATAACTGTTCCCGGGCGAAGCCAGGGTGGGTTGCTACTTTAAAATAAAAAATACGTTTCACGTCAGTCATGGACGTTTGCCTCATCATCATCATCATCATCATCATCATCATCATCATCGGCTTTAACTCGAATCGGAGTATAAATCTTCTTCCTTCAGTCCAGTTTGTGGATGTGTTTACGGTGACTAAAGAGTCCAATCCTGGCATAGAACAAGCGTCACACAAGTCACATAGTATTGCTGGAGGAGGACGTGTTTGGGCTGCTCGAAGTTTCCTAGCTTGACGCTTGGCCTCTTCATGTGTGCGTCGATCCCTTTTAAACGTCTTTACAGTATCCGAGATGGTACGGCGCCAAGTTGAGCGGTCTTCAGCCAGCATGTCCCAGGTTTGTGAATCAAGACCTGTCAATTTCAGGGTCTGCTTAAATTGGTCCTTGTAGCGCCTCTTTGGACCACCATGAGGTCTGGTGCCATAGCATAGCTCACCATATAGCATTTGACGAGGTAATCTCACATCATCCATCCGACGGACATGACCAATCCATCTAAATTGGTGACCTATTATGGATGATTCTATGCTGTTGATTTGAGCCTTTTCCAGAACAGCAATATTGGTAATGCGGTCTTCCCATTTAATCCTCAGGATTGATCGAAGTTTTTGTAGGTGGAAACGCTCAAGCTTCCTGAGATCACGTCGGTAAATGGTCCACGTTTCACAGCCATACAACAATGTAGAAATGACCACTGCTTTGTACACCATAAGCTTTGTAGTCATGGACAGATCTTTATTCATGAAGACCCGGTGTGCTAATCGTCCATATGCTGCACGGGCTGCGCCAATTCTCTTATCCACATCCTGCTCACAGGTACAGCTCACTGAAATGGTACTGCCCAGGTACGAGAAGTGGTCTACCTGTTCTAATGGCAAATTTGAGATGGAGATATTGAACTGAGGAAGAGGTGTGCCTGGTGAAGGTTGTGCCAAGATCTTAGTCTTATTGACATTTATGGTAAGACCAAAGCGATCACATGCACTTTTGTAACAATTAACTGACTCTTGCAGCTCTTCTGGCGTGAGAGTTGGCGACGCAGCATCATCTGCATACAACATGTTAGTAACCTTAGTAACCTGAGTTTTCCCCAAGGAGCGGAGACGAGTTAGGTTGAAAAGCCCTCATCAAAACGATACTTGACCTCCACACCTGGAATGTTTGTGTGTGAATCATAAAGCATTGCAGCTAAGTACTGCGCGAAAAGCGTTGGAGCCAGTACACATCCTTGTTTCAATTCACGGGTAATAGGAAATTCATCGGACATCTTATTCTGATGGCAAACCTGACCTGTCATGCCATCATGGAGAGCCTTGATTAGATCTACAAATCGCTGAGGGCAACCAAACCGCTTCAGCACCGCCCACATGGCTGGTCTTGGAACCAAATCAAATGTCTTTTCCAAGTCATAAAAGACTAAGAAGAGTGGATTCTGTTGTTCTCTACATTTTTCTTGTAGCTCTCTCACACAGAAAATCAAGTCAATTGTGCTTCTGGAAGCTCTAAATTCACATTGTGACTCTGGGAGGATTTTCTCAGAGATAACCTGAGGCGGTTAAGTAGAATTCTTGCAAGAATCTTCCCCACAATTGATAGCAGTGATATACCACGGTAGTTACCACAAACACTGCGATCACCCTTTTTAATGATAGTGACGATAGTGGCATTCTTTAGGTCTCCAGGTACCTTTCTTGATTCCCATATTCTGAGGATAAGGGTGAAAATCCTTGTTTTGAGGGAACGACCTCCGGCTTGAATTAGTTCCAGAGGGATGTTATCTGGGCCAGGCGCTTTTCTGGGTTTCAATTGGGTGAGAGCTGCACTGAAATCATGATAAGTAGGAGGTACTGCCAACCACAGTTGTTCAGGTTGTTGCGGCACATCACAAAGGAAGTCTTCAGCAGCTGCTGATGGACGATTTAGGAGATTGGAGAAGTGCTCCTTCCAGCGTTCCAAGATTTCTTGACTATCAGTAAAGGTAGTAGAATTATCAGCGCTTTTCAGAGTACCTGATGATGAGCGAGATGGTCCATATATTTCCTTGAGTACTGCATAGAAGTTCCTCAAGTCTCGAGCATCCGATAGTCTCTGCAGTTCCTGAGCCTTCTGTTGCCACCAATTATTTTTAATCAGCCTTATCTGCGTCTGGCATTTACCCTTGAGTTCCAGTAGTTGATCTCTCTTTGTGTTGGAAGTTGGGTCTTGAAGATGGGCAACATAGGCATTCCTTTTGGCATTGATGAGAGTCAGAATTTCCTCATTGTTGTCATCAAACCAGTCTTGTCTTTTCCGCACTATAAAACCAATGGTTTCCTCAGCTGACTGTGTGATAATCTTCTGTAGTGTGGCCCATTCTTGCTGAATATCATTTGTTACTGGGTTTTCTGATAACTGGGTGACGATCCTGTTTCCAAAATATTTATACATGGATTCATCCTGAAGTTTGGATGTATTAAACTTCTTTCTTGGCAAATTTTTGATGTTCCTAGGTGGTTTCGGTCTGATGGATATCCTGAGCTTACATATAAGAAGTTTATGATCTGTACAGAAATCGTCTATATTCCTTGCTGTTCTGGTAATACGAGTGTCCTTCTTATCACGTTTCCGGGTAATGATATAATCAAGAATGTGCCAATGCTTGGAACGAGGATGAATCCACGTGGTTTTGAAGCAGTTAGGTAGCCGGAACTGCGTGTTGGTAATGAAAAGTTCGTGTTCTGCACAAATACCAAGAAGCAACAGTCCATTGGGATTACATTTTCCAAGTCCCTGTTTGCCCATCACATTATTCCATAGCCAGTGATATTTCCCAACTCTGGCATTGAAGTCACCGAGGAGCAAGAGATTATCTGCAGATGGTACCTTGGAGATGATTTCACTTAGCTGATTATAGAAATGAGCCTTTACTTCATCATCAGAATCTAAGGTAGGAGGAGCATAGGCAGAGATGAGTGTCATAAAGAAACCTCCTGAGAGTGGTATGCGGAGAGTCATGAGCCTTTCGCCGATTGCAATGGGCGTAAGTTGGTGATAATTTACCAGTTTGGTCTTCACAGCGAAGCCCACACCATGAATACGACATTCACCCTCCTCCTTTCCTTTCCAGAAGATGGTATATCCTGTTCCAGATTCAGTAATCTTGCCTTCAGAAGGCAGCCTAGTTTCACTAAGAGCAGCAATGTCAACGTTGAGTCTTGATAACTCATGGGTTACGAGAGCTGACCTTCTCTCAGGTCTAACGTTATTGTCCAAATCAAGCAAAGTTCTGATGTTCCATGATCCAATAATCAATTTGTGATTCTTTACTGTTTTTGAGTTTCGACCGCATGAGGGGTGACCTGCTGAGTGCGGTTGCCCAGCCGGACCAAGATTGTGACTTCCGATGTTTAGCCCACCTTTTCTAGGGCCTTCCCCATGTGGGGTGGGCAGCGGTGATCCTAAATAGGCCTGCCCAAACACAGATGCAGGACCGAATTCCTGAGTAGTCACAGAGTCTCCGGAAGACGACCGGCACACATCTGCTGCCAACGTGCAGGGCTGAACTAGGGGCTTCCAGTTACACCCATAACCTGCCCCCACCGTCCATATCCCATCGTCGTTGGACTTTGAAAGTAAGTGACGTTCGGAAGAAGTGCCACTGGCGTGAATTTGTGTAGGGTGGATCTCAGCTTGCCAGGACGAGACCCACACACTATGATCTCTGAGCCTTATCCTGCGGCTCACGAAGAATGAGACATGCAGGACCGAACACAGAGACTGCAACGAACTGCCGCATACTCAAGTACTACTGAGATGCGCCTTTACAACCAGTCCGTCTGGCCTGACCTCTTCCGCCTCTATGACCGTTGGGAGCCATGAGAGTGATTGGCTCCTCCTCCGCTCATTTTGCCGATGGACCAAAATGTGCCCATGATAACTATGGACAATAGTTTGCCCTATTAAACCTGAGCAATAGCCTGCCCCTTCCGCCAACCACACACTGTGCCCGAGTTCACCTCTTTCACTGCAGGTACCGTTGAGGACTTCACCGTAACCCTGGCAAGGGAACCTAACAAGGTACTACCAGCCGGGCCAGCTGGACCAGGGTTTTTAGCCTACTTTTCACATTTTGCAAAAATGAGGAAAAAGTAGACGTATGAGATCGGGCAAATGTGTGTCTGTCTGTCTGTCTGTCCTTCTGTCTGTCTGTCTGGCTGTGTGTGTGTGTCCCCCTATCAACTCCTAAACGGCTGCAGCAATCAAAACCAAATTTAGTATGAGTAAAGATGTGCACCGGAATATCTCACGTCCATATTTGAAAATGATGTCAGTGCTACCAACTGCTGAAAAAACGCACTAGAAATTTGAGCTCCATGTTGGATATCTTGCAAGGTATGCATGGGAGCTATTCCAAAATTGGCACACATGCAGATAATACTATTTCAGTTTAATATCCAGGAGGCCAACAGTGACAGTGTTGCCAAAATAATGTTAAGCCTTCTGATAGGTCCAATGTTTAAATGCATATAACTTCTACACTATCAATTGGATTTCAACCAAATTTTGTATGTAACATCTGTACATAAACATATATGAATGAGCATATTCTTAAGAGCCAACATGGCTACCAACTGTTAATAATTGCTCTCTTTACTTTTTTAAAATCCAAATACCAATATATCAGAAAGTATGCAAGCCAACAGCTTTACACTATGCACACGTATATTCTGACATTTTAGATTAATTTGGAGTAACTTATATACGTCAGTTCTACCAACATGATTATAAGCCTGCTGATAGTACCAATTTTTAAATACATGTAACTTCTATACTATCAGTTGGATTTCAACCAAATTTCGTATGTGCTATGTGTACCATAACAGATATGACTATAAGTATTGTTAAGAGCAATCAGGGCTGCCAACTGTTAATAAATGCTGTCTATATTGTTTTTACCCTAATATCAATATACCAGAAGGTATGCAAGCCGACAGCTCTATACTTTGCACACGTATAGCACCTGACATTCGAGATTAATTTGGAGTAATTAATACAAGGCAGTGCTGCCAATATGATTCTATGCATGCTGATATGTCCAATTTTAAAATACATGTAATTTCTATACTAACAAATGGATTTCATCCATAATTGACTCAACAAGATATCATAATTTTTCAGATTATTTCTGACCAGCACACGCATGGTATTGTTGGCAACATGCTTTTACGCGTGCTGATAGATCCAGTGTCTAACTGCATGTAACGTCCATTGGACTTCAACCAAATTTTGTATTCTGTACCTTAAGAGATTGAACTAAGAATATATTCAGTCACCAGGGCTGCCAACTGTAGTGCTCTATTAGGCTACATCATACGAGGTATATTTTGAACTAATTAGATATTTCGATATTACCAACTTAATTTTGTCATTATTCTAGATAGGTTCATATACTGTAGAATAATCATTGGCATGAAAAGTAGGCTGTATAGTTCTTAACGGGACTTCTTTAGCCTACTTTTCACATTTTGCAAAAATGAGGAAAAAGTAGACTTATGAGATCGGGCAAATGTGTGTCTGTCTGTCTGTCTGTCTGTCCTTCTGTCTGTCTGTCTGGCTGTGTGTGTGTGTCCCCCTATCAACTCCTAAACGGCTGCAGCAATCAAAACCAAATTTAGTATGAGTAAAGATGTGCACCGGAATATCTCACGTCCATATTTGAAAATGATGTCAGTGCTACCAACTGCTGAAAAAACGCACTAGAAATTTGAGCTCCATGTTGGATATCTTGCAAGGTATGCATGGGAGCTATTCCAAAATTGGCACACATGCAGATAATACTATTTCAGTTTAATATCCAGGAGGCCAACAGTGACAGTGTTGCCAAAATAATGTTAAGCCTTCTGATAGGTCCAATGTTTAAATGCATATAACTTCTACACTATCAATTGGATTTCAACCAAATTTTGTATGTAACATCTGTACATAAACATATATGAATGAGCATATTCTTAAGAGCCAACATGGCTACCAACTGTTAATAATTGCTCTCTTTACTTTTTTAAAATCCAAATACCAATATATCAGAAAGTATGCAAGCCAACAGCTTTACACTATGCACACGTATATTCTGACATTTTAGATTAATTTGGAGTAACTTATATACGTCAGTTCTACCAACATGATTATAAGCCTGCTGATAGTACCAATTTTTAAATACATGTAACTTCTATACTATCAGTTGGATTTCAACCAAATTTCGTATGTGCTATGTGTACCATAACAGATATGACTATAAGTATTGTTAAGAGCAATCAGGGCTGCCAACTGTTAATAAATGCTGTCTATATTGTTTTTACCCTAATATCAATATACCAGAAGGTATGCAAGCCGACAGCTCTATACTTTGCACACGTATAGCACCTGACATTCGAGATTAATTTGGAGTAATTAATACAAGGCAGTGCTGCCAATATGATTCTATGCATGCTGATATGTCCAATTTTAAAATACATGTAATTTCTATACTAACAAATGGATTTCATCCATAATTGACTCAACAAGATATCATAATTTTTCAGATTATTTCTGACCAGCACACGCATGGTATTGTTGGCAACATGCTTTTACGCGTGCTGATAGATCCAGTGTCTAACTGCATGTAACGTCCATTGGACTTCAACCAAATTTTGTATTCTGTACCTTAAGAGATTGAACTAAGAATATATTCAGTCACCAGGGCTGCCAACTGTAGTGCTCTATTAGGCTACATCATACGAGGTATATTTTGAACTAATTAGATATTTCGATATTACCAACTTAATTTTGTCATTATTCTAGATAGGTTCATATACTGTAGAATAATCATTGGCATGAAAAGTAGGCTGTATAGTTCTTAACGGGACTTCTTTAGCCTACTTTTCACATTTTGCAAAAATGAGGAAAAAGTAGACTTATGAGATCGGGCAAATGTGTGTCTGTCTGTCTGTCTGTCTGTCTGTCCTTCTGTCTGTCTGTCTGTCTGGCTGTGTGTGTGTGTCCCCCTATCAACTCCTAAACGGCTGCAGCAATCAAAACCAAATTTAGTATGAGTAAAGATGTGCACCGGAATATCTCACGTCCATATTTGAAAATGATGTCAGTGCTACCAACTGCTGAAAAAACGCACTAGAAATTTGAGCTCCATGTTGGATATCTTGCAAGGTATGCATGGGAGCTATTCCAAAATTGGCACACATGCAGATAATACTATTTCAGTTTAATATCCAGGAGGCCAACAGTGACAGTGTTGCCAAAATAATGTTAAGCCTTCTGATAGGTCCAATGTTTAAATGCATATAACTTCTACACTATCAATTGGATTTCAACCAAATTTTGTATGTAGCATCTGTACATAAACATATATGAATGAGCATATTCTTAAGAGCCAACATGGCTACCAACTGTTAATAATTGCTCTCTTTACTTTTTTAAAATCCAAATACCAATATATCAGAAAGTATGCAAGCCAACAGCTTTACACTATGCACACGTATATTCTGACATTTTAGATTAATTTGGAGTAACTTATATACGTCAGTTCTACCAACATGATTATAAGCCTGCTGATAGTACCAATTTTTAAATACATGTAACTTCTATACTATCAGTTGGATTTCAACCAAATTTCGTATGTGCTATGTGTACCATAACAGATATGACTATAAGTATTGTTAAGAGCAATCAGGGCTGCCAACTGTTAATAAATGCTGTCTATATTGTTTTTACCCTAATATCAATATACCAGAAGGTATGCAAGCCGACAGCTCTATACTTTGCACACGTATAGCACCTGACATTCGAGATTAATTTGGAGTAATTAATACAAGGCAGTGCTGCCAATATGATTCTATGCATGCTGATATGTCCAATTTTAAAATACATGTAATTTCTATACTAACAAATGGATTTCATCCATAATTGACTCAACAAGATATCATAATTTTTCAGATTATTTCTGACCAGCACACGCATGGTATTGTTGGCAACATGCTTTTACGCGTGCTGATAGATCCAGTGTCTAACTGCATGTAACGTCCATTGGACTTCAACCAAATTTTGTATTCTGTACCTTAAGAGATTGAACTAAGAATATATTCAGTCACCAGGGCTGCCAACTGTAGTGCTCTATTAGGCTACATCATACGAGGTATATTTTGAACTAATTAGATATTTCGATATTACCAACTTAATTTTGTCATTATTCTAGATAGGTTCATATACTGTAGAATAATCATTGGCATGAAAAGTAGGCTGTATAGTTCTTCACGGAACTTCCTTAGCCTACTTTTCACATTTTGCAAAAATGAGGAAAAAGTAGACTTATGAGATCGGGAAAATGTGTGTCTGTCTGTCTGTCTGTCTGTCCTTCTGTCTGTCTCTCTGGCTGGCTGTGTGTGTGTGTCCCCCTATCAACTCCTAAACGGCTGCAGCAATCAAAACCAAATTTAGTATGAGTAAAGATGTGCACCGGAATATCTCACGTCCATATTTGAAAATGATGTCAGTGCTACCAACTGCTGAAAAAACGCACTAGAAATTTGAGCTCCATGTTGGATATCTTGCAAGGTATGCATGGGAGCTATTCCAAAATTGGCACACATACAGATAATACTATTTCAGTTTAATATCCAAGAGGCCAACAAAGACAGTGTTGCCAAAATAATGTTAAGCCTTCTGATAGGTCCAATGTTTAAATGCATATAACTTCTACACTATCAATTGGATTTCAACCAAATTTTGTATGTAACATCTGTACATAAACATATATGAATGAACATATTCTTAAGAGCCAACAGGGCTACCAACTGTTAATAATTGCTCTCTTTACTTTTTTTTATCCAAATACTAGTATATCAGAAAGTATGCAAGCCAACAGCTTTACACTATGCACACGTATATTCTGACATTTTAGATTAATTTGGAGTAACTTATATACGTCAGTTCTACCAACATGATTATAAGCCTGCTGATAGTACCAATTTTTAAATACATGTAACTTCTATACTATCAGTTGGATTTCAACCAAATTTCGTATGTGCTATGTGTACCATAACAGATAGGACTATAAGTATTGTTAAGAGCAATCAGGGCTGCCAACTGTTAATAAATGCTGTCTATATTGTTTTTACCCTAATATCAATATACCAGAAAGTATGCAAGCCAACAGCTCTATACTTTGCACACGTATAGCACCTGACATTCGAGATTAATTTGGAGTAATTAATACAAGGCAGTGCTGCCAACATGATTCTATGCATGCTGATATGTCCAATTTTAAAATACTTGTAATTTCTATACTAACAAATGGATTTCATCCATAATTGAAACAACAAGATATCCTAATTTTTCAGATTATTTCTGACCAGCACACGCATGGTATTGTTGGCAACATGCTTTTACGCGTGCTGATAGATCCAGTGTCTAACTGCATGTAACGTCCATTGGACTTCAACCAAATTTTGTATTCTGTACCTTAAGAGATTGAACTAAGAATATATTCAGTCACCAGGGCTGCCAACTGTAGTGCTCTATTAGGCTACATCATACGAGGTATATTTTGAACTAATTAGATATTTCGATATTACCAACTTAATTTTGTCATTATTCTAGATAGGTTCATATACTGTAGAATAATCATTGGCATGAAAAGTAGGCTGTATAGTTCTTAACGGAACTTCTTTAGCCTACTTTTCACATTTTGCAAAAATGAGGAAAAAGTAGACTTATGAGATCGGGCAAATGTGTGTCTGTCTGTCTATCCTTCTGTCTGTCTGTCTGTCTGGCTGTGTGTGTGTGTCCCCCTATCAACTCCTAAACGGCTGCAGCAATCAAAACCAAATTTAGTATGAGTAAAGATGTGCACCGGAATATCTCACGTCCATATTTGAAAATGATGTCAGTGCTACCAACTGCTGAAAAAACGCACTAGAAATTTGAGCTCCATGTTGGATATCTTGCAAGGTATGCATGGGAGCTATTCCAAAATTGGCACACATGCAGAAAATACTATTTCAGTTTAATATCCATGAGGCCAACAGTGACAGTGTTGCCAAAATAATGTTAAGCCTTCTGATAGGTCCAATGTTTAAATGCATATAACTTCTACACTATCAATTGGATTTCAACCAAATTTTGTATGTAACATCTGTACATAAACATATATGAATGAGCATATTCTTAAGAGCCAACAGGGCTACCAACTGTTAATAATTGCTCTCTTTACTTTTTTTATCCAAATACCAATATATCAGAAAGTATGCAAGCCAACAGATTTACACTATGCACACGTATATTCTGACATTTTAGATTAATTTGGAGTATCTTATATACGTCAGTTCTACCAACATGATTATAAGCCTGCTGATAGTACCAATTTTTAAATACATGTAACTTCTATACTATCAGTTGGATTTCAACCAAATTTCGTATGTGCTATGTGTACCATAACAGATATGACTATAAGTATTGTTAAGAGCAATCAGGGCTGCCAACTGTTAATAAATGCTGTCTATATTGTTTTACACTAATATCAATATACCAGAAAGTATGCAAGCCAACAGCTCTATACTTTGCACACGTATAGCACCTGACATTCGAGATTAATTTGGAGTAATTAATACAAGGCAGTGCTGCCAACATGCTTCTATGCATGCTGATATGTCCAATTTTAAAATGCATGTAATTTCTATACTAACAAATGGATTTCATCCATAATTGACACAACAAGATATCCTAATTTTTCAGATTATTTCTGACCAGCACACGCATGGTATTGTTGGCAACATGCTTTTACGCGTGCTGATAGATCCAGTGTCTAACTGCATGTAACGTCCATTGGACTTCAACCAAATTTTGTATTCTGTACCTTAAGAGATTGAACTAAGAATATATTCAGTCACCAGGGCTGCCAACTGTAGTGCTCTATTAGGCTACATCATACGAGGTATATTTTGAACTAATTAGATATTTCGATATTACCAACTTAATTTTGTCATTATTCTAGATAGGTTCATATACTGTAGAATAATCATTGGCATGAAAAGTAGGCTGTATAGTTCTTCACGAAACTTCTTGTTTAAAGAGTTGTTACTCCTCTATCACTCCCTACATCAGTACGGAAACACTTGTGTACGCAGCCTACATGGCGCATTAAACAAAGCGCTCTATTCCAGTGCTCAAGGTTGTGGAATCAAGTATTGGTAGGCTACAGTCGGTGGTGCTTACATTCGAGATAATTGAATCAGAAGATTTGTCGGTGCAATAAAGAAAAAAAACAATGGCATAATTTCGACATCAGTTATTGTCGTTTTAAGGGATGGAACTACGAAGTCATCTGCCCTTCTTACCACAGATTAAATTATACAAATGTTGAATATATATTTAAATTTTGAGGTGGAAGACGAAATATTCAAAAAGACCTAAAATAATAAAACAAAAATTAAATAAAACTAATAATTATAACAATAAACAAAATTACGGAATAACAAAAATCAGAATTTCAAATTTCGACATCGCAGCACCTCCAAAATCACAGCTGTTAAATGTAACTTTATCTTTTAGAACATTAATACTACAACTAATAATAACAATAATTGCTGTTTTCTTGGGCATTTAAATAGAATGAATAATGGCAGGCCGGCATAACAATCTTTTTATAAAATTGTTGAACTCAAACCACAATAAGCGACACAGAGATAAAGGAAGCCAACATTGGCATTGAGGATACACATATTTTTCAGGGATAAACAAGAAAGAAAAAGAAAGCAGAGAGCAGAGAGGTTGAAACAAATGTGGGCAGAGAGGAAGAAAACATTTAGCAAGAATTGAAGTATTTATTTAATGTGCTCTGTAAAAGTGCTATTCGAATAAATACATAAATAAATAAATAAATAAATAAATAAATAAATAAATGATGAATAGCATATTATGTATAACAAGAGAACGAGACGCTGTTAGTGTGTTACCGCCTTGTGTTGGCGAAAGTGGATTCAGTTCACTGTGACCATAGTCCTTGAGTCATACGGCGAGGCACAGTTCGGTTCGTTGTTCCAGTATTGGGTTTTAGTCACCGTGCCTAGTGAAAGATGTTATTCACAAGTGGATTCAGTGTTGTGGTTATTTTCCAATATTTTTTTTTGATCGAGTGACCGTCATAAAGTAAATGGTTGTTGATGGATTCGGGACATGTCTTCTGCCGCCGCTCATACCCCATTGGATAGTCCCACTTCGACCTTATCAGCTGTTCCACAAGAAGGAGTAAGTGCTATTATGCTCACACTTTAGAACATTCGACTAGAATTGAATACTTTCGAATTGTATGTATACATCTTATTATTCTCGTTTCTACAGGGTCGGTGAGGGGAAATGAATATTAATACTGGAGGAGACCAAATCCTTTGGAAAGAAAACTTAAACTACTGAAATTAGCCAAATTACCTGCGATTAGGATGGGGGGAATATGGAAATGATGTAGTGATAGATGTTTACGCCTCCGCTCTCTATAACCCACCCGCCATCCCCTTTTTAGACCTCATAGTTCGCCCCTTAATACCTCAATAACTAACTCCCCTTTTTAGATCACATCGTATATAGATAGAATTCCAGCTGAGTACTCCATTACACGGACTTATGGACAAATACAGTTCGGTGTTCCCAACTGAAGGCTACGGCCGCCTCCTTCCCAATCCTTAATCAAGGTTACAAATACACATATTAGTACAGCCATAGCTTGCCACGGTGGGTGAATGGATAGCTTGTCGGTCTACTAACCTCAATATTGCAGGTTCGCTCCTGGCCGTGGTAAGTGATTTTTGAAAGGCGGTGAAAATACGACACGCATGTCATACGATGTTGGCATGTCAAAGAACCCGTTTGAATTCAGTAGGCCGTGTTCATAATGGAAAAATATCCTCGGGAGTTTCCGCCAACACAACGTTCCTCATTTCTCTACTAGAAAGCGCTAGAGTGTTCAAGGAGCTTAGATATCTAACCTCCTTGACTTTCATAGTGATTCAAGGAACAACGAAATTCGACTTGCAAGCTACCCTCTGGGTGTCAAATTACAAAGCTTGCACCCGGTACCCGAGGCCATACGATATTATTATTATTATTATTATTAGTAGTAGTACAGCCATAACAATAACACATATTATCACACACATTCCACACACACACACCTAAATACGAAAGCAACAACAACAAAAAATGATCAGCGCAATTTCACAATAATATATTTGGGCCTGATTTCCTGCGAACTATTGGGAATTTTGAGTAGCAGTGAAGAAGATAGGAACGAGCGGTAACATTTTATATAGTAGGCTACATAAATTAGCGAAAATACGAGTACCTTTCAGGAAATGATGTAAAAGATGTTTACTCATCTACCATCCCCTTTTTATAACACGACTTACATACAGTAGGTAAAAGTCCTGCTGTGTCCACCAATCTGCGCGTGAACTATCAAGACATTATTGCCAACCCCGCGCTTACGGTACTACTATGTAAATTCGATACTGCGCAGCGGCCGGTTCATTTGCAAGCCCGCACCTCTATCCCACCATTCTAACCTTCGTTTTGTCCAATCCAATGGTTTTTGACAATAGTTACAGCCTAACACGTCCAATGCAATGGTTTTTGACAAAGGTTACAGCCTAACGCGTCCAGATCAATGTTCACATGGGTTGTCACGTCTTATGCGCCTACAGTACACTCAGGACCTGGTCCAGGAAATTTCTTCGTCCGTCATAAACGGTGATGAAAACCATGCACCGATAGTTGTGACTCCACTCATAACCACCATGTGTCCATGCATGGTTAGTCTTCGCATCACACAGGTAGAAATCCTCCCATATGCTCATCTTTTTCTGATGAAGGTCTTGTAGAAGTTCGTTATGCACTGGAGGGGCTGGAAGCAGAAACTTCAAATACAACTCCTCCACGAAAAACAATTCTCTAGACAGCTCGTAAACAAGGCGGGATGGAGTAAATTTGAACAGACAAAGCACTCTCTTTATAAAGGATTCTTTCACCTTCTCTCTACTCTGTAAATGCCTCTTTCCAAGGTATGTTCATATATTTTCTAATCAATATGTCGCTACGGGGTTAGCTTTCAGATGAAATATATCGATGCCAGAGAGGAGCGACACTTTACACAGAGAATTGATATCACTAACGGCTCTAACGGCAGGGTTAACTCGTTCTTCCACATGGTTAGAGAAAAGGTTTCCCGATGTCTGAAAAGTTATACCTTATATACGCTAATGACTGACCTAATTTTCATGACCAGTGAACGACTTCAAGTGGCATGGTGAGAGTCGTTAATTTTGATATAGTGGCGAGGAGAACCAGTATAACCGGTGATCGACTGAGAAACCATCTTCACTTAGAATCGAGTCACTTGTACACTTTCAAATGCATCATTCCCGGTAAATGCTGTTTACGGGGTTCTGTTCACCAGTTGATTGTTTCTTATCTTTCTTGAGGATGGGTGTGTGCATGACAGGTAGGAACCAGATGGAGTCACTGGGTGTCAGCACATCCTGTACGAGGAGATCAAACACGACAAGATGTACAAGGTGGAGGGATGATGCTAGAACCCCCAGACTGCTGACGATCAGCGCAGCTAGTTCTAGTTTCTGGTCACGACTGCGGTGGTAGATGAAGTGCGATTCATGAACCAGACGCAATAACTTAGCCACCAGTGCCAGCACGCCCAAAAAAGTGATGATCACCGTGTCTGCGAAAAAGAACGGATCACCACTTCGGTTTGCGTTGTACGCCGAAACAGCCAGAACTGCGGGCAACGCCCCTGGAAGACAAAAAGAAGTGAAGTTACTTGAAAGGGTTAACATACATATAAAGGCACAAATAGAACAGAAACTAAGTTCACTGTTGTGTAATGCAAAATTGTAATAGGCACTTAAAACTAGAGCGGGTAATAATCGAGTTTTGGTCAATTGATTAATAATCGAATAATTGAAATTAATCGCAAACGATTAATAGACTGACCAAATAATAGGTTAATCGGCTAACCGTAGAATCGATTAATTGATTAGTAACACAGATAAAAAATAGTACATCATGCAACGAGCCTATAATGGCAATAATTAAGACACGAGTATGTTTATAAAACGAGCGTAACTTATGTGAGTTTTATAATTTCCATACGAGTGTCTTAATTATCATTATAGACGAGTTGCATACGACTGTTTATGTTCGACGATAATTATTATAACTATTTTATGTTCGAACATAAATATTCATAAATATTTGTCGAAATTTCGCCAGTTTTATGTACTGAACAGAGCGCATGAGACGCAGAGAATGCCTTGTATTTGACCATGGCCTTCTCGATTACCCTACTATGACACTAGGCCAGGCAGTGAAATTTAAATTAAAAGGCCGTGGAACTCAGCGCATCTAATTATCTAATTGGTCAAACTACTGTTTCTTGAGCTGTGATTGGTGGGAGAAACTGTTTCATAATGAAAAATATTGTTATAATGAGCCTCATTATAGTACAGTTTTCTGACATATAATAGTCAGGGTCGAACATAAAAGTTATTATACTGTATATCGTACATGTTTCGACCTGACATTGAGGTCTTCGTCAGCTCAAATTAAACGAAATCAATTAAGAATTAAATTAAAATAATATAGATGTACTTTAGTCTAAATTTGTTTGAAGTGAAAATATTTATGATAAAAATTGTAATAAAAATGAAATCAAGTAATAAAATGGATATCCTTACAATGTGGTATTAATTGTAAATAAATAAATAAATAAAATTTAATATTGGGCTTTTACAATAATTTTTCAAAATGCATTTAGAAAAATAAGACATTTTTAATAGTGAATGTAAATAAATATTGGGCTTTATATTAAAAATTCAAAATATCGAACAAATAAATAATTTAGAAAATCAAGTGCCGAATATCAACAAATACTTCAACTCAGCGCTTGAAATGAGTAAGATAAATAATCTTCTTCCAATTACGGAGTTTGAATTTTGATCAGGTGCCAACCATTTAGTGCGTCGTATGAATTAACCGTGTTGTGTAGATGGAAAACTCTGTATAATTCACATAAGAAACTTGAATGAATGCCCACATATACTAGCTGACCCGGCAGACGTGTTGACCCGGCAGACGTTGTCCTGCCAATCAAAGAAAGTGCTTTTGGATACAGAATATTTTTTTCAATTTCTGTTAACTGCCTCTAAACTATCGTGAAATGAATTAACTAATCTAGAAACATTCGTGGGAGCGTGCACAACAACTCTCCAGCGTTTCATCGCAATCGGATAAATGGCATATAACGCATACGGGATTTTGTTTAAATGATTCGTGCGCTGTCACTCATTTGTTGAATCTACTCGTGCTCCACCAACTGTGAAATGGATTTACTAAGTTAGAAAGCTTCACGTAAGGGTACACAACAACCCATCAAAGTTTCATCGCAATCGATGAATAGTATATGAACGCATACGGGATTTTATTGGAACGCTTCGCGCGTCGTCACTCATTTCTTACATCTACTCCTGCGCTACCAATATTGTAAAATGGATTTACCAAGTTGAACACCTTCCCTGGCGTGTACACATCAACTCATCAATGTTTCATCGGAATCGGAGGAATGCCATATGAACGCATACGGGATTTTCTTTAAACGATCCGCGTGCCGTCACTCATTTGTTGAATCTACTCATGCGCTACCTATTTTAAAATAGATTTACTAAGCCTGAAACCTTCTCTGGAGTGTACTCAATGATTCACCAAGGTTTCATCGCAATCGGATGAATGGTATATGAATGCATACAGGACTTTGTTGAAACGATTCGCGCGCCTTCGCACATTTGTTGAATCTACTCGTGCGCTACCTATTGTAAAATAAATTTACTAAGCCAGAAGCCTTTACTGGAGTGCACTCAACATCTCACCCAAGATTCATAACAATCGGATGAATGGTATATGAACGCATACGGTACTTTGTTGAAATGATTCACGTGCCGTCACTAATATGTTGAATCTACTCGTGCGCTACCTATTGTAAAATGGATTTATTAAGCCAGAAACCTTCCGTAGGGTGTACTTATCATCTCACCCAAGTTTCATCGTCATCGGACGAATGGTATTTGAACGCATACGGGACCTTATTGAAACGCTTCGCGCGCCGTCGCTCATTTGTTGAATCTACTCGTGCGCAACCTCCTGTGAAATGGATTTACTAACTTAGGAACCCTCACGTGAGTGTACACAACATCTCACCCAAGTTTCATTGCAATCGGATGAATGGTATATGAACGCATACGGGACTTTGTTTAAACGTTCGTGCGTCGTTGCTCATTTGTTGAATCTACTCGTGCTCACCTATTGTAAAATGGATTTACAAATCCAGAAGCCTCCCCTGGAGTGTACACAACATCTCACCCAAGTTTCATCGCTATCGGACGAATGGTATTTGAACGCATACGGGACCTTGTTGAACGTTTCGCACGTCGCCGCTCATTTGTTGAATCTACTCGTGCGCAACCTCCTGTGAAATGGATTTACTAAGTTAGAAACCTTCACGTAAGTGTACACAACAACCCATCAAAGTTTCAACTCATTCGATGAATGGTATATGGATTTCGTTGAAAGGCTTCGCGCGTCGTCACTCATTTGTTGAATCTAGTCGTGCGCTACCTATTGTAAAATTGATTTATAAGCCAGAAGCCTTCCCTGGAGTGTACACAACATTTCACTCAAGTTTCATCGCTATCGGACGAATGGTATTTGAACGCATACGGGACCTTGTTGAAACGCTTCGCGCGTCGTCGCTCATTTGTTGAATCGACTCGTGCTTAACCTCCTGTGAAATGGATTTACTAAGTTAGAAACCTTCACGTAAGTGTACATAACAGCTCATCAAAGTTTCATCGCAATCGATGAATGGTATATAAACTTATACGGGATTTTGTTGAAACGTTTCGCGCGTCGTCGCTCATTTGTTGAATCTTCTCGTGCGCTACCAATTGTAAAATGAATTTACTAAGCCAGAAGCCTTCCCTGGAGTGTACACAACATCTCACCCAAGTTTCATCGCTATCGGACGAATGGTATTTGAACGCATACGGGACCTTTTTGAAACGCTTCGCGCGTTGTCGCTCATTTGTTGAATCTAGTCGTGCGCTATCTATTGTAAAATGAATTTACTAAGCCAAACACCTTCCCTGGAGTGCACTCAACATCTCACCCAAGATTCATAACAATCGGATGAATGGTATATGAACGCATACGGGACTTCGAAACGCTCTAACGTCCAGAGACAAAAAGTAGAATTCGACATCACTGCCACCTTTGGTATAAAACACAACACTCCGCCACGGGCGGAGTTTATGTTATGGCGGTAGATGCACAGGTTGCGACCAGGTGGCTCTACGTGCAGAGACAAACAGTCCAAAAGCATCACTTTTCACTAAAGCTAGTGGTTTCCATGACGACTGTTTATGACTGTATATTATGGTTCTAAAATTGTGTGTAAATTGTGGTTCTAAAATTCTAAAATTCCACCTACCTGGTCAAATTGTGAATCTAAACCATACATGGACCCACCCTAACAAACATATAAAATTTCATCAAAATCGGTTCAGTCGTTTAGGAGGAGTTCAGTCACATACACACGTGTCGAAGAATTATATATATAAAGATATAGATAGGTGGCAATTCTAAATTCATTTAGTGTTTTGAATAATGAAACGGGACCCTTGTAGTAGAATTTTGGCATCAATAGCTCCTCGTAAGTATCAAATAGTATACGGTTATGTATGTATCTTCTTTAATGTAACATATATACATTCTTCTTGTAGTATGTATAATGTATATTTATAACCTATTTCTTGCCATTTGTGTTCAGATGAATGAACACGAGATAAGAAAAGAAGTATAAATGAGAGGTCATCGCTTAAGTCGAGTTACTTTTATTTTCGGAATGATGAATATAAATTTATAAAAGTTACTTCTTTCCTAAATATACAAAGTGTCCTTCCTTGTTTGTGTTAATAATAACCTAATAAGAGTCAACGGCAGTGGAGGTTCAAACATCAGTCATATTGGGAAGGAGTTCGAAAAAAGAAAACGAAGAGTTTTCAGTAAAGATTTTGAATTCCTGTTCATTAACAATTTAGAACTGGAACATTTTTGTTTTACTTTGTTTTAGTCTAGTTTTCACAAAAGAGATACATTATTTAAAAATATATGATACAATATATTTTAATTAATTAAATGTCTGTTTTGCTTCTGTGAGAGCGTAGTGATAGGAACGAAGTACATTGATTAATCGACAAAACAATCAATTATCGACCAACCTATTGATCCAATAAAACACAATCGATTAATCGTTATTTGTAGCAATTAATCAATTTTTCTGCTTCGAAAAAAAAAGAAGAAGAAGTACCAGCCCCACTTAAAACCACATAAACAAACACGATAACTCGTTAGTCAACTTTAAACAGCATTAGGTCTCCTATTTGTTAAACAGAAACTACCGTTATCTTTTTGGAAGCCATTATTTAGTGTTGCCTAGTACATGTAAATAAAGTGCTTTTCAGTCGGTCAACACGATTGTACCCAAACTGGAATGGGTGTTGTTCCCTAAACCTGAAAGAAATTACATGTGATTAATTATTATTATAGATTGGTCGTTAGTAACTTAGTTGAGATTGTCCTGAAACATTCGCATGCATCATCACAGGTTAGGGCATTGCGGACTGAAGACAAACTAATGAAAACAAGCAAGGTTTTAAGAAACAACAACAGATGGCGTGGACAGCTCTTAGACGTACCGTTAGTAATACAGTCCACAGAAAAACAAGTAGATTGCGCCGCAATATTCAATCGAGGAAGCTAACGGAGTTCACATCAATCAATCCTGGATGAGCTGTGTGTGATAACGGTTTCCTTATAGGACTCAGGATTCAAATATCAGCTACGTTTGCATAACCTTATTCAACTATAGTGCATTGTATCATTTGTGTACTCGCCACATTGACAAGCTAACCACATTACAATAGGCCACCAGTTTAAATAGGAACGTTTGATTTAGTCAATATCATACCTGAAGTTCATCACAATAATATAATAGACCACATGTTAACATACTTAAATTACCCTGGTCAAAAAACGTTTTGAATATTGCAAGCTTATGTACAGTATTTATGGACTAAATATAATACACGTGCTTTATCCGATAACTGTTTTATTTATTTATGTAGCGTATGGCATTACACATGAATCACAATAATAATAATAATAATAACAAGTTCATACGAGGCGCGTTTTTTTTTTTTTTTTTTTTTGTAAAAACCTTTGTGGAATTACGCAGTTGCAAGCACTGCGGTCGGCATTCCGTGCAGGTGCGCTGTGTACCTGCATCTATTAGCAAGGTTGAGACGCCATTACAACAACAGTCGCCCATGTGTAGGTGTGTTGGCAAGCTTTTGAAATGGCATCGCCGATCGAGAGTCCCGCCAACTCGTCGACAAGACAGAAAACTCCCTTGTAAGATATGCTGCCATTTGGCCACCACTGTCAGGCAAATTGCATAGAACTAGGCAACACTGAAAAATGGCTACTTCAGTATGAGATTAATATTACACTTGGATGAACAGTTTCGTTCGCCAAGCGAACATCATCAATCGTTTACACTTAGGCTCTTAATCTATTCTATTATTTAAACTAGTTTCCATGATGGTTCCGTATTGACGTACTAAATAGTTTTAACAACAAATTGTATATCCGCCTTAGTCAATACATAAACGAAAATAAATTATAATTACACTTGCTCCTGGTACATGTTTCGGGGATTAATTGCTTTTATCCCCTATTAAGTTAATAGCTATTTATTTTTTGAGTGCTACGCTATCTTATATCTTTCTTCGGATATTTGTCTTGGCTGATGAAGGGGATAAAAGCAATTAATCCCCGAAACATGTACCAGGAGCAAGTGTAATTATAATTTATTTTCGTTTATGTATTGACTAAGGCGGATATACAATTTGTTGTTAAAACTCTTAATCTATGTCGACGAATATGTGGGTTAAGATGAAATGTAGGAACAAGGGAAGCTGTAGGCCTACTAAGTCTTAGGCTGATTTTGGAAGGTAGAACAAGGGAAGATAAGGGAACGTTCATGGCATTTGTAGACTTAGAAAAGGCTTTTGATAACGTTGATTGGACTAAATTGTTTGGCATTTTGAAAACGATTGGAATAAAGTACAGGGATAGGAGGGTGATCTACAATCTATACAGAAACCAGACAGCAGTCATTCGAGTTGAAGGACATGAGAGAGAAGCTGGTATTCAGAAAGGTGTAAGGCAAGGTTGCAACTTATCACCCTAACTTTTCAATCTTTACATTGAACAAGCAATGAAGGAAATTTGAGAAAAAATTAAAGTGGGAGTGAAGATTCGTGGGGAAATAATTTCAACTCCGAGATTTGCAGATGACATCGTCATCTTGGCCGACACGCCTGAGGATTTGAATGAGTTTTTGAATGGTATGGATTCCGTCTTGAGGAAAGAAGTCATGATGAAAATCAATAAATGTAAAACTAAAATATTGGAATGCAGCCGAAATAAATCAAAAACCTCTAGGGGCATGAAATTGGCAGGTGAAGAGCTAAAGGAAGTAGGAGACTTCTGCTACGTAGGAAGCAAAATAACCAGTGATGGACGAAGCAAAGAGGATATAAAAAGTAGGTTGGCTCAGGCAAGGAAAGCATTTCTACAGAAGAGGAATCTGTTGACATCGAATATAGATTTAGTTATAAGGAATTCATTTTTGAAGGCCTTTGTCCGGAGTGTGGCGCTCTATGGAAGTGAAACTTGGACTGTTGGTGCAGAAGGAAAGAGGAGAATTGAAGCGTTTGAAATGTGGTGTTACAGGAGAATAATGAAGATCAGATGGGTAGATAGGGTAACAAATGAAGAGGTATTAAGACGAGTGCGAGAGGAGAGATGTTTCTGGTGACTGCTATTGAAGAGAAGAGATAGGTTGGTAGGACAAATACTAAGACACCCAGGAATAGCAAGCTTAGTTGTGGAAGGAAAGGTCGAAGACAAGAACTGTATGGGTATACCAAGGTTAGAATATGTTAAACAGATTGCCTCTGATGTAGGGTGTGGTAGCTATGTAGAGATGAAACGATTAGCTCAGGACAGGGAGGCATGGAGATCTGCATCAAACCAGTCAAAAGACTGAAGACGCAAACAACAACAACAACAACAAGATAATATACACTGTATACACTATTTAGTTACATAGGTTTATTTGTAACTTGCGTAAGTTGTCAGGTTTGTCAGTATGTGATTCTGTTGTTGTGATATGTTAGTGGCTTGTTTAGTGTGATAAACTGTAATAGTTAATAGACGGCGTTCTGACTTAGATGTACTGTACTTTAAATCCACATCAACTGATGATGATCGCTTGACGATCGAAACTGGTCATCCAAGTGTAATAATGTCATGTAATTTCTTTCAGTTTTAGAGAACAATATTCACAATCGCGTTGACTGACTGAAAATAATTTTAATTTCATCAACAGAAACTAACATGGAGAAAAAAGAAGTGTGCATTTTACTTGCATGGCAAACGTTCATAGTTATTCATAGCCACCACACACTTGTAGGAGTATATGGCAGGAGAAAGACGTCTAGGCGTATATGCATTATACATGTTTATTACGAACTGAACGACAAGGATACATACAGGCGTATATATACAAAAACATACAAAAGAATCAACGAGAACATTCTCGTAACTATAACCGCCGCCAATGGAGTTGCGCTTCCTGGCGCTGAATTTAAACCATGGATCAGCTGTTGGGTTACATATTTCTAACACACCCACTTAAACCAATAGCTGATCTAGAATGCAATAGACATTTATCATCAGACTTCAATCATAGAGTACCCTACATAAACATAATACAATTACTGAAAACATTTTTGAACACAATGTATACTTAAAATACTAATTAACAGTTCAATCCCATTCCTTGGGTACAATATACATGTTTTGGTTTAGGTAAAGGTTTGGTGAGAATATCTGCAATCATTTCTTGTGTGGACAAATAGTGCAATGAAATGATTCTCTCTTGAACCTTTTCCCTAATGAAATGATGTTTGGTGTTGAAGTGTTTAGTGCGCCTATGAAAAACAGGATTTTTTGCAATTTTCTGTGCACTTTGACTGTCATTATACAAATCAATTTCTTGATTACAATCCATCAACACACACTGAAAATCACATTCACCTTTAACAAATTCAATTTTAATTGGACCTTGATTAGAACCAATCAAATCAAACATCAGATTCTTAAGATAAACTGCTTCCTTCGCAGCCTCTGACAAAGCTACATACTCAGCCTCAGTCGATGAGGTAGCAACTGAGCTCTGCTTATGAGCTTCCCATGATATGGCAGCATTAGCAAGCTTGAAAAGATAACCAGTATAGGACTTGCTATCAGTATCTGTGGAAAAACTGGCATCTGCAAACCCTACCAAATCTAAATCAGTGCTCTTAAAAATTAGTCCTTGGTTTATCGTTCCTTTAAGATACCTAAGTACCCTTATGGCTGCAAGCCAATGCTCCTCAATGTGGCAAGAATTAAACTGACTTAAATATGACAATGCATAGGCAATATCTGGTCTAGTACACACACTCAAGTACATAAGTGTACCTATCAGCTGCTGATAAGGTTTATCATCCACGGTTTTGGCTTTAGACAATTTCATATTTACATCCATAGGAGTACCGATGGGATTAACATTAGTCATCTCAAACTTATTGAGCAGATTTTTTATGAACTGCGTCTGAGAAATTTTGAGTATATTGTTATCTGTGTCCCTTTCTATTTGCATTCCAAGAACCTGAGCAGCAGGTCCAATATCTTTCATCATGAAATTTTGTTTTAAGACATCTTTTAGTTTACTAACTTCCTGCGGATTATTGTGAAACACAAAGAAATCATCAACGTACAGAGCAACAAGAATTACAGTATTGCCGATACTCTTTCTGTAAACATATGCCTCATTATGACTGTTTGTGTAGCCCGAAGCAGACAGAACTGTATGAGCCTTTCTGTGCCACATATGTGCAGCCTGCTTTAGTCCATAAATGGCCTTTTTGAGCAAACAAACCTGGTCTTCCTTTCCCTTCACCTGGAAGCCCTCTGGCTGACACATAAATATTTCCTCCTGTAACTCTCCATTGAGAAAAGCAGTCTCAATGTCTAGATGATCAATCTGTAAATTTAATTCAACCGTTAAAGCAAACAACATTCTGAGTGTGCCATGCCGCACAACTGGTGAGAATGTCTCAACAAAGTCAATGCCAAATTGCTGTGTAAAGCCCTTTGCAACCAACCTTGCTTTATATTTTACAACATCACCATTTGTATTACGCTTAGCTTTAAACACCCACTTATTCTGTAAAATGTTTTTACCTTCTGGCTTAGGAACTAAAACCCACGCCTTATTAACCATCATGGAATCCACTTCGCACTTCATGGCTTTATGCCATTCCTTAGAGTAAGCTGATGACAGGGCTTCATTTACTGTACATGGTTTATTTTGATCAGAACAATGAGTGTAATGCAGAATGTAATCAGGATATTGTCTTGGTCTTCTTTCTCGCTGGGGGTAGCGACGCGCTTCCTCATTGTGCTGTGATGGATTATCTTGATGATCAGGTTCAACTTCCACTTCTTCATTATGCTGTGGAGCTGGATCTGGAACATCCCTATCACATGCAGTCAATAGTGGTTTACTGACTTCAGTGGTTAGGGGTATTATTGTATTCCCTGGTACCACTGGAGGATCTGTTAGAGCGGAGAAAGACATCTCATCAAAAATCACATCTCTCGCTGTGATTAATTCATGGGTTACTGGATGCAGGAGCCGGTACGCCTTTTTCTCATCCGAGTACCCAACAAATACCATTCTCTCAGTCTTGGGATCAAGTTTTCTTCTCAGCTGATCTGGAATATGAACGTAGGCATTACATCCAAACACTTTTAAGTGCGTCAGGTCTACTTTTTCTCCAGTCCACATTTGTTCTGGTGTTGAATTTGGTGTTTTCCGTGCAGGAGACCTGTTGACAAGATATGCAGCTGTATTGACAGCTTCTGCCCACATGCGTTTGTCACAAGCTGCACCTTGCATCATAGCGAGTGCTCTCTCATTCAGAGTCCTGTTCATGCGTTCTGCAGTTCCATTTTTCTCTGGTGTGTACCTTACTGTTAGCTGCTGCTTGATGCCACGCTATTTGAAAAACTCATCCATAGCTTTATTACAATACTCCCCACCATTGTCAGAGCGTATGACCTTGATTTTCCTTTCACACTCAATTTCAACAGAATTAGCAAATTGTTCAAAGATTTCTCTTACCTCACTTTTCCTTTTTAGAAAAAAGACAAAAACCTTCCTCGTATGGTCATCGATGAAGGTGAGAAAATATCTGGCTCCTCCCCAGGATTCCTCAGGCATCGGTCCACACAGGTCACTGTGCAACAGGTCCAGTCGGTTCTTGGCACGATGCTTGGTGGTCTTGAGGGTTGTCGAGCTTGTTTCCCTTCTATACATGGAACACAGAGCTGCTTTTCACCCGAAAAATCAATACCGGTAGCCAAACCATTTTTTAACAAGTCCATCCCCACGTGATTGAGATGGCCTAACCTTTTGTGCCACAATTCTCTAGAATTAGAACTTTTTGAACAAACACTTTTAGCATCACTTAAACAAGACACTGCTGATTCGTTTGCACTTACAGAACCTGAGTTATTTAAGATATAAAGTCCATTTGACTCTTCAATCAATAATTGCACATCACCTGTAACTTGACAGTCACTGTCTTGAAAAACTTTACAAACTTCTTCATCAAAAACAATTACATGCCCCTTTTTAACAATACTGTTCACAGAGAGCAAGTTTGCTGTAAGGTTAGGTACATACAGAACATCGCTCACCTTTGTAAAAACATTTGCTTGTACTGGAACATCACCTACGCCGCCACTATATAGTTTACAATCGTTTGCTACGGTGACTTCATATCCAACCTCCCTTTTATCATCAAATTTTGACATCCAATCCACTCTACCAGTCATGTGTTTGGAGGCTGCGGAGTCCATGTACCAGCTGTCTGCTGAGTGGGTATCAACTCCAAGTGCTGTGAGGAGAGCCCTACCCTTCTTCTTCTATCTTCTCTAGTGGCTTGGCATCTGCTTGATGTACTACTGTCTTGTTTTCGTGTTTGCAATCTTGTTTCCAGTGGCCAGTTTTACGGCAGTTCCAACAGAATGGTTTCTTGGGTTTAGTATTCTTGAATCCACTCCTGTTGGTGTAGAGTGCTGTTTCTTTGCTGGAGCTGCGTTTGTCTTCCTGTAGCAGTTTACATTTCACAAAGTCACTAGTCAACTCTGTGCCTGAATTTTCCAATGCCATAATCATAGATTCATAGTCATCAGGTAGTCCCTGCAAGAGCAAGGCACCTAGAAATTCATCATCAAGTGGTTTTTTAACTGCTGCTAGCCGCTGGGAGAGCCCCAAAACTGTGGTGTCATATTCTTCCATAGTCTTGAATTGTTCAAGCTTGGTGAAACACAGTTGGCGAATAATTCTTGTGTGCCTGTTGGCGCCTTTATCTTCATATGCCATCTCGAGCGAATTCCATGCTACTTTCGCCGTTTTTGCTTCCATGACGTACGGTAAAACACTCTTTTCCACCATAAGGTTAATCTTGCACAAAGCACGTTCGTCGCGCCGTACCTTAACCTCTACGCCCGTTTTATCATCTTCTGCATAACCAGATATGCACTTCCAAAGATCATCGTGCATAAGATAATTCTTCATCTGGAAACGCCAGTCAATGTAGTTTTCTCTCCCCTTCAGTTTCTCGAAGTTATAAAAAGAACCGGTGCTGGATTCCGCCATGATGCACACACTTATTGCACGCGATCACAGTTTTGTTAATTCAAATAGAATCACACTGGTCAGAAAACTATACACTCGTCAATGATCCTGCTGGAGCCCATAACCTGTAGGAGTATATGGCAGCAGAAAGACGTCTAGGCGTATATGCAGTATACATGTTTATTACGAACTGAACGACAAGGTTACATACAGGCGTATATATACAAAAACATACAAAAGAATCAACGAGAACATTCTCGTAACTATAACCGCCGCCAATGGAGTTGCGCTTCCTGGCGCTGAATTTAAACCATAGATCAGCTGTTGGGTTACATATTTCTAACAACACTCCCTCTCCAGTGAGAACGTCTGTATACTTCTTGAGAAAGGTGCACCCCAGGAGAAACTTTGACCGTTCATACCTCTACCATTTTATAAGCAATTTTTATCTCCATCCACAATTTGTCTCATCCTGGTATAACAAGTTCAAAGAATCTCGCAAGGAAGCTCTTCATTTGGCATTAACAACTGGGCATCAGTTTGCATTCCATGTCCAAAAAAAGTAAAGTTTCTGAGCATACCCACAGTTAAATTGAAAAAAGGCCCTCCACAAACTAAAACTGTGTGATGCAAAATGTATAGGTTAGATTTGATTAACGCTCTTAGTTCCAATGTTTGTCGCTAGATGCTGGTTGCGGTGGCATATAGTAGGCAACATTTGGTAGCAAATCATTACTACCTGGCTGGCCCCGTGGTGTTGGGGTAGCGCACCTGCCTCTCACCCGGAGGCCCCGGGTTCGATTCCCGGCTTTGTCAGGGATTTTAGAAACTGACGTGAGGGCTGGAACGGGGTGCACTCAGCCTCGTGAGGACAATTGAGTAGCTGTCTGACAGTGAGGCAGCGCCCCGATCACGAAAACCAAGATTAACGGCCGAGGGGACCCGATGAGCTGATCACGTGTCACCCCACTATCTGCAGGGCAAATGGCTGGGCAGCGGTCGCTTGGTAGGCCTAGGCCCTTCATGGGCTGTAGTGCCAGGGGTTATATTTTATTATATTACACACTACTACTTGAAATTGACCGTCTGCATTCATTACCTGAATCACAGATAACACACACTAATACAGCCAGCACAATTGACACCGGTTATCAAACAGATTCTACACACACCCAAAGTACACGTAGCTACATGACCGCGTTGTTGCAACCCCTAAAATGAGGAACCAACCATCCATTAACATCAAGATTTAGCCACATCAACGTTGACCGAGTTGGACATTTGCCACCATCACGTTGGGGTCACCAATGTGGTTGTGTATTTAACTGCAGTACTTACCTATCTACCTGTTCGTCTATTAAATTATTTATTTATTTATTTATTTACTTGTTTTGCCGCCCCCCCCCCCAATATTTGACGCCCTCATTGGAGCACTTTAATCAATACAAATACAATAAAGTCTAACAACGGTATTTGGAGATTAGTGATTCAGCTTCAGTTTCTTCTGCCCCCAAAATGTCTTCATTCTATCTGACCTGGGTGCCCTTTGCTCATCTGTGATGGTGTAGTTTTTCTGTTCAAATGTTTTTAATGTGGATCATAAGTATTTATTTCTGAAAATATTCTTCTCTTCTCTATTTTCAATTTTGTGCATCGTTAAATTTAATTCATCTAAATCATGCTGGATCTTTCTTTCGGAGATGTAGGATGCCGGTGAAATAATTCGTGCTGCCGCCATGTTGGGTTGATGTAACTTATTAAAATTTGAATGGCCCGGTCGATATTCAGCAGTAAGTCCTTACCAAGTTTCATTGCAATCGCTCCAGCCGTATAGATTTTATTAGGGGGACACGCACGCACGGGCATAAAGTGATCTCATAAGCCCATATTTCATATAATTATTATTTTCGTTCATTCCCCCATTAGGAGAGCGTTAAAACACAATCATTTTTTCCTTTCCTGCTTTTTTTCCTCTTTGGACGTTTGGTCAAATTTCCGTTTGAGTTTTTCCCTGGATGTTTTCCGGTCTGCCATGTCTTCTGTAGAGATGTTTAGTTTCTTGAGGCCTTCCACGGTTTCCTTTACCCAATTGGTTTTCAGTGTACTATTCATAACTATATTAAAATTTTTCTTGGTCAGTCTGTCTTCGGTCATCCTATGTATAAGGTGCCTTCAAAAAGTAACGATCCGGAGGCTGGAATGCGCAAACCGGTGACGACATCGGCTAATCATGGCGTGTGTAAGGAGGTGTGGTTCCGACCAGAGCGTGGAAGGTCACAGTCCGTCGCTAGAGAGCACGCGTGCACGTCACGTGACGATACAAAGCGAGCAGCAGCATGCATCAATCGTCCAACGCTGCCAGTCGCATTGCAAACAGTGACATGGAGGTGTCAAACGAAGAGCAAGAGGTGTTGCTCGGTTTCTGACAGTGAAAGGAGTAGGGGGAACGGACATTCATCGCCGAATGTCACAAGTGTACGGCGAATACTGCATGTCCCTTGCAAGGGTCAAGGCGTGGCACAAGCGCTTCAGGGAAGGGCGGGTGTCATTAGCCGATGATGCCCGGTCTGGGGCACCCCCCTGCATTACCGATGACAACGTCCAACTGGTTGATTCACTCATTACCCAGGACCGCCGAGTGACAGTGAACGCCATAGCCGCCGTGGTCGGATTGAGCATCGGAAGTGTGCACACCATCATGAAGGAACGACTGCACTTGCGCAAAGTGAATGGGTGCCCCACAGTCTTCAACCGCACCAGGAAGCTTTTCGAATGGCCCACTGTCTTGGTCATCTGCAGCGCTATGCGAGGGAAGGGAACGGGTTCCTTGCACGAGTGGTGGCTGGAGATGAGTCATGGTGTCATCACTTCGAACCAGAATCCAAACGACAAAGCCTCCAGTGGAAGCATCCAGGTTCACCACCTTCCAAAAAAGGCAAGGCGATCCACACGAGTGCAGGAAAGGTAATGCTGACGTTCTCCTTTGACCAAGATGGCCCCCTTCTGATACACTTCATGCCGCACGGAACAACAGTGAATGCCCAGCGTTACTCGCAAACCTTGACCACTCTTCGCCAAGCGATCAAAACAAAACGACCAGGCAATCTCACCCGTGGGGTCATTCTGCTCCACGACAATGGACGACCTCATACGGCCAACACAGTCGCGGCACTCCTGCAGAAATTCAAATGGGAGGTTCTCGGCCACCCTCCATACACTCCAGACCTCTCTCCCTGTGATTACGCCATGTTTGGTCCCCTGAAAAGGGCTCTGCGGTGCCAACGATTCACCTCGGACGTCGGCGTCCAGCTGTATGTGCGGAACTGGTTCACATCACAACCCAGGGAATTTTATGAGGCAGCCATTCACCGCCTCGTGTCACAGTGGGACAAGTGCCTCAACAGCCAGGGCCAATACTTCTAACATACAGGTACTGGTTTCTGTAATTATGCCTCCGGCTCGTTACTTTTTGCACGCACCTGATATGTGTCAATAAAATTTTGCCCTCCTTTTCCTGATGTTGTTTGTAATCGAATTGTCTGTCACTATCCATATTTCCTCTTTCTGAACTGGTCCGTAGATCTTTCTCAGTATTTTTTTTATCTCTCTTATTTTTCTAGTTCCTTGATTTTTGTTCTTCACTTGACTTCTGTCGTATCTGAAGCGTATAAGGCTTCTGGTAGGACTACTGTATTATAGTGTCGTAGTTTGGCATTGATGGAAATAACTTTTTTGTTGTTGTAGTGGTTCCATGTAAGTCTGTATGCTTACAGTAATTTTGTGACCCTTTCTTCATTGGATGCCAAGTTCAGTCCTGTTCTCTGTATAATCTCTCCCAGGTATTTGAAACTTTCCACTTGCGTTATTTTTCCATACTTGGTTTCCAGTGGGTGTCTATAGATTTTGTGTCCATGTACTGAGTTTCATATTTCATAATAGGCTAAAAATAACCAGTAGACCTATTTGTTTACAAATGATGCACTACATATTGTGATATGTTAACTTTTCTTATTTTTTTCTTTCTGGTATGGCTTTTAGTGCCGGGAGTGTCCGAGGACATGTTCGGCTCGCCTGAGTATGTAGCTGCTTCCAGCGGACACCCTTAGGGTGAGCTACAAGTACCGTTCAATTTCAAGTAGTTCCAACTTTTGCTACCAGATATCAATGATACCTAGTGGTGAACGTTGGAACTTTGATAGAGCGTTCCGACGAAATCTAACTAACAATTTAGCTTCACACAAGTTTAGTCTGTGGAAGGATCTTTTACATGCCATGAATCTATGACATGGGAGCGCCAGCTTTACTTCCCCTCCGAAGGAAGGCATACTGAAGGATTTATAACGCTCTTAAAAAATCCGACGACTTCGGCCGGGTTTGAACCCGCTATCTTGGGCACAACAGTTCAGCATGCTACAAACTACGCCACTTTTCTGATTGTGTTCTGTCTCTGGAAGCTGTCTTATCAGCCAGAGAATAATTCACTGTTGTTTACTTACCCAATAAATCATCTATGATCTGGACCCAACATTCACGAATCCTTGAGCTGTTCAAAGAGAATGGATACTTTTTTCTTTTTGGGGGTAAGCGGAGATCGCTCCAGTTCGCCTTTTTTTCTTTTTCTGGGCAACGGAACATGAGTATGGTGATGTTGAGCGTTACAAACACGGCCACCTTGGTAATGGTCAGAGACAAGGCGAACACTGCAGACAGAGGTCCTAGGGATGCGAAGTCCGACACCAGACTGAGCAAGGTGAAGAGAACGGACAGCATAGCCAAGACAAGACGCAGGATTTGGTGCTTGGGCACGTTCAGCAGCTTGGAACTCCACTTCGTAGTTGGCTCCATAATTCTGCAATCATACGGGTTCAATAATAATAATAATAGTCTAATAATTATAATAATAATAATAATAATAATAATAATAATAATAATAATAATAATAATCGTTAAGGAAGACAAGCCAGATGACAATTGTAGTAGATACCATCGCGAATCGGAGACCATCCAGTATATCACAAGGGGCTGTACAACAATTTCATCTAAGATAATCCACCTGAACCTGGCTAAGAAGCACTCCTTAAGTAATACCGTAATATTGTGCCTATTTCTGATGTTGTTCTGGAGAACGATACACACAAGCTACTCGGGGACAGGTCAGTGATCACAGATAGACTATATCAACAAACAGGCCAGACATTATTCTTATTGATAAATTGCAAAAGAGGTAGGGGCAGATGACCTCGTAATTCCGCCCCTTAAAACAACAAAAACTAACTAAAGTGCAAAAGAAAACTCTTCTGACAGACATCGCAGTCCCTAACTTGCATAATATCCGATGCATTTACGCTGAGAAAGTGACGAAAAACATGGCTCCGGCTGAAGAGATCTGAAAGATGTGGCGACAGGAATTTGTCACTGTATTGTCCATCATAATCTCTTCCACAGAGACGCTGAAGGCCAACCTTGATAAATTGGGACTCCACCATAATCTGCATACCAGTATGCAGAAAGTATAAGGTGCGTTCAAAAAGTAACGAGCTGGAGGCTGGAATGCGCCGGCCCCGTGGTGTTGGGGTAGCGTGCCAGCCTCTCACCCGGAGACAACGGGTTCGATCCCCGGCTCCGTCAGGGATTTTAAAACTGACGTGAGGGTTGGAACGGGGTGCACTCAGCCTCGTGAGGACAATTGAGTAGCTGTCTGACAGTGAGACAGTGCCCCGGTCACGAAAACCAAGATTAATGGCCGAGGGAACCCGACGCGCTGACCACGCGTCACCCCAAAATCTGCAGGCCAATTGGCTGGGCAGCGGTCGCTTGGTAGGCCTAGGTCCTTCAAGGGCTGTAGTGCCACGGGGTTAGTTTTTAGGAGGCTGGAATGCGCAAACCAGTGACGACGACATCGGTTAATCGTGGCGTGTGTAACGAGGTGTGGTTCCGACCAGAACGTGGAAGGTCACAACCCGTCGCTAGAGTGCACGCGTGCACATCACGTGACGATACAAAGCGAGCAGCAGCATGCATCAATCGTCCAACCAAGACGAAGACAGTAGGCCATTCGACATGCTTCCTGGAGTGGTTGAAGACTGTGGGGCACCCATTGGGTACACACTTTCCGCAAGTGCAGTCGTTCCTTCATAATGGTGTGCACACTTCTGACGCTCAATCCAACCACGGCGGCTATGGCTTTCACTGTCACACGGCGGTCCTGGGTAATGAATGCATCAACCAGTTGGACGTTGTCATCGGTAATGCAGCGGGGTGCCCCAGACCGGGCATCATCGGCTAACGACACCCGTCGTTCCCTGAAGCACTTGTGTCACGCCTTGACCCTTTCAAGGGACATGCAGTATTCGCCGTACACTTGTGACATTCGGCGATGAATGTCCATTCCCCCTACTCCTTTCGCTGTCAGAAACCGAACAACACCTCTTGGTCTTCGTTTGACGCCTCCATGTCACTGTTTGCAATGCGACTGGCAGCGTTGGACGATTGATGCATGCTGCTTCTCGCTTTGTATCGTCACGTGACGTGCACGCGTGCTCTCTAGCGACGGGCTGTGACCTTCCACGCTCTGGTCGGAACCACATCTCGTTACACGCGCCACGATTAGCCGATGTCGTCACTGGTTTGCGCATTACAGCCTCCGGCTCGTTACTTTTTGAACGCACCTTATAGTTATTTTAGAAGGAAGGAAGATTGTAGTTTTACGTGACCGTGAATCTTGTGCAGGGCCGGCGCGAGAGGCGCGGTGGCGCCAGGCCCCGCGCTCAGAAAGGCCCCACGCCTCTCGCGGAAAAGAAACACAGGAAGGATGTACTCACAAGGATCATCGCAGCAGTACAATACTTGGCTGAGACAAATTCTGCTTTTCGAGAGAGTTCGTGCAAACTGTTCGAGAGAGAAAATTTGATGGAAATGCTCGCTATTTTTGACGGGCCGCTGAAGGAACATCTTCGGCGGGTGCGTGGTGACGAAACCCGCGTTCATTATCTCAGTCCCGAAATACAAAACGATATAATTTCGATGTTAGGTAAGTTAAAGTTAAACTAAATTTAAACATTAGGTTAGTTCTTTGAATGGAATTAGCGAAAATGTTAGTAATTTTCTTTTTTTCCTTTTCTTAAGGCGCTGTTACGAAGGAAAAACTACTGAATTCTGTTCGTGTCACAAAATATTACGCGGTTATCCTCGACTGTACGCCCTATGTGAGCCACAAGGAGCAAATGACCTTGGTCCTCCGCTATGTTGATATGATGGCAAAAACTCCAAGGATCGTCGAATCGTTCATCGAGTTTTTGGAGGTACACGACACTACGGGAAAGGGGTTAGATGAGATTTTAGAGGGAGTATTGGAGGATAATGATCTTGATATCATGATCTGTAGGGGACAAGGGTATGACAACGGTGCTAATATGAAGGCCAAGTATAAGGGAGTGCAGACGCGAGTAAAAAATATTAATCAACGAGCAATGTTCAAGGCATGTGTTGCACATAATCTTAACTTACTTTTGGGGACATGGTTAAATGCAATAAAGACGCTATGACATTTTTTGGTATAGTTCAGCGTCTGTACACTTTGTTTGTAGCTTCCACGGAAAGGTGGGATATTTTGTGCGAACTACGTCCTGGCCTCCTCACACTAAAATCTTTATCTAGCAGGAGATGGGCATGTAGAATTGACTGTGTCAAGCCCATCAGGTACCAGTTAGGCAAAGTAAATGAAGCTCTAGAAAAAGTGGCAGAAACTACTAAAGATCTTGTTACCCGGTCGGAGGCCCGATCTTTGTTGCTTCATACAAGTTCGTATGAATATGTTTTAAGCCTCGTTATCTGGTACGATATTTTATTTTCTTTGAACTCAACAAGTAAAACTCTCCAATCTGAGAAGACTTCGTTAGACATGGCTTTAACCGAACTTCAGGGTCTAAAGTCATTTTTTTCAAAATTATCGCAACACTGACTTGAACAGTGCAATGTCCACCGGCAGAGAAATAATGGAAAATTTGGGCTATGCAAAGATATTTTCTATTCGCCGTCAAGGCAATCGCAAAAGGTTCTTTGATGAAATAAATCAGCAAAATGATCAACAGGTGGAAAAAAACGAGGAGGACCTTCAAAAAGAAGCTGAAAATAAATTTCGGGTACATTACTTTTTGTCTGTCGTAGATAATGCACTGAGCTGCGTACAACAAAGTTTTTTTTTCGGAATACTTTGGATTTCTTTTCGATCCTTCCAAACTTTCCAATTTGGAGGAAAAGCAATTGAAAGACCATTGTCGAACACTCTCTAATTTTATAAAAGACGGGGAGCTTGAAGATTTGGATGCAGAAGATCTTTTTCTAGAGCTACAATTATTTAGGTACGCTGTTCCGTCATCTGTAAAAAGTGCTTTAGGTGCACTACAGTACTTATCCCCGACAAAGGAGTCCTATCCTAATTTATCGACGGCCTATCGAATTATGCTTACAATTCCTATAACGGTTGCGTTGGGGGAAAGGAGTTTGTCCATTTTGAAACTAATCAAAAACTATTTGCGATCAACGATAGCGCAGGAGCGTCTGAACGGTTTGGCTACTTTGTCAATCGAATGTGAAACGGCCAAAAAATTAGATATGAACGATTTATTCAGCACGTTTGCCCTAGCAAAGGCCCGCAAAGCGCATTTTACATAAATAAAATGCTTTAAATTCTACACAAAAAATTCCTCTCCGCACGCCGGAAGGCGGAGGTAGATTTCACCGGGAAATCTACGGGATAGGCGAAAATATGCAAAATGTGCAGGTTTTCGTAGAAGGATCAAACTTCATTTATTGCGAGAAAGTATTTTACAGTGTAATTGGAGCTTAAATAACTTTTTTTTCGTCTTCCTATGCATATTTTTTTACGTTTTATTGTCTTATGGGGACGGTAACCTTCTTTTCATTTGCGGTCCATTTTTAGCCTACTTTCGATTTTTGCAAAAAATGAAAGTAGACTTATGAGATCAACACAGGGCGAAAAAAAGTGTGTCTGTCTGTCTGTCTGTCTGTCTGTGTGTGTGTGTGTACTCTGAGTCTGTCCCCCCCTATCAATTCGAATACGGTGAAACCGAATTGAACGAAATTTGGTACAGAGGTAGCACTAGCAAAGAGCACCTTAGTGTCATGTTTTATATCGCCGCCATCTTGACGAAAACGTAATGGCGGCCACCCAAATGTTCAAAGCTTAAATCACATTACGACTAACCTAATCATCCGATCTCTACCAAATTTTGTAACAACATACCTATATGTGGGGAGCATCCTTTGACCAAATTACAAGGTCATCAGCCCAATATTTTGCGGATGACGGCCATGTTTGTGTGCAAATCGATTCCCCTATTAATTCAAACACGGTGAAACCGAATGGAACGAAATTTGGTACAGAGGTAGCACTAGCAAAGGGCACCTCAGTGTCATGTTTTATATTGCCGCCAACTTGACTAAAACGTAATGGCAGCCACGCAAATGTGCAAAGCTTAAATCAAATTACGACCAACCTAATCATCTGATCTTTACTGACTTTTGCAACAATATACCTTTATGTATGTAGAATCGTTTGACCAAACTATATGGTCATGAGCCCAACAGTTTGCGGATGACGGCCATGTTTGTGTGCGAATCGATTTCCCCTATTAATTCAAACACGGTGAAATCGAATGGAACGAAATTTGGTACAGAGGTAGCACTAGCAAAGAGTACCTCAGTGTCATGTTTTATATCGCCGCCATCTTGACGAAAACGTAATGACGGCCACCCAAATGTGCAAAGCTTAAATCAAATTACGACCAACTTAATCATCTGATCTCTTCCGATTTTTGTAACAATATACCTTTTTGCATGTAGAATCGTTTGACCAAACTATAAGGTCATCAGCTTAATAATTTGCGGATGGCGGCCATGTATGTGTGCAAATCGATTCCCCCCATCTATTCAAACACAGTGAAAACGAATTGAACGAACTTTGGTACAGAGGTAGCACTAGCAAAGGGTACTTCAGTGTCATGTTTTATATCACCGCCATCTTGACGGAAACGTAATGGCAGCCACCCAAATGTTAAAAGCTTAAATCAAATTACGACCAACCTAATCATCTGATCTCTACTGAATTTTGCAAAAACATACCTTTATATGGTAAGCATCTTATGACCAAACGACAAGGTCATCAGCCCAATATTTTGCGGATGACGGCCATATTTGTGAGAAAATAGATTCCCCCTATCAATTCAAACATGGTGAAACCGAATTGAACGAAATTTGGTACAGAGGTCGCACTTGCAAATGGCAACTCAATGCAATGTTTTATTTCGTCGCCATCTTGATGGAAACGTAATGGCGGCTACCCAAATGTTAAAAGCTTAAATCAAATTACGACTAACCTAATCATCTGATCTCTACCAAATATTGAAACAGCATACCTGTATGCGAGAAACGTTCTATCACCAAGCTACAAGGTCATCAGTCCAATATTTTTCATATGGCAGCCATGTATGTGTGCAAATCGATTCACCATATCAATTCAAACACGGTAAAACCGAATTGAACGAAATTTTGTACAGATGTGGCACTAGCAAAGGGCACCTGATATTCATGTTTAATATCCGTATAGCACGTTGTATTTCAACAAGCTACTACAACTCCTTGAAAAGGACAAAGAGCTATAACAATACCCATGCATTTAGGAGAAAGTAGGCTATATATTCTTTACTGAACATCTCGTTATACTTGTGGTCACACTGTCCTTAAGCGAGGTTTGTAACTTATGTGTAACTATCTAACAGTCTGTTACTTCTTCACGCAAAATATTATCTCCCGCAGAGATGTTGGTTGGTTCTTCAGTTTAGGGGCTGCGATAACGCGGTCATGTAACCCCGTGTACTTTGGGTGTGTGTACAATCTGTCTGATAAACGGTGTTAACTGTGATGACTGTATTAGTCTGTAATTCAGGTAAGGACTGCAGACGGTCAATTTCATTAGTAGTTCCTAATTTTGGTACCAAATACTACCGTCAACGACACCTAGCTGTGAACTTGGCAACTAGATGCCACCGCAACCAGCAACTTGCAACGAACGTTGGCCTTCCCCTCCGAAGGAAAGCACACTGAGGGATTTTTAGTGCTCATAGAAAATCCGACGACTTCGGCCGGCTTTGAACCCGCGACCTGTGGCATTGCAGTTCAGCTTGCTACCAGTTACGTCACCGAAGCCGCTTCCCACAGAGTCTGATGGAAAACTGAATGTGATCTCGTGCATTGGCGTTGTCATGGCAACCTCTGATAGCTCATCCCTCATCAATTTAGAAGCGTTGTCATAGTAACCTCTGATGGCTCTTGGCATTTTCTTATAATTCCGAAATCATTTTTCTCATTCCTTGACGTAATGGTGGGTCTTGTCAAACATTCTTTCAGACAAACGTTTTAGTTAATTATTAGGGGAATATTGTCCATTTTGTACGGTTTTGATATTGTGCCTATTAAGAGAGATATGATTAATGTTTCCCGAAAAAAAGACCGTTTTTCCACCCCTTCAGTCAATGGTTGGTGCTATCAATTAACTTCTTAAACATAAATTGTTGGCACTTATCCGACACATAATATGAACTTGTAATGGATTCGATATTTCACACATTAAGGGAGTTATAGTGTTATTTCACTTTTTCGATAAACGTCCCCCATTTTCACCCCCTTCGACCGATTTTGCCCATTAACGAACTCGACCAAGATTTTATAGGGATACATTATTATGGAAAAAATTCCAAGTGATTGGTGCAAAATTGCGGTAGTTATCGTGTCCACAAAAAACTGATATATATATAGGGCCTTATAAAGTAAGAACGGCAAGCGGCAGTCTTGTTATTCGCTACTGCGTTGGCCTTGGCCGAGCTTGTGGCGCGCCATGGCCCCCTGCTCTACTATTGAAAGCGCACGCATAGCACATACGAGGGCTGTTTATTTTATTTTATTTTTTTCAAATTCCGATGGACTGTATAACAATAACAGAATGACATACCAAACTGATTTTACTACTAAATGTTTGCTTGTTTAATTCTTATGTCTCAACATAATCGCCACGATTGAAGCAATTGTCGTACCGTTACACCAGCTTTCCAATTCCCTCTGCAAAATATTCTGCCGCCACTGAGGTGGGTACGTCTACACAGGCTCCTGAAGTGTTTCCTCTTTGGCGAGGCGTTACTACTCAACCATACCTTCAATATTCTCGAAAAAAGTGAAAATCATTCACGACCCCACTGTACCAACGTTATGATAGACTTTTACAAAGAATTCAGACGTGAAGTTTTGGAGCATCTGCCGTTTAGTCCAAACCAGCACTGAATGATTTTCAGCTTTTTCGAGAATTATACGGGTAGGGTGGGCATTTATCCATTCAAAGGCTGTATCCAAGGTTGCAGGATCAAATCCTGGCATGCGAGGGAGCAGATTCAGTAGATTTACTGTCACGATAAGGATGACAGGAAGTTATATTTCCCCGAACAGGCCACGATTATCTATAATAATAATAATTATAATAATAATAATAATAATATAATACAGTAATAACAATGTTGGGGAGCCTCCGTGGCTTAGGCGGCAGCACGCCGGCCTCTCACCGCTGAGTCCGTGGTTCAAATCCCGGTCACTCCATGTGAGATCTGTGCTGGACAAAACGGAGGCCGACAGGTTTTTCTCCGGGTACTCCGGTTTTCCCTGTCACAATTTCATTCCATCAACACTCTCCACTATCATTTCATTTCATCTGTCATTCATTTAATCATTGCCCCAGAGGAGTGCGTCAGGCCTCGGCAGCCGGCACAATTCATATCCTCGCCGCTAGATGGGGGTTTCATTCATTCCATTCCTGACCCGATCGGAGACTGGAAGCAGGCTGTGGATTTTCATTCAATAACAATGTTATCGGGTACAAAAGAGGCAGTCAGTCTGAAAGACTGGACTTAATATAATTTTAAATACTACAAATGCTAGAAAGGCTGGAGGCTTAGAGCGAGCGCGCGGTGAAAGGAGGGAGCTGGCTGGATGACGTCACGCTCGCCGTGTCGTTGCCGTCTCGTAACGCCTGAGCTCACCAGTGAACTCAGTACACATGCACCAAGCGGTTCTGTGACGTCACACACCTCAGTGCATTCTCGGTACATTTCGTGACGTCGCCGTAACGTAACGACGAAGTCGACTATATCATTTAAAATGATAAAATACAGACGACGGCATGACGCACCAAGAACTGGCTGACAAATTTCAGCTCTGGGACGTCATTAAGTTCCATACTATCAGTACCTCCCAGAGTGTTTCACTATCGTCTCGATTGGGATCGTACTATATTGACTGAGTTGACAGTCTGCCATAACAGGCCAGATATTGTAGTTATTAATGAGAATGTTGGATGATGTAGCAGTTCTCTATAGCAACAACTTAAAGGCAAAGCACGACGAAAAGATCTCCAAATATGAAGACCTAGTGGAGCCTATCAGGAAGAAATGGCAGATTGGTAAGGCGAAGATAATACCAATTGTCATATCAAGCACTGGCATTGTAACAAGGAGTCTACTGCAGGAGTTGTAGACACAACTGCATACATGTCGATGCTAAAAGCAGTCATCATTGCGACATCCAGAATAGTTCAAAAATTCATGGACTAGCAATTTTCTTAGCCTATTTTCAATTTTGAAAATATATGCTTATGAGATCATCTTTTCTCCGTGTGTGTGTGCGTGTGTGTGTGTGTCCCTAATACATTCTAAACGGCTGGAGAGATTTCAATGAAACTCGGTAAGTTCATAGCACTCTTCCGGGCGACCCCGACCGTGCCCTTCAAATTTTGTTACGTCTCACCAATCCAACATGGCGGCTGTGCGAAATATTTCACCAGCATTCAATAGCTCCGAAACTATTACCGATATCACCCTGGAAATTTTTACGGTGATAAAGGGAACTACTAGAAGTTCACCTATGTGACTCTTGAAAAACTGATAACTACAAAACCAACATGGCGGCCAAGCGAATTCGCGACTTTTAAATAGACGTTTCTCGCGATTTAACCAACCAAAAGCAATAAAATTTGGTACAGTATATGTTTATACACTTTTTAATGCACCGACATGTAACTTCGTTCAATTGTTTACATAACCACAAGATGGCGGATGTGCGAAATATTTCACAGGCATTCTATATCTCTGATACTATTAGCGGTATCATCCTGAAATTTTTTACGAAGATAAAGGGCACTGCGGGAAGTTCACCTATAAGATTTTCAAAAACCGGTAAACTACAAAACGAACATGGCGGCCAAGCGAATTTGAAAACTTAAATAGACCTTTCTCGCGATTCAATGTTCCGAACACATTGAAACTTGGTACAGGAAATGTTTATACACATTGTAATGCACTGGTATCTAATTTATTTCAATTGTTTACATAACCTCAATATGGCGGCTGTGCGAATTTTAAAATTAAGTTTTTATTTCTGGTGTCGTAATCATGCGATCGAAGTGGAAGTTTGAATAATGAACCTACGCAATAATTTTCCTTTAATGGTACATGACTCTATGGCCTATACATTTAACAATCCAACATGGCGACCATCCGAAATATTTAGACGGCTATGAATATCTACGAATCTATTACAGCAATCAAACTGAATATTTGTATGTTCATAGGGGCTATGAACATAAGTTTACCTATAGGACTTTCAATAACCTGGTGATCATAAATCCAACATGGCGGCGACGCGAAGTATAAATATTCACATGGACGTTTCTCGCAATTTAACCATCCGAGTGCAGTGAAACTTGGTACAGTAAATCCTTATATGAATGTTAATCCACTGGCATCTAATTTATTTCAATTGTATCCATATCCACAAGATGGCAGCTGTGCGAAATTTTAAAATCTCGTTTTTACTTCTTGTGTCCTAATCATGCGATTGAAGTTTGAATGCTACACGTACACAATAATCCTCATGCAACAGTACATAAATCTAGGACCTACATAAATAAAGTCCAATATGGTGACCATCCGAAATATTTAGTCTGTTCTCAATATCTACGAATCTATTACAGCAATCAAACTGAAATTTTGTATGCTGATAGTGGCAATTAACATAAGTAGGATATATGAAAATAGGCTGTATAGTTCTTCACGGAACTACTTGTTTAAAGAGGTGTTCATGCTTTGATTTCTTATAACCTGTATAGGTACCATATTTTTGCCAGATAATGTTCTAAGAGTGAAGTAGACTAATAATAATGATAATAATAATAATAATAATAATAATAATAATAATAATAATAATAATTTCAATTTTAATTTCGTTAAATAATAAAAGAAAAACAAGGTGTTGTCATTTAGACTTTCACGGCCCGTGTAATTCCACACACTTCGTGGAAAAGTTAAAAGCTATAACACTTCAGCCGGGTGATATTCTAGTGAGTCTCGACGTGGTGTCTCTGTTTACGAGAGTACCTATTGATGGTGTTATGTCTCTCATTAATGGCCTTTTTCCTGAAGACATCACAAGACTTTTTTATCACTGCATGACCTCCTCCTACTTTCTATGGAATGGGAATTTTTATGAGCAGACTGATGGTGTGGCCATGGGTAGTCCTCTCTCTCCTGTTGTGGCTAATTTCTTCATGGAGAACTTTGAAGAGAAAGCTTTGTCGTCGGCTCCTTTCAAACCGAAGATCTGGTGGCGTTATGTGGATGACACGTTCGTTGTTTGGACGGAAGGTGAGGAAAATCTTAGCCATTTCCTGGATCACCTTAATCTCCAGCACCCTTCTATTTGTTTCACCATGGAAAAGGAATCTGACGGCAAAATACCTTTTTTAGATGTTCTCGTCACCAAGAAAGAGGATGGATCTTTAGGACACAGCGTTTTTCGTAAGCCAACACACACCAATAGATATCTCCACGCAAGTTCTCACCATCACCCTGCCCAGAAACATGGTATCCTTACAACTCTAACTACCAGGGCTAGGAGGATTTGTGAAGTGTCTTCTTTACAAGAAGAAATTAACACCCTGCGAACCACCTTTGAGAGCAACGGTTATAGCAAGGCTTTGATTTCTACGGTTCTGAAACCAACAAATAATAATAGGACGTCAGTTGAGAAAAGAGATGTAAGAGGAACTGCTTACCTTCCGTACATACATAACACAACGGATCGTATTGCAAAAATCCTACGTCGATACAACATACGGACTGTATTTGGAACTTCTGTTAAGATTAGGCAACTCCTGCGACCAACTAAGGACAGTTTGCCTAAATTGCAACAACCGGGTATCTACAGAGTTCCCTGTACTTGTGGCAAGGTTTACATCGGGCAGACTTCGAGAACAATATGCACTCGCATTAAGGAACATAATAGATGTATCAGGCTCATTCAACCTGATAAATCAGCTGTTGCCGATCATGCTTTAACACCTGGCCATGATGTCATGTTCCAAGGGGTGGATGTTCTTGCCCGTATAAAGCAATATCGTCCCAGAATCATCAGGGAGGCGGTTGAAATACGTAAACACCCAGATAATTTCAACCGCGACACCGGCTACAATCTCAGTGAATCCTGGCTACCTATTATCAGAACCCTGAGAAAGTAATTCACTGCTGCTTTCCGTTGTCCCTAACATGGGGCTATAATGGCGTCCATCTTTGGGCACCTTCTATATGTTCTTCGTTGCTTTCTCTTAGCAACATTGTCGTATTCCAGATTATTCCTGACGATGAAAGACATGGTTTCTTTCGAAACGCGTCGAATTGCAATATAATAAAACACGGCATAAGCCCAAAATTCAACATTATGAATAATGAAAAACAAGGTGTTCAGTAAAGAACATATAGCCAACTTCCTCCTAAATGCATGGGTATAGTTACAACTCTTTGTCCTTTGCAAGGAGTATAATTGAATGCTGGTTGTAGTAGCTTGTTGAAATACAATGTGCTATGCGGATATTAAACCTTGATTCAAGAGCCGACTGCGGTGGCGGTTAGTAGCTAAGTTCTGAACTAGGCCTAGTAGTCGTTGACGGTGGCGTTTGGCGGCAAAAGTAGGAACTATTTGAAAGATTCAAAGTTGCAGTCCTTACTTGAATTTAAAAAACAGATACACACACTAATACAGCCATCAGAATTACCACCGGTTATCAGACAGATTCTACCCACACCCAAGTACACGGGGCTACATGACCGCGTTGTCGTAGCCCCTAAACTTAAGAACCAACCAACCAAACCTTGATTGATTGAATCCTCATCTGAATTATATATACACATAATAATACAGCCATCACAGTAACACAGGTTATCAGACAAAATTCAACACTCACCCAAGTACACGGGGCTAAATGACCATGATCTCCATGCATCTTAAATGAAACAACAACAGCTTCCTACCCAAATCCTTCCTCGTATAAAAGTACACACACTAGTAAGCCTACAGACATCGCAGTGACACAGGCTATCTGACAACTTCTACAGACACCCAAGTAAATGGGGCTACAATACCATCATGCCGCAAAACCCCTAAAGAATCAACAACAAAAACAACAACAATAGACTCTACCACGGATCAAGGGCAACGAATATTAATCGCTGTATTTGAGTGTTGAAATATTTGGTGTTATAAGTATTTTTATGTTCGACCCTGACTATTATGTGTCTGAAAACTGTATCATAATGATGGTCATTATAACACTATTTTTCATTATAAAACAGTTTCTCCCACCAATCACAGCTCAAGAAACAGTTGTTTGACCAATTAGATAAGGATACCTTCGCGCATGCGCTCAAAATCCAACATGTCTATATAAATTACCGAAAGTGCACCGTCCATATGTTTGCGTAAATAAACTGGTGAATATGAGACAAGAAATAGCACTGTACCTTAATATACTCAAATCCAATTTCTACACAGCGCGTTGATTTCAAACGACTACGGTGACAGTTTTACTGAATGGTTCACGATCTGCACATATGGCATTGGGGCACACAGAGCGCATGCGTCGGTCGGCTAGAGAGCTTGGAGCACGGAGATATGCTACCTAGCGCACCACCCGATCACCAGATTCTAGTTACTGAACAGATATTTATGAATATTTAAGTTAAAACATATAATAAAGTTATAATTATCGTCGAACATAAACAGTCGTATGCAACGAGCCTATAATGGCTATAATTAAGACACTCGTATGGAAATTATAAAACTCGCTAAAGCTCGTTTTATAAACATACTCGTGTCTTAATTATAGCCATTATAGGCTCGTTGCATAATGTACTATTATGTTCGACCCTGACTATTATGTGTCAGAAAACTGTATCATAATGAGGCTTATTATAACACTATTTTTCATTATGAAACAGTTTCTCCCACCAATCAGAGCTCAAGAAACAGTTGTGTAACCAATTAGATAAGGATACCTTCGCGCATGCGCTCAAACCCCAACATGTCTATATAAATTACCGAAAGTGCACCGTCCATATGTTCGCGTAAATAAACTGGTGAATATGAGACAAGAAATATCCCCAAATCCAATTTCTACATAGTGCGTTGTTTTCAAATGACTTCGGTGTCAGTTTTACTGAATACTGGTGCACAATCTGAACATATGGCCTTGAAGCACACAGAGCGCATGTGTCGGTCGGCCAGAGAGCTTGGAAAACTGAGATATATTACCCAGCGCAGCACCCGATCACAAACTTCTAGTGACTGAACAGATATTTATGAATATTTATGTTAAAACACATAATAAAGTTATAATTATCGTCGAACAAAAACAGTCATATGCAACTCGCCTATAATGGTAATTAAGACACTCGTATGGAAATTATAAAACTCGCATACGCTCGTTTTATAAACATACTCATGTCTTAATTATAGCCATTATAGGCTTCTTGCATAATGTACTATTATGTTCGACCCTCACTATTATGTGTCAGAAAACTGTATCATAATGATGGTCATTATAACACTGTTTTTCATTACGATACAGTTTCTCCAGCCAATCAGAGCTCGTTCATTGACCAATTAGGTAACGATACCTTCGCGCATGCGCTCAAAATCCAACATGTTGGACATAAACACAACATCGAACTATAATAAATTACCGACATGGAATATGCTCCGTCCATATGTTCACGTAAATAAACTGGCGAATATGAGACAAGAAATAGCACTGAACCTTAATATCACCAACCCTAATTTCTACACAGCGCATTGCCTTCAAACGACTCCGGTGACAATATTACTGAGGGAAGGCAGATGTAAACATATGACCTGCATAATATGGCATTGCAAGCACACAGAGCGCATGCGTCGGTCGTTCAGAGATCTTGAAAGACAGAGATATCAAACCCAGCGCTCGCTCTCTGATCACAACATTCAAGTGGCGGGCTCTCTACAGATATTTATGAATATTTATGTTAAAACATGTAATAAAGTTATAATTATCGTCGAAAATAAACAGTCGTATGCAACTCGCCTATAATGGTAATTAAGACACTCGTATGGAAATTAAACTCGCATACGCTCGTTATATAAAAATACTCGTGTCTTAATTATAGCCATTATAGGCTCGTTGTATATTGTACTAATATAATATTATCGATTGCAAATACACACTATATATCATGACATTATAACGTGTGAATAGTTATAAATCAATAAATACCACCACAAAAAAAACGAAGTAAAAAATATTGAACCTGCTGGGATTTGATCCTCGAAACTCGAGGCTATGACCCCATGTCGCTACCATTAGGCCACGGATGTGTTACGATAATACTTGGTTAAAAAGTGGTTTAGTATAACTCTTATAATATTCTGTTCGAATCAATATTTTCATTAGCGATTTCTGCCGTTTCTATAAACCATTTGATACTAAATATGTATTATTTTGTTCAGTACATTCCTAAAGGGATATAATCTTACGAAGTTATGGAAATATATGGTTTTACAAGCAAGAATAGCGGTCATTTTGAAAACGGGATGGCAAGGACCCACAACGATATGCCACGGTAAGCCTGACCTTTTACGGTTACATATTTTATTATAAAATGCTAATATCCTACCGGTCACCTCCTTGAGAAGAGTTTAAACCTCCCTATGTACGATGAGCATATTTGGTAAGGCCAGGCCTTGTTGAATCGTATGTTACGGTTAGGCTATAATACTTGCATTATTCATACATACGCCATCTTGAAACTATTTGGATGATGACCTTTTAGTTCGGGCAAAGGACGCTTCCCACATTAAGGTATACAGTTGTAAAATTTTGTAGAGATTGGATGATCATATTAGCCGTAATTTGATATAAGCTCAGAACATTTGGGTGGGCGCCATTTATTTAATGCTATGATAGCGGCGATATAAAACATGACACTGAGTTGTCCCTTACTAGTGCTATCTCTGTATCAAAAGTGGTTCGATTTGGTTTCGTTGTATTTGAATTGATAGTGGGGATCGACTTGCACACATAAACGGCCGCCATCCTCAAACTGACCTTGCAGTTTGGTCAAAAGACGCTTCTCTCATGAAGGTATGTTGTTGCAAAATGTGGTCGAGATCAGATGATTAGGTTAGTCGTAATTTGATTTAAGCTTTGAACATTCGGGTGGCCGCCATTACGTTTCCGTCAAGATGGCGGCGATATATAACATGACAATGAGATGCCCTTTCCTAGTGCTACCTCTGTACCAAGCTTCGTTCAATTCGGTTTCACCGTGTTTGAATTGATAGGGGGAGGGACAGACATGCAGAGTACACACACACACACACACACACATACACACACACATAGGCTACTCACTCACAGACATACAGACAGACACACAATATTTTTTTGGCCCTGTGTTGATCTTATAAGTCTACTTTCATTTTTTGCAAAAATCAAAAGTAGGCTAATAACCCCTGGCACTACAGCCCACGAAGGGCCTAGAGCTGCCAGGAGACCGCTGCCCAGCCATTTGGCCTGCAGACATTGAGGTGATGCGTGGTCAGCGCATCGGGTCCTCTCGGCCGTTAATCTTGGTTTTCGTGACCGAGGTGCTCCTTAACTGTCAGACAACTACTCAATTGTCCTCACGAGGCGAGTGCACCCCGTTCCAGCCCTCACGTCAGTTTCTAAAATCCCTGACGGAGCCGGTGTTTAAACACGGGACCTCCGGGTGAGAGGCAGGCGCGCTACACCAACACCACGGGGTCGGATTAATTTTGTTAAATACCGATACTAATAATACACACTTTGTGATAAGCCTATATCTCACAAATATAACAGCAAAGCTAATCAGAATTTCTGTGAAACATTTTTATGATTATTTAACATGTTTGAAGCCATTTTTCAGTATTGCCTTAATAATCGAAATGTAATGGTCATCAGTCAGTCTACACGATTGTACCCAATTGACGGTTTGTTCGAAACACTATACAAATCCAACAAGAAGTTCCGTGACGAACTAAAGAGCCTACTTTTCTTAAAATTTAAGATTCATTCCAATGATTAATCTATATGGATCTATCTAGAATAATGACGAAATTAAGTTGCTAATATCGAAATTTCTAATTAGTTCGAAATACTGTATACCTGGCATAATGTAGCCTAGGCTAATAGAGCACTACAGTTGGCAGCCCTGGTGACTAAATATATTCTTAGTTCCATCTCTTAAGGTACCGTACAGAATACAAAATTTGGTTGAAGTCCAATGAATAGCATGGACGTTACATGCAGTTAAACATTGGATCTAACAGCGCGCGTAAAATCATGTTGGCAACAATGTTATGCATGTAATGGTCAGAAATAATCTGAAATAATATGATCTATTGTTGTGCCAATTTTGAATGAAATCCATTATTTAGTATAGAAGTCTCATGCATTTTAAAATTGGACCTATCAGCAGGCTTAGAATCGTGTTGGCAGCACTGACGTATATTAGTTACTCCAAATTCCTAGAATGCCAGGTACTAGACGTGTGCAAAGTTTAGAGCTATTGGCTTGCATACTTTCTGATATATTGATATTAGGGTAACAAAAATAGAGACAGCACATATTAACAGTTGGCAGCCCTGGTTGCTCTTAAGAATACGCATAGTCATATCTGTTATGGTACACATAGCTCATACGAAATTTGTTTGAAATCCAAATGATAGTATGGAAGTTACATGTATTTAAAGTTAGACCTCTCAGCAGGCTTAGAATCATGTTGGTAGCACTGAGGTATATATGTTACTCCAAATTAATATAGAATGTCAGGTACTATACGTGTGCATAGTTTAAAGCTGTCGGGCTGCATACTTTCTGATATATTGGTATTTTGGACAAAACAAATTAAGAGCATTTATTAACAGTTGGCAGCCCTGGTGGTTCTCAAGAATACGCTCAGTCATATCTGGTTATGTACACATACAATATACGAAATTTGGTTGAATTCCAATTGATAGTTATATGCATTTAAAAATTAGACCTATCAGCAGGCTTATAATCATTTTGGCAACACTGCCAATTATGGCCTCCTGGAAAATAAACTGAAATAGTATTATCTATACGTGTGCCAATTTTGAAATAGCTCCCATTCATAACTTGCAAGATATCCAACATGGAGCTCAAATTTCAATTGCGATTTTTTAGCAGTTGGTAGCACTGACATCATTTTCAAATATGGCCGTGAGATATTCAAGTATAGATCTTTACTCCTACCAAATTTTGTTTCCATTGCTCCAGCCGTTTAGGAGTTGATAGGGGGGGGGGGGGACACACACACAGCCAGCCAGACAGACAGACACACATTTGCCCGATCTCATAAGACTACTTTTTCCTCATTTTTGCAAAATGTGAAAAGTAGGCTAAAATTGACTTTTTGAGATAAATACATCTTCTTCCTGTTCAAGGCCAACTCTACGTGTAGATATTATTGTTATCCCCAAGAGCAGACAGGTCGGGCTTATAAGAGTGTGAAATATTGGGGATTCTACAAAAGTAAGACAAGCCCAATGCTTTTTCATGATACCGGTAATTAGTTAGTCTACCCGGAATGTTTGACATTCAATAATGATTTGTAGGCTGCTTTGTTAGGATTTACATAATAAATAATCGTATTTTGAGGATTAAAATATTTTTCGGCAAAAACCAAACTAGTCCAAAGGTTTTTTTTTATAGTTTTCTAAACTATCCCCGTGATATACATATTTCCTTTATGTGCAATGTAAATCTGTTAGTGAGACAATAGTACGTCTAAAACCAATTTATATTTCATTCAGCACAAATGAAGCTATACTGTTCTTTTTTGTTTCTGAAAAATTTAATTTTTGGACTTATCTGGTTCTTGGAATGAACCCTTCAATTGTAATGGGTGGTTCCCCAATCCTGAAATAAATCTACGGGAGTTGGCCAAACAAGGTTCGATAGTCTGGTCATAGCTAAGCTAACCCCTGTCACCAGTCTCCAGAACGTTATTTTTAGCCTACTTTTCACATTTTGCAAAAATTAGGAAAAAGTAGACTTATGAGATCGATCCGGGAAAATGTGGTCTGTGTCTGTCTGCCTGTCTGTCTGGCAGTGTGTGTGTCCCCGCCCTATAAACTCCTAAACGGCTGCAGCAATAGAAACAAAATTTAGTATGAATAAAGATGTATACCGGAATATCTCACGTCCATATTTGAAAATGATGTCAGTGCTACTAACTGCTGAAAAAACGCACTATAAATTTGAGCTCCATGTTGGATATCTTGGAAGGTATACATGGGAGCTATTCAAAAATTGGCACACATGTATATAATACTATTTTAGTTTAATTTCCAGGAGGCCATACATGACAGTGTTGCCAGAATAATGTTAAGCCTTCTGATAGGTCCAATTTTTAAATTCCTTTAACTTCTACACTCATCATCATCATCATCATCATCATTTTCCGTTTTCCAGCCTAGGCCGGGTCGGAGCAAACATGAGTCCCCTCCACTTTACTCGGTCTGTCCACCACTCTTCCTCAAGCACTGAACGCCACTCCATGTTCCGGTTTATCACGCTGCACTTAACAAGGTCCAACCACCGACCTCTAGGTCTTCCTCGTCCTCTTTTTCCCGTCATCTGCCTCTCCATCACTTGTTTTGGCATTCTTTCATCATTCATCCTCTTCACATGTCCATACCATCTTAATCTGTTATGTTCCAGCTTTTCGTTCAGCTTCTGTACATTCACTTCCTTTCGAATGTCTTCATTTCTCACTCTATCTCTTCTAGTCTTCTGTAACATACTCCTCAAAAATTTCATTTCGGCTGCCTGCATTCTACTTTCATCCCTCCGGGTCATAGGCCAAGTTTCTGCTCCGTATGTCAATATTGGTAAGTAATAAGTCTTGTACATCACTTCTTTAGCCTTCATTGGTATGTCTTTATCCCAAATTAAATTCCGAACTTGATAGTAGAAGGCACTCCCACCTTGTATTCTCTTGCTAATTTCCATATCCAGTCTTGCATTTTCCATCAATTCACTTCCCAAATATTTGAAGTGCTCAACTACTTCCAGATTTACATCTCCAATTTTAACAATTCCTTTCCCTTCTTCCTTATGTCTTGTCATCACCATTGTCTTACTCTTTTCTACACTGATTTTCATTCCCCATTTCTCAATATTTTCCTTTAAAAGATCCAGCTGTTCCTGGACCACTTTCTCATTCTCTCCCCAAATCAGAACATCATCCGCAAATACGATTATGTTCATTCTTGTACCTGTGTAGGCTTCCTTTGTTGCCTTCAGTATATCATCCATCACCATTATGAATAACAGTGGTGAAAGCACACTCCCTTGTTTCAAACCAGTTTCAATTTCAAACCATCCTGTTCTACCTGCTCGGGTCTTCACACAACTGCAACAATTACTGTACATTGCTTTTGTCATTTGTATCATTTCATCTCCAATACCTTTCTGTTTTAAGCTTTCCCAAACTCTGTCTCTAGGGACACTATCATATGCCTTTTCTAAGTCAATAAAGGTCATTACCATGTCTTTTCCATATTCCCAGTGTTTTTCCATAGTTTGTCTTACAACAAAGATAGGTTCCACTGTTGATCTTCCCCTTCTGAATCCAAATTGTTCCTCTTGAATTTGGTTTTCAACCCTTTTTCGGATTCTTTCCTCTAGTATTCTCTCCATGATCTTGGCAACATGTGAGATAATAGTAATTCCTCTGTAATTTCCACACACCTTCTTGTCTCCTTTCTTGAATATTGGTATAATAATACCTTTCTGCCAATCTTCTGGAATTTGTTTTGCTCTCCACACACTCTTGAGTACTCTTGAAGTCCAATATATTCCAATGGGTCCTGCAGCCTTTATCATTTCTACTGCCACTTCATCCACTCCCACAGCTTTTCCCATCTTCATCTTCTTAATGGCCAATTCCACCTCTGCCATTGTAATATCCGCTTCCATTTCTTCTTCTTCCACATCTGGCACTACAGTAACTTCTGTGTGCGTTACATTCCTGACATTTAACAGTCCATGAAAATATTCTTTCCATCGGTTCTTAATCTCTTCTGGTTCCTTCAATATCACTCCTCCTTTGTTTTTCACAAATCCAGCGTTTACATGTTCCTTCCTTCTACTCTTAACTACACTAAATAATAATTTCTTTCCACGCTGACAATCGTCTTTAATTTCCTGTGCGAATAACTCCCAACTTTTCTTCTTCTCTTCTGCCACTACTTTCTTGCAGATTTGTCTAGCTTCTACATATCTCAATCTACTTTCTTCAGTCCTTTTTGTTTTCCACTGTTTCCAACTCTTCTTCTTTTCCTTCACTTTTTCTTTAACTCTTTCATTCCACCATGCTGTTTGTTTATCTTTCATCTTCCCCGATGTTCTTCCACATGTTTTCTCTGCACAACTAACAAATGCATCCTTAAATTGCTTCCATTCTTCTTCCACATGTCCAACATCAGTCTTTGGTACTAGTTGTTGCAGTTCCATCTTAAATTCTTCTTGCACCTGTTTATCCTTCAACCTCCATGTTTTTATGTTTCTTTCTTTTCTTTCCTGCAGTTTTCTAATTTTTCCAACTTTCAGCTTTGCTATTACTGCTCTGTGATCTCCACCAAAAGCCTCGTCCGGCATGGCAGTAACATCCATCAGGTTTTTGCGTTTGTCTTTTTCTACCAAAATGTAGTCAATCAGGGTTTTAGTTCTTCTCTCTCCCCATCCATATCTGGTAATCTTTTGGCTGTTTTTCTTCCTGAACCATGTATTTCCAACCATTAGTTGGTTTCTCTGGCAAAAGTCAATTAATATATCCCCTTCTGGATTTTTATTTCCATATCCATAGGGTCCCACGATCTCTTCTCTTCCCAGTCTCTCTGTACCTACTTGGGCATTCATGTCGCCTATTATTATGGCCTCCTTGTCTTCAATGTACTTGTCTACTTCTTCAAGGAAACTTTCTAACTCTTCTTCCTTGTTTCCAGTTTGTGGAGCATATACTTGTATTAGGTCTTTTGTTCCTGTCTCAAACTGAATTCTCATGACAATAATCCTGTCACTCACGTTCTTTACCTCTTCCACATATTCCAGGATATCTTTCCTCACAATTATTCCCACTCCATTTTGCTTTGCTTTTCCTCCACTGTAAAACAGCCTGTATCCATCTGTCAGGGTTCTTTCTCCTTTACCTTGCCACTTTGTCTCACTCAATCCGAGGATGACAATTTCCTTCTCTTTCATGAAATCTACGAGTTCCTCCGTCTTGCCATTTAAGGTCAATACGTTAATGGTACCAATTTTGATGTGTTGTGATCCTGGTCGCCCACTTCTCACAGCTCCCCCAGAGTCCAAAGAGCTGCGCGTCGCTTGCAGGGCACGCCCTAGCATTTTCCGAGGCCATATCATGTTTGCACTCATTTTAGGCTATTATTACGATGGAGTCGCCAGGTCCAAAGGCATTTTATACCTACTGCCAGGTATCAACTAGGCCGCTCCTAACATGGAGAACAGACGCCTTCTGTAGCCGCTCCTCTGGAGTACAGACGCTACGGGTTTGCCTCTTCCGCCATCGACGCCGTACCGAAGCCCATCTTCTCAGCCGCCGGTGCCGTTGAGGTCTTCACCGTAACCCTGGCAAGGGGCCCTATGACAGGGTGCTACCATCCAGAGCCAGATGGACCCTGGTTCTACACTATCAATTGGATTTCCACCAAATTTTGTACGTAATATATGTACATAAACAGATATGACTGAGCGTATTCTTAAGAGCCACCAGTGCTGGCAACTGTTAATAATTGCTCTCTCTATTTTATTTATCCAAATACCAAATATCAGAAAGTATGCAAGCCGACAGCTTTAAACTATGCACACGTGTCGTATAGTTCTTGACATTTTAGATTAGTTTGGAGTAACTTATATACGTCAGTTCTACCAACATGATTCTAAGCCTGCTGTTAGGACCAATTTTTAAATACATGTAACTTCTATACTATCAGTTGGATTTCAACCAAATTTGGTAAGTGCTATGTTTAACATAACAGATATGACTATAAGTATTCTTAAGAGCAATCAGGGCTGCCAACTGTTAAGAAATGCTGCCTATATTTGTTTACTCTAATATCAATATATCAGGAAGTATGCAAGCCAACAGCTTTGTACTATGCACACGTATAGCACCTGACATTCTAGATTAGTTTGGAGTAATTTATATAAGTCAGTGCTGCCAACATGATTCTATGCCTGCTGATAGGTCCAATTTTAAAATACATGTTACTTCTATACTAACAAATCAATTTCATCCAAAATTGGCACAACAAGATATCATAATATTTCAGATTATTTCTGACCAGCACACGCATGACATAGTTGCCAACATGCTTTTACGCGTACTGATAGATCCAATGTCTAACTGCTTGTAACGTCCATTGGACTTCAACCAAATTTTGTATTCTGTACCTTAAGAGATGGAATTAAGAATATATTTAGTCACCAGGGCTGCCAATTGTAGTGCTCTATTAGGCTACATTATACCAGGAATATTTCGAACTAATTAGACATTTCGATATTACCAACTTCATTTCGTCATTATTCTAGATAGGTTCGTATACTGTTGATTAATCATTGGCATGAATCTTAATTTTAAGAAAAGTAGGCTCTTTAGTTCCTCACGGAACTTCTTGTTGTTACCCTTGGAACGCAAACCCGCCAACTATGGTTATGAAGTGCTAGTTAATATACAATACCAGCAGTAGTGCCCGGCTTCGCCCGGTGGATTTATTTGTTTTATGGATGATAATTAATACTACTACAGAACTGGCATATGCTATTTAAACCAACAGAAAAAATAATTAAAAATATATTTTTTGTGGTGTTAGTGGTAGTGATGAGTAGTACAGTATAATGAACGTAACATTCAGGCCATTTTCCCGTAATGATAATGATAATAATGAATAGGGAGACGGCTATTTACTAACTACAGCACCGATACATGTAATTTACAAACGAATTGAGAAATATGATTAGAAAGAGGACTAAGTGAAATAAAAGACTATAGGGCCTAGGCTCTAAATCTCATGAGCTGTAACGCCTTTTGTCGCATAACGACGTAGGAAAATAATCAGAGTACTTGGAAATCTTCGGCTGCCCCGTGCTCTTGAAGTAGCAATAGTGTCATTTATCGCCACATAGCGCTCAAGGACAAGGGCCGTCGTCACCAACTTCAATTATCTCTTAATTCATCAATAAAGGCTATTTAACTTTGCACGAGCATTTCATCAAACAGAAACGCTCGTCAACTTACCACTAACAAGGAATTACGTTAAATGACAAAATCTTACCACTCAACACTCTAAAGCATCTTTAAAGTGGCGGGAAACAGCTGAACTGTACCTTGCGCATTCCACAATGGCGGTTTATTTCCGAGTTTCACACGTACTGCACTCGAATTCAGCCAAGCTCAAGACTTTGACTGAGTCGAGGATCGAACCGACTTGTGAACCATGAGAGAGAAATAATTGGAATTTGGAATTAAAACCAATATAACATTTACATATGCATTTTAGGAAGTTAATAAAGCATATTGATAAAATTTTGGAAATTTTTGAAGCTTTTAAAGGAATAAAATTTGGGAATATTCTAGTGAATGATATTTTAACCATAGGAGAGTGAGATTCTTCAATGCTGGAATATGACCTGGAATATGACCATGGCATCATGTTAGCAAGTTAAAAACCGGTTTTGGTTGGCCGAGGTAACAATAACAAATTATACACACGTCACTATGATATGATGCTAGAACCAGAGTCTTCAATCATGATAACTGAATAGCCAATCAGAATGAATCACATAAAATTTTGAGGGAATCGCTATTGTATCAAATTTGCTTATATAAAGCGATATCAACGTTTCTACAGATGCAGAAAAGAATATGGAATTTAATTGATAAAACAAAATTATAAATAAATGACCAGGAGAGAAATTACGAGCATAATTCAAGTTAATAAGCTCGGTGCGAGGCTAGCAGTCGCATTCTTGTTTGATACGCGCGCCATTGCGGAGAGCGCAACAGAGATTTCTACTCAGCTACCTGGAGAGAGTGGACGTATATTGTGACGCGTTCCAGAACAGCACTATACAATATTTGAAGTACGGACGGGAGACGAAGCAGGACCGTCTGGAGGTACATGCATCGCCGAGGAAGGAAAGCGAGAAGCCGGCGAAATACAAATGCACTAGTTTGCAACAGAAGAAAAGCATTAATACAACTTCACGTTTATAAGAAGACTTCGCTTCAACAGTATTACATTTCTACGGAACTATGACTAGTAGCACTGTATTCTACATCTACTACATTACAACAATATATTTTCTACATTATCATCTTACATTAACGATGTTGGTAAAGTCCTTGAGTCAGAGGGGACGTTTACATTCAACCATTGATAAGAAGATTACCATGAACAACTAAACTATGGAAGGAGGTTAGTCTACACTATGGACTGGGAATTCAGAGTGATCTAGAAGACCAGGGTTCGATGAATCTACAACTGCACATCAACATGCAGTACTCTGAATATACATTAAATACTACTATTCGATTGCCCACCAACAACTTGGAGAGATGTCAACCCAGGACATTCAAACCTACATGGATGATGAACTGCTACACGAGAAGAAGACGGATGGTGGAGTTCGTTTTGTCAAGAGATCGAGTTTCTAGACGGATGGTTCGAGAAGCAAGAAGAAATGCCGTTAGCGAGGAGAGACGAGCCGCAACACAGATGCTTGCAGTACGAGGCGATGGCCAGGCAGAGCAGCTGACTGGCACGCTTCTGGCTGGAACCCGTTTATCGAGACAGACGACTCACACACGCTGTACGAGCGGAACATGAAGCATATCTGATCCAGGTATTCACGACACCAGACCATCAGAAAAAGGTAGAAAATTGAATGATCTAAGATCTCAGAAATTTTTGAAGTAGTATTTCAGGAGTGATCAATTCATAGTAGATTTGTTTATTTTAACCCATGTTTTTAAGTAGTAAATATTAGAGATTTCACTGTAAAATTTTGATACGTCTACGTGTGTCGTTTTTCAGACGTAATTTCATTAGTTTTTGATTTTAGATAGTTCGTTTTGTATTTTTTGAAGGCAACGTTTTAACATGCTCACTTTCGAACGAAATTGTTTTATGAAGGGAATGCTTCGATCGTAACAGAATGTTTTGAAAGGAAAGGAAAGATTTTAATTGTAATATATATTTCGTTTATTAAGAATGTCTTGATCGTTAAGAATACTTCGATTACTAATAATGTTGTAACATTGTTTAAAAAATGCATTACGTGAGAACGTAATTGAAACATTTGTTAAAAACAATTCCAATTGCTGAATGTATCTGTATTTGACATTAATATAGTCTTTGACTATTGCTGTAATGAATATACTACAAATAGGATCATATTATTAACAAATTGTGGTCAAATGATGCCTATAATTATTAACAATTTTATTGGAAAGATTGCTATAACGAAACCAGAGACCAGGAGACTTGTAGATCTACCTGAGGTCTTGTGTGATATGAAACAAGTTTTTATATGAATATTTCATTCATAAATGTACACCAGATACGGGAGGTCATGTTTATTATTATGAACAACTAAAGACGAGCGAACTACAATTTATTAATGTTTATATTTTATTGTAACGTGGAAAAATAGTCTATTATGGAAGTTTGTCGATGAAATATGTTATTGAGAGTTGAAAGAAACATTGTACAGGTGAATTTGAAGTGAACAAGTAAGCCATTGTTTTGGATGAGCACGAAGTTAATTAATTTGGAGAAGAGAGGAGGTTAGGAGTGCACTATGAACGGTATTACACAGGTGCGTGTTTACCTAGTAAAGTCACTGTTTCTTCTACAAGTTTGTAGCAAGATGAGATTTTTATTGAACGAATGCCGTGCAGTATTTTGGAGATTGCTGGTATGAAGGAAATTAAATAAGTATATCTATTATAGAAGCGTAGCAGACGCTGTAAAAGAGATTGTTCACCGTATTACGAGAGTAAAGAATGTATTGCCATGTGGAGCAAAGAATCGATAAAGTATGTGTAAAATGTTACTGACACCGAGGTTTATATTTATGTTGTGTATGTCAGAGCGTATTATTATGAAATCCACGAAGTGTAGCATATTACGCGCATTTAAGTGGTTTCGCATCGTTCTTTATATCTATTGTATTTTTATTCATTGATTCGACATTGTAAAAGCTATATTTAACTTAATTGTTCGATACTAAAGCTTTGTTTATTGTGACAAGATACCAGAGAATACCTATAAATTACATTGTTGTGTGAACAAATGTTTGAAGGACTGTTAATGAAAACAGGAGCGAAATAAGACTGTTAGATCACTAGAGATCTTGTAAATAGTATTTCAATACCGTGCTGGACATGGATTATTATAACTTATGTATATATTTCAACTAGCAGAAGTACCCGCTCTTCGAACGGTCTTCGGTATTAATAACCAGACGTTATCAATATTGAGCTACTGTTGCAATGGTTAGGGGCTTGCCAGAGCGAAGTTATTTCTCTGGGAGTATCACAGACACTGTCAATTTAAGGGCCTTAAAATGTGGTTTTCGGAGACTCTTTCTAGACTCCCGAATTTTGTGTCTCACATTGAGAAGCGCAACATATGCTTTGATCGTCCTTCTAGGATAATTTTTATATTTCGCCTATTTTATCATGTATTTTGAAAAGTTTTTCCTATACCAACCCTTCTATGAGAAGTACGGTGAAGAGTTTTATAAATGATTGGTGTATTTACTCTCATGGATACCTAATTTTGCGATGCTCCACACATTCGAACACGAGTTATAAGTGTACATAAAGATACACAGAAAGTATGCCTTACTTCGGAGGGGAAGTAAAGCCGGCGGTCCCATGTCATAGATTTATGTCATGCAATAGAACCTTCCACTAACTACAATTGTGTGAAGCTTAATTTGTAGGTTAGATTTGATTAACGCTCTATTAGTTCCAAAGTTTGCCACCAGGTGCCGGTTGAGGTGGCATCTAGTAGCCAAGTCACTGCTAGGTGTCGTTGACGGTAGCATTTGGTAGCAAAAGTAGGAACTACTGGAAATTGATCGTCTGCAATCCTTACCTGAAATACAGATAACACACTCTAATACATCCATCACAATTAACACCGGTTATCAGACAGATTCTACACACACTCAAAATACACGAGGCTACGTGAACGCTTTGTCGCAGCTTCTAAACTGAGGAACCAACCAATACAACATATCACCCAGATGTCCGAATATGGATATATCAACCACACAGTTCAAACAAAATTTAAAACCTCGTAAACGAAACGCAATACACCTCACATAAAGACTGACCTTCACCGTTGTCTAAAGTCCCCATCCACAGGAAGACACTTTTAACAAATTATAAAGGCTTGTGGTGCATGAATATTCAGGTTTTTTTAGCCTCCAATGACCCTAATTCCTAATAGCCGCAAAAATACTATTTCAATTCAGGAATTTGTGAAAATAATGTTGCAGTTTGGAGATATAATTCTGTACGACATATCACACGTGTAAATCACGTATAGAGATTCTAGGGTACCCCTTGGCCCCCTTATGCGCATCGTGAATTTTACAGCCTAAGGTGGTTCCGTGATAACCTTATAGCCGTTTGAAAACTTTCACAGAATTGTGATAAGTGGAATGGCATTGCTTTTTACAGAAATAGGTGGAAAGTTGGATGTCTTCTCTTGAGAACCTGTTGTCATAGTTGCCGGCTTGCATTCCTTCATTAGTTTATTAAATTCCATTAATTGTTCTGGGAATATCTCAGAATCTGTTGGTTTTAGAGCCTTAAAATGTAGTTTTCGGGAACCCTCGAGTTTTGTTTCTACAACCGAGGGGCTAAAAATGAGCTTTGTCTCGTCGTTGTTTGCCATAATATAATAATAATATTAATAATGATAATAATATAATAAATACAATAAAGGGATAGCGATATAAAAGCCCTTCCGAACCACACGCGCACGTGAAAATCGCGTGAATAAATTCTAGTGTACCCCTTGACTCCCTTAAGCGCATTATACGTATTGATGAATTTTACAGCATAGTTTGGTTCCGTGATAACCTTATAGCCGTTTGCAAACTTCACAGTAATGTAATAAATGGAATTGCATTGCGTCTTACAGAAATAGATGGTCCTATGAGATTCCGTTGCCATGGTAACCGGCTTGCATTCTTTCATAGATTATTAAATGAAATTAGTTTTCTGGGAATATCTCAAAAACTGTCGGTTTTAGGGCCTTAAAATGTGGTTTTCGGAGTTTTGTTTCTCACATTGAGGGGTTGAAAATAGGTTTTGTCTCGTCCTTCTACGCCTATTTCAGCATGTATTTTAAGGGGGTAGGCCCTCTTTTATGAGAGGTACGGAGAAGAGTTACATCAATGATTAGTGTGGTGCCTCTGATGGATATCTGTATCAAAGTTTACGTTGATCCACCCAGCCGTTCTCAAGTTATAAGGACTCAAATTTGTCCACAGACACACAGACAGACAGACAGACAGACAAAAAAAAATTGCGCGCATCCGTCATAAAACAGTCTGAAACGCGCAAATAAGGCAAATTTCCGTGAAAATTCAGAAAAAACAGACAAATTTTCTTATATATATATATATATATAGAGAGAGAGAGGGGGGGGGGAGAGAGAGAGAGAGAGAGAGAGACTAGCTTAATTAATATATTTAATTATTCTTTTATATTCACGTTGTACGAAAATAAGTGTATAATTTAGGGTTAGTATTGTAATTATATTTATTCGATGAACAGCTGATGACGATCAGACTGATTCAAGGGATCGAGTCACAGGATGACTAAAAAGTCTAAACATTTAATAATTATTTTTTAATAATTGCATCTGTGCAGTGAATACTTTGTTGAAAGTATATTTAACAGATAGGAGGTCTATCTGACGTGTGAAACATTTTATTTTGAATTTGAGTTTATTTGATTGGTGTTAGGAAGTTTTTTGTTATGTAAATACTTAGATAATTAATTCCAGGCATTTTTTTTTTTGCTTGCCTGTTTGTTTTTATAGAAACTGATTTACTCTTCATTTCGCAATCGACGTGTGATAATACTACCGGTTAGTTACTAGAATTCACTTCATCTCAATTTTACCGTTCACCCTCGAGATCCGAGATTCTTGTCCTACCATCTTGTTATGGATATTTTATTTCTAGTAAATGTGTAACTAATTAGTAGTGTTGTTGCATGATCAGTATGCGTCGAGAGTTTCCTAGTCATTTACCTAGTAGGGTAGTGTTGATTTATCTGGCTGGGTATCGACATCCCTACAATGCTTTTTCATCTCAGCGGATATAGGTGGTGGCTATGCGAAATTCGGGCGCATATAGGTGGTATTTTTGCTTGGCGCCCAGACGTGTTTGCCATCGATTGTTGAGATACAGACGAGTTTGGCATCGATTGTTGAGATACAGACGTATTTGGCATCGATTGTTGATAGGTTTTGTTTAGAAATGCCGATCCCAAATTTTGGAGAGATGTTTAAGAGAATAAACACTGCCAAATTTGAGGAGTACAATATAGTTTAGAGGCATGTTTATTAAACCAGCTAATGACATTTTGGTCATATAACAGTAAAGATAGTTAAATTCACATTGCTGTAACTTAATTTTGGTTAGGGATTGCCAGATGAGGGAAGATCAGTTTATAAAACTACGGTTAGGTAGGATTTTAGACTTCAGTCTATTATGTTAAGTTATGATTATCGAAGTATTCCTTTTTCATGAACAATATGAGTTGGTCACTCTGAAATTTCCATAATGTAGTGTAGATGATACCTCCTAATTTCTCAATTGTTATATAATATGTCGTCGGGAGATTTGACTGAGATCAAATCGATCTTGCAAAAGATGCAAGGTGAGCAACAGAAGCTGACAGGGGATATCGACGCCCTCCACAAACCTACACGCGATAATGGTAGTAAAATAGAGAGAGAAATTAAACAATCAGCCTCCACAGCTAAATCCGAAATGAAGGCAGAATTAACAGTAGCACAGTCAGTCACAATAGCTAGCATTACCTTAGTACAGGAGGAGTGTAGAAGGGTACAAGATGAAAACAGAAAGGCACGAGAAGAAGATAAGAAAGCACAAACCGAAGCTAGGAAGGCTCTAGAAAAAGTCCAAGAAGAAATTAGAAAGGCACAAGAAGAAGCGAGAATAGCACAAGAGAAAGCACAAGAAGAAGCTAGAAAGGTGCAAGAAAGAATTAGAAAGGCACAAGAAGATGCGAAGTTAACATAAGAGAAGGCTCAAGAAGAGGCAATGATAGCACAAGAAGAAGCTAGACAGATACAAGAAGAGGCGAAACAGACTCAGTAAGACATTAAGAAAGCCTTAGAGAAAGCCCAAGAAGAAGTAAAATTAGCTCAGGAGGAAAGTAAACTAGCTCAAGCAGAGAGTAGATTTTCAGTAGAAGAGAGAAGGAAAGCTCTGGAAGAGACCAAATCAGCTTTCAATCAGGTGAAAGATGATATGGCCTCTACCAAGACTGAAATAAGCACTTTAAGAGAGGAAGTTACAAAGAATGTAGTGGAAGCTAAGGGTCAGTGTAGTGAGAATATTATACAATTAGAAGAAAAGGTTCAGAAAAGTATCAGTAGCGCCACACTAGAACAGAGAAAACACTATGGTAGTATGACAGGGTCCCAGAAGAAACTCACCGATCAGCTCAACAATATGAGCAGCATTGTTGACAATTTACAAGGTAAGTTGGAAGACCAATAAAAACTCATAAGTGAAGGTATAATGTGGATATTGCTTCATGTAGTTCTAAATCTGTTAATGAATTAAAAGATGGAGCTAATAAAATCAAATAAGGATTATATGCACGAATTGCATAGCAAAATATTGAAAGATGTTAATCAAATAGAAAATAATGCTAAAACTCATAGAGATCATTTAAAATTAGAATTGTATAAACGCATAGAGGAAAGTAGAGCATCGAGCATTACCGAAATGAGAGGTATTGTAAATGAAACAGATTCGGAACGAAGTGAGGAGTTAAACGTTATCCGATTAACAGTTAATGAAATAAACGTAGAACTCGCTAAAGTAAAATCAGACCAGGAGAAAGAACTACTAGATCTTAGTCATAAAATGAAGTCAATTTCGATGGTAGAACCGTGCGACCATGAAGGCTTAAAAGAAGAAGTACGCTTAGGAATGAGACGGGATTTAGCCGAATTTTTCCAGAATAGAGAAGAAAAGCTTAGAGAGGAGCTAAGAAAAGCCGAAAGAAACGAAGAGAGTCGAAGAGGACAGGGAAAGTATTTTTAGTCGTATACAAGAGCGACCGCACTTAGCACAAGACACGAGGCGTATTCACAGGGAATATGCAGGACTAGAAGGATTTTATGATCGAGGAGGCCAAAGAAGTAGTCAGAATATCATTATACCAAAAAATATTATGACAAACCATCACGTTGTAGCGGAGTAGGGAACATTACCGCAGTAGAATTCTTGAGAGATATGAGATGCTACCTGGATGACAACAGGATACCTAGGGATCGTGAGATGCGAGTAGTAGAGAAATTTTTGAAATCCGAGGCCCTAATTTGGCATCGCGCTTTTAGGTATACCTACGCCAATTTTGAAGAGTTCGCGGATGCATGACAAAGAAGGTTTTGGAGTAAAGAATTACAACAAGGCATAAGAGCAGAGATTTACTCGAAGAAGTATGCACATTCTACACCTACGCGTTATGCTACTTTCTTCACATCACAGCTTGCCAGACTCCAGTACCTTAATCCACCATTAGCGGAGACAGAATTGATACATGCAATCTCAAGACAGCTACCAAATGACGTGAGGAGACACTTAATATCAGCTGGAGTAAGAACTTTGGAAGGAATGGCAGAGATACTTCGTAGGTTAGACCATACGTCTTCTACACCTATAGTTATGCCTAGTAATAATTCAAGGCAAAGACAAGAGCATAGAGATGTTCACACTGTACTTGTGAATCAAACGCAGCAAACTGATGATAACCGCAGTAGCGCAGGTCCGACTAGAAATAACGAGTACGGAAGGAACCGCTACGAACCACCATTTCGCCGATTTAGGGAAGGAAGATCATATCAGGCAAGATATTGGTACAATGGACAAAATAGGACAGGTTACCACAGAAACAATGAAGTGCGAAGAAATGACTATTATGACCGAAATAATAGAGGCACAGAAGCAGGTTATCGGAGATACAAGAATTGGAACGACGATAACAACAACAACAACAACACAGGCAACAACCGCAACAACAAAGAGGTTGGCGAAACAATGATAATGTGAGACAATATTATCAAGACAGAGATAGAGGAAGTCAAGAATATCGAAACAGCCAAAGGGAAAATCAAGAAAGAAATATCCAAAGAAGCGAAGAGGTCGAACCTCAGCCCTCAACTTCAGGATCACAAGAACAAAACCTGAGTGGGGTACAAAAAAAACTTTGTTTGGAAAAAGGAAGTAGAGGAGAGAACATTGTTCACCAACGATAGGCATGACATCACCGTGAATGAATTTTATCAGCTATTAGACGATGATTTATTGTATGAAAGAGAGGAGCCAGAGAGAGAAAGATAACGAATCATCTAGGGAAATATGTAGAGAGACAGCAAGAGGACCCTTGAACACAAGATAAGAAGAGATTGGAAAGAGGATAGAGAAAGGTCCGTTCAAGGTAGGAAGAGTGTATGGAAATAATAGTTATGATATTGTCAGAATAGAAGATAATCGTTCTATTGGCAAGTACAACCACTCAAAATTAAGAAGATTTTATCCCAGGATTCATTAGGGATTAATTCGATTCCTGTATTTAACAAGTCAAGAGTTAAATAAAGTCTATGTTATACTTTATTTATGAGTCAGAATGGGATTTGCACTCGAATTCAGCCAAGCTCAAGACTTTGACTGAGTCGAGGATTGAACCGACTTGTGAACCATGAGAGAGAAATAATTGGAATTTGGAATTAAAACCAATACAACATTTTCATATGCATTTTAGGAAGTGAATAAAGCATATTGATAAAAATTTGGAAATTTTTGAAGCATTTTAAAGGAATAAAATTTGGGAATATTCTGTCTGTCTGTCTGTTGGGTAGTCAGCCCGAAGGCTGGTTGGATCCTCAAAAAGTACCGCCGTTACGTTATGTGCGTAGATGCCCACAAAAACCCAAGGCAGCGCTATTTTGAGGCGTTCTAGGCAAGAAGAGGAGTGAGGTAGTTTGCCATTGCTTTCCTCACTGAGTCAGAACAGTAGTCCTAACCCTACGAGTTGAACCTTTCACAGCATTCACAGGCACTGACTGTGCCCCGAATGCCATTACTAAGCACCACCCATACCTCAGTAGCATCCATATAATCACAGCCATGAGTGAGACTGAGACATCGGTGAAAAGCCACCTTTTACTCTAGCCTGTGCCAACTGACAAATGCAAAAGTACTGTATTCATCAAGAGATGGCGAACAGGCCAAGGGAATATTCTAGTGAATAATATTTTAACCATAGGAGAGTGAGATTCTTCGATGCTGGAATATGACCATGGCTTCATGTTAGCAAGCTAAAAACCGGTTTTGGTTGGCCGAGGTAACAATAACAAATTATACACCCGTCACTATGATAAGAGGCTAGAACCAGAGTCTTTTATCATGATAACTGAATAGCCAATCAGAATGAATCGCATAAAATTTTGAGGGAATTGCTATTATATCAAATTTGCTTATATAAAGCGATATCAACGTTTCTACAGATGCAGAAAAGAATATGGAATTTAATTGGTTAAACAAAATTATAAATAAATGACCAGGAGAGAAATTACGAGCATAATTCAAGTTAATAAGCTCGGTGTGAGGCTAGCAGTCACATTCTAGTTTGATACGCGCGCCATTGCGGAGAGCGCAACAGAGACTTCTACTCAGCTACTTAGAGAGAGTGGACGTATATTGTGATGCGTTCCAGAACAGCACTATACAATATTTGAAGTACGGACGGGAGACGAAGCAGGACCGTCTGGAGATGCAGGCATCGCCGAGGAAGGAAAGAGAGAAGCCGGCGAAATACAAATGCACTAGTTTGCAACAGAAGAAAAGCATTATTAAAACTTCACGTTTATAAGAAGAAGACTTCGCTTCAACAGTATTACATTTCTACGGAACTACGACTAGTAGCACTGTATTCTACAGCTACTACATTACAACAATATATTTTCTACATTATCATCTTACATCTACGATGTTGGTCAAGTCCTTGAGTCAGAGGGGACGTTTACATTCAACCGTTGATAAGAAGATTACCATGAACAACTAAACTATGGAAGGAGGTTAGTCTACACTATGAACTAGGAATTCAGAGTGATCCAGAAGACCAGGGTTCGATGAATCTACAACTGCACATCAACATGCAGTACTCTGAATATACTTTAAATACTACTATTCGATTGCCCACCAACAACTTGGAGAGATGTCAAACCAGGACATTCAAACCTACATGGATGATGAACTGCTACACGAGAAGAAGACGGATGGCGGAGTTCGTTTTGTCAAGAGATCGAGTTTCTAGACGGATGGGTCGAGAAGCAAGAAGAAATGCCGTTAGCGAGGAGAGACGAGCCGCAACACAGGTGCTTGCAGTACGAGGCGATGGCGAGGCAGAGCAGCTGACTGGCACGCTTCTGGCTGGAACCCGTTTATCGAGACAGACGACTCACACGTGCTGTACGAGCGGAACATCAAGCATATCTGATCCAGGTATTCACGACACCAGACCATCAGAAAAAGGTAGAAAATTGAATGATCTAAGATCTCAGTAGTTTTTTGAAGTAGTATTTGTTGTATTTCAGGAGTGATCAATTCATAGTAGATTTGCTTATTTTAACCCATGTTTTTAAGTAGTAAATATTAGAGATTTCACTGTAAAATTTTTGATACGTCTACGTGTGTCGTTTTTTCAGACGTAATTTCATTAGTTTTTGATTTTAGATATTTCGTTTCGTATTTTTTGAAGGCAATGTTTTAACATGCTCACCTTCGAACGAAATTGTTTTATGAAGGGAATGCTTCGATCGTAACAGAATGTTTTGAAAGGAATGGAAAGATTTCAATTGTAATATATATATATATATATATATATATATATATATATATCGTTTATTAAGAATGTCTTGATCGTTAATAATACTTCGATTACTAATAATGTTGTAACATTGTTTAAAAAATGCATTACGTCAGAACGTAATTCAAACATTCATTAAAAACAATTCCAATTGCGGAATGTATCTGTATTTGACATTAATATAGTCTTTTGACTATTGCTGTAATTAATATACTACAAATAGGATCATATTATTGACAAATTGTGGTCAAATGATGCCTATAATTATTAACAATTTTATTGGAAAGATTGCTATAACGAAACCAGAGACCAGGAGACTTGTAGATCTACCTGAGGTTTTGTGTGATATGAAACAAGTTTTTATATGAATATTTCATTCATAAATGTACACCAGATACGGGAGGTCATGTTTATTATTATTAACAACTAAAGACGAGCGAACTACAATTTATTAATGTTTATATTTTATTGTAACATGGAAAAATAGTCTATTATGGAAGTTTGTCGATGAAATACGTTATTGAGAGTTGAAAGAAACATTGTACAGGTGAATTTGAAGTGAACAAGTATGTCATTGTTTTGGAAGAGCACGAAGTTAATTAATTTTGAGAAGAGAGGAGGATAGGAGTGCACTTTGAACAGTATTACACAGGTGCGTGTTTACCTAGTAAAGTCACTGATTCTTCAATAGTTTGTAGCAAGATGGGATTTTTATTGAAGGAATGCCGTGCAGTATTTTGGAGATTGTTGGTGAGAAGGAAAGGAAAGAAGTATGTCTATTATAGAAGCGTAGCAGACGCTGTAAAAGAGATTGTTCACCGTATTACGAGAGTAAAGAATGTATTGCCATGTGGAACAAAGAATCGATACAGTATGTGTAAAAAGTTACTGACACCGAGGTTTATACTTATGTTGTGTACGTCAGAGAGTATTATTATGAAATCCACGAAGTGTATTAAGCGCATTTAAGTAGTTTCGCATCGTTCTTTAAATCTATTGTATTTTATTCATTGATTCGTCATTGTAAAAGCTATATTTAACTTAATTGTTCCATACTAAAGTTTTGTTTATTGTGACAAGATACCAGAGAATACCTATAAATTACATTGTTGTATGAACAAATGTTTGAAGGACAGTTAATGAAAACAGGAGTGAAATAAGACTGTTAGATCACGAGAGATCTTGTAAATAGTATTTTAATACGTGTTGGACGTGGATTATTATACTGTAACTTATGTATATATTTGAACTATCTTAATTAATGTATTTAATTATTCTTTTATATACACGTTGTACGTAAATAAGTGTATAATTTAGGGTTAGTATTGTTAATTATATTTATTCGATGAACAGCTGATGACGATCAGAGTGATTCAAGAGATCGAGTCACAGGATGACTAAAAAGTTTAAAAAATTAATTATTATTTTTTAATAATTGCATTTGTGTAGTGAATACTTAGTTGAAAGTATATTTAACAGATAGGAGGTCTATCTGACGTGTGAAACATTTAATTTTGAATTTGAGTTTATTTTATTGGTGTTAGGAAGTTTTTGCTATGTAAATACTTAGATAACAAATTCCAGGCATTTTTTTTTTGCTTGCCTGTTTGTTTTTATAGAAACTGATTTACTCTTCATTTCGCAATCGACGTGCGATAATACTACCGGTTAGTTACTAGAATTCACTTTATCTCAATTTTACCGTTCACCCTCGAGATCCGAGATTCTTGTCCTACCATCTTGTTATGGATAGTTTATTTCTAGTAAATGTGTAACTAATTAGTAGTGTTGTTGCATGATCAGTATGCGTCCAGAGTTTCCTAGTCATTTACCTAGTAGGGTAGTGTTGATTTATCTGGCTGGGTATCGACATCCCTACAATGCTTTTTCATCTCAGCGGATATAGGTGGTGGCTATGCGAGATTCGGGCGCAGTACTTTCATCCATATGAATATAAAATATGTTTATGACAATGAAATTATAAAAGATCCACACATTACTAAATTTTAATACCAAGAAAGACAAATACGGAAATTTAAAAAAAAATCGAAGGGGATTCGAACTCCTTCCAGCGCTGCATAATAAATTGATAGTCTGCACCGCAACGCTTAGGCTACGAAGTAGACTGGGTAAGCGTGTCCTTTTAAGCTACCCATTCACACAACCGCCAGTTCTCCGAAATACTTTGTTCATATCATTTTAAGCTTTTGCCACGAAAAAGGTATTCTGTATTTCTCTTCCTTTATAATTATGTTCCAGAAAGTCTCAAGAAAACATCGCAAACAACAATCAGTGCTAGACGCTTCTTATTCTGATGCTGTCCAAGATGCAACTGAGTCTACGCATGCGCGAGAGTCGTAAATCTTAGTTAAGTAATTGCGAACCCGAATGGCCTCGTGAAACGCATCGAAGATAATCAAGCATTAAATCTCGTATTTAAGTTAAATGGGAATTCACTAAATAATCGTTAGTGAAGAGTTGGTGAAAACGGCCCTAGGGGCCGAAATAAATGAAAGTAAATTCGAAAGCACCAACGCTTACTGCAGCTGATAACCTCAATGTACTGCACCAACACCATCGCACTTATACAACATAATAGTTTCATGACGATAACTGTATTCCAAAGGGTAAGTATATTAAGTTTGGTTAATATCGCTGAAACGAAGTAGATTTGTGCCAAAGGGCCTAAATGGAGGGAAGTGAGTGGTCTGTCCGAAATTTCATGTAGGCAGTGTTACTCGTGTTCTCAAGGGTAAGTATGTAAAACGGAGTGGTCTGTCCAAAATTTAAAGTGGACAGGGTTACCCGCATGGTTCCAAGTGGTAAGTATACAAATTTTGATTCAGATTGGTGAAACGATGTAGATTTGTGTCACAATTTACGAGGTGGACAGGATTCGAAACGATGTCTACCAAGTCCGCACATAGCTTGACTCCGTGACCAAGCGCTGAGCCTTAGCGAGCTTAGCTACCGCTATCAGTGCCATGGAAGAATAAAGGTAATTTTCTCTTCAGAACGGCAGTCTGGGTAAATTGACCAAAACTTTCACCTTGAAGCAATATAAATTTCCGACGAAATACCAATACATTGCTATTTCATACGGGTTAAATTATATTTTAATACAGTAGGTTCAATATTATTATTATTATTATTATTATTATTATTATTATTATTATTATTAATAATAATAATAATAATACAAATAATAATATCGTATGGTCTCGGGTACTGGGTGCAAGATTGGTTATTTGATGCCCAGATGGCAGCTTACATGTCGTTTTTGTCGTTCCTTGGAGCGCTATGAAAGTCATGGAGGTTAGATATCTAAGCTCCTTGACACTAGTAGCGCTTTCTTCGTGTTGGGGGAAAATCCCGAGATTAATTTTGCCATTTTGAACACGGCCTACTGAATTTAAATGGGTTCTTTAACATGCCAACAACGTATCACATGCAAGCCGAGATTTTTGTCGCCTTTTAAAAATCACTTACCTCGGCCAGGAGCGAGCCTGGAAGCTTGGGGTTGGCAGTCCGACACGATAATTACTTTTTTTAAATTAATTTTCTTCTGAATTTTCAGATAAGATAAATACCATACCATTTAATCACAATAAATTCCAAATATTGTCCATTTCTCATACAATTTTCCACTTTCACCAAGCTTCCGTCGCTCTTTCTGCAGGTAGTACATGAGATCCGAGAGAGAGAAACGTTCATCATTGTCCTCCACTCACCCACTGTGGCAAGCACTACGTTCAATAATAATAATAATTTTGTACTTTATGGAAGAAACCCAAGTCTCCAAGTTTTCTACGCACTTTCTTCTTCTATGTGTTCTATAAAAATCAGGGCGAGCTTCAATTATGTGCTGAAGTGCTGTAGCACATTATTTTATTTGAATATTAATTATTTTAATAATATTATCTACAATCAAATACAGTGCATTAAAAAGATGTCAATAAAATAATTGCAAATACTCTATAACAACTCCCCTCTCAACGAGGTATCTAGTCATCCGCTCCATTCCACGCCCAGCACTGGCTGTGTAGATCGCAGCACAGCGAGAATTTCTACGTTTATTGCCAGCAAACATGAACTCTGCCTTTAGCGCATGCGTGCCCACCTTTTCCGTTGTGCTGATGGAACAACAGCCAAGCCATCACAGCAATTATTCGTTCAAGCACACAGCGGCAGCACTAGTCACATGCAATGAGAACGTAGCAGGTGGCAGACCAGTGGTTCTGAACCCGTAGAAGTATGCGGACCATTCAGTCTGAAATTGAATCAAGTACGAACCCCCCCCCCCCCCCAAATACCCCTAATCAGTTGTAACCCTTCCTCAATAACACTTATTTCAAAGATATTTCAATTCAAAACCTGATAGTCATCGCCGCGAATACATTCGGACGATTCCCGTTCAACGCACATCCCCATTTATTGGCCACTGCTTTATACGTACTGGTGGACCCTTTTCTCCACGGACCACTCCCCTTGGCACTCGCGGACCGCCTGTAGTCCGCGGACCACCGGTTAAGAACCACTGTTCTAGACTCTGCGATAGCATTTTCGAGGTAATCGCTCAAAGCAAACGGCGGAAAAAATAGAGGAAGCCATCAGCTGTTCCCGCTAGAAGGTTTTTAACACTAACCTACCTATTCTAAAGCCACATTTTGTAAATCGATAAACTAAAGTTTGTTCTGTATGGAAAACTCAGTGGAGAGCCTTCTAAATATTTTTAGCCTACTTTTCACATTTTGCAAAAATGAGGAAAATGTAGTCTTATGAGATCGATCCGGGAAAATGTGTGTCTGTCTGTCCTGTCTGTCTGTCTGTCTGTCTGTCTGTCTGGCTGGCTGGCTGCGTGTGTGTCCCCCCCTATCAACTCCTAAACGTCTGGAGCAATCGAAATAAAATTTGGTAGGAGTAAAGATCTATACCTGAATATCTCACGGCCATATTTGAAAATGATGTCAGTGCTACCAACTGCTGAAAAATCGCAATTGAAATTTGAGCTCCATGTTGGATATCTTGGAAGGTATGAATGGGAGCTATTTCAAAATCGGCACACATATAGATAATAATATTGCAGTTTAATTTCCAGAAGGCCATTCATGGCAGTGTTGCCAAAATGATAATAAGCCTCCTGATAGGTCCAATATTTAAATGCATATAACTTCTACACTATCAATTGGAATTCAACCAAATTTCGTATGTTGTATGTGTACATAACCAGATATGGCTGAACGTATTCTTATGAACCACCGGTGCTGCCAACTGTTAAAAAATGCTCTTAAATTCGTTTATCCAAATACCAATATATATGAGAAAGTATGCAAGCCGACAGCTTTAAACTATGCACACGTATAGTACATGACATTCTATATTAATTTGGAGTAATTTATATACGTCAGTGCTACCAACATGATTCTAAGCCTGCTGAGAGGTCCAACTTTAAATACATGTAACTTCCATACTATCAATTGGATTTCAACCAAATTTCATATGTGCTATGTGTACCATAACAGCTATGACTATGCGTATTCTTAAGAGAACCAGGGCTGCCAACTGTTAATAAATGCTGTCTCTATTTTTTCCAACCCTAATATCAATATATCAGAAAGAATGCAACCCAATAGCTCTAAACTTTGCACACGTATAGTACCTGGCATTCTAGATTACTTTGGAGTAACTAATATACGTCAGTGCTGCCAACACGATTCTAAGCCTGCTGATAGTTCCAATTTTAAAATGCATGTAACTTCTATACTAACTAATGGATTTTATTCAAAATTGGCACAACAATAGGTCATATTATTTCAGATTATTTCTGACCAATACATGAATGACACTGTTGCCAACATGACTTTACGCGCGATGTTAGATCCAACGTTTAACTGCATGTAACGTCCATGCTATTCATTGGACTCCATCCAAATTTTGTATTCTGTACCTTAAGAGATGGAACTAAGAATACACACATCAAAAAAAGTTTTGCATCACCTCGGTTCCCAGATCTCCGGCATATAGACGTTGACTGTGTATATTGTATCCAAGATACAGTCCCTTTGACTGTTCATAGATGTCACTAAAACTGCTCAAAGATGTAAACAACCATGCATGAGCAGGGCCTATTAGACGGAGGGGGTACGACAGCCGATCAGTTCCAGTCATTCCACCAGGACGAAGGTACGCTGCTCATGTTGTCTGTAGTTCTACCATGCCTAGAAGGTCAATACCGCAGTTCGATCGCGTCCGCATTGTTACTTTGTGTCAAGAAGGGCTCTCAACGAGGAAAGTTTCCAGGCGTCTCAGAGTGAACCAAAGCGATGTTGTTCGGACATGAAGGAGGTACAGAGATACAGGAACTGTCGATGACAGGCCTCGCTCAGGCCGCCCAAGGGCTACTACTGTAGTGGATGACCGCTACTTACGGATTGCCGCTCGGAGGAACCCTGACAGCAATGCCACCATGTTGAATAATGCGTTTCGTTCAGCCACAGGACGTCGTGTTTCAACTCAAACTGTGCGCAATAGGCTGCATGATGCGCAACTTCACTCCCGACGTCCATGGCGAGGTCCAGCTTTGCAACCCCGACACCATGCAGCGCGGTACAGATGGGCCCAACAACATGCTGAATGGACCCCACGGAATTGGCATCACGTTCTCTTCACCGATGAGTGTCGCATATGCCTTCAACCAGACAATCGTCGGAGACGTGTTTGGAGGCACCCTGGTCAGGCTGAACGTCTTAGACACACTGTCCAGCGAGTGCAGCAAGGTGGTGGTTCCCTGATGTTTTGGGGTGGCATTATGTGGGGCCGACGTATGCCACTGGTGGTCATGGAAGGCTCCGAAACGGCTTTACGATACCTGAATGACATCCTCCGACCCATAGTGCAACCATATCGGCAGAATATTGGAGAGGCATTTGTCTTCATGGACGACAATTCTCGACCTCATCGTGCACATCTTGTGAATGCGTTCCTTCAAGATAACGACATCGCTCGACTACAGTGGCCAGCATGTTCGCCAGACATGAACCCTATCGAACATGCCTGGGATATGTTGAAAAGGGCTGTTTATGGACGTCTTGACCCACCAACCACTCTGAGAGATTTACGCCGAATTGTCGTTGAGGAGTGGGACAATTTGGACCAACAGTGTCTTGATGAACTTGTGGATAGTATGCCACGACGAATACAGGCATGCATCAATGCAAGAGGACGTGCTACTGGGTATTAGAGGTAGTGGTGTGTACTGCAATCTGGACCACAAATGCTGAAAGTCTAGCTGTATGATGGTACAACATGCAATGTGTGGGTCTCATGAGCAATAAAACGAGCTGAAAGGTTGTTTGTGTTCATCTCTATTCCCTTTGTATTTAAAGGTTCCGGAACTCTTGGAACCGAGGTGATGCAAAACTTTTTTTGATGTTTGTATATTCAGTCACCAGGGCTGCCAACTGTAGTGCTCTATTAGGCTACATTATGCCAGGTATACAGTATTTCGAACTAATTAGAAATTTCGATATTACCAACTTAATTTCGTCATTATTCTAGATAGATCCATATCGATTAATCATTGGCATGAATCTTAAATTTTAAGGAAAGTAGGCTTTTGGTTCGTCACGGAACTTCTTGTTATTCTTTAGAGGGGGCTGGGTTACACACACAAATGATTTTATGCACCAGCCGCCACTAAACAAAGTGAAGGATCAATCTTGTCCAAATGACAGATTGAGTCAGACAAGATCACCTAATTATAATAATTTACATACAAATACTCACAGATGACAATGGAAGACAGAACTGTCTATTGGAGCGATTTACACTTGACTGGCAATATCATGATGTAGATTACGATATCTGATTTCCTTTGTCGCATGACGGTAACCTTCTATATATGGGCGAATCTCTGTGATAAGAACAATTCTTTCGAGTATTGTCGTCATTTGCGTCATACTTCGCAACGCAACGGAGAGAACAGTGAAATGAAGAAATGCTATTGGGAAGGAAACATGAATCATTGGGCTAAATAAGCTCTATCGCGCTCCGTAGTTGGGGATAACGAATTATAATGATTTTATTATTATTATTATTATTATTATTATTATTATTATTATTATTATTATTATTATTATTATTACAGGGAGTGTGATGGTGCAGTTGCATTGCCACACCCGGACAGCCTAAGTTTGAATCCCGTGACAGCAGGGTGGAATTTAACCTGAAAAATCGCATCAAGTCAGGAATGGCATCCGGTGTTAAATCCCCTGCCAATTCTAAAATAATTCAGGATGGCTCTAGTGATCCCAAATAATTGAGATAAGCTGCTGAAAGTTTCAATGTATGTAGATACTGTTCATTGAAGGCCATATTAAGTAGGAAATAAACTATTATGTTCGACGATTTCGAAATGTAAATATTATATGTCAGAAAACTGTATCATAATGAGGGTCATTATAAGACTATTTTTCATTATGAAACAGTTCCTCCCACCAATCAGAGTTCAAGAAACAGTTGTGTGAGCAATTAGGTAAGAATAGCATCGCACCTGCGCTGAGTTCCACGGCCTCCTAATTTAAATTTCACTGCGTGACTAGTGTCATAGTGGAGTAATCGAGGAGGCCATGGCCAAATACAAGGTATTCTCTGCGTCTCATGCGCTCTGTTCAGTACATAAATCTGCGATATCTCGACAGATATTTATGAATATTTATGTTCGAACATAAAATAGTTATAATTATCGTCGAACATAAACAGTCGCATGCAACTAGCCTGTAATGGTAATCAAGACACTCCTATGGTATGATAAAACTCGCTTCGCTCGTTTTATAAACACACTCGTGTCTGAATTATTGCCATTATTGGCTCGTTGCATAATGTAGGCCTACTATTCTGGAAGCTTTTTTTTTTAGTCCATAATCCATTACATTTTTCTCTGGTCTTTGCGCTTTCGTCCAATTTTCTGCAAGCTCTTTTAGATCTCCTTAAACCATTTGAAGGGCCAGGGGGAAAACGATGAGAGTCATGGAAATGAAAAATTGAGTTATTAGTGCCAGTCGGTTGCTATGGTGATGCTTTACCTTCCAGCAATACTAGCATGAGGAAAAGTGGTGGCAGTCAATAGATATGAGCAGGGAAATATTTGCCACAAGGGGGAAAAGTGATGTGAGTCAAGCTGCTAGGTGGCAAGACTGATGAGGGTCAGCTAGCCGCTCCTAGAATTCCTGGCTGATTTGTTGTTTTTGTGTTAGTGTTTTGTTTTGGGGTTATCTTCATTGATTGAGTCGTCTTTTCTCAGTGTGTTTTACTTATCATTAAGTTACTAGTAGTACATGTGACAAATATAGAGTAATGGAACGAGACCTCCAAGTGAAAATCGACAACGCAAAAGAAGACATAAAAACTGTACAAGATGAAATGAAACAAATCAAAATTATCCGTGAACTTCAGCAAGAAAGACTTCCCAAAATGCTGAAAGTATAGAGGCAATATGTATGGACTTCCAAAAATGGGTGCACAGTTAAAAGTGGACTAATGCCTATTTCTGTGTTCAGCCGAAGCGCAATGCGATTAGAAGCATACCAAACTTACGGCGAGGCTAACCGAAAACCTCAACTTGATGCTACGACAACTCAAGAATTGATTGATAGATTCTTCAGACTCAACTAATGACTCAATTTAAGACTCAACTGAACTTTGGTTGGTTCCTTAGTTTCGGGGCTACGACAACGCGGTCATGTAGCCTTGTATACTTTAGGTGTGTGTAGAATCTGTCTGATAACCGGTGTTAATTGTGATGGCTGTATTAGAGTGTGTTATCTGTTTTTAATCCAAGTATAATAATAATAATAATAATATCGTATGGCGTCGGGGGCCGGGTGCAGAGGCTAGCTTGCATGTCGAATTTCGTTGTTCCTTGAAGCACTATGAAAGTCAAGGAGGTTAGATATCTAAGCTCCTTGAACACTAGAGCGCTTTCTAGTAGAGAAATGAAGAACTTTGTGTTGGCGGAAACTCCCGAGATTAATTTTGCCACTATGAACACGGCCTACTGAATTCAAATGGGTTCTTTGACATGCCAACATCGTATGACATGCGTGTCGTAATATTTTGCCGCCTTTCAAAAATCACTTACCATGGCCAGGAGCGAACCTGCAAGTTTGGGGGGTTAGTAAACTGACACGTTAACCACTCACTCGAGTAAGGACTGTAGACATTCAATTTTCAAGTAGTTCCTACTTTTGCTACCAACTACGTCAACGACGACTAGTTCTGGACTTGGTTACTAGATGTCACTACAAAACTGAACTTTAAATGTGAAATTAAAAAGGGAATAATGTTTGAAAAACTTTAGTGAAATGACATCTTGGTTTGATAGTTTGTGTAGAACTTGCCTACTGACTCTCATCGTTCATCTCTCTGACAAAACGTATTAAGTGTATTTAAAAAGTTTATAACATTTTGAAATGTTAAGGAAATAAAAATGTTGTTTTAGAATACTGTTGTCAAGTACTTATATTGTTAATTTACAGTCTTACATTTCACATTGTTAACGGCTGCTTCAGAATAGAACGTTTTGAACTTTAAAATCGTGTTATTGAAAAACTCATACTTTCTGACTCTCATCGTTTTTCCCCCTGGTCCTTCACTTATTTGAAACTTTACGTCTTTTGCCTAGTGCAAACGCCGGGATAGTACCTTATTTTAAGTCCCCCATCCCAATAAGCTACACACACTACTATAGTCATCTCAGGAATACAGGTTTTCCGACAATTTCAACACACATCCAACTACATGGGGCTAGTGACCAAGATGTCCCAAGTCCCTCAAATGAATTAACAACAACAAAATTTTCACCTCGGCCATCATGGAAATGGTTTTCCGTGGTTTCTCACTTCTACTCCTGGCAAATGCCGGGATGGTTTCTCACCAAGGGCCACGACCTCCTCCTTCCTAATCCTCAGTATTAGTCTCTGGCATGTGTTTAATTTCATTCTGTAGAGACACTACTCGTTTACAGAACACTTCTATGAGGGACGCCTTCTCCTGCAGGTGTGCTCTCAACACGCCCACGCAGCTCTGCATCACGGCCGAGGGACATTTATGAGACGTCTCCACCTGCTACTTCAACTGCTCCTCCAGTAGCTTTTTTTTGATGTGCACTCTCAGTTGCGACATTCGATCCTGTCGCGTGCCACGCCTCCACCCAACAAACTGAGAAGCATCAAGGAGACAACGAAGGTGTGGAAATCTTCCTTCCGATCTCTCCGGAAGGAAGCTGTGGTACTCTGTCGACTCCGGATCGGCCATGGGATTGCAACGCACTCCCACTGTGTACTAGCGGCGCCCACCTTTCCGTGGCACACATTCTCTTGGAGTGTGTGGACCTGGCCGATCTGCGAAGGACTCTTCAACTGCCTTACATTCTCTCCCTTCTTCTCCGTGATGACGGACCGTCAGTAGACCTCGTCATCCGGTTCATGAGGGAAATTGGTTACTTTTTTTTAAGTTTTAATGTAAGTTGTTTTCTTGTTTTTTACCATCCGCCTTTTATTCTTTTTATTCAAATAAGGCATAATTGTTGGGGCTCACTGTCTGTTTTATATAAACCATTTCCATTTCATCCATGGCAGTGAGCTGCTTTTATCTTCATCCTTTCATTTCACGCCATTTCATTTCGTTAGGGGCCGATGACCTCGATGTTAGGCCCCTTAAAACAACAATTATCATTATCATCATCCAGTAGCGTTCTTCCCCCCGGGAGCTCACATCTAGTGGGACGTGGGTTGGCGACCACGGGACCCCAGCTGAGTCCGGAATTGCTTCCAATTACTTGGGCCGGGATCCTCTCCGTCTTCTTTCCCGTCGACCTCCCTTGGTCAACTCTTGTTCTTTTCCGAGCCCGATGGTATTAGGGTATCCGAGGCATAATTCACTTTCCCGCCGTAATTAGCTCTTGTCTCATCTTTCCTGATTCTTCCTTCTTCGAGGGGTCAGACTTCTTGTTTCCTCTTCATTACATTTCCTTTTCTCTTTAAGATTCCCGCACTGTTTTTGTTAATTGGCTCCCCGTGTATCTAAATTACATTTAGCGATTTTTTTGCATCTACACTCCATTTTGTAGGTGTTTCCAATCTCCGTTGCATTTTGTAAGTCTTTTCGATCTAAATTGCATTTTGTGAGTGTTTTCAACCTCAATTGCATTTTGTAAGTATTGACAATCTAAATTGCTTTTTAGTAAGTCTTTCAATATGCTTTAGGGGATGGGACTTTTGTGAGATTGAATTTCAATTTCATTTTGTATTTTCAACCTAAACCGCTTTTTGCAAGTTTTTTCACTCTAAATTGCATTTTGTAGGGTGCGCATTTTGCAAGTATTTTGATTCTCAATTGCATTTTGTGGGTATTTTGAATCTAAATTACATTTTGTGAGTATTTTCATGTCCATCCAATTGAGTAGTTTGAATCTACCGTACATTTTGTAAGTATTTTGAATATCAATTGCACTTTGTGATTCTTTGGAATCTGAAATGCGCATTTTTCAATCTAAATTGCATTGTGTATTTTCCGTTTTAATTACATTTTGTAAGTATTTTGAACCTCGGTTGCATTTTGTACGTATTTTCACTCTAATTTGCATTTTGTAAGCAATTTGAATTTCACTTGCATTTTGTAAGCGTTTCGAATGTACATTGCATTTTGTACGTATTTTCAACTTAAACTACTGAGCCCTGAAATTATTTTTACAAGCCCATGATATAATTTAACACAGGAGAATGGATTCTGTAAAGTGTCATAAAACTGGTTGGTTGACAAGTTACGAGCAGAGTCACGGCCCAGTCACGTGATATGCAGGCAAGAGTTAGCTCACGCTAAGGTCACCCGACCCACAGCAACGTAATTACCACGGATTTGTAAAAGCCATTGTTATAAATTAATCCATTGGATAGGGGTCTACAGCCAATGAGGAGAGGTCTAATAGACAGCATCATTATCGAAAGCCTCGTACACATGGTGAAATAATTACTTTTAGGCCATTAAAATGAAATGTAATGCATTAAAATGATGAAGAAAATAAGAAGAGGAATATAATAATACTTTAAAAGTCAATGATAGTCCAAAATTAACATATATAAGCTTTTTCAAGAAGTGTAAGCAAAATTTTAGCGCGATGCTATTAGGGCACGCTCGAGAGTCGATCAAGAGAGTGGGGAGTGAGGAAGCGTGGTCTTTCGTCTCGAGAACTTGTGCAGTACAGACGTCGTTCCGCAGCTATTTTGAGGCTAGGCGAGCCCGACGTTTAGCGGAGAACCTGAACCGCGAACGAGGCTACCGCTGCGAGGTGAAACTTAGACATTGTCCGATGAATATTTAGTGCAAGTTGAACACAGTATATCAGAGTCGATTTAAAGGCTTAGGAAGTTGAATATCTGCTTTATTATAACAGATTCAGCAAGATTATATGGAGACGAGTATTCACTACTAAATTAGTGAAGAAATTTAGCACAGTTTAGCCGATATAGCAGTTTTAAACAAACATAAATCTGCAATAGAAAAGTGCGTATCTCAGTTCAGAAGGGAACGCTTTTGAGAATAGCAAGTTGTTCGCGAGTGTGACTAACACTACAGCATCAAGAGAGCGTAAGTGTTTGAACAATCTTAAGTGTTTATGAACATTGCAGTGAATTATTACGAGATATATTCTACATTATGAATTCGAATATGAACATTATTATGAAATCTACGTTTTAACATAGAACAATGACGACAGATATGGAGTAGATTAGTATGCGACAGGAATATATCATGACAAAGATATGAGTTGACGATATGGAGCAGCACATAATATCAAACCATGTACGACATTATGTATAACTGAGTTGTCGAATACATTATGTACTTATCAACCTTGTACATTAATGTATTCTCATGTACTTCCACTACAAGAATATAAGCAGTATACTAAAATCATAGAACATCCATATGAACATTTCATCGAGAATAACGATTCGATCTTTAGTTCTCGAACTATATTTTCACCAATCGAGATCAATCGTCTGTATAGCTTGAATATGGCATGGTTTATCAGAACGATGGAACATCGAATGGATCGTCTTATCAAGAATGAAGATCACTAGGGCTATCCCAGTGAAAAGCATGAAACTTTGAATCAGAACGTGAGGAAGATCCACAGTTCGTATCCCAGGGGAGTCATGCCGGGGAGGAACAGTTTCCTTTCTGAGATCGCAGGTTCGACATCTTTAATGGCAGACCAGCAGTCGTGTCTTCATTCTATGAAGCATCCAACAGCAATGTATTCTTTGAATACATTACTAGACCTTCGAGATGAAACTTCAGTAAGGTAGAGAAAAGCCAATTTCTTTGTAGTTACAGTATTTTGGTGACATTTCAGAGCAACAATTCTTCATGTTTTTAAGTCGACGTTTATTGGTTTTATACTTCAGTATTATGTAAGATGAGAGTTATTATTCATCTGTACAAGAATTTTCAGCGATGCAGCTATGGATTTAATTAATTGACATTTTGGAATTGTATTTCATTATGCTTAATAATTTATGACTTTCTTAAATTATTCTACGAAGTCAGTACCGTATTTCAGAGTTTAGAGATTTTCAGACAGTTTTTGTGTCTTAGATGCCCATTAAATTCATTTTGGATTAATTGACTAGGGTATCTTATTTGTAAGAAGCAATTATAGTAGGGAGAAGAATATATGTGTGTGGTATTACTTCGACGATCTGGCAATAACTATTCGCCATTTATAAACAACGAACATTGATAAGCGATGATATTCCAACATGGAATTATTCCACGATTATGACTAAACATTTAATTTGGAAGAAATCTTTACATAAATGTAATATATTAGTGAGGAATGCCTTAGAAGGCATTATTTCAATCGTCTTAGGAGATTTTAGGGTAATCCTTATTCCAGTAAAAAATTGATCTGAACTCTATACTTCTATAACATTTATTGTTATAACAGTTTGCAACGTTATGTAATTTGTGAACGCAACTTTGGAACACTGTATTGAAGAACACCAGTAAGGAGCGACAATGCATACTATTTTTATTTCATGTTTAGAAGCAGAGATTACTCTTACAGAGTATCATTTACTTAGTAAACCATCGTAGGTCTTTCCAGTTGAAACTTCGTATGTCTAGAGTATAAGTACTGCATAATATCAGTAGAGTTGTGTCAACAATGTATAGCAGTTGTATAGACAACGATAATTTGAAACAGTAAGTTTGTATTAATGCAATGTTAGAGTGAGGTTGAAAGAAACCGTTGTAACTCAAGTGTATAAGTTGTATGAGGGAAATACGAAGGTTAATGCCTTATGCAACGTTTGGAGAACGTGTGTGAGTAGAGAATTCTCTGAAGAGAGATTTTATATTGTCGCAATTCGAAGGTGTATGCCGTGTTAGCAGAAAGTGCATTTAAATACTGTTGTGTTGTATATGAAACATTGTTAAGAGAGTATTGAGTTCATTAATACTCAGAGAAGTGAGTATAGATCCGACATTGAGGGGAAACGACAGTAGAGTTGATTGGAGGAACGGTAATTGAAAATTGGAGTATAATCTTTGTGTATTAAACCATTATTACATTTTATTAACCTGGAATTGTAATAATCAAGTGCCTAATCTTAATTGATCGGTCATTGAAGACTTTATTAACGACGATTTTACCTAAGAATGACCAAAGGCATAGTAATCTTAAATAAGATGAGTTTATAGGAAGTTAGTATCTCACTAGAGATACGTAGTTAAATTTGAGATAGATTTAAATAAAGCAGATGGAAACATTAATATTATTTTAAATAGTAAACTTAAACTATTATCCGTGTAAATATTAATAATCACGAGTCGACTTATTGTTTTAAACGATTAAACAGACTTGATAAAACTTTTAGTGTAAATATTTTATAAACTTTTTGTTTCTAATTATTTAATTAATTTTAATAATTATTATTTCAATGTTTTGAATGTTTTGACGGCATAGGGGAATGCCAGGGGAGACGTGTATAGTTGTTGAATGGAGCGAGAGGGTGAATAAAGTTCCGTTGGTCGTGAACGACGCGAACCAGTTGCAAGACTGAGTGTATTTTAAATGTTTTATTTTATGAATGTAAAAGGAACGCAGTATATGGCTGTGTTGAATGAAAGCAGCGAGCCACCCTTGTGTGTATGTTTGACAGACACGCAGGTGCATACACGGAACGAGTTTTGACGGCTGGAGCATTCTTGTACAGCCGATATTATAAGGTGCGTTCAAAAAGTAGCGAGCCCGAGGCAGGAATGCGCAAACCGGTGAAGACATCGGCTAATAGTGGCGTGTGTAACGAGGTGTGGTTCCGACCGGAGCGTGGAAGGTCACAGCCCGTCGCTAGAGGGCACGCGTGCACCTCACGTGACGATACAAAGCGAGCAGCAGCATGCATCAATCGTCCAACGCTGCCAGTCGCGTTGCAAACAGTGACATGGAGGCGTCAAACGAAGAGCAAAGAGGTGTTGTTCGGTTTCTGACAGCGGAAGGAGTAGGGGGAATGGACATTCATCGCCGAATGTCACAAGTGTACGGCGAACACTGCATGTCCCTTGCAAGGGTCAAGGCGTGGCACAAGCGCTTCAGGGAAGGACGGGTGTCGTTAGCCGATGATGCCCGGTCTGGGGCACCCCCCTGCATTACCGATGTCAACGTCCAGCTGGATGATGCACTCATTACCCAGGACCGCCGAGTGACAGTGAACGCCATAGCCACTGTGGTCGGATTGAGCGTCGGAAGTGTGCACACCATTATGAAGGAACGACTGCACTTGCGCAAAGTGTGTGCCCATTGGGAGGTTCTCGGCCATCCTCCATACAGTCCAGACCTCTCTCTCTCTGTGATTATGCCATGTTTGGTCCCCTGAAAAGGGCTCTGCGGGGCCAACGATTCACCTCGGACGCCGACGTCCAGCTGTACGTGCGGAACTGGTTCACATCGCAGTCCAGGGAATTTTATGAGACAGCCATTCACCGCCTCGTGTCACAGTGGGACAAGTGCCTCAACAGCCAGGGCCAATACTTCTAACATATAGGTACTAGTTTCTGTAATTATGCCTCCGGCTCGTTACTTTTTGAACGCACCTTATAGATGTTCCAATCTTTTTCCTCCTTGGAGGTGTAGCACTTTTTCCAAGCATTTAGACGATCCTTTAAGGTCTTCTCGCAGTTATTGTTCCACCATGTGTGTTTCTTCCTCTTCTTGGTTTCTGCTACTTCTTTTGCAGCGTTTATCATCTGCTTTCTCGTGCTGTTGAAGTCTTTTTCCACTGGTTGGGCAAGTTCTTTGAATTCATTCTCCCTATCTCTGAGCAAGTTTGTGCCGAAGCGGATTATGGTAGGTTTGTTTTTCTTTTTGTTTAGTGGAATGGGCCGGAATTTTTTACCGATACGTAGTGATCTGAGTCTACATTCATTCCCTTTTTTTACGGTGACGTTCATTATTTCTAGGCTGGCTGCGTGGCTCAGGGGTAACGTTCTCGCTTGCTGGGCCCAAGGTTGCAGGTTCGTATCCAGGCGCAGTCAGCTGGCATTTGAGGGTGCGCAAATGTGAGGGAGCCGTGCCCGTAGATTTACTGGCACGTGAAAGATCCCCTTCGGGGCAAAATTCCGGCACCCCGGCGTCTCTAAAAGCCAGTGTAGTTAAAAGGGACGTAAAACAAATAACATTATTGTTATTCAATATTTCCGGACTAGATCTTCGAGATATAGCAACATGGTCTATTTGGAACTCTCCTAATGTTTTGTTCGGGCATCTCCATTTAGTCTGTTTTATAGGAAGGTGACGAAAGTGTGTTGACATCAGCTGGAGGTTATGGTTATGAGGCGTTCTCCATTCTTGTTAGTTCTATTGTGCGCTGGATAGAGCCCAATGACATTCCTGTATTTCCGTTCACGTCCTACCTGTGCGTTGAAATCACCCATTAGGATCTTGACGTGGTGTCTCGGGATTTTTGCCAATATATCATCCAAGAGGTTCCAAAATCTATCAGTGTCTTCCAACTCTTTTTGTTTTGTTCATTAGTTGGAGCATGTACATTGACTAGCGTATATGTTTTGTTTGCTCAACGCAGAGATAGCAGGCATAACCTACCGTTAACAGCTTCAAAATTCGAGACTGACCTAAGGATTCTGGTGTTGACAGCAAAGGCTGTACCGAAGATAGGGGTGTTTTTCATTACCCTCTTACGGGATTTGCTCTTGAAGAACCGATACTCATCAGACTCAAACGTATCTTCGTCAGTGAAGCGAGTTTCTTGCAAGGCCATTATTGCGATTTTGTTTTCGTGAAGGGCATTGGTCAGCTGTTTCATCTTACCAGTTTGTATTAGAGAGTTGATGTTGAACGTTGCCAAAAAACTCTTAGATTTGGGTTTCAGCTTTCGTGACTGTTCAGGATTTCCAAGACGCTCCGACTCGTCTTTAGCATGACGTTGCATCCCCCCCAGAGTCCGAATGGGATGCATGCGTCGCCTCGTGGGCGACGGTGGATTTCTTCGAAAAGTTGCCACCTGGGGTATTAATATCCTGTATTTGTTTTACCATCATGCTTAAGAAGCTTTAGTTTAGCTTGGAGCAAATTGCTCATTATGAATTCAACCAAGGTTGTTAGCCTTGGAGGGCCTCAAGATGTTATCCGGCGGTGGGCAGGCATTTCTTCCTAACCCGAAAAGTTATGGTTTTCCCGCCAATACTCGGGTGGCTGATTGCAGTGGTTTCCCACTGGGCGATGGGGTCGCCACATCCCTACGCATTTTTATTATTATTATTATTACTATTATTATTATACTTCCCATATGAGGTTCATGATGTAGTCACGCCCTAGTTCGTGAACCATGGACAACGGCTGAGTGGCCTAGTAAGGGGTGGGTAGTTTATTGGCTGAGGAATAACCCACCCACCAAGGGAAGATGATTAAGAGAAGGAAGTAGATTTTGGATTGGAGAAAAAGGATAGAAAGATAGGAGGAGAGTCCCACAAAATTAATAAGTTTAACTTAAAATACCTTTAGAGGCAGTTGCCACTGAAAATTAACTTTCTGATACCTAAAGTAGGTACGAGCTTGGTCGAAGCTACCGGGAGCCGCAGCTAAGACTTGGGCAGTTTGCCAGAGAAAGGCTTTAGTGTATTTCCTCCCAAGCATGCATAAAAGTACTATAGGGAAGGGTGATGGTCTGGCCAGACAAATAGTAAAAGCTTTATTGAGTATGAACGAGGGCATAAACCTAGGAAGAGCTAGGAAAGCCAGGATCTTGCCTAACTGTAGTATCAGGGAAATTATGAATCCAAAAACAAATATTTAATTTATTTAACAATTCAAAGAAGTTTGAGAAAATTAACAAGCATGTATTCAATCTAGTTAACAATTTGGGGTCGCAGACCTCCGACAACATTCAGAAATTGCTCCAGGCAAATAACAATTCTTAAGGTTTTAAACCTGGTATTAAAATCTTTTTAAGATTTGAAAAAGGACCAAATGAAATGATTAAAGTTTCAACATTTACAATAGTACAAGGAGTGTACTATAAGAAATTTCTGAAAGAATATTCTAGAGAGAATAACAACTTTAAAGCTAACTATAAGGAAAACATAAAGCATAAAATAGAAGTTCTTACAACTTCTTATATTTAAACAGGATTACTTTATGAGAATTATACAAAGGAGGGCAGGTCACTTACTGTGAAACCTAAGTAAGTAATCAAAAGGAAGGTTCTAGACTTCCTATGTTTAATTAGAAATCACGAGCCAAATGGGGTAGTTTCCATTTCGTGAGACCTAAAATAACTCACTCAAGAGTTGAAAATATTGGTTTTCCTGATAATAGAGAAAAAACCATGTAAACTTAAACCGTGTATAAAACACGTAATTATACAGCAATTACTTAATGATAAACTAGCAAAGTTGGAAGGGCACTTCGTAAGTGACACCTTATTGAAACAGACCTAAATTTAAAAGTTTATTACAGATTGTTAGTAAGAGGTTTAGGAAAGAGAAATAGGGATGGAGGAAAAAATGTTCATGGCCGTATTTAATATAAACGGACGATCGCGACGCGGTAGAAAAGTGGAACAAGCACTGATTATCACTGTAGTCTATAAAGATTGATGCAAAGTTCACTGTAGAAACTCGAAAGTTCATGAGAAAGAAAGTGTTTACAATGCTGGAAAGAACTGGTTGCACTAGGTAGGCGAGAGTCTATTGCTGGAGAAAATGGTGGATTACAGTTAAATGCGCCATAGAACCTCCCAACGGTGGACGAAAGTTAGTTATTGCAGTAATTTAAGGAAGATTCCTCATTTTAACTAGTATTTTCACAAGTGAGTGAAAAATACCTGACGGCAAGCCTCGCAGATAGAGTACCAGATCTGGAAAGTTCCAGAACGATCTATAGAAGAATGGAGTCAAAGTTAATCCAGCGGAGGAACTAGCTTTATGAATTTATAAACAGCGGGTATTAGGTAATATCCCACGTAGTGAGAGGATTTCTCATTTGAATAGCTTAAGAAAAGCTCTTTTTTAGTAAGGTTGGCTTATACAAGCAAAAGCTCAACATGGCAAATCCCACGAAGAATGATTTTTTCCCCAAAGTAAATAATTTCACACTGTCTATAAAATATCATTAAAGGCACGTGGAAGTTAAAACCATGAAGATGAGGTTAAAACTTTTAAAATGGTGCTTATCTTGATTTCATGTTGAAGGCGAAGTTCCGTATGACGACTACCTAGCCAACATGGCGTAGAAGAGTGTGTGCCTCTTGGTTTGAGGCTAGCTCGAGAGGAGCTTTAACTGATCGAGTCAACTGCCGACTGAGAAGTGAGACCTGCTCAACGGAGCACGGAGGGACCGAGGAAGGGGAAAAGAGTGGGGGGTAGGAGACAAAAGGAGAACGTATAAGCATTGCCAATGTTATAACAAACAAATGATCTCTTGCTGAGCTGGTATTCAAAGAGTTGATAACAGATGATACTAGCGCAGCATGGTGAGTAAAGAAGTAGACGTAGTCCTCTTGCTCAAGGAGAAAATAGCTGGCGATGGCAGTAAAATCTGGTAGCCAGATGGAGAAGGAATTCCTCTTGCACCAGGAAGAATTGAGGAGCTTCAGATATTCGCTGCTATGTGACGCTAGGTGGGTCATAGAATATATATCTGGAACAGACTCATACAAAATATAAGCGACCTGAACCCCTAAGAGAAAACAGAAGATCACTGTTGGTGTTTGACAAAGAGGAAGGAAAGAACATGCAAAAGCATTGAAAATTATAATCTCAGGTACCGTGTATTCCAAGAATGCACCAAGGGGTCCTTCCAGTCGAGATATCAGTTACTAAGGAATAGGAGTGGGCGGCTAGGACTACCCAACTCACTTGTTTGTTCCCTGAGGGGAAATTCAGACGCCCTGTGTAAGTAAGGCTAGCGACCTGATTACTTGTAATTCTTAAACCCGCTAAAAATTTCATGAGCAAGCCTCGGACTTATGGGGGTCATGGAGTCCCACTCCCATCTGACAGATCAGGGACTCCTTGGAAGCGAAGAGCATGAGCAAGCCTCGGACCTATGGGAGTGATGGAGTCCCACTGCCATCTGACAGATCAGGGGCTCCTTGGAAACGAACAGCATGAGCAAGCCTCAGACCTGAGTGATGGGAGTCCCACTGCCATCTAACAGATCAGAGACTCCTTGGAAAGGAACAGCATGAGCGAGCCAGGGACCTATGGGAGTGATGGAGTCCCACTGCCATCTAACAGATCAGGGACTCCTTGGAAACGAACAGGCAATCAAACTGGTATTCGAGGGGGTGCAATTAATATCAAGGGTGGCTATGGAAGGAAGAAAGTAGAGATAGCTGACAAGCAAACCTTCTGTTTGGGGCAGACAAGAATTGTATTTTTTCTTCTTTGGTCATATTTAGGATGTCAAAATATGTGCTCTCACAAATTTTAGCAACAGGAGGGCTAGTGTGGGAGATATATGGGAATAAATAGGGGGGAAGTTATGAGTTCTTGTAGGCTTGTGAGTCGTTTGTACGGGGGAAAAAATAGTATTAGTCTGGAACAAACAGACTGCAGTAATGGTAGTCTATTAAAAAAGTGCCTAAAACATAACTTTTCTGTACACCAACCACATCTAATTATCGCTACTGCATCACATTTATTACATTGTCCTCTCAAATTCTTGAATCAAAAATCTGTAGTATTACGGAAGTGGTGTGGGTTTCTTGCAGTTAATCCAGCTAACACCCATCCGTACTGGTGAGCGTGCTCAAAGCGCGGAGAAAGGAACTGCTGGAATGCTAGCGACTGTAGTTTCAGGAAGTTATCCCGCTGCTGCAAGGAAGCAGGTGACTCATCGAAGTCAGCGTTGTGTGAGATCTCGCGATTCTAAAGAAGTATCGATCTAGGGGCTGAAGTTCATAGGTTGTGTTGGCTGGTATTATTTTTACTGTTAATATGTCGGGATCGTGATTACCATCTTACAGAATTTTTCTTACATTTGCAGTGTCATTGTGGACACCGTATGAGTCTAAAAGGATCAGGCTTCTTGCACTTGAAAATGGTAGGAAGGCATATTTTTAAAACGTAGTGAACAACTGCCTTGTCATTTTCCTGACGAACTCCATTGCACAATTAAATTGTCTGGCTTGAACATTTGTTCTTGAACTTTGTCATTATTTTATGCCAGTTGGTTCGTATAAAATCACAAATAATTTTGGCATTAGCTTCCCCGATGAAGAAACTATCGGCATGACTGTGTACGAATGTGTGGTTGCTCCTTTCTATTGCACTGCTCCCATTATGTCACATGCACCTTTACACTCTAAAGTTCTCCCCAAGGACATTTCTTTATTAAAACCACTCTCATCGGCATTGGTCATTGGTATATGACTCCATGATACTTTGTAGTCATCTCTAAAAGTCTGTATTATCTGTTCTTGATGGACTGCATTTCGAACTTGCCGTGTTGTTACAAATGATGTTATTTTACGGCATACTATATTATAGCGCTTTTTAAAACGATGCAGCCAAGATGAACTAGCCTAGGGTCATACGGCGGGAATGGACGGTACACCTCCGGAACTGAGCTGGTACGGATGATGACCTTGTATTTCCGCAGATCAGACGGGTACAGTAAATAAATGTTTTTATTTCTTGCTCATTCAACGACAGCAGCCATGTTTCTAAGGTGCATGTGAACTGTTACTTCGGCGCACTCATATCACTGTTTCCAACATATTGGATACAAAATACACCACACGACACACGTAATATTGTAATTATGTGAAAATGCATTAATTGGCAAAACCATTGTTCTGGATAAAGATTATCGATGCATGACTACCCCCACTGTATGTGACAAAAGCCAGGGGTGTATATATTAGTAAACGCGGTCCGCAGCGTCGCGCTACCTAGCAATTATTGGTCTAGGCAAAATACATTGGTCTAGATAAAGATTATTGATGCGTGAAAACCCCCATTGTGCGTGACAACAACCAGGGGATTGAAATTAGAAATAGTTATCTCGCAACTCCTACAATCCATGTCAAACTTAAAATGCAACTTGGCACACTATCACATTTTTAGCCTATTTTCATTTTATGGAAAAAATAGGCTTATGAGGTCACCTTGTGTCCGTATGTGTGTGTGTCCCTAATAACTTCTAAACGGCTGGAGCGATTTTAATGAACCTCTGTAAGGTCATAGCACCATTTCGGCCGACCCCGACCGAGCCCTTCAAATTTTATTACATCTCACCAACCCGACATGGCGGCTGTGCGAAATATTTCACCGGCAATCTATATCTTCGAAACTATTACCGATATCACGCTGAAATATTGTACGGTGACAAAAGGCACTACTAGAAGTTCACCTATGAGTCTTTCAAATACCTGGTAACTACAAAACCAACATGGCGGCCAAGCGAAGTTGAGACTTTAAAATAGACTTTTCTCGCGATTTAACCATCGAAACGTAATGAAACTTGGTAGGCTACAGCAAATTTTATACACACTGTAATGCACTGGCATCCAATTTAGTTCAATCGTTTACATAACCTCAAGATGGCGGCTGTGAAAAATATTTCACTGGCTTTCTATATCTCCGAAACTATTACTGATATCACTCTGAAATTTTGTACGGGCACCACTACACGTTTAGTCTATGTATTTTTCAAGAACGTGTAAATTACAAAACGAACATGGCTGCCAAACAAAGTTGAAACATTTTAATAGACTTTTCTTACGGTTTAACCATCTGAGCGCAGTGAAATGTGGTACAGTAAATGATTATACATATTGCAATGCACGGGCATCTAATTTAGTTCAATTGTTTACATAACCTCAAGATTGCGGCTGTGCGAAATTTTAAAATTAAGTTTTTATTTCTTGTGTCGTAATTATGCGATCGAAGTGAAAGTTTGAATAATGAAACTACGCAATAATTTTCCTTTAATGGTACATAGCTCGATGGCTTATACATATAAGAATCCAACATGGCGACCATCCAAAATATTAAGACGGTTCTCAATATCTACGAATCTTTTACAGCAATAGAGGCTATGAACATAAGTTCACCAATAGAACTTTCAAAAACCTGGTGAGCACAAATCCAACATGGCGGCGACGCGAAGTATAAATATTTGAATGGACGTTTCTCGCGATTTAACCATCTTGTACGGTAATTGCTTATACAATTAATGTTAATCCACTGGCATCTAATTTATTTCAATTGTTTTCATAACCACAAGATGGCAGCTGTGTGAAATGTTAAAATCTCGTTTTTATTACTTCTTGTGTCCTAATCATGCGACTGAAGTTTGAATACAACACGTACACAATAACCTTCATGTAATAGGCCTAGTGCATAAATTAAAATCCAACATGGCGACCATCTGAATATCTACGAATCTATTACATCAGGTTGTTCCAAATCCACGAGTTTGAGTATGCGTACACGCGAGTACTCAGCAGTAATGCTCGGGAGTACGGTTGGAGAGGGACTGTGGGTGATAGCCAACACGTCATAGTACAAGTCCATGCGCTTCCTGCCAATCTTGATGTATCCACCGCTTAGTAACGGCCGCAGAGCTGTATTGCATAATATGCAGGTTTACTCACACAAGGCGGCGAGTACTCAGCTGCTCGGCTGGAACAGCTTGTATTACAACAATCAAACTGAAATTGTGTACCGGTATGTTGATAGAGGCAATTAACATGAGTAGGATATAATGAAAATAGTCTGAGGCCTATAGTTCTTCACGGAACTCCTTGTTTGTTTTAAGATACTGGATATACAGTAGTACCGTATGCCTGGGGCTGGCAATACTGTACTTGTCCATAAATCAGGTGTATAATGGCGGACTCACCTGGAATTTTGTCTATATAAGTCGTGATCAAAAAAGGAGGAGGGAGAGGGGTGGGTTATAGACAGCCGAGGAGTATTTTATTTATAATTATTTATTTATCGTATGGCTAGCAACTCGATGAATTACAATAAAATAAATGGATAGTCTATATAAATATGTAAATCATATGTACAATAACTTATATACATCACTAGATCATTGGTTGCGTTCGCATTCACAATGAGATATCCAATTGTTGAAGCCAGTCCAGAAAGGGAGGTGCAGCTGAAACAACATCGTGTGGTGATCCAGCATACTTTCTCAGCGGACATTCTTGAATAATATGCTCTACGGTTTGAAGAGAAGCTCCGCAGTCACAGGCAGGAGTCTCATGAAGTCCCCATTTATGTAGCATGGCGTCATATCTGGCGTGACCTGTTCTTAGGCGATTTAACTTTACCCACTGGTTTCTCTTCAGGTTAAATTATTACATCATATCCAGATTTTTCCCGCCATCTTTACCACAGGTATTTTGGATAATTTCGGTAGTTAAAGAATTCATTCCCCCGGATTTGGTTTCCTCCAGTGTTACCATTTATTCAATGTTCAATGATTCATAAAGGAAGAAAACTATATATAACAAAAATATTTTATTACCAAAATTTATGTACAAACATGGTTACGTTTCGTTTAAATCATCGTATATATTAAGGCATTTGTCTTATCTGTGGACGAGCGTTCCCATCTCCTCTTCATAGAATGTTGCCACCAGTGCGTCTTAACGTTGTTTTGTTGCTCATCAGTTCAGGAAAGAGCTGGAGAGCTTACCAGCGCTGTAAGGTCGGGCGTTGTCATGAATCAGATCAACACATTATTTGATGAATTTACGCTAGAATTTTTCGTTTCTGCTCGAGGACATCAAATGACACTGCGCAACTCTCACTTGGTGGGAGAATCAATCGTAGCAGCCATGTTCACGTCCCTGTAACTCAGCTCAAAATGGTGTAATGACGTTGGAAGTGGCAGTGGTTATAGGAGATGCGCAGTCGCCTTCATATATGGCTTCTACTCTTTGTACAGGTCTGTGCGTAAAGAACAGTAGAATATAAACAATGTAATAGATTGTCATTAATGGAAATGGAACATTTCATTCAATATTACCATGAATACATAGAGAAGAGTTTTTGATGATGACAGTTGTTTTAAGTTGCTATCTTGTCGTCACACACACCAGTTAATTCGTTTTCAATATGACACTGATAGGTGATCACCACTTCGTTGGACACATTCCTGACAGACTGCAGCAAACAATTCGGCATATCCAAGATCACGCAATGTAGCAGGGTGAGCATTACCCTTTCACGAATTGATTGCCGGCGGTCGAGATGGAAACTATTTTCTTTTCACTTGTGTCACAAGTCACTCTGCTTTGTTGACAGGTACAGTTGCGCGAGTAGGATATGACTCAGCTACAGTAGCTGTCCGTGGTGACATGACGCTTATCTGCGCTTCAAAGACGGGTAGCGCACGCAATACTTGCTTGACTTATGTGCAACTTGCACTGTGTCCTCCTCTTTACCCCGCGGGGCTCCTGCTACAATAATCAACAAACGGTGCCGCAGCCACGCTCAGCGGCAATCAAATGTTAAACGGGTAATAGCAAAGGCTACTCTTAAGATACCACCTCAGGAGAAAGTCTGGTGGCCTTGATTGCCAATGGAGGTTTCCAATTCGTCAAACATTGGGGGGGGGGGGGGGGGCGGAAGTGGGCGTACCCCCCCCCCCTCTTTATTTTCAACATTATGATAGTTATGGTTGAATGTTTGTTATACACAGTTACCTTGAAGTCTTAAAGAGTCATAAACATCGGTATGAGCACCATCCTTGACGTAACACAGCTGAATTCTGCGCCATGATCTCGCAGATGTTTTGCGGAGATACTCTGGAGTCACGAGGGTGAAGGTGTGTTCCACAGCTGCTCGTAATTCCTGGGTTGTGTAATATCGAGTGTTTTTTACTTGTTGCTTTTATGGTGTCGTCAGATTGGGACTTCTTGGAGGCCAGGGAAAGGGAGCTGGTAAAGATGCATAACTTCTTCCAATCTACCGGCCGACCTTTCTTCTTCGAAGACAATATTAATGGACATTCTTACAGGAGATGCTTTATGAGTGGTTGGTGCCAAAATTGCAAGAATAATTGTATCGAAGACACTGTTGTCTTACAACAGGATGGAGCAGCAGCACACTTCGCGATTCACGTGCGCAATTACCTTAATCAGACCTTTCCTGGACGTGGAGAAACACTCTTTGCACAGACAACAGAGACTCATTATTCTTGAAATAACAGTCCACAGCAAAAGAACGGTACCCTGCCAACCATATTGTTAGAACTATTAATGGCGGTCCTTTCCGAATTCAGTTGACATAGTTTTCACGCATATGCGCAAACAGCGCGGTCGTACTACGCTAATCACATCAGGCTAATCATTACGCATAACTATGTACAATACACGACCTAATAGATGAACCCCTGCTTGAACATCAATGCAGTTGAGAAATTCCAATTCTTGGAAATCTTGCACAATATATTCAAATTAGCAGCTTGCTGACGGAGATGTCGGGTATACTGGGCACCTTCTCACGCAGGTCTGCCACTTCACACGCATAACCCTCCCCTCTTTTAACACTGGTGTAATCCCACGTGACCCAGTCAATCTCACTGCTCACATCAGAACACAACACCAGCTCGGGCCGCTCCGAGATTCTCACGTAAGGGTTGTTGATACCCACAAAGGCGACAGCAGCGCTCTCCTGGGGGAGATACACAACCTGAAACAGTAAGGTAAATATAAAAATTACGAGCCTTACAGTAGTCGCATATGATGAGTAACATCTGACATAGAAGAAACCTCACGTGAAATTGTTGATATACCGGTATTTTATACTATTATTGCCAGAAATATTAATCTATTGTAAAAGGGAGTGTTTTACAGATATTGTAGTTTATAATACGGAACTCATTTTATTAGATGATTTGTAGCTTCCACCAGCACTAGCCTAAATAAAGAATACGATATGGATCAACTAGATTAATAGACGCGACAACGCTCATAACCTTAAATTCAATATAAACAGGTCCTCTTGATTCACAGACCAACACGTAATTTCATATGGATTCTGTTAAAATGGGTCATTGATATGATAAATATCGTTTAAAATGATAATCTGGTAGCAAGAATATATCTACCCTGTCCGGGATTCGAACCCGAGATCTCTAGATTCACAGTCATAGGCGCTAACCCCACGGCTATTTCGACAACGCAAATATTGTGCACAAGATGGTGACTTATTTCCATGTTCCAATAATACTCCATTACGGAATTAAGTTTCATTTATATTTTGCTTGTTTCGATAATGTTCCTGCGTGAAATTGAGTTTTAAATGCCTTATGAATAGGCCCTCGTGTGAGTAAAGAGAATGTATTCAGCAGTAGTTCATGAAGGCTTGCTCAATTCTCGTATAACCACAACGATTATATTATATTGATGACTGCATTACCGTTATGTGGGTTAATATTTGAATAGCCATTGTGCAGAAATATAATACCGGCAATGCCGACTACTTACAATGTTTGATATTAAGGCATTTTACCATTTAAATACCGATATGAAGACTTCGAACATGTTCCATGTGCTTTGTTTCAATCACTTGACACCAGAGTTCGCATGAGCGTTTACCGTTCGGTATGTCATATACATTCCACATGGTCGAGAGTACGTCATGGTATCAATTTCCGACACCGCGCGCTCATTTTTTCTCTTACCACTGCCAGCTGGATCGATCGATCGAGTTGGCAGTGCATCTTTCACTTCCGCTCGATCCACCACTGCCAGCTAGCACACTTCCGTTCGACCACACTTCCGTTGGATCATTCCGATCCAATTCCGTCCCATTTTTCAAAATCACTCCCACAAAAATATCCAGCAACCGAGTGGAAAGATGTTACACATCCAAAATACATTTTACAAAACATACCACTATTGTTCATTTTCATTCTGAACTACTGATGTCATTGGGGCAGATGGTGTGTTAAGTAGGAGCCTGAAATTTTGAGTAAATACTCCGATGTAATTACTATAGTTTCCAAACCGGACTTGTGTACATTAAGAGTGTTTTTTCTTTCAAGTGTACAATTTTCCACCGGGAAATTACCTCCATTAGCAAATAAAGTTAAATGTAGAGATTTGAAGCCATTCTTTTCAGTGTTGCCTATAAATGAAAATCCACAGCCTGCTTCCAGTCGATCGACCGGGTCAGGGAATGGAATGAATGAAGCCCCCATCTAGCGGCGAGGATATGAACTGTGCCGGCTGCCGAAGCCTGTCGCACTCCCCTGGGGAAAGGATTATATGAATGACAGATGAAATGAAATGATAGTGGAGAGTGTTGCTGGAATGGAATTTTGACAGGGAAAACCGGAGTCCCGGAGAAAAACCTGTCTGCCTCAGTTTTGTCCAGCACAAATATCACATGGAGTACCAAGGACCCAGCTGTGAGAGGCCGACGTGCTGCCGCCTAAGCCACGAAGGCTTTCAGTGTTACCTATACAAAATTGTAATGTGTAGCTCTACAGTCGGTCAATACGATTGTGCCCAATGAATGGGAGGGATACAAGATATAAATATGTAACCACACTCCTGAAAATAAATACATGTATTAATTAGATTATCACAAATAATAATTTATTTTGGGACAAAATATTGCGTTTCTGGTTTTTATAACTACAGGGACATTATCTATGTGCACCCCGATAACCACGACAAGCTAAGCCGGCTGTGACCGGCGCTGATCGCGGGCTCGCATACGCGGTTCTGCCGGTGGTTAGCGCGCTCCGCTGACTCATATCGTTAGTTCACAAGTGTTTTGTCATTCATATGGACGTGTATCTGCAAAGCTTAGACGTTAGTGAGTATTTTGATTAATGTGATTGTTGGTCATGCCAAGACACCAATTCACATTGCGCGAACGTGTGTATATCAATAATTCGTATCTGAAATGGAGAAAATCTTCTTCTGAAACGAGACTAAGATTTCGAATCAAGTTTCCAGGAAGATCTGTGCCTAATTCCAGTACAATTAGGAGACTCTCTAAACGATTCAAGGAAACAGGCTCCGTAAATAATAAAAAGTTGACTGACATTCTTTCATCAGAAGATGTCAGGTGTGTGTTACAAGAGTGGGAGGACATTTTCAGCATCGACTATTAGTAAAATAATTATTAATAAGAAAAATATACCCGCCTGAATCAATACTATAAAGAAATTAATTATTAAAGTTGTTCTAGGTACATGTTTCGGGGATATCAACTATTTTGTCCCTTTCATCAGCCAATTGTAAAGCATATTGAAAATACAATAAAGCGTAACACTGAAAATATGAAAGTTCTATATTTTAATTATTACAACCTATAGGCTATATATACTGTATGGTGCACCATTTTAGGGTAAATAACCTTTCGTATTCAGTGCTACGCTAGCTTGCCACGGTGGGTGAGTGGTTATCGTGTCGCATTACTAACCCCAAGCTTGCAGGTTTGCTCCTGGCCGTTGTAAGTGATTTTTGAAAGGCGGCAAACATTACGACATGCATGTCATACGATGTTGGCTTGTTAAAGAACCCATTTGAATTCAGTAGGCCATGTTCATAACGGCAAAATTAATAACGGGGTTTTCCGCCAACACAAAGTTTCTCATTTCTCTACTAGAAAGCGCTACAGTGTCAGGGAGCTTAGATATCTAACCTCCTTGACTTTCTTGGTGCTTCTAGGAACAACAAAAAATTCGACATGCAAGCTACCCTCTGGGTGTCAAATAACAAAGCTTGCACCCGGCACCCGAGGCCATACGACATTATTATTATTATTATTATTAGCCTATTATTATTAGTGCTACGCTTTATTGTATTTTCAATATGCTTTACAATTGGCTGATGAAGGGGATAACATAGTTGATTAATCCCCGAAACATGTAACTTGAACAACTTTAATAATTGATTTCCTTAGCGGGTATATTTTCCTTATTAATAATTATTTTAGCATATCAATACGGAACCACCATGAATAATTTAAATAATGTAATCGACTATGAGCACTGTAAGTACACATTATTGAACCTGTCTGGTGAAAGTGCGCACCGACTGAACCGGGTACGCGAACCCGTGATATGCGCCAGTCACAGCCGGCTTAGCTTGCCGTGTTGATCGGAGCGCACATAGATAATGACCCTGTATTTGCAAGCTTGATTTCTCTACTTTAAGGAAAACTGAATATAAAAAAGTTTTACAAATAGTTGTGATAATCTAATTAATACATGTAATTTTTCCAGGCGTGTGGTTACATATTTATATCTTTTACCCCGGCCATTCATTGAGCACAACCATGTTGACCGACTGAAGAGCTACAAATGGCAGAATGAATACGTACCTTCCAGTAGAACTGTGGCACTGGCATCTCCTCGTTAGTGGTGAGGTACAGTGGTGTTTCATTACCATTGATGTCTGGCAGTGTGGCGATGCCGTGTGTGCCTGTGTACACCTCCAGATCAACGCCTCTGTCTGACGCTAAACCTCGCACATTAGCTTCAAGTGTGGCCCAGTTCCCACCATTAAACGTTTGCCACTGTGGAGCAACGTTCACGTAGTAGAAAGTAGATCGATGCTCGTTACCGAACACAAAGTCAGCCTTGGCCACAAGATGTCCCTTTGCAAGGAAGTAGTCATTGGTTGCGGAGATGTACTTCTTGCCCAGGGCAGCTGAGCCCAGCAGCTCTCCAATGGTGACAGTCTGTTTTGCACGTTTGAATTGTGCCTCTGGTGAGACTGAGCCATAGAAACCTGCAGGCTTGAAGTCAGGGCGATCCACACCTGTCAACAGAAACATGCATGATTGGAAAGCTTTGTGATATTTGAAGCCATTTTTCAGTGTTGCCTAAGTAAACAAAAGTTTGGTGCTTTTCAATCGGTCAACACGAATGTACCCAAAATGAGCTGGGGTTGTGCCCTAATCCTGAAATAAATTACATGAGATTAAATAAATACACTAGGATGACCAGTTTCGATCGTCAAGCGATCATCATCAGATCCATTACACTTAGGCTATAGCATCTATGTTTGAGAATACAGGTGAAAAATATTTACAATATGTACAATTATTTAGTTGCAGTATTGGTAATGCAACTGTCAGTGTATGCTAAATGTAGTATATCTAATGTTAGGTGAAATGCTAGAATGGTGATAAAAATCCGGAGTGTGTCTGTTTGGGGTGATGATATGGTTATACAAAATCAACTATGGTTATACTGTAATAATACAGGCTGATACTTATCCGGTTAGTCTTCCTTACTGGAACTTCGAGCCGTTTCGTGTTTACTGTGGCACCAGTTTTGGTCGACTAACCCGGGTGTTAACTGGACGAAACTGGTTTTTCCTTTTTCCTCCCCTTTTTCTTTAGTAGTTGTAGATCTTCCTGTATTCATTAACATACATTCTTATCTAGACTTGGCAACGTCACACAAATAAACATTGCACTGACCACAGAAACCACATAGGAACAAAAGGGGGGGGGGGGGGGGAGAGAAAGGGAAAAAACCAGTTTCGTCCAGTTAACACCCGGGTTAGTCGACTAAAACTGGTGCCACTGTAAACACGAAACGGCTCGAAGTTCCAGTAAGGAAGACTAACCGGATAAGTATCAGCCTGTTTTATTACAGTACCATAGTTGATTTTGTATAACCATATTATACCCCAAACAGACAAACTCCGGATTTTTATCGCCATTCTAGCATTTCACCTAACATTGAATATACTACATTTAGCATACACTGACAGTTGCATTACCAATACTGCAACTAAATAATTGTTCATATTGTAAATATTTTTCACCTGTATTCTCAAACATAGATGATATAGTGTAATGGATCTGATGATGATCGCTTGAAGATCGAAACTGGTCATCCTAGTGTATTTATTAATCTCATGTAATTTATTTCAGGATTAGGGCACAACCCAGCTCTTTTTGGATACATTCGTGTTGACCGATTGAAAAGCACCAACATTTTGTTATGATTGGAAAGATAAACTTATGACCCCTTAATCTCGGATCACCGTTTCTTTTTCCCCCGTATACTTGGACCTACAGAAAGTCGGCCCCAAAACATACCTCTATACTACCCTACCAGTGAATCGTTACCGGTGGCGGAAATCGGAACTAATGCGCTCCGCCCAGCCACATGCCTGTGATAGACGTGCAGTTGTCGCCAGCGAAACCTCATCGCATGTCATTTGTGTGCATGATTCGTGCTGGGTCGTGCGCTGTGCGGTGTGTTCTCATTGTATGTCTGTACATGCATTCCCCTCTTGCTCCTCAACCGCTCGCTGCAGCCATAACGAGGCGAGATTACGTAATGTATACACAACAGCCCCGCTCCACGTCTAGCGGTAACAATTCCTGATGAGGTACTACAAATACAGTACATATATGTTGAAAATTGCGTTTTTGGGACAAAATATTGCGTTTTTTTTGTTTTTATAACTACTTGCAAGCTTGATTTCTCTACTTTAAGGAAAATATTAGACGACCAAAACTGAATATAAAATAAGTTTTACGGGCATATTTAAGAAGGGAACTCTCTGATCCTGCCACGAACTTCCAAACTTTGTTTTCTCGGATTTCAGGGAGTTTTCAGTTTGTTTTAACTAAATATCTTGTATGGCCTACACCTTAAGGAGCGACACAATGTCCCATACTACGCATGTTAATTTTCAGCTTTTAATTTACCTTTTCCCCAGAACCTGTTGTTTGGTGGGTTCCTCAGTTTAGGGGCTGCAACAACTCAGTCATATAGCCCCGTGTACTTTGGACGTGTGTAGAATCTGTCTGATAACCAGTGTTAATTTTGATAGCTGTATTAATGTGTGTTGAAGCCTCCGTGGCTTAGGCAGCAGCACGCCGGCCTCTCATAGCTGGGTCCGTGGTTCAAATCCCGGTCACTCCATTTGAGATCTGTGCTGGACAAAACAGAGGTAGACAGGTTTTTCTCCGGGTACTCCGGTTTTCCCTGTCAAAATTTCATTCCAGCAACACTCTCCACTATCATTTCATTTCATCTGTCATTCATTTAATCATTGCCCCAGAGGAGTGCGTCAGGCCTCGGCAGCCGGCACAGTTCATATCCTCGCCGCTAGATGGGGGCTTCATTCATTCCATTCCTGACCCGGTCGGAGACTGGAAGCAGTCTGTGGTTTTTCATTTTCATTAGTGTGTGTTGTCTGTAATTCAGGTAAGGACTGCAGAATTGTTGTTTTAAGGGGCCTAACATCTGGGTTATCGGCCCCTAATTGTCTGGGTGATAGCGAAAATGACAATAAGTTGGAAAACATAACGAAAACTGACGGAGATTTAACATACTGACGAAAGATTGAAAATACACACAAAATGGAATTTAGAAGGAAAATACGCACAAAAAGAAGGTTAGAGTAAAAAAATACTCACAAAATGCAATTTGGATTTATAATACTTACAAAATGCAATTTGGATTGGCATTACTTACAAAATGCAATTTAGATTGAAAATAGTTTCAAAATGTAATTTAGATTCAAAATACTCAAAAATGCAATTGACATTCAGAATACTTACAAAATGTCCAAACTACAAAATGCAATTTAGATTGTTAATACTTGCAATATGCGGTTTAGGTTGAAAATACTTACAAAATGCAATTGAAATTCAAAATAATCACAAAACTGCCGCCCTTACATTGAAAAGACTTGCTATAAAAAGCAATTTAGATGTCAATCCTTACAAAATGCAATTGAGGTTGATAATACTCGCAAAATGCAATTTAGATTGAAAATACTTACAAAATGCAATTTAGATTGAAAATACCTACAACATGTAGTGTAGATTTAAAAAATTCACAAAATGTAATTTAGATACACTGGAAGCCAATTCACAAAAACAGTGCGGGATCTTAAAGAGAAAGATAATGAAAAGAAAAAGAAGGCTGATCTCCAGAAGAATGAGGGATCCGGAAAGATGAGAGAAGGGCCAACGAATGCGGGAAAGGAAGAGACTCCCTAGGCCTCGGATACCCTAATATCGTCGGGGTGCAGACGATCAATTTCAAGTAGTTCCTACTTTTGCTACAAAATGCTACTGTCAACGACACCTACCTGTGAATATGGCTACTAGATGCGACCACAACCAGCACCTGTATGCACTAGAAAAATAATTATAATGTTCATTTACCCTGGTGTTGGTAATCCTCACTACGCTTTTGAATCAATGTCCTCCCCACCTGTTAATCAGTCTATAATTGTTTCAGTGTATTACAGTATGTATTTCTAAATTATATACACGTGCATACACAACGTTACACACGTAATTCCCAAAAACCTAACGTAAGACGTGATTCAAGCGAATCGTAGTATAATTTCACTATGGCACTACAGACCGTGAAGGGACTAGGCCTACCAAGCGGCCGCTGCCCAGCCATTTGGTTTGCAGATATCGGGGCGACGCGTGATCAGCGCATCGGGTCCCCTCGGCCATTAATCTTGGTTTTCGTGATCGGGGCGCTGCCTCACTGTCAGACAGCTACTCAGTTGTCCGCCCGAGGCAGAGTGCACCCCGTTCCAGCCCTCACGTCAGTTTCTAAAATCCCTGATGGAGCCGGGAATCGAACCCGGGCCTCCGGGTAAGAGGCAGGCGCGCTAGCCCAACACCACGGGGCCGGCTATACTATTGTACTACAATAGTGAATTTACATTAGTGAAAATTTGAAATAAGCGGCTTCGGTGGCGTAGTTGGTAGCATGCTGAGCTTCTATGCCCCAGATCGCGGGTTCCAACACAACCGAAGTCGTCCATTTTTATAAGAGCGTTAAAAATCCCTCAGTATGCCTTCCTTCCGAAGCGAAGTAAAGCTGGCGGTCCCATGTCATAGATTTATGGCATGATAAAGAACCTTCCACTAATTACACTTGTCAGAAGCTAAATTATAGGTTATATTTGACTAACGCTCTTAGGTTCCAATGTTCGTCGCCGGGAGACGACTGCGGTGGCATCGAGTAACAAAGTTCAGAACTAGTTGGTCGTTGACAGTGGCGTTTGTTAGCAAAAGTTGGAACTACTTGAAAATCGAATGTCTGCTGTCCTTACTTGAATAGAAAACAGATAACACACACTAATACATCCATCACAATTAACACCGGTTATCAGACACATTCTACACACACCCAAAGTACACGGGGCTACATGACCGCGTTGTTGCAGCCCCTAAACTGAGGAACCAACCAACATTTAAAATTTAAACACAGTGATCAGGATCTGTTGATGGCCACTTGAGGGTCGAAAAGCGTAATCCTAAATTGCCCATTTAATTGGGAATATTAACTACTACATGTAATTATTCCAGGAGTGTATTTACTGTATCTTGTACCTGCCCATTCATTGGGTACAATTGATTTGACCGACTGAAGAGCTACAAAATGTACCATTCAGTTAACTTGTACTGAGCCATAATATGGTGCATGTAATATTATTTGGTTCCTTTGGTGACGTAAAGAGTGAAATTAAGCGTTGTGTATAGGCTACGTAAATAAATGAGTTCGTGAAAAATCCAACATTAATAGATTTGTCACCTGTCACACAGTTATAAGGTACTAGCTGAAGTACCCGTGCTTCGCTACAGATCATAAATAAATTAAAATGTGAAGGTGCCAGTGAGGGAGAGTTAGGATGGAACGAACATTTGTTCCAACAACCACGCTCGGCATTGACCGCTTTTTATAGCACAAATTTAGGTTTAACTCGCTAATAATAATAATAATAATAATAATAATAATAATAATAATAATAATAATAAAACAGAAAAGCTACCTGAAGAATGGAAATGTGCACTCATCCATCCGTTATACAAGAAAGGTGACAGAACGGATGTGAATAACTACAGAGGGATTTCTCTCCTTCAAGTCACCTACAAAATTCTCTCCGCGTGTCTTCTTCAAAGAGTACAAGAACAGCTTGAACACAAAATTGGTGAATATCAAGCTGGTTTCCGACCTGAGCGTTCTTGTGTTGAACAAATTTTTAACTTGAAGACGATATTGAAATATAGAGCGACCCGAAGCTCTCCGATCATTTGTAGTTTCGTCGACTTTAAGAAGGCGTACGATTCGGTCGATCGACAGTCTCTCTTTAACATCTTAGAAGAACTAGGACTTGATCCAAAGACATTAAGACTCATCAAGGAAACACTCACGGACACGAAGTCAAAAGTAAAATTTCTGGGTGAATTATCAGAGCCCTTTGCGATTAAGACCGGCGTGCGACAGGGTGACGGATTGTCACCACTGCTCTTCAACCTTGTTCTAGATAAAGTCATTCGAGAATGGGAGAAGGACTTGAATGCCCAGAAGCTCTGGAAACCCATTCAACTTGGACGAAAGAATGATGACATCAAGGTCAGTTGTTTAGCTTTCGCAGACGACCTAGCGATACTAGCAGACAGCGATATTTTAGCGATCAAACAGATTGAAGTCCTCAAGGAATGCGCTGAGAAAACTGGGTTGCAAATCTCATTTGAGAAGACCAAGTTTATTTGCACTAGGTTCGACATCCAGGAACTACAAACAAAATACGGGCACATCAAACGGGTTCCACACTTTAAATATCTCGGTGAGATCCTAGAACCAACAGGATTGGAAAAGGAAGCTCAGAAAGTTCGATTACAAAAACTCAAAGGAGCTTATTGGAGAACCCGTGACATCTATAACAAGAAATGCATGTCCATACATACAAAAATCAAACACTATAATACGGTGATTAAACCTGAAGTGCTGTATGCAAGTGAAACCTTGGTACTTAATAAGAAAGGTGATCTGGAAAATATCTTGAAGGAGGAAAGAAAGATCTTGAGGAAAATTCTGGGCCCAGAGAAAAGTGAAGAAGGGTATAGACTCAAATCACGCAAAGCCACGGAAAAACTATCCAACCTCGCCGCAGACATCAGGAAACGAAGACTGAAATTCTATGGACACGTTCACAGACTCTCATCTTCAAGGTTAACTCACAAGATTTTGACATACTCTGGAAAACTGAAGAACGTATCTTGGATACAAGATGTTAAAAATGACCTGGAAAAGGCCCGGATAGAAACGTCAGAAATACTAGACAGAAATGTCTACCGTCAGAAGATAAATAAATGGGTGGTACAGCCAGAGAATGAAGCCCCCAGAAGATCGGGGACTAAGTGGTCAGAAGAAAGGAAACAAGCGCACAGTGAAAGAATGAAAGCAATATGGTCTGTTAGAAAGGCGAATCATAAATGTAATGCGTGATCCAATAGGGTCCATACGCACATAATAATAATAATAATAATAATAATAATCTTATTCTTCTGAGTCGTTTACCCTTCAGGTTGGTGGAACCCACGGACTCAGCGAGGGAACTCACCACTACCGCCTCTACGGGCAGTGTCCTAGAGCTGGGAACATCAAATCGGAGGGGATACAACTGGTGAGGTGTGATTGGCACCTCGCCCAGGCGGCCTCACCTGCAAAGCGAACAGGGGCCTAATGAGGGAAGGTAATGGATGGTCAGGATGGATAGGCAAGGAAGAAGGAAGGAGGCGGCCGTGGCCTTGAAGAAGGTACTGCCCCCGTAAATTGAATTATATTGAGACCACGGTGGCTGTATTGGCATATGTGAATAAAGTTATGGCTGTCATAGTTGTGACGTGTATATTCATGACGTAGGCACGGATGACGCAGACTTCATGCAAGTAGGCTGGATGAGCTGAGATTCTTGGTGACGTCATGATTTTGTTCGAGAAGGATCTGAGATTCACGACGCAGTCGCAGGGAAACAAGGAATTGTGCTAAGGAAGAAGTTACGCTATTGGAGGAGAGGCTCGAACCAATGAATGATAGTTTGGAGGGAGACGGAGATAACTGAAACTACCATATTTAATTACTTTTGGCATGCAGAATTGTGGAAATCTATTTTCAGTTATGGCATTGATTTGGAATTTTGAAGAAATTAATTATGAGTTTTTGAAATTTGAAAATCCGTCAACTATAGCCAAAGTTAGAACTTCTAGCAATGACGGAGGAACAAGCTATGGAAGGGATGGATACGCCCCTTAAGAAGTTGATAAAAGGCCTTGCACAGCAGAGAGGAGGCTCTCATGTCTCATGTCTCATGGCTCATGGCTCATGGCTCATTTTTCTGATTCTCATATTGTCAGACTTCGAGTTATTCAGTGAAGCAAGTCGTCATTAGCACGTGTGGTAGAGCCCACAGCATCGAACAAGCACTGAGCGTGCAGCAGTACAATTTTACGGTTACTGAAACTAGGCGAAGTTGGAGCGCACACATAAACGAGTCTACAAGATTATCTATCAAGAGTTAGCTACTGCATTTATGCTAATTCAATTGTGCATTACAATATTGAGGCGTGTACGAAAGTTGAACATTTTCACTATTATACTTTGGAAGATATTCGCATTTTAAGACTGCAGACAAAAGTGATTTTCTCGACACCTGAGAAGCACTTTTATAATACCACATTCTACGCTACGGCTGACACATGTATTGCAACCGTGATACTGAAGATTACATTTGGTGATACAACGCTACATTCTACAATGGAACTATATAATCTGGCAGTACTTTCGACTATTATTATAACGGGAGTGGAGATGGAAGACTAAAACTTTAATGCAATTGGGACATATATCAATGGAGTGAAATAGCAGCATGGAACTTCGTTAATCGTCATTCTACAAAAGCGAGCATGTAGTGAACATACAACTACACTCATGCATCGTGATCCATCGCTGAATTACATCAAATGGCAGTGGAAATATCTTCATACTCCACAATTATGAACATTTCTGCGGAAATAATTGCAATAAACTTCATGGCGAATTTCTACCAGAACTTCAGGGAATTTTCAAGAGAGGCCAGGGTGGACCCGGCTCACAAAGAAGAGTTTTGCCAGAAGGATGTCTATCGTCTACACGGAGCAGTGCAATTTCCTGAGGAGGAAGCAGTTCTATTCTCCGAGGGCGCAGGTTCCAAGTTCGAGGTCGGAGCACATCTTTACGGTGGTGAAATGGAACCAACAGCAGTCTTCTTTGGAAATTTTCCTCTAGAACTTCAATCAACAGATAAGGTAGTCGTGAACGTTTCTTGTTTTATTTGAGCCATTTAGCGATATCTGAGCAACCATATTTCCCATATTTTCTGTCCCATATATTTTGCCCCATATTCTTGCTTGATATTTCTGTACTCTGTTCACTTTGCTGATTTATGCCTTTTTCTACGATTTATTGAGACATTATTATGTCATTGGCATATTTATATAATTTTGGATCAGTTGAGACTGATATTATTTATATTCTTTCAGTAATTTGCATATTTTTGTAGTCACGATTTGACTGTAAAGTTAACGATTTTCTATGGCAAATTTGAATTCAGACAGCGTGTCACTTTATTAAAGTAATTCTATTCATTAAATTACTTTGACCAATTTTCTGTCATCCTCAAGAAAGAAGAATGATTAAAATATTTTAGAGCGTTTAAATCTATTACTTTATCGACGATCTTGGAAATACTAGTCGTTTTATGAACATGATTGCAACATAGACATTTATCGTCAATTCTGAAATACCATTGCATTATAGACAATTTTATGAAATATGAACTTTGATTACGATTTATTGAGTACACTATAGTAATGCACATTTGATAGGAGTTTTTCTCAATTCTAGATTGGAACAATAATGTTTGCATTCCACAGTCTAATTGTATTCTATTCGATTATTTATGCAGTTTAGATGAACTTTGATTGAAGATAGTATTTTTATACTGCGATACTTTGATGATATTAATCTCAATTTTGATAGACCAGGGAGGCGTGTCTAATCGTATTTGCTATTAAATTTATTTGTGATTGGCAAATTTTTACTTCATATCGATTCATGAATGAAACCCACGAAGGTTAAATATAATAACAGTTTTTGATACAATTGATGAATATAAGAATTTTTAAAGAGGAACTATGGATGTATAATCGTTAGTTCAGTGGACGTGTAAAAGTCGCTGATGAATAATGCCCTGTAATAAGTGAAGGAGGTTCCCACAGTAATATTGATGATGTTGATGAATTTGTAAGTGGAGGTTTTTTGTATGTATTGTGGAAGATTTTGATGCCATATATAATGAGATATATGATGAATTATGGGCCAATTTTGGTGCAATTTTGTGCGTTTTGAGCGAGGTATTTTTCCGCTGAGTGTATTGTTCAGGTCCTTTGAAATTTATTCATGTGAAGTTACTGTTAAAATTAACAAGAGTGTTTAAATAATTTGAGATAATGATTTTGAATGGAGGTTACCGTCACAAATAATAATAATTATTAAATCTTATTAAACCTGAATCTAAAATTTAAATATAACTAACCTTCATTGGTCGATTATATCACCACGATTTAAGTAATTATCAACCGGATAAACGTGTGGTTTAATGTATTTTTAATATAAATAATATAAATAATGTAAATAACTATGTAAATATCTTTAATAATAATTTGAAACGAACGGGATTAATAGAGGCGTGTATAAATTTTTCAATTGTCGTTTGACAATGTTATAAACAATTTAAAATGTTATAAATAATTAATGAACTTTTTGTTATAAACATTAAGCGTTTTCGTTAGTATACTCTAAACAACGCTAGTTAAACAATTGGATTATACAATTAAACAAGATTTGGGATTATTAGAGTAATCCATTGATATTTGAACGGAGCATTTAACAGATTTGCGTGATAATATTTGAGTTGAGATGTGAACATTTAAAGTGTTTTGAAAAGGAGCTAGGCTCTGAGGTAACTAGCATATGCTAACATTGGATGGACAGGTGCGTCCATTTGACGATGCAAGCATGCGACACGGTGCAGGGTGTATCGCAGGTGGCCAGATAACTGTATGATAGAGGCCAATGTCACCTACATAGCAGCCTTGCGGTTATAAATAAAATGTGAAGTTCATGAACAAGGAAACAATTGCTATATGTCTCGTCCCAACTCCCTTATCCATTCCAAAGTGCATTATTATTATTACGTTCTTTTGAGCTAGAGAAAGCTGAATGGCTTCTGATTGCCACGTATATTTTGTTGTTAAATTTTGTTAAATTATTTTCTTTATGTGAAATAAATTATTGTGCAGTTTAAATTTTCTTGTTTCCGTTTTGGTTCATTTTAAATATCGTGGTGGAGGTTATTGTGAGGGCATACTATTAAGTGATCCAGTTGAAAACCCAGACCCGAGATTAAATTGAAAAGGTAAGTAAAAGGTAAGTATGAACCCCCGTATATTTTGGTGTGTTCCACAATAATTTCTTGTTAACTACTGTGCTCTAATCTCGGTAGTATCTGTCAGTGCCATTTTCATTGATGTAGCTGTGCCGGTGCGATTGATTATTGGCAATCCAATTGAGGGGGCGGATTTCTGACAGCCTACTATCCGGATTATCGGGGACAGTACCATCCCGGCATTTGCCCGAAGACGAAGTGGGTAACCACGGAAATCCACATCGAGGATGGCTGAGGTGGGAATCGAACCCCTCTACTCATTTGGAACACCCGAGGCTGAGTTGACCTCGTTCCAGTCCTCATACCACTTTTCAAATTTCGTGGCAAAGACGGGAATCGAACCCAGGACCTCCGGGGCGGCAGCTAACCATGCTGACCGCTACGCTACGGAGGCGACAATAATAATAATAATAATATAATAATAATAATATCGTATGGCCTCGGGTGCCGGGTGCAAGCTTTGTTATTTGACACCCAAAGGGTAGCTTGCATGTCAAATTTTGTTGTTCCTTGAAGCACTACGGAAGTCAAGGAGGTTAGATATCTAAGCTCCTTGAACACTATAGCGCTTTCTAGTAGAGAAATGAGGAACTTTGTGTTGGCGGAAACTCCCGAGATTAATTTTGCCATTATGAACACTTCATACTGAATTCAAATGCGTTCTTTGCCATGTCAACATCGTATGAAATGGTGTCGTAATTTTTGCCGCCTTTCAAAAATCACTTACCACGGCCTGGAGCGAACCTGCAAGCTTGGGGTTAGTAGACCGACATGTTGACCACTCACCCACCGTGGAAAGCTAACCGCTAGAGATACATGAAAAGTGATATGGACCTTACAGATAGAATAATAAATTTTAAACCTCGTCATGCCATCAAAAGTTTGCTATTTCTTAGCGTTCTCTTTTTATTTGTAATGGAAATATGCAAGTTTGAAACCAAAGGATGTAGTGACGTCACTAAAATGGTCGCCATCTTTAAATAGTGCAAAGTATCGAAATAAAAAGTAGCCTATATGTTAACCAGGTAAATCAGTTACTTCCATGTAAAATTGCATGTAAATCGGACCAGTGGTTCTTGCGTGATTGAGTAATACACAGACACACGATCTCAATTTTATATATTGGTATAGATGTAATTAAATTTATTTCAATTTTATATCCAGAACCTGTTTTGAACGGAAACCTGACCACAACGGAATTTTTGGTGGTCCTATGTGATTCCGTTAACGGTAGGTTTGACTATAGTAGAATCAGTTCACTTACCCGTCTCGAAACCGCCAATGCCTGCAACCACAGTGGTGTGACTGTACAAGGGCCCAAGAAGCTGCTCATCGAAACACACGTCTATTGTCTTGTAGAAGTGCTTAGACACATTGAAGCCTATAAATATCTCCATGTTGTTGCCATAGCAACTCTTGCCTGTGGCGAAGGCTTGATGGGTCGGCTTATATGAGCAAGCCAGCTGTGTTATGTCGAACTTTTCGTTGTCAACGGTAAACGTTGTTCCAGAAATACAGGTGGCTGTGACTTCTACCAGGTCTTCTTTGAATGGTGACAGGAAGTTGTTATTCCCCGAACAGGCCACGATAATCTATAATAATAATATAATACAGTAATGACAATGTTATCGGGTACAGAATACAGACGACGGCATGACGCACCAAGAACTGGCTGACAAATTTCAGCTTCTGCGACGTTATTAAGTCTCATACTATCAGTACCTCCCAGAGTGCATCAGGGAAATGAAACCTATCGTCTCTATTAAGATCGTACTACAGGGCCTGTGGCGCACCGTGGCCCCCTGTTTTAAGCGTGTGTACAATCCTATATGAAATATTACCTTATATAAAAGATGCTGAAGTGTCGTCCTTCCTGGGTTATACAGGCATTGTGTCTGGTAACCACATTCTGGCTGACGCGAGTGAGTTCTGCCACTGTAATGTTTCTGCTTTTTAATTTTATGCCTTTTATTGAGCACTGAGTCAGTACCGTCAAACTTATTTACAATTACGTGAATCTGTGCTATTGAAGGTGGCACTTCATCAGGAAATTGCTGAACAAATACATCACGTACACGCCGAGCCGACTCGTACCTAGAATAAGTTTTACATACAAAAAAAAAGAGATGTTGTAATGATAACTGTCTCATGTTAACTTCTGAGGTTCAGACTGGTGACTGAACACCTGAACGTTTATTGCAAAGTCGAGCACAGTATATACTATGCACGCGCTTTCAATACTACAGCAGGGGACTGTGGCACGCCACAAGCTCGGCCAAGGACAGTGCAGCAGCGGATAACAAAGCCGCCACCCACCGTTCTTACTTTATATGAAAGACCCTGTATACTGACTGAGCGGACAGTCTCGATGAGAGGATTACAACAATTGATCCGGTTCCTGAGGTATATGAAGATATTGTGGAAGCCATCCGGTACTGCTCAAGAAAAGCTATTCCTAGAGGCTGTAGGACCAGTTACATTCAAGGCCTTACTTCTGAAACATCTACTCTGTTGAAAGAATATCAAGAGCTATTCAAGAAGGACCCTTTCAGTGATGAAACTGTTTCCTGCGGACAGCGTATTATTTCCTCTATCTGTGAATCCAAACTCAATCCAAAGCCTTTCACTGAGCGGCAAAATTCTTCCCATGTGCAATTCACTGCGAATGCTGGGAATACACATTTCCAGCAATTTGAAGTGGAATGTACACGTTGAGGAATCTAGGTGTAAGGCATTTAGAATTCTAGGATTTGCAAGGCGTAATCTTCTGGGATTCAGAAGCCGTGCACTCCGAGCGGTGTATCTCTCCACGATACGGCCCATTCTTTTGTATAGACTTCCTGCCTGGCATCCCACTACCGAGGAAACCATGAGGAAGTTTAGTACAGTCCAACGTCGAGCAGAGCGACTCATTTACAAACAGGGTAACAAAGTTTTGACAAAACCATTAACATCCATCAATGACATATGTAGCCAAATAGATCTCACCTTTCTCCGAAAATCTCTAACTGGCACCATTATACTGTCCCCATTTCACCGCCTTCAGCTGTCATATCGCTCAGTCCGTAGAGCACAGGGTGTCACCCTCGTTCCTCCATTCTCTAGGACAACAGATTATCAGTCTGGGTTCTTCAATCGCTCTGCTCGACTTTGGAATGGCCTGCCTCGTGAAATAAAAGACCTTCCTCCACGCCAATTTTACCGCAAAGTGAATGCCCTAAAGGGACTAAAACCCCATGTAAATTGAATTTATATACAGTATAATGTAACTTTGTGAGTGAGTGGGAGTGTGTGCGTGCGTGTATGTATGTATGTATGCATGTGTGAGCGTGTATATGTGTGCGTGCGTGCCTGTATCCTCCCGTTTATTAATGAATTGTATGATATAGACGTCATGTACATCATATTATGTGTATATAGCAAATATAAAGTTGTAAATTGTATAATGTAACATTTCAGATTTGTATAGATTTAATGAACGGAGATGGAGACACTGCTGTGTATGTGGGGCTTGCCCTTTCTCTATCTGCCGTCCATAAATTGTAGGCACAATTTTTGGTAAATAAATAATAATAATAATAATAATAATAATAATAATAATAATAATAATAACCAATGTATTAAATTAATGGAAGAGCTAGATATGGGAAGAAACAGCCAATCAATCAGCGTATTATAAACCCCGTTGTATTTCAACAAGCTACTACAACCAACATTCGATTATTCTCCTTGATAAGGCCAAGGAGTTATAACTATACCCAGATATTTAGGAGAAATTAGGCTATAACGGTATGTTCTTTACTAAACATCTCGTTTAAAACTAAGAGAGCATTATTTTACTGTAGAAAGTTATCATTTAAATTCTAATATAAGAAAACATTAAAACTCAGTGAAATTTTGTAATTTTGAAAATTGTGTATTTGAGGAACAGGCTGATACAATATGAGGGGGAAAAACATTGAAAAGCAGGAAACTTTTTTTAATCGAGGTTGTAAAAATGCAAACTTGGATGTAACATCCCAATAATGAAATCTGCAGCAGCAAATTTTGGTATAATGAAAATGAAAATCCACAGCCTGTTTCCAGTCTCCGACCGGGTCAGGAATGGAATGAATGAAGCCCCCACCTAGCGGCGAGGATATGAACTGTGCCGGCTGCCGAGGCCTGACGCACTCCTCTGGGGCAATGATTAAATGAATGACAGATGAAATGAAATGATAGTGGAGAGTGTTGCTGGAATGAAATGTTGACAGGGAAAACCGGAGTACCCGGAGAAAAACCTGTCTGCCTCCGTTCTGTCCAGCACAGATCTCACATGGAGTGACCGGGATTTGAACCACGGACCCAGCGGTGAGAGGCCAGCGTGCTGCCGCCTAAGCGACGGAGGCTTAAATTTTGGTATAATACTTACTTAAATTAGTAGGCCTATGTTGTATGAATTTAAAAATCATGGCTTTCTTGATCCAGAATTTCAATATTTCCCTCCTGGATAACCGTAATATGAGACTACTTTACCTTCTGTCCACTGGTAAGATAGATGGTGCCCTTCTCGTCTGGCTGAAGGAAGCCCGTGACATCAAAATCTCCATCTGGCTGGATGAGAAGAGGTTCAGGTTCCGGAAGATCATCGTTCACCCCAATTTGGCAGCCTGCCAACAAGAAGTTCATAAAGTCAGTTGCTGCTGATATTGTTGATTCTTTAGAGGCTTTGTGACATCGTGATCATTAGTCCCGTGTATTTGTGAGTGAGTAGATTTTGTCTGACAACCTGTGTCACTGTTATGACAGTACTACAGAAGGGGGGTGTGTATTTGTAATCGAGGTAAGATTTGGTCAGGAATCGGCCGTGGCCATATGATAGGTACAGACTTAGTCATTTTATTAGAATAGTGTGCTATAATAGTTTTCGAAACAGATGAATTACTTATGTAGGAGTTTGGTCACTATTCATTTTCATACTGGTATAGGCGGTATTATCTGAAGTCGTCCGATTTTTTAAGAGAGTTAAAAATCCCTTCGGAGGGGAAGTAAAGCCGGTGGTCGCATGCCATAGATTTATTGCATGATAAAGAACCTTCCACTAATTACACTTGTGTGAAGCTAAATTACAGATTATATTTGACTAACGCTATTAGGTTCCAACATTCGGCGCCAGGAGCCAACTGTGGTGGCATCTAGTAACCAAGTTCAGAACTAGTTGGTCGCTGACGGTGGCGTTTGGTAGCAAAAGTTGAAACTACTTGAAAATCGAATGTCTGGAGTCCCTACTTGAATTAAAAACAGATAACACACACTAATACAGCCATCACAATTAACACCGGTTATCAGACAAATTCTACACACACCCAATGTACACGGGCCTACATGACCGCGTTGTCGCAGCCCCTAAACTGAAGAACCAACCAGGCTCTCTTAAAGTAAATGGATGCTTTGATCTTACATGTATATATTTAAGGTCTGTTTAGATCACAAACGTTGTAAATAAATCCAAACAATTAAACTAGGAAGTGAGGTGATCCTGCCACATAATCGCTCACAATTATTGATGTTATTGGATTATAAGTAAGGACCAAATAATTCCCATTAATTTCGAAAAAAATCGTGATATGAATATTGAATTTCGCGTTTCATCGCGGAATAGTAAGGTTATAGCGATAATTTCGTATAAATTTGAAAGGGATTTTAGGTAAATTGAATAACGCTCGTATATTGAATGGACTGTATTAGGCGTGCAAATTATGACAAATATATTTTATGCATCAGTTTATTCTATTCTCACTCATCATCATCATCATGTTTTTCAGTCAAGCGACTGGTCTGCCCCTACAATGAGTCTCTCCCACGTTGTTCGGTCTTGTGCTGTCCTTTTGACCACTTCATAACTTCGTAGACCACTCAAGAACATTTATGTAGTATTCATTAAAAACTTCGTTTTTTCTTGTTTTGATTTCTTCTGACAATAGAACGAACTATCGATAGACGTCTGTCTTTTACTAGCTACACTTTTTTCTTTAAGTCGCAAATGCTCTTTATGTGTTAAACAATATAGACACCTACCCACACATTACAATATTTACACATTACAATTTTCGATTCGGATACTTTAAGACCTTCAGTAGAAAATTATTTGGCTCTGCGATGACCGTCGCTGTTGACGTTCAACTACAACTGAATATTAGAAACGCTCCTAAAATAGGGACTTGCCGACGTTTTTGGTGCCCTTGGAGTTAACACCAGCATCATTCCAGGAGAAGTCCCAATAGAGTTTTACCCTCCCGTCAAGTGTAGGCATTTAAATTTGAAGAAAAAAAGACCTAAGTAGTAATGCCACATTAAAACTCGGTGTAATTTTGAAAATTGTGTTTTTGAACAACAGGCTGATAAAATTTGAGGGCAACAAAAAACGTTTTCTTTTTTCTATTTTTCGCTAGAATTTCTTTGCAGATTCTTAGTTTTATCTCTATTAGACAATGAAGCAAAACGGGTGTTGCGGTGTCGGAGCATTCCTCGTCCTAAAACCAAAACTCTCGCCTTTTCCTCAGCCAGCGGAAAAATCTTTGGTTCCAGTTTCTTGTTGAAATAGATTTCTTAATACAAAAATTCAGTTTCTTCCACAACTTTTCAATAAGCAATGCTGAAAGTTTTTTGAAGTAATTCCTCCTTATGTGTGTTATATTATAACACAGCGGCTTTTCAAAATTTACTTTAGTTTAACCCTTTATAGGGCAAAATATTATTGAATATATTTTATTTGTATTGATTATAATTTCATTTTAATTGTTTTAGCCTAATTACAATAATTATTAATTTTATTTTGTTTTCTTGAACATCTTAATGTTCATATTTATTTTGATATTTTTTATTTTTTTATATTATTTTTATAATAAACTCTTATATTATTATAATTTTAATTTTTATGACTTTATTTATTTTTAATTTTTCAAAGCATGTTTATTTTAATTGTAATTTTATTATCATATTTTATTTTTCCACTCTTCAATTTAAAATGTTAGACTAATATTTAAAATATATATTTATCAAGGAAATTAGGTATAATATTTGGTGTACATAAATATTAACACTTCCAAAATAATAATGATAATTATTTATTTATTTATTTATTGATTTATTTATCGAATGGCTTTTAGTGCCGGGAGTGTCCGAGGACATGTTCGGCTCACCTGAGCCTCTATCTGCTTCCAGCGGACACCCTTAGGGTGAGCTACAAGTTCCGTTCAATTTCATGTAGTTCCAACTTTCGCTACCAGATATCAATGATACCTAGTGGTGAACGTTGGAACTTTGATAGAGCGTTCCGATGAAATCTAACCTAACAATTTAGCTTCACACAAGTTTAGTCTGTGGAAGGATCTTTTACATGCCATAAATCTCTTCCCCTCCGATGGAAGGCATACTGAAGGATCATTAACGCTCTTAAAAAATCCGACGACTTCACTCGGGTTTGAACCCGTTATCTTGGGCACAGCAGTTCAGCATGCTACCAACTACGCCACCGAAGCCGGATGATAATAATATATGGCTGAAGATTCAACCAACTGGTACTTAGACAACATAGCTTATAACCTATAAAGGGTTAATTTTACCTCATCGAAATGTTCGTGAAAATTCTGTTAAAATTACGCCATGTTTAAAAGAAATCCACGAAAAATCAAAAATGTTCTTATTTTCAAAAAAAAAACTTCTTAAATTAAAGCGAAAGCATCAAGGAACATCCCCAAAACATGTAATTAGTTTCTGTTAATAGTTTTTGGGAAAATGGTAAAGTGTCTGGTTGTGTGGGTCAGCGGTAACGTTCTCGCCTGCTGGGTCCAAGGTTGCAGATTCGTATCCTGGCGCAGTCCGCTGGCATTTGAGGGTGCGTAAATGTGAGGGAGCCGTTTCAGTATATTTACTGTCACGTTAAAGATCCCCTACGGGGAAAAATTCCGGCACCCTGGCGTCTTTAAAACTCAGAGTAGAAAAAAGGGACTTAAAACCAATACTATTATTATTATTATCATTATTAAAATGAATTAGAATGATACCCCAGGTGCAGGTTTGGACAGAGAGGAAACATGGTGAGGTTGATTATTATCTCACTCAGTTTTTGACTGGCCATGGGTACTTCAGTTCTTATCTTAAGAAGATGGGGAAAGTGGATTCACCAGAATGTATCTACTGTGTTAATGAGGTAGATAATGCTAATCACACCTTCTTCTCTTGTGGACGGTGGGTCCAAAGTAGGCAGTCTCTTCAAGATGAAATTGATGTAGAGATATCTCCTGACAATATTGTTGCGGTAATGCTACAAAATGAAGAACATTGGAAACTTGTAGCAAGTTTTGTTGAAGATATCCTCCGAACAAAGAAGACGGATCTGGATCGCCACTGAAGATAATTCATTACGGAAGAGTGCCCTACGGGCAAATATAAAATGACTCTAGCCTGAAGTAATGTGCTAAACGGTTCCAGGCTAGTGTTCAGAAGTAAAGGGGGAGTTTTAGTCGGAAGTATGCTACTCAGTAGCAGGAGCCCGACACTCTGTGCGTAAATGCATTTCTTCCCCTTAAAAAAAAAAAAAGGCCGGCCCCGTGGTGTTGGGGTAGCACGCCTGACTGGCACCAATTCTCGGCTCAGCCAGGGATTTTAGGAACTGATGTGAGGGCTGGAACGGGTTGCACTCAGCCTCATGAGGACAATTGAGTAGCTGTCTGACAGTGAGGCAGCGCCCCGGTCACGAAAACCAAGATTAATGGCCGAGGGGAGCCGATGCGCTGACCACGCGTCGGCTCAATATCTGCAGGGCAAATGGCTGGGCAGCGGTCGCTTGGTAGACCTAGGACCTTCATGGGCTGTAGTGCCAGGTGTTATTATGTTAATATTAAAATGGTCAATTGAAAGTTGATAATTAACATGGACAGTATAGAACATTACGGCTCCCTTTAAATCGCGCCCCATGGTTAAGAGGGCAGCTGCAGCAATTTCGCAGATTGCGGGATCGAGTCCCGGCACTGACAGTGGCTATGCTCGGTGTGTTTTTTCCCGTGGTTTTCCATACTCCCTCCAGGCAAATGCCCGGATAGCACCTTATTTCAAGTCCCGGGGCAGCTATCTCATCGGTGTCCCTAATACAGTTACACACGCTACCAGAATCATTACAAAGATACAGGTTATCAGGCAAGTTCAACACACACACCCAACTATACGGGGCTGATCACCAAGATATCCCAAGCCCCTAAAATAAATTAATAACAAAACAATAATCTCTCAAAAATTAGATCGGGCTTGTGGAGTAAATCTGGTTATTGCGTAGTTAAATCAAATTCCCTTTAACTATGTACAAAACTGTCTCAACTGTATTCCACAACTGCTGGGTCATTCCACATTATTTGTTATTTAGGAAGTTTGACTGAGTACTGCTCCGGTCCAAGCTCTGTGAACTTGCGGGGTGAGGGGAAGGAGCAGGGAAGGGTCTGTCAACAACCCGCCGTGATATGTGGTATTCCTTTCTATTCCAATACTGCTAGCATAGGGCCGTTGCTCAAACCACTGTGGTGTTACGAATGAGTAAGTGAGTCACCGGCCTGTACTATGCACGGACCGAGAAACCTCATCACTCGTCAACACCACTTCTCATAGTCCGCGATGCACATTCCTCTCAGGTTCACGCAGCTTAGATCCGAGCAGTGCCTGCATTATACCGTTGTTTATACAATTCGGGACTTGCGACGTGTACTTGAGTGTATGTGAAATCTGGCTGATAACCTATGTCTTTGTGATGGCTGTACTAGCGGGTGTATTTTTAATTGGGTTGGGGCGGCCGTGGCCTTACATTAGGCATCATCCCGGCATTTTCCTGGAGTAGAAGTAGGAATCCACGAAGTTCTATTTGTAGGATTGCTGAGGTGGACTGGGAATGGACCCCGCCTCTTATCAGCTTTACCTCCCTTTCCAGGTCTCAGACTAGAATTAATTTTCCTGACGGGAATCGAACCCATATCTCAGAGATGACAACCAAGAAAGCTAGCCAATACATCACACTCGGGTAACCTCTAGATGTGCTGGCAATTTCACTGCTTATTTGTGTAGCAAGATGATATACCTTACAGGCGAATATATACGCTTCCGCCTTAAGACTCGATCGTCCCGCTGCACATCTAAATGCAGTAAAGGTTTCCGATAAATCAGGGGTTTAGAGTCCAATTTCTTCGGTGGCGTAGTCGGTAGCGAGCTGAACTGCTATGCCCAAGATCACGGATTCAAACCCGGCCGAAGTCGTCGGATTTTTAAGAGCATTAAAATCCTTCAGTACACCTTCCTTCGGAGGGGCAGTAAAGGTGGCAGGCGCATGTCATAGATTTATGCCATGTAATAAAACCTATACTACAGTTAATAGTGTGTAGCTAAATTTGTAGATTATATGGTTAGAATCGCTCTATCAAGTTCCAACGTTCAGCGCTAGGTGTCACTGACAGTGGCGTCTCTGGTAGCCAACGTTGGAACTGAAATTGAACTTGATGGGGAGCCTACGGGTGTTCAATTAAAATACCCCGCTGTGGCCATTGGCTGCATTAGAAAATATAATACAGAGTTCATTCCTGCTTTCCCGAAGCTCCTGATACTATAGGCAACCCAACTTACTGAGCTGTGTGTATTGTGTTATACTGTATCCTGCACAGAGCAAAGTGCATTCAGGTCGACATTGAGAGCTATTTAAACCACTCTACTCAGGATGCAAAAAGAACACCAAATCTCCTCGTCATGGTTCCTTTTTTCCAGTATCAAACCGCTACCAACATTAACCTCCACAAGTTATTCTTGGTTTTTCTTGTGTATGTGTGAGGTTTCGCTTGGATGCACCAGGTTAGGGTCATCAGCAGTATTTTGGTATACGGCAAAAGCCAATATTTTCTCTCTACTAGCATTGATTGATTGATTGATTGATTAATTGATTTATTAGTTAGTTATTGTTTTCTTAAGGGGCGACACAGCGAGATTGATTTTTGTTATTGTTTCAAGAGATGGAGCTTAGAGATCATAATATACCCACGGTCATCGAAATATAATACTGATATTTTAAATAATTGCTATAAAAACTATTCGAGGTCATATAATGGTTTTAGCCTTGAAATGCGTGCGAAAGATAACATTTTTTTCATACCTTAGTAAGTTTCAATGTGAGCTCTGTTTGTTGATCTTCAGATGAGTGTCTCGTGTATCGTCGAGCCCCATCTTGCATAAAAATGACATGGTGTCCAGTCTGCTGTCCGATATATTCTATTTGAGCGAACACAAACTGTTCAAGCATCACGAGGTAAATTAGGATATTTGGCTTGAATTTTATTGTCCAGACGCCATGTGGAACCGACACTGGACAGAGGCAAATCAAGAATTAAGGCTGTCATCACAAGTTTAGCGGCTCATGGATATCACCACAAACTATGTGCGACGACACATTTCCATGAAGTAGGAAAGGAGTCTGTGTGTACTTTGTGTGGTGAACGATGTGAACGCTATTACATCAACCGATGCAAAAATAGGACAAAATCAGTTTTAGGGTATAGCAAAGATCTCTAGACTAAATAACCAACATGGATTGTATTGAGGCTATTCGGCTGCAATTAAATGTAAATTGTTTCTTCAGCGAAAAAGAAAGGTCCAAAAACTTGGTCATGAAGTAACACGCGCCACACATTGACACACATTAAACGTCTGCAGATTAGTCTTCCGAATAGAAGAGAAGAAGACTGGCTGCGAAGATGTGAAAGGAAGATTTGAGGAAAATATATGGGCCAGTGAGAGAGGAGGAAGGTTGGAGAATAAGGACAAATATGGAACTACAAGTACTCTTCGGACAGGCAGATATTGTGGTGAAATTTAATCAGGGGAGGATAAGATGGGCAGGACATGTAATGTACAGAGAATGCCAGAATCGCGTAGTGTCAATAAGGTGTTTACACAAAGACCACATGGAAGAAGGACAAGAGGAAGACCCAGGAGACGGTGGATAGATGACGTGGAAGACGACCTTAGGAGTCTGGGAATCAGGAACAGGAGAAGGAAGGCGGAAGATAGAGATGAATGGAGGCAAGTGATATAGGAGGCCAAGGTTCTTCAGGGACTGTAGCGCCGACCAGTAAGCAAGTAAGAGCATCAAACGGAGCTCACATACTTACTAAGACATGAAAACAATGTTATCTTTTTCACGCATTTTAAGGCCAAAACCATTACATTACCTGTAATAGCTTGCCACGGTGGGTGAGTGGATAGCGTGTCGGTCTACTAACCCCAAGATTGCAGATTCGCCCCTGACCGTGGTAAGTGATTTTTGAAAGGCGGCAAAAATACGATACGCATGTCATACGATGTTGGCATGTCAAAGAACCCATTTGAATTCAGTAGGCCGAGTTCATAATGGCAAAATTAATCTCGGGAGTTTCCGCCAGCACAAAGTTCCTCATTTCTCTACTAGAAAGCGCTATTGTGTTCAAGGAGATTAGATATCTAACATCTAACCTCCTTGACTTTCATAGTCAAGGAACTACGAAATTCGACATGCAAGCTACCCTCTGGGTGTCAAATAGCAAAGCTTGCACCAGGCACCCGAGGCCATACGATATTATTATTATTATTATTACCTGTAATAGCTTTTATAGCAATTATTTAAAATATATGCATTACTTTTTGATGACCCTGTATTACAATGGTTGTTTGATTAACTCTTCTTAAGTACGTATATTATTGTGGCTTAATTTTTGGGGCTTGTTACATCCTTGTTATCAGCCCCGTGTAGTTGGGCGTGAGTTTAATAATTCATCTGACTGTTTCACTAGTGCGTGACTCTTTTGGTTTGGGACCACCTCGCAGTGTACCAGCTTGACTGTCGCCCCGGAGGACCGATACTCGTCTCTGCCAAGAAATGTAATTCTGGTCTGAGGGCTGGAACAGGGTCCACTCAGCCTCGTGAGGCAAGGGTGAGGAGAGGTGGGTTCGATTCCCACCTTAGCCATCCCTGAAATGGTACCGTGGTATCTCCACTTCTACCCCAGGTGAATGCCGGGATGGTTTCTAACTTAAGGCCACGGCTGATTCCGTCCCAATCCCCACTTAAATTACAAATACACACACTAATACAGCCACCACAATAACACAGGTTACCAGACAACATTCTACACGCATCCAAGTACACGGGGCAAAATGACCACAATGTCAAAGCCCTTCAAATGAAACAACAACAACAACAACTTTTGGTTTTTGTCATTATTACAATCAGCCAATGATATTGCTCTACTTCAACAACTAAACACTATGCAAGTTATCACACCCTGCTACGCTTACCATTGCTCGTTTGTTCACAAACATTTTTTTATTTTTTTATTTTTATTGTTTTTATTCTGTAGTTTTAAATCCTTCTTCTACCAAATGCTACCCTCCACGACATCTTCGTGAACTTCGCTACTACTAGATACCATTGCAACCAGTGCCCGGTGACGAACGTTGGAACTTAAGAGCGTTAGTCAAATCTAACCTATAATTTAGCTTCACACAAGTGTAATTAGTGGAAGGTTCTTTTTCATGCCATAAATCTATGACATGGGACCGCCGGCTTTACTTTCTCTCAGAAGGAAGGTATAGACTACTGAGGGATTTTTAACGCTCTTGAACCCGCGACCTTGAGCATAGAAGCTCAGCATGCTAACAACTACGCCACCGAAGCCGACATTATTTAGATTTACAATTATTTATCTACTTCGTATTTGTGTCAAGAAGGTACTGAATGGGATTTATGACCTGTGTACTTTCATAAATAAAATAAATTATATGTCTGAATACATTGATACATGATACTGCCACTCATACAGTAAATGAAATCGATCACAACGTCATCGCAGAAACCACCATGTTACAGAAAACTAACTTAAAGACTTGATACCTGTCTCATACCGCTAAGATCTTGCTTTTCAAGAGCAGTTGTTGTACTGTATTTAGGCAAGAAAAAAAGAGAAATGGTTTTCCGTTATTTCCCCACTTCTACACCAGGCAAATGCCGGGATGGTACCTAACTTAAGACCACGGCCGCTTCGTACCCAAATACTACCTAAAATGAAAATACACCCACTAGTACATAGTGACACAGGTCTCACACAAATTCAACACACACCCAGGTACACGGGGATGAATGGACACGATGTCTAAGTCCCTCAAATGAAACAACAACAACAACAAAATATATAGTGACATTGATATTTTAGACAGCTCTTCTTCTATGAACCATTCATAAGGAAAATAAAAAGTTTCCCTAACGGCTTTGGGGCAGATGACCTCGCTGTTCCGCCCCTAAAACAACAATAACTAACCTAACGGCATTGTGTTATCAACATCCCGCATTGTGAACATGTGTTTCTAAAGTCCACACACGGACCTGCCAATTATTAGGGAAATACGGGTGAGATGATAACATTCCGCTTAAAGCTTCCTCGGTTTCTATTGCTCGGCACGACAATACTCGGATCATTGCATGCAATTACTTAGAATTCCATACCCATTTATTTTCTGGTAACTTTCTCTCTGTGCTATTTGCTAGGCCAGAAGAATGGGTCTACTCAGCTTTTTTATATATTTATATATTTGTATTATAATTATTGATTTTGGTTTTAATTTATTTTTGTTTTAATATTATTATTTTTCTTTTGCATTTATACCGGGTGGTCCACCAGCCCCTTGCGATCCAGTTTTATGCAACCCATCATATGAGATACAATTCTGAAAGACATAGGCCCCTCTACCTAAACTGGTGTAATACAATGAGATGTGTGTTTACTGGCTAGAAGACAGCAGGAATCGTGAGCGCCACTATTAATTCAGTATGGGCACCTCGAATGAAACCGTAAAACTAGCACAGATACGCAGAACACGCACTTGAAAACATGAGGTGCACGCACAGAGCGAGAGCTGGTATTGTATAGACTGGTAATGATAAATCTATCCAGTTATTTTAACTTTATGTGATTGTCACACTAATATGTATGTGTTGCTTCTTGTCCGCCTCATTGCGCAGTGGCTAGCACACTTGGCTGTCAGTGGAGGCTCGGGTTCGATTCCCGGCTCTGCCAAGAAATGTAATTCTATGCTGAGGGCTGGAACGGTGTACACTCAGCCTCGTGAGAAGAGGTGGGTTCGATTCCCATCTCTGCCATCTTGGAAGTGGTTTCTGTGATTTTATTAAAGAAATCTTTCCAGTCGATAAACACATATTATGCCCAATTACATTAGGCGGGAAACGAGTATTTGCATACCCTAACCTGAAACAAATAAGATATTACTAGAGGACCCGTGCGAGAAATCTCGCATATTCATAAACCACACTTTCCCCTATAGGTTTATAATGAGAGACTTAAGGAGAAAGGTTGTTATGTTTTTATTTTAACCAAATGATTATAGAACACTATTTACATTTCAGTTAGAATTCCAAGTTCTACGTTCCCTAACTTAAAAAGGCAATCACTGAAAATTGGATCATCAGAACACTCACTGGTTATTCGATATTTATGAAATTATACGATTTGAGTACCGTACTCATTCCTTTGATTTACTGTTTCTGAAATCCATGCAAAGTGATAAAGGAAAGACCTCAGAATGTTAAAATGACATGAAACAGGCGTCACAGCGGCCAAAATGTGTAGTGGACAGCAATTATGAAGTGTATTTTCCTACAGAAACAGTATCTGCAAATCGCATACTTCGTACATTTGTTTAAAGAAATTATAGATATTTATGAAATTAGAGTACAATTCGTCACTGCTAATGTGTATACTCTTCCATTTGAATGCTCATTTGTAACGATCGGTCGCTTGTGAGCGCCGCACGTGGGATCTATACTACTGAAATAATATAATACTAGCGGACCCGTGCGAGAAATCTCGGATGTTGATAAGCCACACTTTCCCCAATAGGTTTATAATGAGAGACTTAAGGAGAAATGTTGCTATGTTTTTATTAGAACCAAATGATTATAGAACACTATTTACATTTCAGGCGTCCCTTCGGTCAAAATGCGAACTGAACAGCAATGATGTCGCGTATTTTCATACAGCAACTGTATTTGCAAATCGCTCACTTCTTACAAAAATTGATATTTATGAAATTAGAATGCGTCACTGCTAATGCCATTTGTGTACTGAGACCATTAATTGACAGCTTAGCCGTAACACTCGCCGGTTATTAGATATTTATGAAATTATACGATTTGAATAGCCTACTCATTCATTTAAATTACTGTTTATGAAATCCATGTAAAACGATAAAGACCTCAGAATGTTAAAATGACATGAAATAGGCGTCACAGCGGTCAAAATGTGAAGTGGGCAGCAATTATGGAGCGTATCTTCCTGCAGTAACAGTATCTGCAAATCGCACACTTCGTACAGTTTTTTAAAAGTTTTTTTTAAATAAATTATATATATTTATGAAATTAGAGTGCAATGCGTCACTGGTAATGTATATTCTCTTTCATTTGAATGTTCATTTTTCACGATCGGTCGTTTGTGAGCGCCGCAGGAGGGATCTATACTACTGGAATAATATAACACGCCTTTATGTATTTCAATTCTGTGGTTTTCCACTTCTACGACAGGAAAATGCCGGGATGGTTTCTAATGTAAGCCTATGACCGACTCCTTCCCAATCGTCATCTGTTTGAGGCTATAAATACACACCGATAGTCACCACAACAATGCAGGTTAACAGATAAATTTGATCCACTCCCAACTATACGGGGATAAATGACCACGATGTCCAAGCCCCTGAAATCAAACCAGAACAACAAGAGCTTAGGAAAAGACTGCGAGTTATTTTGCTGCAATCTGGTGAACGCATGTAACATGTAGGCTACCAGTAGTTGTGATAGGGTAGAGAAATATTATGGCTAGCAGCGTTATGATCTAATCGAGACATTCGCAAACTGTACACTCATGATGTGCTTCCAATAGAGTAGTTGTAATCACAACATTTCTAGAAAAATAGGGGTCCAGAGGTCAAGTCTCAGTGACGCCTTCGTTTTTGCCCTATCCTTTAAGGTTATTCTGATTAGTGGAACTCTGCAGTAAAATTTAAAAATAATAGTACATTATGCAACGAGCCTATAATGGCAATAATTAAGATATGAGTATGTTTATAAAACGAGCGTATGCGAGTTTTATAATTTCCATACGAGTGTCTTAATTACCCTTATAGGCCAGTTGCATACGACTGTTTATGTTCGACGATATTATGTTCGAACATAATATTCATAAATATCTGTCAAGATTTCGCCAGTTTTATGTACTGTACAGAGCGCATGGGACGCAGAGAATACCTTGTATTTGACCATGGCCTCCTCGATTACCCCACTATGACACTAGGCCACGCAGTGAAATTTAAATTAGAAGACCTTGGAATTCAGCGCAGGTGCGATGCTAACCTTACCTAATTGGTAAAACAAATGTTTCTTGAGTTCTGATTGGTGGGAAAAACTGTCCCATAATGAAAACTTGTACTATAATGAGCCTCGTTATAGTACAGTTTTCAGACATATAATATTTACATTTCGACATCGTCGAACATAAAATACATTAATAACTTGACGCCACTTGTAACATTCAGAATTATTTTCAATTTTACGTAACGCTAACGCGCTAGCTCGTGCCTTGCTGGAATCGGGAGAGCATGGGTTCGAATCCCATCTCGGCCGTCCTGAAAATGGTTTTCCATGGCAAATGTTGGACGGTTCTTTTCAACATGTTGACGGCCGACTTCCTTTCAAAATCGTTTCCATGACCCTTAATTAGAACAAAGTTAGCCATCGGCTTGACACTATCCCCAGTTGTATCTGCTGACCAAGTATGTCCAGATCCAAGACACTGTCTTTGTGGCGGAGAGGGATAATCCCTCGCAGAGTCTGTGGGTTATGTCAAGCTTGGAGGATAAACGATTAAAAAGAAACATATTTTTCTGGTAGGTGCGGAAGCAAACGTCATGAATATAGGACAACTTTACGTAACGGAAGTCTATAAATCTTATATATAAAAGTGAAAGTCTGTATGTATGTAAGTATGTGGGTGGGTGGGTTGGTTCCGTATACAAATCTACACCGTTCCACCAATCTCAACCAAATTTTGCATACACATAGTTTAGGACCCAGAAGGAACCGCTGGCTACATGAATTTTCGATAGTCTTTCTCATTCTTCTGATTTCGGCCCTTTTGCACTCAAGCACAGGCTAATCAAATCATAAAACAAGATGTTCGGGAAAGAACATATAGCCTACTTTCTCCGAAATGTATGGGTATAGTTATAACTCTCTGTCCTTATCATCTCCTAATTTCTTCCTATTTGAAGTGCAAATTGGCACACAGGATTTGAACAGTGGCGTTCAAACCATAGTTTATAATTTACCCCAGCATTTTGCAATTTCATCAGCAAACACTCCAAACTCCGACTACTTACAATAATTGAAACTTCGTTGCTCTAATAAGGCCCATCTACAATGCGCAGTCGGCAGTCCGTAGTTGGTAGTCCTCGGTCGGCAGTCGCGATCGACTCCGTGTATACTATAGGCACCATACACAACATGAAGTTGCAGTTGGTAGCTGGCAGTTGGCAGTCGAGAATTTTATCCTTGACTGCCAACTACCCGACTGCAGCAATGTAATAGCCAATCAGAGCAGATCAGAAACTGACGTCACGTTGTTGTTCTGTGTCGTGTACGAATGATATAGAACTAAGTGAAGTAACTTCGCAACCCGTTAATTTACAGGCTAATCTTAAATACACGGTATAACAAAATAATCCATCTCCAAATCATCCATATTGCAAGTTTTGAGATTATCAACAACGCCTCTGTGCACAAGGAATAAACGAATGTTACTGTCTTATTACTCCTAGCAGTCGTTAAGACTGGGTTCACTAACTGGCCGGTATAGAGCGCTGCTCGAATCTATAGTTTCTGCATAGTACAACTGAAGGCTGGAAGATGTCACTCCAGTGGAGAATGTCGTTTTTTTTATATATAATTTCCATTGCAAAAAGCACCATATAAAGCTTTATTTTATAACGTCTCAGTACTCAAGAAACAATAAATATAAAAACTAGTCGTGATATCTAGTTGTGAAATATCGAACAATATAATCCTAACAGAGCGAGTGCATTCTAGCGGCCAGAAGAAGAAACTTTTCAATAAAATCTGTTACCTTTTTGTCAGCTAGATGTCTCGATTAAATCTGCTGGCGAATTATGTTTTAATTAAGTATATGTTTTGCACCGTAATATGCACAATATAACGCTTAATTTTAAAACGTCTGAGTCATTACAAAGCAACAAATATGTAAAATGTCAAGCAAAAAAAAAATCTCTGATGGGGTTTGAACCATAGGCATATGAATGACAGACTAACGCTTTACCACGGAGCCATTTGTGCCAACGAACATTGATCCATATAAAATAACTTACATAGAACTTGTTAGCAAATAATGATTTATACTAAACGATTTCATCACTGAAGTATATTATTTATATATAAAGCATTTCATACAAAGTTTATTTATTTTGTTTCAGTACGCTATATTGCCTGCAATACTCAAATTAGTGAAATATAAGTCAGGCACAAGATATCCGCTGCCATCTTGTCTTATTAATGAATCAGCTGAGCTTTTTAAAATCACGTCTGCACTATAGTATTACAAAATAAACTTTTAATTTCGTACGTGCCTCTTCCTTTAGAACAGTTAAAACGATTCTCGGCTCGATAATCGGAACTGGTGGGTCCCATGATATGGATTATAAAGTTTGCATAATTCGCACGGCCGCCATCCTGAAATGGTATGGCGGACGACCTTGTAGTTTGGTCACAAGACGCATCCTATACGAAGGTATGTTGTTACCAAATTTGGTAGAGATTGGATGATTTGGTTAGTCGTTATTTGATTTTACGTTTTGAACGTTTGAGTGGCCGCCATTCAGTTTTAGTAAAGATGGCGGCGATATAAAACATGACACTGAGGTGTCCTTTGCTAGTGCTACCTTTGTACCAAATTTCGTTCAATTCGCATTCACCGTGTTCGAATTGATAGGGGGGGACAGACATTCAGAGTACACACACTCACACACACACACACACAGACTCACACACACACACATACACACACACAGACAGACACACTTTTTTCGCCCTGTGTTGATCTCATAAGTCTACTTTCATTTTTTGCAAAAATCGAAAGTAGGCTAATATACTCATGAAGGAATGGCAAGGCAAATAGTTCCCATGGCAACATAGCTCAAGTCGAGACACGGCCGTCTGGATGCCAGTTGCGCTCTGCACTACCGGTATAGAAAATGAGCATCTTTACTTGAAATCCCGTTAGTTACTCACCTACTCACACAGCACTGTCAACCGAATTTAGCATAACAAAGACTTGACACTATCTTCTACTATATATTTGTCAAATACCACTCACTCACTCACTCATTCATTCATCACGAAATCTCAGAAACCACCGAACGGATTGGAATGAAATTTGGTATGCTGCTTTCCCAAGGGCCGCAAATGCCCACTAAGAGAGGATTTTTGTATATTCAGGTTCTAAAGGGGTGTTAAGGGGGTAGACCTGCATTTCATTGATTAGTAATATCTCCCGATTGGTTTCATTGGGGGATGTGATACTCGGCACATAAACTCATCATTAAAAATAAGAAGACACGAGTCTGAGGGTTTTTCGATGTGGCGTATATTATGAGGTGAAAGGGGTGAAAAGTGGGGATTGAAAGATTCCTAACGGAGCGTGTATCTCTTAAACGACATAGGCGAGGAGTTTGAAACTCAGCGGAAAAAAATCAGCATAAAAATAAGTAAATTTCATAAATCCAATTTAAGGGGCCCATGGGGAGGGGTGAAATTCTGGGGGGGGGGGCAGGAAAGAAAGTGTCCTAACTGATTGACTGACTGACTCACTCATCAAACTCAGGGGGAAAAAATGCTTTAAAGTAAGTAAATAGCTGGTCGACAGTTTTTTTCATAAATAAAATTTAAGGGGTTCATGGGGAGGGGTGAAATTCTGAAAAAAGAAAATTGAAAGAAAATGTCTTGACTAACTCACTCACTCACTCACTCACTCAACATCGCCCAGCCAAAATTATTGAAGTTAGAAACATGACAGTTTGGGGATATGTTCATTGTATGTCAAAACCGTCTACTAAGGGAGGATTTTCGGATATTCAGGTTCTAGAGGGATCTTAAGGGGGTTAAACCTGCATTTCATTGAATAACAATATCTCCCGATTGGTTTCATTGGGGGATGTGATACACAGCATGTAAACTCATCATTAAAAAGTAAGAAGACGCGTTTCTGATGGTATTTCGATGTGGTGTATATTATGAGGTGAAAGGGGTGAAAAGTAGGGATTGAAAGATTCCTAACGGAGCGTGTATCTCTTAAACGACATAGGCGAGGAGTTTGAAACTCAGCGGAAAAAATCAGCATAAAAAATAAGTAAATATGTGTTTGACCGTTTTTTCATAAATCCAATTTAAGGGGCCCATGGGGAGGGGTGAAATTCTGGGGGGGGGGGGAGCAGGAAAGAAAGCGTCCTAACTGATTGACTGACTGACTAACTCATCACACTCAGGGGGAAAAACTGCTTTAAAGTAAGTAAATAGCTATTCGACAGTTTTTTTGATCAATCAAATTGAAGGGGTTCATCGGGAGGGGTGAAATTCTGAAGAAAAACAAATGAAAGAAAATGTCCTGACTCATTCACTCACTCATCATCGACCAGCCAAAAATATTGAAGTTGGAAACATGGATTTCAGGGGATATGTTCGTTGTATGTCAAAACCGTACACTAAGGGGGGAGTTTTTGGATATTCAGGCTCTAAAGGGGTCTTAAGGGAGTTAAACCTGCAGTTCATTGAATAACAATATCTCACGAGTGGTTTCATTTGTGGATGTGAAACTCGGCATATAAACTAATCATTAAAAATAAGCAGACATGAGTCTAAGGGTTTTTCGATGTGGTGTATTATTATGAGGTGAAAGGGGTGAATAGTTGGGGTTGAAGGATTCCTAACGGAGCGTGTAGGCCTATCTCTTAAACGACATAGGCGAGAAATTTGAAATTCAGCGAAAAAATCAGCTAAATAAATAAGTAAATCGGTGTTCGAACGTTTTTTCATAAATTAATTTAAGGGGCCAATGGGGTGGGGTGAAATTCTGGGGGGAAAAGGAGAGAAAGTGTCCTAACTGACTGACTAACTCACTCACTCATCAAACTCGGGGGAAAAAGACAGCTTAAAAATAAGTTAATAGGTGTTCAAGAGCTTTTCATCAATCCAATTTAAGGGGCCCATGGGGAGGGGTGAAATTCTGGTAAAAATAATTGAAAGAAATTGTCCTGTCTGACTCACTCACTCATCACGCCCAGCGAAAACTATTAAAGTTGGAAAAATGAAATTTTGGGAATATGTTCGCTGTATGTCAAAAACGTCAACTAAAGAATGATTTTTGTTTATTCGGGTTTTAAAGAGATGTTAAGGGGGTAAACGTGCATTTCATTGAATAACGATATCTCATGAGTTGTTTCTTTGGGGATGTGATATTCGGTATATAAACTAATCATTAAAAGTAATCAGATATATATCTAAGGGTTTATCGATGTGGTGTATATTATGAGGTGAAAGGGGTGAAAATTGGGGGTTGAGGGATTCTTAACGGAGCGTGTATCTCTTAAACGACATAGGCGAGAAGTTTGAAATTCGGCAGGAAAAAACAGCTTAAAATACCAGTAAATAGGTGTTCGACCGTTTTTTCATAAATCCAATTTAAGGGGCCCTTGGAGAGGGGTGAAATTCTGGGGGGGGGGAACAGGAAATAAAGTGTCCTAACTGATTGACTCACTTAGTCATCAAACTCAGGGCGAAAACAGCGCTTTAAATAAGTAAATAGGTGTTCGACCTTTTGTTTCATAAATCCAATTTAAGGGGTTCATGGGGAGGGGTAAGATTATCAAAAATAAATGAAAGAAAATGTCCTGACTCACTCACTCACTCACTCATCTTCGCCAAGCCAAAATTATTGAAGTTAGAAACATGAAATTTTGGGATATGTTCGTTGTATGTCGAAAACGTCCACTAAGGAAAGAGTTTTGAATATTCAGGTTCTAAATAGGTGTTAAGGGGGTAAACGTGCATTTCATTGAATAACAATATCTCACGAGTGGTTTCATTTGGGGATGTGATACTTGGCATATATACTAATCATTAAAAATAAGCGGACACATGTCTAATGGTTTTTCGATGTAGTGTATATTATGAGGTGAAAGGGATGAAAAGTGGGGGTTGAAAGATTCTTAACCGAGCGTGTATCTCTTAAACGACATAGGCGAGGAGTTTGAAACTCGGAGGAAATCAATCAGCTTAAAAATAAATAAATATATAAAATAAATAGGTGTTTGACAGTTTTTTAATAAATCCAATTTAAGGGGCCTATGGGGAGGGGTGAAATTCTGGAAGAAAAACATCCACTAAGGAAGGATTTTTGGATGTTCACTCTCATCGACCAACCAAAACTATTAATGTTAGCAGAATGATATTTTGGGGATATGTTTGTTGTGTGTCGAAAACGTCTACTAAGGAGGGATTTTTGGATATTCAGGTTCTAAAGGGGTGTTAACGGGGTTAAACCTACATTTCACTGAATAACAATATGACACGACTATGACGCGAGCGAAGCGAGGCTAAAAATGAGATGGTGTGTGTCTGTGTATTACTCGATCACGCAAGTACCACTGGTCCGATTTACATGAATTTTACATGGAAGTAGCTGATTTACCTGGTTAACATATAGGTTACTTTTGATTTCAATACTTTGCACTATTTAAAGATGGCGACCATTTTAGTGACGTCACTACACCCTTTGGTTTAAAACTTTCATATTTCCATTTCAAATAAAAAGAGAACGCTAAGAAATAGCAAACATTTGATGGCATATACGAGGTTTAAAATTAAATTTTCTATCCGAAAGGTATCTCCAACCGGTAGCAAGTAAATCCTAAATTTGTGCTATAAAACACGGTCAACGCCGAGTGGTGTAGTTGGACAAAATGTTCCATCCTTAATCTCCCTCTGCGCAGCACCTCGCCTATCCCCTGTTTTAACTGTCACCTTCACATTTTATTTTATTTATGACGCGTAGCGAAGCACGGGTACTTCAGCTAGTCTTATATATAAAAGTGAAAGTCTGTATGTATGTATGTATGTATGTATGTATGTATGTATGTGGGTGGGTGGGTTCGTTCCGTATACAAATCTACACCGTTCCACCAATCTCAACCAAATTTTGCATACACATAGTTTAGGACCCAGAAGGAACCGCTGGCTACATGAATTTTCGATTGTCTTTCTCATTCTTCTGATTTCGGCCCTTTTGCACTCAAGCACAGGCTAATCAAATCATAAAATATACTCATGAAGGAATGGCAAGATAGATAGTTTCCATGGCAACATAGCTCAAGTCGAGACACGGTCGTCTGGATGCCAGTTGCGCTCTGCACTACCGGTATAGAAATTGAGCATCTTTACTTGAAATCCCGTTAGTTACTCACCTACTCACACAGCACTGTCAACCGAGTTTAGCATAACAAAGACTTGACACTATCTTCTACTATATATTTGTCAAATACCACTCACTCACTCACTCATTCATTCATCACAAAATCTCAGAAACCACCGAACGGATTGGAATGAAATTTGGTATGCTGCTTCTACGAGGGCCACAAATGCCCACTAAGAGAGGATTTTTGTATATTCAGGTTCTAAAGGGGTGTTAAGGGGGTAGACCTGCATTTCATTGAATAGCAATATCTCCCGTTTGGTTTCATAGGGGGATGTGATACTCGGCACATAAACTCATCATTAAAAATAAGAAGACACGAGTCTGAGGGTTTTTCGATGTGGCGTATATTATGAGGTGAAAGGGGGTGAAAAGTGGGGATTGAAAGATTCCTAACGGAGCGTGTATCTCTTAAACGACATAGGCGAGGAGTTTGAACTCAGCGGAAAAAAATCAGCATAAAAGTAAGTAAATATGTGTTTGACCGTTTTCTTCATAAATCCAATTTAAGGGGCCCATGGGGAGGGGTGAAATTCTGGGGGGGGGGACAGGAAAGAAAGTGTCCTAACTGATTGACTGACTGACTCACTCATCAAACTCAGGGGGAAAAAACTGCTTTAAAATAAGTAAATAGCTATTCGACAGTTTTTTGATCAATCAAATTGAAGGTGTTCATCGGGAGGGATGAAATTCTGAAGAAAAACAATTGAAAGAAAATGTCCCGACTCATTCACTCACTCATCATCGCCCAGCCAAAAATATTGAAGTTGGAAACATGGCATTTTGGGGATATGCGTTGTATGTCAAAACCGTGCACTTAGGGAGGATTTTTGGATATTCAGTCTCTAAAGGGGTCTTAAGGGGGTTAAACCTGCATTTCATTGAATAACAATATCTCACTAGTGGTTTTATTTGTGGATGTGATACTCGGCATATAAACTAATCATTAAAAATAAGCAGACATGTGTCTAAGGGTTTTTCGATGTGGTGTATTATTATGAGGTGAAAGGGGTGAATAGTGGGGGTTGAATGATTCCTAACGGAGCGTGTAGGCCTATCTCTTAAACGACATATGCGAGAAATTTGAAACTCAGCGAAAAACATCAGCTAAATAAATAAGTAAATCGGTGTTCGACGTTTTTTTTTTTTTTCATAAATTAATTTAAGGGGCCAATGGTGTGGGGTGAAATTCTGGGGGAAAAAGGAGAGAAAGTGTCCTAACTGACTGACTAACTCACTCATCAAACTCGGAGGAAAAAGACAGCTTCAAAATAAGGTAATAGGTGTTCAAGAGTTTTTTTCATCAATCCAATTTAAGGGGCCCATGGGGAGGGGTGAAGTTCTGGTAAAAATAATTGAAAGAAAATGTCCTGTCTGACTCACTCACTCATCACGCCCAGCGAAAACTATTAAAGTTGGAAAAATGAAATTTTTGGAATATGTTCGCTGTATGTCGAAAACGTCAACTAAGGAATGATTTTTGTTTATTTGGGTTTTAAAGAGATGTTAAGGGGGTAAACGTGCATTTCATTGAATAACGATATCTCATGAGTTGTTTCTTTGGGGATGTGATATTCGGTATGTAAACTAATCATTAAAAATAATCAGACATATATCTAAGGGTTTATTGATGTGGTGTATATTATGAGGTGAAATGGGTGAAAATTGGAGGTCGAGGGATTCTTAACGGAGCGTGTATCTCTTAAACGACATAGGCGAGAAGTTTGAAATTCGGCGGGAAAAAAACAGCTTAAAATACAAGTAAATAGGTGTTCGACCGTTTTTTCATAAATCCAATTTAAGGGGCCCTTCGAGAGGGGTGAAATCCTGGGGGGGAAAAACAGGAAAGAAAGTGTCCTAACTGACTCACTTACTCACTCATCAAACTCAGGGCGAAAACAGCTTTAAATAAGTAAATAGGTGTTCGACCGTTTGTTTCATAAATCCAATTTAAGGGGTTCATGGGGAGGGGTGAAATTATCAAAAATAAATGAAAGAAAATGTCCTGACTCACTCACTCACTCACTCATCATCGCCAAGCCAAAGTTATTGAAGTTAGAAACATGAAATTTTGGGGATATGTTCGTTGTATGTCGAAAACGTCCACTAAGGAAAGAGTTTTGAATATTCAGGTTCTAAATAGGTGTTAAGGGGGGGGGGGGTAAACGTGCATTTCATTGAATAACAATATCACACGAGTGGTTACTTTTGGGGATGTGACACTTGGCATATATACTAATCATTAAAAATAAGCTGACACACGTCTAATGGTTTTTCGATGTAGTGTATATTATGAGGTGAAAGGGATGAAAAGTGGGGGTTGAAAGATTCTTAACGGAGCGTGTATCTCTTAAACGACATAAGCGAGGAGTTTGAAACACGGAGGAAATCAATCAGCTTAAAAATAAATAAATAAATAAATAAATAAATAAATAAAATAAATAGGTGTTCGACCGGTTTTTTTTTTTCATAAATCCAATTTAAGGGGCATATGGGGAGGGGCGAAATTCTGGAAGAAAACGTCCACTAAGGAAGGATTTTTGGATGTTCACTCTCATCGACCAACCCAAACTATTAATGTTAGCAGAATGATATTGGGGATATGTTTGTTGTGTGTCGAAAACGGCTACTAAGGAGGGATTTTTGGATATTCAGGTTCTAAAAGGGTTTTAACGGGGTTAAACCTGCATTTCATTGAATAACAATATGAAACGACTATGACGCGAGCGAAGCGAGGCTAAAAATGAGATGGTGTGTGTCTGTGTATTACTCAATCACGCAAGTACCACTGGTCCGATTTACATGAATTTTACATGGAAGTAGCTGATTTACCTGGTTAACATATAGGTTACTTTTGATTTCAATACTTTGCATTATTTAAAGATGGCGACCATTTTAGTGACGTCACTACACCCTTTGGTTTTAAAACTTTCCTATTTCCTTTTCAAATAAAAAGAGAACGCTAAGAAATAGCAAACTTTTGATGGCATATACGAGGTTTAAAATTACATTTTCTATCCGAAAGTTATCTCCAACCGTTAGCGAGTAAAACCTAAATTTGTGCTATTAACACGGTCAACGCCGAGCGGTGTAGTTGGACAAAATGTTCCATCCTTAATCTCCCTCTGCGCAGCACCTTGCCTATCCCCTGTTTTAACTGTCACCTTCACATTTTAATTTATTTATGACGCGTGGCGAAGCACGGGTACTTCAGCTAGTATATCTATAAAAGTAAAAATTCATTTATAGATATGAGCCACACCTACCAAACAAGAGGTAGAACAGGAAATTTGGCTGTCGTCTTCAAACCAAATCTAACTATTACAAAGCGTAATTTTCAATACTTTATTCCTAAATTTTACAATATCCTTCCTAAAGCCAATAAAGAGCAGTTACATTAATCTACAAAGTTTATACGTAACGCAAAGATATTTGTTCGAGAGAATGAAAATGTCATTAAAGATATATTAGGCTAAAGTAGTTTCATCTATAAATTAGCATTACCATTGCTACTTACCTATTTCACAACGCTTATTTTAATATATAAAATACATGTAATATATTTTTAACATGAGCACTTAACGTTATAATTAGGTAAGTAGACCTAATATGCCACCCACATGGCCTTGACTTACGTAGTATAGCTTACATGTATTCTTCCCTTACTCGACTGAATTTGATATTCATCACATAGATCTAAGAATGTACATCTTTAGACTAATACTTAGATAATAATCAGAAATAGATTAAAGTTACGATATGATGAAGATTGTACATAATTAATATAAAGGGACTCCAGTGATCAAGAAAACAAGTGAAGTATACAGTGTTGTAGTGACAAGGACAATGTCTATATAGCACACGCGAACAATGTACGGGTATATCCTAATACTTATAAAGCTATGTATGCATATATTTTCTTGTGTTGCTGGATATAATATTGATTATTCTTAATAAATTCTAAATTCTAAATAGGCCTAAAGAGTTAAATCTCCCGTATTTAGCTACCGAAGGGAGAGAGGGTACTTACCAGTACTGAGCAGACTGAAGCCGTTAGCTGAACTGATGGTTGCCGCCAGCAGGAAGATGAGTGCAGGAGTCATGGTGGTGTTGAGCAGCAATCACAATAGTGTGGGAGCCAATATATATAGCAGTGGGCACGTGTTATCAAGTACTGTCCAGATAATGATCATATGCACACACCACGCGACTTGCCCTACATAACAAAACATTCGCGTGGCAGATTATGATCGCATTGTTAGATTAAAATTCAATTTACCCAAAAATCAATAACTTTCAATTGGTTTGGGGATGCTATACCATTTTTAGCCTACTTTTCACATTTTGCAAAAATGAGGAAAAAGTAGACTTATGAGATCGGGCAAATGTGTGTCTGTCTGTCTGTCTGTCTGTCTGTCCTTCTGTCTGTCTGGCTGTGTGTGTGTGTCCCCCCCCCCCCCCATATCAACTCCTAAACGGCTGCAGCAATCGAAACAAAATTTGGTAGGAGTAAAGATCTATACCTGAATATCTCACGGCCATATTTGAAAATTATGTCAGTGCTACCAACTGCTGAAAAGTCGCAATTTAAATTTGAGCTCCATGTTGGATATCTTGGAAGGTATGAATGGGAGCTATTTAAAAATTGGCACACGTGTAGATAATAATATTGCAGTTTAATTTCCAGGAGGCCATACATGGCAGTGTTGCCAAAATGATTATAAGCCTGCTGATAGGTCCAAATTTTAAATGCATATAACTTCTACACTATCAATTGGATGTCAACCAAATTTCGTATGTGCTATGAGTTCATAAGCAGATATGACTGAGCGTATTCTTAAGGGCAACCAGGGCTGCCAACTGTTAATAAATGCTCTCAATTTTTTTTAAATCCTAATACCCATATATCAGAAAGTATACAAGCCGACAGCTTTAAACTATGCACACGTATAGTACTTGACATTCTATATTAATTTGGAGTAACTTATATACGTCAGTGCTACCAACATGATGTTAAACCTGCTGAGAGGTCCAACTTTAAATACATGTAACTTCTATACTATTATTTGGATTTCAACCAAATTTCGTGTGTGCTATGTGTACCATAACAGATATGACTATGCCGATACTTAAGAGTAACCAGGGCTGGCAACTGTTAATATGTGCTGTGTCTATTTTTGTTACCCTAATATCAATATATCAGAAAGTATGCAAGCCAATAGCTCTAAACTTTGCACATGTATAGTACCTGGCATTCTAGATTAATTTGGAGTAACTAATATACGTCAGTGCTGCCAACATGATTCTAAGCCTGCTGATAGGTCCAATTTTAAAATACATGTAACTTCTATACTAACTAATGGATTTCATTCAAAATTGACACAACAATAGATCATATTATTTCAGATCTGACCAATACATGTATGTCATTGTTGCCAACATGATTTTACGCGCGCTGTTAGATCCAATGTTTAACTGCATGTAACGTCCATGCTATACATTGGACTTCAACCAAATTTTGTATTCTGTACCTTAAGAGATGGAACTAAGAATATATTCAGTCACCAGGGCTGCCAACTGTAGTTCTCTATTAGGCTATATTATGCCAGGTATAGAGTATTTCGAACTAATTAGAAATTTCGATATTACCAACTTCATTTCGTCATTATTCTAGATAGATCCATATAGATTAATCATTGGCATGAATCTTAATTTTTAAGAAAAGTAGGCTCTTTAGTTCGTCACGGAACTTCTTGTTGTCACATGCAATATGTGTCTCCCCTTCTGATTTCTATTCTATTGAAACTAGGATTATTTATATTTTAATGAACTGTTTGTTATACTTGTATTGTTTGTCAGTTTACTCTTGTCCCACCCTAACATAACGCAGTTTTCACCCTCATCTCAGTGAGCAGATTGATTCTTGTCTTACGGGGTGGAACAGCTAGGCCATCTGCCCCGCATAACACAATTAAATGCAAAATGTTATTGTTTAAAACTTTTGATGTGGATGCCAAAATATGAAAACAAATGTAAAATAATTAAAACACAAAATAAAACTAATAATCAAAAAACACTGTAATTACCTTTGTGGACTTTAAAAAAGCATACGACAGCATTGATAGACAAACGCTCTTTGCAGTACTGGAAGAATATGGCATTGACAAATAAAAACAGGGCACTTACACAACTAACGCTCACGGACACCACCTCTAAAGTTAAGTTCATGGGTGAAATTTCAGAACCCTTTCATATACGCACAGGTGTCAAACAAGGAGACGGCCTCTCGCCAATCTTGTTCAACATGGCCTTAGACAAAATTGTTAAGCAGTGGGAGGAACAAGTTAAAGGAATACAACTAGGAAGAACCCGCGAAACAAAAACTATCATCAAATGTCTGGCATTTGCAGATGACGTAGCCTTACTCAGCAATAACACACAGGAGGCAAAGGAAGCACTGGAACGATTACATGAAATAGCTGCTAAAACAGGTTTACAGATATCTTATGAGAAGACTCAATATATGGAACGACACACCAACAATGTACAAACCATGCATACCATGGATCCATACAAAGACTTGAAAAATTTAAGTACTTAGGAGAATATATACAGATAGGAGGATCAAACAAGGTGTCTAACATAGAAGGAACGGAAAAACTCCAGAAAGCATACAAACTTACATGGTCACATTATAATAATAAAAGCATATCAAGACAGACCAAACTTAGACACTACAAAACAGTTGTATTACCAAAAGCATTGTATGCGTCAGAAACTACCACAATTCGAGCATCTGGCATCATAGAAACAGAAAAAATTGAACGTAAAATTCTGAAAAATATTTGGAGCAGTACACATAGATGGGATATGGATGAAAAGACCTACCAAAGAGCTATATGAACACACAGACAGACTCACACATATCATTAGAAAACGCAGACTAACGTTTTACGGGCACATACAGAGAATGAACAATAAACGATTTACAAAGTACATCTTTGATGTGGTAAACAGTTCAAGAAGGAAAACAAATTGGTATCATGAAATAGAAGACGACTTAAAGCAATTAGGGATCAACAAGCAAATGATAGAAGACAGAGAAAATTTCAGAAACAAAATTAAGAACGCCAAATTTTTAGTAAGTGAAAGGAAGAAGATAGGAACATTGTGGACGGAACAAAGGAAACAGGAGCACAGTCAAAGGATGAAGAGATTTTGGGAAGAGAAGAAGAAGGGAAAGAAGTGAAAATTGTGACATCATGAGATATTTAAGTTCAAACACTGTCCATAAGGGCAAAAATGATGTAATAATAATAATAATAATAATAATAATAATAATAATAATAATAATAATAATTTATTTATTTATTTATCGTATGGCTTTTAGTGCCGGGAGTGTCCGAGGACATGTTCGGCTCGCCTGAGTCTGTAGCTGCTTCCAGCGGACACCGTAAAGGGTGAGCTACAAGTTCCGTTCAATTTCAAGTAGTTCCAACTTTCGTCACCAGATATCAATGATACTTGGAACTTTGATAGAGCGTTCTGACGAAATCTAACCTAACAAATTTTGCTTTACACAAGTTTAGTCTGTGAAAGGATCTTTTGCATGCCATAAATCTATGACATGGGACCGCCGGCTTTACTTCCCCTCCGAAGGAAGGCATACTGAAGGATTTTTAACGCTCTTAAAAAATCCGACGACTTCGGTCGGGTTTGAACCCGCTATCTTGGGCATAGAAGCTCAGCATGCTACCGACTACGCCACCGAAGCCGCTAATAATAATAATAATAATAAAACTAATAATTACAGTAATAATAATAAAAAATGTACGGAATACAAACATTTTAATTTTGATGGGATAATAAGAAACTATATAAAATAAAGAAATAAATAAATCATAAAGTAAAATAGTACATTATGCAACAAGCCTATAATGGCAATAATTAGGACGCGGGTGAGGGGCAGATGACCTTGTAGTTCCGCCCCTTAAAACCTCAATAACTAACTCCATACGAGTGTCTTACTTACCATTATAGGAGAGTTGCATACGACTGTTTATGTTCGACGAATCAGTGCTTTTTCTTTTCTAAAAAAATAATTAAGGGGTACTCTCAGTTGAAGTCGATAAAACATTACGATCTTTAAATTTTCTGCAATTTGAAAAGTCCGGTCATTGTTTGTGTTCGAATCATTAACGATCAGCTTTTTCGATGCCTGGGTGGATGTAAAATAGTTCTTTTTTTATTCATCCTTCAAAACTAACCACACGCACAAAATAACGACCTACCCCGTCTTCAAACAATAGCCTGCGTGCTTATAAGAACATAGTACCGACCAAAAGAAACTGATTCGACAGATCGATTTAAATCGAGGATTACTCGAAATCTCCTCCAGCTGATGTGAACAGCGCGTTGAGCCAGCTGATCGATGAACTATTAAGTCCAAAGTTATAAGGTGCGTTCAAAAAGTAACGAGCCTAAGGCTGTAATGCGCAAACGGGTGACGACATCGGCTAATCGTGGCGTGTGTAACGAGGTGTGGTTCCGACCAGAGCGTGGAAGGTCACAGCCCATCGCTAGAGGGCACGCGTGCACATCACGTGACGATACAAAGCGAGCAGCAGCATGCATTAATCGTTCAACTCTGCCAGACGCATTGCAAACAGTGACACGGAGGCGTCAAACGAAGAGCAAAGAGGTGTTGTTCAGTTTCTGACAACGAAAGGAGTAGGGGGAACGGACATTCATCGCCGAATGTCACAAGTGTACGGTGAACACTGCATGTCCCTTGCAAGGGTCAAGGCGTGGCACAAGCGCTTCAAGGAAGGACGGGTGTCGTTAGCCGATGATGCCCGGTCTGGGGCACCCCCGTGCATTACCGACGACAACCTCCAGCTGGTTGATGCACTCATTACCCAGGACCACCGAGTGACAGTGAACGCCATAGCCGCCGTGGTCGGATTGAACGTCGGAAGTGTACACACTATCATGAAGATACGTCTGCACTTGCAGAAAGTGTGTGCCCAATGGGTGCCCCACAATCTTCAACCACACCAGGAAGCATGTCGAATGGCCTACTGTCTTGATCTTGGTTGGACGATTGATGCATGCTGCTGCTCGCTTTGTATCGTCACGTGACGTGCATGCGTGCCCTCTAGCTGTGACCTTCCACGCTGTGGTCGGAACCACAATTCGTTACACACGCCACGATTAGCCGATGTCGTTACCGGTTTGCGCATCACAGCCTCCAGCTCGTTACTTTTTGAACACACCTTATATATTTGCCGGACTGGATAAAAATGTACCAATATTTTTTAAGACAGTTTTCAAATGTTTAAGGGGTACGCGTACCCCCGTGTTCCCCCTGAGAAATAAAGAGCACTGATTATAACATTATTTTATGTTCGAACATAAATATTCATAATTTATCTGTCGAGATTCCGCCAGTTGCGTTCATTGAACAGAGTACATACCCTGTGTTATTGATTTTCCGTGGATCAAAGACCTTGACAATGTCATGTTCCAAAGCTTTGGAAAAAAAAACACATGGATAAAAGGTTATCATGACCTCAAGTTGTCACTTGTGACCGACATGTTTGATTTTGGAAACAGTGCGTTTAGCGCAGGTGCGATGCTATCCTTACCTAATTGGTCAAACAGCTGTATTGTAATGAAAATCTTGACCTCTGATTGGTGGAGAACCTGTATCATAATGAAACTTGAAATATAACGAGCCTCATTAAGATGCAGTTTTCTGGCATATACCGTAATATTTTTATCTCGGCATGGTCGAACATAAAACTAATTATAATATTAATAATAATAATAATAATAATAATTTAAAGTTTCATATTCTGTAGTTCCTGATAAATAGCGAGTATTCATTTGCTGTAATAAAGAAAGCTTTAATTGTGTTGATCAACTGAAAAGCTTTCTTTATTATAAATAGGCAACACTGAAAGAGCATTTAAATATCTGGGGGCAGTACTCAGCGAAAGGAATGAGATAGACCAGGAAATAATTGCTAGAATTCAAGCAGGAAACCGGTCAAGGTTTGCAGTTGGCAAGCTGCTCAAGTCCCGGTGTCGCGAAAAAAGCGACCTGCGAATTTAGCGACCAGCGAACTAAGCGACCACCACGGAATTTAGTAGTTTTGGGACGTAAAGCCAAAAACATTATTATTATTATTATTATTATTATTATTATTATTATTATTGTTATTATTATTGTTATTATTATTATTATTATTATTATTATTATTATATTATTTAGGCGTGTTTAAAATTAGCTTTAAAATAGCGTCGTCAGTAAATTTTTTGATATGTTTTAAGAAGCAATATTTACAGATATATAAACATACAGTACATTTACAGAGTGTTTTCATGATCGTGAACTTAATCCAACTTTTGAAGGTAGGAGAGGGTTTGGAGACGTGCCATTACGTCACCCATTTCTTCATACTTCTTCATTGTTTTTTCAATACCCGCATCCATTTTTTTGTGTTTGAGTTTTCTTCGCTTTCCTACCAGATTCAGTTGTAATTTCATATACATGCATGCTGAGTTTTCAGCTTCGGTCTTTAAGCATTGGATCAGTTCTTTGATTCTGGGGTTTGGTCTTTGAAACATACTATTTAGTTTATTGTTCCACCCTTCAACTGCATTTGTGGTCCTATGTCGGCTACTGTGGCAGTTCCATTGCTGTATGTCATTTTGCTCATTTTCAATCCAATTTTCAATGAAATAATCAAAGAACGCAGTTAACTTCTCACTTTCTGGTTTCAGGGAGTAGATCTCCAACCAGCAAGCGATGCACACATTTTTATGAGAGTACGAATTTCCTCATTTTCTTTGTAGTCCCGCGTAAGACCCAGGTCTTGAACTCTTCTCCATAGACACTTCTTCGTATGGAAGTAACATCCCTTTACTTCTACTGTCGCGAAAACCTCTTTCAAAGCCAATATTTCTGCCACTTCAAAATCTACATTTACTCGCCTTGGTGCCCAGTTAGGTATAGCTTTACGTATCAGCTGAAAAAGCCTGACGTACGTTTCTTTCTTTTTATTCGGCAAAAGAGCAAAAGAGAGATTAGATTAGATTAATTCCTATGTCCCCTCTCGGAGCAAAGGGCTGCAACAAAATTCCTCCACTGATTTCTTCTCCCAGCCAGCCTCTGCAGGTCTGTCCAGTATTTGCCAGTCGCCTTCCTCTCCTCCTCAACACTTCTTATCCAGGTATTTCTTGGCCTCCCCCTTCCTCGGGTGCCCTGGGGCTTCCAACTAAGTGCTTCTTTTTCAATGGCGTCCTGCTTTCTCAGACAATGGATTATCCAACTCCATTTTCTACGTTTTATTTCTAGATGAATTGGCCTTTCGTTTGTTCTCTTCAGAAGTTCCTCATTTGAAATGGTTTCTGGCCAATAGATGCGTAGTATCCTTCTGAGGCAACGGTTAGTGAAGACTTGGAGACTCCTGGTGATTTGGGTTGTAACTTTCCAAGTTTCACTTCCATACAGGAGAACTGCTTTGACATTACTACGAAAGATTCGTAGTTTCGTCCTGGTCGAGATGTCGCGAGCTTTCCAAACCGGATATAATTGAACAAATGCAAGTTTGCTTTTTTGATGCGGCTCTTAGCATCTGCGCTAGCACCACCGTCCTCTGCAATGATGCTACCAAGATATGGAAACTCGCTCACTGTTTCAATTTCTTCTCCATTTATTTTGCAATTGCGGTTTGTATTTATTAAACTGTTTTCTCGCATTTCCTTGGTCTTGTTGCAATTTATCTTCATTCCTGCTCTTGCTGCCTCTTCTGTGATGCGCCTTAACTTCATTTCCATATCCGTAAAGTTCTGAGAGATTGTACAAACATCGTCAGAAAAATCCAACTCTTCCATTGCAATCCAGTTCTTGTTCCAAACATTACCTTTCTCATAACCAGGTCCATAACAATAAGGAAGATGGTAGGAGATAGGATACATCCCTGTTTAACTCCTGAATTGACATGCATTGCTTCAGTAAGCTTCACTGGCATCTATAATTGCTATAAAAGCTCTTTACAATGCTGATGATCTTCTCAGGTATTCCATATCTGGCCAACGCCTTCCACGTGAATTCTCTCCTCAGGGAATTAAAAGCTTTGCAGAAATCCACAAACATAAGGTAAAGTGTAGTATTCCATTCCACACACTGTTCCACTATAATCCTCAACGTGTTTATCTGGTCAATGCATGATCTGTTTTTCCTGAATCCAGCTTGTTCTCTTCTCAGTTTCTGATCCACAATATTTATAATTCGATCTAACAGAACCCTTGTGAACACCTTACTTGGTATTGAAAGTAAGGTGATACCTCGCCAGTTGTCACATAGTGTCCTATCCCCTTTCTTCGGCAATTTCACAAGTAAACCTCTTTCCCAGTCTTCTGGAATCTTCTCCTGTTCCCATATCTTTATAAATAGGGGATGGAGTAGTTCAGCTGATAGTTCTATGTCTTCTTTCAGGATTTCAGGATGGATATTATCACCCCCAGGTGCTTTCCCACTTTTTGTCTTTTTGATAGCTGTAATAATTTCTTCCTTAGTTGGTGTATCAATGTTAATTCTTTCATCTGGCATTATTTCTTCCTGCATTTCCACTTCTGTCCCATCATCTTCCATATTTAACACCTCTGAAAAATGTTCCTTCCATCGTTCCAGTTGTTCCTTTTCACCAGTAATCATCTCAACATTTTTGCTTTTCACAGGTCCTCCTCTCTGAGTCTTCTTTTTAGATAGAATTTTCGTTACCTCGTAGAGGGTTTTAATGTCTCCAGTTCCTGCAGCTTTTTCCGCTTTTAATGATTGTTCTTCTATCCACTGTCGCTTGTCCTTCCTTGCATTCCTTTCTACCTCCCTGTCTTTTTCATTATACTTTTTCTGTGCAGTGAGCTTTTGTTTTCGTGTTTTGCTTCTGATGATTTCCCGTTTGATGTTCTTCCTATCTTCAATCTTCTGCCATGTGTCATCTGACATCCATTCTTTTACCCCTTTCTTTTTGAAGCCAAGCACTTCTTCACTGGTTTCCACAAAGACATCCTTAACTTTTTTTCCATTCCTCATCGATTGTGTCTCCATCTTTCCTATCTAGGACTTCAAAACGGTTTCTCAACTTTATCCTGAACTTATATTTATGCTGTTCATTATTTGTTAACTTCTGTACATCATATCTTTTCCATTGGGATTCTACAGCTGGTTTATTTACTTTGATCTTAATTCGTAAGTGAGCTATCACAAGATGGTGTCGCTTCCTGCATCAGCCCCTCTCTTGTTTCTCACATCAAGTAATGATCTTGTCCACTTCCGGGAGATGGCCACGTGATCAATCTGGTTTTCTGTCGAGCCATCGGGAGATATCCATGTTACTTTGTGGCAGTTTTTGTGTGGAAAGATGGTTCCTCCTATCACGATATCTCGTTCTGCACAAAAGTCCACAAATCGTTCTCCGTTATTGTTTTGCTCACCCAATCCGTGCGTTCCCATGATGTGTTCAACTCCCTCATTTTCATCACCAACCTTTGCGTTTAGGTCACCCATTAGGATTAGGCTACTATCTCTCTTGTTTTTATTTCCTTCATGGTTGCATTTAACTCTGAGTAAAAGTTGACATTTTCTTCGTTTGTCGCCGATTCAGTTGGAGCATAGCATTGCACTATGCTGACATTTCTAACGTTTGTCTTAAATCTTGCCAACATAATTTTTCCTGAAATGGGTTTCCATGCGATAAGGCTTTTCTTTGCAATTTTACTTAGTAGCATTCCCACACCCTCTACATAATCTCTTCCCTCTTCATTTCCAGAGTAGAGAAGGGTAAATCCTTCAGTTGTTCGTTGTTCTCCAAAGTCCTTCCAACGTACTTCACTCAATCCTAGAATGTCTAACTTGTAATTTCTCATTTCTGCGCAGACCTGCTTTAGCCAGCCTGTTTGGCGTAAAGTTCTTATATTCCAGCATTCAATGTTCGTAATCATTTTCATGCCAAAAATCGTCAACTGTTTATCAGTCCGGTTATTTTCTGTTGCAGTTTCAGTAATCAAATAAGTTCAGATGTGTGAGTGATTGGCCCACAGCGCGCTATCATGGTGGAGGGGCTGCCTCCTCACTATGTCCATGCTCACAGATGTGGAGTTAGATGTTCAACTCTTCTCTAGTTTGGTTTTCCAGAGTGGGACGAGATATCCACTCCAACCCTCCTCCTTTATCAGCCGGGATTGGGACCGTCCTTGGCGGAGTTAAAGAGCAAAAGCCACTGGATATATATTTGTTTCCTCGGTCGAGCTTCCACAGTCAGCATGGATGGAGTAAAGAGCAAAAGCCACTGGATATATATTTGTTTCCCCGGTCGAGCTTCCATAGTCAGCATGGATGGAGTAAAGAGCAAAAAGCCACTGGATATATATTTGTTTCCTCGGTCGAGCTTCCACAGTCAGCATGGATGGAGTAAATCTGAGCAAAGTGTTTACTGGAGCTTTTGAAGGTTCCATCCATAAAAAAGTCTTCACATGACGCCAACCCCTCTTTTCCCCAAGTTCCACTAAAAATTAGAATTCTTTCACCTGATTGGTTATTCGCCAGGAGGAAAATGCTGCCGTCTTTCATCTTCAGAATTTCTTCGTCAAGAAGCACATCATCGCGCTTCTCTGGCTCTGCTTGATTTCCTTGAGATGTGCACCTTTGTATAGAACTCTCTTTGTCGTAAGTTCAGCTGGCATCTCTGTTACGAATTCGTACCCTTTGTTGTGAAGTTCGCCTAACTCCTGATTGTAGATTTTCGAGACAGCCGTATGTTCTTCCCTGGCCTACTTCTTCGCCTGTTGAAGAGTTTTCCTGACCTCCAACCGTTCTTCATCTGGAGCGCCACACTGATGTTCACTCGTACTCAAGATCTGGCCATTTTTACTTTTCATGATACCTCGACAACTTTTTGACCTCTCCTTTGAACATCGCCTGAATATCGTCCCTTCCACATTTTGTCGCTTGAAGTTATAAGAGTAACCGTCACAGAGCGCGCACTGTTTACTTTTGTTAGTTGTAGTAAGTTCCATAATAGCAAACTGATAAAAAACTGATAGCACAAACCAACAAAACACTGACACAACTAATTAACTAAATCACACGATCTTCAGGTTACGTCGGATAGAACAGTTATGGTGAGAGTGATACAATGTCAGAATTAAGGGCAGGTCTAGCTATAAACCAGTTGGGAATGACTTCGGGCGATGTGATGGGCATGAGGTCGTATATTCCGTGCTGGTCGTTTAATTCGATGGTCGCTTTGTTCAGGTATTCCATGAGTCAGGGTAGCTTGGCCGCTTAGTTCGCGTATTTAGTGATGGTCGCTTAATTCGCTGGTCGCTCCCGGCTTCTATCGTGACACACGAAGATAAGGATCTACAGGACTGTAATACAACCTGTGGTCCTATACAGAGCAGAGACCTGGACTCTGACCCAAAAGACAGAAAGAAAACTCCTGACATTTGAGAATGCTGTGCTGAGACAGAGGTTTGGGCCAGCGAAGGATGAAGGAGAGTGGAGGAAAAGGAAAAACCTAGAACTTCAGGAATTGTACAAATCGCTGGACATTGTGGCAGTGATTAAAGAGAGGAGGCTGAAGTGGTATGGACACGTAATGCGTCGAGAAGGCCAGATAACCAGGCAGGTGGTGGAAGAAGACATCAGAGGCAAAAGACCAAAGGGAAGACAAAGGCTGAGTTGGAAAGATGGGGTCAGAGGAAACATGAGCAGGATGGGACTAACCGGAAAAGAATGCATGGACCGAATAAGATGGAGGAGGCTGATTGGCGAGGCCCAAGACCGACTACGGTTTGTGTGGCCAACCTAGTAAGTAACTGAAAAATCGCTTCTATCACTTCAATTTGCTGTAATGAACAACATAATTCCGCTGATACTATTGAAAAGCTGGAGATCCTAGAAAGAAGAACACTTCAAAAAATCATGGGTCCAGTCCAGACAAAAACTGGCTGGTAACTTCGGAACAATAATGAAGTATACAAAAATGTGGAGAAAATCTCAGAAACCATGAAAAGGAGGAGGTTGTAATTTCTCGGGCACTTGTACAGAATGGACAAAACCAGAATACCCAAAAGCATATTCTACTACCTATGGAACAAGAAGACAACTACGGCATGGATTAAGGAAGTTCAAACGAAAAAGTATTATTAATATTCAGCGGGACACGTAATAACCAATAAAAGAAAAGGAAAAAAACTTTTACTAGTTATTTTGAAGAGGAAATTTACCAGATGAGGAACATCACAAATTTTCATAGACATGTTTCAAAGGATTAAGACTTTTACTAGTTATTTTGAAGAAGATATATGACAAACGAGGACTATTACAGTTGGATAACACCTGTAATTACCTATAATACAATATATTTGTAAAGGATTATTTAATGTTTTTCCTTAATTAGTTGTTAAAACTTAATGTGAGGATAAGCTCTATTAATGTGCTGATGAAGAAACCAATGAGTTTAGAAACAAGTACACATAGATTATAAAATATAGACAATTAAGTGTTTTAGTATTGATTTGGCGAATATATAGCATGAGTGTTTTTAATTATTCTGTCAATACTGATTTACATAATTTGCTATTATGGCAAATATTTTTGCTTAAGGAAGTTCGTAAAGATCTAGAAAGGTCCAACATCCAGGAAGTTCACATGTTGGATAGGGATACATTTCGGACCATTATTTAAAATTTGGAAGGGTTCAAGACAAAAGAACTGCGAAGACTGGAAGATAATCATTTAATTGGTTTTACGTCCCTTTTAACTACTGTGGCTTTTAGAGACGCTGGGATGCCGGAATTTTTCTCCGAAGAGGATCTTTTACGTGCTAGCAAATCTACTGATACGGCTCCCTCGCATTTACGCACCCTCAAATGCCAGGTGACTGCGCCAGAATACGAACCTGCAACCTTGGGCCCAACAAGCGAGAACGTTACCAATGAGCCACACAGCCAGCCGAAGACTGGAAGAACCTGGATGGATGAACAGAAGCAACAGTACAGCGTCCATATAAAGGAATATCGGAGGAAGAAGAAGCTTAAGACGAAGAAATGAAATTGTAGCGTGAACCTCAGTGGTTTATTCCCAAATAAAAATATATAAAAAATAAGTATAATAACAAACAAAATAGGTATGGAATTTTAAAAAATGAGGTTGATACCAAAATATACACATCATAAATAGTTTTGCCATGATGCAGAACGTTCTGGGATTGTGGGCAAGGTTATTACAAAAGAGACAGCATTCTGACAAATATCCTGCAGACTTTATTCATGTGTGAAAAGAAAATTACAAACAGGAAGACATTTCGGCTGTTCAACAGGGACTGATATGTGTTGTAATCTTGCCATCCTGTGACGTTTTAATAAGGAACATGGCCACCACGGGCGTCCAGCGGGGCTCTTACTCGCCATGGCTTACCACAGATCAAGTTGTCCAGATCCTCTTGAGGCAGGCGATCTCATGATTCGACGGCGGCCTTCATGATCTCTTGACGGGTTATGTGAGGGCTTGGACGCTGAGCAATAGCACGCTTCAGCATATGCCAGACATGTTCGTTATGGTTCATGTCCGGCGACATCGCAGGCCATTCCATTCATGCAATGACGGACTCCTGGGGGAAGTTTTGTACCGCCGCCGCTTGATTTGGTAAGTATATGCAAAATTTGTTGATGTGTATATGAATAAAGAACTAAAATAAATAAAACATAAAATTATATAAAACTAATAATTATAATAAAAAAATAAAAAATAAACCGCCATCTTGAAAACTTGTTAACTAAAGTAATATTTTATCAATATCTTCTCAATATTAGCTGCAGAGCAAAATATATTGGTAAACAAAATTATCCTTACTTAAAATGTTCATATATTGTATTATCTTACTTTTCGATAGTATCAGCAGAATTATGTTGCTCATTACAGCAGATGAATCATCGCCATTTATCAGTAATACGTAAAATATGTAAGTTTAATTACAGTATTATTATTCTTTCTTCGTTTAGGCCAGCTACGGACCACGTCATTTCAACTGTTTCCATCTTTGGGCCTTGATCTTAGCCTAGTCTTCACGTTTTCGCTGCCTGTGAAACTCCTTTCTTTCATCAGACCACTTCTTGCTGGTTTTTAATTTCGCTTTTTCTTGGAATTGGTGGTGTGCTTCCATCAAAAGATCACGTTCCATAAAGTCTGCGTGGGTGATCCCTACTTCTTGCAAATCCTTGTCTACCTCACAAAACCAGGGGCCCTTGGTTTTCTTGTTAAGAAAATATGTAAATATCCGATTGGCGATTCTCTCGGGTTCCATACGAGTTAAGTGGCCATAGAAAGATATTCTTCTCTTCCGAATTACTTTAGATATCCTTTCTACATTATGGTACAGCTAATTGTTACGCTGTCTCCTGTATTCACGTGTCTCAACGGCCCTAAGATCTTCCTCAGGATCTTCCTTTCCTTGGCTTCCAATGTCTCAACCAGACCCTTCCTGTTCATTACCAGGCATTCTGTGTACAGCGCCTCTGATCGGATAACTGTACAATAGTGTCTTAGTTTGGCATTGCCGGACACTGTTCGCTTGTTGTACACTCCTTTCGTTAGCTGGTAGGCCACTTCCATCTTGTTCATTCGTGATGTGAAGGCTTCCTTCTCTGATATGTTGGGCTCGATCCACTCCCCTAGGTACTTAAACTCTTTTGCCTGACGGATCTATCCATGTTCAACATTTAATTCTTTGACTGCAGGGCTAATATTAGTTATAAACTCGGACTTCTCAAAAGAAATCTGTTAACCTGCCTTTGCCGCTTGTATTCTGAGTTGGTTGACTTGTTTTGCGGCTGTGTCTAGGGAATGAGAAAAGATTGCTAGATCATCTGCGAAAGCTAGGCAGTCAATTGTCAGGTCCAAGCTCCTGTAGCCCATTCTGACGCCATTTTCTAACACATCATTACCCATCTCCTTGCGCCATTCTCGAATTTCTTTCTCCAGTACACAGTTGAAGAGTAGAGGTGACAGTCCATCTCCCTACCTCACACCCGTCCTGATTTTGGAAGCGTCTGAAATTTCTCCTCTAAATTTCACTTTGGATAAATGCTCGTGTTTTGTCTTCCAAACCCATTTCTTTTAAGATTTGGAAGAGTGTGGTACGATCAATAGAGTCATAGGCCTTCTTGAAGTCGGCGAAGACAACTACGAACTTCCTGTTTCTGAGCTTCAAATATGAAGGAACAGATTTAAGACTCATGATCTGCTCTGAACATGAACGACCTTTCCTAAACCCTCCTTGATATTCTCTCAGCTGAAAGTCAAGTTGTTCCTCTGCCCGGGTCTGAAGGGCTTTGGAGAGAATTTTTTACTTTGTTAGGATGAGGGAAATGCCACGATAGTTCTTTACGTCTGTTTTGTCACCTTTCTTATGAAGAGGTTGAATCAAAACTGATGTCCAGCCACTAGGAAGGTCCTCTGTTTCCCATATCTACTGGATAATTTCAGTGAGTTTACTGATTGCCTTATCACTTGCGTACTTCCAGAGTTCAGCTATTATGCCATCCTCACCTGGTGCTTTGTTGTTCTTTAATGAATGAATGATTTGCTTGATTTCCTCTGTTGTCGGTGGAGAAGATTCTGGGTTAGGGTGGGTAGTTTCATCAAAGGTGAATTATTAATATTATTATTATTATTATTATTATTATTATTATTATTATTATTATTATTATTATTATTATTATTATAACCTATAAAGCTGAAATTTGGACAACATTTTAAATACCTTGTCAGCGTTTTGTCGACAGATAACAGGTAACTCAAGAAACCAGCAGGAGGATTCAAGAAGCTGAGAACTTTTATAACTCTGTTTCACGGCTTCTGTGGGAAAAAGACTTGTCTCAGGAAGCTAAAATATCACTGTACAAATCCTACTTACTTCCCATATTGACCTATGGTCTAGAAGCTGCAACAATGACTCCCCAGGACAACAGCCGGGTACAATTAACCGAGATGAAATTTCTAAGTTCAAGTATTCAGAAGACCAGTCGAGACAAAATTATAAATGAGTGAGTCCACCTAAAGCTAGGGCTGAAAAGAAGTGTACTTGATATTCTTGAGGAGTCGAGATTGAAATGGTTCGGTCAACTGATGAGGATGCCGTCGCGTAGAACACCCAAAGCCTATTTCGAAAGGGAGATAATTGGCAAGAGACCAAGAGGTAGACCTTTTTTTTTTTTTTTTTTTTTTTTTTCAGGGCGAACGCGCGGGTACGCGAACCCTTTAAACATTTGAAAAATGTTTAAGAAAAAATGTTGGTACATTATGTATCTAGTCCGGCACATATAACTTCCGACTTTAAAGTTCATCGATCAGCTGCTGTCAACGCGCTGTTCACAACAGCTAGAGGAGATTTCGAGTTATCCTCAATTTAAATCGATCTATCCAATCAGTTTCTTTTGGTCGGAAACTCGGCACTCAGTTCGTATAAGCACGCAGGCTGTTGTATGGTGGTGGGGTAGGTTGTTATTTTGTGCGTGTGGTTAGTTCTGAAGGATGAAGAAAATAACGAACTATTTAACATCCACCCAGGCATCGAAAAAGCTGCAAGTTAATGATTCGAAAACAAACAATGACCGGACTTTGCAAATTGCCGAAAATTGCAAGATCGTGATGTTTTCTCGACTACAACTTGGAGTACCCCTTAAATTGTTTTTAGAGAAAAAGCACTGATTATTATTATTTATTTAAGCGAAAATTCCCCTACAGGAGAGCGATTAAACTTGATAACATGATGTCATTTGGAGGTGTGTCTCCTCCGCTCCTCCCAAAATCTCTTCATTCGCGGATTATTATTATTATTATTATTATCGTTATTTTCGTTTTGATTGTCTAGGGACCACGAGCCAATTTCAATGCTTTGTCCTTTGCTGTTCCTTCTTCTTCCTCCAATATTTCTTCATTTTCTCACTATGTTTCCTCTTCTTTTCTCGGACGATTTTGAGCCGGTTTTCTTTCCCTTCCTCCCTTGGAATCCTTCCCTTTTTAGCACTTTTTGCCTATTATTATTATTATTATTATTATTATTATTATTATCATCATCATTCATCTGTCGTGTTTGGTTCCTCGAACATTGCTGATCACCATGGCGGAGGCATTTCTGTCTTCCGCAAGCTGGAACAATTCTTCAGCAGATTGAATCTCTGGCCACTCCTTTATATTATAAAGCCAGGACATTAGTCTTCTGCCACGTCCTCGTCGGTCATCTATGTTGTCTATATTACTTGAAACAGATGATATTTCTTGGTCTCTAAGTACATGACCTAAATAGGCAGTTATTCACCATTTAATGGCAAAGTTGAAGATCTGCTCTTCTGAGGACATCTGGGATTGTAACTTGATCAGTCCAGGGTATTTTAGCATTCGTCGATGGATCAACTTGTCGAATGCCTCTAATATTTTGCATGGTGCTAATCTCTGAAGTACAAGCCTCCATACCACATTAGAATGTCGATTAGACGTAAGTTCTAACTATTATCTGACGGAGCTTCAGATTTAAGTTGTCGATTACGTTTGAATGCAGTATTCATTAACGGTAACATTAACTCCGTTGAGACTTCTTGGATCCAAAATGCTTAGTTGTCCTTCTTGAATAACAGGGTGCTCTAATACTGACTATGACATGACTGATAAGGTTTTAAATGAGTTGTGGTTGCTTATATTATGGGCTGCGATATCGTGGTCATATAGCACCGTGTATTTGTGTGTGTGTGTGTGTGTGTGTGTGTGTGGAATTTGTGTGATAGCTGGTGTTATTGTGATAACTAGACTAGTGTGTGTGTTTATAAAATGGGATAGTATTGGGAAGAAAGTAGCCGTGGCCTTCAGTTAGAAAACATCCCAGAATTTGTCTGGAGTAGAAGTGGGGAGAAATCACGGAAAATCACTTCAGGATGGCTGAGATGGGAATTGAACCCTCCTCTACGCAGTTTTGCCTCATGAGGCTGAGTGTACCCTGTTCCAGTTCTCTCACCAGAATTAACATTTCTTGGACCTCAGTGGTGACAGCCAAGAGCACTAGCCGCTACACCACGTGGTGGCCATTTTTGGCCTACTTTCGATTTTTGCAAAAAATGAAAGTAGACTGATGAGATCAACATAGGGCGAAAAAAAATGTGCCTGTCTGTCTGTGTGTGAAACTGTGAAACTGTGAAGCCTAATTGAACGAAATTAGGTACAGAGGTAGAACTAGCAAAGGGCACCTCAGTGTCATGTTTTATATCGCCGCCATCTTGACGGAAACGTAATGGCGTCCAACCAAATGTTCAAAGCTTAAATCAAATTACGACTAACCTAATCATCCGATCTCTACCAAATTTTTCAAAAACATATACTTATATAGCGAGCGTCTTTTTACTAAACTACAAGGTCATCAGCCCAATAGTTTGCAGATGGCGGCCATGTATGTGTGCAAATCGATTCCCCTATCAATTCAAACACGGTGAAACCGAATTGAACGAAATTTGGTACAGAGGTAGCACTAGTAAAGGACACCTCTGTGCCATGTTTTATATTGCCACCATCTTGACGAAAACGTAATGGCGTCCACCCAAATGTTCAAAGCTTAAATAAAATTACGACCAACCTAATCATCTGATCTCTACCAATTTTTGCAACTTTATACCTTCATGTATGAAGAATCTCTTGACCAAACTAAAAGGTCATCAGCCCAATAATTTTTGGATGACGGCCATGTATGTGTGCAAATCGATTACCCCTATCATTTCAAACACGGTGAAACCGAATTGAACGAAATTTGGTGCTGAGGTAGCATTAGCAAAGGGCACCTCAGTGTAATGGTTTATATCGCCGCCATCTTGACGAAAACGTAATGGCCACCCAAACGTTAGAAGCTTAAATCAAATTACGACCAACCTAATCATTTGATCTCTACCAAATTTTGCAACAACATATATTTTTGTGGGAAGCATCTTTTGACTGAACTACAAGGTCATCAGCCCAATAGTTAGCAGATAGCGGCCATATATGTGTGCAAATCGATTCACCATATCAATTCAAACACGGTGAAACGTAATTGAATGAAATTTTGTACAGTCGTAGCACTAGCAAAGGGCACTTCATATTCATGTTAATATCCGTAACACGTTGTATTTCAACAATCTACTACAACCAATATTCAATTATACTCCTTGAAAAGGACAAAGAGTAATAACAATACCCATGCATTTAGGAGAAAATAGACTATATGTTCTTTACTGAATATCTTGTTTAAATTAGTCTAAAATCAAAACTAACAATAAATTGTAGACTATCGTGTTGTGTGTTTCCTTTGTAAATGAAATGTAGCCTATATGATTTTCAGTCGGTCAACACGATTGTACCCAATTGATATGGGCGTTATTCCCTAAACCTGAAAAAATACATGAATTTATTATGTAAATGTATTAATGTCATGTAAGTTGTTTTCCGGGTTTAGGAAACAACACCCAAAACCCACGACTGAAAATCATTTAAATTTTGAATACATTTTAGACATAAAGCCTAGAAAACTTGTAATGTATTAATAGGAATAATACATTATAGACTACTTTTTTTTTCTTCAAAATTCTATTTCAGGTTTTGCACCTATCCCTAGTTAGATACACTTGTTCCTTAGTTCCTTAGTTCCTTAGTTTAGATGTTGCGACAACGCGGTCATGTAGCCCCGTGTACTTTGGGTGTGTGTGTGTCTCTCTCTCTTTCTGTTCATAATCGAGAAAATAGATACACAAAATTAACACTCCAGATTCCTATCCATCGAACCATGAAGTTCAATAAATCTTTTGTTTGCACCGATTCACGATATCTTCAACATCTTCCATTTATATAAGTTCATCAATCTTGCAAGCTTGCAGCTCTCAAAAGTCGTCTTTCATCCTGCTTTTTGGAGCAGTATACCTCTTCGCATATGCGTTAGCCTATGCTAAAATGCTGTTTATGTTCGACCCTGACTGCTATATGTCAGAAAACTGTACTATAATTAGGCTCATTATAACACTATTTTTCATTTTGAAACCGTTTCTCCCACCAATCAGAGCTCAAGAAACAGTTGTTTGACCAATTAGATAATGATAGCATCGCACCTGCACTGAGTGCCACGGCCTTCTAATTTGAATTTCACTGCGTGGCCTAGTGTCATAGTAGGGTAATCGAGGAGGTCATGGCAAATACAAGGCATTCTCTGCGTCTCATGCGCTCTGATCAATACATAAAACTGGTGAAATCTCCACAGATATTTATGAATATTTATGTTCGAACATAAAATACTTATAATAATTATCGTTGAACATAAACAGTCGTATGCAACTCGCCTATAATGGTAATTAAGACACTCATATGGAAATTATAGTACTCGCGTACGCTCGTTTTATAAACATACTCGTGTCTTAATTATGGCCATTATAGACTCGTTGCATAATGTACTATTTTATGTTCAATTATAACATCAGGACAATAGCTGACAACCTAGCTACGTTTATATATTTTCTTGTACACCGGTATGGTGTTTATTTTTCAGGCTGATAGTGTGTCTGTATGCACTCTTTTGTGTATACATTTTCGTTAGTTATTATTAGTATTAGTATTTTATTACTGTCTTATTGTTACTATCATTCTTAGACTATTATTATTTATTTTGTGAATGCAGTAAGTGAGACGTTTTATTTTTATGAGCCCTAATCTTATTGTATGCAGGGAGCTACTGTAAAGGAACTCTTAAGCTCTATGTGTAGGCTTGGAAATCAATCAATTTATCAATCAATCTCTCTCTCAAATTTGTCTGATAACCTGCGTTATTGTGTTATCTGTAGCAGTAGTGTGTGTATTTTTAATGCATACGAGGATTGGGATGGAGTCAGCCGTGGCCTTAAATTAAGGAACCACCCGGCATTTGCCTGGAGAGGACGTGGAAAACCACGGAAAACCACTTCAAAGATGGTTAAGATGGGAATTGAACCCACCTCTTCTCAGTTTTGACTCATAAGTGTACACCGTTCCAGCCCTCAGCCGGGGATCGAACCCGCAGTTGGGCAGTTTTAATGCTACCCAGAAATGGTTCTAAACTAATACTTTACGATTGGGCACACTTGGAAATTGGCGATCGAAGAAGTAAACTAACAAAGGTTCCCATTTCGTTATCAAAGTTACTCACGAGATTCATCATCACTGTTTTATACCACTCAATAAGGAGGTCAGTACACTTATATTAGCCAGATTACATTGAAGGCATATCAGCTCAATAATATCCGCTTTCATCATTTAGAGTAGGGGTGCACAACCCGACCTGCAGGCCGCATGAGGGCCATGGCCCGGTCCCGGTGGCCAAACTTTCTTAGCAATCAAAATTGCGTGGAAATAGCGAATTTAATCTCATTATTGTAATGTTAAGCTAAGCAAATTAAATCAATGTACAGTAGGCTGCAGTAATTAAGTAGGGTAAAGTTAAGTAACTCCGTGATACTAAGCTCTTTTTGTTACTATTTCTGAAATTTTGGATTTCAGTTATTTCGATTCATTTCATGTTAAAGAGGAATACCATACGGAACATTTCTGGCATATATCTTACAAATATTCATAAGTTATTTAGAGGTATTAACTAACAAAATCCGGGAGTAGAAGTAGGTAACGCTGTGATAGTGTTCAAGTTGCTCCGTGATAGCATGGTTTTCACCATTCAGTGTACTTTCTAAGCGTGAAAACTACTGTTTAATGTAATAAAAGTGTTCAAATCGTATGTAGACTATAAGTTTCTATTACCCCATATTGCCCATATTGAAACATTTCACTACATAGTTTTTATAGAAAAAAGAAATCGGTTCTATTAAAAATATTCCATTAAATATATTTTAAGTCTTATTAGTCACTATCAGATTCCTCACGCCTATCACACATAAAATAGACATTATAGGTACCAGACAATACAAAACTGTTAATCAATCCATTCGGCTCCATTCTTCCTCTTGGTGTCATCCGCCAGGGGAGCAACCTCAAGCAACACAACCACCATCGTCATTGTTCTGGGGTCTGGAATTAGGCCAAGACTGTATATTGTGTCTATCTTGACACACTATCTTCACTTCAAATTCAGGTGACACAACGAATGGCATTCCAATTTTTGCAAGGGTTGCACTTCCTGGATCGGCTGAATATTTTGTGCAATAATCCTTTAGTGTACTCTACGGATTATTAAAACGTCTACTGGCCTTGTATACTGACCATCCATCTTCCTTCATCGACCTCAATGCTTCTTTAAGTGTTTCAGCTGTGTAGGAGCGAGCCGAGCCTCTTAATTCCGTTTCGGCGCCATTTCAGCGTCCAACCTAAGAAAAACTTACTTTTTGCTAAGCTCACACACCTTGCATGCGTAGCACTACATGCATGTAAGTTTGGTATGCGAATGGTCTGCATCTTACCTCTGACTGGTGTTAAAATGAAACTTATATAATAAACAACTGTTTATAAGAAATTAAAATCTTCACCACAGATTTCACTGGATGTGGATCACTTATTGAAATATCAACTCTCTGTTAGTATATTTTTTAAACCTCATTGAGTTGGTCAAAGATAGAACGCAAGGGCTTCCTGGATTCCTGATTGCTACTGCCATCGGTTGGTAAAAACTTAGAACTTTCGGAATTGAACCTACGTAGTGATAGAGGAAATACGCTTTATCACGGTGTTACTTGATATCACGGAGTAACGTGATTCTACCATACTGCACCAAAGCAATCGCCAAAAAACTCTTCGTCCCCGCATCCAAAGTGCCTAAGTGTTGGAAACCCCTGTCACAGGAGAGAAAGGAAATATTATCAGCCGGGCTCAGGAGATATTTGACACGAAAGGGAGCATTGAGGAAGAACTAGTCATAAGTGCGCCTTAGTGGCCTTAAATCAGTAATAACAAATAGTTCCGTGAAGAACTAAAGCCTTTTCATATATCCTACTTATGTTAATTGCCTCTATCAACATACAAACTTTCAGTTTGATTGCTGTAATAGATTCGTAGATATTGAGAACCGTCCAAATATTTCGGTTGGTCGTCATGTTGGATTTTTATATATGTGCGCCATAGAGTTATGTACTATTAGATGATGAATTTTGGGTAGGTTCATTATTCAAACCTTCTCATCGATCGCATGAATAATGACAAGAAAAAAAACTTAATTTTAAAATTGCGCACAGCCGCCATCTTTTGTGAACAATTAAACTAAGTTAGATACCAGTGCATTACAATGTGTATAAACATTTACTGTACCAAATTTCACTGGGCTCAGATGGTTAAATCGCGAGAGGAGTCTATTAAATTGTTTCATCTTCGCTTGGCCGCCATGTTCGTTTTGAATTTTACAGGTTTTAGTAAGGCTCATAGGTGAACTTCTAGTAGTATTCTTTATCACCGTACAAAATTTCAGGGTGATATCACTAATCGTTTCGGGGATATAGAAAGCTGGTGAAATATTTCGCACAGCCGCTATGTTGGATTCGTGAGACGTAATTAAATTTGAAGGGCACTGTCGGGGTCGGCGGTGATAGTACTATGACCTTACCGAGTTTCATTGAAATCGCTCTAGCAGTTTAGAAGTTATTACAGTGGGACACACAGACACACGCACACACACACACACACACACACACACACACATGGACAAAAGGTGATCTCATAAGCCTATATATATATATATTTTTTTTTTTTTTCATAAAATGGAAATAGGCTAATAAATCACCAGTCTTTGTTCCGTATACGAACAAATTGTTACAGAAACCAACTATTGTACATTTACAGTTCACAACACTGCCGCATGGTCTGCTGCACTGTATATACTGACTGTTGTACTACCCTAAAGCTTAGGGCCTATACTGAACTGTTGAGTGACTGCTTCAAAGCTAAGGCCATCGTTTGTAGGTTCGTAGGGGGCGAAGGCGCTGACCTATTTATTGTATTACTTTGTGCAGCCCTAAAGTTTAGGGCCTATACTGAACACATTATGTTCCTATAATGACATATGCAACAGAAACTTGGACATTGACTAAGAGGGATGAGAGCAGAGTACAGGCAGCTGAGATGAGATTCCTGAGAAGTATAGTCCAGAAAACGAGGAGAGACAGAGTGAGAAATGAAGATATACGTAAAGAACTAGGAGTACAGAAACTAAATGACAAACTGGAGCAACACAGATTGAGATGGTTTGGACATGTCAAACGGATGAATGAAGGAAGGCTACCAAGACGAGCACTGGAACGACGGATGACTGGGAAGAGAGGACGAGGAAGACCAAGAATGCGTTGGATGGACTCTGTGAAGAATAGCATTAGTAAACGGACCTGGATTGGAACACCATGTCGGAAGAGGAATGGTGGTACGACAGAACAAAGTGGAGAGGAACCATATTTGCCCCCACCCAGTGTCAGCAAGAAAAGGGGAAATGAAGATGACGATGATGACTGAACTGTTGAGTGACTGCTTTAAAGCTAAGGCCGTGGTTTGTAGGTTCGTAGGGGTCGAGGGTGCTGACCTATTTATTGTATTACTTTGTACAGCCCTAAAGTTTAGGGCCTATACAGAACTGTTGAGTAACTGCTTGAAAACTAAGGCCGTAATTTAGAGGTTCGTAGGGGTCGAGGGCGCTGACCTAATTATTGTTTTACTTTGTACAACCCTAAAGATTATGTCCAAAACCGTTTACATTCATGAGCGTTATGTTTTGTTCAGTTTATTACACTTAAGTAAGGATATTTAGCTCCGATATTTAAAAATGCGTGTGAAATGTATTTAAACTTTAAATTTTTAGACATGAAAATGAATTTGCCGCGAATTCTGTCTTCTGCTAGCATAATTTAAGTCCCTCCGGAATGCTGAACATCTTCAAAATTCTCAAAATGTTATTCATTTTCCCGTGTGCTTCAGACAGGAGACACAAATCGTCAGCAAATTCAAGCTCTTCCAGCCTATTTGATAATATCCATTGGATGCCACGTTTCACATTATGAGTCACGTTCCTCATCACTGCGTCAATCACAACCAAAAATAATGGTTGGCAACAGGATACAACCTTGACGTATTCCTGAACGTACATGTATAGGCTCAAATGCACGGCCCTCACGAATGACTCTGTATGAGTAATCAAGGTACGATTTAGGAATGAGATTAATAAATTGTGGCGGCACTCCATACTGCTTCAATTCTTTCCACATGGCTTCTCTACTGATCGAATCAAAGGCTTTCTTGAAGTCAACGAACATTGCGTAGAGGCGAGCTGACCATTCACCACACTGCTTCAAAATTATCCTATAGGTGTATATTTGGTCGACACGTGTACGAATCGGGCGAAAACCAGCCTGTTCTCGTCGGAGCGTTTGGTTTACAAATTCTTTAATTCTGTTTAGCAGAACCCTGGTGAAGACTTTGCTAGGTATTGAGAGAAGCGTAATACCCCTCCGGTTGTTACAGTAATAGCTCTTCGGCAACTTGACCAGCAACCAATACGTCCAGTCCATCGGCATTTCTCAATTTATCCATACCTCCTCAAATAGCGGCTGCAACATATTGGCTGTGGTGTCCATATCATCCTTCATGACTTCGGCTGAAATGTTTTCAATTCCTGTTGCCTTACCAATACACGTAACTCTCTCAATGCCCGCTTAATTTCCTCCACCGATGGAACGCAGGTTTTAATCCTTGGCTCATATTGAATCTCTTCTTCTTCCTCTTCCTCCGCCTCAATTTCATCTCCCAGGGAACGGTTTAAAACTGCATAAAATGTTCCCGGCATCGCTTAATTTGATCCTCGGGATTTGTTAAAAGGGTGTCATTTTTGTTCCTGACTGGACGACTTATCTGCATCTGCTTTCTTGCCAAAACTAGTGATGGTATAGAGTTCTCTAAGGTTTCCCTTCTTTGCTGCCTCCTCCGCCTGTTGAGATGGGTCATCTAACGAGTTCCATTGGTCTTTCCTAGCACTTCTCTAAACTTCCTTATCCTTCGCAGCATAATTTGATTGCAGCTCTGCCTTTCTTGCTCGTGTCTTGCATGCGTTCATTGCCACCTTTATCTCTCTTCTTTCTCTGATAATTTTCCATGTATGTCCAGTTATCCATTTTTTTCTTCCTATCCTTAAAACCCTGGATATAGAAACGATAGTATTCTGTGAAATCCAAATATACACAGTTCTCTCATTCCATTCTAATTTTGAGAGGGCGTATACCAAGTCATCATTATCAATTGAGTCTATCTCGTAATAACAAATTACTGGAGTTAATGATCATATAATGATGATAATTGTTGTTTTAAGGGGCCTAATATCTAGGTTATCGGCCTCAGCTAATGATCAATTTAGTACTGTAATTTACAAATATATTTAAATTTAAAAAAAGGCATTATATATGTCGTTTTAACGGGCTAGAATACGCTATTATCGATCTATAACAACTTAGCCTCCTTGATAAGGTAGAACTGAGTTTGCAAAGTATTACAAAAATATTTTTGTGCGATTAAAAACAGTTGCTATGGAACGTAGGAGCTATAAATACCTATTTGAGAACACTAGACACATAATCCATTGTATTATATGGACATCAAACTTCGTTCGCGTTCCCGTACCCGTACAGTCGTATGCAACTCGCCTATAATGGTAATTAAGACACGAGTATGTATATAAAACGAGCGTAGCGAGTTTTATAATTTCCATACGAGTGTCGTAATTATTGCCATTATTGGCTCGTTGCATAATGGACTATTTGTGTTCTTTAGGGGGGTATACGGGAGACTTTCATAACTACGCATTATGGTTTATACCACAGTACTTGAAATACTTCTTCTGCAGAGATACCCTAGCGCAAGAGACGAGCTCTTCTTACCAGTTGTGTCGAGACAGATATTTTTTCTCTTTAGTATGGATTTCGAAACGACAAATGCTACCACCTGGTGTCAAATTCGTGAAATACTGTGTCTGTGATGTATTTATAAAATGGCATGTATTTTGGTGATGCATCTATCCGGTAGTGGTAACAATGAAGTATATTATTAGACTTATCATATTGTTACGTGCCACCCCCTAGTGGCACCTTTGTTAACTGGATTACGGTGGGTATAAAGCACAACACCAATTACTGCTTAAAGAAATAATTAATTTTATTGCAGCCAGAAAAATACACTACTCAACAGCAATTATTACCTTACTCCAGTTTCCTCACGTCGAGAATACTTTCCCTTTCACTTGTCAACAGACCACAGTTAATCCTCTTCGCTAATGAGTCCGGTCCCGTACGCTAGCTGGAAATAGCTGCACTAGGTCTGTCACTGTACTATACACTGTTTCACAAGCACCACAATCACTTCCTCGGTGTCAAGAGAATCAACTTCACTAGGGATTTCGCAAGTCACCATACTTCTGTCGCCCAGGATAAACACTCGCACTAGCTCATAAAACACAACAACAACCACTGCTTGACAGGTCGCACTTATATAGCAGGCCGGTGACTCAATAAATGCTTCTAGATCCATCCAGGGTTCACGGCTTCTCGAGGTTTCCATCGCTGGTCCAGTCACGAATATTCTGGACTATCCCTTTGTCCTAGTAGCCCTGTTGCATAAGGCGCGCGCAATACAGGAGGCAGGGCACAGCCCAGCCCTGGGGCAGTTGTGACTCATGCGGCGAGCGATGACACAAACTCACAGCCGTAACACCACCCCCTTCCTAAAAAGGCTGATCGTCCCGATCAATCATTGGTCCGTCTGTGTCCCTCCGTATGCTGCCAGGCGATCTCGATGCACGATCTTCATCTTCGCCCTCGGGCTCCGCTGGATCCTGTAGACGACATCGTTGATCCGTTTCACGACTCGGTACGGGCCCTCCCAGGACTTCTGGAGTTTGGGTGACAGGCCTTTCTTCCGTAATGGGTTGAAGAGCCAGACCAGGTCGTCCTCGTGGAATCCTCCGGCATCCGTCTGCTGGTCGTATCGGGTCTTCATTCGGTCGGTCTCGATCCGCAGTTTCCTCCTCGCGAACGCGTGCACGTCCTCCAGTTGGTCGACCAGTTCTTGACAATACTGGCTTACCGGGATCGGATCGTTCCCAGGTCGGCCGAAGGCAAGATCTACAGGTAGACGGAGCTCCCTCCCAAACATGGCCCGGGCTGGTGTGCACCCGGTGGCTTCATGCACGGCGGCGCGGTAGGCCAGGAGAAATAGTGGAAGATGTTTGTCCCAATCCCTCTGGTGCTCGCTGACGACTATTCGGAGATGGTTCTCAATGGTGCGATTGAATCGCTCTACCATCCCGTCGGACTGATGGTGTAGCGGCGTTGTCCTTGTCTTCCGGATTCCCAGCAGCTGGCATAGGTTCTGGAACACCTGCGACTCGAAGTTCCTCCCTTGGTCGGAGTGCAGCTCCAGGGGTACTCCGTACCGGCTGACGAATTCCTTCACCAGGGTCTCTGCAATCGTCGCGGCTTCTTGGTTAGGGAGCGCATACGCCTCCGGCCATTTGGTAAAGTAGTCGCTGACGACTAATATGTAGCGGTTCCCTGCCTCGCTTAACGGGAATGGCCCAGCAACATCGATGGCCACTCTCTCCATGGGGCCGCCCACGTTGTAGGTCTTCAGTGGACCCCGTCGTCTTCGTCCTGGGCCCTTGCTGGCTGCGCAATCGTGGCACCTCGCGCAGTGGTTCTCCACGTCAGTTCGGCATTCATTCCAGTAGAACCGCTCTCTCAGCTTCTCCAGGGTCTTCTTTATCCCTAGGTGTCCACCAGATGATCCTCCATGAACTTCCTTCAGGACTTCCTCCGTCATAGCCTTTGGAACGACGACTTGTTCCCGAGATGTCTTCCCGTCGGTGCTCTCCCAGGTACGGCAGATGAGGCCATCCCTTACAATCAGCAAGTCCCACTGCGCCCAGTAGGACTTAAACTTTGGGCTGCAGTCACTCACAATGTTCCACCCGGGTCTGGGGACACAGGCCCTCTTCCATTCGGCTATCAGTCCCAGGTCATCATCTTCTGCTTGTGCCCGCGTGAAAGATTCGCGGCTCCAGCTCCCCTGAAGTTCCACGGTAGTCCTTCGGCACTGTATCCCGGTGTTCTCCTCTCTTCTGGTACAGAAGGTGCAGTCTTCGGGGCACGGTCTTCTTGACAGGGCGTCGGCGTTAGAGTGCAGTTGGCCTTTCCTGTGCTGAATCTCAAAGTTGTACTGTTGAAGCCTCTCTAACCACCGCGCGAGTTGACCCTCGGGCTGCTTGAACTTCAGGAGCCACCGCAGGGATGCATGGTCGGTCCTGATGAGAAATTCTTGCCGGTACAGGTACTTGTGGAAGTGTTCAATGGTCTTCACGATGGCGAGCAGCTCCTTCCTGGTGACGCAGTAGTTCCTTTCTGGCTTTGACAAGGCCTTGCTGAAGTAGGCCACTACTCTCTCCTCGCCGTCCACTACTTGCGACAGGATTCCCCCTATGCCAAAGTCGCTGGCATCGGTATCGACGATGAACCTTGTTCCAGGTCTGGGGTAGGCCAGAATAGGTGCGGTGCACAGAGCCTGCTTGAGTTGTTCGAAGGCACTGTGGCATTCTGCTGTCCACGTGAAGAGTTGGTCCTTCTCAGTCAGTCGATGTAAAGGTTTGGCGATGTCGGCGAATCCACTCACGAAGCGACGGTAATAAGTGCAGAGTCCCAGGAAGCTTCGTAGTTGGGGCTTGTCCTTCGGAACTGGCCACTTCCTCACAGCTGCGGTCTTCTCTGGGTCGGTGCGCACCCCTTCCTCGGAGACGATATGCCCAAGGTACTGGACCCACTTCTGGAAGAGCTGACACTTCTTGGGGCTCAACTTCAGCTGGGCAGCCCGTAGCTCCAACAAGATCTCCTTCAGGTTGCTGTAGTGCTCCTCGAAGCTCCTCCCCAGAACGATGACGTCGTCTGGGTATACCAGGCAGGTCTTCCAGTTTAGTCCCCTCAGAATGGACTCCATTAGCCTTTCGAAGGTCGCAGGGGCGTTGCACAGACCGAATGGCATGACGGTGAACTGCCAGAGCCCGCTGCCCACAGAGAACGCCGTGTTCTCGTGGTCCTTAGGGTGGACCTCCACCTGCCAGTAGCCACTTTTCAAATCCAAGGTGGAGAACCATCTTGACCCTGATATGGTGACGTCGTTCACCCGCCTGTAGTCCACGCAGAACCTGGTGGAACCGTCCTTCTTCTTCACAAGCACGACCGGAGAACTCCAAGGACTATGTGATGGCTCGATCACCCCTTGCTCCTTCATCTCTTCTACCATCCGGTCGACTTCGGCTTGCTTGGCGAGCGGGACACGTCGGAATGGGGCCCTAATCGGTGCGCTGTCCCCAAAGTCGATTCTGTGCTGGACCAAGCTTGTCCTGCCGAAGTCTTTGCTCCCCATGGAGAAGACATCCTGGAATTCGCGTAGCAGGTCCTGAAGTTGGCGTGATCGCTCTTCGTCTAAATGGTCCTGGGATCCTTGGTACAGCTTCTGTAGTTCTTCTGGCTGGGCGCGTCTTCTTCGGTTGTCCGTCTGCAGGTGTCCGTCCGTCGTTTCTGTGATGCGGGCAATCCAGGTAACGGGCTCGCAGACTCCTAGGTTGGTGTCCCGGTGAACCGTAATATCGTAGTCGTTCAGGTTGGACAGGGGGACGTACGGCCGAGGCGTCGTGTTGATGAGGGTCTTGGCAACTAGCAATCCTTTTGTCTGGATGTCGTCATATTTTGGCTCGATGACAGCCGCCACTCCCTCAGCAGGTCCGTCGACAATTACGGTGGCGCTGACCTCCGTCCTGGCAGGAACGATGACGTCCTCTCTCAGCCTTACTCGTCGTGCGGTGACGGCCTCGTGTGCTGGTTGCAAAGCAAGTTCCTCACCTCCGAAGTGCAGAGTGTTGGTACTCAAGTCCAAGATGATGTTGTTCTGGTCCAGAAAGTCCAGTCCGATGATCACTTCGTTTGATACGTCAGCCACAAGCACTGGATGCTTCACCACCCGTCGACCAATGACGAGCTCCAGTGATGCTTCGCCATGTACCGGTGCGGTCCCTCCGGTCGCGGTTATTTGCTGGAGGTTCCTTTGTGTGGGTTGCACTATCCACTTCGGGATCACGGTGGGATTGACGATGGTCCTCGACGCTCCCGTGTCGATCAGCATGGGTCAGCTCACTCCATTGACGACTCCGTCGACCATCAGGCTGCTATTGTCCCTCCGTAACTTCGTCACACGCACTTGGACTGCTGGGGCTTGACGACTGTCACAAGCCAACCTTTGCCCCCCAAGGCTGGCTAATACTCGTTTCCCTGGGCCGCGCGGTTTTCAGACGACTGATTTCCCGTCGGATACCCTCGGCGGCGGCGATCACCGCAGTCCTTGCACAGGTGGCCTTTCTTACCGCAGGCCCAGCAGGTCGGTAGTCCTCTTCCGGACCGCCTCTCCGGTTGTCTTCCGGCTGTGTCGTTGCTGGTGGTACCGCGACTATCGAAGAAACGGCTTAGCGCCTCCATTAATTCGTCGGCCAGGGGCTTGGTCTCGTTGGTTTTTACTGGTTCGTCGACGTCCACTTGACGCACCCGCGCGTGCATTCTAGATGCCTGTTTTGCCGTCTCGAACTCAAGTGCGTGGCTCAGCGCATCTGCCAGGGTCTTATTGCGCGCGAGACGCAGCGCCTGATGAGTGTCCGAGTCCCGTAGCCCGTCGGTGAAAGTATTAGTCGCTATCTGCTCCAGAAAGTCGCCGGCGCTGTTGGCTAGGCGAGCCTTACGAGGCGTGCGATGTCCATCTCGAACTCCTGCAGGGTTTCCGCGTTCTTCTGTACCCGGGTCCGGAGCTGCATCTGATAGGCCTGCTGAAGATGGCTATCTCCATATCGGGACTCCATATGGGCGATCAGGGAAGCGTAGTCCTGGGATCCATTCGGGATGGCCTGAAGGACGTTAAGGGCGTCACCTCTCAGCGCTACAATGAGAGCTGTAGCCTTTTCTGTGTTGTTCCAGTTATTTATGGAACAGGCCGCCTCGAACTGACGTAAGTAGGTGCTCCACGGGACCTTTCCGTCGAAGGTTGGGGGCGTCACTCTGCTATGTCCCGTTCCTGATATTCCCGGTGTAACGGTGGGCGGGCGTTGGCGCAGCTCGACAACTTCCTCTCGTAGAGCGTTGAATTTCTCCTCCACCCCCGTCAGTGGGCGTTGGCGCAGCTCGGCAACTTCCTTTTGTAAGGCGTTGAATTTCTCCTACACCCCCATCAGCGGGCGTTGGCACAGCTCGGCAACTTCCACTTGTAAGGCGTTGAATTTCTCCTCCACCACCATTAGCGGTCGTTGGCACAGCTCGGCAACTTCCACTTGCAAGGCGTTGAATTTCTCCTCCACCCCCGTCAGTGGGCGTTGGCGCAGCTCGGCAACTTCCTTTTGTAAGACGTTGAATTTCTCCTCCACCCCCATCAGCGGGCGTTGGCGCAGCTCGGCAACTTCCACTTGTAAGGCGTCAAACTTCTTTTCCACTGCCGTGACTTCCTCACGCAGACCCAGTTCTAATTTCTTCAGGTCCTGTGTCAACTTATTCTGACCGTCTTCCATCTTCTTCTGGCCGTCCTCTATCCTCTTCAGGTCCTCCGCTAGCCTATTCTGACCTTCTTCTAATTTGGAAGTTAGGTCCTCGGCTAAACTTTTCTGGCTGTCTTCCAATTTGGCAGTTAGCTCCTTGGTTAAATTCTTCTGGCCGTCTTCTATGCCATTTAACTTTTCTAGCAATGCTGCCAATTGCGCCTCCATTTTAGTTGTTTGCCTTGTAAAGGGCATGCACTCACAGGAAAAATAGAGAAAATGACCTGCTCGGGTTTTGAAACCAGGACCGTCAGGTGTTATGCTTGAGTTCGTAATCCGGCTTCTGACACCAGTTGTTACGTGCCACCCCCTAGTGGCACCTTTGTTAACTGGATTACGGTGGGTATAAAGCACAACACCAATTACTGCTTAAAGAAATAATTAATTTTATTGCAGCCAGAAAAATACACTACTCAACAGCAATTATTACCTTACTCCAGTTTCCTCACGTCGAGAATACTTTCCCTTTCACTTGTCAACAGACCACAGTTAATCCTCTTCGCTAATGAATCCGGTCCCGTACGCTAGCTGGAAATAGCTGCACTAGGTCTGTCACTGTACTATACACTGTTTCACAAGCACCACAATCACTTCCTCGGTGTCAAGAGAATCAGCTTCACTAGGGATTTCGCAAGTCACCACACTTCTGTCGCCCAGGATAAACACTCGCACTAGCTCATAAAACACAACAACAGCCACTGCTTGACAGGTCGCACTTATATAGCAGGCCGGTGACTCAATAAATGCTTCTAGATCCATCCAGGGTTCACGGCTTCTCGAGGTTTCCATCGCTGGTCCAGTCACGAATATTCTGGACTATCCCTTTGTCCTAGTAGCCCTGTTGCATAAGGCGCACGTAATACAGGAGGCAGGGCACAGCCCAGCCCTGGCGCAGTTGTGACTCATGCGGCGAGCGATGACACAAACTCACAGCCGTAACAATATTGTAGATTTAGCCCTATTACCACAAGTATCATCAAAACAAAGTAAACACTAAGAAGTTACTAAAATCAAATTTCTTCGAAGTGTTATTAATTGATTTAGACAACCCATGTCAGATGAAATTTTAAGAACTGAATTTATGTCCCAAATAAGTAGTAATTTATTTTTTTATGTTGATTTCTTGAAACCCTTCACTTAATTTATCATTGTTTAGCATCAACCCCTTAATATTGCGGACCCCCCAGGGACTCACTACTAGCGGGATCCCAGCTGAGTCCGGCATTGCTTCCACTTTGTGCTGGGCTCCTCTCCGTCTTATTTCCTGTCGACCTCAGTTGGTCAACTCTTGCTCTCTTCCGAGCCCGACGGTATTAGGGTATCCGAGGCCTAGGGGAGTCTCTTCCTTTCCCACCTTACTTGGCCCTTGTCTCATCTTTCCTGATCCCTCATTCTTCGAGGGGTCAGACCTCTTGTTTTATCATTAGCCAATTTTCAATTTTGAAAAAATAGGCTTATGAGATCACCTTTTGTCCTTGTGTGTGTGCGTATGTGTGTGTGTGATTCGTGTCTGTGTCCCCCCCCCCCAATAAAATCTAAACGGCTTGAGCGATTTCAATGAAACTCGGTAATTTCATAGCACTATTCCGGGTGACCCCGACCGTGCCCTTCAAATTTTGTTACGACTCACCAATCCAACATGGCGGCTGTGCGAAATATTTCACCAGCTTTCAATATTTCCGAAACTATTACCGATATTACCCTGACATTTTGTATGGTGGTAAAGGAAACTACTATAAGTTCACTTATGTGACCTTTGAAAACCTGGTAACTACAAAACCAACATGGCGGCCAAGCGAAGTTGCGACTTTTAAATAGACGTTTCTTGCGATTTAACCAACCAAACGCAATGAAACTTGGTGCAGTATATGTTTATATACATTATGCACCGACATCTAACTTCGTTCAATTGTTTACATAACCACATGATGGCGGATGTGCGAAATATTTCATCGGCATTCTATATCTGTGAAACTATTCGCGGTATCTCCCTGAAATTTTGTACGGAGATAAAGGGCACCACTGGAAGTTCATCTATAAGACTTTCAAAACTCGGTTAACTACAAAACGAACATGGCAGCCAAGCGAATTTGAAAATTTTAAATAGACTTTTCTCGCGATTTAACGTTCCAAACGTACTGAAATCTGGTACAGGAAATATTTATACACATTGTAATGCACTGGTATCTAATTTAGTTCAATTGTTTACATAACCTCAAGATGGCGGTTGTGCGAATTTTAAAATTAAGTTTTTATTTCTTGTGATGTAGTATTGCGATCGAAGTGAAAGTTTGAATAATGAACCTACGCAATAATTTTCCTTTAATGGTACATGACTCTATTGCCTATACATTTAACAATCCAACATGGTGACCATCTGAAATATTTAGATGGCTCTGAATATCTAAGAATCTATTACTGCAATCAAACTGAATTTTTTAATGTTCATATGGGCTATGAACTTAAGTTCACCTATAGGACTTTAAATAACCTGGTGATCACAAATCCAACATGGCGGCGACGCGAAGTATAAATATTCACATGGACGTTTCTCACAATTTAACCATGCGAGTGCAGTGAAACTTGGTACAGTAAATCCTTATACGAATGGTAATCCACTGGCATCTAATTTATTTCAATTGTTTCCATAATCTCAAGATGGCAGCTGTGCGAAATTTTAAAATATCCTTGTTACTTCTTGTGTCCTAATTATGCGATTGAAGTTTGAATACTACACGTACACAATAATCTGCATGTAACAGTACATAACTCTAGGACCTACATATATAAAATCCAACATGGCGACCATCGGAAATATTTAGTCGGTTCTCAATATCTACGAATCTATTACAGCAATCAAACTGAAATTGTGTATGTTGATAGTGGTAATTAACATAAGTAGGATATATGAAAATAGGCTGTATAGTTCTTCACGGAACTACTTGATTTAAATGATCTTGTCGACTTCGTCGTTACGCTGAGGTCTGGCGTTACGTTACGGTGACGGGACGAGTAGTAGAATGCACTGAGGTGTGTGACGTCATAGTACGATGTAGCAGCAGAGTACTAAGAAGGCAGTGCGAGAACAGAGTTTCAAGAAGGCAATGCGAGAACAATCAAGTAGGCAGTGAAGAAACAAAATAGAATCTTGAAACTCTGTTCTCGCACTGCCTTCTTGGTGCTCGGCTGCTAGCATTTAAAATGATATAAAGTCCAGTCTTTCAGACTGACTATCCGTGTCTTTTTTTCTTTCAGGTAAATCCTGCCTTCTGCTCAAGGCCCTCAAGGAGGCGGGGTGTGTGTAGCCCCACCAGTTCTGGTGCACCGTGGGTAGTGCTACATCCGCAAGGGCTCACAGCTGGTGAACTCGGGAATTGGCGACCCCAATGGATTCCTGAGCTCCGTCCGGTCCCCCCCTGTTTTTCCATTGCCTTTGGGGCGGGCCCTCTCCTCTTTCCCTTTCCTGGCTCTCCTTCTTTTCAAGTGCCTCATTGTTCGAGTGTTGAGGGCATTTATTTCAGCTTTCTTTTATTTCCCTCCCTCCCTCCCTTACTCTTCTTTTGTTTTCCCTTTTCTTCTTCTAAAGTGTAAGCTGTAGTTAGCTTTAGTTATAAGTTTGTAGTGAACCCTTTATCCACAGGCTGTATAAAGGATTCTAATAAATTATTCATCATCTTTTGATACATTTCTACAGACAGCAGATATGAGAGCCAGACGGTGTTGGGAAATATTGAGTGGCCGAGAGGACTCAATGGTTTAAGCTCCTGTGGTATTTTAGGAAGTAGCATATTATTCATGACACATAGGACAGGTGCAACTTTTAGCGCGGAGATGGCTTGGGTACGCACAATATGGCTTGTTGCTATGAGTGTTCGCGCCAAGAAGAAAATCGAATGCTACGATGTAATTGGTCAATCTTCATGTTAACCACTCCCTGTGGCAGAAATACAAGTAAAAGTGTGCAAAGATCTACAAGAGTCTGAACCAATAATATCAAGACGCCCTGTTTTAGCGGCAACTCGGCTTGGTAACGCACCCTGGTAAATTAACGTGGGAGTTATCTACGGATTAATACCACGATCGATTCGAGCCAACTACAGCATAATCGTAACCTCCACACTGCTACGAACTCAATGATACCGATCGCATGCTAGTCTGATAATTATTATGGAATATTTTTCCGCAAATCCCCTTTCTCTCCTACCCTAGCCAGTTTCATTTATAATGGTCCAGGAAGCTTCGAGAGATGACTTTTATTTGTGCGACTGAGGGCGTAACGTTGACTTTCATTTGTGCGTCTGAGGACGTAACGTTGACTTTTATTTGAGCATTTGAGGACGTAAGGTCTTTTATTCAGGTGTCGGAGGACACGAGGCACAACTTCATATTTTTATGTATTTGAACATGGAACATTTTCGTCAAGTTATAAGTGTAACTTCAGTGATTTATTTGTAGTCCCAGTACTACCAGATAGGACCAGTTCATCGAAATAATTCACCAATAGACTGTCAAGGAATTTAGTACTTGATCGGTGAATTTAATAGGAAATATATCGTGTGTGTATCTGACAAATTATAATTAATTCAGCACGAGATAACGTCTAGGAACGAGGCCGGATCTTGGAACCAGCAGAACATTTGCCAGAAGATGTCGATGACGAGCTAAGCATCTTAAAGGAGTGATGGCTGCAGATGTTTTCCTGACGCTGTTTTAAAGGATTGAGTACAAATGAATTTATTTATTTATTAAATCAGCTATGGTATTATGGGACATATTTTTGTAGATATTTGTTTGTTTGTTTGGTAATGTAGATTCTTAGTTCTTGTTTTACTGACACATTAAATATGGGACAAGCCAAGCGCTTTGTATTTTGTAAATATTGTGATTTTTGTTTGGTTCAACTATACGGGGTGACGCGCAGCTCGTGCTCGCATTCGCTTGCGTAAATCGCGGTCAAACATTATAATTCGGAAGTATGCCTTATAACAAAAATGGAACTGAATTAATTTTGAGATTAAAAATAGAATTTGGAGGGTAAAGATTATTTGTGAGCAGAATTTATGACGGATCAGGATTATTTTGATAGTTGCTTCTCCAGCATATCTGTACGGGATGGCACTTTGCACCCGAGTTTTTGTTGTGTATATTGTTTAATATGTCTATGGACGCAATATTGTTGATCTGTTTTGAGCCGACCCAGTTGGTATGTTTATGAGTGAGTCAGTCCAAGCTTTATGGTGCGTAGTGTGATTTTATGATGTGTTAGCGAGAATATATCATTGTGATTATTCTGACTTGCTCCACATCAGCCCAGTTCATAACTTCGCGAGGCTGAACTCGTGGTATATTTTGTGTTTTCTTGCCATCCAAGCGGATGAGTGAGATATGTTTGCGTTTCCAGATGGAAATAGCACCTAGCTTGAAGGACTGAGAGAGATAGTTGAGGCAGCGATGATTCATACAAGAGGGGTGCGCTCAAATCAGATAACGCGACTTGTCATTAGTAACAGGCCAGGGTCCTGTACTTCAATTTAAGACGTTCTTTAAAATTCACAAAACCTGATCGGTTATAATGAGTATTTGATTGATTAAATGGATGTTGTCCATAGTTGTAAGGTAGCTCCCCAAAACATCTGTTTGTCTGGCGTTTTATAAAAATGTAAATATAGTTTTCAGCCGTTAGGCTTGTATTTTGTTGCTGTTGCTTCACTTCTTGTGTGTTTCTTTTACGCGTTCAATGACCCCGTGTGGCATTAGGATGTGCGAGGCTGCGTTCCCAATTTTGTGATGCGAGCGTTTTGGCCTATATTTTGGCATGCTCTTTTTATTTTGTGTGCCTTGGCACCAGCTAGAATCTCAGGGAGATTCTTCATCTTTTTGTAGTCTATTATTAGATCTTGCATGTGTCAGTAGTAATTATAGTGTTACGGCTGTGAGTTTGTGTCATCACTCGCCGCATGAGTCACAACTGCCCCAGGGCTGGGCTGTGCCCTGCCTCCCGTATTGCATGCGCCTTATGCAACAGGGCTACTAGGACAAAGGGGTAGTCCAGAATATTCGTGACTGGACCAGCGATGGAAACCTCGAGAAGCCGTGAACCCTGGATGGATCTAGAAGCATTTATTGAGTCACCGGCCTGCTATATAAGTGCGACCTGTCAAGCAGTTGTTGTTGTTGTGTTTTACGAGCGAGTGCGAGCGCGTATCCTGAGCGACAGAAGTGTGGAGACTTGCGAAACCGACTAGTGAATCCAATTCTCGTGACAGCGAAGGGAGTGAGGAGCTTACAGGGGACTGCCTGTGTTTTGAGCGAGTGTGCTTACTAGTGCGAAGAGAGGTCATTGTGGTGAGTTGCAAAACAGTGAGTGACAAGAGCTAGTGCAGCTATTTCCATCCAGCGTACGGGGCCACCTCATTACGAGGGATTAACTATGGTCTGTTGACAAGTGAAAGGGGAAGTATTCTCGACGTGAGGAAACTGGAGTAAGGTAATAATTGCTGTTGAGTAGTGTACTTTTCTGGCTGCAATAAAATTAATTATTTCTTTAAGCAGTAATTGGTGTTGTGCTTTATACCCACCGTAATCCAGTTAACAAAGGTGCCACTAGGGGGTGGCACGTAACAATAGTGTGTTAATTAAGGGTGGGTCCCATAGCCGTAGTATGATTTAAAAAGATGCAACTCCGTGAGCAAAATGACTGTTTCAGTTGTAAACGGACTCGCATCAGTACTCATTTTCTTATTAACGAGCAGTACACCACGCATTATATAACTTCTTGACCAGAAAAAATGGACTTTCATCCGTAAGTTGTGAGGAGCGAGTTCTTACCGCTCAAAGTTTATGTTATGATTAATCATTTTGTGTGAAGCTGTATTCATATTGTTTTGTTGTGTGGAGCGAGTCTTACCGCTCAGTAATATATTTATTTCTTAAGGGGGTGAAAGCCAGGGGGGATTTCTTTTTATTTATTATTATTATTATTATGCACATAATTTTCAGTCATTAAATATCTTTTATTCTACTTGTTATTCATTTTATTTCTAGTATAGCCTCTGTCATGGACCTTTCTATTCATTAGTGCATGTTGTTTTTAAGCGAACTTTGCTGTGTAATGCAGTCAGGACTGAACACGACCCCGTAGATGAATCTTGAGAAAACCATGCTTTATTGAAGGGTGCAGTAGTTAGACTTAATTATTGGTCCATTTTCATTTTTCATGAACTAGGTCCATTTTCATTTTAATGAACGCCCAAAATAATAGGGGCCGTTAACCTAGTGTTAGGCCCCTTAAAACAACAAGTATCATCATCATCTTAATATTGCGGATCTAGCTTACTCTCCCGTATTGTAGAAACCATGCCCCGATTACTTCTCACACCCTGTATTGAGCCGACTGGAAGTGATACGGGTCTGTGTGCATTCAGACAGACAAACTGACATGTGATTGTGAAACGAGAGATTTCACTATGAGATGTCATTAAAACTAATAATTAGGTTACAATTTAACACATTTTTTTAGAGAAAGTAGTTCATACCAGTTGGTGTATTCTTGGAATACACGGTACGAGAGAATATATAGTTTAATGCTTTTGCATGTTCATTCCTTCCTCTTTGTCAAACACCGACAGTGATCTTCTATTTTCTCTTTGGTGATCATTTCGCTTATATCTTTGGTGAGTCTGTTCTAGATATATATCTTCCATGACCCTCCTAGCGTCATCTAGCAGCGAATCTCTGAAGCTCCTCAATTTTTCCTGGTGCAAGAGGACTTCTTTTTTCATCTGGCCACCAGATCTCGTTACCATCGCCAGCTATTATCTCCATGAGCAAGAGAACTTCGTCTACTTTTTCACTCACCATGCTGTGCTAGTATCGCCTGCTTTCAACTCTTTGAAGACCATTCATCAAGAAGAACATTTATTTTTGATAAGTTGTCTATTCTGATATGTATTCCTTTTGTTTCCTACCCCCACTCTTTTCCCTTCCTAGGACCCTCTGTGCTTCGCTGAACAGGTCTCACTTCTAAGTCGGCAGTTGACTCGGTCAGTCAAGGCTCAACTCGAGTCAGTCTCCTCAAACCAAGAGACACTCTCTACGCTCTACGCCATGTTGGCACATTAGGCATCCGTCAAAGGAAACTTCACCTTCGACATGAAACAAAGATAAGTACCTACTTCAAGTTTTAACCTCATCTTCATGGTTTTAACTTCTACATGCTCTTAACGATATTTTATAGACAGCGTGAGATTATTTATTTTGGGGCAAAAATCATTCTTCGCGGGATTTGCCATGTTGAGCTTTTGTTTGTATAAGCCAACCTTACTAGAAAGGAGCTTTTCTTAAGCTATTTAAATGAGAAATCTTCTCACCACGTGGGATATTATCCAATACCCGCTGTCTATAAATTACAAAGCAAGTTCCTCCGCTGGATTAACATTGGCCCCATTTTTCTATTAAGATCGTTCTGTAACCTTCCAGATCCTGTACTTTATCTGCAAGTCTTGCCGTCAGGTATTTTTCACTTACTTGTGAAAATACTATTTAAAATGAGGAATCTTCCTTATAAAATACTGCAATAGCGAACTTTCTTCCACCGTTGGAATGTTCTATGGCGCATTTAATTTTAATTCACAACTTTCTCAAGAAATAGACTCTCGCCTACCTAGTGCAACCATTTCTTTTCATCATTGCAATAACTTTCTTTCCCATAAACTTTCGTGTCTCTACAGTGAACTTTTCATCTATTTAAAAGACTATAGTGATAACTAGTGCTTGTCCCACTTTTCTACCGCGTCGCGATCGTCCGTTTACATTAAATAAGGCCATGAACATTGATCCTAAATCCCAATGATCTTTCCTCAACCTTCTACTAACAAACCATATTAATAAAATTGTAACTTTTTTATAAGGTGTCACTCTATGAAGTGTCCTTCCATTTTGCTTGTTTATCATTAATTAATTACTGTATAACTACGTGTTTTATACACGGTTCAAACTTACATTGTTTCTTCCCTATAATCAGGGAAAACAATACTTTCAACTCTTGAGTGAGTTATTTCTAGGTCTCACGAAATGGAAACTGCCCCATTTGGCTCGTGATTCCTACTTAAACATAGGAAGTCTAGAACCTTCCTTTTGACTTTTCTCTTCAGGTTTCACTGTAAGTGGCCTGCTCTCTTTTGTATAATTGTTATAAAGTATTTCAGCTTAAATATAAGAAGTTGTAGGAACTTCTATCTTATTCTTCATGTTTTTCTTATTGTTATTTTCGAAGTTGTCACTCTCTTTAGAATATTCTCTCAGAAATTTCTTATAGTACACTCCTTGTACTCAATTTAGTGTTTAAACTTTAATTACTTCATTTGTCTTTTAAAATCTTATAAAGATTTTAGAACATATATAAGGTTTGAAACCTAATAAATTGTTAATTGCCTGGAGCAAACATTTAATGTTTTCTGAGGTCTGTGACCCAAAAATTATTAACCAAATTGAAAATATATATTTGTTAAAGTTATCAACTTCTTTTGAATTGTTAAATAAATTAAGCGTTTCTTTTCGCTTTCTCATTTTTCTAGTACAACGGTTAGGCAAGATCCTGTCTGCCTTGGCTCTCCCTACTAAATGCCATTAAATCCATTAATAGGGCTTTCGCCACTTGTTGCATTTGAGCAAGAACTCTTAGTGGTAATCTCGTTAAAGTTTTTCTTAGCTTTAATAGCTAATTCTAACTGGCCAGTAAGGCAAGTAAAGCTCGCTACGCCAGCTACCTGCTTGTGGAGATCCTCTCCGAAAAACTTATGGTCAGTTTTCTAAAAGATAAGTGTTTCTCTTTGTCTAAACTTTTAGCCGGCTCCTCGCTGAGTAAAAGCTTAGCCATTTCCAAATGCAACCATTGGTTCATTTACCAAAATGACTCCCCAAGGTATAATTTTTTATCATTATCCTTCTTGGAAGCACTTGGTCGCCTTTTCAGGAACTCCATAATTTCGAAAACTGGAATTACCAAACCTGATTCAAATCATTGGCATTCTTCGAATTACTTGCAAAAACGAATTTCTTGGAACAGACATACAATAAATCTGTTACTCTCAGTCTTGCCAGAACACAACCTTTCCCCATAGTAAGCAGATGCATGCTTGAGAGGGAATATACTAAAGCCACTTTCTTGCAAACCGCCCAAGTTCTAGCTGTGTTTCCCGTCCGCTTAGACCAAGCCCTTACCCACTTTAGGTATCCGAGAGCGGATTTGCGGTGGCAACCGCCTCTAAGTGCATTTAAGGTTAAATTTATAACTTTTGTGTGACTCTCCTCCTATTTTTCTATCCTTTTTCTCCAGTCCGAAACCCATCTCCTTTTCTTAATCATCTTCCCTTGGTGGTTAGGTTATTCCTCAGCCAATAACCTACCCAAAATTTGGTCCCAGAAACCCGGGAGAGTCCATTTGTCATCTTTCTGTTTGGCAATACTTTGCAAATTATTAATATCTGCTTTGAATCTTTCAGCTATAACCACATCGTGCAAAGCCTGTGAAGGGGAAAGAGGCCGCTCCTGTCTCCTTTGGTGTGTCCCGTTCTTTCTACTTATTTGCTGCTGCCAGCTTGACAGCATTTCCAAGGTTCCACAGTTTCGTGAGTTGCATTTCAATCTATTTTCTTTAACATGGCTCCTACTGATAACGATAAGGATGAAAAACTTACTTCTAAACGAGCATCCTATAAAGGGCAAATTACCCGATTCAGAAAGTACATAAAGGAGTTAGATCCCTCAGAAGCTCAATTAGACTTGTTGAAACATCGTGTAAGGGATTTTGAACGTTCTTATGAAAATTATTGCAACATTCAAACTGAAATAGAAACTTGTATGCTCAATCAAGCCGAAGATCGAGTCGAAGTAGAAAACCAATATTACGAAGGCATAGGTTCTGCTTTCAAAATAATACGCCAACTCGAAGAGGAGCAGAAAAAGGACGCTTCTGTTCTTGGTCCCCTTCACGAACCACAAACTTCTTTCCGTGATGGTACTCACAAGCCCAAACCAATTTTACCTAAAATTGATTTACCCCATTTCTCTGGAGATGAATCTACTTGGGATTCTTTCTATGAATTATTTTGCTCCCTTGTTCATGACAATGAAGACATTCAAGTCATTTACAAGTTTCATTACTTGAGATCTATCATCCGAGGTCAAGCTTTGCAGTTAGTCGAAGCACTTCCTTTACGTGCCGAAAATTACCCCATTGCCTTTAACTTATTAAAAGAAAGATATGGAAATTTACGGTTACGTATTCAACGCCATATGAAGGCTCTATTCAACCTACCTGCGTCACAGCACAATGACGTCACCAGTTTGCGCACTCTAGTTGATACTACACAACTTCACGTTAAGGCTTTGTCCCAATTAGATCAACCTACTGAACATTGGGATACTTTCCTAATACATTTAGTGGTTTCTAAAGTTGATGCTGCTACCCTCAAAGCTTGGGAAATTGAACTTTCTAAAGAAGACGACTACTCTTACGAGCATTTAGTCACTTTTATAAACGCTAGATGCCAACTCTTAACCTCTCTAGCTAATCAAAGTGAACCCTCATCTCCTAGTTCTAAGTTTGAATTAATGTCCATCAAACCTAAAAGCGAACGCTTAGCGTCTAATACCCACAAACCCGGATCCAGCTCATCTAAATTTAAATCAAACTCTACTGGTTACCCAACTAGGTCTAGTGAACGTCGTGTTGCTAGCTCTATGGTTTTAAACACTCAAAGCGAACCCCGTAAGAGTTTAAACGAACCTTTAAAGTGCATACTTTGTAAAGATCCCCATGCCCTATACCTCTGTAAATCCTTTAAAGAAATGTCAGTCGACGACAGAAGAAAATTAGTTTCCCAGAACAAACATTGCTTCAATTGCCTAGCGCCTACTCATTCTGCTTCTAATTGCAAGTCCACAAGACTTTGCTACCATTGTGAAAAGGCTCATCACACTTTGCTACATCGTCATGATCAGGCAAGGTCATCGACAGCATCTACTTCTCCGAAAAATGATAGTGCTAACAGTTCTAATGCTTCATCTTATATTCAAAATGCCAAGTCCATTCGCAGTGCCCAAGTATTGTTGTCTACTGTCCAAATCGAAGTTCAGGATAACTTTGGCAACTGGGTCCGTGCACGCGGTCTTCTAGATTCAGCGGCAACTCATGATTTTGTGTCTAATTCCTTGATTAGAAAAGTAGGCCTACCTGTAAACCCCACTTCTATTAACGTGTCGGGCATCAACAGCTCAAAATCTCAAGCTTTACAATTCTCGAAGCTAACTATAAGAGATATTTGTCATAGAAACAACTTTTTTAAACTTAATTGCCTAATTCTCGATAGCATTGGAGAAGACACTCCAAGTCACTCTGTGGATATTTCAGGGTTAAACATTCCCTCGCATTTAAGGCTAGCTGATCCTTTGTTCAACATGCAAAATCCTATTGACATACTCTTTAGTGCCAATGTTTTCTGGAATTGCCTTCGTAAACAGGTTCGCAAGTTATCCTCAAACGTGGTCGCCAGAGACACTAATTTTGGATGGATCGTCACAGGTCAACTTCCCCATCATTCTCCCCAACCCGCATCGCAATGTTACTTCTCCAATACTGACCTGGAACAGTTCTGGAGGCTTGAAAGCGTTGATCCTCCTAATGTAACCTCTTCAGAAAATGAATTCTGTGAGCAACTTTTTTTGAACACCACCACTCGTTCTTCTGATGGCCGGTTCGTTGTTCAAATGCCAAGATTACATAATCCTTCCAAACTTATTAACTCTCAGCCCAAAGCTCGAAAAGCTCTCTTAGCTATCGAGAGCAAATTCAAGAAAGAACCTCTTGTTAAACAGCAGTACACTGATTTCATGGATGAGTATGAAAGCTTAGATCATATGGAAGTTGTTAACAAATCTGATGATGAATTGCACCCCCCAATTGAAGCGGTTTATTTAAATCATCATCCCGTGTGGAAAACCCCTCTTGTAAAAGATAAAATCCGAGTTGTTTTCAATGGTTCATCACCCGACGTTAATGGCAACAGCCTTAACGACACTCTTTACTCTGGTCCTGCTATTCAGTCAGATCTATCTGCTATACTCTTAAACTTTCGATTATTTCCCATAGCTGTCATAGCTGATATAAAACAGATGTACCGTCAAGTGTTAATTCAACCGGAACAACGAGATCTCCAAAGAATCTTGTGGCGTGATGAAATCAGCAAGCCCATTAAGGTATTTCGCTTAAAAACGGTTACTTATGGCTTAAAACCCTCTGCTTTCCTTGCTATCCGATCCCTACACTTGCTAGCCTCACAAGATGGTCATTTATTTAATTCCAAAGCCTCTGAGGCACTAACTACGTCATTCTATGTTGACGATTATTTGCAGTCCTTCCCCACTTTGGAGGAAGCTTCTTTTGTGTCTTTAGAACTTCAGGCATTGCTAAGGAATGGAGGTTTCCCACTTCATAAGTGGAATTCCAACTACCCTGAGTTCCTCGCTCAGTTTCCCATCGAAGACGTAGACCCTTCTTCTGTCGAAATTTGTGGAAACTCCGAATCCATAAAAACTCTAGGAGTTCATTGGTGCACTAGCACTGACACTCTCATCTACAAAGTTTCGCTCGCAGAAGAGCTTCCTAACACAAAAAGACAAATTCTCTCTGAAATTGCAAAAATTTTTGATCCACTTCAATTCCTTGCCCCAGTTATCGTTATAGCCAAACTCTTCATGCAAGAGCTGTGGTCGCTCAAATGTGAATGGGATGACACTGTCCCTCTTCCTTTTCTTAATCGTTGGCTCTCGTTTCGCAGCAATTTGCTGGATCTTTCCCTTATTGAAATTCCTAGGAATTTAATTAACGCTCATTCTAATGCATCCTTCTTCCTTCATGTGTTCGCGGACAGTTCCGAAAAAGCTTACGGTTGCTGCGCATATTTAGTTTATCACGGTTCATTCTATGGATCTTCAGTTTCCAACCTTGTTTGTGCCAAATCGAAGGTCGCTCCTCTTAATACTATCACTTTGCCTAGGCTTGAATTGTGCGCTGCACTCATGGCTGCAGAACTTGTTAAGAAATTACGGGAAGTATTAAAAGTCGAATTCTCGCAAATCTATCTCTGGAGCGATTCCATGATCACCCTTTCTTGGATCGCCAAAACCCCCTCTCACTGGCAAACTTTTGTTGCAAACAGAGTTTCCAAAATTCAAACTCTTTCTTCTGGATGTCAATGGAGGCATGTGCCCAGTGCTGATAATCCAGCCGATATTATTTCTCGTGGTTGTTTACCCTCTCAATTGGCAGCTTCCCAGTTGTACTGGCATGGGCCCTCGTGGTTAATCGAAGACTCTTCTTCATGGCCTCCTAAACCTCCACTACAAACTCCAACTTGCCTGACGCTAAAGTACCTCTATCTATTGCTTCGTGTCTTGTTTCCAACGCTTCTCATCCCTTGTTGTCCCGCTATTCTTCTTTTCATAAATTAATACGAATTGTCGCCTATCTCCTTAGATGGAAATATCTTGTGGTTGACCAACCTCTTCTCCCTAAACCACACCTTACCAATCATGAATTGAATCTCGCTACCATTAAGGTTTTACAACTGACACAGCAAGAAGCCTTTTCTTCTGAATTGTCTTTACTTTCTTCTAAAAGGGACCTTCCCAAATCCAGTCGTCTTCGCGCTTTGGCCCTGTTCCTTGATGACCATGGGTTACTCAGGGTAGGCGGAAGGCTCTCGCAATCTTTGCTCTCTGAGGACAAAAAGCATCCCGTTATTTTGCCTTCTAAACATCATGTAACTTCCCTAATTATACGTGACTTTCATTATCGTAATCTGCATGTTGGCACACGCACTCTGCTTTGCCTCTTAAGGGAAAAGTACTGGATCATAAATGGAATTCATGAAGTATCTTCTGTAATTCATAAGTGCATTCCTTGTTTCAAAGTGAAACCTAAAATCAATACTCAATTAATGAGTGACCTGCCCTCTTTTCGCTCTTCTCCTATACGCCCATTTGCTTTAACTGGTGTGGACTATATGGGTCCGTTCCAATATCAACGAAATTCTCCTGAAGTTAAACGCAAATTGCTTGGTAAGCTTTATGTTTCTCTCTTTGTTTGCATGGTTACTGGCGCAATCCACTTGGAACTAGTAACGAATGCTTCTACTTCTTACTTTTTATCAGCCGTCTCTCGCTTCACCGCTAGGCGTGGTGTTCCTTCAAAGATGTTCTCTGATAACGCTTCCACTTTTCAGGGCGCAGCTTCCCTGTGGAAGAAAGCTCTCACTTCCTCTCCTGCCATGGAACAAATTTCTAATTTGTCCTACTCAAAGGGTTTCAAATGGCGCTTTATACCTCCCTACGCTCCTCATCACGGCGGTAGGTGGGAATCTTGTGTAAAGCTTACTAAACGTCATTTAAGAAAAGTCTTAGGTAATCGCATTCTGACTTATGAAGAATTCAATTCACTGTCCGTTCGGATTGAAGGTGTTGTTAATTCTCGCCCATTAACTCCGCTTTCCAATGACACTGATGACTTGCTTCCACTCACACCTGGTCACTTCCTTATCGGCACTTCTCTTTCTGCCCCTCCTCCTCTTCCCAATTCTTTCAGGGATTCTAATCTACCTATCGTTTGGCGTAAACTTGAAGCCCTCCGTAATACCTTTTGGAAGAGGTGGAACTTGGAATATTTAACTTCCTTGCAACGGAGACAGAAGTGGTTTCTTTCCAGTCCCGACATTAAAGTGGGGGACTTGGTCTTGGTTAGGGATGTTTCACCCCCCCCCCCTAGTCTGGACCTCTGGTAGAGTGACCGAGTGTTATCCTGGAAGGGATGGGAGAGTCAGGGTGGCCAAAATCTTGACCACTAATGGTCCGATCACAAGACCACTGTCTTTGATCGCTCCATTACCTTTAAATGTTTAACTGCTTATTTGTTCTCTGTTGGTGTTTCGTATGATGTATTCTTGGAATACACGGTACGAGAGAATATATAGTTTAATGCTTTTGCATGTTCATTCCTTCCTCTTTGTCAATCACCGACAGTGATCTTCTATTTTCTCTTTGGTGATCATTTCGCTTATATCTTTGGTGAGTCTGTTCTAGATATATATCTTCCATGACCCTCCTAGCGTCATCTAGCAGCGAATCTCTGAAGCTCCTCAATTTTTCCTGGTGCAAGAGGACTTCTTTTTCCATCTGGCCGCCAGATCTCGTTACCATCGCCAGCTATTATCTCCATGAGCAAGAGAACTTCGTCTACATTTTCACTCACCATGCTGTGCTAGTATCGCCTGCTATCAACTCTTTGAAGACCATTCATCAAGAGGAACATTTATTTTTGATAAGTTGTCTATTCTGATAATATTCCTTTTGTTTCCTACCCCCACTCTTTTCCCTTCCTAGGACCCTCTGTGCTTCGCTGAGCAGGTCTCACTTCTAAGTCGGCAGTTGACTCGGTCAGTCAAGGCTCAACTCGAGCCAGTCTCCTCAAACCAAGAGACACTCTCTACGCTCTACGCCATGTTGGCACATTAGGCATCCGTCAAAGGAAACTTCACCTTCGACATGAAACAAAGATAAGTACCTACTTCAAGTTTTAACCTCATCTTCATGGTTTTAACTTCTACATGCTCTTAACGATATTTTATAGACAGCATGAGATTATTTATTTTGGGGCAAAAATCATTTGCCATGTTGAGCTTTTGTTTGTATAAGCCAACCTTACTAGAAAGGAGCTTTTCTTAAGCTATTTAAATGTGAAATCTTCTCACCACGTGGGATATTATCCAATACCCGCTGTCTATAAATTACAAAGCAAGTTCCTCCGCTGGATTAACTTTGGCCCCATTTTTCTATTAAGATCGTTCTGGAACCTTCCAGATCCTGTACTTTATCTGCAAGTCTTGCCGTCAGGTATTTTTCACTTACTTGTGAAAATACTATTTAAAATGAGGAATCTTCCTTATAAATTACTGCAATAGCGAACTTTCTTCCACCGTTGGAATGTTCTATGGCGCATTTAATTTTAATTCACAACTTTCTCAAGAAATAGACTCTCGCCTACCTAGTGCAACCATTTCTTTTCATCATTGCAATAACTTTCTTTCCCATAAACTTTCGTGTCTCTACAGTGAACTTTTCATCTATTTAAAAGACTATAGTGATAACTAGTGCTTGTCCCACTTTTCTACCGCGTCGCGATCGTCCGTTTACATTAAATAAGGCCATGAACATTGATCCTAAATCCCAATGATCTTTCCTCAACCTTCTACTAACAAACCATATTAATAAAATTGTAACTATTTTATAAGGTGTCACTCTATGAAGTGCCCTTCCATTTTGCTTGTTTATCATTAATTAATTACTGTATAACTACGTGTTTTATACACGGTTCAAACTTACATTGTTTCTTCCCTATAATCAGGGAAAACAATACTTTCAACTCTTGAGTGAGTTATTTCTAGGTCTCACGAAATGGAAACTGCCCCATTTGGTTCGTGATTCCTACTTAAACATAGGAAGTCTAGAACCTTCCTTTTGACTTTTCTCTTCAGGTTTCACTGTAAGTGGCCTGCTCTCTTTTGTATAATTGTTATAAAGTATTTCAGCTTAAATATAAGAAGTTGTAGGAACTTCTATCTTATTCTTCATGTTTTTCTTATTGTTATTTTCGAAGTTGTCACTCTCTTTAGAATATTCTCTCAGAAATTTCTTATAGTACACTCCTTGTACTCAATTTAGTGTTTAAACTTTAATTACTTCATTTGTCTTTTAAAATCTTATAAAGATTTTAGAACATATATAAGGTTTGAAACCTAATAAATTGTTAATTGCCTGGAGCAAACATTTAATGTTTTCTGAGGTCTGTGACCCAAAAATTATTAACCAAATTGAAAATATATATTTGTTAAAGTTATCAACTTCTTTTGAATTGTTAAATAAATTAAGCGTTTCTTTTCGCTTTCTCATTTTTCTAGTACAACGGTTAGGCAAGATCCTGTCTGCCTTGGCTCTCCCTACTAAATGCCATTAAATCCATTAATAGGGCTTTCGCCACTTGTTGCATTTGAGCAAGAACTCTTAGTGGTAATCTCGTTAAAGTTTTTCTTAGCTTTAATAGCTAATTCTAACTGGCCAGTAAGGCAAGTAAAGCTCGCTACGCCAGCTACCTGCTTGTGGAGATCCTCTCCGAAAAACTTATGGTCAGTTTTCTAAAAGATAAGTGTTTCTCTTTGTCTAAACTTTTAGCCGGCTCCTCGCTGAGTAAAAGCTTAGCCATTTCCAAATGCAACCATTGGTTCATTTACCAAAATGACTCCCCAAGGTATAATTTTTTATCATTATCCTTCTTGGAAGCACTTGGTCGCCTTTTCAGGAACTCCATAATTTCGAAAACTGGAATTACCAAACCTGATTCAAATCATTGGCATTCTTCGAATTACTTTGCAAAAACGAATTTCTTGGAACAGACATACAATAAATCTGTTACTCTCAGTCTTGCCAGAACACCACCTTTCCCCATAGTAAGCAGATGCATGCTTGAGAGGGAATATACTAAAGCCACTCTCTTGCAAACGCCCAAGTTCTAGCTGTGTTTCCCGTCCGCTTAGACCAAGCCCTTACCCACTTTAGGTATCCGAGAGCGGATTTGCGGTGGCAACCGCCTCTAAGTGCATTTAAGGTTAAATTTATAACTTTTGTGTGACTCTCCTCCTATTTTTCTATCCTTTTTCTCCAGTCCGAAACCCATCTCCTTTTCTTAATCATCTTCCCTTGGTGGTTAGGTTATTCCTCAGCCAATAACCTACCCACCAGTGACACATATTATCAGACAAATTATACACAGACACATGACCACGATGTCGCAAAACTCCTAAAGAAGCAACAAACCAAACCAAACCAAACCGAAGCAAATCCTTTGGCACTACAGCCCATGAAGGACCTAGCCCTACCAAGCGACCGCTGCCCAGCCATTAGGCCTGCAGATTATGGAGTGACGCGTAGTCAGCACGTAGGGTTCCCTCGGCCCTTGATTTTGGTTTCAGTGACCAGGGCGCTGCTTCACTGTCAGACAGCTACTCAATTGTCCTCACGAGGCTGAATACACTCCGTTCTAGCCCTCTCGTCTGTTTCTAAAATCCCTGACGGAGCCTCCGGGTGCGAGGCAGGCGTGCTATCCCAACACCACGGAGCTGGCCCCTAAAGAATCAACAACAACATAAAGCAGTTCTCTTTGTTTCAATAAATGAACTTATTGCTAACAATGGTAAATGATTTCCACTGTGGTCTTTGTATTCCTCATTTTATCGATAGACAAATATATCACTGATTGTCCTAATTAGTGTACAGTTAATTATTGTCAACGATCTCTATTGTTTCTCTTTAATTATCTCGAGTAATCAAGAAGGTTTATTAGATTATATGTTATGTTACAAAGTCCAAACTCATATCTTGCCCATCCTCCATTGGCTGCAATTCAAATTTAATTAATCAAGTGTTACAAGGCTATTACTGTGTTTTCGTCCCATTTATGTTCCGAGTAATTCACCAATTGAGAAGAAAACTTAAGGAACATCGCGAAGAACAAAAACTGAGCAGCCTACAGTGTTTGTGAATTTAAAATAACAGATTATCCGTCCGGCTATGTTTGTTTTGAGATTTGAAAGCAATTAAAAGTCCTCTCAGTTGGGGGCTAGCCAATAGAGAGCAAGTCTAGCAGTGGGGCTGCCACTTCTAAGCCTCTAGACAGGCTTTGGAACAGCATTTCCTCCGTTCTACATGTTTGACTATGGTTATACCGCCAGTACTCGGTTTCGGGGGCATATCCATCTTGCGTGACCCGCTGGGCACATGGATCATTTTTCTACGCACACCTTTTTTCTTCAGAAAAACAAAAGTACTCGCCTTCAAGGGCAAAGAACCAATTCCGAGTAAGATCTGCCTCAACAACAAACAGTTGGAAAGAGTAAATACCTTCAACTACCTAGGCTACTCTTTATCAATCGACAATGATGCAGATACCTACTGTACTATATAAAGCTCAAATACCACTCACTCACTGATTCATTCATCACGAAATCTCAGAAACCACCTAACGGATTGGAATGAAATTTGGTATGCCGCTTCCTCAAGGGCTGCAAACGCGCACTAAGAAAGGATTTTTGGACATTCAGGTTCTAAAGGGGCGTTAAGGGGGTAGACCTGCATTTCATTGAATAGCAATATCCCCCGATTGGTTTCATTGGGGGATGTGATACTCGGCATATAAACTCATCATTAAAGATAAGAAGACACGTGTCCGAGGGTTTTTCGATGTGGTGTATATTAAGAGGTGAAAGGGGGTGAAAAGTAGGGGTTGAAGGATTCCTAACGGAGCGTGTATCTCTTAAACGACATAAGCGAGGAGTTTGAAACTCAGCGGGAAAAAAATAGCATAAAAACAGGTAAATAGGTGCTTCACCGTTTTTTTTTTCATAAATCCAATTTAAGGGGCCCTTGGGGAGGGGTGAAATTCTGGGGGAAAAACAGGTAATATGTAAAATTATGCATGGCCTATGTTGTAGACAATAACACATTACATCTTTTTTGTCTCTTGCTATGTAGAGTGAAGATTCAAGGAGAAATAATTTCAACTCTGAGATTTGCTGATGACATCGTCATGTTGGCCGACAAGCCTGAGGATTTGAATGAGTTTTTGAATGGTATGGACTCCGTCTTACGGAAAGAATTCATGATGAAAATTAATAAATGTAAAACAAAAATACTGGAATGCAGCCGAAATAAATCAGACACCTCTACGGAGATCAAATTGGCAGGTGAAAAGCTGAAGGAAGTAGGAGACTTCTGTTACTTAGGAAGCAGAATAACCAGTGATGGACGAAGCAAAGAGGATATAAGAAGTAGGTTATCTCAGGCAAAGAAAGCATTTCTGCAAAGAAGGAATCTGCTGACATCGAATATAGATTTAGGTATTAGGAAGTCATTTTTGAAAGCCTTTGTCTGGAGCGTGGCGCTCTATGGAAGTGAAACTTGGACGATTGGTGCAGCAGAAAAGAGGAGAATTGAAGCATTTGAAATGTGGTGTTACAGGAGAATGATGAAGATCAGATGGGTAGATAGGGTTACAAACGAAGAGGTATTAGGACGAGTGGGAGAGGAGAGATGTTTCTGGCGACTGCTAATGAAGAGAAGAGATAGGTTAGTAGGACACATACTGAGACACCCAGGAATAGCAAGCTTAGTTATGGAAGGAAGGGTCGAGGACAAGAACTGTAGGGGTAGACCAAGGTTAGAATATGTTAAACAGATTGCCTCGGATGTAGGGTGTGGTAGCTATGTAGAGATGAAACGATTAGCTCAGGACAGGGAGGCATGGACAGCTGCATCAAACCAGTCAAAAGACTGAAGATTCAAACACACACATTTCATCATACGACGAATAATTAGGGAGTTATTAATGATTTTGTACTTTTTGGCCGGAATTTTCTAAGTCCCAGGAATGACATAGAAATTTATTCGAATGAAATTTCAAAAAATAGTTTCATTTTCAATACTTTTATTAGACTATATTTTTTACGTCTTTTAGGGTCCGAAACCAACATGATATTTTGATGTTTTTTTTCATCCCATGCATTTTTGGTTTCAGGTGGTAGAATTATTTTCCACTAGGACCCATGCTTATCTATCTATATAACTAATGTTATAACGGGATTCCAAATGTTATCGCGCGCGAAGCCGCGGGTAACAACTAGTTTCTAATAAGATCATAAAGTATAATAAAACCATGGGCACAGTGAACTCAGTAATAAAACCATCCTTAGTCCAGAGGGACACAAGACTACGAGTCTACAAAACACTAGCTAGACCTGTCCTCACATATGGAAGTGAAGCATGGACAATCCGAAAACGAGATGAAACTAGGATCACTGCCGCTGAGATGAAGTTTATGAGACGCACAGCACGATACACACGTTGGGACCACAAAGGAATGAGGGCGTGATGAAAGAACTAATGATAGAACCTGTGTTGAACTGCACAGGAACCTATAGGAAGAACTGGAGCGACCACCTCAACAGAATGCCTAGGGAACAAGTCCCAAAGCAGATTGTACGATACCAACCAAGGGGGGTTCGTTCTATTAGACGTCCAGCTAAAAGATGGAATGAGACCTTAACAGGCCACCTGGCCTAATACTTGACTGGCAAATGATGATGATGATGATGAAAATAACAGATTTCCCACTTATCAAGCCTCGATAGAAGATGATGACGATGATTGTTGATTGGTTGGTTCCTTAGCTTAGGAGCTCCGACAACGCGGTCATGTAGTCCCGTGTACTTTGGGTGTGTGTAGAATCTGTCTAATAACCAGCGTTAATTGTGATGCCTGTATTAGTTTGTGTTATCTGTAATTCAGGTAAGGTCTTGTAGACGATCAATTTCAAGTAGTTCCTACTTTTGCTACCAGATGCTACCGTCAACGACACCTAGCTGTGAAATTGACTACTAGATGCCGCCGCAACCGGCTCCGGAAACTTAATAGAGCGCTAATCAAATCTAACCTACAAATTTAGCAAACGTTTGGTGCTTTTCAGTCGGTCAACATGAATTCGTGTTGATCGACTGAAAAGCACCAAACTTTTGTTTACTAAGGCAATATTTTAAAAAAGGCTTCAAACTCCATAATCTACAAATTTAGTTTCACACAATTGTAGGTAGTGGAAGGTTCTTTTACATGCCATAAATCTATGACTGGAACCGCCAGCTTTACTTGCCCTCCGAAGGAAGGCATACTGAGGAATTTTAACTCTAAAAAATCCAATGACTTTGGCCTGGTTTGAACCCGCGATCTTGGGTATAGAAGCTCAGCATGCTACCTACTACGCCACCGAAGCCGCCCAAAAGAAGAAAACTTAAAGAACAATGTGAAGAACAACAACAATTGAGCAGCCTACAGTATTTGTGAATTTAAAATAACAGATTTTTCACTTATCAAGCCTCGACAGAAGATGATGATGATTGTAGTAAATTTAAGGGACGGAACAGCGATGTCATCTGCCTCTCTCGGTAGAAGGTGACAGAAAGTTGTTGTAGATGTTGTAAGTTAGGAACCCACCGGCATTTGCTTGGTGTAGAAGTGGGAAACCACAGAAACTTACTTCCAGGATAGCTGAGATGACAAGAAAACCCATCTCTTCTAAGTTTTGCCTCACGGGGCTGAGAATACACCGTTCCAGCCCTCAAACCAGAATGAATTTTTTTGGCAAAGCCGGGAATTGAACCCGGACCTCCGGAAGGACAGCCGGGAATGCTAGTCGCTGGTCTTAGAATACGTGATAAAAATCAATAAAATGTAAAACAAATAATAATGGATTGAACCCGGAAGAAAAGAGAAACCCCTATTAACATCGAATTGGCAAATGGAAGGCTAAAGGAAAAGGGAGAATTATGCTAGTTGTTGTTGTTGTTGTTGTTGTTGATTCTCTCAGGGGCTTAGCGACATCGCGATCATGCAGCCCCGTGTACTTGTGTGTGTGTGGAATTTGTATTATTGTGAACAATGTACTAGTGTGTGTATTTGTAAATTGGGAATATGATTGGGAAGGAGGTGGCCGTGGCCTTAATTTAGGAACCATCCCGGCATTTGCCGGTAGTCGAAGTGATAAACCACGGAAGACCACCTCCAGAGTGTCTGAGGTAGGAATCGAACCCGCCTCTTCTCATTTTTGCCTCACGAGGCTGAGTGTACCCCGTTCCAGCCCTCGGAAGCAGTGATGGACAAAGCAAAGAGAATATAAAAAGCAGGTTGGCCTAGGAAACGAAAGCTTTTCTGTAGCAACGAAATCTTTGTTATCAAATATAATTTCATTAATACAGCCAATGGCCCTGTACTTTTCTTTTCAGGACAGGTCAGGGAAGGAAATCGGCCGTGGATCTATTGAAAGGAACCGTCCCGGCATTTGCCTGCTGGTGAAAATGGGAAACCACGAAAACCATTTTCAGGACGGCCGAGGTGGGAATCGAACCCACGCTCTCCCGATGCCAGCGACGCACGAGGTAGCGCGTTAGCGCTCTCGGCCAAATAGGTTTAGCTCTTAGAAATTCATTTTCGAAAGCATTTGTCTGTTTGTCGCTCTATGGGAGTGACTTGGACTATTGGTGCAGTAGAAAAGAGAAGAATAGAAACATTTGATGGGTCCCTAGTTAAAGTAATAGAGGAGTATTAGGCCAGCCCCTGTGTTGAAGGGATAGCGCGCATGTCTCTCGCCTGAAGGCCCCAACTTCGATTCTCAGTTCCGGCAGGGATTTTAGAATCTGGTGTGTGGGCTGGAACGGAGTGCACTGAACCTAGTGAGGATAAACGAGATGCTGTCTGATCAGGGAGACAGCGCCCAGGTCAATTTCTAATATCCAATTATTCTTGACGCATGATTAAATATCCTTTTAGTAAGGCATTCATCGTCCTTTCTTTTTGAGTACGTCCAAACAATTAAGTGTTCGGAATGTTGGCATAACTCGTGTGACCACCTTTTAGTTTACGCTCCCTCTAAACACTGGGCCATGGATTTTCCTAAGGATTTTCTTTTCTTTTTCTTTTTTCTAAAATTTTAGTTAGTGATCGGCCTCCAGTGATCTGGGTTTCTGATACCTATAATGCAACAAGTATAATTAGTTCTGTTTTATATTGTTTTAATCGGCCTATTGCGTTCCGAGTTATTGATGTTTTGTTGTACCTATTCCAGGTGATTCTGTTATTATTATTATTATTATTATTGTTTTTATTTATTTGCTTGACTCGTGATTGTTGTTGTTCAATTATGACAAGATCGGGGGAATATGCATGATGCAGGCAGTCTTTGTTCGTACTGTGGATGAACTTTAGGGTCGGGCAAATTAGCTCCCGTTTCACTCTGCATCGTATGCTTCCTTATGGCCGGTACCGTCCCCCTCAAAGGTCAAGTCTCTCCGCTGAATGAGAATCAAAAGTCTCGTTAATACTCTTGGAATTCCTTATTCTCGACGTTATCGGCATTGTCGATAGGAAAACCCCTAGGCCCACTCGAACCGTCGCTTGTGGCAAGGTAGCTATGCTTAAGTCAAAGCCCTCTATAGCGCGTAATGTAAACCATTCCTCATTCTTGCGTTCGAAAAATATTATCAGAAAGAAAAAAAAACAGAACATAACCTATAATGCACTGATTATTGAAGAACATTGATGCATTTCAATTCATGTAGACTGCATATTCTATCTTCTACTCGTATTCCGACCATATTTCTGGAGGATTAACTTTTATCTGTCTTATTTGTCCTTCGGCAGTTAGATTATCCGTTTGAGTACAATTGCCGACTGTCAAGTTAGGAACTACTGTCGACCAAAGTATTATGTGTACTCGAGTTTGAAGGTTGTTTGTTAAGTAACCAATAGACCTACATAAAATCAAATACCATCAACATTTTCGTCGTTCTATTTTACGTTAGTTCATGTAGGTTTGGAGTTTTAAATTTATATTTTAATATTTGTTATCGCAGTTGGAACACAAAAGTGCCCGTTTTTAAGCGTGTTTCAACCATGCGTCACATTTAAGAATTATTATCTCAAAAGCCCGTCATCAGATCGAATCAAAATTTTAACACAATATACATTGGAATGTTGTATAACTGGTTTATTAATTTCACAATTTTGTGTGTCCAAGAAACATAGTTGTTATCGTTGTTGTAAGGTAACTTTTTCTCGGCTCAGGGTGGTTGGAAAATGTAGTTCTTGGTTGCGTTGTAATCATTATACATCAAAAAGTTATGCTATATGACTGTGAAATTCGTAAATTAATTCACTTATTTTATATCGGTTTGTATTTGTACGAGGAAATAACACATGGTTCTCCAGCTAGCCGCTCCGGCAAAAGCTGTACAGCGTTGCTGAGATGGAGCCCATCACTTCCGTGCGAGACGCGCCATGATGCGTGTGGGCACCATTTCGGCAACGCTGTACAGCTGTTCCCGGAGCGGCTAGCTGGTGAAACATGTGTTATTTCCCTGTAGAAATACAAACCGATATAAAATAAGTGAATTAATTTACGTATTTCACAGTCATACAGCATAACGTTTCGATGTATAAGGATTACAATGCAACCAAGAACTACATTTTCCAACCACCCCGAGCCGATAATAAGTTACCTTACAACAACGATAACAACTTTGTTTCTTGGACACGCACAATTTTGAAATTAATAAACCAGTTATACAACATTCCAATGTATATTGTGTTAAAATTTGGATTCGATCTGATGACGGGTTTTTGAGATAATAATTCTTAAATGTGACGCATGGTTGAAAGACTCTTAAAAACTAGCACTTTTTGTGTTTCAACTGCGATAAAAAATATTAAAATATATATTAAAAATTCCAAACCTACATGACCTAACGTAAAATAGAACGACGAAAATAATAATGTTATTGGATTTTATGTAGGTCTATTGGTTACTTCACAAACAACCTTCAAACTAGAGTGCACATAATACTTTGGTCGACAGTAAGGTTGTATTGGTGCAGGCACTTGGACAAACGAACCGCAGCAAAGCGGGTAATGATGACAATTTGTTTCTTTTCGATAACATTTCAATGATTTAAAGTCAGTAGCATTATTATTATTATTATTATTATTATTATTATTATTATTATATTTAGGATCGTTTCAACCTCCTATGGGTTACGATTACACAACTGCCTTGACTGTTGATGTTATTTCCTGTTACGCCAATACTCTTTCATTCGTTGGCTCACTCATGCTCGTTCCTCGACCGAGAACACCCTTCCAGTTCTCTTGGGTTTCTCTACGGACAGATCTGTCACCTCCGCAACTCTCCTTCTGAACACTTTTCTGTTGGCAATATCTCCCTCCTCAATGCCACATTTTTTAAGATCCTGATAAACTTCTTTCAACCATGGTACTTGAGTCTTTCTCCTTTCCTGAAAGATGAGGATTTTATTTGCTAGGCGTTCCGGTCCCATTCTTCTCAAGTGTCCATAGAAAGTTAGTCGTATTTTCCTCATAGGCGTTGAAATGTTCTCGCATTTTTATATAGCTCTTGATTTGATCTCAAACGGAAGGTAAACTCATTTGTTGCTGCTTTCTTGGGTCCCAGAATTTTCCTCAGAAATTTACGTTCTTTCATTTCTATTTCTGTGATTCCCTTTCTTGCAATTGTCTCCGCTGCACAAAGGCATTCAGGTTTCATCACGGTGTTATAGTGTCTGAGTTTGGCTTCATAGGAGAGGGATTTGGACTTATAAGTCTCCTGACATAATCTGAATGCAATCTCCATCTTCTGCGCTCTCTCTTCAATAGCTGACTTCTCATCGTTGTTAGGAGTCAGAATCTTCCCTAGATACTTGAATTTGTGGCCACTTCTTATATCACCATATTTAGTTTTCATTATCCATGTTGGTTCTTTGAGATCTATGTTCATGTATTCAGTTTTCTCAAAGGATATTTGCAGTCCTGCCTTTTCAGCTGTTTCTTGTAAAACCTCTATCTGTTTAGTGGCAGACTCGAGATTCTCAGCGAAAAACACTATGTCGTCTGCAAATGCAAGACATTCAAATTTAAATCCAGCCTTTTTGTGTCCTATCTTGATTCCATTAGGAATATGTTGCCAACCCATTTCTTTTCGCCATTATCTTATTACCTTCTCCAAGACGCAATTGAAAAGTACTGGGGATAAACCATCCCCTTGCCTTACACCCGTCTTGATTTCAAATGGTTCTGATAACTCTCCAAGGAATTTAAGTTGTGACCGAGTGTTTGTTAATGTTTGTTGTATTATATTAGTTTTCTTGTCATCTATTCCAAATTCTTTCAGCACTTTTATTAATGTATCCCTATCGACGGAGTCATATGCCTTTTTGAAATCTACAAATGTCATAATTATCTTCTTGTCTGCAGCTAAAGTTTTATTTTTGATTAAAGTCTTATTATTATTATTATTATTATTATTATTATTACTATTATTATTATTATTATTATTATTATTATTATTATTATTATTATTATTTATTCAAGCGAAAATTCTCCTACAGGAGAGCGATTAAACTTGGATCACATTTGGAGGTGTGTCTCCTCCGCTCCTCCCAAAATCTCTTCATTCTCGCGGAATGATCCCTCTTCCTCTCATCCGTCCACTTTTTTCCAGGTTGTCGTAATGATCTTGGTTCGAACTTAACATTCGCGATTTTCGTCTGGCACTCAGTTCGGTCTTCGAAATTTTGTATACTGATAACTTGTAAGTCTCTCTGTACCTCTTTAAGCCATTCTGTGCCGCATTTTCTCTGTGTTATGATACCGAGTAGTTTCTTGGGCAATCTGGAGGTGACCATCCTGTGGATGTGAGTGCAATATTTGGCTCTGCGTTTTCTAATTTCGTCTGTTATCGTAATGGTGTTTTGATAGAGTTCAGTACTAGGTCTCTTCATCCAAATGCCGTTTCTGTTGATTGCTCCGTATATCTTCCGGAGAATTTTTTGTTCCTGATTTTCCAGTTCCCTAATCTTGGAATGACCATCGATTACTATTGTTTCAGCCGCATATGTTGCTTCTGGAAGAATAACTGTTTTATAATGTCGTAATTTGGCGTTCGTCGAAATGCATTTCTTGTTGTAATGGGCCCACGTTAGCCTGTAGGCCTTCTGGAGCTTAGCGATTCTGTCTTCATTGGCGATTCGATTAAGTCCTGAGGGCTGTATAATTTCGCCAAGGTATTTAAAACTGCACTTGTGCGATTTTACCGTATTTGGTGTTTAAAGGGGATTTATTTTCTAGCCTTCTCTCCATATATTTGGTCTTGTCGTAAGATATATGTAACCCGGTCTTTTGTGCAATCTCATGGAGCTTTTCCACTGTGTAAGTCGCTTCCGATCTGTTGTCTGCGACAATTGCAATATCGTCCGCGAAAGCGAGACATTTGACTTTAGTTCTGTTCTCTTTTTTTAATACCGATTTGAATGCCCTTTACAAGAGGTTCCCATTCCCTAATTATCCTCTCCAGAACCATATTGAAGAGGATTGGGGATAGTCCATCTCCCTGTCAGAATCCAGTCTTGATTTCGAAGGGCTCTGATATTTCGCCCATGAATTTCACTTTGGATATTGTTCCTGTAAGTGTCTGTTCTATGATGATTATTATTATTATTATTATTATTAGTAGTAGTAGTAGTAGTAGTAGTAGTAGTAGTAGTAGTAGTAGTAGCCGTTGATAAATCCCTTAAAGGGCAAAGGCTAGCAGAGTAGCATTAAGATATTTCATCAGGTGAGCTAGGCTCATGAACCTTTACCTTCATAGCAGTGGCGTAGCCAGCGGGTTGTTACTATGGGTTAGATTCCCCTTGGAAGTGAAACTTGACTCAATGCGTTGGCTCTTTTGAGACATAGTTGTAAAACCAACAGATCTGTTGGACCTATTTTCTAAGAAACCTCGAAAGTTGGACTCAAGATTGTTATCGCAACATACCATTCGCTGTAAAACTATTAATCTTATTCGTATTGATCTTCTGTATTTTTTTTCTCTTTTTTTAGATTATCGTCACCTTTGGGACTGAGGGTATGGTCGGAAAGCAAAAAAGGTAGGATTATCAAAAAATACGGATTTACATTAAACAACCTCTAAACTCAAGATATCGGGGTTCCTTTCCTTCTTCCTTGCTAGAACCACATCCACAATGAGTTGTCAAGCAGTTCAAATTTAAGCTTTTTTCAATGTTTTGCGATTCTTAAGAGCGTTTTCATCATCTATCGTCACTGTTCATGATTCAATGTCCTTCCGATTTATTCTCCTATCTTTTATTGTCGTAACGCCTACATTGAATTCCTTTGCAATTTTTTTTTGGAGTGATTCCCCTTTGTCCACTCTTCGTAGCACTGCTAATTTTTAATTTAATGAAAGGGTAACAAGTTTACGTTTCATTTCTCACATGTTAAGAAAACACACACACAAATTACTGTACAGTACTGTAACGAACACAGAAGAACAATGTCGTAAAACCAACGAACAGTAAACACTAAAAATTCCACAGTGCAGTACGTGTACTATACAAACCACGGAAGACGGAAACGATACGAGAGATGACGTAGCACTAAAACGGACAAGCGATAACAAGTACCTGTAAAGAACAATGGCGCGAAGTTCGGCTCGAACACGGTCGGATCAACCGGAGCGGCGGACCAGCCGAGGTCGGATGAGAGGGGTTCTACTGTAACTTAAAACCAGTAGTACTGAACGATTTACACTACTATACATCTTCCTCGCAATTGTTGGGATTGTATTATACACTATTTGCACTGGTAGAACTTGGACCTGCTGTAGTTCATATTAGCCTGACGATGAGCCTAAGGATGTTTCGAACAGACTGTTTCGACGACAGTCCTCCGCAAATTTCGTTGACCTGCCATTCTCATCCACCGCCTCGCGATCGTCGATTGGAACTCGTCCATCTCTGGAGTCCCACACTATAGTTGAGTAGGCCCATCTCGCGTGATCCATTCTCAGTACATGGCCTGCCCATGTCCACTTCAGTTTCCTGGCTCTCGTGATGGCATCCTCTAGCTCTGTTCTCTTCCTGATCTCTTTATTTCTAATTCTGTTCCTTGGTTAGGATGTTTCTCTCCATTTTTCTCTGGCACACTTCTAACTTCGAGGATTGCTTCATAATTAATGACCACCGCTCCGTAAGGGAGAACGGAAAGAACACACGAGTCCGTTCCTCACCTTTTGGTCTTAAGGCTCTCTGCTATTCAATATAAAGGACAGGCTCCAGAATGTTTGCCATGCTGACGATATCCACCTGTTGATTCGCTTGTCTTTATGTTGTTGAAACGATAGTGACTGGTCTAAATAGACAAAGTTTGACACATATTCTACTTCTTTTCCTTTCACCATGAGTTTCTTTGCTTCATGATTTGTCATAACTTTTGCCTTGCAAGGATTAGGCTCAAGCCCACTTCATTGCTTTTCTCGTACAGATCTTTTAGCATTTCTTCCAGACTCGAACTAGACTTTGCAAACAGGATTAGCCTAAATCATCGGCAAATCGTAAGTATGTCGGCCTTTTTCCATTGATTGTGATTCTGCATTTGTGGCCCCATTGTAACTCCCAAAATATTTTCTCTGAAATGCTCGTAAACAGTTTAGGTGATAATTGGTCACTTTGCCTTACGCCTCGCTGTAGATAGAACGTTTCGCCTTCTTTTTCCATTACCTGTAGCATTACCTGATGTTATTTATCTTAACATCATATTTAAATCCAATGAATTTTCGGTTATTTACCAAAACAACGTCATTGTATATAGATAGCGCAGTGAACAGCAATAAATAACAAGGTTTCAATTGGGAACAACATGGCTGCCGCGCCTGGCACATGTCACACTGCCTTCTATACATGCCCTGTATTTATTAACAGCTAGCGCTGCGATGCATGCATGAGTCCAACAAAGAACTTCTCTCTGAACTGCAGACTGCAGCCAAGGTCATCCAGAAATAAGCTCGTCATATAGCGCTCGCCGTGGCGTTGCCGCGAACCGACGCAGTACAGGGAGAGGCATCAAACCAGTCGCGCTCGGTGGACTCCCCATTAGATTAGTGTCTATTAGTCTGTAGTGCACGTGATCAGTAACCCCATCGACTAAGGCAAGGCGTCTCACAATTGACGGACCATTGACAGCCGCCCGGTTGCTCACCGCTGCTGGCCTTATCCAGAAAACGCACTACTTCGGGACTCGTGTTATGCCATTGTTGTTCTGAGACAGGAATGGCAACAGCGAAGGTCGACGGAGACAAGTGAGTAGGCCTAGTATTCTTGTTTACATTAGCAGTGTGTGTTCACGAACAATTCAAATCCACTTTTTCTTCCGGAAAAAAAAATAAAATATCCGGCGGTCGGAGGGGGGTGGGGGGCGCATCTCATATAACATACTTTCCATGCTCAGCGCCTTACCTACTGCATTAGGGCCACAATATAGGCCTAGCCTACAGTATGTAGCCTACTTGTTTTTTGTGGTACGGTAGATAAAGTTAAGTCGCTTTACACATTGCAAAATGTTGTTGCTTTCTACTTACAGGCAGGGGTCAATGTTATTACTGTTGGTTCATTTTAGGGGCTTGACATATCTTGGTCATCAGCTCCGTATACTTGAGTGCGTGTGTGTTGACTATTGCCCGTTATCCTGTGATTTAACCAATGTTCATCTTATAGGCTTATGAGATCACCTTTTGTCCATGTGTGAGTCTCTGAGAAAATCTAAACTTGGTAAGGATTTACTGCTATACCGTCACCTCGACCGTGTCTTTCAAATTTTAAGTACAGTAGGTATTACAATTAAAGCATGGCGACCGCGCGAAATATTTCACTGACATTCAATATCTCCTCAACGATTGCAGCAATCTATTTTAAATTTGTATGGCGACGGAGGCCACTAAAGTAAGTTAATTTATGTGACTTTCAGAAATCTGATAAACGCAAAACCAACATGACGGCCACGCAAATTTCAAATATTTAAATGGGCTTTTCTTGCGACTTTATCATCCACAGCGAAACATGCCAGTGTAAATATTTATTTAAAGCTTAATATATTGGTGTCTAAGCCTCCGTGGCTTAGGCGGCAGCACGCCGGCCTCTCACCGCTGGGTCCGTGGTTCAAATCCCGGTCACTCCATGTGAGATCTGTGCTGGACAGAACGGAGGCAGACAGGTTTTTCTCCGGGTACTCCGGTTTTCCCTGTCAAAATTTCATTCCAGCAACACTCTCCACTATCATTTCATTTCATCTGTCATTCATTTAATCATTGCCCCAGAGGAGTGCGTCAGGCCTCGGCAGCCGGCACAGTTCATATCCTCGCCGCTAGATGGGGGGCTTCATTCATTCCATTCCTGACCCGGTCGGAGACTGGAAGCAGGCTGTGGATTTTCATTCATTCATATTGGTGTCTAATGTTATATCATTGTTGTATGTAATTCAAGATGGCAGCCGTGCGAAATTTTAAAAGTGAACTTTTTTTTCTTGTGGCCTAATCAAGCAATCAAAGTGAAACTTTGTGAAATGAACCACACCTATAATATTTATCTAATGGTACGGTTCATAACACTATGGCCTATATATTAAACATCTCACCATGGTGACGTCGTGAAATATTACACCTGTTCTCAATATCTCCGAAACGATTACGGAAATCAAACTAAACTTTTATATGATGATAGAGGACTGGTAAGTAAATAGGCTACCTATATGGGACTTTCAAAAACCTAATAAGCATAAAAACAACATGATGGCTACGCGAATTTCAAATGACTTCTCTGGCGATCATCCCTGTACAGAGAAATATGGTACAGTGAATCTTCATTTAGAGTTAAGTGTATAGGCATCTTATTTGTTTTGGGAAATCCAATATGATGGCAGTTCGAAAGATTAAAAGAACATTTTTGTTTCTCGTGTCCTAAGCAGCGTACAATGGACCTTCATACAGGGTCATTATATGTGTGCGCGCCAGTAATCACAGCAAGCTAAGCCGGCTGTGGCTAGCGCAGACCGCGGCCGCGAGCACCCGGTCCAGCCGGCAACAAGTATTTCTGTGATAAGTGTCCCAGGCAAATTTGTACTCGGGCATTGCAGAAAAGAGAGTTGTTTTTGTTTCAAGGGGGCGGAACTACGAGGTCATCTACCCCTACAGAAGAAAAGAGAGTTCGATCATTAACCGAGTGTAAGTTGGATGAAATCCAGCGTGGCTTTAGATCACAATTTTTCAGTATGCGTCAAGTTATTGAGAAACGCTGCGAGTGGAATAGACAGTTGTGTTTCTGTTTCGTAGACCTAGACAGTGGCGTACCGACGGGGGGGTTAGGGTTTAACCTCCCCCCCCCCCCCCCCCCCCGAGACATTAGTTTACATGACTCCTTATATTGTCCCATCTATCACCTGGAAAATGTTTTGAATTGCTGCCAGTGAGGCTTCTTTAGGCAACTCCTTTGTAATATATTTTTAATGTGAACACGTTCTTCACGTGGTAAATGACCTCCACTCAACTCGCAACGAAACTTCTCCAGCTTTGACGTTAGCTACTGGTTATGGCCTGGGGTAAACACCCTTAAACTACATGTTAAACGGAGCAAGAGGGGCAGATGACCTCGCTGTTCTTCCACTTAAAGCAATAATAACTAACTACACTAGGCGAAATATCAAAATTGTCGTTTTACTGTTAAAGTGTGCGATTGGTAACTATCGTAACGCAGCTTCGTGCTGCTTTAAACGTGTATATCTATGAACTGCCAGATCGTAAGTAGCACTTTTTTTCCAAGTTTATTTGTAATGCGTAATGGATCGATTTATTATTTAAAAAAACCAAGAGTAGATGTTACATGCAACACTGTCATTGCAAGTAGTTCATCTTTAAGAATTGAAAATGAACTTGAAGAATTATCGGCTACTACCAAGCCGGCTACCGACCAAATACATCGAACAGACTTAGGAGGTTATGCTGGCCAACAGGTGTGTTTACAATATGATTCATGATAATCGCTATTTCTGTAACTGATTTGAATTTCGATGCTTTACCTATTATGTTATACCGGTATTTGTATGGCCTTGGCCTACGTATGTGTCGGTACATGTTAATTATTTCAATGTTGTGATTTACTTTTTTCTTTAGATTGATGATTATCTGAAAAATGAACTGTTGGAAAATGCCTGGACACCTGGAAGCAATTTTAATTTCCCTTTATCGGGTCCAAGGAATCTGAAATTTCAGTTGAACTGGTTATCAGAGTGGAAATGGCTAGTTTATCCTCCTTCAAAGAACGGAGCCTTTTGTAAATATTGTTCGTTGTTTTGCACCGTTGTTGGGAAACAATCTTCATCGCCAGGTAAACTAGTAAAATTTCCTTACATGAACTGGAAAAATGCGAAGGATTTCAAAAAACACCAAGAAACCAAGTATCATATGGCATGTACGGAAAAGGCTGCGAACTTTCTCGCCATATACAAAGGTACAAAACCTGCTGTTGACGTAAGCTTGGATAGGGGTGTTCAATCCAACATATTATGCAACAGGGAGAAACTCATACCAATAATTAAATCTGTGATTTTCCTTGCTCGAATGGGCATTGCTTTCCGTGGTCACAGGGATTCGGGACCTGTAAATTTAGATGGGCCTCTCAAGAAAGGGGAGGGAAATTTCAGGTCTCATCTCAAGTTTCGAGCAGAAGCTGGTGATACAATACTAAAGGAACATTTGGTGACAGCATCCTTAAATGCAACATACGTAAGCCCACGGATTCAGAATGAAATTATTTCATCCTTGAATGACATTATATTGGAAAGGTTACTCGATCAGGTGAAAAAAGCTAAATACTTTTCTGTTCTTGCTGACGAGACCACAGACATCAGCGGTGTGCAGCAAATGTCACTATGTGTCCGTTTCGTTCAAGATAATTCCGTACATGAGGAGTTTCTGCAATTTATTGCTATCAATGATGCTTCTGGGTTAGGCCTTGCGAATAGCATATTGTCTGGTTTGAAAAGTGTGGGACTGGATGCAGAATATCTCGTAGGCCAAGGTTATGATGGAGCTAGTGCCATGAGTGGATCCTACAGAGGTGCTCAGGCCATTGTACGAAAACAGTTTCCCCAAAGCCCAGTATGTTCACTGTAGTGCTCACTGTTTAAACCTGGCCATTTCTGAAGGGTGTAGTGTTGCAGAGATTAGGAACTGTATGGGTACAATTGAAAGAGCTTATGCCTTTTTTAGTACTTCACCAAAAGAGGCAGGCTGTGTTGACAAATGAAGTTGAAAGCATGGGAGAGAAACCCCGAGTGAGTAAACTCAAGAAGTTATGTGCAACGAGATGGATTGAAAAGCACGAGTCTGTTCGTTCATTCATTGAACTTCTGAAACCGTTATTGTTGGCATTAGAAAAAATAGCAGCATGGGTTGATAAGAAGGCAGCTACAGATGCGCAACTTCTTCTGTGCGCTATCAGCAAATTTGAGTTCTTGATAAGTGTATTTGTCATTCATGAAGCATTTCAAATCACACTTCTTCTCAGCAAATACCTTCAAACTGAAAATTTGGATCTCAGTCAAGCAATCAACGCCTCCATGAATGTTAAGAGGTCTCTTGAAGAAATGAGGGCAGATGCAGACGCAAGGTTTTTGTGTGCATATAATTCGGTTTTAGAGTTCTGCAAAGAATTTGGAGTGCCGGTAGTTCAGCCTCGAACTGTTGTTCGACAAACGATGAGGAACAACGTTTCATCTAACGATCCGGAAGAATATTATAGCTGGGTTATTTTCATCCCATTTCTTGAAGAAACTATTTCATCACTTGATGATAAATTTGTCTCCCATAAAGAAACTCTTCAGCCATTGCAAACACTAGTTACCACAACTGAAGACGAACTATCCAACCAAAGCATAGCTGAAGTAGAAAATGTAGCTGAATTTTATGGACTTCCCCTTAATATTAGAGGCGAGCAACTTCTCTGGAAACAAACTCTGAAATCTATTGAAAAGCAGCCCAAGAGTGCTATAGATGCTTTGTCAAAATGCAATAAGAACATGTTTCCAGTTGTGTATAACCTGCTTGTCATCATGGCTACCTTACCTGCCACAACCTGCTCGTGTGAAAGATCGTTTTCGTCCTTAAAATTCTTGAAGAACAATTTAAGGAATTCAACTAGTGAAGAACGTCTTAATGGAGTAGCTTTGATGTTCATTCATGATACTGTTGATGTTTCAATTGAGGAAGTACTGAATGACTTGTCTGTCAAATCTAGAAGGCTTGATATACGATTCAAGTAGACTTGTCTAAGTCCTTCAACAAATTCCAGGGCAAATATCTACTTAATCAGATTCTTTGGTTTAGCCCGATTGACCATTTAGACATTTCTTTTTGTCCGTTTGTATCTAGTGCAATATCTATATTGGGCTAAACTCTTTTCCGTATTTTTTATTAATCTTTTATGTTTTCAATTGTGTTTGTAATATTGTTTAAAGTGCTGAAAAATATAGTTAAAATAGTTTTCATGCAAAGAGAATCATCATATATATATTCTTTCATTAGTATAGATCCCTCCTGTGGCGCTCACAAGCGACCGATCGTGCCAAATGAGCATTCAAATGAAAGAGAATAGACATTAGCAGTGACTAATTGCACTCTAATTTCATAAATGTCAATAATTTCTTTAAAAAATGACTTTTAAAAAAATGTACGAAGTGTGAGATTTGTCGATACTGTTGCTGTAGGAAAATATGCTCCGTAATTGCTGTCCACTTCACATTTTGGACGCTGTGACGCCTGTTTCGTGTCATTTTAACATTATGAGGTCTTTCCTTGATCATTTTGCATGGATTTCAGAAACAGTAAGTCAAAGGAATGAGTACTCAAATCGTATAATTTTAAAAATATCGAATAACTGGTGAGTGTTACAGCTATGATAAATCAATGGACTCAGCACACAAATGACATTAGCAGTGACGAATTCCATTCTAATTTCATAATATCAATTTTTGTTGGAAGTGTGCGATTTGCAAATACTGGAGCTCTAACATGCTGCAATTAATTCTCTCGTTATAAACCTATCGGGGAAGGGTGGTTTATGAACATGCAAGATTTCTCGCTTGGGTCCGGTAGTGTTTATTTAACTGAGTTGTTGCTTTTTATGAATTATATTAGAATTATCATTTTTATTATAGGACATTACTATGAATGAAACCCCTCCCCCAGAAGGAAATTCTGCGTACGCCACTGGACCTAGAGTAGGCGTACAATAGAATTCGAGACAACTGCTTGTCCCTTTATCAAGGTTTGTAATGAAAGGAGGATAATAATAATTTATTGCAACCAAATGGTCATAATTAGGGCCCGGATGTTGATGCCGAAAAAAAGTTTAAAAAATGCATTTAAAATTGTCAAAAATGACTGTAATAAATGACCTGAAAAATCGAAAAATGCACTATAAAATGGAGAAAATTATCTTACAATAATAGATTAAACTCACCAATATTTCAAAAATTTGAAAAATGCACTACCGGTATTAGATGTAGAAAATGATCTTATAATAAACTCACCAATATTTCTAAAATGACATCTGAAGCTCAAACTGAAAAGTCAATCAAAATAGATTTCTAGCACTTAACAAAAGGTTTATGTTCATAGCTACTAGCTTCTTCTTAACTGTGAGAGACGTAACTCCCTCATATAAAACTGTAACATGACTAAATTGGAAAAGGCTGATTTCTCTAAAATATGACCAAAAAGATCTTCCAAATTTTAAAAAAATGCTCTTCAAATGGAAAAATAGCAAAAAATGCAAAAAGATACAAAATAAAAATGACAGGTTTGATGACGGGGTGGCCCGTCCGGAGTTTCTATGTACTTCAGCATTGTTTTAGACAGCTCAGTAAAAAGATGACATGACTGTCATCAAGATCCGGGCCCTTGTCATAATATAACACTCAGGTATACATTGTCACTTATTGACACAATTATCATTACATTTTAAACGTTTAATAGCATCTTTCATGTTGAACAAAGCCATGGCTGTCTCCAAAGATAGCTGGGGGAGGTGTTGAATATCACTAATTTTTCGTATAGCTGAGATAACTCTCTCTTTTAAGTGAATTGTGAATGAAAGAAGGAATGAGTAAACAATGCCATGCAGCATCCATAGATAAAAGATATAAGATAGGAAGCCATGTCGAAACAAATAGTTAGGCCTACTCCATGACCTCCTGAGACCGAGAAGATGTTGATAGTGAAACTAAACAAAAACAAAAATGTGCGTCACAAAATCCAGCACACATTCCTCACACGTAGACGAAGAAATTATGTTATATGAACATGGTTTCCATGTTATAAGTTACCTCTGCTTCCAACTCATTAATCATGGGAAACAAACAAGAAGAGAACGTACCAGCATACCACATGCAACTCTTTCTCACAGGAGATGTTCAATATGCCCTCCGTGCACATTGGTACATGCAACAACCCACCGTCGTAGTGAATCTTGGATGCGCTGATGTATCCCTGAGTATTTCGTATGGTTTTGCAGCCTTCTATAATATGGGCACGGAGACTCTGAACATCTTGTAATGGGGTTTGATACACAGGAGCTTTAAAATGCCCTCACAAAATTCCAGTGATTTTAGGTCCGGAGAGCGTGGAGGCCAGGCAATTGGTCCACCTATCCATCTGTCACCAAATCTGTTATTTAGAGGCCGACGGACATTAACACTAAATGAGGAGGTGCTCCATCGTGCATGAAGTAAATGTTTTGTCGCACAGCTAAAAGCACATCTGCTAAATCGCATGGAACAGGGCCTTGTAAAACAAAACACTGGCGGTGCACCTACGATAATGACAACGTAACCAGATGTAACCAATAGTGCATGTTCTCCATGATTCGAACGTTCTGTTCTTGTGTGTGCCCCATGCTTAATGAGTTGGTGACAATGAGGTGTAACATGGAAACAAAGCGTTTCCGTCAATTTAAGATTGGACGGCAGGAGGATTTTTGTTTCATGCACCTCGCCATTCTTAAATTACGTCTGACAAGAATTCGTTATAATTAATAATCCAGTTAAGTAATTTTAAGCCATCATGCCGAGATGTAAAACGGATATAGGTCATAGTTCATTGACATCGAAAAATAAAGCGTGTATCACGTAACAATGAAACAGAGCAACAAATAATTTCTCGATTGTCACAAGAGAAAGAAAGACTTCGGCCTCGGCTCCTTCAAACCGTTGCTCAAGAAGAACACGTCTGAACCACGATCAGAAACAAACTTATGACACCATCATATCTAGCATCAATAAGAAGGAAAGTAAGATATTTTTTCTCGATGCCCCTGGAGGCAGAGGCAAAATGTTCTTGATTAATTTGTTACTCGCCAAAGTGAGGCCTGGTGGTAATATTGCTCTTGCCGTCGCATCGTCTGGAATTGAGCCACTCTTTTGGAAGGGGGAAGAACAGCACATGCAACATTTAAACTTCCTTTGAAAGTCAGCAGTAATGATTGAAGCGTATGTAATAGGCCTATTTCAAAACAAAGTAACACTGCCAGTTAAATCCAAAATTGTTCTTTAGTTGTATGTGATGGATCAGGCTACAATGTCGCACTAAACTTCCGTTGAAGCTGCAGACAGGACCTTGTGTGATCTAATGAATCGGAACACACCTATGGGTGGCTGCACAGTTATGTTCGCCGGAGATTTTCGTCAAATCTTACCAGTTGTTACCAGAGGAACGAGAGACGACGAAGTGAACGCTTCGTTAAAAAGATCTTACATCTGGCCGGATATAACAAAATTGGCATTCAAAACTAACATGAGAGTACTCTCATCTTGCTAATTTGTTACGTAGAGTCCGAAATGGAGATTTACCGGTCATTGACGGGAAAATTTCACTGTCACGATTGTTGTGTTTTAGTAAGCAGCATTCAGGAATTGATTGATAGCGTTTATCCTCAAATCCATGACCTATCTAACAAGTCTCATTCATGGTTTAAAGAAATAGCAGTATTATCCCCGACAAACGAACAAGTTGTGAAAATTAGTGACTTGGTGTACTCCAAATTCACTGCCCAGGCTCAAGTATATTACTCAGTAGACGCAGTAGTCGATAGTGAAGAAGCTGTTCATTAGTCTACCCTACTGAATTCCTCAATTCTTTACTTCCTTCTGGCTTGCCACCACACAACCTTATTTTAAAAGTGGGAATGCCTGTTATATTGCTACGTAATTTACACCCACCAAAGTTATGCAATGGGACGCGATTGGTAGTGAAAACTTTGAAAAACTGTTTCATTGAAGCAACTATCTTAACTAGCTGTGGTACAGGAGAAACGGTCTTAGTACCCAGAATCCCTATGATTCAGATTTGCCTGATCGTTTCAAACGAGTACAATTCCTAGTAAGAGTCTGCTTTGGCATGACTATACACAAAGCACAGGGTCAGACACTTAGCGTGACTGGAGTTGATCTCAGTGGAGAATGTTTTTCTCATTGACAGCTTTACGTGGCTCTATCGCGTGTTACATCAAACCGATATCTTTACGCGTTCATTGCTGGAGGGAAAACGACTAATGTAGTAGGCTACTGTATACAAGGAAATCTTATAAGACCTCGGTTAAAAGTAGCCTATCACCTTGCATTCGTAACTGTTCTCGGGCGAAGCCGGGGTGGTTTGCTAGTAGAAAATAAATCTGGATATACTTGCAATACTTGGCTTAATTTATAAATGGAAAACGATATTCAATGAAAATATATTTCGCTGATATTTTTTTTTGCGTATGGCTTTTAATGCCGGGAGTGTCCGAGGACATGTTCGGCTCGCCAGTTTTGTAGCTGCTTCGAGACGGACACCCAATGGGTGATCTACAAGTACCGTTGGGGAGGAAAGCTGGAAGGGAAGGGCGAGGAGTTGGAAGGTAGCGGCTGTGGCCTATAGTTAGGGACCAACCCCGGCATTTGCCTGGAAGGAAGATGGGAAACCACAGAAGACCATCTTCAAGGTTGCCGGCGGGGGGATTCGAACCTGTTCGATAGAACAATACATGTTTATTTCTACAGGGTCTTTCACTCAAAGTACGGCCGGCAGCGCGGCGCGTGGAGGCAGCCCACTGAGCTTAGGGTCGAAAGTCCGAAGCATCAATCCAACAGCACTTCCTACCTTATCTTAATTATGACATATGCTGTGACAGCAGCGCGCTGCGATATGCTCGTCTGACCTTTATAGATGCACGTTCTACCTAGAGCGCTGGGCCGGCCGCACTTTGAGTGGAAGACCTGTAGTATTGACTAGGCGTACAATTATTAAATTATTATTCAACTGTCAATTTGGATTTAGTTCACTTTACCGTAATGGTCAATGCATTTTATGGGCTTTGTATTATCTCAAGATGGCAGTATAGTCAAGGTGTAGAAAAGTCAATGTAGTTAGTTTTTAATTGCGGTATTTTGCAAATGTAGCGATGAAACTCTCTCTATATCGCTCATTATTTAGTCCGACCTTACTGTCGTTGTTGTTGTTTCGTTTGAGGCGCTTGGACATCGTGGTTGTTTAGCCCCGTGTACTTGGGTGAGTGTTATTGTGATGGCTGCATTAGTGTGTATATTTTTAATTCACATTAGGATTGGGAAGGATGAAGGAAGATTGTAGTTTTACGTGACCGTGAATCTTGTGATTATGAGCCACGGCACCTCCTTTTTATTTGGAATCCGAACCACAGGACATGGCATTCCACTTCGAAAATCTCACGTGCATTGACCGGGAATCGAACCGGACCACTTTGGTGAGAGGCCAACAGCTTGACCGCTGCGCCACCACGCCCCCCTAGGGAAGGATGCAACCGTGGCCTTAAGTTAGGAACCATCCCGGGAATTGCTTGGATTAGAAGTGGGGGTTGGGGGCTACGGATAACCACTACCAAGATGGCTGAGATAGTAAACGAACCCTCTTGCTCTTCTAAGTTTTGCTTCACGAGGCTGAGTGTACTCTCACACCAGAATTAAAATTTCTTCGCAGAGCCGAGAATCGCATCGGCACCTCAGGATCGACAGCTAAGATCGGTAGTCACTACACAACGAGGAGCTCCATTTTACGCTTGAATCATCTTAAACCCATTAATAGTAGACAACTGGGTGTGTAAGCCGTGGTCGTTACTGCGTGGCTGCAGGCAGTCGCTCACATCCGCGGCAACCTTGAAGATGGTCTTCTGTGGTTTTCCATCTTCCATCCAGCCAAATGCCGGGGTTGGTCCCTAACTATTGGTAAAGGCCTGCGCTGATGCGGATATCGCTACGGGTCATTCATGGAGGCCACTCAAATCGGTCAACGATTTTCCAGGAGTTTTCCAGAAATTTTCCAGGAGTAATTATCATTTTTCCAGACTTTAAAATAAGCGCTAGTCCCGGGGGGGGGGGGGGCTGGCTTTGTCGGTTGCCTACTTCAAGACCAAAATAAATCAGTTGTGTTTAGTTTACTTATACATATGTCGACAAAAATTAGTGGTGATTGCGTCATTGATACGCAAGCCTACACACAAATGATTTAATTGTTGTTTTAAAAAAGCCTTTGTGACTCAAATATCCGCTTTAAAAAAAGAGAAAAGAATGCCGCCTGCAGTTTTATTGCGGTGAATTTGTCTATACTCAATACCCTATGTTTTACAAAAATACTATCGCATGTTCTCACACACAGAAACGGGTAGCCTGAGGAAATTTCTTCCGTTAACCATAGAGTGCTCACCCAAAACCACAGCGGGAGTATGATTTAAGATGGAAATATTTTTATAATTAATTAAGAGTGGCTATTTTCCAGGAATTTTCAAATTTTTCGTCATTTTCCAGGAGTTTTCCAGACCTAATAAAAATCCAGGAGTTTTCCAGGATTTCCAGGTTTTCCAGGAATAGTGGCCACCATCTAAATAAATTAAAATGTGAAGGTGACAATTTAATAAAACAGGGGATAGGCGTGGTGCTGCGCGGAGGGAGATTAAGGATGGAACATTTTGTCCAACTACACCGCTCGGCGTTGACCGTGTTTTATAGCACAAATTTAGGTTTTACTCGCTAACCGTTGGAGCGTTCGGATAGAAAATTACATTTTAAACCTCGTATATGCCATCAAAAGTTTGCTGTTTCTTAGCGTCCTCTTTTTATTTGAAATGGAAATATGAAAGTTTTATACCAAAGGGTGTAGTGACGTCACTAAAATGGTCGCCATATTTAAATAGTGCAAAGCATCGAAATCAAAAGTAGCCTATATGTTAACCAGGTAAATCAGCTACTTCCATGTCAAATTTCATGTAAATTGAACCAGTGGTTCTTGCGTGATTGAGTAATATACAGACACACACCATATCATTTTTAAGTTTTCTGACTGGTTTTCTTGTATTTTTTGTTTGTTTTTTGTTTTTGGAGGACAGAGACTGTATGTGGGTGTCATTTTAAGTTTGGTAGTGTTTTGTAGAGCTATATGTCTTGCATGTTTGGAGCTGATGATGGTCGCTTGACGAGCGAAACATGTCTTTCCTTAGTTCTCTTCTTCTTGTTCGTCTAATTCTTCAATAGTCCGCAAAAATATATAAATCTTAATCACATGTGATTTATTTCGTGTTATTTTTCACATATTCCAGTAGACTTAGAATGAGTTTGGTTGGTTCATCAATTTAGGGGCTGCGACAACGTGGTCATGTAGCCCCGTGTACTTTGGGTGTGTGTAGAATCTGTCTGATAACTGGTGTTAAATGTGATGACTGTATTAGTGTGCGTTATCAGTTTTCAATTCAAGTAAGGGCTGCAGACACATTTTTTTTCAAGTAGTTCCTACTTTCGCCGTCAAACGCCACCGTTAACGACTACTAGTTCAGAACTTGGTTACCAGATGCCATCGCAGTCGGCTCCTGGCGACGAACGTCGGAACCTAAGAGCGTTTGTCAAATGCCACACAGGTGTAATTAGTGGAAGGTTCTTTAACATGCCATAAATCTATGACATGGGACCGCCGGCTTTACTTCCCCTCCGAAGGAAGGCATACTGAGGGATTTTTAACGCTCTTAAAAATCCGACGACATCGGCCGGGTTTGAACCCGCGGTCTTGGGCATAGAAGCTCTGCATGCTACCAACTACGCCACCTAGAAGTCGCCTGGAATGAGTTTGTGTTGACCAAGTGAAAGCTACATATTACTTAGTAGTGGTAAATTACGGAAAGTGGATGTTTCAACGGGGGAGCATGTTTAGGTATGGTACTTTTTTTGATGGCCTGTTCGCCATCTCTTGATGAATACAGTACTTTTGCATTTGTCAGTTGGCACAGGCTAGAGTAAAAGGTGGCTTTTCACCGATGTCTCAGTCTCACTCATGGCTGTGATTATATGGAAGCTACTGAGGTATGGGTGGGGCTTAGTAATGGCATTCGAGGCACAGTCAGTGCCTGTGAATGCTGTGAAAGGTTCAACTCATAGGGTTAGGACTACTGTTCTGACTCAGTGAGGAAAGCAATGGCAAACTACCTCACTCCTCTTCTTGCCTAGAACGCCTCAAAATAGTGCTGCCTTGGGTTTTTGTGGGTATCTACTCACATAACGTAACGGCGGTGCTATTTGAGGATCCAACCAGCCTTCGGGCTGACTACCTAACAGACAGACTTTTTTTGACTGCCCCTTCAGAATGCTATGTTTATCTTACGTCACTGTGCCATAGATTTATCGATCCCTCTGAGTTGCAGAGGCATGTATCTGTGGTGTGATTACAACACTGCTCTTTCTCCACTCCTTAACTAGATAGCAGCACACTTCTCGTGTCTGACCTGAGTCTCTAGGAGGCAGTGAAGAAGGAGGCCTTGCCTTATTAATTGCTTCTCTGTATTCCAGAGATGATATTATTAATTGTAGGAGATTTGGCTCTTACTGCAAGACATTGTAGGATGAGGAATCTTATAACAAGCACAAAACATTACAAGCCCGGAGGCTTTAAAGCTCCGCATAATTATAAGATGATGTGTGAAATAAAATGGTGTTATTTCTATTCATACTACAAACGAAGTTAAAACAAGCCAGTTACAGTCCATTCATTATGTAATTATGAATTGCTATTAATTCAATACGCCAAATACAGTCCACTCATCAAGTAGCTATGAACTAAGCTATTTAACCAGAGAATAAGATCAAGGTCCTGATAATAGTGACCATCTCATGGCGCAGTGGCTAGCATTGTTGACTGTCACCCCCGAGGTTCCGGGTTCGATACCTGGCTCTTCCAAGAATTTAAAAGTCCTGGTATGGGATCTCCCAGCCTCGTGATGTGAAATGGGAACCTGCCGGATGCTATGGAGGAGTGGAAAGGAACTGACTACTCGACTACTGTACATGCAAACTCCGGCTCAGGACGCCTGGTTAGTGATCCCTTGACGAAGCCAAGGGCTCTAATTCAGGTCGCCTACGTCCCTGGAAGGGATATGGCACTCGAGTTAGTTAAAGCAAGGAAAGCCATTTTCAGGATGGCTAAAGTGGGAATCGAACCCACCTCTTCTTAGTTTTGCCTCATGAGACTGAGTGTATCCCGTTCCGGCCCCCCATACTGGAGGCGGCTTCGGTGGCGTAGGTGGTAGCATGCCGAGCTTCTATGCCCAAGATCGCGGGTTCAAACCCGGCAGAAGTCTACGGATTTTTAGGAGCGTTAAGAATCCCTCAGTATGCCTTCCTTCGGAGGGGAAATAAAGCTGGTGGTCCCTTGTCATAGATTTATGGCATGTAAAAGAACCTTCCACTAATTACACCTGTGTGAAGCTAAATTATAAGTTAAATTTGAGTAACGCTCTTAGGTTCCAACGTTCGTCGCCAGGAGCTCACTGTGGAGGCATCTAGTAACCAAGTTCTGAACTAGTAGTCGTTGACGGTGGCGCTTGGGGGCAAAAGGAGGAACAACTTGAAAATGCAATGTATGCAGTTCTTAGACTACTTGAATTAAAACATGTTAATACAGCCATCACAATTAACACCGGTTATCAGACGGATTCTACACACACCCAAAGTACACGGGGCTACATGACCGCGTTCTCGCAGCCCCTAAACTAAGGAACCAACCATCCAACCCCATACTGGAGTTAAATTTCTTTGTGGAGCCGGGAATTGGACGCGAACCTCCTTGATGACGGCCAAGAATACTAGCCGCTACACCAGGCATTATGAGCTTCTCTGTCGTACTTCACATTCCTCCTCTGCTGACGCAAGAGATGTTATGCCGAAATTTATGAGCAGTTCAATCAATCAATGCAATTAAGAGAGTTTAATGTGACAATGAAAGTTTACAACTCCAGTACCGGCTGCTGTAGCAGTAGTGGTAACACTGTTTTTAGGTTGTTGCAAGCTCTAGCACAGAGCTGCACAACAGCAGAAATAGGATCTGAATGTTGCGACTGGTTCTCGGAACAGGCTTGGGGCGTATATCCCCCAATCACGCTGCCTAATTGTTTTACGCGTGCGCAGTGAAGCGGTGAGCCGAGGAAAGGGGCTTCCCCCACCCCATACACACACAACCTTGCGTCGTTGCCATGGCAACCTCCTTACCACTAACTTTGTTTTAGCCTATTTTCATTTATGAAAAAATGTGTGTGTGTTTTTGTGGGGGGTTTTTCCTAATAAAATATAAACGGATAGAGCGATTTCAATGAAACTCGCTAAAGTCATAGTGCTATTTTGGTCAACCCCGATCGTGTGCCTAAAATGTTTTACGTCTCACCATTCCAACATGGCCGCTGTGCGAAATATTTCACCGGTATTCTATATCTCCGCGACTATTACTGATATTACCCTGAAATTTTGTACGGTGATGAATGGCAATACTAGAAGTTCACCTAAGAGATTTTCAAAAACCTGTAAACTACAAAACGAACATGGTGGCCAAGCAAAGTTGAAACATTTAAATAGACTTTTCTCGCGATTTAACCATCCGAGCGCAGTAAAACATGGTACAGCAAATGTTTATACACATTGTAATGCACTAGCATCTAATTTAGTTCTATTGTTTACATAGCCTCAGGATGGCAACTGTGCGAAATTTTAAAATTAAGTATGTATTTCTTGTGTTCTAATCATACAATCAAAGTGAACGTTTGAATAATGAACCTATGCAATGATCGTGATCTAATAGTATATAGGCCTATCTCAATGGCCTGCATAAATAAAGTTCCAACATGGAAATCATTTAGCCGGTTCTCAATATCTACGAATCTGTCACAGCAATCAAACTGAAATTTTGTATGTTGATAGAGGCAATTAACATAAGTAGGATAGGCCTTTATAGTTTCTCACGAAACTACTTGTTTTTAATATATATATATATATATTAGCCTACCTTTCTCATTTTGCAAAAATGAGGAAAAAGTAGACTTACGAGATCTTTCCGGGAAAAGGTCTATCTGTCTGTGTGTGTGTCCCCCCACTATCAACTCTTAAACGGCTGCAGCTATCGCCACCAAATTTGGTATTAGTCAATATCTAGACCTGATTATCTCACGGCCATGTTTGATAATGACGTCAGTGCTACCAACTGCTGAAAAATTGCAATTGAAATTTGAGCTCTATGTTGGGTATCTTGGGAGGTATGCATGGAACCGCTTCCACAATTGACAGACATATAGATAATATTACATCAATTTAATTTACAGGAGCTCATACATGTCATTGTTACCAACATTCTATGCTTGCTGATAGGTCTAATCTTTGAATACATGTAGCCTAACTTTCAATTGGATTTCAACCAAATTTGGTATGTAATTTGTGCACCAGCAAAGGTATGAATATGCGTTTTCTTTTAAGTCAATAGGTCTGCCAGCTGTTGAAAAATTCACTTGATATTTTTTTATCCTCAGTATATCAAAAAGTATGCAGGGCAACAATTTTAATCTTTGCACACATAATTATTGTAGCTGCAAATATAGATACATTTTGAGTAACCGATATACAACAGTGCTGCCAACACGATTCTACGCGTGCTGATAGTTTCAATGTCTAATCACATGTACCTTCCATACTAATAAATGGATTTCTTCCAAAATTGGCACTTAAATAGATCATAATATTTCAATTTAAGTTTGAGCATCTCATATATGGCAGTGTTGCCAACATGATTTTCTCATGGTTATAGATTCAACGCTTAAATACATGTAACGTGCATACTATCCATTGGACCTCAAACAAAGTTTGGATGTGCATTGTTTACGTTAAGAGATGGAACTAAGAATATATTCAGAGTCGCAAGGTCTGCCAACTGTTTATATATGTTCTCTGTGATTTAGAACCCTAGTTTCAGTTGATTAAAAAGTATACAGGCAAACATATCTAAATTTTGCAAACTTATGGAACACAATATTCCAGATAAACCCTCTCCTGGCAATGTTGCCGACAAGACTCTATGCGTGCTGATAGGTTAAATGTGGATAACTGCACGATACATCCATACTAACGAATGGATTTCATCCAAATTTTGTAATGTGCTTTAGGATATTGTGCTTAATATTGAGTTAGTTAGTTACTGTTGTTTTAAGGGGCGGAACTACAAGGTCATCTGCCCGTAATATCAGCAGGGCTGCCAACTGAGTATAATAATAATAATAATAATATAATAATAATAATAATAATAATCTCTTTTGACCTCTAGTTTCAATATCTCGGAATACAGTATGTATACGGAACACACTTCAAATTTAGCAAACTATAAGTCCACGATGCTTTAGATATATTTCGGGAAAATTGTCAGAGATAGTGCTACCAACATAATTCTAAGCGCTAGCGTATACGAGCAACGTTTAACTGCATATGACTTCCATACTAACAAATGGATTTCAACCAAATTTCGTACATGTAATGTATGTCTCAAGAGATATAACTCGCCTTAATTTTGGAGTCATCAGGGCTACCAACTGTTGGTAAATGCTCTCCATAATTTTGAATCCTAGTCTCAATGTATGCAGGCAAATAGTTCAAAATTTGGCACATGTGCATAAACGATATGTTTGCAGATTCATTTCTAGCAACCCATACGTGACAGTATTGCCAACATAATTTTCACGTGCTGATAGTTTCAATGTTTCACTGCATGTAACTTCCATAACATTAATGGATAATTCGCAAATTTTATATAGGCCTATCGTACCCCGTATGGGATATTTAATAGTGCGCATTTTCCGAGGCAGCAGATCTACCAACTACCAAATAACTCTCTCTAAGCATTTGAGCCGAAGACCATCAGTATCTCAGAATCCATGGAAAGAAACTATTTCAAGTTAACTGTAGTACTCTATTTCAGGTATATTTCGAACAAATCATAATTGCCAGTAATACCAAGTTGATTTCGTCAATATTATAGATAGGTCCATATACAGTAGATCATTGGTGTGAATCCTAAATTTTAAGAAAAGTTGTCTCTTTAGTTAGTCACGGAACTCCTTGTTTTTTAACCGACTGGCTCCGTGGTGCAGCGGGAACGTTTTCTCCTGCTGTTCCCGAGGTTGCAGGATGGAATCCTGGAGGCGCAAATGCGAGGGAGCCGTGTCAGTATATCTACTGGCATGTTAAAGATCCCCTTTGGGGCAAAATTTCGTCACTCCGACGTCTATAAAAGCCTCAGTAGGTTGGTTGGTTATTAAGTTTAGGGGCTGCGACAACGCGGTCATGTAGCCCCGTGTACTTTGGGTGTGTGTAGAATCTGTCTGATAACCGGTGTTAATTGTGATGACTGTATTAGTGTGTGTTATCTGTTTTTAATTCAAGTAAGGACTGCAGACTTTTGAATTTTTCATATAGTTTCTACTTTTGCCGCCAAACTCCACCGTCAACGACTACTAGTTCAGAACTTAGCTACCAGACGCCACCGCAGCCGGCTCTTGGCAACGACAGTAGGAACTTAAGAGCGTTTTTTACATTCTTAACCTATACAATTTAGCTTCACACAGGTGTAATTCGTTAAGGTTCTTTAACATGCCATAAATCGATGATATGGGACCGCCGGCTTTACTTCCCCTCCGAAGGAAGGCATACTGAGGGATTTTAACGCTCTTAAAAATCCGACGACTTCGACCGGATTTGAACCCGCGATCTTGGGTATAGAAGCTCAGCATGCTACCAACTACGCCACCGAAGCCGCTTAAGCCTCAGTAGTTAAACCAATAACATTATTATGTTTTTCTTTTACCATAGACGAAATCTGACATTTCGGCGCCATAATTGGCGACTAGATCGAACGATGCAAAACTTGTTGCCGTGTGGAAACCATACAGTGCTACCAAATTGAATGATTCAAATTGTCCTCGTGCTTTTCTTTGGTTGTCTCCATTGTGCACACTATTCTTGCTGCATTCCTTGATATGGGGCAGTTGACCTCGCTCTTCCGCTCCTTAAAACAACAACAACAACAACAACAACAACAACAGCATTCCTCGATCTGTTGTTTTAAGGACTTATCGTTGCTTTTAATTAGTTAAATGTTTTCTCGTGTAAGATTTATGATGGATTTTTTATAGTATAGTCTACTCTAGCAGCCCGCCCCAGCTTCGCCCGGTATCTTTGACGGTTTACCTAGCGTAAGCTTAAGATGCGTGCGGACGATAGGTTTTTTTCGACTCGATTGACTGAAATCGTTACTGCTCGGCTTCCTTTGGTCATAAACCTTCCTCGAGAAATCCTTTACAGAATGGTGAAAACCGCATCAAAATCCATCCAGTGTTTCACGAGATTGCCGGTTACATCCAAGAATCGAGGTCTTCGTTTTGTACTACAGTAAGTAGAAGGGGGTTTGGTAGTGCAGCGCTCAAGCTGTTGACCCGTCTCTAAGGTGAACTGGGTGTGATTCCCGGTCAACGCCTGTGAGATTCTCGAAGTGAAATGCCATGTCCTGTGGTTCGAATTCAACGTAGAAAGGACGTCTCTTGGCTCATAACCACAAGATTCACGGTCACGTAAAACTACAATTTTTCTTCCTTCCTTATGGTAAGTAGAGACACTTTCTCGTGTAGAACATTACATATTTTCCGGAAATATAGGTAGATGGATTTGCCGTGTTCTGTGGATGTCCTACATTCCGTAAGACATCGCGCCGCGATAACATTATTGAGCCGTGATTTGCTGTCGTCAGACCCATTGACTCATGATACCATTGCTGTTAGTAATTGTGTGTTCATTGTTCAAGCATTTTTCTAAAAATGAAAATGAAATCCCTATCTGTCTCATTGTATGGCTAATGAAATATAAACTGTAGGATTGTACTGTAGATAAAGAGCATGACTTTCTTATCGCACGTAACGATAAAAGATAAGGGAATAACAAGAAAGGCTGAATCACTCGAGCTGAGTTTGTTTCTCCGGAGTGACTGTGGTGTTGGGTGCTTGCTACCCGCACCAGCTGGGAGAAAAAGCGCTGTTCACGAACAGTCATGGTTTAGCTCAGGATTCCCCAAACTTTTTCTGTCCATCGCCCACTTTCGAGATTTATAATTCTTTTTCGCCCACCTCATTTCAAAAACGCAGAAGTCATAAAATTAGTAACACATACATTCTAATACCTACATATAAGTTGAGAAATGAGGATTTTTAAGGACATTTTTCTCTTAATAGGTACATCATGTTTATTTAGGTATAATTATGTACATTAAACATTTGCAATTAGTAGGTCTAAAAAGGATAACGATCAATGAAATGAATTAAAGAAAAAAATCATGAATTTTATATCTAATTAATTAAACATGAATACCTATGTTTAATTAATGTAATTTGATAAACTACTGTAGTTGTGAATAAAAAGGAAACATAATTTGATATAATTAAATTACTTGTTTTGTATTTTTATTTTATTCCTTGTTTTATAGGCAAAAACTTCTCGGTCATATTGTTTATAAAAAACTGAATTGTTTGCCCACCATTTTTTTTCTAATCGCTCATCGAATTCACATTCTGTCAGTTTCGCCCACTGGCGTGCTAAAATCGCCCACTACTGGTTGAATACTCCCAGTTTGGGAATCTCTGGTCTAGCTGGTCAAATCATATACAAAAAGCTTCGCTGTACCTCCAAAGCCCTCCCCCACAATATGACTCGTTTAGCGTAGTCAATAGACTCCCCCTCCCTCGGTAGCGTATTGGGCAGCATGCTGAGCTTCTATGTCCAAGATCGCGGGTTCAAATCCGGCTGATGTCGTCTGATTTTTTAAGAGTGATAAAAATCCCTCAGTATGTCTTCCTTCGGAGGGGAAGTAAAGCTCGCCCATGTCATATGTTTATGGCATGGAAAAGAGCCTTCCACTAACTACAATTATGTGAAGCTAAATTTGTAGGTTAGATTTGATTAACGCTCTATCAATTCCAGCGTTCGCCGCCAGGTACCCGTTGCGGTGGCATCTAGTAGCCAAGTTCGCGGCTAGTTGTCGTTGACGGTAGCATTTGGTAACAAAAGTAGGAGCTACTTGAAATTGATCGTCTGCAGTCGTTACCTGAATTACAGATAACACACACTAATACAGCCATCACAATTAATACCGGTTATCAGACAAATTCTACACACACCCAAAGTACACGGGGCTACACGACCGCGTTATCGCAGCCTCTAAACTGAGGAACCAACCAACAACATTCGGAATAATGCAAGCAAATTTTTAAAAGTACAAAAACTCGCCCCGTTCACTATACGAGAGGTAAAATTTCAAACAACATGGCTTCGGTGACGTAGTTGGTTGCATTCTGAGCTTCTATGCCCAAGATCGCGGGTTAAAACCCGGGCGAAGTCGTCGAACTTTTTAAGAGCGTTAAAACTCTCTCAGTATGTCTTCCTTCGGAGGGAAGTAAAGCCGGCGGGTCCATGTTATAGATTTATGGCATGAAAAAGAATATAATAATGTTTTTTGTTTTACGTCCCGTTTAACTACTGCGACTACTAGAGATGCGGTGGCGGAAGTTCACACTGAAGAGGATCTTTAACGTCCCAGTGAATGTACTCACACGGCTCCCTTGCATTTGCGCACCCTCAAATGCCACCTGACAACGCCAGGATTCGATCAATATCCTTGAGCACAGCAGGCGAGAACGTGACCGCTGATCCACGCAGCCACCCGCATGTAAAAGAACCTACCACTACAATTGGTAGTGTGTGTACCCAAAATGTGTAGGGGTTATATTTTGCTGGTTAGAAACGCTCTATCAAGTTCCAACGTTTGCCACTAGGTGACAGTGACAATGGCATCTGGTAGCCAAAGTTGGAACTACTTGAAATTGAATATGCTGGGAACATTCGGGCGTTCAATAAAAAAATACCCTGCTATGGCCATTGGTTACAATTCATATATACTGTAATAATAAAGTTTCAAACAACACTGACACTTAAGATCATTCGTTGTGAACATTCCTAAGTTACTGATGCATGACATAGGCTAATAACTAAATGATAGTTTCTTAACACTTTATAGGAAAACTAGCGGTCCCGTACGAGAACTCTCGCATAATGGGTTGTGTGGCCCCATGTGTACAGACTACCCTTCCGGCACTATTGCTATGCGGGCTTTTCGTGACATAGCTCTGGCAGGGGCAATCATCTTGTTTATTTTAAAAGCACGTTATAAACAAATAAATATATTTCCGTTGACTTTTCAAGAAGTGCAAGATTTATCTTGTACTATTGAGACGATTTGGAAGATTTTGGTACAACCTCACCTTCTAACTCCCTCTGGTTTAGGAGCTTGAGTTTTGTGAAACATACACCTTAGCGTAATATGGTTTGTATACCACCCGCCTATCGTAAGGATAATTTATACTATGGATTCTATTGTACGATGCTATTTATACCCGTGGAAGTATTAATATGTCTGTTAACCAAATATTATTTTCGTTTATCCCCAACGTGCGGTGCTGGGCTAAATTTTTAACAAACAAAAATATTAAAAATAAAATTAATATAAATAAGGAGATACAAATTAAAAAATAAAAATAAAACAATAAAATTCAAAATTAAATAAACAAATACAGAAATTTCATTTAAAAATAAATATAGTCTAGTATTTTAATTTATAGAAGTACCTGTATAAAAATTGAAAATTTTATCAAAATGTAAACAGTAAAAAAAGGTTAACACTAATAATAAACAGTAAACTAATTAAAATCAGAATTAAAATGGGAAGAATACAAAGATAAGAAAATATTTGGAAAAATAATTGTCATATTAAGGGTTACGCCAAGTCTTATCCCAGTGCATAAGACGAGAATCTGAATCGCTTGAATCATACCGTATGTGTCAGTGTCGATAACCCAGATGTTAGGCCCCTTAAAACTAGAATATTATCATGTATGTGTCAGTGGCGAGATAACACACACAGTCGACTGGTTTCCCTCACCCGCGTGTCTGGCTAGGCCCAGTACTCTTATTAGTTGTGGTTCATTCGTTAAGGGCATTGTGACATCGTACCCATGTAGTCCCGTGTAAGTGTAGAATTTGTCTGATAACCTATTTTATTGTGGTGTCTGTAATAGTGAGTGTATTTGTAATTCAGGTGAGTATTGAGAAGGAGGCGATCGTGGCCTTAAGTTAGGAGCCATCGCAGCATTTGCATGGAGGAGAAATGGAGGGGAAACCATTTCCAGGATGGCTCAAGTAGGAATCAAACCCATTTCTTGTCAGTTTTGCCTCACTAGGCTGAGTGTACCCCGTTCCAGTCGTCAGTGGTATTATGTTTCTGCACAATGGCTATTCAGATATTAACACACATTGCGGTAATACAGTGATCAATGTACCGACAGTAGTGGCTCAGCTGGCTAAAGCGCAGCGTTAGGTCATGGGACCAAGCTCTCTGCTGACTCGGTAGACGCGTGGGTTCGAGCCCCACCGTCGGCCGTCCTTGAAATGGTTTTCCGTGGTTTCCCATTTTCAACACCAGGCAAATGCTGGGACGGTACCTTCTAAAAGGCCACGGCCGATTCCTTCCACATCCTTGCCCAGTTTCATTCATCTTCATCCATTCCATCCCGACGCGCAGGTCGCCCACGGGCGTCGAATAGAAAGACCTGCACTCGGCCTCTGAGGAGGCCACACGACAAACAAAAAAAAAAGTGATCAATGTAATACATATCGATAATTTTGTACGGGAACAGGGCTAGCCTTTCATAGACCACTATAGGAATTCCCTTTACTGTCAAGTAGGCGTATTCATAACTAATTTAAAACTCAATTCCACGCAGGGACATTATGGAAAAAATCAAAATATTAATGGAGCATAAAAAATACTGTACTTCCATATTATTACCGGCACTTGAAACTGAGTACCTGTCTTGTACTCCAAATGTCTGTGATGTTCAAATGTCTGTGGTGTTAATGGCTGCGTGGATAACTTCTTGGTCTGCGAATCATGAGGTCCCTGGTTCGAACCCCAGTCCCGACAATTATTTTTGTTACCAGATTATCGATTTAAACGATATATATCATAAGATTATGCGTAATTTTTGCAGAATCTACATGAAATTACGATTTATCTAATTTTAATTACAATAGTTTGCACCAAGCAGGGGTTGGGAAATTTCATTGTATTGAACATTATTTCTAGTAGTAGCCTATATAGATAGGCTAGAGACTAGGGTTTCATTCCTCCTCTTAATTTACAATATAATATGTGATGTTTGTTCAAACAAGTGACAGTAGCATATCTCCAATTCAATCTATACATTCAGCATAGTACCAGTATGAAAACGGAGCGTAAATTAACATTTTCAGAATGTCCAAGCTGTGTAGTATACGAGTAGGATAACATGTCAGATGACTTCACATACGTTTCATCTCAATTTCATACTAGGATAACATGTCAGATGTTACACATCATATGCGACTACTATAAGGCTCGTATCTTCTTTTGATGTGTGCCATCTTTCCACTCGGTTGCTGGATATTTGTGGGAGTGATTTTGAAAAATGGAACGGAAGTTGATCGGACGATCCAGCTGGCAGTAGTGGATCGGACGGAAGTGTGTAAGACGCACTGCCAGCTGGATCGCATTGCTGAACACTTTCATTCTGACGGTAAATGATCATGCGAACTCTGGTGTCAAGTGATTGAATCAAAACACATGGCACATGTTCGAAGTCTTCGTATCAGTATTAGGTAGATTTCATTAGAAAGCTAACTATTGCAATGGGTACCATGTCTCGACTTCCGGAAAATTTCGACATATCTTCGCGTCTCACATCCCCCAGACCCCAAAACCACCATCAGTTCAAAATTTTATACATAATTTATGTATATATATATGTATATGTATATCAGTTTCTTGTGGACACGATAACTGCCGTAATTTTGCACCAATCACTTTGATTTTTTTTACCGAATATGTATACCTATAAAATCTCGGTCGAGTTCGTTACTGGGCTAAATCGGTCGAAGGGGGTGAAAATGATGGTCTTTTTTCGAAAAAGTGAAATATTGCTATAACTCTCTTAATATGTGACATATCGAATCCGTTCAAAGTTCATACTATGTGTCGGATAAAGCCCAAAAATTTATGTTTGAAGAGTTTTTTATAGCACCAACCATTGACCAAAGGGGTGGGATAAAGTGGGTTTTTCGGGAAACATTAATCATATCTCTCTTAATAGGCACAATATCAAAACCGCACAAAATGGACAATATTCCCCTAATAATTACCTAAAACTTTTGTCTGAAAGAATTTTTGATATGACCCACCATTACGCCAAGGGATGAGAAAAATGATTTCGGAATTATAAGAAAATGCCAAGAGCTATCAGTGGTTGCCATGGCAACACTACTAAATTGATGAGGGATGAGCCATCAGACGTTGCCATGACAACGCACTTGCACGAGATCAAATTCAGATTTCCATCTGACTAAGTGTGAAGCGGCTTCGGTGACGTAATTGGTAGCATGCTGAACTTCTATGCCCAAGGTCGCGGGTTCAAAGCCGGCCAAAGTCGTCGGATTTTCTAAGAGCGCTAAAAAACCCTCAGTATGCTTTCCTTTTGGAGGGAAAGTTCCAACGTTCGTTGCTGGTTGCGGTGGCATCTAGTAGCCAAGTTCACAGCTAGGTGTCGTTGGCGGTAGTATCTGGTAGCAACATTAGGAACTACTGCTTGAAATTGACCGTCTGCAGTCCTTACCTGAATTACAGACTAATACAGCCATCACAATTCACGCCGTTTATCAGACAGATTCTACACTCACCCAAAGTACACGGGGTTAAATGACCGCGTTGTCGCAGCCCCTAAACTGAGGAACCAACCAAAATCTCTGCGGGAGATATAATTTTGCGTGAAGAAGTGACAGACCGTTACATAGTTACACATCAGTGGCGAAACCTTGCATAAGGACAGTGTGATCACAAGTATAACAAGTAGTTCCGTGAAGAACTATACAGCCTATTTTCATATATCCTGCTCATGTTAATTGCCTCTATCAACATACAAAATTTCAGTTTAATTGCTGTAACAGATTCGTAGATATTGAGAACCGTCTAAATATTTCAGATGGTCGCCAGGTTGGATTTTTATTTTTGTAATATTACATTAAGATTATTGTGTACGTGTGGTATTCAAACTTCAATCGCATGATTAGACAACAAGAAGTAAAAACGAGATTTTAAAATTACGCACAGCAGCCATCTTGTGATAATGCAAACCATTGAAATAAATTAGATGCCAGTGGATCAACATTTGTATAAGCATTTAACGTGCAACGTTTCACGGCACTCGGATAGTTAATTCGCGAGAAATGTCCATTTAAATATTTATACTTCGCGTCGCCGCCATGTTGGATTTGTGCTCACCAGGTTCCTGAAAGTCCTATAGGTGAACATATGTTCATAGTCTCTATGAACATAAAAAAAAATCAGTTTAGTTGCTGTAAAAGATTCATAGATATTGAGAACCGTCTAAATATTTCGCGAGCTCACCATTTAGGAGTGTTATGTGTTTAGGCCATAGAGTTATGTACCATTCAAGAATAATTATTGCCTAGGTTCATTATTCAAACTTTCACTTCGATCGCATGATTACGACACAAGAAATTAAAACTTAATTTTAAAATTTCGCACAGCCGCCATCTTGAGGCTATGTAAGCAATTGAATTAAATTAGATGGCAGTGCATTACAATCTGCAAAATCAATTACTGTACCACATTTCACTGCGCTCAGAGAGTTAAATCACGAGAAAAGTCTATTAAAATATTTTAAATTCGCTTGGTCGCCATGTTCGTTTCGTACTTTACAGGTTTATGAAATATACATAGGTATACCTGTATCAGTACCCTCTATCACCGTACAAAATTGCAGGGTGATATCTGTAATAGTTTCGGAGATATAGAATGTCAGTGAAATATTTCGCACAGACGCCATTTTGAGGTTATGTAAACAATTGAACTAAATTAGACTCCAGTGCATTACAATGTGTATAAACATTTGCTGTACCAAGTTTCATTACATTTAGATAGTTATATCACGAGAAAAGTCTATTTAAATGTCTCAACTTCGCTTGGCCGCCATGTTGGTTTTGTAGTCACCAGGTTTTTGAAAGTCTCATAGGTGAACTTCTAGTAGTGCCCTTTATCACCGTACACAATTTCAGGGCGATATCGGTAATAGTTTCGAAGATATTGAATGCTAGTGAAGTATTTCGCACAGCCGCCATGTTGGATTGGAGAGACGTAACAAAATTTGAAGGGCACGGTCGAGGTCGCCGGGAATAGTGCTATGAACTTACCGAGTTTCAATGAAATCGCTCCAGCCGTTTCGATTTTATTAGGGGGGGACACACACACGAATCACACACACACACACGCACACACACACGGACAAAAGGTGATCTCATAAGCCTATTTTTTCAAAATTGAAAATAGGCTAAAAATGGACTCCAAATGAAAAGAAGGTTACCGTCATCATAAGACAATAAAATGTTTAAAATATGCATAAAATGACTAAAAACAAAGTTAATTAATCTCCAATTATAAAATACTTTCTCGCAATAAATGAGGTCTGATCTTCTACAAAAACCTGCATTTTCTGCCTATTTTCGCCTATCCCCAAGTTTGTCTGGTGAAATCTACCTCCGCCTTCCGGCGTGCCGAGAGGACTTTTTAAATGATAAAATGCTTTAATATCAAACATTGTAAGTAGTCGGCATTGCCGGTATTATGTTTCTGCACAATGGCTATTCAAGTAACGGTAATGTAGTCATCAATATAATATAATCGTTGTGTTTATATGAGAACAGAGTAAGCCTTCATGAACTATTGCTGAATACATTCTCTTTACTCACAAGAGGGCCTATTCACAAGGCATTTTAAACTCAATTTCACGCAGGAACAATATCGAAACAAGCAAAATATAAATGAAACTTAAATCCGTGATGCAGTATTATTGGTACGTGAAAATAAGTCACCATCTTGTACTTAATATTCGTGAGGTCGAAATAGCCGTGGGGTTAGCGTCATTGACTGTGAATCTAGAGATCTCGGGTTCGAATCCCGGACGGGTTAGATAATTTTGCTACCAGATTATCGTTTTAAAGGATATTTATCATATCAATATGACTCATTTTAACAGAATCCATATGAAATTACGTGTTGGTCTGTGAATCAAGAGGTCTGGGAACTGGGAAAACCTTTCATGATCAACTGTTGTCCACATTGCATTTACTCGCTATTAAGGTTATGAGCGGTGTCGCGTCTATTAATCTAGTTGTTCCATATCGTATTCTTTATTTAGGCTAGTACTGGTGGAAGCTACAAAAGCTCGAATAAAATGAGTTCCGTATTATAAACTACAATATCTGTAAAACACCCCCTTTTACAATAGATTAATATTTGTGCCAAAAATATTTTAAAATAACGGTGTATCAACAATTTGCCGTCCTTGAAATGGTTTTCCTTGGTTTCCCATGTTCAACTCCAGGAAAATGCTGGGACGGTACCTTCTGACAGGACACGGCCGCTTCCTTCCACATCCTTACCCAGTTTCATTCTCCATCATTCATTTCATCTCTCATTAACTCCTCTCGTGAGGTTGGCGTCAGGAAGGGCATCTGGCCGTGAAAACCATCCGCCACAAATACTTCCATTGCATCTCATCCCGGACCCCGTAGGTAAACGGGAATAATAAGGGGTAGACATACAATACCGGTGTATCAACAATTTCATGTGAGGTTTCTTCCATGTCAGATGTTACACATCATATGCGACTACTGAAAGGCTCGTAAAGTTTTTTATTTAAATGGGTTTGTAAGTTTGTCTAGCAGCAAGGGTAGTGCAATGACCACCACACGCTACTGCTGACTCAGTTCATCTGCGTCATTCTGCACTTCCTTTCTGTCAGTCACAATTCTAATAGGATGTGCGGCGCGCCAGTTAGAGCAAATTGCTGAACGCTGGTATACCCCTCACGAGAATAATCCTTGCTCTTATCGTGTAGATTACGAGGTCAGGGTCTTCTAGGAGGCGGCCCATTGTCCCCCCCCCCCCCCCCCCATCAATAGAGTCTGACAAACACACAATACAGTTTATACTAACGACTTAAGAAACGAGGACGACGTAAAAGTCCTGCTCAGTGCTGTGATGGTTGGTTGGTTCCTTAGTTTAGGGGCTGTGACAACGCGGTCATTTTAAGTCCCGGGGCACCTGCCCCATCCCTTTCCCTACTACAGCTACACACATAAATAGACCTACTGTTTATCAGAAAAGTTCAACACACACCCAACTACACGAGGCTGATGACCAAGATGTTCCAAGCCCCTTAAATTAACAACAACAAAGAACCTAGTTGCTAATAAGTGATTTTGGAGGTGACAAACAGAGGCTTGCAGGCTATACTGGACGATGAAAGGCGAAACTGTCCAAAATGAAAACGAATGTATTATTAATAATAGTCTAATAATGAAAATCCAGTGCCTGCATCCAGTCGACCGACCGGGTCAGGGATGGAATGAATGAAGCCCCCCATCTAGCGGCGAGGATATGAACTATGCCGGCTGCCGAAGCCTGTCGCACTCCCCTGGGGCAATGATTAAATGAATGACAGATGAAATGAAATGATAGTGGAGAGTGTTGCTGGAATGATTTTTTGACAGGGAAAACCGGAGTACCCGGAGAAAAACCTGTCTGCCTCCGTTTTGTCCAGCACAGATCTCACATGGAGTAACCGGGATTTGAACCACGGACCCAGCGGCGTGCTGCCACCTAAATCACGGAGGCTTAATAGTCTAATAATCATAATAGACTATGAATAATATTGTCAAGGTGCATGTATTAAGAGAGCACCAATCAACACCGCTAGCTGTGCATGGTTGCTTTGAAATGAGATGTCGACCCACTTCCGGAGAGAACAGTAACTTGATAGTGGGTGGCGTGAGATAAGAGATATAATATTAGATACTCAACCTCATTAGTTGGATTAGTAGCGATTAGCCTGACTGGTTTTGTGTATCTCAGTTCTAGCTTTTCACCATCATCTCAGCAGAGTAGGCTACTACTGTCGACCAAAATATTATGTGCACTCGAGTTTGAAGGTTGTTTGTGAAGTAACCAATAGACCTACATAAATCCAATAACATCATTTTCGTCGTTCTATTTTACGTTAGTTCGTGTAGGTTTGGAATTTTAATTTATATTTTAATATTTTTATCGCAGTTGAAACACAAAAATTGCCCGGTTTTAAGCGTGTTTCAACCATGCGTCACATTTAAGAATTATTATCTCACAATCCCGTCATCAGATCGAATCCACATTTTAACACAATATACATTGGAATGTTGTATAACTGGTTTATTAATTTCAAAATTTTGTGTGTTCAAGAACGAAAGTTATTTTTGCAAGGTAACTTTTTCTCGGCTCGAGGTCGTTGGAAAATGTAGTTCTTGGTTGCGTTATAATCCTTATACATCAAAAAGTTATGCTGTATGACTGTGAAATACGTAAATTAATTCACTTATTTTAAATCGGTTTGTATTTGTACGGGGAAGTAAGACATGGCTCACCAGCTAGCCGCTCCGGGAAATGCTGTACAGCGTTGCTGATATGGAGCCCATCACTTCCGTGCGAGGCGCGCCATGACGCGTGAAGGAGCCCATCTTGGCAACGCTGTACAGCTTTCACCGGAGCGGCTAACTGGTGAACCATGTCTTAATTCCCCGTACAAATACAAACAGATATAAAATAAGTGAATTAATTTACGTATTTCACAATCATACAGCATACCTTTTTGATGTATAAGGATTACAACGCAACCAAGAACTACATTTTCCAACGACTCCGAGCCGAGAAAAAGGTACCTTACAAATATGATAACAACTTTCGTTTTTGAAAACACAAAATTTTGACATTAATAAACCAGGTATACAACATTCCAATGTATAATGTGTTAAAATTCGGATTCGATCTGACGACTGGTTTGTGAGATAATAATTCTTAAATGTGACGCATGGTTGAAACACGCTTAAAAATGGGCACTTTTTGTGTTCCAACGGCGATAAAAATATTAAAATATAAATTTAAAATTACAAACCTACATGAACTAACGTAAAATAGAACGACGAAAATGATTATGTTGTTGGATTTTATGTAGGTCTATTGGTTACTTCACAAACAACCTTCAAATTCGAGTACACATAATATTTTGGTCGACAGTAGTAGATAATTTCTGCATATCATTTTACAATATTTTATAGGTAGTTAAGGGCTTATTACTTGAATGTATCACAGCAATAGTAGTTACTCCTTCATAGATTAGTAGTGGTGAGCAGTGGCGAATTCTCCCATACACCGCATATACCGGCGGTATACCACCCGAGATTTTAAAAATGTAAAAATATTTTCTTGTCACTTTTTAGACATGTTGCAGTCATGAAAATTGTTCTTGTCATATATTTTCTGCAGATTGTTGTCACGAAAGTCGGCGGTCATAGCAGCGTACCATGAAAATGAAAATCCACAGCCTGCTTCCAGTCTCCGACCGGGTCAGGAATGGAATGAATGAAGCCCCTATCTAGCGGCGAGGATATGAACGTGCCGGCTGCCGAGGCCTGACGCACTCCTCTGGGGCAATGATTAAATGAATGACAGATGAAATGAAATGATAGTGGAGAGTGTTGCTGGAATGAAATTGTGACAGGGAAAACCGGAGTACCCGGAGAAAAACCTGTCTGCCTCCGTTTTGTCCAGCACAGATCTCACATGGAGTGACCGGGATTTGAACCACGGACCCAGCGGTGAGAGGCCGGCGTGCTGCCGCCTGAGCCACGGAGGCTAGCAGCGTACCATACTTATTTTTATTTGTGGTGTACAGTTTTAGTTATGAGTGACTGTACTGAGTTACCGCAAGGGTCTCCCGGTGGCGCTCGCTGGCTCGTCATAGGGACGAGGGGAAGGAGAGGGGTAGCATAAGCCCAGCAAATTTCAGCCCGAGGTATCGCGCAAGGACCATGCGGTTCAACTATGCCTAATGCTGATTGGCTGTTTCAAGGGGAAGTTGTTGACCAGCGGAACATTGCAAGCGCTCAGCTTCTTCAGTTATTTGCGAGACGGTGTTGTTGTATGTTTGTTTTAAGTCAGTCTTGAAGTGATTTAGTCAACAGTGAATTAATATAGAAATGTGTAATGTGAATGAAGCACCGGAAGTGGATTGTGGGTGCGTCATTGAGGACGTGCTAACCAAGGGATTTAATTTAATTGGATTCCCTCAGAAAGTGGAAATTAAGGAGAAAGGAAGGCCGGTGTGGCGGAAAAGCTCTTTTCATGGGAGTTTTAACACAGTTTAGGGATGAATTACCAAATTTTTTCAATACTGAAATGAAGGTATAATCGAGCGACTCCCGGCAAGTAACTTATAAAATTCGCATCTCAAAAGGCTCCGTCCGTAGGACGCTTGAGTCCATTGGTCTGCACACTCCTGAGGTTCCAAATTTAGTTTCAACTTGTGTAGACCGAAAGGGAGAGTATACTAGACATTTTTGTTCCTCGAACTATTACGCCATCAGTGGTTAACTGGATGCAAAAAACTTAACTAACCATTCTGCTGGCCTTGTCTCCTTTTCAGTCGTGAAGGAACGGCGCGGCGTGGTCAAAAGATGGATTTGACAACATTGCTGGTCTTACTAGTAGCTTAAAGAAACATGAAAAAGCGAGGAGTCATATCGGGTGTGCTTTTGCATTGTGTAAATTCGGTACCTCGCGAATAGATGTTCAGTTGAATGCTCAGAAAGCAATGGAGGTCTCAAAGCACAATGAAATGGTAAAAAAAGAATAGGCAGGGTTTATCTAGGCTAATAGATGTTTGTCATTTAGGCAAGCAAGAACAGGCGCTACGAGGACATGACCAGTCACTGAACAGAGGTAACTACATAGATACCTTAGATTTGCTGAGCACGTATGACCTTTGCTACATGACCATTTACTTAATTCTACTATATTTCGAGGTACGTCATCTACCATTCAGAACGATTTAATAGAAGCCATTAGAGCTGTAATGGTAGATGCTATTGCGAAGGAACTTGTCAGAACAAAATGTGTAGCAATTCTTGTCGATGAATGTTCTGATGTGATTAATAAATCACAGTTATCCACAATTTTGCGCTATGTTGACTGTGCTGGAGAAGTTCAAGAACGATTCATTGGCTTCACGGACGTTAGTGCTAACAGGTCGGCTGAGGCTCTGTTCGCCCACGTTTCATGAGTATTAGAAGAGTTCGGATTAGGTAACAAGCTTATAGCACAGACGTACGATGGCGCGAGTGTCATGGCTGGTCATTTAGGAGGACTACAGGCTAGAGTAAAACAAACATTTCCACGAGCTCTGTTCGTTCATTGCTACTGTCATGTGTTGAACTTAGTATTGCAACAGGCAGCTATGGGAATAACAAAAAGTCGAGTATTTTTTAGGTAGATTTCATTAGAAAGCTAACTATTGCAATGGGTCCCATGTTTCGACTTCCGGAAAATTTCGACATATCTTCGCGTTTCACATCCCCCAGACCCCAAAACCACCGTCAGTTCAAAAGTTTATATATAATTTATGTATATATATATATATGTATATCAGTTTCTTGTGGACACGATAACTGCCGTAATTTTGTACCAATTACTTCGAATTTTTTACCGAAGATGTATACCTATAAAATCTCGGTCGAGTTCGTTACTGGGCTAAATCGGTCGAAGGGGGTGAAAATGGGGGGCTTTTTTCGAAAAAGTGAAATTTCGCTATAACTCTCTTAATACGTGCAATATCGAATCCATTCAAAGTTCATAATATGTGTCGGATAAGTGCCAAAAATTTATGTCAAATAAGATTTTTGATAGCACCAACCATTGACCAAAGGGGTGGAAAAAAGTGGGTTTTTCGGGAAACATTAATCATATCTCTCTTAATAGGCACAATATCAAAACCGTACAAAATGGACAATATTCCCCTAATAATTACCTAAAACTTTTGTCTGAAAGAATTTTTGATATGACCCACCATTACGCCAAGGGACGAGAAAAATGATTTCGGAATTATAAGAAAATGCCAAGAGCTATCAGTGGTTGCCATGGCAACACTACTAAATTGATGAGGCATGGACCATCAGACGTTGCCATGACAACGCACTTGCACGAGATCAGATTCAGTATTTCCATCTGATTAAGTGGTTGGTTGGTTGGTTCTTAAGTTTAGGGGCTGCGACAACGCGGTCATGTAGCCCCGTGTACTTTGGGTGTGTGTAGAATCTGTCTGATAACCGGTGTTAATTGTGATGACTGTATTAGTGTGTGTTATCTGTTTGTTAATTTAAGTACTGCAACTAACAATTTTTCAGATAGTTCCTACTTTTGCCGCCAAGCGCCACTGTCAACGACTACGAGGCCAAGTTCAGAACTGAGCTACTAGACGCCGCCGCAGTCGGCTCTTGGCAACGAACATAGAAACCTAAGAGCGTTGTATACATTCTTAACCTATCCAATTTAGCTTCACACAGGTGCAATTAGTGGAAGGATCTTTAACATGCCATAAATCTATGACATGGGACCGCCGGCTTTACTTCCCCTCCGAAGGAAGGCATACTGAGGGATATTTAACGCTCTTAAAAAATCCGACGGCTTCGGCCGGGTTTGAACCCGGTATCTTGGGCATAGAAGCTCAGCATGTTACCGACTACGCCACCAAAGCCGCCTGATAAAGTGGGAAGCGGCTTCGGTGACGTAACTGGTAGCATGCTGAATGTCTATGCCCAATGTCGCGGTTTCAAAGCCGGCCGAAGTCGTCGGATTTTCTAAGAGCACTAGAATCCCTCAGTATGCTTTCCTTTGAAGGGGAAGTTCCAACGTTCGTTGCGAGTTGATGGTTGGGGTGGCATCTAGTAGCCAAGTTCACAGCTAGGTGTCGTTGACGGTTGTACCTGGTAGCAACATTAGGAACTACTGCTTGAAATTGACCGTCTGCAGTACTTACATGAATTAAGACTAATACAGCCATTACAATTCACACCGTGTATCAGACAGATTCTACACTCACCCAAAGTACACGGGGTTAGATGACCGCGTTGTCGCAGCCCCTAAACTGAGGAACCAACCAGAGGTAGATTTCGTTAGAAAGCTAACTATTGCAATGGGTACCATGTTTCGACTTCCGGAAAATTTCGACATATCTTCGCGTTTCACATCCCCAGGCCCCAAAACCACCGTCAGTTCAAAAGTTATATATAATTTATGTATGTATATGTATATCAGTTTATTGTGGACACGATAACTGCCGTAATTTTGTACCAATCACTTTGAATTTTTTACCGAATACGTATACCTATAAAATCTCGGTCGAGTTCGTTACTGGGCTAAATCGGTCGTTGGGGGGTGAAAATGGGGGGCTTTTTTTTCGAAAAAGTGAAATATTGCTATAACTCTCTTAATATGTGAAATATCGAATCCGTTCAACATTCATACTATGTGTCGGATAAAGCCCAAAAATGTATGTTTGAAGAGTTTTTTTATAGCACCAACCATTGACCAAAGGGGTGGGAAAAAGTGGGTTTTTCGGGAAACATTAATCATATCTCTCTTAATAGGCACAATATCAAAACCGTACAAAATGGACAATATTCCCATAATAATTACCTAAAACTTTTGTCTGAAAGAATTTTTGATATAACCCACCATTATGCCAAGGGATGAGAAAAATAATTTCGGAATTATAAGAAAATGCCAAGACCTATCAGTGGTTGCCATGGCAACACTACTAAATTGATGAGGGATGAGCCATCAGACGTTGCCAAGATAACGCACTTGCACGAGATCAGATTCAGATTTCCATCTAAGTGTGAAGCGGCTTCGGTGACGTAACTGGTAGCATGCTGAATGTTTATGCCCAAGGTCGCGAGTTCAAAGCCGGCCGAAGTCGTCGGATTTTCTAAGAGCGCCAAAAATCCCTCAGTATGCTTTCCTTTGGAGGGGAAGTTCCAACGTTCGTTGCGAGTTGCTGGTTGCGGTGGCATCTAGTAGCCAAGTTCACAGCTAGGTGTCGTTGACGGTAGTACCTGGTAGCAACATTAGTAACTACTGCTTGAAATTGACCGTCTGCAGTCCTTACCTGAATTACAGACTAATACAGCCATCCCAAAGTACACGGGGTTACATGACCGCGTTGTCGCAGCCCCTAAACTGAGGAACCAACCAAAATCTCTGCAGTAGATATAATTTTGCGTGAAGAAGTAACAGACCGTTACATAGTTGCACATCAGTGTCGAAACCTAGCATAAGGACAGTGTGACCACAAGTATAAAAATGGACCCCAAATGACAAGAAGGTTACCGTTCCCATAAGACAATAAAATGTTTAAAATAAGCATAAAATGACGAAAAACAAAGTTAATTAAGCTCCAATTATAAAATACCTTCTCGCATTAAATGAGGTCTGATCCTTCTACGAAAATCTGCATATTCTGCCTATTTTCGCCTATCCCCAAGTTTGTCCGGTGAAATCTACCTCCGCCTTCCGGCGTGCCGAGAGGACTTTTTTAAATCTTAGAAGTGCTTCACTTTTATTGTATTAATACCTTGTCTATGAATGTTTTAGTAATCTTTGGATGTGTCTAACGATGTGCAAATGGTTTAGAACGTTGTTGTTAATAGGGGTCGATAACCTAGATGTTAGGCCCCTTAAAACCACAATTATCATCATCATTGTTGTTGTTAATAGTTCATTTTAGGGGCTTGCGTTGAACTTGTATAATAAGCTTCTATGATGAACTGAGGTACTATCGCTGCATTTGCCTGGAAATAGTGTAGGAAAAATTGGACAAAAACACGCATGGTAGCCTCTATCAGCGTCGAGATTCGAACCCGATATGCGGACTTGCTGAAGCTCCCCATGGGGTGATTTAACTTGCACGGCTATGCCACGGGGTGTTCATCGAACGCAAATACAAGTGGCCAATGTCATATTTCCAAGAAAAAATACGACACTTGTCTGGAGCGGAGAGAGAAGGTGGAAGTGCGAAGATGAAAGGAGCCGCTTGAAAGATGTAACCAAAATAAACTGGGGAATGAGGGGATGTGGCAAGTGTTCAGGAGTGAAACAGAAATTATTTAGGTATATAGACATAATCTTTCTTACAAATGACGGATATGTTTTTCTCCAACTCTAATAATAATAATAATTCTGACTTATTATTATTATTATTATTATTATTGGGCATATCGATATTGGTTGCAAGGGGTGAGTCAAGAGGAAGGGTGCACTTGCGGTATACCAGGTACGGAGACCAGCAGTCGCCACTGGTGGTGAGTAACTGTGTGTTGATGGGCTCGTCATTTCTCATTCTTGCAACATAGGAGGTGTACACAGTGGTCTACCATATTATTATAATCAGAAAGAAAATTAAGTATTTGGTAACCTTTTGGCCAGAAAAAATATATTTCGGGTAAATCTAAGTGCATTAGCTCAGGACAGGGAAGCATGGAGAGCTGTATCAAACCAGTTGAAAGACTTAAGACTCAAATAACAACAACAACAACAATAAATGTTATTGCATTTTCTTACAAGCCTTAATATATTGACGACTAATTCAATGAAATTTTATGAGAACTTAAAATGGCGGCTGTACAAAAATTTTAAAATTTGGTATTTGTGCCATCCTACATTTATATTGCTTGATTAGGACACGAGAAATAAAAACAAGATTTTAAAAATTTTGCACATCCACCATTTTAAGTTCCCATAAAATTCCATTGAATTAGTCGTCAATATATTAAGGCTTGTGTGAAGATATACTGTGCTAAGAAAATGTACTAACATTTAGCGGAAATCTTCTTGTTCTGGCCAAAAAGTTACCAAATACAGTGCTCTCTCGGTAATCCGGCAGATATCGGACCAGAGCACTGCCGGATTACCGAAAACGCCGGATTACTGGAAAATTTCGTGAAAAACGCAGATATCATTTGCGGAGCACTCAGGTACACGTCTACTTCCTCCGGTGTCTCACTTAATAATTAGGTCAGTCGTAATTTGATTTAAGCTTTGAACATTTGGGTGGCCGCCATTACGTATCCGTCAAGATGGCGGCGATATAAAACATGACACTGAGGTGCCCTTTGCTAGTGTTACCTTAGTACCAAATTTCGTTCAATTCGGTTTCACCGTGTTCGAATTGATAGGGGGGGGGGGGACAGATATTCAGAGTATACACACTCACACACACACAGACACACAATTTTTCGTCCTGTGTAGATCTCATAAGTCTACTTTCATTTTTTGCAAAAATCGAAAGTAGGCTAATTAACTAAGTGTTATTGTTTGGGATATCATCTCTCGCACCCTTAAGTTTGTCTCACATGGTAGGAAGTGCAGCTAGGTGTTAACTCCCGCCATCGGGAAGCCCTTCTAAACCCGACTTGACTAGGCTTCCTGTCCGATTACTGGAGATCAACGCTTCCTCGACTCAAGTCTGATGGTCTAGGTCAAGAACTGCGGGGGTTTCCATCCATTTTGTAATGTAAGCGTCACAATGTCCAACCAACTATAGAGCATCCAGCGTTTAGAAAAGACTGTGGAGCCTTACGGCGACAGTTTTGCTAGCTCTTGGCAGAGGTAGCGCTGACGTCATACGTTATGTTCACCCGCTTGGAGTACTGTCCTTTCATAAGTTAGCGAGACAACACAACCCCAACAGCTACCTGATGTAGAACACGCACAGGAAGGAGCAGTTTTGCAGGTGTTAACGGATTGGACCAGTATTAAGGATACCGTACGCGAAGAGAACCAATAACGACATTCATTTCGTTGTGATATGACGCTTTACTGATTGACAGATGTCGAGAGCACAACCCTTCTTTCCTTCTCGGATGTACTGTATGCTGACGATGTTAACAATTTGTACGTCAGCAATACTGACCATCACTTTTGTTATTAGTTAGGCTATAATTTAGTTTCTTTCAATTCTATTCTTGTTGTTTTGTTTAGATTAATATTTGTAATATTGTAGTGAGTTAGCCATGCGGTTAGGGGCGCGCAGCTGTGAGCTTGCATTCGGGAGATACTGGGTTCGAACCCAACTGTCGGCAGCCTTGATTCGATCGAACAGAAAATAAAACAGACACACAACAATAAACCAATGACGGATAGTGCTTCAGAACTTATGTTGCCGGCGGAACTGAGCACGTGCTCCACTCCGGGCGAGCATGCAGCACTGGACGAGGCTCTTCTATCCAGCGTGCTAACCTCGAAAATGTTTAAATTACTAAGACGTAATATAAACGATACTTGTATGAAATAACAAAGGTAATCAATTGGCAGATAATTGTAGGAAGCTATTATGACGAAAAATATATATGTTCGGAGTTCCTTCATGATAAAAGGCGAGGTAACAAAACCAGTGTTGGGGGGTTTCCGTTAAAATTAAAAGCCCATAAGACCCACAGTCTTTTCTAAACGTTGGATGCTCTTATAGCTATGATAGTTTACTTTTATGAATCAAGAACATTAATATGATAGCTATTGTTGGAGATGGAACATCGTCGCCATCAGCCCCAAAAACAGCTATTGTGTTTCCACTTGGAGTTAATCATAATAAAATAGTTTATAGCTATTAGCAATTATTTTAGAAGTTTCGCTATGATGTAATCGATATATCGCGTATCCTCCCAGCTCAGCTTCACCCTCGGACTCTGTGAGGGATCATTCCTCTACCGTCGCAAGAACGTTGTCTGGGAGCTGAAACAATTTGATGGTGGCAGGCTGATCGCGCAGGTTACCTGTAACTTGGGTCTATTTAAGGAAGACTCAGGGAAGGGAGTTCCCTGGAGCTGTTGAAAAGAACCATCCCGGCATTTGCCTGATGGTGAAAATGGGAAACCACGAAAACCATTTTCTCGACAGTCGAGGTGGCATTCGAACCCACGCCCTCCCGATGCCAGTGAGGCATGAGCTAGCACGTTAACTCTCTCGGCCACCGTGGCCGGTCACTATTTATATAATCCATATAAACACGATGTATTTATAATACACCGTTGTTCCAAGACATTTCCTATCTCAAGTTGACTAAATCTCAGTTCGTTGTCCTCGGCAATCATTATCTATTGTTTGGAACTTTTCACATGATTGTCAAGCATTTCTCTATTGCTTCCGTGTTTTTTATTACGTCCGCATTCAACCTTACATTCTTTACAATCAAACATTATTGTTGTTAGACACAGCAGCATAACCGTGCGCCTTAAGTCACCCACCACGACTGCAAGGAGGGGCTGGAAGTCTGAGATCGAAGGTGCATATCCCGGTACTGCTAGCAGCCATCAGGAGTGTTGTTGTTGTTTCATTTGAGGGACTTGGACATCGTGGGCATTTACCCCCGTTTACTCACGTGTGTGTGTGTGTGTGTGTGTGGCTGGTTGAGTGGCTCAGCGGTAACGTTCTCGCCTGCTGTCCCAAGGTTGCAGGAATGAATCCCGGCGCAGTCAGCTGACATTTGAGGGTACGCAAATGTGAGGGAGCCGTGTCAGTAGATTTACCGGCACGTTAAAGATCCTCTTCGGGGCAAAATTCTGGCACCACGGCGTCTCTAAAAGCCGCAGTAGTTGAATGGGACGTAAAACCAATATCATTATTTTTATTCAGGTGAGTGTAGAATTTGCCTGGAAACCTATCGTATTGTGGTGTTTGTAGAAGTGTGTGTATTTATAATTCAGGTGAGGAGAAAGGAGGCGACCATCGCCTTAAGTTAGGAACCATACCAGCATTTGCCTGGAGTAGAAGTAGATAATCGGCTTCGATGGCGTAGTTGGTAGCATGCTGAACTGCTGTGCCCAAGATAGCGGGTTCAAACCCGGCCGAAGTCGTCGGATTTTTTTAAGAGCGTTAAAATCCTTTAGTATGCCTTCCTTCGGAGGGGAAGTATAGCCGGCGGTCCCATGTCATAGATTTATGGCATGTAAAAGATCCTTCCACAGACTAAACTTGTGTGGAGCTAAATTTGTAGGTTAAGTTATATATCGTTTGATACACTCTATCAAAGTTCCAACGTTCACCACTAGGTATCAGTGATATCTGGTAGCGAAAGTTGGAACTACTTGAAATTGAACGGAACTTGTAGCTCACCCTATGGGTGTCCGCTTGAAGCAGCTACATCCTCTGGCGAGCCGAACATGTCTTCGGACACTCCCGGCACTAAAAGCTATTCGATAAATAAATAATAATAACCACGTAAATCCACTTTCAGGATGGCTGAGGTGGGAATACCCGCCTCTTCTCACTTTTCCCCAGTGACAGAGTGTACCCCGTTTAATTTCTTGGGAAAGCCGGGAATTGAACCTGGACCTTCGGGGAACAGCCAAGTAAACTAGCCGCTGTGCCAAAGAGGGAATGCTGTTGTAGCAAAAGATATATCTAATAAAAGGCAAACAATTAGGCTAATTACTGTTAAATTGAACAGCAATAGAGATAACATTATCTCGTATTGCTTTTCTGCGCCGATCAGCACATTATAATGACGAAAGCGCGAGATATTCCCAGCTTTTGCTCTAATTTACTAAGTGACGGAGATAAAATAAGTTGTTTGTTTTGTTAATTATTTTTAGGTGCTTGGGACATCTTGCGAATTCTGAAAATTATATGTGTACGATGCTAAAGATATTGAACACATCCTTACAAAACGTCAAACTAAAAATCAATACTAGGAAAACAAAATTAATGTTGACAAAAAGGAGCCTACAACTAGAACAAACATAAACGTGAATAACTCTCTATCGAACAAATCACAGAACTCCCATATTTGGGTAGTGTGATAACCTCTAATAACAAGTGCTTATCAGAAATCAAGAAAAGAATTGTGCTAGCAAAACAAGCCTTCCGAAATCAAAAGAACTTATTGCTAAATAAATCACCTCAGTCTGAGGACTAGAAAGTCATTTACAAGATTTTCGTTTGGAGTGTATTATTGTATGGACGCGAAACCTCGATTCTAGTGAAACTTAAGTCTGCAGAAATGTGGTGTTGGAGAAGAATGACAAGAAGAAGTTGGATGGATAGGAAAACAAATAGTCTTGTTCTGCAGGACGTGAAGGAGGATCGATGTTTATTCAAAACAATAAAGAAGAGGAAAACTAAGTTCCTTGGACATGTATTAAGGCACAACTCTCTTCTCCAAACCATTATCGAAGGCAAAGTATTAAGGCTAAATGTCCCGACACTTTGGTAAGAATATATTTCAACAGATGGCAGCACAAACGATGCTGAATTTATTTATTTATTTATTTTTGTATCGAAGGGGAGCTCCGATCTGTGATCTGAAAACTGCTATGTACTCTGTCTAGTAGCAGAATTGATATTAATTCATTGCTTACTTTTTAATTTCAAAAACAGAAAAGTTGCTGTTTGTTTCTCAAATATCTGATTAGAATTCGAAAGAAAACGGGTAATACGAAAGTTGAGTTTTACTCACTGATTCTAAAGCCGCATCGAAAACCTAAATCGGTTGAATAGAATCGTCGGGATCACTTTGGGAAGTTTGTGACCCGGTCGGTCGACTGGATGCAGGCTGTGGATTTTCATTTCATTTGTGAACAAAAATGTTACTGCATTTGCAATAAAAGGCGCGGTAGTAGAACAAGGTCATGGGGAGCGGGTTGGTGGAGGGTTGGGGGGAGGGGTGGGGAGCGGAGTTAGAGTGATTTGAGAGAGCGACATCCTTACCAGACGGTATGGAATTCCCGAGCATCTAGTCCAATGTTGCGATTGACTGTGCTGGTTAGTTCTGAATTATTGTCAAAGTCTGAATATTTCTGAGTGATCCTTTGATATTTCAACAGTTCCTAGTTACGACTTCTTGTTTTTAGTTCATCGATCTCATTAATTACTTTTTGTGTAGTCTAATTTATTTTACCTGCAACAGTATTATTTTTAATGCCCATTAGGTGTTCTCTTTTCTGCACTTTATTTTTTGGACAGTATTTCTGGTAGAATAGATACATGTAGATAGGTAGGCTAGGACTGGTGGAGTACATTGCGGTCTTCACGTGGAGTATTTTTTTCGTTTTTGTTGACAAATGGAGCCAACACCAAACCCGATTCAAGGCTGTTCCACTAAATCCCAGGGGAGATTACGACTAAGTACCAAGATTGAAAGCCAGGCCCTAAAAAAACACCTCTTCACACCCGTAAGTTCTTTTCCTACTTTATATTTGAAATTATATATTTATTTACGCTTGCATTAGAGAATCTGTAATGCACTGGGCAGTTGTGATTCCACTTATATTTTTCCTGTAGCCTACAAGTTGGATGACTAAACATCACCCAGCAATCTGCAGGCTACATGGCTGAACAGCGCAGCGGTTGCTTGGTAGGCCTAGGCCCTTCATGGGCTGTCGCGCCACGGGTGTAGTTTGTTTTTTACTTCTAATACATAATTGTAGGAGTACAAAATCACGAACTATTCAGTGTCAACTTTTTTCAGAGGAGCAAGTTAGACTTCAAATGAAAAAATGCGTTGTGTGTGAAAATAAAGGCGTAGCGATTGTGAAAATGGAAAATTGGTTTACGGAAATACTGGATTGGATTGGATTCATAAAGACTGCAAACAGTACTTTTTAACTACCAGCGGGCAAGGTGTAAAACAGCTGACTGCAACCAAACATAAGCGTTATTGCTTGCAGCCCCTAATTGTAAAAAGTTCTCAGCTAATATCAAACACCACCAGGAAATGCTGCCGGAGATTATATGTCCCTTGTTGCAAAATTCACGGGAGATAAACAGATCAATCGAGGGAAACGAGGTTCCTTCACTCATAGAACCAAAGCTGCCGGGCTTGTCTTTCAGTTTGGGCCATCCTGGCACTATAAAACAATGAAATCAGTTTAGAAAAAAAACTGTCACAATAGTGAAGGACACTGCACTCAGCAGAAAGAGAAGAAGAGCTGCTTTCCGAAAAAGTTTATTTGCGTCGCGAGAAGGGAAAAGAATGTCCCGACTACAGTCTAATGAAATGAAACGTACTGTCTCACGTGATTATGGAAACCGATCAATGCAGTTGGATTTCGATGAGGTACTGTTGAGAGAGTTTAGTGATGAGAAGATCAAGCAACTAACGCTTATAGAAGGCCATATACAAAAACTGGAAAAGGAAACAAGGGGCCAAAGGGAAAATGAAAAGTGGCAAACAGCTAGAAAGGACAGACTTACGGCATCCAAATTTGGATATGTATGCAAGAGAAACCTACTTCGAAATGGGCTCCAGGAGCAAAAAATATTCTTTGCGGCGAATTTCACTCTAAAGCAATGCAGTATGACTGTTATAATGAACGAATTGCAAAACGAAATTTAGAGGAGAAATCGGTAGAAAAGTCGAAGAATGTGGTCTTTTCGTACATAAAACTTATAGGGTTTTAGGTGCCTCCCCAGACGGATTAATAGGAGACGACGCTATAGTCGAAGTCAAGTGCCCTTATTCTGCACGGAATATGTCCACACTGGAAGCCTGCAAAAAGTTAAAGGGATTTTGTTTGGCAGAAAGTAAGCGATAAAGAAAGCCTATACAATGTCAAGTACAGTGTCTTTCAGAAGAGAACAGATTGATAACTCTCTAACACTCGCATGATTTTTATTTCCAGAACCAGGGCCAGTTGGAAATAACATAGCGGGAAAAATGTAATTTTGTGGTATGGACGCCTAAGGACATTCACATAGAAACTATAAAGAGGGACGAAAAGTTCTGGAGACAAAAAATGCTTATGTAACTGACATTCCGCTGCGAGGAAATCTTGTTGCCTGAGATCATTGATCCCAGGATGACTAGATCAATGGATAGAAGAGAACCTGAGGTGAAGTAAAATACTGAGTGTGTGTTAATCATGAAACGTTATCTTCGATATGGAAAAAATTGAAGCATTGATTTCAAGAACAGGAAATAATTAGGTATAATATTTTTGTTTGTTTATAGTAGAGATCCGACCAGCTAGGAAGGAGTTTGGCCGCGCATGTGCACTTACGACGATCCAGCGCAGCGTAGTCCCGTCTTCCAGAGCTCGTGTTGCAAGGACACTTCAGTGCATAAGTTTATACTCAGCTGTTTAGACGTGCGCGCTGCCTTTCTAATTTCCCGTGGTGTAACTGTGGTTTATGGTGCACATTAGGCCTGCTGTTATGCCAAACCATATTATACACTATACATCTACAGCGTCGTAAAGTTAATTCTACATCTAATTGTAATTTAAAACATTGGCTATGCAAATTGATACACGAAAAATATTTTGACAGTTACTAGAATAAGTGGTTAAATTATGTTCTAACTCCTTAATCTATCTACCATCTGTAACGCTTTTAAATAAATACATTTCGGCTAGGTATGTCTGTAATTTACAGCTGGAAGGGGATTCCACTAACTGACAATCTGCGGAGTCACACGTCCGCTATGACAAAAATTTCGGGTCGACTGTACGTCGCAACAACACCGAGCGAGAAGGGGAAGTCAGCGTTCTCACTCCCACGGTTCAGTTTTCTCACTCACACATTTCCCCTCACCAGCCGTCTTCCTAAATGACCCGATCTCTACGCAGTACTAGTTCCAGTGCTAACGAAAGGCAAATGAGAATATCTTAGGTACTTTAATTCTAATATGTACATAATAATTTTGCTCCTGGTATGCATTTTCATAATTTGTTTATTGTAATAAAATGTCCTACATAAATGAACTTTTATTATTATTATACGTCCATGAAAATTGAAGTAAGTTATAGCGATTGGCCTCACGGAGTCGTTTCAGATCTCACGAAAAAAGGGGGGGGGGGGGAATTAGAGTCAAAAGAAACAAAGACCCATACGAATCACCAAAATAAATGTATGTATGAATGTATGTATGTAGGTCTATGTGCGCGCGCATTTGGTCTCTTATAAATCGATAATAGTTGACTCCATTGATTAGAATTTTTCACGGTTTGTGGTCTTGTTTGTTATCTCTAGAAGACGATGCCCAGAGTTGGACGTCCGCATCGGATGGTTTTTAGAATAGATATTCCCAATAAACCTGAACACGAACATATCTTGTCCATCATTTTTCTAAAATATCAAGAACGTGCTAACTACAAACCAGTCATATCTTTCTATACAGTATTCAATTTCGCATCGAGTGAAACCAGTCGCTGCTCTTTGCGGAAAGAATTATGCCCTATAAAGTATTACTAATGTCGGAACAATATGTTTTTTGTTTGGGAGTTTATCCTCAAATAACTCTAAAACAGTTACCTAAAAGGGAATCCAGTGCTGTCAGCATCTATCCTGAGTGTATTTTCACCGGTTTTTCCACAATCCCTCCAGGTAAATACCGAGGTAGTACCGTACGTGAAGTTTCAGGGCACCTGCCCCATCCCTGACTCTAATACATTTGCACACATAATCAACTACACGGGACTGATGATGATAGTCTTATAATAATAATAATAATAATAATAATAATAATAATAATAACGTTATTGGTTTTATGTCCCTTTTAACTACTGCGGCTTTTAGAGACGTCGGGGTGCCGGAATATTGCCCCGAAGGGCATCTTTAACGTGCCAGTAAATCTAATGACACGGGTCCCTCGCATTCGCGCACCTCAAATGCCAACTGGCTGCACCATGATTCGATCCTGCAACCTTGAACACAGCGAACGAGAATGTCACCGCTGAGCCATGCAGCCAGCCAAAGGTACTGATGACCAAGATGTCCCAAGCCCCTAAAATGTTTTATTATCAACAAGAATGTTTGAGGAAGTAGAAAAGGTATCTGTACGAACATATTGTGACACTACTACAGTATAATTTTATTGCTAAGTTATTGTTCCACGCCTAGGCACTTGTACACGTAACTCATAGAACTATAAAATTTGACAAGAGGAAGACAACTCCTTCCTGTCGTCAAATCGTCCCATTCTCACTCCGCCCTGTCAGCGTGTTCATCATCTTCCTCGCGCAAGAGGTCTTGTGGAGCCGAGCCGCCTACCACCCTTTTCAAAACAATTCCCTAACTAATGCTGTCGATTCCATTCACCCGATTTTAATTATGAAAAATGCATTGGAATCAGGAAATAAATCTCCATTTTCGTATTACCAGTTTATTTTTCTTATTTTAGGCAGAGATATAAAAAACTGTTAGTAACTTTTTTGTTTTTCACATTTTGAAACATGCATTTAATTAATATCAATTCAATTGCAGTCTAGTATACATAGTGGTTTACAGATCGCAAATACGAGATTTCGTTCAAGAGAAAACTGAAAAAAGAAATTGTCTCACTTTTGTGCAGCTACGTGGTGTCAGAATTACAAACTAAAAAAACGGGACATTTAGCCTTAAGAAAGAAACCTTGGGGACGTCCAAGGATGTCGTACATCGAGAACGCCATTGGAGAACTGGAATGTGGCTCTTATGGCAGCATGAAAAGACTAGCAGAAAACCGTCAAATGTGGCTTCAACAACATGGCTTAGCCTTGAAAAAGAAGTCTATTCGCCGAGTCTAGACAGTGCAGATAAATGCTTACACGTGATCACTTGACTGCCCGGGCAGGAAAACACGCTCAGTTAACGTGATCGGCTCAGTCGGACAGGGCTAGTTTACCAAGCCGCAGCCGTAAAGAAAAAGTCTGTACTGCGGCCCGGGTTAACTATTTACAGTCACTTTCTTTCTACTATATAGTAACTAATATTGTCAATATATGGTAAACTACAGGGCATAGGAATCATAAAATAAATGGGAAACATTTCATTACGCTCACGGTACTGTAGTACAGTATATTGCGATAGTTACGGTTTTCAGTAGACTGTGTCTGACCAGCTGACCAGCATGGTTGACATTTATAATTAGTCGGTCTTCAATTTCTTCGATAATGTCATCAAGTTCCCATATTCCTACAGCAGGAGACAATACGGGTGTTACTAGTCCTGCTGAGTCAGTCGAGCTTGACATGGTGTCTACAACGGTACAACGACTGTATAACACCCGCGTAAACACGATCAACATTAATTCTTGCTTATATTTGCTTAAATACATAAACTAACAATAAGCAATAAAATAGTAGCTCCAAATAAAAATAGAAATCACACTGTACAATGTAAACGATAACTTAAGCCCCCCTCCCAGGGGCTCACATCTAGTGGGACGTGGGTTGGCGACCATGGGATCCCACTTGAGTCCGGCATTGCTTCCACTTACTTGTGCCGGGCTCCTCTCCGTCTTATTTCATGTCGACCTCCCTTGGTCAACTCTTGTTATTTTCCAACCCCAACAGTATTAGGGTATCCGAGGCCTAGGGAGTATTTCACTTTCCCGCCTTAATTGGCCCTTGTCTCATTTTTCCTGATCCCTCCTTCTTCGAGGGGCCAGACTTCTTGTTTTCTTTTCATTATATTTCCTTTTCTCTTTAAGATTCCCGCACTGTTTTTGTTAATTGGCTCCCCGTGTAGACCATCTAAATTCCCTTTAGCGATTTTTTTTTTGCTTCTACACACCATTTTGTAGGTATTTTTAATCTGCGTTGCATTTTGTAAGTTTTTTCGATCTAAATTGCGTTTTGCGAGTGTTTTCAACCCCAATTGCATTTTGTAAAGATTGCCATTCTAATTGCTTTTTAGTAAGTCTTTCAATATAGGGGATGGGACTTTTGTGAGTGTTTTGAATTTCAATTGCATTTAGTAAGCATTTTCAACCTAAACCGCTCTTTGCAAGTATTGTCAATCTAAATTGCATTTTGTATGGTGGGCATTTTGCAAGTATTTTGATTCTCAATTGCATTTTGTGGGTATTTTGAATCTGTTACATTTTGTAAGTATTTTCAATCTAAATTGCATTTTGTAAGTATTGCCAGTCCAAATGAGTAGTTTGAAACTAGCGTACATTTTGTAAGCATTTTCAATTTCAATTGCATTTTGTAAGTATTTTGAATTTCAATTGCACTTTGTGAGTATTTTGGATCTGAAATGGGCGTTTATCAATCTGAATTCCATTGTGTATTTTCAATTTCAATTGAATTTCGTAAGTATTTTCAATCTCATTTGCATTTTGTAAGTATTTTGAATTCCAATTGCATGTTGTAAGAATTTCGACTCTACATTGCATTTTGTACGTATTTTTAACCTAACCTCCATTTTGTGCGTATTTTTCAATCTATTCCTTTTGTGAATATTTTCGTTCTAAATTCCCTTTTGTAAGTAGTACCGCTCTCCATTTTGTGAGTAGTTTCAATCCGAGTTCCTTTTTGTAAGTACTTTCCGTCTCACTTACTTTTTGTTCTGGTTTCCATTTCATTGACAGTTTCGCTATCACCCAGACCATTAGGGGCCAATAACCTAGATGTTAGGCCCTTTAAACAACAATTATCATCATCATCATCACCATCATAGCGAAGCCTCCGTGGCTTAGGCGGCAGCACGCCGGCCTCTCACCGCTGGGTCCGTGGTTCAAATCCCGGTCACTCCATGTGAGATCTGTGCTGGACAAAACGGAGGCAGACAGGTTTTTCCCCGGGTACTCCGGTTTTCCCTGTCACAATTTCATTCCAGCAACACTCTCCACTATCATTTCATATCATTTGTCATTCATTTAATCATTGCCCCAGAGGAGTGCGTCAGGCTTCGGCAGCCGGCACAGTCCATATCCTCGCCGCTAGATGGGGGCTTCATTCATTCCATTCCTGACCCGGTCGGAGACTGGAAGCAGGCTGTGGATTTTCATTTCATTTCACCATCATAACTTAAGCTTCACATGTGGGCTATACACAGCACTGAAGTCGGCGTACGTTCAACAGGCACAGCTCGACGCACCCCTTGTGTGCAACCCTGCAATCACGCGCACATTTGTGTTTACTTCCACTATCTCGACTCGGCGAACAGACTTTAGTAAATGATGATGGGACATCTTGGTCATCAGCCCCGTGTACATGGGTGTGTGTGACCGGAACTTGCCTGAAAACCTACCTGTTTCTGTGATCGACTGTAGAAGTGTGTGCAGCCGTATTAGGATTGAGAATGAGTTAGGTGCCCCGGGACTTGACATAAAGTATAAACCCGGCCTTTGACTAGAGGAAACCAACACTCACGATAACCGCTGCCTCTGACATCTAATCTCTGGACTTGGTGCAGCTGCACGATGTAAAGTGCACGGCTTGGTTAGTTACAGTAGTTATTATTGTTTTAAGGGGTGGAACAGCGAGGTCATCTACCCCTCCACCCACGGGGAAAGTTAAATAAAGTAACGGCGAATGTAGATTCTTTACTTGGCTCATATTTTTCTACTCCGCTGTACAGTTTGGTGGTTCACGGTGCGTGAGTGGTTATTGTGTCGGCCTACCAACTCCAAGCTTGCAGGTTCGCTCCTGGCCATGGTAAGTGATTCTTGAAAGGCGACAAAAATCATGACACGCATGTCATACGTTATTGGCATGTTAAAGAACCCATTTGAATTCAGTAGGCCGTGTTCATAATGGCAAAATTAATTTCGGGATTTTCCACCAACCCTCAAGTTCTTTCTTTCTCTACTAGAAGGCGCTTGGAGCTTGGATATCTAACCTCCTTGACTTTCATAGCGCTCCAAGGAACAACAAAATTTGACATGCAAGCTGTATTCTGGGCATCAAATAACAAAGCTTGCACCCGGCACCCGAGGCCATACGATATTATTATATATGACTCAATGATTGTCTAATCTATGGATTACCATTCATTACTCCTCCCAAAGGCTCACAACTAGTGAGACGGTTTGCGACCTCAGAATCGGCATTACCGTGCTCTTTTCTTTCACCTTTCGTGTCGACCGACCACCCTTGATCGGCACTTGTTCTCTTCTCAGCCCAACAGTATTAGGCATCCGAGGCCTAGGATGTATTTTGATTAGCCAGTTTCAAAGGACCCTATATATTTGGTTGGCACTGTTCTCGTCTGCTCGTATGTTTCTGCCGTGCTATGGAGGTCAATGAAGTTGTGTGTGTTAGGTAGTCAGGTAGTCAGCCCGAAGGCTGGTTGGATCCTCAAAAAGTACCGCCGTTACGTTATGTGAGTAGATACCCACAAAAACCCAAGGCAGCGCTATTTTGAGGCGTTGTAGAAACAGTAAATCACATTTTTTCTTAAGTTGACCGTGAAAAATGGTTGCGTAATCTTCCGTGTTTGATGATGTGCGGTTTATAACGATCTTCTCTCTCATCTTCACTGGACCGTTAGCAGACTATTACCGTCAATTGTTTCTTACGTAACGTCAATTATACTTCTACAGTAGTAGATTAAAAACCTGCATGTGGATGTTGTGATGGTCAGCTTTAAGGGAATAGTAAGCTTACTTAAGTTGAATAGTAGTTAGGCTATTCACTGACACTCGATTCATGACGCACTAAAACACTTCAAATACTCGCGCAAATATGCAATAATAACAATAATATTAATAATAATAATAATAATGATAATAATGATGATGATGTCTCACCTGGTAGCAAAATTTAATCACAGTACTTAAAACCATTGTGAGTTTCCTTATCCGCTGGGTAAACATAAGACTAGACTACGTATTTGTTTGTCATTCAGTTTTTGCTGTTTATGTAGGCTATTTATTAATTTATTTTTCACTTTTCTTCTTTGTGATAATACTTAACAATATTTTATAATACATTTTTAGCCTACTTTCGATTTTTGCAAAAAATGAAAGTAGACTTATGAGATCAACACAGGGAGAAAAAAGTGTGTCTGTCTGTGTGTGTGTATGTGTGTGTGTGTGTCTGTGTGTGTGTGTGTGTGTGTGAGTCTGTGTGTGTGTGTGTTTGTGTGTACTCTGAATGTCTGTCCCCCCCTATCAATTCGAACACGGTGAATGCGAATTGAACGAAATTTGGTACAAAGGTAGCACTAGCAAAGGACACCTCAGTGTCATGTTTTACATCGCCGCCATCTTGACGGAAACATAATGGCGGCCACACAAATGTTCAAAGCTTAAATCAAATTACGACTAACCTAATCATCCGATCTCTACCAAAGTTTGCAACAACATACCTTTATGGGGGGAGCATTCTTTGACCAAACTAATGGGTCATCAGCGTAATAGTTTGCGGATGGCGGCCATGTTTGTGTGAAAATCGATTCCCCCTATTAATTCGAACACGGTGCAACCGAATGGAACGAAATTTGGTACAAAGGTAGTAGTAACGAAAGGCACCTCAGTGTCATGTTTTATATCGGCGCCTTCTTGACGGAAACGTAATGGCGGCCACACAAATGTTCAAAGCTTAAATCAAATTACGACTAACCTAATCATCCGATCTCTACCAAATTTTGCAACAACATACCTTTATGGGGGGAGCATCCTTTGACCAAACTAATAGGTCATCAGCGTAATAGTTTGCGGACGGCGGCTATCTTTGTCTGAAAATCGATTCCCCCTATTAATTCGAACACGGTGCAACCGAATGGAACGAAATTTGGTACAGAGGTAGTACTAACAAAGGGCACCTCAGTGTCATATTTTATATCGCCGCCATCTTGACGGAAACGTAATGGCGGCCACCCAAATGTTAAAAGCTAAAATGTAATTACGACCAACCTAATAATCTAGTCTCTACCAAATTTTGCAACACCATATCTTTATGAGGGAAACATATTCTGACCAAACTGCAAGAACATCAGCCCAATAGTTTGCAGATGGTGGCCAAGTATGTGTGCAAATCGATTCCCCCTATCAATTCAAACACGGTGAAACCGAATTGAACGAAATTTGGTACAGAGGTAGCACTAGCAAAGGGCACCTCATATTCATGTTTAATATCCCTATAGCACGTTGTATTTCAACAAGCTACTACAACCAACATTCAATCATACTCCTTGAAAAGGACAAAGAGTTATAACAATACCCATGCATTTAGGAGAAAGTAGGCTATATGTTCTTTACTGAACATCTTGTTTTAAATATTTTTATTTGTTAATTTTTAACTTAATTTATTTTTTATTTTTTATTTTGTATATAATTTTCTTATTTTCTATTTTTTGTTGTCCTTGATATTTTTATTGTTTATTTATTTGTATATCTATCTCTGTCAGTCTGTCTGTCTGTCAGTCTGTCTGTCTGTCTGTCTGTCTGTCTGTCTGTCTGTCTGTCTGTCTCTCTGTCAGTCTGTCTGTCTGTCATAGAAATTACTTTGACTTCTTATCAAGTTGGCAGTATTTCGCCTCGGTGTGCCATTGGGCTCAACTCACCAAGGCACTGGCCAATTCATTCTGTGAAGGACAACTACAGGGCTTTGAGGCTAAAAGTAGTGGCGTTGTTTTGTGACAGATTTTCGCAATGTTTGCATGTCAGTAAATGTAATAATTTTCATTTGATGTATAAAAATTTCATTTTCCCCCCACAACAGAGAGCTGCAGCAAGTTCAGAGTCGGGAGAGTGGAGGTTCGAATTCCGGCGCTGATAGTGACTATCCTGAGTGTAGTTTTTCCACACTCCAGGTACCCTAATCATTACAGCTCTTCCTACTAGTCAGTCAATAGAGAAAAACACTCAAGTACACGGGGCTGATGACCAGAGATTCTCCAAGTCCTTAATACGCATTAACAACTACATTATTATTCCCATTCCAACGGTTCGGTATTAAATGCGATGAATTCCTATATGGCGGGTAGATTTTACGACCGTATCCCCTTCCCGATGCCAACCTCATAGGAGGATATAATGAAGGTTGAAATGAATGATACTGTGCTAGGAGTTACAAGATAGTTTAGAAGGTACCGTTCACGGTGTAAACATCGGGTCAGTTAGCCGTGGTCGTTACGGCTTGGCTGCAGGCAGTCGTTCACATCCGGGAGGCGAGAAGGTTCAAATCCCCCCGCTGGCAACCTTGAAGATGGTCTTCTGCGATTTCCCATCTTCCTTCCAGGCAAATACCAGGGTTGGTCCCTAACTATAGGCCACAGCCGACCTTCCAATTCCTCGTCCTTACATTCACACTTTCCTTCCCACACAACAGTCCTCACGTGACGGCACTTGTAGCTAACCCCACGGGTGTCCGCATAGAAGCAGCTACAAACTCGGGCGAGCCAAACATGTCCTCGGTCACTCCCGGCATTAAATGCCATACGCTAAAACAAATGGTGTAAACCATGCACATACCCAAGTACACGGGGCTACATGACCACGATGTGCAAAGACTCAACAATAACTAGTACAGACATCACAGTGATACAGGTTATCAGATGAATTCTACACACACAGCCAAGTACTCGGGGCTACATGACCAGGATATAATTATCGTGTTGTACCCTGCGCGCAACGTCAGCTACGCTGCCTGAAAATTATAGCCTTTTGGCCCTGGGGCCTTATGAGCTATATCTCTAGTCGCAAAGCCGCTAAAGCAGTGGTTCTGAACCCTTAGAAGTCTGCGGACCACTCAGCCTGAAATTGAATCATGTACGGACCCCCCTCCCCCCAATACACCTTATCAGTAGAGCCCTGCGCGGATAATCAAAACGTTATCCGCATCCGCCCCACAACTGCACGACTTTTATCCTTATCCGCACGTTTGTTATCCAAATCCGCTGACATTACAATAATATTGTTAATTTATTAGATAATGCATTAAAGCAACACATTTAGACGGTTGTGTCCTGATTGCGGTCATTCCAGATTGCGTTCACCTCATTAGCAGTCCAGATTGCGATCACTTTCATTTTAGGGAAGAACTATAAACAACCCAACGTCCAGATTGCGATCACTTTTCTTGGGAGACCGGTTCTTGGTTCTTGGTTCTTCCCGACTGACTCATACCTTCCGTAAGTTTTGTGGATAACAAGGGGAAACTGATATTTCACTACCTAACCAAAGAATACAGTTCTCTGTTCAGCTGAGCACCCCCCATAAAACTTCGCTTAAAAAAATCTAGTCCCTTCCCAATCTGACGGCATCTCGTAGAGCAATGATTAAAACATTTTCAGTCTTAAGAATGGAAACGTTTCAGGTTCGGAATCAACGACCTTCACTTTCAACAAAATTGTTGTAACGGGAAATGTTATACTTACAGGGTATAATATTTAATTTCTGCCCCTCCTCTCCCATTTGAGGCCCGAGATATCTCTTTTTATAATAGGTTCTGTATATCGTGAAAAACATTATTTTATTACCTCGAAAAATTCGTCTCGTAAAAGTAATTTGTTCAGCGTTTGATTCTAAATTCCCTTTGTAATCAAATTTTGTCCCCACCCGCTCCTACACAAAAAATCAAACATTTGAAGTTTTAGGTTTATTAACATTCCAGATTTCAAATCTGTGACTTTTGATCAGTCAAAATCATGACATGTACCTCAGCATTGGCAAGCGGGGTGGAAGTGAAAGGTGAGGAAATCCCCAGGGGAGTTACAACCGGACCGGTGTCCCTAGAAAAATGATCGCAATCTGGGCGCTGGAATGTTTATAGCTCTTCCCTAAAATGAAAGTGACCACAATCTGGACTACTAATGAGGTGAACGCAATCTGGAATGACCGCAATCGGGAAGACACCCGTTTAGACATTTGTGGAGAAATTCGTTCCCCTAGGCTATGCGTGAATCGCATATAATGTTGACTGAGTTTTGTCCCTCTGAGTAACGGCATGTTATAAGGCGAGTGGCTAATTATAGTACTTACATAGTCGTTGGATATACCAACGCAGGCAAGCGCAGGTGTAAAGGATTTTTTTTTTTTTTTTTTGGCAAAGGTCAACACTAATTGAGGGTAGCCTACTTCCATGACTGTCTTCTCTCACTTCTCTATTATTCTCGTACAATCCAAGCGAAAGTAAATAGGGAAATAACAAGAAACGTGAAAGACGCAGATCCTAGTAAAAACTAACATTATTTTAAAAAAATCCAGTTCAATATTGTATTCTAAAAACTATCCGCAAATTTACTCTAAACATTATCCGCAGCTTAACCGCTATTCGCACAGCCATGCAAATTATATCCGCAAGGCGGAAGGTTTTGCGGATATGCAGGGCTTTACTTATCAGTTGTAACCCTTCCTCAATAACACTTATTTTAAAGATATTTCAATTCAAACCCTGATAGTCATCGCCACGAATACATTCGGACGATTCTCGTTCAACGCACATCGTTTTCGAAAACCCCATTTATTGGCCACGTTTTTTATACGTGCTGGTGGACCCTTTTCTCCCACGGATCACTCCCGAGGCACTCGCGGACCACTGGTTAAGAACCAGTGCGCTAAAGAATCAACAAGGTCAGCATTTTGGCTTTCACTGTTCTCCACAGCAGGGCCGACCTTGGCAGTGTCTCCGATGTCGACCGTAGTCATGAAAGTGTATTACATAATCGTATTACTGTGCTAAGGTTTCACCGGAACGTAATTGGCAGTATGAGTCATTGCGAATATCAGGTGTCTCGCCTCGCTCATGACCTATTCGTCGTATCCAGCACGATCGACCCTCTCGAGCGAGCGAATTCATTTTGGTTTCACCAATACAGGCGCGGATTCAAGGGGGGAGGGGGTCACGGGGATCATGACCCCCCCCCCCCAAACGGAGACCAAATTTTTTTGCAAACTCAAAAAACGAAAACACAATTACCAGACAAATAAAACTTAACGAATTTTAACTGAAAAACATATTTTTTTTTTCATTTTATTCAATACAGAATTAACTTATCTTTATTGGAATTATTATGTTCTGTTACAACTGTACATATTTACAACTTCAAACCTCTTATATAAAAACTATTATTTATACAACAAAATCAACTCGTCTATCTTGTTTAGCAAACCTTGTGATTACCGAACCGATGTTTATAGTGATGTCACGATGAATGTGCAGCAATGCACGGATAGGAAACTGGGGATTTTTTTCGCACCAAAAATTTTTGCCGACGTCCAAACTGCAAGCTTGGTTGGCAATTTAAGCTGTGACTTTCTCCCTTTGTCGGTACCAACTCAACTTGCCGAAACTCTAACGTACCTTGTTCCTTTTCTCGAAGCTCGATGTAAAAGTCGCAAAACACGCCGTTGCAATTTGTACGAATATTTTTGGTGCGCTAAACGCATCAAATTTCTCTCCATGAAGCTTGCAAAAAAATTGGTCTGGTTTTGTACTCTAACGTGTTTTTCGAGGGGTTTTATGCAACTGGCATAAGTCAGTAGGAAGCCATTCTATATTTATTTACGCGGCAAATTGTTCAGCCAAGAGAATTTTTCATGGTAATTTATTATTATTATTAATTTATTATAATTATTATTAAGGTATTTTCGGAGCATTTTATAAAAATTATTAGCATTCAGATAGGTTTTCTATGTCTTAGAAAACGCTATCAAGCAAATTATTACGAACGACAATATTATAGAAAATTATGTGATTACGGAATTTTACGGAGTTTTCGTCAGTTAGGGTATATCGAGAGACGTGACTCACTGGGATTTCAAGTACAAGCTGATTCCTGTCGAGAAGTATTACGCAAGGCTGGGTCGCAAGGTCTAGAAGAGGCGAATTGTTGGGACGGAAAACGACTTCTCCCTCTCGCGCGCCGAGTGTAATGAGGCAGAGGAGGGGAACTGGCGGCGTGCTCAGCCAATCAGGGGAGACAACGTAAGCTAGAAGACGGTACCGTGGTGGGGGAGCCAACAGGTGCATATATCGTTCGACGCGCCGTGAAACGAGGACTATCTGTGAAATACTTGAGGAGTATGGATGCGCGTGCGAGTGGCTCCGATGTTCAGTGGAGTTAGTAGCTATCTGTGAAATACTTGCGGAGTATGGTTATACGCGGGGGATGCTCCGATGTTCCGTGGAACGAACAATCTGTGTAGAACTTGCAGAGTACGGTCGCAAGTGCGTGTCGCTCCGATGTTCAGTGGAGTTAGCGACGAACTTTTGTAAAACTTGGTTGTACGAGTGTTTGGGTCCGAGGTACGGACCATAGAATTATCTAATCTACCAGAATATCATCAAATTCCGACGGAGATGACGACGTCCAGGAGACTGTGGGAAGCTCACAACATCATCAAGAACGAGGGAAATGCCTTGGCAATTTCCAATGGTAAGCGCAAATGACGCAGAAATACGCAATCTCTCATTTTTCTTTGTTTTATATTTCATATTTCAGTAACTTCATAGCTTGGAAATAAGAGTAAAATCAATTTATCAGACTCCGTTTTCACGTAATTTTCTATCGGTAATATTCAAATCACAACGCTCCAATTTAAATTTTATACTTATTATTATTATTAATTTTGCTATACTTGTTTTATATAATAAATTCATTTCTTTTACAATGCAATCTTTGCTTTCAGTAGGTAGCATTAGATATAGACCAATTCCTTCTCCTGATACAATTGTTTGTTGGGTTAATGATCAAATCATACCACGATCTGAGTGAATAGAGTCTTGAAGGTGTTCTGCCAGAGCTAGACGTTGTTAAATACAAATTTAGATTTCAGCATTGCGTTGAAGTCTTGGCGCCCATTAAAACAACATAGCTTAGGCAAAGGTAAACAATTACATTTTCTCCCAACAGTGTGGGCTAGCGAAACTGTTACATTTGTCGCTACCAACATGGGGCACTAATTACTGCTACATTTGGCGCCCAACGTGGGGATGAAAACCTAATAACATTTGTGGAAGGAGAAGGGTATATATTTCTGTGCCTGTATTTTGGGGGTTATTTGTCTTTATCAGTGTATATCATTATGGGGGATGAGAAAGAAAGACAGATGAGGTTACGTAGTGGTCATCAGCTGGAGAGTGATGATACGAGCAGTATGTCGAGTGATGGTAGTACCGGGGTAGCGGAGGTAAATCCCGATACTGAAACAGGGAGTGTAGGCGGCCAACCAGAATTAAAAACTTTACTTCTCGAGTTCATGTATCAGAACAAAGTTAGTAGTGATGCCTTAAATGCAAAATTAGAACAGAATAATGCAAAATTAGAACAAAACAGTAGGGAAAATAAAGAAAGTACAGACGCTTTAAACGCAAAACTGGAACAAAACAGTAGGGAAAATAGAGAGAGTAATGAAACTTTAAACGCCAGATTAGAACAAAACAGTAAGGAAAATAGAGAGAGTACTGAAACTTTAAATGCTAAATTAGAACAAAACAGTAGGGAAATGAGTGACAAATTTGAACTGATTAGAGGTGAGATCAGGGGGGTGATGGAAGAAAAGGCTAAAGAGATTATTGCAGATGTAGACAGAAAATTAGGAAAAGTACAGGAGGAGTTGGAAATTAGAATCAGTACACAGGCTGAAAATTTAAAAGAACTAGTGCAACTGGAAACACAGCAGGTCAAAAAGCAATTGGGGGGAGAAATTGACAAAATTCAGGTAGCTACTAAAGAGGTTAAGGAACAGCTGGGGGGTAGAATTGAGAAAGTCCACTCACAAATAGTTGGAGAAGTAAATGATTTAAGAGAGAGTAATAGAGGGAGCATTAGCAAGATTGAGGAGAAACAAGCAAAGCTATATGATAAAGTAGAAGAATCAGAAGGAAACATTAAATTAACAGTAAACAGTATTGAGAGGAAGGCTGAGGAGAAAATCGCAGAATTAGAATTAAAATTAAAAGCTAGGATCAGGCAAGAAAATAGTCAGAATAGGCCAGTTTTGGTGAATAGCACACACAGGGAGGTAGAACTGGGTAAGTTCAGCAATCGACAGGGGTGCCCAATGGAGTTCATGAACACTATAGAAAATAAATTCGGGGAGAGGTTGGAAAATGGTAGTATTGAGTGGTGCCAGGTAGTTGAAATTTTAGAACAAGTGTTTGTGGGGGAAACGAGGAATTGGTTTGCTGTCTACAGAGACAAGTTTACTAATATCAATGATTTTAAAATGAAATTCTGTGAAAAGTTCTGGAATGAGGTTATTCAGTCGCAGCATCGTGAGGGAGTAGTGTGTGGTAAATATAACCCTAAAGGAAGCTCCACCATGACCGAATACTTTTTAGGGCAGGTATTAGTGTGTAAATATCTGGATGGCTTGAAGGAGGAAAGTGATGTGGTAAGGTTGCTACTTAGGCACTTTCCCTATAGGATCAGGGAGGCTGCTTGTATCCAGAATGTAAAGACTATATCACAAGTAGAAAATTTGTTAAGCACATTTGATGCACTAGGGAGAGGGGGTTATGAGGACAATTTCAATCGGAACCAGGGTAATAATAATAATAGACCTAATGAAGCCAGGCATCAGGAAGTTCAAGGGAACGGTGGCGAAGGGGCCAACGCTCAAAATAGAAATAATAATAATCAGCTAAATCAGAACAGAGGAAATGGCTATGGTAATCAGTATCAAGGGAGGAACAATGATTTCAGGGGAAATCAAGGGAGGAACAATGATTACAGAGGAAATCAAGGGAGAAACAATGATTTCAGAGGAAATCAAGGGAGAAATTATAATGAAAATAATTACAACCAGAATAGGGGTCAAGGAAGAGGACAGCCTAGTGGTAGTAATATACAGCCAAACAATGACAACACAGCCCAGAACAACCAGACCAATTCAGTAGTTAGTAGTACTACGGCCAGCTGTAGCGGTTCTTTAAACGCGAACCAGGCTGCGAAGTAAGGTCAGAATCTCAGTCTGTAGCATACCCTGTCCATACAATTATACAGGAACCCTATGACCTAAATGTAAGAAATGAATTATTACATGAACTAAATGATGAAGGTATTATTCAGGAAGTGGTTAGTAAGAGCCCCATAGTTAAATTTAACGTGTCCGAGGCGTACACAGATGTTTTAATTGATAGTAGTTGTATGGAGAGTTGCATAAGTAGTGCATTTTATGATAAAATGAAAGGAACTGGAGTAAATTTTGAGGAGATGCCAATTAAAAGCACTTTTGTTATCACAGCTGTTGGGAAGAGGTCTAAAGTAATTTCTAAGCAAGTTTTAGTAGACATTAAAATTAATAATCATGTAGAGAAGCAGATTTGCCTTGTAATTCCAAATTTAGTATTCAGTGTTATCTTGGGTTCAGAGTGGCTAAGTAGAGTGTCTGGTAACTTATGTTATGATGTAGGGAGTTTGAAATTTAAATGGGGAGATTCTGAAGTAGAAGTAGCGTTCAATGACCATATTCAGAGGAGTAGTATTGTAGGTGTGATTTGTACTTTAAATGAGATATCGCCAGCCGTAGAGCGGGGTTCTCCATGTTTTGTGGGCAGTGTGATTACGAACGGAAGTCTAGAGGACTCGTTACGTGAGGCTGCATTTCAGGGAAATATAGAGGATGAACAGTGTGTTCGGCTCTATGATGTGTTATGGTGTAATAGGAGAGTTTTTGAGGATCGCATTGGTATGGCCAATTGCTATACCCATTCATTGAACGTTATTGATAGGTCAGTATACACAGGACATAGATATCCTGTACCTTTCGCTTATCAGAGTGCAGTTGAGGCACAAATTAACCAGATGCTTGAAGATGGGATTATTGAGCATTCTAACAGTCCATATGTTAATTCTTTGATCACGGTACCCAAGACCGACGGCGCTGTTCGTATTTGTTTAGACGCTCGTTTGGTTAACAGTAGAATTAGTTCAGATCAGCTGAAATCTATGTCAATAGAAGAATTAATGCAAACATTTGAGGGGAAGAAGTATTTCACTTGTGTAGATTTGAGTTCCAGTTTTTGGCAAGTGCCACTTATGTACGAAGATAGACCATTTACAGCTTTTAGTCATAAATATAACCTTTATCAATTTTGTAGAACACCTTATGGGTTAAAGAGTAGTTCAGCAGCTTTAATTAGGGCTTTAAACATCGCATTAGGGGATGACACAGGAGAGTTTGTAACCATTTACATAGATGATATGGTAATTAGTTCACGCAGTTTTGAGGAGCATCTACGTCATTTAGATATAGTTTTTCAGAAGTTAGATCAGGCAGGGTTCACTTTGAAGCTGTCTAAGTCGTCATTCTGTCAGTCAGAAGTGACATTTTTAGGTCATAGAGTGTCGAGTAGAGGTGTAACACCAGAAGAAAGTAGGGTTAATAAGATACTTAACGCAGAGGTGCCACAGAATGTTAAACAGTTAAAAACTTACCTGGGAATTTGCAACTTTTTCAGGAGGTTCGTTCTTAAATACTCAGGGTTGGTAGAACCATTCAGGGAATTGCTTAAAAGTGGGACTCGGTGGAGATGGGAGTCCAAGCATGAACAGGCTTTTAGAGCGCTGAAGGAAGGTTTTGAGAAGGCTGTAGTGCTGAAATATCCGTTAAAAGATAAGGAATATGTGGTTATGACAGATGCTTCACATATAGGCATTGCTGGAGTATTATGTCAGAAAGATGATGAGGGTAATCTGTGCATTGTATCTTTAGCCTCGCGAGGACTGACTGCAGCGGAGAAAAGATACACGATTACTGAGTTAGAGCTTTTAGGTATTGTTTTCAGTTTAGGGAAATTTAGAATGTATTTAGTAGGGGGGAAAATTGAGATCCACACAGATCACCATGCATTACTGTATATGGGGACTTGTAAACTCAGTTCTAACAGAGTTAGTAGGTGGATTCTTGCTCTGCAGGAATACGAATTCACAGTAAAATATATTAAAGGTAAAGATAACATTCTTGCAGACATGCTATCGAGGGACACTAATTTATGTAGGGATTATCCTGTGGTTAAAGCAGAGGACGGTATTTTAATATGTGCATGTGTGGACAGTAGCAACAGGGCATCGTTACAGACACTGAGAAATATGCTAGTGGAGCAACGTGACGACGTTAAGTTTAGGGAGCCACTTGCAAGGTTGGAAGCAGGTGACGCAGTAACATTTATAGTTTCAAAACGTATTGGGAAAACAGCATATGTGCTGGAGAATAGTGAGGGAAACAGATTATACGGAACGTATAATATACATAGTCTACGAAAATATGTGTCATAAAGTAAGGATGTTTAGCTGGCGAGCCAGCCTATCAAATGAGTAAGTGTGGTGTCTGGTGCGTGGGAAGATCTGGTCTTCCAGGCAGGCGTATCAGAAGTCACACCGGGGGGTAGTATGTAAGTAAATGAGAGTTTTTAAGGTACAGGGAAATATGACGGGATTGTCGGATGCTGTTGAGCACTAAATTGTCTCGATGCACCAAGGCCATTTTGGCAGCGCTGATGGGTTCCCATTTATCTCCAAGAGATGGGGGAGCGCTTGTATAGGGCTTGTTAGCTTAAGGCGTCCACGAGATAAAAGATGGGCCATCAGAATGCGAGACAGTCCTTCATGAAACTCATACATATCAGCACACGTGATTTCTGTTTACGGCCTCGCCATGTAAGATTTGTAAGTGTGTAATTTAAGATAATTTGTACAATGGTATTATTTGTGTGAGGAGAAATGGTCTGTGTTGAGAACTAGTCTTAAGTAGAATATGGTTAACGGGAACTTAACAAGACAGGGCGATTACGGCACAGAAATATTTGGTGTTATATGTAATGCGCATTTACTGTTTTTTTTTTTCAGAAGTCAATATTAATTTAATCTACTTTAAAGAGAGATTAAGTATTATGGTCACGAGGCGCTGCCACAATAGTGTGATCGTGTGCTCAGTGATAAGTGGAATTAAATGTCACCATAAGGAGGGGACCTCCAGTGAAATTAGGGAGTTCTATGGTGATATAAATATATCAGAACACCTTCAATGCGTGTGATATGACATCATAAATACATAGTGCTCACACATTAGTTTTGTCTATTTCTCCAACATAGAGAAATTTGAGAGGCGGAAATATCCGTGGAACACTATTCCATATGTAAAACATTGGACTGGTTGCAAAGTGCAATCCATAGTGACAACAAACTTTGACGCAAAGTGCGTGAAGAAAAAATATGAGTGTATATATCTGTAATTTAGGGTGATTTCATTTATGTAATATGTATTTTGGATGGGGTTTATTAACGTGTCTGGGATAATCGGATAATGGACCGTCGTCACGGTAAATCATCCGATGATCCGAGGCGAATATGTAACGTGTTTTTCGAGGGGTTTTATGCAACTGGCATAAGTCAGTAGGAAGCCATTCTATATTTATTTACGCGGCAAATTGTTCAGCCAAGAGAATTTTTCATGGTAATTTATTATTATTATTAATTTATTATAATTATTATTAAGGTATTTTCGGAGCATTTTATAAAAATTATTAGCATTCAGATAGGTTTTCTATGTCTTAGAAAACGCTATCAAGCAAATTATTACGAACGACAATATTATAGAAAATTATGTGATTACGGAATTTTACGGAGTTTTCGTCAGTTAGGGTATATCGAGAGACGTGACTCACTGGGATTTCAAGTACAAGCTGATTCCTGTCGAGAAGTATTACGCAAGGCTGGGTCGCAAGGTCTAGAAGAGGCGAATTGTTGGGACGGAAAACGACTTCTCCCTCTCGCGCGCCGAGTGTAATGAGGCAGAGGAGGGGAACTGGCGGCGTGCTCAGCCAATCAGGGGAGACAACGTAAGCTAGAAGACGGTACCGTGGTGGGGGAGCCAACAGGTGCATATATCGTTCGACGCGCCGTGAAACGAGGACTATCTGTGAAATACTTGAGGAGTATGGATGCGCGTGCGAGTGGCTCCGATGTTCAGTGGAGTTAGTAGCTATCTGTGAAATACTTGCGGAGTATGGTTATACGCGGGGGACGCTCCGATGTTCCGTGGAACGAACAATCTGTGTAGAACTTGCAGAGTACGGTCGCAAGTGCGTGTCGCTCCGATGTTCAGTGGAGTTAGCGACGAACTTTTGTAAAACTTGGTTGTACGAGTGTTTGGGTCCGAGGTACGGACCATAGAATTATCTAATCTACCAGAATATCATCAAATTCCGACGGAGATGACGACGTCCAGGAGACTGTGGGAAGCTCACAACATCATCAAGAACGAGGGAAATGCCTTGGCAATTTCCAATGGTAAGCGCAAATGACGCAGAAACACGCAATCTCTCATTTTTCTTTGTTTTATATTTCATATTTCAGTAACTTCATAGCTTGGAAATAAGAGTAAAATCAATTTATCAGACTCCGTTTTCACGTAATTTTCTATCGGTAATATTCAAATCACAACGCTCCAATTTAAATTTTATACTTATTATTATTATTAATTTTGCTATACTTGTTTTATATAATAAATTCATTTCTTTTACAATGCATTCTTTGCTTTCAGTAGGTAGCATTAGATATAGACCAATTCCTTCTCCTGATACAATTGTTTGTTGGGTTAATGATCAAATCATACCACGATCTGAGTGAATAGAGTCTTGAAGGTGTTCTGCCAGAGCTAGACGTTGTTAAATACAAATTTAGATTTCAGCATTGCGTTGAAGTCTTGGCGCCCATTAAAACAACATAGCTTAGGCAAAGGTAAACAATTACATTTTCTCCCAACAGTGTGGGCTAGCGAAACTGTTACATTTGTCGCTACCAACATGGGGCACTAATTACTGCTACAGTACGTTTGGTTATTTTGTGATTGCGTTTTTAGTGATACCATTTTTCTTAACAATTTCGATTCTCTGACTCCCACCCCTCCCCCAAAGCCAAACTCTAGATCGATTCTCTGACCCCCGCCAAAACCAAACTCCGCGCCTGCACCAATATGTTGTATTATCCATGGTCCCCCTCGTGGCGTAGTGAGTAGAATTCTTCGCTCTTACCCCAGATGTTAGGCTTCGATTCCCGGTTCTGACAAGAGATTTAATTCTAGGCTCAGGGTTGGAACGGGATAGACTCAGCCTCGTGGGGAAGAAAACTGAGAAGATATGGGTTCGATTCGCACTTCAACTATCCCATATCGATGTGGTTTTCCTTGATTTCCCACTACTGCTAGCTACTCCAGACAAGGAAGCATTTCTACAAAAAGGGAATTTGTTGACATCGAATATAGATTTAGGTATTAGGAAGGCAGTTTTGAAGGCCTTTGTCTGGAGCATGGCGCTCTATGGAAGTGAAACTTGGACTGTTGGAGCAGCAGAAAAGAGGAGAATTGAAGCGTTTGAAATGTGCTGTTATAGGAGAACGATGAAGATCAGAGGGGGAGATAGGGTTACGAATGAAGAGGAATTAAGACGAGTGGGAGAGGAGAGATGTTTCTGGTGACTGGTAATGAAGAGAAGAGATAAGTTAGTAGGACACATACTAAGACACCCAAACTTAGTTATAGAAGGAAGGGTCGAGGATAAGAAATGTAGGGGTAGACCAAGGTTAGAATTTGTTAAACAGATTGCATCGGATGTAGGATGTGGTAGCTATGTTAAGAAGAAACGATTAGCTTAGGACAGGGAAGCATGGAGCGATGCATCAAACCAGTCGAAAGACTGAAGACTCAAATAACAACAACTCAAGGCCAATGCCAGGAGGGTTCCTAACTTAAGACCACGACCGTCTCTGGGTTCGATTCCCACCTCAACCATCCCAGAAGTGGTATACCACGATTCCTCACTTCTACTTCAGGCGAATGACAAGAAGGTACATAATTAGGGCCACGTCCGTCTACTATCGAAATCTTAGCCCCAGATAGAAATACACACACTAGCTCAGCCAACACAATGGCACACACCCAAGTACACGGGTTTTCATGACCACGATATCGCAAAGCCTTTAATGAATGAACTACTGTATTCTCTACTGATTAAGTTTCTCTTTGAGTATGTGATATATCTTGTTGTTGAAGGAGGCTTTGCGTCATTGTTGCCATTTAGCCCCGTGTACTTGGATGTGTGTGGAATTGGTCTGATAACCTATGTTATTGTGATGGTTGTATTACTGTGTGTATTTGAAACGGAATTACAATATTCTTGGCACGGAAGGCGACGGAGATTATAATCCCCCCTCCCAGGGGCTCACAACTGGTGGGACGTGGATTGGCTACCACGGGATACCAGAAGTCCGGTATTACTTCCGTATAATGTAGGCCTACTTGAGGTGGGTCAACTATGGTTCTCTCTTCCGACACCGACGGTATCTGAGGCGTAGGGTATCATTTTTCGAGATTGTAGTCAGAACAGTAATGTATGGTTGGAAGGAGAAAGAGTGGCTCAAGTAAATCTTTTCAAGTACTTGGGAAGCATTATTACTTCTGATGGGAGGTGTGAAAAGGATATTCGCTTTCGAATAGCGCAGGCTAAAGAAGCTTTCAACAAGAAGAGAAGTCTCCTGACATCCAAAGCCATATCCCTACAAGTCAAAAAACACTTCATTAAAAGTTACATTTGGAGCATTGCGACCTATGGTTGCGAAACCTGGACACTATTGAAGGCCGACAAGAAACGATTATGTGCATTTGAAATGTGGTGCTGGTGACGAATGCTACGTATACCTTGGACCCTAAGGCTAACTAATGAAGAGGTTCTAAGAAGAGCAGAGGAAATCATCAATCTGACAGAAACAATAAAAAAAGAAGAAATAATTGGATAGGCCACCTACTCCGGCATTTACCATGGTGCATCACACTGCTTGAAGGGAAAATGGAAGGCAAGGCAGGAAGAGGACGACCAAGAGCAGAGTTCTTTGATGACATCGGAGGAAGATGTCCGTACCGCCTGATCAAACAGCGGGCTCAGGATAGAAGACCTTTGGACGAAGACATTCATGCTACCCACCAACCGCCAGGTTGAGGAGAGCAAGAAGAAGATAGGATCCTGTGATTCCTTTTCTCATACACTCATTTTCTCATAACGTTGTTGAGTAAGATGTTTCACATTTTGAAATGGATTGGAATAAAGTACAGGGATAGGAGGGTGATCTACAATCTGTACAAAAACCAGGCAGCAATTATTCGAGCCAAAGAATATGAGAGAAAAGTTGGTATTCATAAAGGTGTAAGGCAAGGCTGCAACTTATCTCCCATAATTTTCAATCTATACTGTTCATTGAACAAGCAAAGTTTAATATATTTTATTTACCTAAAATTACTAGCTCATATCCCTCGAGGTTGGTGGTATGTAAATTCCCATGTCCATATCTCCAAAAGGAACAGTGTCCACAGAAGGTCTAATCTAGTTGGTTGGTTCCTCAGTTTAGGGGCTGCGACAACGCAGCCATGTAGCCCCGTGTACTTTGGGTGTGTGTAGAATCTGTCTGATAACCGGTGTTAATTGTGATGGCTGTATTAGTGTGTGTTATCTGTTTTTAATTCAAGTAAGGACTGAGACATTGAATATTCAAGTAGTTCCTACTTACTTATTATTTATTTAGCGTATGGATTTTAGTGCCGGGAGTGTCCGAGGACATGTTCGGCTCGCCAGAGGCTGAATCTGCTTCAAGCGGACACCCATGGGGTGAGCTACAAGTTCCATTCAATTTCAAGTGGTTCCAACTTTCGCTACCAGATGTCACTGACACCTAATGGTGAACGTTGGAACTTTGATAGAGCGTTCCAACGAAATCTAACCTAGAAATTTAGCTTCACACAAGTTTAGTCAGTGGAAGGATCTTTCACATGCCATAAATCTATGACATGGGACCGCCGGCTGTACTTCCCCTCCGAAGGAAGGCATACTGAAGGATTACAACGCTCTTAAAAAATCCGACGACTTCGGCCGGGTTTGAACCCTCGATTTTGGGAACAGCAGTTCAGCATGCTACAAACTACGCCACCGAAGCCGCAAGTAGTTCCTACTGTTGCCACCAAACGCCACCATCAACGACTACTAGTTCAGAACTTGGTTACTAGTGTACCCATATTATATAGAAATGCTTAATCACGACCTGGCTTGCTGCTGCGGTTCGGGGCGTGTTACGTCCAACCCACAACGTGATCTTACATTTGATAATGATAGCACTTTTCAGGATCTACAAGACTAAATTGAAAACAAAACATGTCACAAATGACATGAGTTTATTTATAAAAACTCCCAGGAATAATGCGAAACAATCTACAAAACATCAATTTTTTTGGAAAATCCAAATATAAAAATCATCAAAAATACATAATCTTTCTCATAAATTTATATAATCTTACACTGTCGCGTTATCTTGCTTAGGTATCATTTATAATTGAGTATTCATCTACATTTCCTATTCGCAACATTTTATTTATTTAGACATAGAGCATGCCTATCATTTCATACCATTTTACTCTAAGGCTTTACGGACATTTAACCGTATTATCAACATCCCTTCTGGGTTTTATTTATTCTTAATTTACTTTAAATCTTTTTATTATAATTCATTTTAATTATATTACCTCTACCGGTAAGCCTTAGTTTCACACAACAAATCAACACTTTAAATCAAATACATGCCACATCCTCGAATTCACGTCCCCTCACAATTTATTTCCATGCAGTAGGGTGGTTTATAAATGATGTACCACATGCTATTACTATACAATTATTCAGTTACTTGCAAACTCAATTATGAGTTAACCCGTTTATATTTCATATATTTCTTTGAGGCAGGAATCGAATATTTAGTGAGAAACTTATTCTTTGACTACTATGGTCAAATATTATCAGATTTCTACAAATTTAAAGTGGGAATGATTTTCAAAAACCCACCAATTCAATTATTTATTTCACAATATCATAGCACCTTTAATTTACGAATTTGCACGTTCCGCTACAATGCATTAAATATCTATTCAGCAACCATAACTTTTGTATACAAACGTCCATTGTATTTCTCCCCTCGCGTTTAGAGACGGTCTGCTGGGCGGCCAGACCTCCCTCACACACTCGCTTAACTGTGTTTTACGAACTTGTCCTCGCTCCATTCATTCCCTTTAAAACTTTCAAATGTTTATTTCTTCTAAAACAGAAGGCGCATGAGGATCCAAGTTACTACATTATTTCATTGACATTATCCCTTATTGACTCATATTCATTTCACTTTCCCTGTAACCAGTGCCATAATTGGAGAGCACAACGCATTACATTTCACACACTTTATTTGGTCGGATATAACATAGCGATGCTGGCAAAGTATGGGCTATATGATTCTAGGCTCAGAGACATATTTTACGCCTCTCCAGTTGTAATCATATCTCGTAGAAGCACTGATACTTTCCAGACTCACATATTCATACTTAGCAATTGCCCGGCGGGACTTAGATTGCAACACAATACCTCTGACTCGAATCCCTGTTCGATCAGATGGGTCACACCCTCGTAACAACACAATACCGACGACTTCCATCCATAATACATCTGGCTCGAATCCCTGTTCGATCGGGTGGGTCACACCCTCGTAACAACACAATACCGACGACTTCCAACTATAATACCTCTGACTCGAATCCCTGTCCGATCAGGTGGGTCACATCCTCGTAACAACAATAATACCGACGACTTTCCGACAATTATACTTTTTGATCTCTCAAATTATGCACGTCACAGGATATATTTATTTCATTTGCTAGCATAACATTACTTTATTCTTTCTTTACAGGCCTATTTCGGCAACACAACTTTTATAAAACTTGTATCGTCATCGCATTTCCAACAACTTTGCTCGCGTTAGCATTTACTTTAACATAGCTTAAATAACTTATAACTTCCTACTTCATTTTCATGGTGTTCGATTTCCACCTATTACTTTTAGCATATTTCTTTTATCATCTGCTGAATAGCGTTATTATATCATTATATCAAGGTATCCCCAACGATCCTTCAATTACTTTAATTATTCCACGTACTTCAATTATTTCAATTGTTTGATCATTTCAACTCGAGTTTATTATTTATCATTTTTCGATTAATATTCATTACTTCATTATTAACTTGCGGAAAGCAATTATTTACTTTAACATTATTATTTCGGAGTATAAAACTCAATATTTATTATTTCGGAGTATAAAACTCAATGTTTATTATTATTATTATTATTATTATTATTATTATTATTATTATTATTATTATTATTATTCTAACGGTGCTTATTTCATTTACGTTACTTTCATTTATCTGGCATATATTTTACTTGCCATTTACATTATTATATTCGATTCCTCCGTTCAGATCTCATTTAATCATTATTTAACCATTTTTACGGGCTTTCATTATTATTATTATTATTATTATTATTATTATTACTTTTTGCACTTTTATAATTATTCTTCACATTTTTTGCAAACCGTCTTGGCAGTTGCCCTCTGACATCTTAACATTATTTGATTATTCATTGTGCATACATTTCATACATAATTCACTGAATAGCATATGATACATTCACTTTTATATTATAGACATTTTTGACTCACCCTTTTTCCAGCTCATGACGTGATCATTGGATGGGTTCACCCAAACATGGTTTCTTTAACACTCCATCACTACACTCAAATAGACCTTCTTCAATTTCTGGCCTCTGACTTTACACACGAATACATTTTGATACATTTTACACTTCTTTACAATATTTAGACACTAAAAGAAAAATCACTTAATTATTATTTACACTTTTCACACTGACCAAATCTCAGCGTACGATGAAGGTAACCTCACGTTGCTGATGATCCTAGTAAGTCTCTTTCCGTACTGGTTTGAACGTGTGACTGCTCCTATCCTTCCTATGTTTTCGGCAAGTCTCTTTCTCTACAGCTTTGTACGTGTGATAACTCCTATTTCTCCTCCTTTAGGTAAGTCTCTTTCCTTCCTAATTTTACTAGTATCGTGCCTATCTTCCGCTCGAGAACTGTTTTATAGAGCTTCTTCACTTATTACTGTTATTTGTCCATCTACTATAACTCTATACTTTACTTTTATTGTGCTCCTAGCGCAATCTTACAATTGATTTTTCTTCTATTTTTGTCTTCCGTGAAGACTGTATACTATAGGGTTTTTGTTCCCTTTAAATGTTCTGCTTCCTCGAACCAACGTCCTCTGACGTTTACAGTTTCTAGCGTGCCTTCGAATCTTATAATCCGACGATCTGAACGTTACTTGTTCTCGAACTAATATGAATTTGCTACGCTTCACTTAAAACTTACTGTTTTGCCTATCGCAACTTTTCTTATTTTTTGCCCTTCTAAGGTTCGAACTTTAATGTCTTTTATTGCGGTTTCTAGCGTAAATTTTCACCGAGGCTTGATCTGATATGATCGTACTGTGTAAACTTCCCTACATGCCTATAGTAAGGCTTGTTCTAAACTGACGGACTTTGACTATAGCGTGGATCCACTGAGTATCTGACAGACTGAATAACTTCGACGTGGTGTGGTCTCTGCCAAGGCTTCTCGCAAACTGATGAGACTTCATGCTTTTGCTCTGGCTTTAAGCCTATTTATTCATTTTGGTTAAGAAATTAGTCCCTGATGAGCTTCGGGAGTTCAAATCCTGAATCCTAGCTCCAATCTTCTTTAAATTTTAATCCCAAGTGTAATTGGTAATAATATTACAATTGCCTGCTGGCGGAACGAAAATGGTTCGCTGGTTTATTTATAATTAATTAAAATAGTTATTATCCCCTCGGGGGCCGACCTCATTCTCCATGTCCTCCGCAAATATTAGTCCGCTCACATTCCGATGACATTTTTCTGAGTTAGCATTATTTGAAGTGTCTAATTTCAGGTCTGCCAACTTTTCGAATTTTGTTGTCCCTGATTCTTCCCTAACTTCAGATTTAATAACTTTGAGAGCTTATTTTGTTATGTTTTCCCTCGGGAGTTTCCTTCTTTCTTTACTTGTTTTTTTTTTTTTGCTGATTTCACACTTTGGAGGTCCCCCTCTCAAGTGGCTCTCGAGTAAATAGTTCTACCATAAAAGTCATACTTGAAAAGCAATAATTTCCCTGAAGTTGCTGCTTCATTGGAATTTCAAGTGTTACTTATGGCCTCTTGACTATGCATTCCTCTAGCTCTTTTATAGTTTCCTTAATGGCCTTTTCCTTTTAAGCTGTCAAACTAATAGGAGTTTATGTGTTTGAACTGACCACCTGCACCCTCTAGCAATGTCTCTTTTTCTGTTTCTGAGCGAAATCTCTTCGTTACTTCTCGTGGTCTTTATACAATTCTAAAATATCTTCTTATAAACGGTCCGGGGTTCAATTTGTGCCAATCCCAAATGGGCACACTAGATGCCACCGCAGTCGGCTCCTGGCAGTAGTTCCTACTGTTGCCACCAAACGCCACCGTCAACGACTACTAGTTCAGAACTTGGTTACTAGATGCCACCGCAGTCGGCGACGAACGTTGGAACCTAAGAGCGTTGGTCAAATTTAACGTATAATTTTGCTTCACACAAGTGTAATTAGTGGAAGGTTCTTTAACATGCCATACATCTATGACATGGGTCCGCCGGTTTTACTTCCCCTTCGAAGGCATACTGAGGGATTTTCAACGCTCTTAAAAAATCCGACGCTTTCGGCCGGGTTTTAACCCGCGATCTTGGGGATAGAGGCTCAACATGCTACCAACTACGCCACCGAAGCCGCTAATGTCTAGTCAACGATATTAAAGGATTTTTACAACATTGAGTTGCTTGCCTGAAGTGGAGTTTTTCCCTTTTCCTCTTTTAGTATGTAAGTTGTAAATCAGAAGTTTGTAGTTGTCCTTTCATCACCATTTTCACTCTCACCCAAACCTTTACGGACAGGTGACTTAATCCCCTTACCTCCTTATTCGTACGGATTGCCACAGCCGATGGTAACGCGCCTTACAATACTGTGTTACTCATCCGCTTCGTTGCGTAGTGACTAGAACTCTTGGCTGTCACCTCAGAGACCCGGGTTCGATTCCCAGCTCTGCCAGGAAATTCAATTCTGGGCTGAGGGCTGGAACGGGATGCATTCAGCCTAGTGAGGCGAAACTGAGAAGAGTCAGGTTCGATTCCCACCTCAGCCATCCTGGAAGTGGTTTTCCGTGGTTTCTCACTTATATATCAGACGAATGCCGAGATGGTTCCTAAATTAAGGCCACGGCCACCTCCTTCCCAGTCCCCATCTTAATTACAGCTACATACACTAATACAGACAATTTGCACGCATTGTGTTACTGATATAGATAATTAAATTTACCTTGGTAATTGTAGTTAGATAGTAAGGTAGTAGATGGTTCATGATCCACGTTCCTTGAGATGAAACTGCAGCTTACATGTGGTCTTGTATTGTTGGAAGGTTGCCGACCTCGAGTCTAGACCTCATAGAAGCTTTCACTTTTCCCCGCCGTCTATCTCGTGAATCTGAATACAGCAAGTTGCTAGCTAATCCTGCAGCTCCTGGCAAACAGCCAGAAAGTTACTCATGACGACACGCGTGAATAATTGAAGTGTTTTATTAGGCTATAGGGAAACTCGTGTCGTATAGACGAGGTATGGGTTTTCGCCACAATGAACTCAGAGTCTTTACTTTGTTCAAAATTTAACTAACTTAAATGCAAGAGGGACGTGTTTCGAAAATAATTTGCGTCATTTTATTTCATAGAGAAGCTGTAATTCTTCATAATACTATGCCTCCGTGACCTGGGTGGCAGCACGCCGGCCTCTCATCGCTGGGTCCGTTGTTCAAATCCCGGTCACTCCATGTGAGATTCTTACTTCTGCCGGGTTCCTCTCAGTCTTCTTTCCTGTCGAACTCCCTTGGTCAACTCTTGTTCTTTTCCGACCCCGATGGTATTAGGGTATCCGAGGCCTAAGGAGTCTTTCACTTTTCCGCCTTAATTGGCCCTTATCCCATCTTTCCTGATCCCTCCTTCTTCGAGGGGTCGGACCTCTTGTTTTCTTTTCATTATATTTCCTTTTCTCTTTAAGATTCCTGCATTGTTTTTGTTAATTGGCTCCCCGTTTATCTAAATTCCCTTTAGCGTTTTTTTTCATCTACACTATATTGTGTAGATATTTTTAATCTACGTTGCATTTTGTTAGTTTTTTCGATCTAAATTGCATTTCGCGATTTTTTCAACCTCAATTGCATTTTGTAAAGATTGACGATCTAAATTGCTTTTTAGTACGTCTTGCAATGTAGGGGCAGGGCATTTTAGTGAGTTTTTTTGAATTTCAATTGCATTTTGTAAGTATTTTCAACCAAACCCGCATTTCGCAAGAATTTTAAATCTTAATTGCATTTTGTGTGGTGGGCATTTTGCAAGTATTTTGATTCTCAATTGCATTTTGTGGGTATTTTGAATCTAAATTACATTTTGTCAAGTATTTTCAATCTAAAGTGCATTTTGTAAGTATTGCCAATTCAAATGAGTAGTTGGAATCTACCGTGCATTTTGTAATCATTTTCAATTTCAATTGCATTTTGAAAGTATTTTGACTCTACATTGCATTTTGTACGTATTTGGAACCTAGCCTGCCTGCATTTTGTGCGTATTTTTTTTCAATCTATCCCTTTTGTGAATCTTTTCGTTCTAAGTTCCCTTTTGTAAGAACATTTTGTGAGTTGTTTCAATCTTAGTTCCTTTTTGTAAGTATTTTCCGTCTCACTTAATTTTTGTTCTGGTTTCCATTTCATTGTTATTTTTGCTATCACCCAGATCATTAGGGGCCGATAACCTAGATGTTAGGCCCCTCTAAACAACAATTACCATCATCATCATCAACCATGTGAGATTTGTGCTGGACAAAATGGAGGTAGACAGGTTTTTCTCCGGGTACTCCGGTTTTCCCTGTCACAATTTCATTCCAGCAACACTCTCCACTATCATTCATTTAATCATTGCCCCAGGAGAGTGCGACAGGCTTCGGCAGCCGGCACAGTTCATATCCTCGCCGCTATAACCAAACGTCAGGTTAAGTCCTGAGGGAAATATCTCTTCGCGTATCTCCTCTCTCTGTTCCTTCTTTTTTCCGACATGGAAACTCGAGATTGTCATCTCTCAACTTACTATTATACTCGTACAATCAAAATCATTGGTTTGCGCCTTTGACTCAACTTCTCTCCACTTTTATTACCTTTGAAGAATTTTATTGGTGTTTCAAGCTTTACGGATGAAGTTTGAACACTTTGTCTACTTGAGGAACTTTGTGCAATCGTAACAGAGTTGCCAACCTTTGAGCCTGATTCGCCATAAAATCGAATAACTCGGGTGTTCCTTTGCCGCCTAAACAAAGTTTCTACAAAACTAAATGTAATATGATATCAAATTAGTACTGAATTGGCTTCGGTGGCGTAGTTGGTAGCATGCTGAACTGCTGTGCCCAAGATAGCGGATTCAACCCCGGCCGAAGTCGTCGGATTTTTTAAGAGTGTTAAAAATCCTTTAGTATGCCTTCATTCGGAGGGGAAGTAAAGCCGCGGCGGTCCCATGTCATAGATTTATGGCATGTTAAAGAACCTTCCACTAATTACACCTGTGTGAAGCTAAATTGTAAAGGTTAAGAATGTAAACAACGCTCTTAGGTTCCTACGTTCGTTGCCAAGAGCCGACTGCGGTGGCGTCAGGTAGCTAAGTTCTGAACTAGTAGTCGTTGACGGTGACGTTTGGCGGCTAAAGTAGGAACTATTTGAAAAATTCAAAGTCTGCAGTCCCTACTTGAATTAAAAAACAGATAATACACACTAATACCGTCATCACAATTAACACCGGTTATCAGACAGATTCTATACACACCCAAAGTACACGGGGCTACATGACCGCGTTGTCGCAGCCCCTAAACTTAAGAACCAACCAACCAACACAATTCACCACATGAAAAGCAAAGTTGGCAACGGTCCCAATTAACGTGAAAATGATTTTTACACACGAAATTTTGAAAACATGTATTGGAAAATCTTGCACGCCAAAAACAAGTAGGTAAAGTGGGAACCATTTCCAGGCGCGTTAGCCTCTTCACTGACCAGAACATCAAAGGGACCGCTTAGGTCTTGAGGTGACTAGAGGTATAATATAGATGAAGTGTGAACACGTCGAGGAAATCAATGTCATCCCGCTACGGCGCGGTGGTGTGTACAGTATCTTGTATTGACGGATATGTTCCCACTCATCTCTGTGCTAAAAATCCCTCAGTATGCCTTCCTTCGGAGGGGAAGTAAAGCCGGCGGTCCCATGTCATAGATTTATGGCATGTTAAAGATCTTTCCACTAATTACACCTGTGTGAAACTAAATTGGATAGGTTAAGAATGTAAACAACGCTCTTAGGTTGCTACGTTCGTTGCCCAGAGCCGACTGCGGTGACGTCTAGTAGCTAGTTCTGAACTAGGCCTAGTAGTCGTTGACGGTGGCGTTTGGCGGCAAAAGTAGGAACTATTTGAAAATTCAAAGTTGCAGTCCCTACTTGAATTTAAAAAAACCAGATACACACACTAATACAGTCATCACAAATAACACCGGTTATCAGACAGATTCTACACACACCCAAAGTACACGGGGCTACATGACCGCGTTGTCGCAGCCCCTAAACTAAGGAACCAACCAACCAACCATCTCTGTGCCGTGCCTCTACTGCATACCAAACTCCCCACGCGCATCACTTCAGTGGTGGAACCAGACGAGGGACCCGAGATCTTCCCATGTTTATTCAGATTAATTTAATCCACCAGGACTAGACAGTGCAAAATAAAATGAAATGTCGTGTGGCCTCCTGAGAAGCCTGGAGCAGTGGGCTGCCTGTGCGCCGTACTGAGGATAAAAACGTCACTAACACCTTGTCCAGGAGCCAGGGAAATCAAACCCAGAAGATTAAAATTCCTATAGCCTGGCTGGGAATCAAACTGGGGACCCTTTTGAACATATTGTTTCGTTTCACATTTTCTGTTTACTTTGATTTTCTTAATTTAATTGATGAAGACATCACAAACACCCAGTCTCCGAGACAGGGGAATTAATTATAGGATATTAAAATCCACTCAGTCCGTTAGGGAATCGAAACCGGGACTCTTCCGGCCAAAGCCTAGCTTGCTAACCGGACATTTTAAAATTATTTCTTTCTCGCTCGGAGCCTTAAAATTATTTCTTTCTCGCTCGGAGCCTATCTCATTCCATTCCCTGTCCCGGTCGGTCGACTGGAAGCAAGCTGTGGATTTGCACGATGCCAAACAATGCAAATTAAGAAACAACTATTCAATTGTTGAACATCTGTTTAATTTGTGTACATGTTTCGGCTTGACATTGAAGCCTTCTTTAGCTGAAATTTCAATTAACCCGGGAGGACTGGAGCATGGATATTTTCGACCCGATGCTTAAATAATGCTCTCAAACCTGCCAACATTTCCTATTTAGGAGGGAGAATCCCGATTTTCCGTACTTTTTCCCGCCTCACGATAACTGAAGTGATCCTCCCGATTTTTGTAAATATTCCAGTATGTTTTTGGGAGTGTTTATTGTGGGCAGGTAATGAATGTTTTTGGGTGCCTGAATTCGTAAACGGGCTTTGTTTCAGTGTAAGCGGTTGTTTACTGACTTCGCTGCAACATTTTCTTCACCTTCTAGAGTTCTTAAGCGGTATTTGACTCTTCACTATGGCCAAAAAATACATTTGTGTTTTTGAAACAATTTCCGTGCATTATCGAATCCATCAAAGGTCAATTATTTTCCATTCTGTACTGTTTGTAGATGTAATATATTTTATATTACATGGTGGAAAAGTGATATTTCGAAACTATACAGTGTAGCAAGAAAATAAAATAAAAGGATTTTGGTGTTAAAAGTGAAAGTGAATAGGATAATAAATGCCGAACTCTAATTTACATAATTCATTTTGAAGCATAGTTTACCAAATAATTGCACTATTTGCAGCTCCTGAGTTCTCCTGATTTGCATATCAAAATCTCCTGATTTTTGGATTTGGAAGATTGGCAGGTTGGTGCTCTATATCTTCGTTTTCGTCAGCCCTTATTTCTTGTCGTTTACTGTACCTTACTTCCTAGCCTTGAACTTCACCCTGCAAAAGAAACATGTTCATAGCTTTTTGAACAACTCAAGTTCTTCATATATTATTTATTTATTTATCGTATGGCTTTTAGTGCCGGGAGTGTCCGAGGACATGTTCGGCTCGCCTGAGTCTGTAGCTGCTTCCAGCGGATACCCTAAAGGGTGAGCTACAAGTTCCGTTCAATTTCAAGTAGTTCCAACTTTCGCCACCAGATATCAATGATACCTAGTGGTGAACGTTGGAACTTTGATAGAGCGTTCTGACGAAATCTAACCTAACAAATTGTGCTTTACACAAGTTTAGTCTGTGAAAGGATCTTTTACATGCCATAAATCTATGACATGGGACCGCCGGCTTTACTTCCCCTCCGAAGGAAGGCATACTGAAGGATTTTTAACGCTCTTAAAAAAATCCGACGACTTCAGCCGGGTTTGAACCCGCTATCTTGTGCATAGCAGTTCAGCATGCTACCGACTACGCCACCGAAGCCGCTTTCATATAGTATTAACGGTTGGGTCAGATTTACCCATGGCGCCAGTCCTCGCGTGACAATTTTCGGCTTACGTTAGTCGGGACAATCTGTAAAAATTAAGGGGGAAAATCCAAATAGTTTGGTGCAGCACAATCACATAGCTCACGTTCTTGTTGATCCATGTTTAGGGACACCGTGGTCATCAGCTGCTTTGTTCAAAAAGATAAGTCGCGTTGACAGCTTTACCGCCACTATGAAGGCCAATTATACTGTTACGAAAATTATTTTAATTTCTCTGTTTGTTAAATTTGAAAAATATAAATAAACCTCAATTTATATTGGGAATAGTTCATAGGAAGACACCAGGCGTAAAATTACTTCATTAAAATCCGTACGACTATGCCAGTGACACACTAGGGGTCAAAATGACCCGGCGTGTTATATTAGCCTACTTTCGATTTTTGCAAAAAATGAAAATAGACTTATGAGATCAACACAGGGCGCAACAGTGTGTGTCTGTGTGTGTGTCTGCGAGTGTGTGTACTCTGAATGTCTGTGTCCCCTCTATCAATTCGAACACGGTGAAACCGAATTGAACGAAATTTGGTACAGAGGTAGCACTAGCAAAGGGCACCTCAGTGTCATGTTCTATATCGCCGCCATCTTGACGAAAACGTAATGGCGGCTTAAATCAAATTATGGCCAACCTAATCATCTGATCTCTACCAATTTCTGCGGCATTATATCTTCACGTGTGAAGAATTTTTTGACCAAACTATAAGGTCATCATCCCAATAATTTACGGATGGCGGCCATGTATGTGTGCAAATCGATTTCCCCTATCTATTCAAACACGGTAAAACCTAATTGAACGAAATTTGGTACAGAGGTAGCACTAGCAAAGGGCACCTCATATTCATGTTTAATATCCGTACAAAACGTTGTATTTCAACAAGCTACTACAACCAACATTCAATTATACTCCTTGAAAAGGACAGAGTTATAACAATATCCATGCATTTAGGAGAAAGTAGGCTGTATGTTCTTTACTGAACATCTTGTTTTTTTATGACAATTCTCAAAGGTTAAGATTATTAATTAAGATAATATCATTGTGTCAAAACTATAAATACCGACAGTAGTGGCTACGCTGGCTAAAGCCCGGCGTTAGGTCATGGGGCCAAGCTCTCTGCTGACTCGGTAGACGCGTGGGTTCGAGCCCCACCGTCGGCTGTCCTTGAAATGGTTTTCCGTGGTTTCCCATTTTCAACACCAGGCAAATGCTGGGACAGTACCTTCTGACAGGCCACGGCCGCTTCCTTCCACATCCTTGCCCACTTTCATCCATTCATCTTCCATCCCTCATCCCGACGCGCAGGTCGCCCACGGGCGTCGACTAGAAAGACCTGCACTCGGCCTCTCAGGAGGCTACACGAAAAAAACCTATAAATTACTGATTACAAAGAACAATTTATTTATCTGATCGTATGGTGATTACTTACAATTGACATAAGACACAATTGCAGTTTAAAGTCCATGCTTTTCAGCCAACTAATTGTATTTGGAGTGAGACTGAACAAGTCGTCAGGGAGTCTAGAGTACGAATGAAGAGGACAGCGTTGCACTAGGGGGCTGCGTAGCGCAGTCGGTAGAGGCGCTGAGCTTCTAACAGAAAGGGAGTGGGTTCAATCCCCACCCAGGTAGTGGATTTTAGAAACAAAACTACCACTTTCGGAAACGCAAATAGCCCTGGGGTTCACTCAGCCTACACCTGAAATGAGTACCAGGGTAATTCCAGGGAGCAAAGACGGCCGGGCGTGGAGCTGACAACTCCATCCCATCTAACGCCGATGTCACAATAAGTGAAAGCCTCTACCTTCCACTACTCCCAGGGCCTCCATGGCCTGTACGGAGTTGGCTTTGCTTTTTTTTTTTTAGCGTTGCACTAGATGTTCAATCGTCTGATCTTGTAGATTACACTCGCACATTGGTGAGCTGATCCATCCCCACTTGTACCTAAAGAAGTTACACTTGCCATGTTCAGTCCTTGAGACGGCACCAAAGGTTCCTAGGTAGGTCAAAACCCTCTGGTTCTTGGTGGGATCCAATAATTTGCTATGACTAAACCTCAGAAATAATTATTAAAAGATGATGATGATAATTGTTGTTTTAAGGGGCCTAACATAAAGGTTATCGGCCCCTAATGGTTTGGGTGATAGTGAAAATGGAAATGAAATGAAACTAAACCTAAAATTAACTACATACTTACAAACTAGAGGAAATGGGAAACAGAAATAAGAATAAAGGAACCAAAAGACAGGAGGAAAGGAAATGCTCTCAATCCTCCAAGAATGAGAATTAAGGGACTTGGAAGAAAGGAGAACCAGGAAAGGCAGATAGGTAAAGTAAAGAGTAGAAGGACCACCACAAAGGCAATGGAAAAAGGAGAAAAACCGGAACCAGCTCAGAAAGCCTCGGGGTCGCCAAACGTGAGCCCTTGAGGGTGTAGCACAATTCAGGGTGCACCATAAGTGGTGGGGCTACACACACCCTGCCTACTTGAGGGCCTTGAGCAGAAAGCAGGAGATACAATGAAAAGAAAACAAGAGGTTTGGCCCCTGACGAGGGCCAATTAAGGCGGGAAAATGAAAGACTCCCTGGGCCTCGGATACCCTAACACCGTCGGGGCCGGAAAAGAACAAGAGTTGACCAAGGGAGGTTCGAGAGGAAAGATAACAGAGAGGAGCCTGACACAAGTAAGTGGAAGCAATGCCGGACTCAGCTGGAGTCCCGTGGTCACTAACCCACGTCCCACAAGTTGGGAGCCCCTGGGGGAATTATTAAATGAAATGGATATCCGTACAATGAATGAATTAAAATATACATTTTATTTAAATTATATGGGTAACTCTGGGTGCGGCTTATATTTGCTATGTGTTTAAAAAGGAATGCTCATTAGCAAGAGCAAAGCAACAATACAGTCTGTAAGAGAAACTAGCGGCATTTTATGACGATGCGAACTTTTGTTTTGGCAGTGACATTGTTATTAGGCCTATTGTTCCGTAAGCTTGAATAATCAGCAGTAGCTCAGTTTCAGTCAAGCAGCTTCAGTGGCATAGTTGGTAGCATGCTGAGCTTCTATACCCAAGATCGCGGGTTCAAACCCGGCTGAAGTCGTCGGATTTTTAAGAGCGTAAAAAATCCCTCAGTATGCCTTCCTTCGGAGGGGAAGTAAAGCCGGCGGTCCCATGTCATAGATTTATGGCATGTTAAAGATCCTTCCACTAATTACACCTGTGTGAAGCAAAATTATGCATAGGTTAAACATTCGACAAACGATCGTAGGTTCCGACGTTCGTCGCCAGGAGCCGACTGCGGTGGCTTCTGGTAATCAAATTCCGTACTAGTAGTCGTTGACGGTGGCGTTTGGCGGCGAAAGTAGGAACTACTTGAAAAAATGTAATGTCTGCAGTCCTCACTTGAATTGAAAACAAATAACACACACTAATACAGTCATCACAATTCACACCGGTTATCAGACAGATTCTACACACACACAAAGTACACGGGGCTACATGACCGCGTTGTCGCAGCCCCTAAACAGAGGAACCAACCATCAGTTTCAGTCAGAACTGTAAGAAAGCCTGTTTAACGCAAAAATGAGCGATCATTTACCGGTAGAGCGAAAAGCTTCATCAAAGGAATCGGCGTGCTTATGATGCAGCCCTCAAAATTACAGTTGTGCGTTATGCCAAAAGCACAACCAACTGAGAGGCTGGAAGAAAATACGGATGTCAGAAAGAAATGTTTACATGTTGGCAAGAACAAGAAAATAAATGTGTCTTCTCTTAATCCGGAAGCGGCTTATTTTGGGGCATTTTTTTTCCTCTTCTAATATTAAGGGTGCGGCTTATATGCAGGGGCGGCTTAATTTCGGGCCAAAACGGTATATACTTGACAATATTTATTTGTATAATTATGAGTAGTTTTTGACGTTTTAGAACTTCAAAGGGAAAGGGTAGAGGAGGAAATTCGCATTAAATACTATTTATGACGATTGACAAATTGATTGATGTAATAAAAACCGCACAGGATCACCCACTAGCGGGAAGGAAGTGACACGCGTCCATGAAGGAAACGGACGTGCAGAATAGTGTTAGATCAGTCTCTGTGTTGGAGCCTGGCAAGTAGTTCGATATCTACATACTGTAGTTCTTTTCATCCGAATGCAGTTCATATCCTGGTAACATTACATATTATATTGTAAAACATACTTCTGTACATTGTTGAAACTTGATTTCTAAAGGTAGGTTGGTTGGTTCCTCAGTTTAGGGGTTGCGACAACGCGGTCATGCAACCCCGTGTACTTTGGGTGTGTGTAGAATCTGTCTGATAGCCGGTGTTAATTGTGATGACTGTATTAGTGTGTGTTATCTTTTTTTAAATTTAAGTACAGACTGCAACTTAGAATTTTTCAAATAGTTCCTACTTTTCCCGCCAAGCACCACCTTCAACGACTACTAGGCCAAGTTCAGAACTTAGCTACTACACGCCACCGCAGTCGGCTCTTGGCAACGAACGTAAGAGCGTTGTTTACATTCTTAACCTATCCAATTTAGCTTCAAACAGGTGCAATTAGTGGAAGGTTCTTTAACATGCCATAAATCTATGACATGGGACCGCTGGCTTTACTTCCCCTCCGAAGGAAGGCATACTGAGGGATTTTTAACGCTCTTAAAAAATCCGACGGCTTCGGCCGGGTTTGAACCCGCTATCTTGGGCATAGAAGCTCAGCATGCTACCGACTACGCCACCGAAGCCGCCAAGGTTCGAATGTCTTGGATGTATGGAGAGATGAAACGATTAGCTCAGGACAGGGAGGTCTGGAGGTATGTATCAAAACAGTCACAGGACTGAAGACTCAAACAACAACGAACCACTTGTGGGGCATTAAACTAATTAGCCTCGTATATTAATAGACGTCGTCACGGATATCTGTATTTTGTGCGGTTAGTGAACTTGGGTTGACTTTACAGTGTTTTGGAATATCATGTCATTATCCACACAGAGCGTGTGTTGGATATTAGAAAGTCTGATGAAGCGGTGAGTGTTGCAACACGTTATCCTCCAAAGATCGTTTTAACGACTATTTGATTTAATTCTGGAGAATTGATGCCCAGAATAGATGACCGTATAACTGACATAATGGACCTCCGTGCGGGTGATGAACTGAATTGGGGGGGAATAATGCAATCATATCTATTAGGACGTATTGTTGTAACTCTTTGTGGTCAGAATAATAGCTAAATACAGCATATTCTCCTGGGTATTATACCTAGGGTCGTAGAGAGCGATCACGGGCCCTAGGTCGAGGGCTTTTTTCAACCTGTGACACTCCCTAGGGGCTCACATCTAGTGGGACGTGGGTTGGCGACCACTAAACCCCAGCTGATTCTGGCATTGATTCCACTTACTTGTGCCGGGCTCCTCTCTGTTATATTTCCTGTCGACCTCCCTTGGTCAACTCTTGTTCTCTTCCGACCCCGACTGTATTAGGGTATTTGAGGGCTAGGGAGTCTCTTCCTTCCCGCCTTAATTGGCCCTTCTCTCATCTTTCCGAATCCCTCATTCTTCGAGGGTTCCTTCTTCTTCATCTTCATTTTACATTTTGTACGCCTTTTCGCTTCCAATTACATTGTGTACGTCTTTTCGATCTTAATTCTGTTTTGTGAGTTTTTTCAATCTAAAATTGCATTTGGTAAGCATTTTGATTTTCACTTGCATTTTGTGACTCTTTTGAATTTCAATTGCATTTTGTAAGTATTTTCAACCCCAATTGGATTTTGCCGGCATTTTCAATCTAAATTGTAATATTGCAAGTATTTTGAATCTAAATTGAATTTCGTGGGTAATTTGAATTTCAATTGCATTTTTTAAGTATTTTCAACCTAAACCGCATTTTGCAAATATTTTCAATCTAATTGCATTTTGTGCGGTGTGCATTTTGTACGTATTTTCAATCTCATTTGCATTTTGTAAGTATTTTGAATTTCAATTGGATTTTGTAATTACAGTATTTCGAATCTACGTTGCATTTCGTACGTATTTTGAACCTAAACTACATTTTGTGCGTATTTTTCAATCTATTCCTTTTGTGAATATTTTCCCTATAAATTAGCATTTGTAAGTATTTCCATCCTACATTTTTGTGAGTTGATTTTCAGTCACACTTAATAATCGTTATGGTTTCCATTTCATTGTCATTTTCGGTATCACCCAGACCATTAGGGGCTGGTAACCTAGACGTTAGGCCCCTTAAAACAACAATTATCATCATCAACCTGTGACATTATTTTGGAAGCATTAATCTTGAATTTGCTTAACCCTTATAAGAAGACTCCGTGGAATTTAGCATGTCCATATTGAATATCAGTTTACTTGGTTTTCAGCTCTTCTTGTGTCTCATTGATTGTTGTTTAACTTTATCACTGTGTATTTAAAATTTCATTTATGTTAGAACATATAATAAAGTTATAATTATCATCTAACATAAACAGTCGTATGCAACTCGCGTACAATGGTAATTAAGACATTCGTATGGAAGTTATAAAACGAGCGAAGCGAGACTTACCATGAAGCAAGTTAGATTGTCAATCTTTACAAACTGCAATTGAGGTAGAAAATACTCGCAAAATGCAATTTAGATCGAAAATACTTACAAAATGGAATTTTGAGTGGAAATACGCAAAAGAAGGAATTTAGATTCAAAATACTAACAAAAAGGCAAGTTAGATTCAAAATATTCACAAGATGCAATTTATATACAAAATACTTACAAAATGCAATTCATATTGAGAGCACTTACAAAATGCAATTTAGGTTGAAAATACTTACAAAATGCAATTGAAATTCAAAATATCTACTTACAAAATGAAAGTGAAAATCAAAATGCTTACAAAATGCAATTTAGATTGAAAGTACGTGCAAAATGCAATTTAGATTAAAAGTACGTGCAAAATGCAATTTAGATTGAAAAAAAAACTCACAAAATGGAATTTAGATTGAAGAGACGTACACAATGTAATTGGAAGCGAAAAGACGTACAAAATGTAAATGAAAAAGTAGGAACCCTCGAAGAATGAGGGATCCGGAAAACATACTCGTGTCTTAATTATTGCCCTTATAGGCTCGTTGCATAATGTACTATTTCGTTACAGTGCTTGCAGAAAGTTTAGGGACAGATCTAAATTTGGTTTGATGCACATTTGTCCCTAAAGTAACGGCATTTCAGTCATCGTTTTACATGATGTTATTAGACATCTATATGAGGGGGTTTTCATTTAAAATTTTGCTGCTTTGGCTCTAATACTTTTGGAGATGGAATGTTTTACCTTTTTAAACAAAGCTAAAGAACCCTGTTTTTCCTACTAAAATGTTTTTTCTCAAAAACTGAAAGTCCCACAGCTATGAAATTTTTACCGCAGTTTTACTACAACAATCATAAAAATAAAAATACAGTCTGGGAAAATAAATTACTATTCATTTGGTCGCCTCTCAAACAAACTTTCTTCCCTGGTAATTTTGGCGGCAAAATTGATCAATTTCGTTCCGTGATAACTTCCGATTGGTAACACTTCCAGAAAGTGCCCACAGTGGATCCATCACAAACAAGACATGGAGATAACAACTGTGCAGTCAGAATAGCTCGGAGTTTTCGTGCTCCACAAGAATAAGCCGTGATTCTGAAGTACATAGAGGAATTTTTGAAATGAAAATCCACAGCCTGCTTCCAGTCTCCGACCGGGTCAGGAATGGAATGAATGAAGCCCCCATCTAGCGGCGAGCATATGGACTGTGCCGGCTGCCGAGACCTGACGCACTCCTCTGGGGCAATGATTAAATGAATGACAGATGAAATGAAATGATAGTGGAGAGTGTTGCTGGAATGAAATTTTGACAGGGAAAACCGGAGTACCCGGAGAAAAACCTGTCTGCCTCCGTTTTGTCCAGCACAGATCTCACATGGCGTGACCGGGATTTGAACCACGGACCCAGCGGTGAGAGGCCAGCGTGCTGCCGCCTAAGCCACGGAGGCTTCAGTGGAATTTTTAAGAGATTGAATTATAATTATAAAGATAATCTTTAACTCCCGTGCTTTATAAGTTAAATGAACAACTCTGACAATCCGCCTGAGAAGTAAAAGACACAATGCATACGGTATTTATAAAAAAAATAGTTCTACCGGCCGCGGTGGCCGAGACGCTAACGTGCTACCTCGTGCCTCGCTGGCATCAGGAGAGCGTGGGTTCGAATCCCACCTCGGCCGTCCTGAATATGGTTTTCGTGGGTTTCCCATTTTCACTACCAGGCAAATGCCAGGACGGTTCCTTTCATTAGGTCCACGGCCGATTTCCTTTCATAATCCCTTACAATAATAATATTCATAATATTACATTGAACATAGTCTTATCAAAACAAGAAATAAAGTGGTTTAGAAATGAATTTGGATGAAGTCAGCTGTAAGCTCTCCCGGGTCCAGGCCCCGAGGCTGCAGCCCCACTTGCCCCTCCCTCTCTTCGGGCCTGATCATACCGTGTCTGTACAGGAAGGGGGGAAGGGTAAGGGCGCCCAGATGTAGCAATTGATTTCATAAGCAAACGATTCCTCGAATAACTCTCTGCCATGATATGGAATGGTGACTCTTTGGACCTTATAATTCTGATAAAGGAAGAACTTTAGTTAAAATAAACAAATACCAGTAGTTCATAAGATTTACCTTCTCGTGCCAAAACGCAGATAGTTCTATGATAAATTGGTTCTGTAATTTATGGGGTATAAAACACCATCTTAATACCCTTTTGATCTTAAATTGAGAGAACTCAATACCTGAAAGCTTCACGCCCATATTCGGCACATATTTACGAACATCCCTTTTACGGTGTTAATAAATAAACTAAACAAACACCTGGGGGCTGTAGATCACACTGTGATAAGAAATATTATATCAGGCACTCACGGTCACAAATTCTAAATAACGCCAAGGCATTCTTGTAAAAGTATGACTCGTTTGCTGATAAGGAAATCAAAGTGTGGGCTTGGCAACTTAGCTAACACACATGTGCATCGGGTTGCCTGCCTTCCGGGCGGTATATTAAATGATTTGTAAATAGTATTAGTTACACTGATTAATGAACCGTTCACCAAGATGTTTGTCTTCAGGTCATAAATAATGAATTTCGAGAGTGGGTAAAAGAGACAAGTAGTTAATAATAATAATAATAATAATAATAATAATAAAATCAAAAGAGCCTTTCAAATCCTCCCATAAGGGATGTGGCTTCTTGCAGCATTTCAGAGATAATGCAGTTGAGCAAGTCCTGAGGAGCATCATTAAATTGGTTTCTTTCTACATTATTTTGCAGCATCTTACACATAACGTACACTTTTTAATATGCTAATGGTATCTATTTAGGATATTTTGCAGCCTTACATACTGTATGCACAGTAATAATACCAATAATAATGTAGTTATTTCTCGACAATAATTGAACTTAAGGATGTGCTTACCTGATTGGAGTATGTACTACAGATAGCCGATTCAATTCCTGTCTGCAGGAGGTATCTCTGAAAGATTATCTTACGTTCCAGAGTAGGTAACTGATGGTATTGTCGCAGAGTCTTATTTTTCTTTTTTCAAAAAATTGTTATCCATTTCGTACCGGCACTCGCACACATGTTGTAATTTGCTGTAAAGCTACTTGAAACCGGTCGGCATTTTCGTGCAATTGCATTTGGTTACATTTGTTCCATTACTAAACTAACTAGTCATATAGGCAATAAATTCAATGGTAATCTTTCTCAAATTCAGTTGCGATGTTTAGTTAACAGCCGAAGAACTGAAACTGACTCTTATCTGATTGTGCTTTATGTCTTCATACTTCATCCACTTTCCTTAAAGAACACGTGCATTGATCTGTTGTCATTCTTGTTGCGTGAATCACGCAGTTCCGATGTGTTAGACTTAGGTTTTTTGCTGAATTTAGAAAACTAATCATTGGGTTGTGTAAATATCTGATTCAGTCTTCTGGGAATGGTAAATTCAGTTTCACCAACATTCAAGGTTGTGTTTAGATCAATTTTCGCTTTATCATACTGGTTATATTGCCCCCCCCCCCCCCCCCCCCTCGACAGTTTACCTCGGTCTATTTTATTTAAAATTTTATTATTATTATTATTATTATTCGTGAATGGGTCACTTAGGACCACATGGAATCAACATTTTGCGAGCTTTCCTCCATGCCCAATAGTTCTTATTTTTCACTGATTGTTGTAATCTCTCTGTTTCTCCGTGCAGATACGACGTGTTGGTCTCTTTCCATCTTCCTCAAATCCCCTTGTCTGGACAATTTTCCTTATTACGTCTCTATCCTGAAGATTCGGTGATCCTAACTCTCTGAGGTCTTTCTCCACTTGTTTATACCATTTTGATCTCGTCCGTTTGATTTTTAGAAATTTGTGAATTCGGAAAGGAAGTCTGGTATTTTCTTTTTATTCGAATTTGACCAATTATGTACCGCAAAGAACTTAAGACTTTCTGGCTTTTTTTTATTATTATTTTCTCCTCCCAGAACCGCTTCATGTGTTCGCTCCTATTCTTTCTCTCGTCATCGGAAATGATCCGTTTGGGCCTCCTCATTGTTGGTTTCTCCTGAAATGCTTTTATACTGTCTGGTAGTTTACATTTAATATTTTTATTTTTTATTTTATTTATAAACATGCAAATGTTACCAAAATTGTAAATAGCTATCTATTTCAAAACATAATTATTCATACGGAGTCATTTATCAATGTTTTAAGATACGTGGACGTCCACTGTTAATAGATCTTCGGTCTATATCTCTGTTATTTAACGGTTACAACTGGTCTTAGTTCGCACGGCTATAGAGGTAGAGTATGTGGGCAATATGTGTGAGAGTGTGGAGCACAAGGACCGACCACTGGAGCCTATAGTGAGGCGGGCTGTGGGTCAATTAGGTCTGACGTCACACTCGCAATTTGCTCTCATCACAGACGCTACACTCAATGTTCTATTAATACCAACTTATGGGCTCTCAAGAAGTTCGCAACTAGAATTGGCTTTGGAATTTCATCTTTTGTCTATGAATAGCCACTGACAACTGTGAGAATATGGCCTCTTTGATTATGATATTAAATTTATGGCAGTTAGCGTACGTCAATGAGCGTGAAAGCCTCACAGACGCCACCGTATGTGGTTAATAAAAAGATACTCCTTTCACCTCAAGACCTAAGCGGTTCCTTTGATATTCTGGTCTGTGAAGAGGCTAACGTGCAAGGAAATATTTACCACTTTTACCTGCGTATTTTTGGAGTACAAGATTTTCCATTCCAGCACATGTTGCTATGTTTCCATAAGCTGGCTGGGTTACTTTTCAGAATTTCCTTCGTCAAGATCTATGCATTTATTGTTCATACATTTTCGCGTTAATTGGGAGCTTTACCAACTTTGCTTTTCGTGTGATGAATTATGTATGTGAATATATTATATATTTAGTGGTATTTGGAGCAATTCAGTACGAATTTGATATTATATTACTAGGGCTCGGATTTTTAGGTAAATAAATATTTTTTTATGTAAATACATATTTTAAGATTGTTTCTATAAAAACCGTACATAAATTCTTTCTTTTCACTTATTAGCACATAAAAAGACATATTATTTACATTTTTTTAAATCATATAATAGATTTTTCTGTTTATTGCATTTTTGTTCTGCGTTACTTCAACGAGGAAGAACCTATGAGCTATCTAATCTTCATGCAGAGCGTATGACAGCTTGCAACTGAGTTTTTCTTAACTTGTTGCTCCGTGCCACTCAGTGTGGAAGCCGGGGATTTCCTTGTCCGTAGACATATTGCACCACGTGCTAGACCTCCCCCTCCCCCAGCTACCTGGAACCAGGCAGTTCATTTCTGGCACTGTGAAGTGTAAGGCAGTTCTACGATACCTAAAGTAAAATAACTACGAGTTATCGTCTCTTGCAGAATTTAAAGATAATTTTACTTCTGATGGAGGCGTTCTGTTCTGTTCTGCCAACCATGTGGGAAAGCAATCAGGGCTGAACAGCGATCTCAAGTTACACAACACCTCGAGGGCAAGAAACATATTGGCGCAGTTTCGCGATAATCATCGGGTCATTTGTGACGGACAACCTGAAGATGTGTATTGTAATGCTTCAGCAGTCAGTGAGACATGGCATAAATTGCATTCGTGAGTACTGCTTATTGTTTATATTCACATTAATAAACTAAATTATAAATGAATATTTTTACATTTTTGTCACATATTTCAGGTATTTTTAATACATAAAAAATAAATATTTTCCAGATTTTTAGCACCTAAAAATCCGAGCCCTATATATTACATTTTGCTGTGTATAAACCTTGTTAGAGAGGCAAAAGACTTCCTCAAGTACACAACGTGTTCAAACTGCAGCTGTAAAGCTTGAATCACCAATACAATACTACAAAGGTAATAAAAGCGGTGAGAAGTTGAGTAAAGGATGCAAACGATTTTTTAATGTACCCAAGGGCGTGCTGAAAATAAATGCCTCCGAGTTTTTATGTGAAAACCCTTAAAGATTTTTAAATGAAACAAACTGTATTAAAAAGATGATATATTGGCTTTCACGGCTAGTGAGTTAAAACTCAGCAATTTTTCTAGGTCTATGCCGTGTCTTGTTTGGGGTTTCGCCTAGGAACAGCAAACTGGCTCATCAGCGGGCTCTTGGTGTCCGTGCCCGGCCGTGAAAGCCAATATACCGTCTTTTTGGAAGCCTTCATAGGGAGGTTAAGGCTGCTTGTGGGTTTGTATATTTTTTAGCTCCCGCAATAAAGAGGAGCAGGTGCGTTTCATAAAAAGGGAGGTAGCGCGCAGTTCGCTACTTCTGTGGGGGTCCGGGCACGGACACCAAGAGCCCGCTGATGAGCCAGCTTGGTGTTCCTAGGTGAAACCCCACAAAAGACACGGTACAAACCTAGAAAACTTGATGAGTTTTAAACTGTATTAACATTCTACATCTTTATTTTTCACGTTTACATATGTATTTCTCAACATAGTCACCCTGGAGACGAACACATTTCTCCCAACGAGAAATTCTAGTAGGTTGAGGGATGACAATCTAGAGTTTCCATGGTGGAAACACATGACGGGACCCAGAGGACATGCGCGGAGGGATATTTTCATCAGGACATGACCTGACGTTTCGTCCAAAGTCCAAAGTCTTCCTCGTGGCGTAGTAACTAGCATTCTTAGCTGTTATGATATTTTTGTTAAACCACATCGGTGGCCATGGGAGCCGCAGCGCACAGTTTGAAACCCTCTGGTTTAGGGAGTTTTATTCTGTCTAATTATGACGTCATTGGCGATAGTTCTAGCTTGCTGTACATAACGCCATTGGACATATAGATGAGACGAAACTTAATTTGCACTCTTAGTAACTATTCTCTTGCCCTTTGAGAATACGTCCTGACATAAACGCTGCCCTATCAAACACACAAGCATATGCAACCTTCGTCGAAGGGAGGAGCAGCAAAGCAAGACAGATCCCGGAGAGAATAACAGAAATAGACGCAAAGACAACAGACTCCTGAAAAGGACCAAACTTCCAAATCCCACACCTGTACACACGATTTGCAGTGCATGGCTTTCATGGAAAGATTTACACAGAAAGCGTCTACCACGGTCCTAAGGACAGCTGCATCTGTAAGCTATGTAATGAACCGTGCCCCAAATAGCACGTGCGGAAGTATAAAAAAAGGACTTTATCACTAATTGAACAAACTAAAGATTGATGAAATCCCGACAGTAATGTAACTTACTTGTTTTCTGTACACATTGTGTTTAATAAATATAATAAAATAGTTTCTAGATAATCAGCAGAATTTGTACCTTTCAGTGATTTTCTGCATTCAGATTAGATTGTATATATTTTGTCTGGCAAGATAAGGGCCATTGTGCTCTCCCTTCTATCTACCGTAACCAGATTATAACATGAATGCGATGTGGGCAATACAATTATAAATTAAACTAAGGTACCGTACTTAAATCTAACATGAATACAATACGATAGTGTTGATGATAACAATACTAATATATTTGAAGACGTATGAGGATGCTGCTGACAAAATTGTATGGTTAATAACTTATTATCAAGATACTTAAAAAGTAAGTAAGACAGAAATGGAGGGAGAAGTGAAAATACAAATAAAATAAAATCAGATGATGATGATGATGATGATTACAGTTATGACTAAATTATATCGTTAAATCATTTGCAAGTTTAAATACACAAGATATATTTTACAAGGATGTAAGATATTAGATATCTAAATGATTCTGTTGATACCCGAGGCCGACGATTGATACCTCTATGACGTCAAAGTACCGATAGTTCAAGCAATCAGCAGGCTTTGTATTTGTGTTTGCATGACATTTGTTGATTGTCTATATGACGTCGGTGCCTATCGTTCTAGGTAGTTAACATGCATTGTAAGGTTGGGATGGCCTGTCCTTCCGCATTTGTGACTAACTTTATGACATCAGTGTTGATAGTTATACGTAGTTAGCAGGCATTGTATATAAGGCTGGGATGACCTGTCATTCGGCATTTGTTCACTTAACATTATGACGTCAGTGCTGATAGTTCTACATAGTCGGCAGTCATTGTATATAAGGCTGGGATAGCCTGTTATTCGGCATTTGTTCACTTAACATTATGACGTCAGTGCTGATAGTTCTACGTAGTTAGTTAGTTATTGTTGTTTTAAGGGTCATCTGCCCCTAAGTTCTACGTAGTTGGCAGTCATTGTATATAAGGCTGGGATGGCCTGTCATTCGGCATTTGTTGACTAACTTCATGACGTCAGTACTGGTAGTTCCACGGCCAACGAGAAAGACAGGCCATGTCGCGTAAACCAAATCCTTCTGTGACGTAGGCAATTAGGTAGTGCTTGTATGTTTAAGTCGAGAGCAAATTCATGAGCAGCAGAAATGCGATAGTTTATATCAATCTGTATGAAATGGACGCAGTTTAGATGTTCCGTGTGTTTTCAAACACGATAAATTAGCCTATACTGTTTAGGTTTACAAATCTACGACAGCTATGGATAGCCGATTTTACCTGTTGAAGTTACTCGCTACAAAAATCTACGTGAACTAGGATTCAAGGGTTCGTTGTGTCTAATAGCTGCAACGAGTGTAGTAAGTTGAGTTGTGAATTAAATTATGTGCACATAAGTATTATTATTATTATTATTATTATTATTATTATTATTATTATTATTATTATTAGATCAAAGAATCTGGCAGTTAGTTAGTTATTTAGTTATAGTTGTTTTAAGGGGCGGAACAGAAATTAATACGTTTTTACAGAGATCTGCGGAATACACTCGCCACCGACTAATGGCTCATATCAATACCGTACCTTCTATGAAGACAAGTGATTAATGAATACCAACGTTTATACAGGTTCAATGATGTAGACAAGATGACTACCACACCTCACTTCCGTCAGTAAAACGAAGACCATAGAATATTTTGTCAGTTGAATATTGTGAATATTCGTGAATATTGTATTTCTATTGTAAGAACGTTTGATATATTTATGTATATTGTCCGGCGCCATTCATAGCTTTTCATACCCTTCTTGAACACTTTGTAACCGCCAAGTAATTCCACACATAATTAACAAGCAACCGCCAGGAAATGAAAAAAATGAAAATCCACAGCCTGCTTCCAGTCTCCGACTGGGTCAGGAATGGAATGAATGAAGCCCCCATCTAGCGGCGAGAATATGAACTGTGCCGGCTGCCGAAGCCTGACGCACTCCTCTGGGGCAATGATTAAATGAATGACAGATGAAATGAAATGATAGTGGAGAGTGTTACTGGAATGAAATTGTGACAGGAAAAACCGGAGTACCCGGAGAAAAACCTGTCTGCCTCCGTTTTGTCCAGCACAGATCTCACATGGAGTGACCGGGATTTGAACCACGGACCCAGCGGTGAGAGGCCGGCGTGCTGCTGCCTAAGCCACGGAGGCTCTGCCAGGAAAAGATGATAATTCGTTATATTGTATATACCGTACTCCTGAAAAGTATTATCTTGTGATCAACTACAAAGATTAAAGTTAAATGTTCTACTGGTTGTACATAGAGTGGCGCAGTATTGGACTTCATAAGATTGATCAGTGTAAGACTTGAGTTTTGATTACCATGTATGTTTTGCCAGAACCCATGGTTGTGTTGGGTCAATGCTTCTTACAGCGTGTTTTCTGATATGATATTGGTTATGCACGATGTTCTAATTCTGTGATTTTCAGCATCTTGTAGACAATATGGTTTAAGTTCCCGTCATATATAACCCTACACGAAGTGGTGCTACAGATCTACATTGCCGACGTTACGAAAGCGCACCAAGGCCAGTATTTCTCGTTAGCCGTGTGGTCAGTGCTGGATTAACCATAAGGCACAATAGGCAATTGCCTGGGGCCCCCGGCTCAAAATGGACCCCCAAAAATGAAAAAATCTGGCAATTTTTTTTGAAAAGGAAGCTAAATAAATTAGTTACGGTACCGATAAAAAACAAAAATGTGAAACTTAGAATTACAGTTCTAATTTTACAGTTTAATTTCTTGGTTTATACTTCGTATAGTGCTGTTCGTAAATTCTCTCTGCCCGGGTTTCTTCCATACACTTTATCTTCTTATTATACAGTACTTCGAATTAATAAATAACTTAACTATTGTTTGACACATTCCAAGTCAATCGAAATTTCAAAGTTCGCTCTATTGCTTAAGGATTGGAAGCAATTAACTGATACTCCCACGGTCGGGTCCCAAAATTCCCAAAATGCCATGACTATTTGAATTAACCGATAAGTCTCCCCCCCCCCTCTCCAGCCCCCCCCCCCCATCCCCACCACTTTATTAGCCATAGATAAGCTCGGAGAGAGTTTTTCCAAATTCTGGCATTCTGGCCTGTAGAGTAATTTCGGAAACAAGTAACGTGCTCCCGCTTAAGTTCAGACTTCAAATCGACAATTTTAATTCGTTAGTGTTCGATGAACAGTTTTATCTGTGTGTCGGGTTGAATTAATACCCCACATCAAAAATGTCTTCACGTAAATATTTGAGTGGTGCACAAGAAAGAAAACTTACCAAAGACAAAAATTACCGAAAAACTGTGGTGTTAGAGAAAGTGACAAAACTGACTAAATTTTTCCTTCGGAATGAAACCTCTTCAAATTCATCGGAAACTCAAGGATCTGCCACTAGCGATGAATCAAAGGAGCAAAACAAAACGAACACTGGTCGCGCACAAGACCCGGATAATGATCCGGTCATTTCAAGGTCTCGACCATCCAGTTCTTCTTCAGAGGATGAAAATGAAGCTGGACAACCAGGTGCCGAAAATTTTAAGCGTTTCACTGATCCAGGACATTGGGGAAAATTAACCAGTGAAGACATACAGTTTCGGGTTACACATTGTCCGTCAAATTGTCAGAATTTGACTGGACAGTTTGAATCGTCCAAGCGTCGATATGATAAGGAATCAACGTCAAGATATTGCTCTCAATTTTTTTTCTTTGGAAAGAAACCGAACGGAGAGAATACAAAACGAGATTGGCTCATGTATTCACCTGCGAAAGGTAAGCTTTGATTATCAATTGAGCCCTTCATATATATATGATGCATTGACAGTTTTTGAAATGTTATGCTATTTTTATAAACAACGATTGTAAATTATGTCTTTTATATTTTTCTGTTTTTGGATTTCTCGTTCAATTTTATTCGTTTCCAGACTTCAAAAAGTTCTCCCTTATGTGTAACAACACGGTATTTTTGAGCACCATATGTACTTCTGGTAGCTTGGTTCAAATTATCGACAAGGAGCGTATCACGCAAAGTACACACATCAAAAAAAGTTTTGCATCACCTCGGTTCCCAGATCTCCGGCATATAGACGTTGACTGTGTATATTGTATCCAAGATACAGTCCCTTTGACTGTTCATAGATGTCACTAAAACTGCTCAAAGATGTAAACAACCATGCATGAGCAGGGCCTATTAGACGGAGGGGGTACGACAGCCGATCAGTTCCAGTCATTCCACCAGGACGAAGGTACGCTGCTCATGTTGTCTGTAGTTCTACCATGCCTAGAAGGTCAATACCGCAGTTCGATCGCGTCCGCATTGTTACTTTGTGTCAAGAAGGGCTCTCAACAAGGGAAGTTTCCAGGCGTCTCAGAGTGAACCAAAGCGATGTTGTTCGGACATGGAGGAGGTACAGAGATACAGGAACTGTCGATGACAGGCCTCGCTCAGGCCGCCCAAGGGCTACTACTGTAGTGGATGACCGCTACTTACGGATTGCCGCTCGGAGGAACCCTGACAGCAATGCCACCATGTTGAATAATGCGTTTCGTTCAGCCACAGGACGTCGTGTTTCAACTCAAACTGTGCGCAATAGGCTGCATGATGCGCAACTTCACTCCCGACGTCCATGGCGAGGTCCAGCTTTGCAACCCCGACACCATGCAGCGCGGTACAGATGGGCCCAACAACATGCTGAATGGACCCCACGGAATTGGCATCACGTTCTCTTCACCGATGAGTGTCGCATATGCCTTCAACCAGACAATCGTCGGAGACGTGTTTGGAGGCACCCTGGTCAGGCTGAACGTCTTAGACACACTGTCCAGCGAGTGCAGCAAGGTGGTGGTTCCCTGATGTTTTGGGGTGGCATTATGTGGGGCCGACGTACGCCACTGGTGGTCATGGAAGGCTCCGAAACGGCTTTACGATACCTGAATGACATCCTCCGACCCATAGTGCAACCATATCGGCAGAATATTGGAGAGGCATTTGTCTTCATGGACGACAATTCTCGACCTCATCGTGCACATCTTGTGAATGCGTTCCTTCAAGATAACGACATCGCTCGACTACAGTGGCCAGCATGTTCGCCAGACATGAACCCTATCGAACATGCCTGGGATATGTTGAAAAGGGCTGTTTATGGACGTCTTGACCCACCAACCACTCTGAGAGATTTACGCCGAATTGTCGTTGAGGAGTGGGACAATTTGGACCAACAGTGTCTTGATGAACTTGTGGATAGTATGCCACGACGAATACAGGCATGCATCAATGCAAGAGGACGTGCTACTGGGTATTAGAGGTAGTGGTGTGTACTGCAATCTGGACCACACATGCTGAAAGTCTAGCTGTATGATGGTACAACATGCAATGTGTGGGTCTCATGAGCAATAAAACGAGCTGAAATGTTGTTTGTGTTCATCTCTATTCCCTTTGTATTTAAAGGTTCCGGAACTCTTGGAACCGAGGTGATGCAAAACTTTTTTTGATGTGTGTATATTAAAACGCAACCAAAACTTGAGGATTTTTGACAAGAATAAGATCATTTTTTTGGATCATTTTTGTTGATCAGTTTTTTTTTTCGGAATTTTACTCAATCGTATTTGTTTCAATTTTTTTTAAATTATTATAATTATAAACGCTTTTATTTAACTTCACTTGAGGCAAATCAAATCTTGCAACAACAGTTTTGAATATTTCTATATTACCAAAACGAATCAAAATTTGCATAGTTGTGTAAGTTGAAATTACAAATGAATTGTTAAAAAAGCGCTCTTTTAGACCAAAAAATTACGATCATAAAATGAAATTCAAGAAATACATAAAAACTGAAGCGCAAAAAAAAATTACAAAAATGTCAAAAGCGAATAAAAATGTATTAAACGTTTTCATTAAACTTAAAACGCAAATCAACGCAAAAAAATAAAAATAATAAAAAAAGCAGGTACATTTATTAAATACATTGATATTCAATAAATGATCGAAATGTTTATGATCAATACATGATCGAAAATACATCGCTTTTGGAGAGGTACGTTGGTACTTTTAAATCTCCAGACTAAAAGGGTTAACATTTTCAGTTACGGGTTTTATGTCTTGAATACCGTTTAATTCATTTTCGTTCTCAAATTATAATAATATTTTATTGTTTTATTTGCAGGCCGAGTCTATAGCTTTTTTTGCAAGTTATTTTTGCCGCCAAAAAATCGAACAGACTTGCGCGTGAAGGGTATGATGATTGGAAGAACGTCGGGATTCATTTACAGCAGCATGTGAAGAATTTTAATCATCGGGAGAGTGTGCTAATTTGCCTGAAAAAACGGAAACATGAAAATTTGCCAAATCTATTCAGAAATGGACTACTTGAAGATAAGAACTATTGCAGCGATGTTATAAAACGAGTACCGGTAGTTGCTGTTATCATCACTCTGGCAGAAAGAGGATTGTCATTCCGAGGTACGAACGAGCACTTTGGAAAGTCGGATAAGGGGTATTATTTAGGTATACTTGAACTTCTTGGGCAGTTTGGTCCATTTTTGCGGGATCATATTGTACGATATGAAAATGCTGGAAAGGGTGTATTTATCCAGAACGATCTGCGGAGAGTTAATAAACATCATGGGCAAAAAAAGTTAGATCATATATTTTAGAAGAGGTGTCTCTAGCTCTATATTACAGTCTTTCCGTTGATTCAACGCTCGAAGTATCGCATATAGATCAATTGTCAGTTGTGCTCCGGTATGTTTCACCAAAAGATCACCAACCAGTTGAAAGGTTTATATCTTTTCTTGAGACAGAAGGTCATACTGGCGAAAGTTTGAAAACTCAAACTGTGAACTTCGTCACTGAAGATTGCGGTTTGGAAATTCAAGATTGAAGAGGACAGTCCTATGACAACGCACCAAACATGTCTGGAAAGTATCAGGATCAGCAAGCCAAAATATTAGAACTGAATAAATATGCGATTTATGTTCCTTGCGGTACACAATCCCTCGATTGAGTTGGACAATCTGCTGTTAAATGCTGTTTTTACGCAGTTGACTTTTTTCGATAATGCAATCATTGTATAACTTCTTTTCTGCAAACCCTCACCGTTGGGGTGTGTTGAAAAATTATATCAAAAACGCAAACACTTTGAAATCATTGTCAGATACGCCCTGGGAAGCACATGCTAATGCACCGAACGCGGTTTATGATTCGTTTCATAACATTGTCGAGGCTTTAGAAAGCATTGAAGATGACGAGTCGGAAAATAATGGCACTCGGCATGAAGCGGGGTGCATCGCAAACAGAATGCAAAAATTCGAATTTATGTTAATTTTGTGGGATTCAATTTTGACTTCTTTGCGAGCAACTAGTAAATCATTACAAGCTGAACAGATCAACATACAAACGCGCGCTGCCTTGTATAAAACTTAGACGAAAAGCTAGGCAAGTTTCGTGATAAGTTCGATAATTTCGAGGAAAAAGCTAAGAAATTGTTACCTGATGTATCGTATTCTAAACAAGTAGTTCCGTGAAGAACTATACAGCCTATTTTCATATATCCTGCTCATGTTAATTGCCTCTATCAACATAAAAACTTTCAGTTTAATTGCTGTAACAGATTCGTAGATATTGAGAACCGTCTAAACATTTCAGATGGTCGCCAGGTTGGATTTTTATTTTTGTACTATTACATTAAGATTATTGTGTACGTGTGGTATAACTTCAATCGCATGATTAGAACACAAGAAGTAAAAACGAGATTTTAAAATTACGCACAGCAGCCATCTTGTGATTATGCAAACAATTGAAATAAATTAGATGCCAGTGGATCAACATTTGTATAAGCATTTAACGTGCAACGTTTCACGGCACTCGGATAGTTAATTCGCGAGAAATGTCCATTTAAATATTTATACTTCGCGTCGCCGCCATGTTGGATTTGTACTCACCAGGTTACTCAAAGTCCTATAGGTGAACATACGTTCATAGTCTCTATGAACATAAAAAAATCTGTTTGGTTGCTGTAAAAGATTCATAGATATTGAGAACCGTCTAAATATTTCGGAAGCTCGCCATTTAGGATTGTTATATGTACAGGCCATAGAGTTATGTACCATTCAAGGACAATTATTGCCTAGGTTCATTATTCAAACTTTCACTTCGATCGCATGATTAGGACACAAGAAATAAAAACATAATTTTAAAATTTCGCACAGCCGCCATCTTGAGGTTATGTAAACAATTGAATTAAACTAGATGGCAGTGCATTACAATCTGCAAAATCATTTACTGTACCACATTTCACTGCGCTCAGAGAGTTAAATCACGAGAAAAGTCTATTAAAATATTTCAAATTCGCTTGGTCGCCATGTTCGTTTTGTACTTTACAGGTTTATGAAATATACATAGGTAAACTTGTATCAGTACCCTTTATCACCGTACAAAATTGCATGATATCTGTAATAGTTTCGGAGATATAGAATGTCAGTGAAATATTTCGCACAGCCGCCATTTTGAGGTTATGTATACAATTGAACTAAATTAGACTCCAGTGCTTTACAATGTGTATAGACAATTTCTGTACCCAGTTTCATTACGTTTAGGTAGTTAAATCGCGAGAAAAGTCTATTTAAAAGTCTCAAGTTCGCTTGGCCGCCATGTTGGTTTTGTAGTCACCAGGTTTTTGAAAGTCTCATAGGTGAACTTCTAGTAGTGCCCTTTATCACCGTACACAATTTCAGGGCGATATCGGTAATAGTTTTGGAGACATTGAATGCTAGTGAAATATTTCGCACAGCCGCCATGTTGGATTGGTGAGACGTAACAAAATTTGAAGGGCACGGTCGAGGTCGCCGGGAATAGTGCCATGAACTTACCGAGTTTCATTTAAATCGCTCCAGCAGTTTAGATTTTATTAGGGACACACACACACACACCTCACACACACACACACACACACGGACAAAAGGTGATCTCATAAGCCTATTTTTTCAAAATTGAAAATAGGCTAAAAATCGTCGCGTAGAAGGAAAAAACAACCGAACGACGGAGGCGCTCCTGAAGTCGAATTTTCGCCTCGTGAGAATTTCAGAATAACAGGTTTTCTCGAAATCATCGATAAACTCAACGTCGAAATAAACAAGAAGTTCCGTGACGAACTAAAGAGCCTACTTTTCTTAAAATTTAAGATTCATGCCAATCTATATATGCCTATCTAGAAAAATAGCGAAATTAAGTTGGTAATATCGAAATTTCTAATTAGTTCGAAATATACCTGTAGCCTAATAGAACACTACTGTTGGCAGCCCTGGTGACTGAATATATTCTTAGTTCCATCTCTTAAGATACAGAATACAATATTTGGTTGAAGTCCAATGGATAGCATGGACGTTACATGCAGTTAGACATTGGATCTATCAGCGCGCGTAAAATCATGTTGGCAACAATGTCACGCATGCGTTGGTCAGAAATAATCTGAAATATTATGATATCTTGCTGTGCCAATTTTGGATGAAATCCATTTGTTAGTATAGAAGTTACATGTATTTGAAAATTGAACCTATCAACAGGCTTAGAGTCATGTTGGCAGCACTGACGTATATTAGTTTCTCATAATTAATCTAGAATGTTAGGTACTGTACTTGTGCAAAGTTTGAAGCTGTTGGCTTACATACTTTCTGATATATTAATATTTGGGTAAAAAATAGAGACAGCATTTATTAACAGTTGGCAGCCCTGGTTGCTCTTAAGAATAAGCATAGTCATATCTGTTATGGTACACATAGCACATAGGAAATTTGGTTGAAATCCAATTGATATTATAGAAGTTACATGTATTTAAAAATTGGTCTTATCAGCAGTCTTAGAATCATGTTGGTAGCACTGATGTACATAAGTTACTCCAAATTAATTTAGAATGTCAGGTACTATACGTGTGCATAGTTTAAAGCTGTCGGCTTGCATACTTTCTGACATATTGGTATTTGGATAAAAGAATAGAGATAACATTTATTGACAGTTGGCAGCCCTAGTGGCTCGTACGAATACGCCCAGTCATATCTGTTTATGTACACATATTACATACAAAATTTGGTTGAAATCCAATTGATAGTATGGAAGTTAATATGCATTTAAAATTAGACCTATCAGCAGGCTTAGAATCATTTTGGCAACACTGCCATGCATGGCCTCCTGGAAATTTAACTGAAATATTATTATCTATACGTGTGCCAATTTTGAAATAGCTCCCATTCATACCTTCCAAGATATCCAACATGGAGCTCAAATTTCAATTGCGATTTTTCAGCAGTTGGTAGCACTGACATCATTTTCAAATATGGCCGTGAGTTATTCAGGTATAGATCTTTACTCCTACCAAATTTCGTTTGGATTCCTGCAGCCGTTTAGGAGTTGATAGGGGGACACACACACACACAGACAGACAGACAGACAGACAGACAGACAGAAGGACAGACAGACAGACAGACAGACAGAAGGACAGACAGACACACATTTGCCCGATCTCATAAGACTACTTTTTCCTCATTTTTGCAAAATGTGAAAAGTAGGCTAAAAAAGGGCAAAAGTTTATATGGACGTTTCCAAGAAATTTGCATTTTTGAATAATTTTTCAATGAGCGATGAAGAATTCCGAAGCGATAAACAATTTAGTTGGCTTTTATGATAAGGATTTGGAAGAATTTTCAGCTGAACTGAAATATTTTCATTCTCATATAAACAACAGATACACCGCTGCCGAGAAATCTCATAGTCAGTTGTAAGAGATTTTAATGAAAGACCAATTGGCAAATGTATTTCCGAATGAAGAAATAGCTCTCCGAATTTTTATAACTTTAATGATAACTAACTGTACTGCGGATCGTTCTTTTTCACAGTTGAAACGAATCAAACGCCTCGAAGAGCTACTATGCGACAAGTACGACTGGACATGTTAAGTCTTCTCTGCATAGAATCAGACATTTTAAGGAAAATCAACTTCGATGATGTTATTGAAACTTTCTGCGAAACAAAATGCCGAAAAAAGTTTTTCTGAAAATGTACATAATTATTATATAAATTGTATTAATTATTCATTGTAAATTTGTAAATAAAATCTCTTTCAAAGTTATGATTTACTTTTTTATGAAAAAAGGGGGAGGGGGGTGAATAAAGGGGAAAAGGGGCCTCAAATTAACAATTGACTTTTTACGAAAGGAGGGAGGGGTGGGGGGAGGGGGGAGGGTGACAAATGGGGAAAAAGGGCCCTCAACGTAACAAATGCCTGGGGCCACTGTGAGTTTTAATCCGGCACTGCGTGTGGTAGTTCTATGTAGTTAGCAGGCTTTGTATTGTAGGTTGTATTCGCCTGTCATGCGCCGTCTGTCGGAACTTATTATGACATTATTTACGATGTTGGATGTATATCATCGTTGGTTCTAAGGCATTTCTGAATACTGAATCGCATCGACCACTTCTAGGCAGGAAGAGAATTGGGTATGTTGCGACCATGTACACAGGCGAAAAACCTGTTTCGTGTTCATAACATAATACTAGTGGCCTTGGCAAGCCCAAAGTCTTCTCATTAAAATACGGGGCATAGCAGAACGAAGACTTGTGTGGAGCGGAAGTGGACTGTTCACGAGACAAACTCTCAAAGCCCCCTGTTAGTTTTATCGCTAGCGTTATCGCCAGAATGAAAGCAACTTCGATCCCGAGGTCCCTGTCTTTCGCTTTTCTTTGCCCACATCATTAAGTTATCTATACTAACACGTATATAAAATGAGATGCAGTGTGTCTGTGTATTACTCAATCACGCAAGAACCACTGGTCCGATTTACATGAAATTTTGCATCGAAGTAGCTGATGTACCTGGTTAACATATAGGCTACTTTTGATTTCGATACTTGGCACTATTTAAAGATGGCGACCATTTTAGTGACGTCACTACACCCTTTGGTATCAAACTTTCATATTCCCATTTCAAATGAAAAGAGAACGCTAAGAAATAGCAAACTTTTGATGGCTTATGGTTTAAAATTTAATTTTTTATCCGAAAGATCCTTATCACGTTTCGTGTATCTCCAACGGTTAGCGAGTAAAACCTAAATTTGTGCTATAAAACACGGTCAACGCCGAGCGGTGTAGTTGGACAAAATGTTCCATCCTTACTCTCCCTCTGCGCAGCACCTCGCCTATCCCCTGTTTTAACTGTCACCTTCACATTTTAATTTATGTATGACCCGTAGCGAAGCATGGGTACTTCAGCTAGATTTCTTATAATGAAAACTACTCACTGCTCTATCTTCGTGGGATGAGGCGTGAGTCGAAGAAAAATCTGCTGTCTGTGCGCCTTTTAAGCTTACCGTTAAAAATATATATATACTATGAGTGAAAGTCAGCATGAAAAGTTCTACAAAAAACTCCGCGACAGCATTATCTCTATCTTTAATACATCGCCCCAAGGTAACTAGAATACTATCAGGTAGGCCGATATAGCAGTTCCCGCTTCAGTCGCCAGGTGGCTCCCTTTACGCTGACGTCATTTCGCGGACAAGCCAGTGTCGCCTGAAGTAGAAAACGTGCTTTTTAATGTAGTTGTATGATCCATATGCGCTTTTAAAAATGGGTAGCCACCGTAACTGTGCCGTTTCTGAGTACAAAACAATGGCCGTAGAAATTCTGAAGTGATTTACCACTCATTTTCTTACGATAAGGAAGTTCAAAAGCTGTGGATTTAAGATGCAGGCGAAAGGATAGCGTCATTGCTAGAACTGCCCTAGTTTGATCTGCAAATTTTTTACCATAGGATTACGAACGGGACCACCAAATGAATTATTGGGTTTGCCTCTGAAGAAGAAATTACGCGTTGGTGCAGTTTCTTCGAAGAATATACCTAACTGGCATCAGGCCGACGAAAGGGAGGGGCGCGCGGAGCTGTACCCCGGGCCCGGATTAGCTGAGGGGCTCGAGGCGGTAAAAGGACAATTTTATTAAATTTAATGTTAAAACAGTCGCCTCCGTTGCGTAGTGGTCAGCGTGCTTCGCTGCCATCCCGAAGGTCCGAGGTTCGATTCCCGGTTCTGCCACGAAATTTGAAAAGTGGTATGAGGACTGGAACGGGGTCTACTTAGTCTCGGGTGGTCCAAATGAGTGGAGGGGGTTCGATTTCTACCTCAGCCATTCTCGAAGTGGTTTTCCGTAGTTTCCCACTTCTTCTTCAGGCTAATACTGGGATGGTCCCTACCGTCAGGCCACAGCCGCCTCCTTCCCTCTTTCTTGTCTATCCCTCCCATTCTTCCCATCACGTCCCATCCCTCATTAGGCCCCCTGTTCGCTTTGCAGGTGAGGCGCTAGTCCCGCCTCCCCAGTTGTATCCGCCGACCCGATGTGTTAAGTCATCGTCATTATTTTCAACATCATTCAGAAAATTTCCAACATTAGTAGATCAAAAGCTGAGTGCAATTACGTAGCTAATAACCGGTATATATTAAGAAAATGGTCCGCAAGCAAAATATATGCAGGTGCTGCAGTGCTGTGGGACTCGCCTGTGTCCGCGAGGTGACGTCACTACTGCTAGACCAATGGCTACCGTTAATCGCGCAGAGCTCGTAACGGTACCCCCTGACATCGCCCACTATAAGTGCTTATCGGTTTTCATTTCTTCCAACAATCTCTGTTCAGTGGAAATTTAAATTACCGGTACTAGCTTCTGAGCGAGTTTACGAGCTTGCGAGCCTATCACTCCAACTTCGGCCAGCATCAAACTGTCGAGTCGTGTCGAGTTAAGACTTCAGAGATGAGTTTGGAGTTTCGCTGTTCACCTCGGCTTTTCTGAATTGCGTCTGGGACCTTCCGTCCGTGCGCCTTTTAAGCTTACGCTGGGAAAACCGTTAAAGATACCGGGCGAAGCCGAGGTGAGTTGGTAGTAAAATTTTAAAAGTGACAATTTCAAAAAAAAAGAGATAATGTACACTAATATAATAAAGCTGAAGAGTTTGTTTGTGTGTTTAAACGTGCTAATCTCTGGAACTACCAGTCGGATTCGAAAAATTATTTTTGTATATGATAGCCTGATTCAAGAGGAATAGTTTAGGTTATATAGCATTAGCTACACCTCTCAGGTAACCTTAAAGATTGATTTTTGTTCAGTAACTGAAGAACAAGCGCTACCGAACAGCTTCAATAATACCTAAATCTATTGTTGCCTGGCAAGGCGGGCTGCATCACGTCGCCCCTACCAGTGTTCTGGTGCAGAATTGCGAGCTGCTTATAAATTGCAGTCACGGGGAGTAATTAGTGCAAAAAGATTTCTTAGGCCCCTTAAAACAGTTATCACAATGTCAATAGTATGCCTCTGTATAAGGGCGATGGTAATGGTGCAGTATACTGAGGTTATCAGCTGCGTTGGTGCTTTCAAATTTACATTCATTTATTCCGATCCTTATCCTTGAACGCTCCAGTTCTGTAGTAGTAAGTTATTCGTTATCATCCATAAAACAAATAAATCTACCGGGCGAAGCCGGGCACTACTGCTAGTAAATTTATAAAAATAAATGCTAGAAAGAAATGAATTTAAGATTAAAGTGAAATATCTGGAATGGTTTCAAGATGAAGAAAGACCTAAGATAAGTGGACGAACTTGGACAGAAGATCAAAGGAAACATGCCAGTGAACGCATGAAGGAATATTAGACACAGAGGAGACTCCAGGGAAAGGATCAGAAAAGGAAATAAAGTTGTTGCGTGATCTTAAGTGGTCAATTCTCAAGACAAAGAAAAAAGATACAGTCAGTCTGAGAAACTAGACTTGATATCTTTTCAAATGACGCATGCTACAAATGCTACACATGCTAGAAAGGCTCAGGAGGGCTTCTCGCTTCGCTCGAAGACCCAGGACTCTTTCAACAGACTCCATTACCCATTAACTTAGGCTTCCTGCGCGGTGAACGGAGAGTGGGAGGTGCACTTAGCTGCATTCCGTCACGCACTCGCAGTCTCCGTATCGCATAACGCCAGACCCCAGGAGTAAACTCAGACTCAACAGACTCCATTACCCTTTAACTTAGCCTTCCCGCGCGGGGGCTGCATGACGCCACGCACTCGCTGTCTCCGTATCGCATAACGCCAGACCCCAGGAGTAAACTCAGACTCAACAGACTCCATTACCCTTTAACTTAGCCTTCCCGCGCGGGGGCTGCATGACGCCACGCACTCGCTGTCTCCGTATCGCATAACGCCAGACCCCAGGAGTAAACTCAGACTCAACAGACTCCATTACCCTTTAACTTAGCCTTCCCGCGCGGGGGCTGCATGACGCCACGCACTCGCCGTCTCCGTATCGCATAACGCCAGACCCCAGGAGTAAACTCAGACTCAACAGACTCCATTACCCTTTAACTTAGCCTTCCCGCGCGGGGGCTGCATGACGCCACGCACTCGCTGTCTCCGTATCGCATAACGCCAGACCCCAGGAGTAAACTCAGACTCAACAGACTCCATTACCCTTTAACTTAGCCTTCCCGCGCGGGGGCTGCATGACGCCACGCACTCGCTGTCTCCGTATCGCATAACGCCAGACCCCAGGAGTAAACTCAGACTCAACAGACTCCATTACCCTTTAACTTAGCCTTCCCGCGCGGGGGCTGCATGACGCCACGCACTCGCAGTCTCCGTATCGCATAACGCCAGACCCCAGGAGTAAACTCAGACTCGGTGCTTATGCACTGAACAACATGACGTCATACACGCCGTAACCGTAACGCATAACGGGGACCAAAGCATAACGATGAAGTCAGCAAGATCATTTGAAATGATAAAAAAAAAGTTTCTAATTTTAAGGGGGGAGATCCAGCTTAAGAAAGGAATTAAATACCAATATTCATTCGATTGTTGAACATGCTACAAATATTGTTGACAAATGATACTCATATCACAGTAATGGCATGCTTGTGGCAACCAAAACCAACAATTATAATGTCAAAATTCTTGTCATAAGAGATTTCTAGAAAATTTTCAAAATTTGGCAATTTTTAGCCTATTTTCAATTTTGAAACAAGATGTTCAGTAAAGAACATATAGCCTACTTTCTCCTAAATGTATGAGTATAGTTATAATTCGTTGTTTTTATCAAAGAGTATAATAGAACTATTCTTTGTTGAAGTCCTTAGAAACGATTTACCTCTACCAAACGCCACAACCTAGATAAAAACTGCTACCATCATTGAAGAAAGAAAGAAAGAAAGAAAGAAAGAAAGAAAGAAAGAAAGATAAGAAGTATATCAAGAATGTTATGGATCTGGAGACATAATCGACCGGACTGGCGGCGTGGCTCAGCGGTAACGTTCTCGCTTGCTGGGCCCTAGGTTGCAGGTTCGTATCCTGGCGCAGTCAGCTGGCATTTGAGGGTGCACAAATGCGAGGGAGCCGTGTCAGTACATTTACTGGCACGTTAAAGATCCCCTTCGGGCCAAAATTCCGGCACCCCGGTGTCTCTAAAAGCAGCAGTAGTTAAAAGGGATGTAAAACCAATAACATTATTATTATTATTATTACATATACGACCTGCCGTGGGCAACATCCAACTTTGAGTTGAGGCATGTCTTTACACGTCTGGTTGTGCATGGCTTTCACAACCCTAATTGAATTAACAAATCTTTCCATGACTCTACAGAGACGTGTGTATACAAACTATGTGGATATTTTCGATAATATAATCCTAACAGAGCGAGTGCATTCTAGCGGCCTGAAGAAGAAACTTTTCAATAAAATCTGGAAGTTACCTTTTTGGCAGCTAGATGTCTCGAGTAAATCTGCTGGCGAATTATGTTTTAATTAAATATATATTTTACACCATAATGTGCACAATATAACGCTTAATAACATTTTCAAGTAACGCAAAATAGGCTGTTACAAACCCTTTAAAATAAAAAGTTAAATTGTATCGTAGTATCATCTTGTCATTCTTCAAATTCGATGCGCATAGAATGATAATGGTATAGTAATCAATGGATCCCCACGTAGACTAGTCGTGAAATCTAGTGGTGAAATATCGAACAATATAATCCTAACAGAGCGAGTGCATTCTAGCGGCCAGAAGAAGAAACTTTTCAATAAAATCTGGAAGTTACCTTTTTGGCAGCTAGATGTCTCGAGTAAATCTGCTGGCGAATTATGTTTTAATTAAATATATATTTTACACCATAATATGCACAATATAACGCTTAATTTTAAAACATCTGAGTCATTACAAAACAATAAACATATAACATTTCAAGCAAAAAACCTAGCTCTGATCGGGTTTGAACCATAGGCATTTGAGCGATAGGCTAACGCTCTACCACTGAGCTAATTGTGTCAACGAATATCGTTCTATTTAAAATGCCTTACATAGAACTTGTTAGCAAATAATGATTTATACTAAACGATTTCATCACTGGAGTATATTATTTATATATAAAGCATTTCATACAAAGTTTATTTCTTTTTTATCAGTACGCTATATTGCATGCAATACTCAAATTAGTGAAATATAAGTCAGGCACAAGATATCCGCTGCCATCTTGTCTTATTACTGAATCAGTTCAGCTTTTTAAAATCACGTCTGCACTATAGTATTACAAAATAAACTTTTAATTTCGAACGTGCCTCTTCCTTCAGAACAGTTAAAACGATTCTCGGCTCGATAATCGGAACTGGTGGGTCCCATGATATGGATTATAAAGTTTGCATAATTCGCACGGCCGCCATCCTGAAATGGTATGGCGGACGACCTTGTAGTTTGGTCACAAGACGCATCCTATACGAAGGTATGTTGTTACCAAATTTGGTAGAGATCGGATGATTTGGTTAGTCGTTATTTGATTTTACGTTTTGAACGTTTGAGTGGCCGCCATTCAGTTTTAGTAAAGATGACGGCGATATAAAACATGACACTGAGGTGTCCTTTGCTAGTGCTACCTTTGTACCAAATTTCGTTCAATTCGCATTCACCGTGTTCGAATTGATAGGGGGGGACAGACATTCAGAGTACACACACTCACACACACACAGACACACACACACACACACACACACACAGACTCACACACACACATACACACACACACACATACACACACACACACACAGACAGACACACTTTTTTCGCCCTGTGTTGATCTCATAAGTCTACTTTCATTTTTTGCAAAAATCGAAAGTAGGCTAAAAATAGGCTTATGAGATCACCTTTTGTCCGTGTGTGTGTGTGTGTGTGTGTGTGTGTGTGTGTGTGAGGTGTGTGTGTGCCCCCCCCCCCCCTAATAAAATCTAAACGGCTGGAGCGATTTCAATGAAACTCGGTAAGTTCATAGCACTATTCCCGGCGACCTCGACCGTGCCCTTCAAATTTTGTTACGTCTCACCAATCCAACATGGCGGCTATGCGAAATATTTCACTAGCATTCAATATCTCCGAAACTATTACCGATATCGCCCTGAAATTGTGTACGGTGATAAAGGGCACTACTAGAAGTTCACCTATGAGACTTTCAAAAACCTGGTGACTACAAAACCATCATGGCGGTCAAGCGAAATTGAGACATTTAAATAGACATTTCGCGCGATTTAACTATCCAAACGTAATGAAACTTGGTACAGCAAATGTTTATACACATTGTAATGCACTGGAGTCTAATTTAGTTCAATTGTTTACATAACCTCAAAATGGCGGCTGTGCGAAATATTTCACTGACATTCTATATCTCCGAAACTATTACAGATATCATCATGCAAATTTGTACGGTGATAAAGGGTGCTAATACAAGTTTACCTATGTATATTTCATAAACCTGTAAAGTAAAAAACGAACATGGCGACCAAGCGAATTTGAAATATTTTAATAGACTTTTCTCGTGATTTAACTCTCTGAGCGCAGTGAAATATGGTACAGTAAATGGTTTTGCAGATTGTAATGCACTGCCATCTAATTTAATTCAATTGTTTACATAACCTCAAGATGGCGGCTGTGCGAAAATTTAAAATTAAGTTTTAATTTCTTGTGTCGTAATCATGCGATCGAAGTGAAAGTTTGAATAACGAATCTAGGCAATAATTGTCCTTGAATGGTACATAACTCTATGGCCTATACATATAACAATCCTAAATGGCGAGCTTTCGAAATATTTAGACGGTTCTCAATATCTATGAATCTTTTACAGCAAACAAACTATGAGAGACTATGAACATATGTTCACCTATAGGACTTTCAGTAACCTGGTGAGCACAAATCCAACATGGCGGCGACGCGAAGTATAAATATTTAAATGGACGTTTCTCGCGAATTAACTATCCGAGTGCCATGAAACGTTGCACGTTAAATGCTTATACAAATGTTGATCCTCTTGCATGTAATTTACTTCAATTGTTTGCATAATCACAAGATGGCTGGTGTGCGTACTTTTAAAATCTCGTTTTTACTTCTTGTGTTCTAATCATGCGATTAAAGTTTGAATACCACACGTACACAATAATCTTAATGTAATAGTACAAAAATAAAAATCCATCCTGGCGACCATATGAAATATTTAGACGGTTCTCAATATCTACGAATATGTTACAGCAATTAAACTGAAATTTTGTATGTTGGTAGAGACAATTAACATGAGCAGGATATATGAAAATAGGCTGTATAGTTCTTCACGGAACTACTTGTTTTTCCGTGCATCATCGTTTTCTTTACATATCCCATGTTTATAGGAAATTACCTACTTTCTTTTCTAAGGTGTGTATTACATCTGCACCTACAAAGTGTACCTCAATCACTAACATAAATTGTAAATTAAGTGCTTTTATGTTCGACCCTGACTGTTATATGTCAGAAAACTGTACAATAATGAGGCTCATTATAACACTATTTTTCATTATGAAACAGTTTCTCCCACCAATCAGAGCTCCAGAAACAGTTGTTTGACCAATTAGATAATTAGATGGGCTGAGTTCCACGGCCTTCTAATTTAAATTTCACTGCCTGGTCTAGTGTAGGGTAATCGAGGAGACCATGGTCAAATACAAGGCATTCTCTGCGTCTCATGCGCTCTGTTCAGTACATAAAACTGGCGAAATGTCGACTGATATTTATAAATATTTATGTTCGAACATAAAATAGTTATAATAATTATTGTCGAACATAAACAGTCGTATGCAACTCGCCTATAATGGTAATTAAGACACTCGTATGGAAATTATAAAACTCACATACGCTCGTTTTATAAACATACTCGTGTCTTAATTATTGCCATTATAGGCTCGTTGCATAATGTACTATTATTGTATTTTTATCCAGAGCAACTGAAAATATTTATCTTTTTAAAGAATAAATACAGTATATGAAAACAAATAAAAATCCTAATGACCTGAATGAAGTCCATTTTGCAGGTGCGGATGTAATACACACCTAAGAAAGAAAAGTCGGCAATTGCTTATAAACCTGCGATATGTAAGGGAAACGATGATGCACGGTGAACAATTTTGCAAATTTTGCAAATTTTCTAGAAAACTCTTTTGATACGAATTTTGTCATTATAAATGTTGATTTTAGTTGCCACAAGCATGCCATTACTGTGATATAAGTATTATTTGTCAACGATATTTGTAGAATGTTCAACAATCGAATGAATAAATCAAATACGGATCGGTATTTGGTCTCGACAGGTGCAGTACTGTTCTTTTAGATAACGTTCTTATGTCAAATGCCTATCTGTTGAAAACGTGGAACAACTCGCTGGTTCTTATCTGCAGTCTAGACATTGGACAGCGCCGGACAATAGATCGCTGAGTATTGGCACTACCTTTGTTCCATGTTTCACAATCTGACAACACAACGAAAAAAAAATGAATTTTTAAGATTTCTCTTCTGTCAGGTACTGCGTTATTGTATCAAGATGCAAGTTAGTACGGTGCTGGACGGTATCAGCTCGTCACTGGGAACCTTGAGACTTCAGACATGTCTGCCAACCATCCGTCGTAAGTTGATGCTAATTCATTGGTAGTTTAAGTAGTTCATTCAGCATCAGCTGTGTAGCCTACCACCTTAAGTCACCCTTCAGACTGCAATGTGAAACTGCAGGGAGTTCTGTGATCCAGGTTTGAATCTGTGTGGAGGCAGTGTTCACCTTGAGTGTATTTTTCCCCACAGGATTTGCCATACTCCCTCCAGGAAAATGCTGGGATGGTGCATTGCATAAAGACCAGAGGCACTTGCTCAAAACCTTGATCCTAATAATTACTTACACTCAGGGCTAGATTTGTGACGGTACGCACCGGTACGCCGTGCCGAAACCTCTGATCGGGGGAAAAGTCGAATATATAACATCATTTTTAGAACTGTGGAACGTTAGTTGTAAGTCAAAGTCAACTTGGTCTTTGACTGGACTGTACTTCAAAGTACGTGGAATCTTGGCTGCTTCGGGGACGGCATTCAGCTCTGGATACTAACAGCAAGGTGAAAGAGAGTAGGCACATACAACGAAAACGTTTCTAAACTTTGGACAATTTTATAAACTGTGAGGTAAAACATGTTTTAGTACAGTACATTTTATGATTAATTATTATTTCAGAAAACTGTAAAGACAAAATTATAAAAACAAGAAATAAAATATTGTTCGTGAACATGTGTGTAATTTCAAACCGAATGTATTTAATTTTTTAAATTACGTAAAAAGATGAAATTAAAATGATGTTCATTGTTTGAATGGGAGCCTAGTTGGCCTAAATTAAAATCTTAAATAGGCCAACGGCTATGGTAAGAAAAATTTTGCTACAGCAGTCTCAATTTAGTTTAAAATTACAGTCAAAATTAGACTGCTATTTTGTCCACTGATTATTTTTAAAGGTGTTCAGAAAAGCGTAAAAATATCGTTTTTAGAACTCTATATTTCAATATTCCATAAAGCCCCCACCCCCTCCCACCACCACCCGGTAGCCCACAGTACCGGAACCTCTTTTCTTACAAATCAAGCACTGCGTTACACTACTACAGCAATGGCGGTAGTTATCGTGTCCACAAGAAAGTTAATAATAATAATAATAACAATGTTATTGGTTTTACGTCCCTTTAACTACTCTGGCTTTTAGATACGCCAGGCTGCCGGAATGTTTGTCCCGAATGGTATCTTAAACATGCTGGCAAATCTACTGACACGGCTCCCTCGCATTTGCGCACCCTCAAATGCCAGCTAACTGCGCCAGGATTCGAACCTGCAACCTTGGGCCCAGCAAGCGAGAACGTTACCGCTGAGCCTAGCAGCCAGTCACACAAGAAAGTGATAGGCAAATTATAGATAAACTTTTGAACTGACGGTGATATGGGGATCTGTGGGATGTGAAACGTGAAGATACGTCGAAATTTTCCGTAAGTGGTTCCCATTGCAATAGGTAGCTTTCTAATGAAATCTTCGTAAAAGTAGGTAAAAGTAAAGCATTTCTACAGAAAAGAGATCTGTTGACATAGATTTAGGTATTAGAAAGTCATTTTTGAAGGCCTTTATCTGGTGCGCGGTGCTCTATGGAAGTGAAACTTGGACTGTTGGCGCAAGCGAAAAGAGGTGTATAGAAGCATTTGAAATATGGTGTTACAGGAGAATGATGAAGATCAGATGGGTAGATAGAGTATCAAATGAAAAAAGTATTAAGACGATTGGGAGAGGAGCGGTGTTTCTGGCGAGTGATAATGAAGAGAAGATATAGGTTGGTAGGACACATACTGAGACACCCAAGAATAACAAACTTATTTATGGAAGGAAGGGTCGAGGACAAGAACTGTAGGGGTAGACGAAGGTTAGAATATGTTAAACAGATTGCCTCGGATGTAAGGTGCGGTGTAAGGCATCAAACGTTTAGAGTATAATAATATCGTATGGCCTCGGTGCCTGGTGCAAGCTTTGTTAATGGACACCCAGAGGGTAGCTTGCATGTCGAATTTCGTCGTTCCTTTGAACGCTATGAAAGTCAAGGAGGTTAGATATCTAAACTCCTTGACACTACAGCGCTTTCAAGTAGAGAATGGAGGAACTTTGTGCTGGCGGAATATCCCGAGATTAATTTTGCCATTGAACACGGCCTACTGAATTCAAATGGGTTCTTTTAACATGCCAACAACATATTACATGAGTGTCGTGATTTTTGTCGCCTTTCAAAAATCACTTCCCATGGTCAGGAGCGAACCTGCAATCTTGGGGTTGGTAGTCCGACACTATAACCACTCACCACGTTTAGAATGAAGCACTGGTTAAATAGGGATATTCTTCTCTCTTTCTGTTGCACGTGAGACATGTATGGCGCTGTCATTTTCTAGCAATCCACTGTTGCCATATCAGTCGAAAATTTTTCTTTTTCGAAAAAACAGCATATTCGGGTAGAACTATGTTTTGCCGATCTTTTTGTCCTATATTAGAACTAGAACTACATAAACTTGACAGAAATGCTAGAAAAATTAGATATCCATATTTAAAAAAAAAAACTATAAACTGTGCCCCCTTTTTAGTAAAATCGATCTTATATCATGTTGCATTGACTTTGTGATGCTTATTTTTCACACATGTGTAGCTAAATGTGTCGTCTTGATGATGGATTATTGAAATATTTTATACTGGCAAAATTACAATTTTCATGTAGGTAAAACTTCTGAATATTCTCTCATAACCGCATAGCAGCATTGAAAAAGTTCGTATGCTGCCAACTTTTCTATTTTTAAAGATAACCATGTCATGTCAGTTTGAGAGTTCTAGAGGAATGTTGGAAGAAGTTTTCTACCTGCTTACCCAGAGTGTAGGTTTAATTGTTTACACAGGCCGGGCTGTTCATTGACCGCGGATTATATGAATGAAGTTTCGAAGGACAGCGGGGTGCAGCTTGCTACTCACAGCTTTATTACTGTGCCCTTCGAGCTTGTATTTCAGTTGTTCAGCAGTCTCTATCTTGAGTGTGTGTGCGGCAGTTCTGTTAGATTTAACGTGTTGTATTTTACGTATTTCACGTACAACAATGGATAGTTTTGTGAAAAGAAAGCGTGGTCAAGTGCTCAGGAGGGAAAAACAGGTAGTAATTAACGTGTTCAGTTATTTTAAGAATCTTAAACCTAACGAAAGTATAAATAATTTCGTCAATGAAATTGCTCTGGCCACAGGAATATCTACCGTTCTTAAAATACGTAGTGAGAGTGGACAGGGTCCAGTACTGTCGCCACGCAAAAAGAGACTACGTAATACACTTCGCAAGATTTGTATGTGTTATGTTAGCCTACTATTAGTTTTATTATACAGTACTTAATTCAAGTCTTCGTCACTGCACAATCGCTGAATGTGCAGAAAGTGTACGCGAAGCGCTTTGTACTGCCTCCTCTCATGGAGTGGCTACCCTGTCGTAACGCGCCATAAGACCAATGCTTCATTCTAAACGTTGGATGCCTTATAGCTATTTAGAAATGTTACTATTAGCTCAGGACAGGGAGACATGGATTGCTGTATCAAACCAGTCGAAAGACTGAAGACTCAATCAACAACAACAACAACGATTCTTGTGTATATTTGTAATTTTTGAATAAATACTTATAATACAAACATACCCATAATTATCCATAATAAGATAGGGGACAGTAATATGCGGCTACCAGATCCAGCATGTTGGACAGTGAATTGTGACGGAGCATGTACACCACTTCGCCCAAATAACCAGCTAAGTACTTAGTTCATATTCAAGTCAGAACAACAACCTGAAAACGCCTTCGGTGGCGTAGTTGGTAGCATGCTCAACTGCTGTGCCCAAGATAGCGGGTTCAAACCTGCCGAACTCGTCGGATTTTTAGGAGCGTTAAAATCCTTCAATATGCCTTCCTTCGGAGGGAAAGTAAAGCCGACGGTCCCATGTCGTAGATTCATGGCATGTAAAAGATCTTTCCACAGACTAAACTTCTGTGAAGCTAAATTTCTAGGTTAGATTTCGTTGGAACGCTCTATCAAAGTTCCAACGTTCACCACTAGGTATCAGAGATATCTGGTAGCGAAAGTTGGAACTACTTGAAATTGAAAGGAATTTGTAGTTCACCCTATGAGTGTCCGCTTGAAGCAGCTACAGCCTCTGGCGAGCCGAACATGTCCTCGGACACTCCCGGCACTAAAAGCCATGCGATAAATAAATAAATAAATAAATAAATAAATAAATAAATAAATAAATAGATAAATAAATAAACCAACCTGAACATTCCACATTATCACACTAAACAAGTAAACTTAAAGATTATTAAAACAAAAAATAACATTACTAACAAACCTGGCAAGTTTACAATAAACGTCAGTAACTTATATCTTAAGCCACATATTTGAAGACATAGATTAATAGTCTGAGTGTAAATGATCCTTCCATTGATGATCGCTTGACGATCGAAACTAGTCATCCAAGTGTGTTAAATTAGTGAAAATCCGCAGTCTGCTTCCAGTCGACCGACCGGGCCAGAGAATTGAATTAATGAAGGCCCCCCCATATAGCGGCGAGAATATGAACCGTGCTGGCTGCCGAAGCCTGTCGCACTTCCCTGGGACAATGATTATATGAATGACAGATGAAATGGAATGACAGTGGAGAGTGTTGCTGGAATTAATTTTGTGACAGGGAAAACCGGAGTAGGTTACCCAGAGAAAAACCTGTCTACCTCCGCTTTGTCCAGCACAAATCTCACATGGAGTGACCGGGATTTGAACCACGGACCCAGCGGTGAGAAGCCGGCGTACTGCCGCCTAAGCCACGGAGGCTCTGTTAAATTAATCTCATGTATTTTAGCCTATTTTCATAAATGGAAAAAATAGGCTTATGACATCACCTTTTGTCCGTGTGTGTGCGTGTCCCTAATAGAATCTAAACGGCCGAAGAGATTTCAGTGAAACTCGGTAAGTCCATACTACTACCTCGTCCGACCTCGACTGCGCGTTTCAAATGTTAATACGTTTCACCAATCTAACATGGTGGCCGCGCGAAATATTTCACTGGCATTCTATATCTCCGCAACAGTAATACATATCACCCTGCACGTCTGTACGGTGATAAAGGGTACTACTAGAATTTCATCTATGTGACTTTCATAAACCTGTTAAGTACAAAACGAACATGGCGGTCAAGCGAAGTAGAAACAATTAAATAGACTTTTCTCACGATGAAACCACCTGAGCACAGTGAAACTTAGTACAGCAAATATTGACACCCATTTTAATGCACTGACATCTAATTTAGTTCAATTGTTTACATAACCTCAAGATGGCGGCAGTGTGAAGTTCTAAAATTAAGTTTTTATATATTGTATCCTAATCATGCGATCAAAGTGAACGTTTAACTAATGAACCTACGCAAAAATCTTCATCTAATGGCACATAACTCTATGGCCTACAATCCAACATGGCGACCATCCGAAATATTAAGAAATTGTGTATGTTGATAGAGGCTACTACCATGAGTTCACTTTTTTATTCATTCATTCATTCATTCATTCATTTATCTGGAATTGGGGGTGTGTCCCTCGCTGACAAATTGGGTATACATAACAAATACATAATTATACATAACAATTCAATAACAATTAACAATTAAACTGGAGTATTTACACAAATCGTCAGTCTTTTGTTAAACACACCTATATGTTTGGGAAGAGATTCTAAGACTGCGGCAGGTAGAGAGTTCCAGTTATCAATGGCACGGTTAACGAAAGATTTACCATAATTTGTACGCTGTGGTCGGCCCTTAACATTGAAAGGATGATCACTCCTGCTCATGGATGTGGGCTTTCCCATACGTTTGCTAAGCTCACCCCATGCTGTTTGATTTGTATACGTGTTGTACATAGCGCAGAGTCTAGATTTCATCCTCCTAACCTCAAGTGATTCCCAACCAAGTTTCATTAACATACGACTCACACTGCTCCTGGGATTAGTCACTATGCACAAATCTAGCGGCCTTTCTTTGTACCATTTCCAACTCATTGATGAGCCCTACTTGATATGGATCCCAAACCACCTAGGCGTATTCCAGAATAGGTCTTACAAGTGACAAATATCCTAATTCTTGTGGGACGTTTAATAGCCTGCTGATCACAAATTCAACATGGTGACCAAGCGAAGTTTAAACATTTAGACGGTTCTCAATATCTACGAATCTATTACTAGTCCAGTCAATAAACGAATTTCACCCTACATCAGATGCTGGATCGTTTTATTTTTATTTTTTGATGTTGTTTAGGACCATTAGGTAATTATTAATCCAAGTTTCCGTCATCCTCCTCCCCTTGCTTCGTCCGCCATCTTGAAAAAACTGTCAGAAATCAGCACTTTTTTGAGTTTTTGGCCTCTAGCTCATTCCCTGTTCATTTGTTTGAACATATGTCCAAATAAGAAAATGTAGATTACTGAATTTCCAACAACTTTGATTCGGAAGGTTTTTTTTGTAGGACCAAGCGTATTCGAGCTACGAGAAGTCGAAAAAGGGCGAAAATTGGCGATTCGGCAAATTTTTCACTTTCGCTCCACTTTCCATCGCAAAAACAGGGAGAAGAATTGATCTCATCAAAAGGTTTATGGAATGAAAGTTGTAGATTATTTAATTTCCTTTGAAACTCGTGTATCAAAAAATCAATTAGGAGCAATGGGTAGGAGTGGGGGTAAATTTAAGAAACCTAGAGGAAATGCGTTTTTTGTGATTCAGCCATGTAGCGCCGTGGTGGTAAAAGTTTTTCGTTTTCATTATATTACAACCATTTTCTGAACACAGCAGAGTATCTAAATAATATTTGAACCATTTTTGTATAAATATGAATAGATGGCAGAGAACAAATTCGTTACCCATTCATTTAAGAAAGTTAGTTTGTATTTACAAAATATAGATTACAATACAATGCGTTTTATATATTAATTATTTACATATTAATTATTAGGGAATAATGAACACAGTATAATAAAAACTTTAAAATAGATGGCGGGTTGGGGCTTGCTACAGTATCCGGAGACGTTTCGCAAGGGGGTCGGGAGGGCTCACTCTTCGGCAGGGTGTTCGTCGAATGGTATGGATGGGTCGTCGATGTTTTCCTTTTCCTCGTCAGCGACTACCAAAGGACGGTTGTCTCAGGAATTTCCGCCGCAGCAGTTTTGCAGAAAGTGGAGCAATGCATACCGGCTTTTCTGCATCCACATGCTGCGGAACAGCCGGTGACACACCTGCATGATACCGTCTTCAGCAAGGTACGAGGAGCAGCATCTCTGGTGGTTGTTGTCGAAATCAAGCCCCTGCTTCCTCTTGTCCAGCCAAAGATGATCGGGTCTTTCTTCCTGCTCATCCAGGATGTCACTTGGTGGTATATCCTCAAGGAGTGGTATCGCGCTGCATCGGAGATTGGGATCAGCTTTTCCAGGTTCAAGTTTGTCGTGGTGGCAACGAATTTGTGTGTCGGAGGTCAGAAAGTGATTTCCCTCCCATGGAGGACGACCAATATTTGCTCTCCTACTTTGGAGATGTCCTCTAATGTGGCTGCTGGGTCCATGGAGACATCACTTATCTCCAATAATAATGGATTCCTCCGGAACAGGGAACAAAATTTGTTTTTTTCGAATCCATAAATGTTTGACGTTGTGTCACACCCGCTGATGGCGTGGATGAGCAGCAGGTTCTGGGCGAAGTCGTACATAAATGATGAGAGGGAGTACATGACGTCAGGTAAATTGCCTCTTCCTGTTTTTTTTAAGGTATGCGTTGTTCATCGTATTTGCTGTCCCAGTGAGAATGGCTAATAAATCGATGTCTTCCTCCACAATAATTACAGCGTCGTACGAAGAAGCCATCGATGTTGCAGTGGCCACAATGAGCATGTCAGCATCCTCTTCAGCTTGCTTGTTCATGACGTTGGACGCTTCAAGTGTTGTTCTGAGGAGGGCAACAAATCGTTTTTATTGCTCTCATTGGACAGAAATTTGTCTTGAGGAGTTTTGTTGACTGTGGCTTCATCAATTATCATATCTGCTGAGGCGTTCAGCTTGCGCTTCTTGCTCTTTCAGCATTCTTGGTACTCATCAGAAGATTGTCTGGGTACCCGTCGAAGATGACCATCACCACTGTCCCATAATGCTGGTGGATGTACTTGATATAATCGGCACAAATTTTTCCCAAAGTCGAATTTCGATTCCACACAACTTTGTGGAGCAGGTGCCCACCATCGATGACAGTGAGGTGATTTGAGAGAAGCTCGAAATCTATGGGTGTGAACGCGGCATATCAAGCAGACTTTGTACCCTTGCGCATGACATTCTCGTTGAACAACGACATAGGGTACGGTGCAAGCTCATAAGATAGGTATTCCTCAAGGTCGTCCTGGGTTGTTTTTGCTATACACATCCTGTGATAGAGTGTGAGTGGGTCCACAGCAATCTTCTTCTCCCCAACTTTCAAGATGTTCTTGTCAGCTGCTAAATATATCACTTAGTCCTTCTTCTTGAAGGACACTTCACCGAAGGTTGTTCCCACTATTCTTGAGAGTCCAGCCATACCGACTTGCTGAGCCTTGGAGCAGTTCACCTGCTTACTTCCAACTACACCAGAGCTGATGCTCTCCTCCCTTCTTACGGGACCCAAACGACCGAGGACGTGCAGCAGCAATGACTGCATGGGATATGGCAGTACTGATCCTCTTCCATTTATCTTAACTTCCTTGTTTGTTTTAGCACAATTCTTTGGACCATTGTCAATAACGTTGGTGGAATGTCTGACTCGATACTGTTCAAACATTTATCAGGGGCTGGATAGTCAGTGGTATTGTACACACGGGAGCGAATATCCTCTGTAATTACTGTATATCTGCAGCTGCTTTCACCACTCTCATTCTTTCTTCCTCAGTATTCGATTTTATATTGGCATACCAAGGGTCATTCAATATTTTATACCCAGTATTTTTGAAACAGACCGTCGATTTATTGCCTGTTTCAACGAACATGATGTCTCCTCGTACGTTTTCAGCAAACGGGATTTTACTGTTCCCCGGTCAAGTTCACATCCTTCCTTAAGGGCCCCCATCAATTGATGAAATGATAATTGGCATTCTTCTTTGTTTCTTTCGAGAAAAGCATAAATACATTCCATTGCTTCGTCAACTCTGGGGTGAGTTCTGTATCCTCTTGCCCCTGCCCCAATTCTCGGTGGTCGGTACAACTTTTTCATACAAGCATCGTGGTACTCACCGTCAGCAGCAATAAGATCTAAGTCTGGGAGAACACGATTACTTATTTGTTGTGCCCCCTCATATCCGCGTGCCCGAGCTGCTAGCAACAAGTTGTCCCTTATCTCCATCTTCTCCACCAGGCGAACTGGATTTCGAGAAATCCAGGGGAGTTTTTTCTGTTTTTTTTCATATAATCCTCTTCAATCTTTTCCGCACATAGAAAGCAATGGCCCTTGGAAATAAACGCCTCACTTACTGACCTAAGCTTTGAAGATGGTCCAGGTGTAGGGGATTCTGAGCGTAGAGCTACGTCTATCCGTCTTGGATCGGTGTAATTCTTTGAGCAGGCATTGTGAACTTAAATTTCATCTCTTTTCTTCAAAATCTGGCAGTGATCGTTTCGCCCCCTTCGGACACTTGCGCTTAATAGTCGAACTCCTTTCTTCTTCACAGTAATAACAACTCCTTCGTCCAAACTCTTCCCGCATATGAAGCACTCATGTCCGATGTTTGGGATGAAGAAGCCATCCTTCACCACCACAACTCACTCCACAGGAAAACTCTTTCCAAGCACGTTGACTAAACCGGATGTGAACACTGGAGGTACGAACATCAACTGAATAAAACAAAAACAAAATGCGTGTGTGTGTGAGAGTGTGAGTGTATGTGTGTGGTTACATTTATACAAAAATGATTCAAATATTATTTAGATGCTGTGTTCAAAAAATGGTTGTAATATAATGAAAGCAAAAAACTTTCACCAACACGGCGCTCCAGGGCTGAATCACAAAAAACCTATTTCCTATAGTTTTCTTAAATTTACCCCCACTCCTACCCATTGCTCGTAATTGTTTTTTTTTTTTTGATACAAGAGTTTCAAAGGAAATTAAATTGTCTACAACTTTCATTCAATAACCTTTTCGCTGAAATCAAGTTTTTCCCCTGTTTTTGCGATGGAAAGTGGAGCGAAAGTGAAAAATATGCCGAATCGCCAATTTTCGCCCTTTTTCGCCTTCTGGTAGCTCGAATACGCTTGGTCCTACATAAAAAACTTCCAAATCAAAGTTGTTGGAAATTCAGTAATTTACATTTTCTTATTTAGAAATATCTTCAAACAAATGAACAGGGAATGAGCTAGAGGTCAAAAACTCAAAAAAGTGCCGATTTCTGACAGTTTTTTCAAGATGGCGGACGAAGCAAGGGGAGGAGGATGACGGAAACTTGTATTAATAATTACCTAATGGTCCTAAACAACATCAAAAAATAAAAAATCGATCCCGCATCTGATGTAAGGTGAACCCCCTTTTTGAGCCTCTATTGACTGGACTATACAGCAAACGAACTGTAATGTTGTATGTTGATAGAGGTTATTAACTTAAGTTTACCTATGGATCATTCAATAACCTGGTGAGCACAAGACCAAAATGGCGGGGACGCGAAATTTGAATATTTAAATGGACTTTTCATCCGAGCGCTGTGAAACTTGAAACGGTATATCTTCATACAAGCCTTAATATTTAATGGAATTTTATAAGAACTTAAAAATGGCAGCTGTGCAGTTTTTAAAAATTTCTTTTCCATTTTTGTGTCCAAAGTAAGACCAGTAGGATATTGTGAAAATGTGTAGGGAATAGCACCCATTAGAACTTTCTACAATCGTGTTGACCGACTGAAAAGCATTTTCTTTTTCTATCAGTATAGAGCTTCATGAAACAGGGCTTTGGAACTAAATAGTGTCGCAACTCTGCGGCCAGAGCGCAGTCAGCGCTGAACAGAATAATAGACGATAATTGCTGTGCAAGTAGTTACAGGATGTGTGACACGTCTGCTATTGTTTCACGGAACAGTGTCTGGCTTGGCCTTCATATGTTATACTGTCCGTTTCTTTATTTCGTACCATATCGCAGCATTCGTATCATTGTTGACTTTGATCTCTTGGAGTTTGGCAAGCTTCTTTAATGGGCTACTGATAACACTACTCTTCCCTTCCTCCTGCCGATAATAGAGAGACATTGAGACCCACCCACTGCTAACAAACGTCTATAGCTGTGCGAGTTACTTCTCAAAAGTAACTTCGTTACAATTACCGTTACTTGCCAAAATACGAGGTGCATTCAGAAAGTAAGTTTCCCAATTTTTTGAAGATCATAGTTATATAAAAACAAAAGTTTGATGCTTTTCAGTCGGTAAACACGATTATACCCAAATGAGATGGGTTATTCCCTAATCATGAAAAAATTACGTGAGATTAATAAATTCACTTGGATGACCAGTTTCGATCAAGCGATCATCATCAGATCCATTACACTTAGGCTATAAAATCTATGTCTGAAAATATGGGTGAAAATATTTACAAACAGATCTCATTTCAGTGGATCCCTTCTCATGTTGGAATAGCAGGTAATGAAGAAGCAGACAGATTAGCAAAAATAGGTACCACACTACAACAACCTGTCAGTCAAACTGATTTTATGTCAGCAAAAAGGATTTTGAAAAATACTACCAAAAACAGGTATGAAGAAATGGCAAAGAAAACAGCAGAAATGAAATTATGGAAGGACATTGATGCTAATTACGATCAATATAAATTAACACCAAGAAGAGAAGCTGTAGCCTTCTTCAGACTTAACACTGGCCATGACTGCCTTGCAGCTCATCTGAAACGAATCAACATCCTGAGATCTGAAGAATGCACACTTTGTCACGAACCTGGAAGTAAAATGGATAAGGGGCACCTGCTACATTGCAACAAACTTGATGTGACTGCTAGAACTTCAGGAAACCTCACACAACTCTATTGGAACGCAAGAAAGCTGATGGATTGGAATCCGGGCTAGCCATAAGAAACAACATCAACAAATAATATATACAATATATACTGTATATGTCTGAAAATATGGGTGAAAATATTTACAATTACAATACAATTTTATAGCCTAAGTGTAATGGATCTGATGATGTTCGCCTGACGATCGAAACTGGTCATCCAAGTGTATTTATTAATCTCATGTAATTTTTTTCAGAATTAGGGAATAACCCATCTCATATGGGTGCAATCGTGTTGACCGACTGGAAGGCATCAAACTTTTGTTTACTAAGGACTGAAAAATGGCTTCAAACACTATACCATAGTTATATGCACAACTTTATTGGTGAAAGATACAACAGTGTGTCAGCTATTTCCCGACATAGGCTCCAAATTAATTGAGACACTTGTCAAAGCGTAGTATCAACTTTTTTTTCAAGTCCTGTGTCATAGAACACGCCAGCTTACCACGGTGGGTGAGTGGTCAACGTGTCAGTCTACCAACCCCAAGCTTGCAGTTTCGCTCCTGGCCGTGGTAAGTGGTTTTTTTTTTTTTTTGAAAGGCGGAAAAATTTACGACACCATGTCATACGATGTTGGCATGTCAAAGAACCCATTTTAATTCAGTAGGCTGTGTTCATAATGGCAGAATTAATCTCGGGAGTTTCCGCCAACACAAAGTTCCTCACTTCTCTTCTAGAAAGCGCTATAGTCTTCAAGGAGCTTAGATATCTAATCTCCTTGACTTTCATAGTGCTTCAAGAAACAACGAAATTCGACATGCAAGCTACCCTTTGGGTGTCGAATAACAAAGCTTGCACCCGGCAGCCGAGGCCTTACGATATTATTATTATTATTATTATTATTATTATTATTATTATTATTATTATTATTATTATTATTATTATTATTATTATTATTATTATTATAGAACACGCCTCCTGCGAGTGAAACCAGAGTGTAACACTCGTCTTCAGCTCTTCGTCAGTGTGGAAATGCTGACCGGAGGCCAGGTATTTTTTGAGGTTCAAGGAAAGATGAAATGGCTGGGAGAAAGAACAGCCCGGAAGCCTCCATGGCATAGGCGGCAGCACGCCGGCCTCTCACCGCTAGGTCCGTGATTCAAATCCCGGTCACTCCATGTGAGATTTGTACTGGAGAAAGCGGAGGCAGGCAATTTTTTGTCCAGGTACTCCGGTTTTCCCTGTCACAAATTTCATCGCAGCAACACTCTCCACTATCATTTCATTTCATCTGTCAATTTTAATCATTGCCCTAGGGGAGTGTGACAGGATTCGGCAGCTGGCACGGTTCCTGTCCTTGCCGCTAGATGGGGGCTTCATTCATTCCATTCCCTGACCCGGTCGGTCAACTGAAGGCAGGCTGTGGATTTTCAAAGAACAGGACGGCAACTGTTCTGCAAAAGTTTGGCTGGAAGCTGCATAGCCGTGCTCGTTAAATCGTACACCACGGCCGCTAAGGCAGCTGCAGAAAGTCGGGAGGTCACACGTTCAAATCCCGGCGTTGATAGCGGCTATCCTGATTTTCCCCTGATTTCCCCACACTTCTACCCGGTAAATGTCGGGATACTACCTTACTTCAAGTACCGGGGCACCTACCTCATCCCTGAGCCAAATTATTACAAGTACAAACACTAATACAGTCACCACAGAAACACAGGTTATCGGACAAATTTAATATACATGCAACTACAAGAGGTTGATGACGAAGATGTTCCTTGAATTACTAACAACAGCAACAACAACACGACGGGCACAGGCTACTCAGCAGCTGATCTACGGCAGATGTCCTTACTGTCTACGGTTGAGCAGTCTTCCCAGATTATTGTTGTTGCTTATTTTAGGGGCTGCAACATCGTGGTCGTATAGCCCCGTGCATTTGGGTGTATGCAGAATTTGTTTGATAACCTATGTTATTGTGATGGCTGCACTAGTATGTGTATTAGTAAATTGATGAGGGACTTGGGAAGAAGGCGGTCGTGTCCTTAAGTCAGGTACCATCCAAGCATTTGCCTGGAGTAAAAGTGGAGTTGAAACCACGGAAAACCACTTCCAGGATGGCTGAGGTGGAAATCTTCTCAGTTTTGCTTCACGAGGCTGATTGTACCCCGTTTCAGCCCTCACACCAGAATTTAAAAATCATGGCAGAGCCGGGAATTGAACCCGGACCTCCGGGGCGACAGCTAAAACCACTAGTCGCTACAGCACAAGGGTAGTCACTCCTCCTAGATCCCGTCACCTTGTGAAGTAAGGAATTTTGTGGTAATGCTATTGCCTTGATCTTACAGCAATATATCTTACATGTCAAAGAACTGTCGAGAGTTAATCCAAGGTATACAGAAGCATCACTATGTTCCAATGTCCTTCCTTACTAAGCCTGAATACTGTAGAACCGCTCTCGTCCGCCTCTCCCAGGGGCTCACATCTAGTGGGCGTGGGTTGGCGACCACGGGGCCCCAGCCGAGTCCGGCATTGCTTCCACTTACTTGTGCCGGGCTCCTCTCCGTCTTCTTTCCTGTCGACCTCACTTGGTCAACTCTTGCTCTCTTCCGACCCCGACGGTATTAGGGTATCCGAGGCCTAGGGAGTTTTTCACTTTCCCGCCTTCTTTGGCCCTTTTCTCATCTTTCCTGATACCCTCCTTCTGTGAGGGGTCAGCCTTCTTTTTTCTTTTCCTTTTGCCTCCTGCCTTGTGCTCAAGGCCCTTAAGGGGGCCGGGTGTATGTAGCCCCACCCCTTCTGGTGCACCCTAGATAATGCTACACCCTCAGGGGCTCACGGCTGGTGAGTTCGGGAGTTGGCGACCCCGAGGGATTCCTGAGCTGGGTCCGTTTTCCCCCTTTTGTCCCTTACCTTCGGGGCGGACTCTCTCCTCTTTCACTTTCCTATCTGCCTTTCATGGCTCTCCTTCCTTCCAAGTCCCTCAATCCGCATTCTTCGAGGGTTGAGGGCATTTCTTTTCCTCCTGTCCTTTATTTGCCTTATTCTCCTTTAGTTTTCCATTTCTTCTTCTAGTATGTAGGTTGGTAGTTAGTTTTAGTTTTAAGTTTGCATTTCATTTTCATCTTCACGATCACCCAAACCATCAGGGGCCGATAGCCTAGATGTTAGGCCCCTTAAAACAACAATTATCATCATCATCATCATCTCGTCCGCCCTCGGCTGATCCGTTGCTCCGGCCGTGCGCGACCTGAACTTGCCCCGACTTGTAGCGATCACTCACTACCCGTCGCACCATTGTTGTTTTCAGGTACGGTACTGATATCGCGCCAGGAGATGGCAGTCTGGTTTGAACTGCAGTTGTCTTCCCGCTCACTGGGTATCGCGCATTCCAAAAACATGAAGTTGGTCACTGTTTCCATTACTGTACCTGATACTGCCAGTGTTAAAAGTAAACACAAAGGCTTGTAAGAATATCGACAGTAGGAAGGAAGGTAACAATACACACACACGTGAAGCCCGATAATAAATTATCATGCTGGAAGTACAGGGCACCCGAGAATGTTCTCCGCAGTGTCTACAAGTTACGTTGGTAGCACGGCTGTCGCTTGTATCATATCAAACAAACAGTTAACTTTGTACTCACCACAGCCATTCATAACTGCTGCTAGAAGTGCTGATGACACACATGCTCGCTTACTGCAATACACACTGACGAATTCTACAGCCCACAGCCCACACATGTGGTATTCACCCTATCAAGGACACTGTGCTGCCAATTAAACTGATGACGCAACCACTCGCAGCTGAACGAAGTCACTGCGGAGAACATTCTCGGGCGCCCTGTAACAGCAACTGACTGCCAGCCGATATATTTAGGTTTGGAATCGGCGGGCCGCGCATGCGTACTGCAAGACCCCCCCCTTATCCCGTCACAGCGTGTTGAACTGCCATCTCCTAGCGCGATGACATTACTTGAGATTGGAGAAGAAATTGAAAAGACATTGAATCTTGTACAGTGACGATAGATGGTGGAAACGCTCTTAAGAATCGTGAACATTGAAAAAGCCTAAACTTGAACGGCTTGACAACGCATTGTGGATGTGGTTCTACCAAGAAAGAAGTAAAGGAACCCCAATATCTTGAGTTCAGAGATTGTTTATTTTAATATAAATTCTTATTTTTCTGTACTTTCTGATAATCTGACCATACCCTCAGTCCCAAAGGTGAATGTGTTCCTTGTGTTGTTCCAGTGGGCCAGCGGCGAGCAACCAGTGCGATGCGGGCCACCAGGGCCAACTGTGCACCAAGCTGACGTCACCACGACACCCGATCATGTAAGTCTTAGGGCATGTTTCCCCGCCTAATGTAATTGGGCACAACATTTGTGTTCATTGTCTGGAAAGCTTTGTTTATTAGAACTAGGCAACACTGAAAAAATGCCTCCTATCATTTCAACTAGAGGGTCATTATCTATGTGCGCCCCGATAAACACGGCCAGCTAAGCCGGCTTTGACTGGTGCTGATCGCGGGCGCGCGTTCATGGTTCAGCCGGTGGTAGGCGCGCTCCGCTGACTCATATTCTGAGTATCGGGCCAGAAATCCGAAATTTTTCAGGTTAGCGCCCTGATCGCGCCAGACATTTTAACTCTTTTTTCAACATCTTCAGGTCCACCTACTGGTGTAGTGGCTAGCATTCTTTGCTGTCTCCTGGAGGTCCGGGTTCGATTCCCAGCTCTGCCAAGAAATTTAATTCTGGTCTCAGGGCTGGAATGGGGTACACTCAGCCTCGTGAGGTAAAACTGAGAAGAGGCGGGTTTGATTCCCACCTCAGCCATCCTGGAGGTGGTTTTCCGTGCTTTCCCACTACTGCTCGAGACAAATGCCGGGGTGGTACATAACTCAAGGCCACGGGCGCTTCCTACCCAAATACAACCTCAATTACAAATATACACCCTAGTACAGACATCTAAGTGACACAGGCTATCAGACAAATCCAACACGCACCCAAGTACACGGGGCTATTTGACTGCGATGTTGCAGCTCCTAAAATAAGCAACAACACTCAGCCTCGTGAGGAAAAACTGATTAGAGATGGGTTTCATTCTCAACTCAGCCATCCTGTGTTTTTTTTCGCGGATTCCCAATATACCGTACTCCAGACAAATGCCGGGATTATTTCCTAACTTGAGGCCACGGCCACCTCCTCCCAAACCTCAACTGAATTACAAATATCGATTTCCGGTCAATGCATGTGAGACTTTCGAAGGGAAATGCCATGTCCTGTGGTTCGGGTTCCACGTAAAAAGTAGGTTCCGCGGCTCATGATCGCGAGATTAACGGTCACATTAAACTACATGCTTCCTTTTTTGAATTACAAATAGGGCTGATAACCTCGATGTTTGGTCTCCTAGAACAACATCATCATCATACCTATATATTACAAATACACACTAATAGAGCCATCACAATAACACAATTTATCAGACAAAATACCACACATCCAAGACCACAATGTCCTAGTCCCTCAAGTGATACAACTCTTACAGGAGTTATAATATTCATGTCTCAGATGAGGCTTTTTGTTCATACGGGACTACACAACCCTAATACAGTCATCACAATTAACACCGGTTATCAGACAGATTCTCCACACACCCAAAGTACTTGGGGCTAAACTTAAGAACCAACGAACCCTAGGTCAACGTTTTTCAAATAAGCTTTACGAAATACTGGATTGATTGTCGAGAAAGATCGGGCTCAAAATAAGAATGATGGACAAGTATTTACAGAAATGGATATAACAAAGGAATGTTCAGAACTTCAACAGACCCCTTCATGGTGTCGCCCCAGAGGCCCGGGTTTAATACCCGGCTCTGTCATGACATTTCATTTCACTTCCATAGAGCAACACGCTCCAGACAAAGACTTTCAAAAATGACTTCCCAATACCTAAATCTATATTCGATTTCAACAAATTTCTTTTCTGTAGAAATGTTTTCCTTCCCTGAACCAACCTACGTTTTTTTTTTTTTGCTTCCTAAGTAGCAAAGGTCACCTGGCAATGTGACGTCAGAAGATTTACTGGCACGTTAAAGATCCGCAGTCGTTAAAAGGGACGTAGAAGACATAACATTGGTATTTTCTTCCTGGTTCAGTCTGAGGTAATAACCTTTTCCTTTTTATATATATTGCTGCATAAATTGAAAATATGAAGATTTAAAACGGCAACAGATCTACAGGGGTCATCGGACTACAGGTTGGGAAACGCTGCCAAAATAGAGCCTAACCTCGTTTTCAGTTTTTTCACAATAAGCTGGAAATAGCGAGTCGCTCTCTGATACTTCTGGTATTGTGGTGGAGCATTGTTTCATGAAGCGCGGTCCAAGAACGGAGCGAATCTGCTGTTAGTACTGTAGTAAGTGAGTGTCCTTGATCTGTGGTCGCACGCAATGAATTATGTAACGCTTCATGTCGCTGTTGTTCTGTTGCATTTTATTGTCTCTGAAGAAATAGATTGTTTTCTTCATAGTTTCTTTTTTTTTTAATTACAAATAGTGCCGATAACCTCGATGTGTGATCTCCTAAGACAACAACAACAAATGCATCATCATCTACCTTATGTATGTATGAAGAAAGAGTACTGTTCAGTTACTCCCTGTGAGAAATATGTTTCACCATGCACTGTACACATTTCTATCTAAAGTGGCCGTGTGGATTAGCGGTAACTTTCTCGCCTGGTTTTTTCCCCCCAAGGTTGCAGGATTTAATCCTGACGCAGTCGTTTGGCATTTGAGGGTGCGCAAATGCGAGGGAGCCGTGTCAGTAGATTTCTTTTTTAAAACTAGATTGTCATATACCCTCCAGGACTTCGTCGAGGGATCACTAACCAGAGATCCCAAGCCGGAGTTTACGTGTGGTAGGGTGGCCAGTTCCTTTCCGCTCCTCCTCCTGCCATTGCATCCGACAGGTTCCCATTTTGCATCACGAGGCTGGGAGACCCCGTACCAGACCATGCCATGACTTTTAAATTCTTGGCAGAGCCGGAGATCGAACCCGGAACCTCGGGGGTGACAGCCAACAATAATAGCCACTGCGCCACGAGGTGGTCTTCAGTAGATATACTGCCACGTTAACGATCCCCTCTGGAGTAAAATCCTAGCACCCCGATGTCTCTGAAAGTCGCAGTAGTTAAAAAGGGACTTAAAACCAATAACATTATTATCTTATTATAAGCGGCTTCGGTGGCGTAGTTGGTAGCATGCTGAGCTTCTATGCCCAAGATTGTGGGTTCAAACCCGGCCGAAGTCGTCGGATTTTTTGAGAACGATAAAACTCCCTCAGTATGTCTTCCTTCGGAGGGGAAGTAAAGCCGGCGGTCCCATGTCATACATGTATGGCATGTTAAAGAACCTTCCACTAATTACACCTGTGTGAAGCTTAATTAATATAGGTTAAACATTTGACTAACGTTGTTAGGTTCCTACGTTCGTCGTCAAGAGCTGACTGCGGTGGCATCTGGTAACTAATTTCTGGACTAGTTGGTCGTTGACGGTGGCGTTTGGCGGCAAAAGTAGGAATTACTTGAAAATTGATCGTTTGCAGTCCTTACTTGAATTAAAACAGATACACACACTAATACAGTCATCACAATTAACACCGGTTATCAGACAGATCCTACACACACCCAAAGTACACGGGGCTACATGACCGCGTTGTCGCAGCCCCTCAACTGAGGAACCAACCAACCTATCTTATTATATAATACGCTAAGGTGTGTGTTTCACAAAACTGAAGCTCCTAAACCAGAGGGAGTTAGATGTTGCTGTTTGTACCAAAATATTTCAAATCGTCTCAATAGAACAGGAAAAATCTTGCATTTCTTGATACGTCAACGTAAATATATTTATAAAGTGCTTTTAAACAAACAAGACGATAGCCCGTGGCAGAACTGGGTTGCGTACAGCCCGCATAGCACTAGAGCCGGGCGGGTAATCTGTACACATGGGGAGCACACAACCCAGATAGCCCCTGGCAGAACTGTGTCGCGTATAGCCCGCATAGCAATAGAATCGGGCGGGTAGTCTGTACACATGGGGCGCACACAACATATTATGCGAGAGTTCTCGCACGTGTCCGCTAGTTATTGTTGTTATTATTATTATTATTATTATTATTATTCTTTCTTCGATTCTGCCAACTAGGGACCAAGTCAGTTCAACTGTCTCTTGTTCCGAGCTCTAACTACCGCCCAGTGTTCCCGCATTCATCTCCGATGTTGTTCTTTTCTCTCTTGGGACCACGCCTTCCCTTTCTTCAGCTTCGGCTTTTCCTGGAAACCTTTGTGCGTACGTAGTTTTTTCTGAAGTGGAACACGCTCCTGGATATCTTTTGGGGAAATTTCCATTTCACGTAGATCTTTCTCAACTTCCGTGAACCGTGCCCCTTTGGTTTTCTTATCTTGAAAGTACGTCAATATCCGTTTTGATAACCTGCCTGGGCTCATTCGTATTATTATTATTGTTATTATTTTATTATTATTTACATTTGCATTGAGCATTCATGGACTTCATATTGACAGTCAATTTCATCTGTGTCTAGATCTTGTTCTTCTACCGGCCTTGACATCCTCGCAGTGTTTCTTAAGTCCATCGATCAGTGCCTTCTTTCGTGCATCTGGTAGAGACCCTCCCAGTGTCCTGGGCTCAGATTCTACGTTAATCTTTTGATACTTTTTAACCATTTGTCGTAATTCAAATCTGTGGTGGAGCATTGCTTCATGAAGCGCGGTCCAAGAACGGAGCGTTTTCCTTTCTTGAATACCAATTTGTATCAGAACTTTCTCACATTCCTTGAACCATCTCCATTTAGTTGCCTTTTGTTTTGTGAAATTCCTGCTTTGCATAAGTCAGTCGATCATCAGTCATACGGAAGATATGCCCTTACAACAGCGAACTGTTTTTTGTTTGTTGGACGGCATTGTTGGTTCTATCTTGGTGTATAGTTCTTCATTGGATCTTAGTCGTATCTGACCATCAACCCATTATTATTTATGTGTAACATCTTTCCGCTCGGTTGCTGGATAGTTTTGAATTGAATTGAATTGAATTGAATTTATTCATAAAGAAATGCCACTGAGGCTAAAAAGCCCCTTTATGTAGCGTGGGAGTGATATTGAAAATTGGGGACGGAAGTGGATCGGAACGAACGAGCTGGCAGTGGTTGATCGAACGGAAGTATGTACTGCCCGCTCGATCAATTGAACGGAAGTGTACTAGCTGGCAGTGGTGGAAAACGGAAGCATGCACTGCCCGCTCGATCGATCGAACGGAAGTGTACTAGCTAGCAGTGGTGGAAAACAGAAGTATGCACTGTCCGCTCGATCGATCGATCCAGCGAGCAGTGGTAAGACCCAGCTGGCAGTGGTACGAGAAAAAATGAGCGCGCGGTGTCGGAAATTGATACCATGACGTACTCTCGGCCATGTGGAATGTATATGACATAGGCCTACTGAACGGAAAACGCTCATGCGAACTCTGGTGTCAAGTGATTGAAACAAATGACATGGTACATGTTCGAAGTCTTCGTATCAGTATTTAAATGGTAAAATGCCTTAATATCAAACATTGTAAGTAGTCGGCATTGCCGGTATTTTGTTTCTGCACAATGGCTATTCAAATATTAACCCACCTAACGGTAATGCAGTCATCAATATAATACAATCGTTGTGGTTATACGAGAATTGAGCAAGCCTTCGTGAACTATTACTGAATACGTTCTCTTTACTCACAAGAGGGCCTACTCATAAGGCATTTTAAACTCAATTGCACGCAGGAACATTATCGAAACAAGCAAAATATAAATGAAACTTAATTCCGTAATGCAGTATTATTGGAACGTGGAAATAAGTCACCATCTTGTGCACAAAATTTGCGTAGTCGAAATAGCCGTGGGGTTAGTGCTTATGACTGTGAATCTAGAGATCTTGGGTTCGAATCCTTGACAGGGTAGATATTTATGCTACCAGGTTATCATTTTAAACGATATTTATCATATCAATATGACTCATTTTAACAGAATCCATATGAAATTACGTGTTGGTCTGTGAATCAAGAGGACCTGTTTATAAGGAATTTAAGGTTATGAGCGGTGTCGCGTCTATTAATCTAGTTGATCCATATCGTATTCTTTATTTAAGCTAGTGCTGGTGGAAGCTACAAATCATCTAATAAAATGAGTTCCGTATTATAAACTACAATATATGTAAAACACTCCCTTTTACAATAGATTAATATTTGTGCCAATAATACTATAAAATACCGGTGTATCAACAATGTCACGTGAGGTTTCTACTATGTCAGATGTTACACATCATATGCGATTACTGTAAGGCTCGTAATTTTTATTATTACTGTTACGTGCAATGCCCGTCCCAATGTTTTTAAAATCCCTTTCCCTGTATTCTGGTGTTCCATGACATTTTGAAACGACCGCCTGGTCGTTTGGTTCCGTTTGTGAACACGAGATGGCACCTGCTGTCGGACTTCGGGGTTCCTTCAAGTAGTTCCTTCTTCTCCGATAGAGAGTGTTGCTTGTGCCTTATAAAACTCTTCCTATTCGTGGCATAATTGAAGGCAATTATATTCTACGTCATGAAACAAATGCCTGTGTATTCATGATACCGCCAAATTATTTACTTAATAATGACATTGTTGATTGATGTGTCAAGCCTTGATTGGACGATAAATATTTACATGAATGCAGTTCGGTATCTGACGCGGGATTCTCCGCCATCTTGTGGAGTGCATTGTCTGTCGTCTAGAAGCAACTTAACTGCTGGTGTGACAGAGTATCTCTTCGTGGGCTGGGGGCGCCCTTGGCCCCCAGCTTTTACAAATATGAATGCCAATTCTACTAGGAAATTTCCTGTGCTCTTCAGGCTTTGAATTTCATCGTTTCGCCGTGAAGAGGACGTGTGAAATGTAATCGCATCTCGATGCAGACCTGTGCTTGTGACCAAAACGAAGCATGTGCTGGGTGGGCCTGTTTTAGGCAATATAGTGCCGTATTATATTTTATTTATATTGTGTGTGAATTATTTTATTTTTATTGGGTCTCCACTGTGAAGTTTTAAGGTACGTTATTTTTTTATATATATTTAATTATTTTATTTTGGGAGCTCCAATATTGGCCTTGTATGAATGTTTGATCTTGTGTTTTGTTTTGCCTGGTAGGCCTAAAAAATTTTTATGTTTTAATAATGTTTCCATATATATATTAATTTTGTTATTGTTTTTTTGTACCTTCTGGAGACACATTTATAAGTTTATTTTACGTTTTAAATTATTATTTATTTTCTTTTGGCAATCTTGGGATTGGCATATTATTAATCTGATGTAAGATCCGTCGCAACATAAACCGACTAGTGTTAATAGTTTTTAGATGTAATTGTTTTCCTCCTTTCATTCCTCTCTGGGGATTCTAAATTAATTTAATGCTAATTGTTTGCCGTAGTTACGATTTGACATGCGGTCTCCTGTTTTTAGTGGCCATGTTTGTTTTTTGTTTTGCCGAGATGCATTCTGGTCTCGAGGTCAGTCTCTTGGCGCCGACCACGAAACTCAAACGTGTTGTGGTGTTAGCTTAATATTTTATTTATTTAATCTTGTTGGTTTACTTTGTGCTTTTGGTAAATGTTCCTGTGTTTTTCTCCGTCATGCAAATCATGAATTTATTTTCTAATCCCATTTTATTTTGTTAATTTAATCTTTAATTTCTCGTTTCATCGTGGCCTGGGTCTCCGCATGTCGGATCGGTATTGCATTCCCTTGTAAATTATCAAGCCCTTTCTCATTTAATTATGCCTGTAATTTTTATTTTTATCTTTGGGCTTTATAACACATTTAATTTCAATTTAATTCTTGTCCTTTTTTTTTTTTTTTTGCTTTGCAAGCAAGCATGTTCTGTTTCTGGTGGAGGTGCTCCTTTAAATTTTAACATTAAACTTTTATTTTAATTTTTAATCAACTGTTGTGGCATTATTTCGTCGGCAACAGTTCTGTCGGTTATTGGGGGGTGTCTGTAGAATAGCCTGTGCGTTCCCCTTCTCCACTTTCCTTCCACCCCTTTGGAGCTCTTCTGTTGGGGCATGTCTTCTGGAGGTGATTATTTTGCTGTGGAAGCGACACGGACCTCTGAAGACAGGTAAGTAGGCCCACCACCCTGGTCATGCGGTGTCAATTATTATTATTATTATTATTATTATTATTATTATTATTATTATTTTATCTATATATTTTAAGCGAATTCTCCCAATGAATGGAAGACGGTAAGCAAATAACTCAATCAACTTTTATTTTGGTTCTTCTTGTTGTTAGGGGCAGATGGCCTCGTATTTCCGACCCTTGAAACAACAATAACTAACTAACTTCTTGTTGTTCCAATAGGCTTACATTCTGAAATGCTTGTCCCAAACGCCCTAAGATCAATTATTATTATCTCTTTATTGTCTCAACTTACAGTCGGTACCATGACTCATATCGGTACATTACGTACAAGAAAATGAGTCAAGTAACACTTAAGCCTATTGCATACATTTTCGAATAGCATAGATGTTTGACAGTTAATTTTGTCTTCTCTTCTTATCTTCCACGTCTCTTTTTCACAAGAGGGTCCAAAGAAAAATCCTAATGTGTATTCAAAAACCCTCTAACGATGCTGCAGGTTTTCAGAATTGCAGCCTTTTGTGCAATAGTATGGGTGAATATGGGAAGATTTAGTGTAGCTAGATTTACTGAAAAGGATTTAGGTGTCAGGCCAGTGGGAGAAAGGAGGAAAGGAAGAATCGTCACATTTTTTGTCTCCAGATTCTAGCAACCTCCATAGCTAGAGGAGTATATTTTTCAATCTTTTCTCTGTATTTATGGTGGATATTATGGTCATTCGGAACAGATATGTCAATCAAGTACGTGTGATGGTTCTTCTTATCAGTTAAAGTTATGTCTGGTCTATTATGAGGAGTTGTTTTGTCTGTTTGAATAGTGCGATCCCAATACAGCTTGTAATCTTCGTTTTCCAGCACACTTTCTGGAGAGTATTTGTAATAAGGCGTCCTGTCGTGTATGAGAGATCGGGTTAGGGCGAGTTCTTGATGAATGACTTTGGCAACATCGTTATGCCTCTCAGTGTAAGATGTTGGCGCTAGAATTCTGCAGCTGCTGGTAATATGCTCTATGGTTTCTGGACCGGTATTGCACTTCCTGCATTCATCATCTATAACAGTCTGATCTTTCAGGATGCGTTTCCTATAACTTTTTGTGGTGATAACTTTGTCTTGTATCGCCTGGTTAAATCCCTCAGTTTCTGGAAACAGCTCTCCCCTTGACAACCATGTGTTCGAAAGCTGTTTGTCAATATTCTTGTCATTGCACTGGTTGTAGAATCTGCCATGAAGTTCTTTTCCAGCCCATCTCTGCACCTTCTCTCTGTTCAGTGTGTTCTTGTCTTTCATGACGAAATTTCCTTCATGGAGATTCAAAGGATTGTGGTTGAAGTCACCTTGTGCTACCGCTCGATGTAAAACACTGGTATCTTTCCGAGAATGAAAGTAATTCCTTAGATGTATAACTTGTTGATTGTGCAGAGCTATAGCATCAAGAGTACCTCTGCCTCCTTCATTTCTGGGTGTTGTTACTCTCTCTATACAAGCATTGGGATGCAACATTCTGTGTTTCGTAAGCATAGTTCTTATTGTGCGGTTAATGTTCTCTAGGTCTGTTTTGAGACCATTTTAAAACACCAAACAGTAGTGGGGTAGTGGGGGAGCTGCTTACCTTTTTATTGAGCCACCCTCGTATTTGCCCCGAACCTGATATCTCGCTAACCAAACATGGGATTAGAACATACAGGGTGTCCTAGCACTGCTAGTAATGCCCCCTACTTTCCTATAGCCTCTTTATTTAATGAAACGACCAAAACTAAATGGTCATTCGCGAGTAGTGGAGTAGTGTTGGTTTCCTTAAGTCGCGCTCGTGCTTGAATATGTATGCCTATGTTGGGAAAGGGTTAGGTGGTGGGAGAGGAGTAGGGTCGAGTGAGGGGTCGTTTAGATGGTATTTTTTCCGCTCTAGATGATGGTGAGGTTATTTTTTAAAAATGGATGGAATTGGGAAACGCCATTTGGGGTAAACATGTGTTTTTTGACATTATGGCGATGAATGTTTTTTTTGTACGCATGCGCACTTGGGGATGTTGTAAAAGGGCGGGCTTTTTAAATGATGATTTATAAATGAGTTTTTTAATATGTATTGAAATAAACCCCAAAAAACTAATAGGTCATCGGCTTTTTACTATCTCGCTAACCAATAATCGGATTTAAACGTATGAGGTGTCGTAGGACTCGTGGTGAAATCCCCTTTTCTATGGACGGGGTATATCCACCCGAAAATAAAAACTACCCTTACCCGGGGGATGAAATAGTAATTTATTTTTTGTACGCCTGCGCATTTGGGGATTTTGTAAAAGAGCGGGCTTTTTAAATAATGATTTATAAATGAGTGTTTTAATATGTATTTAAAGAAAGCCAAAAAACTAATAGGTCATCGGCTTTTTACTATCTCGCTAACCAATAATCGGATTTAAACATATGGGGTGTCGTAGGACTCGTGGTGAACTCCCCTTTTCTATGGATGGGGGCATATCCACTCCAAAATAAAAACTACCCTTACCCGGGGGTTGAAATAGTAATATTTTTTGTATGTGCGCGCACGGACGGCTTTTGTCAAAAGGACCTAACTATACGTTAGTTAATATTTTCTGAACCCCTCATGGGATTTTGCCATAGGCAGTATCCTAGCCCTGGGGGTGACGCCCCGTTTTTGAATGTATGATTCATTTTTGTCGAAAGGGCCTAACTACACTTTTGTTCATATCTCGCGAACCAATCATGCTAGGGACTTGTATGAGGGGTCCTAGCACTTGGGGCAACATTCCCTGTTTGGGGGTGAAACTACCCCCCAAAATTGAAAAATCCATATCTTGGAAACGAAGAATCCTAAAATTAGGTGTGATAGCTTAAAAAATAGGGGATGATATGGGCTTTTACCTCGATTGATCATTTCAACCCTAAAACAGTAAATAGTCATGTTATGGGAAAAAAACGTGTTAAACACCTAAAAATGATAAATGAACCTAAGATCTTTTGTTTTTGATGAAAAATAGCAGGGGGGTGAAACTACCCCCCAAAATTGAAAAATCCATATCTCGGAAACGAAGAAGCCTAAAATTAGGTGTGATAGCTTAAAAAATAGGGGATGATTAGGGCTTTTACCTCGATTGATCATTTCACCCCTAAAACAGTAAATAGTCATGTTATGGGGAAAAACGTGTTAAACACCTAAAAATGATAAATGAACCTAAGATCTTTTGTTTTTGATGAAAAATAGCAGGGGGATGCAAACAACCCCCAAATTGAAAAATCCATATCTAGGAAACGAAGAATCCTAAAATTAGGTGTAATGGCTTAAAAAATAGGTCATGATATACGCTTTTACCTGGATAGGTCATTTCACCCCTAAAACAGTAAATAGTCATGTTATGAGGAAAAAATGTGTTATACACCTAAAAGCATAAGCATCTTTGTGAAACCATGTTTTAATGGACATGTGTATGGAGGATGATTATTATTATTATTATTAGGTAATTATGGATTAATGTGTGTATAGATAACTAACCTGAGGGGAGCGTGATGGCGCAGGTGCTTAGCTGCTCGTCTTTACCCGGACGGCTGGGGTTCAAATCCCGGTGCCAGCGGGGCTTGGAATTTTCACCTGAAAAATCACGTGGCGTCAGGAAGAGCATTCGGCCTTAAATCCCCGGCCAAAACCAAAATGAGCCTGGTTGGCTCCGGCGACTTAAAATAATAGGGAAAAGCCGAAGAAGAAAAAAAGAAGAAGACAGAAAGGTAACTCACTAGTATTAGTAAACATTGGTTGGAGGTGTTAAAGAAGTCAGGATGGCCAACCCTTTGCCATGGTTCACGAATGGACCCCCAAAAAGTTTTACCTGTCAAGACTCAGTATATCCTGTTGCAGCCTTTAGAAAAAAAAATCGAATAGGGGCCTCTGTGGTGACAGTGGACTTATATTCATGATGCTTTTTAAACAAACATAGGCTTGCATACTACCGCTGGGTTGAATCTGCACAGAGACACTGGCTTTGGTGATAACAGCACAGCGATCTTGTCAGGAAGTTTCATATTACTCATTTGCTTGATAGCGGACGTGCTCTGCACATGACTAGATCGTTGTTAGGTTTGACAAAGGCTTAGTGAAGCTTATTGCAACCTTGAAATGAATGTCATGGTATAGCCGGGGTTGGAAGCCAAGACCTTAGGGTTGACAACCAAGTAAGTTAACCACTACATGGTGAGATGGTCAAATAATAATGTAACAGAACATATAGAAACGTTTTCTATAGTTTAACGAATTGTCATACCATGAGAGGTGTAGGTAATGGAAATTGAATCCTTAGCTGATGATTATACTACTTTCCATGCCCACGTATAAGCTATCATGTTAGAAAAAGAATTGTATGGCTTGTTTTAAACGGAGAATAATTGTGTTTACTATGAAACACAAATCTGAATTTAAAATTAATTTAAAATAATTAATTTAAAATAATTAATTTAAAATTAGTTTAGTACGCTGAAGTTAAAATGAATAATGATCACGTTACAGACAGCCAGTTTCAAAGCCATGAGAACTAAGTGAACAAAGAATAAAATTCATGAGCCAGTGAGGAATTCAGCATGCTGTCCTTTGGACAAGAGAGAAGCGTTCTACAGCGACCCTCAATGGTTTGAGTCATCGTAAAGATGAAAATTTAATCAATGCTACTACACTCTTATATACTAGAAGAAGAAATGGAAAACAATAGGTCAAATAAAGGACAGAAGGAATAAAAAATGGCCCTCAACCCTCAAGCATAAGGATTGAGGGAGTTGGAAGGAAAGAGAGCCATGAAAGGCAGATAAAAGGTATACTAGGAGTGGCTTTGCCCCAGAGGTAATGGATAAAGAGGAGGAAAACTGGACTCAGCTCAGAAATCCCTTGGGGTCGCCAACTTCCAAACTGATCAGCCCTTGAGGGTGTAGCCATATGCAGAGTGCACCGCAAGTGGTGGGGCTTCTTGAGGGGGCTTGGGCAAAAGACAGGGAATAACATGAAAATAAAAAAGCAAGGCTGCCTCCTCAGGATATCAGAAAAAATAAATAAACCAGGGCCAATGAAGTTGCAAAAGGAAGAGACTCCCTAGGGCTCGGATACCCTAATCATGTTGAGGTCGGTAGAGAACAAGAGTTGAGCAAGTGTGGTCGACAGGAACTAAGACAGAGAGGAGCCTAGCACAAGTTAGTGGAAGCAATGACGGTCTCAGCTGGGACTCCGTGATCGTCAACCTACATGACACTAGATATAACGCCCAGGGGGGGAATTAAAGACCTCTATTGTTTTATATCACATGGCATGCCTTATAATGCAATACTGGTCCTAGGTGTGCAAAATTGTATTAGAAACTCAGCTAATAATAGTGTGCTTGCCATTGATTATTTCCCAAGGACTGATAACCATGATTTCCAAGCCCCTAAGTAAGACAAAAAAAACAAATGATTTTCATTTTCCAATGAGTTGGGGTGAGGTGAGGTGAGTTTTCTATACACCAAACTGATGTGGTTTCCCACTTCTACTCTAGGCAAATGCACATTTGATGTTAAGAATAGTCAAATGGTTTGCAACTGCCCAATGCTAGGACCTGATTAGTGGCTTTTAAAAAAATGGAATGGAATGGAGTACACTTCCCCCAAAACCAACAAGAGGAGTGTTCGATCCCCCACAACAACCATTCATAAAGTCAATATAAATGACTATGCACTTCAGCTCATGACGGTCTCCTCTCTCCAATCCTACCCCTTGGTGGTGAAAGGCACACTCTAATACAACCATCATAGTGACAGGTTATCTGTTAAATACCTAACTATCCCCAGATTTACCTTAAATTTTCCTAAAATCCACTACATTTTCCGAAAATTTACCAAATGACACAACATTCCAGCAAAATTCAACAAATGACTACCAGATTTATTGAAATTCCATTGATTTACCTAAGCATGGTTTAAACCATCTCAAATTCATATAAAATTAGACGAATATAGATGAAAATTCACTAAAATTTACCGAATTTAGCCAAGTGGTGTACAAACCATGAAATGTATCCAATTTTTATTAAAATTGACTACATGTACTCGAAAATTCCATAATATTCCCTTTACATGTATGCTTTTATTGTTGTTGTTTCGTTTACCACACTCCCTGCAGACAAATACCTCAACATGACTTTCTCCTAGAATATGAGATCCACATTCGACATGATAGCTGAGTTTCATTTCCCATAAACTTGTCTCTGAGGTGGGTGTCAGGAAAAGGCATCCAGCTGTAAAAACCACACCCTCACGTAGACTTTCATAACCTCTTACGTTGAGGTTTCTTACACTAACGACATTAAATGATTGAACGGTTTCCTTTTCACAATTCCTGTCTATACTTTCCTCTTTAAGGTTGCAAGATGTTTGCAAGATTCCTAAAATGCAATTAAATGTAATAAATACCTTAAGATGGTTTCATTTGTTTAATGATATGGTGTTGATGATGGATATATACGTTAAGACTAATTTTTGTTAGGTCTTGACTGGCCTTGCAATTAGAAATTGACAAACCAAACATGGGTTATCTACCAGGGGAACACTTTGACCACTATGTTGGTTATTGACCAGTAAGTACAGTTCTAGTAATGAAACAGAAATCCAACACAAACAATGAGCGCACAATGCGGCGGAGATTGGTACCACGATGTACTGTTGGTTATGTAGCTATGTGGAATGTACATCACATATGGTTTACTTGAAGGTTTGGAGATTCCATTAAAGATATTTCTACAATAAACCATTTTCAAATGGTCATTCGTTGGTGTGAAAATATTTATTATATGGTATTTTATGAAAACAATTATGATTTATAAAAAATTTATACGTTTACTGTATTTTTATTTAATGTAAGCACTGGAGGCACTATCGACCAAAATACAGCACTATCTGGAATGTATATTGCATACTTGAAGGTTTGGTGATCCCATTAAAGGTATTCCTACAATAAATGATTTTTAAGTTGTCGTTCTATGGCGTGAAAATATTTAATATATGATATTTGCTAAAAGGATTTACCACTGCAATTATTTTACAAGTAGTTATTTTAATGACCAACAGAGTTCACTGTTAAGAAGGTAGAGCCTATGTGGAATTTAGGATAACATGTTATACATGATACGTGACAACTGTAAGGCTTGTGATTTTTAAGATGCCTTTATCCCTATATTAATCACCCAGTTTGCAATACTGATAACTGCAATGTTTCTGAAAAAAAATTGAAACAAAACAAAAATCAGCATTGAAAAACCAAAAAGTGGTTGAGCATATATATAGTGGGGAAAAGAAAAGTTTTGTAAACACTAATGTCCAACAAGACTAATTAAATCAGTAACTGTCAGGGTGGCCGAGTGGTTAAGGCGTTTGACTTAAGATCAAATTTCCAAATATATAAGGAAGCAAGGGTTCGAATCCCTTCCCTGACATAACTATTGCTTGAACATGCAAGAAAACAAGAAATATACACAAACTATGTTTATCAATTTAATCAATTTTTTTTTTTTTTTTTTTTTACAAGAGATAGACACACAGAATACAGCTCGTTTTTGTTTATCAGTTCTTTTAAACATAACACTTGTTGAAAATTATTTTTTTTAGGGGATGGGGGTGTTGCTACGTTGACCCATCACACAATAATAGCAGCTTTACGAAGTTCATTTTCTATATTTAATAGCTCTTTCTCATAACCAATATGACCAAGCTGTTTACAGGCATGCAAGAGCTGTAGACGTTCGACTAATATATTAGGATCGTTCCATTTGCTATTTTTTATGAATGGTTTCAGAATCTCGGGAAGCAGTTTATCATTATCACCATTAATATGATTATCATCCTCATTATTATAATAATTTTCATAATGATGATCATTATCATCATTATCATTTCCATGATAATTTCCACCTGTGTCCACAGTCTGTTCAATGGTTTGAGTTGTCTTTGATAGTGTTGAAAGCTTCTTTTTAGATGTGCGAGAATGCTTTAACATTGTTATGTTATTATTACCACTATTACCTTTCCTCACTAACTTTTTGATGGGGTATATTGTCTCTGATAGGGTTGAGGGCTTTTGAGATGTGGGTGCATGTCTGAACATGGGTTTCACAGGAGGTGTTAAAGGTTTCTCATTAAACAACTCGCTAACAGCATGAGTGCGTTGTAGTGTATTAAACTTGAGGTTAATATTATCTTGAGCAGTACTATCTTTCTCTTGGACTTGGTTTCTTGCTTTGGTTTGGGTTTTCCTTACATTTAGACTAGCGTGATTATTAAGTTTACATTCATGATTGTTTGAAGAAAGTACGTCCAATTCTTTTGTTTTAAGCATTCCTCGACACTGTTTCGATCGTTGCTTTGAACAGCGCCAAATAACAGTTCCATTTTTATTGCTTCGTTTCACAATATATGAATATCCTTTATAGTATGCATAAGGCTTACCATACCTAGTCACTGATACTTCCATATCAACTGTCAAGCACAAACTAATCTCTAGTAAAGACAACTTGGTAATAACAACAACAGTTTAATGTGGGAGCATATATACATGCAAAAAGTGGGAGCAAAGGTTGGGGGGTAAAAAGTGGGAGCAAAAGTGGTAGCAAATGTGGGAGAAAAAAATAACTGTGAGCAAAAAGTGGGAGCAAATATGGGATCAAATGTGGGAGCAAAGCAAATATAAAAAAAAGTGGGAGCAAATATGCTAACAAATATGTCAACAAATATACCAGCAAAAGTAAATACACAAGTCAAGATAGATTAAAGTGCAAAGAAAATATGGAAGCAAATATGAGAGCAAAAATGGTGTTTTTTCTAAAACAACTAGACATAACAAACTTAGTCATAACCTAACCTCACCTAACCTCACCTAACCTAACCTAACCTAACCTCACCTCACCTAACTTCACCTAACCTAACCTAACCTAACTTAACTTCACCTAATCTAACTTGACTGAACTTTACCTAACCTAACCCATCATAACTTCACCTAACCTAACTTTACCTAATCTAACTTCACCTAACCTAACTTTCAACTCACAGATCAAAATTAAATTCTAGGCATAGTTGAGTTGGAACCCAAGACTTCAGGGATAACACACAAGTATACTAGCCACTACACCGCAAAATGGGCAAATTATCATGCAACACAACATAAAGTAAAAGTTTCCTGTAGTGTAACTCATTGGCTGTCAACCATAGTTTGGGAATTCAAACCCAAGACCTCAGGACTTTTGTTTTGAACATTATCAGAAATATTATTCCATTTACATTTTGCTGCTGCTGCTTATAGTTATAAGAGTTGGCATTGATATGGAAAGCAAAAAAAAAAAAAAAAATGTGGGAGCAAAAAGTGGGAGGAAAACGTGTAAGCAGAAGTGGGACCAAATATGGGAGCAGAAAGTGGGAGCAAATGTGAAAGCAAAAGTGGGAGCAAAAAGAGCAAGCAAAAGTGAGTGCACAAAGTATGAGCAAAATGTGTGAGTAAAAAGTGGGGGGCAAATGTGGTGTTTTACTAAAACAATCTCCCCTAACCTAACCCATCATAACTTCACCTAACCTAACTTTACCTAATCTAACTTCACCTAACCTAACCTTCCAACTCTCAGATCAAAAATTAAATTCTGGCCATAGTCGAGTTGGAACCCAAAACCTCTGGGATAACACTCAAGTATACTAGCCACTACATCGCGAAATGGGCAAATTATCATGCAACACATCACAAAAATAAAAAGGTTTCTGTAGTGTAACTCATTGGCTGACAATCATAGTTGAGAATTCAAACCCAAGACCTCAGGACTTTTGTTTTGAACATTATCAGAAATATTATTCCATTTACATTTTGCTGTCGCTTATAGTTATAAGAGATGGCATTAATATGGGAGCAAAGTAAAAGCAAAAAGTGGGTGCAAGCATGGCTGGTTGTAGAGACTTTCATATCAACAAATACACATAAATTAAATTTTAGTAAAGTGACTTGGCTAATAATAATAATAATATTAACAGTTTAAAAAAAATTCAAGGGGATTGATGTTTTTCAGGATGTAATTTCCAAAGTACTGTCAAGAATAATAATTACATGAACAGATTCCAAGAACTCTAGAGTGCTTTTAAGGTTAATGATTGGCTAGGAGTGAGATAGAGCTAGCTAACCTAAGTTAACCTCAGCTCAGTAAACCTAACCTTGTCACATGGCATGTTCTACAAGTATAGACTTGCTTTGAGACTAGCTATGACGTCACAGATGAATGGCGGTGGGAGGCTGGACGTGACTTTTTATTACCCAAAAACATTTTCCTTTTTGCCAGCCTCCCACCGCCATTCATCTGTGACGTCATAGCTAGTCTCAAAGCAAGTCTATACTTGTAGAACATGCCATGTGACAAGGTTAGGTTTACTGAGCTGAGGTTAACTTAGGTTAGCTAGCTCTATCTCACTCCTAGCCAATCATTAACCTTAAAAGCACTCTAGAGTTCTTGGAATCTGTTCATGTAATTATTATTCTTGACAGTACTTTGGAAATTACATCCTGAAAAACATCAATCCCCTTGAATTTTTTTTAAACTGTTAATATTATTATTATTATTAGCCAAGTCACTTTACTAAAATTTAATTTATGTGTATTTGTTGATATGAAAGTCTCTACAACCAGCCATGCTTGCACCCACTTTTTGCTTTTACTTTGCTCCCATATTAATGCCATCTCTTATAACTATAAGCGACAGCAAAATGTAAATGGAATAATATTTCTGATAATGTTCAAAACAAAAGTCCTGAGGTCTTGGGTTTGAATTCTCAACTATGATTGTCAGCCAATGAGTTACACTACAGAAACCTTTTTATTTTTGTGATGTGTTGCATGATAATTTGCCCATTTCGCGATGTAGTGGCTAGTATACTTGAGTGTTATCCCAGAGGTTTTGGGTTCCAACTCGACTATGGCCAGAATTTAATTTTTGATCTGAGAGTTGGAAGGTTAGGTTAGGTGAAGTTAGATTAGGTAAAGTTAGGTTAGGTGAAGTTATGATGGGTTAGGTTAGGGGAGATTGTTTTAGTAAAACACCACATTTGCCCCCCACTTTTTACTCACACATTTTGCTCATACTTTGTGCACTCACTTTTGCTTGCTCTTTTTGCTCCCACTTTTGCTTTCACATTTGCTCCCACTTTCTGCTCCCATATTTGGTCCCACTTCTGCTTACACGTTTTCCTCCCACTTTTTGCTCCCACATTTTTTTTTTTTTTTTGCTTTCCATATCAATGCCAACTCTTATAACTATAAGCAGCAGCAGCAAAATGTAAATGGAATAATATTTCTGATAATGTTCAAAACAAAAGTCCTGAGGTCTTGGGTTTGAATTCCCAAACTATGGTTGACAGCCAATGAGTTACACTACAGGAAACTTTTACTTTATGTTGTGTTGCATGATAATTTGCCCATTTTGCGGTGTAGTGGCTAGTATACTTGTGTGTTATCCCTGAAGTCTTGGGTTCCAACTCAACTATGCCTAGAATTTAATTTTGATCTGTGAGTTGAAAGTTAGGTTAGGTGAAGTTAGATTAGGTAAAGTTAGGTTAGGTGAAGTTATGATGGGTTAGGTTAGGTAAAGTTCAGTCAAGTTAGATTAGGTGAAGTTAAGTTAGGTTAGGTTAGGTTAGGTGAAGTTAGGTGAGGTGAGGTTAGGTTAGGTTAGGTTAGGTGAGGTTAGGTGAGGTTAGGTTATGACTAAGTTTGTTATGTCTAGTTGTTTTAGAAAAAACACCATTTTTGCTCTCATATTTGCTTCCATATTTTCTTTGCACTTTAATCTATCTTGACTTGTGTATTTACTTTTGCTGGTATATTTGTTGACATATTTGTTAGCATATTTGCTCCCACTTTTTTTATATTTGCTTTGCTCCCACATTTGATCCCATATTTGCTCCCACTTTTTGCTCACAGTTATTTTTTTCTCCCACATTTGCTACCACTTTTGCTCCCACTTTTTACCCCCCAACCTTTGCTCCCACTTTTTGCATGTATATATGCTCCCACATTAAACTGTTGTTGTTATTACCAAGTTGTCTTTACTAGAGATTAGTTTGTGCTTGACAGTTGATATGGAAGTATCAGTGACTAGGTATGGTAAGCCTTATGCATACTATAAAGGATATTCATATATTGTGAAACGAAGCAATAAAAATGGAACTGTTATTTGGCGCTGTTCAAAGCAACGATCGAAACAGTGTCGAGGAATGCTTAAAACAAAAGAATTGGACGTACTTTCTTCAAACAATCATGAATGTAAACTTAATAATCACGCTAGTCTAAATGTAAGGAAAACCCAAACCAAAGCAAGAAACCAAGTCCAAGAGAAAGATAGTACTGCTCAAGATAATATTAACCTCAAGTTTAATACACTACAACGCACTCATGCTGTTAGCGAGTTGTTTAATGAGAAACCTTTAACACCTCCTGTGAAACCCATGTTCAGACATGCACCCACATCTCAAAAGCCCTCAACCCTATCAGAGACAATATACCCCATCAAAAAGTTAGTGAGGAAAGGTAATAGTGGTAATAATAACATAACAATGTTAAAGCATTCTCGCACATCTAAAAAGAAGCTTTCAACACTATCAAAGACAACTCAAACCATTGAACAGACTGTGGACACAGGTGGAAATTATCATGGAAATGATAACGATGATAATGATCATCATTATGAAAATTATTATAATAATGAGGATGATAATCATATTAATGGTGATAATGATAAACTGCTTCCCGAGATTCTGAAACCATTCATAAAAAATAGCAAATGGAACGATCCTAATATATTAGTCGAACGTCTACAGCTCTTGCATGCCTGTAAACAGCTTGGTCATATTGGTTATGAGAAAGAGCTATTAAATATAGAAAATGAACTTCGTAAAGCTGCTATTATTGTGTGATGGGTCAACGTAGCAACACCCCCATCCCCTAAAAAAAATAATTTTCAACAAGTGTTATGTTTAAAAGAACTGATAAACAAAAACGAGCTGTATTCTGTGTGTCTATCTCTTGTAAAAAAAAAAAAAAAAAAAAATTGATTAAATTGATAAACATAGTTTGTGTATATTTCTTGTTTTCTTGCATGTTCAAGCAATAGTTATGTCAGGGAAGGGATTCGAACCCTTGCTTCCTTATATATTTGGAAATTTGATCTTAAGTCAAACGCCTTAACCACTCGGCCACCCTGACAGTTACTGATTTAATTAGTCTTGTTGGACATTAGTGTTTACAAAACTTTTCTTTTCCCCACTATATATATGCTCAACCACTTTTTGGTTTTTCAATGCTGATTTTTGTTTTGTTTCAATTTTTTTTCAGAAACATTGCAGTTATCAGTATTGCAAACTGGGTGATTAATATAGGGATAAAGGCATCTTAAAAATCACAAGCCTTACAGTTGTCACGTATCATGTATAACATGTTATCCTAAATTCCACATAGGCTCTACCTTCTTAACAGTGAACTCTGTTGGTCATTAAAATAACTACTTGTAAAATAATTGCAGTGGTAAATCCTTTTAGCAAATATCATATATTAAATATTTTCACGCCATAGAACGACAACTTAAAAATCATTTATTGTAGGAATACCTTTAATGGGATCACCAAACCTTCAAGTATGCAATATACATTCCAGATAGTGCTGTATTTTGGTCGATAGTGCCTCCAGTGCTTACATTAAATAAAAATACAGTAAACGTATAAATTTTTTATAAATCATAATTGTTTTCATAAAATACCATATAATAAATATTTTCACACCAACGAATGACCATTTGAAAATGGTTTATTGTAGAAATATCTTTAATGGAATCTCCAAACCTTCAAGTAAACCATATGTGATGTACATTCCACATAGCTACATAACCAACAGTACATCGTGGTACCAATCTCCGCCGCATTGTGCGCTCATTGTTTGTGTTGGATTTCTGTTTCATTACTAGAACTGTACTTACTGGTCAATAACCAACATAGTGGTCAAAGTGTTCCCCTGGTAGATAACCCATGTTTGGTTTGTCAATTTCTAATTGCAAGGCCAGTCAAGACCTAACAAAAATTAGTCTTAACGTATATATCCATCATCAACACCATATCATTAAACAAATGAAACCATCTTAAGGTATTTATTACATTTAATTGCATTTTAGGAATCTTGCAAACATCTTGCAACCTTAAAGAGGAAAGTATAGACAGGAATTGTGAAAAGGAAACCGTTCAATCATTTAATGTCGTTAGTGTAAGAAACCTCAACGTAAGAGGTTATGAAAGTCTACGTGAGGGTGTGGTTTTTACAGCTGGATGCCTTTTCCTGACACCCACCTCAGAGACAAGTTTATGGGAAATGAAACTCAGCTATCATGTCGAATGTGGATCTCATATTCTAGGAGAAAGTCATGTTGAGGTATTTGTCTGCAGGGAGTGTGGTAAACGAAACAACAACAATAAAAGCATACATGTAAAGGGAATATTATGGAATTTTCGAGTACATGTAGTCAATTTTAATAAAAATTGGATACATTTCATGGTTTGTACACCACTTGGCTAAATTCGGTAAATTTTAGTGAATTTTCATCTATATTCGTCTAATTTTATATGAATTTGAGATGGTTTAAACCATGCTTAGGTAAATCAATGGAATTTCAATAAATCTGGTAGTCATTTGTTGAATTTTGCTGGAATGTTGTGTCATTTGGTAAATTTTCGGAAAATGTAGTGGATTTTAGGAAAATTTAAGGTAAATCTGGGGATAGTTAGGTATTTAACAGATAACCTGTCACTATGATGGTTGTATTAGAGTGTGCCTTTCACCACCAAGGGGTAGGATTGGAGAGAGGAGACCGTCATGAGCTGAAGTGCATAGTCATTTATATTGACTTTATGAATGGTTGTTGTGGGGGATCGAACACTCCTCTTGTTGGTTTTGGGGGAAGTGTACTCCATTCCATTCCATTTTTTTAAAAGCCACTAATCAGGTCCTAGCATTGGGCAGTTGCAAACCATTTGACTATTCTTAACATCAAATGTGCATTTGCCTAGAGTAGAAGTGGGAAACCACATCAGTTTGGTGTATAGAAAACTCACCTCACCTCACCCCAACTCATTGGAAAATGAAAATCATTTGTTTTTTTTGTCTTACTTAGGGGCTTGGAAATCATGGTTATCAGTCCTTGGGAAATAATCAATGGCAAGCACACTATTATTAGCTGAGTTTCTAATACAATTTTGCACACCTAGGACCAGTATTGCATTATAAGGCATGCCATGTGATATAAAACAATAGAGGTCTTTAATTCCCCCCCTGGGCGTTATATCTAGTGTCATGTAGGTTGACGATCACGGAGTCCCAGCTGAGACCGTCATTGCTTCCACTAACTTGTGCTAGGCTCCTCTCTGTCTTAGTTCCTGTCGACCACACTTGCTCAACTCTTGTTCTCTACCGACCTCAACATGATTAGGGTATCCGAGCCCTAGGGAGTCTCTTCCTTTTGCAACTTCATTGGCCCTGGTTTATTTATTTTTTCTGATATCCTGAGGAGGCAGCCTTGCTTTTTTATTTTCATGTTATTCCCTGTCTTTTGCCCAAGCCCCCTCAAGAAGCCCCACCACTTGCGGTGCACTCTGCATATGGCTACACCCTCAAGGGCTGATCAGTTTGGAAGTTGGCGACCCCAAGGGATTTCTGAGCTGAGTCCAGTTTTCCTCCTCTTTATCCATTACCTCTGGGGCAAAGCCACTCCTAGTATACCTTTTATCTGCCTTTCATGGCTCTCTTTCCTTCCAACTCCCTCAATCCTTATGCTTGAGGGTTGAGGGCCATTTTTTATTCCTTCTGTCCTTTATTTGACCTATTGTTTTCCATTTCTTCTTCTAGTATATAAGAGTGTAGTAGCATTGATTAAATTTTCATCTTTACGATGACTCAAACCATTGAGGGTCGCTGTAGAACGCTTCTCTCTTGTCCAAAGGACAGCATGCTGAATTCCTCACTGGCTCATGAATTTTATTCTTTGTTCACTTAGTTCTCATGGCTTTGAAACTGGCTGTCTGTAACGTGATCATTATTCATTTTAACTTCAGCGTACTAAACTAATTTTAAATTAATTATTTTAAATTAATTATTTTAAATTAATTTTAAATTCAGATTTGTGTTTCATAGTAAACACAATTATTCTCCGTTTAAAACAAGCCATACAATTCTTTTTCTAACATGATAGCTTATACGTGGGCATGGAAAGTAGTATAATCATCAGCTAAGGATTCAATTTCCATTACCTACACCTCTCATGGTATGACAATTCGTTAAACTATAGAAAACGTTTCTATATGTTCTGTTACATTATTATTTGACCATCTCACCATGTAGTGGTTAACTTACTTGGTTGTCAACCCTAAGGTCTTGGCTTCCAACCCCGGCTATACCATGACATTCATTTCAAGGTTGCAATAAGCTTCACTAAGCCTTTGTCAAACCTAACAACGATCTAGTCATGTGCAGAGCACGTCCGCTATCAAGCAAATGAGTAATATGAAACTTCCTGACAAGATCGCTGTGCTGTTATCACCAAAGCCAGTGTCTCTGTGCAGATTCAACCCAGCGGTAGTATGCAAGCCTATGTTTGTTTAAAAAGCATCATGAATATAAGTCCACTGTCACCACAGAGGCCCCTATTCGATTTTTTTTTCTAAAGGCTGCAACAGGATATACTGAGTCTTGACAGGTAAAACTTTTTGGGGGTCCATTCGTGAACCATGGCAAAGGGTTGGCCATCCTGACTTCTTTAACACCTCCAACCAATGTTTACTAATACTAGTGAGTTACCTTTCTGTCTTCTTCTTTTTTTCTTCTTCGGCTTTTCCCTATTATTTTAAGTCGCCGGAGCCAACCAGGCTCATTTTGGTTTTGGCCGGGGATTTAAGGCCGAATGCTCTTCCTGACGCCACGTGATTTTTCAGGTGAAAATTCCAAGCCCCGCTGGCACCGGGATTTGAACCCCAGCCGTCCGGGTAAAGACGAGCAGCTAAGCACCTGCGCCATCACGCTCCCCTCAGGTTAGTTATCTATACACACATTAATCCATAATTACCTAATAATAATAATAATAATCATCCTCCATACACATGTCCATTAAAACATGGTTTCACAAAGATGCTTATGCTTTTAGGTGTATAACACATTTTTTCCTCATAACATGACTATTTACTGTTTTAGGGGTGAAATGACCTATCCAGGTAAAAGCGTATATCATGACCTATTTTTTAAGCCATTACACCTAATTTTAGGATTCTTCGTTTCCTAGATATGGATTTTTCAATTTGGGGGTTGTTTGCATCCCCCTGCTATTTTTCATCAAAAACAAAAGATCTTAGGTTCATTTATCATTTTTAGGTGTTTAACACGTTTTTCCCCATAACATGACTATTTACTGTTTTAGGGGTGAAATGATCAATCGAGGTAAAAGCCCTAATCATCCCCTATTTTTTAAGCTATCACACCTAATTTTAGGCTTCTTCGTTTCCGAGATATGGATTTTTCAATTTTGGGGGGTAGTTTCACCCCCCTGCTATTTTTCATCAAAAACAAAAGATCTTAGGTTCATTTATCATTTTTAGGTGTTTAACACGTTTTTTTCCCATAACATGACTATTTACTGTTTTAGGGTTGAAATGATCAATCGAGGTAAAAGCCCATATCATCCCCTATTTTTTAAGCTATCACACCTAATTTTAGGATTCTTCGTTTCCAAGATATGGATTTTTCAATTTTGGGGGGTAGTTTCACCCCCAAACAGGGAATGTTGCCCCAAGTGCTAGGACCCCTCATACAAGTCCCTAGCATGATTGGTTCGCGAGATATGAACAAAAGTGTAGTTAGGCCCTTTCGACAAAAATGAATCATACATTCAAAAACGGGGCGTCACCCCCAGGGCTAGGATACTGCCTATGGCAAAATCCCATGAGGGGTTCAGAAAATATTAACTAACGTATAGTTAGGTCCTTTTGACAAAAGCCGTCCGTGCGCGCACATACAAAAAATATTACTATTTCAACCCCCGGGTAAGGGTAGTTTTTATTTTGGAGTGGATATGCCCCCATCCATAGAAAAGGGGAGTTCACCACGAGTCCTACGACACCCCATATGTTTAAATCCGATTATTGGTTAGCGAGATAGTAAAAAGCCGATGACCTATTAGTTTTTTGGCTTTCTTTAAATACATATTAAAACACTCATTTATAAATCATTATTTAAAAAGCCCGCTCTTTTACAAAATCCCCAAATGCGCAGGCGTACAAAAAATAAATTACTATTTCATCCCCCGGGTAAGGGTAGTTTTTATTTTCGGGTGGATATACCCCGTCCATAGAAAAGGGGATTTCACCACGAGTCCTACGACACCTCATACGTTTAAATCCGATTATTGGTTAGCGAGATAGTAAAAAGCCGATGACCTATTAGTTTTTTGGGGTTTATTTCAATACATATTAAAAAACTCATTTATAAATCATCATTTAAAAAGCCCGCCCTTTTACAACATCCCCAAGTGCGCATGCGTACAAAAAAAACATTCATCGCCATAATGTCAAAAAACACATGTTTACCCCAAATGGCGTTTCCCAATTCCATCCATTTTTAAAAAATAACCTCACCATCATCTAGAGCGGAAAAAATACCATCTAAACGACCCCTCACTCGACCCTACTCCTCTCCCACCACCTAACCCTTTCCCAACATAGGCATACATATTCAAGCACGAGCGCGACTTAAGGAAACCAACACTACTCCACTACTCGCGAATGACCATTTAGTTTTGGTCGTTTCATTAAATAAAGAGGCTATAGGAAAGTAGGGGGCATTACTAGCAGTGCTAGGACACCCTGTATGTTCTAATCCCATGTTTGGTTAGCGAGATATCAGGTTCGGGGCAAATACGAGGGTGGCTCAATAAAAAGGTAAGCAGCTCCCCCACTACCACACTACTCCAAACGAATACATGAGCACAGATATAGCATATGAATTGATAGCTTTTGTTAGGTTATGAGCACTAAGCTTGGTTTTCAGCAAAAGACGAAGTCTATGATTAAATTTCTGGTAGAGTTTCTCCTTCTCAGATTTACTGTCGATTCCAACTACTTGCTGAAATCCTAGATATTTATATTTTTCATATTTCCCCATGCTGTCTATTCGCTCATCAGCTCTTATGCTTATTCCCTCTGTTCTACACCACTGTCCTTTGTTGATGCTGTTGATTTTGCATTTGCCAGTCCCAAACTATTATTATTATTATTATTATTATTATTATTATTATTATTATTATTATTATTATTATTGATGTGTAATATCTTTCCTCTCTGTTGCTGGATATTTTTGTAGGAGTGATTTTGAAAATTGGGACGGAAGTGGATCGGAACGATCCAGCTGGCAGTGGTGGATCGAACGGAAGTGTGTAACACGCACTGCCAGCTGTATCAATCGATCCAGCTGGCAGTGGTAAGATCCAGGAAACAATGAGCGCGTGGTGTCGGAAATTTATACCATTTCTGACTGTAAACGCTCATGCTCTGGTGGCAACTGATTGAAGCACATGTTGTCATGTTATACGGGAACTAGGCAAGCCTTCATGAGGTATTGCTGAATACAGTCTCTTAACTCACAAGAGGGTCTATTCATAAGGCATTTTAAACTCAATTTCACGCAGGAACATTATCGAAACAAACAAAATATAAATGAAACTTAATTCCGTAATGCTATTATTGGAACGTGGAAATAAGTCACCATTTTGTGCATTATATTTGCGTGCTCGAAATAGCCGTGGTGTTAACGAACCTGACTGTGAATCTAGAGATCTCGGGTTTGAATCCCGTACGGGATATATATTTTTGCTACCAGATTACCATTTTAAACGATATTTATCATATCAATATGACTCATTTTAACAGAATCCATATGAAATTACGTGTTGGTCTCTGAATCAAGAGGTCCGGGAACTGGGCAAGCCTTGCATGATCTACTACTGTGCACATTGCATTTACTCGCAAGTTGGCCTATTTATAAGGAATTTAAGGTTATGAGCGGTGTCGCGTCTAATGATCTAGTTAATCCATATCGTATTCTTTATTTAGGCTAGTGCTGGTGGAAGCTACAAATCATCTAATAAAATGAGTTCCGTATTATAAACTACAATATCTGTAAAACACTCCCTTTTACAATAGATTAATATTTGTGCCAATAATAGTATACTATAAAATACCGGTGTATCAACAATTCCACGTGAGGTTTCTTCTATGTCAGATGTTACACATCATAGGCGACTACTGTAAGGCTCGTAATTTATTATTATTATTATTATTATTATTATTTTTATCGTTTCGGTCGTCTATGGACCACGTTATTTCAACTGCCTTTTCTCTCGTTCTTTCACATTGGCCCAGTATTCGCGCATTCTTCTTCGGTGAGCTTCCCTTCGTTCTTCGGTCCACTTCTTGCCGGTTTTCAATGTAGGTTTTGGCTGAAAACTCTGTATCTCCCCAAGTTTCTTCTTCAAAGAGTCACGTTCCAAGATGTCCTCATGTGATATCCCCAGTTCTTGTAGGTCTTTTTCCACCTCTGTAAACCAGATCCCTTTGGTTTTCTTTCCCACAAAGTAGGCACAGATTCGATTGGACAATCTTCCGGAGTTCATTCGTGTTAAATGGCCATAAAAGGAGAGTCTTCTTTTGCGAATGGTGTCCGTTATTTTCTCCACATGTAGATAGAGTTCATCGTTGTGTCGTCTTCTATACTCTCCTCGTTCCTTGACCGGGCCCAAGATCTTTCTCAGAATCTTCCTCTCTTTGGCTTCGATTTGTTCTGCCAGGCCTTTCTTATTCATCGCCAGGCATTCTGATGCATATAACGCCTCCGGGCGAATAACGGTAACGAAGTGCCTCAGTTTGGCCTTGAAGGACATTGATCGTGATTTGTAAATGTCTTTGGTTAAATGGTAAGCCATTTCCATTTTGTTAATCCGTGCCACGAAGGCTTCCTTTTCACGAATGTTGGGCTCAATCCATTCACCCAGGTATTTGAATTTCTCTACCTGTTTTATTTGTCCTCCATTCACCGTAAGTTCTCTGGTTCCGACTTGATGTTCGTTATAAACTGCGTTTTCTCAAACGAAATCTGAAGACCTGCCTTTGCTGCTTGCACCTGTAATTGATTGATTTGCTGTGTGGCTGTGTCAAGAGAATTAGAGAAAATTGCAACATCATCTGCGAAAGCTAAACAGTCGATTGTCAGGTTTTTGTTCTTACAACCTAGTCTGACCCCATTCTCTATACCATCCTTACACAATTCTTTACGCCATTCTCGAATAACTTTCTCAAGAACACAGTTGAATAAAAGAGGCGAGAGCCCATCTCCCTGTCTCACCCCTGTCCGTATTGCGAAGGATTCAGAAATCTCTCCCCTGAATTTCACTTTGGAAGCCGTATCCAATAGGGATTGGTGAATGATTGCTCTTGTCTTATTATCTGAACCAAATTCTCTTAAAACCTGGATCAGGGTACTTCGATCCAGCGAGTCGTAAGCCTTCTTGAAATCAACAAAAATCACAACAAATTTCTTACTTCTCAGATTCATGTACGATAGAATTGATTTTAGATTCATGATTTGCTCAACACAAGAGCGCCCCTTTCGAAATCCACCTTGGTATTCGCCCAGGTGTTGATCGAGCTGTGCTTCCGCTCTCGTTTGAAGCGCTTTCGCGAGAATCTTGTATCTTATCGAGAGGAGTGATATGCCACGATAGTTGTTTACGTCCGCTTTATCACCTTTCTTGTGCAGGGGATGAATTAGGGCCGATGTCCAATCACTGGGCAGTTTCTCTGTTTCCCAAATCTCCCGGATGATATCCGTTAGCTTGTCGACTGGTTTTTCACCTGCGTATTTCCAGAGTTCGGCAACTATTGAATCCTCACCTGGTGCTTTATTGTTCTTAAGTGAGTGAATGATCTGTTTGATTTCTTCCCTAGTTGGTGGACTTGAGTCTGGATTGACGAGCACATTACTGTGAAAGGAAAATTTCGATGTTGGAGCCTCACAATTGAGAAGGGACTCAAAGTATTTCGCCAGGATCTGGCAGTTGTCTTTGTCATTGTAAGCAACTTTCCCATCGGGATTCCTAAAGTGAAGACTGGGTGGTGTGTATTTACTGAGATTTTGCTTGAAGGTTTTATAGAAATCACGGGTGTTGTTCTTTTTGAAATCTTGGTCTATCTGTGCCAACTGATTTTTTTGGAATGCTCGTTTTATCCCGCGTATGGTTTTATCCGCCTGCTTTCTCACGATCAGGAATCTCTCTCTGTTTTCTTCATTCTTCTGTTTGTTCCATCGCAACCAGGCAAGCCTCCTTTGGTGAATGGCATCGTCACATTCATTAGTCCACCAAGGATGCCGCCTCAACTTTGTCAGTGGGATGGTTTCCTGTGCCGTTTCAAGAATTGCTTCTTTGAGTTGTTCCCAATTCTGTGGCTCAAGTGTTTCAAGTTTCTGACTGAATTCGCTTTGTGTTTTCAGTTTTTCCACATCAAACCTGTTGATCTTTCTTCCCTGAAATCTCTTGGTGGATCTTGGAAGAAGTTTTAATTTTATCTTTGAAAGATAGTGATCAGAGTCAAGATTCGCGCTTCTTAAGACTTTTACATTCTGGATTTCTCTACGAGATTTACGAGAAATAGCAACGTGGTCAATTTGGAATTCGCCGAGATGGGGATTTGGGGATGTCCATGTTTTCTGTTTTGCAGGAAGTCGTTTGAAAGCGGTTGACTTCATCACTAGGTTGAACGCCTTGCACAACTCCACTAACCTTTCCCCATTGCGGTTTGTTCTTCTGTGGGCCGGGTATTCTCCGATAATATTCTTGAATTTCTTTTCCTTACCGAGCTGAGCATTGAAGTCCCCAAGAAGGACGATGATGTGTTCCTTGGGAATCTTGGATAGAATATCTTCAAGCTCTTCCCAGAATATTTCCGTCCCTTGTGGATCGATTCTGTTAGCTTGATTAATTGGGGCATGGACGTTCACCATGGTGTAGATTTTATTTGTGCTTCGAAACGAAAGGATCGAGACTCGACTGTTGGGGGACGCGAAGTTGGTGATGGACTCTAAAATCTTCTTACTGACCACAAATCCTGTGCCAAGGTGGGGGATGGATTTTACTACACGTTTTCCGACTTTACCTTTGAAGATTCTATACCCCTGGGAGTCAAAAGCTTCTGCATCAACAAACCTTGTTTCCTGAATTGCTGCGATCAGGATTTGATGATGTTGTAGGGTGTCAATCAGTTGTTTCAATTTACCGACCTTCATAAGGGAGTTCACGTTGAATATTGCGAAGAAGTTGCGTCGTTTGTGTCTGATCTTGTTTGTAGGAGTCTCCGATACCTCCAAGCATGTCGTTGCAGGCTCCCCAGAGTCCGAAGGCCTGCATGCGTCGTGCAAGACGACGGTGGATTGGTTACCACCTGGGGTAGTTGCTTCAGCAGACGTTTCCTCCATGCTTTTCACAGTTGAAAAAACTGTAGATAGGGGGCCAGTGATATTGCACACTGACCAATGTACTGCCAAGGTTGTGAGCCTTGGAGTCCCCAGCACTGATCGGCTCGCCGACCCAGCTTCCCGCTGGGATATTATTATTATTATTATTATTATTATTATCTCTTTGTAGGCTTCCGTGGCTTAGGCGGCAGCACGCCGGCCTCTCGCCGCTGGGTCCATGGTTCAAATCCCGGGCACTCCATGTGAGATCTGTGCTGGACAAAACGGAGGCAGACAGGTTTTTCTCCGGGTACTACGGTTTTCCCTGTCAAAATTTCATTCCAGCAACACTCTCCACTATCATTTCTTTTCATCTGTCATTCATTTAATCATTGCCCCAGAGGAGTGCGTCAGGCCTCGGCAGCCGGCACAGTTCATGTCCTCGCCGCTAGTTGGGGGCTTCATTTATTCCATTCCTGACCCGGTCGGAGACTGGAAGCTGGCTGTGGATTTTCATTTTCATTATCTCTTTATTTGCTCAACTTACAGTCTGTACCATGACTCATATCGGTACATTACGTACAAGAAAATGAGTCAAGTAACACTTAAGCCTATAGCATACATTTTCGAATAGCATAGATGTTTGACAGTTAATTTTGTCTTCTCTTCTTCTCTTCCACGTCTCTTTTTCACAAGAGGGTCCAAAGAAAAATCCTAATGTGTATTCAAAAACCCTCTAACGATGCTGCAGGTTTTCAGAATTGCAGCCTTTTGTGCAATAGTATGGGTGAATATGGGAAGATTTAGTTTGGCTAGATTTACTGAAAAGGATTTAGGTGACAGGCCAGTGGGAGAGAGGAGGAAAGGAAGAATCGTCACATTTTTTTGTCTCCAGATTCTAGCAACCTCCATAGCTAGAGGAGTATATTTTTCAATCTTTTCTCTGTATTTATGGTGGATATTATGGTCATTCGGAACAGATATGTCAATCAAGTACGTGTGATGGTTCTTCTTATCAGTTAAAGTTATGTCTGGTCTATTATGAGGAGTTGTTTTGTCTGTTTGAATAGTGCGATCCCAATACAGCTTGTAATCTTCGTTTTCCAGCACACTTTCTGGAGAGTATTTGTAATAAGAGAGAGTGTATGAGAGATCGGGTTAGGGCGAGTTCTTGATGAATGACTTTGGCAACATCGTTATGCCTCTCAGTGTAAGATGTTGGCGCTAGAATTCTGCAGCTGCTGGTAATATGCTCTATGGTTTCTGGGCCGGTATTGCACTTCCTGCATTCGTCATCTATAACAGTCTGATCTTTCAGGATGTGTTTCCTATAACTTTTTGTGGTGATAACTTTGTCTTGTATCGCCTGGTTAAATCTCTCAGTTTCTGGAAACAGCTCTCCCCTTGACAACCATGTGTTCGAAAGCTGTTTGTCAATATTCTTGTCATTGCACTGGTTGTAGAATCTGCCATGAAGTTCTTTTCCAGCCCATCTCTGCACCTTCTCTCTGTTCAGTGTGTTCCTGTCTTTCATGACGAAATTTCCTTCATGGAGATTCAAAGGAGTGTGGTTGAAGTCACCTTGTGCTACCGCTCGATGTAAAACACTGGTATCTTTCCGAGAATGAAAGTAATTCCTTAGATGTATAACTTGTTGATTGTGCAGAGCTATAGCATCAAGAATACCTCTGCCTCCTTAATTTCTGGGTGTTGTTACTCTCTCTATACAAGCATTGGGATGCAACATTCTGTGTTTCGTAAGCATAGTTCTTATTGTGCGGTTAATGTTCTCTAGGTCTGTTTGAGACCATTTTAAAACACCAAACGAATACATGAGCACAGATATAGCATATGAATTGATAGCTTTTGTTAGGTTATGAGCACTAAGCTTGGTTTTCAGCAGAAGTCGAAGTCTATGATTAAATTTCTGGTAGAGGTTCTCCTTCTCAGATTTACTGTCGATTCCAACTACTTGCTCAAATCCTAGATATTTATATGTTTCATCCTTCCCCATGCTGTCTATTCGCTCATCAGCTGTTATGCTTATTCCCTCTGTTCTACACCACTGTCCTTTGTTGATGCTGTTGATTTTGCATTTGCCAGTCCCAAACTCCATGCAAATGTCCTTCGAAATGTTATCTGTTATATTGATGAGTGATGTCAGTTGGTTCCTATTTGCTGCATACAATTTTGCCATCCATATAAAAGAGGTGATTTACTTTGAGAAGATTTTGTTTATTTTCTTTTATTTGGTATCCGTAGTTGTTCATCTTTAGAATCTCTGATAAAGTGTTGAGACATAAACAAAACCACAGTGCACTTAAGGCATCACCTTGAAATATACCATGTTTCAGTGGTAGTGATGTTAGATTTCAAGATGATTTTGGTACGCCAAAATTGCATAATGATAGCAAGGAAGTTGTCGAGTGTCTTTACTCGGTATATCTCAAGGGTATGGATGAGCCAGCTGTGGGGCACCGTATCGAATGCTTTTCTATAGTCGATATAAGCCAAGAAGAGGTTACGTTGTTGCTTCTGCGCTTGGTGTATAATCACACTGTCAATGGTGAGCTGTTCCTTGCAGCCTTGGCCGCCTCTCTTACAACCCTTTTGCTCCTCTGTCAAGATGCTATGCTGGTACATGTGACCTTAAATTACATTTGTTATGACCGATGTGATGATCTTGTAGAGCGTCAGCAAACAGGTTATTGGTCTGTAGTTTGCTGGATTAGATGTGTCATCACTCTTAGGCAATATGTAGGTTCGTCCCTCTGTGAGAAAGTGCGAGAACTCTTCGGGATCATAGATTACCTGAGTTACAAGATCAGCTAATTTGCTGTGTGTGCTGGTAAAGATTTTGTACCAATAGTTCTGAATTTTGTCTGGTCCCGGAGTTTTCCAGCTGTGCGTTTTGCTGATGGCTATTTGGATGTCTTGTTCATTAATGACTAACTCTTGCGTTTGATTAATGCGTGAGTGCTTCTCGTTGATTTTATGAATCCATTCTGCATCTTCTTTATGCTGCACCGGGTTTGACCACACATTACGCCAAAAGTTGCTTATTTCCTCCTCATTTGGTGTTTTAGAGATTGTTGGTTCACGGCTGCCATCAAGATTCGCGTAGAAAGTTTTCTCATTAGCTCTGAAGAGATAATGTTGTGTTCTTCTCTGATAACTTTCCTTGTATCTCTTGAGTTTTGCTGCTTGTACTGCCAGTTTTTGCTTGTAGTCGTCCATGATATTCAGGATTTCTTGCTTCCCTTTGTTTTTTATGTTCGGAATTATCCTCATGATTTTTGAAGTGATCTTTCGAGTTCTATTATCTGAAGCATATTGTGTGAGCAGACCTATTACATTACGCAACGACATTATTTTATTATTGATTCGTCGTTCCCATGGAGGTATTCTTTATGTACGAGGACTGAAGTTTTGGTTGCTGGGCACCTGGTTATGGAGTGATACAGTAACAGCTGCGCAGTATATGAGCAAATGGAAGTCCGTAAGATTATCTACTGTTTCTAAGAAAGCTGCCAAGCAATTGTTTACATCCTCAATTATTTGTCTGCTATTATTTTTAAATCTTAGCTTGGGAATATTACTCCTTGAATTTGGATCACTATCTTCCCATTTTATTAATTCTGTCTGTAAAATATTCATCACATTTCTACGATCCTCCAGTGTGTTACTATTGCCTCCAATTTCGCCTACGGAAGATTTATTACTTTTTGCAGTACCTTGACGTGGTGTGGTGTCTATGTTAACGGCAGGATGATCTTCATTATTGGTCTCCTGCATGGGTTGTAGTTCTGAGAGAACCCCATCTTTAATCTGTTGAATTTCAAATTCGCTTAGGAGACTGTTCCTTATTATGGTTCTACGCTGATCACTTACTCGCTGTTCTGTGATATTCAAATGGGAGTATTTACTTATAAACTTAGAATGCAGAGAAGTTCTATATCCAGTCAGATTTCTTTCCATGTCTGTAGCTAGGAAGTAGAAACGCATGACGTCTGTATTCATATCACGTGTCCATTGCATGCGTTGTCTACTGCGGCCAGCCTTGGTGGTTGCAAATGAATTCTGCAGAGCACTTTCGGCGGTGCTGATCTGTTGATGTTGGGTATCAGCTGAATTTTCGTTGGCAGCGGGGGTTTGTTCAGATGAAATGGCAGTTGTCCGCTGCATCCACAACCTGCCATTACTGGTGGCTTGTAAACTGTCACGTCCTACGCCAGAACTAGACGTGCCCGGACGATCCTCCGGTAGCGGGCATTTAATTAATTCAGAATTCACCATTGTCGTAAGACACTGGGTATTGCCTTTTATACCTATGGCAAGGTTTACAACATTCCTGTGAATGCCAGTGTGTTAGTTTGACTGATCGACCGAGGTTCTTTGTACATATATGATCCAACTGATATCAATTCACTCGATCGTAACCTCCGTTTCTAATGAAATAAACGCCATTACACAATGAATATCTGTTATAGGGGCCCAATTGGACTACTTGAGTAAACGGAGTAATAAACACACAATACAGGGCATAGATTAAACTATTTTAAACGAAGTATTTGTGGTAATGTTAACCTAACCTGTACCAGCAATCCCTCGGCAATTATTATTATTATTATTATTATTATTATTATTATTATTATTATTATTATTATTATTATTATTATTATTATTATTATTATTATTACATTACATTATGCGAACCGGCCAAAAATAAGGACCACGCAAATATCATTTCATTTTCTTCTCATAGTTCTTTCTTCCTTTCTCTTCCTCCACACTTCCTTCATTCTTTCAGAGAGTTGCGCCTTTCTCTCTGCTGTCCATCTTCCTCCCCTGCGTTCTCTCTTTTCTCCCACAGGAACCTTTATGTTCGAAAGTATTTCCCTGAATTGTGTTCTGTCTAGACAGTCGTCATCTATAATTCCTAGCCTCCGGAGTTCTTCCTTCATCTGTTTGGTGTAACCCCCTAGGCTCTTCAGATTATATAGTTTGTCAGAAATGTGTTTATTTATTCTTGTTGGATCCATTCTAACCATATGTTCATAGAAACGTAAACGTCTTTTCCTAATTATTATTATTGTTATTATTATTATTATCCATCTTAATCACAAATTCGAGTTTCTGTATGTAGGTTGTGTAAGCTATGTATCTGAAATAGACACCTCCTGGTGTAGCAACTAGCATTCTTGGCTGCCGCACCGGAGGTCCGAGTTCGATTCCCGACCCTGCCAAGAAAATTAATTCTGGTCTGGTGGCCGGAACGGGGTACACTCAGCTACGTGAGGTGAAACTGAGAAAATATGCGTTCAATTCTCACCTCAGCCACCCTGGAAGTGGTTTTCCGTGGTCTCCCTTTTCTACTCCAGGTGAATACCACGATAGTTCCTAGCTTAAGGCCACGGCCACCTACTTCCAAATTCTCATTTGAATTACAGATGCATACACTAATACAGCCAGGTTATCAGACAAATTTACACACACACCTAAGTAATCGAATTCCAAGCCTCTCAAATGAAGAAAGAACGAACTTCAACAACTGTATCTGAAATACGTTTATGTTCGTTTATGCAACGAGCCTATAATGGCAATAATTAAGACACGAGTATGTTCATAGAACGAGCGAAGTGAGTTTTATAATTTCCATACGAGTCTTAATTACCATTATAGGCGAGTTGCATACGACTGTTTATGTTCGACGATAATTATAACTTTATTATATGTTTTAACATAAATATTCATTAACATCTGTGGGATTTAGTAACTTCAGTTAGTGAACAGAGCGCGCTGGGTGGTTTGCTGACTGAACAGAGCGCATGCGTAGGTCAAAGAATTTCGAAAGCAGAGACCATTTACTTTGCTTGGCAATGCTATTGTTTATAGCCTGCACGCTGTCTAGAGCCGATCAGCTCTAGCATTCACTAATATTGTCACTGAAGTCGTTTGAAAGCAATGCGCTGTGTAGAAATCGGGGTTGGGGATATTAAGGTAGGCAACAGTGCTATTTCTTGTCTCATATTCGGTAATTTATATAGAAGGATTCTGCGTTGCTAACTTCTGGTCGTAGATCATAAATTTCTTGCATATGTCATAGTATTTTCTTGTTACCGTAAAGGTTCGTGCTGATTTTGTCTTTGTGTTTGGGATTGTAACTACAATGGTTGATCCGATATCCAATTTGAACTTTCAAATCATGTAATTCATGCCCGACATGTTGGATTTTAAGCGCATGCGCGAAGCTATCCTTACCTAATTGGTCAATGAACACTCCAGAGACTTACACCTGACGATACGGGATCACAGCTGACACTTACAAGTGCCAGATCCTTATCTCTTAACTCTTGTCTACTGAATTCTATGTATTGAGACACCAGATCCAGAGGTCCAGTTTTCGACTCAGCCTCGTGAGGCTAACATTAATTTTGCCACTGAGCTCGTAGGTATCACAATACGTATGCAGATTTCAGATTCACAGTCTCCTGTGTTATTGATGACTGATCCCAAGAATGAGAGTAAGTGCTAAATAACGATAAGCATCAGGAAATAAGAAGACTATGTAAACCACTTTGTCCTAATGCAATTGGGGTTGAAGGAGAATAACATATTTATTTATTTAATCGTATGGTAATTTATACAATATACAATTGTATAACAAGTCCATCCTTCTCAACCATTCGGTTAAATCGGGTGTGAGAGCGAACAAATCGTCAGGAATGCCAGGGTACGAATAAAGAGGACAGTGTTGGACCAGATGTTCCATCGTCTGTTCTTCCAGGTTACACTCGCACATTGGGGAGCTGATCCAGCCCCACTTGTACCTGAAATAATTGCAGCAACCATGTCCAGTCCTCAGCCTGTTGATGCGGCACCAAAAGTTCCTCAATAACATATTGACCTATTGAGACTGGACTTGAGTGATGTAGGAGAGGAATCGGACACAAATAAGAGTAAGTGATGTGGAGCCAAACTCAGGAATCCATGGTAAACCAATCCCATACGCACGTGTTGGAGAGTTTTTCGAGTTATTGCAGCAAGCAAGATTGTAGTTTCATTATTACAAATTCTGATTACAATAAGTGAATCTTACATCTTAACAGCGCAATTTGATTTTGAGGAATGTGATTTATTAACATTCAAGTCTCTCGTTATTAAAATGGCAGTCGCCAGTGACGAGGCCGCTCAACTATCGCGTCCCCAAGGCACATGAGTTGTGTGTTCCCTCTCTAGCGGTCTAGATGTAAGAACTGAAATTATTGTCCCAAACGCCCTGAGATCAGTGCAAGGCACTGCCAAGAAAGAATAAATTCTAGTCTGAGAGTTAGAACCCGGTACACTCAGCCTCCCGAGGATTTCTGAGAAGCCACTCAATCGAATTAATATGAATCTTGGACTATTGGTGCAGCAGAAAAGAGGAGAATTGAACCGTTTGAAATGTGGTGTTACAGGAGAATGATGAAGATCATATGGGTAGGTAGGATTACAAACGAAGCGGTATTAAGACGAGTGAGAGAGGAGAGATGTTTCTGGCGACTGCTAATGAAGAGAAGAGGTAGGTTGGTAGGACACATACTAAGACAGCCAGTAATAGCAAGCAAGCTTAGTTATGGAAGGAAAGGACGAGGACAAGAACTGTAGGTATAGACCAAGTTTGGAGTATGTTAAACAGATTGCCTCGGATGTAGGGTGGAAACGATTAGCTCAGGACAGGGAGGCATGGAGGGCTGCATCAAACCAGTCGAAAGACTGAAGACAACAACAACAATGTATTTTCAGTCGATGAACACGATTGTACCCAATTGTAATACGTGTTTCCCTAATCCTTAAAAAAAATACATGGTTATTAATAAATGCACTTGGGAGACCAGTTTCGATCGTCAAGCGATCATCAGCCGTTAAATCTATGTCTACAAGTATGTGGGTGGTGGTATTTACAATAATATCATCATTAATTATTGTACTCAACAGGCCATGACTGAAAACAGAGAATATATATTCCGTTACAGAATATATACATTACAAAAGATATTCCATGACATAACAATGAAGAGAAAAATATAACAAATTCAGAGGCATATTTCTGGTCACAATTTCAAATATATCTGTAGCATGCTGAGCTTCTATGCCCAAGATCGCGGATTCAAACCCGGTCGAAGTCGTCGGATTTTTTAAGAGCGTTAAAAATTCCTCAGTATGCCTTCCTTCGGAGGGGAAGTAAAACCGGCAGGTCCATGTCATAGATTTATGGCATGAAAAATAATCTTCCACTAACTAGCCTATACTTGTGGAAGCTAAAATTTGTAGGTTAGTGTGACTAGGCTATATTAGTTCTAACGTTCGCCGCCAGGTGCTGACTCCGATGGCATGTAGTAGTCAAGTCCGCAGCTAGGTGACGTGCAAGGTATCATTTGGTAGCAAAAGTAGGAACTACTTGAAAAATTGATCGTCTGCTGTCCTTACATGAATCACAGATAACACACACTAATACAGCCATCACAATTAACACCGGTTATCAGACAGATTCTACACACACCCAAAGTACACGGGACTACATGACCGCTTTGTCGCAACCCCTAAACTTAGGAACCAACCAACCAACTAGCTGTAGCATCATCAAGGGAAGCTGTAGATTTTATTTCTTCCAATGTCACCATCACTCTATCTCTCCACCTAGTCCTTGGACGGCCTATTGGGAGTTTGCCAATCAGCCGGGAGTTGAAAACTCTGTTAGGTATAGATGCTTCTGTTCTATCAACATGCCCTAGCCACTGAAGTCATCGTCCTTTGATAGTTCTACCAATATTTGCTTTTTTTTTAAATAGTTTATAGACGTCTTCCTTCTGCCTCCTTTCCTTCGTCCACATTGAATACGGGCCCGTATATCTTCCTCAACACTTTCCTTTCAAAGGCACAAATGCGTTCTTCAAAAGTTTGTGATGTCGCCCATGTCCCGCACCCTTACAATAGTACTGGTTTTACTAGAGCCATATACATTTGCAATAATATGTACTGTACATTTATTTAGTTACAGCAGTTATTATGAACTTGCTGAACTTGTCAATATTTGTTAGTTAGTGTGATGTTTTGTTAAGATATTGTTATTAAGCGGCTTCGATGGCGTAGTTGGTAGCATGCTGAACTGCTGTGCCCAAGATAGCGGATTCAAACCCAGCCTAAGTCAGCGGATTTTTTAAAAGCGTTAAAATCCTTCAGTATGCCTTCTTTCGGAGGGGAAGTAAAGACGGCGGTCCATGTCATAGATTTATGGCATGTAGAAGATCCTTCCTCTAACTAAACTTGTGTGAAGCTAAATTTCTAGGTAAGATTTCGTTGAAACTGTCTATCAAAGTTCCAACGTCCACCACTACGTGTCAGTGACATCTGGTAGAGAAAGTTGTAACTACTTGAAATTGAACGGAACTTGTAGCTCACCCTATGGGTGTCCGCTTGAAGCAGCTACAGCCTCTGGCAAGCCGAACATGTCCCCGGGCACTCCCGGCACTAAAAGCCATACGATAAATAAATAAATAAATAAATAAATAAATAGTGGTTATTGACCTTGTTTAGTGTGATATCTGTGATTGTTAGTGAATGGTCAGGTTGGAATGGAATATTCATTCATTCATTCATTCATTCATTCATTTATTTGCAATGGGGGGTGTGCCCCCCGGTGGCAAATTGGATATACATAACACATACATAATTATACATAACAATACATAATTATACATAACAATACATAATTATACATAACAATTCAATAACAATTATACACCAATTAAACTGGAGTATTTACACAAATAGTCAGTCTTTTCTTAAACACACCTATATGTTTGGGAAAAGGCTCTAAGACTGCGGCAGGTAGAGAGTTCCAGTTATCAATGGCACGGTTTACAAAAGAATATTTACCATAATTTGTTCGCTGTGGTCGGCCCTTAACTTTGAAAGGATGATCGCTCCTACCCATGTAAGTGGGCTTTCCCAATCGTTTGCTAAGCTCACCCCATGCTGGTTGATTTGTATACGTGTTGTACATAGCGTAGAGTCTAGATTTCATCCTCCTAGCCTCCAGTGATTCCCACCCAAGTTTCTTTAACATACGGCTCACACTGCTCCTGGGATTAAAGTCACTGAGCACAAATCTAGCGGCCTTTCTTTGTACCATTTCCAACTCATTGATGAGCCCTACTTGATATGGATCCCAAACCGCCGAGGCATATTCCAGAATAGGTCTTACAAGTGACAAATAGCCTAATTCTTTAGCAGAGGTACTACTTCCTTTTAATACCCTCATTACAAAGTGCAGGGATTTGTAAGCTTTTGAAACTACACATCCTACATGACTACTCCATTTCATATCATTCCTTACGTGAACGCCCAAATATTTGCAAGAATCTTCTTCTACAAGTATTTCCGAGCCAATGTTATATTGAAAATCCTGCCTTCGCACCTTCCCTATTTTTAAGAGACTACATTTTCTTGTGTTTATTTTCATTTTATTTACAATCGCCCACTTATAGACCAGGTTCAGGTCCTCTTGCAGCACTGCATTGTCTTGTGAGTCGTGTATCTTTCGATATATTACACAATCATCCGCAAACAATCGACAGTCACTGCGAATTCCATTTGGTAAGTCATTTATAAACGCCAAAAAACAACAAAGTTCCGATTACGCTGCCCTGAGGGATACCCGACGTTACGGTAATTTCATCCGAGAATACGCCTTCAACTTTCACTTTCTGGGAACGACCCGTCAAAAATTCTTGGATCCATAAAATTACTCTTCTATCAATCTTCGTCGAAGCTAATTTATGGAGTAGCATGTCATGCGGCACGACATCAAATGCCTTCGCAAAATCTATCACCACGGCGTCGACTGAAACTCCATGGTCTAACGATTCGCTAATGTCTTGAAAAAGTGATAGCATCTGACTCTCGCATGAGTAACCTTTCCGAAATCCATGCTGCCTATCATTAAACCATGATAATGTTTCCCACTGTTCCCTCAAGTAGTCGCAAATGAGATGCTCCATCTGCTTACAAACGATGGACGTAAGGCTAACCGGCCTGTAGTTGCCCAATTCAAGTCTGCTCCCTCCCTTAAATATTGGGACTACCGTAGCTCTTTTCCAGTCATCTGGGATTTGCGCATTGTTTATGGACACATTAAATATCACCTCCAAGTATCGTGCCACGGCCCTACCTCCTAATTTAAGTACTTCACTAACAATATTATCAGGACCCATTGATACATTGAAACGCAGTTTTTGTATTAGCTTTACAATTGCTGACTGGTTTATTTGGAACAGGGGAGCCCCTGATTCGTCGTTAAGGTCCAACACACAGCTATTGGATTTATTGAACACACTACCGTAAAAGACATTTAATTCATTAGCAATGGCCTGTTTCTCAGTAATTAATTTACCGTCACCGGACATTATCATCGACAAATTATTTGAATTTCCCTTTCTTCTCCTAACATAACTGTAAAAATTTTTCCACCCACCCCCTCCCGAACCAAGTAAACCTTGCATATAACTGTCATGAGCAGCCCTCTTTTTTAAGACGAGCTCTCTTGATAAGGACTTAAATTTCAACATATACTTGTCACTATCATGTCTTTTATTGTATAATTTCCTAATTTTCCGTTTTAGTCTCCTAATTTCTCGTGTGTAATACTCAGGGTCTGGGTTTTGTTTCAGCAATTTAAATGGGACAAATTTATCAACAGCGCTATTTAAAATTTTCAAAAAGTTAGTCCACAGGATATTAATGTGATTTCCTTCCGATGCCCATCCTACAAATAGCTCATTCAAATACCCCTGAAACTTGCCCTGATCCGCCCTGCGATACTGGAATATGATCTTTTTCGCTACATCAGAGTCTAATTTTGTAACGTCACCATATCTAATATTTAATTCAACCCCAGAATGGTCACTAATTCCTGGTACTTTCAGACAGTTAATATACAGCTCTACAGGCCTTACGAGATAAACATCTAAGGTATTATTGTCTCTAGTTGGGAAGTCAACTACTTGGGAAAATCCCCCCTCCCTTAAGAATTTATTTGCAGCGCTCTGAGCTTGACCACAGCTAGTTGACTCACCAGACCAGTCTACTTTGGGGAGGTTTAAATCTCCAGCAATTATTATGCTCTTTTTCATAGCATTACCCGTACAAGTTTTATCATACAGTGTTTCGAGGAGAGAAAAGTTATCTTTCGGTGCTCTATACGCCCCTATCACCTGAAGAGGGAATTTATTTCCTTTATCCGAAATTTGTACACATAACATTTCATGATCCATATCGGCCCACTTTAAGAAACTAGCTATATTTTTGCGCACACAAATAAATAGCCCACCACCTCGCTTCCCCCGATCCCTTCTGTACATTTCGTAGGTCCCTTGAATTATTTCGCTACTATTTATGTCCTCATATAACCAAGATTCAGTTGCAATGACAATGTCCGGAGAATACGTCTCTACAAGATTCCAAAATTCAATTAATTTATTTCCTAAACTCTGACAATTAACCTGCAGTAATCTTAGAGTCTTACCTCCGCAGCAAATATCTTGAAGTAGCTCCTTCTGTTCCCATCGGCTGGCAACCTCTGGACCTGCTCCTCCTCACAAAAGCCGGCACGAACCGATGACCCTGTCATGTAGGCTCCCTAGGTTGTAAGCGCCCCGTCGATTTAGATGCAGCCCGTCTCGGGCGAAGTCACGGCCACCAATCCAGCAGTCAGCTTCTACGTACACTAATCCCAGTTGTGCACATACCCAGTCCATGCGGTCATTTACAGTCTTAACTCGCCTTAACGGAACATCTCCCCGCCGAACAATGCCACTCATTATAATTTTTGCATTTCTAAACTTGCTTTTAGCTTTTCTGCCTAGTTCGTAGAGCTCCCCCATGATGTAATCAGCTGTAGCCCTCTTCTTCAAATCGTTCGTCCCAACATGGAGCAACAACACTTTAACTTTTTCACAGTCCTCTATATTTGTTTCTTCCACTTGTTGGGCAAGCTGGTCAATTTTAATCCCCGGATAACACCGCACTTTCGCACCTGATTTCCTCGAGATATTCGCACTCCATCGTATCATCGAATCACCCATTATGATAACGTCATCCTCAGTTTGCTCCTGCACGCCCTCTTCCACACTGATCCCAGTAGAAAGCCGTTCAGTCACATCCTTCACCGTGTCTTCTGATTCACGAAGCTTAGCTCTAAGTTCGTGTATTATTTGATCCCTTGCTTTGATTTGCACCCTCAAACAGTCCGGCGTATCACATACTTTACAAAACCAATTTCCGACATCACAATCCTCCTTCTTGACCTTAATACAGCCGAAGTGAAACCATTTCTCACATAGTCCACACTCAACACCATTTTTCAATGTTTTACTGCACGTCGAACACTTTAAAACTGTCACTGGATCATTTGCCTGATTCACATTTGGAGTAACAGGCCCTGGATTCACTTCCACTCCACCAATAACTAGCAATGCAGCTATCACCAGGGCTATGAACCACAAGTTGCTAGGTCCCGTACGCACACACAAACACCGGAAATCCCGACTACCCTTCACATACCACAGTCCGATCCTCGCCCGATAACATTCCAGAGAACAACCCATTCCAGCACACCTGAGAGCTTGGGAAAAACACGACCTTTCACTTTGACTGCCAACTGCCAACTGCCAACTTAGCTTATTGTTTGAGCGATGTTCTCATGCAACTGAACCATTTCCAATGTCTACTCTGAACCCAAACCTTGTGGTGCTACAGCCCATGAAGAGCCTAGGCCTACCAAGCGACCGCTACCCATTGGGATCTGCGGCTTACCGAGCGACCGCTGCCCAGCCTACAGATATTGGGATCCGCGCGTCGGGTAATTGTCCTCACGACTGTCAGACAGCTACTCAGTTGTCCTCACGAGGCTAAGTGGAGCCCTCGTGTCAGTTTCTAAAATCCCTGACGGAGCCGGGAATCGAACCCGGACAAGACAGACGCGCTACCCCAACGCAGGCTTTGTCTACATTGAACTGGAAGGAATGTTCTTGTGCATACTGCAACCTCGTTATCAGCCATTCAAGAAATATTTTTTCGTTCCAACTTCTACCTCAGGAAAATACTGGGATGGTTTGTGTAGTCACTCCTTCCCAATTTTAGAACCATTTACAAGAGCACATACTAGTAGAGAAACGCAATATCAGAAAGAGTCCATACATACGCAAGTATGTGGATCTAATGACCACGATGCTTCAATACCCCAAGTGAAAAAACGACAAAAGGACTGGAGAGAAGAAAAGACGAGTGAGAGAGGAGAGATGTTTCTGGCGACTGCTAATGAAGAGAAGAGGTAGGTTGGTAGGACACATACTAAGACAGCCAGTAATAGCAAGCAAGCTTAGTTATGGAAGAGACTTTTCTACGGAATGAGTGACTAATAAAGACAGTTTAAAATTGTTGAAACACTAATTCTTAGAACATGCTTACGGGAGTATTGCTTAAGTCGAGTTTTTGACATGTTTCCAAACAGTTCTAAGATCTAGATAATGAGGACTTACTCAGCACTTATTAATACAGCACGCTCTGCATCACCCACATACAGAGCTAGGGGCTGCACAGAGTGCCAACGTATGAACTTAAAACTTATCTTTATCTAATTAATCAGTTACCTTTTAATAAAGTCCTCTCGGCACGCCGGAAGGCGGAGGTAGATTTCACCGGACAAACTTGGGGTTAGGCGAAAATAGGCAGAATATGCAGGTTTTCGTAGAAGGATCAGACCTCATTTATTGCGAGAAGGTATTTTATAATTGGAGCTTAATTAACTTTGTTTTTCGTCATTTTATGCTTATTTTAAACATTTTATTGTCTTATGGGAACGGTAACCTTCGTGTCATTTGGGGTCCATTTTTATACTTGTGGTCACACTGTCCTTATGCAAGGTTTCGACACTGATGTGTCACTATGTAACGGTCTGTTACTTCTTCACGCAAAATTATATCTCCCGCAGAGATTTTGGTTGGTTCCTCAGTTTAGGGGCTGACACAACGCGGTCATGTAACCCCGTGTACTTAGGGATGGCTGTATTAGTCTGTAATTCAGGTAAGGACTGCAGACGGTCAATTTCAAGCAGTAGTTCCTAATGTTGCTACCAGGTACTACCGTCAACGACACCTACCTGTGAACTTCGCTACTAGATGCCACCGCAGCCAGCAACTCGCAACGAACGTTGGAATTTCCCCTCCAAAGGAAAGCATACTGAGGGATTTATAGCGCTCTTAGAAAATCCGACGACTTCGGCCGGCTTTGAACTCGCGACCTTGGGCATAGACATTCAGCATGCTTGCTACCAGTTACGTCACCGAAGCCGCTTCACACTTAGTCAGATGGAATTCTGAATATGATCTCGTGCAAGTGCGTTATCTTGGCAACGTCTGATGGCTCATCCCTCATCAATTTAGTAGAGTTGCCATGGCAAGCACTGATAGCTCTTGGCATTTTCTTATAATTCCGAAATCATTTTTCTCATCCCTTGGCATAATGGTGGGTCATATCAAAAATTCTCTAAGACTAAATTTTAGGTAATTATTAGGGGAATATTGTCCATTTTGTACGGTTCTGAGATTGTGCCTATTAAGAGAGATATGATTAATGTTTCCCGAAAAACCCACTTTTTCCCACCCCTTTGGCCATTGGTTGGTGCTATAAAAAAACTCTTCAAACATAAATTTTTGGGCTTTATCCGACACATAGTATGAACGTTGAACGGATTCGATATTTCACATATTAAGAGAGTTATAGCAATATTTCACTTTTTCAAAAAAAGCCCCCCATTTTCACCCCCTTCTACCGATTTAGCCCAGTAACGAACTCGACCGAGATTTTATAGGTATACATATTCGGTAAAAAGTGATTGGTGAAAAATTACGGCAGTTATCGTGTCCACAAGAAACTGATATATATATACTTTTGAACTGACGGTGGTTTTGGGGTCTGGGGGATGTGAAACGCGAAGATATGTCGAAATTTTCCGGAAGTCGAAACATGGTAGCCTACCCATTGCAATAGTTAGCTTTCTAATGAAATCTACCTCTGGTTGGTTCCTCAGTTTAGGGGCTGCGACAACGTGGTCATCTAACCCCGTGTACTTTGGGTGAGTGTAGAATCTGTCTGATAAACGGTGTGAATTGTAATGGATGTATTAGTCTGTAATTCAGGTAAGGACTGCAGACGGTCAATTTCAAGCAGTAGTTCCTAATGTTGCTACCAGGTACTACCGTCAATGACACCTAGCTGTGAACTTGGCTACTAGATGCCACCCCAACCAGCAACTCGTAACGAACGTTGGAACTTCCCCTCCAAAGGAAAGCATACTGAGGGATTTTAGCGCTCTTAGAAAATCCGACGACTTCGGCCGGCTTTGAAACCGCGACCTTGGGCATAGACATTCTGCATGCTACCAGTTACGTCACCGAAGCCGCTTCCCACTTAGTCAGATGTCAAAGTCAACCCCTGGCACCATCCAGCCCATGACGGGCTGAGGCCGACCAAGCGACCGCTGCCCAGCCATTTGGCCTGCAGATATTGGGGTGACGCGTGATGAGCGCGTCGGGTCCCCTCGGCCGTTAATATTGGTATTCGTGATCGGGGTGCTGTCTCACTGTCAGACAGCTACTCAATTGTCCTCACGAGGCTGAGTGCACCCCGTTCCAACCCTCACGTCAGTTTTAAAATCCTTGACGGAGCCGGGGATCGAACCCGGGGACTCCGGGTGAGAGGCAGGCGCGCTACCCCAACACCACGGGGCCGGCTTAGTCAGATGGAAATACTGAATCTGATCTCGTGCAAGTGCGTTGTCATGGCAACGGCTCATCCCTCATCAATTTAGTAGTTTTGCCATGGCAACCTCTGATAGCTCTTGGCATTTTCTTATAATTCCGAAATCATTTTTCTCATCCCTTGGCGTAATGGTGGGTCATATCAAAAATTCTTTCAGACAAAAGTTTTAGGTAATTATTAGGGGAATATTGTCCATTTTGTACGGTTTTGATATTGTGCCTATTAAGAGAGATATGATTAATGTTTCCCGAAAAACCCACTTTCTTCCACCCCTTTGGTCAATGGTTGGTGCTATCAAAAAACGTATTTGACATAAATTGTTGGCACTTATCCGACACATATTATGAACTTTGAATGGATTCGATATTTCACGTATTAAGAGAGTTATAGCGAAATTTCAATTTTTCGAAAAAAGCCCATTTTCACCCCCTTCGACCGATTTTGCCCATTAACGAACTCGACCGAGATTTTATAGGGATACATATTATGTAAAAAATTCAAAGTGATTGGTGCAAAATTACGGCAGTTATCGTGTCCACAAGAAACTGATATACATATATATATATATATATATATACATACATAAATTATATATAAACTTTTGAACTGACGGTGGTTTTGGGGTCTGGGGGATGTGAAACGCGAAGATATGTCGAAATTTTCCGGAAGTCGAAACATGGGACCCATTGCAATAGTTAGCTTTCTAATGAAATCTACCTAAAACCTTTTGCAACATGTTATTGCAAGAAGGTTAGTACAATTAACGATAAGGCTGACCACCACCGCATTGACGGTTTTGAAATGTGGTGGTATAGACGGTTGTTTCAAATACCGTGCACAGCGTATCGCACCAGTGTATTAATACTTCAGTAGCTTGACATCTGGCCTGTTTGCCATCTCTTGATGAATGCAGTACATTTGCATTTGTCTGATGGCAGAGGCTAGAGTAAAATGTGGCTTTTCACCGAGGTCTCAGTCTCGCTCATGGCTGTGATAATATGGAAACTACTGAGGTATGGGTGGTGCTTAGTAATGACATCCAGGGCATAGTCCGTGCCTGTGGATGCTGTGAAAGGTTCTACTCATAGGATTAATAATGCTCTACTGACTCAGTGAGGAAAGCAATGACAAACTACCTCACTCCTAATCTTGCCTAGTACGCCTCAATATAGCGCTGCCTTGGGTTTTTGTGGGTATCCACCCACATAACCTAATGCCGGTACTTTTTGAGGATCCAACCAGCCTTTGGGCTGACCACCTAACAGACAGACAGCTTGACATCAAGGTGATAGTGTCGACCAGTTTGAACCAACAGTACCTCAGGTACTTAAACTCACATAGCCAGAAAACCATATGGGATGGAGAAACTTCTTGTAGAAGGAGTTGATGATCGTCTACCAAGACGACAAGCATCAACTCGATGGGTGGACCAGATGAAGAGTTTATCGGACAGAAGCTCCACCCATCCATCCATCCTTCCATACATCCGTCCATCCTAAAACCCCACCCACCTTCCCACCTACTCGTCCGTCCGTCCGTCCATCCACCAACACCACCACCACCACTACCCACCCGTCCATCCATCCACCAGCCAACCTATCCATCCGTCCGTCCAACCATCCACCAACCAACCCATCCATCCGTCCGTCTAACCATCCACCTAACAACCAACCCATCCATCCGTCCGTCCGTCCATCCGTCCAACCATCCACCAACCAACCCATCCATCCGTCCGTCCGTCCAACCATCCACCAAACAACCAACCCATCCATCAGTCCGTCCGTCCGTCCATCCGTCCCACCAACCAGCCCATCCATCCGTCCGTCCAACCATCCACCAACCAACCCATCCATCCTTCCGTCTAACCATCCACCTAACAACCAACCCATCCGTCCGTCCGTCCATCCGTCCGTCCAACCATCCACCAACCAACCCATCCATCCGTCCGTCCAACCATCCACCATACAACCCATCCATCCGTCCGTCCAACCATCCACCAACCAACCCATCCATCCATCCGTCCAACCATCCACCAACCAACCCATCCATCCGTCCGTCCGTCCAACCATCCACCAAACAACCAACCCATCCATCAGTCTGTCCGTCCGTCCATCCGTCCAACCATCCACCAACCAACCTATCCATCCGTCCGTCCAACCATCCACCAACCAACCCATCCATCCGTCCGTCTAACCATCCACCTAACAACCAACCCATCCATCCGTCCATCCGTCCATCCAACCATCCACCAACCAACCCATCCATCCGTCCGTCCGTCCAACCATCCACCAAACAACCAACCCATCCATCAGTCCGTCCATCCACCAACCAATCCATCCTTCCGTCTGTCCAACCATCCACCAACCAACCAACCAGCCAACCCATCCGTCCGTCCGTCCGTCCGTCCAACCATCCACCAACGAACCCATCCATCCGTCCGTCCATCCGTCCTACCACCCACCCACTCGTCCGCCCGTCCGTCCTACCACCCACCCACCCACCCGTCCGTCCATCCGTCCAACCATCCACCAACCAACCCATCCATCCGTCCGTCCGTCCGTCCGTCCTACCACCCACCCTTCCGTCCATCCGTCCGTCCATCCGTCCATCCACCACCACCACCACCACCACCACCACCCACCCACCCACCCACCCACCCGTCCGTCCGTTCATCCATCCAACCGACCAACCAACCAACCAACCTATCCATCCGCCCTTCCAACCATCCACCAACCAACCCATCCATCCATCCGTCCGTCCGTTCATCCACCACCACCACCCACCCGTCCGTCCGTCCGTCCATCCATCCATCCATCCATCCAGCCATCCATCCACCCACCCACCCACCCGATACCATACCAGGCATGCTTGGAAACGAGTTAATTATACGACGACTTTCCACATGCTGCCACCATACCCTTTCGAAGGGTTGTACTGAGTATCATCCTGTGACGTTGTTGTTGTTGTTGTTGTTGTTGTTGTTAATTCATTTTAGGGGTTTGGGACATATTAGTCATCATCTCCGTGTAGGTCGGTGTTTGTTGAACTCGTCCGATAACCTGTATGTGTGTGATGACTGTAGAAGTGTGTGTAACAGTATAAGGGACATGGATGAGGTAGGTATCCCGGGACTTGAATTAAGGTACTATCCGGTCATTTTCCTGGAGATAATTTGAAAAACGCTGGGAAAAAGCACGCTCAGGGTAGCCGCTGTCACGCCGAAATTCGAACCTGCGATCTTCGGATTTGCTGCAGCTGCCCTCACGGCTGTGGTGCACGGCTACGCCGCGAGACCCACTCTACGACGAGTCATGACTCCCTACCTCAGTATACCACCTCGCGGTGAAACGGCTAGCATTCTTAGCTGTCGTCCCGGAGGTACGGGTTTGATTCCTGGCTCTGTCAAGAAATTTAAATTCTGGTGTGAGGGCTAGAACGGCGTACACTCAGCCTCGTGAGGCAAAACTGAGAAAGGAGGGTTCGATTCCCACCTCAGAGATCCTGGAAGTGGTTTTTCGTGGTTTGACACGTATACTCAAGGAAAATGCCGGGATGGTTCGTAACTTAAGGAAAGGGCTGCCTCCTTCCGAATCATATACCCATGTTACAAAAACACATACTAATACAGACATCACAATAGAACAAGTTATCACACAAATTAGACACACACACGCAAGTAGACGGGGCTATAAGACCATGATTACGCAAAGCCCCTAAAATAAGCAACATTGATAAAATGCTTCTTAAATTGATGTTTTGATCAATAGGTAATTCGTTTAATCTTCGACATAATTATTATCTTGTTCCGATTAATTATTAATGAATTAAGACTCCCCAATATAACTTGATGTACGTTACATACCGGTACCGAATATATCGGTGAGTTTTGTGCTTGATAGTCATGTAAATTGAGGGGTTCATTACAAAAAACAAACAAGTCCAAATATTGACTTTTTCAGATAAATACCGTACATGTCCTTCCATTTCAAGGCCAGCTCTACGTATAGTTATTATTGCTGTCTCCAAAAAGCAGACAGGTTGGGTTATATACGAGTGTGAAATATTGGGGATTCTACAAACATAAGACACGTCCAATGCTTTTTCAAGATAATTAATTACCTGGAATTTTTGGCATTCAATAATGATTTGTACTTTGTTAGGATTTGCATAATAAATTATCGTATTTGGGGATTAAAATATTTCTCATTTTTGTATTCATCTAAGATTTCGGCAAAAAACAGACTAGTCCAAGGTTTTTTTAAGGTTTTCACAACTATCATCATAAAATATATATTTTGGTATGATTAAAGCTGTTACTGAGACATTAGTAGGTCTAAAAGCAATTTTTATTTCATTCAGCACAACTGAAGCTATACCGGTCCTGTTTTTTCCCCCCTCAACAATTTAATTTTTGGGCTTATCTGGTTCTTGGAATGAACCCTTAAATTGCATTATATTATGTCTGCGTTGTAGCATCCTTTACTAAATAATAATTCATACTATAGTACGGGTAAGCCAATACGTGTTGTACAATACGAGCCCACTTTGCAAGAGACCTACATAAAACAGTAAACAGTCCTTCTGCTTATTCGTGTTTAAAATTATAAGAACCAGGGATGGCATAATCTACGAATTGATAAATACAGGAACAAAAGCACTGTTTCTTCACTAATTGGTCTGACTTCCAATAGCCACAAATCCATAATTTGGTATAGATAAATATAAGGTTGCTAGGAGAAAATAATTTTAAGGAATCACTATTTTGGAGGAAGGGTATTGAGACGGAAGTCCAAATTATATCGCCGTAAAATTTTAACAATCCAGCTACAATACCAGGAGGCGGCTTCGGTGGCGTAGTTGGTAGCATTCTGAGCTTCTATGCCCAAGATCGCGTGTTCAAACCCGGCCGAAGTCGTTGGATTTTTTTAAGAGCGGTAAAATTCCCTCAGTATGCCTTCCTTCGGAGGGAAAGTAAAGCCGGCGGTCCCATGTCATAGATTTATGGCATGTTAAAGAACCTTCCACTAATTACACCTGTCTGAAGCTAAATTATATAGGTTAAGAATGTAAACAACGCTCTTAGGTCCCTACGTTCGTTGCCAAGAGCCGATTGCGGTGGCGTCTAGTAGCTAAGTTCTGAACTAGTAGGCCTAGTCGTTGACGGTGGCGTTTGACGGCAAAAGTAGGAACTATTTGAAAAATTCGAAGTCTTCAGTCCTTACTTGAATTAAAAGACAGATAACACACACTAATACAGCCATCACAATTAACACCGGTTATCATACAGATTCTACACACACCCAAAGTACACGGGGCTACATGACCGCGTTGTCGCAGCCCCTAAACTGAGGAACCTACCAACTTAGTGAAAGTGTGTTGCTTCCAAGTAGCAACTGATTGAATATACGAGATCAACAAAATTATGAGATAAGATTATTCTTGATATGAGTAGTCATATGGGGAAATACAGCGCATGATGAAGGGGTTCACGTTGTTCATTGTTAGGCAAGGATATCTCACCTTGCCTTTTCTCGTACGTAAACTAAAACGGAATGTCTGTCGTCACCATTCCCGTTATCGCAAGATAAGGATGTTCGGTGTCACTTTTCATGACACTTTATCCGACCTATTAGGACTAACGTTAAAAATATTTCTCGTAACGTGAGTGGTGAAGTGGCTAGCGTTCTTCGCGGTCGCCCTGGAGGTCCGGGCTGGACTCGTGACTCAGTCTCGTGAGGAAAAACTGGGAAGAGGTGGGCTCAGTTCCCACCTCAGCCATCTTGGAAGTGGTTTTCCGTGGTGGTTTTACCACTTCTACTCCAGGAAAATACTGGGATGGTTCCTAACTTAAGCCACGACCATTTCCTTTCCCATCTTCATCTGAATTACAAATACGCACACTGCTACAGTGACAGGTTATCAGACAAATTCTACATACACCCAAGTACACGGGACTAAATGACCAGCCATCACAATTAACACCGGTTATCAGACAGATTCTACACACAGCCAAAGTACACGGGGCTACATGACCGCGTTGTCACAGCCCCTAAACTAAGGAACCAAAACTACTATCTTCCTTCCTGATCTTAAGAAGGAGCATATTTCTGGCACAATTCGTGGCGTTTGGCACACCGCCAGCCACTAGAGTGCACTGCCCTGCCCAGCTGAGAGGTGATAGCAACATACTACTGTAGATGTGTGCAACTACCTTGTTATGATGTAATACAGGTTTTTGGTTGTTTTCATTTGTGGATACTGTGGCCAGAGTCCCGTGAACTTCCTGTATGTGAAACCTGTCTCATACCTTAGCTCATTCTAATCCGACAATTTTCACTCTGGGTGTCAAATTGTTGCTTTTTATTCACCTAGGGGCATTGGTTAATTGGTTGGTTCCTCAGTTTAGGGGCTGCGACAACTCGGTCATGGGGCCCCGTGTACTTTGGGTGTGTGTAGAATCTGTCTGATAACCGGTACTAATTGTGATGACTGTATTAGTGTGTGTTATCTGTTTATAATTCAAGTAAGGACTGCAAACATTCAATTTTCAAGTAGTTCCTACTTTTGCTACCAAACGCCACCATCAACCACAACTAGTTCTGAACTTGGTTACTAGATGCCACCGCAGTCGGCTCCTGGCGACGAACGTTGGAACCTAAGAGCGTTAGTCAAATCTAAACTACACACATCAAAAAAAGTTTTGCTTCACCTCGGTTCCCAGATCTCCGGCATATAGACGTTGACTGTGTATATTGTATCCAAGATACAGTCCCTTTGACTGTTCATAGATGTCACTAAAACTGCTCAAAGATGTAAACAACCATGCATGAGCAGGGCCTATTAGACGGAGGGGGTACGACAGCCGATCAGTTCCAGTCATTCCACCAGGACGAAGGTACGCTGCTCATGTTGTCTGTAGTTCTACCATGCCTAGAAGGTCAATACCGCAGTTCGATCGCGTCCGCATTGTTACTTTGTGTCAAGAAGGGCTCTCAACAAGGGAAGTGTCCAGGCGTCTCAGAGTGAACCAAAGCGATGTTGTTCGGACATGGAGGAGGTACAGAGATACAGGAACTGTCGATGACAGGCCTCGCTCAGGCCGCCCAAGGGCTACTACTGTAGTGGATGACCGCTACTTACCGATTGCCGCTCGGAGGAACCCTGACAGCAATGCCACCATGTTGAATAATGCGTTTCGTTCAGCCACAGGACGTCGTGTTTCAACTCAAACTGTGCGCAATAGGCTGCATGATGCGCAACTTCACTCCCGACGTCCATGGCGAGGTCCAGCTTTGCAACCCCGACACCATGCAGCGCGGTACAGATGGGCCCAACAACATGCTGAATGGACCCCACGGAATTGGCATCACGTTCTCTTCACCGATGAGTGTCGCATATGCCTTCAACCAGACAATCGTCGGAGACGTGTTTGGAGGCACCCTGGTCAGGCTGAACGTCTTCGACACACTGTCCAGCGAGTGCAGCAAGGTGGTGGTTCCCTGATGTTTTGGGGTGGCATTATGTGGGGCCGACGTACGCCACTGGTGGTCATGGAAGGCTCCGAAACGGCTTTACGATACCTGAATGACATCCTCCGACCCATAGTGCAACCATATCGGCAGAATATTGGAGAGGCATTTGTCTTCATGGACGACAATTCTCGACCTCATCGTGCACATCTTGTGAATGCGTTCCTTCAAGATAACGACATCGCTCGACTACAGTGGCCAGCATGTTCGCCAGACATGAACCCTATCGAACATGCCTGGGATATGTTGAAAAGGGCTGTTTACGGACGTCTTGACCCACCAACCACTCTGAGAGATTTACGCCGAATTGTCGTTGAGGAGTGGGACAATTTGGACCAACAGTGTCTTGATGAACTTGTGGATAGTATGCCACGGCGAATACAGGCATGCATCAATGCAAGAGGACGTGCTACTGGGTATTAGAGGTAGTGGTGTGTACTGCAATCTGGACCACAAATGCTGAAAGTCTAGCTGTATGATGGTACAACATGCAATGTGTGGGTCTCATGAGCAATAAAACGAGCTGAAATGTTGTTTGTGTTGATCTCTATTCCCTTTGTATTTAACGGTTCCGGAACTCTTGGAACCGAGGTGATGCAAAACTTTTTTTGATGTGTGTATAATTTAGCTTCACACAAGTGCAATTAGTGGAAGGTTCTTTTACAGTCCATGACATGAGACCGCCGGCTTTACTTCCCCTCCATAGGAAGGCATAGCCTACTGAGTGATTTTTAACGCTCTTAAAAAGTCCGACAACGTCAGCCGTGTTTGAACCCGCGACCTTGGGCATTGAAGCTCAGCATGCTACCAACTACGCCACCGAAGCCGCCAGACCTAGGGGCATTGCGACATCGTTGGTATGTATCCTTGTGTACTTGCGTTATAATTGGGGCTAATATTTGGGTAGGAGATGGCCGTGACCTTATTTTAGGTACGGTACCTGACTGGCTGCGTGGCTCAGCGGTAACGTTCCTCCTGCTGTGTCCAAGATTGAAGGATCGAATCTTGGCGCAGTCTGTTGGCATTTGAGGGTGCGCAAATGTGAGGAAGCCGTATCAGTAGATTTACTGGCACGATAAAGATCCCCTTCGGGGCGAAATTCCGGCACCCCGGCGTCTTTAAAAGCCACAGTAGTTCAAGGGGACGTAAATCCAATAACATTAGTTTATTATTATTATTATTATTATTATTATTATTATTATTTTAGGGAGAGCCTCCGTGGCTAAGGCGGCAGCATGCCGGCCTCTCACCGCTGGGTCCGTGGTTCAAATCTCGGTCACTCCATGTGAGATCTGTGCTGGACAAATCGGAGGCAGACAGGTTTTCCTCCGGGTACTCCGGTTTTCCCTGTCACAATTTCATTCCAGCAACACTCTCCACTATCATTTGATTTCATCTGTCATTCATTTAATCATTGCCCCAGAGGAGTGCGACAGGCTTCGGCAGCCGGCACACTTCTTATCCTCGCCGCTAGATGGGGGCTTCATTCATTCCATTCCTGACCCGGTCGGAGACTGGAAGCAGGCAGTGGATTTTCATTTTCATTATTTTAGGGCCGTGGAAAGCGAGCTCAGGCACCTCCATCTTTGTTCGTCCTGCGATATCCTGGAACTATCAAGTTCGCATTTCGATTTTTAAAGGCCCTTGTCCTGCGGCGCAGTCGTGCTCGTTAATTCGTGCACCATGGCTGTGAGGGCAGCCGCAGAAAGTCAGAGATCGGAAGTTCGAATCTCGGTGCTGACAGCGGCTATCCTGAGTGACGTTATTTCACACTCACTCCAGGCAAATGCCCGGATAGTACCTCGCTTCAAGTCCCGAGGAACCTACCTCATCCCTGTCCCACAGTTACACACACTACTACAGTCATCATCACAGGAATACATGTCATCAGACAAGTTCAACACATAGTCTACCCAACTACACGGGGATGATAACTAAGATGTCGCAAGCCCTTCAAATGAATTAACAACAACAACAACATGTTCATCAGAAAAATTCAAATTTGTTTGTAAATTAAATTGAGCGATATTCGTCTACTCTTGGGCTCTTGTACCACCCCGGCCCCTAAGGACTGCAGTCCCGTCGTCAGGCCTGCATTCGACTGGAGCAGAAGTGGGAAACCACGGGAAACTTGACTTTGAATAATAACCAAACCCTCCTCTCCTCAGTTCTGCCTTACCAGGCTGAATGAACTCCATTCCAGCCCCTCTCAGATCAGAATTAAATGTCTCGACTGAGCCATAAATCAAACCCAAACCTCTGCAGTGCCAGCCAAGATTTCTTAGTTCTTGGCTTTTACATGCTTACTCCGGGCAAATGCATGTATGGTAGGCTACCTTATTTCATATCACCAGCTGAATATTCCAATTCAGGATCTAATGTGGAAAAGGGTGTAGGTACCATTACATTTTTCTTTTGTTAGTAAAAGCTAATCTAATAATGTTTTCTTGCTAACTGGTACTTTCACTATCTACGAAAGGAGACCAGGGATACTACTACTACTACTACTACTACTACTACTACTAATAATAATAATAATAATAATAATAATAATAATAATTGCCAAGCAATCTCCTGTACTGATTACATGAAAAGGCACAACCAAGTGGCCAAAATAATGCACATACACTTTGCTCAAAAGCACTTATTATCTGCAAATAAACCAGCTTCGGTAACGTAGTTGGTAGCATGCTGAACTGCTATGTTAAAGATCGCGGGTTCAAACCCGGCCGAAGTCATCGGATTTTTTAAGTCCGTTAAAATTCTAAGTATGCCTTCCTTCGGAGGGGAAGTAAAGCCGGCGGTCGCATGTCATAGATGTATGGCATGTAAAAAATCTTTCCACTAACTAAACTTGTGTGAAGCTAAATATCTAGGTTAGATTTCATTGAAACGCTCTATCAAAGTTCCAACACCACTAGGTGTCAGTGATATGTGGTAGCGAAAGTTGGAACTACTTGAAATTGAATGGAACTTGTAGCTCACTACATGGGTGTCCGCTTGAAGCAGCTACAGCTTCTGACACTCCCGGCACTAAAAGCCATACCCTAAATAAATAAATAAATAAATAAATAAATAAATAAATAAATACTTTGCCTTACTATCAGTATATTCCTGACACCTACTCACAAGTTATTATGGGACCGATCAGTTATTACTGATAAAAACCATAACAGCAAACCGGCCACATATCGTTGTTGTGGACAAAATGTGGAAGAGAACCTTTATCATTGATATCGCAGTGCGTAATTCCCATAATCTGGAACAAACCTGCAGTGAGAAGATCGCCAAATATCTGCCCTTTGCCGAGGAAATATGGCAAATGTGGAGACAGGAAAGTGTAGTGGTTTTGCACATTGTCATCTCTTCAACCGGCATCATCCCTAAATCATTGGCTCGCAATCTAGATTTATTGGGAATAAATCCTGGTCTACATATCATCATGCAGAAGGTCGTTATCTTGGAGAACTGTTCCATTGTTCGCTCATTTCTCAATTTTCCACCCTAAAAGAAGTTGCCATACCGTCTTGCAAATAAGCCAACGATATGTTGATTTGTTCCATTTATGTGGTGAAATGAATGTCATAATAAAAATAATAATAATAATAATAATAATAATAATAATAACTTAATTGGCATCCAATGAAGACAGGATAGCTAAATTCCAAAAAACATACTGACTTACATGGAACCACTACAATAAAAAAAGTATTTCAATCAATGCCAAATTACGACACTATCGTACAGTAGTCTTACCATAGGCCTTATACGCTTCAGAAAGGACAGCAATCAAGGGACGAACAAAAATCAAGGAATTAGAAAAACAAGAGAGAGAAATTCTGAGAAAGATTTACGGGCCAGTTCAGAAAGAGGGAATATGGATAAAGAGACCGACAATAGAACTGTACAAACAGACAGAGACGATTACAAAGAACATAAGGAAAAGAAGGGCAAAATTCGATGGGCATAGGATGACCAAAGACAGACTGACCAAGAAAATGATTAATATAATTACGAATAGCACACTAAAAGCCAATGGGAAACCGTGGACGACCTCAAGAAACTAAACATCTCTACAGAATACATGGCAGACAGGAGCACATACAGAGAAAAACTTACACAACAGAAGATTGAGCAAACTCCCAAAGAGAGGCAACCGGGAAAGAAGTGGGCAGAGGAGAGAAAGAGGAAGCATAGTGTTTATAGGGGAGAGAAGAAAGGGCTAGAATAAAACCTGAGAATCGATTGTGTTGTAACGCTCTCCTTATGGGGAATTAACCAATAAATGAAATAATAATAATAATTACCTTGTACTGGGATCGTACTGTATTGACAGACCAGTCAGCCGTGCACACCCTGATCTTGTTCTTGTTGACAAATGCATGAAGCACACCACCTTCATAGATGTGGCAATCCCAAACAGTGGCAACATGCTAACAAAATATGTTGGAAAGCTGTCAGAATACACAGAGCTTTCAGAACCGATATGGAAGCAATGGGAGATGGCACAAGTCAGTACAGTTCCTATTATCATCTCTAGCACTGACGTGTTTCCGAACAACTTAAAGGAATCTCTCACATATTTGAATTTAGACTCAGGCCTTTTTACGCTCATACAGAAGAGTCATACAAGTACAGTTTACGTCATTGTTTTTGGCCGGTCAGTCCCGGTTGTGCAGTCATCCAGAGGACAGCCGGTGAACCTCAGCCATGTTCAATTGATACGCGAGTTGCTTTCCGCACATCTGACAACTCACGAATCAGTTGCACGGTTTAAGGCTCACCGACTCTCCTCTCTGTACGACCGCACAACCGGGCCTAACCGGCCAAAACAATGACGTAGACTGTACTTTCGACGTGTCGCATAGTAAGGCTGTTCATGGGCAGTCAGGCCAGAAGGAGTGAAGGAGAAGTGTGAATCTACTACGGAATGCAGTCACCGAGAATTTGCTCCTTATGATGTAGGCTGGGATTGTAAATTATAATTTTCATCAAATTTGCTGAGAATGTGTAAGGGCATGCGCAAAATGAAGGAGAATGAGTTAATTCATCTGAGGGGCTTGGGGCATCTTGGTCATCAGCCCCTTGTAGTTGGGGGTGTGTTGAACTTGGCTGCTAAGCTCTATTCCTGTGTTGACTGTATATGTATAAGTGTGGGTAACAGTATTTGGGACAGGGAAGTGTAAACGCGACCCAGGACAAGACGTACGGTACTATCCCGGCATTTGCCTGGAGGGTGTGTGGAAAACCGCGGGGGAAAACCATACTACGTTATTCTTATTATTATTCTTCTTCCTCTTCTTCTTCTTCTTCTTCTTCTTCTTCTCATTAAGAGTATAGTAAACCGTCGAAAAAACGAACTTTGGATTTAACGGACAGAATTGGACCAACCGAATTTTACATCGTTGAAATAACCTCCATCGTATTGAACAATATTAAGTTACAATACGAGGAGAAATCAGAGGAAAACGTATTATTCGTATCCATGACTGACCAAAGAGACGATTTTCCTTAAAATTTAAGTTTCATGCCAACGATTAATCTATATAGGCCTATCTAGAATAATGACGAAATTAAGTTGGTATTACTGAAATTTTTAATTAGTTCGAAATATACTGTAGGCCTACCCTTCAAATTTCGAAAAGTTCTCATCTCTTGAACGTCCTTGATTGCCTTAAAAGCTAAGGTCCTAGCATCCTTTAATCAAAGTCCTGGGTTCGTGTCTTATCACCTGAACCATGAATGGTTCAATACCTGAAATGGTGTAGCCTAATACAGCACTACAGTTGGCAGCCCTAGTAACTAAATATATACTTAGGTCCATCTCTTATGGTTCAGGATGCACATGCAAAAAAAAAATTGGTTGAAGCCCAATGGCAGTTAGACATTGGATCTATCAGCTCGCGTAAAATTGTGTTGGCAACAATGTTATGGCCTACGTATTGCTCAGAATTAATCTGAAATATTATCTATTATTGTCTCAATTTTGGATGGAATCTATTTGTTAGTACAGAAGTTACAATTATTTAAAAAAGACCTATCACCAGGCTTAGAATAATGTTGGCAGCACTGGCATGTATCAGTTGTTCAAAATTAATCTAGTATGTCAAGTACTATAGGTGAGCAAAGATTAGAGCTCTTGGCTTGTATACTATCTGATATATTGGAATTACGATAACGAAATAGAGGGAGCACTTATTAACGGTTTGCAGCCCTGCTGGCTCTTAAGAATACGCACAGTCATGTTATGGTACAAAAAAGCACATACGAAATTTGGTTGAAATCCATTTGTTAGTATAGAAGTTAGATGCATTTAAAATTGGACCTATCAGCAGACTTAGATTCATGTTGGAAGCACTGACGTATATCACTTACTCCAAATTAATCTAGAATGTCAGGTGGTATACGAGTCCAGAGTTTAGAGCTGCTGGCATGCATACTCTCTGATAGCCTATATTGGTATTAGAATAAAAAGTAGAGAGAGCATTTATTAACAGTTGGCAGCCCTGCTGACTCTCAAGAATACGCATAGTCATATCTGTCATTTTACACAAAGCACATACGAAGTTTGGTAGAAATCCATTTGTTAGTATATAGGCTAAGTTAGATGCATTTAAAATTGGACCTATCAGCAGGCTTAGAATCATGTTGGCAGCATTGACGTATATCAGTTACTCCAAGTTAATCTAGAATGTCAGGTACTATAACTGTCCAGAGTTTAGAGCTGTTGGCAAGCATACTTTCTGATAGCCTATATTGGCATTAGAATAAACAAATAGAGAGAGCATTTATTAACAGTTGGCAGCCCTGCTGACTCTCAAGTATACGCCTAGTCATATCTGTTATGGTACACAAAGCGCATACGAAATTTGGTTTAAATCCAATTGATAGTAGGCCTACCGTATAGAAGTTACATGCATTTAAATATTGGACCTATCAGCAGGCTAAGAATTATGTTGGCTACACCGTCATATATGGGCTCTTGAAAATTAATGTAGAATTTTATTATCTGTGTGTGTGCCAATTTTGGAACAGTTCGCATGCATAACTTCCGAGATATCCAACATGGAACTCAAATTTCAATTGCGACTTTTCAGCAGTTGGTAGCACTGTCGTCATTTTCAAATATGACAGTGACCGTGAGATAACAATAATAATATCGTATAGCCTCGGGTGCCGGGTGCAAGCTTTGTAATTTGACACCCAGAGGGTAGCTTGCATGTCGAATTTCGTTGTTCCTTGAAACACTATGAAAGTCAAGGGGGTTAGATATCTAAGCTCCTTGAACACTAGATCGCTTTCTAGTAGAGAAATGAGGAACTTTGTGTTGGCGGAAACTCCCGAGATTAATTTTGCCATTATGAACACGGCCTACTGAATTCAAATGAGTTATTTGGCATGCCAACATCGTATGACATGCGTGTCGTATTTTTGCCGCCTTTCAAAAATCACTTACCACGGCCAGGAGCGAACCTGCAATCTTGGGGTTAATAGACCGACACGCTATCCACTCACCCACCGTGGCAAGCTACCATGAGATATTCAGGTATAGATCTTTACTCATACAAATTTGGTTTTGAGAATGCTGCAGCCGTTTAGGAGTTACTATGGGGGAAGGGGGGAAGCACAGACAGATAGGACAGACTCACACATTTGCCCGGATCGATGTCATCAGTCTACATTTTCCTAATTTTTACAAAATGTGAAAAGTAGGCTAAAAATACTTTTCAAAACGTATTTGTAATCAACATGGTCAAGCGCGAGAAGAAATATTAGTGGCCGACACGATATAAACCAATACAAACATAACCTTACTGCTTTTGCTCAAAAAAGAATAAATAAAACCTCATAAAACATTTTTGTTTATTAGCCCAACCAAATGAAACTTCGAAATAATTTCCCCAAAAGCATCGCTTTATCGGCAATAATCGTGGATGCAAGAACTACAGTCATTTTTGTAATAATAATAATAATAATAATAATAATAATAATAATAATAATAATAATGTTACTACTACTACTACTAATAATAATAATAATATCAAGGGTAGAAAATGGGGTAAGGCTAGGGTACAAGTATATGAATCTTACAATCGACTGTCTAGCCTTTGCAGATGATCTAGTGATCTTTTCAGATTCCATTGATACGGCAGAAGAACAACTTAACCAACTGAAAAATCAAGCACTGAAGGCTGGGCTTCAAATCTCCTTTGAGAAGACACATTTCATGACAAACATAAAATCAGCGCCCAGGGAACTGGAGGTCGGACTAGTAAAAGTTCAGAAGGCAGAAAAGTTTAAATACCTCGGTGAATGGATAGAGCCTAACATATCAGAGAAAGAAGCCTTCGTGTCACGCATTAATAAAATGGAAATGGCATACAACCTGACTAAAGACATCTACAATAAGAGATCGATATCCTTAAACGCCAAAATTAGACATTACTGCACTGTTATTCGACCAGAGGCTGTGTATGCGGCAGAGACTCTAACAATGAACAAGAAAGGTCTAATGGAAAAACTTGAGGCGAAAGAAAGGAAGATTTTGAGGAAAATCCTGGGTCCTATCAAAGAAAACAGCGAGTACAGAAGGCGTCACAACCACGAATTATACAAGCACGTGGAGAAGATCAGTGACACGATTCGAAAAAGGAGGATTGCCTTTTATAGCCACGTGACACGAATGAGCCCAGGCAGGATATCAAAACGGATATTGACGTACTTTCAGGATAAGAAAACCAAAGGGGCATGGTTCACGGAAGTTGAGAAAGATCTACGTGAAATGGAAATTTCCCCTAAAGATATCCAGAAGCGTGTTCCACTTCAGGAAAAACTACGTACCCACAAAGGTTTCCAGGAAAAGCCGAAGCTGAAGACAGGGAAGGTGTGGTCCCAAGAGAGAAAAGAACAACATCGGAGACTAATGCGGGAACACTGGGCGGTAGTTAAAGCTCGGAAGAAGAGACAGTTGAACTGACGTGGTCCCTAGTTGGCCGAATCGAAGAAAGAAGAAGAAGAAGAATATCGTATGGCCTCGGTGCCGGGTGCAAGCTTTGTTATTTGATACCCAGAGGGTAGCTTGCATGTCGAATTTCGTTGTTCCTTGAAGCACTATGAAAGTCAGGGAGGTTAGATATCTAAGCTCCTTGAACACTATAGCGCTTTCTAGTAGAGAAATGAGGAACTTTGTGTTGGCGGAAACTCTCGAGATTAATTTTGCCATTATTAACACGGCCTACTGCATTCAAATGGGTTATTTGGCATGCCACCATCGTATGACTTGGTGTCGTAATTTTTGCTGCCTTTTAAAAATCACTTACTACGGCCACGAGCGAACCTGCAAGCTTGGGGTTAGTAGACCGACACGATAACCACTCACCCACTGTGGCAAGCTATTTTTGAAATAGAGCATATCTAGTCGTCTTTCCGTAGATAGCACAATCTTTCTATAATTCTCAAATATCGAGTATACGTTAGTACAACGTCGATATGTTTATCTCTCGAGAGCTGCGCAGTTGAGGACGCGCATCTCAATGCGCAAGTCGATGATTTTTGTAAGAAAAATCACGTTGTTCTTTTTTTTATGTGTAACATCTCTCCGCTCGGTTGCTGGATAGTTTTGTGGGAGTGATTTTGAAAATTGGGGACGGAAGTGAATCGGGCGGAAGTGGATCGGACGGTAGTAAAGACGCACTGCCAGAAAAATGGGACGGAAGGGAATCGGGCGGAAGTTGATCGGACGGAAGTGAAGACGCACTGCCAGCTGGATGTACAATTGAAAATGTGTGTATTGGAAACAAGGCAGTGTGTGCTCTGTAGTGCGAGAATGTTATGGCAATAAAGCAGGCAGTGCATTTAGCAGGCACTGGTTTGACGAGCACAGTGGCAAATGTTTCACCGACTTTAATTTGTCATTGAGCAGTTTATGAAGCTTCACGTTCAAGGTTGAATATCACATGGGGTAGGACAAAGACGACAAATGACATTTAAGTAAGCGACATTATTGTCAAGCTGTGGGTGAGTAGTCAAATATTAAATGCATAACAGAATGTTGTTATATGAGTGGAATAAAAGCTGTATTTTCATCATATGTGAGACTAGGTCATTTCATGATTGTAGGAAGCCATGTTTTGATTGTTTACGACGAACTGTATGAGAGCCTTGAGAATAATAATGAATGTTATAGTTACTGAGGAATGTGCTCACAGTATTTGAGAGTACTGTCGACGTTGTGTGTCACTTTGTTATTACGAATTATTAATGTAAAAGGAAGGAAGGAAGCTTGTAGTTTTGCGTGACCGTTAATCTCACGATCATGATCCACAGTACCTCCCTTTTACGTGGAATGCGAACCACAGGACATGGCATTTCAATTCGAAAATCTCACATGTATTGACCGGGAATCAAACCCGGTCTACGTTGGTGAGAGACTAACAGCTTGACCGCTGCGCCACAAATTTGACAGTAGCATGTCTCCAATTCAATCTATACATTCATCATAGTACCAGTTTGAAAATGGAGTGTAAATAACATTTTAAGAATGTCCAAGCTGTGTAGTGTACTGTACGAGTAGCAGGGGCGTATATAAGGGGGTGCTGGGGGGCTCCAGCCCCCCCCCCCCCCCGAAAAAGCCAACTCTACTGTATTAGTATTGTGTTATGTGCATAATTAACGCCAATGAGAGTATTGTTTCCTTAAATACCAAAGCCCCCTGGCATAAGATGAGCTTCCAAATCATCTACCGCACGTGGGAGTTTTGTTACCTCACATACCAAAGCCCTCTGCCATAAGATGAGCTTCCAAGTCACCTACCGCACGTGGGAGTTTTGTTATCTTACATACCAAAGCCCCCTGGCATAAGATGAGCTTCCAAGTCACCCACCGTACAACGTGATGGAAAATCTCAAGGAATATCCTATCCACTCTTCTCTCCATGTTACAACGACTCGGAACACGTGATGGACAGGCACGTCTATTGTGCGTGAGCTTTGATTATGTTTTATTGGATCTTGATGAAACCGGCTATTGTATTATCTCTTTTTCTTGACAGCCGGGTGTGTGATTGTAGACTTCGATCAGCAGCCATTTTGATATCCATTTGAGTACACAATGGACATTTGTCTGGTTGCATAATAACTTGACAATGACAACCGTTATAACTTAATAAGCAGATGATTGTGAGTCTATAAAACAAATTCAAAGTTTTATATCTTATACGATTTGCAATTTTACAACCCCGCGGCGAAGCCATGCGCCTTAAATCCAGGCTCACTGCGGCCGCGCTGAAGAGCTGACGTTCGAATCCCGGCACTGATAGCAGCTATCCCGAGTGTGGGTTCTCTCTGGGTTTTTCCAAACTTCCTCCAGGAAAATTGTGGGTTAGTATCATATTTAAAGTGTCGGGACACCTACCCCATCCCCGACCCTAATAATTACAGCTACACTCACTACTATAGTCACCACAGAATCACAGGTTATCAAAAAATTCAACAAGCACCCAAGAACACGGGACTTATGGCCAACCCCCCTTATACGAATTAACAAATAAACTTGCATTTTTACAAGAAATGTGTGTGTGTATTACGATTTATCGATACGTGTTTTAAGTATGAACCAAGGACATTCTGGGGGATTGAGGTACATACTTGGGGGAGAAGCCCTCCCGCCGGTCAAGTAAATAAACATTTCTTGTTAACTCACGGCAATAATAATAATAATAATATATTTTTAAATCACTTATCCTCCCACGTACTCGGCAAGGGATCATTCCTCTACCGTCGCAAAGACTGTGTATGGGAGCATAAAACACGGACGTTAGTTGATTAGTTATTGTTGTTTTAAGGGTCAGAACGGCCAGGTCATCTGCCCCTTGAACACAGTTTGTCAGTAGATACAACTGGGGATGGTGACAGGCCGATCGCCCAGATAATAATAATAATGTGTACCCCTTATTATTCCCGTTTTCAACAGGGTCAGGTATGAGATGCTATGGAAGTCTTATGTGGCGGGTGTTTTTACGGCCGGGTGCCCTTCCTGATGCAAACCTCATGACAGGAGTTAATGAGAGATGAAGATGAATGAAACTGGACAAGGTTGTGGAAAGAAGCGGCGGTAGCTTATTAGAAGTTACCCTCCCAGCATTTGCCTGGAGTTGAAACTGGGGAAACCACAGAAAACCATTTCAATGACGGCTGACGGTGGGAATCGGACGTCTACAGTATCCGCAGATAGCTTGGCCCCAAGGCTTAGCATTACGTTACCATTGCGCTGTTCCACTCAGCCATAAGTGTTGTGTACATATCCGCTGAACCTAATTTAAGCCTAAGTGAGCAAGATCTAATGATATTCGCTTGACGAACGACTACTCATCCAATTAAGCCCTCCATTTGTGTGAGAAGTGTTTTATTAAGGTATTCATATACGTTTTAAGGAAATTTCCATAATTTAACCCAAAGATTTTGAATTTCTTTAGTGGTTACCTAGAATGTAAATGAAGGTAGTTTTGCCATCAGAAGGGTTAATTTACAATTTAAGGGGTGTCCAAAAGTTCTTTTTAAAATAATTGACATTTTTAAGATCACCTAGCAACTACCACAATATATTTGTTTCTTTTTTCTTTCGCAATACTATTAGCATTAGTATTTTTGATGTTCCCTACTAAATGTATTAGTGTATCGCTATTATACCAAGAAATATAACATGGCCTATTCTTTCAAAAATGCAACATTTTAAACATTCTTCTTTTCCTTTCTTCGTACCGTATTCAGTTTATTAATGGGGACATCTTATTTCTCAGCTTTAGTACAGGAAATTTCTAATTTAATGATATTTAATTTGAGACCTTGTTGAAGTTGAAAGGTCAATTACAACTTGACTTATTGACTTTTGAACCTGTTAATAAAACCTATTCTTAGGTATTGAGTAAATTAAGTTTAATAATAATAATAATGTTATTGGTTTTGCGTCCCTTTTAACTACTGAGGCTTTCAGAGACGCCATGGTGCCGAAATGTTGCCCCAAAGGGGATCTTAAACGTGCCAGTAAATCTACTGACACGGCTCCCTCGCATTTGCGCACTCTCAAATGCCAGCTGACTAAGTCAGGATTCGATCCTGCACCCTTGGACACAGCAAGCGAGAACGTTACCTCTGAGCCACGTGGCCAGCCAAATTAAGTTTATAAGTTTAAAGTTTTGCATTATGATTCGACACATGCGCCCTGGTCAATTTAAACCAATTTTCTGAACATATTTCTGGATGAAACATGTAAAAACCATACATTTTCTTAAAGTAGAAGAATGAAGCTCAAAACACATTGCCAAGGTTCATTTTTTGGCAATTTTGACTGCTTTCTTGATGACCGCAACATTAGGTGTTTTTTTTTACATTTTAGAACATCATTCTAATGAGCTACTGATAATTATAGAAATAAATATTTTCAAATATTAATTAATATTTTGTAGGATTATCCATTTTTTAAGAATTATTTCTGAGGTTAAGTCACAGCAAATTGTTGTTGTTTGTAATCAGTAATTTATACTTTTGACACAACGATAACTTAATTATTATTCTTAATAAATTGAACTTTTAGCTGAAGAATGCTTCATTGTCTTGCCGAAACATGTACAACAATTGAATAGTTGTTTCTTAATATGTATTGAGGCGGCCTCGGTTGCGTAGTTGGTAGCATGCTGAGCTTCAATGCCCAAAATCGCGGATTCAAACCCGGCCGAAGTCGTTGGATTTTTAAGAGCGTTTAAGATCCCCCAGTATGCCTTCCTTCGGAGGGGAAGTAAAGCCGGCGGGTGCAGGTCATAGATTTATGGCATGTAAAAAAACTTTCCACTAACTACAATTGTGTGAAGCTAAATTTGTAGGTTAGATTTGATTAACGCTCTAATAGTTCCAACGTTCGTCGCCAGGTACCGGTTGCGGAGGAATCTAGTACCCAAGTTCGTGGCTAAGTGCCGTTGACTGTTGCATTTGGTAGCAAAAGTAGGAATTACTTGAAATTGATCGTCTGCAGTCCTTACCTGAATTACAGATAACACACACTAATACAGCCATGACAATTAACACCGGTTATCAGACAGATTCTACACACACACAAAGTACACGGGGCTACATGACCGCGTTGTCGCAGCCCCTAAACTGAGGAACCAACCTCTTCTTCCAACTCCGTACAGGCCATGGAGGCCCTGGGAGGAGTGGAAGGTAGAGGCTTCCACTTTTTCTGACATCGGCACTAGATGGGATGGAGTTGTCAGCTCCACGCCCGGCCGCCTTTGCTCCCAGGAATTACCCTGGTACTCATTTCTGGTGTAGGCTGAGTGAACCCCAGGGCTATTTGCGTTTCCGAAAGTGGTAGTTTTGTTTCTAAAATCCACTACCTGGCTGGGGCTCGAACCTACTCTCTTTCAGTTAGAAGCTCAGCGCCTCTACCGACTGCGCCACGCAGCCCCCGAGGAACCAATCAACCAACCAACGAATATTATATTGATTGCTGTAATATTTTTTTAGAATTATGTATTTTTCATTAATAATAATAATAATAATAATATCGTATGGCCTCGGGTGCCTGGTGCAAGCTTTGTTAATTGACACCCAGAGGGTAGTTTGCATGTCGAATTTCGTCGTACCTTTGAACGCTATGAAAGTCAAGGAGGTTAGATATCTAAACTCCTTGACACTACAGCGCTTTCAAGTAGAGAATGGAGGAACTTTGTGTTGGCGGAAAATCCCGAGATTAATTTTGCCATTGAACACGGCCTACTGAATTCAAATGGGTTCTTTAACATGCCAACAACGTATGACATGAGTGTCGTGATTTTTGTCGCCTTTCAAAAATCACTTACCATGGTCAGGAGCGAACCTGCAATCTTGGGGTTGGTAGTCCGACGCTATAACCACTCACCCACCGTGGCAAGCTATTTTTCATTAATACTGTGGTATGATACTCTCGTAGAAGTCTGAATGATGTTGTTAACAGACTTCCTGCTACGTTTATAGACTGTCTTCCTCACAAATTAGCAGTAGTCTATGCCAACAAAGAGCGTGTGTCTGCCCCGCGCAACTCTTGAAGGACCGTGCTGGACCTGCCGAGCCTGGCAGTGAATCAAGAATCTTTGTTTGGCCCTGGATGGTTTCATTATGCTCGACTAACCTCATTCGTGTTGTGCTCAGGACCTCGTAGACGAAATACATGATGATAGAGACGTTATGAGCAACAATGGATCGGGAAACAGTAGTGAATAGCGTGTGATTGAAATGAAGATGCATGCCTTTACTAGCCCATAACTGAGACAATTGTGAGTCCCCCGCCCTCCATAGCCATTGGCTGCATTAATCAAAAAATATGTAAAAACACAAATCTCAAAATATTTATCTCCTTCTACCATAAAGTTTCCCTATAAATACCATTTTGAGTGTGCTGGTTTCTGTCATTCTCTGTACTTGCCCAGTCCACCTGATTCTCCACTGCTTACTTTTTACTACAATCTCTGGCTGACCAAACAATCCCTGTAGCTCCACATTTGTCCTTATTCTCCATCCATCCTGATCTCTTTTCTTGTCTGTTAGGTACCGGTAGTCAGCCCAAAGGACCTCAAAATTTACCGCCGTTAGGTTATGTGGGTAGATACCCACAAAAACCCAAGGCAGCGCTATATTAAGGCGTACTAGGCAAGATAAGGAGTGAGATAGTTTGCCATTGCTTTCCTCACTCTTCATACTATTTAGTTGCTGTATTGACAATGCAACTTGTCGGTATTTGAAGTTAGTTGCAAGTTGCATTGCCAATACAGCAACTAAATAAGTGTAAATATTGTAAATATTTTCACCTGTATTTTCAGACAAAGATGTGTAGCCTAAGTGTAATGGATCTGATGATGATCGCTTGACGATCGAAACTGGTCATCCTAGTGTATTTATTAATCTCATGTAATTTTTTTCAGGTTTAGGGTATAACCCAACTCTTTTGGGTACATTCGTGTTGACCGACTGAAAAGCACCAAACTTTTGTTTACTAAGGCAACAACTGAAAAAATGGCTTCAAACCCCATAATGTTCTGTCAGCAGCTTATTATGTTCGGAATTCTAGCTAATACGCTGTAAACCATTATGAAAAATAAACACAAGATTTATAGGGCTATGGAGGCAGGGACGGATCTACCAATAGGCCCCGGCCTAGGGACCATGCTGAGGGGCGCAAAATTAATCCGGAATGTTTTATGATTTAAATTAAACTTTCCAAAATTTTGACACTTTTCCAATTTATATTGATGTCATCATTTCCCAACAAAATGTTTTGCAACAGCAGATTTTTCGAATTCAGCTTTAGAACAGGAATGTTATATGATTTATTAGGAGAAAATGTAAGTCTTGAATATTAATATCAGTTTAATTTGGTTGGTTCTTAAGTTTAGGGGCTACGACAACGCGGTCATGTAGCCCCGTGTACTTTGGGTGTGTGTAGAATCTAACTGATAACCGGTGTTAACTGTGATGACTGTATTAGTGTGTGTTATCTGTTTTTTAATTCAAGTAAGGACTGCAGACTTTTACATTTTTCAAATAGTTCCTAATTTTGCCGCCAAACGCCACCGTCAACGACTACTAGTCCAGAACTTAGCTACCAGACGCCACCACAGTTGGCTCTTGGCAACGGACGTAGGAACCTAAGAGCGTTGTTTATATTCTTAACCTATACAATTTAGCTTCACACAGGTGTAATTAGTGGAAGCTTCTTTAACATGCCATAAATCTATGACATGGGACCGCCGGCTTTACTCACCCTCCGAAGGAAGGCATACTGAGGGATTTTAACGCTCTTAAAAATCCGGCGACTTCGGTCGGATTTGAACCCGCGATCTTAGGCATTGAAGCTCAGCATGCTACCAACTACGCCACCGAAGCCGCTCTCAGTTTAATTTGAATAATTCATTATGCATAGTTAAGCCTCCGTGGCTTAGGCGTCAGCACGCCGGCCTCTCACCGCTGGGTCCGTGGTTCAAATCCCGGTCACTCCATGTGAGATCTGTGCTGGACAAAACGGAGGCAGACAGGTTTTTCTCCGGGTACTGCGGTTTTCCCTGTCAAAAATTTCATTCCAGCAACACTCTCCACTATCATTTCATTTCATCTGTCATTCATTTAATCATTGCCCCAGAGGAGTGCGTCAGGCCTCGGCAGCCGGCACAGTCCATATCCTCGCCGCTAGATTGGGGCTTCATTCATTCCATTCCTGACCCGGTCGGAGACTGGAAGCAGGCTGTGGATTTTCATTTTCATTATGCATAGTTGTAGATTGTATGATGTAATGTATATGTATATCTGAATATATTTAAGTATATAATGAGTATTAAATTGTTTAAACTTATTTTAATATCTCGTTGGCCTATTTTATATATATACTGTATACAAATTTAGAAGGAGTTGATTCTCTCATTATTTTAATTTATTTAATTGATTTTACTTCACGATACATTAAAAAATAACTTCACCAAGACCTTTTTGAGGTCTAAATTCTCTCTCCTTCACGATGGTAGTCTATGAACAGGGAGCGGCAAAAACCCAAGGGCCTAGGAGCGCATAAAATCTAAATCCGGCCCTGTATGGAGGAGTCATGTTTTTGAAAGAAACGGAAAATGCACACATTGAAATTAATGGAAATGTATCTGCAATACTTGCACAGCAACATTTAACCCTAGTTAGTATACCTGCATGAGTAGACGAAGTGACAATAACAGCATGACGTAGCAACAGGTGACTATTTATATTTATAGAACCCCATTTTTTCATGTATTTCTATATCTCAAATTTTCGATAACTCGAAGTAATTTTTATTTCCGAAAGTATTTCGAAACATCGAAGTTCGAATGTAGTCTGAAGACCGCACCTAACCTATAGTTATTTGCCTTCAGTTACTGTTTATCTCGTTTATATCTTGTCCCCACATCTATCTTGCCATCGCTAATCTCTACATAGTATGAAACTAAGTCCCCGATTCTTGGATGTTACGGGTAATTTCGAAAACCACTGGATGAATTTTGATGCGGATTTTCCATTCTGTAAAGGATTTCTCGAGGGAGGTTTTTGTAGAAAAACATTCATTTATTACTGTCAATACCATCAATGGTTTCAACATATTGAGGTAGATAGAGTTGGTGTCGCTTGGGCATTCAGACTGATATGATCTTTGGTTTTCCGTGTTCTTACCCTTTGTTATGTGTTACAATCCATCTCTATGTTCAGTGGCGGATCCAGGCCTTGCGGGGCCCTGGGCGATATGATAAGGTGGGGCCCACAACAATAGGAAATTAAAAAATATCAAAACAAATGGAAAATAGTTTTGTAATAATAATAAAATGAAGAATATTTACAATACTTTGAATACACTACAGTACATTATTTCAATAACATGAAAGAACCCTTTAAGTCCCCTTGAAGAAGATTATGTAAACTATGAAATATTAAAATATTACTTTGCGACTTATTTCCCGGCTGAATTTTATATAATTTCACTGAAATCTAAACTGGCTAAACGGTCAGGGGAGGTCATAGCTGCACTGAAAAAATAATATGAATTATGAATTAGTTTGAAAAGTTTGAAAAGTATAATTAATTAATTAATCAATTAAATTTAAAACAATCCATGGCGCGGGGCCAACTGGACCGCGGGGCCCTGGGCGGTCGCCCCCCTCGCCCTCCCCTAGATCCGCCCCTGTCTATGTTATATGTTGATAGATAAGAAGCGAAGGTCAGATTCAAATAAAGGAAAAGAATAGTTTCAATTCAATAATAATTCCCGTTCCAAATCATATAAAGATATAATAATAACCAAAGGAAGCCGAGCAGTAACGAATCAGTGGATCGAGTCGAAGAAAAACCTGCCGTCCGTGCGCCTTCTAAGCTTACGCTGGGTAAACCATTCAAAATCTATATAATCTATATGAAAATGAAAATCTACAGCCTGCTTCCAGTTGACCGACCCGGTCAGGGAATGGAATGAATGAAGCCCCCATCTAGTGGCGAGAATATGAACTGTGCCGGCTGCCAAAGCCGGTCACACTCCCCTGACGCAATAATTGACCGATTAAATTAAATGATAGTGGAGAGTGTTGCTAAAATGAAATTTTGTGACAGGGAAAACCGGAGTACCCGGAGAAAAACCTGTCTGCCTCCGCTTTGTCCAGCACAAATCTCACATGGAGTGACCGGGATTTGAACCACGGTCCCAGTAGTGAGAGGCCTGCGTGCCGCTGCCTAACCCACGGAGGCTTATATAATCTATATAATTGTTCATCATGAAAAGTTCTACAAAAAAGGTTCCCGACAGCATATCTATATATTTAACACATCGCCCACTATAAGTGTTTTTACGTTTTCATTTCTTCCAACAATCTCCATTCAGTTGAAATTTGGACATTTAAATTACTATATCCTCGGCCAGCATCAAACTGTTGAGTCGTGTCGAGTTAAGACTTCAAGGAAGAGTATGATATGTGTTTGGAGAATTGCTGTTCACCTCGGCTTTTCTGAATATTGCGTCTGTGACCTGCCGTACTTGCGCCTTTTAAGCTTACGCTGGGTAAACCGTTAGATACCGGGCGAAGCCGTGGTGGGTTGCTAGTTTTAAGATTTAAAAGGAATTCAGCCAGACGTCATACTTACTGAATAATCTGCCAATTATATGTAATTCTCTCTTTTGATTTTATCTTATCTAACTCCTCAAGAAATCTTGTTCTAGGCGATTCTCTCTCTCTCTTCACACGCTCTGATAAGTGGCCACTTTCGTAACTCCACCGCATACCAATGTTATTCTGTCGTTTTCCTTAATCCTTTACTACAGTATATTAGATTAGTTATTTCATTTGAGGGACTTACACGTCGTGGGCATTTTGCACAGTGTGTTTTTGTCTGATAACCTGTTTCACTGTGATGTCTGTTCTAGTGTGTGTATTTGTAATTGAGATAGGATTTAGGTAGGCAGCCTTACGTTTGGTACCATCTCGGCATTTACCAAGAGTAGAAGTGGGAAACCATGGTAAACCACTTCCAGGATGGCTGAGGTAGGAATCGAACCCGCCTTTTCTCAGTTTTGCTTCATGAGGCTGAGTGTACCCCGTTCCAGCCCTCAGACCAGAATTAAATTTCTTGGTAGAGCTGGGAATCGAACCCGGGCCTTCACAGTGACAGCTAAGAACACTAGCCACTTCACAACGAGGCGGACATAGCCTGTTAATAATAATAATAATAATAATAATAATAATAAAAACTTCCTCCGGCTTTTCCCAATTAATTAGGGTCGCCGGAGCCAACCAGGCGCATATTGGTTTTTTTGGTAGGTTCCTTAGTTTAGGGGCTGCGACAACGCGGTCATGTAGCCCCGATTTTGGTTTTGGCCGGGATATAAGGCCGGATGCCCTTCCTGATATCACGTTGTTTTTTTTTGTTTTTTTTGTTGTTTTTTTTAGTTGAAAATTCCACCCCGCTGTCACCAGGATTCGAACCCTGGCCGTCCGGATGAAAGACGAGCAGCTAAGCCACTGCGCGATCACGCTCCCCATGTTAATAATAATAAAAATAATAATAATGATCTTAAAAAAAGAAAAAAGGAAAATGCTTTATTTGCCTGAAACCGGCATAGATATAAAATAAGTATTGTCATCCTGCCGAAGATCGCAATTCAAGCAACAACAACAGCCACCACCATACCGGTTCATTCCGGTCCAATACAACCGCTGCATTCAATATGATTTGAATGAAACGCATTAGTAGGAAACCAGTACGTGATTGTGCGCTTTATAATCTTAAAATATCTGTAGAGTAAATCAAGACTGAAAACTCTGATAAGCTGACCAAGACAAGATGTTCGTGTGTTAGCAATTCATTGTGCGTATCTGTGTTTCTATTGGCGGAAATCGGGCATGTCGAGGCCACGCAGCTGCGCGGCTCGTTCTTCACTTGTCTTTTGACCGCGTAAATTAAGAGTCGATTTTTATTGGCGGAAGACTATTAGGCTGCTTCGTCCTCGCTTGTCAAGTTAAGACTGCTGCTGTTCATCGCAATGATATGGTAACTATTGCAGTATTTCAAAACTAGACCATTTATTATTTTTTTAGCTTGGTATTAATTAGAAGCAACGCCAGAAAAAGGATTTTTGAATAATGGAACATTTGGTTAAAAAAAAGGCATTTTTGAGACCACCTGGTGTAGCGGTTAGCATTCTTGGCGGTCGCCCCGGAGGTTCGGGTCCGATTCTCATCTCTGCCGAGAAATTATAATTCTGGTGTGAGGGCTGGAACGGGGTACACCCAGCCTCGTGAGACAAAACTGAGAATAGGATGGTTCGATTCCCACCTCAACCATCCTTTCCATGGTTTCTCCACTTCTACTCCAGCCAAATGCTAGGATTGTTCCTAACTTAAGTCCATGACCGCCTCCTTCCTAATCATATCTCCAGTTTACAAATACGAACACTAACACAGCCATCACAATAACATAGGTTGTCACACAAATTGCACACACTCAAGTGCACGGGGCTACATGATCACGATATCACAAAGCCCCTAAAATAATTAACGACAACAACAAGGCTTTTTTGGACAAACTATTTGCGTATGAATTTCAACCCCTTATTATTTCCGTTCCTACGGAGTAGTCAGGATTCTCAATCTTTCAGTTGACGAAAATCGGACACGCCGGCAAGAAGAAAGCCGATATTAGAAATATAAACTGACAATTACTATTAATTAATGAATTACATACCGTAGTATATCTTCAGCTAACTGGCTGCGTGGCTCAGCGGTAACATTCTCGCATGCTGTACCGAAGGTTGCCGGATCGAATCCTGGCACAGTCAGTTGGGTTTTGAGGGTGCGCAAATGCGAGGGAGCCGTTTCAGTAGATTTACTGGCATGTTAAAGATCCCCTTTTGGTCACAATGCCGGCACACCGGCGTCTCTAAAAGACCGCATCAGTTAAGAAAGACGTAAAACCAATACCATTATTACTATTATTTGAGATTGTCTTGCCATTCAACGTCTAGTCTAGTCTGCCAGCCTATGTTTGAGAATTAGTCGCCTCAATGATCCCCTATTACTATTTGCAATTAAGATTGCAGCCTCCTGTGCTTCAATGTCCCTCACCTTTAAAATGTTTGACAGTGAACCTAACAAGAATGTACAGTATATTGGCTTTCACGGCCAGTGAATTAAAACTCAGCATTTTTTTTCCTAGGTTTGTGCCGTGTCTTGTGTGGGGTTTCGCCTAGGACACCAAGCTGCTCATCAGTGGGCCCTTGGTGTCCTCGCCCGGGCCCCCACAGGAGTAGCGAACTGTGCGCTACCTCCCTTTTTATAAAGCGCGCCTACTCCTCTTTACTGCGGGAACTAAAAGTTCAAGCAGCCATAACCTCCCTGTGAAGGCTTACAAAAAGATGGTATATTGTTGTCCGGGCGGGGACACCAAGAGCCCGCTGATGAGCCAGCTTGGTGACCTAGGCGAAACCCCACACAAGACACGGCACAAACCTAGGGGAAAAAATGCACAAACGTAGAAAAATTGCTGAGTGAATCTAACCATCCCCTATGCCTCTCTTGCCCTCTATTCCCGAGCACATTATCCTCAGGTAATTTCCTGCCCATTCTCATCACTGATTTGGTTCATAGAACCATTTCATCTAACTTGTTCATTTCTAACTTTCCTTTTATCTCTTCATTACGATTACCCATCTGTTTGTCCCATCATTAATTCGTGCTACCCTCATTTAAGATATATTTAGCATATGGTATGAGATCTCCAGAATCTACCTAGCTCTCACTTCCATACAGCAAAGTTAATCCAAATACTGAGCGATGTAGGAAGAGTTTCGTCGCCAAATTAACTTTTTTTCTTGCAGAATATAGTAGATCGCAACTGAGAATTCACTACATTGGCTTTTCTGCACCACGACCCCTTTCTTTCACTCTACTTCCGTATTGTTGGATGCGGACAATTCATCCTGGTTACTTTAACTTAGTTTGATGAATATTCACACAAAAACAAAATTTTGATGTTATTCAGTCGGTCAACACGATTGCACCCAAACGAGATGGGTTATTCCCTAATCCTGAAAAAAAAACATGAGATTAATCCCTCCCTATATTATTCTGCTAGGGTCCCATTCCAGTTTTGTACCGAAAATAAGGTCCCATTAACACCAACCTACACATATGGGGTACCTACAGGTTCAGCATAACCCAATGCGTAAGCGAAACACACTCACTTACTCTTTAAATGCCTCACAATTAAATAAATACCTTAAAACATGTATATTTACAATGAAATAATGAAAGAATGCAACACGGTAACCATGGTAACAAAATCTCACAGGTCCATCTATTTCAGTAAGACGCAATGCAATTCCATAGTTACATTACTGTGAAAGTTTCCATACGGTTATAAGGTTATGAAAAATGAAAATCCACAGCCTGCTTCCAGTCGCCGACCGGGTCCGGAATGGAATGAATGAAGCCCCTATCTAGCGGCGAGGATATGAACGTGCCGGCTGCCGAGGCCTGACGCACTCCTCTGGGGCAATGATTAAATGAATGACAGATGAAATGAAATGATAGTGGAGAGTGTTGCTGGAATGAAATTGTGACGGGGAAAACCGGAGTACCCGGAGAAAAACCTGTCTGCCTCCGTTTTGTCCAGCACAGATCTCACATGGAGTGACCGGGATTTGAACCACGGACCCAGCGGTGAGAGGCCGGCGTGCTGCCGCCTAAGCCACGGAGGCTTGGTTATAAGGTTATCACTGAACCAAATTAAGCTTTAAAATTCATCAATACATACAGTAGGCTATAATGCGCTTAAGGGGGTCAAGGGGCACTCTAGATTTTTTTCACGCAATTTTCACGTGTGAGTGAGAGTCTTTTTCACCCGACTATAAAGGGTCTCTCGAAACCACATTTAAAGGCCCTTAAATTAACAGTGTCTGTGATATTCCCAGAAAACTAACTTCGCTCTGATATAGCCTACCTATGAAGGAATGACAAACCCCTAACCACTGCACCAGTAGCTGAATTGATAAAGTCTGATTATTCATACCAAGGATAAATCAGTCATAGCGTTCATGATTGAGATTTTATTAAGTGTATTCTTTACAACTAGAATACTCGCGGGCGAAGCCGCGACGGGTAATGCTAGTTATTATTATTATTCGGATAAGGGAATAAATAACCCATCTCGTTTGGGTACAATCGTGTTGACCGACTGAAAAGCATTAAACTAAGGCAACACTGAAAATTGCTTCAAACACCATAATTTTCACACAGTATAACAAGTTCAGGATGATAGCTTTCTGTATTGCAGCGAACATGTGTTTAATGTTGAGTTTATTCAATGACATTGAGAGTCTTTATGGTGATATCCACTTGTCTCAGCTTCTGCTTGGTCCTCGTGTCCTCAGCTAGGTTTCAATATTTTGTTCGCCACCTCGTGGTGTAGCGGCGAGCATGCTTGGCTGTCACCCCAGAGGTCCGAGTTCAATTCTCGGCTCAGCTAATAAATTTTATTCTGGTCTGAGGGCTGGAACGGGGCACACTCAGCCTCGTAAGGCAAAACTTAAGGTGGACTAAATTCCCACGTCAGCCATTCTGGAAGTGTCTTTCCGTGGTTTCCCACTTCTACTCCAGTCAAATGCCGGAATGGTTCCTAACTTAAGGCCACGGCCGCCCCCTTCCCAATCCTCACCTGAATTACAAATACACACAATTTAACAAATTACAGCCATCACAACAACACATGTTATCAGACAAATTGCACAGTTCCAAATATACCGGGCTATTTGTGGCTTCGGTGGCGAAGTTGGAAGCATGCTGAGCTTCCATTCCCAAGAGATTCCTTTTCTGTAGAAATGCTTTCCTTGCCTGAGCCAACCTACTTTTTATATCCTCTTTGCTTCGTCCATCACTGGCTATTTTGCTTCCTAAGTAACAGAAGTCTCCTACTTCCTTTAGCTTTTCACCTGCCAATTTGATGTCCATAGAGGTTTCTGATTTATTTCGGCTGCATTCCAATATTTTTGTTTTACATTTATTAATTTTCATCATGAATTCTTTCCTCAAAACGGAGTCCATACCATTCAACAAGTAGTTCCGTGTTGAACTATACAGCCAATTTTTATTTATCCTACTCATGTTAATTGCCTCTATCAACATTTAAAAAAACCAGTTTGATTGCTGTAAAAGGTTCATAGATATTGAGAACCGTCTAAATATGTCTGATGCTTGCCATTTTGGATTGTTATATGTATAGGCTATATAGTTATGTACCAATCAAGGACAATTATTGCCTAGGTTCATTATTCAAACTTTCACTTCGATCGCATGATTACGACACAAGAAATAAAAACTTAATTTTAAAATTTCGCACAGCCGCCATCTTGAGGTTATGTAAACAATTGAACTAAATTAGATGCCAGTGCATTACAATATGTAAAATCATTTACTGTACCACATTTCACTGCGCTCAGAGAGTTAAATCACGAGAAAAGTCTATTAAAATGCTTCAACTTCGCTTGGCCGCCATGTTCGTTTTGTACTTTGCAGGTTTATCAAAGTTACATAGATAGACTTGTATCCGTACCCTTTATCACCGTACAAAATGTCAGGGTGATATCTGTAATAGTTTCGGAGGTATAGAATGTCAGTGAAATGTTTCGCACAGCCGCCATTTTGAGGTTATGTAAACAATTGAACTAAATTAACCTCCAGTGCATTACAATGTGTATAAACATTGGCTGTGCCAAGTTTCATTACGTTTGGGTAGTTAAATCGCGAGAAAAGCCTATTTAAATGTCTCAACTTCGCTTGGCCGCCATGTTGGTTTTGTAGTCACCAGGTTTTTTAAATTCTCATAGGTGAACTTCTAGTAGTGCCCTTTATCACCGTACACAATTTAAGGGCGATATCGGTAATAGTTTCGGAGATACTGAATGCTGGTGAAATATTTCGCACAATAAAATTTGAAGGGCACAGTCGGGGTCGGCCAGAATAGTGCTATGATCTTACCGAATTTCATTGTAATCGCTCCAGCAGATTAGAAGTTATTAGGGACACACACACACACGCACCTCACACACACACGGACAAAAGGTGATCTCATAATCCTATTTTGTTTTCATAAAATGAAAAAAGGCTAAAAATTCATTCAAATCATCTGGCGTGTCGGCCAAGATGACGTTGTCTTCAGCAAATCTCAGTGTTTAAATTATTTCTCCTTGAATCTTCACTCCCACTTTAATTTTTTCTCCAATTTCCTTCATTGCTTGTTCAATGTAAAGATTGAAAAGTATGGGTGATAAGTTGCAGCCTTGCCTTACACCTTTCTGAATAGCAGCTTCTCTCTCATGTCCTTCAGCTCGAATGACTGCTGTCTGGTTTCTGTATATATTGTAGATCACCCTCCTATCCCTGTACATTATTCCAATCGTTTTCAAAATGTCAAACAATTTAGTCCGATCAACGTTATCAAAAGCCTTTTCTAAATCTACAAATGCCATGAACGTTCTCTTATCTTTCCTTATTCTACCTTCCAAAATCAGCTTAAGACCTAGTACAGCTTCCTTTGTTCCTACATTTCTCCTGAAACCAAACTGGTCTGGCTTTCCATCCTCTTGTAAATTATTCTAGACAGGATCTTTGAAGCATGAGTAATCAAGCTGATTGTACGGTAATCGACACATCTATCAGCTCCTACTTTCTTCGGTATAGGGATGATAATCATAAATCAGAGGGTACCTCACCTGTCTCATAAATCTTACACACCGAGTGAAATAACCTGATCAGACCATCATCACCTATGCAGCGTAGTATATCATCTATGCCTGGTGGTTTGTTCCTGCTGAAGTCTTCCAATGCTCTGTCAAATTCTGATCTCAATATTAAATCTCCTTTCGCATCTTCATCAATTTCCTCTTCCCTTTCCATTTCATGATTCTCAATCTCCTTTACCTTATACAAACACTCTATGTAAGCTTCCCATCTCTCAACCTTTTCTTCCCTCTCTGTTAGAGGCTTTCCAAAATGAAGAACATAGAAAAACAGAAACGATAACTTCTCAGAAAAATTTACGGGGCAGTCAATAAAAACGGCATTCGGACGAAGAGACCTCAAAACGAACTCTATCAAAGCGGAAGAAACCATAAAACACTGAGCAAAGTTTCACACACACATCTACAGGTTGGAAAACTCTAGAGTGGCAAAGAAACTACTCACATCATATCAAAGAGTAAATGTGGCACGGAATGACTGACAAGAGGTCCAGAGGGACCTACAACAAATCAACATACAAAATCTCGAGGACCCTACCGAGTGCCGGAATAAAATAAAATAAAATATTAAGTATGAGCAAAGAACATACGACAACCTGAAAAAAAATGGACAGCTGAGCTGAAGAAGGAGCATTCCGAGAGGATGAAGAGATTTTGAGAAGAAAAGGGGAAAAACGCCCTAAGATGAAATCGTGCATTCAAGTTCAATCGCTCTCCTAAAGGGGAACAGTCGGTTGTTGTTTGAGTCTTCAGTCTTTTGACTGGTTTGATGCAGCTCCCCATTCGCCTCCCTGTACTAAGCTAATCGTTTCATCTCAACATAGCTACCACACCCTACGTCTGAGGCAATCTGTTTAACATATTCTAACCTTGGTCTACCCCTACAGTTCTTGTCCTCGACCCTTCCTTCTATAACTAAGCTTGCTATTGTTGGGTGTCTTAAGTATGTGTCCTACCAACCTATCTCTTCTCTTCATTAGCAGTCACCAGAAACATCTCTCCTCTCCCACTAGTCTTAATACCTCTTCGTTTGTGACCCCATATACCCATCTGATCTTCATCATTCTCCTGTAACACCACATTTCAAACGCTTCAATTCTCCTCTGTTCTGCTGCACCAATAGTCCAAGTTTCACTTCCATAGAGTGCCACGCTCCAGACAATGGCCTTCGAAAATGACTTCCTAACACCTAAATCTATATTCGATGTCAACAGATTCCTTTTCTGTAGAAATGCTTTCCTTGCCTGAGCTAACCTACTTTTTATATCCTCTTTGCTTCGTCCATCACTGGTTATTTTGCATCCTAAGTAACAGAAGTCTCCTACTTCCTTTAGTTTTTCACCTGCCAATTTGATATCCATAGAGGATTATGATGTATTTCGGCTGCATTCCAATATTTTTGTTTTACATTGATTAATTTTCATCATGAATTCTTTCCTCAAGACGGAGTCCATACCACTCAAAAACTCATTCAAAACCTCAGGCGTGTCGGCCAAGATGACTATGTTAAATAAAAGAATAATGATCGTACAAAGCAGTGTGCAATCTGGTTTGCGTGTCGCCATTACTATAAGATAAGCATCCCCGCTCTTTAGTCTTCATAGTCAGGCATAGAAAATATTAAACCCTGCTTCAGCTTGTAATTTTTTCAGAAACCTATTTCACTTATAACACATGTAGTTTCCATCAAAGTCTTATGATTTATAATTGAATTGTTTTTACACGTACCTTGAACTTTGTAAGACAGATGATGCTCGATGGCCCTCCTCTGTTGTCCAAGCTCCAAGCACGTTCTCATCTGTCGCTCCTAGCCATTAATACCTTTAATAACGTGTCCTCAGTAATGACCTAAACTCCCAACACACGTGTTGTTAAATCAAGGTCACGGAAAGAGTATTGGGTTTCATTTAATTGTGGTCTGAGGGTTGGAACGGGGTTCACTCAGCCTTGTGACGCAAAACTGGGAAAGTATGGGTACAATTTCTGCCTCAATCACCCCAGAAGTAGTTTCCCACTTCCACTCGAGGCAAATGCCGGGATGGTTCCTAACTTAAGGTCATGGTCACCTCCTTCCCAATCCTATCCTCACAGAATTGAAATGTCTTGGCAGAGCCGGGAATCGAACCCGGACTTGCAGAATGACAGCCAAGAACTCGAGCCGCTACACCACGAGGTGGTCGAAGTTTGAGAGTGAATTGGACACCAACTCAAAGGTATTTATTTGGTTTTGTTTAAACATGGATACATTTTTGGGCTGCGGGGGGTCTATCTGGTGTTTGACTGACTGCGTGGCGCAGCGGTAACGTTCTCGCCTACTGTGCCCAAGGTTGCAGGATCGAATCCTTGCGCAGCCAGTTGGCATTTGAGGTTTCTCAATAGTGAGGGTGCCGTGTCTGTAGATTTACTGGCACCTTAAAGATCCCCTTCTGGGCAAAATTCCGGTATGAATATACCCACACCATGGTATCCATGGCAACCAGTGTTCGTCAATGAAAGTTTGTCTGGTTTTTTTTTCTTCTGAATTTATACGGAAATTTACGTCATTAACGCGTTTCAGACTGTTTTATGACGGATGTGTTAAAAAATAAAATGTCCGTCTGTCTGTCTGTCTGTCTGTCTGTGGACAAGTTTCTTCCCGTATAACTCGAGAACGGCTGGGTGGATCAACGTAAAATTTGGTACTGATATCCATCAGAGGCACGTCACTGATTATTGATGTAACTCTTCTCCGTACCTCTCATAAAAGGGGGCCTACCCCCTTAAAATACATGCTGAAATAGGCGTTGAAGGACGAGACAAAGCTATTTTCAGGCCCTCAATGTGAGAAACAAAATTCCAAAATTCGGGGACCATGTTTTAAGGCCCTAAAACCAATAGTTTCTAAGATATTCACAGAAAGATTTTATTTTATTTAATCTATATTTAATACTATAATTATATATTAATGACAAGGCAGATTCAATAAAATAATTACCAATGGCCAATACGGATCTACCTTGACCAGCTCAATATGGTACACATACACGCATTTTATGTATTGGTGTTTCCTTGCGATTTTGGTTCAGTAATAGTTCAGGAAAGCTGAACCTGGATTCTACACTTGCACTTGAATACTATGTCATCTTCATGATTTCATATTCTGGGAGTCATTACCAATTGAAATTACTGTCCATTAACACTACTGCATTGGAAATATGTGCTAAATTACTTATGTGTTTTTCATTCTCTCTCATTCAACGACGGCAGCCATTTTTTTCAGACGCATGAGATCTCTTCAACTGTTACTACTGTTGCCAACATGTGGGATACAAGAGGTAACATTGTACTTACGTGGAAAAGCATTAATTGGCAAAAAGATTGAGCTGGGTAAAGATTATTGATGCGTGAGTACTCCCACTATGCGTGACAAAACCCAGAGCTACATATATGGCTACCTAGTAATTATTGGTCTAGGTCTAGGCAAACCCCAGGTTTTCTTGTTGCAAGGTGCTACAGTTCTGTATGCGTGGGGTTGGCAATATTATATTTGTCCCATTTATTTGTTTACTTGTGTCAGGAAGCATCTACTGTAATTGCGGCTTCGGTGGCGTAGTTGGTGGCATGCTGAACTGCTGCGCCCAAGATCACGGATTCAAACCCGGCCGAAGTCGTCGGATTTTCGAAGAGCGTTAAAATACTTCAGTATGCCTTCCTTCGGAGGTGATGTAAAGCCGGCGGTCCAATGTCATAGTGTAACGTGTTTTTCGAGGGGTTTTTATGCCACTGGCATAAGTCAGTAGGAAGCCATTCTATAATTATTTACGCGGCAAATTGTTCAGCCAAGAGAATTTTTCATGTTAATTTATTATTATTATTAATTTATTATAATTATTATTAAGGTATTTTCGGAGCATTTTATGAAAATTATTAGCATTCAGATAGGTTTTCTATGTCTTAGAAAACGCTATCAAGCAAATTATTACGAACGACAATATCATAGAAAATTATCTGATTACGGAATTTTACGGAGTTTTTGTCAGTTAGGGTATTTGAGAGAGATGACTCACTGGGAATTCAAATACAAGCTGATTCCTGTCGAGAAGCATGACGCAATCTTGGGTCGCATCGTCAAGAAAAGGTGAATTGTTGGAACGGAAATCGACTTCTCGATTCGCGCGCCGTGTGTAATGAACCAGAGGAGGGGATGTAGCGGCGTGCTCAGCCAATCAGTGGAGACCACGTAAGCTGGAAGTCGGTACCATGGTGGGGGAGCCAACGTGTGTATATATCGTTCGACGCGCCGTGAAACGAGGACAATCTGTGAAATACTTGACGAGTATGGGTGCGCGTGCGAGTGGCTCCGATGTTCAGTGGAGTTAGCGACTATCTTTGTGAAACTTAACCAGTGTGGTTATACGAGTGTTTGGGTCCGAGGTACGGACCATAGAATTATCTAATCTACCAGAATATCATCAAATAACGAAGAAGATGGCGACGTCCAGGAGACTGTGGGAAGCACACAGCATCATCCAGTACGAGGGAAATGCTTTAGCAATTTCCAGTGGTAAGCGCAAATGACGCAGAAATACGCAATCTCTCATTTTTCTTTGTTTTATATTTCATATTTCAGTAACTTCATAGCTTGGGAATAAGAGTAAAATCAATGATTGATCAGACTCCGTTTTCACGTAATTTTCTATCGGTAATATTAAAATCGCAACGCTCCAATTTAAATTCAAACTTATTATTATTATTATTAATTTTGCTATACTTGTTTTTTATATATTAAATTTATTTCTCTTACAATGCAATCTTTGCTTTCAGTAGGTAGCATTAGATATAGACCAATTCCTTCTCCTGATACAATTGTTTGTTGGGTTAATGATCAAATCATACCACGATCTGAGTGAATAGATTCTTGAAGGTGTTCTACCAGAGCTAGACGTTGTTAAATACAAATTTAGATTTCAGCATTGTGTTGAGGTCTTGGCGCCCATTAAAACAACATAGCTTAGGCAAAGGTAAACAGTTACATTTATCACCCAACAGTTTGGGGCAGCCAAACCGTTACATTTGTCGCTACCAACATGGGGCACTAATTAATTAACGTTACACTTGTCGCTCAACGTGAGGGCAAAGGAAACCATTACATTTGTCGCCGACAACTTGGGGCTGAAAACCTAATAACATTTGTGGAAGGAGAAGGATATATATTTCTGTGCCTGTATTTTGGGGGTTATTTGTCTGTATCAGTGTATGTCATTATGGGGGATGAGAAAGAAAAACAGATGAGGTTACGTAGTGGTCATCAACGGGAGAGTGATGATACGAGCAGTATGTCGAGTGATGGTAGTACCGGGGTAGCGGAGGTAAATCCCGATACTGAAACAGGGAGTGTAGGAGGCCAACCAGAATTAAAAACTTTACTTCTCGAGTTCATGTATCAGAACAAAGTTAGTAGTGATGCCTTAAATGCAAAATTAGAACAGAATAATGCAAAATTAGAACAAAACAGTAGGGAAAATAAAGAAAGTACAGATGCCTTAAACGCCAAATTAGAACAAAACAGTAGGGAAAATAAAGAAAGTACAGACGCTTTAAACGCAAAACTGGAACAAAACAACGCTAAATTAGAACAAAACAGTAGGGAAAATAAAGAAAGTACAGATGCCTTAAACGCCAGATTAGAACAAAACAGTAACGAAAATAGAGAGAGTACTGAAACTTTAAATGCTAAATTAGAACAAAACAGTAGGGAAATGAGTGACAAATTTGAACTGATTAGAGGTGAGATCAGGGGGGTGATGGAAGAAATGGTTAAAGAGATTATTGCAGATGTAGACAGAAAATTAGGAGAAGTACAGGAGGAGTTGGAAATTAGAATCAGTACACAGGCTGAAAATTTAAAAGAACTAGTGCAACTGGAAACACAGCAGGTCAAAAAGAAATTGGGGGGAGAAATTGACAAAATTCAGGTAGCTACCAAAGAGGTTAAGGAACAGCTGGGGGGTAGAATTGAGAAAGTCCACTCACAAATAGTTGCAGAAGTAAATGATTTAAGAGAGAGTAATAGAGAGAGCATTAGCAAGATTGAGGAGAAACAAGCAAAGCTATATGATAAAGTAGAAGAATCAGAAGGAAACATTAAATTAACAGTAAACAGTATTGAGAGGAAGGCTGAGGAGAAAATCGCAGAATTAGAGTTAAAATTAAAAGCTAGGATCAGGCAAGAAAATAGTCAGAATAGGCCAGTTTTTGTGAATAGCGCACACAGGGAGGTAGAACTGGGTAAGTTCAGCAATCGACACGGGTGCCCAATGGAGTTCATGAACACTATAGAAAATAAATTCGGGGAAAGGTTGGAAAATGGTAGTATTGAGTGGTGCCAGGTAGTTGAAATTTTAGAACAAGTGTTTGTGGGGGAAACGAGGAATTGGTTTGCTGTCTACAGAGACAAGTTTACTGATATCAATGATTTTAAAATGAAATTCTGTGAAAAGTTCTGGAATGAGGTTATTCAGTCGCAGCATCGTGAGGGAGTAGTGTGTGGTAAATATAACCCTAAAGGAAGCTCCACCATGACCGAATACTTTTTAGGGCAGGTATTAGTGTGTAAATATCTGGATGGCTTGAAGGAGGAAAGTGATGTGGTAAGGTTGCTACTTAGGCACTTTCCCTATAGGATCAAGGAGGCTGCTTGTATCCAGAATGTAAAGACAATATCACAAGTAGAAAATTTGTTAAGCACATTTGATGCACTAGGGAGAGGGGGTTATGAGGACAATTTCAATCGGAACCAGGGTAATAATAATAATAGACCTAATGAAGCCAGGCATCAAGAAGTTCAAGGGAACGGTGGCGAAGGGGCCAACGCTCAAAATAGAAATAATAATAATCAGCTAAATCAGAACAGAGGAAATGGCTATGGTAATCAGTATCAAGGGAGGAACAATGATTTCAGGGGAAATCAAGGGAGGAACAATGATTACAGGGGAAATCAAGGGAGAAACAATGATTTCAGGGGAAATCAAGGGAGAAATTATAATGACAATAATTACAACCAGAATAGGGGTCAAGGAAGAGGACAGCCTAGTGGTAGTAATATACAGCCAAACAATGACAACACAGCCCAGAACAACCAGACCAGTTTAGTAGTTAGTAGTACTACGGCCAGCTGTAGCGGTTCTTTAAACGCGAACCAGGCTGCGAAGTAAGGTCAGAATCTCAGTCTGTAGCATGCCCTGTCCATACAATTATACAGGAACCCTATGACCTAAATGTAAGAAATGAATTATTACATGAACTAAATGATGAAGGTATTATTCAGGAAGTGGTTAGTAAGAGCCCCATAGTTAAATTTAACGTGTCCGAGGCGTACACAGATGTTTTAATTGATAGTGGTTGTATGAAGAGTTGCATAAGTAGTGCATTTTATGATAAAATGAAAGGAACTGTAGTAAATTTTTAGGAGATGCCAATTAAAAGCACTTTTGTTATCACAGCTGTTGGGAAGAGGTCTAAAGTAATTTCTAAGCAAGTTTTAGTAGACATTAAAATTAATAATCATGTGGAGAAGCAGATTTGTCTTGTAATTCCAAATTTAGTATTCAGTGTTATCTTGGGTTCAGAGTGGCTAAGTAGAGTGTCTGGTAACTTATGTTATGATGTAGGGAGTTTGAAATTTAAATGGGGAGATTCTGAAGTAGAAGTAGCGTTCAATGACCATATTCAGAGGAGTAGTATTGTAGGTGTGATTTGTACTTTAAATGAGATATCGCCAGCCGTAGAGCGGGGTTCTCCATGTTTTGTGGGCAGTGTGATTACGAACGATAGTCTAGAGGACTCGTTACGTGATGCTGCATTTCAGGGAAATATAGAGGATGAACAGTGTGTTCGGCTCTATGATGTGTTATGGTGTAATAGGAGAGTTTTTGAGGATCGCATTGGTATGGCCAATTGCTATACCCATTCATTGAACGTTATTGATAGGTCAGTATTCACAGGACATAGATATCCTGTACCTTTCGCTTATCAGAGTGCAGTTGAGGCACAAATTAACCAGATGCTTGAAGATGGGATTATTGAGCACTCGAACAGTCCATATGTTAATTCTTTGATCACGGTAACCAAGACCGACGGCACTGTTCGTATTTGTTTAGACGCTCGTTTGGTTAACAGTAGAATTAGTTCAGATCAGCTGAAATCTATGTCAATAGAGGAATTAATGCAAACATTTGAGGGGAAGAAGTATTTCACTTGTGTAGATTTGAGTTCCAGTTTTTGGCAAGTGCCACTTATGTACGAAGATAGACCATTTACAGCTTTTAGTCATAAATATAACCTTTATCAATTTTGTAGAACACCTTATGGGTTAAAGAGTAGTTCAGCAGCTTTAATTAGGGCTTTAAACATCGCATTAGGGGATGACACAGGAGAGTTTGTAACCATTTACATAGATGATATGGTAATTAGTTCACGCAGTTTTGAGGAGCATCTAGGTCATTTAGATATAGTTTTTCAGAAGTTAGATCAGGCAGGGTTCACTTTGAAGCTGTCTAAGTCGTCATTCTGTCAGTCAGAAGTGACATTTTTAGGTCATAGAGTGTCGAGTAGAGGTGTGACACCAGAAGAAAGTAGGGTTAATAAGATACTTAACGCAGAGGTGCCACAGAATGCTAAACAGTTAAAAACTTACCTGGGAATTTGCAACTTTTTCAGGAGGTTCGTTCTTAAATACTCAGGGTTGGTAGAACCATTCAGGGAATTGCTTAAAAGTGGGACTCGGTGGAGATGGGAGTCCAAGCATGAACAGGCTTTTAGAGCGCTGAAGGAAGGTTTTGAGAAAGCTGTAGTGCTGAAATATCCGTTAAAAGATAAGGAATATGTGGTTATGACAGATGCTTCACATATAGGCATTGCTGGAGTATTATGTCAGAAAGATGATGAGGGTGATCTGTGCATTGTATCTTTAGCTTCGCGAGGACTGACAGCAGCAGAGAAAAGATACACGATTACTGAGTTAGAGCTTTTAGGTATTGTTTTCAGTTTAGGGAAATTTAGAATGTATTTAGTAGGGGGGAAATTTGAGATCCACACAGATCACCATGCATTACTGTATATGAGAACTTGTAAACTCAGTTCTAACAGAGTTAGTAGGTGGATTCTTGCTCTGCAGGAATACGAATTCACAGTAAAATATATTAAAGGTAAAGATAACATTCTTGCAGACATGCTATCGAGGGACACTAATTTATGTAGGGATTATCCTGTGGTTAAAGCAGAGGACGGTATTTTAATATGTGCATGTGTGGACAGTAGCAACAGGGCATCGTTACAGACACTGAGAAATATGCTAGTGGAGCAACGTGATGACGTTAAGTTAAAGGAGCCACTGGCTAGGTTGGAAATAGGTGAAGAAGAGTATGTGAAAGTAGGACGGTTCACGTACAAGATGCAGGATGGGCTTCTTGCAAGGAAATGTAGGAATAATCGGTGGGCAATATGTGTTCCTGCCACTTTGCGGGAGGAGCTAATTTGGTTCATTCATAGGGAATTAGGACACTTTGGTGCTGCCAAGGTCTTCTATGAAATTGGTCGTGACTTCATTTGGAGTAAAATGGGAAGGGACGTTAGGAGAATTTTAGCTAAGTGTGACACCTGTCAAAGGAGTAAATATCCAGTTAAATATTTAGTGGGGGAGAGATCTGCAGTTCTCACCAGTAGTCCCGGCGAACTACTGTGTGTGGATTTATTTGGCCCGATCGTTAAAGGACAGTACGGCTACGAGTACATTTTTATAGTTATTGACGCTTTTAGTAAGTATGTCGAGCTATATCCGCTAAGGAAAGCCACGGGACTAGCGTGTAGCCGTCTGATCATTAATAAGTATGTACCTGAGTTTGGCCTTCCTCTCAGGATACTATCTGACAGTGGACCACAGTTTACTGCAAAGAAATGGAGAACCAGTATGCAGGAAGCTGGTATAACACACGTTCATTCCTCTGTAAGGTACCCTCAGGGTAATTCTGCAGAGCGTCCATTAAGGGAAGTGGCTCGTCTTTTTCGGACTCTAGTGCATGACAAGCATGCGGCCTGGGTTGGACATCTTCCCAAGGTCGAGACTTGGCTGAATTCTGTCCAGCATGAGAGCACGAAATTGACGCCATACGAAGTTCACTTCGGAAAAAGACCACAAAAGGAACTAGCGAGGGTGTTGGGATTAAATGAGGGTAAGCAACCGGGGATGGATTACATTGTCCAGTTGGCGAAACAGAATTTATCTAAGTCAGCACAAAAGAGAATTCGCCAACAAAAAGAAACTAAATTTGACCTATTCGAGCCGGGAGACAGAGTCTTACTTAGAGTGCCGAAACAGTCAAATAAGCTAGAGAAAGTCATGTCCAGGTTCTTTTATCTCTACGAGGGCCCATTTATAGTTTTCAAACGTATTGGAAAAACAGCATATGTGCTGGAGGATAGTAAGGAAACAGATTATACGGGACGTATAATATACATAGTCTCCGAAAATATGTGTCATAAAGTGAGTGTGTTTAGCTGGCGAGCCAGCCTATCAAATGAGTAAGTGTGGTATTTGGTGCGTGGGAGGAGATGGTCTTCAAGGCAGGCGTATCAGAAGTCACACAGGGGGGTAGTATGTAAGTAAATGAGAGTTTTTAAGGTACAGGGAAATATGACGGGATTGTTGGATGCTCTTGAGCACTAAAATGTCTCGATACACCAAGGCCAGAATTTGGTAGCGCTGGTGAATTCCCATTTGCCTCCAAGAGATGGGTGAGCGCTTGAACAGGGTATTTTTGCTTAAGGCGTCCACGAGGCAAAAGATGGGCCATCAGAATGCGAGACAGTCCTTCATGAAACTCGTACATAACAGCACACGTGATTTCTGTTTACGGCCTCGCCATGCAAGATTTGTAAGTGTGTAATTTAAGGTAATTTATACAATGGTATTATTTGTGTGAGGAGAACTGGTCTGTGTTGAGAACTAGTATTAAGTAGAATATGGTCTACGGGAACTTAACAAAACAGGGCGATTACGGCACAGAAATATTTGGTGTTATATGTAATGCACATTTACTGTTTTTTTTTTTCAGAAGTCAATATTAATTTAATCTACTTTAAAGAGAGATTAAGTATTATGGTCACGAGGCGCTGCCACAATAGTGTGATCGTGTGCTCAGTGAGAAATGGGATTAATTTCACAATAAGGAAGGAACCTCCAGTGACATTAGGAAGTTCTATGGTTATATAAATATATCAGAACACCTTCAATGCGTGTGATATGACATCATAAGTACATAGTGCTCACACATTAATTATGTCTATTTTTCCAACATAGAGAAATTTGAGAGGCGGAAATATCCGTGGAACACTATTCTATATGTAAAACATTGGACTGGTTGCAAAGTGCAATCCATAGTGACAACAAACTTTGACGCAAAGTGCGTGAAGAAAAATTTTGAGTGGATATATGTGTAATTTAGGGTGATTTCATTTATGTAATATGTATTTTGGATGGGGTTTATTAACGTGTCTGGGATAATCGGATAATGGACCGTCGTCACGGTAAATCATCCGATGATCCGAGGCGAATATGTAACGTGTTTTTCGAGGGGTTTTTATGCCACTGGCATAAGTCAGTAGGAAGCCATTCTATATTTATTTACGCGGCAAATTGTTCAGCCAAGAGAATTTTTCATGTTAATTTATTATTATTATTAATTTATTATAATTATTATTAAGGTATTTTCGGAGCATTTTATAAAAATTATTAGCATTCAGATAGGTTTTCTATGTCTTAGAAAACGCTATCAAGCAAATTATTACGAACGACAATATCATAGAAAATTATCTGATTACGGAATTTTACGGAGTTTTTGTCAGTTAGGGTATTTGAGAGAGATGACTCACTGGGAATTCAAATAAAGCTGATTCCTGTCGAGAAGCATGACGCAATCTTGGGTCGCATCGTCAAGAAAAGGTGAATTGTTGGAACGGAAATCGACTTCTCGATTCGCGCGCCGTGTGTAATGAACCAGAGGAGGGGAAGTAGCGGCGTGCTCTGCCAATCAGTGGAGACCACGTAAGCTGGAAGTCGGTACCATGGTGGGGGAGCCAGCGTGTGTATATAACGTTCGACGCGCCGTGAAACGAGGACAATCTGTGAAATACTTGACGAGTATGGGTGCGCGTGCGAGTGGCTCCGATGTTCAGTGGAGTTAGCGACTATCTTTGTGAAACTTAACCAGTGTGGTTATACGAGTGTTTGGGTCCGAGGTACGGACCATAGAATTATCTAATCTACCAGAATATCATCAAATAACGAAGAAGATGGCGACGTCCAGGAGACTGTGGGAAGCACACAGCATCATCCTGTACGAGGGAAATGCTTTAGCAATTTCCAGTGGTAAGCGCAAATGACGCAGAAATACGCAATCTCTCATTTTTCTTTGTTTTATATTTCATATTTCAGTAACTTCATAGCTTGGGAATAAGAGTAAAATCAATGATTGATCAGACTCCGTTTTCACGTAATTTTCTATCGGTAATATTAAAATCGCAACGCTCCAATTTAAATTCAAACTTATTATTATTATTATTAATTTTGCTATACTTGTTTTTTATATATTAAATTTATTTCTCTTACAATGCAATCTTTGCTTTCAGTAGGTAGCATTAGATATAGACCAATTCCTTCTCCTGATACAATTGTTTGTTGGGTTAATGATCAAATCATACCACGATCTGAGTGAATAGATTCTTGAAGGTGTTCTACCAGAGCTAGACGTTGTTAAATACAAATTTAGATTTCAGCATTGTGTTGAGGTCTTGGCGCCCATTAAAACAACATAGCTTAGGCAAAGGTAAACAGTTACATTTATCACCCAACAGTTTGGGGCAGCCAAACCGTTACATTTGTCGCTACCAACATGGGGCACTAATTAATTAACGTTACACTTGTCGCTCAACGTGAGGGCAAAGGAAACAATTACAATAGATTTATGGCATATAAAATCCTTCCACTAACTAAACTTGTGTGAAGCTAACTTTATAGGTTAGATTTCGTTGAAACGTTCTATCGAAGTTCCAACGTTCACCACTAGGTGTCAGCGACATCTGGTGGCGAAAGTTGGAACTACTTGAAATTGAATGGAACTTCTAGTTCACCCCATGGGTGTCCGCTTGAAGAAGCTACAGCCTCTGGCGAGCCGAACATGTCCTCGGACACTCCCGGCACTAAAAGCCATACGCTAAATAAATAATAATAAATAAATAATGTTATTGGTTTTACGTCCCTTTTAACTACACTGGCTTTTAGAGACGCCGGGGTGCCGGAATTTTGCCCCGAAGGGGATCTTTAACGTGCCAGTAAATCTACGGACACGGCTCCCTCACATTTGCGCACCCTCAAATGCCAGCTGACTGCGCCAGGATACGAACCTAAATAAATAAATAAATAAATAAATATACTGTAAATCAATAAATAGAAAAGAGGTACTATCAAAAGAGAAGTATTTCACTAAACATCATTGGACCAATAATTTGCATTGTCGTGGCCGTTGGGTGTAGCCTTCACTACATCCATGGAACACTGGAGAGGAGAGACGCTGCAGATGAGGGGGGTTGTTCTTCACCACAATCACAGCAGGTCGACTCACAAGGTAGTTCCCACCTCTTAATGTTGGACTCGTATCTACCAACCCCAGACCGTTTCCTATTGAGACTCTTCCATATAGTCCGTTTCTTTGTGCCCTGCTGGAAGACGTTCAGATGGATCTACCCACCCATCAAGATGAAGACCTCTAGATCTTCAGGCACTTACTCTTGATGTTTGAGGTGGATTCTTCAGTCCTATGCAGGAAACTACTCCTAAACTTCAATCGCCGATAAGTAGATTGATAATCATGCAATGGATGTGCTTCAGATATAGGCCTATCTACTTTCGAATTTCATATTTGTCCCATAATTGACCCGGATAATGGCAGACACAGCTGGAATTTTACTATATAAGTATCAGCCTCGTTGGGTAGTAGTTAGCTTTCTTGGCTGTCACCGCGGAGGCAGGGGTTCGATTCCTGTCTCTGCCAAGAAATTTAATCCTGGTCTGAGGGCTGGAACATGTACACTGAGTCTCGTGAGGCAGAACTGAGAAGAGGTGGGTTCTATTCCTTCCTCAGCCATTCTGGAAGTAGTTTTGATGATGATGATGATAATTGTTGTTTTAAGGGGCCTAACATCTAGGCTATCGGCCCGGAAGTAGTTTTCCATGGTTTCCCATTTCTACTTCAGGCAAATGCCGGCATGGTACCTAACGTAAGGCTACGGCCGCTTCCTACCCAAAGCACACACTAGTATAGACATAACAGTGACACAGATTATCAAACAACTAGGAATCAACAACTATATAAGTGTTGTTTCGCCAGAAGATGAACAGGCGGTTGGTCAATCTGTTCGGAGGCAATCTTGCCACATGACCATAAAATGCTACCCTTCTTTTCCCGGCACTGTCAGAAAGCCTCTCTCTTTGTACGTAGTTGGTTGGTTGGTTGGTTCCTCAGTTTAGGGGCTGCGACAACATGGTCATGTAGTCCCGTGTACTTTGGGTGTGTGTAGAATCTGTCTGAAGCGGCTTCGGTGACGTAGTCTTTAGCATGCTGAGCTTCTATGCCCAAGATAGCGGGTTCAAACCCAGCCGAAGCCGTCGGATTTTTTAACAGCGTTAAAAATCCCTCAGTATGCCTTCCTTCGGAGGGGAAGTAAAGCCGGTGGTCCCATGTCATAGATTTATGGCATGGTAAAGAACCTTCCACTAATTACACCTGTGTGAAACTAAATTGGATAGGTTAAGAATGTAAACAACGCTCTTAGGTTTCTACGTTCGTTGCCAAGAGCCGACTGCAGTGGCGTCTAGTAGCTAATTTCTGAACTTGGCCTCGTAGTCGTTGGCGGTGGCGTTTGGTGTCAAAAGTAGGAACTATTTGAAAAATTCTAAGTTGCAGTACTTAAATTAAAAAAACAGATAACACCGGTTATCAGACAGATTCTACACACACCCAAATTACACGGGGCTACATGAACGCGTTGTCGCAGCCGCTAAACTTAAGAACCAACCAACCAACCAGAAAGCCTCTCTATTTGTACGTAGTTGGTTGGTTGCTCGGTTCCTCAGTTTAGAGGCTGCGACAACGTGGTCATGTAGCCCCGTGTACTTTGGTGTGTATAGAATCTGTCTGATAACCGTTGTTAATTGTGATGGCTGTAATAGTGTGTGTTACCTCTAATTCAGGTAAGGACTGCAGACGATCAATTTCAAGTAGTTTCTACTTTTGCTACCGTCAACGACGCCTAGCTGCGAACTTGGCTACTAGATGCCAGCGCAACCGGTACCTGGCGGCGAACGTTGGAACTTAATAGAGCGTTAATCAAATCTAACCTACAAATTTAGCTTTACACAATTGTAGTTAGTGGAAGGTTCTTTATATGCCATAAAGCCCGCTGGCTTTACTTCCCCTCCGAAGGATGGCATAATGAGGGATTTTAACGCTCTTAAAAAAGCCGACGACTTCGCCCGGGTTTGAACCCACGATCTTGGGCATAGACGCTCGGCATGCTACCAACTACGCCACCGAAGCCGCTATTTGTACGTCGAGCTCTGAGTTGTGTTGTCACCGGTTTTCCCCATCTTCTAGTACTGGTCTTCAGATTAGTCTATTATTATTGTTATACAGATTCGTAAATTCCTCATTTTACAATGCTACAATGACTGAAAATACTGATTCATCTCAAACACTTTCAGAGTTCATTCTTCATTTAGGAATCGTCGTATTATTGTTGTTGTTATTATTTTTTAAATCGTTATGCCCAACTACGGAGCGCGCTTGAACTTATTTTGCACAATGTTCCCTCTTCTTTTCTTCCCAATATCTCTTCGTTCGTTCACTGTGTTCCTTTCTGCGTGCTTCTGTCCAGCCTGTATTTTTCCTTGTAGGTTTCTCTGCAAATTGAGGTTTGTTTACTAGGCTTCTAAATTTTACTATACCTGGAATGGTTTTCTCAGCAATACCCATTTCTTGTAGATCTTCGTGTATTTCTGTTAACCAATTGTTGCGGATTTCCAGGGTTAGCGCTAGATTTAGAATTCTCTTTGTCAGCCTGTCGTTATCCATTCTGTGAAGGTGTCCGTAGAATTTTAATCGTCGTTTTCTGATAGTATCTGTGATTTTTTCTGCGGATTTAAAAATTTCATGTGGTTTCTTTTTCATCCAAATTCCATTTTCAAACTTTGGTCCTAGGATATTCCTGAGAATTTTCCTCTCTTGTTTCTCGATGCTTTTCATTTGTGACCTGCCCCCAATTATCAATGTTTCGGATGCATACAGTGCCTCTGGTTTGAATTAGTATTATTATTATTATTATTATTATTATTATTATTATTATTATTAATAATAATAATAATAATAATAATAATAATATTTTAACTCGGGGATTTGCTGATGACATCGTCATCTTAGCCGACACACTAGAGGATTTGAATGAGTATTAAATGGTATGGAGAATTTTTGTTTTTGTTTTACGTGACAGTTAATCATGGGCCACGGGACCTCATTTTAACGTGGAATACGAACCACAGGACATGGCATTTTAATTTGAGAATCGCACATGCATTGACCGGGAATCGAACCCGGTCCACCTTGGTGAGAGGCCAACAGCTTGACCGCTGTGCCACCTCGCCCCCGGTAAGGAGAATTCATGATGAAAATTAATAAATGTAAAACAAAAATATTGGAATGCAGCCGAAAGAAATCAGAAACCCCTATTTACGTCAAATTGGAAGATGAAAGGCTTAAGGAAGTAGGAAGCAAAATAACCAGTGATGGACGAAGCCAAGAGGATATAAAAAGTAGGTTAGTACGAGCAAGGAAACCATTTCTACAGAAAAAAAATCTGTTGACATCGAATATAAGTTTAGGTATTAGGAAGTCATTTTTGAAAGCCTTTGTCTAGAGCGTGCTACTCTATGGAAGTGAAACTTGGACTGTTGGTGCAGCAGAAAAGAGGAGAATTGAATCGTTTGAAATTATGAAGATCAGATGGGTAGATAGGGTTACAAATGAAGAGGTATTAAAATGAGTGGGAGAGGAGAGATGTTTCTGGCGACTGCTATTGAAGAGATGATATAGGTTGGTAGGACACATACTAAGACACACAGGAATAGCAAACTTAGTTATGGAAGGAAGGGTAGGGGTAGAACAAGGTTAGAATATGTTTAACAGATTGCCTCGGATAGCTGTGGTAGCTATGTAGAGATGAAACGATTAGCTCAGGGCAAGGAGGCATGGAGTGCTGCATCAAACCAGTCAAAAAGACTGAAGACTCAAACACACACTATTATGAGGACACTCAGAATCAGCCTATTCACAGATGGACGAGCAGTTTTGGTAGATTAAGGGACTATGATTTTAGCTTATAACGGCGGGGGTTTATGCTTAGGAAGGCAATCGCTGGTGATTGGAAATGGTAGGGGTGTATAGTGGTAGATTTGATCATTCATACTGAGAAATAGTAACTGGAGAAAATATTTATTTGTGGGGAGAAGGGAAATAGATTTTAACTGTTCACCGGGGGGACATTTCCAGCCCTCTGCCTCCTAACGTTCGGAGGTGTAGGAAGCTGGCCAGGCAAAGCCAACTTAAGAAGACGTAAATATCTATGTGGTCATCAGTCGGCTGGTTTTGTGCTGGGGGATAGGGTTTAGATAACTATTTAACTTTCTTTTATCGAAATGTAATGAAATCTTCATGTTTGGTTTGTAGACCTACATATATTTTAAATTGTAGGTATATTGCCTTTTACCGCCAGCCACTGTCCCCATCTTCTTTATATATATAATTCTTCGATACGTGTGTATGTGACTGAACTCCTCCTAAACGACTGAACCGATTTTGATGGAATTTGGTATGTATATTAGGGTGGGTCCATGTATGGTTTAGATTCACAATCTGACCCGGTAGGTGGAATGAACACAATTTTAGAACCACAATTTACACACAATTTTAGAACCACAATATACAGTCAAAAACAGTCGTCATGGAAACCGCTAGCCTTAGCCTTCATGAAAGCTGATGTCTTTGGACGGTTTGTCTCTGCACGTTAGAGCCACCTGGTCGCAACCTGTGCAACTACCGCCATTACATACACTCCGCCCGTGGCGGAAAGTTGTGTTTTATACCAAAGATAGCAGTGATGTCGAATTCTACTGTTTGTCTCTGCACGTTAGAGTGTTTCAAAGTCCCGTATACGTTCATATACCATTCATCCGATTGCCATGAAACTTGGATGATAGGTTGAGTGAGCTCCAGGGAAGGTGTTTGGCTTAGTAAATCCATTTTACAATAGATAGCGCACGAATAGATTCAACAAATGAGCGACGACGCGCGAAGCGTTTCAAAAAGGTCCCATATGTGTTCAAATACCATTCGTCCGATAGGGATGAAACTTGGGTGAGATGTTGTGTACACTCCAGGGAAGGCTTATGGCTTAGTAAATCAATTTCACATTAGGTAGCGCACGACTAGATTCAACAAATGAGTGACGACGCGCGAAGCGTTTCAACAAAATCCCGTATAAGTTTATATTCCATTCATAGATTGAGATGAAACTTTGATGAGTTGTTGTGTACACTTAAGTGAAGGCTTCTAACTTAGTAATCCATTTCACAGGACGTCGCGCACGAGTAGATTCAACAAATGAGCGGCGACGTGCGAAGCGTTTCAAGAAAGTCCCGTATGCGTTCAAATACCATTCGTCCGATAGCGATGAAACTTGGGTGAGATGTTGTGTACACTTACGTGAGGATTTCTAACTTAGAAAATCCATTTTACAATAGGTAGCTCACGAGTAGATTCAACAAATGAGCAACGACGCGCGAACTTTTAATCAAAGTCCCGTATGCGTTCATATACCATTCATCCGATTGCAATGCAACTTGGGTGAGATGTTGTGTACACTTACGTGAGGGTTTCTAACTTAGTAAATCCATTTCACAGGAGGTTTCGCACGAGTAGATTCAACAAACAAGCGACGATGCACGAAGCGTTTCAATAAGGTCCCGTATGCGTTCAAATACCATTCGTCCGATTACGATGAAACTTGGGTGAGATGTTGTGTACACCTTATGGAAGGTTTCTGACTTAATAAATCAATTTTACAATAGGTAGCGCACGAGTAGATTCAACAAATGTGTGACAGCACGCGAATCATTTCAACAAAGTACCGTATGCGTCTATATACCATTTATCCGATTGCGATGAAACTTTGGTGAATTGTTGTGTACACTCCAGTAAATCCAGTTTTTTAATAAGTAGCGCACGAGTAGATTCAACAAATGAGCGACGGCGCGCGAATCGTTTCCACAATGTCCCGTATGCGGTCATATATCATTCATCCGATTGCGATCAAACCTTGGTGAATCATTGAGTACACGCCAGAGAAGGTTTCAGGCTTAGTAAATCTATTTTACAATCGGTAGCGCATGAGTAGATTCAACAAATGAGTGACGGCACGCGAATCGTTTAAAGAAAATCACTTATGCGTTCATATGTCATTCATCCGATTCCGATGAAACTTTGATGAGTTGTTGTGTACACGCCAGGGAAGGTGTTCAACTTGGTAAATCCATTTTACAATATTGGTAGCGCATGAGTAGATGTAACAAATGAGTGACGACGCGCGAAGCGTTCCAACAAAATCCTGTATGCGTTCATATACTATTCATCGATTGCGATGAAACTTTGATGAGTTGTTGTGTACACTTACGTGAAGCTTTCTAACTTAATAAAACCATTTCACAGTTGGTAGAGCACGAGTAGATTCAACAAATGAGTGACAGCGCACGAATCATTTAAACCAAATCCCGTATGCGTTAAATGCCATTTATCCGTTTGCGATGAAACTTTGGAGAGTTGTTGTGCACGCTCCAACGAATGTTTCTAAATTAGTTAATTCAATTCACGATAGTTTAGAGGCAGTTAACAGAAATTGAAAAAAATATTTTGTATCCTAAAACACTTCAAGAAACAAATTTACAACACTTTCTTTGATTGGCAAGACAACGTCTGCCGGGTCAGCTTGTATACAAATAAATCTCTCTTTGTCTGACTGTTTATCTGACTATTTATCTGTGTGTGTGTGTGTGTGTGTGTTAGATGCAAACAATATCCAAGGTTCTGTGTGAGAAATGTGTTAATTTGAGTGTTGTGTTTCAATGTTATCTAAGGAAATTGCATTTCTTGTAGTCAAACTTAGTGATAGTAATCTCGGCAAACATACTAAATGAGTAGATGCATGTCTGTCAATGGCAGAGTCAATATGTTGATAAAATATCACTGAAGTACTCGGGCTTGGTTGTGTACATTAACACTGTTAGATAGGATAACGTGTTATGTAAGAAACATGTCTTACCATAGGAGACCTGCTCCAAATCTATGTTGTTAAAGAAACTATTTTTGAAAACTGAACGTTTGGTGGTTGAATTTTAATCTTTTTTTAAAATCTAGTGTTCTAGTGTTGTTGTTGTTGTTGATTGGTTGGTTGGTTCCTCAGTTTAGGGGCTGCGACAACGCGGTCATGTTGCCCCGTGTACTTTGGGTGTGTGTAGAATCTGTCTGATAACCGGTGTTCATTGTGATGGCTGTATTAGTGTGTGTATCTGTTTTTTAATTTAAGTAAAGACTGCAACTTAGAATTTTTCAATTAGTTCCTACTTTTGCCGCCAAATGCCACCGTCAACGACTACTAGGCCTAGTTCAGAACTTAGCAACTAGACGCCACCGCAGTCGGCTCTTGACAACGAACGTAGAAACCTAAGAACGTTGTTTACATTCTTAACCTATCCAATTGAGTTTCACACAGGTGTAATTAGTGGAAGGTTCTTTAACATGCCATAAATCTATGACATGGGACCGCCGGCTTTACTTCCCCTCCGAAGGAAGGCATACTGAGGGATTGTTAACGCTCTTAAAAAATCCGACGGCCTCCGCCGGGTTTGAACCCGCTATCTTGGGCATAGAAGCTCAGCATGCTACCAACTACGCCACCGAAGCCGCGTTGTTGATTGGTTTAGGGGTTTTGCGACATAGTGGTCATGTAGCGTCAAAATTGGAAAGTAGATTGCTTAAATGTCTCCTATTCGAAAGATGTTTACCAAGTACCTGTGGGAATAGAGTATTATTATTGTATATTCATATGTTCACCATGTCATTGGGTACAATTCACCATTTCATCGGCATTTGTTGCAAGATGGAGTGGAGTTCTCTATATCGGTAGGTTGAGGAACGAACGAACTATGGAGCAGGTCTCTAAAATAACTACGTTCTGCATATTGGAATGCAGATTATGGTAGAGCCCCAGTTGATCGAGGTTGGCCTTCAGCGACTACGGTATGATCCCTGAGGAAGAGATTATGATTGGCAATACAGTGACAAATTCCTGTCGTCACATCTTTCCGATCTCTTCAGCCAAAGGCATGTATTTCGTCACTTTCTCAGCATAAATGTGTTGGATGTATTATGCGAGTTAGGGACTGCGATGTCTATTAGAACAGTTATCTTCTGCACTTTATCAATAAGAATAATGTCTGGCCTGTTTGCTGATAGAGGTCTATCTGTGATCACTGACCTGTCTCAGAGAAGTTTGTGTGTATCGTTCTCCAGAACAGTATCAGGAATATATTGATAATAAGGCAGAACATTGTTACTTAAGGAGTGCTTCTTTGCCAGTTTCAAGTGGATTATCTTGTCTACGTGGTCATGCCTCTTCAAGCAGACTACTGTAGTACGTAGATGAAATTGTTGTAGGAAGGAAGATTGCAGTTTTACGTTACCGTGAATCTTGTGATTATGAGCCACGGGACCTCCTTTTTACGTGGAATCCGAACCACAGGACATGGCATTTCACTTCGAAAATCTCACATGCATTGACCGGGAATCGAACCCGGACCGCCTTGGTGAGAGGCATACAGCTAGACCGCTGAGCCACCACGCCCCTCAGAAATTGTTGTACATCACCCTGTAATATGCTGGATGGTCTCCGATTCGCGATGTCATCTCCTACATTTGTCATCCGTTATTCTTATTGTTACGGCTGTGAGTTTGTTTCGTCGCTCGCCGCATGAGTCACAACTGCCCCCGGGCTGGGCTGTGCTCTGCCTCAGTGTATTGCGTACGCCTTACGCAACAGGACTACTAGGACAAAGGGATGGTCCAGAATATTCGTGACCCAGCCAGTGATGGAAACCTCGGGAAGCCGTGAACCCTGGATGGGTCTAGAAGCATTTATTGAGTCACCGGCCTGCTATATAAGAGCGACCTGTCAAGCGGTGGGTGTGTGTGTTTTACGAGCTAGTGCGAGCGTTTATCCTGAGCGACAGAAGTGTGGTGACTTGCGAAACCCTTAGTGAAGCCGATTCTCTTGACAGCGAGGGAGTGAGAAACATACAGGGGACTGCCTGTGTTTTGAGCGAGTGTGATTTCACTGAGCGACAGAGGTATTGTGGCGAAGTGCCGTGCGAGTTACGAAATCCAGTGACAATGTTTCCCAGCTCGTGGACAGCGAAGCAGCGTGTAGCAGGTTATAGTAAGTAACTGTAGTTTGTGTACATAAGGAAGAGGTGCAGGTAGATTCTGTCAAGGCCACTGGACTCATTAGGACGGATTAACTTCTGTGGTTTGTTGACAAGTGAAAGGGGGCAAGAGCTCTCCATAAGGAAGAGACTTGAGAAAACTGGATTACGGTGGGTTGAAGCACAACACAAATTGTTCCTTTAAAGAAATAATTAACTTTATTGCGGCCAGAAAGATACACTACTCATCAGCAAATACAAGCAATTAGAACCTTACTCCTCTTCCATTCGGCTAGCAGTCCCAGGTCATCATCTTCCGCTTGCGCCCGCGTGAAAGATTCGCGGCTCCAGCTCCCTTGAATTTCCACGGTAGTCCTTCGGCACTGTATCCCGGTGCCCTCCTCCCTTCGGGCACAGAAGGTGCAGTCTTCGGGGCACGGTCTTCGTGACAGGGCGTCGGCGTTAGAATGCAGTTGGCCTTTCCTGTGCTGGATCTCAAAGTTGTACTGTTGAAGCCTCTCTAACTACCGCGCGAGTTGACCCTCGGGCTGCTTAAAGTTCAGGAGCCACCGCAGGGATGCATGGTCGGTCCTGATAAGAAATTCTTGCCCGTATAGGTACTTGTGGAAGTATTCAATGGTCTTCACGATGGCGAGCAGCTCCTTCCTGGTGACGCAGTAGTTCCTCTCTGGCTTTGACAAGGCTTTGCTGAAGTAGGCCACTACTCTCTCCTCGCCGTCCACTATTTGCGACAGGATTCCCCCTATACCAAAGTCGCTGGCATCGGTGTCGACGATGAACCTTGTTCCAGGTCTGGGGTAGGCCAGAATAGGTGCGGTGCACAGAGCTTGCTTGAGTTGTTCGAAGGCACTGTGGCATTCTGCTGTCCACGTGAAGAGTTGGTCCTTCTCAGTCAGTCGATGCAGTGGTTTGGCGATGTCGGCGAATCCTCTCACGAAGCGACGGTAATAAGTGCAGAGTCCCAGGAAGCTTCGTAGTTGGGACTTGTCCTTCGGAACTGGCCACTCCCTCACAGCTGCGGTCTTCTCTGGGTCGGTGCGCACCCCTTCCTCGGAGACGATATGCCCAAGGTACTGGACCTGCTTCTGGAAGAGCTGACACTTCTTGGGGCTCAACTTCAGCTGGGCAACCCGTAGCTTCATCAATATCTCCTTCAGGTTGCTGTAGTGCTCCTCGAAGCTTCTTCCCAGAACGATGACGTCGTCTATGTAGACCAGGCAGGTCTTCCAGTGTAGTCCCCTCAGAATGGACTCCATTAACCTTTCGAAGGTCGCAGGGGCGTTGCACAGACCGAATGGCATGACGGTGAACTGCCAGAGCCCGCTGCCCACAGAGAACGCCGTTTTCTCGCGGTCCTTAGGGTGGACCTCCACCTGCCAGTAGCCACTCTTCAAATCCAAGGTGGAGAATCATCTTGATCCTGATATGGTGTCTAGCGTGTCGTCGATCCGGGGTAGAGGGTAGCTGTCCTTCTTCGTGACGTCGTTCACCCGCCTGTAGTCCACGCAGAACCTGGTGGAACCGTCCTTCTTCTTCACTAGCACGACCGGAGAACTCCAAGGACTATGTGATGGCTCGATCACCCCTTGCTCCTTCATCTCTTCTACCATCCGGTCGACTTCGGCTTGCTTGGCGAGCGGGACACGTCGGAATGGGGCCCTAATCGGTGCGCTGTTCCCAACGTCGATTCTGTGCTGGACCAAGCTTGTCCTGCCGAAATCTTTGCTCCCCACGGAGAAGACATCCTGGAATTCGCGTAGCAGGTCCTGAAGTTGGCGTGATTGTTCCTCGTCTAAATGGTCCTGGGATCCTTGGTACAGCTTCTGTAGTTCTTCTGGCAGTGCGCGTCTTCTTCGGTTGTCCGTTTGCAGGTGTCCGTCCGTCGTATCTGTGATGCGGGCAATCCAGATAACGGGCTCACAGACTCCTAGGTTGGTGTCCCGGTGAACCGTAATGTCGTAGTCGTTCAGGTTGGACAGGCGGACGTACGGCCGAGACGTCGTGTTGATGAGGGTCTAGGCAACTAGCAATCCTTTTGTCTTGATGTCCTCATATTTTGGCTCGATGACAGCCGCCACTCCCTCAGCAGTTCCGTCGACAATTACGGCGGCGCTGACCTCCGTCCTGGCGGGAACGATGACGTCCTCTCTCAGCCTTACTCGTCGTGCGGTGACGGCCTCGTGTGCTGGTTGCAAAGCAAGTTCCTCACCTCCGAAGTGCAGAGTGTTGGTACTCAGGTCCAAGATGATGTTGTTCTGGTCCAGGAAATCCAGTCCGATGATCACTTCGTTTGATACGTCAGCCACAAGTACTCGATGCTTCACCGCCCGTCGACCAATGACGAACTCCAGTGATGCTTCGCCATGTACCGATGCGGTCTCTCCGGTCGCGGTTATTAGCTGGAGGTTCCTTTGTGTGGGTTGCACTCTCCACTTCGGGATCACGGTGATTTGACGATGGTCCTCGATGCTCCCGTGTCGATCAGCATGGGCCAGCTCACTCCTTTGACGACTCCGTCGACCATCAGACAGCTATTATCCCTCCGTAACTTCGTCACACGCACTTGGACTGCCGGGGCTTGACGACTGTCACAAGCCAACCTTTGCCCCCCAAGGCTGGCTAATACTCGTTTCCCTGGGCCGCGCGGTTTTCAGGCGACTGATTTCCCGTCGGATACCCTCGGAGGCGGCGATCACCGCAGTCCTTGCTCAGGTGGCCTTTCTTACCGCAGGTCCAGCAGGTCGGCAATCCTCTTCCGGGCCGCCTCTCCGGTTGTCTTCCAGCGGTGTCCTTGCTGGTGGCGCCGCGACTATCGAAGAAACGGCTTAGCGCCTCCATCAATTCGTCGGTCAAGGGCTTGGTCTCGTTGGTTTTTACTGGTTCGTCGACGTCCACTTGACGCACCCGTGCGTGCATTCTAGGTATTATTATTATTATTATTATTCTTGTATGTCTATCCCTTATTATTCCCATATTCAACGGAGTCGGGGATGAGATGCGATGAAGTCTATGTGGCGGATGGTTTTTACGGCCGGATGTCCTTACTGACGCCAACCTCATGAGAGGAGTTAATGAGAGATGAAATGAATGAAGGTGAATGAAAGAAACTGGGCAATGATGTGGAAGGAAGCGGCGGTGGCCTGTCATAAGGTACCGTCCCAGCATTTACCTGGAGTTGAAAATGGAGAAACCACGGAAGACCATTTCAAGGATGGCTGACGGTGGGGCTCGAATGCACGTCTACTGAGTCCGCAGAGAGCTTGGCCCCATGGCCTTGCGCTGCACTTTAGCGAGCATAGGTACCGCTGGTGGTTGTTATTATTATTATATTAAGGCTTCAGTGGCGTAGTCGGTAGCATGCTGATCTGCTATACCCAAGATCGCGGGTTCAAACCTGGCCGAAGTCGTCTGATTTTTAAGAGCGTTAAAATCCTTCAGTATGCCTTGCTTCGGAGGGGAAGTAAAGACCATGTCATAGATTTATGGCATGTAGAAGAACCTACCACAGCATTGGGTAGTGTGTAGCCAAATTTGTAGGTTATATTTGCCTAGTTTGAAACATTCTATCAAGTTCCAACGTTCGCCGCTAAGTGTCAGTGACAGTGGCATCTGGTAGGCAAAGTTGGAACTAGTTGGAACAAATTGAACTTGCTGGGAGCCCACGAGAGTTCAGTTAAAATACCCTGCTATGGCCATTGGCTGCAATTCATGTATAATAATTATTATATTTTAACTGAAATAGTATAGGCCTACCCTACTGCTGTAATGTTAGCGAAACTTACAAAAAATAGATCAACTCTTTAGTAAAGGCGACATAAATCGTTATTTCATCATTAGGAATTTGCTGTAAATTACGAAATACCCAATCGTTTATAATGGGTTATAGTAATTTGAAAATAATTGCCATAAAACGATTAGGGCCAATGTTTCTCAAGAAAGGAGAATTAGTTTCTGATTAATACACATTCCAAATGACTTACTAGAATAAGGCGTAAAGGACCTTTAATCCTTTATACAGGTAGTACAGTGGTCTGTATACTAAACACCTGGCATGAGGATAATTTATATTACCAAAGATACTGATGGTTGAATCTTTCAGCTTTACTTAAACAAGTTGTCTTGTGGAAGTAGCTTATTCATATTTATAAAAACCAAATATCGTCCCTGGATCTTTTGGTCATCATACAACTTCCAACCTTTGTTCTCCGTCTTCAGGATCTCGCTTCAATTCATAGTAGGAACCATAATGAAGAGTTAGTGTGATGTCATGAAGGAAATATTTTCTCGGTCGTCCTCGGCCTTTCTTCCCTGTGATTTTTCCTTCCAGGAGATTAGTTTGCTGTTGTTGTTTTAAGGGGCGGAACTACGAGGTCATCTGCGCCTCTTAACACAGATTAAAGAATACAAATTTGGAATTGAATTTAAAATTTAGAGGTGGACACCTACATTTAAAAAGACCTAAAATTAATTTTAAAAATAATAATAATAATAATTATAAAAATAAACAAAAATTACGGAAAAACAAAAAAATAATAAAAAACGAACAAGTCGTAAAATTTAGATTACTGGCCCTAACCCACTCTCACTCATAAAGCGGATAACGCGATCAGCAGCCACCGCGTCATCGGCTAATATAAGTTTGAGTGTCATCTGCAAACCAAGGTTTCTTCGTAAGTCAGCAAGATCCACACACTTGGTTAAAATGTGGAGATTAGTTAGGAAAGCTTTATATCGCAAAATGTGGCCTGTGAATTTAGCTCTTCTTTTATGGGTCGCTGGTCTCAGTTCTCTCTTCCCTTGAATTTCTTGCAGGATGCTGATGTTAGTCCTCTTTTCAATCCATTTAACCCGCAACATTCTCCGCCATACCCACATCTCAAACCCTTTATTAAGTCGCTTCCAATCCTGACCTCTGATCGTCCAAGATTCACATCCATACAGAAGCACACTCCGTACAAAGGACATGACAAATTTATTTTTAATTGCAATATCCAAATTTGCATTAATCAAAAAATTTGTCTTATTATTGAACACATGTTGTGCAAGCGCTATTCGCCTTCTAATCTCTTTACTACACCTGGCGTCATTGGTGATTAGACTTTCCCAATAAGAGAAACTGGCGTCTTGTTCCACTATCTTGTCAGTAGGCTATGCTTATCTACTGGATTAAAGAAACGCAAAAGCGGAAAAAAAAACAGAAGAAACCCACCCTTACAAATCGTTATCTTCATTGGTTCTTCCTCGGGGGCTCACATCTAGTGGGACGTGGGTTGGCGACCACGGGACCCCAGCTGAGTCCGGCATTGCTTCCACTTACTTGTGCCGGGCTCCTCTCCGTCTTCTTTCCTGTCGACCTCCCTTGGTCAACTCTTGTTCCTTTCCGACCCAACCGGTATTAGGGTATCCGAGACCTAGGGAGTCTTTCACTTTCCCGCCTTAATTGGCCCTTGTCTCATCTTTCCTGATCCTTCCTTCTTCGAGGGGTCAGACCTCTTGTTTTCTTTTCTCTTTAAGATTCCCGCCCTGTTTTGTTAATTGGCGCCCCGTGTATCTAAATTCCATTTTAGCGATTTTGTTTGCATCTGCACTCCATTTTGTAGGTGTTTTCAATCTACGTTGCACTTTGTAAGTATTTTCGATATAAATTGCATTTTGCGAGTGTTTTCAACCTCAATTGTATTTTGTAAGGATTGATAATCTAAATTGCTTTTTAGTAAGTCTTTCAATATAGGGGATGGGACTTTTGTGAGTATTTTGAATTTCAATTGCATTTTGAATTTTCAACCTAAACCGCTTTTTGCAAGTATTTTCAACTAAAGTGCATTTTGTATGGTGGGCATTTTGCAAGTATTTTGATTCTCAAATGCATTTTGTGGGTATTTTGAATCTTAATTACATTTTGTAAGTATTTTCAATCTAAATTGCATTTTTTAAGTATTGTCCATCCAATTGAGTAGTTTTAATCTACCGTGCATTTTGTAAGCATTTTCAATTTCAATTGAATTTTGTATTTTGAATATCAATTGCACTTTGTGATTATTTGGAATCTGAAATGCGCGTTTTTCAATCTAAATTGCTTTGTGTATTTTCAATTTCAATTACATTTTGTAAGTATTTTGAACCTCGATTGCATTTTGTTCGTATTTTCAATCTGAATTCTTTTTTTTTTTTTTTTTTTTTTTTTTTTTTTTTAGTATTTTGAATTTCACTTGCATTTTGCAAGTATTTCGACTGCACATTGCATTTTGTACGTATTTTGAACCTAACCTACCTTTTGTGCGTATTTTTCAATCTATTTTTTTTTTTTTTTTTAGTATTTTCGTTCTAAATTCCCTTTTGTCAGTATTACCGCTCTCCATTTTGTGAGTAGTTTTAATCTGAGTTCCTTTTTGTAAGTATTTTCCTTCTCTCACCACCATCTTTGCCAGACTCGATCTGCTCCTTAACACTCGTGTTAATAGAGCAAGGACGGTGTGTGAAAAGGGTAAGTTAGACGGTGAATTTGTGTTTCTGGCCGATACTCTCCAGAAGAATGGCTACTCGATGAGACAGGTTAATGAAGTGCTACATCTTAAACTGCAAGATAGATTATCGCAGCATCCTTCTCCTGCGAAATTGGCCTATCTACCATACCTGGCATCTGTCACGGACATGATTAGCAATATTCTCAGAAGATACAATATCAAAACCATATTCAAGCCTATTGTCGCCGTAGGCAAATCCTTGCGATCAGTCAAGGATTCAGTTGGTCTTAACTGTGCTGTAGTATATAAGATTCCATGTTATTGCGGTTACGTATATATTGGTCAAAATTGGTAGGAAAATCACAAGGGCCAAGGAATATCTTAAGCATTTACGTCTTTGCCAACCAGAGAAGTCTGCTGTGGCTGAATATGCCGTACAGATTGACCATCTAATTTTGATGAAACCGCTGTCATCTGTGTGGAGAAACATTTCACAACTCGAATCAATCGGTAGGCGATAGAAATTAGTAAACAACCAAAGAACTTAATAGAGGTGATGTTAATCCCTTAAGTAGATCATCGCTGCCCTCTATAGTTTCATTACCAACTTCCTCTTGGTCTCGGGAGGTCATGTAGTAACTATTTGTTTCGACATGGCTTCCTATCTTACCTTTTATCTATGAGGCTACATGCCATTGTTTACTCATTCCTTCTTTCATTAGGCGGCTTCGGTGACGTAGATGGTAGCATGCTGAGCTTCTATGCCGAAGATCGTGGGTTAAGACACGGCCGAAGTTGTTGGATTTTTAAGAGCGTTAAAAATCCCCCAGTATGCCTTCTTTCGGAGGGGAAGTAAAGCCGGCGGTACCATGTCATATTTTTATGGCATGAAAAATAACCTTTCACTAATTACAATAATTGTGTGAAGCTAAATTTCTAGGTTAGATTTGATTAACGCTCTGTAAGTTCCTATGTTCGTCGCCAGGTACCAGTTGCGGTGGCATCTAGTAGCCAAGTTTGCGGCTAGGTATCGTTGACGGTAGCCTTTGGTAGCAAAAGTAGGATCTTCTTGAAATTGATCGTGTGCAGTCCTTACCTGAATTACAGATGAGGCTAACACACACTAATACAGCCATCACAATTAACACCGGTTATCAGATAGATTCTACACACACCCAAAGTACAAGGGGCTACATGACCGCGTCGTCGCAGCCTCTAAGTGAGGAACCAACCATTCTAAAAATTATAGCTAGAAGATAGTTTTTATCAAACGCGTACTTTGAATTTCACGAAGCTTGGCTTGACATTTTTACCCTACTTTTCACATTTTGCAAAAATGAGGAAAAAGTAGACTTATGAGATAGATCCGAGAAAATGTGTGTCTGTCTGTCCTTCTGTCTGTCTGTCTGTCTGGCTGGCTGGCTGGCTGGCTGTGTGTGTGTCCCCCCCTATCAACTCCTAAACGGATCCAGCAATCGAAACCAAATTTAGTATGAGTAAAGATGTATACAGGAATATCTCAAGCCCATATTTGAATATGATGTCAGTGCTACCAACTGCTGAAAACACGCACTAGAAATTTGAGGTCCATGTTGGATATCACGGAAGGTAGGCCTATGCATGAGAGCTATTCCAAAATTGGCACACATGTAGGTAATAGTATTTCCGTTTAATTTCCAGGAGACCATACATGCCAGTGTTGCCAAAATAATTTTAAACCTTCTGATAGGTCCAATTTTTAAATGCATATAACTTCTACACTATCAATTGGATTTCAACCAAACTTTGTATGTAATATCTGTACATAAACAGATATGACTAAGTGTATTCCTAAGAGCCACCAGGGCTGCCAACTGTTAATAATTGCTCTCTCTATTTTCTTCATCCAAATACCAATATATCTGAAAGTATGCAAGCCGACAGCTTTAAACTATGCACACGTATAGTACCTGACATTTTATATTAATTTGGAGTAACTTATATACTTCAGTTCTACCAACATGATTCTAAGCCTGCTGATAGGACCAATTTTTAAACACATGTAACTTCTATACTATCAGTTGGATTTCAACCAAATTTCGTATGTGCTATGTGTAACATAACAGATATGACTATAAGTATTCTTAAGAGCAATCAGGGCTGCCAACTGTTAATAAATGCTGTCTATATTTTTTACCCTAACATCAATATATCAGAAAGTATGCAAGCCAACAGCTCTATACTTTGCACACGTATAGCACCTGACACTCTAGATTAATTTGGAGTAATAAATATTAGTCAGTGCTGCCATCATGATTCTATGCTTGCTGATAGGTCCAATTTTAAAATACATGTGACTTCTATACTAACAAATGGATTTCATCCAAAATTGGCACAACAAGATATCATATTATTTCCGATTATTTCTAACCAGCACACGCATGACATTGTTGCCAACATGCTTTTACGCGTGCTGATAGATCCAATGTCGAACTGCATGTAACGTCCATTGAACTTCAACCAAATTTTGTATTCTGTACCTTAAGAGATGGAACTAAGAATATATTCAGTCACCAGGGTTGCCAACTGTAGTGCTCTATTAGGCTACATTATACCAGGAATAGTTCGAACTAATTAGACATTTCAATATTACCAACTTAATTTCGTCATTATTCTAGATAGGTCCATATACTGTAGAATAATCATTGGCATGAAAAGTAGGCTCTTTAGTTCGTCACGGAACTTATTGTTAACATACACAATCTTAATAACCTGGCATCGAAAGGGTTAAAAACAAAACTACTAACAAAAGCGAAAACAAAAACAATAAACAGACACTAAACTGAAAGGAAATAAAGCAACTGGTGTAGATAACATTCCTGCTGAGCTCTTACAATTGTGTGATGTAAGCATTAAGGAATGCCTTTTATAAATCATTACTAAATGTTACGAGGACGGAATTGTACCTCCTGATTTTATTAAAAGTCGAACAATCACACTACCCAAGAAACTTGTGAATATTCTAATTATAGAACTCTAGCCATTTTTTCACATGCATCAAAGATTTTATTGATCATCATCAAAGATAGACTAAGCAAGAACATTGAACAACATCTGCATAGTGATCAGTATGGATTTAGAACAAGGAAAGGGACTAGGGAGGCTATCCTAGCATTACGTCAGATTTTAGAAAGAAGACTGGAAGTAAATCGAAAAACCTATATAGTATTCATTGATATAGAAAAGGCATTTGATAATGTAAATTGGAAAACCTTATTTCTTACATTGGCCAAAGTCGGGATTGACTGGAAAGACAGGCACCTTATTCTGAACTTATATAAAAATCAAACTACCGAAATAACAGTTAATGGCAATAAAAGAGAATCAAAAATAAGAAGAGTTGTAAGGTAGGATTGTCCTCTATCACCATGTATTTTAATATCTATATAGAAGCTGCAGTAAATGCATTAAAAGAGAAAACAAAAGGATTAAAATTTAATGGAGTACAGGTTCATAGCATTCACTTTGCAGATGATATTGCACTTTTAGCAAACTCTGCATGTGAAATGAATAGAATGTTTAAAAAAATTCAGAAAGTCTTAGGAAAATTCGGGCTAAGAGTAATTTCTCGGAAGACAAAATTATTGGTGGTTGATAAAAAGAAACAACCAATTTTAGCTAATCTAATGTAAAATGTTAGTGCCATTGAACAAGTAACGGAATTTTGCTGTTTGGAAAGTGATTAATTATGACAACAGATGCATCTCAGAAATTAAGAAAAGAATAGTGTTGGCGAAGAAAGCCTTTCAAAATATGAAGAATTTGCTGCTCAATGAGCACCTCAACTTGAAGATAAGGAAGTCATTTCTCAAGATCTTTGTTTGGAGTGTGTTGACCTATGGTTGTTAAACATGGACACTTGGGAAAAGAGAAGAATCAAAACTTGAGGCACCTGAAATGTGGTTTTGGAGACGAATGACCCGAACAAGCTGGATGGAAAGAAAGACAAATGAGCTTGTTCTGAACCAAATTCAGGAGAATCGATACCTGTTGAACACCATCAAGAAAAGGAAAGCAAAATTCATGGGACACATACTCAGACATGATACTCTCCTCCAGGTAATTTTTGAAGGAAAATTTTTGGGGAAGAAACCAAGGGGACGACTAAGACAATCGTAGGCTATCTCAAGAACATTATCAAGGAAATGGAATGTGACTCGTATACCAATATGAAGAGGACTGCTTAAGACCGTAAGAAATGGCTGCAACGACAAGGCTTTTAGCCTTTAGAAGCTGATGATGATGATGAGACACAAACCCTAAAACAAAAATAAAACATAAGTTTAAAAAAAACGCAAAAATAGTTCTGGCCTATAAAGCGTTAAGTCATACTTTACCATCAGTGGCGATGGTAATATAGCCCTAGGTCGAGCTTCAACCGCTCAAAATATAACCCCACTTTCGCTCATCCCCAACCTTATAATCCAGAAACTTAATTTGTTGTTTGTTATTTCATTTGAGGGGCTTGGACATCGTGGTCATTTAGCCGTGTGTATTATGTGTGTGTGTGTATGTAATTTTTGTCTAACATGTGTTATTATGACGGCTGTATCAGTGTGTATAATTGATTTCGGGAGGTGATTGAGAAGGAGACGGCCGTGGCCTTATGTTACGAAGCATCCCCGCATTTGCCTGGAGTAGAAGTGTGAAACCACGGAAAACCACTTCCAGGATGCCTGAGGTGGTAATCGATCCCTCCTCTTCTCAGTTTTGCCTCACGAGGCTGAGTGTACCCCCTTCCAGCCCTCACACCAGAATTAAAATTTCTTGGTCTAGCCGGAAATCGAGCCCGTACCTCCACTCGGCGTTGAATCAAAATAGATTTATAAATTATATAATGTAGGCTACGATTGTACTGACTGAATGTCCGAACTTTAGCCCAGTGTACAGTATTTTTCGAATCAGCTGATTTAAGAACTCGGCAAAGCAGCTCAGCTGTTCTAAGCTCCCGCCATATCCGTCACGTGCTTTGTTTCGAAATACAGAGTATTAGTAAATAGTCGCGTAGCGAGGGAGCATTACTGGGGGTTCTAACACCCCCCCCCCTTCCCCCCTTGAAAAGTTTACAAAATATAAGAATAAAACTGATAATAAACAATAAGCTAAATGAGCATTTTTTTTAAACTGAAATGATGACACTTGCTGATGAGTCTATAATTCATGCTTTTCTGGGAAATTGGTATGGCTGTGATTTGTGTCTACAACGCCAAATTAGAGCTCGTAATAAGTGATGTTCGATTAATGGAATAAAATCGATTAATCAAATAATTTAAAATTAATCGAAAACGAATAATCGACTGACCGTTAAATCGATTAATTTACGAACCTTAGAATCGTTTAATTGGCTAACCGAAGACTCAATTAATTGATTAGTAGACTCGAGTTACGTCGGCTTCGGTGGCGTAGTCGGTAGCACGCTGAGCTTCTATGCCCAAGATCGCAGGTTCAAACCCGGCCGAAGTCGTCGGATTTTTAAGAGCGTTAAAAATCCTTCAGTATGCCTTCCTTCGGAGGGGAAGTAAAGCCGGCGGTCCCATGCCATAGATTTATGGCATGTTAAAGAACCTTCCACTAATTACACCTCTCTGAAGCTAAATTATAGTTCATTTGACAAACGCTCTTAGGTTCCTACGTTCATCACCAGGAGCCGACTGCGGTGGCGTCTGGTAACAAAGTTCTGAACTAGTAGTCATTGACGGTGGCGTTTGGTGGCAAAAGTAGGAACTACTTGAAAAATTCAATTTCTGCAGTCCTTACTTGAATTGAAAACAGAAACACACACTAATACAGCCAACACAATTAACACCGGTTATCAGACAGATTCTACACACACCCAAAGTAAACGGGGCTACATGACCGCGTTGTCGCGGCCCTTAAACTAAGGAATCAACTAACTAGACACGAGATAAGAAAATAAGTTTAAGTGAGAGGTCATCGCTTAATTTGAGTTAAGCTTATTTGCGGATTGATGTATAGAAATCTATAAATGTTACTTTTTGCCTAAATATACAAAGTGTCCTTCTTTGTTTATGTTAACAATAACCAAATAAGACTTAGTGACAGTGAAAGGAAAAGCATCAGTAAAATTGGGAGGGGGGGGGGGGGGTCAAGGGAAGAAAACGGAAGAGTTTTTATCAAAGTGTTTTGAATTCTTGTTTAATGTTTATAATTTAGGACAGGAACATATTTTTGTTTTCACAAAGAGGGTACATTATTTTAAAAAATATGATACAATATATTTAATTAATTAAATGTCTGTTTTATGTCAAAAAGCCTCCGTGGCTTAGGCGGCAGCACGCCGGCCTCTCCCCGCTGGGTCCGTGGTTCAAATCCCGGTCACTCCATGTGAGATCTGTGCTGGACAAAACGGAGGCAGACAGGTTTTTCTCCGGGTACTCCGGTTTTCCCTGTCAAAATTTCATTCCAGCAACACTCTCCACCATCATTTCATTTCATCTGTCATTCATTTAATCATTGCCCCAGAGGAGTGCGTCAGGCTTCGGCAGCCGGCACAGTTCATATCCTCGCCGCTAGATGGGAGCTTCATTCATTCCATTCCTGACCCGGTCGGAGACTGGAAGCAGGCTGTGGATTTTCATTTTCTGTTTTATGTCGCCTCCGTAGCGTAGCGGTCAGCATGGTTAGCTGCCGCCCCGGAGGTCCTGGGTTCGATTCCCGATTCTGTCACGAAATTTGCAAAAGTGGTATGAGGACTGGAACGGGGTCTACTCAGCCTCGGGTGGTCCAAATGAGTAGAGGGGGTTCGATTCCCACCTCAGCCATCCTTGAGCTGGTTTTCCGTGGATTCCCACTTCGTCTTCGGGCAAATGCCGGGATGGAACCTACTGTAACGCCACGGCCGCGTCCTTCCCTCTTCCTTGCCCATCCCTTCCCATCCCTCATGAGGCCCCTGTTCGCTTTGCAGGTGAGGCCGCCTGGGTGAAGTGTTGATCACACCTCCTCAGTTTAATCCACTCCGACCAGATGTTCCCAGCTCTAGAACACTGCCCGTAGTGGCGGTAGTGGTGAGTTCCCTCGCTGAGTCCGTGGATTCCACCAACCTGGAGGGTAAACTCGATTATAAAAAATAATGATACAATACTTTTTAATTAATTAAATGTCTGTTTGCCTTCTGTGAGAGCGTAGTGACTGGAGCGAAGTACATCGATTAATCGACAAAACGTAATTAATTAATTATTTGATCAATCGATTATTGAAGCAATTAATCGACTTTTCTACTTCGATTAATCGATAATACGATAACTAATAATATTGTATGGCCTCGGGTGCCGGGTGCAAGCTTTGTTATTTGACACCCAGAGGGCAGTTTGCATGTCGAATTTTGTTGTTCCTTGAAGCACTATGAAAGTCAAGGAGGTAAGATATCTAAGCTCCTCGACACTATAGCGCTAATAATAATAATAATAATAATATCGTATGGCCTAGGGTGCCGGGTGCAAGCTTTGTAATTTGACACCCAGATGGTAGCTTGCATGTCGAATTTCGTTGTTCCTTGAATCACTATGAAAGTCAAGGAGGTTAGATATTTAAGCTCATGGAACACTATAGCGCTTTCTAACAGAGAAATGAGGAACTTTGTATTGGCGGAAACTCCCGAAATTAATTTTGCCATTATGAACATGGCCTATTGAATTCAAATGGGTTCTTTGACATGCCAACAACGTATGACATGCATGTCGTGATTTTTGTCGCCTTTCAAAAATCACTTACCACGGCCAGAAGCGAACCAGCAAGCTTGGGGGTTGGTAGTCCGACACGATAACCACTCACCCACCGTGGCAAGCTATTAATCGATTAAAAATACACCAAGTACTGTACTGTACTGCTGTCGCCTTTCGGCCTGGCTCCTCATTTGAAGCTAAACGCATCTTCATGACAACGCAATTTGTACTTCACATGAATATCAACGTCATTTACTTGTATTAGTGTCCTTATAATGATATAATCATACGCACCGCGTATTATATTGAAACTATAAACCCCACCCATTGGTGGAACTTGGCCACGCTACTGATAATGGTGCCGCACCCAAGGATCCGCATCGTCGCCATTCTCGGTTTACCCCCGCGCCGCGCCGCGCCGTCAAACACAATATCGGTCCCTGTGTGTTACACTACAGAGGTTATCAATCGAAAGAAAGAAAATTCTACCATACTTAGTCATCGAATGTTGATACAGGATGTGAGAAATGCAGCTGCGCATTGTCCTAAGGAATGGCGGTTGTACTTCCGCGACATTCTCGGAGACCTCATTCTGTGTCTTCTCTTGGTACATGTAAGTTGTTCAAATGTGTTCTGTAACCAGCTCTTTGGCATATTTAATGTGGTGCGTACTTGTTAAACATGCATGACTAGAGTTGAGAGAAGTTCAAACTGAAATAACACAGACTTGCAATTTGTGCTATAAGATAGGTGTTTTTGATTAACTTCGGTTGGTTGGTTCCTCAATTTAGGGGCTGCGACAACGCGGTCATGTACTTTGGGTGTGTGTACAACCTGTCTGATAACCGGTGTTAATTGTGATATCTGTTTTAAATTCATGTAAGGACTGCATACATTGAATTTTCAAGTATTTCCTACTTTTGCTACCAAACACCACCGTCAACGACCAACTAGTTCTGAAATTGGTTACTAGATGCCACCGCAGTCGGCTCCTGGCGACGAACGTTGGATCCTAAGAGCGTTTGTCAACCTATAATTTATCTTCACACAAGTGTGATTAATGGAAGGTTCTTTGTTATGCCATAAATCTATGGCATGGGACCGCCGGCTTTACTTCCCCTCCAAAGGAAGGCATACTGAGGGATTTTTAACGCTCTTAAAAAATCCGACGACTTTGGCCGGGTTTGAACCCGCAACCTTGGGCATAGAAGCTCAGCATGCTACCAACTACGCCACCGAAGCCACCTTGATTAACTTCGCTGTGCTACATTCGAAAAGGCATTCTCTCCCCCCTCTCCCTAAATCACATCTGGTTAATTGGTAATAGTGAAAAGTGTTATTTTGGTTATAACATTCAGAACATTAATCTCAATCAAAATTGCCTAGTTTCTAATTTATTGCAAAATCATGCGGGCCTGTGTAATCTGTTAACTGTAGTGTCTCCGGTTGTTTTGCCGTGTCCGAATTCACCTCGTTACGAACGTTTCGCCATCGTTCCAGTAGGCTTAGCCATAACACAGACAGACCTATTTTCAAGTAAGATGATGCTTGCTCTGAAGCTTATTTACCCGTATTATTTGATAATTTTTATTGGTTTACTTTCGGTGTTCTGCATGCGTCGCATTGACTGGCTACGTGGCTCACAATCAGCGATAAAGTTCTCGCCCAATGAGCCTAAGGTTGCAGGATCGATTCCTGGCGCAGTTAGTTGGCATCTGAAGGTGCGCAAATACAAGAGGAATATTTTGCACTGGGATGGCACAATGAACGCCGAGAGTTATTGTGAGACCGAACATAAACTCCGTCGTGCAATCCAAAACTAACGGTGTGGCATGTTCAAAAGGGAGATATTTTCTTGCTTCATGACAATGCACCTCTTCACTAATCGTGGTAGCATCTTCGGTGGCGTAGTTGGTAGCATGCTGATCTGCTGTGCCCAAAATAGCGGGTTCAAACCCGGCCGAAATCGTCGAATTTTTTAAGAGTGTTAAAAATCCTTCAGTACACCTTCCTTCGGAGGGGAAGTAAAGCCGGCGGTCCCATGTCATAGATTTATGGCATGTAAAAGATCCTTCCACAGATTAAACTTGTGTTAAGCTAAATTTCTAGGTTAGATTTCGTTTGAACGCTCTATCGAAGTTCCAACGTTCACCACTAGGTATTATTGACACCTGGTGGCGAATGTTGGAACTATTTGTAACTGAACGGAACTGTAGCTCACCCTAAGGGTGTCTGCTGGAAGCAGCTACAGACTCTGGTGAGCCGAACATGTCCTCGGATACTCCCGGCATTAAAAGCCATACGATAAATAAATAAATAAATAAATAAATAAATAAATAAAACTAACGTTGTCCAATGTGACCAATAAAGCCAATAACAGTCATAATGAAAATCCACGGCCTGCTTCCAGTCTCCGACCGGGTCAGGAATGGAATGAATGAAGCCCCCATCTAGCGGCGAGGATATGAACTGTGCCGGCTGCCGAGGCCTGACGCACTCCTCTGGGGCAATGATTAAATGAATGACAGATGAAATGAAATGGTAGTGGAGAGTGTTGCTGGAATTAAATATAGACAGGAAAAACCGGAGTACCCGGAGAAAAACCTGTCTGCCTCCGTTTTGTCCAGCACAGATCTCACATGGAGTGACCGAGATTTGAACCACGGATCCAGCGGTGAGAGGCCGGCGTGCTGCCGCCTAAGCCACGGAGGCTTCAATAACAGTCATAATAATAATAATAATAATAATAATAATAATAATTATTATTATTATTATTATTATTATTATTATTATTATTATATTATTTCATTTCGGTCCCCTAAGGACCAAGTCATTTCAACGGTTCCCTTTGAGCTACAGTATAATGTTGGTCCAGTATTCCTTCATTCGTAGACGGTGTTGTTCAGTCTCTCTTTCGTCCACGCCTTTGCAATTATCAGCGTCAGTTTTGGATCGAAACTCTGATGTTCAATGAGTTTTCTCTTAAGCTGGTCACGATCCTGGATATCTTCACATGAGATCCCAATCCTGTGCAGATCTTTCTGTATCTCACTGAACCAGGCTCCCTTTGTCTTTTTCACTTGGAGAAAAGTGAAAATGAGGGTGGTTAATCGTATTGACATCATTCAGATCACGTGTTCGTAAAAAGTAATCCGTATATTCCGCATCGCGTCAGTAATTTTCTCCACATGTGTATAAATCGTGGTAATTCCGTCTTCTAAACTCGACCATTCTCTCTGACTAGACGTAAATAAGATTTTCCTCAATCTCCTTTTCCTTGATATCCAATATTTATTTGAAAATGAAAATCCACAGCCTGCTTCCAGTCGACCGACCGGGTCAGGGAATGAATGAAGCCCCCCATCTAGCGGCGAGGATATGAACTGTGCCGGCTGCCGAAGCCTGTCGCACTCACCTGGGGCAATGATTAAATGAATGACAGATGGAATGGAAGGATAGTGGAGAGTGTTGCTGGAATTAAATTTTGACAGGGAAAACCGGAGTACCCGGAGAGAAACCTGTCTGCCTCCGTTTTGTCCAGCACAGATCTCACATGGAGAGACCGGGATTTGAACCACGGACCCAGCGGCGAGGGGCCAGCGTGCTGCCGCCTAAGCCACGGAGGCTAGTTCCAATATTTATTTATTCCCTCAAATTACCGACAGTGGTAGCTACGCTCGCTAAAGCGCAGCGCTAGGCCACGGGGCCAAGCTCTCTGCAGACTCTGTAAACGTGGTTTCGAACACCACTCCGTCCTTGAAATAGTTTTCCGTGGTTTTCAACTCTAGGCAAATGCTGGGACTGTACCTTCTGACAGGAAACCGCCGCTTCCTTCCACATCCTTACCCAGTTTCATTCATCTTCATTAATTTCATAGCTCATTAACTCCTCTCATGAGGTTGGCGTCAGGAAGGGCATCCGGCCGTAAAGAACATCCGCCACATAGAATGTCATCGCATCTCATTCCCGACCCCGTTGAAAACGGGAATAAGAATACATTTATTCCCTCAGATTAGCATTGTAAGGTTTTTGCTTAGTGAAAGTGTTAGGAGAGTTACCTAATGGCTTACGTTCTGTTGCGACAAACCGGCTTGAACAAGATACAGTGACCGCGCTATTTTTGTGCTGCACCAGACGGCACTATGTACAGTACTAATGTTGGGGGAGTGACAAAGCATTACCGACTACCAATTATTGACGAGGTGATTTATAAAACGTGTGACAACGTCGTGCTGTAGCGGCTGTCACCCCGGAGGTTCGGGTTCGATTCCCGGCTCTACCAAGTAATTTAATTCTGGTCTGAGACCTGGAACGGGGTCACTCAGCCTCGTGAGGCAAAACTGAGAAGAGGCAGGTTCAAATTCTACCTCAGGCATCCTGGAAGTCCGTGCTCTTCCCACTTCTAGTCCAGGCAAATGCCGCGATGGTACCTAACTTAAGGCCATGGCCGCTTCCTACCGAAATCCCACCTTGACTGCAAGTACACACCAGTAGTAGCGTACAGACATCACAGTGACACAGGTTATCAGTAGAGTCCCAGATCATTGGTTTTAACGATATCCGCGAAATATATCAGCAAACATACATATCAAAAGTTTGGTGCTTTTCGGTCGGTTAACACGAATGTACCCAAAAAAGATGGGTTAGGCTATACCCTAATCCTGAAAAAAATTACATGAGATTAAAAAATACACTAGGATGACCAGTTTCGATCGTCAAGCGATCATCATCAGATCCATTACACTTAGGCTATAAAATCTATGTTTGAAACTACATGTGAAAATATTTACAATATGTACAATTATTTAGTTGCAGGATTGGTAATTCAACTTGTGGGTTGTAGTATATATGATGTTAGGCGAAATGCTAAAATGGTGATAGAAATCCGGAATGTGTCTGTTTGGATTGACTATATGGCTGTAAAACGTCAACTATGCTTGTACTGTATAGTACACGCTACTACTCTTCTGGTTGGGTGTCTTCCGCGCTGTAGCTGCGATCAGTGCCAACATCACTCTTGCACCAGTGACTGTAAAATACCACGCATGATGGTAAGTTATATAATAGGTTTCATTATATACGGAACATTAGGGTATGGGCGGAAGAAAACTCTATGGAAATTAACAGCTCCAAAACAAAGGCTATGAAATTTAGAAGGGGAGGTAGGATAGCTAAAATGGACCAACTCAAGTGTGGAGAAGAACCTTTAGAATTCGTACCCAACTTCAAATACCTGGGTGTCGTGCTACAAACTACTGGAACTGCTTTCTCCCTGCATGTACAGGAGCGAGCTACGGCAGCAACGAAAGTCTCATACGACATTCCCAAACTCAAAAGCCTATCACTGTCAACAGCGATAAAGCTATTCAAAATTAAAGTTATGCCGACCGCCACATATGGCATACAATTAATTTGGCCCTACTTGTCGGTGAATAACCTCATGAAGCTAGAGAGCGTCAAAGCGAGATTTATTAAGAGAGCTCTCTCTATATCAAAATTCTCAAGGAACAGCTACGCCTATAAAATAGCACAGCAATCCTCCTTTATAGAAGACATAAAGCACTCTTTCGATCTACCGGAAACTCAAACGTATAAAACCATCATCGAGGAGAGACGAAAAAAAGCAGACGAGATACCCCAAGAAATAATGGAGACTGAAGCAATGAAGACAGATATCTGGAAGGGGCCAAATTTCAAACTTCGACATCTGCATACGCGATTCGCTGTCCATGGGTTCCATGGAAGGATCTGTCAGAATGAGACATTTCATGAGCCCAAGGAGGACTGCGTCTGCAAGAATTGCAATAATCCATGTCCCAAATACCACTAAGTGGAATGTGTAAACAGGTCTCAATCTCTAATCGCAGAAATGACAGAGTGGTGAAAAACGTGATTGTACACATTGTGTTTAATAAAATCATATATATTATATACGGAATAACGAAGTCCCTTCTCGAGCTTGAATGGTTGAAGTCCTGAAATCATGGAAACAATGTTCTGCTTTTACTTTGGGGACAGCATACGTTTCACGAATTAGTGAGAAAAGGACTATGGCAGTCTCGGAGAATATTTGTTGAAATAAATGTCAGGTTAGGTGTTAAACACAGAAAATATAATTAATTTGAGTATGCGTTATTAAGCAAATTCACGCCTCACTGTTTTGTTTCACTGCTACGGATATTTTATTTCACCGCTTTGAAGCCTTTTATATTACTACTAGCAGTAGTGCCCGGCTTCTCCCGGTGGATTTATTTGTTTTATGGATTATAATGAATACTACTACAGAACTGGAGCGCTCAAGGATAAGGATCGGAATAAATGAAAGTAAATTTGAAAGCACCAACGCTTATTGCAGCTGATAACCTCTGTATACTGCATCAACACCATCGCACTTATACAGAGGCATAATATTCTCATGATGATAACTGTTTTACGGGGCCTAAGAAATCTTTTTGCACTAATTACTCCCCGTGACTGCAATTTATAAGCAGCTCGCAATTCTGCACCAGAACACTGGTAGGGGCGACGTGAGGCAGCCCGCATTGTCTGGCAACAATAGACTTAGGTATTATTGAAGCTGTTCAGGAGCGCTTGCTCTTCCGACTTACTGAACAAAAATCAATCTCGAGGGTTACCTGAGAGGTGTAGCATAATGCTACATAGCCTGGCTGTCATATACAAAAATAATTTTTCGAATCCGACTGGTAGTTCCGGAGATTAGCGCGTTTAAACACACAAACAAACGAACTCTTCAGCTTTATTATATCAGTATAGATAGATAAATCAGGGTCCCTAGTTATCAGAGAACTTCTACAACGGGGCTACATGACCATGATGTCGCCAAGCTCCTAAAGAATGGATGATGACAACAACAACTAATATCTCGAGTATTAGCCATGGGACCTCCTTTTTACGTGGAATCCGAACTACCGCGCATGAAGCCGAAGTTAACTGCGATTTGTATTTGTGAAAAGATTGTATTTCTTATTTGCTTTGTCCGTCTGTCGCTGATTCCTAGCCAGTTAAAACCAGAACCAATCGGCAATGTTTGGCTGTCGGAGCTCAAGGCCCTTCACGTCGATCTGCGGCACGTGTGCTGAACACGTAATCAACAGGGCTTGGATTTATACGGTACTAAAATGTGTTGGTTGGTTCCTCAGTTTAGGGGCTGCGACAACGCGGTAATGAAACCCCGTGTACTTTGGGTGAGTGTAGAATCTGTCTGATAACCGGTGTTAATTGTGTTGGCTGTATTAGTGTGTGTTATGTGTTTTAATTCAAGTAAGGACTGCAGACAATAATTTCAAGTAGTTCCTACTTTTGCCACCAAATGCTAACGTCCACGGCAACTAGCTTGCGGACTTGGCTACTAGATGGCATCGCAGTATTCACCCGGCGGCGAACGTTGGAACTAATAGAGCGTTATCAATTCTAACCTACAAATTTTGGCTTCACACAAGTGTAGTAAGTGGAAGATTCTTTTCATGTTATAAATCTATGACATGGGACCGCCGGCTTTACTTCCCCTCCGAAGGAAGGCATACTGAGGGATTTTGAACGCTTTTAAAAAATCCGACGACTTCAGCCAGGTTTGAACCCGCGACCTTGGGCATAGAAGCTCAGAATGTTACCAACTACGCCACCGAAGCCGCCACTAAAAGTGTCAAAATATGTACATATATGTGTGGATATATTTTGCAAAATATGGACAGTATAATTAATTTAACTACTAAGCATTACTTTTTGTTACTTTTAGAGCCTACAGAAATACATTAAAATAATGGATTCAAAACTTACATTATTCAGATTTTTTCAGCTCAATTGCTTTTTATTTGTTATTCATTCATTGACTATTTCTTCTACCAGTACAGTATGCCACAAAATGTTGTTTTACATTTTCAAATTTGAAGCTTCTCCTGTTGTCTCGTAAAAGTGATTTGTATTGGCTGAAGCTTCGCTCTACTGTACATGAGGTGACTGGCGCATATTTGACATTCACTGTATCAGCAGTTTTACATTACACATTTACATTTACAATAGCATATCCATACATGACAAAGAACATTTCTATTAATGTTGGATAGGATACCTTAATGTTGAGATTATATTTTCTTTCAGGAAGGTGCGGCTGGTGGCGACGTACATGGTACTGTTGGTACGTCTGGTGCTACCCGCGCTGATCGCCGCCTACCGGGCAGTCCTCAGGAACCAACCAAAGTTGGTGGCAGCGGTGTTTGCCTTCATTGCCAACAGTATCTCCTTATCTTCACTTTCAGGTAGGAATTCTCTTGTTCTGTGGTGCATTTTGTATTTTTCAGATCTCCTTGACTGAATCGCGTATGTCCGCGTAGGTTTGCCTCTTCCCCACTAATTCAGTCCTTCTGCAGAAGTGAAACACTGAAACTTTTAATTTATTCAGCAGTAAACAATTATAACATCCGTCAACAAGATTTAAAAAAACTTTCTTCGGCTTTTCCCAATTAATTGTGGTCGCCGGAGCCAACCAGGCTCATTTTGGTTTTGGCCGGGGATTTAAGGCCGGATGCCCTTCCTGACGCCACGTGTTTTTTCAGGTGAAAATTCCACCCCGCTGTCACCGGGATTCGAACCCCGGCCGTCCGGGTGAAAGACGAGCAGCTAAGCCACTGCGCCATCACGCTCCCCCGTCAACAAGATTTTAACAAATGTAAAATATACAGTAGTAGTACCAAAACTCTAAGATACTGTTAACCAAGTATATTTACTCAGCAATTTTTCTAGGTTTATGCCGTGTCTTGTGTGGGGTTTTACCTAGGAACACCACGCTGGCTCTTTAGCGGTCTCTTGGTGTCGTTCCCGGACTTCAACAGGAGTAGCGAACTGCGCGCTACTTCCCGTTTTATGAAGCGCACCTGCGCCTCTTTACTGCGGGAGCTTCCACTTGCCGTGAAAGCCAATATACCAAGCATATTTACGTTCGTTGGTGCATATAAAGCGAAAACTACTATTTACAGTCGAACACAAAATAAAACAAAATGGTTAACACACATAGAATGTTTTAAAATTACTTTAGCTAAGCCTTCAAGCACTCAGTGTTAGAATACCATGGATTGACCAGAAACCATCAGTAAAACCTCTTTTTAAGATATTTTAATGAAACTGGGAAGTGTGGAACGACTAAAAGTAGCAAATTTTACTTTTAGGGTCAAAACATTCTCATCTCTTTCCCCTTTACAATAATATATTACTCGGTGGCAGAGAGAGAATTTGTGAGGCCAGTACTTGTATTTTAGGAGGAGAGGTACGTAGAAATATATATTTTCTTGTGATGAAAAAAAAATTACGTAGGCTACCAGTACTGTTTTGTCTTTTATATTTTTTATTATTTTTTAATTTTTTTAAGAAATATTTTTATTATTTATTATTTTAATTTCTTATTTTATTTTAAATTTATTTTTAATTTGAAGTATTTGACTGGTATTCTTTTGCGCAAAATAATTATTTTCTATTTCAAATATATTTCAGTTAGGAAGCTGAATTTATTTTTTTCCTGTTTTTATTTTTAGATTTAAAAATGAATTTTAAGGATGGTAAACGAGTGTTGCGTGTCTAAGCGTATCCCGTTCTAAAACTAAAGCTAGCGCCGCTTCTCATATAGCTATCTTTAAATCACGTTTCCTCGATACTACATTTTTGTGAGCCAAAGTTTTTTTTTTCAGGAACTGTTAGACTTATAAACCTGAAATTTGAAACGTATATCTTATATCTAATACTGTGTGCTTATGCGTAAAGTTATGCAGTTAGGTCCAATAGATTCTGAGGTTTTTATTTTTATTTTGAAGAATTAACATATTCTTTTGCGCAGAATAATTATTATTTTCTTTACTCAAATACAGTATATTTCAGTTATGAAGTTGAATTTACTTACCAAGGACAGGCAGCAATGGTAACAGAATATGTAATAATCACAAGCCCATATTTTGAAACACTTTCTCAGAAATTGTACATAAATGCCAGAGATTTCTTTTTTCAATTTTCATTAAGTTTATGTTTTTTTTTCCTTAGAAGTATTTTGATCTACAATAATGAAACTGTAGAGACATGAAGAACAGGCTTTGATAAAATACTAAAATAATATTTGGACAATATCCGCTGTAAACATTGAGAAACGATGAGTCAAGGGCTAATTAAGGCAGGAAAGTGAAAGTGGAAGCAATGCCGGACTCAGCTGGGGTCTCGTGGTCGCCAACCGACATCCCACTAGTTGTGAGCCCCTGGAGAGGAGAGAGGATATTTTTTGTGAATCTCGTGTCGTTATAGTTTTGGAAGAGGAACCGTGTGGTGGCTTCCGATTGCGCAAATTAAGTTGTTTTGTTGTTAATTCATTTTAGGGGCTTGGAACATCATGGCCAGTTGGGTGTGTGTAGCTCTATTAGGGACAGGGATGAGTTAGGAGACTTGGGACTTGAAGTACTATGCCAGCCATTGCCTGGAAGATCACACTCAGGGTAGTGGCTGTCAGCGCCGAGATACGAACGTCCGATCTCAGGACTTGCTGCAGATGCCCTCACGTGTGGTGCACGATTTAACGTGCACAGCTATGTCGCGGGGACGCATATTAAGGTTTACTCTACTTGTATATTTTATTGAACTCCTATTTCGTACAATAAAGCCCATAGAAATGTGATTCAAGATACGGTATGATAATTTGTCGCATCGAGGTTGGCACGCTTACTGTAACGTAACGTGGGCTGAGGATTGTAGGAAGTCTTATTAAGTAGGATCTCATTCTTGCTTGGTGATGTTATTGTACCAAATGTGCCTCTCTTGGTGGTGATTATCAATGGGGAAGTGGATAAAGGTGAAGAATAAATGCGAAAACAAGGACAAATATAGAGGTAAGTTGTTTGGAGCAATAAAAAAACATAAAACTTTCTAAATATTATTGTAATATCAGCATGTTAAACTTAATCACGCTGCAGTGAGAGTTGATGGAAGGATAAGTTTTGAGTAGTTACAGGGGTGAGGCAAGTAAATATTCTTCTTCTTCTTCCTTTTAGTCCTCTCCTCCTCCTTCCCTTTCTTCTTCTCCTCCTCCTTCTTCTTCTTCTTCTCCTTTTTCCCCATCTCCTTCTTCTCCTTCTTTTATTTTTCTCTTTCTTCTTGGGACCACGCTTGTTGCACCGCCCTATTGAAATAAACATATTCTTGGCGTGCCTCCTAGCTGCATCACTGGAACCAACTAGAAAAGAAAGGAGTACGCAGTGGAAATGGATGTTAATTTCTGACCTGTGCTGGGCCCGTACTTGCAGGCCAGATGTGCCGAGCGACTCCAGACTCCGTGAAGGTGGTCCCACGACGAGTGGTAGGAATACCCTCCTGGTGCTAGAAAGCTAGAATAAGTTAGGCCTAGGGTTGAAGAGAGAGACAGAGAGCAGCCCGATCGTCAAACACTACTAAATAAGACACATGGATAAAGAAATGAAAATTTAATTATAGTGAAATCGAACACACACAAAAAAACGGCCAGAATAACACACTCAAAGAAAAGAGTACCCTAGGGGTCAAATACAGTCACTTTCAAACGGGAAGGATGATTATAAACAATAAATAACTTACAATAATAAATAACGGAAACAAATAAAATAAATACCTGTGCCACTTCCAATAAAAATGATGTAAAAGGGAGGAGGTAATTGACCAAAAGGCAATCGAGCCGGTCGCTGGTCAACAACAATCACTTCTCAGCCTAGAGATGGATGGTTGTCATGACGACCACAAATAACAAGCATAGCAAAGATAAAACAAGAGGCTGTGTGCGTGTCGCAGAGGCTGTGGCGAGCAATGGGGATGCGATCGAGCTGGCAGTCCCCAGAGAAAAGAAAAGCAATACCAAAGATACTATAAGAAGAAACAAATGACGTCAGGTGTCCGTGAAATATATCAAGATACATACACGCAGTCAAACACACAAAATGCCAGCCGACGATGCAGAAATAAAACACAAAGCAACTCGTGCTTGTAGGTAGTCTAGCAAAATATGCTAAACCTATATAGTCCCCAACTTACGTTCCGAGTTCGAACTGAATACGGTAAGGCCTACTTAAAGTTACCGCCGTGATCCAGTTGCCCGAAGCATGGAATGAAGGGAAAACATAAGGGCTAAAATATATGGTGTCATGCCTCGTGTTGGGAGAATGGTCGAAACGCCAACGTCCACAAACCACGGGAGACCCATTCGAAAGATATGCCCAATCAAAACAGCATCAATGCACCTGGCAGCAAGAAAAACATACACTCACAAAATCACTCGCAGATATATTTCACGGCACAAATAAAAGGTTAAACGAAGACTCAAACAAAATAAAACAGGAGACCGCCATTACGATTGGTTCCACAGCAAATCCAAGCACACGACGAAGATCAAAAAGAAAGGTTAAATTTAGGAAATGAGCATAGTGGACACAAGGTTAGATGTATTACTTACATGAGTAAATGGAAGGCTTCGGCATAATAACAATGTTAAATAAAAAGGAAAAACATTACATTTTAAATAATAAGGCGGAGAGCCTCAAGGCACGTCCGGACAGAAAGTATCTCACATGGCGTCTGAGTCTACCGGGACGGCCGCCAAAGAAAATAAAGAAATGAGAGATGTTAAACATGGCTCAGGATCCACACCACCCCCCAAAAGAAAAATTATTTATAATAATAAAAGATTTTTCTTTTTACATCACTAAGCACCACCGCTTTGAAATCAATCATGTCCCAAGTGTTCCAAAATACACAACATCTTTATCACACAGGTGGTTTGTCAACAACTATAACAGTACACAAAATATGAGGGGGGAGGGTGATCGATATAACAATCACTTAAGCAATTGAGCCATATCAGAAAGAATACAGTTATAAAATGAAGTAATATATAAAAATAATCAGATCGCTTCGGCGATCGCAATATCAGGACAGAACTCCTTCGGGGTCCCCAAAGGCGCGCGTTCCTTTGACGATCCCTGGGCTTGTCATAATGGTATTACGGTTCGCCTGAGCATTACAATGACAAGAAAAGTAGATAGAGACACGGACGAAAATCATAAACAAAAGACTTTCGCCCTTTGACGCCGAAGTCTGCCATTCTCCTTATACCCATCATGAAAGTGACGTATTAAAATAACAAAGAAGCGATATAATGTGTCCATTATTTATAGAATATAAATTCTCTACTGGCCGAATTCGCAAAAATACATATTTTTACAATAAATATTAAGTTACACAGAGTATGTAGGCCTATTTCTTCTTGTATTATTTTCTTTCTTGAGCTCGTAAATTTGTACTTGACTCTGCCTCGGTCAAAATTGGTTCAATAATAGGCAGGTCAAGGAGACGCCATATGAATACTAGCTTCCTTGGATAACATAAGCAAATTATGATTGGCTAACCTACGCAGAAAAAGGACAACATTAATCACAGCAAATAAGAAGGTTACACAATAAATGGTTTCAATTGAGATATGTGAGCTCTGGATACGTCGGTGGGATTCTCCTTGGAGATCAATTCAACAGTGACAGGTGTTAAAAATCTAGTGATAGTTTTGGGCGTGCTCCAGCGAAGCATTAGCTTAGCTGACTCCTTATTCTTGGCCGAACTCTGTGGGTGCAGGCGCACTAGCACGTCGTCATTCACCTGAAAACAAACAGGTTGCCTACCCTTGTTATAGCGAGACGCCACGCGATCTCGTGCCCTTTTCAGATGCCGTACAGCAACTTCCCATTTTTCTTTGACTGAGGTACGGCGGGATGGCGCAGCCAGATAATCTATTTTCCACTGAAGCTGAAGTGGATCAACAATACGCCTTCCTAAAAACAATTCCGAAGGGGTAGAATTCGTCGATTCATGAAGAGCAGTGTTAAATCCTAAGGAGAAAAACTGAAGATTTGCGTCCCAACGTGACTGATCTGCGTTGTGGAACGCACTCAAGCAAGCCTTCAAGTTACGATGAAACCTTTCAACGTGATTTGGCTGAGGGTGGTAGGGTGCCAAAAAGACATGATCAATTCCCCAAGAAAAACACATTGATCTAAAAGACTTGGACCGGAAAGCGCTCGCGTTATCGGACACTAAAAACTTTGGAGGACCAAAAACACCAAAAATATGATTGGTCAAAAGCCTAACAGTGGTACGTGTCGTGATTTCCCTGACAGGAAATAACCATACAAATTTTGAAAATCCATCAACGACAGTAAGTATAGCTTGATGACCAGAAGATGACCTAACTAGGGGACCAAAATAATCTATAAACAGGCGCTCATTAGGATATGACATCGTGTCAGCGTGGTGAAGTCCAATGCGAGAATTCTTTGCTGGCTTAGAACGTTGACACGTAACACATTTTCGGACGAAAGCAAAAGCATCCGCTTTCAAATGAGGCCAGAAGAATTCCTGAGAGATTTTATGGAAAGTCTTCGTCATACCTAAATGTAATCCAAAACAGGATTCATGGAAATACGCCAAGAGCATACTTCGTATATTCTCTGGCACGAAAATCCTACATTTCGAAGATCGAGGAGCGGTATGCACTATAACATCATTGCGCAATGAAAACTCAGATACACCAGGATCTTTCCCGAGAATTTTTTCACGCAATGTGACACAAAATGGGTCATCTGCTTGGTACGTACGGATGTCAGTAAAAGACCATGGAATGTGTTGGAGAAGATTCACTGGCTCGGGGATCTCAACAATGGGAGGAGGTTCCTCAAACATGCGTGACAAACAATCCGCTACAACATTTTCACTGCCTCTGACGTGAATGATGTCAAAGCTGAAAGAGGATAGACGAAGAATCCAACGATTTATACGTCCCAATTTTTTGACATGCGAGCGCATCCAGGACAGAGCTTCATTGTCGGTATACACTATGAAATGCCGATGTTCTAGAAAAGATCTGAAACGTTCACAGCCGAATACGACAGCCAGACTTTCTTTCTCGAAAGTGGAATACCGGCGTTCGCGATCATTAAGCATCCGACTGGCAAAAGCGATGGGTGCCAAATTACCATTCACCTGCTGACTAAGCACACAAGAAACTGCGACATCACTCGCATCACAATGTAACATAAAATCTTTCCCAAAATCCGGAGTTCGAAGGACGGGAGCAGAAGAAAGACATTCTTTCAATTTCTCAAAGGCGAGACACTGGTCGGGGCCCCACACGAATCGTACATTCTTCTTCTTCAAATAATTCAGGGGCGCTGAAATGTCCGAAAAGCCCTTAATGAACCTACTGTAAAAGCCTGCCATTCCCAAAAAACGTCGGACTGCTTTCACATTCGTGGGAGTAGGGAACTCTTGGATACATTGCACACGCTCAGGGTTCACTTCTATGCCCACATCCGAAAGAATGTGACCTAAAAATTTGATTTGCTTCGAAGCCAAAGAGATTTTGTCCGGGTTAACAGTGAGTCCGGCTCTGCGAAGACGACATAGGACTTCACGTAAATGGATCAGGTGATCCTCAAAAGACTGACTGTAAATCACGAGGTCATCTAGATAGTTAAACACAGATGAATACTTTAAATCTCCAAATAACTCGTCCAAAACCCTACTCAATACTTGTCCGCCGATAGAAATGCCCATGGGTAACTTATTGAACTCAAAAAGGCCGAACGGAGTGGAGAACGCAGTTACCTTACGGCTCTCGGGATCGAGAGGAATTTGATAATATGCACAATTCAAATCTAGGACGGAATAGTACTTCGCCTCGTGAAAATGCTGAAAAGCGCTCTCCAGAGTTGGAAGGGGAAAGTTGTCGAACACCACCTTAGAATTGAGTCGACGATAATCAACTACTAAACGAAAAGTACCCTCTTTCTTAGGCACCAGGAATGCTGGACTACCATAAGAAGACTTAGAAGGACTCACAACACCGCGTGCCTTAAGATCATCAATATATTCTCTCATGGCAATGAGTTTGGGTGGAGAGCACGAAAATGGCGCCGACCTAACTGGAACCTCATCAGTTAAATCAATATGACACTCGTAGCCGATAGCGGAACCCAGTTCCGACGTGAGAACATCTGGAAATTCATTCACCAAATCAGATAAAGCGTCACGTTGACTCGTGAATAAAGTAGGAGGGATTAGAACAGCAGAGATACCAGAAAAATTACAAGGAACACTCGCTTCACAAGTATTAAAATGAAACCGCTCCTTGGATTTAAACAAAAAACTGAAGGAATGATCCGAAAAATCAAGCCTCAACCCTGCTTTGTGCATAAAATCAGAACCTAAGATCATAGGCGTAGATAAGTCATCCACCACATGGAAGTTCCAATCCCAAGAATAACCACATATCTTAATATGACATGTTACAACGCTAGAAACAGAAATAGATGACTTCACCGCAGAATAAAATTTCAAACCCCCATCTTGTGGCCAATCTGAGTAACAGGAAGCTGTTCCGCGATGGAGCGCTGAATAAATGAACGTGAAGCACCAGAATCCAGTAAAGCGGGTATCGACAATTTCTTAACACTTACAGGGACCCAAGGACAGAAGTTTCCAGTCGTGGAAATGTTCATTTCCCGGCGAACTTCATTGCATGGCCACTCCGGCGGGTCTAAACCGGGGACCCATGCTCGTTTCCCTGACGCGAAGCACATCTAGGACAGGCTATGTGCGTCACGTCACGAAGACCACATGTGTGACAAAACACACGAGAGGGCGCACGGCAGGAATTAAAATGATGCCCCAAACGATCACAATTCCAACATTTTATACGGTTATACATGTTCGGGTTTCGAGGTAACTGTTGATCCTGAGGAGCGGGATTCGCAGAAGAAGTAGCATTGGGAATACTCCCGACAATATGCGAGTAGGGACGGTTGACTGCCCGGTCCTCCTGACGAGATATTGAAGATGGGTGCGCAGTCCTCTGAATCTGGGATTGCGCGCATGCAGTCTCTGGAAACAAACTGTCAGAGGGGAGGGGTGGGGGTACATATGACTTGCGCAGGCGCCGATTGAACTCGCATTCACGTCCTTGATCAACAATGTCAGCCACACTATACACACTGGACCGGCGTATGAAAGACTAGTACTCAGGTGCTAGATTTCTATACACAATATCAACAGTTTCAATAAGGGGAAGGGGCTGCGACAACCTACTTATTAAAGTCATTAGCCCAGTAACAAAATCGTCTACAGGCTCTTCCAAACCCTGGGTACGGCGATGAATTTCAGCCTTCAAGTCATGTTCAAAATCATAAGTCGTAAACCGCTCCTTTATTGACTTACAGAAATCAACCCACGAGATGAAAGATCTGTTGGTAAGTCGATACCATTTTAAAGCTAAACCACTCAACAATAACGGTAGGCAGACAACAATGTCGTCTGGTTCGAGGTCATAACAATGGCAGAGTTCACTGACCCTGTCTAAGAACTTAAATACAGACGAAACTCCCAGTTCACCAGAAAATGAAATTCCCCACTTGGACACTATATTGGCTACGCCTCCCTTGCGATGGCCTTTCACCTCAGTCAATGGATTAGTGTCTTTCCCACAGACACTTTCAAACGATAGCAGATCATCGTCACACTGGATGAGCTCCTTCTTCACGTTACAACCTGGGAGAGAATACATGGCTAAACTACAGAAGTACTGCTAGCTACAATTCAAAACAATAACTACAAATGTCTTGCCTCCGTCCTGCGCCTGAAATGAGTACGAAACAAGAAGTAGGGTTGGTTAGTACATTACCAATGCTGGGGTTCGTTGATAGGGTCCAACTCATTGCACTCTCCTTACAGTTTGTTATTTTTATGGTCCATACTCCTTGGAAGTTCACATTGACTCTCAATATTTGTTTGCATAGTATGCAATAGGGAACATGAAACAGAATAAAAACAACATTGAAAAATATGCAGCGAAATATTAAAATCCAATGGATATGGCTAAGCGACCAGGAGACTTAACCTCGCAACTGATACCATCTGCACCGCCCTATTGAAATAAACATATTCTTGGCGTGCCTCCTAGCTGCATCACTGGAACCAACTAGAAAAGAAAGGAGTACGCAGTGGAAATGGATGTTAATTTCTGACCTGTGCTGGGCCCGTACTTGCAGGCCAGATGTGCCGAGCGACTCCAGACTCCGTGAAGGTGGTCCCACGACGAGTGGTAGGAATACCCTCCTGGTGCTAGAAAGCTAGAATAAGTTAGGCCTAGGGTTGAAGAGAGAGAGAGAGCAGCCCGATCGTCAAACACTACTAAATAAGACACATGGATAAAGAAATGGAAATTTAATTATAGTGAAATCGAACACACAAAAAAAACCGGCCAGAATAACACACTCAAAGAAAAGAGTACCCTAGGGGTCAAATACAGTCACTTTCAAACGGGAAGGATGATTATAAACAATAAATAACTTACAATAATAAATAACGGAAACAAATAAAATAAATACCTGTGCCACTTCCAATAAAAATGATGTAAAAGGGAGGAGGTAATTGACCAAAAGGCAATCGAGCCGGTCGCTGGTCAACAACAATCACTTCTCAGCCTAGAGATGGATGGTTGTCATGACGACCACAAATAACAAGCATAGCAAAGATAAAACAAGAGGATGTGTGCGTGTCGCAGAGGCTGTGGCGAGCAATGGGGATGCGATCGAGCTGGCAGTCCCCAGAGAAAAGAAAAGCAATACCAAAGATACTATAAGAAGAAACAAATGACGTCAGGTGTCCGTGAAATATATCAAGATACATACACGCAGTCAAACACACAAAATGCCAGCCGACGATGCAGAAATAAAACACAAAGCAACTCGTGCTTGTAGGTAGTCTAGCAAAATATGCTAAACCTATATAGTCCCCAACTTACGTTCCGAGTTCGAACTGAATACGGTAAGGCCTACTTAAAGTTACCGCCGTGATCCAGTTGCCCGAAGCATGGAATGAAGGGAAAACATAAGGGCTAAAATATATGGTGTCATGCCTCGTGTTGGGAGAATGGTCGAAACGCCAACGTCCACAAACCACGGGAGACCCATTCGAAAGATATGCCCAATCAAAACAGCATCAATGCACCTGGCAGCAAGAAAAACATACACTCACAAAATCACTCGCAGATATATTTCACGGCACAAATAAAAGGTTAAACGAAGACTCAAACAAAATAAAACAGGAGACCGCCATTACGATTGGTTCCACAGCAAATCCAAGCACACGACGAAGATCAAAAAGAAAGGTTAAATTTAGGAAATGAGCATAGTGGACACAAGGTTAGATGTATTACTTACATGAGTAAATGGAAGGCTTCGGCATAATAACAATGTTAAATAAAAAGGAAAAACATTACATTTTAAATAATAAGGCGGAGAGCCTCAAGGCACGTCCGGACAGAAAGTATCTCACATGGCGTCTGAGTCTACCGGGACGGCCGCCAAAGAAAATAAAGAAATGAGAGATGTTAAACATGGCTCATTGTTCACCTGTTGGGTTTTGAGATTAGCCCAATACTGACGCATCTTTTCCCCGTGTAATATTTTCTTTTCTTTCCTCCGATCATGGGTTGCCTTTCTTTAGAGGTTTGTCCTGAAACCCACGAAATTCAGTACAGTTTGTCTGTCTTGTAGGTCTGTTAGTCCCATTTCTTTGATGTCTTTCTCAGCTTCAGTCAGCCAAGTGGTACGGACCTTCTTGTTTCGCCAGAAGATGAACAGGCAGTTGGTCAGTCTGTTCGGAGGTAATCTTGCCACATGACCATAAAAAACTACTCTTCTTTTCCTGGCACAATCTGAAAGCCTCTCTATTTGTACGTAGAGCTCTGAGTTGTGTTGTCTCCGGTATTCCCCATCTAGTACTGGTCCTAAGATCTTTCTGAGCATTCTTCTCTCTCTGACCTCCACTTTATCAACCAAGCCTCTTTTATTCATTGACAGACACTCCATAGCATACATGCTTCCGGTATTATTATTTATATTGTGAATGCTGTATGCAATGTACTTTCTTCTTCTTCTGCTTTTACGGCCTCATTGGACCACTTCAGTCAATCATTTCTTGTCCTCTTCTTCAGTAAATTTTCTTTCCGAGTTGCCCAGTAGCTTTTCATTCGCTCTGATCTTCTCAGACGTTCCTCGTCTGTAAATACCCTTTTTACCGTATGACGTTTGTCTATTTTTGGTTCAAATCTAATTTTTATATCTTTCAGTTCTTTTAATTTTGTTTTTTGTTTTATAAGTCATCCAAGGTTATTTATAATTATTTCATATGCAATGTACTTTATAATATTATACTATGCAATATTCCTATCCTATGTAGGGTGCTACTGTAAAGGAGCTATTAATCTCTAAGTGTAGCCGTGGAAATCATTCAATCGATCAATCGGCTGGCTGCGTGGTTTAGTAGTAACGTTCTCGCCTGCTGGTGCCAAGGTTGCAGTATCGAATCCTGGTGCAGCCAGTTGGCATTTGAGGGTGCGTACAGTAAATGTGAGGGAGCCGTGTCAGTAGATTTACTGGCACGTTATAGATCCCCTTCGGTGCGAAAATCCGGCTTCCTGGCGTTTCTAAAAGCCTCAATTGTTAAAAGGGATGTAAAACCAATAACATTATTAATATTATTATTATTATTATTATCAATCAATCTCTCTCTCTCTCTCTCTCTCTCTCTCTCTCTCTCTCTCTCTCTCTCTCTCTCTCTCTCACACACACACACACACACACCTCAAGTCCACGGGGCTAAATAACCATGATATCCCTCAAACGAAACAACAAATCAAAGACGTATTTATAATTGAGGCTAGGATTTGAGTAGAAAGTGGTCTTGGTCTTAATTTAGGCACCGCCTAGGATTTGCTTCTGGAGGGAGTCAAATCTGAACCAGGTTTTAATAGATCTAGTTAGTTAGTTAGTTAGTCAGTTATTGAGGTTTTAAGGGTCGGAACAGTGAGGTCATCCGCCCCTAATTTACTATGTATTTACTCTTTATAAGACAGAACTATTTTTTTTTCAAATGTTTTCTTTTGTTTTAAGTTTACGTTTTGTGACTGTTTCTTGTTTTTTGCTTTTGTTTTTTGTTGTTGAAATTTTGTTTTGTGTTTTTTGATTGTTTTTGTTTTTAAATTTTTGTTTTTGCTGTGTATTTTTGGTTTCGTTTCTGATATTTTGGTTTTGCTTTATGCGGGGGGGGGCAGTCTTGGGAAAAAATTAGACATAATAGTAGTGGTTTTGTGACAGTTCTATTTCCTCCACCTCCTCCTCACCCTCCTCACAAGATGGCGACGGCACGATATCTCTCGAACGCAAGGTCGGAATTTGACGAATGAGGTGTCATTGAACTCGTGCTGATGCCCCCTTTCCAATGGACAACATATTTCCACCCCAAAATAAACCCTACCCCTACTAGGGGGTGAAATTGTAATTTTTTAGAAAATCTCGCTTTCCAAGTGCAACATGTGAGAGTTTGAATGTCAATATGGAATTAAACGTTGTTCTACATAAAGTGCATGTGTTCGGTGGAAAGCCACTATGAATTAACATGCTTGTTTTTTGTTTTTACGCATGCCCACTCATGGCTTTTGTAAGAGGGTGGGGGAGCGGATCCCTGTGGACGGGTTATTGTTGACGGGTCATTGTTGGCGGGTCATTGTTGACGAGTCCTTGTGGACGAGTTCTTGTGGACGAGTCCTTGTGGACAAGTCCTTGTTGACAGGTCCTTGTGGACAGGTCCTTGTTGACAGGTCCTTGTGGACGAGTCCTTGTTGATGAGTCCCTTTGGACTGATCCTTTTGGACGGGTCCCATTGGCCTGGTTCCTACGGACTAGCCCATGAATTTATTTAAATTATATCAAAGGGCCTAAGTACATTTTGCGTGTAAAGCAGTGTGTTGAACTGACGTTGTTCACCAGTCCCCCACTACTATAATGGGATAACGATATGAAAGGAAAGTGACGAAATACATGTGAACACGTGTGAGATGTCATTATTACCGTCCTCCTTGTGAAACAAGTCACATTCTGTTTTGGTTCATATGTGAGAAAATGTAAGTTCATGTGTAATATGACCTAACACACAGGTGTTCACCTGTGCTCGTGCACGATAAGAGCTAACAAGTCACAACCTGTTTTGACAGTGGTGGGAGGTGAAGGGGAGGAGAGGGGGAGAGTCGGCGTAAGAGAGAACACTGGTGAAGAGAGAAAGAAATATGTATTGCTCATAATACATGTGGAGCTGAGGGCTGTACATAGGAATGTAGGTTAAGTACAACATGAGTGAATAAATAAATACAAGGCACACAGGTTCACACAACATGTAATTTATTAATCCAAGAATTAAAGGCTGAGCTAAATCCCAACCATTTTACATATAGTTTATTTCCTTCTTGTTTCAACACTTTTTCCACAAGGTAAGGTTTAGGAAACGCTGCCTTTTGGAGTTCTTGGAGATAAAACCTGCCTTTTATGGGTTGATGGTTGAGGTCCTCGAGTAAATAGGTGACTGGACTGTTCAGGTTGACTTGACGAATTCGAAATAGTTCAGTCCCCCAATTTGGTGTGTAGCCCTTGTCGAAGACGGACTTGAATTTGCTCACACGAACATGGTCCCCGATGTTAAGGCGATGACGTTTAGGGTCTGCTGTTTTTATGGGGTTAAACAGTTTATCCAGTTGTGGAATATTTTGGTCACAAGACGTGGCTTGGTCCCAATGGTTCTGTGTTTGGTGTCATTGTAACGTGACACTAGCTCAGGTAACAAGTCCAACCAGTGATAAGTGCCCTGAGCGGTAAACGCTTTCCACATATGGGTTTTCAATGTTCGGTTGAACCGCTCGACCACGCTGGCTTTGAGATTGCTGTACGTGGTGTAATGGTGAATATCCTTAGATTTGAGAAAACTGGAGAAATCCTTGTTGAAATATTCTTTTCCCTGATCGGTTTGTAGCAGCTGAGGTTGACGTTTGGATTGTTGAATAATATGTTGAAAGGCCTTGGTGACTAGTGGACCAGACTTGCGACGCACAGGTTCAACAAACGCCATTTTGGAATAAACATCAATGACCGTCAACATATAGCGTACACCATCGTTAACGCTAGCACAGGGTATCATTTCAACCAAGTCTGCTTGCCAAAGTTCATCCACACACTGTAAAATCACCTTGAGTCGCTGATAGTGACGTCTAGCTGGACGATGCAACTCGTGAGCAATACCCATTTTAATGGGCGAGGGCTTAAACAATAATTTTGGCATTTCGAAGTTCTTCCTCAATTTCTTGAATTTCCCAATCGTGACCAGTATGGCCGGCTTGACGTGAAGCATGCAACAGCTGTAGTCGCTGGACGAGTTTATTTGGATTGTGCCAGTAGGTAACATCCACAAGGGGTTTTAATGGTTTAAATGTCACCCCTGAAGCGGACACTTTACGACGACCACTTTGACTAGTGGGGTACATTTTTGCAATGACTGTTTTATATTTTTGAGATATATTGGCATTCACTTGTTGAGTGGGATCATACTGTCTTTTGTGGGCATGGGTGTCCAATAAAATGGATTTATATTTATCAAGGTCCTCTAGCGTATAATCTTGGGATGAGGGAGTCCGAGAGAATAGTAGCTTTAACAGTCCTGGTGTTAATTTATAGTTGATCTTTTTGATGACAGCTTTAGTACGACTAAATTTAATCGATGAATCACCAATTTTAAAACTATCATCCTCATAGCGAACGCCATACGTGGTATCTGTGTTTCCAATAAATAGATTGGTGAAATTGGGTTCCAGTGTTGATCCATAATATTTTATTAAAATGTTTTTCAGTTGAGCTTTATGTTGAGAGGTGGCCAAGAGTTGTGAAAATGGAGACGATCTGGAAGGGCAAGGTGTTTCGACCATGACCATGGATTTCTTTTTTCTTAAAAACTCTGCAAGGGGTGATGCCTTTTTTTTGAGGCGTAAACACTTGTTCCTCATTATCCTCAACTTCGCTAACACTAGTTAAATCTTCCTGATCCTCTTCCTCTTCCTCAGGGTCCTCGTGGTGCGTCTGAGTGGCTTGTGAAACGGTGGGTAGCGTTTCAGATGGCTTGAAAGAGAGTTTCAACATAGCTTTTAGCGGAGGGGCTAAATGTTGTTGAATAAACAAAGCATGATCCGCACGTGATCGTTTCAATTGACGGAACTTTTGGCGAATAGTATTTTTTGCTCTAATAATATGCTTTTTCAATTGACTCTCTGCTAACGCCATGGTGTCGTGACAAATGACTTGAGAGGGAATGATACAGTGCCTTAAATAGCTATAAAATTATCAAACCCTAAGCGATACCGCCCTTGGTTGAGTTCACTTTGTTTGTCAATCACTAAACAGGCATGACGTTGTGTGTTCCAGCACTTGCCACACAATTCTGTAAACATTTGAAAGGTCATATCCGGATTCACATGTTCATTATAAATGTGACGACTGTTCCTCTCGTCCTGGCGAAATAAAACAATGACATTGGCATTGTCACGAATCAACTGTTCGGACATTTTAGAATACGTTTGTCCAAGATAGACAAATGTAAAACCTGTGAATGAGAGAAACCATATACCGCTAGTTCATGACCAGCACTTGACCTATGTGCTTGCTTCGAGTTTAAGCCACTATCGATTACACTAAAATGGAACCATTCACATCAAATACGCCATACCTGATGAGAACCATTTACAAATAGAGATAAATGGTCATAGGATGTTGGTCCATAACCATGACATGGTCAGTGCAGGAGACGAATTATCCTTTCATCTCATGTTGACATGGGATGAAAAGCAAGCTGGAAAAACCATAAACGATTTCCCACTTTATGTAGAATTGGAATATACAGCCATGAAATAACAATCTGACGTTAGTTGTGACTTAAACTTTCTTGTGAAAGGTTGTTGGTCATCATCATCATGGTGAAACAAAGATATGTGGTGAGAAAGATTAAAAATATGACCCAGTCCTTGGCAAAGCCTGGGCTTAAGACATTCGTGGACAAGCCCTTGCGAAAGAAAAAAAAGAAAAAATAATGTGTTGACCATAAGGAAAGCTCTTCGAGCAGCACACTACCTAGTAAAAAGCTCAGTGGGTGCCTCGAAAAAGATCCTCGATCATTCTTTAACAATTGAAGACTCGTGTGTGAACTCGGACCTGAAGGAACACCTCATGGTAGTTTGTAAACTCAATATATCTTCTCTCACATGGTGTGGAAGCGAGGGGCTGATAGTCACGGCAGCAGGTAGAGGGCGCCCAGCACTGCGTGGGGTTGCCAGACCGCCCGCTACATTATTACATCTCGTGGTGCTGTCTGTGGCTCTCAGTGGAGATGTGGAGATGAACCCAGGGCCGAATAACGTGTGTATAATTTGTGATTCGAAGGGTCGTGTGAATCAGTTATTTGTGACATGTACATCTTGCCACTCTCAAGCGCACAGAACTTGTGCAAAAATCAGTGCTTCAAAACACAAAATAATCACCTCTGGGAAACAATCGTGGCTGTGTTGGAACTGTTCTTTACCTCAGTTCTCTAACTCATTTTTAATACGTCGACACAGAGTGCAAATAGTGTAGATAGTGACGTAACACCCTCGGATGGCAAAGCATTGTCCATTTTTTCCTTCAATGCTCGAAGTGTAACATGTCCCTCCAAACAACCGGGCCTGCGTTCTTGTCTCACAGCACTTAATCCGTCAATTGTGTGTTCAGGGGAGACATGGCTGAAAAAATCCACTAACGACCCAGAAATATTTCCGGTAACATACACCATGTTCCGCAAAGATCGAACCTGGACATCAGGGGGAGGGGTACTAATAGCCATGAAACCTGAGTTAAGGCCTGTTCGCCAACGGGAGCTTGAAACTGATGCTGAGGCTGTGTGGGTGGAATTCACGTGTGCAAACAATACATTTCTAATAGGCTCTATATACCGTGCTCCAAATTCAACTCGGCACATCAATGATGAACTATTGGAGTCCCTCCGTCGTGTACAATACATCCAGCACAAATACAAGGCCATTTACATAACAGGCGATTTTAATTTAGAATTAGACTGGCAAAACTCTCCTCCCACTACCAAGGATCCCATAGCTAATGAATTCCTTACCGCATTCTACGACTTATTCCTTGACCAATTAATAACCGAAGCAACTCGTATCACACAAACTACACGCTCCACAATAGACCTATTCCTCACAAGCCTTCCTTCCTCCGTACAGAAAGCTGAAGTCATCCCCGGTTTCAGTGATCACGCAGCCATCTTTACCACATTGCATTACAACAAACCACGCAGCAAGATCACAGTGAGGACAGTATACAATTTCAAAAAGGCAGACTGGAAACTGCTATCATCTTTATTCCTCAAACACCTTCCCACCCCATGTATTCTGGACACCAGCGACATCAACTCAGTGTGGCACGCCTGGCGAAATTGTTTCTTTGAATGTATGGATATAGCTATACCGAAAATAACCATTAGTGGGAAGAAAAATTCTCCTTGGGTGACGAAGGAAGTCATTAAAATGATTAGGAAAAGGAACGTTTTATACAAGAAATGGAAAAGTTGCTCAACTGACATCATGTGGGAAAAATACAAGAACATCAGGAACCAAACAAAGAAATTAATTCGCGAAACATACGACAATTATATTCACAAAATAAGCAGCACCAGTGAAATGTGGAAATTTTTGTCCAGAAGACGCGGCACCGCTGCGCCAGCCTCATTTCACTGTAACGGTAAATTCCTAAGTGCACCCCAAGATATTGCAACAGCGTTCAGTAACAGTTTCAAGCAGAACTTTTCTAAGCCGGATATGACCATGAACCTGCTTCTGCCAAGGTCATCACTTCCACCCCTCCCACTCTCCAACCTGTACTTCACAACAACTGAGGTGATTCAGAGCCTACGGAAGATTAGACCACATGCAGCGACCGGCCCAGATGATGATCCCGGACGGATCCTGCTGCAGTGTGCGGAAGCATTAGCGCCCTATCTGTGTGCGTTATTCAACCTGTCTATCAACCAAGGTTCAGTGCCGTGTGGGTGGAAATGTGCTAACGTGGTGCCAATCTATAAGCAAGGTGACAGAGAAGATGTTGCAAATTACAGACCGGTGTGTCTAACATCTATAATTTGTAAATGTATGGAGCGGCTAGTAGCAAACAGTGTGCTGGAATTCCTACGGGAGAACAATCTGCTCGATCCAAATCAGCACGGTTTCCTTCCGGGTCGTTCTTGCACTACTCTATTGACAAAAGTCATTGATGAGTTTCAGTTCTACTTGAATCAGCCAGAAGTGAAACAAGTGGACTGTATTGCACTGGATTGGGCTAAGGTCTTCGATCAAGTGTCTCATGAAAGACTTTTGTTAAAGCTACAGCAGCTTAACATACGGGGTAGCTTACTTATATGGGTGAGGTCATTCCTAGAGGGTCGAACACAGTGTGTGGTGTACGGAGGAGCTCGATCGCAGGCTGCTCAAGTTACTTCTGGAGTGATTCAGGGCTCTGTGATCGGACCTCTTCTCTTCACTATATATGTGCTCGATCTTCCTGGCTGTGTCACCTCATCAATGTCACTATATGCTGATGACACCGTGCTATACAGGGGCATTACATGTGAAGAAGATTCCCTCTGTCTTAAATCAGATCTGGACAACTTATCGCTGTGGTGTTCTGTGAATAATTTAAATATAAATGTACAAAAATGTAAATACATAAGAATAACCAGGTCACAAAAACCCATTGAGAATGAATACAAAATTATGAACAGTGTCATCCCACAGTGCACAAACTTAAAGCTATTAGGGGTAACAATCTCCGACACCCTGAATTGGAACATTCAAAGTGAAGAGGCAAGATGTAAGGCCACCAAAGTTCTGGGTTTCTTGTACAGAAACATGAGAGGTTGTAAACCTAGAGCCTTCAGGATGGCTTACACATGCATGGTCCGTCCAATATTAACGTACGGCTTACCTGCCTGGCATCCCACTACAGCGGAAAACATGAACAAGCTCCAGCGTGTACAGCGCCGCGCAGAAAGGCTAATAGCTCGTTATTCCCCTTCCCCTTTGTCTAAATTTCCATCTATAGAGGCAACAGCCAAACAAATTGATCTAATTTTTCTTAAAAAATCCCTTACAGGTTCCATTAATATTGACCCTTTTTGCCGACTGTCATTGCCATATCGCTCAGTTCGGAGAGGACGAGGTGTAACCCTCGTTCCGCCCTTCGCACGTAGCAATGCTTACCTGACAGGTTTCTACGGCCGCTCTGCGCGGTTATGGAACGCGCTGCCAGGAGATGCCAAGATCTTGCCTCTTAGGAAATTCAAGCCGTACGTAAAAAGGTACATTGTATAAATAAACGTATGTATGAGTGATTGATTGTCTCGCTGAATGAATGAGTATCTGAATGGAATTAATGAATGAATGTATCGAGTGATTGAGGTTATGAAAGTGCGTGCGTGAGAGAGTGAGTGAACAGGAAAATGTACTATGTCAATATTCTAAATATGTAAATACTGCAAATATCTTTGTAAAACTTGTAAACATTGTTAAAACAAATGTAGATGTAAGCTGTGCCTGTGGAGCATGAAATATGTATGTGGGGCTTCCCCTTTTTCACTAGGCCTTCCATACTTCGTGTACGATTTATGGTAAATAAATAATAATAATAATATTCCAAAACGTCAGCGACAGGGTTCAAAACAAGGGCGAGTGATTCCCGTTCCCAAACGAGCGGGATTTTTACCTGCATTATTCGCTGGTCTGGCTGTTCTAGGTTCACTTTTAGGTGGCGCCAGTGCAGTGGCAAAAACTATTAAAGCCGCGCAACAGGGCAAGCAACAACTCAAAGAAAGTCAGCGACACAATGAACCGATGGAAGCCATTGCTATGGGGGCTAGAAATGTCAATTTGAAGCCAGCCTTTTATCAACATGGATTTGGAATTTCACCTTTTTGAAATAAATAAAAACATCTTTAACCTCAGCCATAGCAAGACTTGCCCTGACGCATCAACAAGTGGAAAGCTATGCTAAACAACTGAAGCTTTCTCATTTTCGAGGTGTGTTTATGCGAAACCAATTACCCTCACAACCCTGGAAACAGGAATGTGCTGTTGTCAATTTGGATGATCGCCGAGGACCTGGAACACATTATGTAGCTTATGTCAAAGAGGGATCCACTGTATGGTACTTTGACAGTTTTGCGAATTTGCCTCCGCCCATGGAATTAGTGACCTATTTTGGAAACAGGATCAAGATATATTATAATGTGAAACGTGAGCAAACGTTTAACAGCCAACAGTGTGGACGTTTGTGTTTAATTTTTTTATATAAGACGCAGCATAAGCAAAAACGTCAACAGTATGTCGGTGGAAAGTAAGACGTTTACACTGCATGGACGTGGAGCTGAAGTGAGCCTAGACTTTTACCCGCCTATCGAATTGAGTGAAAAACCCTATGGTTTAGGACTTGTTTCTCTTGAAACGTACAATCGAATATACAACATACGTGAAAATGTGAACAACAAGTTTTATTATGATGATTCTGTGCTCACCCTGAACTCTGGTGGATACACGATAGATGGCATTTATGAACACATTTATGTGGTGTTGATCAATGAATATGGTTTAAAGTCATTTCTCGATGGAACGCGCAAGTTTGAACTTGTAGGAAATACCAACACTCATCGCTGCGGTATTTTTTCTACATTCAAAATTGACTTTAAAACACACCCCGATTCCATTGGTCCATTACTAGGATTTAAACAACGTGTGTTGGAGCCCAACAAAAAACATGAATCAGACCATGAAGTGAAATTCATTGAGGACCATCATGTGTCGGTGACGTGTAATATTATTAGTCAAGTGTACACCAATCAAGAACTGTCGCATTCGCTTTATGACTTTATTGTAACATCGCCCAATGGCTATATTATTCGTGAAAACCCTCCAGTGGTGCTTTTTCATTCTGTGGCTGTCGATGGTATTTGTAATATAACATTAAGACTGATCAATAGAGAGCAACAACTCATTGATCTAGATTCTACCACACCAGTGACTTACAAGTTGGTGCTAAAGCCACTATGAAGTTTGTATATAAAGCAACAGCACCATCTAGAAATGGTGTTAGTTGTTTACCACATGAATACACGTTAACATCTCAGAACAAGCAGATTTTACAGCATTTGTGTTACCACGTCAACCCCCGCGATGAATTCTATCCTGGAGGTAGCGAACCACATCGAGGAGCAACCAGGAGTGGTAAGAATTGATCTCCATTCTTATCAAGCTCAAACACCTGGACTCAATAACAATGATGAAATTCAATTTGTTATCAACAACCAGGATATTTACACTCTACCGCATGAAAGTGATATTCAGATTGAAGGTCGGCTCACCAAAGCCGATGGCTCTACACCCACCACATCCAAGTTAGCCAACCATGCTTTCGCCTTTCTGTTTTCTGAAGTGCGTTATGTGATTAACGATATCGTGGTGGATAGCACTCGAAATGTAGGTATTTCCAGTGTCATGAAACTATATCCCTCTTATAGTGAGGAAGAAGCTAAAACACTTTGCATGGCGGGTTGGTGCCCTGACTCGATCAATGACTGGATGGTACACACCGATGGCACCTTTACTGAATATTTACCTCTTAAACTGATTTTAGGCTTTGCTGAATATCACCAGCGCATTGTGGTCAACGCCAAGCAAGTGCTTTATCTGGTGAGAGACAGGAGTGATAATAATGCACTCAAGGGAGCCGACAATGCCCCCATTGATTCAAAAAAATACTACAACGCTTGCTATGGAAAGTGCCTCATGTGACCCTTAACGATAGCAAAAAACTGGACATACTCAAGATGGTAAAGAGAGATATATCTCTACCCATGGAATTTAGAAGCTGGGCACTCCATGAGTACCCATTATTGCCCACCACCAACACACACAGTTGGTCTATAAAAACAGCCCGCTATACAGAGAGACCTCTCTACATGATTGTGGGTTTTCAAACGAATCGCAAGTATCAACAAACCAAAGATGTCACGCAATTTGATCACCTGCAATTGAGAAATGCACGTCTTTTCCTCAACGGTGCTGTGTTTCCCTATGAAGGGCTGGATTTAGATTTTTCAAAAAATAAGTTTGCCCCCCTGTACGACTTGTTTTCTAAATTTAGATGGTCGTATTATCAAAAAGAGAATTGTCCAATGTTGTCACCCCAAGCTTTTAAGACAAGGGCGCCACTGATTGTCTTTGACTGTTCCTACTTGGAAGAGTCTGTCAAACCATCCAATATTGACATTCGACTAGATTTTGAAACGCATGACAATGTTCCAGCCAATACGGCGGCCTACTGTTCGATTATTCATCACAAACAAGTCAACTATTATCCACTGTCCAACCAAGTGACAAGTGTATAAATAGCAGGTCAACCCACATCAAACCGCTCAGTCATGTCTTGCTTTCAAGCCTCAAGAGAAATTACATCCATGAATTTAAAATCTGAGAAACAACGTTTCAAGACCTTTGCGACGTGGCCTGTGCCTTTTATAAACCCTCAAGCCTTGGCGGCCGCTGGATTCTATTATTTATAAACAAGAGATGAAGTGAAATGTGTGTTTTGTCCCATCATCTTAGACCAATGGCAAGAGAGCGATGAACCCATGCAGGAACATCAGCGCTGGTCACCTGCCTGCCCCTACCTGTGCAGAATGGAGGTGGGTAATATACCCTGTCATTCAAGTTACCCCTCACTCATGCCTCTGAGTGATGAAAAAAGTTATGATACGTGTGGACTTTATGGTGTCAACAGTGCTTCAGTGAGCAGCTCACAGTCAAAAACCCCCAGTTTAGAGACATTAGAATATCATTGGACACTATAAACACAAAAGACTTTTTTTTTGTATGAGATGGTACCGCCTCTATCCTAGAATGAAAAAGGAATGTAAAACTTGTTATGCTAATAAAATAATGTAATAAAAATTGGTTGTTGTTGTTATATTATTACTTCTTATGCCCCCCTGTCATATCCTAACCTCTATAGTGACTACTCGATGTTTTTATTTTCTTTTACTAGAATGGAATGTAAGTAAATGACATGGGTACACCTTACTGAACAATTGTCAGTCTGTGGTCAGTTGGACTTGATCCAGGCAAGAGTGAACATGTTGCGTACACTAATTGTCGACTGTCAAGGGTTTAAAATTGGAGATAACAAATTTATATATAAATAAGTGGCCATTATCGATTGTTCCACTTTTTGGATATCGCAAGCTACCCATTTGGTGTTTAAACCACCTTATGCGTTTGATTTGTTGTGTGATAAAGACCGTAAACAAACCCAGTGGATTGAAACTCATATGCAACTAGACTGGAAGCAAGGAACCATTTCATATAAACACCTGGACATGGTCATGAAAGCCCACTTGTCTTCTGCCCATGTAGTATTTGTGAAAGGTAGTGAAAAACGTCAATGGCTACAGCCACTTTTGGCGTCTTACTGTCAATGTATCGATTTAATGGACATGGGCTGTCCCTCGCTGCAAACACTCATGGACCGCTACCCCTGTGAGAACATTACCTATAAAGCTCTGGCACAGGTGTGGCAATTGTTTCATTGGCTAACCACCAAGGCCTGCTGGGAGTTGTTAAATAAAATTAAAACTGAAGGTTTACCTGTGGATGCCACCAATGAGATTTCTACAAGCGACGTGTAAACATCAACGTGATACCATGGAGAAAGGGGATGCTACCGATAAAGCGATTGGAAAGTTCTTTGTGTGCAAAAAGAGACTAGACAGTTTTACCAAAGAAGAATTATTGGTTCTTCCAAAATCATTCATTTATTACGTCGCAGCAAATGCCGTGAAAGAAATCTGGCAACATGTACCAAAATCATGGACTCAAGACCCTGTGTTAAGTGAATTGCAACCATGTACGGATTATGATCACCATAAGCAAGTGGCTATGGCAAAAATACCCTCTATGCGACAGTGTGCTACTTGCCAGCTGGTCAAACTGTATCACGGTCATAAAAGTCAGTGTAAAGACTTTGTTTCCTCATACAACGTGTGTGATGGAGAGAAAGAAGCAACAACAACAACATCATCCACAGAGGAGGAGGAGGAGGAAGATCAAACCTTTTTACCATCTATGGAAAAGGATATGCCAGACCTGTACTGGCAATGGCGTCATTGACAAAGTAATTCAATACTTAACTTTCGAAATCTACCTACCTGGTTATTATTTGTGTGGTCCTGGAACTTATCTTGAAGAACCTTGCAGCGTGGTGATAAACCTATTAATCCTTTGGATAAAGCATGCACCTTTCTTATCACCGCAGTCATCCTGCATTAAGACGTGTAGCGGATAAAGTATCGTTGAATAGCTAAACAACGTTTTACATCCTGTGATGTCTCAGTGGGAGAGAGGTTGGCAGCCCTCATTGTGATTAGTGCTATATAAGGAAAGTTAATGATGAGTGGACATGAACATTGAAAAGGATTGAGGAATTGGTATTTCTTTGTATTCTATTTTTGTAAAGCACAATTTGTTGTGAAATAAAAACAAGGTTTACAAGATCACAATGTCTTTTAATTTTAAAAATGGTGATAGCCATTTCTTCATTTTCATTTTTTCTTACATGAATATTTACAATTTCCACTTCCCCTTTTTTACATTCCCCTTGTTTAGTTCACACATTCTGAACATTTTTTTGTTGTGAAATAAAAATAAGGTTCACCAGATCACTATATCTTTTAATTCTAAAAATGGTGATAGCCATTTCTTCATTTTCATTTTTTCTTACATGAATATTTACAATTTCCACTTCCCCTTTTTTACATTCCCCTTGTTTAGTTCACACATTCTGAACATTTTTTTGTTGTGAAATAAAAATAAGGTTCACCAGATCACTATATCTTTTAATTCTAAAAATGGTGATAGCCATTTTCTTCATTTTCAATTTTTCACACATGGATATTTTCAATTTCCACTTTACATTTTTTACATTCCCCTTGTTTAGTTCACACATTCTGTACATTTTTAAAATCTTTTTGTAATATACAAAAGCAAACATTTTACACTAAAATGTATTACTTATCTTATTTTTACTAAACTACAGTCGCCTGACATTATACATTCTACTTAGTTTTTACAAAAAAAATATTACAATATAAAACACACTACAAATATTACAATATAGTGATCATTAGACTTAAGTAAAGTAATAGTCGTCAATGCGACTGTTTCCCCAAGCAAGAGTATCAAATGTGTTGGGTATAATGAATCGTTTGTTGTATTCATTACTTAAAGCAACTTTGTTCAGCAAATTGGTATGTAGTTGATGACTTTTACTTCTAAATACACACATTTTCTTATATAATACAGGTGGGTTACTACTATACAGTTTTTATAATCACTTATATCTAAATCTTTACTAACAACATTCTTTTTCACTCCTTTTAATTTTTTTACTACTACATCATCAATTGTCATATAGCTGTATGATTTAGATTTCGTGCCTACAAAGGTGTCTATAATAACACCAGCACATTCATCCTTAAATTTCCCAAGAAACTTTTTGTTTACTAGAGGCAAATGGTAAATATTATCCTCGGGATAGTCACTTGTATCAAACCTATTTAGCTCAGTTTTGATATCCTCATAAAAATCATCAGTTTTAAATTCATAAATAAAAGAATCTGTGTCTGTGTAGAGTAATTTAGCATCATCAAGATAGTTTTTCTTTACATTATCATAGTGAAATTCATACATAAGTGTTTTTGACAATTCCAGAATGGTGTAACATATATGGTTTTTTTGTAAGTTACTTTAAGACGATTCATTTGTATTACAACTAAATCCTCATGAATAATTGAACAGCTATGAAAGTTAGGCTTGCTTATTAAGTTGCTCGCACCATACCTTTTACCATCATTCTCCCACTTTGTTATCAGCTTTACATCAACTCGTTTATCAACATTCTCCATAGTCTTTCCAAAAACACTATTATTCATGAGTTTATAAAAATCTTTTTCAAACGCGTTTGTTGACTGTGTTCTTAAATTATTGTTTAGATCAATATACGGTTTGAGCCATGCTGACTGATGAAATTGCAATACGCGATGAATTTTAGTTAATTTCAATCCATGCTGTAGACACTGTTTCAAGTTTTGATAATGTATTACATATTTACATTTATCATTTTCATTAGCAATTAACATTTTTGTTCGTGATGTGATGTATGGAGATTTCATATTCTCAGGACAAAATGGTAAATCATTTTGATCATCATGTAACTCTTTAGGGTACTCAAGATTTACCTCTAAAATATATCCTTTATCATCGTTATCATTAAGAGTGTCAACATGTAAGACATCGATTTCAGGTTGTGTCAGCCAGCGAAAATCTTTCAGTGGTAGATATTTGCATCGAGGTAGACAATATACTTTGACTCTTCACAAGGGTTGTAGCTAGGCATGTATTTATTATTCGCTTTAGAGTACCGTCCACTACATTGGCTTAATCCACCTCGAATTGATGATTTTATAAAATTGATCATGTCTATATCAGTCATTAATTCTAAATTTACTTTCGTTTCTTTCAACATTGAACTGAAACTTAACCCAGGAGCAGTGAAATACTGACAAAGATCAAGGTCATAAGTTTTCATACAAACATTCCGAAAATTTTCAAAAACATCTGCTAATAATAACACATCTGTCTTCAAATATATGTCTGAAAATTCTCCAAAAGTTTGAATGTCGAACTGTGTCCATACACGTTGTGCATGTAAATATTCCTGATCACTGATATGACTTGTGTTTAAGGAACTGTAAAATGCATCTTTCGGTGGTAAAGAACACTCCTCAAGACGTTCCACACAGTTAATATTTTGGCGAATCAAGTTAAAATCATCTTCTTTAGGAAAGACACGTTGAATTTCATGAAACTGATCTGATTTTAAATTACTAGCCAGCTTATCAAGACCACTCGGCATAAAGCGGAATGAATCTAAAAATCGCAGTTTAATGGTTTTTATTGCTAGTTTTGATGTATTTTGTGAACGATATGTATTGTTCCTTATTATTTGCAATCACATCAATTTTCACATCTGAAGCTCCAAATTCTTTAACAATAAAGTGGTTATCGTATTTGCTACCGTTATGTAGAATGACCGGAATGAATGTACTTAGCCTATAATTTAAATTACATTCTTGGTGAGCAGCACCACGATATTTTCCTGTTAAATGGTCATGATCGCGAACCCTGTCTGTATATAAACATTCACCACATATAAAACAATTAGTTTCAGTTTCAAAATTCATTTGCTCTGATGAAGTTAGTGGTTCCATTGGAATGATCGTATTTAAAATAGAGGATATACGGATGGCATCTTTCTCAAGCCTTTCCATAAAAACTTTAGGTGCATCAGGTTCTCTATAGAGCTCAAACTTATTTAAAGAGTCATCGTAACTACATTTAATATAATATGCAAAGCTAAAAGGTTCATGAATGTGAGTAGTGTTGGTGAAAGGTTGGGCTGGATTCGATGAACATGTATTAAATGGTTTTAGCAAAGCCTCGAAGTCAGCATATATAACAAATGGTACTCGAAGCTGTTTCTCATAATCCTTGAATTTTAGAATGTTATTTTTAGGAGTCGGTAATACCGTACACACATGATTACACCCCCATTTTTGATGTTGAGTTAGTTGATCCTCTTTCTGGAAATGTAGCAAACAGCCATCACACAACCACTTTTTACCATCGTGTTTTGAAACCTGACTACCAACAAGTCTACTGAATTGTTTTATCCAACAATAGTGGGCATTTTCACCTTCAGTTACGTACAGCAAATTTACATGAGCATTCTTTTTTCCTGAGTATAATATAGAGGACCTACTATACTCTTATTTTCAATTCCATAAACATTAAAACTTACATTGTTCAGCTCTTCAAAACGTTGAATGTCTTATATCGCCATAGGAAATTCTATTTCTTTTAAATCTAACACTGAAGAATAGTGAGGATAGGATGATGATCTATCCATATTCTACACTGCTGGATGGAGAGCTGAAGTTACAGTCCACGCAAAACATGCGTCATCATTATTCAAAACGTTCACAACAGCTTTCTTTCGTTTGATCCATCCTGGTAAATCAATGTATTTATTCAGGTTGGTTTCTAAATAAACTACCGTACTTCAACCAATGCCCAGCCCGACTCCCTTTCCTGGAACTCTTCACTCTTTACGATGATAGCACTTGAAATATTTTGGTATATATCACTAATATTAGTTGATTCGCTAACAATTATGTTTTTATTATTAAAAGATTTGATATCTTTAATTTCACCTTCACTCCCAGTTTTTACATAGAGTCCAAAAAGTTCAAAATTCATTTTAATTGTTTTATGTTCTAATAAAACATTACCTACCAAGCCAAACACAGTAGGTTGAACATTTTTTTTAATGATTCAATACTTTGAGTTTTTTCTTTACTATAAAGTCTATAACTAGCAATTCGACTTTTAAATGCACTACCAATTTGTTGAACATTTCCAGAATTTCTTTCATGGCAAGCGTTATTTTTATGATGAATACTGCGTAAATGTCCATGAATGATTGAAGAAGGTATATCAATATTACATACATCACAATGTGTTATCGAAGGTTCACCATTCTTCTTTCTTTTTGTTGCACAACTATTTTCACAATCTTAAGAACGTTTACGCTTTTGAGCATCACATTCGTTTAAAGGTTCCGTGCTAGTTGTTGGTTTTACAGTTTTTAATTCTTGTTGTTCACCATGCACTTCAACCATGTGGGATTGATATCGCTTTACAGCAGAAAATCCAAGTTCGCAAACTGAACACGAAAATGGTGCTGAACTAACATGCATTAAATTTACATGACGTGCAAGATTATCTTGTCTGTTAAATGTGGTAGCACAATGACTGCACACAAACATTTTAATGTCATGTTTAACATTTGCATGCCGTTGAAGGTTGTCAGGTCTTGAGAACTGTTTCTTACAGTCACCACACTTGAACATTATGATCACTTTCGAAATTACCTATAAAAGAAAGAAATCATAAATGTTAATAAATGATAAAACAAAGTACAATATAAATAGTTTAATTACATTCCAGTCAATGGTTATAGCAGGGTATTTAAATCGATCATCTGTGAACTCCTAGCAAGTCTAACTTCATGTAGTTCTAACTGAGGGTTACTATATACCACTGTCACTGACACTTAGCGGTGAACATTGGAACTTGATAGAGTGGTAGAAACCAGCGGTCACCATTTAAGTGAGCTAGGTGTGACGTCATAGCCAGTCTTAAAGCAAGTCTAAACTTGTAGAAGATGTCACGTGATAGAAACCAGCGATCGCCAGTTAAGTGAGCTAAGTGTGACGTCATAGCCAGTATTAAAACAAGTCTAAACTTGTAGAACATGTCACGTGATAGAAACCAGCGGTCGCCAGTTAAGTGAGCTAAGTGTGACGTCATAGCCAGTCTTAAAATAAGTCTAAACTTGTAGAACATGTCACGTGATAGAAACCAGCGGTCGCCAGTTAAGTGAGCTAGGTGTGACGTCATAGCCAGTCTTAAAGCAAGTCTAAACTTGTAGAACATGTCACGTGATAAAGACCAGCAGCCACCAGTTAAGTGAGCTAAGTGTGACGTCATAGCCAGTCTTAAAATAAGTCTAATCTTGTAGAACATGTCACGTGATAGAAACCAGCGATCGCCAGTTAAGTGAGCTAAGTGTGACGTCATAGCCAGTCTTAAAACAAGTCTAAACTTGTAGAACATGTCACGTGATAGAAACCAGCAGCCACCAGTTAAGTGAGCTAAGTGTGATGTCATAGTCAGTCATAAAGCAAGTCTAAACTTGTAAAACATGTCACGTGACAAGGTTAAGTTAGGTAAAGTTAGGTTATGTTAGGTGAACTGAGGTTAAGTCTTTAAATATTCCCTATGTCACTGATACCTAGCAATGAACATTCAGACTTAATAGAGTGGTAATCAAAATCTAACCTACAAAATTAGCTTTACACACCATGGTCAAGTAGTTCCAACTTTTAACTGCTAAATATACCATTTTCACTGACATGCAGTGGTGAACATCGGAAAATATCACTCTAACTGTTTAAAAGTTATTAGAGGGGCACTTACCTTTTTATAATTTATCAACTGCTGTCACTGAATGAAAAGATTGTAGGAATCTGGTAACCTACAGGTACCCAATTATCTGTAAACAAAGCAATCAATCAATCAATAAATACATTCCAATCAGTAACTTCAACATCAATTAGTAACAAAAGACTACAATCCATTAATAATAAGTACTTATCTTGCAAAATAATTTAATGATTTTCTACCAGAAAGGCTTTTTTTTATAACTCTTGAGCAGTAATAGAGCACTGTTCACTCAAAGCGAGTAATAAAGACTGACAGTAGGGAAATATATGACACCTCTCCTATATAAACTCCCATCGCTCGTGTCAGCAGTTTTTTGCAGAACATTGCAATTCCTTTCCCAATACAGCTGAGAGTTCAAAGTACACTAGGAACACCTGTGTGGTATCCAATTACTGCTGACTTTGCATGATCATCACCCATTGTCTTGATCAACACCTGGGGTTTCAAATTACTGCAGCGTCAGTCATAGCAACAGCAGTGTGCGCTCTCTGTCATGTCAGCAACATGACACCGGAAGGAACACCTGTGTAATATCCAATAACTGCTAACTTTGCATGATCATCACCCATTGTCTTCATGAACACTTGCGGTTTCAAATTACTGCAGCGTTAGTCATAGCAACAGATCTGTGCGCTCTCTGCCATGTCAGCAACATGACACCGGAAGGAACACCTGTGTAATATCCAATAACTGCTAACTTTGCAAGATCATCACCCATTGTCTTCATGAACACTTGCGGTTTCATATTACTGCAGCGTTAGTCATAGCAACAGATCTACGCGCTCTCTGCCATGTCTGTAATATGACACAGTAAATAACAAGTTAGTTTACTGAACGTACCATCTCCACAGTTTTTAACATCTTAAGAACATGTATTATTCTCTTTCAACTACAAATGACTCGTTAGAATACATCCATCCACCAAGTTAGATCCCTTGTATGTGCACATGTATTTCGTCACTTTCCTTTCATTTCGTTATCCCATTATAGTAGTGGGGGACTGGTGAACAACGTCAGTTCAACACACTGCTTTACACGCAAAATGTACTTAGGCCCTTTGATATAATTTAAATAAATTCATGGGCTAGTCCGTAGGTACCAGGCCAATGGGACCCGTCCAAAGGGATCAGTCCAAAGGGACTCATCAACAAGGACTCGTCCACAAGGACCTGTCAACAAGGACTTGTCCACAAGGACTCGTCCACAAGAACTCGTCCACAAGGGCTCGTCAACAATGACCCGCCAACAATGACCCGTCAACAATAACCCATCCACAGGGATCCGCTCCCCCATCCTCTTACAAAAGCCATGAGTGGACATGCGTAAAAACAAAAAACAAGCATGTTAATTCATAGTGGATTTCCACCGAACACATGCACTTTATGTAGAACAACGTTTAATTCCATATTGGCTTTCAAACTCTCACATGTTGCACTTGGAAAGCGAGATTTTCTAAAAAATTACAATTTCACCCCCTAGTAGGGGTAGGGTTTATTTTGGGGTGGAAATATGTTGTCCATTGGAAAGGGGGTATCAGCACGAGTTCAATGACACCTCATTCGTCCAAATCCGACCATGCGTTCGAGAGATATCGTGCCGTCGCCATCTTGTGAGGAGGGTGAGGAGGAGGATATAGAACTGTCACAAAACCACTACTCATAATCAATTATTAGACACATCAGACACATTCAACCCAATTAGACGGGGCTGATAACCAAGATGTCTCAAGCCCCTCAATTGAATTAGCAACTCCTCTTATCCTGTAAGAACGGGAATTATAAGGGATAAAATGCAATCAAGTTGCACTGTACTGTTTTTGTTGATCATGAGGCAACCTCTTGTATTGTAAATAGGTTCATTAGTGGGGGCCCAGGTAAAGGATTGTCGCAGATGCTGGCACGTGTGTGACTCTGCCTCTCTGTTACTGTGTCGACATGCTGTAAATAACAGCAGCAGACTTATTGTTTTCCTTTTAGTGCGCTGAACAGAACAAAAACAAAGAGTGTTTTATTGTATCACATTAGCCAACATTCTACTTTGGACCTCTTCTAGCTTCCGTATTCTTTACGTTTGTTAACAAATGAAGGAAGGAAGCTTGTAGCTTTACGTAACATTTTTTATCTCGTGGTCAAGAGCCACAGAATCTCCATTTTTATGTGAAATCCGAACCGCAAGACGTGGTATTTCACTTCTAAAATCTCACCAACTCGTGGTGTAGCGGCTAGCATTCTTGGCTGTCGCCTCGAAGGTCTGGGTTCGATTCCTGACTCTGCAAAAAAAATAGTTCTGGTCTGTGGGCTGGAATGGAGTAGATGCAGCCTCATGAGGCAAAACTGGAGAGATGGGTTCGATTCCCATCTCGGAAGTAGTGTTCCGTGGTTTCCCACTTCTACTCCAGGCAAATGCAAGTCGTGTTACACATGTTTACGTCCATAGCACCTTTGGGTTGCCGCGGAGACAATATGTTCCCTATATGGATGTGCTCCGAAATGCCGGTATCTGTTTGGCACGCTCTCACTGGAACATCCTGTATTTGTATTTTTTAAATTATCTGATAACCTGTGTATTGTGGTGTCTGAGACGAGAATTGGGAAGGAGGTGGTCGTGACTTAAGTTACAAACCATCCCGGCATTCGTCTGGAATACAATTGGGAACCACGGAAGGAAACCGCTTAAAACCACTTAGGATAGTTTAAATAGGAATCGAACCCACGGCACGAGTCTAAGTGTAGCTGTTCCAACGCTTAGGCCAGAATTATATTTCTTAGTGGAGCCAGATCTCTTGGCTGATAGCCAAGAATGCTAGCTACTACACCACGAGGTGATCGTCCAAATGGAGACATTAAGAAAAGAAGACAAAACTGGTTGGATAGAGGATTGGGAAGGAAGCGGTTGAGGCCGATGAGAATGGTACATTTCGCTGAAGTTGAGATAAGAAAATACGTAAAACCATTTCGAAAGAAGGATTCAAACTTCAACTTGCTTTCCAGGTCTCTGGTTAGTAGCTACCATGGACAGACATACATGTTCCTGCACATATTGGAGTTCAGATGATATAGGCTTCATTTTATTATATACAGTACATACTGTATTTAAACACCACGTTAGGCAACCTATTACACATTATTGGAAACCTTCTTCGCCGCCCAAAATCTTCGCATTCTTTCTCTGGCAGCATGTCTTCGTTTTCCGTCCAACCCCTGTTCATTTTTGGTTCGTCGTGGAATCCTTGGAATTTATCGATAACTGACTTAGTGCGGTTTGAAATGTCTTCCGACTTTAGTCCAACCTGATGAAGATCTTTCCGCACCTCCCTGAACAGTGGCGGTTCTAGAATCTTAAATCTGGGGGGGCCCAGACATTTTCCCGGATCGATCTCATTAGTCTACTTTTTCCTCATTTTTGCAAAATGAGAAAAGTAGGCTAAAAACTATCATTGGTAAAAAAAAATAGCATATTTCACTGCCACATAAATTTATTCTTCTGATTCCACTCTGGGCAAACTGGTTCACTACCGTATATCAGAAGGGTCGTGAAGTAATTTTCCTCTTAATTCTCTTTCAATTGAAAGAATTGCGAGATTGGAAAACCTCTTTGTTGCCATTGTTGCTCTTAAATAGGATTTTATTCGTTTCACGACAGAGAAACTGCGCTCAGCAGAAGCAGATGACACAGGAAGAGTCAGCATCAACTTGAAAATTAATAGTAGCTGTGGAAAAGCAACTTCCATTTCCAGAAGTTCCGAAAAAAATGAGGAAGTGTTTGGATATTTGCCTCTAAATACATTCTTAGCTAAACTGATTTCATTCTGTAGCACCTTATGGTCTGTGAAGATTAGATTATACTTTTCACATAACGTGAGAATATAGGCCTATATATATACACACATCAAAAAAAGTTTTGCATCACCTCGGTTCCCAGATCTCCGGCATATAGACGTTGACTGTGTATATTGTATCCAAGATACAGTCCCTTTGACTGTTCATAGATGTCACTAAAACTGCTCAAAGATGTAAACAACCATGCATGAGCAGGGCCTATTAGACGGAGGGGGTACGACAGCCGATCAGTTCCAGTCATTCCACCAGGACGAAGGTACGCTGCTCATGTTGTCTGTAGTTCTACCATGCCTAGAAGGTCAATACCGCAGTTCGATCGCGTCCGCATTGTTACTTTGTGTCAAGAAGGGCTCTCAACAAGGGAAGTTTCCAGGCGTCTCAGAGTGAACCAAAGCGATGTTGTTCGGACATGGAGGAGGTACAGAGATACAGGAACTGTCGATGACAGGCCTCGCTCAGGCCGCCCAAGGGCTACTACTGTAGTGGATGACCTTTACTTACGGATTGCCGCTCGGAGGAACCCTGACAGCAATGCCACCATGTTGAATAATGCGTTTCGTTCAGCCACAGGACGTCGTGTTTCAACTCAAACTGTGCGCAATAGGCTGCATGATGCGCAACTTCACTCCCGACGTCCATGGCGAGGTCCAGCTTTGCAACCCCGACACCATGCAGCGCGGTACAGATGGGCCCAACAACATGCTGAATGGACCCCACGGAATTGGCATCACGTTCTCTTCACCGATGAGTGTCGCATATGCCTTCAACCAGACAATCGTCGGAGACGTGTTTGGAGGCACCCTGGTCAGGCTGAACGTCTTAGACACACTGTCCAGCGAGTGCAGCAAGGTGGTGGTTCCCTGATGTTTTGGGGTGGCATTATGTGGGGCCGACGTACGCCACTGGTGGTCATGGAAGGCTCCGAAACGGCTTTACGATACCTGAATGACATCCTCCGACCCATAGTGCAACCATATCGGCAGAATATTGGAGAGGCATTTGTCTTCATGGACGACAATTCTCGACCTCATCGTGCACATCTTGTGAATGCGTTCCTTCAAGATAACGACATCGCTCGACTACAGTGGCCAGCATGTTCGCCAGACATGAACCCTATCGAACATGCCTGGGATATGTTGAAAAGGGCTGTTTATGGACGTCTTGACCCACCAACCACTCTGAGAGATTTACGCCGAATTGTCGTTGAGGAGTGGGACAATTTGGACCAACAGTGTCTTGATGAACTTGTGGATAGTATGCCACGGCGAATACAGGCATGCATCAATGCAAGAGGACGTGCTACTGGGTATTAGAGGTAGTGGTGTGTACTGCAATCTGGACCACAAATGCTGAAAGTCTAGCTGTATGATGGTACAACATGCAATGTGTGGGTCTCATGAGCAATAAAACGAGCTGAAATGTTGTTTGTGTTGATCTCTATTCCCTTTGTATTTAACGGTTCCGAAACTCTTGGAACCGAGGTGATGCAAAACTTTTTTTGATGTGTGTATATTCAAAATTTAAAAAGTTTTCACTTCTTGGGTTACAGGCATCCATTGCATTGCACACAAAATCATTTTCAGTAAATCTACGCAGTAACTCTTCTACCATGTTGTCTAATATTTCAAAAAGATTTATTTTACATGTCTCTGTTAATGTGACATTTTCCTCTTCTTTCTCCGCAGAGACTGGCATTAATAAAACGTAGTCTGAAAAGTTCTTTGGGATACTTGAGACTCTATATTGTTTATAAACTTTCACGCCTAACGACTGAACCGAGTCACATGTAACCGCCCATAGTTCCTTAAAATAATCATCATTTCGTTTTTCTTGCAACGATTTTACAAGACCATAGATCAATCTATGTGCCCCTCCGAAGTCCACATGTTTTTCTTGTAAGAACATAGAGGCTCCATTGGCAAGCTCGAGAATATCAGAAAAGATTTGTAACACAAACATCACCTTCACTTTACAAAGCTGTTTCAACAAACCTTTTGCTTCTGCTGCCTCTTTCTTGTTAGCTGACTTTGAAAAATACTCTAGAGCTGCTTTAACTGAAGCAAAACGTTTCTGAAAATACATTACTCCTCTATATTTACATACTGTACCCATCGCATGTCACTTTGAAGAGGTATCTCTAAAACACGTTCTCTGTATCTCAACAAACTTTTGGTGTCTTACAGTAGATACAGACTGAAAAGCATAAATTGCTTCCAGTAAACCAAAAGTGTCCCCTACCACGTCTACAAACTGGCTTTGAAACGTCCACCAAAAGCTAAATTTAAGCGATGTGCATAACAATGCATGTAAACACCCGGGTTATTTACCTTTTGTTGCAATAAACGTAGCACACCGTTTATCTTCCCTAACATAACCGCGGCTCCATCATATGCTTGTCCAATGCACTTACATGGATAAATCCACGGAAACAAGGTACTCTAAAGCTGAATTAGCTATACTTTTTGCATTCAGTTGAGACAAATGTATAAAACCTATGAAACGCTCCTCTATAGAATTTTGTCCTACATATCTGACACATACGGACATCTGTTCCACTTTACTAACAACTCTAGCTTCATCCAGGATTAAGGTAACATAACCATTGTTATATTTTTCGTTTCTCCTCCAATATGTTCAACTATTATATTAGCTGAGATATCAAGAAATTTATTTTGAGAATCTTTAGATGAGTAAGTTGCATTCTTTGGTAGACTGTTTACATTCTCCCTAGTGCTTTCACTTTCTAGTTTAATTACATTTAAAATTTCATCAAAATTCCCTTTATTATTAACAATATCATCATCCGAAACTTTTTGGTGATGACCTCTAAGCCCAATGTCTTGCCGAGCACAAAGTAATGTGACTCGGGCCATTGTTGCCACAGCTGAGCGGTTATGAAATATAACCAGAGGTTTCACGCTTAGCTTCGAAATCACTGTGCCGCTACGTTCACTTTCCAGAAAACTGTTTCACTTTACTATTGACGATTTATAACATTCACTATCGGCATGCTTTGCACGTTTTTATCATATTCTTTTCCAATTGCAAAATCCAGATTTAGTGAAAACATGTTCAGCATTGCTTGAATCAGATTGAACGAAATGACGACACAGAAAACAGCACCTTTGTTCTCAGAGTATTCAATAAAATATGTATACCTATCAAACCATTTACTGTTAAAACTTCTGTTCTTATTGTATAGTAACGTTTGTTTATAAGCTGATTTACGTGGTTGGCATGGACCATCATAAAAATAAAATGGTACTGGTTCGTATATATTAGAAACAGTTGCACTCACATTTTTATCACAGAGTTGGGGAGATATCGATGCACTTGTATCGCATGGAGGTTTGTCTACATTGGAAACTTCTGAACTTGCATGTCATAAAGGAGTATTCTAAAAATCCTCTTCGTAAGTCTCCGCTCATCCATTCAAAATAAATGCCCATATAATTTGAGTCTCTGTTTTCTCATCGATTCCATCAACCTTACATTGCCCCGGTCGAGTTCTTCCCTTCCTCGCAACCTATAGCCTATTGACCGTCCACAATCCACAATCTTTTGACCCATTTACCATGTGAAGGATCTTTCTTTCGAATATCTCAGCGTCCCTCAAACCCGCCTTCCCCGTCATGTGGAGGCATTCACTAGCATATAGGCTTCATTTTATTATTATTATTATTATTATTTATATCGTTATGTGCATCTGTGGAGCGCGATAGAACTTATTTTGCTAATGATGTTTTTTCTTCTCCCAAAATCTCTTCATCTGGGCATTGGAATTCTTCGTCTGTTCTTCAGTCCATGATTTATTGGTCCTGGTAGTAATTTTCTCATGGAAATGATGGTTGTTGATTAATGTTCTGGACTGGAGTCGATCTTGCGTAAAATTTCCTCTGTAATGCCAATTCCTTGAAGGTCTTTTTCTATTTCACTAAGCCAGTTGTTCGTGACTTTCATTGAGAGAGCAAGGTTGAGAATCGTTTTGACGAGCCTATCATTGTTCATTCTGAGAATGTGGCCTTAGAACTTGAATCGCCTTTTCCTGAAGGTGTCGGTGATCTTTTCAGCATGCTGTTAAAGCTCCTGAGACTTCCGTTTCATCCAGATTTCTTCAGAGCAGACTGGACCAAAGATTTTCCTCAATATTTCCCTTTCTTGTTTCTCTACGTCTTTAATAAGAGATCTGTCTCCAATAATTAAGGTTTCCAAGGCATATAGTGCTTCAGGTTTGATTACTGTGGTGTGATGCTTAATTTTGCGTTCTCGAATATGGACTTTTTGTTATATCTGTTCCAGGTAATTCTATGTTGTTGTTTAAGTTCTCAGTCTTTTGACTGGTTTGATGCAGCTCTCCATTCCTCCCTGTACTGAGCTAATCGTTTCATCTCTACATAGCTACCACACCCTACATCCGAGGCAATCAGTTTAACATATTCTAACATTGGTCTACCCCTACAGTTCTTGTCCTCAACCCTTCCTTCCATAACTAAGCTTGCTATTCCTGAGTGTCTTAGTATGTGTCCTACCAACCTATCTCTTCTCTTCATTAGCAGTCGCCAGAAACATCTCTCCTCTCCCACTAGTCTCAATACCTCTTCGTTTGTAACTCTATCTACTATGCCCATTCAGCAATGAAATAGGCAAATCACAGTTTGCCAGCAACGCTCAATCGGGAGTATCGGGGTTCATGGTATGTTCTCCCACTCTGTGACTTACATACTTTGGATCAAATAGAGGATACACTTCCAAAAATAAACAAAAATAAACTCCTACTATAAAAATATTTAATTATTCAAATATATGGCGCTACAAAAATTAAACAAATAAAATACTGACCCTTTAATTCATACTTGTTCAAAGTTGAACAAGGAAGTCATATTAAACAACTATTTAATCAGAATAAATGGCTTTCCATCAACCAACAAACTTCTATTTAGTTTCATTTCCATATAGTGTCCTTTTAAAATTCAATAAAATCAAGAGCTCCAATTGGCTCGATAATGTTTACATACATTTTGTTGTCCATTAACAACACATCACTTCCCATTTCATGAGTATCTCTTCTAATCAAAATATAAAAATTTTAACAAAGTACTGTTAATCATTTACTTAAATTTTTGGGCTTCCACAACGCTCATAGGTTACCATCCTTCTCTCTCTCTCTCTCTAGTCAACAATCCACTACTGTGATTGGGAAAAACTTGCGTACTCCCGAGCTACAGAAGACTACTTGAACAAGTCAAAAATTAAGATCACTCCCGGAATCTAATTGTCTTCACTAAAACTCGTGAATCACTGTATCATATAATCATTACATTAGGGATTTATCATTATTTGTCTTAAAAGACCATTATATCATTAGAAAGCAACGATCTGAACTCTGCAAGCGGTAATATTCATCTAAAAGAACCTCGGTTCGGAGACCGGGTCGTTAAAACAAACTCTAAACACTCTTGTGTGTACTATAACTCAAACAGACGGTTCCCAGACCTACCACACTCCGTTAATGGTAAGGGTCTGGCCTTGGCTACTTAGCGTGATTTATTGCAGGGAGGCAACGACTTCACTGTCTCGCTTCACAAGAGACGAGCTACCCTCAGCTTTTCTACAGCTGTTCTTAAATGCAGTTCCCTAAATGACAAGGCTTTCATACTAATTTTTATAACAACATATTTAGGTTCAACAAACCTATTTTCTTAACTTCGGCATATAAAATTATGAAGTGTCCTCATTGGCGGGTAAGAATAATTCAATAATACAACAAATATTTAGGGGCTTAAACATGGACGACACCGAGTTCGATCCTTTCAAATGCCTCGGGAGCAATATCCCACACTGGAGGACTTGTAACATTAGCGACTTAGGGCAGGCCTTTTTGCCATATACCAGCGCTCATAATACAATTAGCACCCTTTTTTTTACCATACAACACACACGCGGTCTCGTGATCACATCACTACTTTGAGGACTTATCATAGTTCAATTACCACGACCAACTGCCCCTCATAATTAGTTTTACCGAGTATTTCAACGCATTCCTAGCGTGACAAATTACTTCAATGCGCTACATGGCGCTTATAACATTTATTAGCCAAGTTGCCTTTAGAGAACTGATAAATTCAAAATCAACATTCGCTCTACATCTCAATTTTATATTACTCTTCTCCCTAGACAATAATCATTTTACCATAAAACATGTGTTCATAACATGTATTAATTCATTTAAAGGAGCTCGGAAGCTACTACTTTTCATATAATTCAACAAAATATTCATTCATTTGTTATTATTACGCTTGCTTTCTCATTTTTTTTATCATTTATCAATTACACTGATATTTTAATTCATACATTCCCCAAGGGATTCATTTACATTTTTACATATTTCTTATATATTTTCTCAAATTAATCGTTTATTTATTTGTTATTCAATCATCCCTATTCTTTCTTTCTCATATGGATTATACGCAAATCTTCCCCAACACATAACATAATGAAATGGTTACTCACATGATTTTACGGTCAGCGACCGAATCTCCAGCGATGTTTCATTTTGCCCACTCACTGCATTTAAGCCATCTTCATTGATACACACAATGACACTTCTTTATCCACATATAACTTATTTACCTCAACCACTTGTAACATAATGAATACCATTTTGGTATTCGTTTTTCTTAACACAATATAAATTCACTAAAATTATTACACTAAAACAAATTTCACTATATTTACATTACACAGCTTTTTAATCACTTAGGCGTTACTTTTCGCCTTACACACGTGATTTCTCTCTTCCCCGTTTCCAAGGGTGACACTTTGAGAACGTCGGCGCCCTAATCTGGCAAGATGATGGAAAGTCTCGGATCAATCTACACCTCCCTGGAACGGCTACTCTTCAGATCCGGGTTCTGACTATCGGCTTCTATACTTGACTAGCACGATGTCGTTTCTTCCTAGACACTAGTTATTTCGTCTAGATAAAGTCTGTCCTGGCTACGGTCTCTCGAATACTTTATCGGTGACCTAATAATTCCCTAGCCTTAACTGCTATTTCTTCAGTTCGTAGCTTATTGCTTTTACTGTTCGTTTGTCTCCTTAGACAAAGCTTTGAATTTAATTCCCAATTCTTATAGTTCTGCGCTCTGGTCCCTACTTTTCCGGCACACTAGGCGTTATTTATTTCGTTCGACCCTGATCGGATTCCTTAACGTTGATAGAAATGTTTGTTTCACTTCCTTTGGTACTTCGAAACTTTATGACGCTTTATGTCTTTTACTGAACTATAATTCGAATACCTATCGCCTGTTATTTCTTCAAAGTCGCAGCCTAACTCTGACTGGAATAATGAACTTTCACAATAAAGTCTGACGCTTACTGAGATTAATCCTGTACTAGGATTTTACTATGTCTCCACACGGCGATACTAATGACGATACTGCTCGGCCACTCCCATAAGGGGTGCTCGTTGGTGATACAGCGTATTACGACCTCTCAAGGTCTGGTAAAGACTGCATGATCATCCTGGCTCTGCCAGGGCTTGTATACAAATCGGCTACAAAAAGATAAAATCCTCGTCTTCTTCAGCACTAACTTTTGAAGTAATAGTCGCATACTTTTGAAAATTATATCTCTGGAAAGCTCGTGTTCTAAACGTAAACTGACTTCTTTGAACATGAAAATCGATCGTACAATTCCAAGATATTAAATAAATTTTGCTCTTCAGATACGTGGGTGTTGAGGTTTATTTTCTCTCCCTACCACCTCTGGTCTCGGGGAACTTTTAACGACGTCATGCTTCGTCGGCACTTCTTTCCTGTGCAATTATTATAACCTTTTTCCCCACACAAAAATTTCTATTCCAAAATGATTCACAATGATGTATTTCTTCTGTTAATTATATGTTCGCAAATGGCTTAAATCTAATTATTCCCCTTCTTGCACAATTGCGAGGTTGCCATTTTATTGCTGCGCAAGATCCATTTCCGAAACCTCCTCTCTCTTACACACAGCGGAAAGTTTTTATCGTTCTATTAATGGTCATGACCGGCTCCCTATCAGAGCGTCATGCATGATATAATTTCCTTGTGACTCCTGGTCTCTTATTATTGCGCCAGGTTGTAACATTCCTCTTGCATAAAATCCTTCTAAGTCATTCTAAAGCAGGGGCGTATTCTTAGGGCTACCGGGGCTATCGGCTATAGCCCAAGAAAATTACATTAAAAATAAATAACTCTTTATTACAGGTTCAACAAAGCATTCAAACAATCGTGACTTTCATGCACATTCTTCTTTATCGAAATAAATAATGGTTAGTGAGTAGTCAACGCGGCAACGCAGCAGAAACCGTTCGAGAAATCGGCAGCCTCACGCCGCCCTCCCAATCTCTCCGCACCCACCCTTGTTCCGTGCAGGCCCAGCGCTCATAGCGACTGAGTTGCCGCTACGGCCAGCGGTTTCTTACCATACTGGACAGCGCCTAACAAGAATAAACACAGCTTGGAGCGGCGATGGTCTGAGTAACACGGAGGGAAATAGGTACTAACACATGTATACCACGCAAAATAGCATCAAACTACCAAATATTTAAATGATTGCATACACAACATCAAATAAAAATTATTCGCTTAACAACTTGAAACCACGCAAGAAACGGCCAATTTTTAACCCCGATTCAAGTTAAACCCCAGGCTAAGGAGCGCTTAGTCGCCCCGCATATCTGGCCCACACGCCGCTGACTCGCGCAGCCAGAGGCTAATTTAATTGAGTACCAGCGGTTTCTTTGAAGTTAAAAGCGTTTAATGGAACAAATAGCCTACAATAAATATACATTATCGCGCTCATATGTGTGAATATGTTTTAGAAGTTGTAGTATTTTCGATGTGTGATTTATTTAAATGTGTGTATGCTGAAGAATATTTCAGTGACTGTATAATAGAGAGTTTGTTAGAAGTTCGTTTCAGCCGTCGTCTATACAGTGAGAAAGTTCATATTATACATATGACAAGGCCTACACCTGAACTGCAATAATTATTGTGTGCCAATGTATACACGTCATTTCACATCATAGGCTATATGCTAGGCGGAATAGGTTATCTGGCAGTTCTAAACTGTCTCAATTGTATTGCTGGTCGTGTTTGTTATTTAGTCGTGAAAGGAAGGGTTTTCAAATATGAACTCTTTTCGCACGGCAGTTCAAAAGCATGTTTTGTGTAATATTAAGCTCAGCGGTAGCCCAGATCTTCAGACCAGTATACGCCACTGTTCTAAAGACTGTATTTTTCCTCTCTTCTTTTACCAATAAATGATGGATTTGGCGCTTGAACCAACAGCACATGGGTTCACTACCCATCTGATCTTCATCATTCTCCTGTAACACCACATTTCAAACGCTTCAATTCTCCTCTTTTCTGCTGCACCATTAGTCCAAGTTTCACTTCCATAGAGTGCCACGCTCCAGACAAAGGCCTTCAAAAATGACTTCCTAATACCTAAATCTATATTCGATGTCAACAGATTCCTTTTCTGTAGAAATGCTTTCCTTGCCTGAGCTAACCTACTTTTTATATCCTCTTTACTTCGTCCATCACTGGTTATTTTGCTTCCTTAGTAACAGAATTCTCCTACTTCCTTTAGCTTTTCACCTGCCAATTTGATGTCTATAGAGGATTCTGATTTATTTCGGCTGCATTCCAATATTTTGTTTTACATTTATTAATTTTCATCATGAATTGTTTCCTCAAGATGGAGTCCATACCATTCAAAAACTGATTCAAATCCTCAGGCGTGTCGGCCAAGATGACCTTCTGTAATTTAAAATCTTTCTTTGTTTGCCTCACGATTCAATCCTGATGGCTTAATTACTTCTCCTAAGTACCTGGAATTATTTACTTGATGAATTTTGCAGAATTTAGTTTTTAGAAGTTTTCCATCTAGATAACTAGCGGAACCTTCCATCTATTGCGTTTTTAGCCTACTTTTCACATTTTGCAAAAATGAGGAAAAAGTAGACATGAGATCGGGCAAATGTCTGGCTGTGTGTGTGCCCCCCCCCCCCAATCAACTCCTAAACGGCTGTAGCAATCGAAACAAAATTTGGTAGGAGTAAAGATCTATACCTGACTATCTCACGGCCATATTTGAAAATGATGTCAGTGCTACCAACTGCTGAAAAATCGCAATTGAAATTTGAGCAAATGTTGGATATCTTGAAAGGTATGAATGGGAGCTATTTCAAAATTGGCACACGTATAGATAATAATATTGCAGTTTAATTTCCAGGAGGCCATACATGGCATTGTTGCCAAAATGATTATAAGCCTGCTGATAGATCCAAATTTTAAATGCATATAACTTCTACACTATCAATTGGATTTCAATCAAATTTCGTATGTGCTATGTGTACATAAACAGATATGACTGAGCGTATTCTTAAGAGCCACCAGGGCTGCCAACTGTAAATAAATCCTCTCAATTTTTTTTATCAAAATACCAATATATCAGAAAGTATGCAAGCCGACAGCTTTAAACTATGCACACGTATAGTACCTGACATTCTATATTAATTTGGACTAACTTATATACGTCAGTGCTACCAACATGATTCTAAGCCTGCTGAGAGCTCCAACTTTAAATTCATGTAACTTCTATACTATCATTTGGATTTCAACCAAATTTCCTGTGTGCTATGTGTACCATAACAGATATGACTATGGCGATTCATAAGAATAACCAGGGCTGCCAACTGTTAATAAATACTGTCTCTATTTTTGTTACCCTAATATCAATATATCAAAAAGTATGCAAGCCAATAGCTCTTAACTTTGCTCACGTATAGTACCTGGCATTCTAGATTAATTTGGAGTAACTAATATAGGCCTACGCCAGTGCTGCCAACATGATTCTAAGCCTGCTGATAGGTCCAATTTTAAAATGCATGGAACTTCTATACTAACTAATGGATTTCATTCAAAATTGACACAACAATAGATCATATTATTTCAGATTATTTCTGACCAATACATGTATGTCATTGTTGCCAACTTGATTTTACGCGCGCTGTTAGATCCAATGTTTAACTGCATGCAACGTCCATGCTATCCATTGGACTTCAACCAAATTTTGTATTCTGTACCTCAAGAGATGGAACTAAAAATATATTCAGTCACCAGGGCTGCCAACTATAGTTCTCTATTAGGCTATATTATGCCAGGTTTACAGTATTTCGAACTAATTAGAAATTTCGATATTACCAACTTAATTTCGTCATTATTCTAGATAGATCCATATAGATTAATCATTGGCATGAATCTTAAATTTTAAGAAAAGTAGGCTCTTTAGTTCGTCACGGAACTTCTTGTTTTATGTGATATTTGCTGCAATTTCGTGAGGTCCTTCAATGGCCTGAACTGCTTCTTGCCTATTGTTAGAAGGAATAGCTAGATTATCTACAAAGGACAAACACGCAGATGAATTTTGTTTTTGAGTAGTCAACCAATAGTTATTACTTTTGTTTCATTTTCCCATGTCCTGATAACTTTTTCAAGGACAAGATTGGACAATAATAACGGAATAATCCGTCTCCTTGTCGAAGTCCTGTGTTAATATTATGGTGGTGATTAATGTTTTAATGGCCGTAACAACGAGGTCATCTGCCCCCTCTTCAATAAAATTACCCTATTGAAAATGATGTTATATTCAGACCCTCCTCCAGAAGAATGAGGATTGTATGAGGTTACCAGGAAGTAAGGGCAATGCAATCAATACCCTAGATTTTCATATATAATACCATCGGCGTCGAATGAGAACAACAGTTGACCAAGGGAAGTTGACAGGAAAGATGAATGTGAGGAGCACAAGTAAGTGAACTGATCGGGAGACCCCATGGTCCCTAAACCACGTCTCACAAGTTGAGGGCCCCATTCTATGAGAGAATTTGTTCATGTTTCGTTCACCCTAATACGGAACATCTTCAGGAGTAATACTACAATAATGAATGTTGTGCAGGGAAAGGAGGCAAGGCGGAGCCCGATCAGCTGTTGTTGCAAGCTCCCAGTTCAGAGCCTGAGCGTTGCGTCACTTGCGACGTCCTACACGACCCGGGGGCGGGCGCCGTTCGTGCGGACGTCATCTTCATCCATGGACTCCACGGCTCCCTTTACAACACTTGGCGCCAAGGTCAGTGGAAGGAAGAGCGTGTCAAGCCTGTTCCTTTGCGACAATCGCTCCTGGACAGATTCTTCGGGTACTCCTCCCAGGAGCAGGAGCAGGAAGATGAGGACGCTGATCAGCAGGTAGGTTGCTTGCCTCATTATAGGATGATTAATAGAAACTTGCTTGCCACGGTGGGTGAGTGGTTAACGTGTCTGTCTACTAACCCCAAGCTTGCAGGTTCGCTCCTGGCCGTGGTAAGTGTTTTTTTTTTTAAAGGCGGCAAAAATTACGACACCATGTCATACGATGTTGGCATGTCAAAGAACCCATTTGAATTCAGTAGGCCGTGTTCATAATGGCAAAATTAATCTCGGGAGTTTCCGCCAACACAAATTTCCTCATTTCTCTACTAGAAAGCTCTATAGTGTTCAAGGACCTTAGATATCTAACCTCCTTGACTTTCATAGTGCTTCAAGGAGCAACGAAATTCGACATGCAAGCTACCCTTTGGGTGTCAAATAACAAAGCTTGCACCCGGCACCCCAGGCCATACGATATTATTAATAGAAACTTGAAGCGTAGCGGCTTCTAGAGGCTTATATTCAAAACATGCATATCCGTCAGACGATAGAGCTGCTGCTTATGTTCATTATACAGTGAAACCTGCCTTCAACGGAATCGAATGGGACTCGTAAATTTTTCCGTTAAAGATAGGTTTCCAGTTAACGGAGGTAGGCCTGTGCTAAAATAATTAAACCATGGACATGCTGACAAAAATAAAAAGGTGTACCGGTACATTCCTTGTTCAATGTTGTATTTACATATTTCTGCTAGGATTGTAGATCTTTGGGGCAGATGACCTCATACTTCCGCCCCTTAAAACCTCAATAACTAATAACTAACTACTCAATAACTATCTCACCCTCCTATCCTTGCACTTTACTCCAATCCTTTTTAGCAGCTGATAACATTTGAAAACGGCTGATGATATAATTTTCAGGGTAATGAGTTTCGTATGCAGACGAGTCCATATGCTGCAGGGTGAGTGAGAGGGGAGGGACGTTCACTTCGCTAGTTGCTACGGAAATGTTCACATCGACTCCTACTGTAACGGTATTGCGTCTCCCAGAAGCACAGCAGCAGTGACCCCCTCCAATACCTTCCTTCTCTTCCTTTCCCCATAGGCTCTTGAGTTCACGCAGATTTGTGCCATCAGGTAATAAAGGCAGTCTAGCTATGTTATATCACCGACTTCTTAGACAGAGGTCACAAGGGAGCCTAGATTTATATAAGCAGTTTTTAAAGTGTACATCTTTACTTTGCAAAACCAAAGGGTCTACGGTCTATTTCTGACCTCCACCTTCCGGCGTGCAGGGAGGGATTTTTTTTGACTCTGTAATCTATTATGCTTTTATACGACCTAATATTGTATCTGAAAATCTCGTTTGGAATTAGTACGGTCACATGGTCATGAAAAAAATGCCAGTAGCCTACAGTACGTCGAATAATGGCGTTCATGATGATGATACCCAAATTTGTGACAACTTCCCGTCCACTGACAGTCTCCTTGTCCTGTAAATCCGGTCATTCTAGACAGAATTAGATGTGTGTTGATATATGGTTGTAAATACTGTAATGTTACATGAAGTCTTGTCCGACAGCAGGATCAGGATCAGGACCAAGAGCAGCCTGAGGAGTATTCGCGGTGCTGGCCACGTGACTGGCTACCACAGGACTGTCCTGGGGTGCGTGTTATAGCTCTCAACTACACGACAGATCCTTTCCTGTGGCGACCCGTCTGGATCAAGAAACGTAACAGGTAAGTCCTCGTCTCTTCTACAGTAGAGTTGCATTACCATGATCACTTCCTACATTAGATGTAGGCAGCGCGTCGCGTGTCGTGGAGGGGGACCTAAACAACAAAATTAGACAAGTTATAATTGCTATAATTATGGCATTAATTATGTTGAAACATTATAGATGTATTTACTTTTAATTACCTTATTTTTAAAATTTATTTTCATTAATATTTTTTTTTTTATTTTCTTCTTCTTTCTTTCTCCGTTAGGGTCTTCTGAGGACCACGATTACTTCTTGAAACCAGGCTGTTGTCGATTTCTTTTTCCAAAGATATTTAAAAATCTGTTTGGTTAACCTGCTCTGATACTTCTAATTTATTTTATTTATTTGTTAAATATCTATTTCTATTTTCATTTAAATTTTTAAAACAACAATTGGCACATTTAGTGAATTCGAAATATTCTTTTTTTGCCCGGTGGAATCTACCTCCGCCTTCCGACTCTCTCGGCTGATTTCATTATGAAATTACTCACACTAATGCATGCTGATTGTGTTCCCTGGGGATTTACTAGGTAATGCATAGGTAATGCCATACTGATAAGACGAGCACGATTTTGAGTTCCAAGTATTGCCCTGGTCCCCTTATTCTCCGGACTTGAACCAAAATGGCTCCAGATACTTGTTACAACCTTATTGTTGTTAATTCATTTGAGGGGCTTGGGACATCTTGATCATCAGCTCCGTGTGTGTTGAACGTGTCTAATAACCTGTGTTTCTGTAATGGCTGTAGTCGTGTGTGTAACTGTATTTGGGTCAGGTGCACCGGGACTGGAAATAAGGTAGTATCAGGACATTTGCCTGGAAGGAGTGTGGATAAAAACGGGGGAAACCACACTCATGATAGCCGCTGTCTGCGCCGGGATTCGAACCTACGATCTACGGATTCGCTGAAGCTGTCCTCGCGGCCGTGGTGCACGACTTAGCGAGCACTGCTACGCAGCGGGGTATGGTATTATTGTAATTTTAGGCAATGCATCATGTGGTTCGGTAATTTCGTGATCTTGTAGTTTGAGTAGGTACCGTATAAAATATCCTCTGCTGGGAGACCACTTTTCTTCGATATAATTATGTCCAGTAAGGTTTGAACGGAGACTTCAGTTTGACTGCGAGCCTTACTCAATGAGCTGCTGAAGGGGCGAGGAACTAACGTAGCCTACATCAGCTGCCACTTACGTCACTTGGAACTCCGCAAATCAAATAGGATAATATAACTAACTGCTCACAGACTGCCCCGCAAGTACCGTACGGCTGGAAACCATCTTCCTGTTTTATATGGGAGGGGGGGGGGGGGGGCATAGTTCTTGTTTAAAGGAAAGCATAAAAAAGAATCGCACATCCCCCTCAATGGGCTTATAATGTATTATAACAAGTGGATATACTTGATCAAACGAGCTTCATCTTACTCTCTCTTACTGATTTCTGTTACATCCACACTCCCTAGCAATCAAGGAACCAGAGTACACACCAAAAAAATGTCACAGACGAGGCCTCTACTCTTACCAAATACTATAAGTAAGTTACAATATGTAATAATCACCGTATAAAGTTGCCACCGAAATACAGTGAGGTCCTTCTCTGTAGAACGGAACCTCGCAGAGGTCGTGTGGCGGATGGGCCACTGTGTGTAGCAGCCTGTCGAGCAAGGCACTGTCGCTAGCAGTAGCTTAGCGCCCATTTACACTTTTTAACGTATTTAATTATCATCAATACTTACGAGAATTAAATGCTGTCCTTCTGTTTCTAAACGCACGTTGCGCCAACGTAGGAAGTAGGGGGAAAAAATTCGGGAAATGAGCGTTGAACATTCAGTTTTCTTTCTAATACATTCCAGCTGCAGCTCTTATTTTTGTCGGCGGCTTCGGTGGCGTAGTTGGTAGCATGCTGAGCTTCTATTCCCAAGATCGCGGGTTCAAACCCGGCCGAAGTCGTTGGATTTTTAAGAGCGTTAAAAATCCCTCAGTATGCCTCCCTTCGGAGGGGAAGTAAAGCCGGTAGTCCCATGTCATAGATTTATGGCATGTTAAAGAACCTTCCACTAATTACACCTGTGTGAAGCTTAATTATATATAAGTTAAGTTAAGAATGTAAACAACGCTCTTAGGTTCCTACGTTCGTTGCCAAGAGCCGACTGCGGTGGCGTCTAGTAGCTAAGTTCTGAACTAGTAGTCGTTGACGGTGGCGTTTGGCGGCAAAAGTAGGAACTATTTGAAAAATTCAAAGTCTGCAGTCCTTACTTGAACTAAAAACAGATAACACACACTAATACAGTCACCACAATTAACACCGGTTATCAGACAGATTCTACACACACCCAAAGTACATGGGGCTACATGACCGCGTTGTTGCAGCTCCTAAACAGAGGAACCAACCATCTAATTTTGTCTACACTTTTATTATTTATGGTTTGTAGTTTCGATTTTCCAACATTTCTTCCCGTTTTGAAAACCTTCCTGTGTTTTCTTGTGTTCTTACCCATGACGAACCGTAACAAAAGCACTCAAGACACGACTCGATTCCGAGACAGGGTATATTTTTAAAAGTTATTAATCAAATTTAGCAGCAAGAAAACTAGCCTACATAAATTATACATTTTTTGAAAGTGCTCATTTCATAGATTCATGATATGTAAGACAGTAAAAACATGAAAATGTAATCAATTTTACCTCTTCGGAGTCCCTTGAGAGAGATATAATTAGATTTTATTAATTACTATCACATAAAACATGTTACACTTCGTTATTTTGAGTTGTTGTGTTGATTGCCAAGTTTTGGACAGGATTTGAGCTTTATTCCTCCCCGCAAATTGCAATCGTCAGTATTATCTGCAGGACGTGTTTTGCATAGTTTGTTTCTAGGTGTTTCATTAATATAGACTAGCAGACCCGTGCGAGATCTCTAGCATGTGTATAAACCACCCGTCTGACTTTACTGTTATGCGGGCTTCTATAGATATATTTATTTGTTTAAACGCACTTTTTAAACAAATTGTGGGGTGCCTGTGTCCTATGTGTACAGACTACCCGCCCGGCCCTAGTGCTATGCGGGCTGTACGTGAAACAGTTCTGCCAGGGGCTGTCGTCTTGTGTTTATTTCTTTAAAAGCACTTTATCAACAAATAAATACATTTCCGTTGACTTTCCAAGAAATGCAAGATTTTTCCTGTACTATTGAGATGATTTGGAAGATTTTGGTACAAACCGCACCTTCTAACTCCATCTGGTTTAGGAGCTTCAGTTTTGTGAAACATCAACCTTAGCGTATTATATATATAGATAATATGGAAAAATCATAATTGCAGCCAATGGCCATAGCAGGGCATTTCAATTGAGCGCCCGTAGGCTCCCCAAAAAGTTCAACTTCAAGTAGTTACAACTTAGGCTACCAGACGTCACTGTCACTTACAACCAGCGGCGAACTTGATAAGTGTTTCTAACCAAATAACCTACAAATTTTGGCTACATACTACCAATTGAAGTTGTAGGTTCTTTTACATGCCATAAATCTATGAAGGAAGCCATACTAAAGGATTTTAACGCTCTTAAAAATCCGACGACTTCGACCGGGTTTGAACCCGCGATCTTGAGCATGGCCGTTTAGCATGCTACCGACTACACCACCGAAGCTGTTTAAGATCATTATTTATACTGTATATTTTGTATCACCGATGTTGTTCATGGGCTACGACAGGGACAGGGCCGGATTTAGATCCTATGCGCTCCAAGGCCCGTGGGTTTTTGCCACCCCCCTCTTCACACCATCGTGAAGGAGCGAGAATTTAGACCTCAGAAAGGTCTTTGTGAAGGTAATTTTTATTTTATTCTAATGTGTCGTGAAGTAAAATCAATTAAATAAATTAAAATACCGGTGAGAGAATCAACTGCTTCTAAATTTGTATATATAAACTATAAATAAATAGGCCAACTAGATATTAAAATAAGTTTAAACCATTTAAGCCTCATTATACACTTACAGATATTCAGATATACATAGAGCCTACACTACATCATACAACCTACAACAATACAACCTACAAAAATAAATTCTGTGCTGGCATTGATGGCATCCCTGATGCAATTTTAAAGAAATGTGCAGAAAATATAATAAATCCACTTACGCACTTAATAAACAGTTCAATTCTCTCAGGAACTTACCCGGATATTTTGAAGTTATCAAAAGTAATTCCAGTACACAAAAACGGTTCAAAAGATGAATTAGATAACTATCGTCCTATTACCTTACCAACTGGTATTGCAAAAATTGTGGAAAAAATTATGTATAAGAGACTGATAAGTTTCATAGAAAAAAAAAATATTATCAAACTCACAACATGGATTCAGAACGGAAAAATCTACACAGACAGCAATTTACGAATGTAGTAATTGTATACTGAAATTAATTGACAATAAGGAACATGTAACTGGCCTATTCTTGGATTTATCGAAAGCATTTGTTGTTGTTGACCATAAAATCCTCCTTACCAAACTAAATCAATATGGTATTAGAGGTCTAACTAATAAATGGATAGAGTCTTACTTAACAAGGCGTAAACAAATAGTAAGCTTGAGACACAAGGATGATGGAACCAAATTACTTAATGAAACATTGTCCAATGAGGGAATTATTGAATTTGGAGTACCCCAGGGATCGGTTTTGGGCCCACTACTCTTCCTTCTATATTGAACCCATGTGCCATTGGTTCAAGGGTCGAATCCATATTTGATTGGCAAAAGAAGAGAGGAAGAATGACTTAGAAAGATTTTATGTAGAGGACTGTTACAACGTGGCGCAATAATAAGAGACTACGAGTCACGAGGAAATGATATCATGCATGACGCACTGATAAAGAGCCGATCATGACTAATAATAGAACGATAAAAACTTTCCTCTGAGTGTAAGAGAGAGGAGGTTTCGGAAATTGACCTTACGCAGCAATAAAATGGCAACCTCGCAGTTGCTCAAGAAGAGGAATAATTAGACTTAAGCCATTTGCGAGCATATAATTAATAGAAGAAATATATCATTGTGAATCATTTTGGAATAGAGATTTTTGTGTGGGGAAAAAGTTTATAATATTTGCACAGGAAATAAGTGCCGACACAGCATGACGTCGTTAGTAATTCCACGAGACCAGAGTTGGTAGGGAGAGAAAATAAACCGCAACACCCACGTATCTGAAGAGCAAAATTTATTTAATATCTTGGAATTGTACGATCGATTTTCATGTTCAAAGAAGTCAGTTTACGTTTAGAACACGAGCTTTCCAGAGATATATTTTTCAAAATTATGCGACTATTACTTCAAAAGTTAGTGTTGAAGAAGAAGACGAGGATTTTATCTTTTTGTCGCCGATTTGTATAAAAGCCCTGGCAGAGCCAGGAAGATCATGCAGTTTCCGACAGCCCGAGGGCGTCGCTGTATCGACAACCATCCAGTTCCGTGAGCGCCGAGACGCTGCACGATGAAGCATCGAATACAAGACTAGTTACAAGTGAACTCCTAGTACAGGAGAGAAGTGTCAGGTACATGCAGTATTTACCAGACCTTGAGAGGTCGTGATACGCTGTATCACCAACGCGCACCCCGTAGGGGAGTGGCCGAGCAGTATCGTCATTAGTATCGCCGTGTGAAGACATAGTAAAATCCTAGTATAGGATTAATCTCAGCAAGCTTCAGACTTTGTCGTTAAAGTTCATTATTACAGTCAAAGTTAGGCTGCAAACTTGAAGAAATAACAGGCGATAGGTATTCGAATTATAGTACAGTTAAAGACATAAAGCATCGTAAAGTTTCGAAGTACCAAAGGAAGTGAAATAAAACAGTTCTATCAACGTTAAGGAACCCGATCAGGGTCAAACGAAATAAATAACGCCTAGTGTGCCGGAAAGGTAGGGACTAGAGCGCAGAACAATAAGAATTGGTAATTATAATTCAAGGCTTTGTCTAAGGAGACAAACGAACAGTAAAAGCAACAAGCTACGAACTAAAGAAATAGCAGTTAATGCTAGGGAATTATTAGGTCACCGATAAATTATTCGAGAGGCCGTAACCAGGACAGACTTTATCTAGACGAACTAACTAGTGTCTAGTAAGAAACGACATCGTGCTAGTAAAGTATAGAAGCCGATAGTCAGAACCCGGATTTGAAGATCAGCCGTTCCAGTGAGGTGTAGATCGATCGAGACTTTCCATCATCTTGCCAGATTAGGGAGCCGACGTTCTCAAAGTGACACCCTTGGAAACGGGGAAGAAAGAAATCACGTGTGTAAGGCGAAAATTAAAGCCTAAGTGATTAAAAATCTATGTAATGTAAATATAGTAAAAATTTTTGAGTGTAATAATTTTAGTGAATTTATATTGTGTTAAGATAAACGAACACAAAATGGTATTCATTATGTTACAAGTGATTAAGGTAAATAATTGATGTGTTGATAAAGAAGTGTCATTGTGTGTAAGTGTATCAATGAAGATGGCTTAAAAAGCAGTGAGTGGGCAAAAATGAAACATCGCTGGAGGATTCGGTCGCTGACCATACAATCATGTGAGTAACCATTTCATTATGTTATGTGTTGGGGAAGATTTGCGTATAATCCACATGAGAAAGAAAGAATAGGGATGATTGAATAACAAATTAAGGAATAATAGCGCGATCTGAACGATTAATTTGAGAAAATATACAATAAATATGTATTTGAAAGGTAAATGATTCCCTTGGGGAATGTATGAAGTAAAATATCAGTGTAATTGATAAATGATTTAAATATGAGAAAGCAAGCGTAATAATAATAATAATTATTATATAAATGAATGAATATTATGATGAATTATATGAAAAGTAGTAGCTTCCGAGCTCCTTTAATTGAATTAATACATGTTATGAACACATGTTCTTATGGTAAAAAAGATTATTGTCAAGGGAGAAGAAAAATATAGAATTGAGATGTACATCAAACGTTGATTTTGAATTTATCAGTTCTCTGAAGGCAACTTGGCTAATTAATGTATAAGCGCCATGTAGCGCATTGAGGAAATTTGTCACGCTAGGAATGCGTTGAAATACTCGGTAAAACTAATTATGAGGGGCAGTTGGTCGTGGTAATTTAACTATGATAAATCCTCAAAGTAGTGATGTGATCACGAGGCCGCGTGTGTGTTGTATGGTAAAAAAAAAGGGTGCTAATTATGTTATATTATGAGCGCTGGTATAAGGTGAGCCCTGCCCTAAGTCGCGAATGTTATAAGTCCTCCAGTGTGGGATATTGCTCCCGAGGCATTTGAAAGGATCGAACTCTGTGTCGTCCATGTTTAAGCCCCTAAATATTTCTTGTAATATTGAATTATTCTTACCCGCCAATGAGGACACTTCATAATTACTATATGCCGAAGTTAAGAGAATAGGTTTGTTGAACCTAAATATGTTGTTATAAAAAGTAGTATGAAAGCCTTGTCATTCGGGGAACTGCATTTAAGAACAGCTGTATAAAAGCTGAGGGTAGCTCGTCTCTTGTGAAGCGAGACAGTGAAGTCTTTGCCTCCCTGCAATAAATCACGCTAAGTAACCAAGGCCAGACCCTTACCATTGACGGAGTGTGGTAGGTCTGGGAGCTGTCTGTTGAGTTATAGTACACAGAAGTGTTTAGAGTTTGTTTTAACGTCCCGGTCTCCGAACCGAGGTTCTTTTAGATGAATATTACCGCTTGCAGAGTTCAAATCGTTGCTTTCTTATGATATAATGGTCTTTTAAGACAAATAATAATAAATCCCTAATTTTATGATTATATGATTCAGTGATTCACGAGTTTTAGTGAAGACAATTAGATTCCGGGAGTGATCTTAATTTTTGACTTGTTCAAGTAGTCTTCTGTAGCTCGGGAGTACGCAAGTTTTTCCCAATCACAGTATTGAATTGTTGACTAGAGAGAGAGAGGGATGGTAACATATGAGCGTTGTGAAAGTCCAAAAATTAAGTAAATGATTAACAGTATTTTTGTAAATTTTTATATTTTTGATTAGAAGATATACTCATGTAATAGGAAGTGATGTGTTGTAAATGGATAACACAATGTATATAAACATTATCGAGCCAGTTGGAGCTCTTGATTTTTTTGAATTTTAAAAGGACACTATATGGAAGTGAAACTTAATAGAAGTTTGTTGGTTTATGGAAAGCCATTTATTATGATTTAATATTTGTTTAATATGAATTCCTTGTTCACTTGGAACAAGTATGAATTGAAGGGTCAGTATTTTATTTGTTTAATTTTTGTAGCGCCATATATTTGAATAATTAAATATTTTCATAGTAGGAGTTGATTTTTGTTTATTTTTGGAAGTGTATCCTCTATTTAATCCAAAGTGTGTAGGTCACAGAGTGGGAGAACATACCATGAGCCCCAATACTCCCGATTGAGCATTGCTGGCAAACTGATTTGCATATTTCATTGCTGAATGGGCACAATATATCAATGATATAACACAGAACGTTCATTCACATAAGGAAATTTTGTTTGCGGACGATACAACACTTGTAATAAAAGGTGAAACTAAACAGGTCATACAGTAGTCTGCTGACTCCGTTACAGGAGAGTTAACCAAATGGTCACAAGATAATCGCCTCATAATAAACTATAAAAAGACAGTATGTCTAAATTTCCACACTATACAGAATAGGAATCCTGCGAAACCCAATATAACATTAAATGGTCATCAAATAGAAAATAAATCAGAAACAAAGTTTTTAGACTATGGATACAACAAGACTTGAAATGGAATAAACATATACAATATCTGAATACTAAACTGAACTCGATGTGCTTTGCGTTACGTATTTTGAAAACCTGCACTAGCATGCACACATTAAGAAATACTTATTTTGCTTATTTCCACTCATACTTAAGATATGGGATCATATTTTGGGGTATGTCGCCAGATGTACTAAGCACGTTTAGGATACAAAAGAGGGCGATTAGAATTATGGCAAATGTAAACTCTAGAGAATCATGTAGACCTCTGTTTAAAGATTTAAACATTCTCCCACTGCCCTGCATATATATCTTTGAAAGTATTATGTTTTTTAAAAAGAATTTAATGAATAAAGATGTTTTTCTTAAAACAAACAATGATGTTCATAGGCATAACACAAGACAAAATCAAAACATTCATATTTCACACACACACACACACACACAAGCATATATCAAAAAGGAACTTTTCACACTGGAGTTAAATTATACAATAAACTACCCCAGTATATAAAACTGGCCCCAAAAATAAAAACCTTCGATAGAATGTTGAAAGCTTATCTGCAGTGCCATTGTTTTTACTCAGTAGTTGAATATCTTAGCGTATAGGAGCGATGAAATCTATAATTATATTTTACTTTTTTAATTTAATTGTAATACCTAGCTGTATGTTGTTGTATTTATAGAATTAAGTTTTCATATTATTATAATAGAGTGAGGTGTAAATAGTTGTGCAATAAGATTGTATCTATTAAGATTTGCTATTATAATAAGTTAAATAGTTATAATATTAGTAATATATACCTGTTAGTTCTTTTATTTTATAGATGTAAATTCTGACGTGTCCTATATCAAAAATGTATTGAATGCATGTATTTGATCAAATGGAATTAATAAAAATCTATCTATCTATACATAATGAATTATTCAAATTAAACTGATATTAATATTCAAGACTTGAATGTTCTCCTAATAAATCATAAAACATTACTGTTCTGAAGTTGAAGTCGAAAAATCTGCTGTTGCAAAACATTTGTTGGAAACTGATGGCCACAATATAGGCTACATTGGAAAAGTGTCAAATTATTGGAAAGTATAATTTAAATCATAAAATTATATGAAATTGGTTTAAAAGAAATCTTTAGAAGTAAAGGTCTGTTTAGTCTATTTTTGAACTGTAAAAAGAACTATTTGAAGAGCAACAAGATTAAAAAGTAGGGTATAACAAAACAATTTACGCATTAATGTTACGCCCCTCAGCATGGTGCGCCCCTAGGCAGGGGCCTATGGGGCCTATTGGTAAATCCAGCCCTGGACAGGGAACATGTCTTTGGTCAACCTAAAGATATTGTGCAATTTTGTTTCAAAGCATTCATGGTAAGGAACCATATGCCTAATCCCTGTATTCTTTGGGGCGTGACAGCACAATGGTCATGCTGCTTGCCTCTCACTGAGCAGATCCGGGTTTGATTCCAGGTTTATTTTCAAAGTGAAATATCATACCCCGTGGTTCAGATTTCTCATAAAAAGGAGATCCCAATGGCTCATGATTGCTAGATTAACAGTCCTGTAAAACTGCAAGCTTTTATTCTTTGTATTCATATTATTCATTTAAAAATTTACATAACACTGTGCAACTTTAGCAAATGTATTTTCTGTAAACAGTCTAAAGTAGCAGAGTTAATCTTGTTCTGATTACAGGACGTGTTTACTACAGCGTAGTCGAGAGATGATGGAGCATCTACAGAAGTTAGGTGTAGGTGACCATCCCATTGTGTGGGTAGGACATTCCAAAGGAGGCCTCTTTGTGAAGCAGATGCTAGTGGATGGTAAGAAACATACATTATTTTTTGCAAGACTCCTAGGCTCTATTCATTCAGTGAGAATGTTTATTGACAGATTAAAGAAAACCAGCTAAAGCCAATACTAATACTGCAGCAGGCTACATATAAGAGGCAGTCAAATGAAAATGACACAAATGGACGAAAAGTAAGTACACTGTGTGTTATTTCAAAAGTGGCTTGTCACGGTGGGTGTGTGGTTATCATGTCGGACTACCAACCCCAAGCTTCCAGGTTCGCTCCTGGCCGTGGTAAGTGATTTTTGAAAGGGGGCAAAAATTATGACACGCTTCTTATACGCTGTTGGCATGTTAAAGAACCCATTTGAATTCAGTAGGCCGTGTTCATAGTGGCAAAATTAATCTCGGGATCTTCCACCAACACAAAGTTCCTCCATTCTCTACTAGAAAGCGTTATAGTGTCAAGGATCTTAGATATCTAAACTCCTTGACTTTCATAGCATTCCAAGGAACGACAAAATTCGACATGCAAGCTGCCTTCTGGCCGCAAATAACAAAGCTTGCACCCGGCATCCGAGGCCATACGATATTATACCAATATTATTTCAAAAGTACTCGCCATAACTGTTAATGCATTTATCCCACTGGGGGCAAGATGGTCAATGACTTCTTGGAAAAATGTTTGTGGTTGCCTCCGTAACCATGGTTGTACCCAGGGGTGCACCTCTGAATCTGAAGCAAATCGACGGCCACGAATGTCTTTCTTCAGGAAACAGCAAACATTCAGGCATGGATTTCACTTCCTGACACTCCTTCCACAGTCAAAAACTGCACTACACCTCACTGTTCCTCTTTCCCAACCTCCATTGTGACGTCGGACGCACACACGACTCACTGACCTCACATCGAGCACGTCTAACAGACAAATGACACAGCGGTAGACGTTCCCACGGTTCCTTCCTGATTCCTAATAGAGGGCACTACTATACACCCATCTACCTGCGTTACCAGCGTCCGCACATGCTCGTTTTCATGTGACTGCCCCTTATTCTAATTAGCCTACACTGAAATGCTTGGACTACCATTGTCTTCTACTTTAAGGTAGTTCAACTTACAAGATGTGTCTTTTTGAAATCTTAGCTGGCATTTCTTTACAAAAAGTTTTTATTTTATTTTGTTTTATTTTTATTTTATTTTAACATGTTTTATTCTTTTTTAAATATTAGTTTCATATTTTTTTCTTTCTTTTATTTATATATATATATTTTTTTTTTTACTGTTTAATCTCAAACTTGCATTCAACGCAAAAGGTTTCTGAACCCTCCGTATGATGACCATGTTAAAGAATCTGTGCAAATAGCTTTAATTTGTGTTCCTTGCTCGTGCCACCCTCTGGTATAAAATGCAAAAACATTGACTATGATAGGAAAATGTATAATATTTTCCGTATTAACTTATGTATATTATATTCTTATACTATAGGATGCCTTTCATTACACTTAATGAAATATTCAAACGTACCTGAGCAGTACCATTTCTGTGAGCTGTACCTGTGAACAGGATGTGGATAAGAGAATTGGCGCAGCCCTTGCAGCATATGGATGATTAGCGCACCGGGTCTTTATGAATAAAGATCTGTCCATGAGTACAAAGCTTATGGTGTACAAAGCAGTAGTCATTTCTACATTGTTGTATGACTGTGAAACGCGGACCCTTTACCGACGTGATCTAAGGAAGCTTGAGCGCTTCCACCTACAAAAACTTCGATCAATCCTGAGGATTAAATGGGAAGACCGCATTACCAATATTGCTGTTCTTTAAACGGCTCAAATCAACAGCATAGAATCATCCATAATAGGTCACCAATGTAGTTGGATTGGTCATGTCCATCGGATGGATGATATGAGATTACCTCGTCAAATGCTATATGGTGAGTTATGCTATGGCACCAGACCTCATGGTGGTCCTAAGAGGTGCTACAAGGACCAATTTAAGCAGACCCTGAAATTGACAGGTCTTGATTCACAAACCTGGGACACGCTGGCTAAAGACTGCTCAACTTGGCATTACCATCTCGGAGACTGTAAAAACGTTAGAAAGGGATTGACGCACACATGAAGAGGCCAAACGTCAAGCTAGGAATCTTCGAGCAGCCCAACCACGTCCTCCTCCAGCAATACTATGCGACTTGTATGGACGCTTGTTCTATGCCAGAATTTGACTCTTTAGTCACCGTACACACATCCTCTAGTGGACTGAAGGAAGAAGATTTATACTCGGATTCGAGTTAAAGCCGATGATGACATGTTTCAGCTCGCATTGGAGGCATTGTCAGCTTATATTAATTATTATTATTAAATATGAATTGCATATAGTGACAGCTGCCATTAGTAGACTCATGGCCCTAGACAAAGCAACAGTCGACTAGTGATGTCGCGCAGTCTTTTCTCCTGTATGGAGTGGATATTTGGTCTGATTTTCTGAGGATAGAGAAGTATAGGAAACGCTTGGCTGCAATTCAAAAGAGAGGAGCTCTAAGGGTGGCGTGTGCTTACCGTACAGTTTCGGAACCTACAGTTCTGGTTGTCTTAGGTGTTGCGCCAAGTGACTTACTCGCGTAAGAATGTAAAGAAGTACGAGTATACTTCCGATGAGTAGAACTGGGCAAGGCTCAAGCCCGGAAGGAATCCGTGGCACACAAGATGAAACTTTGGCAGCAGAGGTTGAATGACGATGTCAGAGGAAGATGGACAGCTCGGCTGATACCGAGTCTGGTGGAGTGGGCAAGTAGAAAACATGAGGAGATTAATTACTTTCTGACTCAGATGTTGACTGGTCACGGCTACTTTCGGAGTTACCTTCATCATTTGGCCAAAGTAAGGAGTTCAGCATATATTTACTGCGAGAACTAGATGAAGTATATCATACGTTCTTCGTCTGCGCTCGTTAGGCAGCGGAAAAACAACTTGAAGCTGAGGTTGGTCCAATAACGCAGAACAATTTAGTTGGAATTATGCTGAGGAACCAGCTCAGCTGGGATACGGTCGCTTTCTTCTGGTGGTCCTTCGTCATAAGAAGACGGATGGGGACTTGCATGATTTAGGTGATTAAGTCTGTGATCAATGGACTGAGTATGAATTGAGAATAGGAAGGTGCTTGTGAAGCAAAGAAAATGGCTCCATCCTGAAGTAATACGAAAGTAGTCCTGGGATGGGCTCTGTCAAGAGGATAGGGTATGGTTTTTAGTGGTAAGAATCCCACACACTTCAGGAGTGTGGACCCTTCTCAAGTGTCTGATATAAGATTTTCTACTTCCCTCGTAAAAAGAGAAATATATACAGGGTATATGAATTACAACCAATGGCCATAGCAGGGTATTTTAACTGAACGCTCGAGGTCTCCCAACAATTTCAATTTCAAGTAGTTCCAACTTTGGCTACCAGATGTTACTGTCACTAACACCTAGCGGCAAACGTTGGAACTTGATAGAGCGTTTATAACCAGCCAAATATAACCTACAAATTTTGCTACACACTACCAATTGTAGTGGTAAGTTAGGTTCTTTTACATGCCATAAATCTATGACATGGGCCTGCCAGCTTTACTTCTCCTCCAGAGGAAGGCATACTGAAACATATACAGTGAGTCCGGGAATGTTCTCCACAGCGTCTACATGCATCTGCGAGAGCTAGCTACAACAGTTACGTTGGTAGCACGGCTGCCGCTTGCATCATAACAAATAAAGAGTAAACTTTGTACTCACCACAGCCATTCATAACAGATGCTGGAACCATTCACAATACATCACTCTTTTTCCGTAATCAGTTTGTTTTAATTCATGAAGACATACAGGCTCGCTCGCTTATCACAATACACACTGACAGCCCACGCGCGGGAGTCGGGAGTCCCCGTTTCAAGGACACAGTGCAGCCAACTAAACTTATGACTCAACCACTCACAGCTGCATGTACCCACTGCGGAGAACATTCTCGGGAGCCCCGTATTAATAGAAAACATGTGCTAGTTTAACTTAATAGAACAAAATGTTGATCTAATCATTATACCTTGTTTAATAATTAAAATTATATTCGTAAAATGGATATCCTCACATAAAGCATATACATTTAAAAATTGAAGTTAACAATCATACACAGTATAGGTACAGTCAAACCTCCCTTCTGCGGACACTGTCGGTTCTGAGGAAAAATGTCCGTTAGGAGAGGTGTCTGCTGAAACAAGTTTGTAAAAATAATCGAACATTTTAACGGAAAAGTACATCCACCTTAAAGCTTTCTCACTGAAAGTCCCTTGTCACTTTCTACAATCACATTTCTTCTTGTTTAGAGGTCTAAACACGTTCGTCCCTTGTTACTCATGTTAACTTGACGACTGAAATGCTACGGTATTTCTGTCTCACTAATTAGCGCATGTACTGCAAGTCTTTTCCTTCTCAAGTTGACTACCTGAGCTCGACCTTATCGGTGGCAATCTGAGTTATGAATAGAATGATGCAAACAGGGAAGAAAATCCCCAGGTAACTCGTGAGTAAACAGTCACTGGCAGCAATCCTGGACAATTAGAATTCTCGGAATGTACACCAGTAGGTAGAACACCATAACAAAAGGTTTGGAAAGTGGAATGTATAGAAGAATTAACTTTACGGCTACTACAGCTTTGCCATGTAGCCTGCATTTCACTCTCTCTCTCTCTCTCCTTTGACTCGAAATAGGTGTAGTACAGTCATTCAAGAGGGATTTCCGCATGTCTGCAGAATGGTTTTAAAAGAAAGGATGACATTGTCCGGTGTAAAAAATGTCCTGCAGCGTGTGAAGTGTCCGCTTAAGTCAAGTGGACGGGACAGATGGCGATGTCCGCTGTCCGGACTTCAAGGTGTCCGCTAAAATTAGGCTAATTTAACACTTGTCTTATGTAAAATAAAATCGGTTCCAAAGAAAAATGTCCGTATAGGCAGGTGTCCGCTGAATAACGGTGTCCGTTAGGGCAGGTTCCACTGTATATAAAACTCTAAAGTGTACTGTATGTTTCACAAAACTTAAGGTCTTAAACCAGACGGAGTGCGGCAGCTTGGTTCCTCGTTTAGTTAGTTATTGAGGTTTTAAGGTTCTGAACTGCAAGGTCATCTGTCCCAGTTCCTAGTTGATGCCTTCATATAGAATCCAGGATACACTATTGCTTCTAGCCCTCATTATTGTGCCAAAATCCTCCAAATACAGTAGTCACAGAAGTACAGGAAAAATCTTGCATTTCTTAAATAGTAAATAGTAAACAAATGAACAAGACGATAGCCCCTTGCAGAACTGTGTCGCGTCCAGCCTGCTCCACACTAGAGTTGGGCGAGTGGTCTATACACATGGGGTGCTAACAAGAAACTGATTGTGCATTCAAAAGAAGCAGAATTACCCACAACAGTGACGAATTACACTCTTGATTTCATAAATATTGACAATTTCTTTAAAATGTGTCTTTTAACAAATAAACAGTAAAGCCAGGCAGGTGGTTTATGCACATGCAAGATTTCTAGCACAGATCTCCTGGTATTAATATATATATCTCCATAAATAAAATCGAAAGGCAAGAAAAATTACAAAGTGACGTCCAAATAGTTGTCAACACGGAAAATGTACTTCATGCTGTGATTAGCTTTGCATACTTGTTACACAATGTAAACTTAGTTGGAATGAGAATCAAATTAGTTGCCCACCAGTAAACTACAATCAAGAAAGAACAAAATGTTCTCTACATTTAAATAGCGAGATTTGGAAAAATACATCCAATTTGTTACCCAAAAGCGAGCATTTAAATTCATTGGTTATGGTTAGAATGGAAACGGCTTGAGAAACATGTGAGCTATCTTGCTGTTAAGCTTATGAAAATGTGATACTCAGTTTTAATATCAATTATTGATGTGTTGTCTGTAAATTTCTGTGTGTACTCGTATTATCTGTAGAAAGAAGAATGACTTTAAATGAAAACAAGAAAATAATAACGGATTTGGAAGAATGATGTAAAGAGGAGTGTATGAACTTCTTACCTGATAATAGAGCTTTGGATGTGTAAATCTTTAAAATATCGTCTATTGGCTTTCACGGCCAGTGAATAAAAACTCGGCAATTTTTCTAGGTTTGTGCCATGTCTTGTGTGGGGTTTCACCTAGGACACCAAGCTGGATTATCAGCGGGCTCTTGGTGTCCCCGCCCGGACCCCCACAGGAGTAGCGAACTGCACGCTACCTCCCTTTTTATGAAGCGCACCTGTGCCACTTTACTGCAAGAACTAAAAGCTCAAGCAGCCATAACCCCCTATGAAGGCTTCCAAAAACATGGTATATTGGCTTTCTCGGCCAGTTAATAAAAATAAGACATGTCACAAACCTAGATAAATTGCTGAGTCTTTAAAATATTGTTGGGATCATTAATGTGGTATGTTTAAATCAACTTGCAAAAAGTTGGAAGCTCTGTGGTATTTCCAATGCGGGAACATAACGCTAGGTGAGTTACTAGCGACAGTGCAGCAGGGGGTGTAGAATTGGAATTTACTTAATACTTTGTTTTACTGCTTGGTTCCTATTTAGTTATTGAGGTTTAAAGAGGCAGAACAGCAAGGTAATCTGTCCCAGTTCCTAGTTTGATGCCTTCATGTAGAATCCAGGATACACTACCGCCAGGCCCGACGAGAGGGAGGGGCAAACGGGGCTGTAGCCCTGGGGCCCGGTCTTGCTGAGGGGCCCGCGAAAGTTTAAAAACCCAGAGTAGACACGTTTACGTATTTGCCAACAACTTTGACACTTTATGATATTCAGTGTAACTGAATCAATTGACTATGCTACAAAATACTATCAAGAGAACATGTAAATAACCATTATCTTCATATTTTTGCGGCCAGAGATATAGCGAAGTTTCCAATGTTTATATAGAGGAAAGTTTCTAAATAACATTTCAACTCGACCTAATTGCCGCTGAGCTACATTAATGTACCTTCGCAAAGTTCGAATTGTAGTACATAAGGTTGTCAAAGGCGTTGAACATGTTCTTGTGATGAGAGAGAGTAAACTTTTCGGTCAGATACAACAGAAACGACATTGCAAATTTACAATCAACAAAATTAGTAAGTTCCAAAATAAGTAAATTAAATAAAATGCACATAGTTTTTTTAGGGGGCTTTAAAAATAAAGAAAGCAAATTTGATATTTACACGATGTCATGGGATGACAAATATGGAGGGGGCCCGTAAGCGATAGCCCTAGGGCTCGTACTGCTCTCCACGGCCCTGACTACCGCTTCTAGCCCTCACACTTTATTATTATTATTCTCGAGTCAGAAAACATCAAATAAAACACAGATACAAGTACTATGACTACAGACATTATAATGTTTGACCAAAACTTGGCCACTTCCACTGCATTCTGTGATGTTTCATAAAGTTCATCTTCTGTGCAGGAGGTTGGGCACAGTCTACACTGAAGCATATGTTTCACAGTCTGATCTTCTCCACAGTCACACTGAATACCATCTTCCTTAATGTAGCCCCACTTTGCAAGATTTATCTTAGTTCTGCCCACTTCTGATCTTAATCTATTGAAGGATTTCCATGTTAACCAATCTTGATCATAACCACGAGGTAAAGTTTCGGCTATCCTTTTCCAGCCGAGGAGAGGAGATTCCTTAGCTTTCCATAATTCTAGCCTGGCTTTTTCACATGTAGTCTTTAATTCTTTGGATGTACTTAGAAAACTCTTCCTAGACTTCAGCCTCTGAGCAAGTAGTTCATGCCCATGTAGAGGATGGTTTGCTTCCTGGACAACTTTCTTCCTTCCATTGTTTGCAGCTATTTCTCGTCGAATAGAGAGTGGTGCTATTCCTGCGAGCTGATAAAGGCACTCGGTTGGTGTTGATCTTAAGCATCCAGGTATAGTTCCACACATTTCAAAGAGAGCTACATCTAACGGTTTAGCATGAGTTGAGTTAAACCAAACCGGGCAGGCATACTCTGCAGCGGAATAACACAATCCCATTGCAGATGTTCGAATACTTGATAGTAGGACTTCACATGGTTGATGATGTGCATCAACAACTCAGATTGTCTGTAATTCTTATCATTGTATGCTTATGGTTCTGTCTGCAGCCCTTGAGAGAGAGGATGAGCCACTGGAAGGACTGTATAGGAACACCAAGGGCATCATGTTCTACAGTGTACCGCATTCTGGATCAGCCTGTGCTGATATCAACCTGCCTCTTTTACGTCAGTCAGTGGAACTCACAGAAGTGAAGAAAGGTGAAATTTGTGATATTTTACAGTGTTTGTTTTGTTTTTGATTAAATCGCTCACAGAATTGCATAATACAGTGGAACGTGGCTAATTCGAACTTCTATAATTCGAAATCTTCTTTAATTCGAATTTTTCACGTGGTCCCTGGCATTTTATATACAATCAATTCGAACCATTGGTTAATTCGAATTATATGTTGGATAATTTGACGTTTTTACGTGTAAAAAGACGATCGGAAGCCAAACAGTTGGGCCTGGAATTCCTGAAAAACGACGTATCATTGGCATGGGGCCCATAGTCGATGGTTTTGCCTACATGACTAACAACACGCCTGTGATGCTCTTTCCAAGGTCAATGCCCAACCCCTCCCCCTCCCATTGTTTTGCAACTCTCCACATCTCATAACTCATAACAGTGTCATCCCTTACACCTGTCTGGAAGTGCCTGCTGAGTGGTCTGATTAGACTTGTGGTTGTTGTTTAGAAGTTTGGTTTTGCCTTTGTTTTAAAATGTGTGTACAGAACTAAGATGTCGTCATCAAAGCCTCGGGTTCCATACAAAACTTTGACTTTGACGGAGAAAATAGTGGTGATTAAAGAAGTGGAAAAGAGAATGAGAAAAACATCTGAAATTGCAAAGGCTTTCGGGATTCCTCCAAACACGTTGTCAACATACCTAAAAATAAAGACAAAATCTCGGTTATGAAAATGAGAGTGGCAAAGGCTGAAAAAGGTTGAGAGAACCAGAAAATTTGAATTTGAATATTTTCTCTACCCTTTTCAAAGAACTTTCATAATTCGAAATTTTTTACTGGTCCCTTTAGGTTCGAATTATCCAAGTTTCACTGTAGTACATTATGCAACGAGCCTATAATGCCAATAATTACCATTATAGGCGAGTTGCATACGACTGTTTATGTTCGACGATAATTATAACTTTATTATATGTTTTAATATAAATATTCATGAATATCTGTGGGATTCAGTAACTTCAGTTAGTGAACAGAGCGCGCTGGGTGGTTTGCTGACTGAACAGAGCGCATGCGTGGATCAAAGAATTTCGAAAGCAGAGACTTTGCTTGGCAATGCTATTGTTTACAGCCTGCATAATGTCTAGTGCCGATCAGAACTAGCCTTCACTTATATTGTTACCGAAGTCGTTTGAAAGCAATGCGCTGTGTAGAAATTGGTGTTAGGGATATTAAGGTACAGTGCTATTTCTTGTCTCATATTCGCCAGTTTATTTACGCGAACATATGGGACGGTGCACTTTCCATGCCGGTAATTTATCTAGATGGATGCTGTGTTGCTAACTTCTGGACGTAGATTCATAAATTTATTGCATATGTCATAGTATTTTCTTGTTACCGTAAAGGTTTGTGATGATTTTGTCTTTGTGTTTGGGATTGTAACTACAATGGTTGATCCGATATCCAATTTGAACTTTCAAATCATGTAATTCATGTCCGACATGTTGGATTTTGAGCGCATGCGCGAAGGTATCCTTACCTAATTGGTCAATGAAAGAGCTCTGATTGGCTGGAGAAACTGTCTCATAATGAAAAACAGTACTATAATGACCAACATTATGATACAGTTTTCTGACGTATAATTTTTACATTTCGACATCGTCGAACATAAAAGTGAGATTTGTGCTAATTTATTTTATCTATTAATTCATTGATTTATGTATTTATTTACTGTCAAATGTCTTTATTGTTCAGGCAAATGTAATTATTCTTTTAGTACGGACAAAAACTGCATGAAAACCATAAATTTATTCTCTGTTTCTTAAGAACAGCATTACTTATTTATAAAGCACTAATAAGTGAGTCATGAATAATATTACTATATCTTGGCTTTCAGATTCTTCGGGGCTTTCAGAATTACACGCCAAGTTTTTATCGATGATGGAATCAAAGACGCTCCAAGCAGAGATTTTCAGTTTCACAGAGACTGTGCAGACATTCATGCGCATTCTCTATATCCAGATTGTTGCCATTGATTCAGCAGGTAGGAAAATCAATCTATTGCTGGTCATATTAAATTTGTCGTATGGAATTTCTCTTCAATGTCCATATACTTTTTTCATATATTGGGGAGCAGGATTATACAGCAAAATTAGATTTAATTAACTATCATACGGAACCAGAATGAACCTTTTAAGTTCTAAAATATCATAAGGTATTAATGATACCTGAATATTGATGATTCATCCATGCATCATCTTGCACAGTTTCCAGCCACTGGCCGGGTCTGTTTGGAACACAAGCCTCTCCAACGTCTTCTGTCTTCCCACCATCTCTCAGCCTCCACCCTTGTCCAGTCTTCTCCTCTCTTCTTCATGCTTTCTTCCACCCCCTTCAGCCATCTGTCTCTCGGTCTCTTTCCTTCCCACTTCATCTCGTGTATCCTCCTGGGTATCCTCTTCTCCTCCATTTGTTTTACATGTCCATACCATCTAAGTCTAGATTTCTCTATACCATCCAGTAATGGTTCCTCCTTCATTAATTCTCTGGTCCTCTCATTTCTTATTCTGTCCATCTTTGTAGCTCCAATACTGCTTCTCCAGAACCTCATCTCACAGGCCTGTATTTTGCTCTTCTCCCTTCCTTTCATAACCCAGGTCTCCGAGGCATACGTCAGGATAGGGACATAGTACGTCCGATATATGATCTTTTTGCTGTTCTGAGGGACATCCTTGCTCCATAACATGCTTCTCACACTCCTCCGGAATGCTTCTGCCTGTCTCCCCCACTCATTTAATTCTCTATCGTTTCTTCCATTATCTTGTATCAGGCTGATGATGATGATTGTTATTTTAAGCCATTTAAAGCCTTCACATTCCTGACCCAGTCGGAGACTGGAAGCAGGCTGTGGATTTTCATTTCATTTTCAAAGCCTTCACAGGTCTATTCCTAGAGTTTCTTGGTGGAAAAATTCAAAATATTTGAAAAATTGGCCCTAAATAGAAGACATACTTTGCTTATGATTAACAAACCAAGTAACTTACATAGATTTAGCAAACAAAACACTAACACATCTTATGCCTTTTTTCACTACTTATTTGTGTGAGCAGACATTTTCAACGCTTTGCTGTGAAGTGTTGTAGGCTATCTCGTATCCCGTGATTATTTTAATGTGTTTTAATCCCTCAGTATGCCTTCCTTCGGAGGGGAAGTAAAGCCGGCGGTCCCATGTCATAGATTTATGGCATGTTAAAGAACCTTCCACTAATAACACCTGTGTGAAGCTAAATTGTATAGGTTAAGAATGTAAACAAATAGAGGAGCTGATAGTGCTATATTTGAAGTAGTAACTGATGTAGAAAAGGCATTAGATGAAAACAAACTAGCTGCTGGTGTACTAATTGACCTTCAAAAAGCATTCGATCTGGTTAACCATAAGATTCTCCTTAATAAACTAGAATTTGCAGGCATCAGAGGAGTGGCACATGATTGGTTCAAGAACTACCTCACTAACAGAAAACAATATGTTGCAATCGATAATGTAAAAGGGTCTCAAATGAGAATTGACACAGGAGTACCTCAAGGTTCTGTCTTAGGACCAATTCTTTTCTTGGCCTATATTAATGATATAGTATTATTAGAATTGAAAGTCAAGCTTAAACTATTTGCAGATGATATTTTTATACTCTATCTGGGAACATCTGAACAGGAAATTATGCTAAATATTAATTATGATCTCAATAAGCTGGTGGATTGGTTGAGAGCACACAAAATGGTTATCAATATCACTAAAACAAAATATTTATTCTTCCATAAACCATCATACAAGATTGAGACCACAAACATAGTCAACATAGCCAACAAAGAAATAGAAAGGGTTAAATCGGCAACATACTTAGGTATCACACTAGATAGTACACTAACCTGGGAAAATCATGTAGAAAATGTAAAACATAAAATCAGCCCTTTAATTGGTATTATTTTCAGATTAAGATATAGCTGTCTTACTAGCCAACAATTGAAAAATATATACTTTGCTCTGATACATTCACATCTAATGTACATGAATTTCATATGGGGATATTGTAAGAAGGAGCTGATAAAAGAACTTGAGATACTCCAGAAACGTGCTATAAAATCTATCTTTGGACTTCCTTGGCTCACACCCTCAAATGAATTATACTCAAGAACTAAAATTATGCCACTGCAAAAACAAATAGCTATGTCAGCAACAGTATTTGTATACAAATTAGAAAACAAATTGATACACACACACATCCATTTTACCCATGCAAATGACATTCATCATTATGCAACAAGAAGAGTAAATCAAATATTCACCAGCCATTCCCAATCCATTAAATTTGGAACTAAAGGAATTATGTCCTCTATAATAAAAGAATACAACTCGCTACCATTAGGCATAAGGGAAAGTTTCTCTATAAAAACATTTAAGAGGAAAACAAAAGACTTCCTATTAAGGAATGAATAGCCCATGTACAATAGCCTTAAGCAATGCAATGTATCATACTGAATTATCTCTGTAAAATTAGTCACTAGCAATATAATATAAGTTACTATTAAATTAAACAATAATGTTACAAAAATTATATATATGCCATGCTGTAACTATGTTACTTGATTGTCCCTAACACGAGCTCAGGCTCATTGGGACCTATGTAAATAAATAAATAAATAAAACAACGCTCTTAAGTCCCAACGTTCATTGCCAAGAGCCGACTGCGGTGATGTCTGGTAGCTAAGTTCTGAACTAGTAGTCGTTGACGGTGGCGTTTGGTGGCAAAAGTAGGAACTCCTTGAAAATTGATCGTCTGCAGTCCTTACTTGAATTAAAACAGATACACACACTAATACAGCCATCACAATTAACACCGATTATCAGACAGATTCTACACACACCCAAAGTACACGGGGCTACATGACCGTGTTGTCGCAGCCCCTAAACTTAAGAACCAACCAAACTAATTGGGTGCTATGCTGCTGCTAGTGCCTGTGCCTTACTCGACATGCGGCTAGCCACAGTGCCCCGGCCGCCATGCGGCCACCGCGACTCACTGTAGTATAAGATCAATATAATAATTTAATGAAAGCAACCAATGGCCTAAATATACATATCATGGAGTTGTAAATCAGAATGGTAATACAATAAATAAATACGATGTTCTCAGTCTGCTGTGCAAAACAGTGTTAGGGAGGTCAATATGCAAACATGTTTAATATCCAAAATACTTATAACGCTTATAAAAATATTTAAAATACAGGGTGGCGCATGATAAGTCACCCGATAGAATTTTTGTCCTACAAGTATACTATCGGGGCAATAGCTTTCAAATTGTGCGCACAACTTCGTGCAGTTCATGGAAATTACTCCAGATGTCATTAAGAGTTCATCGCTTCCGTTTTGAGTCCGCCATTTTAGTTTGCCACGATGGCACACAAAGGACGGTTGACCGTCATATTAAAAAAAAGGCGAAGATTGTGTTACTGTTTGCGGCGACGAACAGTGTTACATTGACACAGAGAAAGTTTCGTGCTCATTTCGGCACACGGTGGTCTCCCAGCCCACAGACAATACGCAATTACATAACAAATTTGCAGGTACTGGATCTGTTTTGGAGTGTAAGCGACCACATGCACGTACCATACGTTCGCCCCAAAACATTGAAGCAGTTCGAGTGGCTTTGACTCGTAGTCGGAGTAAATCAACTAGAAGAGCCAGTCCCAAGTTTGGAATTTCACGCCGATCTGTACAAAGAATTATTCAATCCGAGCTTTGCTTGTATCCATACAAGATGACTGTGGCGCATAAGCTTATTGCGAGAGATAAGGAGCGGAGACTACAGTTTGCAAGGTGGGCAATCGAGCAAGACCAAGGGGCAGTGTTGCACAACACATGGTTTTCTGAGGAAGCTTATTTTTACGTGAACAGTGCTGTGAACAAACAGAACGTTCGATTCTAGGCACGTGAACCTCTGCAAATAATCCACATGAAAGACACCTACGGGGAGAAAATGTGCCTGTGGGTTGCGATGTCAAGCCACGGAATCATCAGTCCGTTCTTCTTCGATGCTACAGAGAAGGTGTACCACAGAAAACCCGAAAATGCAGTGCAACTTAGGGCCATCATTGTGGAGTTATGCCGCACCATTCCAGAAGATGTGTGTCGGAGAGTTGTCACAACTGCACGTGTGCAACTTGAAGAAGTTGTAAAACAAAACGGCAGTCATATTGAACATGTGATTCATTAGGTTGTATTTCCAAGCTATATTCTTTACTTCTACATCGATAAATTACCGTACAAATCTCGTCAACAACAAATGTGTTATTCATGAAACAAATCAGGTGACTTATCGTGCGCCACCCTGAACTTTAAAACAGTATGGTAGGCCTACTTGCACAGAGGCCGTTCCCATGGTGTTAGGGGTAGCACGCCTGCCTCTCACCCGGAGGACCTGGGATTGATTCCCGGCTCAGTCAGGGATTTTAGAAACTTATGTGAGGGCTGGAACGGGGTGCACTCACCCTCGTGAGAACAAATGATTAGTTGTTTGACAGCGAGGCAGCGCCCCGGTTACATAAACCAAGATGAACGGTTGAGGGGACCCGATGCACTGACCACGCATCACCCTAATATCTGCAGGCCAAATGACTGGGCAGCAGTTGCTTGGTAAGACTAGGCCCTTCATGGGCTGTAGTGCCAGGGGTTATTTATTTTTATAATTAATTTCACAGAACATTAATGATTTAATTACCGGTATATCTAATATCTTAATTATCTCAACAAAGGTATCTTGCCAGCTCCAGAACTTCCCATCCTGCTCTTGTGTTATCGCTAAATGCTAGTCAAGTGGGGGTAATCACTCTCCGCCCGCCCCGCGCGCAAGCAAAGCTCCGTTCTTAAGGAAAGCCCTCTCTGTATAAGACTTACAGACTTGAAATATGGATGTGTAAACCAAAAAATGGTTTGAATACCTCGGAGAGATCATCAGCAACGATATAATGCACTGATCATCAGCAATGATAGAATGGACAGATCTTCAGCAACAATGGAATGGACCCTGAGGCAATAGAAAACAGAAGACTTAAACTAGAAAAACTAAACTTTGCCACCAAAGACATATCTTTTTGACTCATAGAGTCACCCATTTTTCCATATTGACTTACTATAATAATCAAAAGATTTCCCAGTTCCGCCTCGTCAATATATTATATTCAAAATGTTGTGATGTAATCACATGTCACAATCTACATAGGTACATGTTTCGATGCCTATATGCATTGGCATCATCATCAGCCTTACAGTGTATTGGCAGCACTTAAAAATCACTTTGTAATTACAGTAATAAAATGTTGACATAAAAACACACTCAAATCACTTATACACTAACACACTTTAAAACACTTTTAAAGTTTTCTTAAAAAGTTTTTCAAAAATTATGGTAGGTACACATTGCAAAACTCTTGATGGTTTAATTGTCTCTCTTAAGGATTTTCAGAGTTCAGTTCATGATGTTGTCTCCGAAATTGGTCAAAGGTTTCCATTCCCAAGTAATTTGCGGCAAGGGTCAAACACAGCCGTGCTGTGCTGGATGGAGATTGTGCTACACTCTGGTCTTCTTTATTGACGAGGCGGAACTGGGAAATCTTTTGATTGCCAAAGACATATACAACACAAAGAACCTATCCATTGACACAAAAATAAGCACTGCAATGCTGTGGTAAAACCGGTGATTGTATTTGGTGTGGAAACTGCAAACCTGATGAACCTGGAAAAGCTCCTGAAGATTGAAAGGAGGATTTACGGCCAAGAGTGATACAGGGAAACTACAGACTTAAGATCAAACAACATCAAACATACGAAAGGGTGGAAGACCTGGAAACAACGATCAGGAAAAGACGACTGAGTTTCTATGGACACACATGGATCCAGCAACGATGAATAAACAAATTTTTGATAAAATATACAATCTGAAGAGCCAGGGGGGCTACACCAAGCAGATGAAGTAAGAACTCAGGAGGTCGGGAATCACAGATGAGGACTGTCAAGACAGAAACCAATTCAGGGAAAGACTTTCTAACATTAAGGTTCTTGTGGAAGAAAAGAGAGGGCGCAGGGTAGGAGGATGGATAGAGGAGAGAAAGGCACAACACTCTGATAGAATGAAGGAAATGTGGAGGAAGAGGAAGCAAGAAAGAACAATAAGAAGGAAATGAAGTGATATTTGCGTGGTCCTTAGTTTTGGCCGGTTCGCAAGGGAAAAAATGAAGAAGAATCTGATAAGGTGTAAAATCTATAGCCTTTGCAACCAACCAACCTCATAGAATATGCAACTGAGTATTTGGATATGTAATGTTGTAATAAATTGTTCCACAAGAACTATTATAGATAGTACTGTATATTTGTGCTGAGTTGATGTTATGTTTCGAATATTGTTCAAGTTATGTTAATTACCAGGTTAGACATAGTTTTGGAATGTTTCTATTTTGAATTCTAACAGGAATTACAGTATTAACTTCGCAACATATTTGGCACTTCCAAAACACTCTTCTAAACTTAGCAGGCCACTGAAAAGTCAGGCGTATTTTAGGCAGTTAAAGATAGTACACCGTCTTTTTCTGAATTTACAAAAGCATTCAGGCATATCATCATCATAATCATCATCTTCATATCCTACCCAGCGATCCGGGTAGGATATTTATGAACAATTTGCCTCCATATTCCTCTATCTTGGTACACTTCTTGTCTTGTTATTGTTTCCTAGTTTTCTCCTCTAGTTTCCAGATCCTCCTTAATCTGATCCAGCCATCTCTTCCTGGGTCGTCCTATTGATCATTTCCCCTGCATATTTCTATCCAAGTATTGCTTTGGCGCGCAGGATTCCTTCATCCTATTCACATGTCCAAACTATTTGAGCCGTGCAGTACTCAGCCTCTCTGCCATTGACAGACCAACCTGCATCTCTTCTCTTATGACATCATTCCTAATTTTGTCTCTTCTACGGGGCAGATGATCTCGTAGTTCCGCCCCTTAAAACAACATTAACTGTAACTAACTGTCTCCTCTAGTCTTCTGCAAGGCTGACCGCAGAAACTTCATCTCACACGCTTGTAATTTGTTCAGGTCTTCTTTATTAATTGGACAGCACTCCAAGTACAGGTTCTTTCATATAAAGTAAGAACGCCAAGCGGCGGTTTTGTTATCTGCTGCTGTGGTGGCCTTGGCTGAGCTTGTGGCGTGCCACGGCCCCCTGTTTTAAGCGTGTGTACAATCCTATATGAAATATTACCTTATAAAAGATGCTAGAAGTGTCGTCCTTTCTGGGTTATGCAGGCATTGTATCTGGTAGCCACATTCTGGCTGACGCGTGTGACTTCTGCCACTGCAATGTTTCTGATTTTTAATTTTATGCTTTTTATTGAGCACTGAGTCAGTAGTGTCAAACTTGTTTACAATTACGTGAATCTGCTAGTGAAGGAAATTGCTGAAGAAACGCATCACGTACCCGCCGAGCCGACTCGTACTTAAAATAAGTTTTACATACAAAAATACGATGTCGTAATGATAAATGCCTCATGTTAGCATCTGAGTTTCAGACTGGCGACTGAACACCTACACGTTTATTGCAAGTTCAAGTACAATATATGCGCGCACTTTCAATACTACAGAAGGGGGCCGTGGCACGCCACAAGCTCGGCCAAGGTTACTGCAGCAGCGGATAACAAAGCCGCCGCTCGCCATTCTTATTTTATATGAAAGACCCTGTATGTACAATTTTTTTTGGGGGGGGGGGGCTGACTATCCTGGAAAATTGTGAGTATTCTCAGGGGATTGTCACTGCTACAACACAACACAAAATAAAATTTTATACTTAATGAATTTTCTATTACGGCTTCGATGGCGTAGTTAGTAGCATGCTGAACTTCTATGCCCAAGGTCGCGGGTTCAAATCCGGCCAAAGTCGTCGGATATTTTAAGAGCGTTAAAAATCCCTCATTATGCCTACCTTCGGAGGGGAAGTAAAGCTGGCGGTCCAATGTCATAGATTTATGGCATGTTAAAGAACCTTCCACTAATTACACCTGTATGAAGCTAAATTGTATAGGTTAAGAATGTAAACAACGCTCTTAGGTTCCTACGTTCGTTGCCAAGAGCCGACTGCGGTGGCGTCTGGTAGCTAAATTCTGAACTAGTAGTCATTGACAGTGGCGTTTTGCGGCAAAGGTAGGAACTATTTGAATAATTCAAAAGTCTGAAGTCCTTACTTGAATTAAAAAACAGATAACACGCACTAATACAATCATCACAGTTAACACCGGTTATCAGACAGATTCTACACACACCCAAAGTACACGGGGCTACATGACCGCGTTGTCGCAGCCCCTAAATTTAGGAACCAACCAACCAGGAGTATGAATGGCAAATATCTAAATATTTGTCAATTTATTAAGTAGGAAGGTAAACACTTGTTCTTTTTACAAATTGATAATTTATTTCTCAAAAGTACCGTACTGTGGAATTCTCAGTTTTGTCTCACAAGGCTGAGTGTACCCCGTTCCAGCCCTCAGACCAGAATTAAAATTTATTACCAGAGCCGGGAATCGAATTTTGACCTCTGGGGCGGCAGTCAAGAATGCTAGCCACTATACTATGAGGTAGTCAAATTTCAATCTTAATATTGTTTATAACTTAGCCAATAAGTTAAGAATAGGGTACACCCAAATTTACAATTATTTTATGCTCTTACCAAAACAAAACTTTCTTAATTTTTATTGTATTTTTATCGGGGAGGCTAGAGCCCAAGCTGTATGTCATAATTGGCAGGAGATAGGTTTTAAACATGGTGTGTTTATCCCTCATTAAAACTCCCATGCCCCTCACTAGATTCTGCACTGGATGAAAGAACTGAGATCTCTTTCTTACTCTGTTCTGTACTTCTAATTTGGCACGTCCATCTCCAGATATTGTACTTCCCAGGTAATTGAAAGCCTCCACACAATTTTCTCTCCCTCTAGCACAAGGTTGCACTGAGTTACTGTCCTGCTCATAATTATTGCTACGGTTTTACTCTATTCACTTATTAAAACCGCCTAGTCAAACACTAAATAAACGTTTAATTACCTTATTAATCGTACATGTTTCGGTATTTCATTGATACCTTCCTCAGCGTGATTGATATTAAATCTTAAAACTAGTTAAAAAATCCAAAAAGAAATGGATATCCTTACAAAAAAAATGGAAAAGCTTGCAAATAATTAAATGCCATGTATTAAAAAAATGATAGTAAAAAGATGCTATTAAAATATGAGATCTACCTTATAAACTGCCTACGTCAATATTCCAATAATTTTGATCGAAAAACTGTAGTAACGGATGATGTCGCTGTCAGAAGAATGAAGAAGCGCAAAGGATGTAGGTCAAATTGTCGCCTCAAAACGGAACAAAAATTTTGTAATCCAGTCCTCCAGTCGATTCCCAACTTAATGGCCCACTCTGTTGTTATAGTTGCTTAATGGGTGATGCAATGTGCAGGCTATTTACCAAACACAGCAATCAAGTATATTACCCAAAGTGGAAGTCCTAGAAGAACTGTTACGGTCTACACAAAAGATTTGAATTTTCAAGCCATCTTTTCCTGGGGCGACCTATAGATCTCTTCCCACCGGGGCAGTAGTTGACCACTGCTTTAGGGATCCTGCTTCTGTCCATCCTGTTGAGGTGTCCTAGCCATTTTCTTTGGTATTCATGGATGTATTCCAATATAGGTTTGCTGCTAAGACCATTCAGCACTTTTGTGTTTCGTTTGTGATCCCACTTAGTGACTCCAGCTGTTCGTCGCATATATTTCATTTTGGCGGTAGTTATTCGTGTCTCATCGCATTTCCACAGGGTGCACGCTTCGCTACCATAACAAAGTACTAGTAAATTCTTGTTCAGGTGTGTTTCTGAACTAATCATCATCATCATCTTGCACAGTTTCCAGCCACTGGCCGGGTCTGTTTGGAACACAAGCCTCTCCAACATCTTCTGTCTTCCCACCATCTCTCAGCCTCCACCCTTGTCCAGTCTTCTCCTCTCTTCTTCACACATAGGGGCGTGGTGGCTCAGCGGTCTAGCTGTATGCCTCTCACCAAGGCGGTCCGGGTTCGATTCCCGGTCAATGCATGTGAGATTTTCGAAGTGAAATGCCATGTCCTGTGGTTCGGATTCCACGTTAAAAGGAGGTCCCGTGGCTCATGATCTCAAGATTAACGGTCACGTTAAACTACAAGCTTCCTTCCTTTTTGCTTCTTATTCACACTTTCTTCCACCCCCTTCAGCCACCTGTCTCTCAGTCTCTTTCCTTCCCACTTCGTCTCATGTATCCTCCTGGGCATCCTCTTCTCCTTCATTCGTTTTACATGTCCATACCATCTAAGACTAGATTTCTCTAAACCATCCTGTAATGGTTCCTCCTTCATTAATTCTCTGGTCCTCTCATTTCTTATTCTATCCATCTTTGTAGCTCCAATACTGCTTCTCAAGAACCTCATCTCACCTGCCTGTATTCTGCTCTCATCCCTTCCTTTCATAACCCAGGTCTCCGAGGCATACTTCAGCATAGGGACAAAGTACGTCCTATATATGATCTTTTTGCTGTTCTGAGGGACATCCTTGCTCCATACCATGCTTCTCACACTCCTCCGGAATGCTTCTGCCTGTCTCCCCCGCTCATTTATTTCTTTCTCTATCGTTTCTTCCACTATCTTGTATCAGGCTTCCCAAATACTTGTAACTCTCCACTTTCTTCAGCTGTTCCCCACCAATTGTTATTCCCGTTGTGGTTCTTTCCTTCTTCCTTGTTGTGATCACCATCTCATTCTTATTTATGCTAAATTTCATCCCATATCCTTGTATTATTCCTTCCCACATGTCCAACTGCTCCTCCTCCTTGTTTCCCCAAATCATCAAATCATCTGCAAACACCATTGCTTTCATCTTTCCTTCCCCAATTACTTGTGCCACTCGGGTCATTATGTCATCCATCAACACAATGAAAAGTAACGGTGACAGTGCACTTCCTTGTTTCAGGCCGTTTCTCTGTTCCAACCAGTCCGATCTCTCTCCTCCCACTTTCACACAGCTCACGCTTCACGTTTCTGAACTAATGATGGTCTAAAATCTTTATTGATGATGAGAGATGAAATTAATGAAGATGAATGAAAGTTCAATTTCAAGTAGTTCCAACTTTAGCTACCAGACGACACTGTCACCCAGCAGCAAACGTTGGAAGTTGATAGAGTGTTTCTTACCAAATAACCTACAAATAATTTAGCTACACACTACCAATTGTAGTGCTAGATTCTTTTTCATGCCATAAATCTGTGACAGGGACCTACTGGCTTTACTTCCCCTCCGAAGGAAGGCATACTGAAGGATATTAACGCTCTTAAAAATCCTATGACTTCGGCCGGGTTTGAACCCGCGATCTTGGGCATAGCAGTTCAGCATGCTAACGACTATGCCACCGAAGGTGCACTAGCATAATATTAAGTATGATTTGTAAATTTGTGTGAAACCAAAATGTCCTGTTATTGTAATAATTAAATTAATAATGTGTCTGATGAGTCGCAGTAGACTTGAAAACATGTTAACACTTTAGTTGTTATAAGAATACAAATAAAAGTATTGAACTAGGTGGATCAAATAGAGTAAAACAACATATTTTGTGAAAATATTGTTCATAAAAATTAATGCTTCACAGCATGTATCATAAGTTTATTAGATTTACTTTTCTTGTATGCTTCATTAACTAAATGTAAAGTTAGCATCTATGTCTCACAGCATACCATACTATCATCATCATCATGTTTTTCAGTCAAACGACTGGGCTGCCCCTACAATGAGTCTTTTCCACGTTGTTCGGTCTTGTGCTGTCCTTTTGACCACTTCATAACTTCGTAGACCAGAGCTATTTAGGAAGGATCTCCTGAAAGTGTTCCGTGGCCTCCCGCAAGGGCATTTCCAGGTATTTTGCCTTCTAGTATGTCGATCATCAGGCCTCCATGTCGTAACGTGTGGTCAAGCCAGGTGGAACTCCTTCTATTGATCTGGCGGATCATTTGCTATTTTTCCTTTATTCGATCCAGCACCGTTATGTTGGTCATTTTCTCTACCCAGATGATCTTTTCCATTCGGCGCCAACACCACATCTCAAACGCTTCTAGTAGTTTAATGTCACCTCTATTCATTGTCCAGGTCTCACTGCAGTACATTGCAACTGGCCATATGTAGGTCTTAACCAGTTGTTTTCTAAGCCTGAGGGACTTCGAGAGTTGACAAATTAGAGAATGCTTTTCACGGAATGCCTGCTTAGCCATGGCTATACGGTTCCTGATTTCAACTTCACATCGTAGGTCTTCTGTGAAGATCTGACCAAGGTATTTAAATCGACTGACCTGTTGTACTGGTTCTTTATTTATGGTTATATTTAGTTTGTATTGATGCTTACTTATCACTAAAATCTTGGTCTTCTTAAAATTGATTTTCATTCCATATTCTCTAGCTGTATCATTTAAACATTGCAACATGTTTGTTAATGTATGCGGATTTACTGCAAGTAATGCCAGATCATCAGCAAATTGAATATTCTGTATAAGTCTTCCACCAACTTTCACTCCCATATTACAACCTTTAAAAGACCACTTTGTTATAACTTCAGCAAAGGCATTGAACAGTCCAGGGGACAGCAAACAACCTTGTCGCACACCTTTACTATAATAGTACATTATGCAACGAGCCTATAATGGCAATAATTAAGACATGAGTATGTTTATAAAACGAGCATAGCGAGTTTTATAATTTCCATACGATTGTCTTAATTACCATTATAGGCGAGTTGCATACGACTGTTTATGTTCAACGATAAATATAACTATTTTATGTTCGAACATAAATATTCATAAATATCTGTTCAGATTTCACCAGTTTTATGTACTGAACAGAGCGCATGGGACGCAGAGAATACCTTGTATTTGACCATGGCCTCCTGGAATACCTCACTATGACACTCGCCACGCAGTGAAATTTAAAATAGGGGGCCATGGAAGTGAGCGCAGGTGCGATGCTACTATGAGCCTCATTATAGTACAGTTTTCTGACATATAATATTTACATTTCGCCAGGGTCGAACATAAAGTTATTTATTTCACAATAGACCGTGTTTTCACATAAATTCTAGCTTTCATTGAATTTACAGTGCAAGATATTGATACCCTTTCCCCTCCAAAGGAAGGCATACTGAGGGTTTTTGTATGACTTAACAGGCGGTGGGGAAGATAAATTCTATAAAATCCCACTTGGGTGTGGCCCTGTCTTCATGGAAAAACATCCACAAGTTAACCAACATAAGAAACTAAGACAACAGATATTTTTGTGCAAAGAGTAATACATAATACAACATGCACTTAGAGCAAGAGAACATAATATCTTTTGTTGAGATGAAGTCTAGGTTAGGAAGGACCTGTTCCCACATTATCAAGAGTTTATGTTTTCTTTCCTTCCCCAGATGCTGGGATAGGTCAGTTCTATGGTGTACCCCTTGACCACCGAAACATATGTAAGCCCACAAGCAGGTAAGTTGGTTCAAATCCATTACAAAAGAGCTTATCATGATGTTAAAACTTCTTTTCTTTCTTTTGGTGTAAATTATTGATAGTTTGGGTTCTTAGCCTTTAAAAATCCTAAATTCATCATTTAAAATTTTAAAGTAAAACAATTTGTTGCAGCTAAGTTCTACAGATTTTGTATTTTGTAGCACATTAGCCAAAAGTAATGATTACATGCACAGTTCAAAAAGTTATACAAAAGTATCAACTTATTAAGTTATGGTAAAGTTATTTCCTGAAAATATTAACTGATGGAAGTTAAAACTTTATAAAATGGCAAACATTTTTCTAATAAAATATCCAGAAATAATCTTGGCATCTGTAATTAATTTAAGATTGGAATAAAATGTAAAAAATTAAAAAGAAAATATGGTACTTTATAATATTGCAGTTACACTAACACTACCATTAATTAAGTAGGTTACACTTAAATCTAGTTGCAGAGTCTCACAAATTCTCCCTGCCATCAACTACTAGAGCCAACACTCAAATTTCACACAACCACGGAACTAATTAAATTTACAATCAAAAGTTGATAAGTTCATTGGTTTTAAGCTACCGTTACCCATATTCCTTTTCATTATATTTTTTTCTTTTTCCAAATTTGGCCAACTATGGACCGCATAAAACCTAAGGCTTTCGCTCAATCTCTTCTTTTCTTCCCAAAACTTCTTCATTCGTTCACTTTGAATCCTCTGCTGTTCCGCAGAAATTACCTGCATTTTGGTGGATTCTCCTTAAATGTCTTAACGCTGTAAATGCGACTCTGTAAAATCTTCCTGTTGTGGATCACGGCGGCGGTAATTCCAATTTAAACCACGTCTTTCTCGACTTCTTCTACCCATTTCGTTGTAGCCTTCAGTCTTGCAATGTACTCAAAGACTTCCTTCGTCAAATGGTTCCTGTTCATCCTCATCAGACGTTCATAGAACTTCAGCCGTCGTTTGCGCATTGTGACAGTGATGCTTTCAGTGTGCCAGTAAAGTTCCTCATTCTTCCTTTTCTTCCATGTCCTGTCAGCACTTTTACATGATCCTAGAATTTTTCTTAAGATTTTCCTTTCCTTGAGTTCAAGTTCCTTCATCTTCCCTTTTTTATTCATAGTCAGGCACTCCGATGCTTATAGTTAGACCCTCGGGCTTCACTACCGTGGTGTAATGTTTGATTTTCGCGTTGTAGGAACTGTTTAAGCCTTGCGGTCCCCCCAGTACTTTTTCATATGTTCGGATCTTCTTGCCCTTGCTGTGTGTAAAATATACGTGTTGTGATATTCTTTCTCGTGAATGTGAAGCAGAAATTGATAATCTTAATTTTGATGTATAATTCTGTGGTATTATCCGATGTAAGGCCGATTTCCTGCAGATCCTCTCTTATTAATTTTTGTCTGATCCATTTGCCTCCTGATATGATATTCTGTGGACCACCTTGTGGGGTAGCGGCTAGCATTCTTGGCTGTCGGTCCGGATTCGAGTCCCGGCCCTGCCAAGAAATTTTAATTCTGGTGTGAGCACTGGAACGGGCTACACTCAAGCTTTGTGAGGCAAAACTGAGAAGATGAGGCTTCGATTTCCACCTCGGCCATCCTGGAAGTGGTTTTCTCTGGTTTCCCACTTTTACTCCAGGCAAATACTGTAATGGTTCCTAGCGTAAGGCCATGGCCGCCTCCTTCCCCATCCTATCCCCAATTTACAAATAATCACACTAGTAAAGCCATCACAATAACACATGTTATCACTCTACAAGGGCCTATATGACCACGATGTTGCATCCCTAAAATAAGTAACAACAGTTTTCTTCGAGGCGGGATGTACTGTACAGAGTTGGGCAAAATACTCAAGAAATGTATTTTCTATACAAAATTCCAAATACAGTAAACTCCCGATTATCCACAAAATTGGCTGGCACGGATACCGCGGATAATCTAATTTCGCAGATAAGCCGCAAAATTGCAGGTAATGGTTAAACAAAGGTCGAAGGCACTAAAAAACAACACAAAAGTGCTTTAAATAAGTTTATTGTACAATAAAAGGACGTACATGATAACAAAACTCAGGCGATGTTATGTGTGTTATTAAAAAGTCTTTTTTACTGTTTAACAAAAAAATTGGTCATTTGCTTTTGCTTTTTTTGTAGTGAAACACTTTTTCTTTATTTGTGATTTGAGTTTTCTCAACACCATCTTGTCACAAAGTGATGCGTCGTCTTGCTCTTCAAGGTATTGAAGAATCCTGTTAATGTGTCGTAATGCTGCATCATGAGTAATGGTCTTCTGCATCTGCGTTTCCTCATTGTCTTCCAATTCAACCGATTCAATCCCTCGTACTTGATTTATGATGTTTTCATCGGTGAGATGCTCAAAGCCCGGTTGATTGGATCACATTCGATCCACTCAAAGATATTTTCCTCATTCACATCAACACCTCCGGCAACAGATTTAGCTAAATTAGCTAGGATGCTGAGTGGAACGTCATCTTCGTCTTCCTCTCGCTCTTGAGTGATCTCTACAGCCTGCAAAATCTTCCGCCAGGATTTCATTAGAGTAATTTTCGGTTTCAAAACCTTCCTTTTTTATAAAAATGTTCTCCTACAGGCACTGCGGATAATACACAAAGTGGATAAACCGCCCGCAGATAATCGAGAGTTTACTGTAGAATAAAGTTGTATTTTAAAATAAATCTGAAAATACCTAATGCTTCCAGTGAAGAAGATTTCCATCCCATTAATATTTTTCAAATCAATAGATTGCAAACATAATTTACTGAAAATGGACAGTATTTTCAATTTAATTTTGTATTTTCAAGGATTCAGTTACGGTATTGTCTTTATTTTGTATCGAAAATGCATTTTGTGAGTATTCTGCCCAACTCTGGTACTGTACCATTTGTTTCAGAACACACCATTATTATACAGTATTTAAAATTAATTGAATTGCTACACTCTTCATGTCTACAAAAATGTATCCACTACAGAAACAAAATTCTTCTCTTTTGGCCAAATTTCATTTCATTGGGGCGTAGAGTTAATGCAGTTAAATGATCACTGATTTCACCGTATTTGCTTGCATATACAGTAACTCACCATCGTGTATATCTAGCACCCAATTTTTTAATTTGAAATTACAGGGAAAAAAGTCCTGTATATATCTTGCATTAATTTGTGATGCCGTCATAAAGATGATCGTAGTAATTTAAAGATAGAACCCCCACCCACTGGACATCAAGTCTTGCCCGCGAAGTTTCTATATGTTTTGGCGGCGGTGCTTTCCTTTCTTTCATGGTATTTGTTGTTCATCTGTTCTGTTTACGAAATGTGCCAGTATTCTGCCTTCACGGTCCATTGTTGTTTCTCAGTTAAGCATAATTGTTTTCTTGTCGAAGTCCATCTTCAAGTTCTATAAAAAAATCAGAAATTATACGGCTGGATTAAACTCAAAGTGATAAAATACGCTGAAGACAATGCTAATAGAGCTGCCGGTCAAATTCATTATGACTGGTATTTAATATTCGCTACTGGAGTAAACAGAAAGACATCCTAGAAACCAACAACAAAATACGTAAGGTGTTTTCAAATGTAACAACGCAATAAAAGAACCACACGAGATGTGTCGTCAGCTTGCTTCTTTTTTTTTTTTTTTTGCTCCGCCTAATTGTTAGGTTAGAACACGACGAGTTCTGGTATTGTTGGTTACGATAAGCTGTCATCAGAAGACAAAATAAAGAAAGCCATCAGTTGAACTCTAATGTGATTAGGTCATACGGGCATGTGTTATGGTGTCGCTGGACATTGTTGTGTAGAGCTTCTTGGGTGTCGCTGGACATTGTTGTGTAGAGCTTCTTGAAGACAGACAATGCCAGTTGTCTTGTTTCAATTTTATGTTTTTTCGGGATTACGGTCTTTCGCACACAAATCCCTGCATATATCATGCACGGATTATATGCGAGCATCTATATTTAAATTTTCTAACGTTGGGTTCACTTTTAATTTCTGTTTGTTGTTTACAGGCAGTGCTTCCTCTACAAAGAGCTGACCAATCTCATCAACCAAACAGTGTGATGTGAGCTTCAAGCTAGTGATTGTGATAACCTTTACATAAACCTTATAAACAAAGAAAAACTGACAGCTTTAGCTAGTTTTTAAGAAGTGCTTTCTGCAGCTGAACTGTGTCCCATTCAGTCAGGGATGTAGCGTGTTAGTACAAAGAAAATACCAATGCAACCATAGAAAGAAGCTAGTTCCGTACTTTGTGATGAACTGCAGGGTGTTTCATCAGTATTCTTGCCATTTTATTCAACACATTCCACACTTCTGTGCTGAAACTCTATTTTATTGTTCACCCTGTTAAAATGTTATGTTACAACCTGTGTATTTTAAATATAAATTAAATATATAATATTGTTAAAATTGACTATGATATACTGGAGGAGTCGACAAGTCTGCACTCATTATGGTTATGCATGCCCTGTGCTATGCTTTAATGTGTTCCTGATGTAGTTTGAGTCCCATGCTGCAATGCTAGGGTGGCCATAAATATTTTGGCCTAGATCGGGACATCGTAGTACCCCCAGTGAAGTCCAAAAACCTATAGCCTTACTCCATGGAAGTGAGTTTGTGAAATCAGAACTAACATTATTTTTTTTCATATTTATTACTCACATGGTTAAAAACTTGTAAACCATAATAACTTCTCATTCCTTAATGCCTACTTAAATTAACAAACAATGGCTTGGCTGAACAACAGAAATCTCCTTATTTTTATTACTCCCACGTACTAAAAAATATATTATTAATTATAACATTTATTTTCTTTGATACCAACTTACCCTAACATCCTAACATCTAACAAACAATTGTGTAGGCTTTCAATAGAATTTTTCCCCTTTTTTGACAAAATTACATTTTATTTTAATCAAATAAATTAAATAAACATTTGTTAATATTAATGTCAGGCTAAACATGGGAGGTGTGTTTAATATTAATCATCTGCCGGTTCATCAGATTCTTTTCCTTTGTCATACCAAAAGTGTTTTTGGGAACTACTTATCTTTCTCAATACGTCTTTCTTGAATTTTCGTGTATTTTTTAAAACTGTACTACAGTTTTTTCAAGCTTTTACGAATTCCCATGAAACTATTGATAAATTGTTGTCTTTGCTAGTAAAAATTTTTTTTTTAATTTTTTCACGATACCGGGACATTGTAGGGAATTTTTGGAAACCGACGGGTCACCCTCAAAAGCGGTCTAAACTGGGATTGTCCTGGCAAAATCGGGATGTATGGCCACCCTATGCAATGCTGAAGTGTGTATCTCGTAATTCTGTGTAGGAAAATACAACTCCGTCTTCAAGACGAAAATCCATAAATGTAACACAAAATAATGGAATATAGTCAAAAGAAATCAGAAACCCTTATTGACCTTAAATTGGCAGGTGGAAAATTATAGGAATTAGCAGACTTCTGTTACTTAGGAAGCAAAATAATCAGTGATGGATGAGGCAAAGAGGATATGACAAGGAAAACATTCCTACAGAAAAGAAAACTGCTGATATCAAATATAGATTTAGGTATTAGAAAGTCATTTTTGAAAGCCTTTGTCTGGAGCGTGGTGCTCTATGGAAGTGAAACTTGGACTTTTGGCGCAGCAGAAAAGAGGAGAATATAAGCATTTGAAATATGGTGTTACAGAAGAACGATGAAGTTCCAATGTTAAGAAAAGTGGGAGAGGAGAGATGTTTCTGGTGGCTGCTAATGAAGAGAAGGGATAGGTTGGTAGGACACTTTCTAAGTCACCCAGGAATAGCAAACTCAGTTATGGAAGGAAGGGTTGGTTCCTTTGTTTAGGGGCTGTGATAACGCGGTCGTGTACTTTGGGAGTGTGTAGAATTTGTCTGATATATAATCGGTGTTAATTCTGATGGCTGTATTAGTGTGTATCTGTGATTCATGTACAAGGACAGCAGACGATCATCAATTTTTCAAGTAGTTTTAGCTTTTGCTACCAAATGCTACCAACCACGACACCTAGCTGTGGACTTGGCTACTAGATGGCATCGTAGCTCCTGGCGGCAAACGTTGGAACTAATATAGCGTTATCAAACTAACCTACAAATTTTAGCTTCACACAATTGTAGTTAGTGGAAGGTTCTTTTACATGCCATAAATCTGTCAGCTTTACTTCCCTTCCGAAGGAAGGCATACTGAGAGATTTTTAACGCTCTTAATCCGACTACTTCGGCCGGGTTTGACCCCACGATCTTGGGCATAGAAGCTCAGCATGCTACCAACTACACCACCGAAGCCGCCTGGAAGGAAGGGTCAAGGATAAGAACTGTGGGGGTAGACCAAGGTTAGAGTATAGTAAACAGATTGCTTCAGATGTAAGGTGTGGTAGCTATGTAGAGTTGAAATGTTTAGCTCAGGACACGGAGGCCTGGAGACCTGCATCCAAGATTATTTGGAAAGTTTTCCATATTTGAGGTCCGTATTGACGTTTACAACTATCGAATGGGGTTGTTGATTCTCCGCCCAATCAATACAATTTATTACAAAAATTTTCAGTTTTATTATTTCTGGGACATGTTTCGGGCCATACCTGGGCCCTTCTTCAGCCTTGATTAATTTCCAAAAACATCCATTAAAAAGACATGCATTTATAATATAACAACACTCTTAAAATGCTTAACAGTATTAGATACATTAAAACAACACTAAAATACACATTTGGAGAGAGAAAGAAACACTGATACGATAAAACACCTCTTCATGTCAGCCATACACAAACTAAAATGTATTACATGCTGGTTGTTTTTAATAGTGACAAGTGTCCATTTGCTGAGTAATTCTGACTTATCTGTTAGTCACGCCGATACAGTTCTGTTTGGTGACCCAGATATGCTGGCGAGTCTGGGGCTTAACATACTTTGGCCTTTGCCAAAATAATATTCCGCCTGGCTTGTATAGTGATTGAGCGGAGATAGCCACCTGTTCAATATGTTGTCCCTGGACCGAGCATGGTTGACGCATTATGTAGTATGCGTGAATCAGTGGCGACTGGTGGTCACCGTTCTTGGTATACCGCACCATTTACCCCTTACATCCCCCCTCCTTTTTTTCCATGCCTCAACCTCTTGTCAAAGTTGATTTTTTTTTATTTTGTATTGGAGAATATTTACATAACTTCTAAGAAACACACTTTATAGCTATAATTTTGGATAGGTTATCCAAATAAATTGAGGTCACTAGCCAATTGTTTTGGCCGGGGATATAAGGTCGGATTCCTTTCCTAACGCCACGTGATCTTCCATGTGAAATATTTAGCGTGCTGTCACCGGAATTCGAACCCCGACCGTCCGGGTAAAATCAGTGCGTCATCCTCCCTCTGCAAGGACTTTGTCCTTATACATTAAAAAAATCTTCGTTTAACGCCTGAACACGGCCTACATGAAACTGCTTCTAGGTAAATGGCCTTCGAATCCCCTCGCCCTTCTAGTTCATTTTGACAACGTACAGAGTACATTTCATCTTTACGCTGCCTTCTCTCTCTCTCCCCGTTCTTGACCAGGTCTTAAATTTTACGAAAACAAATAAACATTGATCCATTTCCGAAGGATTTCAATTATACATTGTCTCATCATTAGACATGTCCAAACATGAGAAGCGCATTCATTCATAACCAATGTAATAATGCAATTAAAGAAGAGCCAGTATCTCAAAGTGAAAATATCTTCTGGAAAGCGAACATTCAGCCTCAATCAATAAAATAATACCGGGTGAGTTAGCCGTGGTCGTTCAAACATCCGGGAGGCGAGGAGGTTCGAATCCCCCCGCCGGCAACCTTGAAGATGGTCTTCTGTGGTTTCCCATCTTCCTTCCAAGCAAATGCCGGGGTTGGTCCCTAACTATAGGCCACAGCCACTACCTTCCAACTCCTCGTCCTTACATTCCAACTTTCCTCCCCAACGGTACATGTAGCTCACCCATTGGGTGTCCGTCTCGAAGAAGCTACAAAACTGGCGAGCCGAACATGTCCTCGGACACTCCCGGCATAAAAGCCATACGCTAAAAAATATATATATAGTGTAAACTACCTTGACATATTGTTTCCCAACCTTGGTCTGCCAGGAAGAATTTTACTTGAAAGTAAGTTCCATTCACTTGGATTTCTAAAGGTCCACCTCGTGGCGTAGTGGCTAGTATTCTGGGGCTGTTACTGCGGAGGTCCGTGTTCGATTCTCTGCTCTACCAAGAAATGTAATTCTAGTCTGAAGGTTGGGATTCACTCAACCCCCAAGAGGCAGAAATGAGAACAGGTGGTTCGATTCCAACCCCCAAACATCCTAGAAATGGTCTTTCGTGGTTTCTTACTTTCACTCGTACATATCTTAAGGCCACAGCCACCTACTACCAAAATCCTGGCAACGGTACAGCCATCATAATGACATATCTCATCAGTTTCCCCACGCACCAAGCCAGGGGTGGATTTAAGGAGTGAACGATTCATCTTGCTGTTATACATTAAAAACATGACGAAAACAGTGGCTTTAGACAAATTCTTTCACACTTAATTACTCTGTATCAAAATGCACATTTTACGATAACCTACTATTTTGAGTGTTCGGCTGTAGAGGATAACAGAAGCAGAGGCGATGGTTAGTTTCAGTGTTGAACGATTTCAAAGTTAGAGATGTAGAAGCAGAGGGAGCCGGATTGCTAACTGCTAATAGGGGATCATAGAGGCGACTTGTTCGCAAACAGAGGCTTGCAGACTGGACTGGACTGGACGCTGAAAGGTAAAACCGTCTCAAATGAAAATGTATGTATATTTGGAAGAATACTACACATTTTTGACAGTTCTCTAAAAATGGCTTTAAACCACGCGTTGGCTATGACAGTAAATAGTAGAACTACCAAAACTAAAATAATTTGGAATACAATAAATATTTGACTTAAAATGGCTAATATCACGCAAATTTTTCCCAACTCACAAAACGGACTCTGCGAGGGATCATTCCTCTACCGTCGCAAGGATGGTGTCTCGGAGCTGGATACACTTTGTCAACAGATACAACTGGGGATGATGACAGGTGACCGCTAACTTGGGTCAAATTAAGGAAGGACCAGGGAAGGGATTTTGGAGAGCAGTCGGTCGGTCGTGGACCCGTTGAAAGGAACCGTCACGGCACTTGCCTGGTGGTGAAAATAGGAAACCAAGACAACCATTTTCCGGACGGCTGAAGTGGGATTCAAACCCACACTCTCCCGATGCCAGCGAGATACGAGCTAGCGCGTTACTGCTCTTGGCCACCGTGATCGGTAACATTTATTTTTACTCCAAAATATTTAAAAAAAATGTCCTATTACTCACTAATTAGGGCCTAGTTTTAGCAAAATTATCCTATCCCGGACCTCCCCCACCCCTCTCCAAGCTAAGGGTATTCCATACTCTCTAGACTCCCTGGTGTGTGTTCGCCTACCCCCATGATCTTGCCTTAAATCCGCCCCTGAACCAAGTACATGGGGCTACATGACCACGATGCTTCAAAGCCCCTAATTGAATCAACAACTGCAAAGCAACAAATATTCCAAGTGTAAAATTCTACCTGATTTCGGCAGAAACCAATGCCTTCATTTCCTTGCACAAAGAAATAGATCGCTTTAATTTCAACTTACTGAGGAAATCCAATGGAATAAAATCCTTTCAACAACGCTTCTATCCACTTCCAGTGTTTCACTTAATCTAAACATGTTAATATTTCAGTGGGAAGTAATTCACGCCAAGAGGAACTCACAACATAACTGAAGTGTATGAGGCGCTGCGCTGGTATGCCTTCCCTTGTGAGCAGAGTGAAAGTACTGTTTGAAATCAGCCAATCAGCAATACACTCACCACTAGTCTTTAGCGCGATACCCCATACGGAACGTGGCTGGGCTACTCTTTCCCTCCCCCGCCCCGCGGGCCAGTGTCGAGCCCTTTCAACGACCGGGCTAGACTTGCGGTATACCAAAGTACAGTCACTCACAGCTAAAAGTGTGTACCCCAGAAGAAAATTAGCGAGTTAAGTGGGATTCGATCGCCAGCTTCCTTGACAACAATCGGCGGAACATGAATGATGACAAGCTCGATTTTCCTGACTGCACTGCTACATACAAGTCGAGAAAATGTCGAGATAAACATTTTATATTTTTATCACTGGTGGTATACCGCCGGTATATGCGATGCATGGGAGAATTCGCCACTGGCGTGAATTAACTGCAAAGATAATAATTTATGCTTTAGTAATGGCAGATGCTCTTAGGTTGAGGTCAAGATTAAATATTAAAGTTTAATTAATATGAAGCCTGGCATTCCAACCCTCAGAGCTCTTCCCAAAATCCATAAAGATAATATTCCTATTAGACCTATTGTTAATTACAGGAATAGCCCAACTTATCGAATAGCTCAGTTCATCCAAAAATTTATCCGCTCCCACTACACTTTTAAAGCCAATAAATCCATTTAAAACTCACTGCATTTTTGCGAAGAAACCAAAAACCTGAACATCAAACCCTCTCATTCGTTCCACACTATAGACATCAAAGATATGTATACTAACATTCCTGTGCAAAGAACAATAGACATCATAGAAGACAACCTAAAAAACAACGAAAAACTGTCAGAAATTGAAATAGACGAGTTCATGGAGATTCTTAGATTCATGCTTAACAACAATTTTTTAAAATTTAATGATAAAATCTACAAGCAAAATCAAGGCCTTGCGATGGGTTCCCCAGCTTCTGGAATTATAGCTAACATATTCATCGATCACATAGAAGCGACTGAAATCTTGAACAAGAACAATGGCATCGATTTTTGGGGTCGTTATGTCGATGACATTTTTGTTGTTCTTGACAAAACCGCAATGAACCTGGATCAATTACTTACAAATTTGAATGACATTGATAACAATCTTAAATTCACGGGGGATACTTTTAACAACAATTCGATTAATTACCTAGATCTTAATTTAAGCATTAACGAAGGGAAATTCCAATATAGGGTCTACAGAAAACCCACTCAAACCAGTACAGTAATCAAAAAGAGTTCCAACCACCCACAAAGCCACAAATGGGCAGCCTTTATAAGTTACGTAAATAGAGCTATTAAAACCCCCATGTCCAAAGAAGATTATCAACATGAAATCGACGTCATTTTCCAAATTGCAGAAGCCAATGGTTATAACCGATCCGAAATTGTAAGTATCATCAATAAACTAAAAAATAGGCCTAATTCTCACCTTACCCCTTAAAAAAAAAGAAAAATCGCACTTTGCAGTGTTCACATACAACAATCGAAATACATACGATGTAACTAACGTTTTAAAGAAATATAACGTCAAAATCGCTTTCAAAACTAATAATGATAACCATAAAATTGTTTACAACTCCGGTAAAATTAATATTACGAACAAGTACCAGTCATCGGGAATCTATAAACTTAATTGCCAGGAATGTGGTTCAAATTATCTAGGTCAAACCGGACGTAGCTTCCACACGAGATACCATGAACATGTACAAGATGGCGGCTGAGTAAGTGTGGTGTGTTGTTCAGCTCCCGAACTTTGTGTATTATTTTGTGTACTAATCTGAATATTTTGCAACTACAGCAAAGAAAAGTCTTCCTTTTAATTACTTTGACAAACTGAGTGTGCGTTGCTTAATCAGTGTACCATCGTTTATCCGTGTAATCGTTGTTTACTGAAGTGAGCTGTGTCACCAAGAAACATGCCGACCTGCGCCTTCTGTGACAAGGAGCTGGGGAAGAAGAAGGTACAGTGTGTAGCGTGTGAAAAGTGGAACCATACGAAATGCATGGAAGAAAGAAATGGCGAGTGTTGTGTGAAAGCTGCGCCGAGTTATTCATTGGAGAATATCGTAAAACTCCTATTAGAAATGCAGGCAGAAATCAGGGAGATGAAGCAACAACAACAATCTCGGGAGCAGGACCTCACAAAATCTCTGAACTTTTGCCATGAGGGAGTAGATGAAAATGCGAAGAGTATCAAACAGCACGATACTCATCTGAAGGAAATCTCGCAGCAGGTTCTATCCCTACAACAAGAGAACACTGATCTCAGGGCCAGTGTGAAGACATTGGAGACTCGCCTCTCGGATGGAGAGCAGTATTCACGCCGTAACACTGTGGAGATATTTGGGGTCCCTGAAACTAAAAACGAAGACGTGCTCGAGACCGTTAAAGCCGTTGGCAGGGCAATGGACATGAACATTGACAATCTGATGGTGGACGCATGTCATCGCTTGCCTAAGCGACCAGATCAGCCTCATGGTGGAATCATCGTGAAATTTGTCCGGCGGTTCGACAAGGAAGACTTCATGTTTCGAAGGCGTGTGAAGCGTAACCTGTCCACCAAGCACATGGGGCTTTCTGGAGACAACATAATCTATATAAATGAAAGTCTGTCACCTGAGAAGAAGAAACTGCTGGCTCTATCGCGGAACTTCAAGAGGGAACACGGCTACAAGTTCTTATGGGTACGTAACGGTGTGATAAAACTCAGGAAGAGTGAGGGGTCAAATATTTATATCATAAATGACAGTAATGATCTCAGGAAGCTATCATAATTCGTGACAACCCGTAAGGTCTCATTTGAATTACCTTGTAAGGTCTATAGTGATTGTACACTGAGAGTACTGGAGGGTCACTGTCAGATTATTTCTGGACAGTTTCTTGAGCCTTTCTCTTCCCTTGCCCCATTGTTTCGCCTAACGGAAATCCCTACTAATGGCCTAGCCTCACTGCAGGTGCCTCTCTTCTCATTTAAGTAAAATGTCTTCTTCTTATAAATCGCTAAATTTATATTATCAAAATTGTAGGGGTTTGAGAACTAAAACTACTCAGTTTTATACAAATATGACCAGCGAGAGCTACGGTATAGTGGTTTTAACAGAATCTTGGCTTATTTCGTCAATCTATTCGTCTGAACTCTTTGATGAGAGGTATGCTGTATTTAGAAATGATCGTGACGAAAATATAACCGGCAAGAGGCTAGGAGGGGGTGTAGTCCTCGCTGTCCATAACAAGTATAAAGCTGTGGAGATTGACCTGGGTCTGGAAACGGAAGTCCTTTGTGTGAAGAAGAATGAACGTCAATAGAAAGAGGTTTTTTACGTATTCTTGTCTTAGGGAAAAATTTATGTATATTCTCAAATAAAATATTGGCGTCAAAATTAATTTCGTTGAGATTAAGCCCTGGGTTAAAACGCTGTGCGATATCTATTTCAATCTGTTCAAGAACATTCATAATAGCCCCTTTTTTTACGTAGTGAACAATTTCCATGTCTTTCTCTATGCTTGTGAATTTGTGGCCTGTTTCTTTTGTATGGTTTCCCATGGCTGATTTTTTTTTATGTTTTATGGCATTAACATGTTATTATTATTATTATTATTATTATTATTTATTTGGATTTATTGTGCTTCTAACAGGCATATGCCTAATAAAAAGAAACACATGTACATTTGGTTACACAATTCTATCAAATTATAATATAATTGACAGACATAATGCTGAGATTGTAATGCAAATTAATTCTACTACTAAATACGAAAATATAATAATTCTGTGCAGGTAATTGGTAGGTGGAATGTACGAGTTCATGTGATCGCACAGCAGGCAGAAACAAAGGAACTATATGTGTAACTGAATAAGTCGAGGTTGTTTGCTATTGAATGTTCATTGTATAATTGAATAGCACTTATTATTGGGGAATGTTTATGCTGTTCAGTTCTAGTTCTTGGGCAGTAAAATGTAATAAACTTAGGTCGAGTTGATGGAGGTGGGACACGTAAATTAAACTGTGATATTAAATACGGACTATACAAAAGGTTATTGAATACTTTGAAGAAGGGCCCAGGTATGGCCCGAAACATGTCCCAGAAATAATAAAACTGTGAAAATTTTTGTAATAAATTGTATTGATTGGGCGGAGAATCAACAACCCCATTCGACCTGCATCCAACCAGTCAAAAGACCTAGGACTTGAACCAACAACAACAACATACATACAAACATGCATTGGAGAATGTCAAACGATTGTATTTGTTTGGTTGTCACGTAAGTTTATTTGCGTTCAATCACTAAATTTCCGAAGTCTCTCCACCTACTTTACAGTTCCCACTCTACAGTTAAGTTACCAACATTGGAAAAGAGATGTTACAATTAAAGGGCTTCGTGAAAGAATCGAGCAGCTCCATTCTAGTTCATTTTGAGATAATAAAATTAAACAATATACAGTAGTACATGCAGTTTTGTTTTCATTTACCGTATTGGCCCGAAAATAAGCCGCACTTCTTATTAAAATTATTTGGGTAAAAAGTCTGGGTGCAGCTTATATTCGCTACCTACACTTTTATGTGTCATCTACTGTTTAAAAAGGAATGCTCATTAGCAAGAACAAAGCAACAATACAGTGTGTAAGAGAAACTAGAGTTCGAGTCAGCTGGGAAGGCGGTGCGCAGAACACAATGTTACCATTACGTCATGCCTCACTTCCATCCCACCAATCACAGTCACTCTGTCTTGAGAATCTGAGCTAGTGTGTTGTCATGAAAGCTAAGTGTGAAGCAGTGTGAAAGAGACAGGCTCGATGAAGTAAGCGACAGTGTTGCCATACCGCAGGAACTCCTGGCAGCAGCCTGCAGTGTGTGGACTCGGACATGGTGGACCTGTTGCAACAGTGGACATTGTATCTCTTTCTCTCTCTGCGCAAATCCCAGAAAGCCGGCCGCCATCCGGGCTGATGCGAGCTCTAGCAGCATTTAATGACAACAATGCAAACCCTTGTTTTGGTGGTGACATTGTTATTCGGTATCACAGTATTGTTTTGTAAGCTTGAATAATCTTCGATAGCTCAGCCTCAGTGTAAGAGAGCCTGTTTAATGCAAAAATGAGCACTCTTTTACAGGCAGAGCAAAAAGTTTCATCAAGCAAAGGCATTCGGCGTGCTTATGATGCAGCCTTCAAACTTGCAGTTGTGCGTTATGTTAAAAGCACAACCAACCAAGAGGCTGGAAGAAAATACGGATGTCAGGAAAATATGTTTACATGTTGGTAAGTACAAGATAATAAATGTGTCTTCCCTTAATCCGGATGCGGTTTATTTTCGGGCATAAACTTCTTTTCCTTTTTCCTCTTCGAATATTAAGGGGGCAGCTTATACGCGGGGGCAGCTTATTTTCTGGCCAATATAACAAGCCAAACAACGCACAAGGTAAACGACAGCAAATGAGCACATACAAAGACATGACAACTGCTCCTCCCCCCTTCCCCCTCCCTTCTAGAGAAGAAGATGTAAAGCGAAGTGAAATGTAGTGTAGTGAAGTGAACTACAGTGAAGTGTAGCAAGTGGAGTGAAAACTTGCACACAACTCCTTAGGACTTGCTCGCCTAACGAGTTTAAACCAGAGCACGTCCATGGTCGCAGGAGGCCTTTGCCCTTATGGGATTATCTTGGCTATATTTATTTATGGTATCTTAAATTTGAAATATTGAACGAACTGGAGCGAGTATTATTTCCTGCACTGATTATTTTAGTCATTGGAGCTGCCTTACTTTTTCACCAAATACATAAAAAAAATAAGTTTTAGTTTTAAAACACTGCATTTATGTAGAGAATCTCTGGTGTTTCACCACAGAAGGTTGCTGAACTGTTATAATTAAATAAAAGGGGATGATTTTAAAAAATTCAACAAAGTAAAGCAGATCATAATTAACATCCACAAAGACAAATTGTTCAATATAAAATCATCAGTTCAACGTTCTTAAAATCATAGCACACACCTCTTGTTCAGATCCTGATAAACTTCACTTCATCCACTTTCTTGCACCAAATATATGACAGGTTTGTTCTGTGGAACCATCTGGTTCTTACGCCAAATGAAGGAAGGAGAAAGGCCCCGGAGAAAGCACTGACAGTGGCAAAGTTTTTGTCAAATGTCGTATTATGTTCGTAACAGTGTAAAATTGATTGTAACCGGCCGCGGTGGCCGAGATCGCTAACGTGCTACCGCGCTACCTCGTTGGCATCGGGAGAGCGTGGGTTCGAATCCTACCTCGGCTGTCCTGAAAATGGTTTTCATGGTTTCCCATTTTCACCACCAGGTAAAAGCCGAGACGGTTCCTTTCAATAGGTCCACGGCCAATTTCCTTCCAATATCCCTTCCCTGATCCGTCCTGAAAAGAAAAGTACATAGCCATTGGCTGCATTAATAAAAATAAAAAAATGCTTGTATGTTTCTGACTCATTTTGAGCCAAAAGTGGAGCTACCTGGTTCTTTCACCAAGCCCTTCAATTGTTGAAAGCTGAAGTCCCCCTAGAGAGCATTGTAGTGCAGTGGTCATGCTGCTTGACTTTCATCAAGGTGGACCTGGTTTGATTCCTGGTCAATGCATGTGAGATTTTCAAATTGAAAAATCACATCCTTTGGTTTGGAATCCACTTAAAAATGGAGCTCCCTTGGCTCATAATCACGAGATTAACGTTCACATAAAACTACAAGCTTCCTTCCTGGAGTCCCCCTTCCCTCTGGCTGCAAAAGAGTATCTGAAACTATGCTACCTGACTATGACAAGGTGTGGCTAACATGGAAATCTCTGAATAGGTTGAGATCAGGAGTAAGCAGATCCAGGGTTAATCTGGCAAGTGAAATTGTGGAGAAGAACAGACTATTCAACACATGCCCCAATATTGACTGTGTTAAACATCCAGCATGGAGATGACCTACCATCGGGCCTCTGAGAAAGCACTGACAGTGGCCAAGTTTTGGTCAAATATCATAAAATGTTTTGTTTATTGTTAATCACTTATCCTCCCAATTCAGCTTCACCCACGGATTCTGCAAGGGATCATTCCTTTACAATTGAAAGGACAGTGTCTGGAAGCTAAACAATCTTTGTCAGCAGATACATGGAATTTTGGAAGGAAGTCGGTCGTGGACCTGTTGAAAAGAACCGTCTCGGCATTTACCTGTTGGTGAAAATTAGAAACCATGGAAACCATTTTCAGGACGGCCAAGGTGGGATTCGAACCCACGGTCTCCCATTGCCAGCGAGGCACTAGCTAGCCCATCACTGCTCTTGGTCATCATGACCGGTATCTAAGGTTTGAAACTGTGTAAAAATACATGTATATTTCTGGCAAGAATAATAATAATAATCAACATTGCTGGAAGATCCCTGCAATATAGGTTTGAAAACCTACACCATGTGCAGTTTCTGTTTGTGACTGACCTTGGATGCATCAGTGGGAACTTGTCGGCAGTATAGGATCGGATATAAAACTGAACATTTTTGGCATCTAATGTTGTTTTATTGCCATAAAGGTATGAAGGAAATTAGAGGAAAAAATAATTTAAAGTAGGAGTAAAGATTCAAGGAGAAATAATCTCTTCTCTGAGATTTGCTGATGGCATTGTCATCTTCGCCAATTCACCCGAGGATTTGAATGAATTTTTAAATGGTATGGACCCCATATGGCCAACGGCCTAGCCGTGTTGAAACACCGGATCCCATGAGAACTCCGCAGTTAAGCAACATTGGGCGCATTCGGAACTTGGATGGTATGCCGGTTCTAGGCACTGCGCTCTGTTGGCCAACATAAGGAGGAGCGGAAAGGCCCTGGCCACCCTACCGCAAGTAAACTCCGGTTGGGGGTACCCTCTTCGGAGGCTCGGACCTGCCTTCGGGCAGAATACCAATATTTTTTTTTTTTATGGACCCCATCTTGAGGAAGGAATTCATGATGAAAATCGTTAAATGTGAAACAAAACTAATGGAATGCACCCGAAGAAAATCAGAAACCCCTATTGATGTCAAATTGGCAGGTGAAAAGTTAAAGGAAGTAGGAGACTTTTCCTACTTAGGAAGCAAAATAACCAGTGATGGACGAAGCAAAGAGGATACAAAAAGTATCTTGGCTCAGGCAAGGAAAGCATTTCTAGAGAAAAGCATTTTATTGGCATCAAATATAGATTTAGTTATTAAAAGGTCATTTTTGAAAGCCTTTGTCTGGGGCTGGCACTCTATGGAAGTGAAACTAGGACTATTGGAGCAGCAGAAAAGAGGAGAATAGAAACATTTGAAGTGCGGTGTTACAGGAGAATGATGAAGATCAGATAGGAAGATAGAGTAAAAAAGGGTTATTAAACACCCAAGTGTGGGGCAGATGACCTCTCCATTCTGCCCCCCTTAAAACAACAATAACTAACACCCAAGTAGGCTACATGAGGCTGATGACCAAGATGACCCTAGCCCCTAGCATGAATTAACAACAACCACCTTGTGGGTTCCAGTCCAAGGCTTCTCTTTCAATGCAATCATTGCCCTTCCTCAAAATATGTTAGTTCCATTTCCGGCACTTGATCTGCGTGGATATTCCTATTTCTTCTTCTATTGCTTCAGAAGACTCGGAGTATACTATACACCACATAGTTGTAAAAGTAAAGCATTGAATTTTGAAATAGAATGAGTATATATTTAGCATATTGTTATGGTAATTGGTTGGTTCCTCAGTTTAGGAGCTGCGACAACGCGGTCATGTAGCCCCGTGTACTTTGGGTGTGTGTAGAATCCGTCTGATAACCGGTGTTAATTGTGATGGCTGTAATAGTGTGTGTATCTGTTTAAATTCAAGTAAGGACTGCAGATATTGAATTTTTTCAAGTAATTCCTACTTTTGCCGCCAAACGCCACCGTCAACGACCAACTAGTTCAGAACTTAGTTAGCAGATGCCACCACAGTCGGCTCTTGGCAACGAACGTAGGAACCTAAGAGTGTTAGTCAAATGTTTAACCTATAGGCCTATAATTTAGCTTCACACAGGGGTAATTAGTGGAAGGTTCTTTAACATGCCATCAATCTATTACATGGGACCCCCGGCTTTACTTCCCCTCCGAAGGAAGGATTACTGAGGGATTTTTAACCCTCTTAAAAAATCCGACGTCTTCGGCCGGGTTTGTACCCGCGATCTTGGGCATAGAAGATCAGCATGCTACCAACTACGCCACCGAAGCCGCGATTATGGTAATTGTTAATCCATATTGATTAAAGACAAATAAATGTATTTTTTAGAATACATCTTGTCAATACTAAAATGATGTTCATTAATTGACGTACATGTTTCTGTATACAATGATACCTTCTTCAGTGTCAGACTCTATGAACTAGGTTAACATTAAGAAAATGGATATCCTTACAATAAATCTATATAATAAAAATCAATGTTACGTGATAGTTTGTCTGTCTGTATGTATGTCTCCTATGCGTTCATATACCATTCATCTGATTGCGATGAAACTTGGGCGAGTTGTTGAGTGCACTCCAGGGAAGGTTTCTGGCTTAGTAAATCCATTTTACAATAGGTAGCGCACGAGTAGATTCAACAAATGAGTGACGGCGTGCAAATCATTTCAAGTCTCTTAGGCGTTCATATACCATCATCCAATTGCGATTCAACTTTAGTGAAATGTTGTGCACATTCCAGGAAAGGTTTTTACAATAGGTAGCACAAGAGTAGCTTCAACAAATGAGCGACAATGCGTGAATTTTTTCAACAAAGTTGCGTATGCGTTCATATACCATTCATCCAATTGCGATGAATCTTGGGCGAGTTGTTGTGTACACTCCAAGGAAAGTTTCTGGTTTAGTAAATCCATTTCACAATAGGTAGCGCATGAGTAGATTCAACAAATGAGTGACGGCACACGATTCGTTTCAACAAAGTCCTGTATGCGTTCATATGCCATTCATCCGATTGCAATGAAATTTCGGTGAGTTGTTGTGCACACTGTCGCAAAGATTTCTGAATTAGAAAAACCATTTGATAGTTGGTAGCATACGAGTAGTTTCAACAAATGAGTTTTGGCCAGCGAATCGTTTCAGGAGAGACCCGTAAGTGTTCATATAAAATTCCGCTAATTGTGATGAAATTTTGGTTAGTTGTCGTGCACACTCCTACAAATATTTCTGAATAAGTAAATCCATTTTACATTAGAGGGCACACGAGTAGTTTCAAAAAAAGTGTGATGAGCATGAATCATTTCAAGAAATTAACTTTGGTGAGCTGTTGTGCACTCGCCCGCTAAGTTTTCCGAATTAGAAAATCCATTTTACAAAAAATAGCTAATTGTGATGAAATTTTGGTTAGTTGTTGTGCACACTCCTACAAATATTTCTGAATAAGTAAATCCATTTTACATTAGAGGGCACACGAGTAGTTTCAAAAAAAGTGTGATGAGCATGAATCATTTCAAGAAATTAACTTTGGTGAGCTGTTGTGCACACGCCCGCTAAGTTTTCCGAATTAGAAAATCCATTTTACAAAAAATAGCGCGCGAATCATTTCAACAAATGAACTTCGGTGAACATTTGTGCACGTCCGCATAGGTTTCTGAATTAGTAAATTGATTTTGTTGAGTCCTTTCAACAAATGAGTGCAAATGCTTGACAGAATTGAATTGAATCATTCACAGCGACATTTCATTTCATGTGTGACATAATTTGCTTCATTCGTTACTTAATAATTGTCCATCTATGCCTCTAACCGGGGCAAATGACCCCGCTGTATTGATTTGGGAGTATTTCAATATTTGAGGCATTCAATAACCACGTTAGAGCCTTCAGTGGCTTAGGCGGCAGCACGCCGGCCTCTCACCACTGGGTCCGTGGTTCAAATCCAGGTCATTCCATGTGAGATTTGTGCTGGACAAAGCGGAGGCAGACAGGATTTTCTCCGGGTACTTCGGTTTTCTCTGTCACAATTTCATCCCAGCAACACTCTCCAATATCATTTCATTTCATCTGTCATTCATTTAATCATTGCCCCAGAGGAGTGTGACAGGCTTCGGCAGCCGGCACAGTTCATATCCTCGCCGCTAGATGGGGGATTCATTCATTCCATTCCCTGACCCGGTCGGTCGACTGGAAGCAGGCTGTGGATTTTCGTTTTCAATAACCACGTTGCATCTACATAATTCAACCAACATGTGTGTTAGCGGCTTCGGTGGCGTAGTCGGTAGCATGCTGAGTTTCTATGCCCAAGATAGCGGGTTCAAACCCGGCCGAAGCCGTCGGATTTTTAAGAGCGTTAAAAATCCCTCAGTATGCCTTCCTTCGGAGGGGAAGTAAAGCCGGCGGTCCCATGTCATAGATTTATGGCATGTTAAAGAACCTTCCACTAATTACACCTGTGTGAAGCTAAATTGGGTAGTTTAAAAATTTAAACAACGCTCTTAGGTTTCTACGTTCGTTGCCAAGAGCCGACTGCGGTGACGTCTAGTAGCTAAGTTCTGAACTTGGCCTAGTAATCGTTGACGGTGGCGCTTGGCGGCAGAAGTAGGAACTATTTGAAAATTTCTAAGTTGCAGTCTGTACTTAAATTAAAAAACAGATAACACACACTAATACAGTCATCACAATTAACACCGGTTATCAGACAGATTCTACACACACCCAAAGTACACGGGGCTACATGACCGCGTTGTCGCAGCCCCTAAACTTAAGAACCAACATGTGCATTTCTAAATATAGATATTTGGTGTCACAACTGCTAGAGTCCAAGCTCTGTGAACTTGCATAGTCAGGGGAAGGGGCAGGCAACAAGTGAACGGTCTATCACCAGCCCGCCACGTTACCAGGTATGCTTGTCTATTCCAATACTGCTAACATAGGGCCGTTGCCTAAACCACTGTAGTGTTGTGAATGAGTAACCAACCAATGTATTTGGTCTGTTACTACGCAAGGACCGGGAACCCCACACGTCTGTCATCATAAGCTATATCGCCGTACATGCGATTCACATTCCTCTCAGATTCACGGAGCGGGAACCCAAGCAGTACGCCAACAGCTCATTCTCTAGATGCAACAAGTATCGGCCTACGCCAGCAAATTAGGCTGTGACTAGGAAGATATCGAAGGTAGAAATCTGAATTACCTACATCAGCATTAACCCTCTCAGTGCCACGCGCCGATCAGATTGGCTCTCGCTGCTTGTCCCAAAAGTGCCAAAGACGATTGAATCGGCGCGTTGTTTGTCTTATATTTGTAGATTTCTCAAGGCATATGTCCGTGATTATTTCATACAGTTAGAAAGGTGAGGTTGCAAGCTTGCCTGTGCGGTGTTTACTTTTTTTCTTTGAAGTCCGATACGCGATTGGTTTGAGTTTGTATTCACGCCCTCCCTTTGCGCTCCCCCAATCACGCGCGTTCCCGCCAAAATTGCGGTGCAGTTGTTTTATTCTTGTTGATGTTTTCTGCCTACAGATATATGTAAGAACTTTCTACAGATGGAAACGTAGTGTTTTTTCGAATATGACTCTTAGCTGTCCTTGATTTCGGCTCAAAACTGATTTTTTACACACACAAAAATTGAGACATTGGACAATTATCAGAATAACCTCAATTAAAAAGGTTTAGATGCCGTATTTACTTTTATGAGCATAATGTATGAAAGAATGAGGTACCGGTATTGGTTATAATGCAGTGGCGCCAACTGTATGGTTGATGTCTAGCGGCCGCTAGACATCAAGATGGGTAGGTGGGTGGGTGGGTTTGGGTGGGTGCGGGAAAGAAAGAAAGAAAGAAAGAAAGAAAGAAAGAAAGAAAGAAAGAAGAAAGAGAGAAAGAAAGAAAGAGAGAGAGAAAGAAAGAGAGAGAAAGACGGAGAATAGGACTAAATGACTTGTAACCTATATTTTATGAGTCCCCCCATGACAGTTTTAATGTAGGCTCGTGGGTTTATTATTTCTTTATATCATGTTATCGTGTTGGCAAAGTGTTCAATTGCATTGGACACGTCTGCAGTAGACGCAGTGTCATTATTATTATTATTACTATTATCATATACGAATGCTTTTTATTATTAATTATTCAATGTATTTTAGGTCACTTTTGACAAGATTCTGAAGCTAGCTCTAATCATATGTTGTCTAAGAAAGTTTATTAATATTGTTCGGACCACTGAACCAGGAGTCAGGTTCATGTTTTGGTCACACGTACAGGAGGCAGCATTTATGGACGCTATTGTCTCGAGCAGGTATGCTCGCTTACCCCGGGGAGGGTGAGGAGGAAGCAGCCAGGGGGCCTTGCTAGGAGTGGAATGGACAAGCAGGCGTATGACAATAAGACTTCCTGGAAGGAGCTGTGGGTTTCAGACGTGTGGTAGCAAGCTACTGGATGCACTGCGGAATGGATTGTCTCGCTGGACTTTGAGATGTCAGGTTGTGTAGGGTGTCTCTCTTGAGCTGATCGCTTGGTGTTTCTACGGAAAGCTTGAAGACCGTACGGTACCTCCGAATTGTTTTAGTATGGAGGGTACCACGTGATTGGGTTCTGGCTGTAATGCCACAATCATAGTAGGGCTAATACCCATCAAGATAACTGTGCTAAGTTGAAGAAGACCTTCATGGCGGTAAACCATAATGGCATGGCTGACCAGCTTCAAAGTGGTGATGAAATGGACATATTGGGCAGACGACGGCATTACCGGTAATGTGAAAACAAACTAAGAAATCTTTAAAGGCCTAAATATTATTATTATTATTATTATATTATATATTTTAATTGCATTTCTTGGGTGTCACTCTTTTTATTATATTTATCAATTTCTCGCATGCAGCTTCAGAATATAAAGTAAATTTAAATTGGATAGTTTCTTTTTAGTTAGATGCATGTAAACCTTCCTTCATCTTTATTAATTTATAGGAGGTTTTGGTAAGGCCTATGTACGAGCCAGTCCTTTCAGAATATCTGCACACGCCCGGAGATAAGAAGAGTTTCGATAAGGTGGATTTGTTTAATTACAATACCAATTATGTCAGTTGCTTAAAATTTAAAGAAAGGCCATTTATGAGGCAGAATATTCATTTTTATTTAAATTTTGTATCTTCAAAGTTACAAATGGCTTCTCTGGGTGAAGCCATCTTGTGGCTAGAATTGAGAGATTACAAATGGCGCCCAACTATGGAGTGTGAATAAGGCTGGCTGGTGCATAGTATGGCAGTACGCACAGGTAATTTGTGAAATCTGATCGGGTATTTTAGGAAGGGTATATATGTTCAGTGATTTTGGAGGGTATGCTAAGTAATAAGAGTGAGACTGATTTATTAAAGTTGAGATCTAGAAGTGTTGATCGAAGCACTCTTGGTCATTCTAGAAGAGGCAGGAGTCAGTCAAACAGGCAGACCAATAAGCGGTCAGATTCCACAAATTCGAGAGTAGTTCTTAGTAAAATGGCAGATAAGGATGTGATTTCTGGTACGTTGGAGGGACGTGAGGGGGCCGAGAAAGATGATGTTGCAACTAGCAAGGAGTTAGGAATGGGAGTGAATAGTGACGAGGAAAATGTAGGGCTGGGGGAAAACTCACAGATGATCAAGTTAATGGAGCAGATGATGTCTAAATTCAGTAGTAAACTAAGTGATTTAAGTACTAAAATGGATATTCAGAGTAATGATTTATGTACTCAAATTAATAATCAAAGCAGTGAATTTAGTACTAAGATAGACATTCAAAGTACGGATTTAGAGAGCAAAATTAATAAGATTGTAGAGAGTATGAGTAAAGGCTATAAGGAAATTCGTCAGGAAATTGCTAGTAGAATTGAGATGGTAGATAAAAGATTCGAGCAAGTTGAGGAGAAGATGAGCTTACAGAGGCAGGGCATTATAGATACTGTTGATAAGCAGATAGGCGAGGTGAGTAATGAGGTAGCCATTGTCACGAAAGAAGTTAGTGAGAGGTTGATAGTTGTAGAGGAAGAGATGAAGGATATAACTGAGATTAGAAATAAGCAGGTGTTTTTGGAACAGGAGCTAGCGGTGTCTTCAGCCAGAGTAACGATGGTAGATAAGAGTGTAAAAAAAGAGATTAGTGAACTGAAATCCTTTAATGAGGGCGAAAATTTGAAATTAAGAAGAGAGCTGAATCAGGCCAAGTCAAATAAGGAAAATTGTAATCACTCTGTAGGACATAGTAACTTCTATAGGGAATCTGACTTACCTAAATTTAGTGGAAGGCAGTTTAACCCTATGGAGTTTGTTAAAGTTGTTCAGAAGAGGTTTTCGAAAGGGTTAGAAGATGGGACTTTAGACTGGGATATTGTTGAGGAAATCATATCATTAGCTTTTGTGGGGGAGGCTAAATCTTGGTATCAAGTTTTTAGGGGAGGTTTTCAGGGGTTAGAAGATTTTAGGCAGAAGTTTGAGGGAAAGTTCTGGAACGAACAGACTAAAGGAAGAGAAAGAGACAAGATTTCTTTTGGGAGGTATCAGTCGAATCAGGGGGTGAGCATGACGGAGTATTTCCTCACACATGTCCTTATCAGTCAGAATTTAGACACTAGTTCTTCTGAAGGTGATATTGTTAGGCGTATGGCCCGTCATTTTTCTGATGAGGTGAAGATGGCCGTAGTCATGCAGGATGTAAATACGATTAAGGACATGGAACGTGTGTTAGAAAGGTTTGATACTTTGGGTAGAATGGGAGGCAAAAGGCAAGAACAGGGAAGGGGAGGAAATTACGATCAGGGGTATCAGGAGGAAGGGAATAGGCATTATGAGCGTAGGAATATTGATAGGCCAGGTAACTTTGTGAGGAATGATAGAGGAAATTTTGTAAATAGGGATAGGGGTGACCAAGGGAATTTTCGGAATAGGGGGCGCGGAGAACAGAGGCAGGCAGAAAATCGGGGACCTGGGGAACAAAGGCAGTTAGAGAATAGGGGGCGTGAAGAAGAGAGACAGCCAGCTCAGCCGAGTAATTTAAACGGGAACAGGGCTCTTTAAGACGGTCAGATAGAGGGTCCCATCCCAGTATTCCAGTTCATGTGTTGAAGAAGATAGAATACGACCTTGATGTTAGAAAGGAATTGTTAGATGACCAGGTTGAGGTTATGCAGGAGAGATGTGAGCCAACGTTGATCAGTCCTGTGATTAAGGTGAAGATATGGGGTCAAGTCGTCGATGCCTTATTGGACTCAGGGAGCATGTGTTCTTGCATTAAGGCAGGCTTTTATGATGAGGTTAAGAGTAAAGGAGAAGTCATAGAGGAGATTCCTGTGTCCAATATATTTATATTGTCTGCTGTTGGGACTAAGTCACAGAGAGTGCGTAGACAGGTTGTCGCACCTATGTACATTGATGAGAAATGTGGTCGTCAGAGTTTTCTAGTGGTCGCGAATTTAGTGTATCCTGTCATATTGGGTGCGGATTGGTTAAGCAGTCAGATGTGTAAGCTTGATTACAGCGAATCTAAGGTGAGATTCAAGTGGGGTGAGAATTTTGATACGATTAGTCTGAGTTATCAGGTGGACTCGGGAACCTTTGTGAGTATATCGGTGTGTGTCCAGGTTTTAAATGAAGAGGAAGACGTCAGTGAGGTTAGTAGCGACATGGTATCAGAGGATATTCAAAGTTGTAGTATGGTAGTGGAAGAGGAGCGTGAAGGTGAATTTTCAAGTGTTGTGGAAGATACCATGTTGGAGGTAGAGCAGAAGGCTCAGTTGTTAGAGGTCTTGAGAGACCACAGTGAGGTATTCTCTGACAAACCTGGTAGGACACATGTGTACGAGCATAGTTTCGAGATCACCGATAGGTCTAGTTTTAATGGTGTTAGATACCCGATACCACACGCCCATGTCAAAGCAGTAGATGATGTCATATCGCAGATGCTAGACGATGAGGTGATCGAATTCAGTAGGAGCCAGTATGTCAATCCGTTGGTAGTAGTGATTAAGAAGGATGGGTCAGTTAGGCTATGTTTGGATGCAAGACAAGCTAATAAACGCATTGCGCCGGATCATCAGCGACCGGAAACTACTGAGGATTTAGTTCAGAGATTTGGGGGTAAAGAATGGCTGTCCACATTAGATTTGAGTGCTAGTTTTTGGCAGGTACCCTTACGGAAGGAGGATAGGCAATTCACGGCTTTTTGTTACAAAAACCAGCTGTTACAATTTACACGGATTCCTTTTGGTATGAAAACATCGTCAGCTGGGCTCATTCGCGCACTTAACATCGCTCTGGGACACGACACAGGGGATTTCACAGCCAGTTACATCGATGACTTAGTCATCGCATCACGTACATTTGGGGAACACATGGAACACCTTAGAATCGTTTTGGGGAAGTTGCATCGGGCCGGGTTCACAGTGAAACTTAAGAAGGCGACCTTTTGTGCACAACAGATCACGTTTTTAGGCCACACTATTACACCACAGGGGGTTACGCCAGAAGGGTCGAAATTAGACAACATAATCAACACTCGGACACCACGTAACGTCAAACAACTTCGCTCTTTTCTGGGGGTATGTAATTATTTCAGGAGGTTTGTACTGCGGTATTCGCAGCTGTGCGGGCCATTTAGCGGGTTACTTAAACAGAATTCAAAGTGGGTTTGGGAAAAGGAACACGATGAGGCATTCATCAAACTTAAAGAGGGTTTTAGGGATGCTGTCACACTTAGGTACCCCGGGCAGGATAGTCAGTATATAGTGATGACAGATGCTAGCGACTTAGGGTTAGCAGGGGTGCTTTGTCAAAAGGATGGGGATGGTAATCTAGGCATCGTGTCACTCGCTAGTAGAGGTCTAAATTCCGCGGAGAAAAGATACACTACTAGTGAGAAGGAATTGCTATCCATTGTGTATTCGCTGGGTAAGTTCCGGACCTATGTGCTTGGCCGGAAATTCCTAATCTATACAGACCATAACGCACTTACGTTTCTTAGGACATGTAGGATAACCTCGAACCGGCTTTCTAGGTGGATATTGGCGATCCAAGAGTACGATTTTGATATATTTCACGTAAAAGGGTCAGAAAACGCATTCGCGGATTTTGTGAGTCGCCACCCGGAAATTGCTGGGGAGGGAGTTGAAGCTAGGAGAGAGGAAGGAATTTTGGTCTGTGTAACTAGAATGTCAGATAGGGACGGGGAGAGGTTAAAGTTGGGTAAAATGAGAGAGGAACAATGCAAGGACGAGGAGATTCAGGACATTTATCGGGAACTCGAAGAAATGGAACATATGAGCATTGCTAAGAGGGGTAATAAGGAATTCAGGCTAGTTAACGACTTGCTAACTAGGAAATGCTTTGGCGAGAGATGGTGCGTGTGGGTTCCTAAGTCTTTGAGGTATGATATTATCTGGTTTTATCATAAGGAGTTAGGCCACTATGGTGCAGAGAAGGTGTTGGGTGCTATTCAGGAGAACTTCTTCTGGAAAAACATGGGCAGGGAAGTCAGAAAAACCCTAGCAACATGTGAGTTGTGTCAGAAGTGCAAGCACCCCACAAGGTATTTAGAAGGGCCAAGGCAGGCTGTTTTAACTCAGAAACCAGGTGAGTTGGTGTGTGTTGACCTCTATGGGCCGTTGGTGAAGTCTCAGTATGGCTACCAATATGTGTTTGTCGTTGTTGATGCCTTTTCTAAGTATGTTAAGCTCTATCCCCTAAGACAGGCCACGGGGAGGGGTTGTGTAAATTGCATACTGGGGAAATATGTTCCGGAGTTTGGTAAGCCACTCCGAATACTCTCAGACCACGGTTCTCAGTTCACCTCGAAGATATGGAGGACCAAGTTGAGTGAACTGGGAATACAGTGTACGTATTCCTCTATTAGGTATCCCCAAGGAAACATGTCTGAGAGAGTAATGAGAGAACTAGGGCGCATGTTTAGGACTTATGTGAGTGAGCGACATAATGCCTGGTTTTCGATGCTTGAGGACGTTGAGCGTTGGCTCAATGTAACTAAACACGAGAGCACGGGTCGCACTCCCATAGAAGTCCAGCTAGGCAGGAAGCCTGTCAGCGAACTTGCCATGATTTTGGGTTTGAGGACAGGGGAGGCCGTACCTAGAGATTTAAGTATCAGGTTAGCTGGGGAACATTTATGTAAGGCCAGTAAGAAACGGCAGAAGCAGCAAGGGAAGCGGGCAGGAGATAAGTTAGATGTAGGTGACCTTGTGCTTTTGAGGGTGCCTCATGTCTCGTCCGCAGACCAGAAATTGGTGAGTAAATTTTTTCATTTGTATGAAGGACCGTATGAAATTGCACGGAAATTAGGGGCCTGTGCGTACGAGCTCCTTACAAAGGACGGAAGGGTGCTAGGGATTTACAATATTTCCAATCTGAGGATGTACATATCCTAGTAGCCCTGTTGGATGTGTATATATTTGTGGAAGGAAGGAGTTAGGATTTTGGAAGGGAAGTCATGCCTAAAAGGATTGCTTTTTATTCTATGGTATAGGACCAAATGAATGAAAAGCAAGGGGGCGTTCTGTAACCTATATTTTATGAGTCCCCCCATGACAGTTTTAATGTAGGCTCGTGGGTTTATTATTTCTTTATATCATGTTATCGTGTTGGCAACGTGTTCAATTGCATTGGACACGTCTGCAGTAGACGCAGTGTCATTATTATTATTATTACTATTATCATATACGAATGCTTTTTATTATTAATTATTCAATGTATTTTAGGTCACTTTTGACAAGATTCTGAAGCTAGCTCTAATCATATGTTGTCTAAGAAAGTTTATTAATATTGTTCGGACCACTGAACCAGGAGTCAGGTTCATGTTTTGGTCACACGTACAGGAGGCAGCATTTATGGACGCTATTGTCTCGAGCAGGTATGCTCGCTTACCCCGGGGAGGGTGAGGAGGAAGCAGCCAGGGGGCCTTGCTAGGAGTGGAATGGACAAGCAGGCGTATGACAATAAGACTTCCTGGAAGGAGCTGTGGGTTTCAGACGTGTGGTAGCAAGCTACTGGATGCACTGCGGAATGGATTGTCTCGCTGGACTTTGAGATATCAGGTTGTGTAGGGTGTCTCTCTTGAGCTGAGCGCTTGGTGTTTCTACGGAAAGCTTGAAGACCGTACGGTACCTCCGAATTGTTTTAGTATGGAGGGTACCACGTGATTGGGTTCTGGCTGTAATGCCACAATCATAGTAGGGCTAATACCCATCAAGATAACTGTGCTAAGTTGAAGAAGACCTTCATGGCGGTAAACCATAATGGCATGGCTGACCAGCTTCAAAGTGGTGATGAAATGGACATATTGGGCAGACGACGGCATTACCGGTAATGTGAAAACAAACTAAGAAATCTTTAAAGGCCTAAATATTATTATTATTATTATTATATTATATATTTTAATTGCATTTCTTGGGTGTCACTCTTTTTATTATATTTATCAATTTCTCGCATGCAGCTTCAGAATATAAAGTAAATTTAAATTGGATAGTTTCTTTTTAGTTAGATGCATGTAAACCTTCCTTCATCTTTATTAATTTATAGGAGGTTTTGGTAAGGCCTATGTACGAGCCAGTCCTTTCAGAATATCTGCACACGCCCGGAGATAAGAAGAGTTTCGATAAGGTGGATTTGTTTAATTACAATACCAATTATGTCAGTTGCTTAAAATTTAAAGAAAGGCCATTTATGAGGCAGAATATTCATTTTTATTTAAATTTTGTATCTTCAAAGTTACAAATGGCTTCTCTGGGTGAAGCCATCTTGTGGCTAGAATTGAGAGATTACAGACTAAATAGATCGTAATGTCCTGGCACGAACCGTCAGTACCGGCCACAACATATTGTTACTGAGTTATTGTATTGTTTGTTCGTTTAAATATAAAATAAAAGTTTCATCAATATTCAGCGTCAGCCGAATGTTCATGATGGTTAATTAATTGGGACTTACATACAAACAAATTAGCGAGACATCAAACCTTCTAACCTAACGTATGAATCGAATATCTCCACCCAACCTCGCGTTTCACAGGAACGTAACATTAATGCCGTTGCCGAGTCTTTCCAAGCAAGCTCGTCGAATGTATCGTTTATCATTTTGTGAATGTGTAAAAGCTCCGGACTTCTCTGTTTGAAATGCATGCTGTGGTTTTGGAAGTGGCGCGAGAAACGCACAAGCCCGCCCGAGCCCGTTCGCGGCTGCACGAGCCCGTCTCAATAGCCTATCGGCGAAGGGTGAAGCGGGGGCTGTGCGGTGAAGAGGAGTGAGTTGTGTTTGTGTTGATATCGCTGTGTCGTGCGTCGTGTACTGTTGTTTGTTGTTTGTTACGTGTATGTGTTGTTGTGTGGCAAACTAGTTATACGTCTGCCGTCTAGGTCTAGTCTGCCACGTGGCCAAGTTCTAAAGTGTGCCGGTGCGGCAAAGGGATGGACTTTAAAAATTGGAAAAGGCACTGTGAATCATGCCAAGTGCGTGCCTCCTCCCCCGGCACTATCACCAACTTTTTTTCAAAATTGAATTCTTGAAATCCTACACCGGGTCTTGGGGCGAGTGGCAATAACGGTAAGTAAACAGTAGAAACCACGGTAGAAACCGAGCGTGTCAATACTGTGTGCGTTACGTGTGAATAGTTCACAACCATTGTAGTTGCAATCACAAAAAGTGATAGGCTTTGCCAAGGGCTTCTTTTTTTTTGGGTCTCTAAAACCTCTCGCGGAAAAACTCGTAAAAATCTTCACCCCCAGTGACATGAGTTGGTTCAGTACGTAGAAATGTGGGTGTGTTATTGTTTGCTTACTTGCGTAGACGTACCCTTGGCTCTTACCTATCTCTCCACAAACTGAAAATGTACATGTAGTCTACCTTGCCGTGCATCCTACATCTGAGCAAAGATTAGTTTTTGAAGAAAGAAAAAAAAAAGAACTGGCGCTGGTCTCAAGTCGTGCACACTGAGGTTAGACGCAAGCGCCTATTGTTGTCTTTGACTCCCGACTTGAATAAAATTTGAAGCTATGCTGCATGCTGGGACTCGGTTAAATTGTCTATTTACAACGTTGCCTACGCAATATACGTATTATAACGTAGGCAACGATTTACAACCATAGTACTTAAGGGATCATCTGCTGAATTGAAACAATACATAAAAAAAATAAGCAGGGAAAGCGTTGTATTCACTTTTAAGTTAAGTTGGTGAGAGGTTCAGGTAGCAGCTTTCTTCTGTATTTCTACGTCAACCATAATAGTAATCTACGGTACGGTACAGTTATTTTTACGTGGTATTTGTGAATAAACGATGTAGGATTTACGATGTACGTACGTACGCTATTATGATGGGCTATGTGGAGTAGTTTCCGAAAAATCGTGTAAGTTAGTCACCTGTGTTATGATTTCAGCTCAATCAGAATTACAGTAGTTTGTCGATGGCTTGCTTGTTATACCTCAAGTTCTCATTGAAATTCCTAAACACAACATTAGGGTCACTGCGACATGCGAAATACAAAGAGTATTAAAAATAAGGATGCCTTATTATTTGGAATATAGTAGACCCCCCCCGCACACACACCGTCTCCGCGCTGCGCGGAGGCAGTGTTGCGCAGCGGGGTGATTACTGTGGGCTTCGCACGGACCACACAGCCGAGCTAAGTTCCATCAATAGGGAAATCGCCCCAACCTTGAACTGCAACTTCCCATTTGTTTGAATTTCTACGATGCATTTTATGCTCGCGCGGACCCTAGACGCTCTATATTATTGTTCAAAGTTTTGTGCAATATATATATGGAACGTCCCTAGACAGTGCAATGTAATTGTCCAATAATTTAGTTGCTGTTTACATCGTGTGAGGTGAACATGTTGTGGGAAACGAAACTTTGTATTATTGATATTGCATTGGCTGAGGCTGTAAAAAAGAAAAAAAATCAAAGAAGCGCATATGGGCGATAGATTGGTTTCAGAAGCGAAATGAATACACTAATCAAAACTTATTAAACGAACTGAGACTGAGTGAGACAACTGATTTTCGAAACTTTTTACGTTTGGATGGTAATTAATTTGATGAACTTCTTGCAATGGTTATTCCTCAGTTTAAAAAAATAATTATACCTTAATGCGAGAAGCTATTCCTCCAAACCAGCGTTTATCAATAGCTTTACGTTACCTTGCAACATGAAATACTGGTACCTTTGAAGACCTGAAATTTACAAGTGCTGTATCACCGCAGTTAGGCCTAATAAGTGAGTTTTTATGGAGACCTGTACAGCTTCGATATACAGTCCGAAGGAGTATATACAGGTAAGCAAAAACAATCACTTATAATACTCAAGAGCAACAGATCAGATATTGCACAATACTGTCCACACACGACACAATCTTTCCCGCATTGTGCAATAAATACGAATATTAAACCTTCGTTGATTCGCACAATATATTGCACAACCTTTCAATACTACCTACAGACAGTCAATATATTATTGTACAACCATCGATATTGTACAATAATACTGTGCGTCAGGAGTCCTCTAAAATGTTCGAACTGCGATCGTGAGTTGGAGGGGGGAGGGTTCACCTGCGAACCACGAGCAACGCGGCACGGCGCACAGTGGTCCTTTTAGCCTATCTGGCCGCGCAAAATTCCTTTGCGTAGGAAAAGGTCTATAAACCTTAAAATAACTGTTCAAAAGTATGTTAAACATTTTCCTTATTCTTATTTATAAGAATTGAGGTTATCTTGTCTTAATAATAACAATGATATTAATAATAATATTAATAATGTTAAACTGGATGAAGACTTTCCTTAATGTTGCTGACCGTAGGTGATTTTGTGACTACAGGTTTTTGAAAAATACTCCAGATTAAAAGAAATCAGCTACAATTTGTATGCTATGTTGGACTCCTAGCTTCATACAAACCATAGATATTTTAACGGAACTATTACAAATATTATGCCACAATAGGCTAATTTTCATTTGAGAATGCACTACATTACAAAATATTATTTGATGTGTAGGTACAGTAATAACAATTGAACTCTTTTAGTAACCATAATAAAATTCTGTGCATGAATACACAAAACATATCTCCCTTGTCCTCACAATCTCTATATCTCTGGTCAACACAGTAATAAATTAACTTGTCACTGAAATGCGATTTCATGAGTCAAGCGAAACACATGCCGTTCCTTCCATCTGGTTCTTATCACAGCTAAACGTGTGGTGCAACGAAGCACTTAAGAAGGGAAGGAATTAATTAACACAATATATGATCTTTCAGGGGTGTACAGAATTAAACTGAAGTACCACACATCCATTCGATTAAAGAAAAAATTAGGACGACAAAAAAATAATGTATACAAATATTGCACTACGTAATAAATAAAGTATTTTTATATTATTCCTCAAGCCATACTAGTCCATTTCTCTATACTATTTCTGATGCCGGATCTTGTAGTACACTAAGAACCTCAGGAGGAATTGGGTCGTTTGTCTTTTGTGGCTTTTTTTTTTCTCACGGATCAAATGACACCAAGAGCATATTCAGCATATCTTCCATAGTTTGCTTCCTTGAACATTTTCTCGTATTCCTTCTTTTCGAAGATTCACTACAATCTACGAAGGATTTAGAAGGACGACCCACATTACTTGTGGAAGCTTCATCCTGTATGCCCTCTCCAGTTAGTGCAATGTTCCCTTCCAGCCAATTTTTATTTTGCGACTGAAACTTGCTTAATGTCCTGTGACTTGCAACCCTCTTTTTTCATAATTGCACGGAAAAATTAAAACGTTTTTTTCTAACAATATCTTTAACAGACTGTCCAAGGGTTTCCAGATTAGTATTTTCTATCAAATAGTTTAGTAAGACATCACTTTCTTTCACATTCCCTCTTGCATGGAGCCAAACATAGAAAAGATCCTTCCACGGAATTCCTTCCGACAGCACTAAAAGGAGAAAAAAAGCCAAAGTTGCAAAAAGTAGCAAGCAGTTTTAATACAGACAACACAATAGGGTATAGGCTATAGACTAATGAAAGGAATGTGAACAATGGTTGACAATTGCGAATTTCCGGATCTAAAAACCCATAGAAGAAGGATAAAATATATTTTAAAAGTCACTATTTTCAAATGTTTATCACATAAACACAGAAATTTGTATACGATTTTGCAAATTTTATAAAGAAAGGGTATACCTTGGTCTGTCATATCCAGTAGCAAACGATGAAGATAGCTCAACAAACACGTCTTTACAAGCACAAGATTAAAACACAAATAATCAGCTCCGCTCCCAGCTCAGGATGCGTTAAGAAACATCCTATTTCAGCGGCCTCTCACTCTCCAGGGAGTGAACAAATGTGACATATAGGCACAGTTCTGAGGTCATCGGACATTACTGATACTACACAAGTCATAAATCATAAAAATACGTTACACTTATTTTTTACATTTTGAGCGCCCAGATAGTGCAAAAGGACCACTGTGCGGCGTATTGCGACTGCGGCGTAGCGTGGCGCGGCGACCAGCTGATTGTGAGACAGAGACCTGTAAACCACCCCACCCCTACCCCCCTCCTCTTCCCGCTGAAATCCATCGGTGCGGGCATGCGGTCATTTATTTTGTTTTGGGGTTCTCGTTCCATCAATTCGTGAACATTGTCGATTCGTGCAGACAGTGCCATCGTTTTCCCTCGTGTTCAAGTTTCCTAATGAGATTCGTGCTAATGTATGGTGAGGTTAATATATCCTCCCTCCCATCCTCTCCATTTTTCGTTAAACAATCTTTATACAAACTATGGCGGACATACACATGTTGCCTCCGAGATAGAAACTGACTTAAGAAACATGGGCCTAAATGTTGGCCTTGTTTCAGGTGTTTTAAGTCTACCGTATAAATGCGTGCTTGTCAACGGGCGGATTTGGAGGGTCAATAACCGCGCTCTCTTTTTAGCCTATTTTCATTTATGAAAAAATAGGCTTATGAGATCACCTTTTGTCCGTGTGTCTGTCAGTGTGCGTATGTGTGTGATTCGTGTGTGTGTGTCTCCCCGCTAATAAAATCTAAACGGCTGGAGCGATTTCAATGAAACTCGGTAAGTTCATAGCACTATTCCGGACGACCCCGACCGTGCCCTTCACATATTGTTACGTCTCACCAATCCAACATGGTGGCTGTGCGAAATATTTCACCAGCATTCAATATCTCCGAAACTATTACCGATATCACCCTGGAATTTTGTACGGTTATAAAGGGAACTACTAGAAGTTCATCTATGTGACTTTTGAAAACCTGGTAACTATAAAACCAACATGGCGGCCAAGCGAAGTTGCGACTTTTAAATAGACGTTTCTCGCGATTTAACCAACCAAACGCAATAAAACTTGGTACAGTATATGTTTATACACATTGTAATGCACCGACATCTAACTTCGTTCAATTGTTTTCATAACTTCAAGCGGCTGTGCGAAATATTTCACCGGCATTCTATAATGGGTAAAGAAAGAGTAGCAAGAAGGGAATTAGAAAGAGAAGTCAAGGGAAAGAGACCAGTTGGAAGACCGAGAAATAGGTGGTTGGACCAAATTTTGAAGGATTGGAGAAGCTGGATTGGAAGTGGCAGAAGTGATGGAACAGGAAAAATGGAAGGACCGAAAGGCGTGGAGGAGGCTTGTAAACCACACCCGGGTGACTGGAGTGGGACTTTGATGATGATGATGATGATTCTATATCTCTGAAACCATTACCTGTATCACCCTGAAATTTTGTACGGAGATAAAGGGCACTACTGGAATTTCATCTATGAGACTTTCAAAAACCGGTTAACTACAAAACGAACATGGCGGCCAAGCGAATTTGAAAGTTTTAAATAGACTTTTTCTCGCGACGTAATGATCTAAACGCAATGAAACTTGGTACAGAAAATGTTTATACACATTGTAATGCACTGGTATTTAATGTAGTTCAATTGTTTACATAACTTCAAGATGGTGGCTGTGCGAATTTTAAAATTAAGTTTTTATTTCTTGTGTCTTAATCATTGCGATCGAGAGTGAAAGCTTGAATAATGAGCCTACGCAATAATTTTCCTTTAATGGTACATTACTCTATGGCCTATACATATAACAATCCAGCATGGCGACCATCCGAACTATTTAGACGGTTCTCAATATCTACGAATCTATTACAGCAATCAAGCTGAATATTTTTATGTTCATAGGGGCTATGAACATAAGTTCACCTATAGGACTTTCAATAACCGGTGATCACAAATCCAACAAGGCGGCGACTTGAAGTATAAATATTCACATGGGCGTTTCTCGCAATTTAACCATCCGAGTGCAGTGAAACTTGGTACAGTAAATCCTTATACACATTTTAATCCACTGGCATGTAATTTATTTCAATTGTTTCCAAAACCACAAGATGGCAGCTGTGCGAAATTTTAAAATCTCGTTTTATTTCTTGTGTCCTAATCATGCGATTGAAGTTTGAATACTACACGTACACAATAATCTTCATGTAACAGTACATAACTCAAAGACCTACATATATAAAAATCCAACATGGCGACCATCCGAAATATTTAGTCAGTTCTCAATATCTACGAATCTATTACAGCAATCAAACTGAAATTTTGTATGTTGATAGTGGCAATTAACATAAGTAGGATATATAAAAATAGGATTTAGTTCTTCGCGGAACTACTTGTTACATTTGTAGTGGTTTGGCAATACCGCTTTTCGGCTTTTCAGATGAACTGGTCAGGTTTGTTTCCTTCATAAAAAGCACTGTAGTTGAAAAAAAATGGATTTTTATAACCAGGACTCGCTTCCCGCTTATCCTTCCAATCATCCCCCTTTAGGTCCTAGTGCGAATGGAACTGGCATCCGAGTAGCGACAAGGTGCGACGATTTGGGGATAACTTCCGATCCGGCAACGTTTTGTAATCTGGAATATTTGACTCCGGCAATGGTTAAGTACATTCGAGCAAAAGGTCCTTCTCAACCAAACCGAGAGCTTGTAGGGGGCTTCCCCAAGGAGAAAGAGGGAAGATCATGCCATGCAGCCTGGTACCGCAAAATGCTTCCGGATGGTGGCGCGGTCCAGCGTGAGTGGTTGTCGTACTCTGTATCCAAAGATAGGCTTTTTTGTCTTCACTGTATGCTCTTCGGTAATCAGTCGAAGGTAAAGAAAGAGTGGACACGCCACGGATTCCGTACTTGGTCAACTGGTACAAGCTCTATTCTCCTACACGAGACCAGTGAACAACATGTTGAGGCGTCACTGAAAGCTAAACTAGAAGATTTATCTGTGCCGTTAGTCCCTTCTTTGGAAGAAGGAAGAAAATTAAAAATAGCCGAAAACAGGGAAATTGTCAAAGAATTAACAGACGTGATTCTTTATTTAGGTAGGCGGAATCTAGCTCTGCGCGGACACCGAGAAAAAATGACTGAAGAACTAAAAGGGAATTTTAAAGACCTAGTTGTGCTGTTGGCAAAGTACTCTCCACCAATGGCTGCGTATTTAGCATCTTTGGAGGCTAACCCAAAGTGCAAGAAACGAAGCTTTCTTACCTGGAATAGACAGAATCAAATGATTCATGCCATATCTCGAGTTATTAAAAATGAGATTCAAAAACAACTGTTTGAAGGGAGGTTCTTTAGCTTGTCAATGGATACTACTTTTGATTTATCGTTATCCGGTACGTCGATGAAAAGACAGTGAAAGTGCATGAGCGGCTTGTTGCGTTAAAGGAATGTGCGACGACGAAGAGCAAGAACCTATTCAAGACGCTCGAGGACATATGCAGAGAACTTAATCTAGACTGGAAAAACTTGCTTGTCGGACAATCATATGACGGTGCAGCGAACATGTCGGGTGATTTTAATGGTCTCAAGGCTCAAGTTCAAAACGAAAACCCTGCGGCTGTTTACGTTTGGTGTTTTGCGCACAGAATGAATTTGGTAGTGGTTGATAAGGTAATGGCATGTTTAAACGCAAAAGATGTTTTCGATTTTAGAAAAAACCTTTGCATTCATTTGTTCTTCAAAAAACCGACTCAAACTTTTCGAAAATTACCAAACAAAACGGTATCCGAAAGAGCGAGTTCGTCGACTAAAACGTGTCAGCACGACACGTTGGATGTCTCACGCTTCTTCACTCACTGTAGCTCTGTCAAGATTTGCTGCTCTAATCGACACACTGCTTCATGTAATTCAGACACCACTGCGAACCCTTGACCGTGAAGACCCAACCGATAAAGTTACACCAGCCGAAAAATCAGCTGCCACAGAAGCGCAAGGCCTGTTAAGATACTTGCTATCAGAACGCTTTGTTCTCACAGCGCTCCTCTTTTCGAAAGTCTTCGAAAAGGTGGGACCTGTGAGCAAAGTTTTGCAAGGTGTTGATATTGATTTATTGGCAGCCATAAGTGCAATCCAGCATACGCTCATAGAAATGGAGCACCTTCGAAACGAGAGAGCATATGAATGTATTCTTGAAGAGAAAGAAGATTTTCTCAGAGGATTTCCCGAATTTGAATTCCAAAAACTGCCCGATCCCTTGAAGCGGCGCAAAAAGATGATGGATGGCGAGGAAGCTGCAGATGAGCCAATTGATGAGTCCATGAAGAAATTTCGAGTCGAGACCTACAACGTTTGCCTGGACGCAATAATTTCTCACCTTGAAGATAGATTCGGCAACACAACTGTTGGGCTATACCGCGATTTGGCAATCTTCTCGCATCGTCGTCTACTTGGGGTGAACGGTCGTAGAAACGTTCTTCCTGATGATGCATTCGATCACTTCTGTCAACTGTATGGAAAATTTATGGACAAAATTCAACTCCTAGAAGAGTACACTGCTTTTTCGAAAGTCTACCCCCAATTCAAGAAGGCAGCATCATTGCCCGAGAAACTGCACAAACAAGACATTTTTGCCGATGAAGATTCTGCTGACGACGATTTCGCGAAGACTGACAAAGGTGAGGAGGAATCAAAAACTGAAGAAGTAAGCTCTCTAGAAGAGATTGAAGACAGGGATGGTAACCTAGATCAAGTGGATCCCGGTAATACTGGAAGCTTAATGGCTGTATTTCAAATTATGCACTCAGCAGGCTTGAAGAGTGTGTTCCCCACTTTGTACACCGCACTGAAGATTGCAGTGACAATCCCGGTAGCAAGCGCCACACCCGAGAGAACTTTTTCCAAGTTACGCATAATCAAAAACAGGCTACGTACGACTATGGGTGGTGAGCGATTGGAAGACCTCATGATAATTTCTTGTGAAATTGACGTAAATATTGAATACGATAATGTCATATTAGAGTTCGCATCATATAGTAGCATTCTTTCGAAACAGTTACTGTACTAAGAAATAAGGTATGTAATGAAACTTTTTACATAGTTTTTTGTTTGGCCGAAGATATTATTAAGGTGGTTGGAGCGTGACAGTCATATCCAAAAGTATTGATTTTTCAAAGTGCTCACATAGGGCCAAAAAGAGTTTAGGAGTGTTGTGGAAGGTCAAAAGTATAATGCCAATACACAATCCTATAGAAAACTGCTACCTGAAAGCAGCTACATGGCTTTGAAAATTACAAAAATTAGGTTTTAGTTTTTTTTTTTGCGAAAAAAAGGTCTTTTTATCGTAGTTTTCTCTGTTAGATGTCCGGTGACCCAGGTATTTCTTAACGTTTTCTTTTTTATCATGTTAAAATCTTTATTTTTGGAGTTTTTCGCTGAAATCTATTCACTAGAATACAATTACAAAACAAAAACGTTAAAATTAGCTTAAAATAACCGTTTTAGGGCAGATTTTAATAGTTTGTTCGTTTTTAAGTGTGTTCTAGTGAATAGATTACGGCAAAAAGCTTCAAAAATAACGATTTCAACACGATAAAAAAAAGAAAACGTTAAGAAATACCGGGGTCACAGGACGTCCAACAGAGAAAACGAAGGTCAAATGGCAGTTTTTCCACCAAAAAACACTAAAACCGATGTTTCTGCCATTTTCAAAGCTCTAAAGCTACTTTCAGTTAGCAGTTTTCCAAAGGATTTTGTATTGGCATTATACTTTGGGCCTTCCGCAACACTTCTAAACTCTTTTTGGCCCTATTTGAGCATTTTGAAGGAAAATAAAACGATACTTTTGGACGTGACTGCCACGCTCCAGCCACCTTAAGCCCAAAGCATTGCCGCTTGAAGACAACGCATTAAGCGAAATGAAAACTGTCTGCCGAGGAGTAATGTTTGTTTTGAGACTTCCCTTAATTATCTTTTACCTAAACCCAGTGAGCAGTATTTTAATGTTGGACACTTTTTACCATTCAAATTTTGAAAATATCATTATTCTGCAAAAATACTGTATTACCTACTAATTGAATTAAACGCTTACCGGTACTCGATGAAAGTGTGTTTTTTAAATTTTTTAATCTCGACTTACCGCTAAAAGTTTCTAAGAATCTCGAGAAGTCTGGTTAGGTTTTGGAAACGGGATAGTTGTCGGCACAGGTAAACAATATGTGAGCATAACTCGTATGAGGGAGGGAGGGAGGGGGGTGGGGGTGGGGGGGTGGAAGGGGGGGGGGGTCTAAATTGTTTCGCTAGACTTCAGAGAAATGCTATTGGCGCCACTGTTATAATGCAAAGCAAAAATAATGATTCTATCGTTGGAAATGTGGTTTTTATGATTTTTTTTTTTTCAAATAGTCTGGATGACCATTGAAAATGACTTGGCATTCTTGGCAAGTATTTCAGAAAATGGCTTGGCACTAAGACGGTTAGAATCTCACCATGTTTATTTAGTAATAGTTTCCTTTTTCTTTAGCCTATTATTATTGTTGATGTTATCCAATAACTTTCTTCTTCTGTAACATTTCATGTTACAATGTTGGTGTTCTGTGTTACTCGTCATGGAGGAAAGAAAGGAAGGAGATGCCTTCGCTGCGCTGCCTAGCGCAAGCTGCTGAAGCCGAACGGCTCGCCCACTTTGGTTGCAAGAAAATGGCTGTCCCTATGCTTAAAGCCGTAAACCACTCCAACTAGTAATGGATTTTAGTGACATAAAACTGCAATGACAAGTCAAGATTTTTTCTTGGATAGGCAGAACACACTCTGTACATCACGGTACTTGGCACAAATAAGCTGCGTTATCGTTTTAAAAACCAATTTAAATATAAATATGAGAGCACCTTTGCGAGGCTAGTTTTGTAAGGAAGACGCGGCAAAACGTAATAATACGCTGAAACACTGATTAAATTGAATACAGGTGTCTAAAGATGCGAGTTATACCAAAGAAGGAACATCTTGGGAATTAATGATGCCGAACTAATTACGGTAGGCTATTTACACCAAATTGAGTTTTATGTTCTTATTGGTGTTGAGGCATTCATCAGTTTTTAGGCCTAATTTCGAGCACAGCCACTTTCACTCATTGGTCGTACACATTTTGATATTCAAGAATACGAACCTCAAAATTAATAAACAGAACAATTAAAAAAGGACGCATATTTGCACAAAAATACGGTATAGCCTATACGTTTCGGTACCTTACGGTATTTTCTTTGTTGGGGGTAGAAACTTGGCGATTAGCCTTGAATTTATTAATTACGTAGGCCTACCGTAATTATTGACCGACAGCCGTTTGATAATTTGGGATTTCCAGAGGAATGATTTTTTTTTTTTTTTTTGGTATATAGGGTAGGCCTACACATGCTGAGATTAGAATTGAAGAGGTTTTTTTTTGTAATAACTTATCAATACTGTTATTACTTTTCCAAAGTTGCATAACCGGAGCGCGGTAAAAACCAGGGCCAAAATAAGGTTTAGCCATGCACAATGCCTCATGCAAGTCACAGAACACCGAATACGAGTTAAGGTTACGCCCACTTTGGTTGCAGCGCTTGGCTTCACTCAAACGAGCTCAGGGCATCTCCTCTTCTTCTTTCCTCCATGTTACTCGTGTGCCTTTGGTGTTCAAAATAGTGTCCGTTAGTAATGGCTACCTAATGTAGGCTATATTGCAGTTTGTTCATAAACAACTTATTATTCAGAGTATTCCAAGTGTTATCTGGTGATTTAAATGCAAGACATCAATAGGTTATGGGCCCAGATACGTGTTGAGAAATTAAGTGTGTGATAAAACGTGTCGGCGTTGTATATTTCTGTTCGAAATCGCGACGAAGCTGACTTTGAGGTTACGCACGTGTTGATATCGTTGCAGTGCAAAATGGATTCAACAAGGTTTATCAACATAGGACTTCTGGAAGGGAAATCAAATTGGAGCACTTGGAAATACAAAATAAGTATTTGTTTGCGAGGAATTCCGGGAACATTTGATGCACTGCAGGTTAGTCAAACCAAATGTACTTCCCGCGAGTGCGACTGCTGATGAAAGGGCGGCATATAAAAGTGCATTAGAAGCATTTAATAAAGCGGACAGTAATGCTTTAATTATTTTAACTACAAACATGACTGAAGAAACATTGCAGAAAATAATACGTCTCGGGAAGTATGGTCGGAACTACACAAATTGTTTGACGGCGTTTCTGAAGACAAGGTTTATAACCTCTGCTTACAGTTCTTTAGTTTTAAAAAGCATCCTGAAGATGATATCGTGACACATATTTCGAAATTGAAAAATTTGTGGAGTGAATTAAAGCAAGAAATGACTAAAGATGTTAAAGGTAATGCAGAATTGCCAGATTTATTTGTGATATGTAAAATCTTAGGTACATTGCCTGAAGATTATTTTTCGTTTAAATCCAGCTGGATGCTAATGTCTAAAAGTGACAGGACAATTGATAATCTGACCAATCAATTGTGTGCATATGAAAAGGCTTTGAGGACCAAGGAGGATGAATTTATTGCACAGGAAACCCTATTCATGGACTCGTTAAAGCAGCTATCCCAGCCAGTATGTTCAACCAAGCCGAAGATGAAAAAGAAGATAATATGCCACTACTGCAAGAAACCCATTCATACTGTCAAAATGTGTGGAAAATGGGCAGCCGATGGAAAACCTCCGAAACCAAGTTGCGCAGATACTGAGGATACGAACATGACACTTGTTGCTGTTACCTCGGCAGTAATGAATGCTGAATGTAGGCCTAATGACTGGTACGTAGATAATGGTGCGACAAGTCACATTACGAAGGACAGAAATTCATTGAAGAATTTTCAGCCATTTTCAACAAAACATTCAGTGACTACAGCTAGTGGTGACAAGATCGAAGCGATCGGAAAAGGTTCAGTAGACATTGAAGCAGCAGTTGGAGGAAAGTGGCATGCAATTACTCTGGCAGATGTATGGTATGTACCAAATATTCAGAAGAATCTATTCTCTGTTCTTGCAGCACAAGATAAGCATCCAAAAAGTGAATTCATATCAACTGCAGAAATTTGTAACTTCAAAGTTAACCAAGATGTCAAACTGGTAGGCATACGTGATCGATTTGGAGGACTTTTTAAATTGGCAGTGAGAAATATAAGACCCATTTCTCACAATGAAGTTAATGTCACAGGCAAAGATAACCTGCTACAGCTATATCATGAAAGATATGGACATCAAAACAAGCGCCATGTGAAGTCGATTCTCAGCAAGGACCTAAACATCAAAGTGGAAATGGACAGTGAACTGTGTGAAGGCTGTATTTATGGCAAGGCTCATCGTCGACCGTTTGGCACCAGAAAGAAGACAACGGAACCAGGAGAGCTTATCCACACAGATGTGTGCGGACCATTCCAAAAATCAGTGTCGGGATATCGATATTTTGTTCTTTTCAAAGATGACTACACAAAATTTAGGACAATCTACTTCATCAAAGAAAAAAGTGAGGTTGTGAAAAAGTTGAGTCAGTTTATAGCTGAAGCAAAGACAGCTGGACATATTATTAAAGAACTTCTGAGTGACAATGGAAGAGAGTTTGACAATGAAGAAGTCAAGAAAATTCTTCAAAAGGAAGGGATCACACAGCGTCTCAAAATGCCGTACACTCCTGAGCAGAATGGACGTAGTGAGAGAGAAAATCGAACAGTCGTGGAAACAGCAAGAGCCATTATGCATGCTCATGGAAATATTCCACAAAGACTTTGGGCTGAAATGATAAATTTAGCTTCGTACATAGGACAGGACCTTCCAATGTTTCTGGGGTATCTCCATATGAAATGTGGTATGGCAAGAAACCTGGAACGAAGCATTTGCGAATAATAGGATCCACTTGCTATGTTCATGTTCCAAAACAACGACGAAAGAAAATGGATCGTAAAGCTGTGAAAGGGATTTTGATTGGCGATGATCACGATGAAGGGTATCGAATTTGGTGCAAAGAAGAAAACAGGCTAATCAGATCACGAGATGTAATTTTTGAGGAGAAGACTTTAATCGAGAGGAAAAGAATGGATATCCCAATAAATGTCGAGCTACCTAACCAAGTATTTCTAGAATCAGGTACTCAGACAGAGGACCAGCCTGATGTTAAACCTCAGAGTGATGAAGAAGAGGATTTCTTGGATTTCGACGACCTTTTCCCAGATGAAGATGACCACCAAAACAATGAGATGACTGGACGACAGCTGCGAGATCGGTCTACACTTTAACGTCCGAAAATTCTTCAAGACAAGACTATGTAGCATCTGTTTCAACAACTTTTAAATAACCAGATGGCTATGCTGAAGCTTTGAAATCGGATGAACGGGATGACTGGAAAGAAGCCATGGATCGAGAAATGAGAGCACATCAAGGAAACGCGACTTGGGTCATGGAGGATTTACCGCCTGGAAAAAGATCCATTCCCTGCAAATGGGTTTATAAAGTAAAAACAAATGCAGATGGCTCGGTGGATAAATTTAAAGCCAGGTTGGTGATCAAAGGTTTTTCACAGCAGAAAGATGTCGATTATGACCAGACGTTCAGTCCTGTGGCAAGAACATATATGGTAATTTAGAGGAGACCATATTCATGAAGCAGCCTGAAGGGTACAATGATGGTTCCAGTAGCGTATGTCGTCTGAAGAAGAGCTTGTATGGGCTGAAACAAGCCCCTCGCTGTTGGAACAAAAAGTTCAGTGACTACATAATCAAATTAGGATTTCGAAGGAGTGAAGCTGATCATTGTCTCTTCGTTAGGCAGAGAGGTTGCAGCAAAATTTTCTTTGTCCTCTGTGTTGATGATGGCTTGATAGCAGCTGACAATGAGCATGAACTTCAGCAGTTTATTGACTATCTCAAGAAGGAATTCAAAATGACTTCGAAACCATTGTTTGCAACTCGACTCCAACAATTGTGTGACAGCATGGGGGTCTGCAAGTTATTGAATAAGGGAGAGAGTTGATGTTATCCAATAACTTTCTTCTTCTGTAACATTTCATGTTACAATGTTGGTGTTCTGTGTTACTCGTGTGCCTTAGGTGTTCAAAATAGTGTCCATTAGTAATGGCTACCTAATGTAGGCTATATTGCAGTTTGTTCATAAACAACTTATTATTCAGAGTATTCCAAGTTTTATCTGGTGATTTAAATGCAAGACATCAATAATTATCATTAAGGGCAATGACCTAGATATAACACCGTAGTTGTTAAGAGGGATGTGATACCAATAACATTATCATTATCTTCCTTTCTTTCTATCTACCTTTGATTGGCATTGCAACGCATGCCGGGTATAGCTAGTTTTAAATTAAAAAAATCCAAATACTCGACTCGAGGCCATGGATTTTCATTTTTCTCTTTAAGATTCCCGCCCTATTTTTATTAAGTGGCTCCCTGTGTATCTAAATTCCCTTTAGCGGTTTTTTTTTTGCATCTACACTCCATTTTGTAGGTATTTTCAATCTACATCGCATTTTGTAAGTCTTTTCTATCTAAATTGCATTTTGCGAGTGTTTTCAACCTCAATTGCATTTTGTAAGGATTGACCATCTAAATTGCTTTTTAGTAAGTCTTTCGATATAGGGGGTGGAACTTTTGTGAGTATTTTGAATTTCAATTGCATTTTGTATTTTCAACCTAAACCGCTTTTTGCAAGTACAGTACAACCCCTGTTATCCGTCACCTTTGGGGCTGAGGGTATGGTCGGTACGCAAGAAAGGTCGGATTATCAGAAAGTACAGAAAAATATGGATTTACATTAAAATAAACAATCTCTGAACTCAAGATATCGGAGTTCCTTTCCTTCTTTCCTCGTAGAACCACATCCACAATGCGTTGTCAAGCAGTTCTAGTCTAGGCTCTTTCAAGGTTTTGCAATTCTTACGAGCGTTTTCGCCATATATTGCCACTGTGCATGATTCATCGTCTTTCCGATTTCTTCTCCAAACTTTTATTGTCGTAACGCCTACATTGAATTCCTTATCCATTTTTGAAGTGATTCCCCTTTGTCCAGTCTTCGTAGCACCACTATTTTTTTCATTTAATGAAAACGTAATGTGTATACGTTTCATTCCTGACATGTTGAAAAACACACACAACTATACAGTACACGCAATGTTCAGTAAACAAATTACTGTTCAGTACTGTAACGAACACAGAAAAACAATGTCGTGAAACCAGCGAACAGTAAGCACTAAAAACTTTACAGTGCAGTACGTACTGTACAAAACACGTACAACGACAGAAACGATTCGATAGATGAAGGAGCACTAAAACGGGCAAGCGATTAATAACAAGTACCTGTAAACAACAATGGCGCGACGGGTATAATAGTGAGTCACCGCTACCGCTCGAGCACGGTCGGATCAACCGGAGCGGCGGACCAGCCGAGGGCGGTCGAGAGGGGTTCTACTGTATTTTCAATCTAAATTGCATTTTGTATGGTATGCATTTTGCAAGTATTTTGATTCTCAATTGCATTTTGTGGGTAATTGGAATCTAAATTACATTTTGTAAGTATTTTCAATCTAAATTGCATTTTGTAAGTATTGTCCATCCAAATGAGTAGTTCGAATTTACCATACATTTAGTAAGCATTTTCAATTTCAATTGCTTTTTGTAAGCATTTTGAATATCAATTGTACTTTGTGAGTATTTTGAATCTGAAATGGGAGTTTTTCAATCTGAATTGCATTGTGTATTTTAAATTTCAATTGCATTTTGTAAGTATTTTGAACATCAATTGCATTTTGTACGTATTTTCAATCTCATTTGCATTTTGTAAGTATTTTGAATATCAGTTGCATTTTGTAAGTATTTCGACTCTACATTGCATTTTGTACGTATTTTGAACCTAACCTACATTTTGTGCGTTTTTTCAATCTATTCCTTTTGTAAGTATTTTCGTTCTAATTTCCCGCTCTCCATTTTGTGAGTAGTTTCAATCTGAGTTATTATTTGTAAGTATTTTCCATCTCACTTAATTTTCGTTCTGGTTTCCATTTCATTGCCATTTTTGCTATCACCCAGACCATTAGGGGCCGATAACCTAGATGTTAGGCCCCTTAAAACAACAATTATCATCATCAACTTTCCAAGGTTGTGTTATCAGTAGTAGCCTCCTTAGAATGCTCCTCCAGAATATTACGGTTTGTGCCTTGCTGTGATGTTCGAGTTACAGTGCAAAGGGTTCCTTATTAAATAACCTTAGTAATGGTGTAGTTACCAAATCATCACATATGCTAAGCATTTACTTTTGATGTTCATAAATGTAAGTAGAGTACCATATACAGAATATAGTTTTTAATTTATTTATTTCTTTTTTATTTTATTTTTATTTTTGGTACATAGAAGAATAATACAGTCGCACTACATATAAAAAAAGTATTTAAATAGAAAGTTTGTCACGACTAGTGCATAGGATTATTAAGTCTGTACTTATCAATTCCTATGATCAAGTAAAAAATACTGTCATGTTTTTCCACAATCACACCGTTAAACATTTCTCAGTCAGATTCACCATCCTGAATCACAATAAACAATGCATTGTCTTCGTCACTAGAGTCGGCTATATTAACAACACTTTGTCTCCTTGTTTTGAAGATACCATTTTCATCACTTCCGACAAGTTTCTGGAACTTTTCTTTTTCCTGAAAGAAGAAACAAAATATAAGGAGGTGCCAATATCATATTATGGTTGATTTTGATGAAAATGATACACCCAGCTGCCATTTGATGAAATTTTGACAAATTGTAATTTAAAACCTTGCTTTCCTTCCAACTTCTTAATTAATTATAAGTTTTCCAAGTTTTATTAAGAACTTATGTTCCTATATATTTGTGGTACAGTACATGTTTCGGTTTTTATAGAAACCTTCCTCTGCCATAGCATTCTCATATGGGACAAAAACACCATTAGTTGCAAGTCAATTATATAAAAAATAAAAACAATGTCACTAAAAATGATGATATACTTAATTTAAAAGTTTATTAAAATGTTTGAAATATGTTGCGGAAAAATGATTCCATAGTCTTTTGTGTACAGTACTTGGCGTCTTCTGATAAGTCTGTTGATCTGTAGATCTTCGTAAATATGGATCATTCATAGATCATTAATAAGAACTTCTTTTCATTTTAATTTGGTTCCATTACACCATACAGTATTCTGTAATATGCTTGGTAAGTTACCCTGCATAACATATTGCATCGAATTGCCAGTGTACTGTATACCTATTTCTGGGGCTGATTTCACTTCTTCTGCAATTGCTGGCCATTTAGCAGATTGCCTTGGCCTCATTTGTGTAGTCCACAGGCCTGGTGCAAATCTTCAAACCTGACACCACTTGGTGACTTGTATGTCAACAACTGGCCATTTTGATAAGTATTTGTTGTTGTTGTTGTTGTTTGAGTCTTCAGTCTTTTGACTGGTTTGATGCAGTACTCCATGACTCTTTTGTCCTGAGCTAATTGTTTCATCTCTACGTAACTACCACATCCTACATCCGAAGCAATCTGTTTAACATATTTTAACCTTGGTTTACCCCTACAGTTATTATCCTCGACCCTTCCTTCCATAACCAAGTTTGCTATTCCTGGGTGTCTTAGTATTTGTCCAACCAACCTATCTCTTCTCTTCATTAGCAGTCGCCGTAACATCTCTCGTCTCCCACTCATCTTGATACCTCTTCATTTGTTACTCTACCGTATATACCCATCTGATCTTTGAAAATGTTAAAGATTTTGTGTATTCTGGTGGCACCTTCATCATTCTCATATAACACCACATTTCAAACCTGTACATTCAGAGGGTCCTAATTGCGTTACAACTGAATTATGGCCCAAATCTTCACACGAGATCGATGACTAAATCTGATACAATGCAAGTGAGTTATTTTTCTCCTTAAAATATGGGGTAAAGTTGATGATGTTCCCTTGTAAGAGGCAATTTCAGAAACAGCCCAACAATTGACACTGTCAAAATGGCCGCAAATGGTGCTCCGTAATGTTTGTCCATGGTCAAATGCCATGCTTCTAAATTTAAACCCATTGATGGCCTTCCTTGAACTCCTTATATCAAGCAAACACAGGAGACATTGGCAGTTTTTATTCACCAAACTGTACTGTCATTCTCTGCAAAATTTCTACTGGTTTCAGACCTTCACAAGTAAGAAGTTTGATGATGTGTTGCGCATTCGAGAGAGGTGAACATGTCTCAGCCGAATAGGCTTGTGGAGGCTAACCATCCGCCTTCCTCACTCCCGACATCCCTACCTAACAGGTGTATAAGTAAACGCCTTCTCTGTTAAATATTACTCACTCAGAACAAAAACTCTCGATCACCTCCACCTCTGTACTTACGCATGTATAATCATGCTCTCACTAAAAATCTATACTACTACCAAGACTTAGTTTTTACCATATTATTTGTAATGATCGAATATTCATTTCCTTTGATGGTGTCAAAGGACTAAACCAATTGAAATTAAAATTGAAAAGTTATTTGGCAGAAGTAGCCTACAAACTGCATGTATTATTTTAGTAATTTATGAAATGAACCACATTTTATTAATATGTAGTGGGATTCACAAAATATGATTGTATGTGATAAACAAGTAGTTCCATGAAGAACTAAATAGCCTATTTTCATATATCCTACTTATGTTAATTGCCTCTATCAACATATAAAATTTTAGTTTTTTTGCGGTAATAGATTCGTAGATATTGAGAACCATCTGAATATTTTGTATGGTCGCCATGTTGGATTTTTAGATATGTTTCATAGGCCATGTACTATTAAATGAAGATTATTGCTTAGGTGTATTATTCAAACTTCAATCGCATGATTAGGCCACAAGAAATAAAAACTAGGTTTGAAAATTTCGCACAGCCGCCATCTTGTGGTTATAAAAACAATTTAAATAAATTAGAATTAGAAAACAATTGAAATAAATTAAATTGTATAAGCATTTATCGTACCAAGTTTCACTGCGCTCAGTTGGTTAAATCGCGAGAAACGCTCATTTAAATATTTAAAATTCACGTTGCCGCCATGTTGGATTTGTGCTCGCCAGGTTATTGAAAGTCCCATAGGTGAACTTATGTTCATAGCCTTTATCAACATACAAGTTTTCAGTTTGATTGCTGTCATAGATTCGTGGATATTGAGGCTTATCTAAATATTTCGGATGTTCGCCATGTTGGATTTATATATGTAGGTCATAAAGTTATGTGCTATTAGATGACGATTATTGCGTAGGTTCATTATTCAAACGTTGACTTCGATCGCATGATTGGGACACAAGAAATAAAAACTAAATTTTGAAATTTCGCACGGCCGCCCTCTTGAAGTTATGTAAACAATTGAATAAAAGCAGATGTCAGTGCATTACAATGTGTATAAACATTTGCTGTACCATGTTTCACTGCGTTCAGATGGTTAAATCGCAAGAAATGTCGATTTAAATGTTTCAAATTTGTTTGGCCGCCATATTTGTTTTGTACTTAACAGGTTTTTGAAAGTCACATATGTGAACTTCTAGTAGTATCCTGTATCACTGTACAAAATTTCAGGGTGATATCTGTAATTATTTCGGAGATATAGAATGCCGGTGAAATATTTCGCACGTTGGATTGGTGAGTCGTAATAAAATTTGAAGGGCACGGGCGGGGTTGGACAAAATAGTACTATGACCTTGGAAAGTTCCATTATCGCTCCAACCGTTTAGATTTTATAAAGGGGTGGGGGACACACATACACAAGGACAAAAGGTGATCTCATAAGCCTTTTTTTTCTTCTTCATAAATGAAAATAGGTTAAAATGGAAGTAATTGAGAAGTGCTACTTTAGCAGTTATAGTCATCTTACATTCAATATTTTGAAGGTAGTTTAACATAAGACTCACCTCAAACTAACAGCATCCTTCTTTAGTGAGTAATACAATTTTGGAAACGTCCATAATTCCTTTAGAGCCTGTTGAATGATGCAATCCATATTTAATTATTTTACATAACATGTATAGTAAAAATAATAATAAACATTGAAACGACCGTCACATTAGCTTTGGACTGGGCTGGCAATGAATATTTCCAATAGGAAAGCTGAAAATGTTGGATGCCACCAAAAATGTAAACCTGGATCCCCAACTTTTCTTGAAAATTACAATTATTCCTCTCACTAAGCAATCAACACAAACACAACATTCTCAAGAATATCATAAGCAGTACATGCCTAACGTAGAACAAGATATCTCTCAAATCTCTGGCCTCTCCCAGAGGAATATAATTAATGGTACTTGTGACGGTTGCTAGCGCTTGTCACATTCTGGTTACTATACCCTGCCCCACATGTCACATTTTGGTACCCAGATAGCTTCTAAGACCCTGTTGGACCAAGTCAGAATAGACATGTCTCCTACAACACATTTTCCATCCATCAACTTCACTGATAATCAAAACCCATGATTTGAACTGGGGTACCCAGATAGCTTCTAAAACCCTGTTGGACCATGTCAGGATAGACATGTCTCCTACAACACATTTTCCATCCATCAACTTCACTGATAAACATAACCTATGATTTGAACTGCTTCTAAAACCCATTTGGAACGTGTCAGTATTGGCACGTCTCCTAATTCCTGATTTCCTTTGTGAATGTTATGGACAACACCATGAAACTAATTTCGATATTAGTTGAAGTTATCTGTCGGCGGGCGAGAAGAAAGGAAAGTTGGATCTTCAAGTTGGCAGACGGCAGAGGGCGATGTTCGAGGACTTGCATGTTGGTATCACGGCAGAGTTAATAATATTATAAAAAAAAGGAAGGGAGAACGTCGGACTGTTGTCAAGAATGAGATACTCGGTTATTAGAATCTTTGAGAGGCGTAATGGTAAATCTACTAGTGCCGATGAGAAGTTGATTCTGTGAACTTAAATGAATTGTGATTTGCGTCGACTTTAATATTTTATCGCCACCTTACTTCGCATTACCTTAACTGTGAACCTATGTACATTTTGAACAGAACCGTATGCGTCTACGAGAAACATTCTCGGTGTTTGATTAAGGAAGGGTTGTTTTGTTTCTGTTTTTTTAATCTTTGTAGAGCGTTTACTTGCCAATGAGGTCCTATGATCTTTTATGAGCTTCCTTGCTGTTTTGGTTATCTCCGTTGGCATGACGAGTTCCTTTGCAATATGGATATAAATTGTTGATGAAAAAAACATGAAGTGAGTTGAACGTCGGTATTCATGGCGATTGGAGTCGCGATATTATGCTGCTGATTTCCTATTTTGCTTTGCGGGAAAGCGAATATGTTGGTTTATTTAAATAATGATTTCATTAACGAGAATGTTTTCCTCAACACGTACATCTTGAGTTACCGTATCGTTCGGAGAAATTCAGGGGTTTTATGTGAAAAATATCAGATTGTTTTGCGCTGACTCGAGGAGTTCTTTGACGGATCTTACTCTATGTTATTTCTAATGTTTTGGCCTGTGAATACTAGCAAGTTGGGTTCACAGATATTATGCTCGTTTTAACCTGAAGTATGTTCAAACTTTCTTGCGTTTTGGAGATGTATTAAAGGTGAAATTTGTTCTGTTAATTGCGTGACCTGATAGTAGGTTATTTATGCATGCTCCGAGAGCTACGAGGCACCGGCCGGTCGCTATAAAATATCTATCCCATTCTGCTCAAATTGATACCTATTCCAAAATAAATAAATAAATAAATAAATAAATAAATAAATAAATAAATAAATAAATAAATGATTTGGGGGTAAGTACTGAACCTAAAGGTTATATAAAGAGAGGATGAACTCCAAACCAGTGAGTACTAACACATCTAATTTTGAGCATGTATTAGTTTAATGCATGAAGAAGGAGTGCATTTGTTGATATGTAAAGGTGTTGTTGCATGCATGTTTGTAGTGTAATTTGTGTGGTCTAAGGTATTTCTTCTTTGGTGAAATTAAATTATTATTAATAGTACTCTGCATTGTATGTATTTATTTACCAGGCTATTTAAGGGTTATTTTCCGGCTTTTGGGCGCGTGGCCCGCTTTCACACAACGGGCTTTGACCCGGTTTCCCTCTCCTCTTTCTAATGGGTAGCAGTAGTATTATATTAGGAAATGGGGGGAGAGTGCAAACAAGGTAACTTTCTTTTAAAGGGGGGTTACATTATTGGCAGCCTTAGAGCGTGGTTAGGTTATTGTTTTACTTATGGTATTGTTCTTTAATTTTCTTGTGAGTTTCTTACGTTGTTGTTTGCCTTGGGTCATTTTTCAACGTCATTTTGTTTCTGTCTAATGTTGTTGTTTTATCATTCATGGGATTGTATAGTTCATGATTTTATTTTGAGAGTAATTTGGGTTATGTATGTTTCTTTTGCAATTGTAATTGACTTTTGGTTGCACTCGTTGAGTATAGTTGGTGAAGCTTGGTAAATATAATATATATACAAGTCAGTATAAAGGCCGGTGGAGTTTGTCGACGGGACCGTTGCCAGATGGTGATTGGGGGAGTATTTACGAAGGATTATTCCTTCTATTTTGCTTTGTATTCGTTGATTTTATCTATTTATTGTGATTACGGGTATTCGTTACGGCCCGAGTAATTCCATTTCTGGATTTTCTTTCTTGTGATGAAATTTGTTACGAGATGCGGATTAGAGATCTGCACATATCTGAGACCTTGGAGAGGAATATCGAGATTTTAAGCCTTGCAAAGAATGCGATCGTGTCGCCACCTATCATGTCGGATTCCACTTTTATGCTGAATAAGTCCCTAATATCAAATAAGGTGAACATTGTCGTGCAAACTGTGAATGATTTCATTTCTCGTGGTGGAAGTGTTGAAAAGCGTGGTATGTTACGAGCTCGAATTCAACATCTATTTCATGGAATTGGCGATATGATTGAAGTTTCTGTAAATAGGGAAGAGGAGAAACATGATTTAGTCGAGTTACAAGCCAAGTTGGTTGAATGTGATAGTTGTATTTTGGATGACGATCAACCGATTATATTTAATGGAAACGTAGGTGATGATGATGCAGGGGCGTGTTGTGGTGATGCGGTATTGAGAATACCGGGTGAAAGGTTAGATATCGCGTATGCGCAGGAGACTACTGCGTCGGTAGGCGAAAATCTATTGAAGGAACCGGAGACTTTATTGTCAAACTTGGTTAGGGAGATTAATTTAGATCACGAAAGAGTTGTAACTGTTAATTATGAAAATACTAATGTTCCGCCTACTAAGTTTTTCAAGTAGAGGTTCTAAATTAGGGAATGCTGAGTAGAAAAATATCAAATTTGTTGGTAATGTCGATAGCTTGTCTCGTGATACATTGCCTAAAGATGTATATACTTCTGCTTCTATTCGTGAAATTACTGAGACCGAAGGTTTGAATGATTCCAGTTCATATTATCGCGGTGTCGATGGTTCTAAGCGAAGAATTTCTAGGCTATCGCTGAATCGTTTTGGTGAACAATTTAATGAGGGTGGTGGATCTGTGAGGACAGTTGCTCCGGAGTTCTCAATTCATGAAACTGTTCGGGTCGGAAGGCGAAATGCCCATTTGTTGAGATCTGATTCGCGTTCTGGTCAAGTGATTGAAGATATAAGGGAGGAAAATATTTCTGGAGAAGACGAGGTTGATTCTCAATTGAGTAACGTTTTCCGGGTAGATACATCGTTGGGTCACTATAATCTCGCTGGATTCAGCAGTGTGATGCCTATTAGTGTGACTGGTAGATGCGAGAGATCAGCTGTTGCGATGTCTAGAGAACGTGACTGTTTAACGGGGTTGCCGTGTTCTATTAATAGCGAATTTCACCATCGTGTGAGGCCGAGTGGGAATGACGGATATGAACGTGGTATTCAGAATGTAATCTCCGTAAGCCCCACATGGCCATGTATTCGGGAAAGTGATTCACGTATGGGTGGTATGTTAAACTCAGGAAATGCTGGCGAGAGGGGGGAGTGTTTTGATCGTCCTGTCGTTCCCCGAGGTTCTCGCGGATGTTCATCTATGTGTACGGGTACTAAATTTGGTGGTATTAGCCATCCGTTGTCAGCTTGCGTAGAAAAGATAAAAAAAAATTAACACTGATTCTATTGATGGAGTTATTCAATTTCTTCGGGATTTTGTAGATATTCAAGAATGTGCTACCGTGTTTTTAATTCCTGAGGAACAGATTTTCCAAATGATGTTTCCAATCACGTCGGGGGCTATTAAGAGCAAACTGGTAGATGCTATACAGTATGGAGTTTCTATTAAGACTTTCCTGAAGGAGATTTTGGCGATGTTCGTTCCCGGTCGGTTGTTGGGTTCTGTTGTCCAACAATAATTTTATCGTCCTCAGATTTTGGGGGAACCATTGAATGCTTACGTTCAAGACATTACTAAATATGGATGGGTGTTTGGATTGGCACTATCAGAGGAGGAGCTTGTATCAATAATTGTGGATGGTGTCACGCCGGATTTACGGTCATATTTAGGTATGAGTTCCCAACCTAAAACCTTTCAAGATTTGAGTGTTGCTGCTGTTAAGACCGAAACTGTTCGATTGGTTGATTCACAACGGGTCAGTTCTCATTTACCTCCTCCGATGTTGCCCATACCTCCTGTTGTGATAAATCAGAATTCCGGAGCCAATAAGAGTGGAAACCGAAAGGCGATTCGGTGTTATAATTGTGGACGTTCGGGTCACGTTTCGCGATTCTCAACGCAAGGATTGACAATTAAGGCTTAGGGTGCAACATGGTCCACCCAAGATTAATCGCAGATATCATACCCGGGTTGTGATGAACTCCGAGCGAAATAATTATAATCAAATTGTTGATGAAGAAGGTGGTAACATGTTGAGTCCAGTAGCTTGTAGGAAGATTTCTTCACCTTCTTATATGCATTTACCTATTATTGAGATTTCGATTAATAACGCCGCCGTCAAAGCTCTGTTGGATTCTGGGAGCGTCGTGTCTTTGGTGAGTGAAGATTGGTATAAGAATATGGTGTCTATTTGTAAATTGCCCAAACTGGAAGAGGTGGAATCACGATTGATGTCCGCTAATTGTTCGAAAATGGATGTGTTGGGTGCGGTGAAGGTAAAGATTAAGATATTGAATTTGTCATGGAAGTTTGGGATTTGGGTCGTGAAGAATTTGTCTTGTCTGGTAATTTTGGGGGCAGATTTTCTGTCGTTCACTGGATCACTGTTGGATATCCGGAGGGATGAATTGTATTTTAGTTTTCGACCTGAAATCAAAGCAAAATTTGTTCAGGTTGACAGAAGGATCGAGAGAAGGTCTGATAAATTGAATGAGGACATGTATAGTAATTTGATTGACTTGGGACCCCATATTGCGGAAGATTTGAGTATTTCCAACCAAATTGGGGAGTTGGATTTGGGTCATTTGGAAGTGGAACAAGCGGACGTAATTCGAGGATTGTGTAAGGAATTTCCGGAGGTAATTACTGATAAATTGGGTGTCACCAACGTATTGGAGTATGATATTGAACTTACGGATCATGTGCCAGTTCGACATCCTCCATATCGGTTGAGTCCTCCGAGGATGTTAGAGCTGAAAAAGATCATTGATAAAATGTTGGCGCAAGGGGTGATTAGTCCATCCATCTCCTCATATTCGTCGCCAATGTTTTAGTATCAAAGTCTGACGGCAGTTTCCGTCCTGTCGTTGATTTTCGACGTCCGAACCAAAAGGTGGTGTTAGAATCAATACCGTTACCCGACTTGCATAGCTGTTTTTCTTGGTTTTGTAAAGCTCGTTATTTTACGCTGCTTGATTTGAATCAAGCGTATAATCAAATTCCTCTGTCTGAGCGATCTAAACCATTTACTGCTTTCTCCACTGATTGGAATCTCTATCAGTTTAATAGAGTTCCATTTGGTTTATCAACAGGAGGGACTGTATTGAGTCGTCTTTTGGACCGCGTTCTTTCTGGTATAAAGTTCGATTTCTTATATCACTATTTGGATGACGTTGTGGTCTATAGTGAATCTTTTGAAGACCATGTTCAGCATTTGCGTGTGGTTTTGCAACGACTACGGGATGCTGGATTAACGGTAAAATTGGGAAAGGTATCGTTCGCTAAGTCGGAAATATCATTCTCGCAAGCCGGAGTTTCTGTAGACCAAACAAGAACCCAAGGGATACGGGATTTTAAACCGCCTAAGAATGTGAAGGGTATCGTTCGTTTCATTGGTATGACTAATTTTTTTAGGAAATTCATCCCGAACTTTGCCCAAAGTGCACTTCCGTTGAACATCTTGCGTCGTAAGGGTGTTAAGTTTCATTGGGGTGAATCTCAACAAGCGGCTTTCGAAGATCTTAAACATGCACTATGTAATGCCCCTGTTTTAGCTGTACCTGATTTCTCTAAGCCTTTTGTACTACAAACGGATGCTTCCTTGGGCGCTGTTGCCGCCGTATTGTTGCAAGACTGCGATTTAGGACGTCGTCCTATATCCTATGCATCTAGAACCTTGAATGGAGCGGAATCTAAGTATTCCGTTTACGAATTACAGGGTTTGGCGGTAATGTTTGGTTTGGAACGTTTCAAGACGTATCTGGAGCATGTGTCATTTGAGATTGAAACCGACAATCAAGCATTGAGTTGGGTATTGGCAAGACCACGCAGTACTGGTAGGATTGCTCGGTGGGCGACGAGAATTTCCTCTTTTAAATTTAGTGTACGACATATTAGGGGTAGCGATAATGTCATCGCTGATTCCCTCAGTCGCATGTATGCCGAAACTGCTGAGTTGAGTTCTGGTGAAATTCAGGAGGGTAACATCGAGGGGTGTATTAATGCTGCGTTGCCTATCATTAGCAACAGTCCTATGCTATTTAGGGACATCGCTAAATATCAACAAGATGATGAAGAATTGAGCAAGATCATGGTGGAGGTTTCCGATGGTAAATTGATTAAACCTTACGAACTCAAATCTGGCGTATTATGTTGCAAGGCTCGTTACGACAAGAAACCTAAAATCGTCCTGCCATATAGTTTAGTGCCTGAAATGCTGAAATATTATCATGATACTCCAGTGGGGGGACATCTTGGAATTTTCCAAACCGAAAGAAGATCCGCGAATATTTCGTGTGGAAGGGTATGGATGGTGATGTTAGGCAATTCGTTAAGTCTTGTCATCGGTGTAACATTTGCAAGCCGGTTGTGAGCACCAAGGTAGGGAAGTTGTCTTCTGAGTCAGCAACCCGACCTATGGAACGCATGTTCATTGATTTCATGGGTCCACTTCCTAGATCTGTGTCCGGAAACCGATTTGCGCTCGATTGTGTGGACGGGTTTTCTCGTTTTTGTTGGATCTTTCCGACACGTCTTTCCACTACGAATACCGTGATCCGATGTTTGAATTCTATTTTTAGTGCTTTTGGACCGTGTCAATTTCTCGTCTCAGATAACGCGAAATCCTTTACTTCCTTCAAATTTCGAAAATTTTGTTTCGACTATGCGATTTCGCATGTTACTAGCACGCAATATTATCAAAATCCGTCTTTGGTGGAACGGGTAAATAGGAACCTGCGTGCTGCTCTAATTGCTTACCACCATCAGGAACACTCGAAATTATTATTTATTTAGCGGATGATGCTTCATTTGACAATCGTTGAAATGTATTACATATAATTGCTATTACAAAATAAAAATTAATATATACATATTTATATACATGGATGTAAAGTATTACAGACATAATAACTGGGATGCACGCATACACACACACACACACACACACACACACACACACACTGCTGCAGATTCTGATATTTCATCACAAGCTGATGTCTAGTCCTTCCAACCAAGTGAGTGCCGTAGGGGTTACTTGATGTAGCTCCTCCACAGGCCCAGTGAATGCCCGCAGAGGACATTCTTTCACGATGTGGCTGATGGTTTGCATTTCAGCACCACAGTTGCAGGAAGGAGACTCCAACCACCCCCATTGGTGTAGTGCAGAAGCAGTTCTTCCAACGCCGCAGTGTATCCTGTTTAGTCTGGTCCAGATGGTGCGCGGGAGGTTGAACCCAGGAGGTTTTGCTGTTGGGTCATCGATGTTGATTAGACCATGTGGGTGTAATCTGGTCCATTCTTGCTTCCATGCTTCGTCAGGTCTAAATGGTATGTCAGCTAGATTCCTGGCCGTCTTCCAGGCAGGTTTCCGGGATTTCAGTCTTGCTACGTCGTTTTCATCTGCATCCTGGTGGATGGGAAGAGAGCTGTTCATCATCACCTTAGTCCATAATCTGACAAGGGCATTTTGTCGTCTGATGTGAGGAGGTTGAATGTGGCTCAGTACGGGTAACCACTGTACAGGAGTAGGGTGCAGGGTGCCATATATGATTCTCATTGTGTGGTGTAGCTGGACGTCGACCAGACGAGTATGGGAACTATTCAGCCATACAGCAGAACAGTATTCAGCTGAAGAATATACTAGTGCTAAAGCAGTTGTTCGCAGTGAATTTGCATCTGCACCCCATGATGTTCCAGCTAGTCTTCCCAGAAGGTTGTTACGACTTTTCAGTTTAGCTGCCAGTTTCTGAAGGTGATTGCGATAGGTTAGAGATCTATCTAATGTTACGCCAAGGCTTTTGGGGGTAGCATTACATCGCAGTATGTGATTTCTGAACCTGACTGTCGGTTGGTAGTTTGCATTCCTGTTACTGAGGTGAAACGTAGCTACTTCTGTTTTCAGAGGGCTAGGTGTCAATCGCCACTTTGTGAAATAATCGTCCATCTTCTCAAGATCCTGGGATAGGATTTCTTCAGCTTCACTGAAGTCTGCTCTTTGTAAGGTGAGGTTGATGTCATCTGCATAGATGAACTTGCGAGATGTGGTTTCTGGAAGGTCGTGTATGTATAAATTGAAGAGAATGGGAGACAGCACTGAACCCTGTGGCAAACCGTTGTTGAGTTTGTGAAAACGACTGCGGACATGTTCTGTATGAACCTGGAAAAATCTGTTTCCCAACATATTTTTTATCAGAGTGAAGATCTTGAGACATGGTATTGCTCTACTGAGTTTCAGGAGGAGACCTTCTTTCCAGACTGTGTCATAGGCAGCGGTAAGATCGAGGAACACAGAGACACTTTTCTTCTTCCTCTCAAATCCACTTTCTATATAGGAAGTCAAAGCGAGCAACTGATCGCTACAGTCACGACCATGACGAAAACCAGCTTGCTCAATCGGAATGAGGCAATCAATCGTAGGAGCTATCCTGTTAAGAATCAGTCTTTCCAGAATGGGACATGTCGTTGACTCGGTTGATGTTTTCTTTCAATTCGGCCCTGCACGAATCCCAAGGTAAAACTCCGTTTTCGTTGATGTTTTCGTACGTGCCGAATTCTCCCTTAACCAATTTATGGTCCATCCATGATCTGTTGCCTGACCAACCTTCGGAACAGAAGGGTCACGAAATTTGGAAGGAAGCTCGTAACCCCATGAAGGTGTCGCACGATCGCATTGCTAAGCGATATATAATGCAGGGCGCGTAGACTGTAAGTTGAATGTTGGTGATCAAATGTACGTAAAGAATTTCTCTCCTAAGGTTTTGGGTCGTCAAGAGTCTGGTAAATTACGGGTACGTTTTCGGGGGCCATTTGAGATACTCTCATTCATCACGCCTGTGACCGACATGTTGAGGGACGGCACCGCCAAACGAATCTTGCGGGCTCATCTAAGTCAGTGCAAATTAGTTGGCAATTCTCCGGACGATAATTGTGTATTTAAGTGATTATGGTAGTTGTTTTTTTTTTTTTTTATGGTGAAATGTTTGTGTTTGATATTGTTACGATGAAGGTGTGGAAGATGATAGGTCGGGACGTATCAAACGTCATTGAATGTTCGTAAATATGAACTGTTTATCGTGACTTATTGACGATTTCCAAGGAACTGAATAGGTGAGAACTCTTAATTGAGGATCGACCTAATTATTTTACTTAGATTTGTGCATGTGAGAACTTTGAGTGAGACTATACGATTCATATGTGGATAGTCTTTCGCTGCCTCGTGTCCCTTACTCATACTACGAGGATGTACAGTTTTGGCCAAGCTGCATTTTCGTCGTGGTACTGACGGGTGGGTGGACCTTCATTGGACGATTTGATATTTCTGCTAGTCGGAATTATTGGAGATCATCTGGTGGAGTATGCCGCCCTGAGGAGGAAGCGTGAAGACGACCATGGTTGCGGTTCGGAGTAATTCCAGCCTAGCAACAAATAAGCGAAATTAAACCTAAAATAATTGGGCTATCAAACACCCGGTAGTCTAACTTGGGGGGGGGGGGGTGAGGATGTGACGGTTGCTAGCGCTTGCCACATTCTGGTTACTATACCCTGCCCCACATGTCACATTTTGGTACCCAGATAGCTTCTAAAACCCTGTTGGACCATGTCAGGATAGACATGTCTCGTACAACACATTTTCCATCCATCAACTTCACTGATAATCATACCTATGATTTGAACTGCTTCTAAAACCCATTTGGAACGTGTCAGTATTGGCACGTCTCCTAATTCCTGATTTCCTTTGTGAATGTTATGGACAACACCATGAAACTAATTTCGATATTAGTTGAAGTTATCTGTCGGCGGGTGAGAAGAATGGAAAGTTGGATCTTCAAGTTGGCAGACGGCAGAGGGCGATGTTCGAGGACTTGCATATTGGTACCACGGTGGAGTTAATAATATTATAAAAAAAGAAAGGGAGAACGTCGGACTGTTGTCAAGAATGAGAGACTCGGTTATTAGAATCTTTGAGAGGCGTAATCGTAAAACTACTAGTGCCGATGAGAAGTTGATTCTGTGAACTTAAATGAATTGTGATTTGCGTCGACTTTAATATTTTATCGCCACCTTACTTCGCATTGCCTTAACTGTGAACCTATGTACATTTTGAACAGAGGCGTATGCGTGTACGAGAAACATTCTCGGTGTTTCATTGAGGACGGGTTTTGTTTTTTAATCTTTGTAGTGCGTTTACTTGCCAATGAGGTCCTATGATCTTTTATGAGCTTCCTTGCTGTTTTGGTTATCTCCATTGGCATGACGAGTTTCTTTGCAATATGGATATAGATTGTTGATGAAAAAAACATGAAGTGAGTTGAACGTCGGTATTCATGGCGATTGGAGTCGCGATATTATGCTGCTGATTTCCTATTTTGCTTTGCGGGAAAGCGAATAAGTTGGTTTATTTAAATAATGATTTTATTAACGGGAATGTTTTCCTCAACACGTACGTCTTGAGTTACCGTATCGTTCGGAGAAATTCAGGGGCTTTATGTGAAAAATATCAGATTGTTTTGCGCTGACTCGAGGAGTTCTTTGACGGATCTTACTCTATGTTATTTCTAATGTTTTGGCCTGTGAATACTAGCAAGTTGGGTTCACAGATATTATGCTCGTTTTAACCTGAAGTATGTTCAAACTTGCTTGCGTTTTGGAGATGTATTAAAGGTGAAATTTGTTCTGTTAATTGCGTGACATGATAGTAGGTTATTTGTGCATGCTCCGAGAGCTACGAGGCACCGGCCGGTCACTATAAAATATCTATCCCATTCTGCTCAAATTGATACCTATTCCAAAATAAATAAATAAATAAATAAATAAATAAATAAATAAATAAATAAATAAATAAATAAATAAATAAATAAATAAATAAATGCCACTACCCATGATTTGGGGGTAAGTACTGAACCTAAAAGTTATATAAAGAGAGGATGATCTCCAAACCAGTGAGTACTAACACATCTAATTTTGAGCAGTTTAATGCATGAAGAAGGAGTGCATTTGTTGTTGTGTAAAGGTGTTGTTGCATGCATGTTTGTAGTGTAATTTGTGTGGTCTAAGGTATTTCTTCTTTGGTGAAATTAAATTATTATTAATAGTACTGCATTGTATGTATTTATTTACCAGGCTATTTAAGGGTTATTTTCCGGCTTTTGGGCGCGTGGCCCGCTTTCACACAACGGGCTTTGACCCGGTTTCCCTCTCCTCTTTCTAATGGGTAGCAGTAGTATTATATTAGGAAATGGGGGGAGAGTGCAAACAAGGTAACTTTCTTTTAAAGGGGGCTTACAGTACTATGCATGAGTTTGCCAGCACCGGGCCCCAACAGAACCAGGCATTGCTTCTTTTTTACATAGTGGCAGATTTAAGGGGTTGTGTTATTCCAGGAGTGCAGAAATCCGGCGCGCCAGATCACTCGCCAGGTTTGGCGGGTTTTGGGAAATTGATCCGGATTCATGAATTTCTTTTTCAGATTTGTGTATTATTTTGAATTTATTTATTCATTTAATTACGATATTCATCACATGGATGTCTACTTAAGAGTACGTGGCATGAGATGCGGTGCTCTTAGTGAATGGGGCATTACGGCGGAAAGTACTCTTACTCACCGTAAGAAAAATGTGCTGCGTGCAGTATATGCAAGGGGTTGATTAGGCGACAAGAAACTCCTCACCTGCCACATGAGGCAATGAGTTGCGGTTAGTATCTGTGCGCTACCGCTCAAGGGCAATTTTTTTTCGTCCCAATTGGTCCTCTGTCCTTGCGGTTAGGAATGTGCGACCGAGAAAGGGAAAATATCGTGATGTTCCGCGATCGGTGCCACTCTCATTCCATTTAACAACATTCCCACTGTCCTAGCATAGTAGCGGTCACAAGCTGCAGTCGGGTACCGGTACAAGGGAAGATCGCGAGTTGACTTCTCGATCGGCGCTGCTCTCGACCCATTGAAAGATTCCCGGTGACATTATCCTGCGGTAACGAGTCGTAACACGTTGAGCATAACCACTCGCCGTTTTATGATGCCCTTTTGGCGGGTAGACGCTAGAAGTAGTGACATAATATTTCGTATTATAGGAGGGGAATCGAATGAACATTATCAATAAAGGGCATATGTTTTTCTTTCGAATGGCAAATTTTAACATGATTTCGAAATAACACCTCATATGTCTGATGGGATAAAATTTCGAATTAAAATATGAATTATCACGAAATTTTAAATTAACCATATTTTAGTGTCATAGGACTTAATCGCACAGCGTTATTATCAAGTGTAAATGGACCATTTTTCCAAAATTTCATAAAATTTAAGCAATAGTAACTTAATAAAGAATGCGTAGGTGTTTTGATTAAAGGAACAGTAAACTTATGCTGAAACATTTCGCATACCGGTAATAATAATAATAATAATAATAATAATGAAAATAAATGTATTGCAGCAAATGGCCATAAAAATGAGCTGTGCAGAATTAGGCAATGATTCAAATCGTCTATGACATTTTACCAGATATCGTGCTAATACAGTAGGTAGTAAAGATGAACCGTACAAATGTGAATTATTTATTTTTACTTTTTATTGAGATATGTACACTCAAGTTTGAGCATTAGATTAATTTCACATTTCAATCTTTGCTATAGTCTGTAATTGTCCTGGTTCTTTTCGTGCATGTTATGAAATATCTACTACACTTCTGCCCGCACAATATAATAACGTCCACAGCCTGGCCGGAATTCAAACTGGAGACCCTTCGGGTCAAAGCCTAATCCGGAACCGGACATTACTGAACTAAGGTTGGAAATCCAGCATTGGCAGCGGTTAACCTGAGTGTTGCTTTTCCCCGGTTTCTTTCCACACTCCCTCCAGAAAAATGCCTGGATAGTACCTTACTTCAAGTTCCGGGGCACCTACCCCTTCCCTGCCCCTTATACAATTACACAGTCAACTACAGTCATCAAAGCAATTCGGGTTATCAGACAAGTTCCATACGCCCGCAACTACAGGGGCAGATGACCAAGATGTATCAAGTCCCTCAAATGAATTATTGACAACAACAACAATACTACTGAACTAAGGCAGCACACGACATTCAACGCTCTTAGTAAGTTGGCATGAGTGGTTCTGTGCCATAACAAGCCAACTGATTTAAGTTTGATACTGCATGCACGTGACATTTAACTCTACAGACAGTGGCGTAGCCAGGAGATGTTATTAGGGGTTCTAACCCCTCCCCCGCCGCCACCCCCACCTCTCTTTTGAATTTTAAAAACCGGTAATAAACATTTCTTAAATTAAATAATGGCACTTGATGATCCATCGAAGAATGCAAAAATACCCTGGTCTGATAGAGTTAAGAACAAAGATGTCCTCAAAAGTGAAAAACAGAGATCGTCAACTTTTGCCCGCAATTAAATGTCGCAAGACTTCCTATTTTGGTCATGTACTTAGAAGACAAAAATACTAGCAGCTTCAACTATTATTGCAAGGCAAAATAGATGGCCGATGAGGACGTGGCAGAAGACAAATGACCTGGCTTGAGAACATCAAGGAGAGGTCAGGGAGAATCTGCAGGAGAATTGTTCCGGCTTGCGGAAGATAGGAACATCTTTGCCATAGTGATCGCCAACGTTTGAGGCACTTGAAGGTTCAGGTTCTATAACTCATGTTATGTGAGAAAGCGATATTAGTGTGATTTGTGTCTGCAACACTACTTGGTGATGTACTGTTGTCGCCTTTCGGCCCGGCTCACCATTGAGGCTATGCACGTCTTCATGACCACTTATAGTTCCGTCCTAAGACGGTTGCCAATCTGGCTTTTTTCCCCACTAGATATATGTTAGGTAGTCAGCCCAAAGGCTGGTTGGATCCTCAAAAAGCTCCGCCGTTAGGTTATGTGGGTAGATACCCACAAAAACTCAAGGCAGTGCTATATTGAGGCGTACTAGGCATGAAGAGGAGTGAGATAGTTTGGCATTGCTTTCCTCACTGAGTTAGTATAGCAGTACTAACCCTATGAATAGAACCCTTCACAGCATCCACAGGCACTGACTGTGCCCTGAATGTCATTACTAAGCACCACCCATACCTCAGTAGCTTCCATATAATAGCATAGCCTATTTCAAACTGAGCCTAACGCCAAATGATTTTAAATCCCATCTAGCGGGACAATTATTATTAGCTTTCTTTCTTTTCTTAGCGGGAGGGAGTTGTATATAACCTAATCTAGTTTTAATTTAAAATGTTCTTCTTCTTCTTCTTCTCCAGCATGATTAATCCCACTTATGTGGGGTCGCTGATGCGGATATTCCTCCTCCACATTGTTCTATCCCGGACTATTTCCTCCACAAGCCCCCGCTGGTTCATGCTTTCTTGAATGCTGTCCATCCATCGCCTTTTTGGTCGTCCTCGACTCCGTTTCCCTGGTGGAAGCATTTCCATCATCCTATTGCCCACATAATATTGTTCTCTTCTCTTAACTTGGCCATACCATCTGAGGCCAGCTTCTCTGACTTTCTCAGAAACTTGCACCACGCTAAGTCGTCTCCTAATCACTTCATTTCTCACTTTGTCCAACCTTGTATGTGCACTTGCTCATCTCAGCATACGCATTTCTGACACGTCCAGTTTTTCTGCCCATCTCCTTGTTATCTGCCAGGTTCCTGCCCCGTATATCATTGCTAGTCTCACCATGGCCTTGTGTACCTTCCCTTTTAATTTTTCTGGTACCTTCTTGTCGCACAGTACACCTGATGTCTTCCTCCAGTTGAACCATCCCGACCTACCCTGCCCTTTATTTCCTCCTCCAGTCCACTATCTTATTGGATAACTGCACCAAGATATCTGAACGAACTTGCTGTTGGGATCTCTACTCCAGCCAATTTTAAACCTGTTTCAGCACCCCTCAGGCTCAGGAACTCTGTCTTACATCTGCTTATCTTCATTCCTCGGCTTTCTAGTGCTTCTCTCCATTCCTCCAACCATTTCACTGCAAGTTCCTTCGTCTCTGCACACAGGACTACGTCATCAGCGAACATCATGGACGTTTTAAAAAGGACCTAGAAAATTCTGTGGGTACATTAACAGTAATTAGGAAATCGTTGTTAACTTCTTGAGTATGAGATAGTTGAGTTGCTTCATTTTACATAAATATATGTGACCACCAATTCCGCTAACTACGGTTATTCCCCAGTTACTATACCCCCCACCATTCATTGATCAATCTTGGCTACACTACTGACTTCAGAGGCTTAAAAAAGCACCCAACCTGTGTAGGAAATGCCATGGATGTTAAGTTCAGGAGTTTAAAACATTAAAGAAGATAATGTTACCAATGCGATGTGGTCATTAACTGGATCCCTATTATCATTAAACCAGTCGAGGAATGATGTATACTTCCTCCCAGGGCTCTCACTAACGGATCTCTTAATTCTTCGGCATTCCCTGTAGTCCTCCTTCCATTGGATTAGAGAGCCTACTGATGTTACTCCCTCTGTAAACAATTATAAAAAAGTTGGTAATTTCTTTATAAGAAACAATCAAATCAATCAAAACATTCTTTTTAGCAAGTGGGGCTCTTGCTCCGGTAGCAAATACCGGTAAAACAGAGGTGTGCAAATAATTAGACTCAAATAAAAAGTTAAATGTCACATTTTTTTAAATTAAAAATCATTTTATTAGCCTATTTTCATTTATGAAAAAAATAGGCTTATGAGATCACCTTTTGTCCGAGTGTACTGTATGTGTGTGCGTATGTGGTGTGCGTATGTCCCTTGCCTAATAAAATCTAAACGGCTCGAGCGATTTCAATGGAACTCGGTAAGGCCATAGTACTATTTTGGCCAATCCCGACCGTGCCCTTCAAATTTTATTACGTATCACCAATCCAACATGGCGGCTGTGCAAAATATTTCACCGGTATTCTATATCTCCAAAACTATTACTGATATCACCCTGAAATTTTGTACGCTGATAAAGGGCACTACTAAAAGTTCTCCTATGTGACTTTCAAAACCCTGTTAACTACAAAACGAACATGGCGGCCAAGCGAAGTTGAAACATTTAAATAGAATTTTCTCGTGATTTAACCATCCGAACGCAGTGAAACTTGATACAGCAAATGTGTATAAACATTGTAATGCTCTGCCATCTATTTTAGTTCAATTGTTTACATAACCTCAAAATGGCGGCTGTGCTAATTTTTATTTATTTATTTCTTGTGCCCTAATCATGCGACCAAACTCAACGTTTGAATAATGAACCTACGCAATAATCCTCATCTAACAGTACACAACTCTATGGCCTACATATATTAAAATCCAACATGGCAACCATCTGAAATATTTAGACAGTTCTCAATATTTACTAATCGATGACAGCAATCAAACTGAAATTTTGTTTGTTGATAGAGGCTATAAACATAAGTTCACCTATGGAACTTCTGGTGAGCACAAATCCAACATGGCGGTGACGTGAAATTTAAATATTTAAATGGAAGTTTCTCTCGATTTAACCATCCGAGCGCAGTGAAACTTGGTACGGTATATGCTTATACAAATTTTAATCCAATGGCATCTAATTTATTTCAATTGTTTCATAACCGCAAGATGGTAGCTGGGTGAAATTTTAAAATCTCGTTTTTATTATTTCTTGTGTCCTAATCATGCGATTGAAGTTTGAATAATACACCTACACAATACTCTTCATGTCGTCTTCTTCTTCCTGGAGTTGTTCTCAATTATTTTATGGTGTCCGCCAGACAATTATCTTCATGTATTAGTATATAACTCTAAGGCTACATATATAAACATCCAACATAATGACCATCCTAAATATTTAGACGAATCTATCACAGGAATCAAACTGAAATTTTGTATGTTGATAGTGGCAATTAACATAAGAGGGATGCAGATTGGCGGAAGAAATTAGAGCACAGTGTGTGGTAGGACCGGACAAACTGAAAGAGGGTCATTTATTCCCGTACCCGGCTTTCTGGAGCGGAAAATGGATGATGGTGATGATGAGGATATATGCAAATAGGCTATTTAGTTTTTCACGGAACTACTTGTATTATTTATGTCACGAATCTGGGAATAGTGGTTCCTGGAATGGGAACTATGGTTGCGCGAGGTTGGCAACGATCAACCTACGTGACCACGACAATCTGTGTGGTCGCTATGGCGGCGATTATTTTCTGATCTGCAAGGAAAAATATGTGTAGTAGAACGGCTTGTGTAATAAATGTATTCCTAATGTCACACAACGATATGTTCTGTACCTAGTAATCGAACAGATACGCGGGTAGCGTAATTCTACAATTTATATTAACCTACTTAGTAATGTTTTCTCCCCTGTGGACTTACAACGTTTCCCATAAGGGATTGTATCTGGAAATTTTGGAAATTGGAGATTCTGAGGGGCACCAAAGCTGGGTCCGTTTTTCTTTTTTGCATGACTTCGGAATGTATCCTCTAAATCAGGTGGTTTCAATGCACTATCCAGAAATCTTTGAATAGTTCAAGAGTGGACAATCAATAATAAAAGACTTCCAATATCGCTAGTCTAAACTCACATGAAAACTAAAATAAAGTAATCAAAACGAAACGTGTGGCATTCTGCATTAACATGGCTCCTCTTTTAGTGGAAACTGTACAAAATCAGTTTACTGTCAGATTGTTTATAAAAATGTTATTAAAGACTGGTAATTTAACATTTGAAATAATTTCAGCACCTTGCAAAACATTTCCACTGTATTAAGTCACAAAACGTACAAAGTAAATGTTGGAAAACTGCCATAGAGTCTAATAGTTTGCACACCTCTGTACACAGGCGCGGATCTAGAGATTGGCTTTAGCGGGGGGGGTCAGAGAATCGAAATTGTTAAGAAAAATTGTATCACTAAAAACGCAATCACAAAATGACCAAACGTACAAAACCAGACCAATTTTTTTGCAAGCTACATGGATAGAAATTTGATGCGTTTAGCACACCAAAATATTCATACAAATTGCAACGGCGTGTTTTGCGACTTTAACATCGAGCTTCGAGAAAAGTATCAAGGTACGTTACAGTTTCGGCAAGTTGAGTTGGTACCAACAAAGGGAGAAAGTCACAGCTTAAATTGCCAACCAAGCTTCTTGCAGTCTCGACGTCGGCAAATTTTTTTGGTGCGAAAAAAGCCCCAAATTCCTATCCGTGCATTGCTGCACATTCATCGTGACATCTCTATACACATCGACTCGGTAATCACAAGGTTTGCTAAACAAAATAGATGAGTTGATTTTGTTATATAAATAATCGTTTTTATATAGCAGGTATGAAGTTGTAAATATGTACATTTGAAACAAAACATAATAATTGCAATAAAGATATTTTCAGTATTGAATGAAATGAAAAAAAAAACCACCTGTTTTTCAGCTAAAATTCATTAAGTTTTATTTGTCTGGTTATTGTTTTTTGAGTTTGCAAAATAATTTGGTCTCCGTTGGGGGGGGGGGGGGTCATGAACCCCGTGACCTCCCCCTTGAATCCGCGCCTGTCTGTACATGCATCAGGGTGACTTGTGTGGAGCTGGATTGTGTTAACACAAACCGCAGTGTAATGTAGAAATCTGTTGGACTGATTGGTTTCAATTGCCAATACAAATCACAATGGATTAATAACATACAGTACATACTCAATTATTTAAAAGTATAGAATATTATTCTTATCATCATCATCTTGTACAGTTTACAACCCCAGGCTTGGTCTGTTTGGAACATAAGCCTCGTCACTTAGTCCTTTCTTCCCACCACCTCTCTGTTGTCACTCTGGTCCAGTCCTCGCCTCTCTTCCAGACACATTCCTCCACTCCTTTCAGCCATCTATCTCTTGGTCTTCCCCTTAGTCGTTTCTTTTGCATCTGCATCTCATGTATCCTCTTGGGAATCCTCCTCTTTTGCATTCTCTTTAAGTGTCCATACCACCTCAGTCTTGATGTCTCAATCCTACCTTGCAAGGGCTCCTCCTTCACCATTTCCCTGATCTTTTCATTCCTCACCCTGTCTCTTTTTGTTACTCCGATCCTACTTCGCAGGAACTTCATTTCACTTGCCTGTATTCTGCTTATGTCTCTTTTCTTCATTATCCACGTTTCTGATGCATAGGCCAGTATCGGGATTTAGTAGCTTCTGTATAACACTTCTTTGCTTTTTTGTGGGACATCTTTATTCCACACTAAGCTCCTAATGATTCTCAGAAATGCTTCTGCCTGTCTGCCACATTCCGTAATCTCTTTGTCATTTATCCCATTTTCCTCCACTATACTTCCCAAGTACTTGAGACTTTCCACCTTCTTCAGCTGTCCACCTCCAAGTGTTATCCCACTTATTGGTCTGTCCTTTTTCCTGGTCGTTAACAGGATCTCCCATTTACTGATGTTAAACTTCCATCCGGCTACTGTTTCTTCCCAACCCTTCAGTTGCTCCTGAATTTCCTCCTCCTTGTTTCCCCAGACCATGAGATCATCTGCAAACACCATTGCTTTCATCTTCTCCTATCTATCCTGCTACCTGATGTTAGGCCCCTTAAAACAACAATTATCATCATCATCTATCCTGCTACCCGTGTCATTAGGCTACCTCGTCCATGACCACAATAAAGAGAAGAGGTGACAGTGCACTACCCTGTTTCAGGCCGCTCATTTGTCTGAACCAGTCTGTTCTTTCCTCTTATCTTATCACAATATCTAAAATATCTTATTATTCTTATCATAATATCTAAAATACTTTTGCTGGAAAAGGAAACATCTAAAATTATCCCTTAACTGACCACCTATGTATTTCTTTCTTTTACAATGCAGTTGATCCCGTAACCCTTTATGTTGCTGCTATCACCTGACATCGAACATTTTCTGGTGGACTCCTGGCATTGTCTAAACCAAACGTTCTCAACCTTTCGGACTGTGAGCACCACCATCATGCCATACCAATTACCCGAGCACCATTAAATTATATAGAATATTAATAATAAGGTAATAGCACAAGCAGATGATGCAAAAGACTGCCCTTCTTGGTACCGGTACTGCAAGTATAGTAGGCTACGTAAGGTTTTGCCTCTTCAGTGACCAGTGACTTGCTCTGAACATCTTGAGAGCCAGTGCTTTCATCAGTGTCTCTGACTCGCAAGAAGGCCGACGGTGATGCATTTATATTTTAAGTAAATTTCAAATATAATAATAATAATAATAATATATATATATTTATTTATTTATTTTTTTTGTAGGGGAAGAAATGCATTTACGCACAGAGTGTCGGGCTCCTGCTACTGAGTAGCAGACTACCGACTAAAACTCCCCCTTTACTTCTGAACACTAGCCTGGAACCGTTTAGCACATTACTTCAGGCTAGAGTCATTTTATATTTGCCCGTAGGGCACTCTTCCGTAATGAATTATCTTCAGTGGCGATCCAGATCCGTCTTCTTTGTTCGGAGGATATCTTCAACAAAACTTGCTACAAGTTTCCAATGTTCTTCATTTTGTAGCATTACCGCAACAATATTGTCAGGAGATATCTCTACATCAATTTCATCTTGAAGAGACTGCCTACTTTGGACCCACCGTCCACAAGAGAAGAAGGTGTGATTAGCACTATCTACCTCATTAACACAGTAGATACAATCTGGTGAATCCACTTTCCCCATCTTCTTAAGATAAGAACTGAAGTACCCATGGCCAGTCAAAAACTGAGTGAGATAATAGCCAACCTCACCATGTTTCCTCTCTGTCCTAACCTGCACCTGGGGTATCATTCTCCTAGTCAACTGGCTTCGGTGTCCTTGCTCCCATTTGATCTTCCAATTGTGAAAGGTTTGTGCTCTTGCTGTTCGTCTTGCATTTTGTAAACCTACTTCCGATTTCCTCCAGTAAATGTACTTGCGTTCTTTCGCTAGAAAAAAAAATTGAAATTATCCCAGCAATAACAAGAACTGCTTCTTCAGAGACCGTGCGATAAGCAGATGCCACGCGTAAAGCCATGGCCGGCTCTACGGAAGGCCGCGGCGTTCGACCTTGCAACGCTGCACTGCTCTGAACTGGGATGGCCATAGCAGCCGGCCAGCTCTTGATGCGTGTGCTTCGCCACGAAAACAAATTGAAATAACGAAATAATATTTGTTCTTTTCAACATTAAAGTAAAAGGATTGTCAAGAGCGAGTAGGGCTTACTTGGAGTAACAAAACCAATTTGCTGTCAATATTTATTTGACATTTACAAAATATACAACAGGTTGGCCTCTAACAAAGAATAGCAAGTTTTCTGTGATTACTATGGCAAGTGACCGGTTCATTCCTCAACTTCCTGTAATTATTTAACAAAATGTTACTCATTGTTAAGACAATACTTGTGACTATTGTCATAACATTACATCCACAGGTACAAGTTTTCTCGGCAGTTTCTGACAATTCAATATCTGATAAAATACCGAGTAGACTAAGATTTTGAATTACTTGGCGTTGATTGTTACATTTACCTTTTAAAAATTGTTCCTCAAACTTATCAGAAATTAGTGCCTGCGTAATTCCAACAACATGTTTACACACTGATAAAATAATATCTGCAGGAACTGAAAGTCCGCCCCTATTTATTTGATTGAAGTAGCTGTCATTTATCTTTTCTTTATTTCTAAGCAAAGCCAAACATTATTCACATTTTATTCTTGAACATTGCTTGAACGATATGTAACCACAGGCATATATATAACCCGACTCATCGAATTGTATGTTTTCAGTGTACTTGTATTCTAAAATACTGTAAAAGGTATCGTCAACAGTAGCTGACGAAAGGCTGCTTGTTGTACTTTCTCCTGAATTTGTATCGGAAGAGGACATTATCATTTCTTTCGAAAAAGTAACTGCTCCATACCTGGATGAATGAAGGCCAAGTACGCTTTTCAACCTTATTTTCAATTCGGCCTCCATTACCTGAGTAACTGATATATTATAGTTGCCGCCTGTTAGTTGGCGGTACTGCCCAAACCTGGATTCTAATTGGTCACTCTGAAATTTGCCAGTTAACACATAAGAGGGGTTCACATTCTGTAGAGCATAAATAATAATCTCACGTAATACATAGGTTGTTACATACAAAGCGTTGTAAGTTTCATTGGTTAAACAACTCTTTTTTGAGGAATAATTTTCATCCTTCTTTTTCCACGTGGACAACCATTGGAAGAATGCCTTTAGGAAAGCCAACCTTTTGTCTTCGGGATTTTTGAAAGGCATTTGAAGACTATTATGTTTAACAACATGGGTGAGAGACCGCTTAATATTAGCAAAAGCAGTAACTTTATAACAACACTTGTTTAGAGCAGAAGCTGTAGATTCGTGAAACACGTTTGTAACCAAAGAAACCCTTTGACGTTCAAGTGAATTTGGATAAACACTTTTAAATGTTAACTTTGGTGCAGACTTAATCAGTAAATCGGATTCCTTTTTGTAGATCGCTCTTATGTCACTAAATGATGCTTGAGTTACCTCTTTAAAATCAGGGTTCCAGTCATCTGAACTTAAAACATTTGAAAATGAGTCTAAATCTTCCCATACAGGAATAATAAATGACTTATCAATGCCACTTAAATTCCGCCAATTATTTCGTATATTTTTAATATATGGAGACTGTCATATAAAACAAAGGTTTTTAGGGGGTTTCCATCAATATGGAACCAGTAATTACTATCAGAATGTTTGGTTAGTTCTTTGAACATAGCACGATTCACACCATTATTATCAGCTATGATAGAATATTTAGGCCACAATCCTGTATTTGCCTGATAACACCTTTTGAAATATCAGCTAGTTGCAAACCCGTTAATTGTTTCACTGGAACTAATTTAACAACCCCTTTCAAATTTCCAAAAGCAGAACTAACGAGAAAGGCCAGAACTGTCTTAGCTAAATCGACAGATTCATTTGTAGCAACACCAAATAATTGCCCATTTTTAAAATCTAAAGTATGTTTGACATGTATTTCATCAATCTGTAAATTTACAACCCTTTCTAAATTTGATAAATCTTTCACAATGTGACTTAGAAAGTTACTGTTCTCTTCACCAGCTTTCGGGGATATGGCGAAGGAAGTTGTTAATTTTTGTAAAACTCGGGGATGAGGTAGGGATAATGGTTAAATCTAATTGCGTTATAACACTTTGTAGACTGCATATAAATCAGGAATGCATTTAGAGTTGTAGTGACGTTATATCTAGGTTTCTTTAAAAAGGTAAGTGTAAACTGATCTTGCAGAAACATTAACTTTTTTTAACAGAATCTCTGAAGTTTCGTCTCCCTGGTTTTCAAGGTCAGTTTTTAGGTTATATATTAAATTATTAATCTGGACGATTAGTGAACTTACAGAACTTCAAGGTAAGAAAAAGTCGTGGCAAAATTCTATTGCTTGGAACAACTGACTCCACTTACTTAATAATGAATTTCGAAATATTACAGAGCCAGAATGAAGAACAACAGCGTTAGGAATTACGCCTCCATTGATATGAATTTCGACCGTAAAATCATTGTTTACCCTTATACTTGACCTTATTTTAGGTATGCTTGACACATCTAATTTATACAAAATACAATAGTTTTCACTAGTACTTACAGACCAGTCTGTTTTATGCTCCACCAATTTATTTTGTATATCACAAACTAAGGACTCGAAAGTCGTAATTTTGTTGGCTTCCTCAGCAAGGGTCTTCTCACATTCCTCTGCAGACTTTTTCTTCTTCTATTCTTTCTTCTGGAGATTTCCTTATCTTGGAGGAGCAATTACTCAAATACGATGGTAAATTTGGGAATACCTTTGGAACTGCACGAGGTATCAATACAGGCTTCTTCCGTGTGAATTCCTTATTATTCCCATCACCATCCTTGTATTTTTCAACATAACTTACGTCTTCAGGAAGAAAGTGTTTAATACATACGAAGGAATATTTCGTAGGTACCCAATTGGCTCGAGGAATAGCACGTTCCCATATGGCTTTCAATTGTGGATTTTTAGGAAACCCAGACACTGTCACAAATCCTTCAGTTTTTATCGATGAACGATAATTAGACTTACAATTCGGCATAACACAAGTCTTTGGCATTGTAGCTAGCCACTATACAGTAATAATCAATGGTATAATTTCATTTACATAGAGTATTTTGAAGAAAACACGAGCGCGTGACACATTTTCCATGTAACTCAGTGGGCGAGGCAGAGCAGACTGGCCATTCACGGCGAGGTTGCCAATTTTCGCTCGCCGCGGCCTTCCGTAGAGCCGGCCATGGTAAAGCACCCCGCCTCTGCACTTGTGCTAGTGACTTTCTATACATATCCTTATCCAGGGCATCCGCCCATATTTCCGCTCCATACAGCAGAACTGAATGGATGGCTGTCATCAGTAATCTCCTCTTACTAGATTTTGGCCCACCAACATTGGCCATTAGCCGACTGAGAGACGTTACTCCTCTTGCCGCCTTATCCGCAGTCCGTCTAATTTGTTCTCCAAAATTCAATTTATTGTCGATCATGAGGCCCAGATATTTTGCTGCTGGCCGCGTCTCTACTTGTATGTCTCCTACCTGTATTGGGAGTATTGTCTGAATTCTCTTCTTTGTTAGGACTACAATTTCTGTCTTACTAAGTGCTAGAGACAGACCATGTTCCTCCATCCAACTATTGATTGTACGCATTACCATATTGAGTCGCAACTGTGCCTGCTCGACACTTCTTCCTGCTACAAGAGCAGCAACATCATCTGCATAACCTACTAGGATAGTTTCAGCAGGGACTTCAGATCTCAGCAAGCCATCATATGTGATATTCCATAGATCTGGATCTAAAATCGAACCCTGTGCTGCTCCGGCTGAGACCCGTACCCTGCGTTGTCCTTCTGTCGTGTTATACTCGTAAATCAACGAACGATCTTTCAAGTAGGAATTTATCATCCGTAAGAGATAATTTGGAACATGAAATGTATTCTCCAACGCATTCAGCATGTCACTCCAGACTCCACTTGACAGAGTTGAATGCATTTCTTACGTCAAGAGTAACAAAGAGAACCACACGACGAGAGTGGTGATTGTAATTCTCCGCCCGCTGGACAGCTGCAACAATTTCTTGTATCGCATCCAGGGTCGATCTTCCTGTTCGAAATCCATATTGTCTTGGTGATAAGTCGCCCGCTGCCATGATCGCTTGGCGCAACCTGACCCTCAGAAGCTTCTCAAAGAGCTTCCCTGTTGTATCGAGCATACACAGAGGGCGGTATGATGATGGTAAATCCGGGTCTCCCTTACCCTTATTAATGAGCGCCAGACGACAGACCTTCCAGCAGATGCTGAACACTCCTGCTTTTAGACACTCGTTGAACATTCGTAATATTAATTGTGGATGTAACTCGATTATTAATTTGAGAATCTCATTTGAGATGCCGTCAGGACCAGGGGATTTTTTTGCTTCGCAGAGACTGAGTAGCCCTACTCAACTCATCCTCAATAAAAAGAGGAATTTCAACATCTACATCGAAATTCTGCTCAGGGATTGTTGGATGTGTTGGGAAAAGAGTTTGGACAATAATGGCCATACTGTTTGCATCCATGACGCACGGTGTTCTTTGTGACCCAAGCTTCTTTCTGACAATTTTATAACCCAATCCCCATGGATCAGTTTCAATATCCTCACATAGCTTCCTCCAGCTCTCAGCTTTGCTTTGATTTATGGTTTTCCGAAGTAGCTTCTTTGCATCTCTATGTTCGGCTGATAAGGCATTGGCATCATCCAGATTTCTTGTCCGTTGTGCAGCACGTCGGAGTCTAAGGCAATTCCGCCTCAATTCTGCAATTTCATGTGTCCACCAATATGCAGGGCTCTTCTGATGGTGTGATCTTAAACTTGGCATTGAGGTATCACAAGCCAATGTAAAAAGATTCATAGTTGAGGAAACGAGATTCTCAACATCAGCCTCTCCGTCAGGCTCCATATCCTCAATTAGTTCTACACCACTGGCTAACGCCTCCTTAAATGCATCAAGATGGATCTTATTCAAATTCCATCTCCGTTGTTTCTGAGTAGATAAGTTATTTCCACTTATATTACTGCACACATCAAAATTAATATACTGATGATCACTACCAGTGTAGTCTTCTATAACCTTCCATTCCTTGATGTGTGGTACTAACGTCTCAGAAGCCATGGAGATATCCGGAATGGTCTCTGTATAACCCGGACGCCGAAAGGTTGACACTGCGCCTATATTTAAGATCAAAAGCCCTGTCCTTGATGCCATTTCCAGAATGAACTTACCTCGGGAATTGGTATGTGGCATACCCCATTCCACTGCCCTGGCATTGAAATCCCCAGCTACAATGATTGCTCCAGTTGTATTAAGAATGGCATCTTCCAGAGAGTTGACTTTCTGACGAAATTTTCCCATTGTTTCATTTGGAGTAAGATAGACACTAAAATAGGTGACTCCTCTACTCTTTAACCAAACGAATCCCTTCCCGCTCCCATGTTCTTTAATTGGAATTTTTCCAGGGTCTAAGATCCAAATAGCAGAGGTGCCTAATTGATCTCTAAGCCAGAGAGGTGACTTCTTATCTTGGTACTGTTCACTAATTAACAGCAGATCAGCTTGTTTCTCGGCAGCTAGCTGGTACAACAGATGATGGGCTGTTCTACTCCTTTCTATATTAGCTTGTAGAACTCGGATCATTTTCGGTTCAGGTACGTCGCTTTCTCCAGGGCCTCTCGGAACACCTTACATTGGCCCGATCCGGCCACATGACACAAATCCTGCTGCGTAACGCCCCTCTCCTCGCATAAGACACACTTCTTTGGGTTGATGCAATCCTTGGCTTTGTGATCATTCTGTCCACAGTAGAAGCAAGACTTGCTTCTGTCAGGGCCCTCACAAATTTTGGCTATATGACCATAACTAAGGCATCGGTAGCATCGAAGAACTGATATTCTCCGCCTCACTCTACAACTGATCCATCCTACTTGAACCAAGCCTTCCCTTAGAAGATCATTTGCAGCTTTTTCTGGCAGAGTTATAACAGCCATTCTCTGTTTCCGACTGTTAGTCTGCGTTACCATAATCCTCAGACCATCCGGGGGTTCTTTAATAATATCCTTAATGGACTCTAAAACCTCATCTTTGGTCGTGAGAGCATCAAGATCTCTAATCTCAATTGTCACCCTCGGCTCAAGACTGCGGACTGTCGCATCTTGTCCCAGGATATTCTTCAATGAGTCGCTAAATGCCGCATTATCCCGATTGCTTTTCCCGAGAGTAACAAGAACTTCACCGGCTCTAGTCTGGGTTATAGACCTAACTTCCGTTCCTGTGTCAGCAGGATTTGCATTTTGCCGAATCTCCCGTAACACATCGGCATACGACTTGCCTTCTGCTGGCTTAATTAACACAGCTGGCAGTCGAGACTTTGTTAGTTGCTTCTTGAGCATTTGACTCTGTCTCTTGCCTGGAGAATCTTCCCGCTGTAATTCAACCTGCATTTGATTCCTTTTCTCTCGTGATTTCTTCCTGGACACAACCTTAGTCCATGACTCTACTTCTCCTCTTTCCGTTTCTTCCCTTTCTCTTTCGTCATCAAGAGAGTTTGATGCTTGTGCTCGATCAGTTATTGTGGTTTCGTCGACTTGTTGTTTCTCCTTGTACCTAGCATTCTTACAGAAGACAATGCTGTCAATGGCCTCCTCCATCTCCACAATACCATCCTTCACATCCTTGGATATGTTTTTCTGTTTCGCCGCAGCAAGCTTCATCTTTTTAATAATATTATAGCATTTCTGCAATGCCTCTTCTTCCGTTCTCCTCAGTTTGTCAAGATGTTGGGATGGGAGAAGTATTGTATCTTCCGCAACTGCCCCATCACTCGATGACTCTCCCGTTATATTCACCTTAGACAATCGAGGCCATACCTCATTTTTCCAGTTCGCATCTCTTTCTTGGTTCGTTAGAAGACGATTCATATTCCGAAACTGGTAAAGCGCAGGTCAGGCCAGTGGTGTGGGAAGAAAAATAGCCCTGACTCCAAAGAGTCCAGACCCTCCCTCTATTATCAAGCTCGTACCCAAGGTAGCGGGGCTCTAATGGCCGCCGAAGTAGGCCAGACCGTCTTACTGCCCCCTGACGACGGAACCTATAGGCTCTGTTGACTATACTACTAATCTAAGCTCAGATGGCTTTGGATAATACGATTAGATTACGTCACTTCCTGTCACAGAGGATACTTCATGCTCTATGGGCTAATAGTACACGATAAAACGTAACCCCAAAATCACGTAACAAATCCAGTCTACACTCGATGAAGTTGATTTGAGGAATACAATTTAGTGAGCACTGTATGTTAAACTATGAACTACGATACACACTGACCTGTTCCCAAGCTGGAATACAATTCTCACTTCCACAAATAACATTTCTTTCCGATAAATACACCAGTACCACACAAGCACACTGTATGTCAAACATGGCCACCACAACAATCAACCAATAATAATAATAATAATAATAATAATAATAATAATAATAATAATTGTATGTCTACCCCTTATTATTCCCGTTTCCATCGGGGTGAGGGATGAGATGCGATGAAATTCTATGTGGCGGATGGTTTTTACGGCTGGATGCCCTTACTGACGCCAACCTCATGAGAAGAGTTAATGGGAGATAAAATGAATGAAGATGAATGAAACTGGGCAAGGATATGGAAGAAAGCGGCCGTAGCCTGTGAGAAGATACCGTCCCAGCATTTGCCTGGAGTTGAAAATGGGGAAACCACGGAAAACCATTTCAAGGACAGCTGACAGTGGGGCTCGAACCCACGTCTACCGAGTTCGCAGAGAATTTGGCCCCATGGCCTAGCACTGCGCTTTAGCGAGCGTAGCTACCGCTGTCGGTAATAATAATAACAATCCTCAGCCTTGCTCTATCAATGTAAGCCAAGAACAATTGGCTTAGTGAAATAGAAAAAAGTCCTTCATGAAATCGGCATTGCAGAGGAAATTATACAATATCGACTCCAGTTCAAAACATTAATCTACAACCATCATTTTGCTGAGAACATGACTAAGTGAAAAGATAAATAATTATCCTTGTACTTCAGGTCCGCCTAGTCAATACTTTTATTAAAGTGTAATCATAGATTACATATATTCTAAATTACAAGGACATGTTTCGAGATCCTAGATAAAATGATCTCTTCATCAGCTTACAAATTGCTCCATTGCAGGAAAACATGTTAAAATGGGGGAAGATGGCATGAAATGACAATGAAATGAATGAAGCGCGAAAACATAGGGGCTTGATATAAAAACACCATATATCAGTACACTCAAAACAAAATTAAAAACATTAAAAACACTGAGAGCTAAGATAACTTGTCACAGTTCACTAAAACTACATAAACAATGGCATTTAAAATTCACTGTCTTTTCTTGAAGCAATTGCTTAATGTCATGATCACCAAAATGTCAAATGTTAACGACCTTGAAGTTAACATTTCTGAAAAGAGAAGATGACTACCAGGACCAATAAATCATGGACTGAAGAACGGAGGAAGAGTTTCAGTGCCCAGATGAAAATGTTTTGGGAGAAGAAAAAAACATCTTAGCTAAGTAAGTTCCATCGCGCCCCACAGATGGGCATAACAATGTAAAAAAATTAATACATTTAAAAATAATAATAATAATAATAATGGAATAAGTACGTGTCTCTCTTTCCCTTTCCTATCTCTCTCTCCTTCAGAAGTGCTGAAATAGCTAGGGATTCGCCGCTCACCAGGCATGCTGCAACTGGTTGCATGACTCATGCACATAAGATAATTTTTACATGTGGACTGTTGATTCGGTTCAGCATCTTTCGTTGCATGACTCATGCACATAAGATAATTTTTACATGTGGACTGTTGATTCGGTTCAGCATCTTCCGTGTTATTCATAAGACAGAGATGTCCTATTATTTTTACTGTAGATTTAGCTTGCCACGGTGGGTGAGTGGTTAGCGTGTCGGTCTACTAACCCCAAGATTGCAGGTTCTCTCCTGGCCGTGGTAAGTGATTTTTTTTGAAAGGTGGCAAAAATACGACACGCATGTCATACGATGTTGGCATGACAAAGAACCCATTTGAATTCAGTAGGCCGTGTTCATAATGGCAAAATTATTCTCGGGAGTTTCCGCCAACACAAAGTTCCTCATTTCTCTACTATAGAAAGCGCTATAGTGTTCAAGGAGCTTAGATATCTAACCTCCTTGACTTTCATAGTGATTCAAGGAACAACGAAATTCGACATGCAAGCTACCCTCTGGTGTCAAATTACAAAGCTTGCACCCGGCACCCGAGGCCATACGATATTATTATTACTGTAGATTAAAAATACTATTTCACAAAATGATAAAATTTCTGACTGTAAAAACGTGTAATGTAAACACTATTATTCTGGTTCGTGGTCGCGATCACCAGGTTGAGAACGCCTGACTCGAAACTGTTTCCTTCGTTTTCACCCTCTCCACATAGGAATAATATTTCTCCAATCATTATTCTACTTATTTATTTATCGAATAGCTTTTAGTGCCGGAAGTGTCCGAGGACATGTTCGTCTCGCCAGAAGCTGTAGCTGCTTCTAGCGGACACCCATGGGGTGAGCTACAAGTTCCGTTCAATTTCAAGTAGTTCCAACTTTCGCTACTAGATGTCAATGATACCTAGTGGTGAACGAGGAACTTTGTTAGAGCGTTCCAACGAAATTTAACCTAGAAATTTAGCTTCACACAAGTTTAGTCTGTGGAAGGATCTTTTACATGCCATAAATCTATAACATGGGACCGACGGCTTTACTTCCTCTCCGAAGGAAGGCATACTGAAGGATTTTAACGCTCTTAAAAAATCCGACGACTTCGGCCGGGTTTCAACCCGCTATCTTGGGCACAGCAGTTGAGCATGCTACAAACTACGCCACCGAAGCCGCAATTATTCTACTCAGAAGAAAATAAAAATATTATAATAGTCTAACCCAGGTATGTCTAAACCGTCTATGTTATTATTCAAGACCAGTCTTAAATTAGTATTTCGTTGCCTTATTTTGTCGCTAGGTCTCGACAAACACACGTGAAACAGCGATTGCCACACTGTCTTATGGGGTTTTGAATATACAGGATGTAACTAAATATAAGGTGCGTTCAAAATGTATTGAGCCGGAGCCTGTAATCCGCAAACCGGTGACGATATCGGCTAATCGTGGCGTGTGTAACGAGGTGTGGTTCCGACCAGAGCGTGGAAGGTCACAGCCCGTCGCTAGAGGGCACGAGTGCACGTCACGTGACGATACAAAGCGAGCATCAGGATGCATCAAACGTCCAACCAAGACCAAGACAGTAGGCCATTCAACATGCTTCCTGGTGTGGTTGAAGACTGTGGGGCACCCATTGGGCACACACTTTGCGCAAGTGCAGTCGTTCCTTCATGATGGTGTGCACACTTCCGAGGCTCAATCCGACCACGGCGGCTATGGCGTTCACTGTCACTCGGCGGTCCTGGGTAATGAGTGCATCAACCAGCTGGACGTTGTCATTGGTAATGCAGGGGGGTGCCCCAGACCGGGCATCATTGGCTAACGACACCCGTCCTTCCCTGAAGCGCTTGTGCCACGCCTTGACCGTTGCAAGGGACATGCAGTGTTCGCCGTACACTTGTGGCATTCGGCAATGAATGTCCGTTCCCCCTACTCCTTTCGCTGTCAGAAACCAAACAACACCTCTTTGCTCTTCGTTTGACACCTGCAAGTCACTGTTTGCAATGCGACTGGCAGCGTTGGACGATTGGTGCATGCTGCTGCTTGCTTTATATCGTCACGTGACGTGAACGCGTGCCCTCTAGCGACGGGCTGTGACCTTTCACGCTCTGGTCGGAACCACACCTCGTTACACACGCCACGATTAGCCAATGTCGTCGCCGGGTTGCGCATTACAGCCTCCGGCTCGTTACTTTTTCAACACAGCTTGTATGTGGGAAATCTCCGGGGGTTCGATACAGGACTTGACAACAAGCAAAACATGTCCTGTATACATATGGTAGTCTATATGTGCGGTCGTGTTACAAGCATTGTTTGTGGTGTGCGTAATAATACATACGGTGGCACGATGCTAGTTGGTCATTTGTGGAGGGCACACAACCACTTGAACGTTTCGTCGCTAATCAAGTCCAAAGAAGTGGATAGGTCGTCAGGAACCGACACCGTTGCCTGCTCGTTTTCCCGATCTCAACCCATTCGATTTCTACTTATGGGGTCATTTAAAGGCCATTGTGTATGCCACACCTATCCATAACATGGACATGCTGCGTCGGCGAATAGAGCAAGGATGTTAGCAGTTACGACAGACGTTGGGAATATGGGAGCATGTGAGACCGTCAGTGATGCGGCACATAGACGCCTGCATCACCAGGCACGGATCTAGAGTTTGGCTTTGAGGGGGGGGGGGTCACAGAAACGAAATTGTTAAGAAAAATGGTATCACTAACAACGCAATCACAAAATAACCAAACGTACAAAAGCAGACCAATTTTTTTGCAAGCTACATGGATAGAAATTTGATGCGTTTAGCGCACCAAAAATATTCTTACAAATTGCAACGGCGTGTTTTGGACTTTTACATCGAGCTTCGAGAAAAGTATCAAGGTACGTTACAGTTTCGGCAAGTCGAGTTGGTACCGACAAAGGAAGAAAGTTACAGCTTAAATTGCCAACCAAGCTTGCAGTTTGGACGTCGGCAAAATGTTTTGGTGCGAAAAAAAAAGCCCCAAATTCCTATCCGTGCATTGCTGCACATTCATCGTGATATCACTATAGACATCGATTCGGTAATCAGAAGGTTTGCTAAACAAAATAGGCGAGTTGAAATTGTTATATAAATAATCATTTTTATATAACAGGTATGAAGTTGTAAATATGTACAGTTGTAACAGAACATAATAATTGCAATAAAGATATTTTCAGTATTGTATAAAATGAAAAAAAAAAACTATTTTTCAGTTAAAATTCGTTAAGTTTTATTTGTATGGTTATTGTGTTTTCGTTTTTTTTTTTTAGTTTGCAAAAAGTTTGGTCTCCTTTGGGGGGGGGGGGGTGTCATGACCCCCGCGACCCCACTCCCCCTTGAATCCGCGCCTGTGCATTACAGCTCGTGGTAGTTGATGATGATAATTGTTGTTTTAAGGGGCCTAACATATAGGTTATCGGCCCCTAATGGGTTGGGTGATCGTGAAGATGATGAAAAATGAAAATCCACAGCCTGCTTCCAGTCTCCGACCGGGTCAGGAATGGAATGAATGAAGCCCCCATCTAGCGGCGAGGATATGGACTGTGCCGGCTGCCGAGGCCTGACGCACTCCTCTGGGGCAATGATTAAATGAATGACAGATGAAATGATATGATAGTGGAGAGTGTTGCTGGAATGAAATTTTGACAGGGAAAACCGGAGTACCCGGAGAAAAACCTGTCTGCCTCCGTTTTGTCCAGCACAGATCTCACATGGAGTGACCGGGATTTGAACCACGGACTCAGCGGTGAGAGGCCGGCGTGCTGCCGCCTAAGCCACGGAGGCTTCGTGAAGATGATAATGAAAGATAAACTATGACTAAAACTAACTACTAACTTATATACTAGAAGAAGAAATGGAAAATAAAGGAGAATAAGGCAAATAAAGGACAGGAGGAAAATAAATGCCCTCAACCCTCGAAGAATGCGGATTGAGGGACTTGGAAGGAAGGAGAACCATGAAAGGCAGATAGGAAAGTGAAAGAGGAGAGGGTCCGCCCCAGAGGCAATGGATAAAAAGGGGGAAAACCGGACCCAGCTCAGGAATCCCTCAGGGTCGCCAACTCCCGAACTCACCAGCCGTGAGCCCCTGAGGGTGTAGCAATATCTAGGGTGCACCAGAAGTGGTGGGGCTACATACACCCTGCCTCCTTAAGGGCCTTGAGCGGAAGGCACGAGATAACATGAAAAGAAAAAAAAGAAGACTGACCCCTCGCAGAAGGAGGGTATCAGAAAAGCTGAGATAAAGGCCAATTAAGGCGGGAAAGGAAGAGATTCCCTAGGCCTCGGACCCTAATACCGTCGGGGTCGGAAGAGAACAAGAGTTCACCAAGTGAGGTCGACAGAAAAGAAGACGGAGAGGAGCCCGGCACAAGTGGGCAGGCCCGACTTTAAATTATACACTAAAAGACATGTTTTTGTTAAACAGGTGATCGCCAACCCACATCCCACTAGATATGAGCCCCTGGTGTGGGGGCTCGTGGTAGTAACATATACTTTATCAACACAAATGACCAACCTGCATAGTGAAGCGGTGTGTGCTATGTGCACCACAAACAATGCTTGTAACACGGAAATGAAATCAAACAGACCATAAGTTTACAGGATATGTTTTGCTTGTTGTCAGCAGTGGCGTACGCAGGGGGGGGGGGGGGGTCATTAATAAAATAGGGTAATTGTGCACATTATTAAAGGGACAGATGACCTTGCTGTTCCGCCCCTTAAAGCAACAGTTATCATAATTAAAATGACATTTCGATTAATATTCATAAAAAACAATAATTAAATAACCGTTCTCTATGTATGACAACTATTTTAGGCCTTATTATTTTTTCTACACAATAAAAAAATGAAAGAAATGAAAAATATGGAAAACAGTAACTAAATATTAAAAGTGAAATGATGCAGTGGTATCATGACCATAGTTACGTGGTTGCTTATAATATTGATATTATGCGAGAGAAATATAATGTTTTGCTCTCCGTTTTCCCACTGTCATTACTATTGACTCTGAAAATCTACCTAACTTGATGACTTTATCCGTATCATTAATTGGAATAAATTGCATAAACTCCTCATGTACTGAATTATCTTTAACGAAACGGACACACGATTAAAGCAACCCGAAGCGACGTGAAAAAGGTTACCGATCGCACACGTTAACAGTAAAACTGATCAATGGCTAGCTCCAACGCTGAAGAAGGAGTCTCGCTGGGAGTAGAATGCAGGACATTTACCAAGTGAGGAACGTGACCACATTTAAAATATATACAGGAGTAAGAAGCCTCAAGAGCGGTAGTGTAAAACAGGTGTTAGATGGGACAATATAAAGATTCAAGTAAAGAAATGTCTCTGGGGGGGGGGGGGGGGTAAACCCTGAATCCCCCGTCGGTACGCCACTGGTTGTCAGGTCCTCTATCGAATCCCCGGAGCTTTCCCACATATTTAGTTTTACTCTGTAGTCTATTTAGATTTTAGATGAATAAAATCCATTGTAATGTGACTAGAGTTGGAATGTAAACTTTAGTTAGTTAGTTAGTTAGTTAGTTAGTTAGTTATTGTTGTTTTAAGGGACGGAACTACGAGGTCATCTGCCCCTAATGTAAACTTTGTTAAGTTTCAGAGCCTGCAAATAAATATTGAATAATTGAACGTACTCAACAATTATTTACGATGGACAACCATTTTATTTCTATTCGAGTCCAAATGATTCTTCTTCTTCTGCTTTTACGGCCTCATTGGACCACTTCAGTCAATCATTTCTTCAATACATCGCCCATTATAAGTGTTTTTACGTTTTCATTTCTTCCAACCATGTCCATTCAAATACTGAGGCGACAGTTTACGAGCTAGCTAAGGGCGAGTCTATCACCCTTGTTACAGCCTACCTAGCGGGCGAACCTATTACCCCAGATACAGCCAGCAGCAAACCGTTGAGTCGTGTTAAGTTAAGACCTATAGTGTTCTGTGTTTAATACTTCAGAGAAGGGTGGTTGTGTTAGGAGTTTCCCTGGAAGTGCAAGTCGCTTTTTCTTTATTTCGCCTGTGAACGTTTCGTTCCGCAAGGGGCAGGTGACCTCGTAGTTCTGCCTTTAAAACAACAACAACAACAACAACAACAACAACAACAACAACAACAACAATAATAATAATAATAATAATAATAATAATAATAATAATAATAATAATAATAATAATAATAATAATATAAAATACAGTCAAGTTAAGATTGGACGAAAGGGAGATTTGTGTTTCGTGCACCTCACCATTCTCTGGAAGTGCAACTCTTCATTTCGCCTGTGAACTTCAGTCAATCATTTCTTGGTCCTCCTCCTCAGAGAGTTTTCTTTCCGAGTTGCACAGTAGCTTTTCATTCGCTCTGATCTTCTCATGCGTTCCTCATATTCTGTAAATATCCTTTTTACGATATGATGCTGGTCTATTTTTGCTTGAAATCTTATTTTTATATCTTACTATTATCTCTACTTAGTATAAAACAAAGTCCCCGATTCTTGGATGTCACGGGTAATCTCGAGAACCCCTGGATGGATTTTGATGCGGTTTTCACAATTCTGTAAAGGATATCTCGAGGATGATTTCTGTAGAAAATAATTTATGATCAAATGAAGCCGAGCAGTAACGATTTCAGTGAAAAAGTCGGGAAAAAAAACCTGGCATCCGAGCGCTTTGTAAGCTTACGCTGGGTAAACCGTTAAAAAATATCTAAATACTATGAGTGTAAGAATTGTTCAGCATGAAAAGTTCTACAAAAAAGTCCGCGAGAGCATATCTCTATCTTCAATACATCGCCCATTATAAGAGTTTTTATTTTTTTCATTTCTTCCAACCATGTCCATTCAAATACTGAGGCGACAGTTTACGAGCTAGCTAAGGGCGAGTCTATCACCCCTGTTACAGCCTAACTAGCGGGCGAACCTATTACCCCAGATACAGCCAGCAGCAAACCGTCGAGTCGTGTTGAGTTAAGACCTAGTGTTCTGTGGTTAAGACTTCAGAGAAGGGTGGCTGTGTTTGGAGTTTCCCTGGAAGTGCAAGTCGCCTTTTCTTTATTTTGCCTGTGAACGTTTCGTTCCGCAATAGGCAGATGACCTCGTAGTTCTGCCTTTAAAACAACAACAACAACAACAACAACAATAATAATAATAATAATAATAATAATAATAATAATAATAATAATATAAAATACACAGTCAAGTTAAGATTGGACGGAAGGGAGGTCTGTGTTTCGTGCACCTTGCCATTCCCTGGAATTGCAACTCTTCATTTCGCCTGTGAACTTTCCGTTCCGCAAAATACACAGTTAAGTTAAGATTGGACGGAAGGGGGATTTGTGTTTCATGCACCTCGTCATTCTTAAATTACGTCTGACAAGAATTCGTTATAATGAATAATCCAGTCAGTGATTTTAAGCTATCATGCCGAGATGTAAAAGGATATAGGTCATAGTTCATTGGCATCGAAAAAGAAGCGTTTATAACGTAACAATGAAACAGAGCTACAAATAATTTCTCGATTGTCACGAGAGAGAGAGAAAGAAAGAAAGAAAGAAAGACTTCACAAAGGCAAAGGGAGTCATTCCCACATGTTCCTTTGACACAGGGAAGAAATTTGCATGGTTTGTAGTCCGATAGAATTCTGCTATGAATTATGATTCCTCCATAAATTATATAAAATGATGCTTCAGTATATTTTGGTGCAATGTCTGTTATCTGCCATTACTGTTCAGCATAAAAATGGAAAGAGGAATAATGTGCCAGTTCTGTAGTAGTATTCATTATCATCCATAAAACAAATAAATAAGCCGGGCACTACTGCTAGTTATTATATACTGTAAATAAAACGCTAAGGTGTATGTGTCACAAAAACTCAACCTCTTAAACCAGAGGGAGTTAGAAGGTAGGCTGGTTCCTTAGTTTAGGGGCTGCGACAATGCGGTCATGTAGCTCCGTGTAATTTGGGTGTGTGTAGAATTTGTCTGATAACCGGTGTTACTGTAATTGTGATGGCTGTATTAGTGTATGTTATCTGTGATTCAGGTAAGGACTGCAGACGATCAATTTTCAAGTAGTTCCTACTTTTGCTACCAAATTGTACCGTCCACGACACCTAGCTGCGGACTTGGCTACTAGATGCTGTAATGGTTATTAATGCCCCATGTTGGTAGCGACAAATGTAGCAGTTTTGCTAGCCCACACTGTTGGGTGATAAATGTAACTGTTTACCTTTGCCTAAGCTATGTTGTTTTAATGGGCGCCAAGACCTCAATGCAATGTTGAAATCTAAATTTGTATTTAACAACGTCTAGCTCTGGCAGAACACCTTCAAGACTCTATTCACTCAGATCGTGGTATGATTTGATCATTAACCCAACAAACAATTGTATCAGGAGAAGGAATTGGTCTATATCTAATGCTACCTACTGAAAGCAAAGATTGCATTGTAAAAGAAATGAATTTATTATATAAAACAAGTATAGCAAAATTAATAATAATAATAAGTACAAAATTTAAATTGGAGCGTTGTGATTTGAATATTACCGATAGAAAATTACGTGAAAACGGAGTCTGATAAATTGATTTTACTCTTATTTCCAAGCTATGAAGTTACTGAAATATGAAATGTAAAACAAAGAAAAATGAGAGATTGCGTATTTCCGCGTCATTTGCGCTTACCACTGGAAATTGCCAAAGCATTTCCCTCGTTCTTGATGATGTTGTGAGCTTCCCACAGTCTCCTGGACGTCGTCATCTCCGTCAGAATTTGATGATATTCTGGTAGATTAGATAATTCTATGGTCCGTACCTCGGACCCAAACACTCGTACAACCAAGTTTTACAAAAGTTCGTCGCTAACTCCACTGAACATCGGAGCGACACGCACTTGCGACCGTACTCTGCAAGTTCTACACAGATTGTCCTTAACTCCACCGAACATCGGAGCGACTCGCACGCGCATCCATACTCCTCAAGTATTTCACAGATAGTCCTCGTTTCACGGCGCGTCGAACGATATATCCACACGTTGGCTCCCCCACCATGGTACCGACATCTAGCTTACGTCGTCCTCACTGATTGGCAGAGCACGCCGCTAGTTCCCCTCCTCTGGTTTCTTTACACTCGGCGCGCGAGAGGGAGAAGTCGTTTTCCGTCCCAACAATTCGCCTTTTCTAGACCTTGCGACCCAAGATTGCGTCATGCTTCTCGACAAGATTAAGCGTGTACTTGAAATCCCAGTGAGTCACGTCTCTCGATATACCCTAACTGACGAAAACTCCGTAAAATTCCGTAATCACATAATTTTCTATAATATTGTCGTTCGTAATAATTTGCTTGATAGCGTTTTCTAAGACATAGAAAACCTATCTGAATGCTAATGATTTTTATAAAATGCTCCGAAAATACCTTAATAATAATTATAATAAATTAATAATAATAATAATAATAAATTAACATGAAAAATTCTCTTGGCTGAACAATTTGCCGCGTAAATAAATATAGAATGGCTTCCTACTGACTTATGCCAGTTGCATAAAACCCCTCGAAAAACACGTTACATATTCGCCTCGGATCATCGGATGATTTACCGTGACGACGGTCCATTATCCGATTATCCCAGACACGTTAATAAACCCCATCCAAAATACATATTACATAAACGAAATCACCCTAAATTACAGATATATACACTCTTATTTTTTTCTTCACGCACTTTGCGTCAAAGTTTGTTGTCACTATGGATTGCACTTTGCAACCAGTCCAATGTTTTACATATGGAATTGTGTTCCACGGATATTTCCGCCTCTCAAATTTCTCTATGTTGGAGAAATAGACATAATTAATGTGTGAGCACTATGTATTTATGAGGTCATATCACACGCATTGAAGGTGTTCTGATATATTTATATCACCATAGAACTCCCTAATTTCACTGGAGGTCCCCTCCTTATGGTGAAATTTAATCTCACTTATCACTGAGCACACGATCACACTACTGTGGCAGCGCCTCGTGACCATAATACTTAATCTCTCTTTAAAGTAGATTAAATTAATATTGACTTCTGAAAAAAAAAAACAGTAAATGCGCATTACATATAACACCAAATATTTCTGTGCCGTAATCGCCCTGTCTTGTTAAGTTCCCGTTAACCATATTCTACTTAATACTAGTTCTCAACACAGACCATTTCTCCTCACTCAAATAATACCTTTGTACAAATTACCTTAAATTACACACTTACAAATCTTACATGGCGAGGCCGTAAACAGAAATCACGTGTGCTGATATGTATGAGTTTCATGAAGGACTGTCTCGCATTCTGATGGCCCATCTTTTATCTCGTGGACGCCTTAAGCTAACAAGCCCTATACAAGCGCTCCCCCATCTCTTGGAGATAAATGGGAACCCATCAGCGCTGCCAAAATGGCCTTGGTGCATCGAGACAATTTAGTGCTCAACAGCATCCGACAATCCCGTCATATTTCCCTGTACCTTAAAAACTCTCATTTACTTACATACTACCCCCCTGTGTGACTTCTGATACGCCTGCCTGGAAGACCATCTCCTCCCACGCACCAAATACCACACTTACTCATTTGATAGGCTGGCTCGCCAGCTAAACACACTCACTTTATGACACATATTTTCGTAGACTATGTATATTATACGTTCCGTATAATCTGTTTCCCTCACTATTCTCCAGCACATATGCTGTTTTCCCAATACGTTTGGAAACTATAAATGGGCCCTCGTAGAGATAAAAGAACTTGGACATGACTTTCTCTAGCTTATTTGACTGTTTCGGCACTCTAAGTAAGACTCTGTCTCCCGGCTCGAATAGGTCAAATTTAGTTTCTTTTTGTTGGCGAATTCTCTTTTGTGCTGACTTAGATAAATTCTGTTTCGCCAACTGGACAGTGTAATCCATCCCCGGTTGCTTACCCTCATTTAATCCCAACACCCTCGCTAGTTCATTTTGTGGTCTTTTTCCGAATTGAACTTCGTATGGCGTCAATTTCGTGCTCTCATGCTGGACAGAATTCAGCCAAGTCTCGACCTTGGGAAGATGTCCAACCCAGGCCGCATGCTTGTCATGCACTAGAGTCCGAAAAAGACGAGCCACTTCCCTTAATGGACGCTCTGCAGAATTACCCTGAGGGTACCTTACAGAGGTATGAACGTGTGTTATACCAGCTTCCTGCATACTGGTTCTCCATTTCTTTGCAGTAAACTGTGGTCCACTGTCAGATAGTATCCTGAGAGGAATGCCAAACTCAGGTACATACTTATTAATGATCAGACGGCTACACGCTAGTCCCGTGGCTTTCCTTAGCGGATATAGCTTGACATACTTACTAAAAGCGTCAATAACTATAAAAATGTACTCGTAGCCGTACTGTCCTTTAACGATCGGGCCAAATAAATCCACACACAGTAGTTCGCCGGGACTACTGGTGAGAACTGCAGATCTCTCCCCCACTAAATATTTAACTGGATATTTACTCCTTTGACAGGTGTCACACTTAGCTAAAATCCTCCTAACGTCCCTTCCCATTTTACTCCAAATGAAGTCACGACCAATTTCATAGAAGACCTTGGCAGCACCAAAGTGTCCTAATTCCCTATGAATGAACCAAATTAGCTCCTCCCGCAAAGTGGCAGGAACACATATTGCCCACCGATTATTCCTACATTTCCTTGCAAGAAGCCCATCCTGCATCTTGTACGTGAACCGTCCTACTTTCACATACTCTTCTTCACCTATTTCCAACCTAGCCAGTGGCTCCTTTAACTTAACGTCATCACGTTGCTCCACTAGCATATTTCTCAGTGTCTGTAACGATGCCCTGTTGCTACTGTCCACACATGCACATATTAAAATACCATCCTCTGCTTTAACCACAGGATAATCCCTACATAAATTAGTGTCCCTCGATAGCATGTCTGCAAGAATGTTATCTTTACCTTTAATATATTTTACTGTGAATTCGTATTCCTGCAGAGCAAGAATCCACCTACTAACTCTGTTAGAACTGAGTTTACAAGTCCTCATATACAGTAATGCATGGTGATCTGTGTGGATCTCAAATTTCCCCCCTACTAAATACATTCTAAATTTCCCTAAACTGAAAACAATACCTAAAAGCTCTAACTCAGTAATCGTGTATCTTTTCTCTGCTGCAGTCAGTCCTCGCGAGGCTAAAGATACAATGCACAGATTACCCTCATCATCTTTCTGACATAATACTCCAGCAATGCCTATATGTGAAGCATCTGTCATAACCACATATTCCTTATCTTTTAACGGATATTTCAGCACTACAGCTTTCTCAAAACCTTCCTTCAGCGCTCTAAAAGCCTGTTCATGCTTGGACTCCCATCTCCACCGAGTCCCACTTTTAAGCAATTCCCTGAATGGTTCTACCAACCCTGAGTATTTAAGAACGAACCTCCTGAAAAAGTTGCAAATTCCCAGGTAAGTTTTTAACTGTTTAACATTCTGTGGCACCTCTGCGTTAAGTATCTTATTAACCCTACTTTCTTCTGGTGTTACACCTCTACTCGACACTCTATGACCTAAAAATGTCACTTCTGACTGACAGAATGACGACTTAGACAGCTTCAAAGTGAACCCTGCCTGATCTAACTTCTGAAAAACTATATTTAAATGACGTAGATGCTCCTCAAAACTGCGTGAACTAATTACCATATCATCTATGTAAATGGTTACAAACTCTCCTGTGTCATCCCCTAATGCGATGTTTAAAGCCCTAATTAAAGCTGCTGAACTACTCTTTAACCCATAAGGTGTTCTACAAAATTGATAAAGGTTATATTTATGACTAAAAGCTGTAAATGGTCTATCTTCGTACATAAGTGGCACTTGCCAAAAACTGGAACTCAAATCTACACAAGTGAAATACTTCTTCCCCTCAAATGTTTGCATTAATTCTTCTATTGACATAGATTTCAGCTGATCTGAACTAATTCTACTGTTAACCAAACGAGCGTCTAAACAAATACGAACAGTGCCGTCGGTCTTGGGTACCGTGATCAAAGAATTAACATATGGACTGTTCGAGTGCTCAATAATCCCATCTTCAAGCATCTGATTAATTTGTGCCTCAACTGCACTCTGATAAGCGAAAGGTACAGGATATCTATGTCCTGTGAATACTGACCTATCAATAACGTTCAATGAATGTGTATAGCAATTGGCCATACCAATGCGATCCTCAAAAACTCTCCTATTACACCATAACACATCATAGAGCCGAACACACTGTTTATCCTCTATATTTCCCTGAAATGCAGCCTCACGTAACGAGTCCTCTAGACTTCCGTTCGTAATCACACTGCCCACAAAACATGGAGAACCCCGCTCTACGGCTGGCGATATCTCATTTAAAGTACAAATCACACCTACAATACTACTCCTCTGAATATGGTCATTGAACGCTACTTCTACTTCAGAATCTCCCCATTTAAATTTCAAACTCCCTACATCATAACATAAGTTACCAGACACTCTACTTAGCCACTCTGAACCCAAGATAACACTGAATACTAAATTTGGAATTACAAGGCAAATCTGCTTCTCTACATGATTATTAATTTTAATGTCTACTAAAACTTGCTTAGAAATTACTTTAGACCTCTTCCCAACAGCTGTGATAACAAAAGTGCTTTTAATTGGCATCTCCTCAAAATTTACTCCAGTTCCTTTCATTTTATCATAAAATGCACTACTTATGCAACTCTTCATACAACCACTATCAATTAAAACATCTGTGTACGCCTCGGACACGTTAAATTTAACTATGGGGCTCTTACTAACCACTTCCTGAATAATACCTTCATCATTTAGTTCATGTAATAATTCATTTCTTACATTTAGGTCATAGGGTTCCTGTATAATTGTATGGACAGGGCATGCTACAGACTGAGATTCTGACCTTACTTCGCAGCCTGGTTCGCGTTTAAAGAACCGCTACAGCTGGCCGTCGTACTACTAACTACTGAATTGGTCTGGTTGTTCTGGGCTGTGTTGTCATTGTTTGGCTGTATATTACTACCACTAGGCTGTCCTCTTCCTTGACCCCTATTCTGGTTGTAATTATTGTCATTATCATTTCTCCCTTGATTTCCCCTGAAATCATTGTTCCTCCCTTGATACTGATTACCATAGCCATTTCCTCTGTTCTGATTAAGCTGATTATTATTATTTCTATTTTGAGCGTTGGCCCCTTCGCCACCGTTCCCTTGAACTTCTTGATGCCTGGCTTCATTAAGTCTATTATTATTATTACCCTGGTTCCGATTGAAATTGTCCTCATAACCCCCTCTCCCTAGTGCATCAAATGTGCTTAACAAATTTTCTACTTGTGATATAGTCTTTACATTCTGGATACAAGCAGCCTCCTTGATCCTATAGGGAAAGTGCCTAAGTAGCAACCTTACCACATCACTTTCCTCCTTCAAACCATCCAGATATTTACACACTAATACCTGCCCTAAAAAGTATTCGGTCATGGTGGAGCTTCCTTTAGGGTTATATTTACCACACACTACTCCCTCACGATGCTGCGACTGAATAACCTCATTCCAGAACTTTTCACAGAATTTCATTTTAAAATCATTGATATCAGTAAACTTGTCTCTGTAGACAGCAAACCAATTCCTCGTTTCCCCCACAAACACTTGTTCTAAAATTTCAACTACCTGGCACCACTCAATACTACCATTTTCCAACCTTTCCCCGAATTTATTTTCTATAGTGTTCATGAACTCCATTGGGCACCCCTGTCGATTGCTGAACTTACCCAGTTCTACCTCCCTGTGTGTGCTATTCACAAAAACTGGCCTATTCTGACTATTTTCTTGCCTGATCCTAGCTTTTAATTTTAACTCTAATTCTGCGATTTTCTCCTCAGCCTTCCTCTCAATACTGTTTACTGTTAATTTAATGTTTCCTTCTGATTCTTCTACTTTATCATATAGCTTTGCTTGTTTCTCCTCAATCTTGCTAATGCTCTCTCTATTACTCTCTCTTAAATCATTTACTTCTGCAAATATTTGCGAGTGGACTTTCTCAATTCTACCCCCCAGCTGTTCCTTAACCTCTTTAGTTGCTACCTGAATTTTGTCAATTTCTCCCCCCAATTGCTTTTTGACCTGCTGTGTTTCCAGTTGCAGTAGTTCTTTTAAATTTTCAGCCTGTGTACTGATTCTAATTTCCAACTCCTCCTGTACTTTTCCTAATTTTCTGTCTACATCTGCAATAATCTCTTTAGCCTTTTCTTCCATCACCCCCCTGATCTCACCTCTAATCAGTTCGAATTTGTCACTCATTTCCCTACTGTTTTGTTCTAATTTAGCATTTAAAGTTTCAGTACTCTCTCTATTTTCCTTACTGTTTTGTTCTAATCTGGCGTTTAAAGTTTCATTACTCTCTCTATTTTCCCTACTGTTTTGTTCTAATCTGGCGTTTAATGTTTCATTACTCTCTCTATTTTCCCTACTGTTTTGTTCCAGTTTAGCATTTAAAGCGTCTGTACTTTCTTTATTTTCCCTACTGTTTTGTTCTAATCTGGCGTTTAAGGCATCTGTACTTTCTTTATTTTCCCTACTGTTTTGTTCTAATTTTGCATTTAAGGCATCACTACTAACTTTGTTCTGATACATGAACTCGAGAAGTAAAGTTTTTAATTCTGGTTGGCCGCCTACACTCCCTGTTTCAGTATCGGGATTTACCTCCGCTACCCCGGTACTACCATCACTCGACATACTGCTCGTATCATCACTCTCCCGTTGATGACCACTACGTAACCTCATCTGTCTTTCTTTCTCATCCCCCATAATGATATACACTGATACAGACAAATAACCCCCAAAATACAGGCACAGAAATATATACCCTTCTCCTTCCACAAATGTTATTAGGTTTTCAGCCCCAAGTTGTCGGCGACAAATGTAGCAGTAATTAGTGCCCCATGTTGGTAGCGACAAATGTAGCAGTTTTGCTAGCCCACACTGTTGGGTGATAAATGTAACTGTTTACCTTTGCCTAAGCTATGTTGTTTTAATGGGCGCCAAGACCTCAATGCAATCTTGAAATCTAAATTTGTATTTAACAACGTCTAGCTCTGGCAGAACACCTTCAAGACTCTATTCACTCAGATCGTGGTATGATTTGATCATTAACCCAACAAACAATTGTATCAGGAGAAGGAATTGGTCTATATCTAATGCTACCTACTGAAAGCAAAGATTGCATTGTAAAAGAAATGAATTTATTATATAAAACAAGTATAGCAAAATTAATAATAATAATAAGTACAAAATTTAAATTGGAGCGTTGTGATTTGAATATTACCGATAGAAAATTACGTGAAAACGGAGTCTGATAAATTGATTTTACTCTTATTTCCAAGCTATGAAGTTACTGAAATATGAAATGTAAAACAAAGAAAAATGAGAGATTGCGTATTTCCGCGTCATTTGCGCTTACCACTGGAAATTGCCAAAGCATTTCCCTCGTTCTTGATGATGTTGTGAGCTTCCCACAGTCTCCTGGACGTCGTCATCTCCGTCAGAATTTGATGATATTCTGGTAGATTAGATAATTCTATGGTCCGTACCTCGGACCCAAACACTCGTACAACCAAGTTTTACAAAAGTTCGTCGCTAACTCCACTGAACATCGGAGCGACACGCACTTGCGACCGTACTCTGCAAGTTCTACACAGATTGTCCTTAACTCCACCGAACATCGGAGCGACTCGCACGCGCATCCATACTCCTCAAGTATTTCACAGATAGTCCTCGTTTCACGGCGCGTCGAACGATATATCCACACGTTGGCTCCCCCACCTTGGTACCGACATCTAGCTTACGTCGTCCTCACTGATTGGCAGAGCACGCCGCTAGTTCCCCTCCTCTGGTTTCTTTACACTCGGCGCGCGAGAGGGAGAAGTCGTTTTCCGTCCCAACAATTCGCCTTTTCTAGACCTTGCGACCCAAGATTGCGTCATGCTTCTCGACAAGATTAAGCGTGTACTTGAAATCCCAGTGAGTCACGTCTCTCGATATACCCTAACTGACGAAAACTCCGTAAAATTCCGTAATCACATAATTTTCTATAATATTGTCGTTCGTAATAATTTGCTTGATAGCGTTTTCTAAGACATAGAAAACCTATCTGAATGCTAATGATTTTTATAAAATGCTCCGAAAATACCTTAATAATAATAATTATAATAAATTAATAATAATAATAATAAATTAACATGAAAAATTCTCTTGGCTGAACAATTTGCCGCGTAAATAAATATAGAATGGCTTCCTACTGACTTATGCCAGTTGCATAAAACCCCTCGAAAAACACGTTACAATGCCATCGCAAACCAACACCTGGCGACGAACGTTAGAACTATTATAACGTTAATCTAATCCAACCTACAAATTTTAGCTTCACACAAGTGCAGTTAGTGGAAGGTTATTTCACATTCCATAAATCTATGACATAGGCCCACCGGCTTTGCTTCCCCTCCGGAGGATGGCATACTGAGGGATTTTTAACGCTCTTAAAAAATCCGACGACTTCGGAGTTAGAAGGTGCGATTAGTGCCAAAATCTTCCAAATCGTCTTAATAGTACAGGAAAAATCGTTCATTTCTTGAAAAGTCAATGGAAATATATTAATTTGCTCATAAAGTGTGTTTAGACAAATAAACACGATTATAGCCACTACCAGAACTGTGTCGTCTAGAACCCGCATAACAGTCAAGCCGGTATATACAAGTACTCTACAAGGTGTATGTTTCACATAACTCAAGCTCTTAAACCAGAGGAAGTTAGAAGGTGTGGCTTGTGCTAAAATCTTCCAAATCGTCATAGTACAGGAAACATTTAAAAAAAGTATTAAATGAAATGCCAGTCAAAACTGATATACAGTAGACATATACAGTAAAACATTAGAAAAATCGTAAATAAGAAAAAATTGAATTCGAAAGCAATTTATTTCTTCTTTCCTCTTATAAGAGACAACGCAAAGTACTATATGATGGACGATTTAGGAACATCAAGCTGCTTACTGTATGTGCCGGTCTTGTATAATAAAGTAAGCAACGGTCTAAACACAATGATGGGAGCTGCAAAAACGTAGACTGCACTCTTGCCTGCAGCCAGTATTTCTTCCAGTGAAGTACTAATAATAATAATAATAATAATAATATCGTATGGCCTCGGGTGCCGGCTGCAGGCTTTGTTATTTGACACCCAGAGGGTAGCTTGCATGTCGAATTTCGTTGTTCCTTGAATCACTATGAAAGTCAAGAAGGTTAGATATCTAAGCTCCTTGAACACTATAGCGCTTTCTAGTAGACAAATGAGGAACTTTGTGTTGGCGAAAACTCCCGAGATTAATTTTGCCATTATGAACACGGCCTACTGAATTCAAATGGGTTCTTTGACATGCCAACATCGTATGACATGCGTGTCGTATTTTTGCCGCCTTTCAAAAATCACTTACCACGGCCAGGAGCGAACCTGTAATCTTGGGGTTATCAGACCGACACGCTATCCACTTATCCACCGTGGCAAGCTAGTGAAGTACTTGGAATGGTCCATTGAAATTCAAAGCAAATGAATTTTTGAGGCCTGTTAACTTATCCTATTCTCCACGTTTTTATTTTTCATATAATACTTGAATGCTACTTACCCGCGGCATTCCAGTGATATTCTTTAATTAATACTGCATTATCAAAATAAGGATTTTCCGTGAAGTACAGACTTATTCTGAAAATAAATAAAAACAAAATGGAAAGCATTAAAATATAATATTTCCTTTTCAGATTTAAGGTGACCCTGAAACAGATAGGAAGAAACATTAAATAAAAAGCACACAAAGGCATAACTGTCCCTAAAGTAAGGCTGGTACCGGTAATAATATATTTTTAAAAATCCCTTATCCTCCCAGCTTGGTTTCACCCACGCACTTTGCGAGGGACGATTCCTCAGTAGTTAGCTAAGGCGGGGTCTGCGTCACCCATTTTATTTGAACGTGACTATACCTCGCGGCTTGACTTTTGTTGATATCTCCCCAACTAATAATCGGAGAGGGTTGTGTGAGGGTTCATATTAAACGGGATTAAGCCCCCCGTCCAGTGGGCTATTTATTTTTCCAAATTTTGCCAAAGGGCCTAACTACACATTTTGAAAATTTTGGTTTTATAACTCTTTTACATGTTTATTTAATGTTTTAATTTATTACTTAGCCTATTTAATTTTTATTTATCGTTTATTTTTATTTTTAGATTTATGCCAAAATGGCGTAACTACTAGGTCATTGATCCTACATAACCCGAACTAATAATCGGAGAGACTTGTGAGAGGGTTTATATTAACAGGGTGTCTACCAACTCATCTTAAAAGAATTCCCTGATTATTCCCTGATTTTTCCAGAATTAATGAGAGAATTCCCTGAGTAAAGAATGCTAAACATTCGCCCGGGAACGGGAAGTGTGATGAAACGCACGCAATTTTTGGTTGGTTTTAAGCGCTCTCCAGGAACAAGAAGCAAAATGTAATCCAGGAAAGCAAAAGGAAAATAGAATTAAGTTTTATGTTTTCTGTTCTCGGAAATTCCAGGATCCAAACAGATGTGAGCAATGGCGGCACAAGGGAAACAGTTGTGAAAATAAATTTATTTCAATAAGTGAACTTGTTTTCCAGTAAAATAAGCAAGGTCTATTGAGTCATGCTGCTTTTACTACAGTAAATGCCTCCAATAAAAGGGACAAAGGAAGGTTGAATACACACATCAAGGTGTCACCATATGAGTGGAATCATCTTAGACCAATATTTAATTTGTAAAACCTTTCATTACCATTGAAATCACTAATCTACGTCGCAGGTATGATATTCGGTAGCATAAGTCTGAATATAAGCCTATACAGTAATTTACACATATCCAAGGGACGAAGGGAGGCATATTCCAAGTTCTCACTCTGAATTAGGTCCACCTCGTCATGACAGATGTAATTGAGTAATCATCATCCAAGTCCCACTCCAGCCACCCGGGTGTGGTTTACAAGCCTCCTCCACTCCTTTCTGTCCCTCCATTTTTCCTGTTCCATCACTTCTGCCACATCCAACCCAGCTTATCCAATGTCCATCAAAATTTGGTCCAACCACCTTCTTCTCGGTCTTCCAACTGGTCTCTTACCCTTGACTTCTCTTTCTAATTCCCTTTTTGCTATTCTTTCTTTACCCATTCTTTTGAAATATCCGAACCAACGTAACCTTGCTTTCTGTATCTTCTGATTTGACGGTTCCATATTTAACTCTTCTTTGATTCCAATATTTTGAATTCTATCCCTTGTTGTCTTTTTAGCTGAAGTTCTTAAAAATTTCACTTCTACTGCTTGTATCTTACTATTTTGCCTTTTATTCCTTACCAGTGTTTCCAGACCATATGTTACAATTGGTATGAAATACTGTTTATATAATATTAATTTCGTCAATTTAGTAATTTATAAATACATTTAAATGAAGGAAATCATTATGAATGATGTTTCGACAGGTCAGAACACACCATTATCAGTCTAAAATAATTTAACCTAGTCTGTTTGATAATACAAGGCCGAGTTTGAAAGGTGTTACAAACACATTTCCTGGGCGCAATTAAAAACAAAATAGGACATAAGTTCTAGCCTAGCCAAGGAACGTAGGAGCAGTAAATATGCATTTAAGGGCACTAGGCATATCCATCATATTACATAAACATCAAACATTTTCCTTGTTCCCGTTCCAGTCGTTAACCAGAGCCCCCGTTCTCATTCCCGGGCCAATCGTGAACCAGCCTTAACATAACTGGCAGCATCTACAAGGTAAAGATGATCACATTAACAACCTTATAGTGATCATGAGCTTCCGTTAAGCCTTTTGATCACTACAGTATAAAGGACATATGAAATATTCGTAAGCAGAGCGAGAGGTTATTTGCCTCGATGCACATGAGTAGACACAGATCGAATAGCACACGATATAATAGGGGGTAGCACAACCACGTGTTTGAACGACTACGTATTTTAGGGGCTAAATCATATATCAACAGCAGCACAAGAACAGCCTGGAAATTATTGCACACCATATGTTTTCACTATAGATTTAGCACACAATGGCACAAATGTTATATTTTTCGTAAACTTCAAACAGCACACTAAAGCATTAACAGTAGAACTACAGCAGACAATAATCAAAGAATACCGGGATGGAAAAGCCGCGCAAACAGTATTGTCAAACCAGGTCTAACACATGTTGCCCGGGCGCGCGCTAACACTTGACATGACAATACACACGGTAAAACCTCACTTCCTGTACCGAAAGCACTATCGAGACAATATACCGCAATATATGCGCTTTTGAAGCTCACACTGAGCAACCCGTTAAAAATATCAATATACTATGAGTGTAAGAATTGTTCAGCACGGAAAGTTCTATAAAAATAAGTCCGCGAGAGCATATATCTATCTTCAATACATCGCCCACTATAAGTGTTTTTAGATTGGACGGGGATAGCGGCTTCGGTGGCGTAGTTGGTAGCATGCTGAGCTTCTATGCCCAAGATAGCGGGTTCAAACCCGGCCGAAGCCGTCGGATTTTTTAAGAGCGTTAAAAATCCCTCAGTATGCCTTCCTTCGGAGGGGAAGTAAAGCCGGCGGTCCCATGTCATAGATTTATGGCATGTTAAAGATCCTTCCACTAATTGCACCTGTGTGAAGCTAAATTGGATAGGTTAAGAATGTAAACAACGCTCTTAGGTTTCTACGTTCGTTGCCAAGCGCTGACTGCGGTGGCGTCTAGTAGCTAAGTTCTGAATTAGACCTAGTAGTCGTTGACGGTGGCGCTTGGCGGCAAAAGTAGGAACTATTTGAAAAATTATAAGTTGCAGTACTTAAAATTAAAAAACAGATACACACACTAATACAGTCATCACAATTAACACCGGTTATCAGACAGATTCTACACACACCCAAAGTACACGGGGCTACATGACCGCGTTGTCGCAGCCCCTAAACTTAAGAACCAACCAACCAACCAGATTGGACGGGAGGGGGATTTGAGTTTCATGCACCTCGCCATTCTTAAATTACGTCTGACAAGAATTCGTTGTACATGCTATCTCCATGATAATATAATTAATAGTCCAGTCAGTGATTTCAACCCATCATGTAGAGACGTAAAACGGATATAGGCCTAGGTCGTAGTTCATTGACATCGAAAAAAAAAGCGCTTGTCACGTAATGCATTCATAACTGTTTCCGGGCGAAGCTAGTATATTATACTCTGTGAGCTGCCAGAATAGGATTGACAGTTCTCGTCTCTCCATGTGGTCTGAGAACGAGATTGCCAAACTGTACAAGCCAGAGATAAAGCTGACCAGGCACTGAGGCACGTGGGCGGTAATATTGCAACGCAGAGTATTATGACATCAACTATGCGAACATGGATTGGTCAAGAGGCAGAGCGGTGATGAGTGACGTGGAATTTCCGCTGAAATGTCAATCCTATTCAGGCAGCTCACAGAGTATATTTATAAACAATACTAAATTTAAAATATTTTGTCGCCAAAGTTGCTATATCTACCGACAAAATCGCTGAATTGGCGATACTGATCGCAACGAACAAAATGCTCAAGGCCCAATAAAATGGCGTAGTTGGCTCCTGCGCAGAAAGCGAACGGAAAAGTTGCCACATACGTTCAGTTGACCTTGAGAAGGCACTGCTCATTGGCTGAGCACTGTCATCCGGGTGTCTACTGTAAGGATGAAGTAAAAATTAGTTACTTTTTAGTTACCTTTTAGTCAATTTTGGTTACCTTTTAATTCAAGATACGTATGTGGTCTGCAAGCAAAGGGGCTCATCACGCGGTGAAGATAAACAACAATGAACTGTGTTTAAAGCTGTAAATAAGATAAATAATAAAAATACTATATATTAATTATCAAATTAGTTGTTTCAGCTAATATGTTGTCTTGTGCACAATACGTTGTTTTAATATCAAGAGGTTGCTCTGCTCTTTACCGTTTGGCGAGATTTCCTTTGTCCCCGCGGTAGATCACGAAGACTTGTATGCGACGTTACGTGATCGTCGCCAAATTCTGACTTTGCAGTCAAGTACGGAGAAATATCGAGATGTTACACAATCGGCGCTGGTCTCAGCCGTTTGACGAGATTCCCGCAGTTTTCACGATAGAACACGAAGAAAAATCGCGATTTAGATAAACGGTGTCACTTTTGGTCATTCGACGAGATTTCCATTGTCCTTGAGGTCGGGCACGAGAGAATATAGCATTATTACGCAATCGGCGCCACTTGCTGTCCGTTTGAGAAGAATCCAGTTGTCCTAGTCATTGAAGGCGGAGAAATATCGCGATGTAACGCAATCGCTGCCGCCGTCGGCCGTTTTACGAGATTCACGTTGTCCTCGCGATATTATGCAATCGGCGCTGCATCCAGCCGTTCAACGATTGCCTGCCTATCTGCCCTGACAGAATGGTGGAGGCAGGCTCAAGGTTGGGCATGGTTAAAATTCACGAAAAGTAATGGACATGTTGTAGGGTCGGCGCCGTGATTCCCGCAGTCCCTATGCTGTGGTTGGGAGTTCATAAGTTCAGGGTGGATCACGAGGGAAAATTAGTATCGCGATGCAGCGTAGGCAGTCATTTCTAAGTGGGTTGATGCACTTCTCGCTCCCCGTACGCTTTTAAGTATACGGTCATGGTAAAAGTGGCGAGTAGGTTTCGGAATGTTTCGTGATGAATGCCCAATCACCTTTGACAGGATTCCCGCAGCCCTCGTGGTCACAAGTTCACGATAGGGGACGGGATTTATCATTTTACGCAACTGACGTCGATCTCGGTCCGTTTGACGAGATTCGCGCAGGCAAGTCATGAGGTCAGCCAGTCTTCTTGAGGATGTGATTTTGGAGGATGAACGTTCGAAGTAGGTACCGTATCGAGTATTACGAATTATTCTGAGAGGATTGCACGAATAATACGACAAGAGGGCACATTCTCTTTCGAATGCGAATCACGAATTATACAAGTTATCGAAATAACCAGTTAGATTATATATCCGATGGAACCAAAGTTCGAAGGAAAAATCGACATATAGGCCTAACTGAATTTCGAATTGACCATACCGAATTTCGCAAATTTACGAGACAGATTTTTAAAATACCGGTAGGTTATTATGTATTTCGAGGCTATTTCGTATTTTTTGTTTCGAAACGGTAACTTTTCGCAAGATAGCAACATTAAATTATTTCACGTTATTTTTGGACTTCAATTTGACTCAAAATTTAGAGGTCAATAACTGAAATGAGAGGTTTCTGTTTAGTTTCGGAAGTTTTCGCGAACAAACGTCTCAAGAAAAGTCAGGTTTCCTAATAAAACAGAAAAATATTTCACACAAAACTAGAAAGTATTCTTGATGCCGAAAATGTACGTTGAATTGATGTAGCCGATACCACACAAGGTGTCCACAGTATGCATTTCCTCTAGCTCAGGCACGGCGAAGTATAGCTTATGCAATCGGCGCCGCTTGCGTGAAACTCGCTCCATCGCAATCTCTGAGCCTAGCGGCGCGAGTTTAAATGATTCAAGCCGCCTACAGAAAATTTTCGTTACCGTTTGTAAAATTCGTTGCTTTTTCGTCACTTTCGTCACCCGTTTGTAAAATTCGTTACTTTCGTTACCGGTAGACACCCTGGTCATCAGTAACGAGCGATCACTTCCCGCGAAATTCGAAAGTATTGCTTCCACTTTTACGGGATATAGATAAATGGAGAAAAATCCCTGATTAACAAAGAAATTCCCTGATTTTTCCCTGATTATTCCAGAAATTCATAATTCCCTGAGAATTCCCGGTTTTCCCGGGTCGTAGACACCCTGATTAAAGGGGATTAAACCCCCTTCTCCGTGGACCATTTATTTTTCCAAATTTTACCACAGTTATGTACAGTTACGCCCTTTGGGAAAAATCTAAAAAAATGATAAATAAAATTTACATAAATAATAATTTAAAACATTAAATAAAAAATTAAAAAGGGGGAAAACCAAAATTTTTAAAATGTGTAGTTAGGCCCTTTGGCAAAATTTAGAAAAAAAATGGTCCACGGGAAGGGGGGCTTAATCCCATTTAATATGAACCCTCGTCACAACCCTCTCCAATTATTAGTTCGGGATATCTCGGGTCGATGACCTAGTAGTTAGGTCCTTAGGCAAAATCTAAAAAAATGGCAAATAATATATATATACCGCGGACAGGCCAACAAGGACCACGCAAATATCACTTCTTTATAGGTCTAGTTTCCTTCTTTCTCTTCCAGAAGTCTTTCATCGTGGTCGACTGCGCAGCTCTTCTTTCAGCAGTCCATTCTCCTCTGTTGAGAATCTTCTTCTCCCCGACAAGAATTTTGAGGCCAACAATTTTTTTTTCTGTACTCGATTCGATTTAGAAAATTTTCTTCAGTAATTTTGAATTTTTGAAGTACTTCTTTCATTTGTTTTACATAGCCTCCTTGCCCTTTATAGTTCCAGATTTTATCAAAAAATTGTTCGTTTAACCTTCAGCAATCCATGCGGACCGTGTGTCCGTAGAACTGAAGTCGCAGTTTTCTGATCATCACTTCAAGGTTGTCGATTTTATTATAAATTTCTGCATTGGATCTCAGTCTATAACCCTCCTGTGTTTTCCTAAGACCATAAATCCTTCTTAAAATTCTTCTTTCTATCTTGAGCAAATTCTCCATTCCAGTTATATTTGTAGTTTTATATGATAATTATATAAATAAAAAAATAAAACTATAAATATTTGTTTAAGGGTAAAATCCAAAATCTTCAAAATGTGTAGTTAGGCCCTTTGGTAAAATGTGGAAAAATAAATGGTCCATGGAAAATGGGGTTTAATCCCCTTTAATATAAACCCTCACACAAGTCTCTCCAATTATTAGTTTGGGATATCTCGGGTCAATGACGTAGTAGTTACGCCCGTTTGGCATAAATCTAAAAAATAAACGATAAATAAAAATCCCATAAATAATAAATTAAAACATTAAACCAAAATTTTAAAAAGTTTAAAAACCAAAATTTTCAAAATGTGTAGTTAGGCCCTTCGGAAAAAATTGGAAATATAAATAGCACATGGCAAAGGGGGCTTAATCCCGTTTAAAATGAGCCCTCATACAACCCTTTCCGATTATTGGTTCTGGAGATATCGATAAAGGTTGAGCCATGAGGTATAGCCACGTTCAAATAAAATGGGTGACACAGACCCCGCCCTAGCTAACTACTTTCCTCTACCGTCGCAAGGTCGGTGTCTGGGAGCTGAACTCACTTTGTCAGCAGATAGACTACAACTGGGGATGGTGACAGGCCGATCACCCAAGCGACCGCTAACATGGATCTAATTAAGGAAGGGTCAGTGAAGGGATTTTGGAAGGATGTCGGCCGGGGGCCTGTTGAAAGGAACCGTCCTGGCATTTGCCTGGTGGCGAAATTGGGAAACCACGAAAACTAAGACGACTGAGATGGGATTCGAACCCACGCTCTCCTGATAACAGTGAGGAACGAGCTAGAGCGTTAGCGCTCTCAGCCATCGTGGCCGGTATAATAATAATAATAATAATAATAATAATAATAATAATAATAATAATAATAATAACGAGCTTTACAGCAGTCGCATATGATGTGTAACATCTGACATAGAAGAAACCTCACGTGAAATTGTTGATACACCGGTATTTTATACTATTATTGGCACAAATATTAATCTATTGTAAAAGGGAGTGTTTTACAGATATTGCAGTTTATAATATGGAATTCATTTTATTAGATGATTTGTAGCTTCCACCAGCACTAGCCTAAATAAAGAATACGATATGGATCAACTAGATTAATAGACGCGACACCGCTCATAACCTTAAATTCCTTATAAACAGATCCTCTTCATTCACAGACCAACACGTAATTTCATATGGATTCTGTTAAAATGAGTCATATTGATATGATAAATATCGTTTAAAATGATAATCTGGTAGCAAAAATATCTACCCCGTCCGGGATTCGAACCCAAGATCTCTAGATTCACAGTCATAAGCACTAACCCCACGGTTATTTCTACTACGCAAATTTTGTACACAAGATGGTGACTTATTTCCACGTTCCAATAATACTGCATTACGGAATTAAGTTTAATTTATATTTTGCTTGTTTCGATAATGTTCCTGCGTGAAATTGAGTTTAAAATGCCTTATGAATAGGCCCTCTTGTGAGTAAAGAGAATGTATTCAGTAATAGTTCACGAAGGCTTGCTCAATTCTCGTATAAACACAACGTTTATATTATATTGATGACTGCATTACCGTTATGTGGGTTAATATTTGAATGGCCATTGTGCAGAAACATAATACCGGCAATGCCGACTACTTACAATGTTTGATATTAAGGCATTTTACCATTTAAATACTGATACGAAGACTTCGAACAAGTACCAGGTCATTTGTTTCAATCACTTGACACTAGAGTTCGCATGAGCGTTTTCCGTTCAGTATGTCATATACATTCCACATAGCCGAGAGTACGTCATCGTATCAATTTGCGACACCGCGCGCTCATTGTTTCTCGTACCACTGCCAGCTGGGTCTTACCACTGCTCGCTGGATCAATCGATCGAGCGGGCAGTGCATACTTCCGTTCGATCGATCAAGCGGGCAGTGCATACTTCCGTTTTCCACCACTGCCAGCTAGTACACTTCCGTTCGATTGATCGAGCGGGCAGTGCATACTTCCGTTTTCCACCACTGCCAGCTAGTACACTTCCGTTCGATTGATCGAGCGGGCAGTGCATACTTCCGTTTTCCACCACTGCCAGCTAGTACACTTCCGTTCGATCGAGCGAGCGGGCAGTGCATACTTCCGTTCGATCCACCACTGCCAGCTCGATCGTTCCGATCCACTTCCGTCCCCAATTTTCAAAATCACTCCCACAAAACTATCCAGCAACCGAGCGGAAAGATGTTACACATCAATAATATATAATAGCACGTAGACTCCGTTGATGTCTCTGGGCGACCTGCGTACCACGGTGAAAACAAGGCCCTACTCATTAAATGTGTCTATTAGTAAAAAGTACACTGTCCAGCGGCGTAGCCGTGCTCGTTAAATTGTGTACCAAGGCCACGAGGACAGCTGCAGCAAGTCCAAAGATCGTAGGTTCGAATACCGGTGCTGACAGTGGCTAACCTTAAGTGTGATTCTTTCCGGTGTTTCCGCACTCCCTGCAGGCAAATGCCGGGATAGTACCTTAGGTTACTTCAAGTATCGGGTTGCCTACCCCATCTCTATCCCAAATACAGTTACACACAGTACTACAGTCATCACAGTAATACAGGTTATTGGACAAGTTCAACACAAACCCAGCTACACGGAGCTCATGACCAAGATGTCCCAAGCCCCTCAAATGAATTAACAACAAGTAAAACGTGTAAGTGTTGCTCTACTATGAAAGGAACTTGTCACGTTCAAGTTAAAATATATTACCTTCTGATCATTTTGAATTAGGTGTTTCGTAGAATACGGATATAAGATTCTTATACTCGTATATAAAATTGAGTCAAGTTTGGTTTTATTGTACCAGCCTTCAGACATTGACTAATTATTTTGGTATGTGTATGTAAAATCTATCTGAGTTTTTACTACTACACCTACCCAACGGACGGAAATTGTAAATTGGTGAGTGCCTGTCCAGATCAGTTTCATTACTATGAATTACTACAATCTAGTAGTGTAGTGTATTTAGTCTTCAAGTGAAATATTGTCGGTAATCCTCAGCTCTTCCTCCTATCGTAATTCCCGTAGGGTCTGCTTGTCGACACATCCACATTTAGGACGATCCAGAGCATCTTCGGGGGTAGCGTTACCATAATCTACTGTAGGCTATGCCCTTCTTGATGTGATTCATTTACCGTTTCTTGGGTCTATCACGGAGTCGCCGGCCATCAGGGTCTTCAATACCGAGTCTCCATTGCTAAATGCGACGTGTCCATACAACCTAAAAGCGTTTCTTCCCGTATTTTGCTGCAATTGGTGCCATCGGAAGTTGTCGTTCATGACGTGGTCGAATCACGTTAGTGCAAGGATCCAGTGGAGCATCTGCATTATCTGACCTGCTCATGTTTTACTTCACTAGTCAGTACTCAGACCTCTAGAGAGCGACCGGGTCCAGATGCACTACCGTTCTGTAGACCATGAACTTGAGACATACGTATAATATTCATAATGTTGAATTTTGGGCTTATGCCGTGTTTATTATGTTAAAATTCGACGCGTTTCGAAAGAAACCATGCCTTTCTTCGTCAGGAATAATCTGGAATACGACAATGATTGCTAAGAGAAAGCAACAAAGAACATATAGAAGGTGCCCAAAGATGGACGCCATTATAGCCCCATGTTAGGGACAACGGAAAGCAGCAGTGAATTACTTTCTCAGGGTTCTGATAATAGGTAGCCAGGATTCACTGAGATTGTAGCCGGTGTCGCGGTTGAAATTATCTGGGTGTTTACGTATTTCAACCGCCTCCCTGATGATTCTGGGACGATATTGCTTTATACGGGCAAGAACATCCACTCCTTGGAACATGACATCATGGCCAGGTGTTAATGCATGATCGGCAACAGCTGATTTATCAGGTTGAATGAGCCTGATACATCTATTATGTTCTTAATGCGAGTGCATATTGTTCTCGAAGTCTGCCCGATGTAAACCTTGCCACAAGTACAGGGAACTCTGTAGATACCCGGTTGTTGCAATTTAGGCAAACTGTCCTTAGTTGGTCGCAGGAGTTGCCTAATCTTAACAGAAGTTCCAAATACAGTCCGTATGTTGTACCGACGTAGGATTTTAGCAATACGATCCGTCGTGTTATGTATGTAAGGTAGGTAAGCAGTTCCTCTTCCATCTCTTTTCTCAACTGACGTCAAATTATTATTTGTTGGTTTCAGAACCGCAGAGATCAAAGACTTGCTATAACCGTTGCTCTCAAAGGTGGTTCGCAAGGTATTAATTTCTTCTTGTAAAGAAGACACTTCACAAATCCTCCTAGCCTGGGTAGTTCGAGTTGTAAGGACACCATGTTTCTGGGCAGGGTGATGGTGAGAACTTGCGTGGAGATATCTATTGGTGTGTGTTGGCTTACGAAAAACGCTGTGTCCTAAAGATCCATCCTCTTTCTTGGTGACGAGAACATCTAAAAACGGTATTTTGCCGTCAGATTCCTTTTCCATGGTGAAACAAATAGAAGGGTGCTGGAGAATAAGGTGATCCAGGAAATGGCTAAGATTTTCCTCACCTTCCGTCCAAACAACGAACGTGTCATCCACATAACGCCACCAGATTTTCGGTTTGAAAGGAGCCGACGACAAAGCTTTCTCTTCAAAGTTCTCCATGAAGAAATTAGCTACAACAGGAGAGAGAGGACTACCCATGGCCACACCATCAGTCTGCTCATAAAAATTCCCATTCCATAGAAAGTAGGAGGTGATGTATTCTTGGAATACACGGTACGTGAGAATATAATTTTAATGCTTTTGCATGTTCATTCCTTCCTCTTTATCAAACACCAACAGTGATCTTCTATTTTCTCTTTGATGGTCATGTCTCTTATGTCATTGTGAGTCTGTTCTAGATATATATCTTCCATGACCCACCTAGCGTCATCTAGCAGCGAATCTCTGAAGCTCCTCAATTCTTCCTGGTGCAAGAGGACTTCCTTTTCCATCTGGCCATTAGATCTCGTTACCATCGCCAGCTATTATCTCCATGAGCAATAGAACTTCGTCTACTTTTTCACTCACCATGCTGTGCTAGTATCGCCTGCTATCAACTCTTTGAAGACCATTCATCAAGAAGAACATTTATTTTTGATAAGTTGTCTATTCTGATATGTATTCCTTTTGTCTCCTACCCCCACTCTTTTCCCTTCCTTGGACCCTCCGCGCTTCGCTGAGTGGGTCTCACTTGTAAGTCGGCAGTTGACTCGGTCAGTCAAGGCTCAACTAGAGCCAGTCTCCTCAAACCAAGAGGCACTCTACGTTATACGCCATGTTGGCACATTAAGTATCTGTCAAAGGGAACTTCACCTTCGCCATGCAACAAAGATAAGTACCTACTTCAAGTTTTAACTTCATCTTCATCGGTTTTAACTTCTACATGCTTTTAACGATATTTTATAGACAGCGTGAGATTACTTATTTGGGGCAAAAATCATTCTTCGCGGGATTTACCATGTTGAGCTTTTGTCTGTCTAAGCCAACCTTAATAGAAAGTAGCTTTTCTTAAGCTATTTAAATGAGAAATCTTCTCACCACGTGGGATATTATCTAATACCCGCTGTCTATAAATTACCAAGCTAGTTCCTCCGCTGGATTAACTTTGACCCCATTCTTCTATTAAGATCGTTCTGGAACCTTCCAGATTCTGTACTTTATCTACAAGTCCTGTCGTCATGTATTTTCACTCACTTGTGAGAATACTATTTAAAATTGAAGAATCTCACTTCTGAATTAAAGCTCAATAGCGAATTTTCTTCCACCGTTGGAATGTTCTATGGCGCATTTATTTGTAATCCACAACTATCTCAAGCAATAGACTTTCGCCTATCTAGTGCAACCAGTCCTTTTTCATCATTGCAATAACTTTCTTTGCCATAAACTTTCGTGTTACTACAGTGAATTTTTCATCTATTCATAAGGCTATAGTGAAAACTAGTGCTTGTTCAACTTTTCTACCGCGTCGCGATCGTCCGTTTACCTTAAATAAGGCCATGAACATTCATCCTAAATCCCAATTGATCTTTCCTAAACCTTCTACTAACAAACCATATTAATAAAATTGTAACTCTAGATCATTTTCAATGAGGTGTCACTCTAACGAAGTGCCCTTCCATCTTGCTTGTTTATCATTAATTAATTTCTGCATAACTACGTGTTTTATACACAGTTCAAGCTTACATTGTTTCTACCTTATAATCAGGGAAAACAATTCTTTCAACTCATGAGTGAATTATTTCTAGGTTTAACGGAAGGGAAACTGCCCCATTTGTCTCGTGATTCCTACTTGAACATAGGAAGTCGAGAACCTTCCTTTTGACTTTCTCTTTAGGTTTCACAGTAAGTTAGTTAGTTAGTTATTGTTGTTTTAAGGGGCGGAACTACGAGGTCATCTGCCCCTTTTCACAGTAAGTGACCTGCCCTTATTTGTATAATAACCAAAAGCAATCCAGTATAAATATACGAAGTTATAGGAACTTCTTTTCCATTCTACCTGTTCTCTTTCTTTGTTATTTTGAAGTTGTAACTTTTTCTAAAATAGTTACCTGGAAATTTCTTAAAGTACACTCCTTGTACTCAATTTAATGTTTAAACTTTAATCACTTCATTTGTCTTTTCTTAATCTTACAAAGATTTTAGTACATATATAAAGTTTGTAACCTAAAGAATTGTTAATTGCCTGGAGCAAACTTTAAATGTTAGGAGGTCTGCGACCCCAAATTGTTACTAAAAATTGAAACTATATACTTGTCAAATTTACTAGACTCTTTTGCCTTGTTAAATAAATTAAATATTTGTTTTTGGATTTATCATTCCTCTAATACTACAGTTAGGCAAGATCCTGGCTTTCCTAACTCTTCCTAGGTTCATGCCCTCGTTAATATGCAATAAATCTGTTACTATTTGTCTTGTCAGACCATCACCCTTCCCCATAGTAGGCATATGCATGCTTGAGAGGGAATACACTAAAGCCATTCTCTGGCAAACCGCCCAAGTCTTAGCTGCGGTTCCCGTTAGCTTCGACCAGGTCCTTACCCACTTTAGGTATCAGAGAACGGATTTGCAGTGGCAACCGCCTCTAAGTGCATTTAAAGTTAAATTCATAACTTTTGTGGGACTCTCCTCCTATTTTTCTATCCTTTTTCTCCAGTCCGAAACCCACCTCCTTTTGTTTATCATCTTCCCTTGGTGGTTAGGTTATTCCTCAGCCAATAATCTACCCAAAAATGGTCCCGGAAACCCGGGAGAGTCCATTTGTCATTTTTTCTGTTTAAAAGATTATTTGACAATACCTTGCAAATTATTAATATCTGCTTTGAATCTTTCAGCTATAACTACATCATGCAAAGCCTGTGAAGGGGAAAGAGGCCGCTCCTCTCTTCCGTGGTGTGTCCCTTTCTTTCAACTTATTCGCTGCTGCCAGCTTGACAGCATCTCCAAGGTTCCAAAGTTTCGTGAGTTGCATTTTAATCTATTTTCTTTGTCATGGCTCCTACTGAAAAAGATGAAACTCTCATTGCTAGACGTTCTTCCTATAAAGGGCAACTCACCAGATTCAGAAATTTCATCAACAAAATAAATCCCGCCGAGTGTGATTTAGACATCTTGACACAACGCCTTAAGTTGTACGAACGGTCCTATGATTATTACGATCAAATTCAAACCGAGATTGAATCCGCATGCCCAGAACTTCAATCGGATCGGGACGAGGTCGAACCCTTGTACTTTGAAGGGATTGCCAAGGCCCACCAACTGATCCGCAGTATCTCAGAACTGGACACTAGGGTCATCAATCCGGCCCAGTTCGCACCCGCTTCAGTTCACAAGGATAAACCAAAACCGTTACTTCCAAAGATAAGCCTACCTCACTTCTCAGGCCAGGAAGGTGAATGGTATTCTTTTTATGAACTTTACTGCTCCCTTATTCATGAAAACTCAGACGTTGTCGACATTCATAAGTTCTATTTCCTGCGTGCGTCCTTGGAAGGCAAAGCCTTGGCCTTGGTTCAGTCACTGCCTTTAAGCGCAGATAACTACCACATCGCCTTTAATCTCCTTAAAGAGAGATATGGCAATTTACGTTTGAGTGTTGCTCGCCACATCCGCTGTCTGTTCAACCTGCCAGCCGTCAAACCTAATGACGTCACCTCTTTAAGAGACCTGTTAGATTCTATTCAATTGCACGTGAGAGCGTTATATCAACTCAAGCAACCAGTCCAAACGTGGGACACTATTCTTATTCATCTAGCTACATCCAGATTCGATTTTTCGACATTAAAGGCTTGGGAGATCGAACTCACTCGCAAGGAGGAATACTCGTTTGAACACCTCATCTCGTTTCTCAACAGCCGGTGCCAAGTCCTTACAGCACTCTTATTTCAGTGCGAAAATGTCGAAACGAGTCATCAGTGTCACATTTTTGAGAAAAAACTTGCTTCTTCAAAGGGTCATCAGCCCCCATCTGACGAGAACAAGCAAACTCGTTCTGCTTCTTTCAAACATCCAAGAGAACATATCAGGCCGCTCAACAAATCTTTAAAATGCACGGTCTGTAAAAAGTTTCACACATTGTACTCGTGCAAATCCTTTAAAGAATTGTCTGTCGAAGACAGAAGGAAGTTTGTCTTCAATAGTAAACATTGCTTCAACTGCTTGTCACCTAAGCATTCTTCTTCAAACTGTACGTCATCCAATCTCTGTTTTCTTTGCAAAAAACCGCATCATTCTTTATTGCACGTTCGTGATCAATCGAGGTCATCAGTACCCGCTTCTTCAAACTCCATGCAGAGCAGCTCCGAACAAACTAATGCTTCTTCCTGCATTTCTAACGCCGAAACTTCTCACAGTGCGCAAGTCCTTTTGTCGACTGTACAATTCGAAATCCAAGATAAATTTGGAAATTGGGTTCGAACCCGCGGTCTTCTCGATTCCGCTTCAACTCACAACTTTGTTTCGCGATCGTTAATTAAAAAACTAGGTCTTTCGTCATCGCCTACTCCCATCAATGTATCCGGCATTGACAATTTGAAAACTCAAGCCTTGCAGTCTTCAAAATTGAAAATCAGAGACGTTTGCCAAAGAAATACCAATCTTAACTTAAACTGTCTCATTCTTACCAGTATTAGCAAGGACACTCCTAGCAGCTCTATTAATACTTCCGGTTTAAGGATTCCTTCGCACTTAAGGTTAGCTGATCCTCAGTTTAATGCTCAAGGTCCTATTGACATACTCTTTAGTGCCAATGTTTTTTGGAATTGCCTCCGTAAACAGGTTCGCAAGTTATCTTCAAACGTGGTCGCCAGAGACACCGATTTTGGTTGGGTTATTACTGGTGAAATCCAACAACCCAGTCTTCAAACCAAATCGCAATGTCATTTTGTTACTGCTGATATAAATCCCTTTTCTGAAAAAGAGAACGCTCATGTTTTCGATCTCGATACTTTTGAAAAACACTTGCCGAAACGATGTCTCATCGTGAACAACTACGCCACCTTTGTAAGTTGTTTAAATGGTTTTGCCTTCTTCCCGCACAAGATGGCAACTCAAGTTCGCCTCGCCTTGTGTTACTTCGTTTACCTTCTCGTGTCATTTTTTATAGCAGGTAATTGCTTAAACTCTCTATTGAAAACTATCTTCCCCTTGTGTAAAACCATGGCTATCAGTCACCATCATTTCGCTGTAAGCTATGTTTCACTTCTTTCGCAATTTAGAAGGATGGCCACGGCCGGCTCCTTCCCCCTTCCTCACAATTGGAAGCCGCTTTTGAAACCGTTTGAAAATCTGAATTCTCTAGCATCTAGAATAACTATTCTTACGCATAAACTCCTTCTCAATGTCCCAGCTTTTCTTCTCTGTTCGGAAGAATTAAGCTTTTTTCTGTTGAAAATTGTCGGATTCCGTAATCCTCAAAATTATGTGAAATTGAGTTCCTACTTTATTTCATATGTCTCTAAATTGTTTTTTCACGTCCCAGTTACGATTGACTGCATGCCGTCCAACCTGAATATCTGCTTTAAATCTCAGCTGATTTCACTTGTGTTGTTTGTTTATTTCGATCTGCTTGTTTGTCAATCTTGTTTGTATACAAGCATGAGTAAGGCCAAGTTGCTGTTCATTTCCTGTATGCTTGCCAAAGGTCAGAGCAAGTTTCCCTTATCTCAACTCTGGCTGACTGCCAACCATTGTCTTGCGAGTCGCTTCCGTAAGTTCAGAAGCCGTTCACCTCATTACCAAAATAAACTTGTTCCGGTTGAGGACTCTTTCAGCTATTTATATTCCTTATCTCGCTGTACTATGTGGATCAAGGCCGTGTTTGCCTGCCTCTCCCACTTGCTTACGCTCGTATTCTACAACTGCTTCGATTCTTGTTTCATAACATCGTTGCGTATTTTTCACGCGCTCATATATAGCTCCTTGCTTACATATTTTGCAATCTTATTGTTCATTGATGAACAAACTTGTTTTTTCTTGTCGTTACATTCGATGTGTTTTTGTATTTATGCTTGTTATGTCACGTCTCTCGCTGACTTAAGTATTTTTCTGATTAACCCCTTTGATACTTATTATAACTTAAGGTCATTGTTTATGGCTACTAGGTTGTTACCTATGGCGTTCTTGCTTTCTACTCGCATAGTTCCTTCGTTTATTTGGTATATTCTTATCCTTAATAGATGTACTTGTTTCTATACGCTTTGTTTAAACTTGTTAATTCTTCTTTCGCATCTTATCGCAATCTTTACTAGTGCTTTATTTCCCTCAGCTTCTAGCTATTTTGTGATTGAAGGTGTTGTTAATTCTCGTTTTTAACTCCGCTTTCCAATGACCCTGATGACCTGCTTCCACTCACACCTGGTCACTTCCTTACACGCACTTCTCTCTCTGCCCCTCCTCCCCTTCCCAATTCTTACAGGGATTCTAATTTACCCATTGTTTGGCGTAAACTTGAAGCCCTCCGCAATTCCTTTTGGAAGAGGTGGAACTTGGAATATTTAACTTCCTTGCAACGGAGACAGAAGTGGTTTCTTTCCAGTCCCGACATCAAAGTGGGGGACTTGGTCTTGGTTAGGGACGTTTCCCCTCCCCTCGTCTGGACTTCTGGTAGAGTGACCGAGTGTTATCCTGGAAGGGATGGGAGAGTCAGGGTGGTCAGAGACTTGACCACTAATGGTCCGATCACAAGACCACTGTCTTTGATCGCTCCATTACCTTTAAATGTTTAACTGCTTATTTTTTCTCTGTTGGTGTTTACCCTCCCAGTATGGTGTATTCTTGGAATACACGGTACGTGAGAATATAATTTTTAATGCTTTTGCATGTTCATTCCTTCCTCTTTATCAAACACCAACAGTGATCTTCTATTTTCTCTTTGATGGACATGTCTCTTATGTCATTGTGAGTCTGTTCTAGATATATATCTTCCATGACCCACCTAGCGTCATCTAGCAGCGAATCTCTGAAGCTCCTCAATTCTTCCTGGTGCAAGAGGACTTCCTTTTCCATCTGGCCATTAGATCTCGTTACCATCGCCAGCTATTATCTCCATGAGCAATAGAACTTTGTCTACTTTTTCACTCACCATGCTGTGCTAGTATCGCCTGCTATCAACTCTTTGAAGACCATTCATCAAGAAGAACATTTATTTTTGATAAGTTGTCTATTCTGATATGTATTCCTTTTGTCTCCTAGCCCCACTCTTTTCCCTTCCTTGGACCCTCCGCGCTTCGCTGAGTGGGTCTCACTTGTAAGTCGGCAGTTGACTCGGTCAGTCAAGGCTCAACTAGAGCCAGTCTCCTCAAACCAAGAGGCACTCTCTACGTTATACGCCATGTTGGCACATTAAGTATCTGTCAAAGGGAACTTCACCTTCGCCATGCAACAAAGATAAGTACCTACTTCAAGTTTTAACTTCATCTTCATCGGTTTTAACTTCTACATGCTTTTAACGATATTTTATAGACAGCGTGAGATTACTTATTTGGGGCAAAAATCATTCTTCGCGGGATTTGCCATGTTGAGCTTTTGTCTGTCTAAGCCAACCTTAATAGAAAGTAGGTTTTCTTAAGCTATTTAAATGAGAAATCTTCTCACCACGTGGGATATTATCTAATACCCGCTGTCTATAAATTACCAAGCTAGTTCCTCCTCTGGATTAACTTTGGCCCCATTCTATTAAGATCGTTCTGGAACCTTCCAGATTCTGTACTTTATCTACAAGTCCTGTCGTCATGTATTTTCACTCACTTGTGAGAATACTATTTAAAATTGAAGAATATCACTTCTGAATTAAAGCTCAATAGCGAATTTTCTTCCACCGTTGGAATGTTCTATGGCGCATTTATTTGTAATCCACAACTTTCTCAAGCAATAGACTTTCGCCTATCTAGTGCAACCAGTCCTTTTTCATCATTGCAATAACTTTCTTTGCCATAAACTTTCGTGTTACTACAGTGAATTTTTCATCTATTCATAAGGCTATAGTGAAAACTAGTGCTTGTTCAACTTTTCTACCGCGTCGCGATCGTCCGTTTACCTTAAATAAGGCCATGAACATTCATCCTAAATCCCAATTGATCTTTCCTAAACCTTCTACTAACAAACCATATTAATAAAATTGTAACTCTAGATCATTTTCAATGAGGTGTCACTCTAACGAAGTGCCCTTCCATCTTGCTTGTTTATCATTAATTAATTTCTGCATAACTACGTGTTTTATACACAGTTCAAGCTTACATTGTTTCTACCTTATAATCAGGGAAAACAATTCTTTCAACTCATGAGTGAATTATTTCTAGGTTTAACGGAAGGGAAACTGCCCCATTTGTCTCGTGATTCCTACTTGAACATAGGAAGTCGAGAACCTTCCTTTTGACTTTCTCTTTAGGTTTCACAGTAAGTTAGTTAGTTAGTTATTGTTGTTTTAAGGGGCGGAACTACGAGGTCATCTGCCCCTTTTCACAGTAAGTGACCTGCCCTTATTTGTATAATAACCAAAAGCAATCCAGTATAAATATACGAAGTTATAGGAACTTCTTTTCCATTCTACCTGTTCTCTTTCTTTGTTATTTTGAAGTTGTAACTTTTTCTAAAATAGTTACCTGGAAATTTCTTAAAGTACACTCCTTGTACTCAATTTAATGTTTAAACTTTAATCACTTCATTTGTCTTTTCTTAATCTTACAAAGATTTTAGTACATATATAAAGTTTGTAACCTAAAGAATTGTTAATTGCCTGGAGCAAACTTTAAATGTTAGGAGGTCTGCGACCCCAAATTGTTACTAAAAATTGAAACTATATACTTGTCAAATTTACTAGACTCTTTTGCCTTGTTAAATAAATTAAATATTTGTTTTTGGATTTATCATTCCTCTAATACTACAGTTAGGCAAGATCCTGGCTTTCCTAACTCTTCCTAGGTTCATGCCCTCGTTAATATGCAATAAATCTGTTACTATTTGTCTTGTCAGACCATCACCCTTCCCCATAGTAGGCATATGCATGCTTGAGAGGGAATACACTAAAGCCATTCTCTGGCAAACCGCCCAAGTCTTAGCTGCGGTTCCCGTTAGCTTCGACCAGGTCCTTACCCACTTTAGGTATCAGAGAACGGATTTGCAGTGGCAACCGCCTCTAAGTGCATTTAAAGTTAAATTCATAACTTTTGTGGGACTCTCCTCCTATTTTTCTATCCTTTTTCTCCAGTCCGAAACCCACCTCCTTTTGTTTATCATCTTCCCTTGGTGGTTAGGTTATTCCTCAGCCAATAATCTACCCAGGAGGAAGTCATGCAGTGATAAAAAAAAGCCTTGTGATGTCTTCAGGAAAAAAGCCATTAATGAGACACATAACAACATCAATAGGTACTCTCGAAAACAGAGACACCACGTCGAGACTCACTAGGATATCACCCGGCTGAAGTGTTATAGCTTTCAACTTTTCCACGAAGTGTGTGGAATCCTTAATGTACGAAGGCGTGTTACCCAGAAGCGGCTGAAGTAGTCTACCTAAGTATTTGGAAAGGGCATATGTAGGAGAACCAATCGTACTAACAATAGGTCTAAGAGGAACATCTTCTTTATGTATTTTAGGAAGACCATAGAGTCTCGGAGGAATAGCATCTCCTGGAAGGAGAGTCTTCGCTGCATCCGCTGGAATAGATGATTGCTTGATCAATTTGACGGTGACATTTGAGTAGCGAGTAGTAGGATCACGACCTCCCCGCTGCCAAGGGTAACGCGACAGTGGTGTTGGATAAGGTTGATTATGATTCCAAGATCTCGTCTTTGTTATCAGATCCTGTATATAGGATTAGTAGTCGTGATCCTACTACTCGCTACTCAAATGTCACCGTCAAATTGATCAAGCAATCATCTATTCCAGCGGATGCCGCGAAGTCTCTCCTTCCAGGAGATGCTATTCCTCCGAGACTCTATGGTCTTCCTAAAATACATAAAGAAGATGTTCCTCTTAGACCTATTGTTAGTACGATTGGTTCTCCTACATATGCCCTTTCCAAATACTTAGGTAGACTACTTCAGCCGCTTCTGGGTAACACGCCTTCGTACATTAAGGATTCCACACACTTCGTGGAAAAGTTGAAAGCTATAACACTTCAGCCGGGTGATATCCTAGTGAGTCTCGACGTGGTGTCTCTGTTTACGAGAGTACCTATTGATGTTGTTATGTCTCTCATTAATGGCTTTTTCCTGAAGTCATCACAAGGCTTTTTTTTTATCACTGCATGACTTCCTCCTACTTTCTATGGAATGGGAATTTTTATGAGCAGACTGATGGTGTGGCCATGGGTAGTCCTCTCTCTCCTGTTGTAGCTAATTTCTTCATGGAGAACTTTGAAGAGAAAGCTTTGTCGTCGGCTCCTTTCAAACCGAAGATCTGGTGGCGTTATGTAGATGACACGTTCATTGTTTGGACGGAAGGTGAGGAAAATCTTAGCCATTTCCTGAATCACCTTAATCTCCAGCACCCTTCTACACACATCAAAAAAAGTTTTGCATCACCTCGGTTCCCAGATCTCCGGCATATAGACGTTGACTGTGTATATTGTATCCAAGATACAGTCCCTTTGACTGTTCATAGATGTCACTAAAACTGCTCAAAGATGTAAACAACCATGCATGAGCAGGGCCTATTAGACGGAGGGGGTACGACAGCCGATCAGTTCCAGTCATTCCACCAGGACGAAGGTACGCTGCTCATATTGTCTGTAGTTCTACCATGCCTAGAAGGTCAATACCACATTTCGATCGCGTCCGCATTGTTACTTTGTGTCAAGAAGGGCTCTCAACAAGGGAAGTTTCCAGGCGTCTCAGAGTGAACCAAAGCGATGTTGTTCGGACATGGAGGAGGTACAGAGATACAGGAACTGCCGATGACAGGCCTCGCTCAGGCCGCCCAAGGGCTACTACTGTAGTGGATGAGCGCTACTTACGGATTGCCGCTCGGAGGAACCCTGACAGCAATGCCACCATGTTGAATAATGCGTTTCGTTCAGCCACAGGACGTCGTGTTTCAACTCAAACTGTGCGCAATAGGCTGCATGATGCGCAACTTCACTCCCGACGTCCATGGCGAGGTCCAGCTTTGCAACCCCGACACCATGCAGCGCGGTATAGATGGACCCAACAACATGCTGAATGGACCCCACGGAATTGGCATCACGTTCTCTTCACCGATGAGTGTCGCATATGCCTTCAACCAGACAATCGTCGGAGACGTGTTTGGAGGCACCCTGGTCAGGCTGAACGTCTTAGACACACTGTCCAGCGAGTGCAGCAAGGTGGTGGTTCCCTGATGTTTTGGGGTGGCATTATGTGGGGCCGACGTACGCCACTGGTGGTCATGGAAGGCTCCGAAACGGCTTTACGATACCTGAATGACATCCTCCGACCCATAGTGCAACCATATCGGCAGAATATTGGAGAGGCATTTGTCTTCATGGACGACAATTCTCGACCTCATCGTGCACATCTTGTGAATGCGTTCCTTCAAGATAACGACATCGCTCGACTACAGTGGCCAGCATGTTCGCCAGACATGAACCCTATCGAACATGCCTGGGATATGTTGAAAAGGGCTGTTTATGGACGTCTTGACCCACCAACCACTCTGAGAGATTTACGCCGAATTGTCGTTGAGGAGTGGGACAATTTGGACCAACAGTGTCTTGATGAACTTGTGGATAGTATGCCACGGCGAATACAGGCATGCATCAATGCAAGAGGACGTGCTACTGGGTATTAGAGGTAGTGGTGTGTACTGCAATCTGGACCACAAATGCTGAAAGTCTAGCTGTATGATGGTACAACATGCAATGTGTGGGTCTCATGAGCAATAAAACGAGCTGAAATGTTGTTTGTGTTGATCTCTATTCCCTTTGTATTTAACGGTTCCGGAACTCTTGGAACCGAGGTGATGCAAAACTTTTTTTGATGTGTGTATTTGTTTCACCATGGAAAAGGAATCTGACGGCAAAATACCGTTTTTAGATGTTCTCGTCACCAAGAAAGAGGATGGATCTTTAGGACACAGCGTTTTTCGTAAGCCAACACACACCAATAGATATCTCCACGCAAGTTCTCACCATCACCCTGCCCAGAAACATGGTATCCTTACAACTCGAACTACCCGGGCTAGGAGGATTTGTGAAGTGTCTTCTTTACAAGAAGAAATTAATACCTTGCGAACCACCTTTGAGAGCAACGGTTATAGCAAGGCTTTGATCTCTACGGTTCTGAAACCAACAAATAATAATAGGACGTCAGTTGAGAAAAGAGATGTAAGAGGAACTGCTTACCTACCTTACATACATAACACGACGGATCGTATTGCTAAAATCCTACGTCGGTACAACATATGGACTGTATTTGGAACTTCTGTTAAGATTAGGCAACTCCTGCGACCAACTAAGGACAGTTTGCCTAAATTGCAACAACCGGGTATCTACAGAGTTCCCTGTACTTGTGACAAGGTTTACATCGGGCAGACTTCGAGAACAATATGCACTCGCATTAAGGAACATAATAGATGTATCAGGCTCATTCAACCTGATAAATCAGCTGTTGCCGATCATGCATTAACACCTGGCCATGATGTCATGTTCCAAGGAGTGGATGTTCTTGCCCGTATAAAGCAATATCGTCCCAGAATCATCAGGGAGGCGGTTGAAATACGTAAATACCCAGATAATTTCAACCGCGACACCGGCTACAATCTCAGTGAATCCTGGCTACCTATTATCAGAACCCTGAGAAAGTAATTCACTGCTGCTTTCCGTTGTCCCTAACATGGGGCTATAATGGCGTCCATCTTTGGGCACCTTCTATATGTTCTTTGTTGCTTTCTCTTAGCAATCATTGTCGTATTCCAGATTATTCCTGACGAAGAAAGGCATGGTTTCTTTCGAAACGCGTCGAATTTTAATATAATAAACACGGCATAAGCCCAAAATTCAACATTATGAATAGTAACACGGGCCGTGAAAGTCTAAATGACAATACGTATAATAGTTTGTTAGTTATTGTTGTTTTAAGGGGAGGAACTACGAGGTCATCTGCCCCGATACGGATGATAATAATATTGATAATTGTTTTAAGGGACCTAACATCTAGGTTACCAGCCCAAGGCATACGGGGCATACCACGTTCACACAGCATGCCAGCCATCTGACACCACGTCAGTTAGGTGGTGTTGACTTGGGCGCAGGCATCCGGCAAGTTATAACAAATTAACAATCACTGTGTATGAGACCCGAGGTATTTAAATTGCTCCACTTTTCTTATACCTTTGTCCACCGATGGGTAATAATCCCTCCTTCAAGTATTCAACGCGTTAGGTACGTGTCTAGGGTAAATTTTGAGTGTAGTCAATGACGTTACGGATGACGTGAGGACGTTGATTTTTGTTTGTTTGATGGTGTGGCTTGAATTGCCGCCATATTAGTCAGCGGTATGAGGTTTCAAACAGTGCGTTGTTACATGTAAATGTAGTCCCTAGTCGCATGTGTTCAAGTCCGAGGTGTGATGATGGTTACGAATGTTCACAAATTACTTTTAGTTGTTCAATTCAATTGAAAAGTTGCATTGTACTCTTCTGAAGCCATGGTTGAGACAAACCATTGGTTGCTACTAGATTAGGTGACTGCCTGGATGAAAATTTCTGCTTGTAATACAAGCAAGGGGGTCTAGGGCGTAAGCCCCAGGTTAGGTTTGTGTTTGAATGTTTAAAATACGTAGAATTTAACATGTATTCATCGTTTAAACCTTCAGTGTCGTCCATGACGCCATGGATTCTACCATTTTGTGTCTATGGAAATTTTGTAGTGTAATGTATCGTGATCTATACTAATCCCGATATTCCATCTTCTTGATATTCAGCTGAAGTCCAAATCATCCAAGCCGTTCATGCCATTGCATTACGTTGCATTGAGCATTCCTGAAGAAGACTCGTCTGGATACAGAAATGAACATGGATGTAATGATTGGGAGTCATACATACGTTACAATATCAATATAAAGTACAGAGCCGAAATCTCGGATCTCAATGCATTCTGGCGTTGACGGCAAAGGGAGGTGAATATCCCACAGCACATCGGACCGTGCTGGTGATATTTCGGTATAGCATTTGGATCCACTGGACATACCTCGGGGACATTGTGTAATCGCAGGGCATGCCAAAAGAGATTTTGTGGAACACGATCGAAGGTCATTTCCAGTTCAAGAAATGCCATGTGGATGGGTTTGTCCTTATCACGGATCGTCTCCAAAAGTAAGTGAACAGGGTGAATAGCATCCGTATGTCCATTTCATTTGATAAAACCACACAGGTTTGGAGAGATAGAGGTAATCATGCAAAGCCTGGCATCGATGATCCGTTCAAATAGTTTCATTGCATGACATCGGCGTCGAATCAGAAGATAAGTCGTGCATTTAGACACGCCACACTTGCCCTTCCAATTTGGCACTGCGGTACTGGTTGTCCAAGCTGATGAGGCTGCTGCACACTCACTGGTTATTCTATGGAAGATATTCGAGGCCCCTTGGAGACTGAGGATCTTCCACGCTTCGGCTGAGATGTAGTCGAGCCCGATTGTTTTCCCGTATGATACCTCATCTCGGCCACTCGATGGTAATTGATGCTTCAGATCTAGATATGGGATCATCAATTTGGATTACAGGATGGTCAAATTCACCATTCTTGGTGTTGAAGAAGTAATAGTGCTTTAAGGATGGCGGGTAAGTGTCTGAGAAGTCGGTGTTTTGAAAAATAATAGCAATCCACCATTGTAAATTTTAGTGATCTTTAAATCTCAGACCCTGTAATAAATATCTGCCAGCCCACTTGCGCCCCAAAGTACAATATTCTGGTGACGCTACTGTTACTGCTTAGTACACACGGCAGATGAGCAAATATTCACCTCGTGGCCAAGCCACGAAGAAGAAGCATCATCAATATTATTTTGCTTCTGAAATCCTGATCTCATCAGAAGAAACCAATGAAGTGAATGGTTTACTCACCTGTAGCCAGCTGTAATATCATCAAAATCTTCAAAATCAAGATTTCTCATGTAGGTCAAGCTGTCCACATCATCATCATCATCATCTAAAACAGTTGATATCAAGGGATGGTTTAAAAACTATATAGTTGTTAAGGAAATTATTTCACTGTAAACGTACATTCATTGACAACTGAAACTACGCACCAACAAGAAGTAGTTGGAAGCGAATGAAACTTGGCATATTGTGTGAATAATATTTTGGAAATAAATTTTCTCTGGTGGGGCCCGGGATTGCCACCTGCCATCCAATCTGAATTAGGCGGGATCTCCGAATTATAAGAAAATGTAGTGCGTCCCAATTTACGTTTTGCAGGACATGTTATACGGCAGAACGCCAAATTACCGAAAGGCTTCCGAAATATGTGACAGATTATGCTTCGATTAACTTATAAGCTTTGCTATCTTACGAACAATCTCAATAAACGAGTGCTCAGATGACATCATAAGGAATGAAATCAGCATTTGATATTGTAACTTTCAGTCGGTTAACACAAAAAAAATTCCAATGTGAAAAAATAACCTGAAATAAATTACATGTGTTTAAGATATACCAGGTGAGTCAGCCGCCCCTTATAATATTGCTTTTATGCAGCCCAACTAACGTGTTATTTCATGAAGGTCGATATTTCTGTGCTTGCATCCCGTATGGTACTAATACACTGTAAGTTTATCCCGCAAACGATACTGAACCCTATTATTCCCCACCCGATATGACTACAGACCGTTCGAATAATATGATGTACCTGCCGTCAATTATTGGAGTGCAACATATCATCTGCGTTAAGATGTCGTGCCAAGTGGCTGGGTTTCGCAAATCATGAAATTAACGCTTACAACTTTGATATAATGGCGTGGAGAGCGTTTGAAACAGCGAACTGGAGGAGTAACGTACTTTGAGAGGTTCTTAATATAAGTCACTTTGAAAGCTGAGGCGTAGCTCAAGTAGACAAACACTGGATTTCCAATTGATGAACAGGAGGAGTCAAGGTTCGAATCCCCCATTGGAAACATATTTTTGCAACGTTATGAAGCTTCAATGCTTCATTCACATGTCATTGTGTGCACACAATACTATACGCAATATTGAAAGACGTTTACGAACAACAGGGGATCTTGGGGCGGTAACACCTGTCCGACAGAGGACCATAACGTCTGGTGAGAATGAGGAGGCAGTTATGGACGCAGCTCGCAATGACCCTCACACTAATACAAGAGCAATTGCACAACGGGTGAACATTAGCCATTCGTCCGTAAGCCGTAGATTGCATGCGCAAAAATATCATCCCTACCGTCAACAACTAAACCAGGAACTCAATGGGTGAGATTTCGAAGCTCGGATGAATTTCTGTCAGTGGCTGTTAGGAAATGTAGATGATGATGTAGCATTTTTTAAAATCAAAAATCCTATTCTCGGACGAATCGAGATTCCACAATAATGGTACCGTCAACCGCCACAACATGCACTACTGGAGTGCTGACAATCCCCACTGGGTTCGACTGACAGCCCATCAAGTGCAATGGGGACTGAATGTATGGTGTGGAATTTTGGACGATCGCCTGATTGGACCGTATTTTTTTGAAGGCCATTTGACAGGCGCACTCTATCTACACTTTCTACCGCCATGAGCTACCACTTCTGCTGGAGAATGTGCCACTTTGGGAACGTTTAACGATGTGGTTTCAACATGACGGAGCTCCACCACATGGTAGGTTAGCTGTCCGCAACCTACTCAATAACACACATCCTTGGCCTACCAGGTCACCTGATTTAACGCCATTAGACTTCTTCCTGTGGGGGTATTTGAAACAAGCAGTGTACAACCAGGAGCCAGAAAATCCAGAGCGCCTTCAACAACTCATCGTCGAAGCTTGTAATTCAATAACACCGGCCATGCTACAGAACTCTATACTAGAGCCATCCTAACTTCCGACTTGAAGTTTCAGCGATACGTCACAACTACACTCTAACCAGCCAATCACAGGCAGCCATTCAAATGGATATAACGATATAAATCGAGTTTCGCTGACGACGTTGCCAGCTAACTTCTTGCGTTCACATGTTGTTGTCAGCTGTTTGCAATGTGCTCTGTTAGTTTAATTGGCGGTCTTTGTGTTTTCTCATATTTCTCGTATATTTTTCTTTTGACAATATTCTAGTCTGTTGTTATTTAATAGCCTAGTATTTGTTTGTCGTTTGACATAGTGTAGTATAATTACGTGTAGTTGTAGGTTAGCTTTAGGTTAGTGAGTGTTTGTGTTATTTCTGTCGTGCGTGTGTGCAATAGTGTCATGCCTGGGTCTAGCACGCAAAAGCCAAGCGCCAAGAGAGGAAAGGCCTTAGGACAAGGGACTCCACTAAGGAGTCAAACCCGGGAAATTATTAGTAATGTGCGAGAGTACTTTGAGAGGGAGAAAGACAACGGGGAAACTCTATTACCTGTTGCTCAGGCAGTACAGAGAACAGCTGATGCGACTAAGGTTCATAGAAGCACAGTAATAGGAATTGGGAAAGAGAAATTCCATGCGGAGGAACAGGCAGCCGGACCATCTAAACTAGAAACGCCAGGCAAGAAGAGAAATATGCCTAAAACAGTGACTGATTTGGATGCTTTCCAACAAGACGCTATTCGCCGTCATATTTATGCTTATTACCGCAGAAAAGAGCATCCGACAATTGAGAAATTACTCCGTTCTCTTGACAATAGCGATCTTTTTCGCGGAGGGAAATCTTCTCTGAAAAAAGTAGTGAAGGATCTGGGATTCCGATATAAAAAGGTTAACGGGCGGAGAATACTAATGGAAAGAAGTGATATTGTAATGTGGCGGTGCCGATTTTTGAGGGAGATTATGCAAGAAAACTTTGATTCTATAGTGTGGCTGGATGAAACGTGGGTCAACGCCTCTCATTCCCGGGGAAATGCCTGGACAGATGATTCCATGGAAGGTACATTGGCAGTGCCTGTTGGGAAAGGGGGAGAATAATTGTAATTAATGCTGGTACGTCACAAGGTTTCGTGCCGAATTCTCTTCATGTGTTCCGATCCAAGCAAACTGGTGATTATCATGAGGAGATGAACAGTACCACATTCCAGAAATGGTTTGAAGAATTGCTGAACAACTTGCCTGAGAAGAGCACAATTGTTATGGACAATGCCCCATATCATAGTGTCATTCACGACAAAGCTCCAACAATGGCAGCAAGAAAAAAGGAAGGAAGAAAGAATGTGCTCATTGAGTGGCTGACGAGCCACAACATTCCTTTACGTGACGACATGAAGAAAGGGGAGCTCATGAAACTCGTGAAACTGAACAAGCCACAGTTTCCAGTGTATGAAGTGGACGAAATTGCTAGGCGACACGGACATAAAGTTATCCGACTTCCCCCTTATCACTGCCATTTCAATGCCATCGAACTTATTTGGGCCCAGGTGAAAAATTACGTCGCAGTTAATAACAAACTCTTCACGATTTCAGAAGTAGAAAGACTTCTTTCACGGGCTGTGGACAATGTTAGGGCGGACCATTGGGAGAGAGTCGTGAGACACACGAAAGGAGTCATTAATGAAGCTTGGGAGAAGGAAGATATCATTGTTGAAGACGTGGAAAGATTTGCCATTTCTTTGGGGTCAAGTGATAGTGATAGTGATGGTGATAGTTCAACAGACGGCAATAGTGACTCCGAAATGAGTGGTGTATTCCCTTTATTGGCAACTCCAGCTATCTGATATGACATCTAGCGGTAAAAATGAGAAACTTACCAAGTAGGGTACATTTGTCACGTGGTGACTGTTTGTATATGGTTTCTTGTATTGGTGAACAGATCGTGGTAAATTGTTCGTGTCTTTATACATAAGTAATAAGTTTTAATCGTTGATAGAGTTAAAAATGAGTAAAAGAAAAATGTATTGCTCAGTTTACGGCTGTAAGTCGATGTATAAGAGGGCTGCGGATATACGTTTTCATCACTTTCCAAAAGATGCAAATAGCAATAGCCGAAATGTGATGATATCTAATAATACCTAATAATAATACCTTTCCACCCCGGGAAGGATCTAACACTTGTCGAGGTAGACAGACAGAAGACCTGCGACGTAAAGCCAGCGAAGGTTATTCAGTTTAAAAACAGCTGTTACGATGGGCGCGCTGGTAAGATTGAAGTTACTTAAATAATTAATTAAATAATTAATTATTGGCTGCTTGGTAGGGAGAAGGGATGAGTTTAACTTGTATTAAAACTCGTGGGGCGACAGGAATTGCTTGATTTTGATGGTTAAAAGGTGGGTTTGGTGTTGAATATTTGAATGGTAGCGGAATCACTCATTCTACAGTGCCCACGGGGAGGCAAATTAGGCCTATATGACTCGTAGTGGAATAGCTCGAATATCGAAGAACTTAGCGATTACGAGGTATAGGCTTGGCGGATCATCAGTTTGACATCAATTCACGATATAAGTCGGAGCTTGGAACAGTGGCGTCTGGTTTGCGTGGATGCTAGTCTCGGAATGATAAAAGTAGCACAGCTTCGGTGTGTTATTTATTTGTTTATGTACCGTATTTCTCTATTTGAATGTCCTCGGCGTTGACTCAGGATCGACATTTACATTATATTGCGCATAATAGTACCGAAATAATGTCCGAAGTGTAGCCCTGTGTAAATTTGAATCAGCTGATCTACATCAAAAACTGATGCTTGATAATATGCAAATGACACCAAAAAATCCAGTGGAACACACAAATTAGATCACGTGTATCGCACAGTTATACATATATACAATTAAAAATAACACTGTCATTACTTTAGAGACCACATTTACTGATTATAACCGAAAAATAAAAAGTGTTCCATATCAAACGCGTGTTATTGAGTATTTTAAACCCTACTTATCCAGACCGACCGCAGCGCCCCAAGTGTTAGTTTGAGTTGCCAATAGGCTCCGGACGCGAGGCGGCAATGGTGAGTAATTTATTTGTAACAATTTTGCTCTGCTTCATTATTAACCGCAGTATATGTGTAATTTCTGCTACTATGTACTTATTCACGAGTATGATGTTGTGTGTAAACATGTCTGTCCACATTACGAGTGTTTTGTTAAATTTGCGGCTATAATCATGTACGTCAGCTGATTCGCGTTAGTGAACTGGCAACACCGTATCACCAGCCGGTGAACTGTCAAGTCGGAAGTAACGATGGCGGCACTATAGAATGTCCATTCAGCGGCGTGCGCAGATGTGCATAAACCAAGGTCATCCCCGTAGTCTGACTCTGATGACAAATCGGCCCTTCTTAGGGCCACATACACTTTCATTTACTGACAATTTGCATACAAGGGGATATTACGAGATGGTAATAAACTAAGTAAAACTTTCAATAAGGAATAAAAGAATATCCTCGCCCGTACTCGTACTTCTCACATGTAGGACTGGCTCTTCGCCATGTTCTCCTCGTGCTTACCACATGAGCTATACCCTACCACGTCAAGCTGCCTGTAGATTGCAGCTCATTTCAGAGTTTCAAAATTGTTGCAATGTGATGTCCATGCCCATGTTCTACTGAGGTTTCATTAACTTTTTAGATGCTATTGTGTAGGCCGTGAATGCATAGATATCCGTTGTACTCTGTTGACTGTGCGTACCAGAAGAGTAATTGTTTTCAGCACGAATATAAAACTGCGTGTCTGCGGCACACAATAACATGTGATTGTACTCAGGGGGATGACAGTTCATAGGGAGCGCGTGGGTCGCGGTAAAGCTCTGCCCTGGATGTTCTGCCAACCAATGGAGAATTAATTTTAGCACTAAAGTTCTGTAGTTGGCACTCATGAACGCTGACGTCAAACCGACTTGTGGAAGCGGGAATAGTTTGTTTTGATTGATTTTCCTCGTGGTGTTGTTGGTTGTTTTGATTTGTTCGGTATTTTGATCATTTATTTGAATTGAATTGGGAGTCAATCATGCCCCTGCAAGGGAGGAAAAATTGCCAAGCACCGGGATGTAAGAATTATAATGATAGTTGACCCGTTAATAAATATTAACGTGCATTCCAGTCGTTACCGCGGGCGGCTGCGGTGCAAACTTGATCTTCTCGGTATCTATTGGTGACTGTCCGAACTAGTGAGCCGGCAACGTTCAGCGTGTCTGTCTTGTCGATGGCTCGCTCGTGTGGCAAATGTTGGTACTTAGTTTCGGAGAACACGAGGCCTCACGATCGGCTCCGTTCGTTCCCGAACGGCCGCCATTTTCTTCTTGTTGTTGTGAATTAACAAATGCAAGTTGAAGGAATTCTTGCAAGAAGAAAAGATGTGAGAACTAAATCTCTGGTGTAAAACGGGGATTATCTGGCCGTAGGCCAGGTAAACTTCCTTTCCCCGATATTATTTCATCTCTACGTGATTTACATTTACCGCCCACCGTTGAGAAATCTCTGTCATCGGATTAAATATGTAGACATGAAGAAAACGCAATGTATGAAGTTTGGCTACAGGAATACATCTCTTTATTAAGGTTTGTTATGTGTTAAAAGTTATTGGAACTATTTGTGACCTGAAAAGGTGAATTGGTCGTCGATACGAGTATTTTGTGTTGGTGTTATTCTACATATTTTTATATGTTGCAGTCTTGAGCTGTTGAATAATTATCTTAGCGCAGTTGGCATTTATTTTGCCGTTAGTAAGTCACTTGGTTTGTAGAACCGAGTAGGCCTAAGCATGATGAGAAAGTTCCAATACCTTATTTTTAACTTGATGTAATACACTTATTTATATGTATTTTGGGAGGGTTGTGTTTTATCTTTTCTGACGTGCCGAGCTGTGTAATGTTCAGATCTCATTTTGTTTTGAGCGAGGAATTTTCCTAACCTTAATTTTTTTTCGTAACAGTTAATTTTCCTTTTCCTCGTCTCGTTAGCGTGGTCTCTTAAAGACTCTGTTTAAAATATCTCCTCTTATGATATGTATTTTATTTTTTCCATGGTCCGTTGCCTGGATACTCTCCGGGATTGTTATCCGATCTCGTTTTTCTCGGAAACAATGTAATTAATTTTTCATGTCGACTTGAGGTCAGTCATATTGGATTTTCATGCCGTACGCACGTACCTTGCCTTTGCTCCTGAGTAACTAAAAGATTTCAAGAATTATCTTATTAATTTCCAAGAGATATCTTCTGGGTGGTTTGAACTTGTCATTCTTCGAACCTATACGATGATTATGTATTTTTTTCGGAATCTAATTCTACTGATGTAGAGTATAATTGGTTCTCGCATAATGGGACTTCTTCATTGAAATTGGGTAATTAAATTCCATCTCCTTCTTAATTTTATTGGTTCCTTGCTTCTTGATTATTAATTTGTTTGTTCTATTTATTACCTTTTATGTTACATCTGTTTTTTTTAACATGCATGTAAAGATGTTCTTTCCTTCAATTATATTTAATGTTATGAAATGTGATTCGTGTTTTCTTCAAGTTTAGTTTTAGTGCTCTTCTCTCAATTTTAATGCAACCTGGGTATGGTAATTTGTCCAGCCGTTCCACACACATACCCTAGTTGCTCTCTGTTATTATTTATCTTTTTTTCTGTTTGTGTTTTCTGAAGGTAACTTGTGGGTACAATAGTGAGAACAATACGGCAATTTTTATCTTCCTGGTGTTGACCATGTGTTAAACTAGTGGGCAATATGGACTACTCGCGAATAAAAATATATAGAGAATAAATGTGTGCATTTCATCTGTTGTTTGTTTCCTTACCCATTCTCCTTTAATTGCAATAAAATTTGTGGTTTAGGGCACTTAAGGGCTACGGGGACAGGTGGGTGGCAGCCAGCATGCTAGGCAAAAAGTGAGGTTATGGCAATGCAGTGTGCATTTGGACAGATTTCTTTATATTCATCGAATATCCCAACAATTCTGTAGAGTAGGAGAGCAATGTTTAATTAGCCTAAAGGTGAATTAACCTCTAGAACGGCATAACTGCGTCCTTTGTGACAAATCTATTGCCAACATTGATATATATCAAAATGTATTATTTTCCTATCTGGACGTATATTTCAGCGCATAGCGAAAGGCGCAGTTATGTTTGTGTTATTTTCATGAATAATCAATAACTTATCGCAGAACATACTGTTCAATTACGTGTAATAAAGGCTACTTTCATATGTCTTTTTACTTTTTATGTTGCCAGACTTGCCCGAGCAGTACATAGCCTCAGGCGTTGCTCTCTCGGAAATTCTATAACTAAAAGTGACGGATCTCTTATAGTTACACCATCCTTGATTGTACTGTCCCCGCGCCAGCTCTGAGGACGCGGGGTATGAGGTAAGGGAGAGGTAAGGGGAGCGGGAACGATGAGTGAGCGAGGGAATTGGCAACTCAAACTAACACTAGGGGCGCTGCGGTCAGTCAGGATAAGTAGGGTAAAAATACTCAATAACACGCGTTTGATATGGAACACTTTTTATTTTTCGGTTATAATCAGTAAATGTGGTCCCTAAAATAATGACAGTGATATTTTAAATTGTAGATATGTATAACTGTGCGATACACGTGATCTAATTTGTGTGTACCACTGGATTTAATGTGTCAATTGCATATTATCAAGCATCGGTTGTCTGCTGGTATTTGTTTTGGAGCAGTTCGAGTCATGGCGCTGTTACATTTAAAAGCTATATTTGAGTTTGCTCACTGCACCATAGACTCTACAAATTATTTGCTGCTTGGTAGGGCGAAGGGGTGAGTTTAACTTGTATTACAACTCGGGGGAGACAGGAATTGCTTGATTTGGTTGGTTAGCAGGAGGGTTTGGTGTTGAATATCGGACTGGTAGCAGGTTCTCGCAGAGTAGATATTTACCCTGGGAACTCAAATTAGGCCTGTAGGCTCGGATATCGCAGAGCGAGGTGATGGTGGTTGGTAGGGTTATTGGAAATGAACTAGGGAGCGGGGAAGGATACCTGACAGATGAAGCTTGGCAGTCTTCGGCTGGTGTGGGCTTGGCTGTCTTGGTACGGCTTAGCTCGGCGAGACTGTGCTTGGCTGTCTAGGTGCGACTTGGCTCGGCGTAACAGTGAACAACCTGTCCTGTTGTCAGTGAGTGTAGTGGTGAGTGGTCCAACCCGCTCCTGTTGCCCGTATTTATTTGGTATAGTCACCTTTCGGCTATTGGTATTTGCATATTTTGGAAAGTGATGAAAACTTATATCCGCAGCCCTCTTATGCATAGATTTACAGCCGTAAACTGAGCAATATAATTTGCTTTTACTCATTTTGTACTCTATCAACGAGTAAAACGTATTACTTATGTATAAAGACACGAAGAATTTACCACGATCTGTTTACCAATACAAGACACCATATACAAACAGTCACCACGTGACAAATGTACCCTACTTGGTAAGTTTCTCATTTTCACCGCTAGATGGCATATCAGATAGCTGGAGTTGCCAATTCCGGGCCATGCTTATGCTTATTGCTTATACTACCTCAGTGGAGACATAGACTTCAACTGTGTGGTTCTCATAGTGTTATGTCGGTGCGAAAGAGAAATAATGTTGTGCATTCTGAGGTTCGTGGTATCATAAGTAACATTATTGTAAAATGTGATGAAGAGGCTGAAAACAAACGCTTTGCTTTCACAGTAAACCAGGCGACACGAAAAGCTGCTCACTATGCTGGAGTGTCCGAATCTTTTATTAAAAAGATACGGAAGGAAACGAGGGAATTGGCTGAAAGTGGCGAGGGTAGTGTGCTGTCCACTCCGAGTAAGAGACGAAATACTAGGCCATCACACACTGTAGTGATCATTGATGATTTTGATAAATGTGTAATTCGTCGTGTTATTCATGCGTTTTATGTGGAAGAAAAACGTGTTCCTACCATTCCAAAACTACTGCCTGTGATACAAGGCAAAATAACTTTTCCTTGGTCACACACTTCATTACGAAAAGTGGTAAAACAAATCGGTTTCCGGTGGAAAAAATCTCAAAATCGGAGGAAGATTTTAATTGAAAGGCCTCACATCGTATCGTTGCGTCACGACTATCTAGTGAGAATAAAACAACTCAGGCAAAGTGGACAACAGATAATTTATCTTGACGAAACTTGGATAGATAGTAATTTAACTTTTGGAAAGTGCTGGCAAAGTGAGGAAGTATTTGGAGTACAAGCTAACGTGAATTCAGGTAATAGGTTAATAGTAGTTCACGCTGGGGGTATAAAAGGCTTTATAGAAAATGCTCTCCTCATCTATAAAGCCGGTAGGGCAAGTGGGGATTATCACGGCGAGATGAACAGTGTGAATTTCATTAAGTGGGCCACCGAGAAGCTTGCACCCAATCTACCACCTTCATCTGTAGTTGTGTTAGATAACGCACCCTATTACTGCACACAGAAAAACCACCCACAAAATACTCTGTGAAATCAGATATATCGTGGTTACGCAACAAAGGAGTTACTTGCGACGAGTCTATAAGGAAAGAGGCACTATATAAATTAGTAGAAGTGGTTAAACCAAAAGATAAATTGTTTAAAATTGACTCTCATTTGCAATCCTTGGAACATACTGTGGTCCGCCTTCCCCCTTACATGTGTGATCTGAATGGCATCGAACTAGCTTGGAATAAGGTGAAACATGTGGTGCGCGAAGGAAATGTTACCGGGGATTTATTCCTTCAGAAACTAAGAGATATTACTCTTAAAGCGATAACATCTGTAACTAATACTGACTGGGAAGGGTACTGTAGGAGTGTTCAGAAAGTAGAGGATGAATACTGGGAGGACGGCATTGTCATTGATAGTATAGTGATACACCTAGATGATGACAGTGATGATAGTGATTCCTCCAGTGGATGTGAAGAGTCGAGTTCCGAAAGTGAGGCAGAAGAAGAAGACCAGGATTCTCCATTAGCAACACCGCTACTCTAAGGTGAGTACATGTTTTTGCATAGTATAGTACAGTGCTACGTCATCACTGGCTTACTCACTCCACTCCACATTCCTACCAGGTCCTCAGAGCTGGCGCGGGGACAGTAGCATCGGTGGGTTGCACGAGCCGTGTGGGTTGCCTACGTTTACTCCTGCGAAGCTAACGCCATCTATGCGCTGTACTCAGAAACAGCTTGTCCGCCATCTTGTTGTAAAGGCCATTTGGTAAACAATAGGGAGTTCCTTGAATTTTGGGTGATAAAACGTATAAAGTAGTCCTTTTCATCGTTGAATTCGAGATAGTATGCTGTGCAATTGTTGCTTGTCACACGAGGACCAACAAGGATAGAGCTGATCACAAGGAGGGTGTAGGCCTACGTTTATTCAGCATACCGTCAGTGATAAAGAATCAATGCGAACTCACGAAGAAACGAAGCGAGAGACACCGACCACTGCGGCTTTCTCGCATAAATCGGTAAGACCTGAGGGATCGTGGTCATCAGCCCCATGTATTTGGGTGTATGTTGAATTTGTCTGATAAAATGTGTCACTGTGGTAACTGCAGTAATGTGTAGTTAGATTCCCTCCTCAGTATTCCTGGAAGTGGTTTTCTGTGGTTTCCCCACTTCTACTCCAGGAAAATGCTGTGATGATTCCTAAATTAAGGACACGCCCACCTCCTTCCTGCTCCTATTCCCAATTTACAAATACAGGCACTAATACAGCCATCACAATAACACTGGTTATCACACAAATTCCACACTCACATACCCAAATGACCACGATGTCACAGCCCTTATGCAACAACAACTACAACAGCAAAGAAACGAGAAAAAGCTACGCTCCAGCTTTAAATTTGCCTCCGAGGGATGTTGACCAACCCAGCACAAGGTCAAACATATTGGCCTATGTATGACTCGTGTGGTATTTTTGAGGCAGTAGTAGGTCGGAACGCGAGGTGACCTGTTTTGGTATTGCAGAACGATCGACGGGAACACGAGTACTTCTTTCTTATCGGGACGTTGTTGGAATTCGCGGCAAAGTGTTAATTGAGGAGGTATTATAAGTCATTCTATTTCTATGAGTGAAAATATTATTCTATAGTGTGGGTTAACTGGCCTGAAGACTAATCGACCGCACGAGGGCCATAATAGAATTGGTAACAGTTCAGAAGTGGTGAACATTCTACAAAAGTACTTAAATTAGCCGAAATGCCTTTTTTAATGGCTAATAATATATGCCTACCAGTCAAGCTGATGATAAGGATGTTGAAAAGGTATACGAAGAAATAGACGAAATTCTGAGGTATATCAAGGGTGATGAAAATGTTATATTAATGGGAGATTGGAATGCTGTGGTAGGAAAAGGGAGAGAAGGGAAGATAGTGGGAGATTTCGGATTAGGTGAAAGGAATGATCGAGGAAGCAGGCTGGTAGAATTCTGCACCGAGCATGAATTGGTCATAGCTAACACCTTATTCAATAACCACAATAGAAGAATATACACATGGATGAGACCAGGAGATACAGGGCGTTACCAAATTGACTTCATTATGGTCAAGCAGAGGTTTCGAAACCAGATTTTGGATTGTAAAACATATCCTGGTGCTGACATAAACTCTGACCACAACCTGGTTGCAATGAATTGCAGATTAAAGTTGAAGAAACTGAAGAGAAGTCAAAAGCCAAAAAGGTGGGCAATAGACAGACTGAAAGAGAAGGATGTAAACGAAAGATTCAAGAAGAGTATAAAGGAAGGACTAATGAAAAACCCTAAACAAACTTCAATTGCAGACGAATGGGCACTTTTGAAGAATGAAATAACAAAATCCGCAGAAGAAAACATTGGTAGGAAAGAAAGAATAGGGAGAAAACCGTGGATCACTCAGGATATACTAGAATTGATGGATGAAAGGCGGAAACACAAGAATGTAGGAGATGAAAAGGGGAAAGCAGAATACAGACGTCTGAGAAATGAGGTTAACAAGAAGTGCAAGGAAGCGAAAGAAGAATGGTTGAAAGAGAAATGTGCAGGTATTGAAAATTGTCTGAAATTAGGAAAAGTAGACGCAGCTTATCGAAGGATTAAGAATACTTTTGGGGAAAAGAAGACTAAGTGCTGTAATATTAAGGACACAAATGGAAAGCCTCTAACAGATAGGGAAGAAAAGGTTGAGAGATGGAAAGATTACATCGAGAGTTTGTATAAGGGAAAGGAGATTGAGAATCATGTAATGGAAAGGGAGGAGGAAATTGATGAGGATGCGATAGGAGATTTAATATTGAGATCAGAATTTGATAGAGCTTTGGAAGACTTAAGCAGGAACAAAGCACCAGGCATAGATGATATACCGATTGAGTGGCTACGCTGCATAGGAGATGAAGGTCTGATCAGGTTATTTCACTTGGTGTGTAGGATTTATGAGATAGGTGAGGTACCCCCTGATTTCAAGAAGAATGTAATCATCCCTATACCAAAGAAAGTGGGAGCTGACAGATGTGAAGATTACCGTACAATCAGCTTGATTACTCATGCTTCAAAGATCCTGTCTAGAATAATTTACAAGAGGATTGAAAGCCAGATAGAAACGGAGTTGGGTGAAGACCAGTTTGGTTTCAGGAGAAATGTAGGGACAAGGGAAGCTGTACTAAGTCTTAGGCTGATTTTGGAAGGTAGAATAAGGAAAAATAAGAGAACGTTCATGGCTTTTGTAGACTTAGAAAAGGCTTTTGATAATGTTGATTGGACTAAATTGTTTGACATTTTGAAATCGATTGGAATAAAGTACAGGGATAGGAGGGTGATATACAATCTGTACAGAAACCAGACAGCAGTCATTCGAGTTGAAGGACATGAGAGAGAAGCTGGTATTCAGAAAGGTGTAAGGCAAGGCTGCAACTTATCACCCATACTTTTCAATCTTTACATTGAACAAGCAATGAAGGAAATTAGAGAAAAATTTAAAGTGGGAGTGAAGATTCAAGGAGAAATAATTTCAACTCTGAGATTTGCTGATGACATCGTCATCTTGGCCAACAAGCCTGAGGATTTGAATGAGTTTTTGAATGGTATGGACTCCGTCTTACGGAAAGAATTCATGATGAAAATTAATAAATGTAAAACAAAAATACTGGAATGCAGCCGAAATAAATCAGAAACCTCTATGGAGATCAAATTGGCAGGTGAAAAGCTGAAGGAAGTAGGAGACTTCTGTTACTTAGGAAGCAGAATAACCAGTGATGGACGAAGCAAAGAGGATATAAAAAGTAGGTTGGCTCAGGCAAAGAAAGCATTTCTACAAAAAGGAATCTGCTGACATCGAATATAGATTTAGGTATTAGGAAGTCATTTTTGAAAACCTTTGTCTGGAGCGTGGCGCTCTATGGAAGTGAAACTTGGACTATTGGTGCAGCAGAAAAGAGGAGAATTGAAGCATTTGAAATGTGGTGTTACAGGAGAATGATGAAGATCAGATGGGTAGATAGGGTTACAAACAAAGAGGTATTAAGACGAGTGGGAGAAGAGAGATGTTTCTGGCGACTGTTAATGATGAGAAGAGATAGGTTGGTAGGACACATACTAAGACACCCAGGAATAGCAAGCTTAGTTATGGAAGGAAGGGTCGAGGACAAAAACTGTAGGGGTAGACCAAGGTTAGAATATGTTAAACAGATTGCCTCGGATGTAGGGTGTCGGAGCTATGTAGAGATGAAACGATTAGCGCAGGACAGGGAGGCATGGAGGGCTGCATCAAACCAGTCAAAAGACTGAAGACTCAAACAACAACAACAATAATATTGTAGACGTCATCGTCGGCCAATACTCGTATCCGAGTGTATGTTTCTTTCCTGCATTACTAATTTGTATTCACTCGATGGTGATGCCGCTGGTGACTCAACAGACCAATTCTGGCATAGAACATACGGCCGCACTCAATGAAGATGATCATTTCTTTCGGCCACAAAAAGGGGAGACCCTCTGGGTGCGGTTTTCCAGACAGGTTTGGAGAGTGACTTCCGATGTTTAGCCCACATTTTCTAGGGCCTTCCCCATTCGGGGTGGGCAGCGGTGCTCCTAAATAGGCCAGCCCAGTCACAGATGCAGGACCGTATCCCTGAGTAGTCACAGGGTGTCAGAAAAGCGACCATCACACATCTGCCGCCAACGTGCAGGTCCAGACTAGAAGCTTCCAGTTTACCCAAACCTACTTCAGTCGCCCTTGTCCCATCGCCGTTGGATTAAGAGGAATGGCAGGAAATAGTGCCACAGGCGTGACTTTGTTTAAGGTGGGTCTCTACTTGCCAGGTAGTGACCCACACACTATGATTCTGGAACCATTATCTGCGGCACATAAAGAATGAGACATGCAGCTTCCAGCACCAGAACTGCAATGGACTGCCGCTAACTCGGGAAAAGGTGAGTTGGGCCTTTACAGCCAGTCCATCTGGCATGGCCTCTTCCGCCTAGACGACCGTTGGGGACCTCAACAATTAATAGGCTCCTCATCCGCCCGTGTTGCCGTTGGGCCTTAGGATATATAATGAAAAGAAAACAAGAGGTCTGACCCCTCGAAGAAGGAGAGATCAGGAAAGATGAGACAAGGGCAAATTAAGGCGGGAAAGTGAAAGACTCCCTAGGCCTCGGATACCCTAATACCGTCGGGGTTGGAAAAGAACAAGAGTTGACCAAGGGAGGTCGACAGGAAAGAAGACGGAGAGGAGCCCGGCACAAGTAAGTGGAAGCAATGCCGGAATCAGCTGGGGTCCCGGGGTCGCCAAACCACGTCCCACTAGATGTGAGCCCCTGGGAATAATATTGTAGAAATGCTGTGGTAATATATGTTTTTTCCTCCGTTGTCTATAACCCACCCACCATCCCCTTTTTAGATCACGACCTATATAGTAAAATTCAGGTTGTGTCCGCCATAATACACGTGAATTATGGGACAAATACAATATTGTCAATCCCGCGCATACAGTACTCTTCATCAATAATCTTTATCCGAATCAATGATTTTTGCCGCATTAGCTAGTACACTGACTTAGGAAATGTCATGGGAATCAGGGGCGCACCCAGGGGGGGGGGCTTTGGGGGCTTAAGCCCCCCCTAAAAACCTGGGAACACTTTAAAAACATTGCATCACATAAAGAAACCTTCCAAACCGTCCGTCTGTAGGTGTCCGTCCGTCGTATCTGTGATGCGGGCAATCCAGGTAACAAGCTCGCAGACTCCTAGGTTGGTGTCCCGGTGAACCGTAATGTCGTAGTCGTTCAGGTTGGACAGGCGGACGTACGGCCGAGACGTCGTGTTGATGAGGGTCTTGGCAACTAACAATCCTTTTGTCTGGATGTCCTCATATTTTGGCTCGATGACAGCCGCCACTCCCTCAGCAGTTCCGTCGACAATTACGGCAGCGCTGATCTCCGTCCTGGTGGGAACGATGACGTCCTCTCTCAGCCTTACTAGTCGTGGGGTGACGGTCTCGTGTGCTGGTTGCAAAGCAAGTTCCTCACCTCCGAAGTGCAGAGTGTTGGTACTCAGATCCAAGATGATGTTGTTCTGGTCCATGAAGTCCAGTCCGATGATCACTTCATTTGATACGTCAGCCACAAGCACTGGATGCTTTATCGCCCGTCGACCAATGACGAACTCCAGTGATGCTTCGCCATGTACCGGTGCGGTCTCTCCGGTCGCGGTTATTAGTTGGAGGCTCCTTTGTGTGGGTTGCACTCTCCACTTCGGGATCACGGTGGGACTGACGATGGTCCTCGATGCTCCCGTGTCGATTAGCATGGGCCAGCTCTCTCCGTTGACGACTCCGTCGACCATCAGACTGCTATTATCCCTCCTTAACTCAGTCACACGAACTTGGACTGCCGGGGCTTGACGACTGTCACAAGCAAACCTTTGCCCCCCAAGGCTGGCTGATACTTGCTTTCCTGGGCCGCGTGGTTTCCCTACGACTGACTGTCCCGACGGAAACCCTTGGCGGCGCTGATCACCGCAGTCCTTGCTCAGGTGGCCTCTCTTACGGCAGGTCCAGCAGGTCGGTAGTCCTCTTCCGGGCCGCCTCTCCGGATGTCCTTCGGCTACGTTTTTGTTGGTGGTACTGCGACCCTTGAAGAACCGGCCTAGCGCCTCCATCAGTTCATCGACCTGGGGCTTGGTCTTGTCAGCTTTGGATGGTTCGTCGATGTCCACCTGACGCACCCGCGCGCGCATTCTAGATGCCTGTTTTGCCGTCTCGAACTCAAGTGCGTGGCTCAGCGCATCTGCCACAGACTTATTGCGCGCGAGTCGCAGCGCCTGTTGAGTGTCCGAGTCCCGTAGTCCGTCGGTGAAGGTCTGCGTCGCAATCTGTTCCAGAAAGTCGGCCGGCGCTGTTGGATAGGCGAGCCTTACGTGGCGTGCGATGTCCATCCCGAACTCCTGCAGGGTTTCCGTGTTCTTCTGTACCCGGGTCCGGAGCTGCATCTGGTAGGCCTGCTGAAGATGGCTATCTCCATATCGGGACTCCATATGGGCGATCAGTGAAGCGTAGTCCTGGGATCCAGTCGGGATGGCCTGAAGGACGTTAAGGGCGTCACCTCTCAGCGCTACAATGAGAGCTGTAGCCTTTTCTGTGTTGTTCCAGTTATTTATGGAACAGGCCGCCTCGAACTGACGTAAGTAGGTGCTCCACGGGACCTTTCCGTCGAAGGTAGGGGGCGTCACTCTGCTATATCCCGTTCCTGATATTCCCGGTGTAACGGTGGGCGGGCGTTGGCGCAGCTTGGCAACTTCCTCTAGTAGAGCGTCGAATTTCTCTTCCACCCCCGTCAGTGGGCGTTGGCGCAGCTCGGCAACTTCCTTTTGTAAGGCGTTGAATTTCTCCTCCACCCCCATCAGCGGGCGTTGGCGCAGCTCGGCAACTTCCACTTGTAAGGCGTCGAACTTCTTTTCTACTGCCGTGACTTCCTCACGCAGACCCAGTTCTAATTTCTTCAGGTCCTGTGTCAACTTATTCTGACCGTCTTCCATCTTTTTCTGGCCGTCCTCTATCCTCTTCAAATCCTCCGCTAGCTTATTTTGACCGTCTTCCATCTTCTTCTGGCCGTTTTCTAGTTTGGCAGTTAGGTCCTCGGCTAACTTCTTCTGGCCGTCCTCCATCTTCTTCTGGCCGTCTTCCAGCTTCTTCAGGTCATCCTTCAGGTCCTTGGCAAATTTCTTCTGGCCGTCCTCCATCTTCTTCTGGCCGTCTTCCATCTTGGCTTCCATGCCACTTAACTTTTCTAGCAATGCTGCAAATTGCGCTTCCATTTTAGATGTTTGTCTCTTGTAAAGGGCATGCACTCACAGGAAAATTAAAATAAAAAAATGACCTGCTCGGGTTTTGAAACCAGGACCGTCAGGTGTTGTGCTTGTGTTTGAGTTCGTAATCCCGCTTCTGACACCAGTTGTTACGTGCCCCCCCCCCCCCCTCCAGTGGCACTTTTGTTAACTGGACTACGGTGGGTTGAAGCACAACACAGATTGTTCCTTTAAATGAAATAATTAAATTTATTGCGGCCAGAAAGATACACCACTCAACAGCAAATACAAGCAATTAGAGCCTTACTCCAGTTTCCTCAAGTCTCTTCCTTATGGAGAGCTCTTGCCCCCTTTCACTTGTCAACAAACCACAGAAGTTAATTCGTCCTAATGAGTCAGGTGGCCTTGACAGAAACTACCTGCACCTCTTCCTCATGTACACAAACTACAGTTACTTGCTACACGCTGCTTCGCTGTTCACAAGCTGGGAAACAATGTCACTGGATTTCGTAACTCGTACGGCGCTTCGCCACAATACGTCTGTTGCTCAGTGAAATCACACTCGCTCAAAACACAGGCAGTCCCCTGTATGCTTCTCACTCCCTCGCTGTCAAGAGAATCGGCTTCACTAGGGGTTTCGCAAGTCACCACACTTCTGTCGCTCAGGATAAACTCTCGCACTAGCTCGAAAAACACAACCACAACTGCTTGACAGGTCGCTCTTATATAGCAGGCCGGTGACTCAATAAATGCTTCTAGACCCATCCAGGGTTCACGGCTTCTCGAGGTTTCCTTCACTGGCTGAGTCACGAATATTCTGGACCATCCCTTTGTCCTAGTAGTCCTGTTGCATAAGGCGCACGCAATACACTGAGGCAGAGCAGCCCAGCCCTGGGGCAGTTGTGACTCATGCGGCGAGCGATGAAACAAACTCACAGCCGTAACAATATTTACATACAAGAATAATAATGGACACATTCTCTTTCCATAGCTGAAATCATGTCATTGAGGAAAGCCCCCTCCAAACCAAAAGTCTGGGTGCGCCCCTGCATGGGATAGTCACCTAATAGCATGTGGGGCTTCTGGCAGCTCAAGATATCGCAGAACATCCAAGTCTCTTTCAAAACAGCCAGGGGGCCCATTCCATACCAGGAACATGCACCCCAGACCATAACAGAGACACCACTTCCCTGGACCACACCTTCGAGGCAGACGGGATCCATCGATTCATGTGGTCTGCGCCACACACGGTGCCTCCCATCGGCATGGTGCAATTGAAATCATGTTTCGTCCGACCAGATCACGTTACGCCATTATTCCAGTGTCCACCCCTGGTGATTGCCGACAAATGCGCGTCGTTGTGTCGATGACATTTGGTTAACAGTGGCACCCGTGTGCGGCGCTGGCTCTCATACTCTATGGAACCCATGTTCCTACGGACAGTCCATTGAGAGACGCGTCTAGCACGGCCTGTGTTGAAATGAGCCGTGATTTGTTGCACTGTTGCCCTTCTGTCACTATTGACAATCCGTCTCAGATGTCGCCAGTCACGGTCATCGAGGGTAGCTGGACGGCCCGTGACACCCACATTCAACCATTCACCATACACCCTGGACATGGTGGACTGTGTAAAGCCGAATTCCCGCACCACTGCCGAAATCGCACTTCACATCCGTCGGGCACCGACCACCATACCTCGTTCGAACAGTGTCAGCTCAATATATTATAATCTCAGGCAGTGAACAAAAATCCAACTTTTGGTCGGATGTTTGAGGGGTAGAGTCAGGTTTAGTTAGTTGGTTAGTTATTGTTGTTTTAAGGGGCGTAACTACGAGGTCATCTGCCCCTCTTAACACAGATTAAAGAATACAAATTTGGAATTGAAATTAAAATTTTGAGGTGGACACCTAAATTTAAGGAGACCTAAATTAACAAACAAAAACAAAAAATTAAATAAAAATAAATAAAAATTATAAAAATAAACTAAAATTACGGAAAAACAAAAACATCATCATTCAAAAACGACCAAGTCGTTGAGTCAATGTTCACTGGAGAATTTAGATTGCTGGCCCTAACCCACTCTCACTTATAAAGCGGATAACGCGATCAGCAGCCACCGCGCTATCGGCTAATATAAGTTTGAGTGTCATCTGCAAACCAAGGTTTCTTCGTAAGTCAGCAAGATCCACACACTCGGTTAAAATGTGGGCCACGGTGAGAACGGCTCCACAGGTACAAAGTGGAGGGTCTTCCCTTCTCATTAGGTACGAGTGGGTGGATCTTGTATGACCTATCCTTAGCCTACACAAAATGACGGACTCTCTCCGTGACCGGAAAGAGCTCCGCCACACGCGAGTAGTTCCCTTGATCGCTCTCAGTTTACTGGGCAGTGGGTCAGCTAGCCAATGACTCTCCCAAAATGCCAGAACTTGTAGGTGTAACTGAGAGCAAATATCTATAGCGGGTACCTCCATTGGTCGAGGTTGTAGTGATACCGCCTCTTTTGCAGCTTGATCCGCTAACTCATTTCCCGCAATTCCCATATGGCTTGGAAGCCACAGAAAGGTGATTCGAGTGTCAGCGTGGCACAGCCCGGCTAGTAGGTCGTGGATTCGCTGCACTAGGGGGTGTTGCGGGAAACATGTAGCAATTGACTGCAACGAACTCAAAGAGTCGGTACACACGAGAAAGTGGATTCGTGCATCCTGTAGCGCAAACTGCAGAGCTACATAGATGGCAACGAGCTCCGCAGTAAACACACTACAAGCCTCAGGCAAAGAGATCTTGGTATTTGCACCATCAATAACGTAAGCACAACCCACTTTCTCGTCCAACCTCGAACCATCCGTGTAGAGAATGCCAGCGTCCGGAAATTGGTGAACAATGCTGTGGAGCTGCCTCCGGTAAACGGAGGCATCCGTGTTCACCTCAGGACCTCGGTGCAGATCTAACCGAATTTTCGGACGCGGGACTTGCCACGGAGGCACCTCGCTAGATGTCCGGATCATACAGGGACCTACAGCCACTCCTATTTCAGTACACGAGCTATCAAGTCTAATACCGACTGGCCGAGTGGCACGAGGTCGGTTGGCGTACCCCTGGTGGTTTTGGGTACCGAAGAGAGCTTGATAGGTCGGGTGTTGCGGCATTTGACGCACATTGGCAGCATATGCTAAAAGCATATGTTGGCGTCTATAATTTAAAGGTGGAACACCCGATTCGGCGAGTAGGCTGGGTATCGGGCTGGTCCGGAAGGCACCGGTAGCCAGCCTAACGCCACTATGGTGGATACTGTCCAGCATTTTCAAGGTTGCCGGCCTTGCTGAACCGTATGCCGCAGAACCATAGTCTATCCGGGACAGAACGAGGGCTTGGTAGAACCATAACAACACCGCACGGTCAGCCCCCCACGTAGTGCCACTAAGAAACTTGAGCATGTTCAGTTTCCTGAGACACGCCGTTTTAAGTTGCCGTATATGGTGCTGCCACGTTAATTTGCTGTCAGGTTTGACAAATACCTCTCCACAAAATACATTTTATCACTAAAAGTTGATGCTCCCACGCTTCCCACCACACGTATTTACTCTGACTTTTACAACAATATGGCGGACGCTTTGTTTCTCGGAAGAGGCAATAGATGGCGCTCGCATCGGCCCACCCGACCCGTGCAACCCACCTATTGAATCCAGTGGTTGACTACTTGAGCTATGCCACAGATTTGAATTGAAACTTGTATTAAGAGCCTCTTAGAGTAAGTTACTCCTCCAGTTCGCTGTTTCAAATGTTCTCCGCGTCACTATATCGTAGTTTTAAGCGTTAATTCCATATTTTGCGATACCCAGGCACTTGGCATGACATCTTAACGCAGATGATATGTTGCACTCCAATAATTGACTGCAGGTACATCATATTATTCGAACGGTCTGTAGTCATATCGGGTGGGGGAATAATAGGGTTCAGTATCGTTTGCGGGATAAACTTACAGTGTATTAGTACTAGGCCTATACGGGATGCAAGCACAGAAATATCGACCTTCGTGACATAGCACGTTAGTTGGGCTGCATAAAAGCAATATTATAAGAGGCGGCTGACTCACCTGGTATATGTACAGTTATAGACTATTTAAAAAAGAGAAACCTAAGGGATGACATGTTTCGCTCGTCAAGTGAGCATCATCAGATCCAAATTTACAAGACAAATGGCTCCACAAAACACTACCAAACCTACAGTGACACCCACAGAAAGTCCCTGTCCTCCAAAAAGAAGAAAATTTAAAGCCTGTCCGAAACTCAGTAGGGCCAGGATGTTGATGCCGTAAAAAAGTTTAAAATTGCACTTAAAATTTTCAAAAATGACTGTAATAAATGACCTAAAAGTTCGAAAAATGCACCATAAAATGGAGAAAATGATCTTATAATAATAAACTCACCAATATTTCAAAAATTCGAAAATTGCACTCTAAAACGGAGAAAATGATTTTATAATAATAAACTAACCAATATTTCAAAACTGACATCTTAAGCTCAAACTGAAATGTCAATCAAAATAGATTTCTAGCACTTAATAAAAGGTTTATGTTCACTTTAGTCTGAGTTGCACTGCACTACGAATGTCATTCTGATGTTGTCAACTGTAAATGATCTGCGGTTATCAGCTAACAAGTTTTTATATCTCGAAAAGCTGCGTTCAACATCAATTGATGTGATCGGAGCGTAAGGTACTTGAAGTGAGGAAGGTCGTTTGCTGCTAAATCCTCCTCAATCCCATCCATGCAGTAGTTTTCACTAGAAAGAATGTCTGAGATTTTGCATAATGTTTTATACCCGGAGCTTTTGTCCAGCACGTTTTTCAGTTTTGATCCAATACCCGCAGAAATTTCGCCACGATTGTTGCTAAGACTAGTTTTCACCCGGTTGATAAAAGTGTTATCTTTTGAAGGCAGCAGCATTTTTCCGATGGAAGTGGTGCGTAATTCAATTGATGAGTGCCCACAAAGACACACGGACTGTGTTCGTGCCAAATGTAGCCATTTTGAATAATTGCATCTGATTTTGATTTGTTACACATCCATTCAACTAATATCATTAGGATATTAAAATATCTCAAAACATTTAGTGTAAATTTATTGGAAACTTTGTGACAGTATTTATGGTAAGACTAGGTAATTTCATACGACTTAAAATTCAATTTACCATTGTATTTATTGGGAGTAGTTTAACAATCTTCCCCAAATAGTATTCCATTTCTTTGTATAGTACTACAAACTGATGTGTGAATAGTTAGTTAGTTAGTTAGTTAGTTATTGTTGTTTTAAGGGGTGGAACTACGAGGTCAAACAGATAGCCTACTACATACAGGGTGTTTTTTTTTTTTTTTTTTTTTTTTTTTTTTTTTTTTAGTGTCCGATATTGCAACAGGGGTTGGGATTGGTCAAAACAAGAAGAAATGGTCCTATAAACATATGCCTGGAAACAAATAACTGTTGAGATATGCACCATTTTACCCGCGTGGAGGAGGCGTTGTAGTAGGAGGTGCAGGCGTCTTTCCGATGAAGGTCTTTGCATGAGCCGGATGTTCAGTCATAGTATGCGGTTGTACTGGCAGTGCAGTGTGGTACCCGTACCAGACTGGTTGTCCCGTGCTGTGTGTACGACGTAAACAGTCCGATGGAATATTCCTCGAGGAAAGTGGCAGGCATGGTGTTTTTTTGCTATGGATTAGCCAACGGTAGTGGACGACAGGCCCGTATCATGTACGCTCAACGACATCCACACCGCAACATTCCATCGGAAAAGATTTTCGCTTGGCTATTCCAGCGACTTACAGAAACTGGTGCATTTGCTGCCAGGAAAACGGATCGTGGTAGACCACGTACCGTTCGCACGCCGGAAATGGAAGAACGGGCGTTGCAACACGTAGAACGTAATCCTCAAACAAGTGTACGAAGAATTGCAGCTACTGAAGGTATCAGCCAAGCTCCTACGTGGTTTGTTCTACACGAGCAGTTACTGTATCCATACCATGTTCAACGTGTGCAAGCTCTTAGGCCTCGTGACTCTCCTGCCAGAGCACAATTTTGTCAATGGCTTCTACGCCAGAGGGCGTAAATAAGCAACAGAAGTAAAATGGCTCATACAGGGGCGGTTCGAGTGGGGGGGGGGGGGTTGGGGGGGTATCTCACCCCCCTCGGGTATTTTCTCAGTCGGCAAATACCACATCAGTCGGCAGTCGGCAAAACCTGAAGAAGTCGTAACATTTCCCAAAACAGCATTTAAAAAGGCAAAACGGGGCATGGCCATATAACATTTGGTCCGATGTCATAAAAAAATATTTATTATACTGACAGTCGGCATTTTTACCGAGAGTCAACACAAACGGACGATGCAATAATTTCGTGCAGCCAGGCAAAAGCCCAGTGTGGCAAGAGGAAGAGTCGGCAAAATAACCATTTTAAAAGTTTCACTTCCAGTCCTCGGTGCACCTACTGCCACTTGCCATTTCGTTTCTGTGTATGGAAACTGAAGAAAGAATGACAGATGAGCAAAATTGGACCAAGGACAAGGGATGAACTCATCGGCACGTTCCTGGGAGGGAGTAATATTCCGCGTTCATTATGCAGAGCGACTCAACTTCACAGCGAAGCGAGCCCAGCATCTGTGCCATGTGGCTAGACAAAAGGTGTTGGTGAACGCATTGATAACTTCAGGTCAAGCCAACTCATAGCGATGTTGTCGGAGGAATGTTATGACCAGCTACCGCTTGTCTCGGCGCGTCCTCACATATCCGCGCTATTGTGACAAAATTGACAGGTTTATGGTTCCTAGGTTCCTTAAGGGGTGGAGTGCTCACTATGATCAGTGCAGTGGTCACTGAGAATGAGCGAAAGCAGTCGTTCCTGAACCAGCAACTTTTACAGTGATAACTAGGTAGGTGCAAATACAGTGGCAGTGGGACGTGAGTTTTCGCCGGCACAGAACATTTTCACTAGCATCGCATACCCATGAAACGTACGTAATAATAATACAATAAATACATGCATATTGTCAGTTATGTTTATATTTAATTGTGTTATCAAGAAAAAATACCCGATAAATCCATAAAAGTCTACATTTGTAGGGGGTGAGTTGTTCTCTTTTAAACCATCTTTTTAATTTAAATAAAACTTACAGAGTGATTTAAAACCCAGTGAAAAGAAAACCGGGTCGGGGTGGAGGAGACAAGTCGAAGTAACTTTGTCGATGGAACGAATATTCGGAAAAGCACCCCTGCGACGCTCGACGTCTTCAAAGGGTTGAACTTAATGCCCATCGGGTAGCTAAGGTAAAATTAAAATCAAAATCTACCGTTGAGGCATCGCCTACCGATGAGCCATCGTCCATCGTTGAGCCATTTACCACCGTTGAGCCATCACTCATCGTTAGCCATCATCTACCGTTGAGCCATCGTCTACCGTTGAGCCATTGACCACCGTTGCTCATCGCGAACCACCACTATCCCCCAACACATCTGACGTTCGCAAGTTACGAGCAGCTGGAACTTCATCAGATGCCAGTTGTAGTGGTGACGGTCCTACACCGCGTAGTAGTGAATTTTCGAGGATTGTCTTTTCTGACCAAGTTAGTGAGTATATAACGCATTTCAAAAGAGTTGAAGGTATTTTGAAAACAATAAAAGAAGACGCTATTCCGAACTCAAAACTTTTTATGGTAGAAATGATACGACTGCTTATCCAGAATCCACGATTAAGGCGGTCAGTTGCTTCAACGAGCAGGAGAGGAGGAAAATAACATGCGTGCAGACTCAGTACCCGTTCAAGCGCGCGATTTACCTGTTAATCGCGATCCTGCAAAACGGAAAAGAATTATCACGGGAAACGAACGACTGTACCTGACTTCACTTGGGGCCTTCAAGACAAAACGTAGTGTATTTCCAGCAAATCCAGACATACCAGAAAATAAGCCGGCCTGGAATACGGATTTTCCCATGTTGAAGTACGGCATTGAAAAAGACGCGGTGTTTGGTTTTGCCTGTGGCTTATTTCCAAACGGACGAGGAAGGGCGTCCGCAAGTGAAGAATGGTCGCACGCTGGAGTACGTCAGTGGCTCAAATTGAAAAGTCGCGGAAAGGAGATAAAGGGCAAATTACAAGAACACTTCACTTCAGAAGCTCATCAAGCAGCTATGACAGATTTGTGCCACTTTGTCAATGCACAAGGCCACGTAGACGTTCTCCTTGATAAACATTTACGGACGATCAGGATTGAGGAAGAACAAGAAAAGGAGTTCCACTAAAAAGTTATCCGGATACTAATTGACACTGCAAGAACCCTTTGTCGGCAAGGTTTGGCTTTCCGAGTTCACGAGGATGGAATCACTCAAGATAATGGAAACTTCACGAAAATTGTGAAGTTACTTTCACGGCATAGTCCGGTCATGAATAGGTGGTTGGAAGAAGTGAATACGCGGAAGCACAACGTTACGTATATGAGCAAAGACTCTCAAAATGAATTCATCCGTCTACTTGGAGGGAAAACTCGTGACATAATTGCAGAAGAGATCAAGAACGCCGGTATGTTCTCCGTTATAGCAGATACTACTCCCGATATGTCACATAAAGACCACCTCGCGTTGAATATCTGATACGTCGTCGAAAAAGATGAAGAGCTCGTTCCTGTGGCGCGTCTTTTAAAAATAGACGCTGTTTTAACAAAAAAAAAGACTGGAGAGGAGTTGGCTGAAAAAATATTTTTAATTTTAAATTCAAAAGAACTTTTACTTCCACTCGATAAACTAGCGTTTCAATCGTACAACTTTGCTAGTAACATGTCTGGCATATACAACGGCACTCAGAAAAAGCTATCAGAGAAGTGCAAAACATATATTCCGTACGTTCCATGCCAAGCTCACAGGTTAAACATTTTCGTAGAGACAGCTTGTAATGCTAGCTCACTTATACGAAAGTTTTTGACACTCTTGAAGCATTGTAGGTTTTTTTTTCGGGTAGCACGAAACGACATTTATGCTTGCAGAAAGAGCAGGATAAAATTGAACATTCACTTCAACTTAAGAATTTATCAAAAACAAGGTGGACTGCGCGCGCTGAATCGATGAGAGCTGTTTCTACGTCTTATGAAGAGATAGTCACAGCATTGGAAACGATGAAAACCTAATTCGATTCTGAATTTGACAATAAAACCCGAACGTTTGCGTCAGGCTTGCACAAAAAGCTTCTACTTTGATTTTGTCTGCGGCATGTACTTTACCAAAATCATCATGTTTAAAATTAAGAACGTAACCGGGCTTTCAGAAGCGGAGGAGCTGAATGTAGTAGACGCGATGCAGCTGATTCAGCGCGCTTTGAAGTCTTTTGAAGATATCAACGACGACGGCAAGATGGACGCATTAATAAAGAGTGCATCGTGATTAGCGAAAAGTATGCAAGTAAATGCGGAGGAAGACTTCTTAAAGCACCACAGGACCCGGAGACTTGCAAAGAAGTATGACTTGCATGCTGAAACGACACCAGAAATTTCTTTTCTTACATTCTACAGAAAGGATGTGGATGTACTTACTACAAGCGTGCAAGACAATCTCGCAAAACTAATTTATTTCCTAGAGCCATTCCACATAATTATCAAGATACCCGCTGCTAGAAAAAACTGCACCATCGAGCGCGTCCGATCTATAAAGCAATCACACTCGAAAATCATCCTTCACGATGAAGAGCTTGTGCTGGCTGAGCTTGAAATCCTGCTCGATGCCAGTAAACAGTGCTCATCTTTTAAAGAAATCGCAAAAGTTGCTGTTAAATTAAAGAGGATTATCCAGTGTGCTTAACAAGTAGTTCGACTGATTTTAAAATTCACAGTGTCTTCTGCTTCTTCCGAACGGTCCTTCAGCAAGTTGAAGCTCATTTACAATCATTTGCGGACATCGTTGGGTGACGACTGCTTAGACTCCCTCATGATGTTGTTTTCAACGAAAGATAAGGTCGACAGCATTGAAATTACGGAGATAGTGGAGAAGAAGTCCTTGTTAAAACATCGTAGAGTACGGTTTTAGAAAGAATAACTAGATTTTCTTTAATTCTTGTAATATTTAAACACTTATTTTGTTCATTTATCAAATTTTCCTGCGATTCAAAATTCTGGAACTAATAAAATACTTTTTAAATGAAAGCCATTAATTAATTATATTTGTCTTGTGTATCGTTTCCCCCCCCCCCCCTCTCCCCCATCCTCCACTCCCTCCCGTTGCTCAGTTTTTAAACGTATAGTCGGCAATGTTAAACAGCCAGTCGGCATTATTTTAAATTCTCACCCCCCCCCCCCCTAGATGTACAAGGTCGAACCGCCCCTGGGCTCATATCTCAACAGGTATTTGTTTCCAGACATACGTTTATAGGAGCATTTCTTCTCGTTTTGACCAGTCCCAAGCCCTGTTGCAATATCAGACACTTTTTTCTAAACACCCTGTATTTGTGTTTCTCCAGATTTGACTTAATTAGCACTTTCTTATTTCATCTCTCATTTATGTTGTTTGAGTGTTTAACACCATAAAAATATTATTTAAGCTACCTAGTAATTATTGTTCTAGGCAAACCCCACGTTTTTTGTTGCAAGATACGGGCTACAGTAGGCTACCATATACGTGAGGTTGACAATATTCTATTTGTCCCTTAATTCACCCGGATTGTGAAGAAAACGGACCAATGATCAAAAAGGTTGTGTGAAAGTGACTCAGAGCAAGACCAACTACAATACTCAGACCTTAATGCAGGTACAGTATAGAAAGATTCTAGTGAGTGTGACTTTTGCAAGAACAAATGAACTTATTTGAGAAACAAGAGAAACTCTCTAATGAAAAATGTTGCTTTGCTTGCTTGAAGTTGGGTGGGCTGCACATTGTAAAGATAATATTCGTTATCCTGTGTGAGGTAAGAAACATTTCGTTGTTATGTGTCCCAATCTTAAGGTGAATCGCTTTAAAGATGATAAGACCAGTGAAAGGGTGGAACAAGAAACTAAGTCTACTAGTATTATTATGATTTTTCAAACTCCTGTTCATGAAGTTCTGCTTCAGACAATATCGGTTAGGCAGAAAAATGGTAAGAAGGGAAAGATAGTGAGAGCTCTAGTTGATTCTGGATCTCAGAGATCATACATCCCCGAGATAACATTCTTCGAGGTGGGTTACTCGCCTCTGCACACAGAAACAATGATTCACTCTCTGTTTGGGGGGGGGGGGGAACCTGTAAACAATGCCATCACACCTATGAAGTGTCTGTTGTGCCTGAATGATGATTCATCATCATCATCTTGCACAGTTTCCAGCCACTGGCCGGGTCTGTTTGGAACACAAGCCTCTCCAAAGTCTTCTGTCTTCCCACCATCTCTCAGCCTCCACCCTTGTCCAGTCTTCTCCTCTCTTCTTCACGCTTTCTTCCACCCCCTTCAGCCACATGTCTCTCGGGCTTTTTCCTTCCCACTTCGTCTCGTGTATCCTCCTGGGTATCCTCTTCTCCTCCATTCGTTTTAGATGTCCATACCATCTAAGTCTAGATTTCTCTTTACCATCCTGTAATGGTTCCTCCTTCATTAATTCTCTGGTCCTCTCATTTCTTATTCTGTCCATCTTTGTAGCTCCAATACTGCTTCTCAAGAACCTCATCTCACTGGTCTGTATTTTGCTCTTCCCCTTCCTTTCATAACCCATGTCTCCGAGGCATACGTCAAGATAGGGACATAGTACGTCCGATATATGATCTTTTTGCTGTTCTGAGGGACATCCTTGCTCCAAAACATGCTTCTCACACTCCTCCGGAATGCTTCTACCTGTCTCCCCCGCTCATTTATTTCTCTATCGTTTCTTCCATTATCTTGTATCAGGCTTCCCAGATACTTGAAAATCTCCACTTCCTTCAGCTGTTCCCCACCAATTGTTATTCCCGTTGTGGTTCTTAACTTCTTCTGTGTTGTGATCACCATCTCACTCTTATTTATGCTAAATTTCATCCAATTTCCTTGTATTATTCCTTCCCACACATCCAACTGTTCTTGTACCTCCTCCTCCTTGTTTCCCCAAATCATCAAATCATCTGCAAACACCATTGCTTTCATGTTTCCTTCCCCAATTACTTGTGTCACTCGGGTTATTATGTCATCCATCACCACAATGAAAAGTAATGGTGACAGTGCACTTCCTTGTTTCAGGCCGTTTCTCTGTTCCAACCAGTCCGATCTCTCTCCTCCCACTTTCACACAGTTCACGCTTCCCTTGTGCATCTCCTTTATCCTCCTTATAGCCTAGTCCATTTTTCTACTCCTCTATCCTCCAGGGACTTCCATACTTTGTTTCTGCATACACTGTAATATGCTTTCTCAGTGTCCAGGAAGGCCATCAGTAGATCTGTTCCATACTCATAGTGCTGTTCTTGTAACTCCCTTACAGCAAAAATCAAATCCACTGTGGACCTTCCTGCTCTGAAGCCATGTTGTTCTTCCCTCATCCCTCCTTCTATCCTTGTCCTAATTCTCCTTTCCAAAACTTTCTCAAACATCTTTGCACAATGACTAATCAGTGTTATTCCCCGATAGTTTCTGCATTCTCTTCTGCTACCTTTCTTGAAGATCTGGACAATTATTCCCTTTTTCCAGTCCTCTGAGGTCTTCCTTTCCTTCCATGCTGTCTTCATCACTCGGTACAACCATTGTACCCCACCTCTCCTGCTGCTCTCACCATCTGCACACTCAACTCATCCACACCCGGTGCCTTCCCTCCTTTCATCTTGTTCACTGCATCTTCCACTTCTTTCCATGTTAAGTTTTTTCTGTTTGCAGTCCATCTTCCTCTTCCCCGTGGTTTCCATTTGGGTTCAGAAGTTCTTCAAAATATGATTACTCAACAAAATTTTAGTTTTAAATCAGAAAACTATCTGCGGCAGAATTGGATGCAAGAGTTAAAGGAGAATAACATATTGTTCTCAAATTTTGGACAAGGACCACCAGAAGTTGACTTGCTGATTGGTGCAGATATGGCTGGCAGACTGATTGCGGGTGATATCCAAAGGTTGAAGTCGGGACTAGTGGCCATGAGAACATTGTTTGGTTGGACTGTAATGGGCAAGCTGTCGAGTGGTGAACCTCTGATAGTTCTGCTTCGATGATGAATGGATTATACCATACCGGCCTGCGCAGCGCTCAAGGGAACAACAAAAACGATCTGGTGGCACTATAAATATATATAATTCTAATCTGTACATAACATAAATTGCGGAGCATTATCATCCAGGTGACTTGCCACCATTTTTATTTTCCAGTGTAATAATACTCTCTCTGTCGACCAATGGAAACAAATCAAACAAAACACAAAGTAGTACCAACTACACACTCAAAATGACCACATGCGGCAAATATGCACAATCTAAGTGCCCAAACAATGAATGTCTTGTTTAATCAGAGCGCTTCTCTGTCAGAACTTTGGGATTTGGACACCATTGGGATACATGATCCTGTTGAAATCAGATCAAGAATGGAAATGGAATTAGTTGCATTGAAGCACTTTCAGCAGGCCATGAAGATTGAAGATGCAGGTACCAAGTGGCACTTCCTTGTCTAGAAAATCAATAATACCTACATGAAAACCAGGAGTTGACTGATAAAAGGTGTATTTCAGCCACCCAGCGGTTGGTCAAAGAAGGGAAATAGGCCTATGAAGACTATAATGATGTATTTGAAACCTGGTTGGAGGAGGGAGTGATTGAAGTAGAGCCACTTGAAGAATCAAACAACTTGGGATATTACCTGCCCCACCGAGGAGTCTTCAAGGAAAATTCCACCACTCAAGTGAGGCCTCTTTTTGATGCCTCGTGTAAACATCTCTAAACGACTAGAAAAGGGACCAAATCAGATGGAAGTAATTCCTGCTGTGTTAATGAAATTTCGTGAAGAAAAGAATAGCAGTTATCTCCGACATCAGAAAAGCATTTCTTTGGATATCAATGAACAAAACTGACAGAGGCACCAATTTCTAATGTAATTCCACAGGACACCAAGAACGTGACCAGAACTGGGAGAAAAGTGAACCTATCTTAACACCTCATCTGTGATTTATGTAACTTGTTGGGTTTTGTAGTTATCATTTATTGTGTTTTGTTCTTTCATGCTTTGACTACGGTATGTCAGGTCATATTCACAAGATGGGAGGAGTTAAGAAAAGAAAATGGACCAATGATCAAGAAGGCTGTGTGAAAGTGACACAGAGCGATTGCTAGTGTTATCTCTGTGGATGGACATCTTTGGAATTCTGTTAGAGAAAGATGCTCTCAAGTTTATAAAAAATGGTACACTATTATAAAATGGAGTAACTTATTGTTTTGTGGAAATTTGATCAATACAAATTTCGGGTAAAAGTTATGTCCCTCGACACGGAAAATGGCGGAGACAAATGAAATATTAATTACGAAACAAAGGTCACTCTCTCTTTTTTTTTTTTTTGCTTTCAATTCGATAATATATGATTTCCATGCCTTATTTCATCTTCTTATGAATTGTAATTACTAATCTTGGTCACTCCTGCACCGACTGTGCCGGAATATGGGCTAAATCACGTAAATATGTGTTTTTATTTATTGCTCATTTCATAAGGGCAGCCATGTTCGACAGCGTATTTAGTATGTTAAACTGCCACCAAAGCGTTCACAATGAGGCGCACACATTGACGTCACTAGTTGCCAACATCTCCGATACAAAATACACCACACGACACACGTAACGTGCTACCGGGGCACGATTGACATAAGAAACCATTGATCTGGACGCGTTAGGCTGTAACCATTGTCAAAAGCCATAGGATCGGACGTGTTAGACTGTAACTGTGGTCAGAACCATTGGATTGGTCAAAACGAAGGTTAGAATGGTCGGGTTGAGGTGTGGTCTTGGCCGCGCAAACCTATTGGGGCACCGTTGACAAAAAAAAAAAAAAAAACATTGAGTAGTACCGTAAGCGCGAGGTTGGCAATGCTGTCTTTGACGACAATTCACGCGCGTAATGGCAGGCACAGATGGAATTTCATCTATATAAGTCGTGATCATTTTTGGGTTGGTGGGTGAGCTATAGATCGCGGAGAAATAGCCTAAACATTTTTTTCTGGGCCATTACTACAGGTATTTTGGCTAATTTTTGTACTTTAGAAACGTTATGAAGGCGTGATCGTTGTTTCATTTTTACCAATGAAATTTTACTATTTAAGTCGTGATCTAAAAAGGAGAGGGTTATAGACAGCGGTCGATAAAACATCTATTAACTTGTAGGTGCAGGAGACATGATACAGGTAGCTGTGGACATGATATAGATAGCTGTGAGTAAAGAAAGAAAACAAACAGTTGAAAAAGAAACAGAACAAATATATAGTTGGTAGTGCCTATAATCTAATCTATGGAGAAATACTGATTGTTGTTGTTCTGTTAAAATAAGTGATTGGAAAATAAAAATAAATAGAGTATCTATAAATTGGTGACCCCGACGTGATTCGAAAAATGACTGAAAATAGTGATAATGAAGCGCGAACGCCTAATGGCACTACCAGTGAAGTTGAGGTTAGTAAAGTGCCTGTTAAAATTCCACCGTTCTGGGACGATAAACAGGGCCGGATTTACCGTAAGGCAAAATAGGCACGTGCCTAGGGGCGCCGCAGTCCAAGGGGCGCCATAAGGCGCCCCTTCGGTTAGGCAACCGTCAATGATCTGAACTGGAGGCGCCCCGAAGGGCACCGCCGTCAGGTGCCCTCTTTGCTACGGCTTTAAATGTGCTAAGTTAGGATTATAGCAGTATACATGCTAAAATAAATATTGAGAAATGAGCAGAGACATTTAGAAATAATATCGTGTCTTTGTCGCATGCCCTTCCACTTCACGCTTCGTTATGCCGCTCGACGCCATTTCGTCCCGACAAGTGTGAGAGGGGCGGGGAGGCGCGCGCTGTTGTTGCGGTAGCTGGGTTTGCTTGCATTGTAGTAGCATCGAAGTGCCCAGCGCCTGTGCTGTGTGCGAGTTCGAGCTTGCGTTGTGTTGTTTTGTTTTGATGTGATCTGCAAGTGTATGTCTACCCCTTATTATTCCCGTTTTCCTACGGGATCGGGGATGAGATGCGATGGAAGACTTTGTGGCGATGGTTTTTACGGCCGGATGCCCTTTCTGACACCAACCTCATGAGAGGAGTTATTGAGAGATGAAATGAATGATGGTGAATGAAACTGGGCAAGGATATGGAAGGAAGCGGCCGTGGCCTGTCAGAAGGCACCGTCCCAGCATTTGCCTGGTGTTGAAAATGGGAAACCACGGAAAACCATTTCAAGGACGGCCGACGGTGGGGCTCGAAACCCACCCGTCTACCGAGTCAGCAGAGAGCTTGGCCCCATGACCTAATGCTGCGCTTTAGCCAGCGTAGCCACAACTGTCGGTTGTGATGTGATCTGCAAGTAAATGTTTTAAACTACGGGCAGCAAAAAGTTGTCAGGTTACCAAAACCGTGTCCGCAAAGCTGAAGAGGATAAGAAAGCCGAGGTTACACTATCAAAATGTCTGAAACTAAATGAGATGTTGAGTGCGCGTGTGAATCCTATGCCTCCAACGACAAATTCGGATAACAATAACAATTCTTGCTCTGCGGTTTACGACATTGACTGCGATGGAGTTCAGCAACTTGAGGTAAGCTACCGTACACGAATTACTTTGCGCAAAGTAGGCCTTTTCCAATAGGCGATTCCTTGATAAACTGTTGCACCAAGTGACATACGTAAAAACTCAGACTGGCCTCGAAACCGTACCGTGCCAGCAGAGTATATTAAAAGTTGTTCTTTTTAAATTTACTATGTTTGAAGTGCTCTAATTAATACGGGATTTTCCTTTTCAGCTCCAACAAGCCAAAATTGATGAAAAAGAGAATGAAAATTCTACGCCTACATTTAATTCAAATGACACCTTAGGGGGAGAAAGCAACAAAAATTTAAATTTGCCTCAGCGGACAAACAAAATGTTACGGCCAATGGTGAACCAAAAGACAGGTTTCTAGGTTTTATGGCGAGCATCGGGCTCAAGTCAGAGCAGCTTTTTGATGCAGTAAAGGCTAAGTTGGAAGATCTGGATTAGAAAGTGGAGGATATTCGAGGCCAATCTTACGATAACGCAAGTAATATACCCGGCGAATATTCCGGGTTGCAAGCTCGAATAGCGGCCTTGAATCCCTTAGCTCTCTATGCACCATGCTCACCCCATTCAATAAATTTGGTTGGAACTCATGCCGCTGAATCTTGATCAGAATCTGTAAGGTATTTTTAACAGCTCAAGAACTGTACAACTTTTTACTGCTTCGACCTACCGATGGAAAATTTTAAAGAACTTTATTGCGCGCGTACTAAAAAGCCCGTCAGTGACTCGGTGGTCGGCACGATATGACGCTTGTCAAGCTCTGAGGGAAGGCTGGCGTGACGTCGTGGCAGCTCTTGAGAGTATTCACTAAAAAGCCCGTCAGTGACTCGGTGGTCGGCACGATATGACGCTTGTCAAGCTCTGAGGGAAGGCTGGCGTGACGTCGTGGCAGCTCTTGAGAGTATTCACGAAGACAGAAATCAAATGGCAAACATTCGAAGTGAAGCCAAAGGCATCTTAAGCAATATCCTACAGTTATAAACTGCTTTCCTAGTTGTTTTTTGGAGTACCATTCTAAAAAGATTTAATACTGTCAGCCAGAAGCTCCAAAAAGTTAGCACTAATTTGAGCACTGTGGTAGAATGTTACGCTTCGTTAGCGGAATTTGTGCAAAGTTTAAGAGATAATGTCTATGTCTATGAGAAAGAAGCCAAAGAATTAAGCGGTATTGCTCAATATTCCTACGACCTAAAGAGAAGACCGGAACAAAAGACTAGGAATGATGAGACAAAGCAAGGAGAATATGCACCATCAGAGGGCTCAGAAAATTTTCGCGTCAATGTATTTTATGTAATTCTGGATGTACTAAGTGCTGAGCTTAAGAGACGAAGTGAGGCTTACAAAGTCATCCATACGAGATTTTATTTTCTAGAAAACCTGTTAGACCTAGATGGACCAATGATAAAAAAAATCGCTGACGATCTCTCAGAAATGTATGTGGATGACTTAGAAAGTGCACTGGCTGATGAGTGCTTGCATTTAAAGGAACATTTAAAAATTGCAGATTTTAAAGGTAAGTCAGCCTCTGGGCTCAGCACTTTCCTTCGTGAAAAAGATTTACACGATATGTACCCGAACGTAAACATTGCTTTACGGATACTTCTCACCATTCCAGTGACCAATTGTTCTGGAGAAAGATCATTTTCGTTACTGAATCGCGTCAAGAACTATTTGCGGTCAGTTACTAAAGAAGAAAGGTTAAACTCGATTGCACTCCTAGCGATTGAAAAAGATATGACGATAAACTTGAACTGCGGTGCCATAATTAATGAATTTGCCGAAAAGAAGGCAAGAAGGAAACTTTTGAAGTAGTTCTCGTTGTGCTTGAGGCAGGCCCCGTTATGTCTTCATTCATGTTTTTAATCTGCACTTTAATTTCTCTAAAAGATATTGCAGGAAGATATGCAGTTGGCCTTATTTGTATTTTAGAGGCACTTTGTTCAATTTAAAATGTCGTTCGTACCACTGCTCTTCATGCGTTTTAAAATTAGTGTGTGTTCTACTTTTTTTTTTACTATATTTCGTGCTACCGCAGTTCATTCAGTTACAGCAGTAAATTATGTTTTTATTTTTGAAGCTACTCTTCATTTTTGTTGTATGAATTAAGGCTAGACATTATTTTTGGAAAGGGTATTCATAAAGTGTTTTGGTTGCATAAAAGTTAAACTGTTTCATGTAGTTTAACACCAAGCTGTTTTTATTTTTTATTTTTATTGAATTGACTATGTTTTCCCTGCGTAAAAATTCAAGCATAAACTTATGCTGTCAGCCATATATCTGTTTATTCCTTTTTTCCGAACCTTACCTCATGGGAGTGGCTATGCCTTATCATAAAAATCGGGAGGGTGAGGGGGGGGGGGGGCTCAAGTGAGGAGGGGCGCTAAATGGAGAGGTGCCTACTGCGTAACTTTGGGTAAATCCGACCCTGACGATAAACCAGAAATTTGGTTTTACCAGATCGAAGCACAATTTGCGATTAACAGGATAACATCAGAAGTGACTAAATTTAATTACTTGGTTTCGCAATTAGAACCGAAATATGTGGAAAACATATGGGACATCATTAGTAGTGATAACTCCTGTAAATATGCCGCGGCAAAAGAAAGATTCCTCAATATCTTCAAAGAAAGTGAAGATAAGAAAATAAAGCGCTTAATGACAGGAATTGACTTAGGGGATCTCAAACCAAGTCAGCTTCTGCGGAAAATGCAATCCCTGGCAGGCGCAGATATTTCAAACAAAGTCTTAAGGACACTATGGCTAGACAAACTTCCAAACTCAGTAAAAAATATATTGCTAGTTAGTGATGAGGAATTGGAGAAAATGGCAGTAATGGCAGATAAAATACTGGAAATGAATCCACGTACTGAACTGTATAGTGCCACAAAAACCCCAAGTCAGTGCTCTTCAAGTAGCAGTGCAACACTGGATGAAATCGTAGCGAAAATTACCGCATTGGAACAACAAATAGCAGCAATCCCAATCGGAAGACATCACTCACGAGCAACACATCGTAGCCCCAGGCGAAGTAGAAGTCGCAGCAACTCAACCAGAAAATTCAATCCTGATGGGAAATTGTGTTACTATCATTTTAAATTTGGCTCAAGATGCTACCCAGATAAATGTAAACAACCGTGCGGATGGAAGAATCCGGAAAACGAGAAACAGCAGTAGAATTGGCGGCAAGTTCCACTGCTGAAGGTCACGAGTTGTGCCGCAGATCCCGGTTATTTGTGAGAGATAAAGAAACGGGAGTGCAGTTCCTTGTAGACAGTGGAGCGGATGTTTCAATTTGGCCAGCAACAAAGCATGACAAAGTAGATAGTTCCTATAAACTGTATGCAGCCAAAAATACAGAAATACCAACCTATGGTATCAAAATATTGACTGTGAATTTGGGACTAAGGCGAAAATTCCAGTGGCCATTTGTGGTAGCTAAAATAAACAAAGGTATAATTGGAGCAGATTTTCTTAAACAGTTCCATTTACTCGTGGACCTGCATAATAAACAATTAATTGACGGTGTAACTCAGCTTGGTGTTAAAGGCGAAGTTACAGTCATTTCAGAATGCGATGTTATTAGCTCTATGAATACAAATTTCAAATACAGTGACATTCTTGCACAATATCCAAGATTAACAACACCAAACTTAACCCCTACCCTGATAACACATGATATTAAACATCAAATAGTTACCAACGGTCAACAGGTATTCTCAAAAGCCAGACAGTTAGATCCGAAGAGGCTCCAGATTGCCAAACAAGAATTTCAGTTCCTGGTGGATAACGGAATAGTTCGACCATCAAACTCTCAATGGGCGAGTCCACTGCACATGTCTAGTAAGAAGGATGGGTCGTTACGACCTTGTGGTGACTATAGAAGGTTGAACGAGAGGACAATTCCAGACCGCTACCCAGTAGCAAGAATAGAAGATTTTCAACATATCTTGAAAGGAAAAACTGTTTTCTCAAAAATCGACTTATTTAAAGCATATTACCAAATCCCAATCGCCGAAGAGGATAAGTGCAAAACTGCAATAATAACTCCTTTCGGATTATATGAGTTCAATGTCATGAGTTTTGGGTTAAGAAATGCTCTATCCACCTTCCAGAGATTCATAAATGAAGTTTTCAGAGGCTTGGATTTCACATTTCCTTACTTGGACGACATTCTGGTAGCCTCCGTATAATTCGAGGAGCATAAGAACCATCTTAAGTTGGTTATGGGCAGGCTAAACAAGTATGGCCTTCGAATAAATACCTCCAAATCAGTGATGGGCGTAGACAGAATAGAGTTTCTAGGGTACCTCATTACAGCTGAGGGTACTAGACCTCGTCCTGAAAAGGTTCAAACAATCTTGAATTATAAACTGCCAGAAACAGTGCATGAACTCCGCACGTTTCTCGGCATGGTTAACTTTTACCGCCGCTACCTCAAAGATGCTGCCAAAACACAAGCAGTGCTCCATGAATACCTAAAAGGAGCAAGAAAGAGAGACCGAAGAAAAATTCAATGGACTGAAGAAGCGAAAAATGTTTGAAAAATGTAAACAAGAGTTATCAAATACAACACTCTTAACTATTCCTAACCCAGACAATCTATTAGGCCTGTTTACAGATGCATCTGACATTGCCATTGGATCTGTGTTGCAAAAATATGAAAATGATGGTTGGAGACCCATTGCCTTCTACTCCAAGAAACTGAGCGAAACACAGAAATCTTACAGCACATATGACAGAGAGCTTTTAGGCATTTACCTATCAGTGAAACAGTTCAAACATCTTTTGGAGGGAAGAGATTTCACCATCTTCACGGATCACAAGCCGCTAACCTATGCATTTATACAAAAGAACGAGAAAGCATCACCAAGACAATTGCGACACCTCCATTATATTTCTCAATTCACTACCAACATTCAACATATTAGTGGTAAACACAACATTGTAGCCGACACTCTATCTCGGACGGAAGAAATCTCTGCGATTGATTACGATGAAATTTCAAGAGAGCAACTGCAAGATGAAGAATTAAAACGGTTGATGGAAGAGAGTAAATCACTGACATTCAAGAAGTGCGCATTAACAGCGGGCAAGGCATTGTGGTGCGACATCTCAACGAATAATGCAAGACCATTTATCCCAGAGTCATTCCGCAAACAGATGTTTCAACAGATCCATAACTTGTCACACTCAGGTGTAAAATCCTCAGTGAAGCAGATGACAACTAGGTTCATTTGGCCGAATATAAAATCTGATGTTCGAAAATGGGCCCAAGCTTGCATCCACTGCCAGAAAAACAAAGTAACAAGACACACACAGTCTAAATTAATTTCATTTCCAGAACCTGATGAAAGGTTTAGTGTTGTACATATGGACTTAGTTGGCCCACTGCCACCATCAGATGGGAACATTTATTGTTTAACATGCATCGACCGCTATACCTCTTGGATGGAAGTCATCCCAATGCAAAATATCACAGCAGACACAGTTGCTAAATCATTCTACTCCAACTGGATGGCTAGATTTGGAGTCCCGAGTGTAATTATCACAGACCGTGGACCACAATTTGAATCCGAACTTTTCAAGACATTAGCAGTGTTGTGTGGTGTTAAACTGAAGCACACTTCAGCCTACCACCCACAATGTAATGGAAAGATTGAACGACTACACCGCACCTTAAAAACTGCCATCAGAGCACATAATTCCCATAAATGGACAGAGGTTTTGCCTACAGTGCTTCTTGGGTTGCGTGCAGCCATAAAGAGCAATTCTGACTATTCTATTGCACAGATGGTCTATGGTAAGACTATTAAGCTACCTGGAGAGTTTTTTGAAATGCCATCAACAACAACTGACCCAGACACCTTCGTCTCCCAATTACAAAAACAGATGACAGCACTTAAGCCTATTCCATCTTATCATAAAACTACCAGAAGTGTATTTGTACATAGAGACCTCAAGTCATGTACTCATGTCTTCTTGAGGTATGACAAAGTAAAGAAGCCATTGACACCACCTTATGATGGTCCTTTCCCTGTTGAGAAGAGATATGAGAAATTCTTCACACTACTAATTAAAGGCAAACAAGTAAATGTATCGATAGACAGAATAAAACCAGCCTACATCTTGGCACCAGATGAAGAGACCCCAGATCCTTCTCCTGTTTCAAGCCCAGCCAACCATCAACAAGACACTGCAATACCACCTCATGCCATAGAAAATAAAAGGGCCACTACCACCATCAAGACATCACACTCTGGACGTACTGTGAGATTGCCAGTTCGTTTTCAATAGTGCTTACAGTAATTTTAAATGTATTGTTAGTGTATGGTGATAGTTTTATTCCTGCTTTAACAAGCGTAACTATGTTACTGGTGGGGGAGTGGTGTAGGTGTAGGAGACATGATACAGGTAGCTGTTGACATGATATAGAGCTGTGAGTAAAGAAAGAAAACAAACAGTTGAAAAAGAAACAGAACAAATATATAGTTGGCAGTGCCTATAATCTAATCTATGGAGAAATACTGATTGTTGTTGTTCTGTTAAAATAAGTGATTGGAAAATAAAAATAAATAGAGTATCTATAAACTTACTACATCATTTCCACAATTAAATTATTCATTATTACAAAAGGTTCTGCGGCTCTTTTTCAGTAGTGTAGAATTTTGTCATCTCGTTTAGGCCTACTGTTACAGATTTGCCTTTGTAAAGTGATTGCAAAAAGGATACAGCGTTCGTCCAGAAGAGCGGCGTAGCTTCAATTATTTTATTCCGTTTTTCATACCATTTCCTTCTTAATTTGACGTATGCCGTCTCAGTCTCTAGGATATCACTCCTAGCGCATTCGGTTAGAAAGTCTATATCTTCCTGGCAAGCTTTTAGTTCTTTTATAGCCCCTCTTATCGGATCACAAACGTATTCGATTTTCTTCGATTTCTTCCTAGAGGCATGGCACAACATTTTATTAAAATGTCTGCAGAAGACTAGGAAATATATGCGGTCTACCGACAGTGATAGGCTAATAATAATAATATGTAAGACGCTACGGTCCTGCTCATCAAATTCTTGTCAACAAAAGCTCAAAGCTCAAAAGTTAGGCTACAACACCATGGAAGGCTACCACACGCATTCACTACACACAGTTTTAGAGGAACAGTCACAGATCAAGATATAATCCTACAAGACAGTGCCAGCTTAATTTTTTAGTAACAGGAGAGGAGAGGAGAGGCAACTAGAGTCACATGAATATAAATCGCAGGACATAGCAAACAGAATGAACATTTCGGACCTTTACTAATAAGCAGCCAATGAGATATCTACTGCGAAACTTTGTCGCCAGATGTCATGACTGTTCTGTATGAAACTCCATTCACAGTATAGATACCAATACAGTATGGACACTTCGGCAAAACCGGAAGAACGGATTTTCAAAAAAACAATTGATAAGGGGGTGCACCAATACACCTGTAAGCCGCTAGGTAGCACCACTTATGGACAACTACATGATAAACAGCTGATTGATGAATGTATATTTTATGTCATTTATTTAACTCTATTTCAACACACTAGCTCTCTTTATAATCAGATATTTTAAGAAAATAAATAACAAGAAAATAGAAAGTGTTAATACTACTGTGTTTTAATTCTAAGAAGTGTGGAATTTAATGTTTAACACCACATTCCTCCTCCAGTCCTGTGGTACCGCATTGTGATTGCATCGTAACGATGAAAGGTTATGATATGTTTTTAATGATTAAATTAACACACGATATATTGAAAAGTGTGGGGGAAATGTGGATTTTGTTTATTAAACTTTTGTAGTCTGAGATAATGCAATTCAAGTTTTCTACAGTAACTGTAAATAAGTGTTAATTTTTTATGTTCTTAGCTTCCTAACGTAAATACCCGGGAATTTATTTAGTCAATAAAAAAGTCATGTTGATGGGTGGGGACAGCCTTATTATGCAGTGTTATTTTCACATTTCATGATATGCCTAGGCTACTTCTTACTCCTCATTTCTTAGCCTACTCACACTCAGGCGCGGATCTAGAGTTTGGTTTTGGGGGGGGTCAGAGAATCGATCTAGAGTTTGGCCTTGCGGGGGGGGGGGGGGCGGGCGGGGGGGGGTCAGAGAATCGAAATTGTTAAGAAAAATGGTATCACTAAAAACGCAATCACAAAATAACCAAACGTACAAAACCAGACCAATTTTTTTGCAAGCTACATGGATAGAAATTTGATGCGTTTAGCGCACCAAAAATATTCGTACAAATTGCAACGGCGTGTTTTGCGACTTTTACATCGAGCTTCGAGAAAAGGATCAAGGTACGTTACAGTTTCGGCAAGTCGAGTTGGTACCGACAAATGGAGAAAGTCACAGCTTATATTGCCAACCAAGCTTGCGGTTTGGAGGTCGGCAAAAATTTTTGGTGCGAAAAAAGCCCCAGTTTCCTATCCGTGCATTGCTGCACATTCATCGTGACATCACTATAAACATCGATTCGGTAATCACAAGGTTTGCTAAACAAAATAGACGAGTTGATTTTGTTGTATAACTATTAGTTTTTATACAAGAGGTTTGAAGTTGTAAATATGTACAGTTGTAACAGAACATAATAATTCCAATAAAGATAATTCAGTATTGAATAAAATGAAAAAAAAAAAACCTGTTTTTCAGTTAAAATTCGTTAAGTTTTATTTGCCTGGTAATTGTGTTTTCGTTTTTTTGAGTTTGCAAAAAAATTTGGCCTCCGTTTGGGGGGGGGGGTCATGACCCCCGTGACCCCCCCCCCCCCCCCTTGAATCCGCGCCTGCTCACACTTCCGTTCATTATCTTGTGTTCCAAGAAGAATTCAATACCGGTACTGAGAGTCATGTGCTAAGGAATCTCTTTCCATTACCTTTATTAGTTCCACGTCTTTGTATGGCTATTATAGGAGCAACAAGTAGCTTTCAGATTCAACAAATAGACTATACATTTACTGGTAGATTGTTTTGTTTAGCCTACAGATGGCCTAAAAATAAGTAAAGTAAAGCTGAAATACAAGCTCAGGGCTTACAGTAAGTAAACCGGCCAACCACCCTTCGTACAGAGGCCTGCTTCTTTAATCCTAGAAGCCAAGGTCACACCCAGATCTCCATTCGGAGATCCTAAAGTCGTCATATTATAGTTTTGGACTGGGTTTTGATTCTTGGTTAATGCATGTTAGAATTCGAGAGTTGCATCCAGTGGTTCAAATTCCAAATATAAAAAAGAAAGGTTCTGTGGCTTATGATCACGAGAGCCACGTGAAGCTACAAGTTTGCTTTGCTTTCTGTCGCTAGTGAATGTAATAAAGTAATATAACTGGTAAATAACACTATGTGCAATGGTGTCGCCAATCAATCAAGTAAAACGCTCAGTCCTAAACTTAGTCTAACCATAGCTTAACACCAATCAGACCTAACTTTAACCTCGTCACGACTAATAAGTTGCCATCTATCCGCACCGCACTTTTTACCTGTCAGTGGTATGTCAACTCCTTATTCTCCCCATTCTGCAGAAATGGAGATAATGTACGATGAGTTTTCCATGCGATGGATGGTTTTTACACCTGGATGAGAGAAATGTTAGGCTCATAATGCTGTGTTGCTTTTGGAGAGGCCTGGGACAGGTCTTTCCAGTTGGTACCTGTAAGCGACATGTACATCATAGCAGAATTAATACTGGTCATTAGGAGGCCTAACTACATGCCATAGCTTCAGTTACTAGGCCCAAGAGTTAACAAAGGGCTATCGTGGTGTTATCAGTTCACACTCTGCGCAGAGTGCTGGGATTCAGTTTCAAGTCGTAACAGCAGTCTTATTTTAAACACTAAAGTTTCAAAATATGTATAATTTTATTAATGCAGCCAATGGCCATGTACTTTTATTTTCAGGACGGGTCAGGGAAGGGATATTGGAGGGAAATTGGCCGTGGATTTATTGAAAGGAACCGTCCCGGCATTTGCCTGGTAGTGAAAATGGGAAACCACGAAAACCATTTTCAGGACGGTCGAGGTGGGATTCGAACTCACGCTCTCCCGATGCCAGCGAGGCACGAGGTAGCACATTAGTGCTCTAGCCACCAAGGCCGGTTCAAAGTAGGCCTATGTATGCCTCTTGGTAAGCTATAATCTGGAGTCATTTATATAACCATATTTTTTGACATACCGGTACTGTATATATTATTATAGTTCCAATTAGGACCTCTTTGGTCTATGACCCGTGTACTTGTGTGTGCATGGTATTTGATAATCAGTGTTGTGGTGAATGTAATGTAATTGTTGTTTTAAGGGGCGGAACTTCGAGGTCATCTGCCCCTAGAGTGTTATGGTGACTAGCAGTGTTTGTAACTTGAACAGTACTCAAAAAAAGGTTTCGCATATTGCGATTTAGTGTTTTGCTATGTGTACTATCCTACCAGCGAATTGTTACCGGTGGCGGAAATCGGAACTAATGCGCTCCGCCCTGCCACACTCCTGCGATAGACGTGCAGTTGTCGCCAGCGAAACCTCATCGCATGTCATTTGTGTGCATGATTCGTGCTGGGTCGTGCGCTGTGCAGTGTGTTCTCATTGTGCGACTGTGCATGCGTTCCCCCTCTTGCCCAGCAACCGCTCGCGGCAGCCATAGCGAGGCGAGCTGACGTAATGTATACACAACAGCCGTGCTCCACGTCTAGCAGTAACAATTCCCTGGTAAGGTAGTATGTAATAGCATACAAAGAAAAACAACACACAATATGTTGCGCAAAAGAGACAAACACTAAAAGCTTAACAAAAGTGGCAATCTTTTTCTAGTTGGGGCATATCAATACCATGTATGGCCACCACGAGCCCTAAGGCATGCTTGCCGACAAAGAGGCATACCGTACTGAGAACCAACTAACCAACCTGGTTTTGGGGCAGATTATCCCACTCTTGGAAAGCAGCTTCAATCAGTTGCTGAATGTTTGTTTGTTAGAGGATTGGGACAGTGCGAAACTGCACTCTTAATCTTTTCCCATGCATGTTCGATACTGTTCATGTCCGCAGAATATGCAGGCCACTACATTCTCCGTATGCCTTGCATCTGAAGGAACTGATGACCACCCTAGCTCGATGGGCATTATCGTCCACTAGTGTAAAGCCCTCACCCATTGTGGCTGCGAATCCTGTAACGACAGGTTTGAGGATGTTGTCTCTGTATGCCAGACCGGTCATGTTACCGTGGATAGGAATTAGAGGCGTACGTCGACCAACCATGATCCCACCACAAAACATGACAATTTCCTTGCTGTTGGAGGCGTTCCTGGATGAAGAGCTTGTGAAATCTCTCACCCACCCGTTGCCACACTCGATTGCTCCTGTTGTATGGGTTTCTTCTCACGCCCAAGTACACAGGGCTGACGACCATGATGTACAACCTCCTACATGAAACAACAAGCATTAGCATAGCCACCTGGCTATGGCTTCATGAGACAGTGACGGCAGAGAATCCCAATCTTCGTGCTCCAATAGAGGAACAGTTCGACTATGGTATAATGCGCCGGATGTTACAGCCATTCCAATAGACCAAGAGGCACTAAGGAGCAATCTGGCCACCATGTTAGACAACTTCTGTACATCGACTGCAATCTGTTGTTTCATTTCAGGGGCCTGGACATCGTGCTCATTTAGCCCCGTGTACTTGGGCGAGTGTGGAATTTTGATTGATAACCTGTGTTATTGTGATGCCTGTCTGAGTATGTTTATTTGCAATTCCGGTGAGGATTGGTAAGGAGGCGGCATTGGCTTTAACTTAGGAACCATCACAGCATTTGCCTGCAGAAGAAGTGGGAAATCTCGGAAGACCACTTCCAAGATGGCTGAGGTGGGAATCAAACCCTCCTCTTCTCAGTTGTGCCTCACGAGACTGAGTGTGCCCTGTTGCAGCCCTCAGACCAGAATTACATTTCGTGGCAGAGCCGGGAATCAAACCCAGACCTCTGGGGCAACAGCCAAGAATGGTAGTCACTACGCCACAAGGTGGTCCATGACTGCAATCTAGATCCGCTGTAAATATTCTCAGAATTGCTCATTAACATCACACATAGTATGGATAGTTATTGTTGTTTAAGGGGCGGAACAGCAAGGTCATCTGTCCCTCTTAACACAAAATAATACAAATTTTCGTTGAGTTAAAATTTATAGGTGGATGCCTAATATTAATTTTAAAAAATAATATGTATGGAATAAAAATTCAGAAAAGAAAAAGTTCTTTGAGCAAATGCACATACAGGTAAGGTATTTTTCTCACCAAGATACGATGAACTATATTATTAGTAGGGCCATGATTCTTATGCAAGATATGTTTACGTAATAGTAATAATGTGTGAGTCCTCCAGAGAGACTCGTGCGGGTATTTTTAAAGTTAACACCCATATACTGTACATTCTAAGAAGACTATTGAAACCGTAGTCTCCGAACTACCATTAAAACGAAACAAACAAACAAACCCCGTGGCACTACAGTCCATGAAGGGCCTAGGCCTACTAAGCGATCGCCACCCAGCCATTTGGCCTGCAGATTATGTGGTGACGCGTGGTGAGCGCCTCGGATCCCCTCGGCCGTTAATCTTGGTCTCCATGAGCGTGGCGCTGCCTCATTGTCAGACAGCTATTCAATTGTCCTTGCGAGGCTGTGTACACCCAGTTCCAGCCCTCACGCCGGTTTCTGAAATCCCTGACGGAGCCTGGAATCGAACCCGAGGTCTCCTGGTGCGAGGCAGGCGCGCTACCCCAACACCACCCGAGCTATATTACTCCATTTAATTGGGCATGCAAAATAATTTGAAGATGGAATGTTTGGTGCATGGAGCATTCTGGGAGGGGGGGAAGGGGAATTAGAAACCATAGAAATTCACTTCTATTGCCACGTATGCCAGTAAATCCTCCTGATTACAGGCCTTTATCCAGTCATTATATCTGGATTAGGAATGAGGAATTTGTGAATTAATGGATAGGTGTTTGAGGGACTGACATCTCATGGATATTAAAACCAGAATTATTCGATGAAACGTGTGATATTTGTATTTACCGCTCCAATGCACGAGGAAACCGGAATGCTGTTATGTCCAGTGTGACAAGAACTGCGCAAAAAATTACCGCACAGATGTTGGTTTCCCACATTTCTGCCATTGGTTAAAATGCAAAATTATATTTCTGAGTTGATTTTAATAATTACAAACAATGTTTTCTTCAGACAAAATCGACAGGCCGCACTCAATGAATACGGGTTGACTGCTCTCTCGCGGATACATGGTGAACCGTCGCCGCCATGCGTGCGTGCGTGCGGTGCTTCCGGAACCGGCCGATTCAAAACCACGACGAAAAATTTACATGGTAAAGGCCTGATGTGTCCTTACTGTATTGATATCTGTGTCTATACTGTGCTCCATTGGTTTGGCTTCCGTCATCGCCTTCTTCATTTTACAAGGTGTGGCATTACGCTTGTCAACCCCGCCTAGCTTATCTGGTATAGTCCTGCAGCAAACACATGGCATTTTCACTATAACACTGAAATTATCCAATTGTAATGGTTGGTACGGGGAGTATTTGTGCCATATATGGCTGTAATAATTATAAACAACAAAGTGACCCAAAATCTTTCTTCAGGTTCCCAAGAAATAAGGAAATGTAAGTATGAATTTATTGTAAACAAGTAGCCTAACATTGGTTGGTTGGTTCTTAAGATTAGGGGCTGCGACAACGCGGTCATGTAGCCCCGTGTACTTTGGGTGTGTGTAGAATCTGTCTGATAACCGTTGATAATTGTAATGACTGTATTAGTGTGTGTTATCTGTTTTTTTTTAAATTTAAGTACAGACTGCAACTTAATTTTTTTTTAAATAGTTCCTACTTTTGCCGCCAAGTGCCACCGTCAACGACTACTAGGCCAAGTTCAGAACTTAGCTACTAGACGTCACCGCAGTGGGCTCTTGGCAACGAACGTAGAAAACTAAGAGCGTTGTTTACATTCTTAACCTATCCAATTTAGCTTCACACAGGTGTCATTAGTGGAAGATTCTTTAACATGCCATAAATCTAGGACATGGGACCGCCGGCTTTACTTCCCCCCCGAAGGAAGGCATACTGAGGGATTTTTAACGCTATCTTGGGCATAGAAGCTCAGCATCCTACCGACTTCGCCACCGAAGCCGCTTAGCCTAACATTACACTGATAGTTCGGTTTTCTTTTAATACAGAATGCTTTTACAATATAATTTAGAATATTTTAGCCTGTTCTTTATTTATTTATTTATAGATGCACGCAGCGGGTTATTCGAAGCCGAAGAGCTGACTTAGATGACGTACTGAAAAGGAATGGCCCAGAACATTTAAACAGAACTCATGTTGTATGCTCAGACCACTTTGTGGAGAAAGATTTCAGGAACAAAAACTTGTTAAGTCAAGGGTAAGATCTATGTAGGTTGTTGATAGTAGGCCTAATGTTAATATTGAAATAACAGCACAATTATATAACGTGGCGACTCTACGGTACAGTAGGCCTAACATTTAACAACATGCTTCAATATTTCCGATTGAAAGTGTACGTAGTTATTTATTGTTGTTATAAAGGGCGGAACAGCGAGGTCATCTGGCTCTAAAGTGTACGTATTGCACTATTAAAGCTAAAGGAGGTTGGTGTAATCTACCAAGTTCAGTGTTATATCGTGGGAGATACAAGATAAATGACATACACTTGTTAATATAAAACAACGGTTTATTAAACACTAGTTGATACACAACGATACACAAGGTGGACTAAATTGAGCGGAACTAACGCGGAACTGACGTCTACAGTCTGTGGGTGCATATATACATAGTATATGGAAGGTGCCAGATTGGAATGTTCTGGGCATAGTCACTAGAATGTTCATGTTATCTCTAGTAAATACACAACACTTTCTAGAATATTCATGTTAACAACATTTCCTCCCTCTTTTAAATGGATGATTTAGGAAACTTAATCAGGAGCGAATCTCAATGGTGGTCGGTGCTGGCAAGTACTCCTGCGGGGAATAAAAGTAGTCTGGGAAATAGGTGGTGTCCTGTTCACAGGTGTGGCTGGTGGTGTTTGGACTGTTTGCTGGTGTTTCGGTGAAGCGAACTCGTCTCAGGCTCGGTTGCTCGGTCGGTTGAGCGGTGGCTTGGTCGGCAGGGCCGTGGGGTTGGAATCTCCCGGGCCCCCCTCTATAACCAAACTCAGTGAAATTAATTTATAATCCTCGTAATTTTGAACAAACTGATTTTGCAGAATTTTGTTTTTGCACAAAATGTTCATCACGAAATCACTTACAAGAACATAAAAACAGCAATAATAACAATAATAATAATTGTAGCATGCTGAACTGCTATGCCCAAGATCGCGGGTATAATTCCGGTCGAAGTCGTCGGATTCTTAAGAGCATTAAAATCCTTCAATATGCCTTTATTCGGAGGTGAAGTTAAGCCGACGGGACCATGTCTTAGATTTATTGCACGTAAAAGAACCTACCACTACAATTGGTAGTGTGTAGCCAAAATTTGTAGGTTATTTGGTTAGATACGCTCTATCAAGTTCCAACGTTCACAGCTAGTGTTAGTGACAGTGGCGTCTGGTAACCAAAGTTGGAATTGAACGTGTTGAGGAGCCTACGGGTGGTCAATTGATATGTCCTGACAGCATAATTTTTTTTTTCAGCCCGAGCCTAGCCCACAGATTACCTACTACAGTATGTAATTCTGAGCCTCTTATTGGCTGTTATGTCATTCTCCTGGTTCCGAATAGAGACGGTAGGTAGTAGCAGGGGTCACATCCGATCAAACATGGAGGAAAGTTATCGAGTGAGATGTGGATAATATTTGATGTTGAATTGCATTATTAGCGTGAAACAGGCATGAAACTTGCTTTAGATCAAATTTAAAATAACCCACGCAGCGAATGAATGCGTTCCAATCAACATTTAAGGTCCAAGTGAAATCATTCGAGATTTATCCACATGTATTAAGTAAGACCTATGATAATATACTTCTTTTACCAGCGGAAATGTGCACGAGTGGTAACGTTCGAGCTTGGTAACTTTGTGTCTCGGGTTCAAGACTGCTCGAGGGCAGAAATTTTTATTTCTTTCGAATTATCTTATTATATCCTCCCTCCTTTTTACTGCATGTTTTATGCATCGAAAACTAGATAATATTTTTCATTAAATTCACTATACTGTTTAGTTTTGGCGTTTGACAGATTTAAATTTGTCCCGATGAGGTAACATAGTAAGAATGCCCAGTGTTCAGATTTAAGTTCAGCAGATCCTTTGTGTAATCAATAATTTTAGAATTCCAGTGATACTCGTAAAAGCAATAAGCTTGTTTGTCGTACACAAATTTGAAAAAACTTGCATTTACCGGACCGTAATTTCATCGCGTTTACAGTATTTAACTTGAAAAAAAAAAGACAACACCACATTGATAAATGCTGTTGTCCATGAACTCGGAAACAGGTGGGTTCGAATTCCACCGTCGGTGGTTCTAAGCTTATTTTCCAGGATTCATCGTTTTAACCCTATAGCCAAAGGCTGTAGTTGCACCATCGTACATTCACTTCCTCCTCAATTCTATCCCAAATTAATTAAAATATTGTTTTCGCAAAAGAAGAAAATGTGAATTTTAACTATATTTTGTAATGTGCAGTCATTGAACTTCTTATAATTTAATATTGTGTACAGCCCGGGGGCAGTACCCCCTGAGACCCACCCCGCCATCTTTTACCAAAACTACCCGCATAGGCAGACCATAAGCCTCATGCATTTCTTCAGACACAAGCGGGCCCGGCATACTGCTGACGGCCACGCTACGAAATATAAACATAAACACGGTAAATGGAGCTGTAAGCAAAACTAGAGTAAGGTTCTCCTAGGATATGGAATATCACCAAGCTCAGAGTGGGGTCCGGGGGTCCTCCTCCGGAAAATTTTGCAAATATTAGGTCCAAATTATTGAGATATAGGCCATTTAGGTGATTATTTTTGTGATATTTTGGAGTAAAAATTTGGAGAACATTGACATTTAGTGGCTACAGAAAAGGCTCTCCGATATTGAAGTTAAAGCTCTCGCACCAAGTAAGACCCCGTGGTGTAGCGCACCAATGCAATGACCGTGATGGGGGTCTACAGCAAGTCTGCAGATCGGAGGTTCGAATCCCGGCGCTGACAGCGGCCATCCTGAGTAGGGATTTTCACACTTCCTCCAGATAAATGCCGGATTGTACCTTATTTCAAATCCAGGGACACCTACCCTACTCTTGACCCTAATAATTACAGTAATATGTGCGACGGGCAACGCTTTCCCAGTCGGCAACTAAGAATACGGCATGCGATTGATCATGTCGCAGAGGCCATAGCACATGCTTTACGTCCAGCAGTGGGTGGTTTTAAGAGGGTCTAAGTTTCTACTCTCCAAGACAAATAGTTACAACAATGTTGCCAATACACCTCTCTTATTATACAACAACCACTTGCCTCCCCTTCAGTCTACACAATTCGCACGTTCCTTGGTTTTCTATTTTGTTCGCTGTTTGTGAATCTTACAATTTACTTCATTAATATTTGTGAAAACTACTACTTTACAGTCAACTTCATTCCATAATGTGGAGGCCTTCAGAAACAAACCGGAAAATTAACGCGTCAGCAAATACTGAATTATATCTACAGTAGGCCTACTAGTTGATGCAAACGATTCCCAACCGAGCGCCAATGGTTCATTGTCCACCAGTGATACTAGACCTACTAGGTACCAAGTACACGGGTTAAATGTCACAAGACCCTAAATGAACTAACAACTGTAACGACAAATAGGCCTATTATTAACTGTTGAGTAAGACTACGAATGACACCACAGTCGGGAAGCTGAATCCTGCATTCCTGCCGCGGCTTCGTCAGGACCCGTAGTCATTTCCAAGTCGTAGATAAAGATAGCAACTCATTTTATGTTTAACGGTACTGAGACTTAAAGCGTATCATGAAAGGGCTTGATTCGCAAGGGAAAGTATCTCTTCGTGTCCTGAAAAATAAGTGCTTTGCAGATCGATGCCGCTCTTAGGAATAATCGGCGTCGAAATTTCCAATAATAATAACAGCCACTGCAGCAGCTCAAAGCAAAATTGTATTTATATTAATATTCGACAGTACTTCATCTTAATTTTCTTCTAAATTAAGCCGAGTTCAAATATTTGGTCTTAGGAAAATCTGCGCGGTTGCCTACATGCAATATATTAATTTCTCCATCGCCATGCGTACACCACTGACGTTATTTATTGTTGTTTTAAGGGGTGGAACAGCTAGGCCATCTGCCCCTACCACTGACGTAACTTATTGTAGTGTAAATGGGCGGAAGAGCTACGGTAGGTCATCTGTCCTTACCACTAACGTTCCATGAGAGGAATTGGAAAACAAACCTGAGTGGTTAAGTGCCCTAGCTTAATTGTCATTTTTCTCCTGGTTAATTAAGCACTCAGTCCAGAAAACTACTGGAATGTTACTTAGTTTCAGTCTTTGGATAAATTTCCCAACTCTAGTACCTAGGATTGTTGATCGTATTGAATGAACCAGTTATAATAATAATAATTATACTGCACCTTAACATACAGATAATTGAAATGTTAGCGTTTCTTTTCTCAATTCAGTATACTAGAAGATGAACAATTTCGCGTACACTTCTTCCATCTATGTTTGACAACAGAATCATCCCACCCTTTCGCAAGATATTTAGCCAGCAATTATAATTTTTCACATAGTGCGAAAGTGAATTACTAGGGGACGATGACCTCGCTGTTCCGCCCCTTAAATCAACAATAACTACAAAGTGAATTGCTGTGTGGACGCTACTTTAAAATGTATTTAACTTACCTGCCTGCACGGCATACGATACGTCTAGCTAGACAACATATTCTTTTCAGACACTATCACCTCTAAGCTCGATGTGACACACCAAATTTGAAACTCTTGAGCTAGCTGACCAAACACACCAGTTGTTTGAAGGATTGGTGCCTAAGCCGAATAAGCTAAATTTAGAATAATGGAATGCTCTCTCTGTTTTCAGGTATATTCTGAGAACAATACATAGCGAAGCCCCATCGCCTAAGTTGACCACTTTAAGACAGTTGTTCTTCCTACAAGCGCTTTGTAAAGGAAAATATTGTCCATTTGACAGAATACGTTTTTCAATCCTTGTAACAATGTTCACAGATAGTTCATTGCATTCACTAAATGATTGCCAGTAACAGATTCAAGTCACATACAGGCAATAATAAATCAATACCCAATCGGGCCCATCCTTCTAGGATGCCGGGCTCCCCTAGGAGGGTCGGGCCCCGGGGCACCAGCCCCGCCTGTCCCCCCCTCTCGTCGGGCCTGTTGGTCGGTTGCAGTGTGTCCTCGTCGGTTGTGCGGTGGCCTCGTCGGTTGCGCGGTGACCTGGTCAGTTGCACGGTGACTTGGTCGGTTGCACTATGACTTGGTCGGTTGTGCGGTGACCTCGACGTGGCCTGGTCAAGTTGAGTCTCGTCCAGAGATGAGGGTACCTTTGCTCCGTTGCTGTCATCGTTCGACTGGCGTAAGCGATTGGACGTTCTTGCCCGTTGCTGAGCCGGTATGACAGTACGGCGCCCAGGCCGGTCTTGCTGGCGTCCGTGGCCAACAGGAGTGGTAACGCTGGGTCTTACTGCATGAGTACCTGGGGCGAGGTTAGGGCGTTATTGATGTCTTTATATGCCCTGTCGCCTTCTGGTGTCCAGATGAGAGGGTCCTTGAGCAGCATGTCTCTGAGTGGTCTGTCTCTGGTGGATAAATTGGGGATGAACGAACTGTAGTAGGTTGCTTTACCAAGGAACAGTTGGAGTTCTTCTGGTGTAGTCGGTTTCGGTGCATCACGTACAGCTCGGATGTGTGCATCAGACTTGTGGATGCCTGACGCATCGATTTTGTGGCCAAGGTCTTCCATGGATGTTTGAGCGAAAATGCATTTGGCTCGGTTGAGCTTGAGGTTGTGTTGCCGAAACCGTTCCAGAGTGGTGCTGAGGGCCTGCATCAGATTTTCAAAGCTATCAGCAAAAACTATGCTGTCATCGAAAAAACTTACGACGTTTGGGAGACCATGCAGGACTGTGTCCATTTGCCGCTGCCAGATAGCGGGGATGTTAGCTGCTCCATATACTGCTCGTGTTGGGCGGATCAGACCGTGAGTTGGGGTGTTAAACGTGAGAGCATGGCTGAACTCATCGTCGACCTCGAGATGAGTGTACGCGTCGGTGATATCCAGGTGGCAGAAGAGAGTGGCGCCGTGCATTCGGTTGAACAGATGTTCCACCTTGGGAATCGGATGTTCATCGATGATGATCCGCGGGTTGAGAGTAGGCTTGTAGTTGCCTGTGATCCTCAGTTTTCCGTTCTTCTTGGCGACGATGTGCGTTGTCGATGCCCACTCAGAGTAGTCCACTCTTTTGTAGAAGCCAGATGCAATTTTCTTCTCGATTTCCTTGGCGTAGGCATCGCGGAGGGCAACTGGTACGTCTCGAGCTCGGGCGAAAACAGGTGTGGCTCCAGCCTTCAGATGCATCTTCGCTGGGGGACCTGAGACCTTCCCTGGGGTGTCGCTGAACACATCCTGGTAGCGAGATAGAATGTTGTCGAGCTGCTTCTGTTGTTCCAAGGTCAGAGCCTGCTTGTCTGAGAGCTTGTGGATTGGGTCGGATTTTCTGAGGAGGTGACCAAAGTCGATCTCCTCTACAAACTCTGAAATCCATTCTCGTTCAAAGAGCGATTCGACTTCATCGTCAACCACGTAGAGATTCAGGTTCCTGGTTGTGGTTCTGATGGTGGTGCACACAGACGTTTTGCCAATGCATTTAATCGGATGGCCAGTGTAACTAACGAAGTAACGATAATTTTTCTGCAACACAAAACCTGGTTTGATCATACTTAGCTTTGAGTTGCTCATGGTTGAGCAGGGGCGCCGGTGTCGTGTTCCATTTCGACAGTGGTTCCCTCTATGTTGACATCAACCAGTGGCTTAGGGGCTGCGTTGACCGATCCGATGACCTCGATTTTGCTGAGGTAGTCCACAACGTCGAGGTTCTCTGCTGGAAGCTCTTCTTCGGTCACAAGGTTTGTTGTTCGATTTTTCCTAGATTTCGATCGGCAAACTTTTCTGATGTGACCTTTCTTGCCCCACTTCAGGCACTGAGCGTTCAGGAACCTGCACTGACTGCGAGGGTGAGCTTCACCGCACCCTGCACATGTTGATCGGTTGTCCTGGGATGCACTTCGGTTTGCCTGGTGTGGCCCTTGGTGCTGCCTGGATAAGTTGTAAGACTCTTGACTTCGATGAGCTGACTTGCTGCGTGGCGGCTGCTGGTTGCTGTTCTTCCTGGACAGAGGCTCCGATTGGTTGATTCTGACTTAGCGGCAGCCGTTTTGATCTCGTTGGTGGTAATGCGAGTAGCTTCAAGTGCGTGCGCAATTTCATATGCCGCGGTGAAGTTCTCTGGTTGTTTTGCAATAATCTCGTCGCACATTTCTCGTGATTCCAAACCTGCGAGCATTTGTTCAATTACTGTAACATGCGATCAAGGAATGTGCCATACTCACAAAACGTTACAGCATGCCGCAGTCTTAAGGTGAAGCTAGCGATGGTTTCTCCTTGCTTCTGCATTAAACTCCGAAATTTGATGCTCTCAGCAAACTTGTTGCGTTTGGCGTCGAAGTGGCCTTTCAGCTTAGATTGAATCTCATTGTATGACAGAGTTTCCGGATCATTAGGACTCACCAGGATCTTCAGGGCATCATTGAGTTCAGATCCCATGTAAACACGTGCAAAGTTTGCATGCTGATCCGCGGGTACCTTGCTGAGGTTGAGCGCCCAGGTAAAGCGGGTGAAATAGTCGGCTACAGTCGTCCCGTCGGTAGCACGATACGGTTGCATTGTGAACTTTGGCAGTCGAGGCTCTGATGACGTTGTTGACCGTATTGTCTGTCGGATAGCGTCGGTGATCATTGCCGAGAATTGTTGGAGTTGCTCAGAGGTTAAGTCCGGCATGGTGAAGATGAGTGGAGAACAGTATTTCTAACACGCACTTGCGATGAACTTAGTTCGGTGCATACACTTGCGTTGGGGTAAGAAAGTTCACTCGGTTTAGTATATCCAACACTCACTGCGATAAACGTCGTTCGGTGCAACACTTGCGTTGAGGTTAGAAAGTCACTCGGTTTCACAACGTTATTTATCTTATCTCACTTCCGACACCACTGTTATATCGTGGGAGATACAAGATAAATAACATACACTTGTTAATATAAAACAACGGTTTATTAAACACTAGTTGATACACAACGATACACAAGGTGGACTAACTTGAGCGGAACTAACGCGAAACTGAAGAATATGCGTGGAACTGACGTCTACAGTCTATGGGTGCATATACATAAGGTTACAGATTGGAAAGTTCTGGGCATAGTGACTAGAATGTTCATGTCATCTCAAGTAAATACACAACACTTTCTACAATAATCATGTTAACTCGAGTAAATACACAACATTCAGAAACACAAATTTTAATTTTACTGACTTTATTAGGAAATATATAAGAAGGTAACTGTTTTTTTTATGTAATTAAGCGTGTTCAACTCGTTTTTAAATACCAGTATGTCAAAAAGGATAGATTAAAACCAATGTCCTAATATTTCCTTGTAATTTTCAGTATTTGGCCTGGTGCAGTGCCTTCAGTTCTACTGCCTATGGCAGAGCAAACCATATGCAGAAGCAGTCCAAAGAAAAGAAAGAGAGAAGAGGAATTGGAACCAAAAGAAACAGCAGAAAATTATGAGCCTATGGAAATCCCTGAATGTAGGGAGGAAAAACAGTGTGAAGAATGTGATTATATAATAACGGGTACCGTAATCTTTTTAATGTGTACCTAATAAATTAACCTTGACAATTTAATCTTTTGACTCACTGTACCCTTCACTGTATTCGTTCCAAATCCAGTCAATAGCATCAAAGTTTATTCCAGAAAATGCATATTCCTTTGTTAGTTCCAAAACATGCCTTCTGCATATTTCACTATTTTGTTCCATAAAGTTCCATAAAGTTCCAACCATGTTTGTTCCAAAAACAGTCTTCCACTATGTACAATTCCAAAAGGTGCCTTATCCATACTTAAACGTTACATATTGAATAACAGGGCTCTCTAAAGCAAATCGATTTAACATTTCCTGATTTTACAATTCATTACTGTTTCAATGGTATAAGACATGTATCATTAATTCATCAGCATCATATAGCAACAGTTTTTCCTCACCCCTGAACAATTTGTGAAAGTGGACAAGGCAGGTTTTGGAACTATACCATGCAAATACACTAAATTCTAATAATAAAATAAATATATGCAGTGATTCTTTATTTATAAATCATGTCACAAGTGAAGAGGTAAGAATAGTTATAAAAGAGCTAAAAAAATAATTCTGTGCTGGCATTGATGGCATCACTGATGCAATTTTAAAGAAATGTGTAGAAAATATAATTAATCCACTCACGCACTTAATAAACAGTATAATTCTCTCAGGAACTTACCCGGATATTTTGAAGTGATCATAAGTAATTCCAGTGCACAAAAACGGTTCAAAATATGAATTAGATAACTATCGTCCTATTACCTTACCAACTTGTATTGCAAAAATTGTGGGGAAAATCATGTATAAGAGACTGATAAGCTTTATTTAAAAGAACTATCAAACTCACAACATGGATTCAGAACGGAAAAATCTACACAGGCAGCAATTTATGAATGTAGTAATAGTATACTGGGAGCCTCCGTGGCTTAGGCGGCAGCATGCCGGCCTCTCACCGCTGGGTCCGTGGTTCAAATCCCGGTCACTCCATGTGAGATCTGTGCTGGACAAAACGGAGGCAGACAGGTTTTTCTCCGGGTACTCCGGTTTTCCCTGTCAAAATTTCATTCCAGCTACACTCTCCACTATCATTTCATTTCATCTGTCATTCATTTAATCATTGCCCTAGAGGAGTGCGTCAGGCCTCGGCAGCCGGCACAGTCCATATCCTCGCCGCTAGATGGAGGCTTCATTCATTCCATTCCTGACCCGGTCGGAGACTGGAAGCAGGCTGTGAATTTTCATTTTCAGTAATAGTATACTGAAATTAGGAAATGAGGAAATGAGGAACATATAACTGGCCTATTCTTGGATTTATCGAAAGCATTTGATGTTGTTGACCACCAATACTCCTTACAAAACTAAATAAAATACCGTATGGTAATAGAGGTCTAGCTATTAAATGGATAGAGTCTTATTTAACAAGGCGTAAACAAATAGTAAGCTCGAGACACAAGGATGATGGAACCGAATTACTTAATGAAACATTGTCCAATGAGAGAATTATTAAATTTTGAGTACCCGAGGGATCGGTTTTGGCCCCACTACTCTTTCTTCTATATATCAATGATATAACACAGAACGTTCATTCACATAAGGAAATTTTGTTTGCGGACGATACAACACTCGTAATGAAAGGTGAAACTAAACAGGTCTTACAGCAGTCTGCTGACTCCGTTACAGAAGAGTTAACCAAATGTTCACAAGATAATCGCCTCATAATAAACTATAAAAAAGTATCTCTAAATTTCCACAATATACAGAATCCGGCGAAGCCCAATATAACATTAAATGGTCATCAAATAGAAAATAAATCAGAAACAAAGTTTTTAGGACTATGGATACAACATGACTTGAAATGGAATAAACGTATACAATATCTTAAAACTGAACTCGATGAGCTCTGCGTTACGTATTTTGAAAACCTGCACTAGCATGCACGCATTAAGAAATACATATTTTGCTTATTTCCATTCATACTTAGATATGGGGTCATATTTTGGGGCACCGGTATGTCACCAGATGTACTAAGCATGTTTAGGATACAAAAGAGGGCGATTAGAATTATGGCAAATGTAAACACTAGAGAATCATGTAGACCTCTGTTTAAAGATTTATACATTCGCCCACTGCCCTGCATATATATCTTTGAAAGCATTATGTTTTTTTTTAAGAATATAATGAATAAATATGTTTTTCTTAAAACTAACAATGATGTTCATAGGCATAACACAAGACAAAATCAAAACATTCATATTTCACACACACAAGCATATATAAAAAGGGAACTTTTCACACAGGAGTTAAATTATACAATAAACTACCCCAGTATATAAAACTTGCCCCAAAAATAAAAACCTTTGATAGAATGTTGAAGGCTTATCTGCAGTGCCATTGTTTTTACTCTGTAGTTGAATATCTTTGCGTATAGGAGCATAAAATTTATAATTATATTTAACTTTTCTATTTTAATTGTAATACCAAGCTGTAAGTTGTTGTATTTATAAAATTAAGTTTTCATAGTATGACAATAGAGTAAGGTGAAAATAGTTGTCCAATAAGTTTGTATCTCTTAAGATCTGTTATTATAAGATACTTCTTTTATTTTATAGATGTAATTTCTGACGTGTCCTATATCAGAAATGTATTGCATACATGTAATTGATAAAATGGGTTTAATAAAAATCTAATCTAATCTAATCAGAAAAAACACCTAATTGATAGGAAGGAGAAACGGGAAAATATCTGGGAAGAATTCTACAGCACCGACGCAATGAAAAATAAGGAATGGACTCAAACCAACTACACTCTCAGGCACACGGTGACTCGTTTCGCTGTACATGGGTTCCATCATATGATATGCAAAGTAAAGTCTTTTCATTCACCGGACGAACACTGCTTTTGTGAACTCTGTGATAGCAATGCGGCAGATATCATCTACGGGACTGTTCGAAAAGATCTATCGCGAGTTATATCGAAGGAAATTAAAATATATTTATATACTGTATATATTAGCCATTGGCTGTATTAAATCTACTAATTGATTAATCATTATCTTATCGGGAATTGACAGTACATGGCAAGATAATATTTATCCTTTGTTTGTGATATTTTTGTGTGGATTTAATGGACGTTATACTCTGCGGTATTTTCGTAAACTCAGGCGTAATGACACTTCTCTTGTAAGTGTCGACCTTCGAGCATACAATTGGCAACTCAAACTAACACTTGGGGCGCTGCGGTCGGTCTGGATACGTAGGGTAAAAATACTTAATAACACGCGTTTGATATGGAACACTTTTTATTTTTCGGTTATAATTAGTAAACATGGTCCCTAACATAATGACAGTGTTATTTTTAAGTGTATATATGTATAACTGTGCGATACACGTCATCTAATTTGTGTGTTCCACTGGATTTTATGTGTCAATTGCATATTATCAAAGCATCGGTTGTCTGCTGGTATTTGTTTTTGGTCAGTTCGAGTCATGGCGTTGTTACGTTTAAAAGCTATATTTGAGTTTGCTCACTGTACCATAGACTCTAGAAATTATTTGCTGCTTGGTAGGGCGAAGGGATGAGTTTAACTTGCATTAAAATTCGGGATAGACAGGAATTGCTTGATTTGGATGGTGGGTATTAACCCTGCGAGGTCAAATTAGGCCTATATGACTCGTACTGGAATGGCTCGGATATCGCAGAGCGAGGCGATGATGGTCGGTAGGGTAATTGGAAATGAACTAGGGAGCGGGGAAGGATACCTGACTGATGAAGCTTGGCTGTCCTCGGCTGGTGTAGGCTTGGCTGTCTTGGTACGGCTTGGCTCGGCGTAACAGTGAACAACCCGTCCTGTCGTCCGTGAGTGTAGTGGTGAGTGGTCCAACCCGCTCCTGTTGCCCGTATTTATCCTCAGCCCTCTTATACATCGACTTACAGCCGTAAACTGAGCAATATACTTTGCTTTTACTCATTTTGCACTCTATCAACGAGTAAAACTTATTACTTATGTATAAAGACACGAAGAATTTACCACGATCGGCTTACCAATACAAGAAACCATATACAGTCACCACGTGACAAAAGTACCATACTTAGTATGTTTCTCATTTTTACCGCTAGATGACATATCAGATATCAGATATATAGACACTTTGATGAGTAAGATTTAAGTTATTAGTATTAGTTTTGTATCTCTGCATGGCTATTTGCTGCAATAAATGATTATTATTACATATCAGATAGCTGGAGTTGCCAATACAATTGTATGCTCGATGGTGTCGACAGCGTCTCTTTGGTGCGTACTCTGTTACTTTCATGTATTGCCAAAGGAACATACTTCGTTTGTGCCCCCACCCACCGTATTTATTTGCATTGTGGGTAATATCAAACTGACCAATGACTAAACAACAAAGGGAAGCCTGTAAATGAGCCAGAATACGCACATTTGTGTGTTTTGGTTAAATAAATCAAGATTATTAACTCATTCGTGATTATAGAAAGTTTGCAAGTGCTCAAGGTGATTTTGATTGTGTCTTCGTGTAGTAGGACAAGGTAAGGTCAGTTAAAAGTTCACAAATTGAACATAGAAGACGAGTGCATCTTAACGCCGGGATGTCTTTTTCTCCTTCGAGTGTTAAAACAGGTCATGTCTTTGTACTAGTATTATTTTCAGAAATGTGAAGACTCCAGTTTTATTAATTTTGTGTTGTGTTGAAAGTTTTATCGTAACTTGGTTCGACGGTGTAGTAGTTGCGAAAGTCGAAAGTTCTGAAAATGTTAACCTACGAAGAATGTAGGGAACTCTCTAGTGTTTCTGCATTTCCAATGTGGAATGCTGGTAACTGCATTGTGCCAGTTCACTATGGAGATTTTGCCTCTAGAACAAGGTAAGACCGCGTTTATGTGGTTATTGATCAGAAGACTTCAACAGAAATCAACTAATGAGATCAGCAATTCTTGTACTGGAAATAAGTGTGGAATCTGTGGAACAGCAACTTCTTTAGTTATTTTAATCATAATATAATTATCAATGTAATTGAAGTGTTCAGTGAATGTAGAAAAGCTCATATAACCTGTCAGTTTGTAATACATGTTTACCACGTTTTTTTTTTTCAAGCCGTAAAAATAAAAATAAAATACCTACTTGTTAACTTCTTGGCTGCAATTTACTGTCCAAATGACTGCAGTTGAGTAGTGCTTGCCACTGATCAAATTTTGCTTGTTATTGGCAATATTTGATTGAAATGCTTTCATTCAGGCAGGATTCTTAGGATGGGAAAGGCTTGCGAGTCTTTTGACAAATGGATGCCCCTGTTCAATGTATTAAAATGTTTCAGTAACAGCAGTTGCCTAACTATAACTTAGTAATAGTTACTTAACTGGTGGTTGTGATTTAAATGTGATACCTCTTTAGGCTATAGCCTGGCACTGACTAGTGTTTTATAATATGATGGTGGCTCCTAAATTTTATGCCTGTTTTCTGCAGTTTGTCTCCCATGTACAGTGTCTTTTTAAATAATTTTGCTACATCTTTCAAGTAATGGCATGATCCCAGCAGCGGGCTGGCCTGGTATGAGGCGTATCTAGTCGATCTTGTGTATCCATAAAACAAGGACCCTTTATTTCCAATAGGAAAATTTATACATTTGAAGAACTGTCCATGATTAATCTACCTAAACTTTATCCTAACTGCAAGTTTGGAACTTCCAAATTCAGTTAATATATAATTGCTCCCCTTTCAATGACATTGATGGTACATTGTCTTTGTACTTGGTATACTCAAATTAGGAAGCAATGTATTTAAGGCCAAATTCAGAGAATTTTGAAACATTTCAGTAAATACAAATGGCTTACAATACTTGCACCTCAAACATTGCACTTAAAATACAGTAGGCATATGTTAATTCATATTAACTTAGTCATTTGATACATGGCAACTATTAACTTGATTACTTTTGCAAGTTCTTTGCCACTGAAAGAGATCCCATTTCAATTAAGTCGTTAAGTTAAGTTAATGCTGCGCATTAGCCTTTCATGTATAGTATAAGTTACATCCACTATTCCTTACCTCAATTTAGTACCCACTCAAACGAAATTATCCGGAGGAACTTTTTCTATTTCGACCCGAACAATCCACAATCCAAGCAACAAAGAAAAGATAATGACAACCCTAAGATTTCCACAAGGAAAGCTGTACGCTGTAATTGTAGACTTCAGAAATGCTTTTGACTATAAGCAGGACCATGTTATTGAACTACCTAGAGAACGTAGGAATTCCACATAAGGCTAATAGAAAACATCTTACAGGAGAACTATTGAACTATCAATGATCTTGTCAGGACCTCTAAACCATTACTTTAAACTAGAGGTGTTTAGCAAGGGGACCCGTTGAGCCTTATTTTTTGCCAGACACCATTTCACAAAATGTCCGACAGGTGGCGCATTACAAGAATTTTCATCCACTTAATATAAATGTAGGTACAGTACCACATTCCAAAAGAATTACTGCATGACGAAGCAGAGTGAACGAAGTGCTGAACAGTCGGTGACATTCTCGGGCGGGTCAGAGCACGCTAACGCGGCAACACAGCACGAACTTTCCAGCGGACCTCGCTTGCAAACAACACTAACCGAAATCATAATAAATATCAATCCATATAAACTAAACCCATTTATTTACATCACGGATAGTTACATACCGCAAACGCTTATTATATGTGGATTACAACGCACCCAAGAACGAACTTCTGCGGGAGTCCAGTTTCGAAATACGAGCCTTTCACATAATTGATTGTTTCGTTGTTTGTGTTGGAGATCAAATTTTGAAACTTCACATTTAGACAGAAAACATATCTGACTAACACATCTCCAAATTTGGGTGCTGTAGCACAACTGAGTTAAGAGTTGTAAACCTCTAAATTTGACACTTCGCACGAACCCGCAAAAAACCGGAACCTTTTTACGTTATACTTGCCATAAAGGATATTAAAATAAGTCTAAAAATTACCTTTATTATCAATCAACGCAGAAATAAACAAGGAAAAAGGTGATGTTACTTGTTTTACTGTAGGCCTTTCGGTTGTGTTGCTATTTATCTCCAAACTCGGGTGCACATAATTTCTGCGCCGACAGTAGTCAGACGATTTCGTATCTCCCGAGCTTTCACACAAAGACGGGCTGCAGGATCCCTGGAATAAGGACTGAAGATCTTTATTGCCCACTTCACGCAACAAAAAGCAAATATCAGTTTATAAAAATTCAGGAAAAGATAATTTGGTGAAGATATTGTTATGGAACATAGAAGGATTGAAAAACGCTGTCAACATGATACCAGAGGATACTTTCAACGCCTATGACTTAGTTACACTTACGGAAACGTTCTTGACCACACAATGGAGCACAGAACATTTTTATTCAATTCATTCATATGCAACACAAGGAGAAACTATGTGGCATAACTATGTTACTAAAACCTACCTTGGCCCCCTTTGAGATTCTGCTTAGCTCTCCAAATATTCTATTAGTGAAAACAAAATTATGCATAATAATGTGCGTGTACTTTCAACCAGACTATAAGGCAGATGATACAATGGAAGAAGTTGCAAATGCTCTCAGCCTGACAAACAGAAACGGCAAGCTAATCTTATTAGGAGACATGAACTGCAGGATTGATGCACTCTCTCAGAAGACGAATACTGTGATCAGTTATTTAGAAAAGGAGGGCCTAACGCCGATCAACGACAAAAACGAAAAATCCTACTTTGGACCTAATGGTTCCAGTACTATTGACCTTGTGTTCGCAAACAGTGGCAAGACCCATCAAGAGATCAGACAAGACCTGCCGGTACGAAAACACTTACCGGTCAGCACCCTAATTAAAATGAAAGGATCTTTCCGCAGAAGAGACGCCAACCAAGCGGTCAACAAGGATAACCAGAGAAATCGATATAAGCAAACTCAACATGGATGCGACACCCATAGCACTACGAGAGATTAAAGGAGGCAACATAGACGAAGCTTTGAGTATAATTGAAGAGCAGCTGGCACACGCAGTAGTAACACAAAAATGGAGGCAACGGAGGGCAAAACCTTGGTTCACCCGAGAGTGCTATCAAGCAAGAAAAACAGCGGTAATCGCACTACAAAGAGCAAAAATAACATTAACTCAGAGAGACCTGGAGACATATAATACAGCCAGAAAACATTATAAACAAACTATAGATCAAAGCAAAAAGAACCATCTTGTAAAAGAAGAGAAGAAACTCTTTGAAGAGTCTGAACAGCAATGGTTCAAAGCCTCAGCACCAAAACCACCCTATTTCCCGAGAGATATTGCACTTAGCACATATGGGAAGAACACTTCAGGACGGTTTTACAAGACAGAGAAACACGTCCATCTAACACAAACCTGGATGAAGAAATAGTTAACGAATCCATTCTCACTGGACGAAGTTCGGAAACAAATCTCAGAAACAGAAGATAAAAAAGCTTGCGGTCCAGATGGTATCTTCTTCGAACACCTAAAGGAAACTGCTCATGCTCTTGCAACAACATGGACTGAGCTTTTAATGCATGTCTAAGACGAGGAAACATCCCAAACAGATGGAGGCTTTCTACACTAAAGGTTTTGTATAAAGGAAAAAGGTGACTCGAGGGAGCCGAACTCATACCGGGGGATAGCTTTGGAGTGTGCACCACTGAAAATTCTGACAGGACTATTAACTGACAGACTTAGCAAACTGACATCTCACGCAATCCCTGAGCAGCAATTTGGGTTCATTAAAGGGAAATCCACAATTCAGGCAGTAAAATGACTTCAGGAGGATATTGAAGCGGCACTCAGGCTCCCAGGAGTAATGCTCCATGCAGTTTTTATAGATTATACAAAAGCTTTCGACTTGTTGAACAGGCAACTATTAATCAGGAAAATAGAAGACATCACCGGAAGAAATCAAGTGACACGACTAATAATAAATATCTTGTCGAACAATCAAATAGAAATAGACAACAGAGTGCCTAAGTCAAACCCGATGACCCAAACCAATGCGGTCAATGCATGTGAGATTTTCGAAGTGAAATGCCATGTCCTGTGGTTCGGATTCCACGTAAAAAGGAGGTCCCGTGGCTCATAATCACAAGATTCACGGTCACGTAAAACTACAATCTTCCTTTTCCAAACCAATGGAGTACTGCATGGAGACCCCCTGAGTCCACTGCTTTTCATCATAGCCACTGCGGAAATACCTGGAGAAATTGCAGTTGATAACGTTAAAATATACGCTTACGCAGATGACATGGTCCTCACTTCTCAAAACTTAGATTGTATTCAATCTGCTTTTGATAAACTCTCAACATGGGCCGAAAACAATGAATTGACACTCAACGGTACTAAAACTGTGAAAATGACATTCAGAAAAGGAGGTGGACTTTCAACAAATGACTTCATTGCGTATAAGAATGTTCCGCTACAGAATGTATCCCACTTCAAGTACTAGGGAATCACTTTTCGGACAAGTGGGGATGTCTATAGCCTACACGTCAAGGAAAGAGTCTATTCGAAGAAGGAAAGAGTCGCCGCGGCAAAGATTGCAATTCACACTATAAGGAATCTGAGACCGCTATCTTTAGGCACAGCTATCACCCTGTTTCGCCTTAAAATTACCCCAATCATAACTTATGGACTAGAGACAATTTGGCTACATCTGACGAAGAGAAATTTGGAAGAAATAGAAAGAGTCAAAGCCACTTTCCTGAAAAGAACATTGTGCCCGTCGAAATCCACACGGTCTCGCCTCACCTACGTGCTAGCAAGAGACCAATTTTTTATCGAAGATCTTCGCCTTATCTTAATGCTACCATCAACCGCCGCCTACATAGAACTTGTACAAGAACTCAATGTAAAACGGCAAGACATATGGCCAACGTTCTTTTCAACAGATGCCATGATTTAAAGAGAATGGACTCAAGTTGGATATGCACTACGGCATGTAGTGAGGCGTACGCCGTGCATGGTTTCCACCACCGGATATGCCAGACTGAGAATTTCCACGACCCGGATGATAACTGCAGGTGTAAACTGTGTAGGACAACCTGTGACCGTTATCACCTGCTTTTGTGCTCCAAAAGGAAAGTCTCATTGCCAGATTTCTGCAATGACTGAATGTGTGGTCTTAGTATGGTTGTTGTATGCACGGTCGTGTATGTATTTCTTTTGGCAGTTAGCCGCACTCATTAAATTATTATGTTATTGTTGTGTTGCTTGGCAACATCTTATAAGTGACTTGACTAGTGCTTAGAGACAGCCCTGCGGGGCTAACTAAGCAACCCGAATACTCACGACCGTAACCGATCATCCATCCCCCTTCACGATCTTTTGACACACACCGAGACAGACCAGCGCAGCGGGCAGACCGAACTTACCCGAAACTTCACAACCTAGACCGATCATTAGGGCTAGTATTTTTATATAAATACATATTCCTTCCCTTTGCGTACACAGAACTCAAAATGATAAATGTGCGTGAATTAGAACCTTAGCTATCATCTAATTACATATTTGATCATAATCATTTGTTTTAGATATTTTTACATTAAAATTAATATTCTATGGTGTTTTTTTTTACATATGTGATCAAAATGACATTTTTAATATAACTTTACTTGATTAACTTATTTAAAATTACATATTCTGTCTCTTACTGTAAAAGAAAAATATTTTTTTCGCTGGTGAAATATATTTGTTCTCTAGAAACTCGGGTACATGAAACGGATTTTCCAAGCAATTCATAAGCTGTTGAGAAAAGGCCAGGGAAGATATTAGTGGAGATAAGGGGATGGACACCCTGCCGGAGACTCATCGGCTGGACTTTTGTTTATTTCAGTTGTCCAGTGAGTGCCTGAGACTCTAAGAATTAACTCACAGAACAAATAGCCCGTCTATAAACGAAAGAAAAATGGATGCCTAAGGATAATGCCCCGCTTGGTCTGTCTTAGGGTTGGCTGATCGGTTATATTCGTGGGCTAGTACCTGCTCTGAGGAGCAGCCATTGCTGTAGTTTGACTGCTCATACCATAAAGAAATTGACTTCATACTACAGGAAGATTCTTTTGCTGGAGCGGGGCCGGCGGCCAGCTGCCGACCGAGCTCTGGCCACGGATTGCACGCAGGTGGAGCCCGTAACAAAGTACATTAATTAATGGTAAATTCACCAGCAAATCATGATTAAAGAACTTACCTTTTCACAGGAGATGCTGAGAGTGTTCTCCTTCAGCTGACAGGCATTGGACCGTGTAAATAAATTAGTGTTTACACGCTGTAAGCTAATTCCCTTCTGTTGTGAAAGATATCTGCTGCCGTATATTGTTCTCCAGCTCCACTAGAGTACGGGTAATTGATCTGTACACTTTGAATTTTAAATTACCCCATAATTAATCATCAAATGAGCATAGGTCCGTGCTTCGATTAATTACAGTAAACACGCAGGGGGGTACTGGAGTAGCTACATAATGTAACTTCCAAAATTACTGTCTGTCAGCTGAAAGAGTAAATTTTCAGCATCTTCTGTGAAATGGTATGTTCTAACCTTGATCTGGTGACGTGAGGTCATCCAGATTCCCAAGAAATAACATCTGTGCTTCTTTAATTAAATCTTGCAGGAAGCTCTTGTGTTACCTTCTTATCTGTGCGCTGACACTTCACACCCACTTTTATGAAAGTTGAGCGACTTTAATGACCCTGGTTAGCTCGCCTCGATGCAACCCTGCGGCCCAAGCTAGTTTGACTGGCGGGAGACGCGCGCGCCCGGCCGCTGGCCCCACTCCAGCAAAAGAATCTCACTGTATAACATTCCAAATGTGCAAGAAATTAAATCTGCAGTGTATGCTACATTATACCACTACATGAGCACTGACGACAATCCTCGTCACTTCAAGTGCCCCTCAGGATTAGCACATTGGTGCTTCTATAACAGGACAGTTGCGAAGATAGAAAAGCCAGCAAGTCACAATGACATGAAAACCAAGCTAGAGCCAATAGTGGTAGTAAAATTCATGCCCGATTATCAAAGGCTGGCAGCAAATGAACTTCTTATCAGGTGTGTTAGTGGCAGGACTTAGAATGCTAATGAGAGTCTTCACATTTGTGTCAAAGAAATGACTGGAATATGTTGTTGTATCAGCTGTAAGTCAGTTCAACATGGAGTGCGAAACTAGCCGGGAAGTATGGAAAGTTGTCTCAGGAGAAGAAATAGTGGCATTGCAAGGGACATCAGTGGGCCAACGAGACAAGGAATGTACCGGTATCTACCTATCCAAAGCTCTGTGTTCTGAGCAGTCCAAAAAAAGTGAGAAGGAAACTGGAACTTTGGAAAATAAGGGTAGAAGAGTTCTTGAAGAAGAAGGGTCTACATATGGTGCAGGAGAGTTTTAGGCAGCTTGCAAGTGTCTTAGTAGGCCTACTTTATGCTGCTTTTTCTCCAAAAAGTTTTTTCAACATTTTTTCGTGTTTAGATACCTCCTTGCAGAGCAGTTCTTATCCAATTGACTTGTAAACTTGTACAGTTATTCTTTGATAGGTTATGGAATGATTCATAGAGGATTTTCAGGAGAAAAGAAAACCTAATTTTCATAAATCATAAATTATAAAGCTGATAATCTCTGAATGTATCATAATTTTAAAAAGCATCAAAGAAATCCTTGAAAATATCAAGGTGAACTTGTAGAGAAAATTCAAAGTGCCTACAATGAAATCAATTATGGAAGGAGCATTTTTATTATTTTACCATTTTTGTTAAACATTTTAATGAGGAAATCAATTATCAGAAAAACTATTTAATATACTGGTTCCAAATTTTGTGTTGTAAATAGGCTAATCCAACTTCAATAGTGTGCAAAGTTTCGAATGTTTACCTAATAAAGTATGGATTTTGGTATTTTTACCTGACTATCCCCATAAACTGCCGCCAAAGCGCTCATGACGAGGCGCACACATTGAAGTCACTAGTTGCCAACATGTCCGATACAAAATACACCACATGTAATGTTGTAATTGTGTGAAAAAAGAAATTATTGGCAAAACCATTGGCCTGCGTAACAAAAACCAGGGATATTAATATTGGCTAACGTTGTCCTAGGCAAGAACCATTGGTCTGGATTAAAAATTGGGCTAAGCAAAGGCCATTGGTTTGGATGAAAATTAGATGCGTGTTTACCCCCACTTCTTCATCTTAGCATCATCCCATAAGAACGGGGTTCGCTTTTTGGATCGATGCACGCCATTTCTTGTGATCTAATACCTCACGCGAGTTCAGGTTTCTTGATCGTAAATCTGCGTTAATAGTGTCCAGCCACCTCAATTTTGGTCTCCCACGCTGTCTCTGGCCTTCGTCCGTTAGATGACTGAACTTTGTGGAGCACGGACAATGTGTCCATACCAACGAAGTCTCCATTCCTGCATTTTCTCATTGATTGGAGCTACGCCAGCTATATGTCGAATTGTTGTGTTGGGGATATGGTCGAGCAGAGAAATGTACTTCCCAAGTACTTGAGACTTTCCACCTTCTTCAGCTGTCCACCTCCAAGTGTTATCCCACTCATTGGTCTGTCCTTTTTCCTGGTCGTTAACAGGATCTCACTTTTACTGATGTTGAACTTCCATCCGTACTCTCCCACTGTTTCTTCCCAAGCCTTCAGTTGCTCCTGAATTTCCTCCTCCTTGTTTCCCCAGACCATGAGATCATCTGCAAACACCATTGCTTTCATCTTATCTTCTCCTATCTTTCCTGCTATCCGTGTCATTACCTCGTCCATAACCACAATGAAGAGAAGGGGTGACAGCGCACTACCCTGTTTCAGGCCACTCATTTGTCTGAACCAGTCTGTTCTTTCCCCTCCAACTTTCACACAACTCACACTTCCACAATACATCTCCTTCACTCTGCCTACAGTCCCTTTTTCCAATCCCATGTTTTCCATTGCTTTCCAAACCTTCTCCCTACACACACTATCATAGGCCTTTTCGATGTCCAGGAAGGCCATCAACAGATCCTCTCCAAATTCATAGTGGTGTTCCTGGAGCTGTCTCACTGAAAATATGAGATCCACTGTTGATCTCCCAGGTCTGAATCCATACTGCTCCTCTCTCAATTTTTCTCTCCACTTGGGCTCGTATTCTACTTTCTAATATCTTTTCATATATCTTGGCACAGTGAGGTATGAGTGTGACTCCCCTGTAATTTCTGCACTCCTTTCTGCTTCCTTTCTTAAATATTGGGACAATTAATCCTTTCTCTTGTCTGTTAACTTTTTAAAATTATTTACGGAGCCAGTTTTCTTGAATCGTATAGCGAGCCTCCTAATTGTACTGGTATTAGGCATAGGTCTTCCTGGGAACATGATTCGAATTTTCGTCTTGTTTCGAAACTCACTAAATGATATGAGTCAGTGAAGTGGGGTATTGCAAAGTCGGCACCTGGCCAGTCAAATGAAGCAATAATTTGCTGCGGTGCACTCATTTGGCTGGCCAGGTGCGCAGCGAGTGGACCTCGCAATACTCCGCTGACTCATATTGTTGGTTCACACATGTTTTGTCATTCATATGGACGTGTATCTGCAAAGCTTACTTTATTGTTGCACGTTTAATGAGTATTGTGTTTGCTGTGAACTGACAGTGCATAAGAGATGATATCGAAGCCATCACTGCTGTGGAACTTCAGAATGTTGTCCATTCTTTCATCAGATGTCAGGTGTGTGTTACAAGAGAGGGAGGACAATTTCAGCTTCGGCTATAAGCACTGTAAGTACACATTATTGAACATGTTTGGTAAAAGCGTGCGCCAACCACCGACTGAACCGTGTACGCTCGCCCGCGATCTTCACCAGTCATAGCCGACTTAGCTTGCCATGTTTATCGGGGCGCACAAAGATAATGATCCTGTATAAACTGGCCAGGGTACCCAAGTACACTGGGCTACAATACCACAATGTTGCAAAACCCCTAAAAGAATCAACAAATATAACATCTTACCGATAACTGCATTATGCAGTATCTAAATTATTATTAAGTAATATTATTACTAACACACTTTATGCATGCATGCACCGTCACAGTGAACGATGAGGTGACTATAAGTCTATTTCAGACTGCAATATCTTCACCACCACTCATGATGGTAGGTTCCTATGTGTCTAGGGGAATATTTTAGTGTGGTCAATGACATACGGACGGAGTGGCTGTAGGTCCCTATACTATCCGGACACCTAGCCTGCTGTGTCTGGTGTGGCAAGTCCCACGTTTGGAAATTCTTTTAGATATACACCAAGGTCCTAAGGTGAACACGGATGCCTCCGTTTATCGGAGGCAGTTCCACAGCTTAGTTCACCAATATTTCTGGACACAAGCATTCTCTCCATGGATGGTTCAAAGGTGGACGAGAAGGTGGGTTATGCTTGCGTCATTGATGGTGCAAATACCAAGATCTCTTTGCCACAGACCTGTAGTGTCTTAACTGTGGAGTTCGTTGCCACCTATGAAGGTCTGCAGTTTGCACAAATCCACTTTGTATGTACCGACTTGACAGGGTGCCAGGTCAAAGACAAATAAGTTAAAAAAAAAAAAAGTAGAGACAAATAACTGAAATATTCTTTCATTAAACATAACTTCTTATTTTCAGCACATACACAAAGTGTATGGATGTAGTGTTAAGGATCTTCAACCGTCTTCAGTGTCTATTGTAGCATTTTTGAGATTAATATGTAGTTATTCGGCTCTACAGAAATATTGTATCTTTGACTTAATTCACTTCTTCCTCTGTCACCCTAGATTAATAGTTGATGTATTTTTTATTAATATTTTACAAATTCAGATACTAAAAAACAAGGCATGTGATTCAGTTGAAGAGACTGTTCTATTAATCATAAATTAATAAAATGATGCTTAAATTCAATGCCTTTCCTTTTCCTAGAGAATAAAATTACAGCACTCCCTGAAAGTTTACTAACAATGCATTGGCAAATTGGCTATTAATTTACTCCCAAAAAATATTTCAGTCTTGGAAAAGGTGCTGACTGTGCATGCAGCTGCAAACCCTCACAAAAAGAGTGCTGCGTGCATCTAATCATAGTTGGCTTTCTCCTTTGCCACATTTACTCGTACGTGACTTGTTTATCCTGTGTTACTTATTTTACCTAATAACCCCAGGTTTACTTATCTGAAAGACTTGAACTAGGATGCCAGGTTTCTATCAAACATTCCTGTTCGAAGTTACTCGTACTATGTCCTGCCCATTAGGTTATACTGATAGCCTTAACCATTCCAATCCTCTTATGAGGAAGGTAGCACTTAAGACAGGAGAATGGTGTACTATAGAGCATCTACAGAGGGATTCAATACACAAACGGCAAGACAAAAACTCTATCTTGCAGAAAATTTAGTTCCTGCATTCATATTCTGTAGGTATCGGTTCATTAAAAAATCGGGAATTAACAATTTCACGCCTCTTCGGTGGCGTAGTTGGTAGCATGCTGAGCTTCCATGCTCAAGATCGCGGGTTGAAACCCGGCCGAAGTCGTCGGATTTTTTTACGAGCGTTAAAATTCCCTCAGTATGCCTTCCTTTGGAGGGGAAGTAAAGCCGGCGGTCTCATGTCATAGATTTATGCCATGTTAAAGAATCTTCCACTAATTACACCTGTGTGAAGTTAAATTATATAGGTTAAGAATGTAAACAACGGTCTTAGGTTCCAACGTTCGTTGCCAGGAACCGACTGCGGCCGCATCTAGTAGCTAAGTTCTGAACTGGTAGTCGTTGACGGTGGCGTTTGGCAGCAAAAGTAGGAACTATTTGAAAAATTCAAAGTCTGCAGTCCTTACTTGAATTAAAAAACAGATAACACACACTAATACAGTCATCACAATTAACACCGGTTATCAGACAGATTCTACACACACCCAAAGTACACGGGGCTATATGACCGTGTTGTCGCAGCCCCTAAACTTAAGAACCAACCAACAATTTCATTGTAATTATGTAACAAAAATGTATCGGTTCACAGTTTGGCTCAGTGGTGTTTATTGGCCCAAAGCAGTAGTGAGTGGGACAGATACAATGAGAGCCTTCCCTATAGAATGGAGCCTCGGATGCACTGCATGATGGCTAGGGTACTGTGGCTAGCTGCCTGTCGAGCAAGGCACTAGCAGCAGCGTAGCGCTCAACTAGTTCAACACTTTTTAACGTATTTAATAATCATTACTTACAGGAATTTCAGAGATGTTGCTGGAAATGCTGTCCTTTATTTTCTAAACAAATATTACACCAACGTAGGAAGTTTTGGTACACTCGCTGTAATTCATTCTCACTGATATTTCGTATCGGTGCAGTTACTTCATTCTCGAGAGCCTCCAGAGTACGCGGATTGTTTCTGTATACGTTCTGTTTGAGGTTCCCCCACAAGTAAAAATTAAACGGCGCTGAAACGTACAAACACATTTACTGAAAGACTTCTTGAGACGATAAGTTTTCACCAAGAAAATTCGATGTTTTGTTAAATACCTAACCCTGTTCATGGGATATGAGGTGGGCTACAGTACTTCACCCGGAAGTCTTAACTCTCTGAACTAAGGCATCTTGCCAGCTGGGAATGTAATCAATGCTATGACCGAGTCATATGGGCCGGCAAAGCTCCGTTCTATAAAGAAGGCTCTCGCTGTATAAGTTAAGCTATACGGTGTAATTTACTGAACACCTTAATGAACTTTTGTGACAAAACATAATGAAGGCATGCCTATGAGCGAGTTGGGATGTTTAAAGTTTTGCGTGAATGTACAGAAATATTTGAAACAAAATTTGATGGTTTCTCTATGGAAATATTCTGTATGGTCCTAGGAACATTAAAAATGTACTTTGACATGTAACTGCCTCATAACCTAGAAATTACGACTCCTTAAAACAGGGTCGGCCTGGAACTTCTCTTGGACATGTACAGATATCTTCAAGGTAGTCACACTTTTGTACTGTGTGGCCACTTGTCCCTTAATACTTCAATTTATTAATAATTTCAAAGGTAATCCACAGATTAAAAGAAAAATACAATTCATCTAAGTTATTATTAAAAAGCATAAAATACATGCCTTATTTCTAAAAGAAATTACTCTCTCACTATGGCATATCGGCCCGTTATTGGGTCATGGCCTCCCCAGATGTCAATCTTGTGCTGCAACTCTCCAATTCCGGATCTTAAAGATACTGTATCTGCTGTACTCCATCCTCCCAGTTAATATGTGGACTTCTACAGAAAAGGAATCTGTTGACATCAAATATAGATGTAGATATAAGGAAATCATTTTGGAAAGCCTTTGTCTGGAGCGTGGCACTCTGTGGAAGTGAAACTTGGACTGTTAGTCAGCAGAATAGAGGAGAATAGAAGCGTTTAAAATGTGGTGTTACAGAAGAACGATGATCAGATGGAGTAGCAAATGAAGATGTATTAAGACAAGTGGGAGAGGAGAGATGTTTCTGGCGACTGCTAATGAAGAGAAGTGATACGTTGATAGGACACTCTTACTAAGACACCCAGGAATAGCGAACTTAATATGTATTAACATCCCAGCCATAGTGGTGTAGACTTACAAGGCGAGAATACAATGCATGGGTCACCGATTCGAATCATCTTTAGTACACGTGTAGGGCATGACTAGGCATATACCAGGTGCAAGTAGTAAGGTGTGCTTCTCAGCCGATTCCGAGAAATTAATTATTAATTATTCGTAATTGCTGTAGCGTGTTAATGTGCGCTGTACGTTAACATGAAGCCAAGAAGCTCATGGTGCAGCGGTAAGAGCCCTGCTTCGTAAGCGTGGGATCACTGGATCGAATCCCATCGGTGAGCATTTTTTTTTTTTTTTAACATAGGCAATTCGTACAACAGTAGGTGTCGTGAATAATGTTCATTTTGCAGTCAATTGTAATGACGTGTTATGTGAGCGGGAAAGGGGAGTGGGAATAAATCTTACTGGGGATTACATCCTCGTCGCGGAATTTGAATGCGGTCCACTTCCATCGGCCTTCGTAGGCACCGGCACATCTCTATAACGTGTAATATCCGACATCGCACAATTACTAATAAAACTATCAATATTCTCCGTCTTTTCAATACAATATTAATAGTCTATTTATACAATTGGGTACATGTTTCGCACAAACGTTAGTGCTTCCTCAGCCCAAATATACAATAAGACATAAACAAATATTACGCACTTATCAAATACAATTATTCCCACTCTTATGATGTTGCTACCTTAAGAGCCAAGGAACGAATGCGGCATTCAACGTTTCCTGGGTGAACCGTTTGTCCTCCTGCCCACCGTTATCTTTAGTTTGTGTGCAGGTGACCTCGCCAGTTCTGAACACTTTCCAACTGTAGCAACAGAGTATTGAGAAGGCAGTGCGAGAGTACAAATATCAAGTAGGCAGTGAAGAAAAAAAAAGTCTTGGAATTGTTATGTATTATGAGTGTGTAAAAAAATAGAACTATTTGTGTGTTGATGAATGTCATGAATAGTAAAAACGGTATCACAACCAATACCCATAGCATGAGACACTATTTGCGGGGTACGGAGTGGTCTGATGGTTCACTGACGTGCAATGAACGAAACAGACTGGGCCTTCATTGTATAAACGTATACATATAATAGAGTACACCTGTCCATTTATAATACCAATGTATTTGCAATGCCCCGTCTCTACATTATGTAATGCCACAAACGTTCAACCCCATACGATGATTTCAGAATCCCTTTTCCCTCTCACAGAACACGTTATTACAATTGACTGCAAAATGAACATTATTCACGACACCTACAGTTGTAAGAATTGCCTATGTTAAAAATAAAGGTTCACCGGTGGGATTCGAACCAGTGATCCCATGCTTACGAAGCAGGGTTCTTACCGCTGAACCATGCGCTTCTTGGCTTCAAGTTAAGGTGCAGCGCACATGAACGCACTACAGCAATTACGAATCATTAGTAATTAATTTCTCGGAATCGGCTGAGAAGCGCACCTTACTACTTGCACCTGGTATATACCTAGTCATGCCCTACACGTGTACTAAAGATGGTTCGAATCGGTGACCCATACATCGTATCCTCCCCTTGTTAGTAGGAAATATTATTAGACACTGCTCACAAGACATGATAATACAATGGTAGGTTCTTTCCCCGCATTTTTCTGTATACAAGCAACTTCCATCTGCTTCCAGATCATGTCATTATTAAGAGATCAAGCATGACAGTCCTAACCTTCTCTATAATGTGAAAGTTGAGGTTCTGTTTGTTAGCTGCTTAGGCATAGGCAGTTCATACATCTAGTCTTGAACAGTTGGAATCCCGTTAAATATTCGAGAGATATTGGATTTTCAGCACATCCATTTGAAATGAGAGTAGGGTAATTAAAAATAACATATTCAGAAGGGGTTTCTTCAGCTCCTTTTATCTCACGCAGTTCTTTAATATTATATCGATGCGGCTCGTGCACACAGGGCATTTAGGCCTTCATCTATAATTTGAATACCTAAAAACATTTTTGAAATCCAGAGAAAAGATCTAAATAAAATACAAGATACAAAAAGAAAATTACAATAGTTATACTGAAAATAATTTGTAAAGATAGAGTAAAAATATTACAATCCATCAAAAACTTTTGCCATCACCTAATTTGCAATATACAGGAACATTTGTTGGCTCATGCTGTTACTTGACCATAAATTTCAGGGAGTTTGGTCAATACATTCTTAAACTGCCAAGGATGATGACAGGTGAGGTGTTCAGGTTTTTATTTTCTTCTTTTTAAAAATTAATCTTCTATAGAGTGTTTGTGAGCTTTTCTACACCATTTATTATGTAATATTTTCTTTTGATCTTATTACCATGCATAATGTATTTAAATTAGTTTATTGAAATATTTGTTTGTCTCATGATTGTAGATTAGTAAAGGTTAGTAATAATCACTTTGTTATACTATTTTGATATAGCCTGAATAAGGAAGATGCCTTCCACAGATCATACACTTTGTTTAGTGTTTGAATGGAATAGCCCAAATATGTACAAATTGATCGCGAAGCAGGGCATACTATGTTGAAGAGCTAAATGGCCCACTTACTTTTGCAATAATATTTTCCTGATCATATCTACGTACTGCTAGTGGTAAATTTATTATAAATCGCAAAGGAATGGTATGTTTCATGTTAATTCAATGTGCATTAGTTGCATTATCTTATGATATATTTTTCAAATACTTGTTTGTTTGATTTTGTTATGTATGTTCTACTCATTTTCATCGTTGTAATTTCAGGCCAGTTGGAGGATTATTATGGACTCTGACAGTTCATTGGATGGTGAATTTGAAACTAAGCATGAAATTGCCGTTCGTACACGAAGGGCAACTGTTGACGAGGCTGAGCCCACAAAAGATGAAAGTGAAGATGAAAGCAGTGATTCTGCCTCTGAGAGAGGAGAATCGAGTCCAATTAGATCCCCACCATTGGAAGAGCAAGGTAGAATGTCACCAAAGTCAAATGATGGTGAGGTATCTGATTCTAGTGATGATGATGATGATGACGCTAGAAGCAATGCATCATCAGCTTCTTCCAACAAATCTGCTTCATCTGTTAGATCTGGTAAATCTGAAAAATCGTACAAATCAGAAAAATCTTATAAATCAGCCAAGTCTGATAAGTCTGTCAAATCGGACAAATCTGACAAGTCTGATAAATCTGACAAATCATACAAGTCTGATAAATCTGACAAATCATACAAGTCTGATAAGTCTGATAAATCTGACAAGTCTGATAAGTCTGATAAATCTTACAAGTCTGATAAGTCTGCCAAATCCGATAAGTCATATAAATCTCAGAAATCATTCAAGTCCGATAAATCAGACAAGTCTAATAAGTCGGACAAATCTGACAGATCTGATAGAACAGATAAATCTGACAAGTCTTCAAAATCCGAGATGTCTGACAAATCAGATAGATCTAGAAAATCTGACAAATCGGATCTTAGTAAACCCCTGAGAAATGTTGTACTTGATGATAATGATGAATCCCAAAATGTAGAAGAAATAGTTATGAATGGGAGACCAAAATCACCACCCGAAATTGATGGTGAATATGAAAGTCCTCCAAGGAAAGAGATCACTGGACATGGAGAAGATCTGTCGGATGTGTCAGATTTGGACAGTAATGATGGTCGAGATAGCCTGGATGCTGTCTCAGAAGACGACAGAAACAAGAGGCGAGAGAAGAAGGAAACTGTTATGGTAAGGAAAGAAGCTGAACCTGTAGAGGAAATGGAGCAGTTAGATTTTGAAGCTGAGGAGCAAGGAGAGAAAGACGAAAAAGAGGAAGGTGAATGTGAAGGAAAAGACGATAAAAGTGATGATGAAGGAGAGTTGAAAGGGGAGGACTTAGAGGAGGGAGAAATTACTGACGAGGAAGAAAATCGACCTGAAGAGACAGAGCCACGTCCAATATGCCGGTTTTATAATCGTGGACAGTGTACGTGGGGTTCTAGTTGCAGGTGAGTTACATTTTAACTTAATACTTCTTAGTATTATTGAAATTCTTACCACCTAGGTTATTAGAGTTATTGATGACTTTGGGTTTTATCTGTGTTTGCTGTGGCTAAGAACATGTACTACAGATCTGATCATTTATGCTGTTTAAATCTAACCAGTTATTTTTTACGAGATGAGAAGTGCATTAGAACACAAACATCAATCAGAGAAAAGAATTATGAAACTGTGGGTGTGAGAGTATAGTAACCAGGCCTCACATTTGAGAGGGGGGAAAAAAGATTTTTCCTGTAAACAGATAATCAAATCATTTTGTATATTCATGTTTGTGATTTTGCATCTTAAACGGATTGAAAATGCAGAATACTTAATTTTTTCACGATATAAAAATGAATTAGTTTCTACTAATAGTACAAGGGGCATACTGAAAGTCACAAACAAAATATTTTTACAGAAATATGTTTATTAAATGCGATACACTGAATACATCATTTGAAACTATACAATTTTGTTTATTTTTCTACATAGTCTCCATTCCTTTGGACACATTTTTCCCACCATTGTGGAAGTTTGAAAATCGTCGGTAGAAGTCCGTTCTGGCATGCCGAAGGCACTGACGCTCTGCTCATGTGCTCGTTCCTCTTATTGGGCTGGCCGCTCATTTGCTTCTTCACAAAACCAAAAAGGTGGTGATCGAAGGGTGCTAAGTCAGGACTCGAGAGAGGATATGGCATAACTTCCCATACAAATTTTTGATTGTTCTCACTTGTAAACGGGAAGAGCTGTAGGGGTGTGCATTGCCGTCTTGAAGGATAATTAGCCCAGGCATATTAAGTTTTAACCTCAAAAAAAAATAATGTAAAGCTGAAATTTGGCATAATGTTCCCTAGTACCCTAGTAACAAATCCTGAAAAGTCCCCATCTCTGCGTTGTCCGCGTCATAGTTTTTGGAGTGTTCAAAAGGGCTTAAATGGGGCCTAAGTGCCAAGAACAGCTTTTTTGCTTCCTGCATTCAAAATATTGATCCAAAATCAGTTCTAATGAGCTTTGATAGTAATAAGAGAAGGACTGCGTTAAATATGACACTCTTATTGGTCGTAATTATTGCCATACATTTAAACAGATGAGTAATCAAACATTTTTAGCTCAACCTTTCTCACGAAAATTTAGCTATTTGTCATTAGCCGGGACTTATCTTGTAAACAGCTGCTGATAGCGACTAAAGACCCGAAGTAAAAGTTGTGAAGCACACTTGTAGCTTTAAAACGATACATTGCCCATGGTCATCCGACAAACAGCAGCAGAGATACAGTTACAAATATAAAAGTGCAAGTGTGGCAGTCGCTTTCCGAACGAACACCCATTTACGCTGGTGGGCTCCATCTATTCACCTTTGCTGACACCATTTTGTATCTTTGTTCAAGAGCTTTTAGGATGGTATTCCTTTGAATCCAGGTAAACTAGCAGGAACAGTTTGCATAGAATAGAACGAGTTTAATGCAGTTAGCAGTTAAACGTACATTCATAATATGCATAATGCAAATAATAACAAAAACAAGCTTAAAAAGCTTTCTTTAGACAAAGAACACTTGCAAAACAAAGCTTACATCGGACTCAATCGTCCTCCTCATCGTCTGAGCCATCAAATGTGATGTTGCCACTCGCTTTTCCACTGCAGTGTCCACACATTAAGGAGCATTCTAAACCGGAACGTACACACTCACACCGGCTGCCACAAGATATCTTGCAGTTGCAGGACGCCAAATTGAGGAGATGATCTGGAGCTGCTGGAAGATGAGTTGTCACTGGTACTAAAGCTGAGTGTTGGATTTTCCATCCCCATTGGGTCGGGTCCAATGAAAATTCTAACCATTCCTGAACTTGCAAATATACCCGCAGTGAATGTTGTTTGCATGCCGCCGAAGTCGGCGGAAGTGAAGCCAGCTGAAATGATGCTGTGACCGGTTGTTTGGCAATTTTTTGGCTGCATTTCACTACTCGAAGTTCGTCGAGGCTTTTGTACTCCAATTTGGCACTACCGTAGAGACAAATGGTGAACTTCTCTCCAGCTGACATTATGGCCTTTTTATCTGGAGCCGTAGAGACGAATACCTTCATTTCCTCGCATAAAGATGGGGAATCCTTCAATATTTTCCAGGCTTGCTGTTTGATGTACTCTACCCACAGCTTTCCTGTGTGAGATTTCTGGCTCATTGAAGAAAATGTGTCATGAAGCGACTCTTTGAGACATTGAAGGCAAGGATATGATAGCAAGTCGTTGACGGTGCCTTCTTGGAATGCGGTAAAAAGCGCCTGTATTTCGTCCTTGTCATCCTTCAGCCCGTCGTTCATGTTGAGTAACATTGTCCCGACAGCCTGTTTTGTCAGAAAATGCGCTTTGTGGGCCCTAGAACATGCACAGTTTCGCTTTATTGATACATTTGAAATTGAAGGCATAACGTAATCATTAACAGCGAGCTAATTGCAAGCCTACCTAGAATATGCGTGTCCCGACTTCATGTGAGTCACTGACGATTTAGCGTATATTTCCGCCCAGAGTTCCTCCAAACCGCTTCCATTCATCACGTAGCCGATTGCCCCAAGAAACGACATCAGAAGGTGAAATCCGCCTAGACGAACAACCAGGTTTTTGAGTTCCTCTGAAGTGTCCGATGCAACTATCTCTGCAACTTTCGCATATAGGGGCTGGTCAAAGGTTACAAAACAAGTGCTTTCTTTCAGTTCCACGCACTCTCTTTTGCGCAAACTTCAACGCGGAATATATAGTTGATGGATAGCTAAGTTCCAAGTTAATGAATGGCAGGGCATCAACTGACGTTGTCTGGGAAGCTGGTTGAGCATGAGCAGACAGTGACGCCTTCATAAAGCCGTTCCACGAAGCGGGTAAATTAATACCTGGCCACCGTCCGGATAACCACAAGCAGTCCATCATCGACGCAATAGCCACAGAGTTGGGGGCTTCCACAGTAAACTCCTTAATCTTGACGTCCTTTGAACCAGGAGAAGAGGGTTTCCGATACCACGAAATGTTGAACTTTCCCATCGCCGCAATCACACCAGCATTAGGAACTTCTCATGTTCGTGGGAGTGGAGATATTTCACTGTCACGCGCTGGACCTGTGCACTTGATGCCTCCCATGCAGTGAAATGTGTTTCGCCCGTCCAGTGTCCTTGTGTTATAGTCAGCGTTGTCAAAGCAAAACTGCGTGAACGCTCCAGCATTCGGGATTGGACGTTCTTCACGAAGCGCTGAAACTTCGTACCTGTGGACGTCCGCCACATTTACTGAAAATTCAAGACTGTTTGGAAGCTGAATTAATTAATTCGAGTATTGTTGGCCTGCTCCGACAGGCCGAGCGCTGTCACCTATAAACTCGATCGGGTGCCTTTAATTTCAACAGCGGTTATGCTTTGGGACGGTAACTCGGTAACCGTTTCTCGCGTAGACATGGGTAATGTACCAATATAAAGCTAAAAGTATGCTTTATAACTTTCATTCTGGGTCTTTAGTCAATATCAACGGTTGTTTAAAAAATAATGACCTGCTAATGGCAAATTAACCAAATTTTCGTGTAAATATTGTGCTAAAAATGTTAAATTAGTCGTTATTTTTCTTTCATCAATAGCAATAATTAGGCCTGATAAGTCCGTTATCCTACTGGTTCATTTTTATTAATTGCTAAAGCTCGCGAGAACTAAATTTGGATCAATATTTTGAACGCAGGAAGCAAAAATGCTGTTTTTGGCACTTAGGACCCATTTAAGCCCTTTTGAACCCTCCAAAAACTATGACGCGGACATCGCAGAGATGGGGACTTTTCAGGATTTGTTTCTAGGGTACTAGGGAACATCTACGCCAAATTTCAGCTTAACATTTTTTTTTAGGTTGGCCGTGTTTTTTGCATATAATGCCTGGGCTAAATGTTCTTTCCAGGACATTAATCACGCAATGCATGGCGAAGCTTGTGAAGCGTTTCAATATAATGGGCAGCACCTATGGTTTGCTCAGGTTCAAGAAATTCAGCCAGGATGACACCCTCTGCATCCCAGAAGACTGTGCCCATAACTTTCCCAGCACTATCTTTGCATCTTTTTTTTTTTCTCTTTCTCTCTTCGGCGAATCCAAATGGTGCCAATCCATGCTTTTTAAAATTTTGTTTCTGGTTCATAATGGTGGAACCAGCTTCTCATCCCCTGTAACAATACTCGTTAAAAAATAATCTTCATTTCCATTTTCTCTGAAGAAGGTTCTGAGTGATGGTTTGCCTTTGAACTTGGTGCTCTTTGGTGAGTAACCGTACGACCCAGCAGAAACACACTTTTCGATGGCGTAACTCACGAATGATTACTTGCACTGCATTGTGTCCTATTGCAAGTCTTGCATCAATTTAACTGACATTGACTCATCTGTTGTCTTTAATGATGTCATCAACGCATGTCATGTTGCACCCAGTGGAGGCAGTTCGAGGGCGCCCACTACAAGGCTGATCTTGAAGGCTCGTGTTTCCATCTTTAAAATGTTTCATCCATCTTAAATATTGCTAGTACCCATTCACACATGTCCATAAGCATGCTGAAGTCTGGTGAATTTCAGCAGCAGGGATTCCTTCTTAAACAAGGAATTCTATCCCAGCATAATGGTGGAACGAAACATCAATGTTGGCCATTTTGTAACTCCTTGCTGTGGTCACGTGATAAAAGCTAATGATGTCAGCACATGTTCCTGAAAGTCGGAAGATTGCACTGATGGACATGGTTATTCTATATTAAAGAAAAAAAATGTTGCTCACGACTTTCAGTATGGCCTTCGTATTAACTGTTTTATGAATGTTCTCAATAATCCTACTGGTATGTAGAGTGTTTCTGAATTACTAGAACAAATTTCGGACACGTTCTGTTTATGTAATATTTCCAATGCAGAAGATACACATTGGCATAGAAGTTTTGGATTAACTTACTATTGTCTGTCCTGAGTTAAGAGTGGACTGCAGCTCTTGTGGTACAAGTGTTGCCGCGTACAGCTATGGTTCAGCACACAACACAAAATATGACACTGTTGTTGTTTGAGTCTTCAGTCTTTTGACTGGTTTGATGCAACTCTCCATGCCTCCCTGTCCTGAGCTAATCGTTTCATCTCTACATAGCTCTGACACCCTACATCCGAGGCAATCTGTTTAACATATTCTAACCTTGGTCTACCCCTACAGTTTTTGTCCTCGACCCTTCCTTCCATAACTAAGCTTGCTATTCCTGGGTGTCTTAGTATGTGTCCTACCAACCTATCTCTTCTCTTCATTAACAGTCGCCAGAAACATCTCTCCTCTCCCACTCGTCTTAATACCTCTTTGTTTCTAACCTTATCTACCCATCTGATCTTCATCATTCTCCTGTAACACCACATTTCAAATGCTTCTATTTTCCTCTTTTCTGCTGCACCTATAGTCCAAGTTTCACTTCCATAGAGCGCCACGCTCCAGACAAAGGCTTTCAAAAATGACTTCCTAATACCTAAATCTATATTCAATGTCAGCAGATTCCTTTTTTGTAGAAATGCTTTCTTTGCCTGAGCCAACCTACTTTTTATATCCTCTTTGCTTCGTCCATCACTGGTTATTCTGCTTCCTAATTAACAGAAGTCTCCTACTTCCTTCAGCTTTTCACCTGCCAATTTGATCTCCATAGAGGTTTCTGATTTATTTCGGCTGCATTCCAGTATTTTTGTTTTACATTTATTAATTTTCATCATGAATTCTTTCCGTAAGACGGAGTCCATACCATTCAAAAACTCATTCAAATCCTCAGGTTTGTCGGCCAAGATGACGATGTCATCAGCAAATCTCAGAGTTGAAATTATTTCTCCTTGAATCTTCACTCCCACTTGAAATTTTTCTCTAATTTCCTTCATTGCTTGTTCAATGTAAAGATTGAAAAGTATGGGTGATAAGTTGCAGCCTTGCCTTACACCTTTCTGAATACCAGCTTCTCTCTCATGTCCTTCAACTCGAATGACTGCTGTCTGGTTTCTGTACAGATTGTATATCACCCTCCTATCCCTGTACTTTATTCCAATCGATTTCAAAATGTCAAACAATTTAGTCCAATCAACATTATCAAAAGCCTTTTCTAAGTCTACAAAAGCCATGAACGTTCTCTTATCTTTCCTTATTCTACCTTCCAAAATCAGCCTAAGACTTAGAACAGCTTCCCTTGTTCCTACATTTCTCCTGAAACCAAACTGGTCTTCACCCAACTCCGTTTCTATCTGGCTTTCAATCCTCTTGTAAATTATTCTAGACAGGATCTTTGAAGCATGAGTAATCAAGCTGATTGTACGGTAATCTTCACATCTGTCAACTCCCACTTTCTTTGGTATAGGGATGATTACATTCTTCTTGAAATCAGGGGGTACCTCACCTGTTTCATAAATCCTACACACCAAGTGAAATAACCTGATCAGACCTTCATCTCCTATGCAGCGTAGCAACTCAATCGGTATATCATCTATGCCTGGTGTTTTGTTCCTGCTTAAGTCTTCCAAAGCTCTATCAAATTCTGATCTCAGTATTAAATCTCCTTTCGCATCCTCATCAATTTCCTCCTCCCTTTCCATTACATGATTCTCAATCTCCTTTCCCTTATACAAACTCTCGATGTAATCTTTCCATCTCTCAACCTTTTCTTCCCTATCTGTTAGAGGCTTTCCATTTGTGTCCTTAATATTACAGCACTTAGTCTTCTTTTCCCCAAAAGTATTCTTAATCCTTCGATAAGCTGTGTCTACTTTTCCTAATTTCAGACAATTTTCTATACCTGCACATTTCTCTTTCAACCATTCTTCTTTCGCTTCCTTGCACTTCTTGTTAACCTCATTTCTCAGACGTCTGTATTCTGCTTTCCCCTTTTCATCTCTTACATTCTTGTGTTTCCGCCTTTCATCCATCAATTCTAGTATATCCTGAGTGATCCACGGTTTTCTCCCTATTCTTTCTTTCCTACCAATGTTTTCTTCCGCGGATTTTGTTATTTCATTCTTCAAAAGTGCCCATTCGTCTGCAATTGAAGTTTGTTTAGGGTTTTTCATTAGTCCTTCCTTTATACTCTTCTTGAATCTTTCGTTTACATCCTTCTCTTTCAGTCTGTCTATCGCCCACCTTTTTGGCTTTTGACTTTTCTTCAGTTTCTTCAACTTGAATCTGCAATTCATTACGACCAGATTGTGGTCAGAGTTTATGTCAGCACCAGGATATGTTTTACAATCTAAAATCTGGTTTCGAAACCTCTGCTTGACCATAATGAAGTCGATTTGGTAACGCCCTGTATCTCCTGGTCTCATCCATGTGTATATTCTTCTATTGTGGTTATTGAATAAGGTGTTGGCTATGACCAATTCATGCTCGGTGCAGAATTCTACCAGCCTGCTTCCTCGATCATTCCTGTCACCTAATCCGAAATCTCCTACTATCTTCCCTTCTCTCCCTTTTCCTACCACAGCATTCCAATCTCCCATTACTATAACATTTTCATCACCCTTGATATACCTCAGAATTTCGTCTATTTCTTCGTAGACCTTTTCAACATCCTCATCATCAGCTTGACTGGTAGGCATATAGACTTGTACCACTGTGGTGCAGGTAGGTTTAGTATTGATTTTTGCTACAATAATCCGTTCACTATATTGCTCATAATATTCCACCCGCTGTCCAAGTTTCCTACTCAATATGTGGCCAACCCCTGCTTGGCCATTGTTTGATTTAGTGCTAATGACCCTATAGTCTCCTGACCAAAAGTCCTGTTCTTCCTGCCAGCGCATTTCACTAATCCCAACCAAATCCAACCTCAACCTATCCATTTCCCTTTCTAAGTTTTCTAACCTTCCAATTCCTAACAGACTTCTAACATTCCACGCTCCGATCCGTAGAATGTCAGATTTCCTCTTTGTCACTTCTGTGATGTTAACCCCCTCTCGAGTAGTCCCCACCCGGAGATCCGAACGGGGTACTAGTTTACCTCCGGATTGAAATTTTACAAGGGAGGAGGCCATCATCACATGTAATTATGCATAGAGAGGTGCATATCCTCGGGAATAGCATACGGCTGTAGTTTCCCGTTGCTTTCAGCCGTGCAGCAGCTGATAACAGCAATAATGAAATACTTGGCTGCTACAACACAGCACACATCGTTGACTTCCATAGAAAACGCGCATGGAGCATCAGACAGGTTCATAAAAACCATGTACCTCAATGTAATTGTTTTATATCACTAAACGCTCACTACACTCGAACTTCCCAACACATCGTTGATATAATTGAAGTGATCTGTACTCTTGCATTGGGTGGAGCTGAAAACCAAGTACAACAGGGGGAGGGGGTGTTCCATCCAGTGCATAAACACTGTCAGATGAATTACAAAATCACGTATATTGAGAGAGTATTATCACGAAATGGACGTCCAGCATTGAGTACTATCTGCTTATAACCAATAAGTAGGGATAGGAATTTTTTGGAGATTTCAAAGTGAAGAAAGCGGTGTTTTAAAGTGTGGTTTCAATTGCACGTTTTGGTACTTTAAAAATGATAAGTTTTAGGCAGGATATTTTTTATATCATGGATAATATGCATTAAATATTAAAATACTGTACACTAACGTCACATTTCAGTCCTTCAAAGCATACTTCAGTGAAAAGATCCAAAATATCTTGTGACAAACAGTGACGCATATCACTTAACGTGGTAGTGTAAGCTTAAAAAGAACATTCACAGTCAGCATTTGAATAGGGTATCCAAATGGTCTTCAACACAGATTCTGAGAACTTGGGAAATACAAATGGCATTCCTTGCAAAACTCCGTCTGTGTTCGTCCTGTCGTGCATCTGCTTCTTGATTAAAGTTTGCAGTTCATTTAATCACCTCACTTTCTTCCAGTGTTTCACAGAATGGCAACTTCTTAATTTTCTTTGCAAGATCCTCAATGTTCATTGGCACTATTTCTGCTGGATCAAACACACACATTTTTAAAACTTGTTCCCAGGGTCTACGGATCTTCAAGTTGATTAATTTAGCGTTTACTAAAACTGAATGTATTTTCCCTCTTTTTGACACATTTCCACAACCCTCCAACTAACTACTCTTTAATATTGGTACCATCATTTCCAGAAAAAGCAAGTTTAAGGGCTTGCTTAATTCTCTGGAGATGTCCATCTAGAAGGTGAACAGTTGGATAAGACTGGAGTTCAGTGATGTCTGTGCCAAATTCTTTGATGAACATGGCCTGTGCTTGAATTTCTTCATGTGAAACATTGTTGAGAAAATCAACACTAGAGTTATCAGTCCCTACTACTTCATTCATAAATAGCACAATATCTTTCAAGTACTCTGACATGTACGCTACAGAATGAAACCAAGAAGACCACCTGGTTATGAGTGGTTCAGGAAACAGTGGCACATTTTAATCTGTGTCTATTGTGTCTTAAATATGAAATACAATGTTATAAAGTAGGGTGGTTTTTTTTGTTCATAAAATACATTTCAATATTTTAACCAATACTGTAGTTTTGTTTCTGTTAGGCTTAAAAACATAAATGCGGATAATTTGCGGTTTTCGATAATTCGCGGAAGTTCGTGCCTTAATTGGTGCGAATTATCGGAAGCGCATTGAGAAAACGAAAAGAAAGCTAAAATTCGCATTTTCATGAGGAATTCGCGAAATTTTGTGAGTGTAAAAAACAATCTTTTTGCTAATTTTAAAACAGATTACCACTCTTATATTATTTCATTTAATAATTTGCGAAATTCACAGTCGTGAATTTTTCCTATCCCTACAAGTTATTAAAGACTGGGGAAATACAGTTTTTAATGACTTCAAAGTCATCAATTCTAGGGCAGTCTGCTAAATGTCAAAGCCCATAAGAACCTTTAGTCTACTCCTAACTCTGGTCAGACAGTAGCAGACCCTTAAAATATAGAGTCTAAAAACTAGCAATAAGGAACATTGCCCTGAAATATTGAGGGATCAAGGGAACTACTCATGTGTGGCTGAGCTCTTTCCGGTCACGGAGGTAGTCTGTCATTTTGTGTAGGCTAAGGATAGGTCATGCAAGATCCAGCCACTCGTACGTAATGAGAAGGGAAGTAGCCCTACTTTGTACCTGTGGTGCCGTATTCATAGTGGCTCTCATTTTAACCGGATGTGTGGATCATGCGAACTTACGAAGAAACCTTGGTTTGCTGCTGATCTCGTCATTCGCTTTATAAGTGAGAGTGGGTTAGGCCAGCAATCTAAATATACAAGTGATCATTGACTCAAAGACTGTTCTTTTTTGAATTCTGTTTTTTTTTTTCCATAATTTTTTGTTTATAATTATACTTATTTGTAGTTTTATTAATTGTTGGCCTTTTCACATTTAGGTGCCCGCCTCAAAATTTAACTATATACTCCAAATTTGTATAATTTAATTTGTGTTAAACCTCGTAGTTCCACCCCTTAAAACAACAATAGCTAACTACTATCTAACTATTGTATTGATTCTAATCTGCCATGAAACTTATAATCGGCTACCTTTGCTTCAGATTTTAAAACTTAGAAGTACACATCTTTATCCTTCCTTGGCGATTTATCATGCAATTTTCACTCCCTTCTTATATATAAGATACTGGGTGAGCATCATAACGGGGAACTGGCCCCGCGGCAGCCAGCATGCATATAGTAAATACATTCTCGCGTATTATTGTCACAAACGTTAAACAAAGACTGAAATCTCGCGAGGAAGCACAGCCTTGAGTACACCCAGCCGACCCTGTATAGCGTCGCCGACCGTCTCACTCACTCAGAAATTCCCGGACACAGGCTGGAGCGGTTCCGCTTTACCCAGTATATATAATTTTTCAAGATATTTCTTTATTGGATGAAATAAAATAAAAGGACAGTCTTACAATCATCAATTGGTTGGGAAAGGAGGATAGAAGAACAGATAGAGGACATATGGTCCATATTTCTCTTTCGAGTTCGTACGAGACATGTGGATTTTCTGTTCCCCAAATGATGCAGTTATGAGTGTTGACTCGGCCACTCAGATGGAATGTGGCTTCGTCCGTGAACATCTATCATTTTAACCATTGATCGTCACCTTCCTGCCACTCAAACATCGTCGTAACAATTGAGTCGAGCGCCGTAATTCAGCTGTGTCAATGCTTGCAGGCGCTGCATACGGTATGGACGCATGTGAAGATGACTCCTAACAATCCTGTGACATGTTGTGTATGGTGTATTCTGCTCTGTTGATAAGCGGCTGAGTGACTTTCGTGGATTCTGCATCATGGCTTGTCAAATATCTTCCTCCTTGTTGCTATCACGCCGCCTTCCACCTGAGTGAGGCATCTGCAATCCATTTTCCAAAAACCTGTTGTACCATTTAACAATGTCCCGATGTGATGGGACATCCCTAACGTTGTACTGACGTCTGAAAGCTCGCTGGGTCATCACTACACTCGAAAATTTGGCATACCATACGACACACTGAACACGTTCTTGTGATGTAACGACCATCTACACTCAACTCTGTAACAACACTGAGCGCGCGCTAATGTGTACCGCTCTGTACCTGACATCTGGTGATAACACTATGAACTCCATTGCTGCGTTGTCTTGCGGAAGTCATTGTTGCAAAGAGAATCATTGTTAACTCCCATCATTGTCACGTACATTACAGAAAATTGCATAGACATATATGCATTAACATAATAGCTATAGTGTTATACTTTTCTGACATCCCAAACGGATGACCCTGTATATTTGAAGGTAATTAAGCTAAAAAGAAGAAGGTTATGATAGTTATGATAGCCTCTTGCAAAGGCAACAGGGTTAGATTCCTTGTTAATGCATGTGAAATTGTTGTAAGGAAAACTACATCCAGTGGTTTGGATTCCATGTAAGAGGTAGGCACTGGTTTATGGCAATGAGGTTAAGAGCCATGTAAAGTTACAACCTTGATGGAAAAGGAAGAATAGAGAGAAAGAGTGACCTTCTGAGACTGGAAATTGAATGTTCATGTTGTAGGTGAGGAAGCATAAAAAATAAGGTTTTCGGAAATTTGAAACCATATTTAAGTTACTATCTGGCTGAAGGGTTTCTTGGTTTCAGAAAAATAGCAAGTAGTTCCGTGAAGAACTAGCAGCCTATTTTCATATATCTTACTTTGCCTATGTTAATTGCCTCTATCAACATACAAAATTAGTGGCTTCTGTGGCGTAGCTGGTAGCATGCTGAGCTTCTATGCCCAAGATAGCGGGTTCAAACCCGTCCGAAGCCATCGGATTTTTTAAGAGCATTAAAAATCCCTCAGTGCCTTCCTTCGGAGGGGAAGTAAAGCCGGCGGTCCCATGTCATAGATTTATGGCATGTTAAAGAACCTTCCACTAATTACCCCTGTGTGAAGCTAAATTGTATAGGTTAAGAATGTAAACAAAGCTCTTAGGATCCTACGTTCGTTGCCAAGAGCCGACTGCGGTGGTGTCTAGTAGCTAAGTTCTGAACTAGGCCTAGTAGACGGTGGCGTTTGGCAGCAAAAGTAGGAAATATTTGAAAAATTCAAAGTTGCAGTCCTTACTTGAATTAAAAAACAGATACACACACTAATACAGCCATCACTATTATGACCGGTTATCAGACACATTCTACACACACCCAAAGTACACGGGGCTACATGACCGCGTTGTCGCAGCCCCTAAACTGAGGAACCAACCAACATACAAAATTTCAATTTGATTGCTGTAATAGATTCGTAGATATCGAGAACCGACTAAATATTGCGGATGGTCGCCAAGTTGTATTTTTATATATGTAGGTCTTAGAGTTATGTACTGTTACATGAAGATTATTGTGTACGTGTAGTATTCAAACTTCAATCACATGATTAGGACACAGAAGTAAAAAAGGGATTTTAAAATTTCGCTCAGCTGCCATCTTGTGGTTATGGAAACAATATTGAAAAAAAGTAGATGTCAGTGGATTAACATTTGTATAAGGATTTACTGTACCAAGTGACACTGCGCTCAGATGGTTCAATTGCGAGAAACGACCATGTAAATATTTATACTTAGCGTCGCTGCCTTGTTGGATTTGTGGTCACCAGGTTAATGAAAGTCCTATAGGTGAACTTATGTTCATAGCCCCTATGAACATTAAAAAATTCAGTTTGATTGCTGTAATAGATTCGTAGATATTGAGATCCATCTAAATATTTCGGATGGTTGCCATGTTAGATTGTTATATGTATAGGCCATAGTCATGTACCATTAAAGGAAAATTATTGCGTAGGTTCATTTTTCAAACTTTCACTTCGATCGTATGATTACGACACAAGAAATAAAAACTTAATTTTAAAATTCGCACAGCCGCCATCTTTTGGTTATGTAAACAATTGAACTAAATTAGATACCAGTGCATTACAATGTGTGTAAACATTTGCTGTACCAAGTTTCATTGCGTTTGGATCATTAAATCGCGAGAAAGGTCTATTTAAAATTTTCAACTTCGCTTGGTCGCCATATTCTTTTGAAAGTCTTATAGATGAACTTCCAGTAGTGGCCTTTATATCCGCACAAAATTTCAGGGTGATACCGCTAATAGTTTCAGAGATATAGAATGCCGGTGAAATATTTCGTACAGCCGCAATCTTGAGGTTATGTAAACAATTGAACGAAGTTAGATGTCGGTGCATTACAATGTGTATAAACATATACTGTACCAAATTGTATTGCGTTTGGTTGGTTAAATTGCGAGAAACTTCTATTTAAAAGTCGCAACTTCGCTTGGCCGCCATGTTGGTTTTGTAGTTACCAGGTTTTCAAACGTCACATAGGTGAACTTCTAGTAGTTCCCTTTATCACCGTAAAATATTCCAGGTTGATATTGGTAATAGTTTCGGAGATATTGAATGTTGGTGAAATATTTTGCACAGCCGCCATGTTGGATTGCTGCATCGTAATAAAATTTGAAGGGCACGGCCGGGGTCATCCGGAATAGTGCTATGAACTTACCGAGTTTCATTAAAATCGGTCCAGCCGTTTAGATGTTATTAGGGGGACACACACACCATCACACACGCACACTCAGACACACGGACAAAAGGTGATCTCATAAGCTTATTTTTTCATAAATTAAAATGGCTAAAAATCCATAAAATCTTGAGTTTAACTACTATCTGGAAAACCTGACTTATTGCAAATCCATACCATCCAGATTTGACACAGATCCATAAAATTTCAATTCCATGTAGGCTACTGTCATACAAATGTAACATGATTCCAGAAAATTCTGAATTAATGTAAAGCCATGAAATTTATATCAACAATTTGAACAGTTTGTATAACCTGCTCTGATACCTATACTTCAAAACTGTTGATCAGTACACCCTACACATTTCTGCTTGGGTTAGCTGTGCTTATCACATTTTTGTAGCAAATTTACCAAGTGAATTTATTTGGAATTAGTTAACTTCTTTCAAACATTGAGCAGGGGCAGGTCTGTCAGACATAAGTAGTACGAGTCCTGATTATCTGGCCCTCCATGCTATCCTGACCACTTATGTAAGATGTGGTCATAGAATGGAAAAAGAAGTGAAACCTATTAGCATCTTTCATGCAGCAGGTGTGAAATTCCTAGAAGGAATACGTAGAAAAGCGAAGAGACAGGTGCCAATCTAATGAGAGATATTGCATCGGGGAAGAAAACTGTGCGAGATCCAGTCACATTTTTTCCCATTATCATAATTCCACACAACACAACATTTGAAACAAATATTAATAACTGTACTCACCTGGCTCCTTATTTGTAAATATATTCTCCTCTCCTGTGCTTGGATGAAGCAAATTTTTCGATCACCTTGGTGTTGAAATTCTTGGTTTCCAATATGTACCCCTTGTGAATAGAAAGCACGGCCAGTGCATTAAGCCCGTCTTGTCCCATAGAGTGATGTTTCATCGGCCTGCTCTGCAATATAATCAGCCCTTTCAATTTTTGCCTTAATCTCTTCTAGGTAGTCACTGTACATGGAATCAAGAAGCTAATTTTGTATTGTTTTGGAAGTGTTTTTAGCAATTGTTGCATTATTAGGGTGATGGTCTAATAATAATAAATATAACCCCTGGCACTACATCCCATGAAGGGTGAAGGCATACTAAGCGACCGCTGCTCAGCCATTTGGCCTGCAGATATTGGGGAGACGCATGGTCAGCGTATCGGATCACCTCGGCCGTTAATTTTGGTTTTTGTGTCCGGGGCGCTGCTTCACTGTCAGACAGCTACCCAACTGTCCTCACGAAGCTGAGAGCACCCCATTCCAGCCCTCACGTCAGTTTCTAAAATCCCTGATGGAGCCAGGAATCGAACCCGGGGCCTCCGGGTGAGAGATAGGTGCGCTACACCAACACCTCAGGGATCGCTGACCGTCTAATACACTATCTAATTTTGCTGTATAGGCTAGTAATCTAAATATACCCCTCGGTTGAGTGAATTTTCACTTTACGTCTCCTTAACGTTAATTTATGTTCTCCGCAAAACTTCAGGTTATCTATAATTCTGTTCAATACATGTCTGGTTTTTTTTTTTTTTTTTGTCAACTAGTTCGTTATGTTTCTTAACCGAAATATGATAACCCTCATCTATTCATAATGTTGAATTTTGGGCTTATGCCGCGTATATTATATTAAAATTCGACGCGTTTCGAAAGAAACCATGCCTTTCTTCGTCAGGAATAATCTGGAATACGACAATGATTGCTAAGAGAAAGCAACAAAGATCATATAGAAGGTGCCCAAAGATGGACGCCATTATAGCCCCATGTTAGGGACAACGGAAAGCAGCAGTGAATTACTTTCTCAGGGTTCTGAAAATAGGTAGCCAGGATTCACTAAGATTGTAGCCGGTGTCGCGGTTGAAATTATCTGGGTGTTTACGTATTTCAACCGCCTCCCTGATGATTCTGGGACGATATTGCTTTATATGGGCAAGAACATCCACTCCTTGGAACATGACATCATGGCCAGGTGTTAATGCATGATCGGCAACAGCTGATTTATCAGGTTGAATGAGCCTGATACATCTATTATGTTCCTTAATGCGAGTGCATATTGTTCTCGAAGTCTGCCCGATGTAAACCTTGCCACAAGTACAGGGAACTCTGTAGATACCCGGTTGTTGCAATTTAGGCAGACTGTCCTTAGTTGGTCGCAGGAGTTGCCTAATCTTAACAGAAGTTCCAAATACAGTCCGTATGTTGTACCGACGTAGGATTTTAGCAATACGATCCGTCGTGTTATGTATGTAAGGTAGGTAAGCAGTTCCTCTTACATCTCTTTTCTCAACTGACGTCCTATTATTATTTGTTGGTTTCAGAACCGTACAGATCAAAGCCTTGCTATAACCGTTGCTCTCAAAGGTGGTTCGCAAGGTATTCATTTCTTCTTGTAAAGAAGACACTTCACAAATCCTCCTAGCCCGGGTAGTTAAGAGTTGTAAGGATACCATGTTTCTCGGCAGGGTGATGGTGAGAACTTGCGTGGAGATATCTATTGGTGTGTGTTGGCTTACGAAAAACGCTGTGTCCTAAAGATCCATCCTCTTTCTTGGTGACGAGAACATCTAAAAACGGTATTTTGCCGTCAGATTCCTTTTCCATGGTGAAACAAATAGAAGGGTGCTGGAGATTAAGGTGATCCAGGAAATGGCTAAGATTTTCCTCACCTTCCGTCCAAACAACGAACGTGTCATCCACATAACGCCACTAGATCTTCGGTTTGAAAGGAGCCGACGACAAAGCTTTCTCTTCAAAGTTCTCCATGAAGAAATTAGCCACAACAGGAGAGAGAGGACTACCCATGGCCACACCATCAGTCTGCTCATAAAAATTCCCATTCCATAGAAAGTAGGAGGAGGTCATGCAGTGATAAAAAAAGCCTTGTGATGTCTTCAGGAAAAAAGCCATTAATGAGAGACATAACACCATCAATAGGTACTCTCGTAAACAGAGACACCACGTCGAGACTCACTAGGATATCACCCGGCTGAAGTGTTATAGCTTTCAACTTTTCCACGAAGTGTGTGGAATCCTTAATGTACGAAGGCGTGTTACCCAGAAGCGGCTGAAGTAGTCTACCTAAGTATTTGGAAAGGGCATATGTAGGAGAACCAATCGTACTAACAATAGGTCTAAGAGGAACATCTTCTTTATGTATTTTAGGAAGACCATCGAGTCTCGGAGGAATAGCATCCCCTGGAAGGAGAGTCTTCGCTGCATCCGCTGGAATAGATGATTGCTTGATCAATTTGACGGTGACATTTGAGTAGCGAGTAGTAGGATCACGACTATTAATCCTATATACAGGATCTGATAACAAAGACGAGATCTTGGAATCATAATCAACCTTATCCAACACCACTGTCGCGTTACCCTTGTCAGCGGGGAGAACGATAATATCCGAATTGTCCCTTAGATCTTTAAGTGCCCGGCTTTCGCCTTGTTTTAAGTTGGTGTTAGGTGGCTTAGCGTTCTTGAGAACTCGGGAACATTCTTGTCTGGCTTCCTTGGCCTCTTCAGGTGTGAGGTGATGTACCGAGGATTCTACAGATGTAATAAGTTCTTCAATAGGAATTCTTCTAGGCGCTACAGCAAAATTGAGACCTTTAGCGAGAACTGCCTGTTGGGTATCATTTAGGGGCATGCTGGACAAATTTACGACAACCTTGTTAGCATCAAGTCTAATGGCTTGAGATTTCTGCATCTGACATAACCTATCATATTTGGAAATATGTCTTGCCCTCACCTGATCTAGAACGCTGTTAGCTTGCACTGAAGAAATACGATCAAAGATCTTCCATAATTCCTCACTTACGAAGTTCGAGAGGCGTAGATGTAGCTGTAGTAACTCCCTCGAAATAAAATCCAACTGCTTACGTGTATGCTGTAACCTCTCTATCAATAACGCCTTGCTTGCACGACGATAGATTCTCGTTGCCTTAGGTGTTCTGAAGGTATGCTTCAACATAACAAAATTCGGTAGAATATCATGATCCCGGCATCTTAGGAGAAAAGTGAGTGAAGAGATAAGACACACCTTCTTGCATCGTAACCTACTAAATCTAGACATCAGTCGGAAAATATCCTCCCCATAGAGGTTTCTAATATTGTCATTTAGAGTTTCACGGCCCGTGTTACTATTCATAATGTTGAATTTTGGGCTTATGCCGCGTATATTATATTAAAATTCGACGCGTTTCGAAAGAAACCATGCCTTTCTTCGTCAGGAATAATCTGGAATACGACAATGATTGCTAAGAGAAAGCAACAAAGAACATATAGAAGGTGCCCAAAGATGGACGCCATTATAGCCCCATGTTAGGGACAACGGAAAGCAGCAGTGAATTACTTTCTCAGGGTTCTGATAATAGGTAGCCAGGATTCACTAAGATTGTAGCCGGTGTCGCGGTTGAAATTATCTGGGTGCTTACGTATTTCAACCTCCTCCCTGATGATTCTGGGACGATATTGCTTTATATGGGCAAGAACATCCACTCCTTGGAACATGACATCATGGCCAGGTGTTAATGCATGATCGGCAACAGCTGATTTATCAGGTTGAATGAGCCTGATACATCTATTATGTTCCTTAATGCGAGTGCATATTGTTCTCGAAGTCTGCCCGATGTAAACCTAGCCACAAGTACAGGGAACTCTGTAGATACCCGGTTGTTGCAATTTAGGCAAACTGTCCTTAGTTGGTCGCAGGAGTTGCCTAATCTTAACAGAAGTTCCAAATACAGTCCGTATGTTGTACCGACGTAGGATTTTAGCAATACGATCCGTCGTGTTATGTATGTAAGCAGTTCCTCTTACATCTCTTTTCTCAACTGACGTCCTATTATTATTTGTTGGTTTCAGAACCGTAGAGATCAAAGCCTTGCTATAACCGTTGCTCTCAAAGGTGGTTCGCAAGGTATTCATTTCTTCTTGTAAAGAAGACACTTCACAAATCCTCCTAGCCCGGGTAGTTAGAGTTGTAAGGATACCATGTTTCTGGGCAGGGTGATGGTGAGAACTTGCATGGAGATATCTATTGGTGTGTGTTGGCTTACGAAAAACGCTGTGTCCTAAAGATCCATCCTCTTTCTTGGTGACGAGAACATCTAAAAACGGTATTTTGCCGTCAGATTCCTTTTCCATGGTGAAACAAATAGAAGGGTGCTGGAGATTAAGGTGATCCAGGAAATGGCTAAGATTTTCCTCACCTTCCGTCCAAACAACGAACGTGTCATCCACATAACGCCACCTGATGTTCGGTTTGAAAGGAGCGAACGACAAAGCTTTCTCTTCAAAGTTCTCCATGAAGAAATTAGCCACAACAGGAGAGAGAGGACTACCCATGGCCACACCATCAGTCTGCTCATAAAAATTCCCATTCCATAGAAAGTAGGAGGTCATGCAGTGATAAAAAAAAGCCTTGTGATGTCTTCAGGAAAAAAGCCATTAATGAGAGACATAACACCATCAATAGGTACTCTCGTAAACAGAGACACCACGTCGAGACTCACTAGGATATCACCCGGCTGAAGAGTTATAGCTTTCAACTTTTCCACGAAGTGTGTGGAATCCTTAATGTACGAAGGCATGTTACCCAGAAGCGGCTGAAGTAGTCTACCTAAGTATTTGGAAAGGGCATATGTAGGAGAACCAATCGTACTAACAATAGGTCTAAGAGGAACATCTTCTTTAAGTATTTTAGGAAGACCATAGAGTCTCGGAGGAATAGCATCCCCTGGAAGGAGAGTCTTCGCTGCATCCGCTGGAATAGATGATTGCTTGATCAATTTGACGGTGACATTTGAGTAGCGAGTAGTAGGATCACGACTATTAATCCTATATACAGGATCTGTTTGGACGGAAGGTGAGGAAAATCTTAGCCATTTCCTGGATCACCTTAATCTCCAGCACCCTTCTATTTGTTTCACCATGGAAAAGGAATCTGACGGCAAAATACCGTTTTTAGATGTTCTCGTCACCAAGAAAGAGGATGGATCTTTAGGACACAGCGTTTTTCGTAAGCCAACACACACCAATAGATATCTCCACGCAAGTTCTCACCATCACCCTGCCCAGAAACATGGTATCCTTACAACTCTTAACTACCCGGGCTAGGAGGATTTGTGGAGTGTCTTCTTTACAAGAAAATTAATAGTCGTGATCCTACGACTCGCTACTCAAATGTCACCGTCAAATTGATCAAGCAATCATCTATTCCAGCGGATGCAGCGAAGACTCTCCTTCCAGGAGATGCTATTCCTCCGAGACTCTATGGTCTTCCTAAAATACATAAAGAAGATGTTCCTCTTAGACCTATTGTTAGTACGATTGGTTCTCCTACATATGCCCTTTCCAAATACTTAGGTAGACTACTTCAGCCGCTTCTGGGTAACACGCCTTCGTACATTAAGGATTCCACACACTTCGTGGAAAAGTTGAAAGCTATAACACTTCAGCCGGGTGATATCCTAGTGAGTCTCGACGTGGTGTCTCTGTTTACGAGAGTACCTATTGATGGTGTTATGTCTCTCATTAATGGCTTTTTTCCTGAAGACAATACAAGGCTTTTTTATCACTGCATGACCTCCTCCTACTTTCTATGGAATGGGAATTTTTATGAGCAGACTGATGGTGTGGCCATGGGTAGTCCTCTCTCTCCTGTTGTGGCTAATTTCTTCATGGAGAACTTTGAAGAGAAAGCTTTGTCGTCGGCTCCTTTCAAACCGAAGATCTGGTGGCGTTATGTGGATGACACGTTCGTTGTTTGGACGGAAGGTGAGGAAAATCTTAGCCATTTCCTGGATCACCTTAATCTCCAGCACCCTTCTATTTGTTTCACCATGGAAAAGGAATCTGACGGCAAAATACCGTTTTTAGATGTTCTCGTCACCAAGAAAGAGGATGGATCTTTAGGACACAGCGTTTTTCGTAAGCCAACACACACCAATAGATATCTCCATGCAAGTTCTCACCATCACCCTGCCCAGAAACATGGTATCCTTACAACTCTAACTACCCGGGCTAGGAGGATTTGTGAAGTGTCGTCTTTACAAGAAGAAATGAATACCTTGCGAACCACCTTTGAGAGCAACGGTTATAGCAAGGCTTTGATCTGTACGGTTCTGAAACCAACAAATAATAATAGGACGTCAGTTGAGAAAAGAGATGTAAGAGGAACTGCTTACCTACCTTACATACATAACACGACGGATCGTATTGCTAAAATCCTACGTCGGTACAACATACGGACTGTATTTGGAACTTCTGTTAAGATTAGGCAACTCCTGCGACCAACTAAGGACAGTCTGCCTAAATTGCAACAACCGGGTATCTACAGAGTTCCCTGTACTTGTGGCAAGGTTTACATCGGGCAGACTTCGAGAACAATATGCACTCGCATTAAGGAACATAATAGATGTATCAGGCTCATTCAACCTGATAAATCAGCTGTTGCCGATCATGCATTAACACCTGGCCATGATGTCATGTTCCAAGGAGTGGATGTTCTTGCCCATATAAAGCAATATCATCCCAGAATCATCAGGGAGGCGGTTGAAATACGTAAACACCCAGATAATTTCAACCGCGACACCGGCTACAATCTTAGTGAATCCTGGCTACCTATTATCAGAACCCTGAGAAAGTAATTCACTGCTGCTTTCCGTTGTCCCTAACATGGGGCTATAATGGCGTCCATCTTTGGGCACCTTCTATATGTTCTTTGTTGCTTTCTCTTAGCAATCATTGTCGTATTCCAGATTATTCCTGACGAAGAAAGGCATGGTTTCTTTCGAAACGCGTCGAATTTTAATATAATATACGCGGCATAAGCCCAAAATTCAACATTATGAATAGCAACATGGGCCGTGAAAGTCTAAATGACAACCCTCATCTAATTTTGTCTTTATATTAACTGTACCAAGACTTTTCAGTTTCAAAGCATTTGTAATGTGCACATCACTAGCCTCGTTTTTCTTCAACTTTTCTGACAAGTGTTTTAAATCACAATAACCTGTGTTCGACCAAACTGTTTCACCGCCGAATAATATACAATAAAAACAAAACAAGGTCTTACGTTTTTCACACACTGTTCCTTAGTTTTGATCCATCTTGAAACGTGATTATAATATATTTTGGTTGATGAGGTCGTAAATTTTTAATTTCTAATTTTGTGTTCAGAGGTAAAGACGAAAATGGATTATTTAATAAATATTCCACTTCATTGATTTTTGTATGTCGCTCGCAATCAGCAAATTAAATTACAACCAAAGAAATTAAGAACACATTAATTTATAGAAATTAACTTCTTCACATAACTCACTAACACTTGCTCTGTACTTGGGCACCAGAGAACTGAAAATGTATGAATACAGTATAGTTGCCTCACTTTCCTGGTTAACGTGCGGCTCTCCTTTGAAATCTAGCTGGGCGGATATGTTTACATTGCATGGCGCCAAGGCTTTCCCAGTGCGGGGCACAGCGTTGTCGACTGATACCTGTGGGAGACACAAGCTAGCCGCCAGGTTGGGACTTGAGAGTCTACGTGGAGTTATAGGGCAAGCATTCTATTGGTCAACAACCGTCAGCTATTGGTCAGTAGCGAAGAATGCTTATTGTCGGCACGTGCTATTGCCTTACGTTTGAGTCACAGCTAGTTAACCAGGAAAGTGAGGCAACTATATGTGTTTGTGTTTTAACAGGCTGTGAATAATGGCTATTAGTGGTCTACCTGCACATGTCATGGGGTAAACCCATCCCCCTAAGCCGGTTTCGAACAAAGACAGAAGCAGGCAGAAATAGAGAGATCTTCTATTTCATTCTAAAGCAATGTTATGGGTCAATTCTCCAGGCCCTTGAGAAGACAAGAAAATATTTTCATAGTCCAGAAGAATTCGCGTGCAACACAGTGCCATGTCCTGTTTTGTCACCCAGCCCATTACTCCATATACTTAACATGGAAGGTTCTGTGCAGCAACCCTCACTATTAAAGTACACCATACGAGACTGTCATGAACTTAAGCTAGGGATGAGTTATGTATACTGAATTCTTTTTAGGGATTCTAGAAGGGAATACCACTTAATGTAAGTAGAATATCTGTAATTTAAAGTAATTTTATAAGACATTAATAAAACAAATTTTGTGCAGTATGGCCTAACGGCCCAGGGTGGGCAGGGTCCTTTCGGCCCGTGGTTAAAATGCTTCAAAATGTTAACTTTTCACAGTTTAGGGGCCGTGATGTTGCAGCAGTAAAGGTGTTAAGACTTCTACAAAGGCAGATCAGGTTTGATTTCCAGTTAATGCATGTGGAATTTCCAAGGTGAAATGTTACATCTGGTGGTTCAAGTTTTTCCAAGCACTACAAAATACATTTCAAAGTTCTACAGTCGAGCCACTGAGTGTCCGGCTCTGACATTTCTCATGAGGGTGGGAGACAGCGTTGCCGGTTCTGTACCGCGAAATATAAAACTACATGGACTACATTTCACATCTTTTTAAATGAATTCTGACGAACCGCTGACCCTTACACACAGTTAGCCGGTAACTGTGCACACACAAGTCAATAAAACAACAAACCTGCACTAACACACAGGACTACAGAAGAGAGCCTTGGCAACATCGAATTTAATTTAAAGACCGGCTTACCGGGATAACCGCTGATTGGTACAGGTGACAATATTCTTCCTGGTAGTAAGCGACTTCGCCAACATAGGCGGGATGCCACTGCGATCCAAGATTTTAGGTTTTGCAACCGTAAAATGTCGGAATAACAAAATTAAGCATAAAATTGCAAATAGGGTGTGGTACTTCCACGTTACATAGTGGAGATGCTAGAGAAGAATAACAATGATGGCAAGTTTCAAGGTTCTATTAACAGCTTCTCACTGCCGTAAGTTGGCTATTATGTTCTCTTCCCTCCTCTTCTCCCACCATCGCCGGACACTCAGCGGCCAGACTGTAATTTTGTGTATATCTACCCATCACTGTTGATTGTGTAAAGGTAATTTATTACTGTGCATGGGTTCCAAAACAACATAGTAAAGACTTAATTTCCTACTGGCAGTCATTCCATTATTTTACCTTAATGATGCGTAACTTACTTCACCACTGTATGATCCCAACTTCAGAAAAAGTGAAGAACTGGAAAACAGCCAGTTAGTACGAATGGATCTGACAGGCTGGTTTGAAGCTAGTGGCCTACTGTAGATGCTGCATGAGAGTTTGGAGTCTCGAGTCAGCTACCACATAGTGAACAAAAATGTGGGAGGTATTGTATGTCAAAACTTGCTCGTAATTCTGGTCTGTCCTGCCGTGAACTACAAATCTCAGTGCTATTTCACCCATGGCACCTATAATGTTATTGTGGTGCCTTGTGTGTTTTTTTTTTTTATTTTCTTTTTGGTTCCTATGTGAATCTTCGTTCAACTTATACAATATGTACCAGACTTGAGTCTTGGGGAAAAAAATTGGAGAAGAAATTCCTATCTTAACTGGCAAGTGACCTCTTCTGCACACTTGGGTTGAAGGCCAGGATTGGGTGATTTTCTCCAGATGACCAGCAATGTACTACTTTCGGGAGTCCTTGCTTCCATAGTACTGATGTGCAGTTTCAAACACTTCCGCTGGATTCTCGATGAATGCGAGACTCGGCCACAATTTATTTCACGTTTTCCTCATGAAATGCTCATTGATACCCTCCCATGCCTCTGCAGCCCAGTGAATTATCCGGTTAATCCGAACAGACTCTGGTCCCAATTAGTTCAGATTAATGGGACTCCACTGTATGGCTAATTTCTTTCTGAAGTATGTAATTTCATCAATTTGGTTCGGTATTCAAATTATTAGAATGAACCTTCTTTTTGCCAGTCTATTATCTATTTGCTACTCCTATATCTTTATTGTCACCGGTGGTTGTGAAATGCTTATTTATTTCATCTATTTTATTGTTTGTGCAATTTTTATGATCCAGAAAGTCTTTTACTGCGCCATTGTTTTGTGAAGAACATCACTCTTTCCGCATAATCTCAAATTATTGCCAATCTTTGACAAATGGCCCACAACGACATTGTCTAATGATAACAGAAAACACAAACTATTTCCCTAATTAAGAAATTACGTGCAGACTGTATACAAATATTTATAATTAGATATCATCTATAATGCCGAGCTATTGGTGGAATTCCTAATTTCCTAATGCAGTGGTTTCTGGACTTCATCTAAGTACAGTAAAATCTTCTTTGTGAATGGTAAATATTCCAAATACTTCGAAATGACTCAGCTTCTTGGATTATCAATGGCTAATATTAACGGATTTCCAATACAAATAATTCATGACTTTTTAAGCATTTGAGTCAAAACAACTTCGAAGTAAGGGAGTATTATACCTAATTCTTCTTTTCCTGTCTCAGCTGTGTGCTTTGTAAGAAATCAACCACATAAATTTAACTTGGTCATTATTGATAGTTAAAAGAATCAATAAACTTATTATTAAAATAAATGTACCATCAGTAATGGAATTAGTTATCATGGCAAGTCTGTGAACTGCGAGTACTTTTGACCCAATAGCTCCCAGACTGTTGCAAAATATAACCTGTAGTAAAAGAAACAGAGATATAGGCAACTTTTGGAAATTTCTCAGTTTGAATCAGAACTGGCAATACAAGACGAAAGTGAGATTATTTTGTGGTCGCCTACTAGTTTGGTGGCAGTCGACATAAAATTTGTTGATTACGGGGATAATACAATTAGTTAATTAAAGAAAAACTATCTTGATTGTCTCTGGAGCGCACATTTTCCTCCCTTATGGGCCATTGTGGGATTCTAGAGATCTATTTTAGTTTTAATAAAAACCTCTTTTTATTGCATTGAGTTATATCTTTTCTGAAAATCGATTAGATTAAACAAAATTCTCAACTACAGCCTCTCCATCTACTCACTTTTATTATTATTATTGTTTCATGTATGAGGTAACTCATTTGTACACTAGAACTCATCAGATTGATATGTGCAGGTTTGTTCATCCAGGCGTCACGGACAAAGGCAACTACACCATGTTCGACATGGTGCGACCTCTTGTGCCTGTTAATGGACCTCCTATATATCCAGCCATGGATTACAGAGCCTACGAGAAACCTGTTTCTGTAAGTAGATACCTCTGTAGATCTAGTCTATAGCTAAATATTATCATCTAGTACTCGTGAGGAACCTATCTGACTTCGAGGTCACAAGTGCAGCTTGTGTTTAGTACCCCTTGGACCATTATTAATAAGAATGTATTCAAGGAAACATAAGCAGCTAATGGCTTAGCTTGTACGCGGAGAACAATGGGTGTTACAGAAGCAGCCTGTACTGTCTAAGAATACGTAAGAGTTTTCTTTGCAAAATGGTGATCATTAGAGTCCTCAAAATGATTCATACTAATACTATTTTCGGACGGCACTAAGTGCAAACTGCACTTACGACCTCAAAATCGTATGTGTTCCTCATTAGAACTGGTCTGTTGTTACAGAATGGTTCCAAACCATATGATTGCTGATCGTCCTCTTCATCATTAAATAGTTTTTTGTTCCATTGTCTTCTAAGACCTATTTAAAAGATTTCCTTCATCTTCTCTAAGGTCGATTCCTGGTCAATGCGTGTGAGACTTAAGAAGTGAAATGCCATGTCCTGTGGTAAAATTGTTTTTGGAAATATTCTCAAGTATACAGTAAATACATAAAATATAACACCCAAAAACAAAATTTTGGAGCACTTTATTAAAACATTTCTTTCATTCAAAATCATCTAACCTTATTCCAGTATGCTGTATATGAACTTGGGTTGATACTCTAGCTCAAAAGCAGGCACAATTCGGCTTAATGAGCAGCACTTCAGCTCAGGCAGGATAATGGAGCAGAGTATGTGCCCTGATGGAAAGTACAGCCTACTATACTCTGTGTTACCAATAATGATCGCTGACAGCCATCAAAGCTAGCACGTGGGGAAATGCTGCGTTGCCACTGAGGCAGATTATGACTCATAACATTCCAAGAGGCTTGAAAGAAGACACAAATACTGGGGAAGTTAGTCCCCCTGCCTGGCGGTCTAATGACCGTGACGAGTCAACGCACAGTAGAATACTGAGTCAAACCATGTGCTCACTGCTGTGTTGGCATACATTGCAACACTGCTCGCTGTTGCTATTGAGACCGTTACCCCTCTCGTACTCACTCCTCACCTCACCCTTTAAGCGGATGACAGCTTTCACCGTTCATCTTTTGTAAATCAGAGTGTAGCTGCTTACACGGCTCGCGTGGGAATGGACGCATATCTAAGCAGATTAACCTTTTAACAGTTTTATTGTGTCTAATGTATCGTTCTATTCAGTGCATTGGGTTATGGTGAGGAAATAAATAACTTTGCATATACGGAGGTAATTCTGCACATCATAAAATTACGGTTTGAATTTTTTTTTGTTTCACAAAATTACTTTATAACTTAGGCCTTCAATATAATCTCCATTCTTCTCAATAACAGTGTCCCAGCATTTCAGCAACTCTTCTATTCCCGTTAGGATGCCATCTTTGTTGATCTGTCCGATTACTCAGGTCACTGCATCAGAAGCCTCCTCAATGGTTTGAAAATGCTTCTTCAATTTTGGAAACAAATCAAAATCTGGTGGATTCATGTCAGGGGTTGGGGAAGGTTTTCCCACCCATAATTCTCCAAACCTGTGTACTGGCTCGGCAATATGCGGTTGTGCGTTGTCATGCAGAATGAGCACTCCAGCTGCTAAGGTTCTTTGGTGAATCTTTGACTGCAATACATTTTGTAGAAAGTCCCTATAGTATCGCCCTATTGCAGTGGTCTCTGAGGGACTCTATTTGCAATTTCTTTGCATGTTCTGTGTCGATCTTCTTGCAAAGTGTTGTCACTAATGACAGCGGAAGTGAAGTCTGTTGCAGTTACCACCGCCCACTCCTTGAGTAGTCTTCAGTACTTGTCCTTCCTTCACGGAAACAGGAAGCCCACCATGACATTGTGCTTCGATCCAGTGCACTAACACCAAAAACTTCAATTAGAGCGTTGTGAATTTCAGTAGGTGTTTTCCGCCGCAAAACTTTCAATTTTGATGAACGACCGCTGGTCACTACGTGAGATTTGACCCAGTCATTTTCTCCCTCCATTTCCAATCAGTATTTCTCACTCAAAACTCAACCTAGCGTAACACTGAAAACACGTGGTGATAGCTGAAGGTCTGTCTCACAACTGACACTTTGCGCACGAGATTCATTCCACTGTTACGGGTGCACATGTGGTGTGCGCTCTGTGCAGAAGTTTTAAAATTGCCCTCGTACAAACAGCATGCACTGAGTAAATACGTTATATTATTAATTTCATTAGGTTATCCTTAAGCAAAATTATTGTGACATGTAATACCTAATTACTCCACGCGTAAATTATTGAGATGAGTAAGTCGCAGTGATGTGTTCCATAGGGTCGTTCTAAATTGAACTTCTTGATGCCTAATATCTTGTCAAACATTGTGCTCCACTTTCGATTTCGGTGAACAAGTAATCATACTCCAATCCGAGTTGAACTGTACAATAAAATGCCACTTTACCCCATTGCTTTGAATGGCCATCTTAAATACACCACATACTGTGTGATTGTTCATCATCATCATGAACCGGCTCCAGTTTCCCGGGTGCTGTGAATGAGCGCTCTCCGTTTAGTTCTCTCCAAGAATGCTTCCTCCTCCATGATTTGCTGTAAATCCAGACTTCTCCCTGCAAGATCATTTCTAACCTAGTCGATCCATCTCTTCCTCGGTCGAATTCTTGGTTTCTTGCCGTTCAGTTCTTTCTCAAACGACACTCTAGCTGTTCTTTGAGTGTCCCTTCTTTTGAGATGACCGAACCATTTCAGCCTGGCTTCAACACAGATCTCATTAACCACTCAGCGTGGAGTGCCGTGAACTGCACGTCATGAACTTGCCGCGCTCTGTCGTGGAGTGCCGTTACCTGCACACGTTGCAGTGCTTGCTTTGTGCTTCCATCTCGTGCCTAGTTTCGTAACTATTACAATTTTGCTGTGTTATATCGATAGAGGTAGCTTTGATCTTTCGTCTCGAGTAAAAAATATATCGATTTTGCATCGATCACATGAGATAAATCCGATTGCAAAGAGCAAGATTTTTGTTGTGTGTATGTAAACAGAGAATGGCGGCTAAACGTGTGCTTGCGATAGCGGATTCAGATATTAGTGAAGTTTTAGGGAATGAAGAGTTGGAAATCTTGGTTTCTCTGAATGATGATTCAGATATAGAGTCTGAAAGTGAAAGTAGTGACAGTGAGAGTGAATGTGGTGACGTAAATACACCGAAAATAACGGGTAATGGTGTTGCCGGTCAGGAGTTTGTCTGGGAAGACATGGGGAATTATATCGGTAAAAGGGAAGTGTTTACGGGAAATTATGGGCCGCAAGAAACTGCGAGGAATTGTTTAGATCCTGTGGCAATATTCCAGTTATTTTTTACGTGTGAATTCGTGAGTATGATAGTCGAACAAACAAATATATATGCTAAGCAGCACATGATGGCACATGGTATGCTCTTTCCTTTCAGGTCAAGGGTAAATGAATGGATTCCAGTTACCGTCGAACAAATGTACGTAGTTATTGCACTATATATGCTGATGGGCATTGTTCAAAAACCCACACTGAGGTCCTATTTCTCAAAAAGCCGTTTACTAGCCACTCCTATATTTAATTCTGTCATCTCACTTGATAGATTTGAATGTATTACAAGATTTTTACATTTTACTGACAATACCGTGCGTCAGGCCTCGGCAGCCGGCACAGTCCATATCCTCGCCGCTAGATGGGGGCTTCATTCATTCCATTCCTGACCCGGTCGGAGACTGAAAGCAGGCTGTGGATTTTCATTTTTTTTCACTGACAATACCACCAAACCCCTTTTTCAAGGTCCCATGAAACTCTTCAAAATTTCACCTGTTTTAGACCATCTCAATCAAAAATTCAAGTCGATGTATCTCCCTGATCAAAACATTGCAATAGATGAATCCCTCACGTTGTGGAAAGGCAGACTGTCATTCAAGCAGTATATTCCTCTGAAGGCTTCGCAGTTTGGCATAAAAACATATGAACTCTGTGAATCCAAAACCGGATATTTATGGTCATTCATGGTATACACAGGAAAAGACACAATTTTTAGTTCTTCCTTCCTTTCGTGTAATATATCTAAGATCACTGCAATTGTTATGCACCTCGTAGAACCTCTACTTCATCGCGGCCACACATTACGGATGGACAATTTTTATAACAGCCCACAGTTAGCCAAAGACTTGAAAGAAAATAAAACAGATTGTGTAGGTACACTGCGACTAAATAGAAAGCACGTATCAAAGAAAGTGAAAGACACAAAGCTGAAAAAAGGTGATATTGTAGCTCAGCATGCAGGACCTGTATCTGTTGTGAAATGGATGGACATGAAGGTAGTGTCATTTATTTCAACATACCATAATGATAAGACAAGCATTGTGCAGAAGAGGGGGGAGGGAAAAATTAATCCGGTTTGTGCAATTGACTATAATAAATACATGGGTGGTGTTGACCTCAAAGACCAAGTGCTGCAAAGTTATTTGATAGAAAGGAAAAAAATGTGCAAATGGTACATGAAACTTTTCAGGAGGCTTTTAAATGTTACAGTGTTCAATTCTTATATAATATATAAGTGTAACCTACAGAACAATAGGACTGACCACTTAAAGTTCAGGGTAGATTTGGTTGAGGGAATTCTAGCCAGGTAAGCCTCCGTGGCTTAGGCGGCAGCACGCCGGCCTCTCACCGCTGAGTCCGTGGTTCAAATCCCGGTCACTCCATGTGAGATCTGTGCTGGACAAAATGGAGGCAGACAGGTTTTTCTCCGGGTACTCCGGTTTTCCCTGTCAACATTTCATTCCAGCAACACTCTCCACTATCATTTCATTTCATCTGTCATTCATTTAATCATTGCCCCAGAGGAGTGCGTCAGGCCTCGGCAGCCGGCACAGTTCATATCCTCGCCGCTAGATGGGGGCTTCATTCATTCCATTCCTGACCCGGTCGGAGACTGGAAGCAGGTTGTGGATTTTCATTTCAATTCTAGCCAGGTATGGGAGTGATGTGAGCAGAAATGTTCCTGGTCGGCATTCAGTGGACAACACTGTGCCTCGTCTCACCAAAAGGCACTTTTTACAGAGGATACCCCCCACCGCAAACAAAGCTAGGTCACAGAAGAGGTGCTTGGTATGCTATAAGCAAGGCAAGAGGAAGGAATCAGTGTACTGGTGCCCAGACTGTGAAACTGGTGTCTGCATAGAGGAATGTTTTAAAATTTACCACACCAAATTAAATTTCTAAGGTAAGCATGGTCTTTAAAATTTGATAGTATGGTTTCAGTAACTTGTGTTTTCCCTCACTACATTTGCCATTAACAAACTGTGAAAATTTGGAGTAAATCCAATGCTTCTCGGCTCTGTTATAATGTCTTATATGATGGTGTGCACTTGTAGGCAAGCTCTGTGCTCAACTCCTCCCGCAGCACAGGTTAGCAGTGAGGTGAAAGTCCTCCCACGCTGAGAGGTTAAGAGATTGTTATACGTGAACAAGATGGCATATCGTATAATTTTTTATTTTGTCCCTCCTTGTCTTCTGAATCATAGTTCTTAAAAACTTCATCTCCACCGCCTGTAGTTTGCTGGTATTTCTCTTGGATTGGGTACTGGTTTCTAAGCTATATGTAGTAACGAGTATAAAGCAGCTCTTGTAGAGTATTAGTTTTGAACTTCAAGGAACTTGCCTATCCCAAAGAAGCCCTATCACGAGATGATAAAATTGTGCTCCATGTTGAACTCTACTAGTGATTTCTGCAGATGATTGGTTATCTGTATGATTGTTAATTATTTAGAATAACAATGGGACCACCTAGTTAATCCATATGTTCTCATATAAATAATTAGCTGTAAGTCAATACGGAAGTACTCGACTCACCAATATGGTTATGTTTAAAACTAACTGTATGGGTGTATCAAGTAAGCATAATATACTAAGCCAGCCGTGACCTTGAGTGATGCATTACTCCACTCGTCACTATCTTGTCTTTACAACACAAACTATTTGAAGTCAGCTGCTCACAGCTCTTTACGTGCTCATACCATTAACTCAAGGAGCGAGCTCTTGCAATGCCCACCTATGCTCAAGCTAAAGTGTCTATATAGTTTGTATGCAGAGTTCTTCTTTCAAGTTCACTTCTTAAATATTCATTGAAATTGATGAAAATATTCATTGTGTATTGTGTCTGTACTAACAAACAGAATTATGTTATGACTCTTCACAGGCAGGAGTAACTTATAGCGGAAATGCCAGAAAAGAGGATACACCTGTGTTTGAATCAGCCTGGGAGCGAGGACTTCGACAAGCAAAAGAAGTGAGTTGTTATTGATTTCATGATTAGCAACAATTTTAAAAAGAATTATTTACCTTAACCATTTGATATATCTGAGGGTATTCAATTAATTGATCTTTAAATGGTTTTCACATTAAAAGGGAGATGTCTTCTGAGTGTTATTCAATCTGCTGCCTCAGTCAATGTATAATGCTCACTCGTAAAATCACTCATATCCAATCTAGACACCGCTAAACAGCAAATCTCTCAGCATGTGCATCCAAACAGAGTATTTTCATTGTTAATCATTTTAATTTTTCAAAATTTCTGATGTTCTTATATGTTAACTTTTACACTATCAATTCTATTCTAAACACACATACGAAGCATATACAAATCAAAATCTACAAAAGCTGAAATTATGAGATAGGCTCTTACCACATTCTTCACACCTCTTTTGAGAAGAAACCAGGCTGTATAAATTTTATAATCACCTAAATCATATAGAGCTATGACAAAATCGATAATGAACTGCTGTTTCAGTTTAAAGAAAGTGTGATACACTTGATATTGTCTTCAGTAATATTTAACTTACAATACAGTAAGAATGTTATAAAATGAACCATCAGGTGCAGTTTCTCATAATGGGGTTTGCAGCTAATTCACCAAAAAATTTTACCTCTTTAAATTTATTCTTTTAAGGGTATTAATATCACTTTGTGATATTGTGTTTTGTGAGTACAGCTTGCAATGACCAAGCGTTACAATGAGCAAATGTCGGTACAAGTGCCGCTTATTAACAAAATGTCCTTTCTGTTCCACCTCTTTAAAACAAACAACAATCTAGGCAGATGAACTCGCTGTTCTGCCCCTTAAAATAACAATAACTAACTAAGTTTATCACATGTACCGTCAAGTTGATCATATTGTGTATGGGGAAAATAGGGTTCAATTGGGTTTTGATGTAATTACATTGTTTGTTTTTTCATATATAGATTTACAGGGTAATTATGTGTGTGCGCGCCAGTAAATATGGCAAGCTAAGCCGGCTGTGACTAGCGCAGATCGCGGCCGCGCGCACTTTTACCAAACATGTTAAATAATGTGTACTTACAGTGCTCATAGGCGATGCTGAAAATGTCCTCCCTCTCTTGTAACACACACCTGACATCTTCTGATGAAAGAATGTCAGCTCTTTTATTATTTGCAGAGCCTGTTTCCTTGAATCGTTTAGCGAGCCTCCTAATCGTACTGGCATTAGGCACGGGTCTTCCTGGAAACTTATTCTAAATTTTTGTCTCATTTCAGAACAAGATTTTCTGCTTTTCATATACGAATTATGGATGTACACACGCTCGCGCTATGTGAATTGGTGTCTAGGCATGACCAACAATCACAGTAATCACAATTCACAATACTCGCTAAACGTGCAACACTAACGTGCTTTGCAAATGCACGCCCATATGAATGACAAAACACGTGTGAACTAACAATATTAGTCAGCGGAGCGCGCCGACCTCCGGCAGAAATAGTGCGCGCGTCCGAGATCTGTGCTAGTCACGGCCAGCTTAGATTGCCGTGTTTACTGGCGCGCACACACATAATGACCCTGTATATTGTGGGCTGAGGCATTTAGTGTCATTCATTTTCCTCCCTTTCACGGCCCTTCACCTTAAAACAGTTAGTCTAAAAGAACTGCACCAAGATTGTTTTTATGTTAATTTTTCTACCAACATCCATAATCTTTCACTTGACTAATATATTTGGTGTTATTGTTAATCTATGTATTTTCTCACAGATGATGCGAAAATCTACCAAGCGGAAAGAAACTGATATGGATTTTGAGGAAAAGAAGATGAATCTAAGCCTTGGTCAAGAGGAACTCGACAAAGAAAACGATTACTACACTCGACCTGCCAGTCCTATATTAAAAGAGGATTCCGAACGATGGGGGTGAGTTCACGAAATAACTTACAAACAGTTTTAATACTGCGACTTCATTATACAGAAAAACTCATATTTAATATGGCGTTGTATTTTAAGACATATGCTTTATTTTTATAGTATGTTAATCTTAATGTTAGCTTAATACTCGTATATAACAAAGTTTCTTAACTAAATTGAAGACCCCATATGTATTTTTATAGCATTACAAATTAATGTGAAACAAGGTTATTAAATTCAGCCCACGTACAAGGTAAACAGTCAATTGAAATTAATCTACCGTATATACCCAAATGTAAGACGAGGTTTTTTCCCACTTTTTGTGTTATAAAAATTTGGTGTCTTCTTATATTCAGGGTATTAAAATTTTTTTTTTTTAAATTATTATTATTTGCTAAGTAGTATGTGTTGTTGGCATCTTGTAACTCGCCATAAATCAATGCGATATTGAAGATTAAAATATGGTTTGTTATGTTTTATTATCATGCATATACGAATAGCATACATTTTGAGGTTAGGATTTACGCATACACGTCATTTTAAGAGGATAAATTATATGTTCGAAAGCATACGGAAATATGTTTTAAAACAATCTTTACAAGAACAACCAGTCAGTTTTACGAGCAGTAATTGAGTGATCAACGTATCTTAATTTAATAACGTCTCCCATTTTTTAACAAAGAAATTATAGAGTACGTCTTGGAAAAGCGGGCAGAGGGATTTCCAATAACACGACACTTTATAAAAATGAAAGCACGACCTTAAGGGCATATATTGTGCAAGTTATGAGTTAGCGAGTATTTTTTTTGAAAAAATCTGTAAGAGGCAGTTGATAACTAGGCCTTGTCTTATATTCGGGGTCGTCCTACATTCGGGTATAAACGGTAAATCAAAAGGAGAAATTGAATGTCTTTACTGATGGTACAGTTATTAGGAATTAATGTTGTAGCTTTCAATCGGTCAACATAAACATCATTCCAATTACTAGAATATGTGAAAAATACTTACTTATCTGGCGCTACAGCCTTGGGTAGGCCTTGGCCCCTTCTACAATCTTCCGCCATCTGCTTCAGTCCTGAACTGCTGGTCATTGTCCTCAGGTCAGCCTCCACTTCATCATTCCATCTGTTACGGGGCCTTCCCTGTCACCGTCTTCTTTCCATTCTTGACTTGGCTACTTTCCTTGGCATTCGGCCCTCCTCCATCCTTCCTAGCTGTCCATGTAGCCATATTTATATCTGCTTTCCTTACTCATGTCCTTTTCCTTTGCTTTAGTCGTCGTCTTTGATTTCCGTCCAGTTTCCTTGTAGAAGTCTTCTGAACAAGGTGAGGCTGTTAACCTCACGCTCAACTCTATCCTTTGGCTGGGGTCATTGATTTGGGCGACCTACCCCTAGATAGGTTGCTTTCACTTCAGATATGGAGTCCTACCTACCCACTTTCGACTGACATTCCTCTGCCTTTCCGCCGTTGGAATGTAACTACCCATTCTCATCCTCCTTCCAGCATTTTGACGTCCAGTTTTCATGTGTGTTTGGTCCGCGAGAGCTATTTTATTTCGCTCAAGTCTGCCGGCAAGCCGATAAGGACCTCCCTCTCCACCACCTGGGACACACGACGTAGGAGTATCACCTCTCCTCCTGCTACGACACCGTAGTAGGTTCGTGGATATGTGAAAAATAACTTGAAATAAATTACATGTGATTAAGATTGATGTGTATAGGTTTATGCCGTATTTTGTGTGGATTTTCGCCCAGGAACACCACACAAGACACGGCATAAACCTAGGAAAATTGCTGAGTTTTAATATTAGATGTTGTAGTTATATCTTTATTCATCACAACAGAGTACTTGTAGTTCATTTCCACATTTTCTACTGTAGTTTCCTTCTTCTTCTTGACCGACTGAAAGCTACAATATTCATTGTTAATAAGGCAACACTGAAAAATTGCTTCAAAGCTATCTTCACAGTTCTTCTTCATTTCTCGGTTCCAGTGATCTGGGTCGGGGTGTAAATCAAGGACCTCCATACTCTTCTGTCTCTCCACCACTTTCGTCTCTCTTCCAGTACATCCTCCACTTCCACTCCTCTTTTCTCAATGCTCTCCCTCACTGCATCCGTCCACCTCATCCTCGGCCTTCCCCCTTGGCGTCTTCCCATGACTTTCTCAGTAAATAATCCCTTTGGGACTCGGCCTTCTCCCATTCGCATCATATGTCCATACCATTTTGGCTTTCTGATCTCGATTTTGTCTTGTAACTTGGGGAATCCTGTTTTCTCCCTAATTTCCTCGTTTCTGATTTTGTCTCTGCGGGTCTTTCCAATTATTCCTCTAAGGAACTTCATCTCTGCTGCCTGGATTCTACTTTCCTCCCGTTTAGTTGTTGTCCACATGCCCGCTGCATACGTCAATACAGTGGAATCTCGTTAGTACGTTTTTCAAGGGACTGAGAAATTTGGACGTCATATGCGGGAAAACGTACTGCCGAAAACCATCATACTGCATTTACAACGTATAAGAAAGAACGCGGCGTATATATGGACGTCAAATCGCCGACCTTAGTAAGTGATTGTATGCACTACTACAGTCACGACATAAACATAGGTTATCAGTAACTTACACGGAATAAATAACATAAAAATGAATTACTGTACCTCTACACTACAGTATAATACAGGGTCTTTATTTCTGCTTAGCAAGGACATTCTCGCTCTCGCGCTCCGCCAGTGACGGCTCAGTTACCGGCGACCGCGCACGCATATGTTTGAAGCACGGGCTTGCTTGAACCACTTCAATAAAGCGCTTTCTAGTTGAGGAAACTGTCCCTCTCGCACACGTTTCCTTTTGCCGCTCATTCCTTCTTCAAATGCACGTTCGATTTCCTTCCTTTTGCCGAGAATCGTGTTCAGTATAGACGGAGGAATGTTCCACTTTTGCGCTATGTCTACACGCTTCATGTGAGGATTGCATTCCACGTCTCGAATGTATTTCATCTTCTCATCATTAGTTATCTGCCGTACTTTCTTCTTATCCATTATGAAACACGCAATAAAATAGGTCATAACTGGACGTGAACACTAAGAACTAGAAGACAATAGTGCGGAATACGAAGACAATAATGCGCCTACGTGAGAAATAAACAAAGGGAAAGGGGTGGAGGGCAGCGGGAGAGAGACACGTCACCTGTGTTGCGTCATAGCTATAGCCACTTCTACGCCGTCAAACACAATAAAATCATCTACACTGTCAATAACTATCAGAGAATATGCGGCAATATCGCGTCGTGTTTACCAGAAGCCGAATTTTTTAATGAAATAAGAATAAAATACGGTTCACTAACAAATAGTTCAATGGAAATTTGATCGTTGTAAGCGGGAATAGAGAACGTATTAAGGGGATATACCAACATGAATTTAGTGGGATAGGGACTTGAGAAAGGGCAGCGGGAGAGAGAGACACGTCACCTGTGTTGCGTCATAGCTATAGCCGCTTCTACGCCGTCAAACACAATGAAATCATCTACACTGTCAATAACTAGCAGAGAATATGAGGCAATATCGCGTCGTGTTTTCCAGAAGCCGAATTTTATAATGAAATAAGAATAAAATACGGTTCACTAACAAATAGTCAACGGAAATTTGATCATTGTAAGCGGGAATAGAGAACGTATTAAGGGGATATTTCAACATGAATTTAGTAGGATAGGGACTTGAGAAAGTAGAGAAAGAGCAGCGGGAGAGAGACACGTCACCTGTGTTGCGTCATAGCTATAGCCACTTCTACGCCGTCAAACACAATTAAATCATCTACACTGTCAATAACTATCAGAGAATATGAGGCAATATCGCGTCGTGTTTTCCAGAAGCCGAATTTTATAATGAAATAAGAATAAAATCAGGTTTGCTTACAAATAGTACAACGGAAATTTGATCGTCGTAAGCGGGAATAGAGAACGTATTAAGGGGATATATCAACATGTATTTTGTAGAATTGGGACTGGGACTTGAGAAAATCATCGCGCTAAACTGGAAAACGTCGTAACCGAGAACGTATAACGAGATTCCACTGTATAGGTGTGTAATATGTTGAATACAGGATTCTTTGACATTTCTCGGGAACTTCCTGGTTCCGCACCAGACCCCTCACACTCTGGTAAAACCCATTTGCTTGTTGGATCCCCTTACCAACTTTCTCACTTATCCTTCACAGTTATCGGTAGTTAAACACGATAAGATCGCTAGTTTTATATATGTATAGTTCCTTGATTCACGGTCTGTAGGTTAATTTATGTTTACTATGTACACAACCCTGTAAAAGCTAGCAACTGTCGTGGGCCATAGTCTCCATTCCAAAAATGCCATATTTCCTCGCATAATATTTTTAGTCAAAATTCGCGGAAGAAAAGCAGGGTGCTACGATTATGCAAAGAATATTCAAGTTCAAAGAAGAAAATACAAAATCTCTTTTTTGTCTATATTCATTTATGAATAAATAGGCTTACAAGATCACCTTTTGCCTGTGTGTGTGTGTCCGTGTGTCCCCCACCTAATAACTTCTAAATGGCTGAAGCGATTTCAATGAAACTCGGTAAGGTCATAGTACTATTTCGGCTGACTCCGACCGTGCCCTTCAATTTTTTTACGTCTCGCCAATCCAACATGGCGGCTGTGCAAAATATTTCACCGGCATTCTATATCTCCGAAACTGTTACTCATACACCCTGAAATTTTGTATGGAGAAAAAAGGGTACTACTGTACTAGACGTTCACCTATGTGACTTTCAAAAACCTGTTAACTACAAAACAAACATGGCGGCCAAGCGAAGTTGAAACTTTAGACTTTTCTTGCGAGTTAACCATCCGAACACAGTGAAACTTGACACAGCAAATGTTTATACACATTGTAATTCACTAACATCTAATTTAGTTCAATTGTTTACATAACCTCATAAGTTTTTTGTTAGTAGAGTTTTGGTACTTAATTGTTAGTACGGTAGAAGGTTAGTATTTTTGTTAGTAGAATTGCTCTTTACTTATTCTGAAAGGGAGTAGCAGCCTTTCAGAATAAATCAATTCTTTACTAGTCTTATAGACGGTTAAGATATTGATAATATAAGCCAATAATGGCTACACTGCGTCCTGCTGCACGGCTGAAAGCAACGGGAAACTACAGCCGTATGCTATTCCCGAGGATATGCACCTCTCTATGCATAATTACATGTGATGATGGCCTCCTCCCTTGTAAAATTTCAATCCGGAGGTAAACTAGTCCCCCGTTCGGATCTCCGGGTGGGGACTACTCGAGAGGGGGTTAACATCACAGAAGTGACAAAGAGGAAAGCTGACATTCTACGGATCGGAGCGTGGAATGTTAGAAGTCTGCTAGGAAGTGGAAGGTTAGAAAACTTAGAAAGGGAAATGGATAGGTTGAGGTTGGATTTGGTTGGGATTAGTGAAATGCGCTGGCAGGAAGGACAGGACTTTTGGTCAGGAGACTATAGGGTCATTAGCACTAAATCAAACAATGGCCAAGCTGGGGTTGGCCTCATATTGAGTAGGAAACTTGGACAGCGGGTGGAATATTATGAGCAATATAGTGAACGGATTATTGTAGCAAAAATCAATACAAAACCTACCTGCACTACAGTGGTACAAGTCTATATGCCTACCAGTCAAGCTGATGATGAGGATGTTGAAAAGGTCTACGAAGAAATAGACGAAATTCTGAGGTATATCAAGGGTGATGAAAATGTTATAGTAATGGGAGATTGGAATGCTGTGGTAGGAAAAGGGAGAGAAGGGAAGATAGTAGGAGATTTCGGATTAGGTGAAAGGAATGATCGAGGAAGCAGGCTGGTAGAATTCTGCACCGAGCATGAATTGGTCATAGCTAACACCTTATTCAATAACCACAATAGAAGAATATACACATGGATGAGACCAGGAGATACAGGGAGTTACCAAATCGACTTCATTATGGTCAAGCAGAGGTTTCGAAACCAGATTTTGGATTGTAAAACATATCCTGGTGCTGACATAAACTCTGATCACAATCTGGTTGTAATGAAATGCAGATTAAAGTTGAAGAAACTGAAGAAAAGTCAAAAGCCAAAAAGGTGGGCAATAGACAGATTGAAAGAGAAGAATGTAAACGAAAGATTCAAGAAGAGTATAAAGGAAGGACTAATGAAAAACCCTCAACAAACTTCAATTGCAGACGAATGGGCACTTTTGAAGAATGAAATAACAAAATCCGCAGAACAAAACATTGGTAGGAAAGAAAGAATAGGTAGAAAACCGTGGATCACTCAGGATATACTAGAATTGATGGATGAAAGGCGGAAACACAAGAATCTAAGAGATGAAAAGGGGAAAGCAGAATACAGACGTTTGAGAAATGAGGTTAACAAGAAGAGCAAGGAAGCGAAAGAAGAATGGTTGAAAGAGAAATGTGCAGGTATAGGAAATTGTCTGAAATTAGGAAAAGTAGACACAGCTTATCGAAGGATTAAGAATACTTTTGGGGAAAAGAAGACTAAGTGCTGTAATATTAAGGACACAAATGGAAAGCCTCTAACAGATAGGGAAGAAAAGGTTGAGAGATGGAAAGCTTACATAGAGAGTTTGTATAAGGGAAAGGAGATTGAGAATCATGTAATGGAAAGGGAGGAGGAAATTGATGAGGATGCGAAAGGAGATTTAATATTGAGATCAGAATTTGATAGAGCTTTGGAAGACTTAAGCTGGAACAAAGCACCAGGCATAGATGATATACCGATTGAGTTGCTACGCTGCATAGGAGATGAAGGTCTGATCAGGTTATTTCACTTGGTGTGTAGGATTTATGAGACGGGTGAGGTACCCCCTGATTTCAAGAAGAATGTAATCATCCCTATACCAAAGAAAGTGGGAGCTGACAGATGTGAAGATTACCGTACAATCAGCTTGATTACTCATGCTTCAAAGATCCTGTCTAGAATAATTTACAAGAGGATTGAAAGCCAGATAGAAACTGAGTTGGGTGAAGACCAGTTTGGTTTCAGGAGAAATGTAGGAACAAGGGAAGCTGTACTAAGTCTTAGGCTGATTTTAGAAGGTAGAATAAGGAAAGATAAGAGAACGTACATGGCTTTTGTAGACTTAGAAAAGGCTTTTGATAACGTTGATTGGACTAAATTGTTTGACATTTTGAAATCAATTGGAATAAAGTACAGGGATAGGAGGGTGATATACAATCTGTACAGAAACCAGACAGCAGTCATTCGAGTTGAAGGACATGAGAGAGAAGCTGGTATTCAGAAAGGTGTAAGGCAAGGCTGCAATTTATCACCCATACTTTTCAATCTTTACATTGAACAAGCAATGAAGGAAATTAGAGAAAAATTTAAAGTGGGAGTGAAGATTCAAGGAGAAATAATTTCAACTCTGAGATTTGCTGATGACATCGTCATCTTGGCCGACAAGCCTGAGGATTTGAATGAGTTTTTGAATGGTATGGACTCCGTCTTACGGAAAGAATTCATGATGAAAATTAATAAATGTAAAACAAAAATACTGGAATGCAGCCGAAATAAATCGGAAACCTCTATGGAGATCAAATTGGCAGGGGAAAAGCTGAAGGAAGTAGGAGACTTCTGTTACTTAGGAAGCAGAATAACCAGTGATGGACGAAGCAAAGAGGATATTAAAAGTAGGTTGGCTCAGGCAAAGAAAGCATTTCTACAAAAAAGGAATCTGCTGACATCGAATATAGATTTAGGTATTAGGAAGTCATTTTTGAAAGCCTTTGTCTGGAGCGTGGCGCTCTATGGAAGTGAAACTTGGACTATTGGTGCAGCAGAAAAGAGGAGAATTGAAGCATTTGAAATGTGGTGTTACAGGAGAATGATGAAGATCAGATGGGTAGATAGGGTTACAAACAAAGAGGTATTAAGACGAGTGGGAGAGGAGAGGTGTTTCTGGCGACTGCTAATGAAGAGAAGAGATAGGTTGGTAGGACACATACTAAGACACCCAGGAATAGCAAGCTTAGTTATGGAAGGAAGGGTCGAGGACAAGAACTGTAGGGGTAGACCAAGGTTAGAATATGTTAAACAGATTGCCTCCGATGTAGGGTGTCGGAGCTATGTAGAGATGAAGCGATTAGCTCAGGACAGGGAGGCATGGAGAGCTGCATCAAACCAGTCAAAAGACTGAAGACTCAAACAACAACAACATAATGGCAGCTGTGCAAAATTTTAAAATTAAGTTTTTATTTCTTGTATTCTAATCATGTGATTGAAATCAACGTTTGAGTAATGAACGTACACAATAATCCTCATCTAATAGTACATAACTCTATGGCTTACATATTAAAATCCATCACGGCGACCATCCAAAATATTTAGATGGTTCTCAATATCTATTAATCTATGACAGCAATCAAACTAAAATGTTGTATGTGTATAGTGGCTATAAACATAAGTTCACCTATGGGATGTTCAATAACCTGGTGAGCACAAATCCAACATGTCGGCGACGCGAAATTTAAATATTCAAATGGGACGTTTCTCGCGATTTAACCATCCGAGCGCATGAAACTTGGTACGGTGTATGTTTATATAAATTTTAATCCACTGGCATATGATTCATTTAAATTATTTTCATAACCACCAGATGGCGGCTAAGCGAAATTTTAAAATCTCTTTTTTATTTCTTGTGTCCTAATCATGCGATTGAAGTTTGAATAAAACACATACACAATAATCTTCATGTAATAGTACATAATTCTATGGCCAATATATAAAAATCCAACATGGTGACCTTCTGAAATATTTAGACGGTTCTCAATATCTACAAATCTATTACAGCAATCAAACTGAAAATTTGTATGTTTATAGAGGCAATTAATATAAATAGGATATATGAAAATAGGCTATTTAGTCCTTCACGGAACTACTGTTTAATATACTGTACAGGGTGTCTACCGGTAACGAAAGTAACGAAAAAGTAACGAATTTTGCAAACGGGTAACGAAAGTAACGAAAAAGTGACGAATTTTAGATACGGGTAACGAAAAATTTCTGAAGGCGGATTGAATCATTTAAACTCGCGCCTCTAGGTTCAGAGATTGCGATGGAGCGAGTTTCATGCAAGCTTCGCCGATTGCATAAACTATATTTACCCGTGCTCGACCTCGAGGAAATGCATACTGAGATACCCTGAGTGGTATACATCGTTCAGCGTATATTTTCGGCATCAAGATGACTTTAGTTTTGTGTTAAATATGAGGCCTATCTGTGTTATTAGGAAACGCTGACTTTTCGCGAGACGTTTATTCGCGAAAACTTCTGAAACTTATCCGAAACTACGCATTTCTCGCATTTATTTGGAGACTATGTCAAATTGAAGTCCAGAAATAACGCGAAATAATTTAATGTCGCAATCTTGCGAAATGTTACCGTTTCGAAAAAGAATTATGATAAAGCTTCGAAATACGTAGGCTATAACTTATTTTAAAAATCTGTCTCGTAAATTTGCGACATCCAGTATGGTTAATTCGAAATTCCGTTATATGTCGACTTTTCCTTCGAACTTCGGTTCCATCGGATATATTATAATCTAACCGGTTATTTCGAAAACTTGTATAACTTGTATAATTCGTTATTCGCATTCGAAAGAAAACGTGTCATCTAGTCGTATTATTCGTGCAATCCTCTCAGAATAATTCTTAGTATTTGATACCTACTTCGAACATTCATACTCAAGACGGCCGGCCTGCGGGAATCTCGTTAAATGGACCGAGATCGACATCAGTTTCGTAAAATCATAAAAACCCGTCCCCTATCGTGAACTTGTGACCACGAGGACTGCGGGAATCCCGTCAAAGGTAATTGGACACCAATCACTAAACATTCCGAAACCTACTCGCTACGTTTCCCATGACTGTATACTTAAAAGCGTGCGGGGAGCAAGAAGTGCATCAACCCACTTAGAAATGACAGCCTACGTAGCGTCGCAATACTAATTCTTCCTCGTGTTCCACCCTGAACTGATCAACTCCCAACCTCAGCATGGGGACAGCGGGAATCACGGCGCTGGCCATACAACATGTCCATAACTACTCGTGAATTTTAACGATGCCCAACCTTGAGCTTGCCTCCACCATTCTGTCAGGACGGATAGACAATCGTTCAACGGCCGGGTGCGGTGCGGTATGCATAATATCGCGAGGACAACGTGAATCTCGTAAAACGGCCGAGAGCGGCAGCGATTGCGATACATCGTGATATTTCTCCGCATTCAATGACGAGGACAACTGGATTCTTGTCAAACGGACAGCAAGTGCCGCCGATTGCGTAATAATGCTATATTTTCTCGTGTCAGACCTCAAGGACAATCGAACGACTAAAAGTGACACCGATCTTCTAAATCTCGATATTTTCCGTGTTCTATCGCGAAAAATACGGGAATCTCGACAAACGGGTGAGACCAGCGCCGATCGTGTAACATCTCGAAATTTCTCCATACTTGACTGCGAAGACAGAATTCGGTTACAATCACGTAACATCCTATAAATATATTCGTGATCTACCGCGGGGACAAAGGAAATCTCGTCAAACGGTCAAGAGCAGAGCAACCTCTGGGCAATTATAAAAACGTCTTGTGCACAAGACGTTATATTAGCTGAAACAACTCATTTGATAATAAATACAGTATCTAGTATTTATTCATTATTTTTAAAATTTATATAACTCCCTAAGTGAATTGTATTTAGCGCTTAAAACACAGTTCATTGTTGTTTTTCTTCACCGTGTGATGAGCCCCTTTGCTTGCAGACCGAAGACGTATCTTGAAATCAAAGGTAACTAAAATTAACTAACAGGTAACTAAAAGGTAGCTAAAAAGTAACTAATTTTTACTTCATCCTTACAGTAGACACCCTGCTGTATCATTATTTGTTGTATTCTTGTGTACTATCTTAATATTGTTATTATTTGCTTAATTTGCAATCGCGTGTATTTCACTTTCATCAAGGTCGCCATATAATTCCTTTTTTTTTTCCTCATTGTGAACACCACGTGCTTAACATCACTCACGGGTCTCTGTTGCTATGTTTCCTCTGAAGTAGCTGATGCTAGACTGACGCAGGGTTTCCCTTGCGTAAGGTTCCGCCAATAGCAGTTGGACCTGTTGTCACAGAGATTAGCAGCGTTTCGTACGACTTATTATTGAATCTCGTCATTCCGAGGCCAAATCTCAGAAGCGATGAATCCACACAATTTTTACTTCCCTGGACTGTCGCTGAGCACGACCGTGGTCTAGGGTGCCGTAGCTGGTCGCTCGCAAAGAGTGAGTGATAAAGAGCATGCTGAGACACAGACCCCCTTTCTTCTGACGAGGCCACGCTAGATTATAAGCTTGCGGTAGCCTGTGCACCTGACCAGCATACAAATACGAATGTGGTAAGTGACGATGTTGGCTGTTCGTGTCGCGTGGTCATAGGCCGCAAGCACAGAGACGAGACCACTTTCTTCTGACAAAGCCACGCCAGCTCATATGCTCGCGGCAGCACGTGCAACCAATCGGCTCATAAACACGAATGTGCAGTGACGATGCGGAACGCTTTCATAGCGTGCGTCATAGCATCGAGGCAGGGACTCCTTTCTTCTGACAAAGTCATGCCATGTTATAAGCTCGCGGCAGCGTGTACAATCGACCAGCCCACGAATACGAATGTGCTATGCAATTAAATTTTATAAAATGTATAATATGTTGTTATACAAATGTCCATCAAATCAATACTTTTAATTTTAATAACTTATTGGTACATGTTTCGACCCATTCTTACGGGCCTTCTTCAGCCAATGTTACTGCACTAGCCTACACTAAATTTTATAACCAATTTTTTTAAATTTAAATACGATCATGCGAGGAAATACGGTAACTCCCAATACCTTGCAGAAAGCAAGCCTGTGCAAATGCTCACATGAAACATTGTGCTACCTGCTGGCCACAGATATTTAGCTGTCTCTCAGCAAGCCAGGCTATTCTAATGTCGGCTGGGCTGCTGCTTCTTTGTTATGTTTTAGGACTTGCTACAGTGTTAGAGAACACAAGGCCGCCAGAAGTAACATAGAGTGAAACCCCCTTTTAACATTTGTTTTGGGGTGTGCAGTTTTGAGATTGTGTGTATACAGCAAATTTCCGCTTATTCACGATTAGTTAAATATATTCTTTTGTTGTTTATTAATTGAGGGGCATTGCGACATCGTGATAATGTAGCCCCGTGTACTTGTGTGTGGAATTTGTCTGATAACCTGTGTTATTATTATGGCTGTATTAGTGTATGTATTTTTAATTCAGATGATTAGGAAGGAGGTGGCCATGCCCTTAAGTTAGGAACCGTCCCGGCATTTGCCTGGAGTAGAAGTGGGGAAACCATGGAAAACCACTTCCAGGATGGCAGTATTGGGAATCAAACCCGCCTCTTCTGTTTTGCCTCACGAGGCTGAGTATACCCCGTTGAAGCCTTTGGATCAGAAGTAAATTTCTTGGCAGGGCCGGTAATCCGAACCCTTTGCTGTGACGGCCAAGATTGCTAGCCGCTACGCAACGAGTCGGACTGTTAAATATTTATATACACTATTATACTGACATAATTTCCACACAATTTTCACTTTAAAGTGCTTAGCACCTTGTAATATCCACCAAAGATGTATCCTTTCACCATTATTGTAAATATTCATAGTGTTTACTGCATGGGTGTGAGAGCTGGATTGTTTGCACAGAAGCTAGAGAGGTAATTGATATGAGGGTAGCACAAATGATTACAGGGACAAGTAGGCCTAGATGGGAGAGATGGCAGGAAGATAATTGTAATGAAGCACAAAAAATTGGACTTCAGATATCATTTGAAATGGTAGCAAATCCACTTGTAATCAATCACATAACAGTAAATAACAAGAAAGTTAAAATAGTGAAGCAATTGAAATACTTAGGAGAAATTATAACTTACAACTTGGATGAGAAACCTGCATGGCAAGAAAGAACTAATAAAATGATAAAGGCCCAAACATTAACATGGTCTACATATAAGAGAAAATTTCTATCAATCGCAACAAAATTAAAACATTACAGGACGGTGGTTCAACCAGAGGTGACATATGGAAGAGAAACTCTTTTTAAAGTTACTCAGAAAAACAGAATCGACAAAATTTTAAAAGTAGAAAGAAGAATAGCTGGAACATGCATAAATAAAAGATATCATAAAGATGGACAGTGGGGGATAGTACCAAATGAAGTGGTATACAGAGAACTGGAGCCCAGCACTGATACTATTCGGAAGAAACGGATTTCTTTTTGTGGTCACATCATGAGGGTACCAGAAGCCAGGTTATCTCGAAAAATTGTAGTGATACTTTGGAATATGAAACAAGTAGGATGGATTAAGGAAATTAGAGAAGATATGAAAGAATTAGAAATAACCTTGGATGACTTGCAAAACAAAACAAAAAAAATTAAAAAAACTTAGGGCCGGTTCCATCAACCTTCGTTAAAATTTTAACGACACGTTAAAGTAATTTAAGTCGCCCAGTAGCTTTTCATTCGCTCTGATCTTTTCAGGCGTTCTTCATCTGTAAATACCCTTTTTACTGTATTACGTTTGTCTATTTTAGCCTGAAATCTTATTTTCATATTTCTCAGTTTTTTTTAATTTTTTTGTTTTATTTTTTAAGTCATCCAAGGTTATTTCTAATTCTTTCATATCTTCTCTAATTTCCTTAATGCATCCTACTTGTTGTTTCATATTCCAAAGTTTCACTACAATTTTCCTAGATAACCTGGTTTCTGGTGTCCTCATGATGTGACCAAAGAAAGAAATCCGTTTCTTCCGAATAGTATCAGTGATGGGCTCCAGTTCTCTGTATACCACTTCATTTGGTACTATCCACCACTATCCATCTTTCTGATATTTTTTATTTATGCATGTTCTAGCTATTCTTCTTTCTACTTTTAAAATTTTGTTGATTCTGTTTTTCTGAGTAACTTTAAAAAAGAGTTTCACTTCCATATGTGACCTCTGGTAGATCCACCATCTTGTAATGTTTTAATTTTGTTGCGATTGATAGACATTTTCTTTTATATGTAGACCATGTTAATTTTTGGGCTTTTATTATTTTATTAATTCTTTCTTGCCATGCAGGTTTCTCATCCAAGTTGTAAGTTATAATTTCTCCTAAGTATTTAAATTGCTTCACTATTTTAACTTTCTTGTTATTTACTGTTATGTGATTGATTACAAGTGGATTTGCTACTATTATCTCTGTCTTTTCAAATGATATCTGAAGTCCAATTTTTTTCTTTGCTATATTTTGTAGGCTTATTATTTGATTTCTGGCTTTTTGAATATTATTAGCCAGTAACGCTAAGTCAATTCATATAACAAATGTTAAGGTTTTTGGCAAACATGTAATTGGGATTGTTCTCTGTTTGAAAAGTGCAAGTACTTGTTCAGTTAGCTATTTATTGTTTATTTTGTTCTTTATCCTCTTGATTTGACAGATTGAAAGATCCTGAGGCTAGATACAGAGAAGGCAGTGTAGCTCTGGACCACTATGAGGAAATACCAGAATCTCCTTACTATCATCACCAATCAAGGGCCTCAGCAGGTGGAGAGTATTGGCGACGTGTTCACTATGAACCAGGTGATGCCAGGGCAATTCGCGTGGAAGCGGACTATGCTGGAGGGGGGCGCCCAGAGCGAGGTAGCAGTAAGCATCACCCTCAGCCACACCAACAGCACAGACCTCCACCAGCAGAGTACTACGACAAGTATGAAAAGAAGACAGGTCGTCAGAAACCATCTCATACGTCGAGGGAGGTCATTGTCGAAAGAGTGGAGAAACCATGGAGAGATGAGAGGTAGGAATTATTGCTTCTATTGTAATGTATTTTTTGGCTGTAAATAATGTTAAAACTTATAAAATGGATTGCTGAATTGGGGTGAAGGATATTTTAATTTTCAATTACCGTATTTTCTCAAATCTAAAATCTCGCCCAATTTTTCAAAGCCTTCAAATAAAATAGAGACTCATTGGTGAATGTAATACGCATCAGCAAATAGTACATCCGATACCTCAATGAGCTCATTTTATGACTTCATTTGAACTATCAACAAATTCACGATCTTATTAATACTGTGATTGATACTTCAGTTGAAATCCAACATTATATGGCAAGACTAAGCTCTGTTTTCATGATGATCAAGATTCGACTGTTGTTAACTTCCAGAATACTTGATGTGATCTTGTGTCTCTTCAATACATAGGTATGCAGAGGTATCTATGCCTAGTCATAGAGGTCGTGGTGATGAATGGGCAGATCCATGGATGCGTTCCAAATCACCCACTGGACGGAAAGTTGGTGTGAATCGGTCATCTCGCCGTCAGTCGTATTCGTCAGCGTCTTCATATACCTCAACCAGGTAAGACCTGTCATTTTGTAATTTACTTACTGACATTTTTTTCTAGAAGTATATTTCTTTGATATCCTGTATGTCTCCTCTTTATTTGGTGAATTTATTCTTTCCGACACAAATGGACAGGAAACGGAGGATAGAAACAAGTAAGAGAAAACAAACAACACAATGACAGGCATATAAAGGTGGGAAAAAACAAGGACAATCTCCAGTGTCATATGTGTGAGTGACATTTTGTGTTAATATTTTTATTGAACTTACATCACTTGCCATGTTGCGACTGCAAGAACAGTCCAGATAAATCCTCCGTGTTTGAGGTTTTTATTTTTGGGAAAATGGCAAAGTTTGTGAGAAAGGCCTGTACAGGGTCTTCATATAAAATAAGAATGGCAAGCGGCAGTTTTGTTATTCGCTGCTACGGCGGCCTTGGCCGAGCTTGTGGCGCACCATGGCCCCCTGCTGTACTATTGAAAGCGCGCGCGTAGTAGCCTACATACGAGGGCAGGTTTTTTTTGTGTGTTTTTTTTTTCTTTTCTTTTCTTTCAAGTTCCGATGAACTGTATAAAAATAACAGATTGACATGCCAAACTGATTTTACAACTAAATGTTTGCTTGTTTTGTTTTTATGTCTCAACATAATCGCCAAAACGATTGAAACATTTGTCGTATCGTTACACCAGCTATCCAATGCCCTCGGCAAAATATTCTGCCGCCACTGAGGTAGGTACGTCTGGACAGCCTCCTGAAGTTTTTCCTTTTTGGCGAGGCGTTGCCACCCAACCATGCCTTCAATTCTAAAAAAGGGGGAAATTAGTCACGACCACACTGCACCAACGTTACGATAGACTTTTTCAAAGAATACAAGTGTGAAGTTATGGACCATCTACCGTTTAGTCCAAACCAGCACTGAATGATTTTCACCTTTTTCGAGAATTGAAGGTATGGTTGGGAGGCAACGTCTCGTCAAAAAGGAAAAATTTCAGGAGACTGTCCAGATGTACCCACCTCAGTGGCAGCAGAATATTTTGCCGAAGGCATTGGAAAGATGGTGTAACGATACGACAAATGTTTAGACATACGAATAAAACAAGCAAACATTTAGTAGTAAAATCAGTTTGGTATGTCAATCTGTTATTTTTATACATCGGAACTTGAAGAAAAAAAACAGCCCTCATATAAATGTACAATGCGCGCGTTTTCAATAGTACAGCAGGGGGCAATGGCGCGCCACAAGCTCGGCCAAGGCCGCCGTAGCAGCGAATAACAAAACTGCCGCTTGCCGTTCTTATTTTATATGAAAGACATAGCAGTTACTGTAATGGGTGAACAGTGAGCAAACAGTGTTGTCATTCAGAATTCCAACAGTGTAGCAACAATCTACAAACCACAGTGCTAACTGCTACTTCTGTTCTGTGAATGTGAAAGGATTTAACAGCAGGAACAAAGGTATCGTGTATCGACGCAATATTCCATCTGCAATATTACCTGTTTCCTATGTTGTACCAGTACCTCAGAGTCCAGTACAATTTCATGATTGTTCCTCATCTAAATCTGACGCAGAATTGACTGATTTCCCACCAGAAGGTGTTAGAAACTTTCTTTTTCACAATGCAAACGAGCATGCATAGTTCCCATTGCACATTCAGTTGCTATGCAATAAACCTGGAAAACTTGGTTATGTATAAAATATCGTAACAAGAACAGAAGTGTGTGGTGATTTTAAAGGGATATGTGTCGTATTAGGTGTACAAGCAAGCTCCACAAAGCACCCTCGCTATCTTTGTGAGCACGATGGTCGGGCAAGGTCACATCTATGGACCCAAAAGGAATGGCTTTGAGGTTTGAGAAACATCAAACAAGTCTTTTTGTGAAATCCAAATAGTTACCTCCACTTCATATCAGACTGGGATTTATGAACCATTTTATTAAAAGCTGTACACAATAAACCTGTGTCATCGATTTCCAGGTATCGATAATGCCAAAATAAAGAGGGTATCTTCACAGATCTCAGAAAATTTCTAAATTTCTTTTTAATGCTAAATTTGGACACATTATGTGCTTAGCAGAACGATCAGCATGGAAGGCATTCCAAGATTTAGTCGAAAACTTTCTTAGCAACACAAAGGATCCAGACTAGGCAAAACAGTTGCTCACAAGCGAAAAGCAACGCAAAGAAGTTTCTTAAAATAAGTCTAGATATTATAAAATTGAAACCATGGACTTGCCAATATAGAACTTGTTAAAAGTTAAAACAGAAAGTGCAAAGTTCTGTTGACAGATGCTTTTAATATAGTGTTCTTCAAAACCTTTCACACAATACATTACAGTATTTAATTTTGATATTATACTCATAAATATAACAGTGCAATATAGAAGTGCTCAGATGAGTAAAAATAACAAGAAAAAAAAAGCATTCCTCTCAAGTGATAAATTAACCATGTAAGTGCATGAGTCTCTTCTATTAATTTTAATTTTGCAGTGAAAACCAGAGTTCAGTACCAGATTCAGAATACGTAAAGTACAGGTATAAAAAATCACCATTTAAACATTATCCAATGATCAGAAAGTTAAAATTTGTAGGCCTGTATAATACAGGGTGTTTGAAAAAGAACTCCCTAGTTTTAATGTGTCATAGAATCTGTATAAAGTGGCATACACTATTCTAGTTTGTGGTGTGTGATTCATCAACTCTCCATGTTTTGATTTTATCAGTAGGTTTTATTTCACGTAACAGTTGCAATTTGTAGGGGTGCAACATCATACATAGTACCTTTAGGCACTCCTAATTGTAGACTACATCTGACCAATGACTTCTTTGGGCTCCAAACACACGAAACCCGGATCTGTTCAACAACATCTTCAGAAGTTCTCGGTCTACCTGGTGATTTTGCTTTTAAAACACTACCGGTTTCCTTGAAAGACTTTAGCCAATGATGGATAGTTTTTGCTGTAGGTGGTTCACCACCATACTGACGTCTAAAATTATGTTGCACTGTTATAACTGACTCAGTTTTCACAAGCCAAATAACACCCTGCGCTTTCTGTTGCGGAGTAAACATTACTACTGAGTTGCTCTGCACGCCTGGACTGAACTGAGGGAACAGAGGAAACAAACACTAGGACACATTAAAATTAGGGAGTTCTTTTTCAAACATCCCGTATAAGAATGTCCATTACTCTTAGCACAAGTTTCCTTATATTTACAGTATGGTACTTCTTAATCAATTATTATTCACTCTTTGGTATCATATTTAGTTGCAGCAAATTTCATTCAATCCCAAAATATTCAGTAACTGTTACTACTATTTTTTGGACTTATTTTTAAAGGGGAAAGGCAGTACTTTTCATTTTCTTGTTTGAATTATATATTAATCATCTCTCCTCAGATATCATCAGTCGTTCTTGTCCTGCAAAGGTCAATATAGAAAACTTCGAAGACTGTTTTAGTGTTGCCGTTTGTATTCTGTGTATAGATTGTTTGTCATAGTGGATGATTAATATTAATAATATAATCAACTCAAAATAACCTATAGAATACCGTGTTTACTCGGCTGTAGGACCCCCTCGCCTATAGCGCACGCACTCACACACACACACCTTTAATTTTCGAGAGCCAAAATACAAAATTATTGGAAATCTCTTATAGTACCCCCTCCCCCCCCCCCCCCCCCTTAATTATTGAGAATCCAAATACAACATTCTTGGAAATTGACAAATTCGTTTAAAAAAATCATAAGTTAACTGAAATTCATCCTCTTTTATGAAAGAAATATGCTATTTTTCTTGTTACATTATTTTGTTATTCAGACGATATGACCTCCATTTTGCGTGCATGTACCGTGTACGCAATTGGGCAGGATATCAAATTGTGTAGCCAATAGGCTTCACCCGATATCCAATAGAAGATGCCACACTATTGGCCGAGTAGAAGCGCCAAGTTTAAAATCCGTCGATGAAAGTTATGGTTTCATATCTTGCCTGCATTCTTTTTTTGTATTCTTTGTATTGCGCTTCGAAGTGGTGTTTGCAGCAGCCTTCTTCTCAGTTTTATTTTAAACAAGAACCGTCGGTGTTTGCATGTCACATTATTTGTACATATTAATGTGAAATATATGAATAATACATACTCGGTTGTGTTTATAAATGTTAGTAAGATGTGATCATTCATCATCATCACCACTCGTTCCCTAATTGATGTATTCTCCCTCCCTATGTTCAAATAAAAATAAAGTTTGCATTTCTATGTCTGACCATTCCATTCTATTTCTTTGATATGAAGATTTTTGTTTAGCAAGGGATAGTAGTGAAAGCCATTGGGGAGTAGGGAATAATGGTGGATAAGTGAGGTTATGGCAGTCTCATAATGGACTGATTAAAGATGTAAACTTTGTTTATTTTGATTAAATATATCCTACTATGTAGCATCAAAATCAAATAGCTTATTTTTACTCTCTCCCTTTCAATAATGGATTTTTGTGAAGTTCGCATCTATAGTACCCCCCCTCTCGTCAATTTCGGAACTAAAACTTTAGGGGGGAAAATGGGGGTTCTACAGCCGAGTAAATACGGTACTTTCTTATACTCATTTCTACGGGGTCTGAGTTGAGTTTCCCATGTGGTGGATGGGTTTTAAGGCCGGATGTCCTTGATGTGATCCTCATCAGAGGAGTTAATGAACTGTATATTGGAAGAAACAACAAACTAAACTTACAATTAACCATTGTACACAAAAAGGGGATGAGTTTGACCTAGTTCTTCCCTTTTCTCTTCTGAATCTGTCTATCCCTTTTCTGTGTCTTCTATCCTCCTTTTCTTCTCCCATGATCATCAGAGGAGTTAATGTGGAATGAAATAAATGAAATAGGCAAGGTGTTGGAAGGAGTCAGCTGGGTAGGGTGTACCAAGAGCCTGCTGATGAGTCTGACTTGGTGCACCTGGGTGAAACCCCTTCCCCAAGGCACTGCAAAAACCTAAAAGATTCGCTGATGATTGAAAATAGTTTTATTTTTCTGTGACATTTGTTGATTTTAATTGCAAAAGGTGAGCCTCCGTGGCTTAGGCGGCAGCACGCCGGCCTCTCACCGCTGGGTCTGTGGTTCAAATCCCAGTCACTCCATGTGAGGTCTGTGCTGGACAAAACGGAGGCAGACAGGTTTTTCTTCGGGTACTCCGGTTTTCCCTGTCAAAATTTCATTCCAGCAACACTCTCCACTATCATTTCATTTCATCTGTCATTCATTTAATCATTGCCCCTGAGGAGTGCGACAGGCTTCGGCAGCCAGCACAGTTCATATCCTCGCCGCTAGATGGGGGCTTCATTCATTCCATTCCTGACCCGGTCGGAGACTGGAAGCAGGCTGTGGATTTTCATTTTTCAATTGCAAAAGGTGGTGTGTGTTTTTATTCATGATCTGTGGTGTTGTGTTTTTTTAATCGTGGGTAAAAGTCTGTACATGAGCTAATAACCTAAAAATTAGGTCCCTTAAAACATGAATTGTCATCTTCGAGCCTGTACATTCCTGTAACCGGTTTTATATCATTACTGTTGGTCTTAAATGTGAGGAAAATACAATTTATTGCTGATGGATTGGAATCCGGGCTAGCCATAGGAAACAACAACAATTTATTGCATTACAATAAAACACACAATCAAATTCTTCTACTACACTATTTACAGTACAGACACAACTTATATTGTAATTAATAAGAGCACCAAATCATTTTTAGTAGTAATACTGTAGACAAAAGTGTTTGAGAATAATTTTTTTTTTCTGAAGACTTGTTGACTTTAAGTGCAAAATGTAGCTTATTAATTTTAATATAATTACAATGTAAATGCAAAAACATCTCTCAGAACCTCTACCTTATCTACATCAGCCTGCTCAAACGGCAATCAGCAATCCCAACACATGAACTGCATTTCAACATTAGTATCATTGTATTATTATACAGGATATCAGTACTATTGAAATGAAAATCCACAGCCTGCTTCCAGTCTCCGACCGGGTCAGGAATGGAATGAATGAAGCCCCCATCTAGCGGCGAGGATATGAACTGTGCCGGCTGCCGAAGCCTGACGCACTCCTCCGGGGCAATGATTAAATGAATGACAGATGAAATGAAATGATAGTGGAGAGTGTTGCTGGAATGAAATTGTGACAGGGAAAACCGGAGTACCCGGAGAAAAACCTGTCTGCCTCCGTTTTGTCCAGCACAGATCTCACATGGAGTGACCGGGGTTTGAACCACGGATCCAGCGGTGAGAGGCCGGCGTGCTGCCGCCTGAGCCACGGAGGCTTTATATCAGTACTATTGCCTACTGAAATTTTAGAAAATCATGAACTTCATTTGCAAAGTTTAAGTCCCATCTAGTACATTAACAATATAATTACCTACTTCAGAAAAATATCTTGTAGAAATATGCATCAGGAGGGGATTTCATCATCATCAATTTCATTTTTCCAGCCTAAGCCGGGCCGGAGCAAATATGACACCCCTCCACTTTGGTCTGTCCACCATCCTGCGTCAGCCACTGAACTCCACTCCAGTTTTTGTTCTCTCACACTGTCCTTCACCAAATCCATCCACCTTACTGTAGGTCTTCCTCGTCCTCACTTTCCAGTCATCCGTCTCTCCATCACTTGTTCCGTAACTATCCCTTTGTTATTAATTTATTAATGAAATCCTTTTGGATTTGGTTCCTTTTAAGGGTAGGATTTGACACATTTTGAGATGAAAGATCAATTTCGAACACTTGCAGAGGAAATACCTTTCCACTAAAATGCAGGTTGATTTGAAACTGATTTTTGCTATGTTCTTTAATTGCAAGTATTCCATTAACCCTTATAGTGCCACGGAACTGATATATCGGCCAAGAAAACTAAAAAATGCCACAGGTTATCTGTCGACCCCGCTTTTCTAAAATTGTTAGTGTTATTTCCAGAGCACTATCACTGTTGTAATCAAGAGAATGCAGGAATCATTCTCTCTCAGAATATATCGATGTGTTTAATTTCTGTGAATAACTGGATTTATGAACTTCTGCAGTCAGCTGGCTTCCGGTGTGTGATATCTTTCAAAGTCTTGTATTTTTTTATGATCTTGCTTGTAGCTAATTAAGATATGTTGTGATAAATATGGCTAACTCTTTGAACGAAAGGGTAATAAATAAGGTTTTAATGTTGAGTGAAGTGTGCGAGAGTGAATTTTCATCTGGTGACGACGACTTTGATTCTGCTGACCTCAATCCACCTAATAAGCACAGCACTGTATACGCATATCTTTGATCGTGCTCGAAACCTATTCGATAGAATTACTTTAAACTTTGGACATTATGCAAAATTCAATAAGTATTAAAATCTATGTAACAAAAAGATGCTATTTAAGTTGTGTAGGCTGTCAAAAGTATATTACATATATATCCAAATCCCATTCCAGCTATTGCTGGGTCTGGGTCAAAAGTACATTAAAGTTTCCAATTTAATTTATTTTTTAAACAGAAATATTTCTTAACAAATGAGGTACAATACTATATATTTTTTTTTTTAGTATATTAATAATATGTTTATTTGCTAAAAAAATAAATACAGTAGTGCGTCAATAATCTAAACGTCAAACAGCCGAACGCCCGCTTTAAACATGTGAACTGTATTTTGCACGACGCTGTGAGGGAACAAAATGACCTTGGGAATGTTTGTTTTGAACCATCCTCTCCCCTTCCCCCAGTGGGCCAGTCTATTTTTAACCCTGTCAGTTCAGTTGCTTCACTTGTTCAGTGTAGCTTGCCACGGTGGGTGAGTGAATATCGTGTCAGTCTACTAACCCCAAGATTGCAGGTTCGCTCCTGGCCGTGGTAAGTGATTTTTGAAAGGCGGCAAAAATACGATACGCATGTCATACGATGTTGGCATGTCAAAGAACCCATTTGAATTCAGTAGGCTGAGTTCATAATGGCAAAATTAATCTCGGGAGTTTCCGCCAACACAAAGTTCCTCATTTTTCTACTAGAAAGCGCTATAGTGTTCAAGGAGCTTAGATATCTAACATCTAACCTCCTTGACTTTCATAGTCAAGGAACAACGAAAAATTCAACATGCAAGCTACCCTCTGGGTGTCAAATAACAAAGCTTGCAGCCGAGGCCATACGATATTATTATACTTGTTCAGTAGTGTAATTGTAGTGCCATGTTGTGGTTCATAGTGCGTACATAATTTAAAGATACGAATAAATCGAAGTACAATATGTATGTACATATGTAAGTATATAAAGTGTTCATTTGTATGTGATCTTAACATTTTTAGTGTAACTAGGAATTTCTAGGTTATGTTCGAAAATCTGAACACTCCCCCAGTCCCAATTAGTTCGGAGTTTCGACGCTCTACTGTATCAACATTCTATCTTGAAAAATATAGAGCGGAGATAATTTTTATCAAACAGTTGTAATTTCACTAAACTTGGCTTGGCAATTTAGTGTGACCACTCATTAATTGCTTGCCATCATAAGGGTTAAACATGCATTATTTTAATGTAAGTTCACAATTTCTATTCACCGAATTTTTATCATACACAATTAACAAGAATTGGATTTTCACAACCACAATGATACGAATGAAAACTTTCAACTATCAGGTTGTACCGCCCTGCGCCACACTACACGGGGCCTTAGTCGAGAAAAGCTCGGGGATGGACGGGGACCTCGTACGCAGAGGCCGCAATTAGGAATAGGTTACCTAAGGTTTCGTATGCTAAGAGAAAGAAGTTGCATTTAAGGGAATAACTAAATAATTTCAAGCAATACAGACAAGGTACAGTAAATCAAAACCAATCATGCCTCATTACATAGATTAAGCAAGGCGCGCAGCAATAAAACAGACCCTAAATTATTAGACTAACATGGTACATAAGCACAAACTTATAGGCTAAACACAATGGTTACACCATTCACCTCGGGTGAAATGGTCACAGGATAAAATGCAGAATTACATAAATAATTAAAAATCCAAGTAGGGACGACCCCTTGAATAGAAAGCCGCATAAAACAAATATCCAACCGAATGACCTCCCAAACTAATACAGAACTACGAACAGAATAATCAGAAGTGGATGAATCCTCAAATGGAAATTCATATTAACGCTCCCTTCCAAACGAAGGGGTGACATCGCCAAACGAGGGTAAAATAATGCCAACACGAAAATGAAGGGTAAAAACCAAGAAGCGGAATATCACTGTCTGGAACATAACCCCACAATGATACAAAATAATTAAATGAACAAACTAAAGAGACAACCGGTAGGCCTAAACATCGAACCGGACGAATGACAAATAAGTCTTAGTACGACAGAGCCCAAGTACTGACTGCAAAGAATACTGATTACTCCGGAGCAGTAAGGCCCCGCGAGGCAATAACCCCCACTCCAATTACTTACGTGAAAGAACCATTTGAAATTTTGTTGGGAGGAGAGCTTGAATATGAAACAGCAATAATAATAAACATAACATTACACAACTAAGGTGACTTCCATGGCCGCGCACGTGATACCATCTTAAGTGTAAACACAAGGATGCCATGTTGTCATAAAACAAAAGACACTCGGTCCATAGACACATGAGTTACCACAAACAAAATAATAACGTAAAGCAAAAAATCAAACTAGGCCATGCTGCCCTTAAAAATACACTACATTAAAAACAGTTAAACTGTCCGGATTAGACACAAATAAAAGCCAAAAGTGCTTCCCTAATCCCCCACACAGTGCTTTGCATAAACACAAATCTTACAAGACTGGTCCCCCGGATAATTACACGAATTAATCAACACCGGATTCACACGGAGTGACAGAACCATATTACTTGCGTGTTCGTACACGCCATGAAACAGAAACATGACTAAAACTGGAATAGAAGCCCTTGTGCGCAAAAGAATATCACGCGCGCAGCCAACAGATATATTCCCTAACCACCCAAAATAATAATACTAAATGTTACTTCTCAGTACGGTTACTTCAAACATTTGTAGGTTGGTTGGTTAATTGGCCGGGTGCAAGAGTTGACATCTTCGCACCCGGCCGCTGACACACACGTTACACACGTCTGCAAGCTTCGAAGTCGGTATTCAGAATCACAAGCGTCAGCCTGCCAAGACACTCGCACACTTCACATTCGCTGGAAAATCATCCAGGCTCGCCACACGAAACACTGCCGAGAATCTTAAATTTGCGTGTCTTTTTAGTCACTCTTCTTGCCGCTAGGTTGGTACCTCCGAGCCCGCAGTTGCTAGGCAGAGTTCAAACTAAAACGCGGAAGATTCCTGCGATGTTAGAACAAGGGTAGTCTTTGTTGAAAATGACGCCAAACACCGATATGTGAGCCGATTGGCTTATTTCGGAATAGGCGAAAAGTCAGTGCACGGAAATGTGCGGTAACCCAAGCGAGACGCTTTAAGTCACATCTTGAAACACTCCAGTTCTGGCCACCCGCCGATTGGAATTTTAATTGGATACTGGGTGGGCATTGGGTAAATATCCACAGAGGCAAACATCTTCTGAAGTAAACATCTTCAAAAGGGGACCGGCTTGACTGGACGTGGGAGTAGAAACTGATAGGGTGGTCTTCTTGGGTGGGGACCGGCTTGAATGGACGTGGGAGTAGGAACTGATAGGGTAGTCTCCTAGGGTGGGCTCGCATTTAGCGAGCTTGAATTAGTTAGGCAATTGCATAGTTCACTCACTTACCCAAATGATTTTCCCAGAGTGTTCAGGGACCAAGGTTCGATGCCAAGGTAGGCTCACATCTCTCCTACAGGCTAGGGATCGATGCCAGACTAGGGGACTTAGGCGTGGAGATCTGTGCCGATTGGCACAACCTCCCCCCCCCCCCCCACACAACTGTCTCCATGGGGTGAGGCGTAGAGACGGCTTCCCATTTGCGTACCAGTGTACCCACACGAACACCATGGGACAGGTTTGCTGAAATTTCTTTTGGTGATCCAGATGAGAACCAAGGAACCGGAGTGGAGATGACCCAGGCGTGTTGATGTTTTTCCACAATGATCCATAAGAGAAGCATGGGACCGATGTGGTGATGAGCCAGTCGTGTTGATGTTTTTCCACGATGATCCAGAAGAGAACCATGGGACCGATGTGGTGATGAGCCAGGCGTGTTGATGTTTTTAACGCTGATCCAGAAGGGAACCATGGAAGAGGCAGGTGACAGATGAGGATCCTCTCAGATTACCGCCAGCAGTCACCGAGAGTTGGCCCCCATGACGTTGATTTGCCAAGGCACCCACCTACCAGCTGACCCTGGCCACAGGACACTGATAGTATGGCACCGTTCTTCCGCTGCATCCAAGACTCTACTGAATCCTTCAACCAGACCCAGAGACGGAACCAGTAAACGGTCACCACCGACCATCACATATGCACCTCCGAAGAAACGACCCCCTTATTGGGCGTTGCCCACACCTCACTTAATGAGCTTCTGAACGTCACGGCTCACTCAAGAGTCAAATAGTCAACCCACGGATGACTCTTGCAACGAATTCCAGGAACCACAGTTCGTTACACTCCCCCCCCCCACATTTTAGCTTCTTCTTCTTTTATTCATGGGGCCTCTCGTTTCCAAGTTCCTGTTTAGCGTCGACCTCCAAGATCTTTTGCTACCATGTGTTTCCTTCATTCCCACCTGGATATCTCTGCTCCCTTCACAAAGCTGCAGATCGATCTTATTGGGTCCTCTAGGATTTTCTCTCTTTCTTCACCCGGCAGCCCCAGTGTGGAGCTTCTAGTTCTTCCCAGCGCCTCACATTCAAAAAGTATGTGTTCAGCTGATTCTTCTGCTACATTGCATTTCCTACATATATTGTCTCTTATTACTCCAATTCTATGTAGGTGTTTTTTAAGATGGCAGTGTCCTGTCAATAGTCCCACTACCACATTTTAGCTTAAAACCTTTACATTTCCCCTTAACAACCTAACCTTAGCCATCCCGGAAGTCACCTTAAGCAAAAGGAGTTTACGAGTCATGAAATTACACTAAACATGATTCTTAGTCATCAGTCGCATGCTCACCAGCTGCCTTGCAGTAGGACAGATAGTGCGGAAAATTCGCTTCTTAATGTCGTCACTCAACAATACAGTCACCGGCGTTAAGGACAAAATTTTGTACGGCCCCCTATACCGGGGTTTGAGTTTTCCGGAGACCTGATTACCTTTAATAAATTTCACATTTACATTTACCACTTGCCAACCAGCACATGCAAGTCCCAGTATACATTAGATCACATGTCATCTAAGTTAAAATTAAATGTATTAAATTGAGCCTTTTATATCTCCTACCGAATCCCAAAAACAACAACAAAATTTGAAAGGCTGACCAAAACAGAGGATATAGCAAGAGATGACTAGACCACAGTGCAGACACGAACTGGAACCCCTCACATACAACACACATCCTTCGCACACCCAACTTCCAAATCCCCAATACATTTACCACCCACTATAATAAAATTACAGTTATGCTCAAGTATGCAATTAGTAGTCGCCAAGGCACCATCACAAGTTAACATGTAATACATTCTTGAACTCCCTGGATAATTACACGAACAGAGTCGACACCAGACCCACATTAAGCGGCAGAGTCAATAACAAAATACACTTCAGAACTCCCTGGATAATTACACGAGCAGAGTCGACACCAGACCCACACTAAGCGGCAGAACCATTAAATTACCCCAGTACTTTCCCAGCCCCAGCAGCACGAATTCATCGTCCGGAGAACCTCGTGGGCATAGTACACCAAATACCCCCAAAATTACCTTACCTTACATCGCTGCAGTGCAGTCCCATACCTCAAAACTGCTAAAATCGGGTAAGCTCTATACACAACCTGGCTGGACTTGAACCAACTTGGAGCCCATACTCCGTCCTTGGTGCGATCCTGACCAGTAGTTACCATAGTGAGATACCACTTGCACGCTTGGCTTTGTCGCAAACGAATTAACCCATCGTATGTAATAAATATACCGTCTAGCCTTAATATCGACAGAACACAACCTCAAATTACCCCTCCCAGTAAACTTAGTACACAACAAATATAAATTACCGCACACACACTTCAACACAAACTTCACACAATCATATCCCAGCACGCACATCCTGCGACACAGTAAATATCCAAACAACAACACGATAAATACATCAAGTAAGACCAATAATTACAGGGTGCCAATGCAACTAAAGACAAGCTGGCCATGATACAACTCCAATGACATCAATGCTACAACTCCAAATAAATTCGCACAAAGTGACACGCAGGTTTATTATTATTATTAATTTGAAAATTCACCCAGCAGTTAACAAATGCAATAAACTGAAGGCACGACTCACATACAAAGCACTAAATGACTGAAGAAAGCTCGCACGAGCACACAACTACTCTTAACAGCTGACTGGGTACACCAGCTGATCGCCAAAACATAACCACTTGATTTGAAAGGGCGCGTGGCAGCCCATAAAATTCAGAAATAATGGTTTAAAATTTATTTCAATATAGTGAACACCCATGAAGCAGCTCAATACAATTCAATATGGAAACTACTTCACACAATACAGAACTTACATAAACAAGAGTGAAAACCTAACCTCAATGATTAATTGCGACTTTTCTTCCTACAAAATTTTGTGATGTGCCCCAAACCTCCACAGAAATCACACTTAACAGGCCTGCCATTATTTCCGCTGTTATGATTACCCTGAGGGCGAAGAGATCTAACAAACGGAGGAGGAACCGAAACATTTACCCTCAGCGCATCACCTTGTCGTACAGACTCTGCGTGGATAGCCGCAGCACACAACTCCTTAATGTTGCTTGGACGAAGCCCAAAAATACGACCTATACTCTGGCGTGATCCCACCGATAATATTCGATACGACATCACCCTCCGACAGAGGCAAAGCAAAAACCTTCACAAACTTTAAAATATCTTGAATGTAAGAGTTCAGGGACTCGCCCAGGGTTTGAACCCGGTAAAAATACTGCTGCGTTACTGAACCCATCAGTCTTGCAGGGACAAAGAATTTTAGTACATCGCTAAGAAACAATTTTAGGGTCACCCCACTGGACATGGCCTCAACAACCTTACTATGCATTACACCGGAAGTAAATGGAAATACCAGTTGAAATATTTGCCCATCGGACACACCAAACACACCTGCATATTCGTGGATAAGCACAAGTTCACGTAGAAACCTAACAACCCCATCAACAGCATCGGTATTAAACTCTTTCAACTTAGTAACTCAACTAGTTAAAGGATGATTTAACTTCCCGAAACTCACATTCTGACGGTTCGGGCTGGATGTGGCAGGCATAACACCAGCAGGACGATGAAAAGTAGGTACATTATCACAAAATTCCCAACTATTGGGGCGGAAAGGACCATCACGATTCGATTCACAGTGCGGAAGCCCATTTCCACACGCACGACGAAAAGAGTTACAAGATTGAGGGTAAGAATTAGAAATAGGAAAATCTACCACAGGAGCAGAGTGCTTGTGAGCAGATGGGACACCTGAACACGACCGAGCAACGTTTGAAATAAGGTTGCGAACAGAGTAAATTGGCAACGTGGAAGCGATCGACGAATTAGAACAACCCTGTTGTGCAGCATGCACTTCTACAGAATGGTTACGTTGCAAGTCGGGACCAAGGTTCGGTACCCGGCTAGACTCTGAAGCTAAAGCACGACTGGGATTCCTCCCATTGACCGGGAAAGAGAAAGTTGACGCAATGGGTTTATAAGTTACTCGAGCATTGCCATTGTTGTTCGGCACAACATCTTGTACTGAACTCACGTGTAGGCCAGAGCTTACGTTACAGCTTGCTCTTGGGCTACTATAAATCGTCGACGTAACAGGCAAGGAAAAAGGCAAAACAGATGAAGGAAGGACCTCAGGCGAGGCTGAGAAATCACAAACAGGTACGTTACACGTTGCCACAACGGCTGACACATTACTCACATTAGGCACTTCAAGATCATTACTAGCATTTACACCGATACCAGGATGCGATTCAACAACGGAACGAGCATGAGCTGATGAAGACGGCTCGCCCCCCGAAATAATTACAACCTCATCTTCGAATACATGATTGGCACATTCAACCAACTTCTCCTGACAACTTGGTAAAATATTTAATTCACTAACGGAACGATGACTTGACACAGTTAAAATATCACCAATGCGGTAAAACAAATATGTTATCTGGGGTCGTAACTTATTTAATTGAGGCTCACTAGCACTACCAAACCCAATAAAGTTTGCAATATTGACTACAGAATCCACCTCCTCAACAATCTGGGACACACTTGCCTGGAATGATGCAACGTCCAACACCGGAGGTATTACAGCTAATTCAGTACCCGCAGAAAGAAGTAAACGGTTCTGGTCGCTGTCTCCTGAATCCTCAATACCTCTAATCCTCAGCTCCTACACAGTTTCCTCAGGAGAGAGATATTCCACCATTGGTGTAGGGCAGCTCATCGTACATGAAAATGATAATACAGAGGTTACACAAGGTACATAGAATTCTTACAATAGGTAAGCAAAACAAATTTGAAGTGGTTCTTCACTCCTATATTTAAACACAAATTGTGCTAAATGTTCCGGCATAACTCAACTAAATGACAGCGTTTCGCCCCGGTGTGCTATTGGGCTCTTCAGTTGGTTAAAGCACACCTCACCAAGACACTGTCTAGTACACACTGCGAAGGCCATTGCAAGACGTATTTGATACATGTGTATCCGCGTCACGAGCAACGCCAGTGCACTATGGGAGTCGGAAACTCCACTCCAAAGCAATTGTAACCTTACCTTGGCATTGAATATACAATTTTGATACACTTATACACGTATTTGATTCACATGTATCAAATACGTCTTGCAATGGCCTTCCCAGTGTGTACTAGACAGTGTCTTGGTGAGGTGTGCTTTAACCAACTGAAGAGCCCAATAGCACACCGGGGCGAAACGCTGTAATTTAGTTGAGTTATGCCGGAACATTTAGCACAATTTGTGTTTAAATATATAATGGCTCAACGGGCAATACATATTTTTCTTTTGAAAGTTGTATCTTCACTCCTAACCACGACAACCTAACATAACCTATAAACAGATAGATAAACCACGCGCTCTAGCTACCACTGTACCGCCCTGCGCCACCACTACACGGGGCCTTAGTCGAGACAAGCTCGGGGATGCGCGGGGACCTCGTACGCAGAGGCCGCAATTAGGAATAGGTTACCTAAGGTTTCGTATGCTAAGAGAAAGAAGTTGCATTTAAGGGAATAACTATATAATTTCAAGCAATACAGACAAGGTAAATCAAAACCAATCACGCCTCATTACATAGATTAAGCAAGGCGCGCAGCAATAAAACAGACCCTAAATCATTAGACTAACATGGTACATAAGCACAAACTTATACGATAAACACAATGGTTACACCATTCACCTCGGGTGAAATAGTCACAGGATAAAATGCAGAATTACATGAATAATTAAAAATCCAAGTAGGGACGGCCCCTTCAATAGAATGCCGCATAAAACAAATACCCAACCGAATGAGGTTAGGTGACCTCCCAAACTAATACAGAACTACGAAGAGTATAATCAGAAGTGGATGAATCCTTTAACCCTACAAGTGCCAGCTTTATTTCCTGTAGTGCCAGCATATAATCCTCCGATTTGTAGTCTGCTTATTAAATGCTAACAGTTACCTCAAATTTTATCAGAAAATTATGTTTCTTATATCAATATTTAGATCAGATTCTGTAGTTTAATTATATGTAGGAAATAGATGTGTTAAGAAATGTAAGATCTAACAATCGCTTTAATAACGTAAAAACAAAAAAATAATTAATTCGAATTTCAAGGCAAAATTGTCAGGAAAACACTTATCTGAGTTGAAAAATCCAATATATACAAATTGTTCCTTGATATGTTCTTAGTCACCAGTAAACGTTTCGTTGCAATATGTGCATAACTTGGGTCACTACAGAAAATAAATTAGTTTCGGCCAAAATCATGTTCCACAATTGGAGAAGAAAATAGAGAAGGAAGTAACAAAAAGCCTTCGAATTTCTCTCAAGATTGTTGAAATCCCATAGATCTAGGCCTAAATCTTAACCAGTCTTCCTCAGTTTCAGGAGGGATAATTTGTATTCAAGTTGTTTGATTAGCCGTAGTCCTACCTGCATTAGCAGCATCAAGTCTCTCTTGAAGAGGTACATCTTCTCCGGAATCACTTTCGCGATCACTATTTTCCGGCATTTGAGTCTGTTCTGGCCCACTCTCACTATCACTGTCACTACTCGTATCGTAACTATTATGTTCGCCGTGTTCCACATCACTAAAATCACTTCAATCGTCTATTAATTCCGCAATAAGGTCAATATTGCCGGCAATGTTGACATCTCGAGTCGCCATCTTGACCACGTGTAAACATTGAAATTTCATAGCAAAGAGGATACATATCATGGAATATTTGCGCAGATACGGAACTCCTTACGATAGGAAAAATAAACTTCAAACTATGCTTGACAACTTAGTACGTGTTTTATGTCGATAGATGTCACCTCAGGTACCTTTATCGCGACTTTTATGAAGGTCGATTTTTTCGACGTGGCACTACAGACAGGTACACAGCGTCGAAAAAATCGACCTTTGGCACTTGTAGGGTTAATGGAAATTCATATTAACGCTCCCTTCCGAACGAAGGGGTGACATCGCCAAACGAGGGTAAAATAATGCCAACACGAAAATGAAGGGTAAGAACCAAGAAGCGGAATATCACTAAGTCTGGAACATAACCCCACGATACAAAATAATTAAATGAACAAAGTAAAGAGACAACCGGTAGGCCTAAACATCGAACCGGACGAATGACAAATTACGTCTTAATACGACAGAGCCCAAGTACTGACTGCAAAGAATACTGATTACTCCAGGGCAGTAAGGCCCCGCGAGGCAATAACCCCCACTCCAATTACTTACGTGAAAGAACCATTTGAAATTTTGTTGGGAGGAGAGCTTGAATATGAAACAGCAATAATAATAAACATAAATAAACATAACATTACACAACTAAGGTGACTTCCACGGCCGCGCACGTGATACCATCTTAAATGTAAACACAAGGATGCCATGTTGTCATAAAACAAGAGACACTCGGTCCATAGACAAATGAGTTACCACAAACAAAATAATAACGTAAAGCAAAAAATCAAACTAGGCCATGCTGCCCTTAAAAATACACTACATTAAAAACAGTTAAACTGTCCGGATTGGACACAAATAAAAGCCAAAAGTGCTTCCCTAATCCCCCACACAGTGCTTTGCATAAACACAAATCTTACAAGACTGGTCCCCCGGATAATTACACGAATTAATCAACACCGGATTCACACGGAGGGAGAGAACCATATTACTTGCGTGTTTGTACACGCCATGAAACAGAAACATGAACAAAACTGGAATAGAAGCCCTTGTGCGCAAAAGAATATCACGCGCGCAGCCAACAGATGTATTCCCTAACCACCCAAAATAATAATACTAAATGTTACTTCTCAGTACGGTAGTTCTTATTATCGCACACGGTTACTTCAAACATTTGTAGGTTGGTTGGTTAACTGGCCGGGTGCAAGAGTTGACATCTTCGCACCCGGCCGCTGACGCACACGTTACACACGTCTGCAAGCTTCGAAGTTGTATTCAGAATCACAAGCGTCAACCTGCCAAGACACTCGCACACTTCACACTCGCTGGAAAATCATCCAGGCTCGCCACACGAAACACTGCCGAGAATCTTAAATTTGCGTGTCTTTTTAGTCACTCTTCTTGCCGCTAGGTTGGTACCTCCGAGCCCGCAGTTGCTAGGCAGAGTTCAAACTAAAACGCGGAAGATTCCTGCGATGATAGAACAAGGGTAGTCTTTGTTGAAAATGACGCCAAACACCGATATGCGAGCAGATTGGCTTATTTCGGAATAGGCGAAATGTCAGTGCACGGAAATGGGCGGTAACCTAAGCGAGACGCTTCAAGTCACATCTTGAAACACTCCAGTTCTGGCCGCCCGCCGATTGGAATTTTAATTGGATACTGGGTGGGCATTGGGTAAATATCCACAGCGGCAAACATCTTCAGAAGTTAACATCTTCAAAAGTCAACATCTTCAAGGGGACCGGCTTGACTGGACGTGGGAGTAGAAACTGATAGGGTGGTATTCTTGGGTGGAGACCGGCTTGAATGGACGTGGGAGTAGGAACTGATAGGGTAGTCTCCTAGGGTGGGCTCGCATTTGGCGAGCTTGAATTAGTTAGGCAATTGCATAGTTCACTCGCTTACCCAAATGATTATTTCCCAGAGTCTTAAGTTCAGGGACCAAGGTTCGATGCCAAGGTAGGCTCACATCTCTCCCACAGGCTAGTGATCGATGCCAGACTAGGGAATTTAGGCGTGGAGACCTGTGCCGATTGGCGCACAGGTCATGTAATGTACAAATAGAAGAAAGTTTGAGAATTATGTCAGTCCCCAGCGGAACACAAACCCACGACCTCTAGCTTTATATGTTGGTGCTCTGACATTTCCTTAACATCCAATTCTTACTGATAACAGCCACCTGCAAGAAAATCGTCGGCTTATTGTCACCAAGAATCCCCTCAGTCAGGCGATACATGACACTCGTCTTGCGGAACCTCACTCGCTTATCAAGTTACAATGTATTTCAAATGTGTGTTCGTCTTGCAAAACATTCGTAGACCACGTTACTCACCTTCCGAGGTTCCCCTGTACTATACCAAACGATTTATCTACAGGCATACGAATAGCCATTTGTTTTGAAAACCATACACAAATCATGAACAGCATTCAGTAGTTGTTATTCAAAGAAATTCACTGTTACAAAACATTCTTACAAGCCTGATTTTCCTACCATGGTTCCTGAAAATTATTGAAGAAGTGCCGCAAACAAGACCTTATTTCTAAAGGACTTCCTATCCTCTTCACTGTTGTGCCACCTATGAAAATAAGTGGTTTCAGGAGAAATCTTTTTGTCTTATGTATGAAATATATTGCCTAAAGCAGGGGCCAGTAACACCTCATAGGTGATCATAATAATAATAATAATGTTATTGGTTTTACGTCCCTTTTAACTACACTGGCTTTTAGAGACGCCGGGGTGCCAGAATTTTGCCCCGAAGGGGATCTTTAACGTGCCAGTAAATCTACGGACACGGCTCCCTCGCATTTGCGCACCCTCAAATGCCAGCTGACTGCGCCAGGATACGAACCTGCAACCTCGGGCTCAGCAAGCGAGAACGTTACCCCTGAGCCACGCAGCCAACCGCATAGGTGATCAACCAGTACTTCATGTTCAATGTGTGTTGATGGTGGCAAATTAAGCTTCAACTTAAAACTGTGCATACAACAAGAAAGGACGCTTCCCTGACTTGGACAGAATGATTGTAGAGTACCAGTATACAGTAAAATTCCGCTGTAACGAACACCAGAATAACTATTATTTTTTTTTGGTCCCTTCCTTTTTCTCTATTTGTTGTCCACCAGTCATCCAATGTAAGACGTCAAATCTATTCGCTGAATAGGAGCACCAAGTTTGCAATCCAGCAATGAACGCTACGCTTCGTGTAAGACGTCACACTATTAGCAGAGTAGGAGTTCTAGATACATTCAAAGGACATCTCACTGAAGGGGTTACGTCTCTAATTGGAATGATAAACACGGATTTAGTGGTTATACCGTGACATGACTTCACTCCAGGGGATGGTTGTAGTGGTAAATAAACCATTCAAAGATATCTCCATCAGCTGTACACCAAGTGGCTCTTGAATGGCAAACATGCTCTTACTCCAACTGGCAGGTTGAAGAAACCAAATATTTGCATGTTGGCAAGTGTCTGGGGAAGGATTTTGAGTGTCAATTATTGCTGACTTTAAGAAATGTTTCATTTCTAACGCAATGGAAGATTATTTGTTGTGGCAAGCAGTGTGTGGTGCTCGGGGTGAAGATGAACTTGATGGTAACAGCGATATTGAAAGTGACTATGATGAATGTGAGGTCTAGGACCTAATACTAACTTGTAATACAGTAGGGCTAGTGCTTACACCGATGTTCTGCTTAACAGTTTCATAATAACAATATAATCTTTTTCCACTTGTTATTCTATTCAATACGGACAAAAAATAATGTATGTCCTAGATTTACAGTTTCATAATAAATATATAATAATAAAATAATTTATAAAGGAATCTTGCCGATTAAGGTTAACTAATTTGTAAGCACAGCCGTAAGTTATGAGTTCTCAGGTTTGTTTTTTGTGAAAACTAGGCCTCGTCTTACATTCGGGTATATACGGTATAATTCATTATTTTAATTTGGTGCCTTTCGGATGCCATGTATATACAGGGCGCTAGGAAATGTTCTCCGCAGTGGCTACGCGCAGCTGCGAAAGGTTGTGTCATCAGTTTAGTTGGCAGCTTAGTGTCCTTGATAGGGTGAAGGCCACATGTGTGGGCTGTGGGCTGTCGAAATCGTCAGTGCGTATAATTAGATTATTGGAAGAGTGCAACAATATGTTATGAATGGCTGTGGTGAGTATAGCGTTTACTGTTTGTTTGTTTCGATATAAGCAACAGCTGTGCTGCCAACGTTACTGGTGACGTAATCTCTCGCAGCAGCGGAGAACATTCCCTGACTCTCTGTATTTGGGCTAGTGAAGGGTTGAACATGCATGGAAGACCCATTGTTGCATATTTATTTCAGGTAAGTTATTCTAAAAGTTATTTTGAGTTGACTATATAAACAGTCCAAGATGATTGGGATCCCATCTGTGAGTGGACTGACTGAAAATAAACAATCTTTACATACAATTCTGAAGAAGAGACAATCTTATACTCACGATTGCAAGAAACACTGCCTTGCTCCGTACTGTGTACTGCTTGCAAGAAACACTGCCTCGCTCCGTACTGTGTACTGCTATAGTTTTCTTTACCCTTGGTGTTACAAAAGGTTATTAACCAAAGTAAAATTCACCCATTAAATTGATACCTAATTGATGTAATACAGTAATTCTTAAGAATTCCCACATACCCTTTTCTTCTTTTTTTTATTTAGTTTGTATTTGTTAATATATATGAATATGGTACAATTTGTACATTACTTACATCATTTGTGCTCTTTTTATGTATTTGAAGATTTTTGAAACATTGTGTGAATTGAAGTTTCGTAACATAAAGCGTGGAGTTAGTAATTTGATGCCCAATTTTATATTTAAAGCATAGTCATTGGTGATTGATCTCTGTTCTGTGAATTATTGTGTGCCAAAAATAAATTAAAAATCAGGTACCATGGAGATATTCCAGAACTGAAATATCTTTGAATGTATTTATCATCTAAATTGCAAACTCCTGGCTCAAACTTAAATGCAAACTGCATCAGAAGTTAGGTATTTAAATTGATTTTTCTAGCATATTTTCAGTTCTTGATTCTAGACTGAAAGTGTGAAGTAATTTTTCTAGATTATAAATAACCTTTAATGTTGAAAACAATAAAATTGTTAACTACTTAGATACAGGTATATGTAGCCCAGAATTGGTGCTAACTCTATACCTGACACCTGCGGCTCTTTTCACATACTGGTACATCCACACTTAAGGCATGAAAGATGGATTGCATTTTGGAAAAGAACCATCATGATGAGAACTGTGAAAAATAAATAAATATGGACACAGGCAAGCCCCACTGATGGTCACACCATTGTCTTTTTAAAGTCAGATTATATACTGTAGACCAGGACTAATAGAAAAAGCTTCAGGAGTGTTGCTTCTGCTTGCATTTGCAGTGTACGCTAGCAATCCTCCACTCTTATTGTAGCTATCTTCCCTCACTGCCTCTGCTTATCCTTTCCACAATATATTGAAAAAAACTTCCTTTTTAGTAATCAAGTTGTCACCATGGACCCAGCAGATAAGCAAACTTCGTTCTCCTGTAACACTACATTTCAAATGCTTTTACAGTGTACTCCCAATTATTCGGGCTAATCAAGGGAAAAACATAAATGAAAAATCCCCTTTCATAGAAAATTGATTGGCTTCATAGCAAGTTACATTCATTATTTCAAAACACTGCAGGAAACAGTGTATTTTGAAAAGTACTTTGTTATACTTGCCTGTTTGTGAGAGGAGTCGTTTTTGACGTGTAACATGTTTCCACTCGGTATCTGAATATTTTTGTGGGGGTGATGTTGATAAATGGGACGGAAACAATGAGCCCGCACGGTGGCGGAGATTGATACCACGACGTACTAACTGTCGGCTATGTGGAATGTAAATGGCATACGGTTTACTTCAATAAATCCTACAATAAATCATCTTCAAATTGTCGTTCTTTGGGGTGAAAATATTCATTATATCATATTTGCTGAAAACCATTAATCTCCATACTTTCGCTGTATTCTTATTTAATCTAAGCACTTGAGGTACTGTCGGCCATGTGTCTATGTGGAATCTATATCGCATACAAAATTACTTCAATTTTTAGTTAGTTATTGTTGTTTTAAGGGGTGGAACTACGAGGTCATCTGCCCCAACTTCAAGGTTTTTGCTATGTTCTTTAATTGCAAGTATTCCCATTAACCTTTATAGTGCCACGGAGCTGATATATCGGCCAAGGAAGCTAAAAAATACCACAGGTTGATCTGTCGCGCTTTTCTAAAATTGTTAGTGTTATTTCCTGAGCACTATCACTGTTGTAATCAAGAGAATGCGGGAAGCATTCTCTCTCAGAATATATCGATGTGTTTAATTTCTGTGAATAACTGGATTTGTGAACGGCGATGAATGTCCGTTCCCCCTACTCCTTTCGCTGTCAGAAACCGAACAACACCTCTATGTCACTGTTTGCAATGCGACTGGCAACGTTGGACGATTGATGCATGCTGCTGCTCGCTTTGTAACGTGACGTACTCGCGTGCCCTCTAGCGACGGGCTGTGACCTTCCTCGCTCTGGTTGGAACCCCACCTCGTTACACACGCCAGGATTAGCTGATGTAGTCACCGGTTTGCGCATACCAGCCTCCGGCTCGTTACTTTTTGAACGCACCTTATATTTTAGGCCCATCATTTCACAGCTCGAGGAAAAAGCTTACTAAGGTATGGTGTAAGATGTTCTTAAGACGATACGATCATTACTTGACCGGTTGGATTGATATTAAAATAAAGCGTACAAAACATTTCACCCTGTAATTAGGCCTACACAACAACTCGTATTTTAGGTCTACTTTTTTGCACAAATCATGCCATATGAAAATTATTCACCAGGCCAATGTCCTTGGGGAATTCAATAGTTCTGCTGCCTTTTATTTTACCATCAAAAAGAGAGAAATAAAATGAATATCTTGAACAAGAAATTCCGTATCTGCTTCCGACTATATTCAAAACAAAGATGACCGATCTGCAAACATCTCAGGCTACATATTTACTCAACATTTAAGATACCCAATATATATTTATCTGAAAAGTGAACACGCGTTCATATGAAAATAATACTTTCAGACGACTTTGCACAATATTATCAATTATAATTATTATTATTTAATATAATTAACCCTTTATTTTCTCAGTCGGATGAACACAGTAAAGTGCCCATTACCAACCGCACGCCCATGCCACAAGCACGTGGTAGTTCGGTTTGATAATGCAACTTTTCAGTCTGGCCGACAGAATATGTTGCCTGTCTGGCTGCGTGGCTCAGGGGTAACGTTCTCGCTTGCTGAGCCCAAGGTTGCAGGTTCGAAACCTGGCGCAGTCAGCTGGCATTTGAGGGTGCGCAAATGTGAGGGAGCCGTGTCAGTACATTTACTGGCACGTTAAAGATCCCCCTTCGGGGCAAAATTCCGGCACCCCGGCGTCTCTAAAAGCCAGGGTACTTAAAAGGGACGTAAAACCAATAACATTATTACATTATTATAAGAATATGTTGCCAATATATTCACAATTACTGGAACAAGCGAAAAAATAATCTGAAAAAACTTACATGTATATAATTTGTTATGGACTACAGGTTATAAATTGAGTCTTTCCTTATGGAGGTTGGCAACCCTAGCTGTCAAAAAAGTGCAAACTTACAGTAGATGAACTATAGACGGGGCTGCATGACCGCGTTGTCACAGCCCCTAAACTTAGGAACCCACCAACATCAAAAATCTCAGCACAGAGGTAATGTTCTCGCCTGTTGTGCCCAATGTTGCAGGATCGAATCCTGGTGAAGTCGGTTGGCATTTGAGAGTGCGTAAATGCGAAGGAGCCATGTCAGTAGATTTACTGGCACATTTAAGATCCCCTTTGGGGCAAAATTCCAGCAACCCAGCGTCTCTAAAAGCCCCATTAGTTATAAGGGACGTAAAATCAACATTATTATTACTTCTGTGTTTGAAAGCTGCACTATCTGTACTGGCATGTTGCGGACTCCACCATGGGTTAGGAAGGTTTAATGTGTAGCCTTTTGTTGCGGTATGGTTACACTAAGTAATATGGTGTGCATTGTTTTTACTGGCCTCTAGTTTTTTACCTGATAGTTCAAATGTAAATTTTACTGTAGACAATTCTTGCAGTTTAAGGATAGCCTTTGGAATTTTAATAATAATGTTGAGTTCTGACGGTATATAGACCAGATTACTTTGTACGATACTGCAGCACAGAATAGGCATTGGATTAGGGCATGGTGTAGCTGCCCTCATTTGGAGACAGCTGAGGGGTTTATCTTTGTTCTTATTATTTCTTCTTACCATCTGCCTTCTTCCCCTACATGCTCAACTTCTTTTCATATTGAGGATTTTGACGTATTCTCTATCTTTCTTTAAGAGCTGTTATCCAATTCATGCTATCTTCAAAGAGCAGAGATGATGTAAGTAAAGACAAACAAAAAATACTGAGCCAAAGGGTGCGAGACTGAATTGGACAGAGAGGGAAACAGAATGATGCTTCACTTTCAGCTCCAGCCGAAGCTCGAGCCAGTCAAGCTACAGCTCTTACAGCCGTGATTCCCGCTCTAGATCTCGTTCAAAGTCCCGCTCCCTGTCCCGTTCGCGTTCTCGCTCTAGCTCTCGTACTCCCCTCTCCCGTGCTCGTAGGAAAGCCAATCGACCCCTCGTCCCGACTGCGAGAGCAGTTGATTCCTCTCCCCTTCCTATCTCGGCTTCACCGCGCAAGGTCACCAGGCAGCTGGGAGAGCCAAGAGTCTTCGGTAAAAGTAAGTAGTTTTCTATTTTATTCGTTTCAATTGTTTCATGTGAGTAAATGTTTGTGGTAACAGTGGCATAGCATACTTCTTGGAGGACCCTTTATGTACAAAGCATAAAAGGCCCTTGATCAAAACCAAATTCTAAAATCAGAATTCTTTAGGAAATCTGAAATTGGTTTTGTCAAGCTTAAAGTAATTGAAAAAATACATGTAGCACTATACTTGCAAAACAGCAGGTTTCACTTATGCATTCCGCACATTTCAGATCTTCGGAAATTGTATCTTCAAATTTTAAGATACTGTATGTGTAATAACGTTGTGGAACATCAACAGACAGTCATCAGCTATCGACATTAGGATTAGTGTGGTTAAGAATTATTTTAAGTCACATTTGTAGTCTTCTTATTTTTCATTTCCTGGTTCCAGTGATCTGGGTCGGGGCTTAAATCAAGGACCTCCATCCGAGGCCTCGACTCATACACTATCATATTTAGGCTATATGATGGGATCGCCACACCCAAATGTTCACATTTGTAGTAGCATAAGGAATTGATTTGAACCGTTTTCCTAGTGTTATTTTCTCGCGTTTTTTGTATGATAGGGCTTCTTGAGGGGATTTGTTAAGACTATAATGTAGGATATATATATTATTTTTTTTTCTTTTTTTTTTTCTTTTTTTCAGAAGCGTCCAGTTATATCAGCTTAGCACATTATTCCTCAATAAAAGAGTAAGCTAGGGAACTTTGGCAAATAAATGCCAAGATGGCATATTTGATCTTAGCCCTGGATTATTTCTTAGTAGATTTGAGACTTTCCTTTCGTTTGTGGTGTGTACTTTGGGCTAGTTTCATAAATCCACCATACCCCAAACCCAATATGCCCTGAGTTAAGTCTAGTGGTGGGACTAGCTCTAAGGTAGAGTATGTGATTTGTTCATGTTGGGTTGCGACGGCGGTTGATCTCAACCTCCAGCCCTGTGGTATTTCGGAGCAAACAGTTTCTGAGAAATATGTGCATGATAATTCTGTTTACTTCTATCAAATTCCACCATATTATTTACTGGGGAAATGTACGTTGCGTAGCCTAGTGATGATTAATAAAAGTATTTGCGGATTGACAGCTTGATAAGTACAGTATTGGTTATTCTCCTTCTCCAAGCATTTGTTCAAGAGCACGGCCATTTCAGGGTGCCATCTCCAATACAAATGCGTTGAATGCTGTTTAGCATGTTAGTAGAGCAGCGAACTCCGTTTAGTTCTCTCGCGTCTCTGGTAAGCTGAATTTTCTAGTTGCACAAGTTAGCCTCTTCAAATCCAGCTCAATTGTTTCTACGTAGTGATATTGCCGATGACCGGTCAAAACCTGAGTACTTGACGAACAACACAAATAATTTTTGTGGTTAGATTCCCTGTATAGTACCCTCCTTATTCATTTACAAATCTTCTCAACTCCTGTAGATAAAGTAGCCTACAACACACACATATGGTACAGTACGCATTGCACAAGTAGATGCCTTTGGCACTACTTTCATTACTTCTGCAATGCAAATAGTGGGTTGCATTATTAGAAAATTTGTAAATGTGTATTGCAACTGCAATAGGGCAACATATTTTAAACACCGAATTTAGATTTAAAGAATTTTGTTTTAAATGCCTTGAATCCTTGAAAGAAACATCACGCATAGTTCATGCTTGATTTTTAGTTCCTATTTGTCCTATCACATGTGCGTTATGACGAATGACAGAGTCGAGACATCAAATGGTGTGTTACGATGTTGCCAAAGACTGGTCAAAATCTGTTTGGTCGACTATCAACGCAATTAATTTTCATGCTTACTGTAGATTCAGTTTATAGTTTGCTCGTCATTCTTACTCAGTACAATAACAATTCCCCTCAGCTCGCCTTTCGTTTCTCATTGACACTAAGGTTGAGAATTGGAGGTGCTCTTGCAATTTATCGAATAATACATTGATGTTGGTCAATTAATTGATTTCATAACTTATGTCAAAAATATGTCATTTAATACCAGAAAATTATTGAATGTTGATCCCATAAAAGCTGGCTGTTACAAAGTGGCATAGAACACTGTAACCTCACATATTTTGACTGGAGCCAAGTACTTTATCCCCTAAAAGCTACACTGCTGGCCAGAAAAAGTATAACACTTGAATATTTTCAATGAACACAAAATTATTTTTTCGAACTTAATTGTAAGGAAGATAAACAGAGACTTCATTTTAAGGGAAATATCATATTTCACTTAAAGTTTACTTTCTGAGGTGTATGAGCTAAATGAAGTTCTTTGATTTTTGGTAAATTATCATGATCAGACGTTGCTACTTTATTTCCAATATTTTTTGCTTAAACCAAAATCACAACACATCCTTGCACATTCAATCTTTACTGCAACCAAACTTCTTGATTCTCGAGGAAGTAATGAATAAAAAGGCATTAGATGAAAGCCCAACAATGCCACAACAAACCTCCATTCTCACATCCCAATAATAGCAGAAGCGCAAAGCTGTAACATGGTGGCAATAGAACTAGGAAATATCAGGGAAATTAGTCTGGAAATATCAAGGAAATGTCAGGGAATTTCACAAAGGTGTGTAAAAAATCAGGGAAATTTGAAGAAACTTTTAAAAAAATTAATAAATCTAAAATACAACAAATTTTGCGTTGAACGAGTGAGAATTATTTTGCAGCCGTAACCTGGCGCAGCAAACAACGTAGCGCGATTCCCCTTGCTGACTAAATCATCTGTAAATGAATCGTTAGGCAAGAAGGGAGGTACCATATAAGCAAGATTATACTTATTAATACATCATCCACTAAATTAATATCAAGGAATTTTGTGGCAACATCAGGGAAATAACAGAGAAATTTGTCAGGCAAAGTCTGTCTGTCGCCACCATGTAGATACCTCCATACAATTTCTAATCCAACCCTAGGCAATAGTATCCCTTTATAAACCGTACATATTCTCATTCCCAATTGTAAAAAACATTATCCTTTGCCCCGAGACTTAAAAGAAAACCATTATAATGAACGTAATTACGAAACACTTCTCGATAACTTACGTTTTCCTAAGTGTTGCGTTGTTTTTTTAATTTTTATTTTTATTTTATTTTATCGGTAGTGTAGAATGCATTAGAAACAGGATTATAAAGCGTTTTGTACACAATCCCTCGTTTGTGCAACCATTTTTTGCCGAAAACAATGAATCGAGGTTTCACTGTACATGAGCTTATTCCGTATTGATATACATGTGATTATTCTACGTGGATATGCCTGCAATCATTCTATATGGATATTAAATCAACGTTTCCCATTCACCTTTTTGCACTCTTTTTGAAGTCGGTTGATTGTAGTTGAGTTGTTAAAACTTGAAGATTTTTCTTTCTCTTTTGAATATTAGGGCATATTACCAATGTGGAGAGAGCATTTTCATTGTTCTTGAATTTACTGAGGAACCACTTCAAATTAAAAACTGTGTAAAGCCTGTTAGATAAGCCAACATATTTTATTCTTTCTGTTTTGTATATCAGAGCACAATACAAATTTTGAGAGAACATTTTCACTGTTCATAAATTAACTGAGGCACCACATCAAATTAAAAACTGTGTAATGCCTGAAGCCTGTTAGACAAGCCAACAAATCTAAAGGAAATTGTATCTACAGAAGACTACCAGCAATAATGTAAAGTAATTTAATTGTTTAAAGGTTTTAATAATTTATGTGGAAATGGCCAAATTTTAGTATTAGTCAAAATGTAGACCAAAGAATGGATTATTTTTGTGTCTTTGTTTTTAAGCCTTGCCCACTTTTTAAAATAGTTTTATCCTCCTTTTATATCAAAGTGGACTTGGTCACCCTATGGTTAATGATATTGAAGATAGTGACAAGTTCACTGTTCTCAAAGAGATGTGATGGTTATCAACATTACCAGGTGCATATCCCTGGCAGTTTTCATCCCCCCCCCCAAATTATGGGACTAACAAAAAGCAGGCTTATGCAGGTTTTTCTTTGTGTGTGTTTTTTAAAATGTAATAATTACTAATTTATGTAATATCATGTGCACAGATAAGCCTCTCACGGCTACGTTAATTCAGTCTGAAAAGAAAGCAGCGAGTGAGCGTGCTTTACTCATGAATCCACCTGCACCAAGTCCACGTAAACAAAAAGAACCAGTGAGACCTCCATCTCCTGGAATGATGAGGAAATCTGCCCAGAATCCACCCGCTCCAGCACCACCACCTACAGCAAAGCCAAGGTGGGTTCATATAAAGGCCATGTTAAAATAGCTTTACCAGTATGAAAATTAAGCTCCATGTGCCACCTGATATGCACACCCAATGTTACTGTCAAAATGTCTGGGTGCCGAATTCACAACCGAAGAACACCAGTAAAAAAAAAAAAAAAAATGACTGATTTTAAAAGGAACATACAGTATATTAGGTCTACTAATTTGGGAGCACTAATGCATCTTACTATTTTTTGCTGATGGCTGAAAAACTCTTCCCTTATGAGATTATCTAAAGGTTTTTGGATCCTTATTTACTTACAATCAAAGATGTCCTTTAAATAAGGATATAATAAAATATGTTCACCTAGTTGATACACAAGTTTATACTTTTGTTTTAATAGAGAACATGTTTCGGGCGTTATAGGCCTTCATCAGCAAACGATCTCTATAAAATTAAAATTCAACATTTTTGGGGTAAACTAGTGATGGTGGATGGAATGAAAGCATCCTAGATCTCAAGTCAGTAAATGGGAATGAGAATAACAATGTTAAAATAACACTCTAGTTATTAAAAGTCTTTTGTAAAGAACCTCTTGTAAAAGAGCTTGATATTTTTGAGTATATATAATACACAGGGTGGTCGGAAATATTGTGAACTGGGTATATGAGCATTAGAGGCTTGGTCATACTGAGGAATAATTTGAAAAATAATAAGTCTTTATAATGCGTTGGTGTCATTTTACCAGCTGCTGAAGTTAGTCAATCACATTGCTTTGCAGGAGAATTCAAATGGACTTTGCAGGGTGATGAAGTCAACACTGCACGTGGCTCGGGATCAACTTGTGAGCACCAATTGGGGGAGGAAGGAAAAACTTATCCAAGGGAAGGATTTTAACACGGACCTCTAGGGCTGACAAAATCACGTCATACAAACTACGTTACAGTGACACCAGCTGTTTGTTTTGATGCTGATTTCTCGGTAGCGATAGTTGCTAGGCAATTGGTCCTTTGCAGAAATGTTTGCAAGTAGCCATGTAGTATGCGTGCAATGGACCTGAGCACATTGCAAAGCAAACTTGACCACTGTCGACTTCAATTAGCAACAGTTCACTTGGGCACAGTAATGTAGCTAGTTGCTATGGCGCATCCTGTTAGCCCGCAGGTCTGTGTTCAAATCCATTCTCTGGCAAGGTTTTTTTCCCTCTGATTGGCGCTCTAAAGTCGGTCGTGAGCCACTTGCGAAGTTTGCAACTTTGCCGAGCAAAGCCCAATTCTACCACAAAGCTATCCGATTGGCTAACTGCAGCGGTTGATAAGACGATACTGGCGCGAGATATTGACTTTTTTTCCTTCCTTCAAATTTATCACTATGGCCAATCCTCTTAACGCTTATATAACCAGTACGGGTTGTTTTCGACCATCCCATATACTGTATATTATGTAATCAGCTTTGTGTCAAAACTTGGTGTGTGTTTTTTAATGAGACTATAACACTGTTAAAATATTTATCGAGCACTAATAAAAAAAATCTTGGTAATCTTCTCGTGAAGGAGCATTGTTATTATTGAGTATATAACATGTAAACAGTGTGGGTTGGTTTTTCCACCCCCTCATTGGTTTGCTGTAGTCCCACATTCTTGTCTGTTGGAGTTTCGGTGTATTGACATTAAAAAAAAAAAAAACTTTTCTGCATTGTCCTCTGCAAACTTACTCAGTCACAAGAAGATATTTACCGTATTTGCTCGCGTATATCTCGCCCCCGCATATATCTCGCACCCCATTTTTTAATTTGAAATTTCAGGGGGAAAAAAGTATTCGCATATATCTCGCAATCATTACTGACGCCGTCATATAAATGACCGTAATAACCTTGAGGTAGAAACACATTCGATTTAGCGGGCCACAACAGTCGTCATTGTCCAGGAACTTGCCCGAAGCGATACTAACAGGAAGAGCGAGCAACAACGAGTTGATCCGAACTTAGATACGAGCCGATTAGGGATCGAGGCACCACGTGCAAGCATACGGCGCAGCGTAAGTGTTAGCACGCTGTACATCGTTCGCCACAACAGTTGCGCAAGTAGGCCTACTGTTACATCGCAGAGAAACGCAGTTCAGTCTTCTCGAAAATCAATGATTTCGTCTTTACGCATTGCGTCGCATCCGAGCTCGGCCGCGTGCAAGCATACGGCGCAGCATGAGTGTTAGCACGTTGTAAATCGTTCGCCGCGGTTGGCTAAATTGGCCACCTTGAGACATGTTCGAATTAGCGATTAGCGTGCCACAACAGTTGCGCATGTAGGCCTACTGTTACATAGCAGAGAAACGCAGTTCAGTCTTCTCGAATCTCAATGATTTCGTCTTTACGCATTGCGTCGCTTCAGAGCTCGGCCGCAAGCATACGGCGCAGCGTGAGTGTTAGCACGCTGTACATCGTTCGCCGTGTCTTCGGCCGCGGTTGGCTAAATTGGCTGCCTTGAGACACGTTCGAATTAGCGATTAGCGCGCCACAACAGTTGTGCAAGTAGGCCTATTGTTACATCGCAGAGAAACGCAGTTCAGTCTTCTTGAATCTCAATGATTTCATCTTTACGCATTGCATCACATCAGAGCTCGGCCGCGTGCAAGCATACAGCGCAGCGTGACTATTAGCACGCTATACATCGTTCGCCGCGTCTTCAGCCGCGGTTGGCTAAATTCGAGCTTGCTCGTGCATGTAGCGAGGAATCTATATCGAAGATGATTGATCGTATCGATCGCTAAGCGTCTGCGCTCTAAATTCCTTTTCTGCCTTGAATCATCCTTAACGAGCGTATGATGTCTTTTTCCTAGGTTCTTAATGTCGCATAACCATAACGAATAGAAATTAGTGGTGTCGACGGACATTGTTGTGAAGAGCTTCTTGAAGACGGGCATCGCAAATGCATTGGACGGAAGTTAGGATGAAGCAGTATGGGATGATGACCAGAATGATGCCCGCGAGAGTATTTCGGAGATTGGCAGCAGTGACGGCAGTGACAATGAATAGGGCGAGTACCGTATGCCAGTTGCCTTGTTTCAATAATGCAAATTTTGAGTTTTTTCGGGAATACGGTCATTCCCCGCGTATATCTCGCACCAAAAATGTTCACACATATTTTCGGTCAAAAAAGTGCGAGATATACGCGAGCAAATACGGTAATAGCTTGAGTGTTGGCAATTACCCTATTTCCTCGCATATAACTTGCCATCGGGTATATATCACACCCCATTTTAACATTTGAAATTACAGGTAGAGAAAATCCTCGCTTATGTCTCTCATTAATTTCTGACACCGTCATAAAGATGATCGTAGCAATTTTAAGGTAGAACCCCCTACCCTCTGGATATCAAATGTCTTGCCCGTGATGTTTCTGTTCGTTTTGGCAGTGGTGCTTTCCTTTCTTTAAAGGTATTAGTTGCCCGTCTGTTGCAATGTCAACAAGTACCAGTATTCTGTCTTCACATTCCATTGTTGTTTCTCAGTTAAGTATGATTGTTTTCTTGTGTAGATCGATCTTCAAGTTATGTAAAAACGCAGAAGTTATTTGGCTCGTTTTGAACTCTAAGTCAGGACTGCCCATACTACGGCTGGATACGGCCCACGAGACTATTTTGTCCGGCCCGTCACTCCGCTTCCGCGCCGCCATGTTGCCAAAACTTTGAAACAACTAAAGCTAACTAGACAAAGCACCCCTACTCAAGGTCATTGGTACAACTAAGTTCGATCCCAAGTGGAGAGAAATTTTAAGTACCTGTACAAATCTTTCCAGCCGTCGCACTAAACTAAATTATCATGAACTTTATTTCATAATTTGATTAATAATTGTGTTTAATGAACATAAATATTCACTCTTTGTCATTCATGCTTTTTGAGTGTATTGAATATCAACGTACTTCTATTTTAAAGGGATTAATTTTAAAAAATGTTTACTTTTTATTTTTTATCCACTATAAATAAATATAGAAAACGGAAACAATACTACGAAAACTAAGCTCAGGCAGCCAAAAAACTCAACATATTGCACCTATATTTAAAAAAAAATCCATACCCCCCAAACTTCCCGGAGTGTTATTGGCCCGCAAGGTCCCCCAACTACAGTAGAACCTCGTTAACACATTCCTCATTAGTACGTTTTATCGCATATCACGTCGTAATTTTCAAGTCCCGATTCTTATCTGATGTCAATAATGTAAAAGTACCTCATTTATCACGTCGCACATTTTGCCGCGCATCGCTTAGTACGATCGCATTTTCGTCAGCCCTGAAAGCATTCTTTGTCCACCCCTAGTGGAATATGAGACCGACCGCTCTGAGATAACATTCCTTGCCAAAACGTGGGCGAGGGTTGCGACTTAACAGGTATAGGCGACTCTTAAAAGTAAGACAGTAGCACGCATCGCTTAGTACGATCGCATTTTCGTCAGCCCTGAAAGCATTCTTTGTCCACCCCTAGTGGAATGTGAGACCGACCGCTCTGAGATAACATTCCTTGCCAAAAAGCGGGCGAGGGTTGCGACTTAACAGGTATAGGCGACTCTTAAAAGTAAGACAGTAGCATGCACCGCGCATCGCTTAGTACGATCGCATTTTCGTCAGCCATGAAAGCATTCTCTGTCCACCCCTAGTGGCCTGTTTGCCATCTCCTGATGAATACAGTACATTTGCATTTGTCAGTTGGCACAGGCTAGAGTAAAAGGTGGCTTTTCACCGATGTCTCAGTCTCACTCATGGCTGTGATTATATGGAAGCTACTGAGGTATGGGTGGTGCTTAGTAATGGCATTCGGGGCACAGTCCGTGCCTTTGAATGCTGTGAAAGGTTCTACTCATAGGGTTAGGACTACTGTTCTGACTCAGTGAGGAAAGCAATGGCAAACTACCTCACTCCTCTTCTTGCCTAGAACGCCTCAAAATAGCGATGCCTTGGGTTTTTGTGGGTATCTACTCACCTAACGTAACGGCGGTACTTTTTGAGGATCCAACCAGCCTTTGGGCTGACTACCTAACAGACAGATAGTGGAATGTGAGACCGACCACTCTGAAATAACATTCCTTGCCAACAAGTGGGCGAGGGTTACGACATAACAGGTATAGTACGTACTTCTGAATAACGCGTTTTTTACATTTCCCTTACTGAAACAAATTAATGAGGTTTAATTATAATTTTCCATTAGTACATTTTCCCGCTTTTTACGTTCAAATATTTCAGTCCCTTGAAAAACGTACTAACGAGGTTCCACTGTATTTACAATGTGGCCCTTACTTAAAAAAAGGTCGGGCACCCCTGCTCTAAGTGATTAACTTCTCACTTAAATGGGGTCTAATTCGGATGACTAGTTTCGTTCATCATGCGAACATCATCAATCCTTCTCACTTTGGCTTAATTTAGATTCTGTGGATATCTATATACTGTAACATACATAACCTGTAGACACCCATACAGGAACTGCCGCAAATCAGCTATACTCCATCCACGGAGTCTGCGAAGTACGTTGGCGCATGTCGTCAATCGGAGGAAGTGAGAGGGTGAATTTTATGGGTGGAGCCTGGTGGTTGAACAAGCTATCACTGCGGTTACTAGGTCATGCAGTTAAATTTTGTTACACAAAATGATTGGAAATAAAATACATCTCCATACCTGCCAATGTTCCTGATTAAGGCGGGAGACTCCCGATTTTACACCATTTATTCTGCCCTCCCTCTTAACGTATTAAATCTCCCGATTTTTTAAAAATCTAGCGCGGAAATTCGGACTAAAAGTGCGAGATTAAAAACTTCATTCATCCATGGAACAGCTCGATTTTACATGTATTGAAATGAGTTTCAATACCGCAGTTTCGCTTAGTATCGATAATTTATAGATTGAGGTGTTAGTTTTTGTTAATTCGCGATAAAACGAAAAGTCATATTTAGAGGTTAGGATGTTTTATTTTCACGTATTTACATGTTTCGTGCCGCCCAGGAGTGAAATTAAATCGCGAAATAACGCGAATTTTGTGAATAACACCACAAATACCGCAATCTGCGAAATAAAAACAAATTTTCATATTTTTTCCCCACACCAATCCGAACATTTTTGTCCACAAGCCGATAATCGAATTTGGTTGGTGTTCAATTCGAGAGAATGATCGATTGTATAGTTTCGCGAGGGGTAATACTACGATAAACGTCATATTACGATATACTGTCGATATTCTCGTTACTCGTTGGATTTTAGAGCTGTGGTAAACAGCTGTTATATCGCGGCGTGAATAGTTTGGCAGACTACCTCCAAAAGGTTATGTGATAGTTGTTCATAATGTAAACTACGTTTGCCTCCTGTTACATCGGTAGCGAGTGTAAATTATAGTAGAGAATTCTATATAATTTAATAAAAAAGTGCGCAAATTGTGCGTTATCATCGAAGCTAGTGTGTTATTTGCGTGAATCAGTTGGCGACCACGTGTTCGTCGTATTAGTTCCGAACTTAGCAGTACAGGAAGATGAGACGCGACGTAATTTAAATATTATGACACGAATTCAGAAATAAATTTTGCGTGTGGTTACGAATTTATACTGGCGTGTGACTACAGTCAACCGTATGATAACAGTGTTTGTTACTGGGCATCGCTCAGTTGAGTTTAAAAATGCCGAAGGTAGCTATTTCTGCCACAGACAGACTTAAAGAATATAAGAATGAAGGATTTATAATTTCTTGTGGCATTCTTATGTGCAAATATTGTGATTGTCGGTTAGATTATCGCAGGAAAGATGCATTAGACAAACATTGCAAATCGGAGAAGCATTCAAAACGCCGAGAAAATTCGCGTCTTGAAGTTAGTGTTCCTAGAGTGGCCACCTTGAAAGAAACATTATCAAATGCTAGTCGTGTGAAGGATATGAAAGAAGAGTTTATTTTGGACACTACTACTGCGTTTGTGAAAGCTAATATACCAGTAGAGAAACTAGACAATCCTGCTATCCGTACTTGGTTTAATAAGTACGTTCGCGGAAGTGGAGATTTACCATCAGCAAATCAGATTCGTCAGAAATACATCCCCATGATTGGCGAAAGAAGGAGGGAAGAAATTAGGGAAGATATAAAAAACAAAGACGTGTTTCTGCTATGTGAATAAACAACTGACAAGAATGGTAGGTGTGTTTTCAACATTCTTTTTCGTCCATCAGTACCATCAACTGAAATGAACACCCATCTGGCTGCCTCTGTTGTTCTAGATTCTGCCAATAGCGTAAATTGCTCCAATGCGATATTAGACACCTTGAATTCCTATGAAATTGAACGGGAGCGTGTAGTGGCAGTAGTTACGGACTCAGCACGCTACATGACAAAATGTGTAACTACTCTTCAAGGATTGATTGAAGAATTAAGTCATGTCCAGTGCTGGGCTCATAAAGTCAATCTTATCGGCTGCGTATTTGAAAACGAGCTGGACGAATTGAACATGTCTATAGTAAAGACAAAGAATGCCTTTTTAAATACGCAAAAAAGAAAAAGCAATTACGTTGCATTTCTAAGGGAGAAATATGAAAACACAGAAAAAGAGAATGTAATTCTAGCTTTCCCAATGCCTGTATGTACAAGATGGAATTCATGGTTTAAGGCTGCAATGTATATGGCCACGCATGTGGAAGATCTGGTAGAATTTTTCAAAACATTGGAAGATTCATATTCTGGGGTCAAATTTTTCCAACAAGCATCAACTTCAACAATACAATTTATACAATTACAAGCACTGTATGTTTCTGTTGTTGGTGCCTCTCTTATGGACTTGCTTAATTTCTTGGAGGGATCTAAGTACCCAACAATTCACTTACTGGCTGGGAAGCTAGATGACCTTGAGGTAAAGCTCAAGCTATTAGGCGATGGTGGAATGTTCAATCATACGATCCTCCAGAACTTGGAACAGCTTCCTCAAAAGATGCAGATAAAGGTTAAGTCCAAGCTTACGTGTGTTGCCCAGTCAGCTCTAGTGAAAGTCAGGACTTTAAGGACCACGGATCCAGCCAGGAAGACTGTAGAAGCCATCGGGTCATTGTTTGATCCTCGGCATGCACCTAAGAACGTATCTCCCACAGAACTGCTCCAATTTAAGAAGAATGCCCCATTTCTTACGAAGATGGAGTCTCGACAGTTTTTAGAGGCTCACAGCATTTACCTGACTGCAATCAAGAACCAACTGCGTCATGAAGATAATGTGAATGTTCCAGAGATCCTCATGGGATTAAGGCCTGCTCACCGAGACTATGCAACAGCTGCATTAAAGTGTGTGTGGTATCCTTGTTCAAATGTGGATTCTGAAAGGTCATTTTCGAAATACAGTGTCATAGTAAGTGATAGGAGGCGAAAATTGACAGCTGCAAATGCTGAGACTTTAACCATGATCTACTTCCAGTGATTTCACCGCAGTATTTGGATAAAACTGAAAAAGGTATTCACTGAAATGTGTTTCGAGATGGTGAATGTAAAATAAAAATGTGACTTCCATATAAGTATTATCTCATTCTTCCATAGCCATGTTTAACGTTTTACCCTGCTGTTTTGTTTTTTACTTTGTTTTATTAATTGTTTATATTTTTAAATGCACTTATTGTACAAACCTTATCGCTTTCCAAATTTTAACATGTCATCCCCCGAAAAAATAATAAAAACACAAAACACCACCTTTTGAATTTTAAATCAACAAATCTTCAAAAAAATAACAACACTTTCTAACACCTCTATTTATAGATAATTAATTCTCAATAACTACGAGTCCCGTTCAGTTGGATTTGAATATTTCTTAGTTTGAAATAGTCGTTGGTAATTTAGCGTGTGTTCCTAGAAATTTTCATAATAGCCTGTGGGTGAGAGGTAGTTTTAGGTTGTGGATTATTGTATCTGTTTAACACATGGAATTATTTTGTGTATAACTTAGATGTTGTCATTAATGCCGGTAGGCTGTTGTGATTCTTCGATCTGAGTTATTTTGTCGGTTCCTCGGTAACGGACTATGGCGAAGAAATATGATTAGACTTGGATAGTCTTCAAAATCTCCCGATTTTTCAGTTTGAAATGTTGGTAGGTATGCATTTCATCAGTTATCACTGATGCAAATATTAAATGTTACTTCTGAACCAGAGCCAAACCCACTGCTGTGATTTGAACTTGTTTGGACCATTCTGTGTAGAGATACGGCAGATCTGTAACAATTTACAACAACTTTTCGTAGAAGTTAAACATAAAACTGATATTTTCAGGGACTATTTAGGAAGGTTCTGTCCACATTGTTCTATAATTTTACCGTAATCACACCAGCTTTTTTTCGTCTTCCAAAGTGGAGCGTTCTCAATACGCGCAATATGGAGGTTTCTTTTTTCTTATTCTTCTCGGCGAAACATCATTCAGTTCTCTGTGAAAAATATTTCCAAATAGCTAAATGTGAAATGGGCTTTAATTCAATGCTTGTTTCACAGAAATCGACTAGGTTGTTTCCTTCTTATTCAGCTTCGAGTGAATTGATGTACCGTATATTTATTTCTGTGCCATCAATATTACCTCTTTGCATAGCATTCTTCTCATTTCTCTTGGTCTTACTAACTTATTAACTTTGTAAATAATATAGTAAAGATAAATAGGCCGATAAGGTTTGCTGCAGAAATTAAATAATAAAGGGTTAGAAGAGAGATTAATAATAATAGTTCTACGAAACCACAAAAGTGTGACAACTCATATACTGTTAGAATAATACAGCACTCTCCTGATCGCAAAACTAATCCAGCCTTACAGTTAACCATGCTCACTGCAGCTCAATAATGCTCCACTCAATATTATTTACCAAATGCTGGAATCAAAGCGAGTCAAGGTTCCGCCGCCCCCTCCCACGCTGTTAGTTCCATGGCCTCACGCCTCATTGGACCAGTCAACTGACTCTGTCCCCTGCGTGAACAGCGTGTTTTTACACTGGAACTTTGCAGACTCTTGTCAACCCAGTTACATTTAAGTGTTTAACCTAACTAACCAACTACAAAAGCTCGTAACGGTTAATAACATTACGGTCACTTCAGTAGCTCGATATGATAGATGTTAACGATTCGACTCTTGTGCATTATACGGTGTCCTGTTTCAATGTTGTTATTTTTGTTAGTAGCACTCTGAAAATTGTTTGTACTTACTATGCCATATTATTGAAGCTAACTACTTTTAACAAACACCTCATTCACACTTCAGAATAAGGGAATTATCAACATTCACTTTCAATTAATAAACTGACGAAAAAACACGTCGCCATTTTGGATAGGGCTTGTATTAGGCGACTGTCTGGACGAAAAATACCGATGAACAAAAATGGGTGTCTGGACAAAATCATTGGTCGCTACTTGGTTAGATGACTGTCTGGGCTAAACCATTGGCCTGTACTAGTTCAGATCACTATCTGGACAAAAATTACTGATTGTACTACAAGTAAGGGGGTCTGGGGCGGGTTTGTTTTGTATGTAGAACCTAGAAGAATTGCTGAGTTTTAGTATTCACCTCGTTCCTCAACCTGTACTGGTATCTAGACACTACTGATGGCAAGGATTCCATGTTTCGAACTAAGCGGCAAAACCGGCGCCAACCAATAATGTTGGTACTACTGAAAAATGCAGTAATACCCTCTGAAGATAAAATATTCAACTCCTGCATCTTACTAACATTAGTTATTCCTATACAACATTTTTCGGTTTTTCATGGCAGCTGACACCGGGTAACACACGAGTTCCTACAATTCAAAAGGGTTTCATACTTAAGCACATAAAATGAACTAACAAAAGACGCAACACTATAGAAATGATATAGACTAACGGAATAAAAAATATATTTTTCTAAAGAATCAGACTCATTACAAAGTTTAATTAAGTCGAAGTTAGCACGATCTAATGATATTCGCTTGACGAACGAAACTAGTCATCATGTTGACCTACTCCTCTTATTATTATTATTATTATTATTATTATTAGCGTGCTTACCACGGTGGGTGAGTGGTCAACGTGTCGGTCTACTAACCCCAAGCTCCTGGCCGTGGTAAGTGACTTTTGAAAGGCGACAAAAATTACGACACCATGTCATACGATGTTGGCATGTCAAAGAACCCATTTGAATTCAGTAGGCCGTGTTCATAATGGCAAAATTAATCTCGGGAGTTTCCGCCAACACAAACTTCCTCATTTCTCTACTAGAAACATGGTGGCTACTACTCCTGGAAATCCTGGAAAACTCCTGGATTTTAATAGGTCTGGAAAACTCCTGGAAAATGATGAAAAATTTGAAAACTCCTGGAAGATAGCCACTGTTAATTAATTATAAAAATCTTTCCATCCACTGCTAAAATTCCCAGTCCGCTCTTAGTCCTCGACGTCATGATATCGCGGATGGGGTAGCTAGGGCCATCTAGCGGTCGCTCTGCAAACCCAGTTTATTTTTAACCGGAAATTTACGTGCCGTGTTTTATCTTAAATCATACTCCTGTTGCGGTTCTGGGTGAGCACTCTATCGTTAACGAAAGAAATTTCCTCAGGCTACCTGTTTCTGTGTGGGAGAACACGCGATAGTATTTTTGTAAAACATATTGAGTATAGACAACTTCGCCGCAATAAAATTGCAGGAGACATTTTTATTTTTTCTCTCTCTCTCTCTTTTTTTTTCTTTTTTTTTTCTTTCGGATATTTGAGTCACAAAGGCTTTTTTTGAACAACAATTAAATCATTTGTGTGTAGGCTTGTGTATCAATAACGCAATCACCACTAAATTTTGTCAACATCTGTATAAGTAGGCCAAACACAACTGCTTTACTTTGGTCTTGAAGTAGGCAACCGATAAAGCCGCCTCCCCCTCCCCCGCCCAGGATTCGCGCTTATTTTTAAATCTGAAAAAATGAGAATTACTCCTGGAAAATTCCTGGAAATCTCCTGGAAAATCGTTGACCGATTTGAGTGGCCACCATGTAGAAAGCGCTATAGTGTTCAAGGGGCTTAGATATCTAACCTCCTTGACTTTCATAGTGCTTCAAGGAACAACGAAGCTACCCTTTGGGTGTCAAATAACAAAGCTTGCACCTGGCTCCCGAGGCCATACGATATTATTATAATTATCTTCTTAGCGTCATCCCGTAGGAACGGGGTCCGCTTTTTGGATCAATGCACACCATTTCTTGTGATCTAATGCTTCCCGCAAGTTCAAGTTTCTTAATCGTAAATCTGCATTAATAGTGTCCATCACGTTGATAAGCTTCTAATAATAGATCCATAATTTTGTTGCAACTTCAAGGGGCTTGGGACATATTAGCCATCAACCTCATGTACTTGATGTGTAATGAATTTGATAACCTGTGGTCAAGGATTGAGAGTAGGTGGCCCAGACATACCCAAGTTCTAATATTTTTAAACCACTAAACATTTAAAAAATATTGACTCTGCCTGTGTTCTTGTTGGTTTTGCCACAGTCTAAAATTAAAAGAAGTTTAGTTCAGTACGATCTGCCTTTAAAGCAAAGATAGTAAATATTTCAAATGCTATAATGAAAAAATTTTGAGAAATCATTTGACAGTATGTATGTTAGGGGATCCTGAAAAAAAATGTGAATTCCGAGAAAGATTTGGTCAACCAACTAGAGGGGAAATGTTCTATTGGAGACAAAGAATAGATATTTAAAATAAAATTGGTCTGTTAACTAATATTGATGGCCTGTAAAGGAAATAGGTACAGAGTTCACTATATCAGAACATTTGGAACAACTGATACCCAGATTGTAAAATTGGAAGATGAAAATTTATAGCACTCGAACCCATCTTCTGGAAGCCATAATGTTTTTTTTTACTCCACAGTTGAGGGAGCAAAGCTTATTGTTAACTACAAAGATTGTCCTAACATGCTTGTTTGTGACATAAATAGTTATAAAAGCATGATGGTCAACTGTAATAAATATCTAGGAAAGGAAATTCTTCAAGATACGATTCAAGAACTTCAAAGAAAGCTATATCCTTTTCATCTTTGTGGTCATTAAAATCCAATTAAGCCTATTATTAGAATCTAAAAATTAATTATTTCAGATATGATTTGAACACAGAGGCCACAATATTGGCGACCACCTCTCGGTGTAGTGGCTAGCAGTCTTGGCTGTCTCCCCGGAGGTCCGATCTGAGGGCTGCAACGGGGTACACTCAGCCTTGTAAGGCAAAGTGACAAGACATGGGTTCGATTCCCACCCCAGCTATCGTGGAAGTGGTTTTCCATGGTTTCCCACTTCTACTCAAGGCGAATGCATACCTGCCAACTTTTACGGTTTATCCGTAAAATTTACGGAAATTGCAGCATTTTACGGTTTTACGGATGAACGGTGTCATTTTACGATTTCGCGGACAAAAATTTGAAACGATAATTAACATTCGATAATCCCTCCCACTTCCGTACAATCGATTGTTTGCGTGGGTCGAAGGCAAGTCCGCGATAGTCGATAACTCGTTCTTTGAGTTGATTCGTACTTTTGACCGTGTCATGTTTGTGTCGTCATTGTAATTGAATTTGAAGCCGGGATAACCGTTCTTCCATGTGAATCTTAGGTGTCAACACGCTCTGCTTCGCAAATTCTTTGTTCCCCTACGTTCGCTCGTTGCGATTTAAACGATATTCTTTGACCACGTGAGTTGTTTATTGTTCGCGAAGTTGGCGTTCTTTGAATGTTTTCGTATTTTAAGGTTATGGCATATATTAATGAAGTGTTCGAGTTTTTGTGCTATATCTTCGTGCTTCGCAGTTTCCTGTATTCCTTGGACTAATTACATTCGTTCCACGTGTGTGTTTTTTTCTCTCTACCATGTGCATATTCTTTCTTTACGAGGTTGGCGTCGTGTTCATTTGACTTGTGTGCTTTGACTTGTTTTAATGAAGTGTGGGCTGTGTTTTATGCGATTTATGTTATAATTTTATGTGACGTTTAGTGATCCAGGTTCCTTTCGATGTTTTAGTAGATATCGAGAATGAACAAATACAACAAGAAACAGTACTTCCAGACATTTAAAGAATCATACTCGGTTGATTTTCCGTGCATACTAAAATCAAGAAAGGGAGAAAAATTTGCCTTTTGCACGGTATGTGCGTGTGATATTAATATTGCTCATGGTGGAAAAAACGATTTAAGTAATCATGTGAAGTGCGGTAAACACATAAGTTATGTTAAATCGAAGGAAGATAGCAAGAAAATCAACACCTTTTTTGCCAAGGCTGGTAACGTTGACAGTGACGTAATTAGGGCCGAGTGTCTGTTTACTTCCTTTTTGGTGGAACACAACGTGCCCTTAAGTGCGGCTGATCATGCTGGCGCTTTATTTAAGAAGATGTTTCCCACATCAGAAGTTGCAAAGAAATATAGTTGTGGTCGCACGAAAACGACGTGCATTGTAAATAAAATGGCAAAAAATGCATCATCTGAAGTTGTTAAGTGCCTTCAGAACGGACCATTTTCTTTGGCAACGGATGGAAGCAATGATACGAATGCCAAGTTGTATCCTATTGTTGTTACATTCTATGATGTTCGGCAGGAAAAAGTAGTGAGCACTGTGCTATCCATACCAGCGTTGGACGGGGACTCAACAGGGCGAAACATAGGTAACCTGATGTTATCACAGCTGAGTTCTCATAATATACCAATTGAAAACTGTGTGGCTTTCTGCTCCGACAATGCTCCTGTTATGATAGGACACAAAAATGGGGTTTCAGCAGTTCTGAAGGAAGTTCAACCAGGTATTGCCATCATAGGGTGCATTTGCCACCTGATTAATCTAGCAGCTGAAAAAGGTGCTGGAAGATTACCAGTTAAAGTGGATGAGATCCTTGTAGATATATTTTATTTCTTAGAGAAGAGTGTAAAGAGAAAAGAACGCCTTCAGAAATTTCAGAACTTGCACAATAAGGAAGCAAAGAAAATTCTGAAGCATGTATGTACTAGGTGGTTATCTTTAGGCAGATGTTTGGATAGACTACTGGACCAGTGGGATCCTCTTCTTTCTTTCTTCAAGGAGGAAGTAATATTATGTACCCAAAACATTTCCACAAGCTTGACATCTTTCAGAATACCTAAAGTTGAACAAAGTGGATCCAAAGAGTATCAGAAGAAGAGAATTCTTGATTCTGCTACTACACATGCCCCTAAAAGAATAGCATATTCTTCCAAATGTGACAAACCCATCCTAAAAAGTAAGACTTCTGCTACAACTCGTGAGGAAAAATTGTTTATGTTCCTGTCCTCAAACTTGAACAAGGCCTTTTGCACTTTTCTTCATGTGACTATTCCTGTATTTGACAAATTGAATGTTGCCCTTCAGACTTCTTCCCCACAAGTTCACTTGTTATTAGAACTTCTAATGGATTTGCTAAAGCAGCTGTTCACCAAGTTTGTTAAGCCCAAAATTGTCAAAAGCTCCTCATTGCTTGAAGTTGAGTACAACTTGATTCAAAATCAAAGAAGTGATGATGAGTTAGTTATTGGCATTCAAACTTCGAACATAGTGAATGATCTCCAGGATACAGATAAATCCCTTTTCTTTTCATCAGTGAGAAACTACTTTTGTACTGCCTGTGACTACATCATCAACAAGTTTCCACTCAAGGATGACGTGCTAAAGAATGCTCAAGTTGCTAGGTTAGACAAAATTGAAGATGCACAGTTTTCTTCCGTTCGTTTTTTCTTGGAAAAGTTTCCTATCATGTTATGCAAGGAAGAGAATGAAACTACCGATGAGGTGGTGAATGAGCTTCAGAGGCAGTTTACAGCTCTTCAGGTAGATGACACTTTGGCTGCACATCAAGATGCTGCAAGTGATTCCAGTTGGGCACAAATATCAAGAATTCGTGGAGCCGATGGACTTCTTAAGTATAACCGAATTTCTAGAGTAATGCTCTCTATTCTCACCATACCCCATAGCAATGCAGAATGTGAACGTGTTTTCAGCCTTGTGAAGAAAAATAGAACACAGTTCAGGTCATCCATGTCCAATGAATCTCTGGAGTCTATTTCTATTTTGAAGACCAGGAGTTCTGGTCCCTGTTATGACAAAGCATTTTCTCAAGACTTTTTGCTGGAAGCTAAAAAGGCCACAACCATGACTTTAAAGTCGAACTAGCATGTGATTTGCAGTGTGTATTATATTATTTCTTGCCTGTGTTACGTTAAACAAGTTTTATTGTGTAAAACCTTTTTCAAATATCGTATATCGGCTTAATTTATCAAGGAAGTCCTGTTATGTATGCTCCAAACCAATATTCACCACGCCTGCTGCTGATTAACATGGATTTCTTCTTGATTGTTATGTTCATCTACAAATCATGTAAGTAGATATGATTTCATTGAAATATCCTGTTTAAAGCATGAATTATTGTATTTTGTAGCCCAGAAGTATTATTATTTTCGTCAAGCCGGGGTATGTCGAAAATCGTTAAATTTTTTGTCGCGCGTGAGTTTTACTGATAGCCCTTTTCAAAAGTTGGCAGGTATGCGAATGCCAGGATGGTTCCTAACTTAAGGCTTTAATTTTATTTTTATTCTTAATCTCTAATGTAGGTCTTTGTGAGACATTATATGAGTTTTGAAGAAAATGACGGCTCGTTTGCTGAGGACATGGCTTCAAAGTGGCTATTTTGAGCGTTAAAGGTACAATCACCACGACGAAACTAATAATCGGAACACACCGAAATTTCTGTACAACAACCCCTGTAGTAGTACCTGCAATAGGAACAATTCTTATTTCGAAATTCAAATTTTGTATTAACCACTTCAGATATGAATTCCATTTTTAGTGAGACAAAATTGTTATATTAACTTCAAAGTTATATTAATTTGAAGTGGCTCTTATTCTGAGCAGTATAAAAGTTTGATAATGAAAATTGGTTCAGCGATATACCCGTGGTACATGTACCTTTCAGACTCTACGAAACGCTGGCTGAAACAGTCACACACACGCACGCGCACACACACAGTGGCAAGACAAGGTCTTGGGCAAGAGCGCGCTCGGACACCAGCCTCTCTTCCCCTGTCCTTCAACACCTTTGCTATCGCAGCTTCCACCCCCCTCCCTCACCGACACAGATACTGTAGGTATTCTGGCGACGATGGGATAGGAACGACCAGGAGTGGGAAGGAAGCGACTGTGGCCTTAATTAAGGTACAGCGCCCATTTGCCTGGTGTGAAAATGAGAAACCAGGGAACTAATCAAAATATTATCATAATAGGCCTATATCATAATATAATCTTTTTTATTGGGCGGAGGGAGAGTGCCTAGTGGATTCTATCTGTCTGACAATAAAGAATACATACAAATTGGTAATACGCAGGGCCATCGCGAGGGCAGCGCAAGAGGTGCGGTCGCGCCAGGTCCCGCGCTCAGTAAAGCCCACTGCTTCACGCCTTTTCTTTTTTTTTCCATAAATGAAAATAAATAAATAAATAAAGATAGTGTGTTTGATTCAGTCCAGCCCGAATTAAAATTGGTCCTCCGCTATGTTGATATGATGGCAGAAACTCCAAGAATCGTCGAATCGTTCGAGTTTTTGGAGGTACACGACACTACGGGAAAGGGGTTAGCTGAGGTTTTAGAGGGAGTATTGGAGGATAATGATCGTGATATCATGGAGTGTAGGGGACAAGGGTGCTAATATGAAGGCCAAGTATAAGGGATTGCAGACGCGAGTAAAAAATATTAATCAATGAGCAATGTTCAAGGCATGTGTTGCACATAATCTTAACTTACTTTTGGGGACATGGTTAAATGCAATAAGGACGCTATGACATTTTTTGGTATAGTTCAGCGTCTGTACACTTGGTAGCTTCCACGGAAAGGTGGGACATTTTGAGCGAACTATGTCCTGGCCTCCTCACACTAAAATCTTTATCTAGCACGAGATGGGAATGTTGAATTGACAGTGCCAAGCCCATCAGGTACCAGTTAGGCAAAGTAAATGAAGCTCTAGAAAAGTGGCAGAAACTACCAAAGATCATGTTACAGGGTCCGAGGACCAATCTTTGTTGCTTCATACAAGTTCATATGAATTTGTTTTAAGCCTCGTTATCTGGTACGATATTTAATTTTCTGTGAACTCAACAAGTAAAACTCTCCAATCTGAGAAGACTGAAACTAATTAAAACAAGTAGTTTCTGAAGAACTAAAGCCTATTTTCATATATCCTACTGATGTTAATTGCCAATATCAACATTTGATTGCTGTAATAGATTCGTAGATATTGAGTACCGACTAAATATTTCGGATGGTCGCCATGTTGGATTTTTATATATGTAGGTCTTAAGAGTTATGTACTGTTACATGAAGATTATTGTGTACGTGTAGTATTCAAACTTCAATCGCATGATTAGGACACAAGAAGTAAAAACAAGATTTTAAAATTTCGCACAGCTGCCCTCTTGTGGTTATGGAAACATTTGTATAAGAATTTACTGTACCAAGTTTCACTGCACTCGGATGGTTATACCGTGAGAAACGTCCATGTGAATATTTTTACTTCGCGTCACTGCCATGTTGGATTTGTGATCACCAGGTTATTGAAAGTCCTATATGTGAACTTACGTTCATAGCCCCTATGAAAATTTAAAAACTCAGCTTGATTGCTGTAATAGATTCGTAGATATTGAGAGCCGTCTAAATATTTCGGATGGTCGCCATGTTGGATTGTTATATGTATAGGCCATAGAGTCATGTACCATTAAAGGAAAATTATTGCGTAGGTTCATTAATCAAACTTTCACTTCGATAGCATGATTATGACACAAGAAATAAAAACTTAATTTTAAAATTAGCACAGCCGCTATCTTGAGGTTATGTAAACAATTTAACTAAATTAAATACCAATGCAGTATAATGTGTATAAACATTTGCTGTACCAAGTTTCATTGCGTTTGGATCATTAAATCACGAGAAAAGTCTATTTAAAACTTTCAACTTCGCGTGGCCACCATGTTCGTTTTGTAGTTAACCGATTTTTGAAAGTATCATAAATTAACTTCCAGTAGTGCCCTTTATCTCCGTGCAAAATTTCAGGTTGATACCGGTAATAGTTTCAGAGATATAGAATGCCGGTGAAATATTTCGCACAGCCGCCATCTTGAGGTTATGAAAAACAATTGAACGAAGTTAGATGTCAATGCATTATAATGTGTATAAACATATACTGTACCAAGTTTCATTTCGTTTGGTTGGTTAAATCGCGAGAAACATCTATTTAAAAGTCGCAACTTTGCTTGGCCGCCATGGTGGTTTTGTAGTTACCAGGTTTACAAAAGTCATATAGGTGAACTTCTAGTAGTTCCCTTTATCACCGTACAAAGTTCCAGGGTATGCTCGGTAATAGTTACAGAGATATTGAATGCTGATGAAATATTTCGCACAGCCGCCTTGTTGGATTGGTGAGACGTAACAAAATTTGTATGGCACGGCCAGTTCGTCTGGATTAGTGCTATGAACTTACCGAGTTTCATTGAAATCGCTCTAGCCGTTTAGATTTTATTAGGGGGACACACACACACGAATCACACACACCCACACAGACACACGGACAAAAGGTGATCTCATAAGCCTATTTTTCCATAAATGAAAATAGGCTAAAAAACTATTTGCGATCAATAATGGCGCAGGAGCGTCTGAACGGTTTGGCTACGCTGTCAATCGAATGTGAAACGGCCAAAAAATTAGAAATGAACTATTTAATGAGCACTTTTGCCCTAGTAAAGGCCCGCAAAGCGCCTTTTACATAAATAAAAAGCTCTAAATTCTAAACATAAAACAGAATTTCTTTTTTTGAAAAAGGAATAAAAAGCCCACCTTGTAAACCATGTTATTTCTCGAACAAAGGGGCCGTTCAGCTTATATTTATCGGTGAAAGTAGACTTATAGCACTTTTGGTAGTTAAGTTTATGAAAAACTGTATGACCGAAGAAATGTTGAAATATGTAAACATGATTACGTATTATTATTAATTATGTGCGTTTGGGTAAGAAAGTACATCAAGCACATGCTTCGTTTTCCATAATATATTATTTATGCCAAAAAAATCACCTGTGTTAGCTCATTATATCAGGTTTGCATTGATATTGCTAGTTGCTTTTTTTATGTTAGGCCTATCCTATTTGTTGAGGTTTGTTTGTAATAAAATGAGTTTTAACTAGCCTAAAATTGTAATTTCTTTTAAAACATCACTCTTCGTACAACACAGCCACTTACAGTCTAAAATTTGCATTTACTACCATTCCCCCGCGAACTCATGCCTACTAGGCCCCGCGCACATTCTGCGCCAGGCACCGATAACCCTCGCGACGTCCCTGGTAATACGGCTCGGAAGCAAGTCTGGTTTGTTTTCAGAAACAAAACAACGCTATCAGTGAGAGAGAGAGAAGACATTGAGTGACGAGAAGCGGTGGTAGTAAGAGGTGCTAAGTGAAGGGTAGACACGTCACTAACACAAATGCAGCGACTGACAAACGGTAATAGTGCTGCCATCTCTTGCCTTGCGATTGACGGCGGTACTGATCGCACAGCCTTAAGGCTATGGCTGCCTCCTTCCCAATCACCTGAATTACAAGTACACACTAGAGACACTATCAGACAAAAATTCCACATTCACCCAAGTACACAGGGCTATATGACCATGATATCCAAGCCCCTCAAATGAAACAATGTGATAGTGGCTGCTAACAATTAAATGTTGATGACAACACTGCAATGAACTGCTCCAAACAGTCAAATTCAAATGCAGGTAATAATACAGTTTGGTTTTGGTTTTACTCAATCGAATGTTAAATCATCACCAAGAATGGATTTTCAGGAATTCTAGTGTTGTAGATCTTGCTGCCATACCTGCAGATAAACAATTATGTACCAGGCTACTCTGTAACAGCTCCACTTTCATTATTTTGTATGATGTGTGACAAAAATGAAAGCATTGTTAATTGATTCTGTTTTGATCATCATTGCTTTCAGGTCAAAATCTTCTAGGTCATCGTCTAATTCTGAGTCCAGTGCATCAAGCAGTGAATCATCAGAATCAAGTTTTTCTTCATCCTCAAGTAGCAGAGAGCCCTCACCTAAAGGTAAGGCATAAGTTGAAATATGTCTTGAGTAATCTGTGTAAATAGTCATTAACCCGGCAGTGGTTGCGGGGGGAAAGATTGTCTCACTTTGGAAATGTCTTGCATGTAACTTCGCATCCCGCACATGGATTCAGCTACCCTCCTAGGTATTCTTAGTAGGGGGGGCATAACGAGACACCTCCCGCAACAATAGCCAGTTAACACTTGAAACATTCCCATGGTTACTATTATTGCACTCGCTTGCAGAGAAGTGAGACTTTCCCTCACCCGCGACTATAAACTTAACTATTTTTGTGTTACTTGTCGTTATAGTTTGTTCTCTAGTGAATTTAAAAATGGCTAATAAACTAGAGGAACAGGTTATGGTATAGTAGGACTAGGTGGAGCAAGAATTAAGAAGAAATTTTGAGGCAGTTGATGATTTGTTGGAAGTTGGCAGTGATAGTGAAGACGAAGAGGATAACTTAGAATTTAGTGATCCAGTGTTTCAGATATTTCTGACGATTTACTGTATAATGCTGTGCACAGTACTCTGGGAAAGATGGACGCACAACCAGGTACATTTATTACCCACAGTACGTTGCAAAGAACAGACACAAGAACCTTGTTCAACGCCTTCCTAAAGTAAAAGATGAGGCAAAAATTGTGACCTCCCACAGTGAGGCGTGGAGATGGATTTTTCCTCAGGAACCTATTCAAGAAATTCTGGACTGCACTAACATACAAATGTCAAAATTGCGTGAATATTATGCACGAGAAGGGGACACTCGAAAGACTGTGAAGAAATGATTGCGTTATTTGACCTATTCTATCTCTCCGGCGTTTTGAAGGTTTCTCATGTGAATGCAGGAGCCTATTGGGCAATCTCTGCCTTATTTTTTCAAACAGTTCCCACTACTGTCAATTCTTACTTCAACCAACAAGTCTAAAAGCCAGGGAAACTGATGAAAAATAATTACCCACAGTGAAATTCCTTCCAGCATTCTCAATAGGATGTGCTAGTCGGTTTACACAACACCACCTATATAGCCTTTGCACTGAATTGAAAATAAGCAAGATGGCGGATACCGAAGGCAGAAGTTTGTGATCATACATTTGTTGTTGTTTTTGTGCGATTTTTTTCAGTTTTTTGCTGTAAAATATGGTTTACAAGTGTTGTGTTCTGAAGTGCAGGGGGAATTATGATCATGAGAATAAAGTTCGAGTGTTTAAGTTCCCCGAAGAAGAGAATTTGAAGAAACTTTGGATATCAGCTATTAACGAAACATTGTGTGGTAAGTAGGCTACCAATACGGTACACGTATTTTAATTATCTAAGCAGTGTTAGCCTACCGTACCACATAAATAGCCGATATACCGGTAATCTTAATAATGTAAAGAATTACCTAGGCTGCTATAAATAGTTCTAAGAACTATTTCATTGCCTTGCAAGCAACACGTAAGTGACCAAGCCTAGTCATTTTAAGGTTAGAGTTGGAGCAATACTTTGCATTTAGGCTAAGTTTCAAATAATAATAATGAACGGTGTTTCCTCATTAAATAATTAATAAACGAATCTCCCAACATGCGAGGCAAGTTTGTTGTGCATGGGTGAATTAAACATGTTGTGATCAAATACTGAAAATGTTTTAGTGTGATAATTATAGATTCATTTTTAATGCATGCATATTGAGAATCGGTGTTCAAAGCTAATGATTTATATAATTGAGTCTGGCCTCACTGGAAATTCATTTAATATGCACCACAAATTGCTCAGATTCCTGATTAAGTAGGTACCTAACCCCTTGATTGCTCCCAGCGGAGATGTTTTAATAGGAAATTCCCCAGTGAAGGTAATTGTTTAAAAGCAAGATATAAAATATAAGTAGACCTGTAGCTCAATAGTTTGTTCTAAAACTAATCTTCTGATACCGGTACCTTATAGTACGGTACTCGAAACGAAAGAGTAGGCCTAGAAAAAAAATTAGCCTATGGTACTCAATGATTTACAGTACCGTATTTATACCTTGGTTGGTAATTGATATTTTTAAATATAGGCTACTCTATACATGCCAGAAATCACTACTATTTCCCTAAATATACCCAGGTGTGTAGGCTACTTCGATGATAAGCTGTATTCTTTGCATGTTCATAACATTTTCTTGTCCAATATACAACTTTTTATGGAATTATCTGCTGAATTTTAAGAAATTTGGTCAGTTATCATGAACCATATCACTAAGATATTTCACAATTCATTGAGTAATAATAAATACATTCCTAGATCACTTGGAAAGTGCAGCAGTTATCTCACTAGGACCCAAAGAGCCCAATGTGGCGATGTAGCTCAGAATGTAAGATTAATTATCGGTAGGCCTATACACTTTACTTCAATGAATGTTACTCAGTATGATTCTTTTGCAAATTGCAGGTTTGTGAACTGCATTTTAATGCTCAAGACATTCGACAGAATACTGTATTCAATTGTGAAGATGGCCAAGAGATTACACTCCCATCAAAAGTGCCAAGACTTAAACCTGGTGCTGTTCCATCTCGTCTACCAAATTGAATCAGTGACCCATGCATCGTATCCTCCCTTTGTTAGTAATGAATAGAACTCACTTTAAATAGCCCAATTCTATCATCACGTGTAGTATTTCAGTGTTCCAAACCACCGCAGTTCCCTGCAGTCAGCTGATCGAGATGTTGCTGTCAACAATGTGATGTCATCAGCCATCTATTGGATGTATGATCGAAAAGACATTCAAATAAAATGCAACGACCTCGTAATTCTGCCCCTTAAAACAATAACTACCGTACCTAAAATTCAATCTTCTCCTGTGATATTTGTAAATATTTTCTAGTATAATACCTATTTCATCCAGAGTTTTTCAGTTGTCATGTTTGATCTGAGGAGTGAATTCATGCCTGCCTCAGGGTGTCGAGCGATACGGGAAATACGGGAATTTTAGTGACCCGGGAAAAATACGGGAATTATACGGGAAATTCGCACTTGATACGGGAAATCTTCAAAAGTCTCATAATGCCTGACTTCTTAGCCCCCGAACGCTCAGTAGAGTCCTCCCGCTCAGTCTTCTATTTCGCCAGCAGACTGCGCTGCCACCCGCAATTTGCGTCACCGATAGAGCACTAAGCGGGATGAGAACCCAGCCAACGTCGAATGCATGCTTTGCCTGGCCGACCGCCGGCCGTACCCTCTCCGCACGCCGCGCTGGTTGCTGACAATGACATGCAGGAGTTAGTCCGCATTGTTATTCAGAGGAGACCTGGGTTTCTCGACAAGAGCAGCCCTTAAAGAAGTTAACAGCTTAAGATCTCAGAAAATTCCAAACGCGTATGTGCTGCAATTTCGCACCAACTGCCGAAAATTGTACATTGGTATCCTATGGCTGAAAAAATCAGAGAGGTCAACTCTTGCTCACAAGGGACCCGTACTATTTCCTGCCTGGACCGTATAGGGGTCGCTGAGACTCTTAAGTTGGAAGAAGTTAGGATCGTCATTGCCCTGGAAATTCTTTGTAATCAGAAGAAGTTGCTTTCTGGCGCAATGGCTGACCGCTTCAAGAGCAGCTACTCCGCACTTCTGAGACTGCCCTCCGTCACTGCGCGTTTGAAGCAGTTCGACGAAAAAGAGCCACGGCTCGACGTGCTGTGGTCTAAAATAGTGGCTTCAGCAGTTCCTGCCAAAAAAAAACGATCTCTCAAGCTTCGTTAAAATGATACTGATTTTGTATCACAAGAATGCAGCTCTAGACAGAGGTTTCTCCCTGAACAAGGAGTGCATGATCGTCAATCACAAAGAATCAAGTCTGATTGGCATGCGTATACTGTTCAGGACGCTGTGATGGCAGCTGGTGGAGTAGAAAAGATACCGTGAGCAAGAGTCCATACTGCCCGAAACTCCTACGCCGTGTTCAAGGAAGCAAAACAGGTGCATATCGACGGCTAAGGTGGCAGTCGAAAGAAAAGCCACGAAAGATCTCCAGGAATTGGAGAAAAAAAATAGTACTGTCAAAAGAACTTAATTTTGCGCTGTGTATAACTGAAGTTCCTAGTAACAATCTTGTATTTGTCAATGTGACTTATTTAATTTCGTTTTGCATTATTTTATTTTCTATTATCTACTTTGATAAAATAAATCTGAATTAAAAAGTATTCGCGGCGTGTCGCGTGTGGAATGTTACTGTTTTTAGCCTTTCCATAATCTTCTTTCGCGGTGGAGATGCACATAGCCTACCAAATTGTTTTCAAGTCCCTGCAAACACTCAATCCAAATGCGTCACACATGCATAAATTTCAAAAACTACAAACAATATCTCACAGCTCTCGACATTTTACTATCAAACACCCGTCACCAACATGTGGCTACAAAATACACAAAACACGTGGCAGAATTCTTCTCGTATGGGCAGGCATTGTTTCAGTCGCTTATTAACCACTGCCTGTTTCCTTACTTTTACTTCGCCGAAGTTCGACCCGAGGACTGGATACATCCCGTACAGCATGTGCAGAAAGAAATACTGAAGGCGATCTGGATATCGCGGTGGATGAAATGATTATTAACATCGGCAATTCATCAAGCTCTGACGAAGACAATGATGGTGGTGATGATGATAGGGACAGTGAAGGGATGGAGGGTGTCAAAGAAATCCTTGCCAAGTGACTGAGGATAAGTTATTTATTGGCGTCAGTTCGCTTGCGTCAATCGATAATAGACCACAGGCTATTGTTTCCTATCATAGTGTTCAAAATACCGTCTGCCATTCAATAGCCTACAACTCGACAATATAAAACCACGGCAATAATATCGCCACTGAGCGGCTTGTTTGAGTGCTCAGTGCTAAATATGTATTTACCCTAACTTTACTTTTGTATTATCACAAAAGCTAATATTAACCGTAGAGAGTCGCGATTCAGAGAGTGTGCATCTGTCAACTTCTGTAGTAAGCTGTGAACGACCTCCGCTCAGACTCTTGTTTCATGGTAAAGGATAATCATTGCATGGTGAGTGTTTTTATATTCATTAGCTGTAGAGTGTTTGCCCTATTTGTCGTATTTATTGAATTGGTACCGATACCGATGATAAAGGTATCATAGCTTCGGTGTGTAATTTATTTATTCATCTAAAAGTATCGTATTTCTCTGTATGAATGTCCTCGGCGTTGACTCAGGATCGTCTTTTAAAATATATTAAATATACCGGCATATCCTTCGCGTTGTTTCCTTCGAAATACAGGGTGTAGGTGAAAAGCATGCTCAGAATTCTTGCCGTGTGGCGGTTGGACGTGGCGACCGTGGTTTGCGGAGAGGAAAAGCGGGGCATAGTGACAGGAAGGCTGTCAGTACTGAATTCATGGGGTTAGCAATACTGTATTTGTCCCATAATTTACGCGTGTAATAGCGGACACACTTTTACTATAAAAGTCGTGATCTAAAAAGGGATAGTGGGTGGGTTACATCTTATTACTACATGACCCGTCCGGCTCTGTGGCTAAATGGTTAGCGCGCTAGGCTTTGGCCCAAAGTGCCTCGGGTTCGATTCCCGGCCGAGCCATCGGGGATTTTAATCTCCTGGGGTTAATGACCGTGTCTCGGGGACTGGGTGTATGTGCCGTCTTCATCATCATTTCATCCTCATTACGACGCGCAGGTCGCCGACGGGCGTCAACTAGAAAGATCTGCACTAGATCTCTCCGGAGGCCACACGATCATTATTATTACTACATAACCCCAGGATTATTAGTCATTATTACAAAGGGAATTTTGACTACTTTCAGTAGAGTAGAAAATCGTATCGTCTTGTTCCGTGCTCCTATAGAGCTTACATTTTCTTTCGATCTTTAATTTGCCATAGGACGCGCCACTGGCGTATGTTTATGCATTACCATTTTCTGGTTTAGTAGTCAGGTATTGGAAGCAATGGGAACTGTGTACTACAATTTTCGTTGCATGTAACTAAGCAAATTATTGTTATTAAGAGAACGTAAAATGCACCAAGAATATGATCTTCAGCTGTGTGCAGTGAGAAAGCTCTGCGTGTGTTCATTCCTTATGTATTAATGACGCGAAATGTTAGCTAACGTTGTGCCACATACAACACTCGTAGTCTCTAAATGTTGCCCATTTTCCCGTAAATTACAGCAGTTTATGTTTGAATTGCTTATAAGATCGTGACAGAGAAAGTGTTTCTCCAATTGGATGATAGTATTTAACTGTATGCACGTCGTGTAATCTTGGCGAGGTGTATTTTTTTCACGGAGCAACTTTACACCGTAGTAGGCACGCAGATTTTTGTATTTAGTTTTCTGGCATCTTGTTTTAAATTATTGACTAACATATTTCTAAATGCAGACAATCCATACCTCCATTAGGATTCGGGTTCCATAATTCATGCAAAATGAGGTTCGTTCGTTTGTGAAATTGAGGTCAGGTACCCTTTCAGTGATTACCGTATTGTATGGTACTTTACGTAGACTAGGGTGAAGATGTAAATGAGTATTTCTTAAAAAATTGTCGCCAGTTGTTTGGTTTATTAACTTACGGTAATATTTTCCATAGGTACTGAAAACTAGGCACGATTGGATTTTAAGGTGGAACCGCATGTGCTATCAAATATCGCTTTGTTGAAATACCTGGAATATGTATAGAATTATAAACTGATTTTTGGTTAAATGAGGGTTGAAGATAGGCTATTATAATTATAATGATTAAATAAATATTAAAGAAGAAACGATGCGTTAGTAAATATTAGGCCTACCGTACGGCGAATAGCCTATAACTCGTAGCTTCCGTCACAATTTAGCATTTAAACGGGTCACGTTAATGCATAATATACTAATATAACAACCGACAAGCAAATTATAATAATATTCTCACATATAACATATTTAATTTGCACAAATATTGTAGTCTAAGAAATGCCGTTTGAAATGTGCAAATCGCACACTTTGTAGGCAAGCTGTTTGTTATGGTCGTCTCTGATGCGAAGTTTTACTAATAACTCTTTTAGGAGACACTTGTCTTTGGAATATTCATGAAAGGCCAACCCTCCAGTTCTTATTTCATAAGTTGAACGCCTAAAAACAAAACCACTATCCGAAATAATAAAGAAGATAATCGCGAACGAACGATTCACTGCCAATGAAAATCAAATGGAGATTCGCGGACCGGAAGTTCCCTATGCATAAGCTTCGGTGTTATTTGAACTCGTGGAAGCTCTATACGGTTACGGTAACATACAATTCAGTCACTTCCCGTAAACATTTATTATGTGACACTTCTCTACTCTCTCAACCCTCCTCAGTAAAACATTCATTTATATCAGCTCTCCTCAGATAAACGGTATCTGCGAGAGAATTCACTCGCGCGCGCGCGCTTTGCTCACGCTACGGATTAGACCTAAATCTCGCCATAACCCGTGGGTTGCGGAAGTATCTCCCAAAATGCAGTTTCACTTACGCCAGATAATCTTGATTCGCGCTTTAAGATTCATTTTTCAGCCATTCGGTATGCGAACTCGAAGTCTTAGAGAGTTCTAAAATATACGGGAATTTGGTGGATTTTCGTACGGGAAATACGGGAATTATACGGGAATTTGAAAAAAGGTCATCGCTCGACACCCTGCTGCCTAGTAGCCTAATTATAAAATATGTTATATTATATTTAATGACAAAAGGTGCATCCTGTCACTGTTATAATTACAAATCACATTTTTACAAAAGTTAGCCTAATTTTATAATATGCATTGTCAACAAGAATCAGTACCCCACTTCAGTCCCTCTGTTGTGTTCAAAATCATTTTCAATATTCCTCTACTCCAGTATTTTAAATGTGATCATTGCAGTTGGCCTTTAAATGAATCCAATATAGCACATTGTGGTTCCCCAGCTACCGTATCTGTCTTCCAAGGTACTTTGTTTTTCACTTTTTGCTACTGTGCCTGAAATTAACAATCGCCCAATAAAACTGGAGCGCCTGTTTTTCCAAAATCACCGTACCAAAAATAGATAGACCCTCCAGCTACATAACTGTGATCCACCCGCTAGGCTTTTAGAATATTTCTATATGCCACATTGTTTCTGGTAGTAATACAAAACCCAACTTGAAAATGGCTTTTGAATACCAGCCATTTATGTGTCAAATCTGATTTTATGGCAGATGTATATTTTGATCTCTCTGTTAATAGTCAGCCCAAAGGCTGGTTGGATCCTCAACAAGCACCACTGTAAGTTATGCTAATAGAAACCCACAAAGCAGCAACACGATGAGACATACTAGGCAAGGTTCCTCTGTACAACTTGAGCACAGTTAGTGTCAGTACATGGCACCAGCCATACCTTGGTAGCTTCCACATAATCGCAATCATGAATGAGATGAGACATTAGTGAAAAGCCACATTTTGCTCTAGCCTGTGCGACAGACACAAAAACACTACAATCATCAAGAGATGGCACAAGTAAATATTTGGATCATCTTTGTCGAATTTCAGGTTGTCATACTTATTTCCGATGAGAAGATGCAACTGTTTAATTATATACTCTTATTAGATTCAGCTACTCCTCTATTCACACCATAAATATATCCATTCAGCAAGTATGTCAACAGACAAGCTTATGAAATTTGAAATCAATTTTATTGTTTTTTAGTCTAATAAGTGAATTGAGTTTCAGTCGGTCTTCATGTTAAGGGACACTGGGACTGAGTTTTCATATTTCTGTAATTATCAATGGATATTATTCTAATTTTACACACATCACTCAAATACTAATATACACTATGCTACCGATTTACACTTTTCGATCTCTAACCGTTTAGGAGATATGATTATTTTTATATAGAAATTATGCAAATTTTGAAAATGGTCCTTGTGTTAAACAGATAGAGGTAGCTCATTTATCATGACTTTCCCATATAGATATTTAGTATGAAAGCAATCCTAGTTATTGGTTTTGAGTTCATATGAATATGTGTTGAGATATAAATTAACTCATTTCACAATTTTTTTTATTCCATTAATTGCCTATTATTTATAGCCTCCGTGGCTTAGGCGGCAGCATGCCGGCCTCTCACCGCTGGGTCCGTGGTTCAAATCCCGGTCACTCCATGTGAGATCTGTGCTGGACAGAACGGAGGCAGACAGGTTTTTCTCCGGGTACTCCGGTTTTCCCTGTCAAAATTTCATTCCAGCAACACTCTCCACATCATTTCATTTCATCGGTCATTCATTTAATCATTGCCCCAGAGGAGTGCGTCAGGCCTCGGCAGCCGGCACAGTTCATATCCTCGCCGCTAGATGGGGGCTTCATTCATTCCATTCCTGACCCGGTCGGAGACTGGAAGCAGGCTGTGGATTTTCATTTCTTTCAATTGCCTATTATTTAAAATTAAAATATTTTTAATGGCAAACCTAAGAATACTACAGTAAAACTAATCACTGAACTTATGGATGCATTAATATAGAATATGAATACAAATTTGCAATATTATAGCAGCAAATCTAATGCACAAGGACCAAATGATGTATCAAAAAATGGGAAGCCGCGATAAATGGACTTTTATAAAAACATGCATATTCTTTGGTGATAGGCTTTCAATTTTAGGTAATTATCAATGGATATTGTTTTAATGTTCCATACAGCACTCTAATAGTAATATACACTAGACTACTGATTTACACTTTTCTATCTCTAACCGTTTAGGAGATATGATTATTTTAATATGAAAAATATGCAAATTTTGAAAATAGTCCTTGCGTTAAACAGATAGAGGTAGGTCATTTATCATGACTTTCCCATATGGATATTTAGTATGGAAGCAATCCTAGTGATTGGTTTTAAGTTCATATGAATATTTGTTGAGATATAAATTAACATACAGTATTTCACAATTTATTTTTCCCATTAATTGAAAATTAAAATATTTTTAATGGCAAAACTATGAATACTACAGTAAAACTAATCACTGTGCTTATGGATGCATTAATATAGACTATATATAAAAATTTGCTACATTATAGCCACAAGTCTGATGCATATGGGGCGAATTTTGTTCCAAAAAATGGGAAGCTCAGAAAAATGCACTTTTATAAACCCATGCATATTTTTTTAGTTATCAGCTTACCTTGTCAGCTAAAACTGCCCAGCACCATATGTCAACACCCTCTTTCTTGCTTTTCTGAGCTCCTTATTAGGAAATTAAGTACAGAAATACTCGCCTCAATGAAAGTCCATGAATAGGAGGCGTTTAGATACCATGCACTAGACATTTCAAGAATTCGCTGGGCCTTTAAATATGGCGGAATTTGGAAAAGACTTTCACTAAATTGTCCGCTGGAGTCAGGGGCATAATTATATCAAAGAATAAAAAAATCAATATTTTTGCAATTTCTGACAAAAACTCAGTCCCAGTGTCCCTCTGTACCCAATTAAATTGGGCGAGGAGTAAAACTTTTCAATTCACACTTGCGTACAGGACCTCTAAAAATACTTGGATTAATTAAGCACTTAAGTGTATAATTAATCCAAATAATTTTTCCACATTGACAGAAAGTTGAGTCGATAGTCCTACGTTTTACTCCCCGACCAATTTAATTGGGCCAATTAACATGTGGAGCAACTAAAATGCAATTAATTCATTAGATTATGAGCGCAACATTGAAAAATGACTTCGAAAAGTTCAAGTTGTATGGACACCATTTTTGTGGCACCAAATATTAGAATGTTATCCTGAAAGTCTTGAAATAGCCTATTATGAACAGTCTCTCCTCCTCTCACCCTGTCTGTTGCATTTCTCCACCCTTTGTAGCCTTACAGCCTAAATATTTTAGAAAGCCATCCACTGTGTTAAAGTTTCATTGTCTCTAAAACTTAAAACAGGATTGTCGGCCTCTCCCCCCATGTGTCCAATGACATTTCAAACATCTTCAAGCTCAAATGAGTGCCTTTTGTTATGGTTTAGAAAGTCATACCTCACATATAAAAATATTTCGTTTAGTAGTGTAGTCATTGTGCTTCAACAGCTATTGGAACAAAATTTAATGCTTTTCAGTCGGTCAACATGATTGTATCCAATTGTAATGGGTGTTTCTCTACTCTTGAAAGAAATTTACATGAGAGTAATAAATACACTTAGATGACTAGTTTTGACATAGATTAATAGCCTGAGTGAAAAGGATCTGATGTGACATTGTGTGTTTATGTGAATAGCCTACTATATATTTTAAACTAGCAGAGACATTGCTGTGTTAAGGGTATTTTATGCTCAACTTTGCTTCCACTCACAGTGTATGTAAATATTTAGGATGCTCTGGATATAAATGATAATAATAAAATATACACCTCATATTTGTAGGTGACAGGTATGATGTGCAATAAATTACTAGAAAAAAGCCAATCAAATTAAGAAACTGTTGCTTTGGTAAGAGCATAAAGTAATTGTAATTTCGGTTGTACTCTAATCTTAACTTATTGGCTGTTATAAACAATATTAAGATTGAAATTAGATTAACTCGTGGTGTAGTAGCTAGCATTCTTGGCTGCCGCCCCGGATGTCCAAATTCGATTCCCGGCTCCCCCAAGAAATTTTAATTCTAGTCCGAGGGCTGGAACGGGGTACTCTCAGACTTGTGAGGCTAAACTGTGAATTCCACAGTACGGTACATTTGAGAAATAAATTATCAACTTGTAAAAAAAACCACTGTTTACCTTTCTGCTTAGTAAATTGACAAATATTTAGACATTTGCCATTCATACTCCATAGATCATAATGGAAAATTCATTAAGTATAAAATTTTATTTGTGGGTTGTGTTGTATTTTACTTTTTTTTTGTATTGCTAGTAATTGTAGGCTATATAAACTTTGAATCTTATCTAAAATAATTACACAACGTTATATGCTCTAAGTTATTGGTTGATATTTCTGGGATTTTGCGGTGACAATCCCCTGAAAATACTCACAATTTTCCAGGATAGCCAGTCCCCCCCCCCAAAATAAAATTGTATATACGCCCCTGACACTGGCTGATGGCATCATCATAATAGTAAATCTATAATTTAAATGATGAAATGTGTACCCGGAAGTTTTCGTGAAGGAGACACAGTTGTTTATATGTCAAGTCCAGATATCTAGCTAAAAACCTGATCTTATGTAAATATTGAACATAACTGTATCAAATGCGTATATTTTACTGTTGTTAATTTAGCGCTATGTTTTGTGGCCAGTGAACTGTTGACATAAAATTGATCCAGAAACATTAAAATAGTGTATGTTTCATTTTTTCCTACGGTACGGTACCTAGTTTCCCGTGAGGTTTCATTTTCAGGTGAAGGATGAGAAGAAGCTTATTCAGTAGGCCTAGTATATTTGTTACGTAAGTAAAGGTAAGAAGGATGAAGTCATCATAATAGCCTAAACATGCTGCCGACTACGATGTATCAGTTGGAAGGAACCGATCATATGGGTCATGGCCTGCGGCGAGCTCCAGCAGCTCTGCCTACAGTGCCCGCCATCTTGTTTGAATGCAAAGGCCTGTTATCTAGGTGGTGTTGGTTTACAACCTCTGCAGTCTAGTTCACAACAGAATAAGGTCCATCCGGTTGCTTTCTCATATAAACTTCTATTTTGTATTTATGCTTTATAAATGGGAACGTACGCCAGAGAATATATTTAGATGCCATATTTAGAGTGCTCTGATTTAGAACGTTTTAACTATTCATATTGGTCAGGCAAAATTAAAGTATCTTTTTATGTACGGTAAATATCTATTAGATACTTCACGAAAGCAAATAAATGTATTACCATCTCTTTCAAAACAATCATTTGTGTATCATCATCATTTGCACAGTTTCCAGCCACTGGCCGGGTCTATTTGGAACACAAGCCTCTCCAACGTCTTCTGTCTTCCCACCATCTCTCAGCCTCCACCCTTGTCCAGTCTTCTCCTCTCTTCTTCACACTTTCTTCCACCCCCTTCAGCCACCTGTCTCTCGGTCTCTTTCCTTCCCACTTCGTCTCGTGTACTCTCCTGGGTATCCTCTTCTCCTCCATTCGTTTTACATGTCCATACCATCTAAGTCTAGATTTCTCTATACCATCCTGTAATGGTTACTCCTTCATTAATTCTCTGCTTCAAATTACGAAGGTGAGCGAAAATCTCACCCGCGACCACTTACATCAAAATTACTCCGCGACCATTACTGTGTTAACCTTGCGGTGTTCGCGCTCGAAAATGTAATGCCAGTTGTTGAGTGGATTACAATTGTAGGCCAATTTCGAATGGGTATTTCATTAGTTTTTTTAAATTTTATTTTGATTTTCGAATTTATAAGAAGGAAAAAGAAAGCTTGTAGTTAAATAACGTGACCGTTAATCTCGCGATCATAAGCCATGAGACACCCATTTTATGTGGAATCCGAACCACAGGACATGGCATTTCACTTCAAATATCTCACATGGACTGACCGGGAATCGAACCCGGTCCGCCTTGGTGAGAGGCAAACAGCTTGACCGCTACGTCAACACATCCCGGATTTTATAGGAAGGATGGATTGTGATTCTATACTTATAGATAAATACATGAAATACTAAATATTTTGACACAGCATGAAAACCTTATTTAATTTGAAATTTCTGAAGAAATTTAGTAATATTACCCATATTGATCCCAAAACACAGTTGTCATGACTTTACTGGCAGACTGTGTTTGCTTGAATTTCCGCAGCTTTGGCGAAGAGGGATGCTGACACTGACGTGGTTGTTGCTTGGTCTCAAACGTTGACTTCGATCGCATGATTAGGACGCAGGAAATAAAAACAAATTTTAAAATTTTGCACAGCCACCATTTTGAGGTTATGTAAACAATTGAACAAAATTAGATGTTAGTGAATTACAATGTGTATAAACATTTGCTGTGTCAAGTTTCACTGCGTTCGGATGGTTAAAACTTGAGAAAAGTCTATTTAAATGTTTCAACTTCGCTTGACCACCATGTACAATGAACAGGTCTTTGAAGGTCACATAGGTGTACTTCTAGTAGTGCCCTTTATCACCGTACAAAATTTCAGGAAGATTTTCAGGAGAGATTGAAGCAACAAATCCCAGTTACTGAAGTGGAAAATGTAGAAGAGGAATGGTCCCACTTTAAAAAGGCATTTGCTGGTGCAGCAGAGAGTGCTTGTGGTAGGACGTCAACAAGAGTGAAAGAGAAGGAGACACCGTGGTGGAATGAGGAAGTGAGGAAAGCAGTGAAAGAAAAGAAGTCTGCATGGAAAGAATGGAACCGAGATCAAACAGAAGAAAGCAAAAGGAAGTATCACGACAGCAAACGGAGGTGTAAGAAAGTGGTAGAAGAAAAGAAGAAAAGTTGGGAAGAATTTACACGAAGAATGGAAACAGATGTAAGTGGCAGTAAAAGGATGCTGTATGGGCTTCTAAGAAGTAAGAGGAAAGAAAGAGTTACTACAAAGCTGGTGAAAAAGGAAGATGGAGAGTTGTTAACACACCCAGAAGAGATAAAGGGACGATGGAAGGAGTATTTCGATAAGCTATTGAATGTGAGCAATTGTACTGGTGAGATCGAATTGACACAGCCTGACGACTCTATAACAGAAGATGATATAACAATGCTGGAGGTGGAATTAGCAGTACAGAAAATGAAGATGGGAAAAGCAACAGGGGTGGATGAAATCAGTGTAGAAATGATAAAGGCTGCTGGACCTGTTGGTATGCAATGGCTGTATCGACTGCTAAAGTGTGTGTGGAAACGGAAATGTGTACCAGAAGACTGGGAGAAAGGGCTAATAATACCAGTGTTTAAGAAGGGGGACAAGAAGGTGTGTGATAACTATAGAGGGATCACCCTCTTATCACAGATAGTGAAAATACTGGAAAGGATATTAGAAAGAAGAATGAGAAGAAAGGTGGAAGGAGAGTTGCAAGAGGAACAGTATGGCTTCGGGAGTGGAAGATCCACAGTGGACCCAATCTTTAGCTTGAGGCAGGTGATAGAAAAGAACTGGGAATATGGAGAGGATTTGATCATGACTTTCATAGATCTAGAAAAGGCATATGATAGTGTCCCCAGAGAGAAGGTGTGGGAAACCATGGTTAAGAAGAGACTGGGAAGAGAAATGTTGGAAATGGTGCAAGCAATGTACAACAACTGTATTAGCAGGGTACTGACCCCAGTTGGAAAGACAGATTGGTTTAGGAACAAGACTGGACTAAGACAGGGGAGTGTGCTGTCACCTCTTTTATTCATAATGGTAATGGATGAAATTGTAAAGGAAACAAAGGAAGCATATGGACATAAAGAAATGAAGTTACTATTATTTGCAGACGATATTGTGGTCTGGGGAAGGAACACCGAAGAAGTGCAAAAACAACTAGATGCACTGAACGGAAATATTCAGAAGTATGGCCTGAAAATCAGTATAGAGAAAAGCAAGACCATGGTGATGACAAGAGGGGAAAGACAAGGTAAGGGCACTGTGAAAATTGGAAGTCAGAGTTTGGAAATTGTGGACACGTTCAAATACCTAGGAAGTGAATTGATGCAAACTGGTAGGTTGGACATGGAGATTGGCAGGAGGGTACAGCAGAGCAATGCATTCTATCAAAGTGTAAGAAAACTCGTTTGGGATAAGGAAGTACCAAGGAAAGGCAAGGAGGTAATGTATAAAATGTACTATGTACCCATATTAACGTATGCAGCTGAGACTTGGACCCTGACGAGCAGGCAAGAGAGTAGAATCCAAGCCAGTGAAATGAAATTCCTAAGAAGTATGGTAGGTAAGACAAGGAAAGACAGAGTGAGGAATGAAGATGTTAGGAAGGAAGTTGGGATGGGAAAACTAAATGAGAGAATTGAGAAGAATAAACTAAGGTGGTTTGGACATGTAAAGAGGATGGAGGAAAATAGAATACCAAGACAGATGCTGGAGGCCAAGTGCAAGGGCAAGAGAGCAAGGGGAAAACCTAGAACAAGGTGGATCGATTCAGTGAAGAACAGCTTGAGAAAAAGAAATCTGGACTGGGACAAGATCGTGGAAGAAGAATTGTGGAAGGAAAGAGGAAAGTGGAGAAGTGCCATAAATACCCCGACCCGGCAGGAGCTGGATAAGGGGAAATGATGATGATGATGAGTTTAAAGTTTCGGAGATATAGAATGCCGGTGAAATATTTTGCACGGCCGCCATGTTGGATTGGTGAGACATAATAAAATTTGAAGGGCACGGCCGAAATAGTACTATGACCTTACTGAGTTCCTTTGAAATCACTCCAGCCGTTTAGATTTTACACACACCGACAAAAGGTGATTTCATATGCCTATTTTTTCCGTAAATGAAAATAGGCTAACACAATAAATGAACCTACCAATGGAGGGTTAATCTCTAAGAGTGAGAGGGCTTGCACACCGGTGCTATCTGTACTGCGAGAGGAGGATAGCATAAAGCATGCTAGGAGTTTGAGCGGTCAGATAATCAGACAAATCAGACAAACTTTTCAAAGAATTTCACTAAAAGGTTCACAGCTTGTTAAATACAAATAGTATCAGTTACTGGAATTTTCTGAGGCTCATATTCTGCCGGGAATATGTGATTAGCCCTCTGTAACCAATGTTTTGCTGCACATCATTGCTTTCTCTAGCAGATTGTAAACATTCCCTATATACGAGCCTAATAAGTTAATTCTTGACATATGAACCAAAATCTTTCCACGCCTCATTGCTCGCATCACTAACGCCAATCCTTCTGCATAGTTGGAAACATAACCACCTTCAGTCACCAGTCAGGGGCAGATGACCTCTCCCTTAAAACAACAATAACTAACTAATATACTAATATACTACAGGGTAAACAAGACATCGCCATAAGAATATGATACAGAAATTGAGACAGGGAGATCAAAAACCCACTAACTCCAATTTTTGGCGAAATTGAGTAATGGGCTGGATGGGGCTTCTTAGGTTGTTCCGCATGGATGGAAGGCAAGAATACCCTAATTCCGTCATTCGTCTGCATACAGGAGGTTGTTTTAAAATCCATGGAAATCAAAACACCTCTTATTCCATGGAATTAGTGTGTTCTTGCTTTCCATGCTTTATTTACCAGTACAGTGCACTCTCGGTAATTCGCGGTAATTAATGCACGAAATTCCGCGAATTATTGAAAACCGCGAATTATCCGCAGTTATTTTTGTTAAGCCTAGTAAAAACAAAACTATTGATTAAAATAATGAAATATGCTTGAAACGCAAAATAATAATTAAAACACTTGATTATAGTGTCTTATAAGACATGCTAGGCTAGAGGCAGGCCTATGTGGATTATGCCTACAATAATATTTTTTAAAAAAGTCATCCCATTTAGTTTCCTAGATCGTTTATTCTAATTTTCGAGTGCACATTTCCGAAGAAAACATTATAAGAGAACGAAAATTCATTTTGTTTTTCTATATAAGAGATAAGTGTGACTAGAGACTGTGGGAAACTTTCGGGATTTCCGTTGCATCACTCCCGCACTTGATATCAAGTGGATATCAGTTTTCCTCACCAACAGTCAAATTCCGTGGTATTTCATCTTTGCTTTCATGTCTTAAAACATAATCGTCTTTTTCGGCAAGTGCTTGCTTTTGTAGCGGTATTGTTCTCTCATGACTGGTTGACTGCATGAAGAGCATCCAACAAACACGCTCTCGGTCTCGCGAAAGTTTACGTCATTACGCAATAATCGCTGTTTACAATACGCTGTCCGCGCATCAACCCTTCACAACTCACAGATCAGCGACCTTTGAGTGTGGCTGTTGGGAAAGGGAGGGTAGGTTCCCAGTGGAAGCGCATTTCTCTTGTATTGTTTGGGCTTCGAAGATAAAGGAAATCTTTGCTATACCACTCGCGGCAACCTGCTCGTATGTTTCGAATGCGCAAGTAGGCCTACTGTTCCATCACAGAGAAACGCAGTTCAGTCTTCTCGAATGTCAATGATTTCGTCTTTACGCATTGCGTCGCACGAACATTCTTTTAAATGACTGGAGAGATTGCTTTACTTAGCATGATGATTAGTTGCCGTGAGAATTTCTATGTAAAATATATATTTGGAGGCCCGCGAATTAACCGCAAAGCGAATTATCCGCACGCGAATTATCGGGAGTGCACTGTATATGGCAACACCATCGCTTAACCAGCTGAGCAGAGATTGATGGTCCAGTTCTTTTATACCTTGATGCAGGAGGGGCGCTTTCATTTATATAGAGCAACATTATCCCATGAGAGGACACAGCTTCTTACTAAATGACCGTGATTTTGATCATATTAAGAGTCACAAAAAGAAACAAGAAACTGAGGAAACACCAAGCTAGTGGTTTGACATTGTAAGAAGTTCAGTTGGATATGTTGTACAGGTCATACAAAGTATGATAAATGACTATCCTCAACATTTCTCAAAAATATTCAAGAGAAACCCAAGTACTAAAGAAACTAAGCATAGTCCAACCGAGGAATTCCTCATATCAGAAAGTAAAGTGATTCGGCATCCCACAAAAATAAAATCTATATGAGTAAAACTATGAAAGTTGGAGTCTATTTAACATCCAGAGACCCAATACAACTGCATCTTTTCCACTCAACAAAAGTACAACTCGCACTTGCCACTGAAAATAGAAAAACAAAAGGACTAGCAAAATTTAATGAAGTACATTTCTGAGGAAATTAGGATGTATTACAAAACTCTATTTGCTGGCAGTAATAACCCTCATTCACAGGCTGAACAAGAGAGTGAAAAAGAATCAGAATATCTGTATCACGAATCAGAGTGATGAAAGTTTTTTGGTTGGTTCCTTAGTTTAGGGGCTGCGACAACGCGGTCATGTAGCCCCGTGTACTGTGGGTGTGTGTAGAATCTGTCTGATAACCGGTGTTAATTGTGATGACTGTATTAGTGTGTGTATCTGTGATGAAAGTATTAAGTTCATTTGTGCATTTTGGAATGATTTGGATTAGAGTGGATTTCAGGCGCAGGCTGTACCTATGAAATTTATATTTAAAAGTCTACAATGCTAATTTTCATAATAAAATTCCATATTCTATCGTTTCATACGGTAGTTATGATGATTAGTACCATTTCTGTCATGTTTTGCCTATTTCATATTTCATACACTCCGGAAGTCAACAAAAAAAAACCTAACTCCACCACTATTTAATTCAAATTGTAGCATTAAAATATTATAAACACTTAGGTTATTAAGTATTTAATTGATACAGAATATACTTTTACTTATCATGAGGACATAGACCCATTAGATTCAAGATCAGTAAGGAAGATAATCAGTTTTTTCTCTCTCCTGCAAAATTTGGTTTACTGGAGTTAGTGAATTTTTGATTTCCCTGCCTCAATTATTCCTAATATAAAATTAGTACAGGAAATTGTTTCTTCTTCTTCTTCTTCTTCTACCTTATCCGATACGGACGTTGGCTACCACCATGGCTAACACCTTCTTATCCTGTGCAATCCTGAAGAGTTCCGTGGAAGATATAGACACACACCAAACATAAAGTTGAAACAAAAACAAGAAATGTTGGCAGAGGAGGCATTTGAATCTCACAAAATTTGTTTCCTACCCCCTGAACACAGTTACTTCCTGGTATGGGCTGCATACAACATATATCAGCCTCGCTGAGCTTTTGCCTTTGGTAATTTAGTATGAAAATGTGTGTATTCTTAGATTTATTTATGAATAGTTCATTGGATGAAGAGTCGTGTGGATTTAACTATGAATCGGCTCAAGAAGATTCCATGGCTGGTTAGCTATTCCGTCATTTACACACAGGATAACAATGTCATACAACTCAATTCGGCATTAACTATGGAGATAATTTTGTGTTGCAGTTTTGAGTCTTCAGTCTGTCGACTGATTTGATGCAGCTCTCCATGTCTCCCTGTCCTGAGCTAATCATTTCATCTCTATATAGCTTACCATACCTTACATCTGAGGTAATCTGTTTAACCTATTCTAACCTTGAACTACCCCTACAGTTCTTGTCCTCAACCCTTCCTTCCATAATTAAGTTTGCTATTCCTGGGTGTCTTAGTATGTGTCCGACCAACCTATCTCTTCTCTTCACTTGCAGTCGCCAGAAGCATCTCTCCTCGCCCACTAGTATCAATACTTATTTATTTGTTACTCTATCCACCCATTTGATCATCATCATTCTTCTCTTTTCTGCTGCGCTAACAGTCCGAAGTTTCACTTCCATAGAGTGCCACGCTCCAGACAAAGGCTTTCAAAAATTATTTCCTAATACTTAAATCTATATTAGATGTCAACAGATTCCTTTTCTGTAGAAAGGCTCTTCTTGCCTGAGCCAATCTACTTTTTATATCCTCTTTGCTTCATCCATCACTGGTTATTTTGCTTCCTATGTAGAAGTCTCCTACTTCCTTTAGCTTTTCACCTGCCAATTTGATGTCCATATGGGTTTCTGATTTTTTTTTGGCTTCATTCCATTATTTTTGTTTTACAGTAATTGATTTTCATTTTGAATTCTTTCCTCATGACAGAGTCCATACCATTTAAAGACTCATTCAAATCCTTGGGTGAATCGGCTAAGATGACAATGTCATCAGCAAATCTCAGTGTTGAAATTATTTCTCCTTAAATCCTTACTCCTACTTGAAATTTTTCTCTAATTTCCTTCATTGCTTGTTCAATGTACAGATTGAAAAGTATGGGTGATAAGTTGCAGCCTTGCCTTACACCTTTTCCTGAATACCAGCTTCTCTCTCCTGTCTGTCGGCTCGAATAACTGCCGTCTGTGTTTTATACGGATTGTAGATCACCCTCCTATAACTGTACTTTATTCCAAACCTTTTCAAAATGTCAAACAACTTACTCCAATCAACATTATCCAAAGCCTTTTCTAAGTCTACAAATGCCATGAACGTTCTTGTATCTTTCCTTATTCTACCTTCCAAGATCAGCCTAATACTTAATACAGCTTCCCATGTTCCTACGTTTCTCCTGAAACCAAATTGGTCTTCACCCAACTGTTTCTGTGTCTCCATCCTCTTGTAAATTATTGTGGTCGGGATCTTTGAAGCATGAGCTATATCCAGCAGTCTTACAACTGACCCTAACTTGTATCCAGCTGCTAACTTTAATATTCAATGAAGAATGAATGGAAGTTTCTTGTGCCCTTTCGTACAAATAATTCTGGCATTGGTCCCAAGTGTGAAAGAATTTTATTTTCTTCCAGCTGTTCGTCCCGCAAAGCGCATCGTAATAGACGAACGAGAAAGACTCGCGCTGGCACAGTCTTTGAAAGTGAAAGCTATGGATGCATTAAAGGTAAGAATATGGGGCAGATGACCTCGCTGTTCCACCCCTTAAAACTCCAATAACTAAGGTAAAAATATCATAGCAAACATTTTCTCTAAACATCGAGTAGGCTACTGTATTTACTCAGCTATAGAACCCCAGCGACTATAGAACTAGCACACGCATACCCCTCTTATTTTCTATAACCAAATCACAAAATTCTTAGGAATTGTCAAATTTCTCACTGGCCGAATCCTAAATCTGGCAATATTGCCAGACATTGTCTTGCAAGCACAGTGCATAGAGAACTGTAAAGCTCATCACTTCCAGGTTTCAAATGGCTAGACTACTCCACTGGAATGTGATCCTCATGTGCATCCTCATCCTATAACATATTTCCTAATTATCCCTTCCATTTTGTATTCAACCTGCATGGTCTCCTTGTTCTATTGGCCATGCTCATCCACCACACATTACAATAACTTCTTCAGTTTTTGAACTTTTGCTGCGAGGATGTTGTGGTGAAGGGGGTCCTATAGCCAAGTAAATACGGTACATGATGACATAATATTATGAGACAGTTAAATGTAAACATACATTTTTGAATTTGATATCAAATAAGAAAGGTACCTATACTTTATGTACAGTAGAACTCATTTTTTCCTGTTTACTCTAGTGTTCAATTAATATCCAATGACAATTTGGCATATTCATTCTTTCTTTCCGTGGCTAAATGGTTAGCGCGCTAGGCTTTGGCCCGCCATGTCTCGGGTTCGATTCCCGGCCGGGCCATCAGGGATTTTAATCTCCTGGGGTTAATTCCAATGGCTTGGGGACTGGGTGTATGTGCCGTCTTCACACTTCATCCTCATTACGACGCGCATATCGCCCACGGGCGTCTTAGAAAGACCTGCACTCGGCCTCTCAGGAGGCCACACGATCATCATCATCATCCTTGAGTGAACCTTTAGCAAAGATTTAATTTTTTTGTTTTACTAATAATAATATCGTATGGCCTCGGGTGCCTGGTGCAAGCTTTGTAATTTGACACCCAGACGGTAGCTTGCATGTCGAATTTCATTGTTCCTTGAATCACTATGAAAGTCAAGGAGGTTAGATAATAGATATCTAAGCTCCTTGAACATTATAGCGCTTTCTATTAGAGAAATGAGGAACTTAGTGTTGGCGGAAACTCCCGAGATTAATTTTGCCATTATGAACTCGGCCTACTGAATTCAAATGGGTTCTATGACATGCGTATCGTATTTTTGCCGCCTTTCAAAAATCACTTACCACGGCCAGGGACGAACCTGCAATCTTGGGGTTAGTAGACCGACACGCTATCCACTCACCCACCGTGGCAAGCTTTTTGTTTTACTAATAGCCATTCTGTTTCCTTAGCTTTCTGGCCAGAAGCAGCAAATTAAGCTGACTCTAAAAGCTCCTGGTGCTGCACCACCTGTAACCAAGAGAACAGTGGCAGGGTTACCAGAACTTCCCGAGCTCAACCTTGTCCGAAGAGGTAAGTAGTAATGCTGTTAATAACAGTTGGTGTGGCCAACTTACGTGGAGAACTTTGAATAAATCTGGACATTTTTTTAGGAACAACAGACGAGCGATTTTATTTACCCAGGTCAAGTAAGAATGTCCTATTTAACCCAGGTCAAGAAGGAATGTCCTCAGGACCACACAATTTAGGCATAAAATCTGAGAAAATGATAATTATAGGAGTAATTAACAGGGACACCCTTGTAACATGGGCAGCACCCAGCTTTCCACCTAGCTCTGTAAGAGGTAGTGCCCAGCTCCATTTATCACCTAAAATGGTAATGTTCAACCCACTTTAAAGTCATATGTACATGTCAATCCCAAAACTATAGTCTATTTATTTATTAACTCTTGCAACATGAAGAAAACGCCTAACGGCAAAACTACCCCAGGTGGTACAAAATTTACGAAATCCACCCCTGCCTTTGGTGGGGCAAGCAAGCCTTCGGAGTCTGGGGAGCTTGCACTTTCATGTGAAACTAAGAAACGTTTTAAATATTTGGCAACCATCAACATCAACTCCCTCCTTGAGACAGGAGAACTAAAACACACATTAGATGTTTTAAATGATCACAATATCCTGATAACTGCCCTACAAGAGACCAGATTCTTGGATGACGAGCCAATCGAATCACAGGGATACAGGATCTACAAAGGGCAGCCAGGTGAAAGAGTGATGAAGAATGTGCCTCACTTGGGCACAGGCTTCATAGTCAACAACAAAATGATCAACTCCATCATCTCCTTTTCATCTCCAAATGGCAGAATGTCCACTATAGCCTTCAGAACTCTCAACAAAGCATACACAATTGTTAATTTTCATGCACCTACTAATGACACCAAAGGAAAGATATTGAGAGTGTGGAAAACTTGTGGAGGGTACTCGAAGAGACAATGGACCGGATTCCAAAGCACCATGTAGCTATTTTAATGGGGACTTGAATGCTCAGATTGGTAGAGAACGGAAATTTCAGGCCATACTTGGAGAATATCCAGCACACAAGAGGACCAACAGGAATGGAGAAAGACTGATTGACCTGTGCAGAAATTACAACTTAGTCCTCAAATCTACAGCTTTCAAACGCCTTCCTAGAAAAGCTATGATGTGGAGATGTCCTAACCCCATGCTTGGGGAATTCCAACTAGATCATGTAGCCATTAGTAGAAGGAACAGCCAAGAAATATTAAATGTCAAAGTATTGAGAAGTGCGAACATTGACTCGGATCATTATCTTTCTTTGATCAAAACCAATTTCATCCCTCTTAAAACAAGCAGAGGAATCCATTGCATCAAGTCGCGAATTCCAAGGTTCAATCCATCTAAGCTGAGAGACAGCGATGACTTCACCAAGACCCTAGCTAAGAACAAGGAAAAGAAGGACTGGCCCCAACTACAGAAGGCACTAGTAGATGCAGCGACAATAACCATCCCGGCAGTCAGAAAGAATAAACATCCGTGGCGGACAGCTACATGTGACAAGGCAATAGAAGGGAGAAAACAAGCATGGCTGAAATGGAACCGTAATAAAAGTGTGGACAATCATGATAATTTCTTAGAAATTCGGAAAACTACTGCCAAAATTATCACAACAAGCAAGAGGCAGCATAATAAGGATATCATTGACCAGGCAGAGAGGGATTTCCAGCGGAACAACACTAGAGACTTCTACCAGGCTTTTAAATCACAAATAACACCCTATTCAGCTCCTAAACTTCACCTTCGGGGAGCTGACAAACTGAACAATGAGGAGTGCACCACAGCCTTAGCTGAGTATTTCAGCGACCTTCTTAACTCCGAGGAACCCATGGAAAAGCTACCTTTTGAACCCAAGAACGTTGCTAAGCCACACTCCCTCCAACAAAGGAAGAGATCCAGAAAGTCATTTCCGAATTAAAGTCCAATAAAGCAGCAGGCGAAGATGGGATCATTGCAGAGCTCTGGAAGTATGCTGACGAGGAGTCAATACAGAGTATCCATGACATCATATCTAACGTCTGGTTGACAGAACAATTACCTAGTGACTGGACCCCAGCTATCATTCACCCACTACATAAAAAAAGGTGACAAATCAGATCTCAACAACTACAGAGGGATTTCCCTGGTATCAGTGACATGCAAGATACTCTCCAAAGTATTGCTCACCAGAGTAGAGGTTCAACTGGATTCCTGCTTTGGAGAGTACCAAGCTGGGTTTCGAAAGTCAAGGTCATGCACCGAACAGATTCTGAATCTCAAAACCATTCTCACTTACAAAAATCTAAGTGCCTGACCTTATGTTGCAATTTTCGTTGACTTCCAAAAGACCTACGACTCAGTAGATAGTCACTCTTTCGAGACGCTGGCTGAATTGGGGTTAGATAAAAAGACCCTGAATCTAGTGAAAGCGACTCTCACCAACACCAAAGTCAAATTCAGAGGGGAACTGTCCAAGAGCTTCGAGGTCAGAACTGGTGTTAGACAAGGGGGTGGCTTGTCTCCGATCCTCTTCAATTGCCTACTAGAAAAAGTAATTCGTGAGTGGACGAAAACTCTGAAGGATGATTCTGGATTAAGAATAGTCTACAAGAAAGACAAGTTAACAGTCCCCTGCATAGCGTATAGAAGAGAAAGTGACTCGACTTGTGGAGTTTGTATGGTCCAGCCGCTAGGTGGCTCTAGCGTCGGCTAGCGCTGAGTGAGGACGGTATCAATACAAGCAGTTGAATGTTACTTTTCAGTAACTGAATGTTATCAGCTTACACTACGTTGTATTAGACAAGATGATCCAAATATAAAATTCTCCGCACTGAGTATATACAACGCTAACGTCCGTTGTGTTAATTATGAAACATCAGATTGCGTCATAGGTTCATATAATAAGGAAATAAAACATTCTGACGGGGGTCAAAATGTAACTGAATGTGTGAAAATCGTAAAGCTACAGACCATTCACTACTGCACAAATAAAGTAAATATAATATAATACAGTATAATGACAAACTCACCCATATAACTTATAGCTCTCAGTTGTCCGAAGCTTTGGACAGCTTACGCGATGATTTTCCAGACTTAGAAGTTGACTGCTCTTTCCTAATTTCTTTCGTACGAAAGAAAAAGCGCACTTCATGAAATGAAAAACGAGTTTTCCAATAAGGTCCAGTTTATGTTCCATACACCATCAAAAAATCACGGCCCTAAAACAATCTCATCAATGCTGTCCTAAAAATATATCAACCCACAAATTTGAAAAGGAAGATAATTCCATTTCAACGACTACTTCGACCTGTAAAAGAATGTTGAAGACACTGTCAGACGGTTGAGTTAGGTAACTAAGGGCATTTATTGTGCCAAAGTCCTTTATATTAGTGAAAGTTGCAGCTGTTTTGTCCGACGGCCTTTTCACTTTGAAGGGTTGTTGCACACTTCACACAGCTGATCCCTTTCCTTAGTTGCTTGACAATATACCCGGCTAGATAGTGTGGGACTGCACCAGGCTTCAAACTCCATCTCATTCTCGCCATTTCGACTGTCTTTCCTTCTATAATGAAAGTGTCCGTTTTTATAAGGAAATTATCGGAGCAATGTTTGTCACATAGCCTGCATATGACTTACTTGACAATTTAATGTCTTTCCTCGGAATGGCCTTAGCCCATTTAAATAAATCATCTTCGGCTTTTGGAGGTCTAAAAAAGTGCCTACCTGTTGCAGATGACTTGTCGTATCCAGATCGGCACCCGGGAACAAAACAACACGGCATATTCACTTACACAGTTTTGTTTGACGAATCTTACCAGGTTATAATTCACTCGACAGCACAAACGTAAAGAAATAAGTGTAAAGGCTTACAAATACTAAACACACCAGTGTCATAACATATGTATTATTTCACTATCGCTTCTTGATCGCATACACTTTTCAACACCAAGAAATAAGGACTAAACACGGCAGCATTTCCATGTTTTCAAACTCGCGAGCGCTTAGAAAGTGTCTCCAGCCAGCCACAACCAACCGCTGCGCAGTCTACCGGCGGGCGCAGCAACTACCCATACTAAAGATACGGCAAACTCGGGAGTCAGCACACTTTCTCTTCTAAACGCTATGGTCCCCTGTTTAGCCTTTGCAGACGACCTTGCACTCCTAGCGTCCAGTGTGGAGGAAGCTAACCATCAACTATCTTCTCTGAACTATATAGCAGCTAAAGTAGGCTTAAAGATCGCCATCAACAAAACACAGTTTATCAGCAACATCAGAGATGCGCCCGAGTCAATCCCACTGGGGGCAAAGTAGTACAAAGGACTAACTCCTTCAAATACCTAGGAGAATGGATAACCCCAAACATCAATGAAGACCTGGCCATGAACGACAGATGCATCAAACTGGAGAGAGCCTACCACCTATGCAAGAATATGTACAAATCCAAATCCCTCTCAATGAATTTCAAACTCAGACACTACAGTACTGTAGTGAGACCATCAGTACTATATGCCTCAGAATGCCTAAATATGGTCAGAAAAGGACAATTCCGGAAATTGGAGCTGAAGGGCTGGAAGATTCTGCGAAAAATCATGGGTCCTATTAAAGAGGAAGGCAAGTATAGAATCAGGCACAACAATGAACTCTATGAACAAGTGGGGAGCATTACATCAGCCATGAGGAAGAGGAGGCTGATCTTCTATGGTCATATTGTGAGAATGGATAATCAGAGGCTCACCTCCAGAATTTTCAATACTGTCTCTAGAGGGAAAGCAACTAACGCCAAGTGGTCGAAACTAGTCAGGAAAGACCTTGAACAATTGGATATTGACCCAGTAACATCTATGACAGGAATAAATACAGGACTTGTCAAAACATCAGACTCTCTCCAGTCACTAACAGCAAAAGCAGCGCGTCCAGGAGTAGGTGTGAAATGGACTCTGGAGCGGAAGGACATTCACAGTGCCAGAATGAAGGAATACTGGGCTAGGAGAAAAGCTGCCAGAGATAAGAACCACGTGGTCCACAGCCGGCCTAAACGGAACTTTAAAAAAATAAACGTGAGTCGAAGATATGCCGGTGCCTAGATGCACTGGAAGTAAAATTGGGTCATGAGTGACAATCAGATACTGCTTCCAATAATACTGCATTTAAACAACCAAGAACGGTGGTGTACCGTAAATCGTGATGTTTCTCCGTGTTACATCGTGAAGACTACGGTAATCTTGTCAAACAGCCAAGGACACCACTGATCATGTAACATTCTCAATATTTCACTGTACTTGGCTGCGAAGACAGAATGCGATGCCGATCCAGTAACAACATGATATTTCTTCATGCCCTACTGTAAGGACAAAGGGAATCATGTCAAATTGCCAAGAATAGAACATGACATAATACCTGAAACAACTCAATTGGTATTAAATGTTCTTTTTTTATTTGATTATTATATATTGTTTATAATTTACTTATTAATTTCTTGCTTTTATTATTTTTATCTATGTATACTGCACCCGTTAGACAGGAATATGAGGGGACCATCGGTCTAAAACAGCCCTTGCGACTCCCGCATCCAGCAAACACACACACTGAGAGGATAGGATGTGTTCTCAGACCAGCTCCGCACAAGAAAATTAAGCTCGGGTAGTGTCGGGCCTAGGTGAGGTATTGGTTATAAAACCGGTACAAGGAACACACCCCAAAAACTGCAAATCTAACAATGAATAGTCCAGGCTTATGTAAATTTTCACTAAAATGTATTCAAAACCAAAAATTCCTAGCCTGCTTCGTAGAGGGTAAAATTCGGCTAATCTAATAAAAATAAAAATCGTTAAGCTAAATTAAAACTGTTCCCTTTCAAAGTTTCCAAACACACATGAATGCTATCATAAGATTCTAATAATCAGCTACTACAAGCTGTAACCATAAACATCTGTTTATGGAATCCGCGCCCCTAGAGCGATTAAAGCCCCCTATTCGTAATGTCATTACAGTCGCCTCAAATATTGCTTGAAATATAAACAAAAGCCTTGTCCACTCTGCAGCTGTGTTCATGAACACTTGATCAATACAGGTTCTTTCAAACATCAGGCACTCTGTTCACAGTCTTATAAATTCACTACATTTAAACAATATAAACCTTAAAACTCAGCAATTTTTCTAGGTGTATGCCATGACTTGTGTGGGGTTTTGCCTAGGAACACCAAGCTGGCTCATCAGTGGGCTCTTGGTGTCTTAGGCGAAACCCCACACAAGACACGGCATAAACCTAGAAAAATTGCCGAGTTCACTGGCCGTGTAAGCCAATATACCAATATGAACCTTACTACGTAAAGTTGCAGTCTCTGCTGCCTAGCATTCAAATAAATGAAACAAGATTCTGTCCAGCTGATTTCTCGCCTGCTCGCAAGTATCACCGCTCTCCAAAGCCTTCGTGCCAAAATTTCCATTGCACTCTAAACGAAAGATAAAATATCTGCCTGACCTGTGCAGTATTGAAATGATACGAAATCTAGCTACTGTACTAATTGAATACCTGCCTGTCATTTGTTCAATGTTCATACACATATACTACTCTACAAAACTCAACCATACAGAAAATGTAATTCATGGACTCTAATTATCGACGATGTTGGCATCTCTTAGTTTGAGCCATGGAATTATGACCTAAGCTCAGCTTCATGAGCTTATCAGTGTAGTTTTCTGGGCTTAATGATGCGGCTCCGGCGTTAGTGCTCCCAAGCCATGATGCTCTACTACATATCACCTCCTCTCAAAGCCATTAGAATGGTTGCAATGTAGTTGGTCATTATAGCTCGGTTGACAATCATGATGTTGGAATTTGTGGCACAGATTCTACACTTTTGCGGAATTTACAACATTTCCCTTTTCACTTCCGCAATCACAGATTCTAACGTTAGTCGTTTAATGGGTTTTCACGAGTTTATAACAACCATGCACTATCAATAATCTCGAAATATCATTACAATCTTCTATATCAGTGGCTCTGAACCTGTAGAAGTCTGCAGACCACTCAGCCTGAAACTGAATCATGTACGGACCCCCCTCCTCCTCCTCCTCCTCCCTCCCCCACTCCCCCAAAAATACACCTCATCAGTTGTAACCTTTCCTCAATAACACTTCCCCCCAGGGGCTCACATCTAGTGGGGCGTGGGTTGGCGACCATGGGACCCCAGCTGAGTCCGGTATTGCTTCCACTTACTTGTGCCGGGCTCCTCTCAGTCTTCTTTCCTGTCGACCTCCCTTGGTCCACTCTTGTTCTCTTCCGACCCCGACGGTATTAGGTTATCCGAGGCCTAGGGAGTCTTTCACTTTCCCGCCTTAATTGGCCCTTGTCTCATCTTTCCTGATACCCTCCTTCTGTGAGGGGTCAGCCTTCTTTTTCTTTTCCTTTTACCTCCTGCCTTGTGCTCAAGGCCCTTAAGGAGGCAGGGTGTATGTAGCCCCACCAGTTCTGGTGCACCGTAGATAATGCTACACCCTCAGGGGCTCACGGCTGGTGAGTTCGGGAGTTGGCGACCCCGAGGGATTCCTGAGCTGGGTCCGTTTTCCCCTTTTGTCCCTTACCTTTGGGGCGGACCTTCTCCTCTCTCCCCTCTCCTCTCCTCTCCTCTTTTCATTATATTTACTTTTCTCTTTAAGATTCCCGCACTGTTTTTGTTACTTGGTTCACCATGTATCTAAATTCCCTTCTAGCGATTTTTTTTAAGGCATTTTTAATCTACGTTGCTTCTTGTATGGTTTTTTCGATCTAAATTACATCTCGCGATTGTTTTCAACCTCAATTGCATTTTGTAAAGATTGACAATCTAAATTGCTTTTTAGTAAGTCTTTCAATATGGCAGAGGGACCTTTGTGAGTATTTTGAATTTCAATTGCATTTTGTAAGTATTTTCAACCGAAACCTCATTTCGCACGAATTTTGAATCTAAATTGCATTTTGTTTGGCGGGCATTTTGCACATATTTTGATTCTCAATTGCATTTTGTGGGTATTTTGAATCTGAATTACATTTTGTCAAGTATTTTCAACCTAAATTGCTTTTTGTAAGTATTGTCAATCCACATAAGTCCTTTGAATCTACAGTACATTTTGTAAGCATTTTCAATTTCAATTGAGTCGTCTAGTATCAAAACCGGCCAAGTCACTGAAGGCATATTTTTCAGTATGGATGAAAAACCTCTAGAGACAAAGCAATGGTGGTCACAAAAGATTTTATTGCATAGTTATATCCGTAATGGTTTAATATTTAAGTTCTGCTATTTTGATAAATCTGATTCATAATGAACCCATCTATTTTGCTAATATTAATTTTGACTTGGCCGTTTTTGTTGCAATTTGGTATAATTTTAGTTTTTTTTTGTAAAACTTTCCTTTTTAAATTCAAAACTCCAGTGAAAAAAGGCAATTAATTTTAAATAAATTTACATCTGTCTTTATTGCAATAAAAACAAAAGCTTTCTGCTTAAATTGGATAGTAATATATGAAGATGAACATCAGAAAGCTGAGGAGAATACACAATAGGTATTATATCATTAAAAGTTAGTTCACTTAGATCTTGAAAACAGTAAAAGAAAATTGAGTCACCTATTAAAATAGGAACAATATACACGTTACACTACACAATAATGACAAAATACGAGCACACAGGATATACGATTGCTTACGCACCAATGCAGTAAGAAGCCCGTGAATACAGAAGTCAGTGTTGCAAACGAACAAAATACAAATTATTATGACTTCGAAGAGTATACAATATAAGGAACAATATTGCCTACCGATATTATCACATTCTTGCATAATCTAACAACGCAAGATTCCAAACAATAATGCTGCGTCGACATGAAGATTGCTACTCGTTCTTTGACATGGCCGGTTATGAAAGCACTGCCTGCATGACTTGGCCCATTTTGTTGCACAACCAAGAATTCAGTGCTCTGTAACATGAAGACATGGACGATTTTGAAGCATATTCTTGTTTCGCCTGATAGTGCTATACTTCTACTTCAAATTGATAACCTTAACTCATTTTCGTAAATTTTGTGACTTGGCCGGTTTTGATACTAGACGACTCAATTGCATTTTGTACGTCTTTTGAATTTCAATTGCACTTTGTGAATAATTTGGATTGGAACTGGGATATTTCAATCTGAATTGCATTGTGTACTTTCAATTTCAATTGCTTTTTGTAAGTATTTTGAACCTCAATTGCATTTTGTACGTATTTTCGATCTCATTTGCATTTTGTACATATTTTGAATTTCAGTTGCATTTTGTGAGTATTTCGATGCTACATTGCATTTTTACGTATTTTGAATCTAGCCTACGTTTTGTGGGTCTTTTTCAATCTATTCTTTTTGTGCATCTTTTCGTTCTAAATTCCCTTTTGTAAGACCATATTGTGAGTTGTTTCCTTCTGAGTTCCTTTTTGTACGTATTTTCTGTCTCAGGTAATTTTGTTCTGGTTTCCATTTCATTATCATTTTCGCTATCACCCAGATCATTAGGGGCCGATAACCTAGATGTTGGCCCCTTAAAACAACAATTATCATCATCAATAACACTTATTTTAAAGATATTTCAATTCAAAACCAGTTTGTCATCGTCGCGAATACATTCAGACAATTCTTGTTCAACGCACATTGTTTTCGAAATCCCGATTTATTGGCCACTTTTTTATACATGCTGATGGACCCTTTTCTCCTGCGGACCACTCGCGCACCACCTGTGTTCTATATAATAAATCAGTTCAAGCTATGAAAAATGTTTGTTCATCGTGGTGATTAATATTTACACACATTGTGACAGTTCTACTATTTTTTGTGGCACTTGTAAAATTCTCGATCACACCCTGTGCTAGTACAAAGTCTTTGGTTCGGCATTCGCGAAAAAATGTAGATTTACGCCCAATGGTTTATTACTGACACGACAATGTCTCCAGTGTTTAATAACCCGCACGATCGAGTATAAAACTCACTCGCAACGTCTGATGCAATTAGATTGATTGTAGCACGTTTTTCCATGCACAAAAATTATACTCGTCCGCCTACAAGCGGCTTCTGTATCAGTGTGTCATGCAGCAAATTGCACTTCCCTTCACCAGGGTTCACATCTCGAGTCGTGCAGTAACTAATAATCCTTCTTCGCCTTTCTGCGATGTATTAGATATTTTAAATATCATTAAAAAAGTCCCAAAATAAATTATTCCAATTTTCAGAATATTCCAAATGTGTAGAAAACGTACCAAAATTACATAAATTCGGAAATTGATTTCACGGCCGTCTGTTATAGTCGTTTCCTGTTCTCGGAGCATGAATAATCTACTTCCCAAGTCATAAGGTTGTATTGGAGCAAATTCAGAATTGTTACCGTACATCTCGAATGTAGTCCATCTCGATATCAATCGAAAGTAGCTTTAAGGATGAGCATATCAGGCTCAATACTTAGTTCTTATTTATTTATTTATTTACAGTAAAACTCGGTTAAGAAGTTCCCGCATAAAACGTTTTTCCGCTTAAGACGTCCGATATTCTCGGTCCCGTGATTCGTCCCATAAGATACATGTATATTTTTCCCGTATAAAGTGTTCGTGCATAAGAGGTTTTCCCGGTTAAATAGTTCAGATTTTGTATTCCCTTAGAGTATAAGACGTTCACTGAGAGACAACTGACTTAGAATCAAAACTCGCCAATCTCCGCGGAAGATACGTCCGGTGTTCCGAATGAAAGAATACAAGAGTTCCGAGTGTTCGCGGGTCTCTGACCGGGCCCGGTGTTCCGAATGAAAGAATACAGCCGTTCCGAGTGTTCGCGGGTCACTGACCAGGTGAGCATTTCAAGGCTGAATGACGTCACGCTATGACGACACCCGCTCAAGACCGACTACAATATACAGCATCACGCTTTCATTCGTGGCCTCCTATATTCTTGTTCGTGGCTTTTATCGCTGTTCTGTTGTTAGCCAAGCATTGCCAGACGTAGCATAACATTATTGAGATTACGAGAATTGCGTCGTCAGTGAAGTAAAGTTTTCAAATCATTGTGAAAATGAGTGGTTCTCAGATGAAAGGCATCAAAAGAAAGGCACTTTCTATTAAAGATAAAGTGGACATTATAAGAAAAGTAGAGTCGTCTACTCTTTCACGTGTTGCTCTTGCGAAGGAGCTCGGAATGCCGCCGTCTACTTTGAACGGCATCATAGCAAAGAAAGAAGGTATCTTGGCTTCTGCCGGGAATACTTCGGCAAGCTGCAAGAAGATTAAAAGCGGGAAATACGAAGACGTAGAACAAGCTCTGCTCGTGTGGTTTAAACAGCAGCGAAGTTTAAACATTCATTTGAGCGGGATTATCGTTAAGGAGAAAGCCGAAGAAATCGCGTGTGCCTTTTACTGCGTCGAATGGGTGGCTGGATCTCTTTAAAAATCGGGCTGGCATAGTATACAAGACTATTAGTGGCGAAGCTGCGAGTGTAAGTACAGAGGAAACGGAAGCGTGGAAGGAAACACTGCTGCCGGCAAAAATCAATAATTACAAACATTGTGACGTTTTTAATGTTGACGAATATGGACTTTTTTATCAGGTTGTTCCGGATAAATCTTTGGTTTTGAAGGGAGAATCTTGCCTAGGAGGCAAATTAAGTAAAGTGCGAGCGACGGTGCTAGTTGGTGCAAATATGGATGGGACGGAAAAGCTGCCACTACTGATCATAGGAAAATCAAGAAAGCCCCGGTGTTTCAAAAACGTCAGAACTTTGCCATGTACTTACAGAAGCAATAAATCAGCATGGATGACAAGCTCCCTATTTGAAGAGTACATTCAAGCACTAGATGCCAAAATGTGGAGCCAAAACAGGAAGATTGTGGTGTTTATGGACCACTGCCCTGCTCATCCCAAACAGTGGCCTCATTTAAGAAACATTAAAATTGAATTTTTTCCACCAAACACTACATCGGTACTGCCGCCCATGGACCAGGGGGTGATTGAGGTTCTGAAGCAGAGGTACCGAAAAGCAGTAGTGTGTCGTATGCTGTCATGCATGGAAGCAGGTGGACCAATCTACAGGCCATCTCTTTTGGACTCCATGCATTTAATTGCCTCATCTTGGGATTCGATGGAGTCGACCACCATTGTAAATTGCTTCAAGAAAGCTGGTTTTGATGGTGTTACTAGTAGCAGCATTTGTGCGGAAGTCTGCGATGAAGAGCCAGGGTGGTGGAAAACCGTGCAGGAGAAGATGGAGATAACCAGCAGTTTCAGCGACTTCACTGCTGTTGATGATCTGGTGATAACTTGCGAGGAGCAGACCATTGACGACATATGCAAGGACATTCCGGCAGGAAATGAGGATGAAGAAGATGAAGAAAGAGAAGAAGAGGAGAATTCTCCAAGGCCTTCTTGTAGTGAGGTAAGTGTCCATCTTGGAAAACTACGGAAATTCATATAAGGTGCTGCTGGAGTGCCTCACAGCACATGGAAAGCCGTGTGGGAAATGGAGAGATTTATAGAACTAGAAAGCAGTAAAAAGCTCAAACAATCTACACTGGACAACTTCTTTTCAAAGTAGAGGCCTATATTTTTGTGGTGAGAAATACAGCATTTTTGATGTGTACAGGTCAATTGACGTAAGCCACAAAAAGCCAAATTTTTCAGGACGGGCAAAAAAGTGTTTTCAATTCAGTCTTAGTTGTTGTTTATTTACATTCTAAAATGAGTCTATAATTGTACTGTAGTTTGCTGGAATATATGGTGTGTGCTCAAACAGTCTTTAGCATTTGGACCATTCAAATGGGAATACTATTCTATTTCCGTTCCACATATGACAAGAGGCAGAACAGGACAAGTCTCCTATCAAAAGGGAGTACCTAAAGTCTTCGCATTTGGACCATTCAAATAGGATTAATATTCTAGTTCCCCACATGACAGGAAGCAGACAACAGAATAGGACAAGATTCCTACCAGAAAGACATGTGCTTATGAACAAGTGAAGTGGACTCTTAGAATTTTTAACATGTGTTTTTAATATGTTTTGTACAGAATTTTAATGCAATGGTTTTAATATGTATTATTAGTGTGCATGCATTTTGGATTGTTCAGTGTTGATTTGATGTGTGGCCATTTGTTGTTTGTGAAGGGCTGATGAAGGACCGGTATACAAGGTTCGAAACATGTACCAAATAGCGCAATAATAGCGCAAATATTTTTTTTGTATTGATCTGACGGGAAGTTTCAACTGAATAAACTATTCATATACGTCAATACGGACCAGAAATGGCAACTAGTATTCCCATCGTGAATTGTGATGTTTATGCCAATTTATTTCTCTTAATCTCTGGTCTGATAGTCAGATTTTAATATTGGGGCTTCTCTTTTTCTGGCTTTTATATAGGCCTATGTACAGTACCGTATTTCCTCGCATAATCGTCGCAATTTTTTTGCCAAAAATTCGTGGAAAAAAGCAGGGTGCGACGATTATGCGAAGAATATTTAAGTTCAAAGAAAATACTGTATCATTATTTGCTGCACGGGCCAGTCATTCGCGTAGCGCGAGTCTGGCGTGAGTCATAGCCTGCAGTCAGTGACAGGCCTCTTTCTTCTAACAAGGTCACGACAGGTTAACGCTCGCGGAATGTGCTGACGAAGCTGGCCATTCGCTTCGTGGTTTATAGCCCGCAGGCATAGAGACTAATTACTTTCTGCTGTCAAGATCACGCCAGATTAGGCCTATAAGCTCGCGGAATGTGCGCTGGCCGTTCGCGTCACAGTTCATAGCCCGCAGGCATAAAGACGAGAGTACTTTCTGCTGACAAGATCACGCCAGATTAGGCCTATAAGCTCGCGGAATGTGCGCTGTCCATTCGCGTCGCGCTTCATAGCCCGCAGGAATAAATACGATATTACAGTACTTTCTCCTGACAAGATCACGCCAGATTAGGCCTATAAACTCGCGGAATGTGCGCTGGCCGTTCGCGTCGCGGTTCATAGCCGGCAGGCATCAAGACGATACGGTATTCCTTTCTCCTGACAGGATCACGCCAGATTAGGCCTATAAACTCGCGGAATGTGCGCTGGCCGTTCGCGTCACAGTTCATAGCCCGCAGGCATAAAGACGAGAGTACTTTCTGCTGACAAGATCACGCCAGATTAGGCCTATACGCTCGCGGAATGTGCGCTGGCCGCTCGCGTCACAGTTCATAGGCCTAAAGATGAGATTACTCTTTTGCTGACATGATCACGCCAGATTAGGCCTATAAGCTCGCGGAATGTGCGTTGGCCGTACGCGTCACGGTTCATAGCCGGCAGGCACAAAGACGAGATAACTTTTTGCTGACAAGATATCGCCAGATTAGGTCTATAAGTTCGCGGAATGTGCGCTGGCCGTTCGCGTCGCGGTTCATAGCCGGCAGGAATAAAGACAAGATTACTTTCTCCTGACAAGATCACGCCAGATTATACGGAATGTGCTAAGTGACGAAGCTTGCCGCTCGCGTCACAATTCATTGCCCGCAAGCATAAAGACGAGATATTTTTCGTCTGACAAAGTCGCGCCAGGTTATAAAGTCGCGGCAGCATGTGCAACTGACTGGCGCACAAATACGAACATGCTATGCGACGATTATGCGATGAAATTTTATAAACCTATTTTAGTGTTTGAAAAGTGGGGTGCGACGATTACGCGGTGGCGACGATTATGCGAGAAAATACGGTATATTGTAGGATCCTTCACAAACAACAAAAATGTGTGCGTTTCACATGCATTTCAGGCCACTACCCTTTTAAGAAGTTTCCCTGTTAAGAAGTTTTTTTTGAATGGTCCCTTGAAAAACTTCTTAACAGAGTTTTACTGTATTTATTTATCATTTTGAAATTGTTCAGCAGGTGTTTCCTTTCTAAAATTGTCCATAAAATGTTCTCTTTTTAAATTGTGTGCAAAATAAATTTCATTTTAATCTGGCCAAACCATCAAATATGATCTGAATTTTTATGCAAATAACGCCGTAGGTGTTTTTTCACCGCTATTTTGATTTGTCATTTACAAAAAATGTATTTAGTTTGCTTATTGGTGAATTTTCTGTTGTCAAAATATCATCACTTGGATGTTCTGTGTGCAGAGAGAGCAGCTGTACCCATGATGGCTGGCAAGAAGAGGCCTGCCGAAATATCTTCCGCTGATGAATCAGGGTTGGCTGTTAAGGTAGTCAATGTTATTCTTCAGTTGTATAAAAATCACAGTCTAAATTCTTCAGTTGTATAAAAATCACAGTCTAAATTAATGAATTGAAAGGGAAGAATAATTCAGTTAAGAGTATCAGTAAATGTAGAAAACATGTAACATGGGAGTTTTCTGTATTTCTCGTACAGTTCTGTAAGTTAATGTCGTTCCAAAATAGCCTTCATGAATGCTGTCTCGATTACCTAGCATTCAACAGGGTATCTAGTTAATATATTTGATATTCCCTTCAATTACACTTTTCCATGATATGCAACATTTTCCTTCATTTGTTTGAAAAGTTAGCATGATGTGCTTCACTGTAGTTTAATTAACTTGGATGATTTTCTCTTTCCATGTTTGTCTTATGTGCTCCTACTTTATTCTTCTTATTTAGTTCTTTCTTTCTTTCTTTCCCTCCCTACTGTCCTTCCCAGTGCTTGCCTCATATTCACTTCAACAGATATGGTCTTGTTGAATGTTACCCTCAGCATTGAAGAACTATTTAGTGGATTAAGAGCATGAATGTCCACCTATAAGTGCAGCAGTGGATTTGGTCCTTCAAATCTATTTATTGTTGTCCGGTCTCCTTTTCTGGTCATTGTGTTCAGCCTTTTATGTTTTTATCCTTCATTTTCTGTCAAATTATGGTTTGAATAGTTTACAAATACAGTGCTCTCTTGATAATCCGGCAGATATCGGACCAGAGCACTGCCGAATTACTGAAAACGCTGGATTACTGGAAAATATCGAGAAAAACGCAGATATCATTTGAAAATCGGTTTTAATTACATTGTACTACACAAAGTAAAGAAGTACGAAAATACATCATATAACTCACAATATTCCTTGGAAGTAGACTGCTGGAAATATGCATCAATTGTCTTTTGCTTTTTACGGTTGAGAGACACTTTGAGAACATTTTCCTGTAACCTTCTTGGAAATCATTCTTTTTTGTAATTTTCTGGTAGAATTCCATAGCCTTTCCTTTAAGGATTTCACCAGAAATTGGTGTGAGCCTACCACGTTCTTGTAAAAACCAAGCTTAGAGGCTATCGTCAACTTTAGGATTTTCAATGTCTGTCGTTTACTTTTTAAATTTTCATTCATCTTAAAAAAATTACTTTATTTTATCACTGTTTTTTCTTATGTCAGGAACTGTAGCTCGACCAACACTAGTTAACGTTTCGCCCTTTTCAAGCCGCTTTAGGATTTCATGTCTATCTAACAAAGATAGAGTTTTATGTTTACGTCTTTTCTGCACGGATGCCTTCTTCAACACAACACTACTACAGTACAACTGTCCTACACTAAGCACCTGAGTGGGGCGTGCGTGAGTCATCGCTCTTGGCGCCAATGCATTGTTTACTCAGACACTAGTCTTGTCGCTGCGTGGGAAACATTGTACAGTATTGGGGACTCGTTATCAAATCGAGTGCTGAGCTCGTACTCGAATACTGGATTACTGGGAGTGCCGGAGAGCTGAGATGCCTGATTTCAGAGGGAGTACTGTATTGTGGGTTTTTTTTTTCTTCTCGTAGTTCCGCCCCTTAAAACGACAATTACTAACTTTTTTTTCTTCTAGCATTAATGAACGTTTCCAGGGCAACATTCCTGACCTTGGTCAGTATTCTCATGTGCATTTTATTTTTATAGGTTGCAGCCATGTCCAAACCAACACCAAAGAAGGCCACATCTCGAAGAGAAGAATTGCTGAAGCAGTTAAAGGCTGTAGAGGATGCTATAGCCCGCAAAAGGTCCATGATTTAAACAATCCATTATTTGTATGTTCATTGTGATATGTTATGAAAATTTTAGTTTCAAATAGTGGTTTGACAACAAATACTGTACCTGACTTGATAAAAAAATGTTGTATCCTTCTTACTGCATTCCATTTCATTCATTGAAATACCTGGTTATTGAATTATTAGAAGCCATTTTTCAGTGTTGCCTAGTTCTATAATAAATGAAATTCCTGGAGTTTGGAAGCTCATCTTGAAATAGTTTTTATTATCAAATGATCAGTCCTGGAAGTGAGAATGCATGTGAAAATTGAGATAATTATGGTAGCGCATGATATGAATTAAATTTTCTTCTCAAAATTTAATCTTGAAATAAGATTCAATTAATGAAAACCCAATGCTCTCTCTAGAAAAGATGTTTGTATGATGTCATTAACTTCTTGTTTCAAGTGAGTGGAATTTAGCAGCTGGATGTGTGTTAAATAAATCCATGTGTATAGTCCAAGTCATGTAAGATATGGTATTCATGTTGTACGGTATGGCTTTTCACAAGCATATATACTGTTGGTGTATTAAGTTGAAATGTGAAGATTTAATGCATTCCTTAATAAATTATGAAGATGGTTTTTGTTTTAAGGGACAGAACAGGTAGATCATCTGCCCCCTTTCATATTAAATGTACACAAGAAGGCAACTACTCCATTTGGGTACCAATTGTGGGCAAATGTGTATTTTTTTATTTTTTTATGAATTTTAATTATTTGAAGTATGTTAAATAAGCCGGCCCCGTGGTGTTGGGGTAGCGCGCCTGCCTCTCACCCGGAGGCCCCGGGTTCGATCCCCGGCTCCGTCAGGGATTTTAAAACTGACGTGAGGGTTGGAACAGGGTGCACTCAGCCTCGTGTGGACAATTGAGTAGCTGTCTTGACAGTGAGACAGCGCCCCGATCACGAATACCAAGATTAACGGCCGAGGGGACCCGACGCGCTGATCATGCGTCACCCCAATATCTGCAGGCCAAATGGCTGGGCAGCGGTCACTTGGTCGGCCTTAGCCCGTCATGGGCTGTATAGTGCCAGGGGTTCACTTTTGATGTTAAATAAGCTTTCAGTGGTTATATTGATAATAGTCGTTCCCCAGCTCACATCGCTTTTAAATGTCGAGTTGACAATTGAGGTATGCGCACCTTTTTGGCAAGGTGTGCATATTTTTTAAATAAACTCTAATTTCAAACTTCGGAGTGTAGCAGTGTGATCTGGTTGGACACTGTTGCGGCTACATTGTATAGCAACAGTTTCCGCTCATCACTTGTTTGTTGGTGTTATTTACCAAACGCACATTGTGTTAATTTGTTTTGGTAGTAAAACCAACATTTAAGTAATTTTTTTGCAGAACCTGGAAGAGGACGACGTAGGCATAATGTTAAATGGTTAATAATCACGTGTGAAAATGTAAATAGTACAATGATGTACCAGTGATTGTTAGGCTAGATAATGCAGTTTTATCTCAAAGTAACAGTATGACAAAATATTTTGCTGTAAGGCCTAATATTTCAGGAACAAAGCTCTCTAATGTGCTTAAAAATATGACTAGTCTGCTTGGAGTGGTAATTCAGTAATGAGCTTAAACTGCTTTCAGCTACTCGGTGTAATTCCAGATGATTCAGAATTTCGGCCAGAAATGCACTCGGATGTCTTTCATCTTTGATTCAATTTATCTCAATATATATTTTATTTTTTTAACTTTTGTTTCTTTTTCTTTAGAACCACGAGTGATAGTAATGATAATGTTATTTGTTTTACGTCCCTTTTAACAATTGCGGCTTTTAGAGACACCGGGGTGCTGGCTGCGTGGCTCAGTGGTTACGTTCTCGCCTGCTCTGCCCAAGGTTACAGGATCGAATCCTGGCGCAGTCAGCTGGCATTTGAGGGTGAGCAAATGCGAGGGAGCCGTGTCAGTAGATTTACTGGCACGTTAAAGATCCCCTTCGGGACAAGTGATATAGGAACATGAAACTCGCATCACATCTTTTTCTAGGGTTTGAAAATATATTGTCAGAAATTGGTATATTTTCAAAATTATAGTACTTCAAAGCAATTTTCTTTAATTACAAATCGACATGTAAGAAAAGAAAATCCCAAAAAATGTACTAATATTTGTAAAAGACAATCAAAATATGCACAAAGCTTCATTCTTTCAGTGGGGTATCCTGTATGTATGGACTTCTGTGCAACAGTTCTTGGAGAAATAGGAACATGAATTTGGCAAATTTAACATTGTGAAGATAGGGTGTACCACCTCCCCTTAAGTCAATTTCATAATTGGCTTAACGATAGGAACAAGAGAGACCATCACAAAAAAATTTGAACAGTTCAGTCTTCGGAAATCATTCATTGAAACAACTGTCATTGTTGCACTGAAGGTATACATTTCCATCTGCAGGACCATGCATAAGCACCAAACAAGGTACTTTTTTTTTTCATCAAAAATACCACTAAAATCATAGAACATCAACGATAATTATTACAACTATTTTATGTTCGAACATAAATATTCATAAATATCTGTTGAGATTTCGCCAGTTTTATGTACTAAACAGAGCACATGGGACGCACAGAATACCTTGTATTTGGCCATGGCCTCCTCGATTACTCTACGACACTAGGCCACGCACTGAAATTTAAATTAGAAGACCGTGGAACTCAGCGCTGGTGCGATGCTATTCTTATCTAATTGGTCAAACAACTGTTTCTTGAGCTCTGATTGGTTGGAGAAACTGTTTCATAATGAAAAAGAGTGTAATAATGAGCCTCATTATGATACAATTTTCTGACATATAATAGTCAGGGTCGAACATAAACCACATTACGTAATTTTTGTGAGTTGACTGAATTGTTAATTTTTGTAGGTGGATGTTCAAGTGTCTTTTCTCAGTAAGTAAATACGGAATGTTATTTTCATTCGCCAAATTATAATAATAATAGAAGGAATTCTCAGGAAGTCTTCTCATTCTAGGGGGTTGCCGTAGTTTCAGAAGTCGACTAGTCGACTAATGTTGGTACAACCCTTGCAGAAAATTAACTGTACAGTACTTCATATATTCTATTACTTGCCATCCGTAGGCTAGAGCTCAGCAACTTGAAGTGGGACCGTGTGAGAGCGCTAGCTCCGTCAACCAGTGTACAGAGAGGGTAGCGAGCTTGTAGTTCAGATTTTTTCCGGGGTTTCGGTTGGAGTTGGCTGAGTTCTAGTATCTCACAAACACTTAACTAGTGACAGTCTTTGGCAAGGGTGCAAATGGAAGGTGTGGCCACATTATGGTACTGGCAATCACATACATCTCTTCCGTTTCAACATTCTTCTTGCAGTGATTATTTAGCCCAGACATCAAGGGAATATGGAGGATGTTTCAGTATTTCTCTTAGCCTTGGTCAAAGGAGATTCCCTTAACAAGCAGGCACACGTTTGACTTTCATTGTATGACTTAATGTAACGTTGGGGCACCATCTGCTTACCACTGAGATTATGTTTGGTTAGATGTGTGTGGAGGTTAAGTCTTGTTTCAAAATCAAAACAGATCACATATCTTGCAGAACATGCAGTAGGTTAAAAAGAAAAATACTAGGATTTTTTCAAGATACAGAAGCCAAAATATGCCCTAAAACTATGAAATATGACCTAAAACTATGAAATATGACCTAAAAACTAAGAAATATGCCTTGAAACTATGAAATATGACCTAAAATCTTTGAAATATTCACCCAATGTTTTGTTTGTTTGTTTTGATTTATTTGCTAATTTGGGGCAGATGACCTTGCTGTTCTGCCCCTTAAAGCAACAATAACTATAATAACTATATATTATTTATGTGTGGATTATTTATTTGTTTATTTTTAATATTATGAACAGGTCCACCTAGCTACACAACTTTAATTCGATAACAACTTGGTGCAGTACCTGGCTTACAAATTATATCCCAGGAAAAGTTTGGGGAAGTGTGACACAGGTGGGGCATAATATTTTTCATTATACTGCTTTATTTGTATTACTTAAGTGATCTTGCAGTGTGTGTTCAGAAAGTGATATTTGGTTGATTTCTGGGATGTTATAGCGGGGAGATATACTTACAGAGCTAATTCCTACTTGCTTGTATATTTCATTTCCTAAGTGTATAAAATATATGGCGGGGGGTTGTTTTTTTTTGTATTTTTTTTTTTATTTGAAGTTAGAGTTTGTTTTATTTTGTGTGTATTTACATATTTGAGTGATTGGTACAAATTTTGTTTTGATTTATTAACTTAATATGCTAATTTAATTATCCTATCAGAAAATTAAAAAATACAAGGATTTTTTTTTAAATGTTAGGTTAGGTGGTGGTGGTTGTGGTCATTGTTGTTGTTGCTGCCTGTAATTGCAAATGACAAAGTACCGTATTTACTCGAATGTGATGCGCACTTTTATCAGTCAAATTAAGTCTAGAAAATTAGGGTGTGCACTAGATTTGAGCACAAACTTGAAAACATGCTCTATCACATTCCAGTGCTTCCTCTCTTCTCGAGTACCTTGTTGCGTCTGTGTCTTACATTCAGCTTGCTTTTGTGATGAAGTCCGGCTTTAAGTTTTAAGTTGTTGTTGTTGTTGTTGTTTTTTTTTTTTTAAGATTAGAGAAGGAGTAGGAATAGATGATTCTCTCCTCAATAAGATCCCGATCTCAAGACTGAAGTGGTTTGGTCATATGAAGAGGATGCCAGCAAACAGAACTGCACTGAAGGAATTTGAGAGAAAAGTAGAAGGAAGACGACCCGTGGAAAGGCCAGGAAAGAAGTGGATAGATACAGTGAAGAACGATGTACTGCAGAGAGGTCATGATTTGGGACAAGATGGTGGAAGAGGAGTGGTAAAAGGACAGGATGAAATGGAGGGGCTCATATACCACACCCAGGCAACTGGAGTTGGTTCAGGATGATGATGATTAATATGGAGTGATGAAGTTTATACCTATTTTGTTCAAATGCATTGAATGCGCCATAATTGTTTGCATACATAAATAAACGTGATGCAGTTCACAATTATTTTGTTGAAATACAGTATTTACTCGCCTATAACACCCTCCCCCCCCCCCCCCGAATTTTCTGCTTCAAAAATAGGGGTTGAAATAGGTGAAAATTTTCCTTGATATAGGTTAGGATGGCATGGCATAGACACACAAAGGAGCACCTAGCATCCTTAAATCAACACACAAAGTAGTTATTTTAATCTGGACTTGATTTACGATAAAAGTGATATAGCCCATTTAAATAGCCACTCTCCTGTATCATCACAGCTCACTGGTCACAGTACTAAGGCAGCTCTGCAGCCGCACAGCATTGCGTGGAGTTCAAGGTTATGTAGTGTTGCAATGTTACACGGCAACTACCTGAAATACGAAAGGTTTGTTTCCAATACCGGCCACATTTTCGTATTTTTTTTTTCACACCGCGGAAGGTAGAAGTTTTCTTTGTTCCCAATAATTTGTCGTGGTTGCGCCAATAACGAATCATGCACAGCTGCACTTCGTATTTACGACTCGCCGCTTTCACTCTCATTTTCTGCAGCTAATTCTAGCACTTTAAACTTGAAGGATGCCGTAAAACTTGTTCTCTTGCTCATTTTCAGTCCTGGTTGTGTACTGCACGTGTCTTAATTATACACTACACACGGCTGTGCGGGACGCGAGACACGGAACTCGTAAGCTGGGGGTAGTGGGAGTGAGTAGCCTTTGTCAAGGTCAACAATGCACGGGTGGTGCAGGCAAAAGCGCAGGTTTTTACCGTTAACTGGAATGTTGGAGGCCTATTTACTACTTTTTTCTGATTATTTCTCCTTCCCAATTCTTATCAATTATTTTTTCCCCCAATAATAGTAGAAAATTGGGGGGGGGGGGGGGGTTATAGGCGAGTAAATACGGTAACTTCACAGCAAGAGGTTGACGGAGATGACGTGTCCCTCAATAAAGCGGGGTTAATATGGAATAAATTTGACAAGAATGACTAGGAGCTTTCTGATACGAACAGTGCTGTAAATTCGGTCTTAGTCTTGTCATCTAATGTTGGATTTCATCTGAACTGTTAATCAAAGTCTGCATAGCTATTAATTCAGTATACGGTATAACCTCGATGCATCGTTCCTGGAACTGTCGTTTTCCCGTATGCATCGTTCAATTTATTTAGTCCCGAAAATTTTCCATATAAACTAATGTTAAATTTCCCCGCATCTATTGTTCCTCGAACTATCGTTTTCTCACATGGATCGTCAAAAAATCACTAGTCTTTGGCCACAATTTTCTCGCATTGATCGTTTATGGGTACAGCAGGGATTTGACTAGGAAATCAGTGGTGGACTATATTCTATGCGGGAAGGAGACAAAGAAGAGTATCACGGATATAAGGGTAATACATTCAGAAGCCCTGGACAGTGACCACCGTCTGCTGGTCGCCAAGGTGAGAGGACTGAAGGAAAAGTGGAGAACTGAGAACCAAGAAAGAAGAATAAGGACATGGAAGCTGAAGGAGGATGGAAATAAGGAGAAGTTCCAGATATTAGTGAGGAACAAATTACCGAAGGATGATCCGAAAACAGGTGAAGAAGAATGGAATAGGTTCAAGGACGTGTTGGTAGAAGCAGCGGAAGTCCTGTGTGGCAGAACTAGTGGAAAGAAAAGGTGGAAGGAAACACCATGGTGGAACCCCAGAACTAAGGAAGCAGTGAAAAAGAAAAATGAAGCATTCAGGAAATGGTTCCAACAGAGGACAGACAGAACAAGAGAAGAATACCAAGAGCGGAAGAAAGAAGCAGGAGAAGTAGTGAAGGAAGAGAAAAAGAAATGGCTGGAGAAATGGACAGAAATGATGGAGGAGGACTGTGATGGCAGTAAGAAAGTGTTGTATGGAATGATAAAGGCAAAGAGAAGAGATACAGGGGAAAATGTCAGAATGGTGGACAGGAATGGAAAGGAGGTCGAAAATATGGAAGAAGTAAAGGTTATCTGGAAAGAATACTTCAAGGAACTCCTAAATCCAACTAAAACCAGCGTAGTGGACATTGTGGAGGAAGAAACAGACAGTGACCAAGACATTTCAGAGAAGGAATTGACATGGAAAGAAGTGGAGGAAGCATTAAAGAAGGTGAAAGGGGGAAAGGCACCGGGAATAGACGAAGTGAGCTTGGAGATGGTGAGAGCAGCAGGGGTGATAGGAACACAGTGGCTCTTTCGAGTAATGAAAGTGATATGGAGGGAGAAGAAAATACCAGATGACTGGAAAAGAGGGATAATAATACCCATATTTAAAAAGGGAAGTAGGAAGGAATGCAAGAACTACAGGGGAATTACACTCATGTGCCACTGCGCCAAAATATTTGAGAAGGTACTGGAGAGAAGAATTCGGACAGAAGTTGAAGATGGGCTGAGGGAAGAACAGTATGGATTCAGGCCAGGAAGGTCAACAGTTGACCTCATCTTTGCAGTAAGACAGCTACAAGAACACCATTATGAATATGGGAAAGATCTGGTGATGACCTTCTTGGATATTGAGAAAGCATATGATAGTATTAATAGTAACAAGGTATGGGAAGCAATGAGAGCAAAAGCAGTGAACAAGGAGACAGTGGCAAGAGTGAAAGCAATGTACGAGGGAAGCAAAAGCTGTGTAAAGGTGGGAAGAGAGCGAACGGAATGGTTTCAACTGGAGAGTGGTCTGAAACAGGGAAGTGCCCTCTTCACCCCTGTTATTTATAGTGGTGATGGATGAAATCATACGAAAAGTGGTAAATAGCATTGGGGAAAGGAAAATGAAGGCAATGTTGTTTGCTGATGACCTTCTGGTATGGGGAGAGGATGAGGAAGAAGTACAAGAGCAATTAGATGAGTGGGAGAAGGTAGTGTTATCATATGGGATGAAGTTCTCAGTACAAAAGAGTGAAGTGGTCATCACAACGAGGAAGAAGAACAGACTGGATATGGGCATAACACTTGGAGGACAGCAGTTGCAGAAAGTAGAATGCTTCAAGTACTTGGGAAGCATAATTGAAGAAAAGGGAGGCAATAGGATGGAAATAAATGAGAGGGGAAGGTGCGCAGATGGATTTTTCAAGAGTGTTAGGGGGATGATATGGAATAAAGATGTACCACAAAAATGTAAAGGAATCATCTACAAGACCTACTTTGTGCCAATTTTGACATATGGTTCAGAAACATGGGTGATGAAGGAAAGGGACAAGAATAAAATACGAGCAGTGGAGATGAAGTTCCAGAGGAGTAGGGTAGGAGTGACAAGAATGGGCAGAGTAAGAAATGAGAGAGTCAGAGAGATGGTAAGAGAGGAAACATTGCTAAATAGAACAGAGCGATCTAGGCTACAATGGTATGGACATGTGAGGAGGATGCAAGAGGAGAGGATACCGAAGAAGATGTTTGGAATGGAAATGACAGGAAGGAGACCAAGGGACAGATGGACAAAAGGAGTTAAGAAGAGTGTGGAGGAAAGAGGAGTGTGCTGGGACACAGTAAATGACGAGAGATGGTGGATGGACAGGAAACGATGGAGAGGCTTATGTTCCAAGCAGACCCGACCAGCGGTTGGAAACTGCTCAAGATGATGATGATGATGATCGTTTATGGGAAAAATATATGCAAACGTTCTTTTGAATTTGAAGCGGCATAGAATAGCGGCAACCTGTTACGCGAGAATGTTCGAGGTACGAACGATTAGGAGTTCCTAGACTTGAGCAAGTTTCTCGGCTGAAGCAAGGTTCAAGTAGGCTGGACTGCAGTGCGCAGATTGTTTACGCGCAACCACACTATACAGTGGAATCTCGTTAGTACGTTTTTCAAAGGACTGAAAAATTTGGACGTCATATGCGGGAAAATGTACTACCGAAAAACACCATACTGCATTTACAACGTGTAGGAAAGAAAGCGGCGTATATATGGACGTCAAATCACCGACCTTAGTAAGTGTTTGTATGCACTACTACAGTCACGACATAAACATAGGTTATCAGTAATTTACACGGAATAAATAACATAAAAATGAATAACTGTACCTCTACACTACAGTATAATACAGGGTCTTTATTTCTGCTTAGCAAGGACATTCGCGCTCCGCCAGTGACGGCTCAGTTACCGGCGACCGCGCACGCATATGTTTGAAGCACGGGCTTGCTTGAACCACTTCAATAAAGTGCTTTCTAGTTGAGGAAACTGTCCCTCTCGCACACGTTTCCTTTTGCCGCTCATTCCTTCTTCAAATGCACGTTCGATTTCCTTCCTTTTGCCGAGAATCGTGTTCAGTGTAGACAGAGGAATGTTCCACTTTCGCATTATATCCCATTATATTCATGTGAGGATTGCATTCCACGTCTCGAATGTATTTCATCGAGTATTTCATCTTCTCATCATTAGTTATCTGCCGTACTTTCTTCTTATCCATTATGAAACACACAATAAAATAGGTCATAACTGGACATGAACACTAAGAACTAGCAGACAGTAGTGCGGAATACGAAGACAATAATGCGCCTACGTGAGAAATAAACAAAGGGAAAGGGGTGGAGGGCAGCGGGAGAGAGACACGTCACCTGTGTTGCGTCATAGCTATAGCCACTTCCACGCCGCCAAACACAATAAAATCATCTACACTGTCAATAACTATCGGAGAATATGCGGCAATATCGCGTCGTGTTTCCCAGAAGCCGAATTTTTCAATTAAATAAGAATAAAATACGGTTCACTAAAAATAGTTCAACGGAAATTTGATCGTTGTAAGCGGGAATAGAGAACGTATTAAGGGGATATATCAACATGAATTTAGTAGGATAGGGACTTGAGAAAGAGCAGCGGGAGAGAGACACGTCACCTGTGTTGCGTCATAGCTATAGCCGCTTCTACGCCGTCAAACACAATGAAATCATCTACACTGTCAATAACTATCAGAGAATATGAGGCAATATCGCGTCGTGTTTTCCAGAAGTCGAATTTTATAATGAAATAAGAATAAAATCAGGTTCGCTTACAAATAGTACAACGGAAATTTGATCGTCGTAAGCGGGAATAGAGAACGTATTAAGGGGATATATCAACATGTATTTTGTAGAATTGGGACTGGGACTTGAGAAAATCATCGCGCTAAACGGGAAAACGTCGTAACCGAGAACGTGCTAACGAGATTCCACTGTACTGTATAACCACGCCTACGACCCTTCAGGCGCCAACGATTCTGCTTGAAGCGCCAAACCGTCATTGTGCTGTTTCATTTCAGTTTGACCACCCCAGTCCAAAACGGGCTGCGGTCGTTCCGTTCGCGCGGGCAGCCCGTGTCCTGTTTGACCGAGCCGAACTCGGCGCACACACTGGAAGAGAACTTCGCTGCTGTTTAAACCATACCAGCAGATCTTGTTCTACGTCGTCGTATTTCCCGGTTTTAATTTTCTTGCAGTTTGCGGAAGTATTCCCGGCAGAAGCCAGTGTTTTCCATATCTCCTCACACATGTTTCAAGGTTAACACTGTCCAATGAGCTGCTGCTGTCATGGCATGACGTCATGTAGCCTTGACGTAGTTCGCCCGGTCAGATGATTCAATGGAGACCCGCGAACACTCGGAACACCGGAAATATATTTCGCAGAGATTGGCTAGATTTGATTCTATAAAACAGTCAGTTGTCTGCAGTGAACGTCTTATACTTTGAGGGGATACAAAATCTGATCGTGGAGAAGAGAACAGTATACAAGTAGAGAATGCTTTGTTTCGTCTGAATCGCAAAGCCTCGACGAAACCAAAAACAATGACTTTTTTACTAAAAAGAGCAAGTGATAAAATGACACACATGAAATCATATCGCGTACATCGTGGTTGCAATATTTTGATGCCTCTATGAAGTTTACATGAAGAAATATGTCCCAATACAGTAACCGTACTTGATTACCGTATATACTCGAATACCACCCGCACATTTTTAAACAAATTCGGACGTGATAAATTGGGGTGCGTGTCTTATTTGAGTCATCCAAATTTTAAAGATTTAAATTACCTGCCACGCTTGCAAATATCCGCTAGATGGTGCTAGCCTTCTTCCGGCGATCACTTTGTTTTACCGTAAGCACGCAGCGTAATGCAGTCTCGCGCATGTTCTCAGAGTGTAAACTTGAATTCTACAAAGCATTTGCGGTCGTTTACTGTGAATGAGAAGCTGAAAGTTGTGAGGGAAGCTGAAATTATTGGAAATCGTGCCGCCGGTAGGAAATATATTGACGAGTCATGTATTCGCGATTGGAGAAAGAAAAGAAAAGTGTTGCTAACAAGTAATGGTGCTCGTAGAGCTTTCCGTGGACTAAGTGTACAGTTTCCGGAAATTGAAAAACAACTTTATAAATACGTAACATAAAGGCTGGAATTGGGAAATGGGGTGTCGACCGAAATGTGTCAATTAAAGGCATTACAGATCGCAAAGGAACTTTCTACGGTAGGGTTTAAAGCAAGCCGAGGATGGATCCAAAATTTTTATAAAATAAATGGGTTGAGCATACGAAGGCGTACCTCAATTTCACAGCGTCTTCCTGGTGCCTATGAAGAAAAGTTACTTTCCTTTCAGCGTCACATAATTCAGTTGCGGAGGGAAAATTCATATTGGCTTCCCAAATTGGTAATGCCGATCAGACGCCAGTCTACTTTGAAATGCCACTGGACAGTACTGTGAATGTTAAGGGATCTAAAAGTGTGACTATCAGAACAGGTGGTAATGAGAAACAACGGTGCACGGTAATGTTGTGCATACTTGCTGATGGAACCAAACTTCCGCCGTACGTTGTTCTCAAGAGAAAGACTCTTCCAAAATATATACCCGCTGGTGTTATTGTCAGAACTCAGGACTCTGGTTGGATGGGCAGTTCCACTAGTGGAAGACTGGTTAAAGTGCGTCTGGCAACGTCGCCGTGGTGCATTATTACGACGAAAGAGCTTGCTTGTTCTGGACAGTTACTGCGGCCATACAACAGACGCTGTGAAGAAATTCATTAAGGATGGGAAAACCAACCTAGCAATCATCCTGGGCGGGATGACGTCTATGCTACAACCACTGGATGTCTGCTTGAACCGACCGTTCAAAGCAGCCTTGAAACAGCTGTATACGGAGTGGATGGCGGCTGATAAGCACACTCTGACTCCAACTGGTTGTATTCAGCGCCCGGAAGTTCAGCTGCTCTGGTCGTGGATTTTGATGGCATGGAATTGTATCTCTGGAAGAGCTTCAAGAAATGTAGTATTTCTAATTCTATGGATGGCAGTGATGATGACATTTTGTGGGGAAGTGATGGTGATAAAAGTTCCGAAGTTGGTACTTCTGATGACGATGAATGAAGTGTTTGTGTGCCTGTAATTGTATTTTTAATCGTTTGATGTGTGTTATTTTAGGACTTCAAAACTGTTGGAAACTATTTTGTAGAAATGCTATTCTGTTTATTTAGTAAAGATTGTAAATAGTTTTGAGTATTTTTTTTTAAATTTCTTCAAAATAAGGGCGCGGGTCTTATTCCGGGGCGGGTGGTATTCAAATATATACGGTATTTTTTTACTCAAATTTTTTATGTTACGCGCATTTATCGTTTATTCGAAGAAGAATCCATTTCAGGTTCCGTGTTGACAGTTTAATTGTGAAATATAACAAATTTCAAAGTTTGTGTTGATTAGTCGGAAAACTTTGAAATTTGTTATATTTCACATTTTTCGTTTCCCGCATCCATTGTCATTCCCCCCTCCCCCTTGAAAAAAGATGCATCGAGGTTCTACTGTAATGAATTTTTTCTATGAACTATGTTTCATTATAATGAAATGACATCTTAAAATGAGCTCATTGATGTATCAGATGTACAGTACTTTTAGCCGATACGCATTACATTCGCCAACAATTTTGGTTTTCATTTGAAGGTTTTGAAAGATAGGGTGCGCATTAGATTCAAGAAAATACGATATATCTTAGAACAAATACTGCTCTGGTAGAAACTGAACATTCATCTGAGCTCCTATGCTCAAGGCCGGTTGTAGTGAACTTCCATATAACTGCATCATACGAGGGTGAAAAATATGCCTTAAGCTTTTTGCTTGACAATATGTATGATGGCAAGCAGAATTTGAAAATAAATTTCAATATTCATTAAACTACCCCTTCATCAAGAGAGATTTGAATTTCTCAAAAGACATTATTTCTTGTGCAAAATTTTGCTTTCTAAATAAAATGTTATATGAAATGTTGCTACAGAAATGTACTGATAGGACTCTTGATGTAAATGTATTCTTGCTTACAGAGCAGTCAAAAAGCAGACTCATTATTAAGAATGCCTGCCTGTGAATTTTAGTCCATTAATTTTATCACTTGTCGCAAAGTTTGTATCAACAGATTCTGAAGTCATCAAAGTTCAGATGGGAATGGTTTAATTTAGTGCTGGTCATGCATGGTTAGCAGACACTACTATTGGTTGAGAATTGGGGTTTGATGGGCGTGAAATGGAAGAGACTACTGTTCTGCAAAACCATCTGCCATGTTATTTTTGTAGACATTAGCTATACAAGTAGAAACTTTTGCCACAAAAGAGGCATACCTCTTTAGGATTGCTTTTATCTAAAGCAGTATTCGCATACATTTCATCTTTGATATGAAGAGGCTTACTTGTCATACCTTGTCAAGCTTCCCAAAATATCTCTGCATCCTGTTATCTGACAATCACATGAGCATAATGTTCATTTAATCGCATCATAACCGAGCAAACAACATTGCTTAGTAGAGTTTGTGGTTTTTAGCTTTTAAAAATCCAAAATTTCTCTTTTTGAATTCCAAATTTAGCATTTGTATTGTATTGTATTTTTTATTCATCCATTCAATCATATAATGTTCATTGTACAATGATATAGGACACGTCAATTCACAAATTATACTAATACTAATTTACAATCACAATAATAATATGGGCCTACACAAGGATAACCTTACATCATTTAGTCCTATGAATACATAAACATAACTATTGATATTCTAAAAACTCTTTAACTGAGTAGAAGCAGTGCTCCAGCAAGAACTCTTTAGTTTTTATTTTGAACTTTATGTAATTTGCTGTACTTTTAATATTATTTGGCAAATGATTATACAGCGTTATAGCTGCATGGAATACACCATTTTTACATAGTGTTGTATTTGCAGCATGTACATGAAGATTGTTCTTTTGTCTGGTCTGGTAGTTATGTATATTTGAATTCATCTCAAAGATATCCTCATTTCCTAAGCTTTGTTTGACAAATAATAGAAGTTCAAAGATGTAAATACATGGCAAAGGTAAAATTTTCAGTTGTTTAAACAGAGGCTTACATGTATGCAATCTAGTAGTTCCTTTCATTGTTCTAATTATTCTTTTCTGGATAATAAAGATTTGGTGAGCAACAGGTGAATTTCCCCAAAATAGTATTCCATATTTCATAAGCGAATAGCAATAAGCAAAATAAGTACTAAGAACAGTTCTCCAGCTAGTCGATTGTCTTAATACTCTCAATGCATAACAACTTGAGCTTAGTTTCTTGGCAAGTTTAGTGGTATGCGAGTTCCATTTTAGGTCATCCTGCAACCAAAGGCCTAAGAATTTAGTAGAAGAGGCGTTACCAATTTTAAGGTCATTTAAGATTATGGAGGGAGAATTAATACTTTTATTCTGAGCTGTGTGAAAGTTAAGAACCACTGTTTTACTAGTGTTGATAAGGAATCCATTATTGTTGAACCATAAGGACAGCTGACCTGTTACTTCCTCTACTGATTTTTGAAGTTCAGTGTCATTTTCACCCCTCATCAAAACACTTGTATCATCTGCGAATAGTACAGTTTTAAATGCAGGTATCTGAGATGGCAAGTCATTTACGTAAAGGAGAAAAAGTAGTGGCCCTAGAACGGACCCCTGCGGAATGCCATACTTCAAAAACATAGGATCTGAGTGGTAATATTTAAATATGTTTGTGGTATTTTCTAAACTTTTTTGTTCGACGATCTGTTGGCGATTATTTAAATATGACTGAAACCACTCACTAGCGATACCCCTGATACCATATTGATGGAGTTTATCAATTAGTATCTGATGATTTATCACATCAAAAGCTTTAGACAGGTCCAAAAACAGGCCACATACTCTCTTCCTTTTATCAAGTGACTCAAAAGCAGGATTTAAAAATTCATAAATTGCGGACATTGTTGATTTTCCTTCTCTAAAGCCATGTTGAGAGTCAGTTAACAATTTATATTTGTTTATGAAGCTAATTAGACGGTTGTACATTATCTTCTCTAACATTTTTGAAAATATCGACAATAAAGAAATAGGTCTATAATTGGTTACGTTTTCTCTATCTCCCCCTTTAAATAATGGAATTACTTTTGCAATTTTAAAGATATCTGGAAATATTCCTGACATGAGAGATTGGTTACCGAGGTGTGTTAAGGGGGTAATTATATTTTGGATACATTTTTTAATTAGTATATCAGGAATGTTATCAACTCCTGAGCAATGTTTATTCTGTAGGTTCTTTACAATATTGAGGATTTCTGCTTCTGTAACATTTTCAACAAACATTGATTTTCCATTAAATGTTGTATTCGCGAGTGTTGATTTTATTGCTTGTATATTGTTTACATTTAGTAGTTTTTCAGCTATGGTAGCAAAATGCTCATTAAAAATTCTTGAGACATTTTGTGGGTCATTGATCTTCTTGGAGTCTTCTGATAACGTTATGTTATTTACTGCCGGTTTTGTTTGCCTGGTTTCATTTTTTATGATATTCCACATAGCCTTAGTTTTATTTTTAGATTCCAGGATATAATTATCATTTGACATTCTCTTTGCTAATTTTATAACTTTGTTAAGTATGGTCTTATAGGTCTTGAAATACATGTTAAATTCATTGGAGGTTTCGTGCGTACTTTGAAAATCGTGGAGGAAACGCTTTCTTTTGCATGAAGTAATTATTCCAAGAGTAAGCCATTGTTTTGATGGAGAAGAAACTTTCAGTCTGATACTCTTCAAAGGAAATGCAATATCAAAATAATACAGGAAAATATTAATGAATTCCTGGAATTTTTTGTTTGTATCTATTGACTTGTACACACCTTCCCAAGTTTCTCCTTTTAACAAGTTGTTGAAATAGTTTATATTGTGCTGACTAAAGCTTCGACATTTATCAAACTGAGCATTGTAAACTGGGTTTGAAATATTTAGAGTTATTATTTGAGCTCGGTGGTCACTGAAACCTGTGTTGATTACTTCGAGAGAGTTGCAGTTCACATTGTCATTAATTATTATCTGGTCAAGTGTGGTTGCACTAGTTTTTGTTATTCTTGTGGGTACTGTTACTGTGTGAATTAGATGATGGGAGCTTAACAAATTTAGCAATTCCCTTCTCTCCGTACTTTCCTCTAAAAAGTTAATATTGAAATCTCCACAAAGTACTATTTTTTTTATTAAATTTATTTATTTTATTTATTATCACTTCTAGTTTATTGAGAAATAACTTTGCACTATTTCCTGGTGAACTATATATACAGATGAGAATTAAATTTTCTTTTGGGATAGAAATAGCTGTTGCCTCAAAATGTTTATCTATGCATAAGTCATCGGGAATTGGTATAGGTTTAAATTCTATGTTTCCTTTGATATAGATACATACACCTCCATGCTCTGATGTTGATCTACAGTAGTAGCTAGCTAAAGTAAACCCTGGTATGACAGCATGATTGATTTGTTCAGGTTTCATCCAGTGTTCAGACAAGCACAGGATGTGGATATCTTTGAGTGATGTTTGTAGAAGCATATCGATATGAACTAGTTTATTATTAAGTGACTGTACATTTTGGTGAAATATTCTGATTGAGGAACTCTGTGCATTTGTACTGTTGTTAAGCTTGGGGATTATAGTTCTTGCAGGAGCACTTACCTCTGTTCTAAAAAACTCTCGCCACCGAGTGAATTCACTGATTCTACAGTAGTCGGACTTGCAGTATGAGGTAGTGGGATGACTGGTCCGTGGGAGTGGAACTTTTTGTTGATTTCCTCCGCTACTTGTGAACAGATCTGTTGCTTTCCTTTGGTGTTTAAGTGAAGACCATGTCGGGTAAACAGTTCTCTTGGTACATCAATATCAAGAAAGTGAACATGCTGATATAGTCTGGATAGTGCTCTAAGCTTTTTGTTCGTCCTCTTTACCTCCTTGTTGACACACGATTCTTCCATTAGATCATGTCTGTGTGGGATGCCTAAGAGTATAACGTTTGTACCTGAAAGTAGTGGGAGCTTATCTTTGTAGGTTTGTATTGCATCATTCGCTTCGTTTTTCGCTACATCGTTCGTACCCCCCCCACAAAACAACATAATCTTCATGAGTAAGGTTTCTGCACATTTCAACACAATTTTCCAGAACATTTTTAACTCTAGCGCCTGGTTTGGTGACGCTACTTACCGCAAAGTCCCTTGATACTTTTAAATTGAGCTCTTCTGAACATCCTTTCCCATGACTGTCACTGAGGAGGAGTACTTTCCTTTTTGAGGTTATGTACGTGGCTAACTTCCGCACTTTTTCCGGCTTACAGTTTGTTGATGCCCTTGTATGTGGTGTTTCTTCTGAGACGGATTCAGTTTCAGCAAGAACATCGTACATATTTTTTGTGGGAACAGCTTGGCTAACTGTTTCCCGCACACGTGGTTTAGGCCTACATTGGCGTCCGCGATTTGCCACCACCACATTCCACGAGTCCGGCGATGACGGGGGATTGTTGCGGTCGTTTACGTTATGTCTGAGTACACTGTTTTCGGCTTTTAATTTAGATAGTTCTTCTTGGGTGTGCTTAAGGTCCCTATTCAAAATGTCGATGATTAACTGTAGAGATTTCACACTCTCACTCGATGCCTTGCCACACAGCGTGCACAGTATATCACTCGTATTTACACCTAAATGTACCTCTGGTGGTTTACTATCAATGTCACACATACTAGGTGTCTTCCTACACGATATTTTATCACTGGCGTTAATTACGGAACTGTCCTCGTCTACATTTTCGATATCTTTAAGAGAGCGGTATACTTTGTCTACATACGCGGCAGCCATCTTGTTAGATTGTTTGTAGCATTTATGATTTTTATATTTTGCATTATTTAGCAAATTTGTTTCAAATGAAGATTTGTGCCTTATTTTATGTAGCAATTTGGTCTAAAAATATTACAATTCAATAATATATCATCATCATCATCAATGTCCCACTCCAGTCGCCCGGGTGTGGTTAACAAGCCTCTTCCACTCGTTTCTGTTTTCTTCGATCCGAGGCTTGTATTATAATTGAAAGCAACTACAAATTTACTCGTCTGCTGGCTTGCTAAGCCTAACGCTTTTCTCATAATATTATTTACAAAATATTGCAGAAACCTACGACTGAAGAATGCAACACCCAAAATGTACATATTAAAGATATGTACATTTGCAGCATACTTGTACATGAAAACATGGAGTTCGGAAGAAATTTACCTTCTGATTGTTGACCATGAAAGAAATCCCTTCCATTGTAAAATTTCAAAATTTTTATCCATTTCTTGCTAATGAATAAAGGAGCCTACGAATTAACTGGCATGTCAGAATAAAGATTATGAAAAAACTGATTTTGTTTACTGTGTGAAAATTTCTCAAGCAATTCTGATATTCAGACAATTATTAGACAGGGAAAGAAGGATAGAAACACAGGAAAATACAAACTTAATGCCAAACAGATAGGGGAGGAAGAAAAGGACAGCTTTCACAGTCAGGGAGACACTCCACCATCTGGTTTGTCGGTAGTTGGTGGTTTTTTTTTTTCTGTCTTTACTGCCTAATCAAATGTACTTGGAAGTTCTTTTTTACATCGTAATATTTTATGTCCGTAAATTCCCTCTAGCATCTAAATTTTTCACAAACATTTTTCAACTTGTTGCCAAATGGTTCAGGTTTTGTGAACATGCCTTACAAGAGTACATTGCTACTCAAGTAATTTCAGTTTTTAGGTATGTTTTAACTGCTGCTTGATCTGAAGTATCGGCTGCTGTAATTAGACACATGTGAACATTTTACCGTAAAATAAGAAGTGGTTAATTTCTTTAAATGATATAAATGTTTGTTAATAGGGAAAAGTGATTTGGTGAGAGCAGGTATGTATTTTTTTAACTATTACATATTCTGCATTTGTTTCCCATTTTTAAAATGATATCTAAACAATACGACAAAAATAAAAACAATCAAGTTGTTTTAAATATTTCTTCCAAGTGATTTTTATTTTTGTTCAAATTACTCACTTTTCGAGAAATATTTGTTTATGGGGGGATTTAATTTAAAGATCTTTGTGATTCGTGTAAGCAATTGTACTAACAGTGTTTTAGCGCTTGTCTTGGCAGGGTGGGTAGCACAATATTTTTCCTATAAGGGTTCTATCATAAATATTGGCCAGGCAGTTGCTTCTCTGATACAGCAGTTCCCAAGCTTTTACGACTTGTAAACCCCTTTCACAAAGTGGCATTTGAATAGAGGCCAATGTTAACCAGAATGTTGCCTCAAACAACATACTGTGGACTTGGACAGACCTTGTCATGTGTATATAAAGGTGCGTATACACTTGCGCGCCGCGCCGCTCGCGCGCAGCAAGTTCGCTAGATTAGTATGGGGTTTCGAAGCTGCGCGCGAGCGGCGCACGACGATCCATCTCCTGTCGGTTTTTTCCACGCGCACTTTGAGTGTTCACAGTTCAGATTTGGACGGGATTGTGAGAAGTTCGTTGTTTTTCGCGTGCTTCTGATTGCAATATTTGTGTGTTTTGAGTGGTGATAATGGTGTGTGGTCAGACGAATCTGTGATAAAACTGATCGATGTTTATCGCAAAAAGCCTCTTCTGTGGGATCCTCAACATAAGGATCATTTTAAGAAACCATTAGACTAAAAGCAGGTGCCTGGAGGGAAATAGGAGCTCAGATGAATATATCTGCGGACCAATGCAAGAAGAAGGTGATATCTCTGCTGTGAGAAAAGTAAAATATATCGTAGGGCGGAAATATGTATCTTCTTTGGAAATGTGGGGTCAAATCTTCTGCAGCAGATTTTCAAAGTCAGAAGGTGACAATCGAGTAAAATTCTTATACTGGCCGCTTATTTCTTGTGACTTCAAGTCCATCATTAGCTCCGCACCATTCCTTTTTTCAACAGGTCAGTGTGCCACCAACGTCGTCGTCGTTTCTTTTTCTTTTTGCATAAACTTGCCATTAAAAAAGCCGCACCACTCATCACCGCAATCGCGAGGTTTTCCCCGTGCGGCGGAGACATGATTATAATTACCACACTCCAAACTTACTAGAGAATGTTCGTGGGTTTCCTATGGATCACGGGAGGTTCGTCTAAATAATAATTCTGGACGAGCAACACACGCGCGACGCGCAGTGCACGGCGCGCAAGTGTATACACACCTTTATAATCCAAACCTAATATAATTATCGTCATACTTCACTTTCCTTCATACGCAGTAAGAATTTGAACAGAATCGATTCTGACACACAACTGGCACCTCATTTGCCACCAGGTCAAGCCAGTAGTAAGCCGTTATTGAAAGGCATTGAGCAGATGGTAGGTCTCACCCACATTTTAGCTAAAGATACGAGAAAATACCATTTTGAAATTGATTTTGTAGCACTTTCATTTTGAAAAAGAGCATTTTGAAATTTAAAAATTAGCATTTTGTAGCATTTAAAAGTTTGTCAGCAGGTACGATTAAAATTTAATAGGTTCAAAATTATTATGCACGGAAACTAATTCAAGCATGCGCGGGATTGGAAAGATGGGTGTTTCTGATAAACGGCATAAGCATTTAATTTATTTATTTATTTACATATGTTACGCCCTCATTGGAGCACTTAACCAAATAAGCATTTAATATAATAATGTGAATCGTACATTTACTTAACTTCAGGTAAATACCATACAACGGATAATTAACTAAATATTGAAATGTACGTTTACTCCCTCATTATTCTTTTTCAATGAGGGCCAGGGATGAGGTGCATTGAATTTCTATTTGCTGGGTGGTTTATTGGTCAAATGGCACTTGTTGAAAACCTCATAAGACAAGTTATTAAAAGAAATGAATGGAACTTGGCTTGGAGTTAGTAGGGAAACCACACAAGGATTTCATAGACATCTCACAGAATTTGAACCAATTCGTCCACCGAGTCCAGAACAGCCCGGTATTGTCGTCATTCCACCTGCCACACGGTAAACTTCATAAGACATCAATTGTCACCTGACCACAGCTCGCTTTATTCTAACAATTGTCACCTTGGTATCAGTGAACTAATACAATTCTCCGCCAGCCCTTGACGTTCTCTCCATCTTGCTTGTGAAGTTACACTGTATTCGTACAATCAATCATGGTTCCGTATTGATTAAAAGTCAAATATTAAAGGGACAGGATCAGGCGGAATTCTTGTCCCTTTAATATTTGAGTTACACTGTACCGATAACACCAGCAGCTCAGGGTAATTTGAGTTCCTGCACTACACCTGATATTGTTGAGTGCATAATGAAAACATGACCTTTGGATCTTTTCAGCATAGCTCAGGTACCCTCGTCTCACGTCATACAACCAACCGACAGCACTTGAGCTCAAGCTCAATCTTGCCAATTAGCCAGGCTGATGCCTTTATTTTCAGAGATCTCACATTTCTGAGTAATGTATGGTTTCTACATTTCTTTAATACACAAGACTTTATCCGGATCTCCGGTTTAACTGAATCGAAAATAATAAAAAAAATATTTTTACTGTACAGTATATCTTTTACTGGGTAGACTCTTCTTGAACGTTTTTTCCGCCAAGGATAGTTCAGGAAGGGAATTGGAAGTAATTCGACCACTGTCTATCAAAGGTACCGTCCCGGCATTCACCTGGAAATGAGAACTGATGTTAGTAAAACTTCTTCGAGATCGTGCTGCGTGGAAACTGTGTACAAATGTAAAACAGAAAAAAACTCTCACATTAATTTAGTGCATAAGACAGTCGTAAATGTAAGAAAAGTGTTCTTATATTTTTTTGTACACTTGAAAAAAGGTATTACAACTTATGTTAATAGATTATATAACATGTATTTGTTTTTTAGTTTTTTCCATATTCGGATTATCGATAATCCGGATCAGTTTCGTTCCCACTTAATCTGGATAAACGAGGTTCTTGTGTACTGATATTGGGATTTTTGTACTTCTAACACTCCCTTGGTAAAAAAAAACACACACACACAACAGGAGACTTAACACTGCTGCCATTGCAACTTGTATAGACGAATGTTGACAATCCTGTGAACTTAGTTGTGCACTTTTCATGTCTACTCCTAAGATTTAAATGATCACATTTTATCAGTCTCAAAGGTTTTCTTAAGTTAAGTTAAACAAAGTATGCAAACACGCAATTACTGATATACCTTTTTGCGACTCTTGACTGACAATCTGTAAATCACTATCCGAATTCACGGAGAAATCGCCGGACGACATGTAACATAACTAAAGATACGAGAAAATAGCATTTTGAAATTGATTATGTAGCACTTTCATTAATCTCGGGAGTTTCCGCCAGCACAAAGTTCCTCATTTCTCTACTAGAAAGCGCTATTGTGTTCAAGGAGATTAGATATCTAACCTCCTTGACTTTCATAGTCAATGAACTACGAAATTCGACATGCAAGCTACCCTCTGGGTGTCAAATAGCAAAGCTTGCACCAGGCACCCGAGGCCATACAATATTATATTATTATTATTATTATTATTTTCAAAAATAGCATTTTGGAGCATTTTGAAATTTAAAAATTAGCATTTTGTAGCATTTAAAAGTTTGTCACCAGGTACAATAAACAGGTTCAAAATAATATGCACGGAAACTAATTCAAACATGTGCAGGATTGGAAATGTGGGCGTTTCTGATAAACGGCATAAGCATTTAATATAAGTCTCCTGTTGTGTGTGTGGTTTTTATTTTTACTAAGGGAGTGTTAGAAGTATTAAAATCCTAATATCAGTATTACAGAAATATAGAAACTTGACATCATACATTTTTCAGAAATGTGAGATCTCTGAAAATAAAGGCATCAGCCTGGTTAATTGGCAAGATTGAGTTAAAGTGCTGTCGGTTGGTTGTATGACGTGAGACGAGGGTACCTAAGCTATGCTCAAAATATCCAAAGGTCATGTTCTCATTATGCAATCAACAATATCAGGTGTTGTGCAGCAACTCAAATATTGAGGGCCGGCGGAGAGTTGTATTAGTTCACTGGTACCAAGGTGCCAATTGTTAGAATAAAGCGAGCTGTGGTCAGGCAACAATGCTTGTCTTACGAAGGTTTACTGTGTGGCAGGTGGAATGACGACAATACCAGGCTGTCCTGGACTCGATGGATGAATTGGTTCAAATTCTGAGGATTGCTCTGAAATCCTTTTGTGTGGTTTTCGTACTAACTCCTTGCCAAGTTCCATTCATTTCTTTTAATAACTTATCTTATGAGGTAGGATTCAAGAAGTGCCATTTGACCATTAAACCACCGGCAAATAGAAATTCAATGGCCCTCATTGAAAAGGAAGTAATAATGTGAATCATACATTTACTTAACTTTGTGTAAATATCACACAATGGATAATTAACTAAATAATAAAATGTAAGTTTACTCCCTCATTATTTCCTGACCTCACTGCGACTCTTGACTGACAATCTGTAAAACAGTATCCGAATTCACGGAGAAATCGCCAGACGACATGTAACATAACCTATAACTCACACATGGTAGAGAATACTTTCATCATATTATACAACATTTCCCAAAGCAAAGAGAACACCTAACAAAAATTGTCTATTCGTATCACGATACGTACTTGAGAGTTTTCATTTTCATTTCAAATACAACAAATGAGGGCCGGCGCGATATAAACCTATATAAGCATAACCTTATTGCTCTAATTTTTAAAAGGAATCGGCACAAACGATTGGAATATTCCTTTTATTAGCACAACCAACTGAAACTACGAAATAATTTCTCCAAAATCATCGTTTTACTGGCGATAAACAGTGGATATTATGCGGCAATAATAACAGCACCATTTTCAAAATAATTTTTACCGTAATCGATTGTTTTCACGACAACAATCTATGTTCGTACTTATCGATTATTACTCGTAAATATCGATTATATAGCCGATATTTTCATTGCTGGGAACTCGCAAATTTCAAAGTTGCGGCGCGTAAATGTAATAAAACATAATATTCAACATTAATCTGTAAATTCGGCACTTTTCGCATACATCGCATTTATGGGAATAATTCGCAAGAACCCTTAGTTATCGCACTTTGTCGCACATTCAGTTTCGCAAATTTTGGGTATACATAGTCATATTAGTTACCAGGTAGTTGAAAAAAGAAGAAAAAAGTAAAATTCGCATTTATCGCAATTGCGATTTTCCCGTATCTCTAAACATAACCTATAACTTGCACAATGTAGAGAATACTTTCTTCATATTAATACAACATTCCCCAGAGAGAGGAGAACGTTTAACAAACATTGTCTATTCATATCACGATACGTACTTTACAGTTTTATTTATAATGGTCAAATATTAGAAATGAGGGCCGGCGCGATATAAACCAATATAAGCATAACCTTATTACTCTATTTTTTAAAAAGAATCTGTACAAACTATTGGAACATTCCTTTTATTAACACAACCTAATGAAACTACAAAATAATTTCCCCAAAAACATTGTTTGTTGGTGATAAACAGTGGATATTATTACAGCAGACATTTTCAAATTGAATTTTACCGTAATCGATTGTTTTCACGACAATCGATGTTCGTACATATCGATTTTTTTGCCGATATTTCCATTGCTAGGAACTTGCAAATTTCAAAGTTGCGGCGTGAACATGTAAAAAATTCAGTATTTTTCGGTAAATTGGGCAAGTTTCACATTTATGGGAATGATTCGCAAGAACCCTTAGTTATCGCACTTTGTCGCATATTAAGTTTCACAAATTCTCGGTGTACATAGGCATAATTGTTACCAAATAGATGAAACAACGAGAAAAAAGTAAAATTCGTATTTATCCCAATAAATTGTGATTTTCCCGTATCTCTAATTATAGCATTTTTACATATTGTGTACTTCTTTTATTGGAATAACAGAATGTATAAATGTTGATTTCTGTGGCTTTAAAAAAAAAATATATTATTATTGTACACCCCCCCCCCCCCCGCGACACTACAACACGGGGCCTTATTCGAGACAAGCTCGGGGATGGACGGCGACCTCGTACGCAGAGGCCGCAATTAGGAATAGGTTACCTAAGGTTTCGTATGCTAAGAGAAAGAAGTTTCATTTAAGGGAATAACTATATAATTTCAAGCATTACAGACAAGGTACATCAAAACCAATTACGCCTCATTACATAGATTAAGCAAGGCGCGCAGCAATAAAACAGACCCTAAATCATTAGACCAACATTGTACATAAGCACAAACTTATAGGCTAAACACAATGGTTACACCATTCACCTCGGGTGAAATGGTCACAGGGTAAAATACAGAATTACATGAATAATTAAAAATCCAAGTAGGGACGGCCCCTTTAATAGAACGCCGCGTAAAACAAATATCCAACCGAATGAGGTTAGGTGACCTCCCAAACTAACACTGAACTACTAACAGTATAATCAGAAGTGGATGAATCCTTTAATAGAAATTCATTTTAATGCTCCCTTCCGAACAAAGGGGTGACATTGCCAAACGAGGGTAAAATAATGGCAACACGAAAATGAAGGGTAAAAACCAAGAAGCAGAATATCACTAAGTCAGGAACATAACCCCACAATGATATAAAATAATTAAATGAACAAACTAAAGAGAAAACCGCTAGGCCTAAGCATCGAACCGGACGAATGACAAATTACGTCTTAATACGGCAGAGCCCAAGTACTGACTGCAAGGAATACTGATTACTCCGGGGCAGTAAGGCCCCGCGAGGCAATAACCCCCACTCCCATTTACTTACGTGAAAGAACCATTTGAAATTTTGTTGGGAGGAGAGCTTGAATATGAAACAGCAATAATAATAAACATAAATAAACATAACATTACACAACTAAGGTGACTTCCACGGCCGCGCACGTGATACCATCTTAAGTGTAAACACAAGGACGCCATGTTGTCATAAAACAAAAGACACTCGGTCCATAGACAAATGAGTTGCCACAAACAAAAGAATAACGCAAAGCAAAAATCGAACTAGGCCATGCTGCCCTTAAAAATACACTACATTAAAAACAGTTAAACTGTCCGGATTAGACACAAATAAAAGCCAAAAATGCTTCCCTAATCCCCCACACAGTGCTTTGCATAAACACAAATCTTACAAGACTGGTCCCCCGGATAATTACACGAATTAATCGACACCGGATTCACACGGAGTGACAGAACCATATTACTTGCGTGTTCGTACACGCCATGAAACAGAAACATGAACAAAACTGGAATAGAAGCCCTTGTGCGCAAAAGGATATCACGCGCGCAGCCAACAGATGTATTCCCTAACCACCCAAAATAATAATATTAAATGTTACTTCTCAGTACGGTAGTTCTTATTATTGCACACGGTTGCTTCAAACATTTGTAGGTTGGTTGGTTAAGTGGCCGGGTGGAAGAGGTGACATCTTCGCACCCGGCCGCTGACGCACACGTTACACACGTCTGCAAGCTTCGAAGTCGGCATTCAGAATTACAAGCGTCAGCCTGCCAAGACACTCGCACACTTCACACTTGCTGGAAAATCATCCAGGCTCGCCACACGAAACACTGCCGAGAATCTTAAATTTGCGTGTCTTTTTAGTTACTCTTCTTGCCGCTATGTTGGTACCTCCGAGCCCGCAGTTGCTAGGCAGGGTTCAAACAAAACGCGGAAGATTCCTGCGATGTTAGAACAAGGGTAGTCTTTGTTGAAAATGACGCCAAACACCGATATGCGAGCCGATTGGCTTATTTCGGAAAAGGCGAAATGTCAGTGCACGGAAATGGGCGGTAACCCAAGCGAGACGCTTTAAGTCACATCTTGAAACACTCCAGTTCTGGCCACCCGCCGATTGGAATTTTAATTGGATACTGGGTGGGCATTGGGTAAATATCCACAGAGGCAAACATCTTCAGAAGTCAACATCTTCAAGGGGACCGGCTTGACTGGACGTGGGAGTAGAAACTGATAGGGTAATCTTCTTGGGTGGGGACCGGCTTGAATGGACGTGGGAGTAGGAACTGATAGGGTGGTCTCCTAGGGTGGGCTCACATTTAGCGAGCTTGAATTAGTTAGGCAATTGCAAAGTTCACTCGCTGACCCAAATGATTATTTCCCAGAGTCTATAAGTTCAGGGACCTAGGTTCGGTGCCAAGGTAGGCTCACATCTCGCCCACAGGCTAGGGATCGATGCCAGACTAGGGGATTTAGGCGTGGAGATCTGTGCTGATTGGCACAATTATAGTATAGAATTTGGCTTACACCAAAAACTCGTGAACCTCATTAGTATGACTTTCAAAAATACGAAGGCAAAAGTTAAATTTAGAGGTGAATTATCAGAATCATTCACTAGAAGAACTGGACTCCGACAAGGAGACGGACATTCACCATTGTTGTTAATTGTGCATTGGAGAAGATTATGCGTGAATGGAACAAGAAATGTCAACCAACTATCAAGATCGGTAGAAATATTAAACTCAACTGTCTTGCTTTTGCGGACAATTTAGCATTACTTGCAAATACAATAGAAGAGGCTAAATTTCAAATTGAACAACTGGAAATTATAGCCAAAAAAAATGGGATTACAAATTTCATTTGAAAAAACAGAAATGATACCAACTTTTAAAGTTCATCTACCAGTCGTTCAACGGAACAATAATAAAGAGATTAAAATTGTTCAGAAATTCAAATATCTTGGGGAAATAATAACATGGAACACACATGAAAAAGAAGTAATAGAATACAGAACAACTAAATTCAAACAAGCACAAAGACTTACCTGGCCAACCTGTAAAAAGAAATCTCTTTCGATAAACGCTAAGCTGAAACGCTATAATTCCATAGTTAAACCAGAGGCAACTTATGCTAGTGAAACTTGATTCAAATTGAATGTAAAATCTGCAACAGACAAATTACAGAAAACTGACAGAAGAATTATTAGAACAATTCTTAACAAAAAAACACCAAGTTAATGGACAGTGGAGATTGTTGCCTGTTAACATTGTCTATCGTGAATGTGAATCAATGATAACTACAATGCGTAAAAGAAGAATTTCCTTTTTCTGTCACATATCAAGACTGCCAGAAACCAGGATATTGAAACAACTACGGTATTTGATTACTTTTTGAAAAATAAAATCAATAATAATTGGTTCAAAGAAGTTCAGGATGATTTGGAAGAATTGGGTATAACTCGGCAACAAATCAAAGCCAGAGAAGAGGATTTTGGAGAACAAAAGCATAAGTCTCAAACTAATAACAGTTGAACGGAAACCATATACTATATCGGACACACAAAGGGCTTCCAGGTCGGAGAGGATGAGAAAGTTCTGCGAGGAGAAAAAGAAGAAATTTACTCAAATGTATTGATTTAAGTGCTCCAATGTGGGCGTAAAATATGTAAATAATAGTATACAAATGTTCATATAGGATAATTAATGAAAAAAATCCACAGCCTGCTTCCAGTCTCCGACCGGCTCAGGAAAGGATAATTAATAATTTAATAAAAATTGTAATACTGTAGAAATAAAAAAAAAGCTTAAAATCTTTCATTTGGTGAAAACTTTCAGATAATTCCTTGCAAGACTTGGTAAACCACAGTTTGGGAACCGCTGCCTTCAGTATTAAATGATGTATAATGTTTTAATGAAAAATTACATTCGTTTAGAAGGTTATTTAATATATTAGTATTATTGCATTTATTTGTTAATTTATTTTTCAGGATGCCATTACCAGTCAAAATTTGAGAAGATGTGGGAAAAAAATGTTCATTGAAAGGTCAAATTTGAACAAACTGACTCCCTTACATAGCCCCAGTATGCAGTCTTATTGTCAGGAAAGTTGGTGCCGGTCATATTTCTCCAGCTACAAGAATCATCTGGTAGTTTTGATCTCTGGTAGTGTAAAGAAATCAGTTGACAGATATTGGACAATACAAAAATATTCTGTTATAAAATGAACAATGCAACTTCGTAAGACAATTCCACAGTCCAGTTTACTGTCATTTGTGAAAAGAGTGAGGTTCCTGTTGTTAATTCATTCTAGTGAAATACAGACAAATCCATCTTTATAAGATGGAGTGTATAATCTTGATGAAGACCATGGAATATGTGCTATTAAAGTGATTTCCTTGAAGTGTATTCCCTTGTTCCAACCTGAGACACATTTTTGTCCTTCCTCATAAAATTAAAACTATATTTTGTTCAGAAATGTCACACTGCCTATATTGCTCCCTAACTAGAGCCCAGGTGTTCAGGCTGTAACAGGCACTCGATAAATCAGTTGAAATGCAGGAAATAGGTAGTGAAATAATCAAATAATATTCATGCGGCCTCAGCTACCATGTGTAGATATTTTGAATTGGAGCCGTTTATAAGATTTCAAAATTCCATTTGCACTGTTATCTGGTAGATAAACCAACCCTTTTGTTGGGCTATTTGTGGCTGAGAATTAATTAATTAATACTAGTAATCACCAAATGTGAAATGAGAGGTCTTGTTACCAGCCAACATACACTCAACTCTGGAGTGCCATGGCGTTATCTCCCCTTCAAAATATCCAGTTTCCTCCACCAGGAATAGAACCCATGATCTTGGGATGAGGAGATAGACCCTCTATCACTGCATGATAAAATATTCAACCTTGATTACAATAAGCATTTGAAATAACGATTGGAGGTCGCCAACAGACAAAAACAAAACTAATGTTCGATTTATTGATAGTTTAATTAGCCCGATGAGTAGGGACCGGAAAAATTAGCATCTATTTGATTCAAATTTAGCATCTATTTTCTTCAAAAATAGAATCTATTTACAAAGTTAAAAATCATTAATATTAATTTAATGACTCAAAGTTTATGAAGTGCAGTTATAGTCCTCAAACGAAAGCACTGTCAGTAGTTCAGCATTGCTTTCTTTCAAATTGCACAGTCTGTCTGTAACCACTGTGTTGTACTGTAATGGGACAACACACGCTCGCTATCTACATTGTTCATTGGGGTCCACAACAATTCAAAACAGTATTCAGCAAATATGCTGAACTCTGTCTGAACTGCAGTTTCTTTCATCTGGGTTTGAATTGCATTTTTCAGAGAACAGAAACCAGACCAGATTTCATTTTGTGAGAGCACTCCAAACAATTTCTCAAGCTCAGCTAATTTATCAATGTTATTCAAAATTATATTTTTTGGATACAGAGCTTGAGAAATTGACACAAAATGCTTATGGTTGGGGTCTTTAGCTTTCCATGTGGCTAGCTTGCACTTGGAAGAATGAGGAGCTTTGACAAATGTGTCCCTATATGCTGCCAGCTCTAGAGGAGTGAGCATAATCAAAGCACATTTAGTTGCTGCAGAAAAATTCCCTGCACAAATTAAGGTAAGACTGGTGTCGAGGTTATGCAAATTGGGGTAAAGGAGATGAGAGGTAGGATACAGAGACCCTTTCAAGTTCAGTAAGGAGGTCAACCAATCCAGCTGCATGATCTGTGACCAAAAACCATGTGGGAGTGAAGTCTATTCTCTTCTCGGTCAGTCAGATTGGTCAGGTACTTAATACCACAGTTGTTGATGTCTTTCATGTCAGACATCTTGAAAAATGTAACAACATCTGTAAAGTAAGCAATTAAATAGAAGACAGCCTGAAACAAGCTATTCCGTCGGGTTATGACAGGTGCAGGAAAAAGCTTTGCTTTCTTTGAAGCCCCATACTTTGATTTTAAGAAATATAAATAATTATATTTTCACTTTCTTGTGTTCAAAAATGCAGACTTTACCATCGCAACCACATGATTTAAATCTGTCATCACTGCGACCCAACAATTGCCAACCAAGCTGATCCTATGTGCCCAGCACTATACATGCATTACATGATCCCCTATGACCACTCGTAATGTTTCATAACATCGGGTCATGTATGGGGCACGTCACTAACAAACACTTTAACCCCATCTTATTGTACACTATAACTCCGCAGAGCTTCTAAAACCGCACGGGAGCAGTTTGTAGCATTTCCTGCATCAAGGTAGTTCACAGAAACAACGTGCAGCTCTCTTTTAGATCCGGCTGGGACTTGGAATATGATGATAAAAACACAACTGCCCATTCTATCTGTAGTTTCATCACAGAGTATGTTGATGTTCTTCCCCATCAGAGCCTCTGCTGTTCTTTTCTGGTGGTAAGATGCAACTTCTAGAAAGGAAGAAAGACCTCAAATTATAACAAAATAATTTAAAATTACTGGATCAATTGGGTACGGGTAAGATAGTTCGATACGGAAATCGCGCTCAAATTTGGTCTCCCTCAATTCTGAGTGCGGTTTCGGTGTCGTAATATCTAAACCGTACCCTGTCAATGAAGTCGAAACTAACCTGGTAAATATAATTCACGTAGAGTTTTCACACATGGCAGCTCTTCATTTGAAAACTCAGTAATCCAGGCTCTTAGTTCTTTGTTTTAGAGCTTTTCCAGAGGTATATTTGCTTTGGCAAATACTTCAACTGTGCGTTTCGAGAATCTCTGGAAATCTTTCGTCGTTTACAACTATCCAACTGTGTAAGCACAGAAGTTTGCATTCCTTGAGACGTACTAGCAGCAAGGGTTGAACTTTTGTTATCGCGTCGCTTACCCACGTGTTTTTCCGACTTAACATATTTCGCAACGCTATCCTTTTTTCCCACGCAACTCGGCAATTACAATATTTACAAAACACTGTCACTGAATCTGTGGCATATAAACCATCCTTTACATACTGCTGAGCCCTTTCGCGCGTAGTTATCGTCGTGCGCTCCAAAACCTAAACAATCGCTTAATTTTCTTCTCTCCACTATTCACACGCACCTTACACGAAAACAGTTTCAACGAAGAGTATGTACAACAGGAAAACAACGCTGCGGCTATTTCGTTATTTCCGTGGCACTCTATTTACTTTTGGAGAATAATCGATACATCCTATTCCCATTGTAAATATCGATTAAAGTCGGCAAGCAGCGATCGATCGACTACTTTTCTATATATATTGATCAGAGCTGTCGAAAGATTTACGCGTCATATTTGCAGTATTTCCCATGATTTCGCCGAAATATGTGGTTTTCGCCAGTAAAGTAACACATTTTCGCTGAATTCTCACCAAAATCGCATATTTGTAGTAATTTTGAATTTAGGTACCACAGCACTTCAGAACACCTTAAAACTATTAAAAAAATGGTTTTAACACATTACACCCGTCTTTAGACGATGCATAAAAACTAGGGGTCGACGGTGCACCGATTTTTCGGTTTCGGTAGGGTACAAAGGAAATTACCGACCTCGGTTCGAGACAATAAAAAACTCTGTAAAAAGTTCGGTTCGGTACAAGAGACACAAATACCGTAATTTAAGGAAACCTTTTTTTAGACATCCAAAGTATTGTCCTTTATCAACAATGTTTTACTTCAATAGTTAGTTAAATACAGTAAAACTTCTTGTATACGGTTCATATTTATACGTTTTCTATACGATTTTTCCTGGTCCCGGCAAAATGCCTATACTTTCCATGTTAATTTATCTCCGATATACGTTTTACATTTATTCGTTTTTCACGCTTATACGATCATATTTTAAGTCCCTTGCAATATAAAGCGTCATTTATACGTTGCGTGTTCTGAGAAAGTACGTATGTTCGAATGCAAACTTTTGTTACCGCCTGTACTTCCCTTCGGAAGGATGGGCCGCGTGCTATATTATGTTACGATGGCCTTGAGCGACACCGGTGGTCACGGCGACACTCGCTTGCCAGAGTGTCGTAACAAGGAAGAACATCTTGCGTAATAAGCAAGCGCTATTATTGTGTTAGCCTTTCAAAATAACAGGAAGCAGCCATAAAACACAGTTAGACAGCATCTGAAGCTTATGTTAAGATGAGCGGAAGGGTTTTACGATCGCCGATATATTAAAAAAAAAATATTATTTCCGCTTTTATAATTTTAATTCGTGTTTTTTTTAGGACTTCTCGTCAAACCATTAAAAATACGCGATTGATTCTGTGTTATAATAATCTTGCGTCTTCAGACAAATGAAAATCCATTAATTTAGGCCTACACTACGGTATTTTATTAATGACGATGAAGAGCCGCAGAATAATACAGTGGATTTTAATGATTCTGTCAATGCTCTATGGACTATCAAACATTTTGTGACGCACCGTAACGTTTCTGAGGAAATAATGGCCGAATTATATCGGTTTGAAAATACTCTTCACGCCGTGGCCGCGGCCAACAAAAAACAAGCCAAGATAACAAACTACTTCGTAAAGTGACTCAATTTTCTTTGTTTTGTTATATCTGAGTGCATTTCTCTTGTAGTTGTTTTGTTAAGTATTGCCGATTATAGTTAAACAATCGTATTATTATTTCTTGTTTTTCACTTCTTATCGGGAACCCTCGTTCGCCCGCGTTGCTAGCCTGTCTCCCGCCAGGCACTTTGCCGTAATGCGTAGCTCGCGCGGCACAGTCATTGAGTAGACTATTGACGTCCGAAACGGGGGAGGAGCTTACGGTCAGCTGTTTGCAATATGGTGGCGATATAGTGACGTGAAGTAATTCGGTGTGCGTTTGTTATGGCTTCAAATTTATGATGACAAAATACTACATATTTCCTTTCATTGATAGAAATATTTTTATAATCAATTTAAATGCAGTGCCTAATTACTACCAGTTAAAAATATTACCCACATGTAGATAGTTAATTTACTGTCTGCTGTTACATATATGAAGCCTTTACTTCGGAGCCTAGCGGTATCGATGTTTTTATTAATTTCACAATATATATATCTCACATAACAGAAAGGACGACTCCCTGATAATAAATTGAATCAAGCAACCCTGAATTTGCATGAATGTTTTGGGTTAAAAGAAGTGTTACTTGGGATGCTCAAATCATACTTCAATATTGCAACTATTGACCTATATACTTGCTGTTCAAAGGCAAGAATGTTAATTTATTAATCTCTTGTCACAGGCAAGTTAAAATGGAGACATCCTCTTCATCAATATATTTAATTAAATATTTAAAATACAGATATTTAACAAAGCTGGAGTCTCCATTTGAACTTGTCATAAGCAAACGGAACAGATCAAAAACTACACTTTAAGCCAAACCAAATTCACTCCTCAGCTCAACATAAACCATAATACCAATTAAAACCTATACAAAACATACTCTCCTTACTGTTGTACAACTTTCAAACCAACTATTCGCACTCAAAACTGTAAAACCCTGAAATGGGAACTAATTAAAGTTAGAATAGCCTAGGCCGATCCGGTCTCCTGCTACATTACCGCATATGTATACTTAACATCACTATAACTTCAACATTACGGCTAAGTGACCTATCTGCCTGAGTAGTATAGGTGTTCCCGGCCTGCCTGGGATGATGGGTCACCAAACCGGTACTTAAAACTAAGATTTTACATTTTAATTAACTAAATTCAACAGTAGGGAGATCATAGCCAAAAACACAATCTAAGCCAAATCATACTTCAATGACCTACATACTTGCTGTTCAAAGGCAAGAATATAAATTCTCTGGCAAATTAAGGCTAGGAACAGCATTCTTCTTAAGTTTTCTAACCATTCGGCTATTGTCAATCGGAAGAACATCTAAAATAAGTTTACGAAGAGCGGATTACATTCTTTGTATGGCACAGAAGTAATAGGCTATAAGTTTATCAGTATTTATGATGTAGCTAAATCCATGTGAATACAAACTAGAGACAATTACTATCAATAATCAACAGTACCGGTGGAAAGAAGTCGTCTTCACAAAACTGCAGACTGCACACTGTCATGTAACATGTAACACGTTTTCCAATTGACAGCGCCGAAGCCCATCTTTTTCTCTGAACTTTTTGTACAGGAAAGTAGTGAAGATATTTCGTAGCCGTTTTATACGATTTGCAACCGTATACAGAGCAGTACCTCCTCGAATTTGACAAATTTCTTTCTGTTTCCATCACGACGTCAATGCTTCACCATCTAAATAAATCTCACCAGTCACAATGTTACAGCTTCAACATTCTGCCGCGTGGCTGCGCCATCCAACTTTTCTGACGTCAATAGCCTATAGTTCACAGCTGGTGCTGAAAATGTTCGCCATTCATTGCTACACATCGCTGGCACCTCTTCATGAAGTTGTCATTTACGTTCTGAAGTTCCTCAGCACCGATTGACTCTATTTCAGCTGTAATATACCTTAGTCCAAAGAATATGGACTGTTAAAGCCGTGGCGTCAAGAAGCGCATTACGGCAAAGCGCTTGGCGAGAACCGGCTCGCGGCGCGAGAGAGGGTCCCCGTCGCTTTTAAAACTAAATCCCTGCATAACCCATATTGTCACATACATTTTGCAGTTTTTATTTGCCGACTTTCATTTACGCGTTTTTCACATTTATGCGTGTTTTTTTTTCCTTTGGTCCCCTGGATATCGTATAAGTGAAGTTTTACTACTAGAGCACAATAACTCTTCTGATTAATAAAATTAAATTATGGACTTAAGTGTTCCGTATGAGCCTAATGTCTATTTAATGTATGCATCAATCGGCTTACTCCACACTAAAAGGGCAAGTTTGAAAGTTAATGGAACATTGTATGAGATTATTAGCTGTACATTTTTTCTGTATTTTAAATAAAAATTGTGCTATTTGGCAAGTATTTGGTTTACTGTATGATCATTAGAACTCATGTGTTACTTTTTTCTTAATGGTTTACTCGAATTTAGCATGTTAAAATCAGCCGAGCTGTACCGAACCGATTTTGTACCGAGAACCGAAGTACAATTTTTTTTACCGAACCGAACCGTACCGAACCCAAATTTTCAGTACCGAAGACCCCTAATAAAAACATCTATTATTTTCATATTTCCCATTCACTCTTAAGTGATGAGTTGATCTCTGACATGTTCTGCCATCTGTTGGGCATTAAAGTAGTTTTAAAAAAAAATATTGGTATTCTGCCCGAAGGCAGGTCCGAGCCTCCGAAGAGGCTACCCCCAGCCGGAGTTTACGTGCGGTAGGGTGGCCAGGGCCTTTCCGCTCCTCCTTATGTTGGCCAACAGCGCGCAGTGCATAGAACCGGCACACCATCCAAGTTCCGACTGCGCCCAATGTTGCTTAACTGCGGAGTTCTCATGGGATCCGGTGTTTCAACATGGCTAGGCCATTGGCCATTAAAGTAGTACCAGTTGAATTTGGATTTTTGCTTTCGGAAGTAACTAACACACCATTTTGTAGACATCTGTCCTGGAGTTCATCTGCGATGTAAACAAGAATGGCGGAACAAGCATTTTCTTCTCATCATGTTGAGATTTAGGATAAAAGTATCAACTTTGTAACAGTAAGGAGCAGCATAGTGATTTTAGGAAATAATTGTTCGTCAGTTATTATTTTAAGGGGTGGAACAGCGAGGTAATCTGCCCCAGGAAATAGTTGTCTTTTGGGCCCTTTACTTGGTATGAAGGTGATGCAAGAATGGACACACTTAAGTTTTTTTTTCTCTCTCTACCAAATGAAGTGGTTTATAAAGAAACTGAGTCTATAGTCGATACTATGCGAAAAAGGCGAATTGCTTTTTTTTTTGTCATATCTCACGCCTGCCGGATACCAGACAATTAAAAGTATTATTTAATTATTTTTTCAAAAGTAAAACAAAGAACTCTTGGTTTATGGAAATTCAAAATGATCTGGATGAACTCGGCTTGACAATGTCCCAAATTGCTAACAAAGATGAGAAGAATATCTTGAAAAACAAGAACATCCGACTTCCCTTAAAAACCTTGACCCGCAAAACTTCACCATAAGCGATGCCGAGAGAGCGGCAAGGTCGACTAGAATGAAAATGTTTTGGGAAAAGAAGAAATATAAGAAGCTGAATCTTTAATATTGTTTTTGAGACATGTATATTCTTGTTTTGGTTAAGTGCTCCAATGAGGGCGTAACATTATGTAAATAAATAATTCATGTAACATGGTGTCCACAGGGAGGAAAAGTCGGGAATTTTGTTATTGGTCAGGAAAATGTGTGGAAAAATGATGTGAGTCAGGAAAAAATGGCGAAAAGTATCAGAAAGTCAGGAATTTTATATTAACCATACAGTATTTTGTGTTTTACAGCCATATTCTGATGTACTAGTTCAACTAATCTCTGAAGATAAAAAGCAATAACTCACTGGCCATTATGGTAAGTTTCCATTTTTACAGTACATCTTGGTAAAAACCTCTTTTACCTATTTTATGGCGTTGGCATAGGGTTGTGGGACCCCATCGCCCAGCACTTAGCACTATGTGTCTGCAATCAGCCTCTAAAATATTGTGACTTGTCATTCATAAACAAGAAATTTTAAATTTAAATTCCATTCACTTGATATTTCCTATTTCCATAATGGCAATTTTGACATCTTATATTTGTTTGCTCCTTAAACCTTTTTTTTTTTTTTTTTTTCTTCGATGTTACGATGACTTCACGAGTCAGGAATTTTGTTGGAAAATGGACATTGAAAATTCTGTGGACACCATGTATAAATGTAGGATTTTGAATTTGCATTTAGATTAAACCTATAGATATTTTAAGAATGGTGTCTGCCAGGGGCAAAGCTTCATTCATGCAACTGGGTATTCTAAAGTCCATACCTTATAGTATTTTGTAGATAAACTTCAGTAGTCATGTTTTTCGCTCCGATAGGGCATGCTGTATTCTGTGTTGTCCCAGAAGATTATATAATTCCCAATTAAGAATATGTTTCTTAGAAATTTGATTCTTTCGTGCTCTACAATGAAATTTTTAATACACGCAATCCCAGTTTCACTCCATTCTTTACCATCGCCACCAAACAGAATACAAACAACAATGCAGCGTGCCCGTCGTTACACTGCTCATGAACAATGCTCATACCACCGAGACTGGAATTTAAGTCTGTTTCAATAACTCGGTTTCGCTTCGTATCGATAATTTATTTTAACATCATTCTGATTGTGCGTTAGCCTTGCACCACAGTAAGGCTCGTCACGACACAGTTCTGGTGTGCCCGTCCAGCTTTACTGGTATGTGGGCTCAGCACAACACAGTTATGGCAAGGACTATTGTCTTGTTTATTTGTTTATAAACAAATTGTTGATATTTATGAAATAAGTATGCAATTAGTTACTGCTCCAGGTAATTCTCTTTCTTTGTAAATGCTCAATTGATACTATCAGTACTTGTGAGCACCTCTAAAGGGGTCTCTAGTACTGAAGTAATAAATTTATATGATTGTTAGTCAACACAAAACCAACCAAAATTGACGATTGTCAAGATGCCTGTTGAAAAATCTGTTTTGGTCTTGAAGAAGAATTAACTTAACCCTTACCATATCTTTTCCGGAATATTCCGCACTAATATCTTTGCCTTGCGTGTCGTTTACGATATAAATGAAACAAAGTTTATACGGTTCTGCCTAGTCAGTACCTATTTTATTAAAATTTTCTTTCGTGACATAATCACTTTTGTTTGATGCCTGTTGAAAAATGTGCGACTTAAAAAGTCAAAAAGTTTACAATATATTCCGAAAACTAATTCCCGCTCTTGCAGGTCACATACGGAATATTCGGCAGCCTATTATAAGTTTACATTTAATTACAGTAGGCGACAGGGAGGTATTCAACTACCTTAACCAACTCGCCTTGAACCAGAAAGACTACGTGAATAATTTCATATAAATTTTTCATTATTGGTTACGATGTAAACAGTGAAATAGGGGAGGGGCACTTACGATATATATGAGGCTATGATTTGATAGTATTTGGACGAATCGAACAGTGATTGCAGTGAATTTGAAGAAATGTTAAAGAGATTCAGGGTCTGTTAAGTGACAATGAAACTGATGGAGATGAGAACAGTAATGATTCAAATACACGTCTACAATTAAAATTAAAGTTAATCCTGCTTTCGGCGATGTGAATTCCACGGATTCCCAGAACTGATTCATATTTGGTATTATTTTTCCTCATGCAACAATACCCCACTACAAACCGTTACCCATTGTTTCAAGCCACTTCCTCATTCCATTGCTGACAATTATCTTTCTAAACAATATAAAAAGTAAAATAAAACCTGATATAACAGCTTAGGCTTTCACGGCCGGCGTTCATAATCAAGTACAAGGTTTTCGGGCTTGTAGACCGTGGTCCAGACAGGATATCTCCCGACGTTTCACTGGAAATTGCGTCCGGCATTTTCAAGGGTTCCGCTCCTTTACTTGGTCAGCAGTGGAATGAGGAAGACTTGTGTCTCGGGACAGTCGGATGAGGAGCCAGAAAGATGCGCGCGCACCCGGCAGGGAGGAGCATTTGAATAGCGCAAGTTTTAAGAAATAAAATATGGAGGACGGTTGTCGTTTCGGAGTCACATTTACAGTCGATTTGCATTATTAACGCAAAGCGGTCGTGAAACTTGCTTTAAGTACATTTGAAAATATGCATTCCAATCAATATTCAAGATCTAACTGTAATAATTGAATATTTAACCATACGCACTATTAAGGACCATAACAATATGCGGTAAAGTCTGTCGGAAAAGTGTGCGAGTGGTATCGCGCTCGCTTGTTGTTTTTGAAGATCCCAGGTTCAAGGCTACCCAAGGGCTTACTTCTTTTTAATTATTTTATTATTTCCTCCTCACGTCGTACAACAATATTGCAACTTAGTTTTGTCTACATGATCTACGAGGACGATAGTAAACATGTTTTCTCTCATTTAAAATTCTATTTTCCCTAAATACTGTTTAAGACCATGGACGGATACTATTTAAATAGTTCAAAATTTATCCCAGAATAATAATATTAGCCTATGACACGTTCTGTATTTGGTTGGTTGGTTCCTAAGTTTAGGGGCTGTGACAACGCGGTTATGTAGCCCCGTGTACTTTGAGTGTGTGTAGAATCTGTCTGATAACCGGTGATAATTGTGATGGCTGTATTAATGTGTGTATCTGTTTTTTAACTCAAGTAAGGACTGCAACTTTGAATTTTTCAAATAGTTCCTACTTTTGCCGCCAAACGCCACCGTCAACGACTACTAGGCCTAGTTCAGAACTTAGCTACTAGACGACACTAAAGTCGGCTCTTGGCAACGAACGTAGACACCTAAGAGCGTTGTTTACATTCCTAACCTATACAATTTAGCTTCACACAGGTGTAATTAGTGGAAGGTTCTTTAAGGGAACACTATAGGCTACCCCAAGAAAAAATTTTTGCTCCCAGTGATCCAAACTGCACCAAATTTTATTTCCATACGACCAACATCTTTCATAAAGCAAAAAGTGAAAAATTATTCCTTTCAGTTGATCAGTATGGGCAGAAATTACTAAAGGATAGTCTTTTCCTTAAAAAAAATGATAGGAACTATTTACCACTAACAATTACTGAAACTTTACAATCTTTTTACACTATGTACGCATTGCACAGACTAATAATTCTGTGCATGGGTTTGGAAAAATATGAAATAGTTCCTGAAATAAAAAATAGTTTCACAAAATTAATTTTTATTTCCAAAAATTAAAGTTAAACATTATTTAAAAATAAACGATAACTATTTTAACTAATATGGATGCACAGAATTATGGGAGATAGATATCTTCACATGCTACAAAAATATTATTGAGATTGTAAAGTAAAAAAAAAAAGAATTGATTTACAAAAGAATTTTAAATGAGAGAAAACATGTTTACTATCGTCCTCGTAGATCATGTAGACAAAACTAAGTTGCAATATTGTTGTACGACGTGAGGAGGAAATAATAAAATAATTAAAAAGAAGTAAAAATTTCCGCCCTTGGGTAGCCTTGAACCCGGGATCTTCAAAAACAACAAGCGAGCGCGATACCACTCGCACACTTTTCCGACAGACTTTACCGCATATTGTTATGGTCCTTAATAGTGCGTATGGTTAAATATTCAATTATTACAGTTAGATCTTGAATATTGATTGGAATGCATATTTTCAAATGTACTTAAAGCAAGTTTCACGACCGCTTTGCGTTAATAATGCAAATCGACTGTAAATGTTACCCCGAAACGACAACCGTCCTCCATATTTTATTTCTTAAAACTTGCGCTATTCAAATGCTCCTCCCTGCCGGGTGCGCGCGCATCTTTCTGGCTCCTCATCCGACTGTCCCGAGACACAAGTATGAGGAAGTGGCTTGAAACAATGGGTAACTGTTTGTAGTGGGGTATTATTGCTTGAATATGGGAGCGGGAGAGGATATGACTGTTGGTTGGGTGGAGCTTGGTGGTGGCGATGAATTAACGGCTGGAAGGTAGTTAGATCATCAATTTAGCATGGTGAGCCGAGCGTTCTCTGCGCAGTCCAGTTAGATCGTCTGGTCTCGCGTACACTTGGAGGGGTGTGACGCGTGCTTCGGCGACCGAACTTATGAGAGACAGGTGTTCCCTGGGCGACTGCCGGGCTGTAGCGGGAAGGTTATTAAGGTTGATATCTTGGCCTTGGTGGTCCTAAGGGCCGGGATCCATGTATTAGCCCAAATTCAATTTCTTCCTTTCGATTGAAGTTGTCGGGGTGTTTGAATATTTCTATGGCTTCCCGTTTCAGCCTGGCGTGGTAGTGTGTGGTCGTGAGAGTATCTCCTTGTCCCCATACTGTATATCGTGACCTGGCAAGATAGAATGCTCGGCGACTGACGATTTCTCAGTTTGACCCAGGCGGCTGTGTCTTGTAATGTGCCACCCCTTGTGTCACTTTCGTTAACTGGATTACGGTGGGTAGAAGCACAAAACAATGGTCCTTTTAAAGAAATAGTAATTTTATTGCAGGTCTTAGTTACAGAACACCGCACAATAAACAGATACAAGCAATTAGTATCTCGCTCTAGTTCCTCTCTGACGGGGAACACTTCCCTTTCACTCTCTCAAGGAGCTGTCCGTTCACTAATTAGGCTGACCTGTGTCTAGCCAGTCTGTCACTCACCAAAATACCTGTACACTCCCTTGAGTACACAAACTACCGTTAGGCTACTTACGAGTCTGCTACACACTGCTCCGCAGGCTCGGAAAGAATCTCACTGAGTTTTGCAATTCACACAGCACTTCACTGCATGCAATAGCCTCACTTGGGTTTTGCAAGTCATGTCACCACACTACTGTCGCTCAGGTAAAAACGCGCACTAGCTCAAAAACACTGTCCCTCCCTAGCTGATGAGGCAGCTTATATAGCAGGCTGGTGACTCAATGAATGCTTCTAGAATCATCCAGGATTCACGGCTTCTCGAGATTTCCATCACTAGCTGGTTCACAAATTTCTGGACCATCCTTTTGTCCTCGCAGCCCGTTGCGTAAGGCGCAGGTAACACACAGAGGCAGAGCATAGCCCGGGGCAGCTGTGACTCACGCGGCGAGGCAACGAAACAAACTCACAGCTGTAACCCTAAAAGGCTGATCGTCCCGATCAATCATTGGTCCATCTGTGTCCCTCCGTAGGCTGCCAGCCGATCTCGATGCACGATCTTCATCTTCGCCCTCGGGCTCCGCTGGATCCTGTAGATGACATCGTTGATCCGTTTCACGACTCGGTACGGGCCCTCTCAGGACTTCTGCAGTTTGGGTGACAGGCCTTTCTTCCGTAATGGGTGGAAGAGCCAGACCCCATATCTGCCAACTCTCCCGATTTAGGCGGGAGACACCCGATTTCAGACCATTTCTCCCGCTTAACGTATTAAATCTCCCGATTTTTCAAAAATCCCACGCATAATTTCGGATTGAATGTGCGAGATGACACTCCAGTCGTCTATCGAACGGATCGACTTGACGTGTTTTGAAGTTATATCTCGATACCACAGTTTCGCTCTGTATCGATAATCGACAACTGCATACTAACTCCCGCGTCATGTCCTGCCGTTATAAAAAGTTCGCTTCGAATACGGCTTTGTTTGAAATCGTCGATGGTTAATTCGGCGCTTGTTCCTAGATGTTTTGCATAATGACCTGTGGTTGATAGGTAGTTGTGCGCTGCGGAATATTGTATCTGTTTCACACGTGAAATTATATGATTTATGTATAACTTAGTTAGATGTTGTTGGCGATAATATGCCCGTAGGCTATTGTGAGTTTTCGATCTGAGTGATTGCGTCGGTTCCTCGGTAATATGGCGAAGAAATATGATGTGACATTTAAAAGTGTGTTCAAAGATAACTTTCCGCATGTAACTGAGTCAAGAAGAGGCGCAACATTTACATTTTGTAGTGTCTGTAGGTGTGATTTCAATATCTCACATGGTGGAAAGGGAGACATTTCAAAACATGTGCTCTCAAAGAAACATAAAGACAATGTACAATGTGTTGGGAAAAACAAGAAACTTGATTATTTCAAGTGTACGGAGGAAGACACTGACAGTATAACACGTGCAGAAGTATTGTTCACATCGTTTATTATTGAACATAACCTCCCTGTCAATTGTTCCGATCACGCTGGTCCTTTATTTAGGATGATCCCAGACTCAAAAATTGCCGCGAGATATGGCTCAGCCAGAACTCAAGTTTGACAAATTGTCTAAAGTTATGCTTTCCATTCTGACCATTCCGCATAGTAATGCAGAGTGTGAGAGGATGTTCAGTCTTGTCAGAAAAACAAGAACGCAGTTCAGGTCATCTCTCTCCCACAAGACTTTGGACAAACTTATAACTCTGAAGTCGATTCAGAAAGGGAAGTGTTTTGAGCAAGAATATAGCAAGACCTTTTTGAAGAGGGCAAAATCAGCCACAGTCACCTGCAACAATGACCAATAATATGATCTTCGATACGTCACTAGTTTTGTATGCCTGAGTGTGGTCGAAAGAAAGGTATGCTTGTTTGATAGACTAGTTAGAATTTAAAATTACTCAGTCTTAAGTACATTTGTAAACTGGGATGTCATATCATGTTAGTCATGTGCAGTTTAATCTACCCCAGTGCAATTAGAGTTTAACCCGGAAATTTAGAATAACAAGCCCGGATATGAAAAAATAGTTGTAAGTACCTTTAAATAAGATAATCCTAAAAGTCCCACAGCCTCCTTGATGGGATACCTGAAATATCCTGGAGAAACCTGGAATTTTCCTGAAACGCTTATAAATCACAACCAGTGGTCAGAATCTGGTTGTTTTTGGCTTATTAATATTTATTTGTATGCAGAATAATATTTTAGGTACCCAGGGGTAAAAATTGGTACACTGTAAAAAAAAAAGGTTTTTTTGCACTTTTTTAGATTAAAAAAATCCCAAAATGTAATGAAACTATTTCATTACATTTTTTCTTGCATGTCCCTTTCCTTAGCTAATCTTATTTCTTTTCTGATTTCCCTGTTGATGTTCTTCAGGATTATCCTTTGCTTTCCTTCTCTTATCATTTTAAGAATCTCTTCAGTCATCCATGGTTTCTTTTTAGTGATATAGGTTACTAAGTGATCTTTCTTCATAGATTCAACGGTATTAGTTAATGTTTTAATTTTCTCATCGGTACATAAGGCATCAGATAGGGATCCAAGTTCATCATTGAGCTGCTCTTCTACATTTTGTCTCACTGAAGGTTCAATTAATTTACGCATTATACTTTATGGCTCTTCTCTTTTGAATCTTTTTCATTTTGATTTTAAAAACTCCAACTAGAGGGATATGATCGGAATGAATGTCCGCACCGGGATATGTTTTCATTGAGACACAGCTGTTCCTATATCTTTGATTTATCAAAATATAGTCGATTTGGTTCCTTATAATTCTTTCACCTGAATCTCTAGGAGACTTCCAAGTATACAAACGTCGTGGTGGTAATGTGAAGAATGTGTTGGTTACTACAAATCCCCATTCTTCTGCAAATGCGCAAAGTTGTTCTCCTCTCTCATTCCTTTCACCAAGCCCATATTGACCTACAAGACTGCCTTCAGATCCCATCACTATAGTTTAGGTTATTAAGTACTTTGATTTATGTATTATTGCATTATAATTTACTTTATTTTGTATTTTAAATGAATAAAGAGGTGAGCGTTGGGCAGCTATGGGGATGGTGGAGGCTGCAAATGAATCATGAATGTCATGACCCTGACAGGCAAGGTGGAGGAGGTGGTAGACTTCATGGAGAGGGAGAATGTTGGATTGATGGGGCTGAGTGAAGTGAAATGGAAAGGTAAAGGAAGGAAGAAATTGAGGAAAGGATATACATTATACTGGAGTGGTGGCCAAGAGGCCAAAAATGGCGTGGGACTGATAACCTCGAAACAACTGGAGGAGTATGTTGAAGTGGTCGAGTGTGTGAGTGACAGAATAATGAAAATTAGAATGAAGATGAAAAATGACGTGATGGACTTCATACAAGTGTATGCACCACAGACTGGAAACAGAGAAGAAGATATTGAAGTATTCCTGGAGGATGTAGAAAGAGTAATTTCAGATGTAGAAGTGGTGATCATGGGAGATATGAATGCACAAGTCGGAAACGAGAGACAAGGAAAGGAAGAAGTCATTGGACCATATGGATATGGGAAAAAGAACCGGGAAGGAGAGGAACTTGTAAACTTTTGTGAAAGGAATGGACTGATAGTGGGTAATTCATGGTTTCGGAAGAAAAACAGCAGGAAAATTACGAGATATGGTTGGGGCGATAGAAGAACAAAATCAGTAATTGACTACTTTCTGGTGGAAAGGAATAATCGCAGAAAGCTGATAGATGTAACAGCTTTACCAGGAGAAGCATTTGATGGGGACCATAGAGCTGTGGTGGCAAAATTTAGATGGGAAAAATTGGAAAACCTAAAGGAGATCAGAGAAAGTAAAATAAAAGTATGGAAATTGAAAGACAAAACTGTACAGGAAGATTTTCAGGAGAGATTGAAGCAACAAATCCCAGTTACTGAAGTGGAAAACATAGAAGAGGAATGGTCTCACTTTAAAAAGGCATTTGTTGGTGCAGCAGAGAGTGCTTGTGGTAGGACGTCAACAAGAGTGAAAGAGAAGGAGACACCATGGTGGAATGAGGAAGTGAGGAAAGCAGTGAAAGAAAAGAAGTCTGCATGGAAAGAATGGAACCGAGATCAAACAGAAGAAAGCAAAAGGAAGTATCACGACAGCAAACGGAGGTGTAAGAAAGTGGTAGGAGAAGAAAAGTTGGGAAGAATTTACACGAAGAATGGAAACAGATGTAAGTGGCAGTAAAAGGATGCTGTATGGGCTTCTAAGAAGTAAGAGGAAAGAAAGAGTTACTACAAAGATAGTGAAAAAGGAAGATGGAGAGTTGTTAACACACCCAGAAGAGATAAAGGGACGATGGAAGGAGTATTTCGATAAGTTTTTGAATGTGAGCAATGGTACTGGTGAGATGGAAGTGACACAACCTGACGACTCTATAACAGAAGATGATATAACAATGCTGGAGGTGGAATTAGCAGTACAGAAAATGAAGATGGGAAAAGCAACAGGGGTGGATGAAGTCAGTGTAGAAATGATAAAGGCTGCTGGACCTGTTGGTATGCAATGGCTGTATCGACTGCTAAAGTGTGTGTGGAAATGGAAATGTGTACCAGAAGACTGGAAGAAAGGGCTAATAATACCAGTGTTTAAGAAGGGGGACAAGAAGGTGTGTGATAACTATAGAGGGATCACCCTCATATCACAGATAGTAAAAATACTGGAAAGGATATTAGAAAGAAGAATGAGAAGAAAGGTGGAGGGAGAGTTGCAAGAGGAACAGTATGGCTTCAGGAGTGGAAGATCCACAGTCGACCCAATCTTTAGCTTGAGGCAGGTGATGGAAAAGAACTGGGAATATGGAGAGGATTTGATCATGACTTTCATAGATCTAGAAAAGGCATATGATAGTGTCCCCAGAGAGAAGGTATGGGAAACCATGGTTAAGAAGAGACTGGGAAGAGAAATGTTGGAAATGGTGCAAGCAATGTACAACAACTGTGTTAGCAGGGTACTGACCCCAGTTGGAAAGACAGATTGGTTTAGGAACAAGACTGGACTAAGACAGGGGAGTGTGCTGTCACCTCTCTTGTTCATAATGGTGATGGATGAAATAGTAAAGGAAACAAAGGAAGCATATGAACATAAAGAAATGAAGTTACTGTTATTTGCAGATGATATTGTGGTCTGGGGAAGGAACACCGAAGAAGTGCAAAAACAACTAGATGCACTGAACGAAAATATTCAGAAGTATGGCCTGAAAATCAGTATAGAGAAAAGCAAGACCATGGTGATGACAAGAGGGGAAAGACAAGGAAAGGGCACTGTGAAAATTGGAAGTCAGAGTTTGGAAATTGTGGACACGTTCAAATACCTAGGAAGTGAATTGATGCAAACTGGTAGGTTGGACATGGAGATTGGCAGGAGGGTACAGCAGAGCAATGCATTCTATCAAAGTGTAAGAAAACTTGTTTGGGATAAGGAAGTACCAAGGAAAAGCAAGGAGGTTATGTATAAAGTGTACTATGTTCCCATATTAACTTATGCAGCTGAGACTTGGACCCTGACAAGCAGGCAAGAGAGTAGAATCCAAGCCAGTGAAATGAAATTCCTAAGAAGTATGATAGGAAAGACAAGGAAAGACAGAGTGAGGAATGAAGATGTTAGGAAGGAAGTTGGGATGGGAAAACTAAATGAGAGAATTGAGAAGAATAAACTAAGGTGGTTTGCACATGTAAAGAGGATGGAGGAAAATAGAATACCAAGACAGATGCTGGAGGCAAAGTGCAAGGGTAAGAGACCAAGAGGAAGACCTAGAACAAGGTGGATGGATTCAGTGAAGAACGGCGTAAGAAAAAGAAATCTGGACTGGGACAAGATCGTGGAAGAAGAATGGTGGAAGGAAAGAGGAAAGTGGAGAAGTGCCATAAATACCCCGACCCGGCAGGAGCTGGATAAGGGGAAATGATGATGATGATGATGATGATGCTCAATAAACCATTTTTACGATGACTTCGCTAGTCAGGAATTTTGTTGAAAAATGGTCAGGAAAATTGACATTGAAAATTCTGTGGACACCACACAATTGGCACGCGACAGGTTCTAATAAACCTACCAGGTTATGGCCAGCCTCTGAGCTGATGTTCGAATTTGGACTCTTGTGTGAACGTCACGTCAGGTTACAGTGTGGCTGGTGGCAGAGTATTCAGGCTAAGGCAGGTTCAATGTGTACACCTCTGGTAGTACTAAGAGCCATCTCCAACTATGCTCAGGTAGCTATCTCCTGGAAAACAGAAGAACAAGTGTTAATTTATGTCAAAAAAACTTGCCGTTGTTGAGTTAGCTGTGGCTGGCCGAGGATGCAGTCTGTGAAACGCACCATAGTTTTTAAGATCAATTGTCATTGACATGGCATAGACCCTAAAGAATACTATGTCTACAAATATTGATGATTAATCCATGTGAAAAATCATGAAATTATTCAACCTTCACCTAAGAGAGCAAAATGTTCATAATATTACACACAAAATTTGATAAGGTATTTTCTTTATATTGATATGCGTAAAATTATGTTATCGCCAAGGCACTTCTGCAGAGTTAAAAATTCTTATAATTACACAGACCTTTTTCAAAAGAAATATATATTTATTTTTCCTGTCTTCAGAAGTTTCAACGGCATTGTTGGTGGAGTATGGATCACCTTGGATGTTGTAAAAAAATATAGTACAGATGAACGCTCATAAACTGACACGTGAAAATTTTAGTTATGTTCGGTTAACATCGCTCTCGCATAAGGTGCTACAGCTACAACAAACCGGGTGAGTTAGCCGTGGTCGTTACAGCATGACTGCTGGCAGTCGCTCACATCCGGGAGGCGAGGAGGTTGGAATCCCCCTGCCGGCAACCTTGAAGATGGTCTGTGGTTTCCCATCTTCCTTCCAGGCAAATGCCGGGGTTGGTCCCTAACTATAGGCCACAGCCGCTACCTTCCAACTCCTCGACCTTCCATTCCAACTTTCCTCCCCAACGGTACTTGTAGCTCACCCATTGGGTGTCCGTCTCGAAGCAGCTACAAAACCTGGCGAGCCGAACATGTCCTCGGACACTCCCGGCACTAAAAGCTCCACAGAAGTGTACCTTCCTGTCAAGGTTCGAATCTTACATTTTAACGATTAGTTTGTTACGTTAGCCATGTGTATTTCTATTCATTGTTTGCAGGGGAGTCAGGTGGGGCCAAGGCCCCCCCTTGAATTCCAAGAATGTTGATATTCGGTTGTTATGTCTCACCAGTTTATTTCATAAATTGAAGTTGCTGATGTTAGTCAACCGACAACTGTTCCAACAGAAAATTTCTTTAATGTCGCTGATGTAATATGTATTTACAGTAGGGGTCGACGGTGCACCGATTTTTCGGTTTCGGTACGGTACAAAGGAAATTACCGACCTCGGTTCGAGACGGTAAAAAACTCGGTAAAAAGTTCGGTTCGGTACAAGAGACACAAATACCGTAATTTAAGGAAACTTTTTTTTGGACATCCAAAGTATTGTCCTTTATCAACAATGTTTTACTTCAATAGTTAGTTAAATACAATAAAACTTCTTGTATACGGTTCATATTTATACGTTTTCTATACGATTTTTTCCTGGTCCCGGCAAAATGCTATACTTTCCATGTTAATTTATCTCCGATATACGTTTTACATTTATTCGTTTTTCACGCTTATACGATCATATTTTAAGTCCCTTGCAATATAAAGCGTCATTTATACGTTGCGTGTTCTGAGAAAGTACGTATGTTCGAATGCAAACTTTTGTTACCGCATGTACTTCCCTTCGGAAGGATGCACCGCGTGCTATATTATGTTACGATGGCCTTGAGCGACACCGGTGGTCACGGCGACACTCGCTTGCCAGAGTGTCGTAACAAGGAAGAACATCTTGCGTAATAAGCAAGCGCTATTATTGTGTTAGCCTTCCAAATAACAGGAAGCAGCCATAAAACACAGTTAGACAGCATCTGAAGCTTATGTTAAGATGAGCGGAAGAGTTTTACGATCGCCGATATATTTAAAAAAATATTTCCGCTTTTATAATTTTCATTCGTGTTTTTTTAGGACTTCTCGTCAAACCATTAAAAATACGCGATTGATTCTGTGTTATAATAATCTTGCGTCTTCAGACAAATGAAAATCCATTAATTTAGGCCTACACTACGGTATTTTATTAATGACGATGAAGAGCCCCAGAATAATACAGTGGATTTTAATGATGCTGTCAATGCTCTATGGACTATCAAACATTTTGTGACGCACCATAACGTTTCTGAGGAAATAATGGCCGAATTATATCTGTTTGAAAATACTGTTCACGCCATGGCCGCGGCCAACAAAAAACTAAGTCAAGATAACAGACTACTTCGTAAAGTGACTCAATTTTCTTTGTTTTGTTATATCTGGGTGCATTTCTCTTGTAGTTGTTTCGTTACATATTGCCGATTATAGTTAAACAATCGTATTATTATTTCTTGTTTTCACTTCTTAACGGAAATCTTCGCTCGCCCGCCGCCCGCGTTGCTAGCCTGTCTCCCGTCAGGCACTTGGCCGTAATGCGCGGCACAGTCACTGATGAGAGTCGACTAGAGCCTATAGTTCACAGCTGGTGCTGAAAATGTTCGCCATTCATTGCTACACATCGCTGGCACCTCTTCATGAAGTTGTCATTTACGTTCTGAAGTTCCTCAGCGTTAAGAAGCGCATTACGGCAAAGTGCTCAGCGAGAACCGCCTCGCGGCGCGAGGGTCCCTGTCGCTTTTAAAACAAAGTCCCTGTATAACCCATATTGTCACATACATTTTGCAGTTTTTATTTACCGACTTTCATTTACGCGTTTTTCACATTTATGCGTGTTTTTTTCCCCCTTTTGGTCCCCTGAATATCGTATAAGTGAAGTTTTACTACTAGAGCACAATAACTCGTCTGATTAACAAAATTAAATTATGGACTTAAGTGTTCCAGTGTGAGCCTAATGTCTATTTAATGTAGGCATCAATTGGCTTACTCCACACTAAAAGGGCAAGTTTCAAAGTTAATGGAACATTGTATGAGATTATTAGCTGTACATTTTTTCTGTATTTTAAATAAAAATTGTGCTATTTGGCAAGTATTTGGTTTACTGTATAATCATTAGAACTCATGTGTTACTTTTTTCTTAATGGTTTAATTTAGCATGTTAAAATCAGCCGAGCTGTACCGAGAACCGAAGTACAATTTTTTTTACCGAACCGAACCGTACCGAACCCAAATTTTCAGTACCGAAGACCCCTAATTTACAGTACATTCTAAAATATATGGTTCTAATGATGTCATGCACTAGACCACCAATGGAAACATAGCTCCAATGTTCAATATGGCTATGTCAAGTGGTAAATACCATACTTTTCCCCAACACTATCATGAGTGGCTACTACTTTTGCCACCTCACTTCGGCAGTAATGATATGAAAGCACGTTCTGGAGATATTTCTAAACATTTGCAACACCGCTAGCGGACCTCTATCTATAAAACAAGGTTTTCTTTGCTAACTATTAAAACAGTGGTCCCTTAAGGTCGTGCTTACAATATTGGATCATTTGCTGTATTCAGGCCCGTAATTACGGGGGGACAAACTGGGCAGGCTTTAGGGGCGGAAGAATTTCTGGAGAACTGTACAAAACCGCTTGGGCATTAAACGTCAAGTTATTAAAGTTTACCTACACGCACAAAAAGAAAACTTTCACTGTCGCACATTTGCAATGTTGATTATTTAAGGACATAAAAAAAGGATAGTCTTGGTCATCTTGATGTTCTTGCTGTTGAATCTGTCTTGAAAGTGAAATTCTACTTATGAAGAAATCTTAAACAGTGTTTTGGCCATTGGTTGTGCATGATATCTCGAAAAATCATGTAGTGAAGAAGTGCCTTTCCATGTCTAAACAAAAGAGAGCGAGCGGCAGACCTCAAACAACACAGATGACAAATGTCCAAAGGGACATGATGGTATTGGGTCTATCTGCTAATGATGCTTTACAACGAAACGACTGGCGCCTCACGATTAAGAAAGCCGACCCCGCATAACGGGGAAAAGACTAGGAAGAAGAAGAAGAAGGTAATCTGTTTAAATTTAATGTAAATTCTTTGTATAAAGATTTTTCTACTTGTAATTTTAGTAAATGCATATTTATAGTGTTTGCCACTCATAGTTCACACTGAGATGAAGAAACAGACCCATATGATAAGGAAATGTTAATAAATCTACATATTTTAAGTTGGGGGTAACAAAGAAACACATTATGGATCTGCTGTATCGGCCAGTAGAAACTAGATATTTTAATTATTAGGCAGATACATATGTAGGGATATTTCCACCGTTGAATTTAACTCTTGTGATTTAGAAATGCGATATCTGAAAATATGTCCAGTTATTTAGAAATTAGGCGAACCGGATTTACATTACCATCATCATCTTCTTTGCATTTTCCCACTTGTATGGGGTCTGCCTTCCTGCAATGTTTCCTCCACTTCAATCGATCCATAGCGTCTCGGGGGCGGAGTTTAGTGAGCCGCATGTCATCTCTCACCCTATCCAACCAGCGTGTTTGAGGTCGCCCTCGAGGTCGACGACTCTCCACATTTAGTTGAAGGGCAGTCTTAGCAACTGAGGTTTCACTGCTACGGAGCACATGTCCATACCACCGCATACGTGATTCACGCATTTTCTCTGTGATTGGGGCAACCTTGAAATCCTTCCGCACGGCATCATTCCTAATATGGTCCAGTCGAGTCATACCATTGGACCACCGCAACATCTTCATTTCCATTACATGAAGCACCTGTTCGTGCTTCGATGTTGTAGGCCAGCATTCAGATCCATAAAGGGCCACCGGTCTAATCACTGTGCGATATACCTTAGATTTTAAATGCAATGGAATTTTCTTATCGCATAGGACTCCAGTAACTTGGCGCCATTTCATCCATGCGGCAGTGACTCTTGTTTTGACATCAGGAATCGTGCTGCAGTCTGAGGTGATGCAGGACCCAAGGTATTTGAATTGGGTCACTTTATCAAATTGAGCCTCACCAACAGTGATCGTGCCATCAGTTTGGTCACCGCATTCCAGATATTCCGTCTTCTTCAGATTCAATTTCATCCCAAATTCTTCAAGACATATCTTCCACTCTTGTACTTGCTGTTCGAGGCGCCCACGGGTCTCGTTAGCTAACATGACATCATCCGCATATAATAATGTCCATGGATGCCTGGTTTGGATGTCATTTGTGATGGCGTTCATGCAGAGTATGAAGAGCAAGGGGGACAAGGCTGATCCTTGATGGACACCAACAGTGATTTGGAAGGTATCGGACATTCCTGCTGCGCACCGCACTGAGCTTGTTGTCTTTCGATACAGAAGTTTCACCCAGTTTACATAGGCTTCTGGTACACTGTGTAGCCTCAGTGCCAGCCAGATGAGATCATGTGGTACTCTATCGAACGCCTTTTCCAAATCAAGAAAGGCTAAGTGAACTGTCTTCCTTTTCTCATGGTGTTGTTCCATCAATAGACGAAGTGCATGGAGAGCGTCTGTTGTTCCGCTGTTTTTAACAAAGCCACACTAGTTGGATGAAACAGTGATGATGTTTCGTAACCTCGCATCAAGAACACGTTCAAAAATTTTCATAGTATGGCATAGGAGGCGGATTGGCCTATAATTTGTGCATTCCAGTATATCTCCTTTTCCTTTCCAAATAGGAATTGTGATACTGGTTATCCAGGCCTCTGGTACTGTGTCTTCCATAATAATTTTGTTGAAGAAGTCAGTAAGCCATACTACACCTTGTTCCTCCAGGAGATTCCATACTTCGGCTGGTATATCGTCTGCACCAGGCGCTTTCCCCGACTTCATTTTGTTGATGGCAGTGTACACTTCTTCTGTAGTGATAATGGGCACAGGGCCGTGGATATGGTCAGCTGTCGGTAGAGGTGGATGAGGGAACTCCGTATTGCATATATCCTCAAAATACTCCTTCCAGCGACATAGTATGTCATGTCTCTTTTGTAGGAGGAGCCCATTTCTGTCTTTGATGTTGATAACATGACCGAGATCGTGTGAGGCACGCTCACGAGCGCGGGCAAGTTTGTAGATTCTATTTGTGCTACCAGGCTTATCCAGCTCATCGTAGATGGTTTTGAAATGTGCTGCTTTTGCAGTTGCTACAGCTCGTTTTGCACTGGACTTGAGAGCCCGGTACCTATCTAAATCCTCCAAGCTGCGTGTCTGGTGGCACGTCTTATAAGCAGCTTTCCTCTCCCTGGTTACCTACTGCACATCATCATTCCACCACCAGGTCTGCTTGTCAATAAGGCGTCGATTTGGTTTGGTGACACCTAGAGTGGATGTGGCATATGTCTTGATGGATTCGGACAGTGTGTTCCAGCCATCTTCTACTGATGACGTTGAAGAATTTGAAAGCGATGGTATCAATGCTTCTTTGATGGTAGCTTGATGTTCTAATAGTCCCCACCATTTAATACGTTCAATCTTCGTGCTTGGCCTCACAGATACATAATCTATATGGACTGCGGCATCTAGTACAAGTATTCGGTGTCGAGGAGCAACGCTGTCATATGGGATCACTTTTGTATCCTTGATCATTGCGAGGTCTCTTCGTCGTGTCATCCAGTAGTCAATTTGGGATGTATGACTTCCACTATAGTAGGTGACAAGGTGTGAATCCCGCTTTCTAAAAAAGGTGTTAGTTACAGACAAATCCCACGCTTCCGTAAATTCTAGGATTCGAATACCATCATTGTTACGGCAACCATAACCATGGCCTCCATGATTTCGTTCAAATCCGTCTCTTTCATGACCAACATGTCCATTTAAGTCTCCACCAATGAAAAGAATTTCGCTATCATCAACAGATTGAATGTGTCCCTCTGGATCGTTCCAAAACTTGTCTTTCTCATCTTCAAGGCAACCAGTCTGTGGAGCATAGCATGACACAACTCGGATTAAACTGGTCCCCAAGGTTATCTGTATTGACATCAGGCGGTCGCTGATGCGTGCTACTTCAGAGACGGTGTCGCGAATCCACTGGTTTACAATTTGCACTTTTCTTACCATTATAGATTAGCTTGTAGCCTTCTCCGATATCTCTTGATTTTGCACCTGCCCATCGGGTTTCTTGAACGCAAGCTATGTCCACATTCCGGTGCTTCAAAGAGGCGGCCAGTTCTCGGCTTCGGCCTGTCATTGTCCCAATGTTGACAGTGGCTAGCCTGATACGATTTGATTTACATTACCATTTTAATGAATTGCTCGATTTTTATTTTTGTTGATACATGGTGATACCACTATTTTTACGGCGGCTTCGGTGGCGTAGTTGGTTAGCATGCTGAGCTTCTATGCCCAAGGACGCGGGTTCAAACCCGGCCGAATTCAGAGCGTAAAAAATCTCCCAGTATGCCTTCCTTCTAAGGGGAAGTAAAGCCGGCAGGCCCATGGCATGTAAAAGAACCTTCCACTAACTAAACGTGTGTGAAGCAATATTTTTAGATTAGGTTTGATTAATGCTCTTAAGTTCCAATGCTCGTCACCGGGTGCTGGTTGTGATGGCATCTAGTAGCAGCCAAGTTCACATCTAGGTGCCATAGATGGTATCATTTGGTAGCGAATGTAGGAACTACTTAAATTTAAAACAGATAACACACACTAATACAGTCATCACAATTAACACCGGTTATCAGACAGATTCTACACACCCAAAGTACACGGGACTACGTGACCGCATTGTCGCAGCCCCTAAACTAAGGAACCAACCACTATTTTTATCTGTTTTTAAGAACTGAACATTTTGAGAATGAATCATAAAATAAGAAAAGCGAACTTCAGAGTTTTGTCGATTGAACTTTACCATAATCGAAATATTCCTCCCATTCTTCCCATAAAGTAGCCAAACGTTTCAGAGCAGCGTAATAATAAGTAAGAAATTAAACGAAAATTGGGGGGGGGGGTAATGAAATGAAAATTATAACCTCCCCCTGAAAAAAAGCTCAACAAGCTTCCTTACATAATTCTTCATTGTCGAGGTCGATGTACCTTGCGTCCGACATAATGCCCCACCAAGCATCATGCGAACACAGGCAAGGGAGATGTCAGTGTTTCCATTTAGCATTTCCATCTTGCACACGTGTTCAATGGAGCTCGAGGGACGCAATTGAGCAGTTCAAGGAAGTTCTGCTCAGGAAGCCAGCCTTGAACACTACCTGTCATGTGGATTGGGAATTATTTTGTTGCCCAACGTCGTCATGGTCTATTCCTTTAGGAACAAAAAAAAAAATTGTTCACACCAGATTTTGATTCTTAGCTGTTATGATAGGTATTGAAATGTTAGAAGTCATTTTTCAGTGTTGCTTGTATATTCAATCAACAGAATACAAGAGTGCCCAAGTAAATTGGGATTGGATTAAACCCCTGCCATTTGTTAGAGAGGTGAGTTAAGGTATAAATAATTCATGCACATTTCTTTCAGATGATAGGATGATAAAATAATCATCACTTTCTGTCCAGTCTATTTGGGCACCAACTGAAGAGCAGTTCTGTTAATTGTTATGGTAGGCACAAATTTTGTAGCCTACTATCGGATTTTTTATTATGGATACTCGAGTTTAGGCCTTAATTACAAGCAAACCAATAGACCTATTCAAAAATGACTTACACCAATATTGTCCTTGTTTGACTATATAAGCCAATTATTGTCAAGTTTATTAATTATTTATTTATTATTTGTGGTTGTATGAAAAATTGTCCATGTTTTTGAAGTCTTTTCTAGGAACCGCTCACTTGAAACTATATACATGGAAAACTACTTGCCTGAGAGTATTGAAATTTTTATATGTAATAGGCACAAGTATTGGTACTGCAAATCTCAAGTTTCAATTTTTTTCAATTACCCAATAACAAGTTCTTATACTTTTTCTGACGTAACGTTTTCTCAGCCCAGGATAAACGTACAGCAGGAAACTTGGTCTCATTTTGAAGCTCTCATTCGTGATTATCGGAAACTACGACCGCTGTAAACGTACAGTGTAATGACGAATTTATGAAGAGTAATATTAATGGGAGGTTTTGTGCGTTCTGGCCTGTGAGATTAAAAGCGAGCGGGCTTGTGAAATCCGGTGCAGTGTTGCCGCATTAAGTTGCATTCATCGCGGCTCGCAATGAACCAACACTGCTTTAAGTTTCCTTTCAACCTTTTATTTTCTTTCCTCGTACAATTTTCATTCTCCATCACCTTTTTCACATAAGGGCTTTGGACCTTCAATGGCAGGTTTAAAAATGGTTTGCTTCCTAATTTGGAAATGTCATACTACACAATTTTTACATGAGCTATTTACATTATTTACATTTCTTTACAATATTTAATTCAGTCGGTATTCTTCTTCTGAAGAATCGCTCTGTTCCGATGATTCAGAACTGCTGTCATTCATGTTAATTATGACTGGCTCGAAATGAGGGACATTTTCAGACAGGCCATCTTTCTCCCAGTAGTGGTCTTCAATTCTTTTAGCGTGTTTAATACATTGTTTCCAGAGTTCGGGAGTAATGGTACGCAAGGCTTCTCAGCATAAAACATTCATTGCTTCCATACTTCTACCATTTTGTAATATGTTAGCGCAAGTTCGCCCTCAGACAATGGTGGTCTCTGAGGCATCTGGAAGTGATGTGATGTGGCCAATATGCAGTAAACAGGAAGACTGAAAATAGCATGTGGACATAGCCAGGTCACTCGCATTCCATTACACAACTGCTCGGGACGAGGGTATCCGGCAACGCTGCACTCTAATTCGCCAGCTCGTCCGCTTTTAATCGCACGGGCCAAAACGCACAAAACCTCCCATTAATATTACTCTTCATAAATTCGTCATCACACTGTACGTTTACAGTGGTCGTAGGTTCCGATAATCACGAATGAGACCAAGTTTCCTGCTGTACGTTGCTCCTGGGCTGAGAAAACGTTATGTCAGAAAATGTATAAGAACTTTTTATTGGGTAGTTGAAAAAAATTGAAACTTGAGATTTGCACTACCAATACTTGTGCCTATCACAAATAAAAATGTCATTACCCTCAGCCGAGTAGTTTTCCCTGTACAGTAGAACGTCGTTTATCCGGACGTCAAACAACCGGAACGTCAATTATCCGGACGAGCCAAAAAAAAAATACGGGAGCAGCGCGCGCTCACTACAGTAGTGAGTCGATTCTAGTTTTCAATTGTTGTCTCTTATGTCACCTTCCGTTTGTTGAAAGTTGAAATTAGGCATCGAAGTTAGATAGGGAAGAAGGGTCTAAAAAGAGTAGAACCTTGAGATAAGCTAGGGATAAAAATTGGAAGAAGCGGTGTACTTATGGTTTATTCGGACAAGAAGTAAGGGAGATCCCATTTCTGGACCTTTGTTATGTGAGAAAGCGTTGCAGTTAAATGAGAAACTTGGTGGTTATTAAGCTACCATAATGTACTGTGCATGTTTTTTCCATGAAATAAACGCATGTTTGGTTATCCGGAGCACTTTCGGTCCCAATTAGTCCGGATAAACGACGCTCTACTGTATATAGTTTTAAGTGAGCGGTTCCTAGAAAAGACATCAAAAACATGGACAATTTTTCATACAACCATAAATAAATAATTAATAAACTTGACAATAATTGGCTTAGCCTATATAGTCTAACGCAGAATTAAACGAGGAAAATATTGGTGTAAGTCATTTTTCAATAGGTCTGTTGGTTTGCTTGTAATTAAGGCCTAAACTTGAGTATCTATAATAAAAAATCCGGCTGATCTGCTGCGCTAAGCGGGAATGTGCTGTATGCTCATAATTTCATAGTGTAGTGCATGTCATGAGGGGAGAGACAATGATTGGATAACTGGAAAGGATAGAGTAGGAGCAACCGACACCATGAGTGCAAACTATGGGCAGTGTTGCAAAAAGCATCCAGCTGACTGTACATAGCCATAGTGGACTAGCTTATACCATATTTCACATCTCAAGAGATGCAGCAATTTTTGATTGTTCATCTGTATAAGTGGATTAACTATTTCACTCACTTTTCTGTGCGTCTAGTTTTTTTTTTTTGATTCAACATTTTGTTTAGTTTTCTTCTGCATGACATTAGTTTTCTTCTGCATGACATTACAAGAAGTGCAGTGCTTGGTTGTGAACAAACTGATGTATTGAAGGATATGTGATTGTAAATGAGTTAGTATATTTTTAAAGGGGTGTTACTGCCTCTGGTGACAACAATGCAGCACTTCCATGAAGCATTTGACAATGCAAACCAGATATTTGGAGTACATGTGTGTTCAATGATCTAATGTCACGTTTCATTCTCCATTTTTTTTGCTTCATTGAACGTTATCCTATACTATTTGAAGTATTATAATTCATTTTCGTGGACTGTTGATATGACATAGTAATTGCATTGGAGGATTGGCGAATAAAAATTGGTTAAAATACATGCAGCATCAATAAGGAATATGAACCATTTTGTAACATATTTCATAGTGACAGAAATTTGTATCGGTCCATACCTAGTGTTAATTGCCCCTGTAGATCTCGTAAGATTTTTTTTAAATCATAATTTTGCACTGCCTGTTGTGTTACATAAATGAAAATGTAATTCAGCATGGTGTGTTATGTCTGTGAGTGATATGCAACTTATTTAACTTAATGTTGTTCGAGACTGATGGATCAGAATTGGTTTGTAACTCAATACTAATTTGAGTTACACTAGACATACAATGTTATGAAGGTTGTGCTACAAAATATTCTTCATCCACAATTTGTTGGTGAGATGTGACTTAATTTGTATTAGGCCCTATGTGTATTGATCTTAATTTGGGTGTGCTGAAATTTTTGCATATATAGAAGACTTTACTAGAATTTGTATTTTCTTTTATATACATATGCAGTGCTATTTTGAGAGAGATTCATTCCTTCTCCCCTTACACTGTATTCCTTTTTTAAATAATCAATGTTCAGGAAATTGAGGATAAAAACATCGAAAACAGACAAATACGATGTCAGGCGGAAGGAGAGAAAACACAAAATGGACTAGGACAATCTCCACAGCCCAACACACCACCATCTTCCAAGTAAAGGTAGGCATTTGTGCCAACAATGCAATCAATAGCTCTTCAATATTGTAGCTTTTTTCTTTATTTTTAGAATCCTGGAAATATTGAGAAAAAGTGCCTTTCTATGTGCCTGGGTTACCAAAACCTGCCAGTAGTAAGGAATGTGGACACCCTCGCATAATTCATATGTAACTTTTTCACGTTCAAGCTCTCAGCTGATCCATGTATGAAGACTGCCTGCCATATTTACCAAAAGAATCCACACACATTTTAAAATGACATGAAAGACATGGTAGTTTTCATGAATATTTTAGAGTTTACCATAAAAGCTATTTGCATTTTCCTTCACTAAGTGGCTAAAGCATCGCCGATAACTTTTCAACGACGAGGAACGTATAGTCACCTGTTTGAGATACAATCGCCGCTCATCAAGGCTGTGCAGCGATTTGTTTAGCTTAGTGGATTTGCGGGGACAAGGGGGAACTGCTTTGCAAACTCAGCACTGGCTGTAAACCACATGTATGAAGACTGTCTGCCATATTTACCAAAAAATCCACACACATTTTAAAATGACATGAAAGACATGGTAGTTTTCATGAATGACTGTCGGCAATCATATCTTGGACAATACTGACGCCTCGAGGAATGAACTAAGGAAAGGAAGGGGCAGCAAAAATTAAGAACACCCTTGCCCTCTATAGCTCTTATACAGTGAGATTTTTTCTGGAGCGGGACCAGCGGCCAGCCCAGGCGCGCGCACGCTTTCCGCCCGCCAACCGAAGTTGGACCGCAGATAGAATCATTAACTTCAAACTAACGATCCGAGCTAACCAGGGTCACTAAACTTTCATCAACGAGGGTGTGAAGTGTCAGTACACAGATAAGAAGGTAACATAAACAGCTTCCTGCAAGATTTAATTAAAGAAGCACAGATGTTTTTTAAAATTTTATTTCTTGGGAATCTGGATGACCTCACGTCACCAGTTAAAGGTTAGAACTTCCTTTTCACAGAAGATGGTGAAAATGTTCTCCTTCAGCTGAAAGACAGTAACTTTGGAAGTTACTTCGTTACATTATGTAGCTACTCCTGTTCCCCCCCTGCGTGTTTACTGTAATTAATCGAAGCACGGACCTAAGCCCGTTTGATGTTTAATTGTGGGGTAATTGAAAATACAAAGTGTACAGATCAATTACCCGTACTCTAGTGGAGCTGGAGAACAATATAAGGTAGGAAATTATAACGTGTAAACGCTAATTTATTTACACGATACAACGCCTGTCTGTCAGCTGAAGGAGAACATTTTCAGCATCTTCTGTGAAAAGGTAAGTTCTTTAATCATGATTTGCTGGTGAATTTATCATCAATTAATGTAGACTACCTTGTTGCGGTTTCTACCTGCGTGCAATCTGCGCACCGTGTTCGGTTGGCTGGTGGAAGGCGTGCGCGTGCCTGGTAGCTGGCCGCTGTCCCCCCTCTCCAGCAAAAGAATCACCCTGTAGAATCTGTGTCCTGTGAGATGCTGTGGATCTGTTGCTTTTTTAAGATTAACGTAGTCATCCCTTTTCACTTGCATGACTATGGAATTTGTCATATAACTTGAATGAAATTGTAGTGTGTTCAACTCTAATTATTACGTTATAGGATTTGGGTAGGTTTTCTGGAATTTGAAATAAAGGTAGTCTACCACCATTCAGTTGTGTGGAAACCATACTAAAAATGATCTCCGGTATTTAAATATCGAATGAGCCTGCAAGCCTTCTCTGGTCTAGCGCACAAGCCACCACCTTCATCAATTGCAGCATGTGCTCACTGCAACTTACTTCCAAAGAACGGCCGCTTGTGTTTTGAATGAGACTGCAACCTCCACATAGTCACTTTTGCATCGCCAGTAAGCTACTGTGAATTTACTATTATTATTCCCCAGGGCTCAAAACTTTTATAATAATAGTACCATATCCACAAGGGGCGTAGACAAGCCAATTACAGCTTTTGGCTATAACGAGGGATTACCAATCAGCCAACGTGAACAGATGTTTGTGTGCAGTCGTGTTGTCAGTTCATCATTTCTACCCCTGCTATATCATCTGGCAGGTTACTGTTCGGTCTTACAAGGCTGGGAGAGCTTGGACTAAACCAACAAATTCTTGGCTGCACCACACATCAAAACCATGACCTCTAGAGGGCAGCCACAATGCAAACCACATGAGGTGGTCTACACAAAATTATTATTCACTAGTAGCACATGTGATGGCAACCACAGGACCTGGGCATTGCTTGCACTTACTTTCAACTCTTGTTATTTTCTGGAGGATCCAACCAGCCTCCAGGCTGAATACCTAACAGACAGACAACTGAAAAGAGGTTCGTCTTATACTCCAGGGTAAATTGTTCTCTGGACACAGCGGTTCAACGTATATTTTCGGCATCGTGAAGATTTTTTAGTTTTGTGTGAAATATTTTTCTGTGTTATTAGGAAACCTGACTTTTCGCGACACGTTGATTCGCGAAAACTTTCGAAACTCGACAGAAACCTCTCATTTCTGTTATTGACCTCTAAATTTGGAGACTATCTCAAATATATTCCAAGTCCTGAAATAGCGCGAAATAATTTAATGTCGCAATCTTTCGAAATGATTGATTACCGTTTCGAAATACATTTATTTTAAAAATCCATCCGTTTCGTACATTTGCGACATCCAGTATGGTTAATTCGAAATTCCGTTACGGTATGTGTCGATATTTCCTTCTAACTTTGGTTCCATCGGATATTATAATCTAACCGGTTATCTCGAAAACTTCTATAATTCGCGATTTGAATTCGAAAGAAAATATGCCCTCTTGTATTATTCGTGCAATCCTCTCAGAAAAATTCTATACCTACCGGTACTTAGAACGTTCATCCTCAGGACGGCCGGCTGACCGCACGACTTGCTTGCGGGACTCTCGTCAAACGGACCGAGATCGACGCTATTTGCGTAAAATCATAAAACCCGTGCCCGATTGCGAACTTGTGATCACAAGGACTGCGAGAATTCTGTCAAAGGTGATTGGGCACCCATCACGAAACATTCTTAAATCCTCTCGCCACTTTTCCCATGACCGTATACTGTACTTAAAAGCGTACGGGGAACGAAAAGTGCATCAACCCACTTACAAATTACAGACTACGTAGTATCGCGTTTCCGTAGGCTACGGTACTAATTTCTCCTCGTGATCCACCCTGAACTCCCAACCACAGCATAGACACAGCGGGACTCAAGGCGCCGACCATACAACATGTCCATAACTGCTCGTGATTTTTAACCATGCTCAACCTCGAGCTAGCCTCCGCTATTCTGCCAGGACAGATAGGCAGACAATCGTTGAACGGCCGGATGCGACGCCGATTGCATACAGTATTAACGCGTTCTAATTGTTCAACCGCGAGGACAACGTGAATCTCGTAAAACGGCCAAGTGCGGCAGCGATTGCGATACATCACGAGATTTCTCCGCATTCTTGTCAAACGGACAGCAAGCGGTGCCGATTGCGTAATAATGTTATATTTTCCCGTGCCCGACCTCAAGGACAATGGAAATCGCGTCGAACGATTAAAAGTAATACCGATTATGTAAATCGCGACTTTTCTCAGTATTCTACCGTGAAAGCTACGGGAATCTCGTCAAACGGCTGAGACCACCGCCGCGCCGATCGTGTAACATCTCTATATTTCTCCGTACTTGACTGCGAAGACAGAATTCGGTGACAATCACGTTGTCGCATATAGGCTATTTCTTCGTGATCTACCGCAGGGACAAAGGAAATCTCCCCCAAATGGCCAAGATCTGAACAACCTTTTGGTAATCATAACTTCTCGTACACAAGACTGCATATTTGCTGAAACGACTCATTTGATATTGCATACCTATTATTTAATACTGTATTTTTTTAAAATTTTTATAACACCACAAGTGAATTATATTTACCGCTTTAAACACAATTCATTTTTGTTTTACTTCACCATGTGATGAGCTTATATGCTTGCAGACCGCAAACGTATCTTGAATTAAAAGGTACGGTAACTAAAACATAGCTAAGAAGTAACTATTTTTTACTTCATCCTTACAGTTGACACCCAGACTCATTAACCAACATGTTTATCCTCTTGCCTTAATTTTAAGGGCATAAATGCAGTGGCGGCTGGTGGGTTCTGGGGCCGGAGGAGCGGTCTCAATACTAACCGAACCCGTACATTTGTCTAAAAAGAAATTCACATAAGAAGGAAGAGCAAGTTGAAACGCTTCGGGTTGAGTTTTACCGATCGTTTCAGCCGTTTTATTGTATAGAAAATCTATGAAAATGAAAATCCACAGCCTGCTTCCAGTCTCCGACCGGGTCAGGAATGGAATGAATGAAGCCCCCATCTAGCGGCGAGGATATGAACTGTGCCGGCTGCCGAGGCCTGACGCACTCCTCTGGGGCAATGATTAAATGAATGACAGATGAAATGATAGTGGAGAGTGTTGCTGGAATGAAATTTTGACAGGGAAAACCGGAGTACCCGGAGAAAAACCTGTCTGCCTCCGTTCTGTCCAGCACAGATCTCACATGGAGTGACCGGGATTTGAACCACGGACCCAGCGGTGAGAGGCCGGCGTGCTGCCGCCTGAGCCACGGAGGCTTAGAAAATCTATAATTACTTTTAAATAATGACGTCCGATAGCGTAATAGGAAAATCATGTAAAATAAAGAAAATGTGAATTCCAGGGAGCTAGAGTTGGAACCCATTATTATTACATTTCTCACTAATTCAAACCTTGATAATATTCCACAGGTGGACGACGTCAATTAATACCGACACTACAAGTATTTTTCCTTTTCTTCGAATATACTCAGTGGCGTAACTGTGCGGCTTCGGTGGCGTAGTCGGTAGCATGCTGAACTGCTATGCCCAAGATAGCGGGTTCAAACCCGGCCGAAGTCGTCGGATTTTTTAAGAGCATTAAAAATCCTTCAGTATGCCTTCCTTCGGAGGGGAAGTAAAGCCGGCGGTCCCATGTCATAGATTTATGGCATGTTAAAGATCCTTTCACAGACTAAACTTGTGTAAAGCAAAATTTGTTAGGTTAGATTTCGTCAGAACGCTCTATCAAAGTTCCAACGTTCACCACTAGGTATCATTGATATCTGGTGGCGAAAGTTGGAACTACTTGAAATTGAACGGAACTTGTAGCTCGCCCTTTAGGGTGTCCGCTGGAAGCAGCTACAGACTCAGGCGAGCCGAACATGTCCTCGGACACTCCCGGCACTAAAAGCCATACGATAGATAGATAGATAGTGGCGAAACTAGGATTTGCTTCTGGAGGGGAATGACAGGTGTCAAAATTACATGAGACATAACCAATAAAAGCAAATATACGATATTAAAAGTTCTATACTTGGTATCTACACTTTTTTCGTGTTAATTTCTATAGCATTTGATACGTTGTAAGCTATTTGCACCTATCGACGTACTAATGCACGAAATTGAAAGGAAAAAAATGTTTAAGCATGGAACATTTCAGTACCTATTATATAGGAAACGTGGGCTGTACGATGACTTGGTTCATTGGATGTTGTTAATGTGAATATGTAGTAACTACTGTACCATAGTGATACAAATTATATTATGTAGCATACCGTATTGTTAACGTTAGGTTTCTTTCGCTCTCCTGCAGGGAGTGGAGTTTTTCTGGGAGACGTTTCGCTCATGTTTTAGAACAAGTATGTGGTTTTGGTACTATTCCAGCGGCATTGTGCACTTTTGGCATGTCGGCAGATGATTGGAGACTGACGAGTCCATGTCATTGTTATGGAACACAGGGTGTCCATGAAATTGGTGAACAGTGATTCACAGATGTTTTTGTGGTATTTTCTAGATGTTTCTCCCACACTTTTAGCTACGCTAGACACATTTATTAGTCATTAAAATACAATGATACTTTGAGGATTAATTATTAATTAAAAATGAAAATAATCATCAAGTCACAGTATTTTGAATTAGACCGAGAACTAAATAATTATGAAGTCTAGCCTGATGAATGCTAAACTAAAAGTTCTTTTCTGACCAGTTTCTTAGAATTTGTGATCTTCGACGCATATTTAAATACACTCTTGACTATTCCTGATTTTGAGACGACGATCATCTAACGACGGGATAATTTGAAAACCCGGTCGTTATGATGATAAGCGACGTAAGACGTGGTGACCCGTCACTGCAGTCGCCAACGTAAACTTATCTCCTCATACTCATGACCATTTCTTTGCAAACAGCAAGAAATTGGGTAGGCAGCAGCGCCAATTGCGCTACAATTTGGAGGGTACTTTTACTGTGTAACATTTGTGTTGTAATTGGCAACTCCAGCTATCTGATATGACATCTAGCGGTAAAAATGAGAAACTTACCAAGTAGGGTACATTTGCCACGTGGTGACTGTTTGTATATGGTTTCTTGTATTGGTAAACAGATCGTGGTAAATTGTTCGTGTCTTTATACATAAGTAATAAGTTTTACTCGTTGATAGAGTGAAAAATGAGTAAAAGCAAAGTGTATTGCTCAGTTTACGGCTGTAAGTCGATGTATAAGAGGGCTGCGGATATACGTTTTCATCACTTTCCAAAAGATGCAAATAGCAATAGCCGAAATGTGATGATACCTAATTAATACCTAATAATAATACATTTCAACCCCGGGAAGGATCTAACACTTGTCGAGGTAGACAGACAGAAGACCTGCGACGTAAAGCCAGCGAAGGTTATTCAGTTTAAAAACAGCTGTTACGATGGGCGCGCTGGTAAGATTGAAGTTACTTGAATAATTAATTAAATAATTAATTATTGGCTGCTTGGTAGGGAGAAGGGATGAGTTTAACTTGTATTAAAACTCGGGGGCGACAGGAATTGCTTGATTTGGATGGTTAAAAGGTGGGTTTGGTGTTGAATATTTGAACGGTAGCGGAATCACTCATTCTACAGTGCCCACGGGAAGGCAAATTAGGCCTATATGACTCGTAGTGGAATAGCTCGAATATCGAAGAACTTAGCGATTACGAGGTGTAGGCTTGGCGGAAAGGCTGGCGGATCATCAGTTTGACATCAATTCACGATATAAGTCGGAGCTTGGAACAGTGGCGCCTGGTTTGCGTGGATGCTAGTCTCGGAATGATAAAAGTAGCACAGTTTCGGTGTGTTATTTATTTGTTTATGTACCGTATTTCTCTATTTGAATGTTCTCGGCGTTGACTCAGGATCGACATTTACATTATATTGCGCATAATAGTACCGAAATAATGTCCGAAGTGTAGCCCTGTGTAAATTTGAATCAGCTGATCTACATCAACCATAAAAACTGATGCTTGATAATATGCAAATGACACCAAAAATCCAGTGGAACACACAAATTTGATCACGTGTATCGCACAGTTATACATATATACAATTAAAAATAACACTGTCATTACTTTAGAGACCACATTTACTGATTATAACCGAAAAATAAAAAGTGTTCCATATCAAACGCGTGTTATTGAGTATTTTAAACCCTACTTATCCAGACCGACCGCAGCGCCCCAAGTGTTAGTTTGAGTTGCCAATAGCTTTGTTATTTTTTTATTGATTCAGTTAGGATAAGAATGTGCATAGCTTTGTGATTTTAATTTCTTGAGATAAACGCGTCTCGTTTATCGTTAGTATTTTAACGTCACATGGGGATAGCTCAGACTTAACGTAATCTTAAATTTTGGAGAGAATACCAATGCTATTGATTAACGTAAATCTTACCTTGCATTGTAAACAAGTAAATATCTTTCAAGCTTGTCATTATTATTATTATTATTATTATTATTATTATTATTGATTAAATCTCCGATGTAATTGCTTAGGGAATCGTTACTTATTTCTCTCTTAGTGATTGATTCATTTCTTGGCTGGCTGCGTGGCTCAGGGGTAACGTTCTCGCTTGCTGGGCCCGAGGTTGCAGGTTCGTATCCTGGCGCAGTCAGCTGGCATTTGAGGGTGCGCAAATGCGAGGGATCCGTGTCCGTAGATTTACTGGCACGTTTAAGATCCCCTTCGGGGCAAAATTCTGGCACCCCGGCGCGCCGTCTCTAAAAGCCGCAGTTGTTAAAAGGGACGTAAAACCAATAACATTATTATTATTATGATTCATTTCTTCGATTTTGTAGATAGGACTTCGAGGGACTTAATATAGACTTTAGATAGGAGATGTTTCGACTTTCTTTTTCAGGGCAGTTTAGATTCGGACTAGCCAATTTTTACCTCTCATAAATAGGCTAGCTATCTGTAATTTTACCCAAAAAAAATTATGAGATTTTAACGTAAGTTTGGCCTCATTATTTCATGGTTGTTTCGTATTTTCCTTATGAATCTATTCCACTAGGTTGGTCGTAAGAATAGAACTCTCCTATTCCCGACACCCCCGAGTGCAGTTTCTTGTGCTAGGCCAGTCTATTAATGCATTCTTCCCCGAGTCCTGTGTGTTGGTCAGAAGAGGGTTTCGGAAGGGCTGTTTAAGACCGGCAGCTCCCCGAAACTCTTGTCTGACGGGCACCACATACACCAAACTTAATACTTGGTACCGTAAAACAATTTGGTATTAAAATATAAAGTTCAATTTCCGAACATTCTTTGCGGAATCACCCTGTCCTTTCTTTTTCTTGACATACGGTAGTTCAAAAATTAAAGAACCACAGTTTCCAAGAAGTAACTTAACACCGTAATACAACTTTAATTCACTTCACAAAATAACACTATACCACTATCACTCACGCGCGGATGCAAAGTGAATGGCGACTGGCCAGTGGTGTATTTTTGAGATGAGGGAAGAATATGCCGCGACCGTGACACAGACTCCCCTGGCTAACTGAGTTATTAGTTATTGTTGTTTTAAGGGTCGGAACAGTAAGTGGTAAGTTTAGGTAACTCAAAAAAATATATACACCAGTAAAAAAAAGTTCTCAAATAGTAGGTGTAGGCTAATCTTACATTATCCAATAGTTTGTTATCAATCAAAAGATTGGTTTTATTCCAAATTAAAATTCAACGAATTTCATATTTTTTGTATTTTTTTCTTGGAGCGATTGATCCCCCTAATCACCCCTCTCCCGTAGTTACGCCACTGAATATACTGTTGATTCAGACAAGGAAACTTGCTGCAATGGCAACGAATACAATACTCCAGGCATTCTACCCAGACAGTGACGTTTGGACCTTTACAAGGCCAGTTGAGGATTTGGGGTATTAACAAAATGTGAAGTTGGACGGCACATCATCATTCTTCGGCAATACAGGTAATTCATGAACACTTACCCACGCTAAAAAAAAAAGAGAGAAGAAATGTGACTTTTTGAACTGCCTTGATTCAGGAAAACTTCTTTTCTTACAGAAAATCCTGAAAACATACCATACACTATGCTGGAGGAATATCAATATTTTGTTGTTGATGTGCATTCTTAGTCCATGGGAGCATGGGGAACTTGATAGCGCATGCGCAATCTTGAACTCGGCCGAGCCCTTCCGCACTCCTCACCTCGCACACTGGCGCCCCAAAACAGTGATCCCCCTTACGTCTGACCCCCGCACCATCACGTTATCTTCGGACGGAAAGTTTAGAGTCCCAACTATACATGCACTCGAAAACATTGACCGTAGTTTATTAGTACCGAACGTAATCCTTCCTACTGAGAATGTTTAGATTTCTACAATGAAAAGCAATTCTCTAAACATTACTAGTACATTTTTGACATAAGATATGGAATAAAAACAATGTTCCCTCCATTCTCTAAGAAGGGCTCCGTCCAAGAGTCCTGTTAGGCCCTCGCCACTGCATAAATGGCAGTTTCGTTACTTTGCCAGAGTTAGGGTGACCAGATCCAGTACTGTGAAATAGAGGACAACAGGAAAAAATTGAGGACATTAAGGGAAAAAAGAGGACAAATCTTAAAGTAATAAAACCATATAAGATACGATAAAAATTGTTATGAACTTCAAAATGTATTAATTACATTAATAAACTTAGAACATTGCCACATGAAATTACACTTGATTTATAGACTATGTGTATTTATCTGAGGATGATATTCCTGCCAATAGTTTAGGTCTGTCCAACAGATATTTATAGAAGTCCTGACAGGAGTATTCCTTGTAATTGTACTGCACCATTAATAGACCTTTCATAGATTCTATTTGCAACCTATTTCTTTCATCTGTCCATTGAGATGAAATCAATGAGAAAACCCTCTCCACATTAGCATTGACCTGGGATACAAAAAAAATATTCTGCAATTTTAAGAAGCTCTGAGTAGCATTCAATATTTTCACTATCATTGAAATATTTTGCCCATTTCTGACTAGAAGTTAATTTAAGATATTCGCTGTTATTTGAAAACTTATCTGTAAATTTACTCAGATTACAAAACTGATCAAAACAATTTGCATCATCAATGTGAATACCTATCCCTTGTAAATACATAATACTTTTTTCAACATCAGTGTATTCCATCTTCTTTAAAGTTAAACTCATCCACATGAAACAACTGAAATCATTAAAATGTGTTACACATTTTGTCAAATATTCCAAAGATACTTTATATAACATCAATGCATCATTCATAAATAAATCTGCTTCCTTAACATACCCCTCTTTTCGAACATTTTCTACTACATCTTTTACCTTCAATGAAATGAAAGAACCTTCATATCTATTTTGAAGCATATCATTGACACTTTCCAACACATTCATGATTTCTAACACAGTACTCTCTTCTTTCTCTATTATCAAAGTGAAATATTGACATTAGAGAATGCAGGTGCCACAAATAAGCTTCACTCAAGTTATTTCCAAAAAAAATAATGAGAAGTTTTGGAGGATTTGGCACTGACAAGAAGTAAGAGAAGAGGAGACAATGTTCACGAGGTTCGTGCTGCCGTAGTTACATCTCATTTGGAGAGGTTTTTGGATATCACATTGGAGTGCGAATCGTATATCAAAGTATTCTAGAAACCTACAACACTTTTGTAAGTATTATTCCTAATATTTGTGAACCTTACCATAAGTTACGTGAAGTGGAAAATACACAACCTAAAACTCTGTTCTGATCAACCCAACATGGCCGCCGCCTCTGTTGATAGAGGTCGGCGTCTCTTAACGAACCCATCAAATGATAAAACTTGTGACGTATCAACCCACCAAGTACCAAACCAACCAATGAATTATTATAATCCTGTAAATAACCCTGATTTTAACAACAGTACATCTGGCACCCAAATGACAACTACAATAACTACCGGTACCAAAGAAACAAATCCAAGGTCAAGCTATTCTGCTATAGCTCAATCTCTCCCCTCCAAAGAACAAGCTATCGTAATCGAATCCCAAGATGGAATCAGTATCAAAGATTATGTGCTAGCTGTAGGAAAACTCACTAGCCCTAGCAACATTCGTTTTGTTTCACGAATATCGAATGGACGAATATGCATTTTTCTTTCTAGCTAGAAAGTTGTTGAAGAGTTAATATTAGCAAACCACAAGATCTTAATAAACAATGTATCTTTGGAAATACGACCACTCTTAACAAAAACAAGCGTATTATATTATCAAACGTTTGTCCTGTAATACCCAACTATGTAATTCAAGAGGAATTGTTAAACATTGGTGTGAAAATCATGTCTAAAATTGCCCCTATCAGAGCAGGCTTATCCATCCCAGGTTTTTCTCATATTTTGAGCTTTCGAATACAAATGTACATCCAAAATGAAGACTTCGATAAACTCCCTGCATCTCTCCAAATTGAATACGATGGCACTAACTACTGGATTTACCTATCATCTGACTCACCCACCTGCTTTATTTGTAAAACTGAGGGACATTTGGCCAAAGACTGACCTACTAACAACTCAGTTCCAAATGATCAACCAACCTCTCAGCACGACATTCATGAAATTGACAAACCTAACCTCTCCAAACTTCCTAAACTACAAGAGAAACCACAAACAACAGAGATAAACCCCAAAAATGCAACCAGTACTTCCGACCTTCCTCCAACAAATTCACATGATGAAACTTCATCAGCTATCCTAAACTTAACTCAAAACCAAGATTGTAATGCCATTTCTCTCTCCGAAATTCCAATAGAAAGAACAGTGCCTGGACATAGTGAAACATGCCCTGCCTCAACAAATGGACATTTTCCTGGATTTAAAAGACCAATGTCACACGCCAGCAGTGAAAGAACTGACCAAAATATTTCTATTAGCAACAGACCCAAAATCGACTCTTCTGAACAAATTGAGAATCACAAGGTAAATCACACTTCTAAGAAACCCAAGAAAGAACCACAAAAACCAACAATCAGCGATATGCTCCTTCCTGTGAAACAGGTTTTGGAAGCTGATCCATCATTAGCTCCTCTCAGTTACACACAACTCCAATCTTTTCTCGAAAATTCCCAAGGTGTCAAGGACGTGGTGGCAATTGCTTTCAATTCCACCCAAGACATAGAAGGACTCGCTAAAGCCCTACAGAAACTATGCCCCTACTACACCGATAAAAGCATTAAAAACAGAAGCTCTCGGATAGTGAAGAAATTACTGAAGTTCGTCAACCTAAGCGAAGACCAAATGGATAACAATGTTTCTCTAGACTATTCTAGCGATGACTAATCTCTCCCTCTATAATAATGGAAATGGATCTTCTGCTATTCCTTATCATACTTATGGCAACAACACTACTCCAATGGGATATCAACAGCTATCGATCCCAGTTAGAATTCCTACAACTCCTAATAAATAAACACCAACCACCCATTATCTGTCTCCAAGAGACCAACTTTCGGAACGATTTTGCTGCTAATCTAAGACTTTACAATGTGTATCATAAAAACAGAACTAATGCAAGTCATGCAAGTGGAGGAGTAGCTACCTATGTCAAAAACAATATATACCTTAAAGAAATTTCTTTAAACTCCAATTTGGAAGCTGTAGCCGTCTCATTGCATCTACCTCCCTCTCTGTGTATCTGCAATATTTATATACCAAACAGTTATCTATTTCACGGAGATGATCTACGAAATCTTATCCGTCAGCTACCTAAACCATTCATTCTAGTAGGCGACTTCAACAGCCATAACACGTTATGGGGCAGTCATCACTCCGATGCAAGAGGGAAGGAGATAGAACAGATGAATTTGACCTAATTCTAATGAATTCAACTGCTCCAACTCGTTTCGATATTGCTCATGGAACCTATAGTAGCATAGACCTAACTATCTGCACTTCGGAGATAGCAACTGGTTTTGACTGGTCTGTCTATTCGACGCTCCAAGGAAATAGTGACCACTTCCCCATACTAATCAATAACGACAACGCTTCAATCAACGCCCCGATACCCCAAACCCTTAAATGGAACTTAAATAAAGCAAATTGGACGCAGTTCAATCATATAGTCAACAACCATTTAATTGGCCTAACCCATCCACATGACTTCCCTTCCAAATACATCAATGATATTGTTCAAGATTTTACAGAAGCAATAGTTAAATCTGCAAACCTTAGTGTTCCGAAAATAAAGATAAACCCGTGTAATAAGAAGACAGTACCTTGGTGGAACGACGCATGCAAGGAAGCTCTAAAGAATAAAAACCATGCTTTCTATGTCTTTAAGAGAAAACCAACTCCTGAAAATAAAGCCCAATTTCAGAAATGTAGAGCAATCGCCCAAAAAGAAATTAAAGATAGCAAAAAGAACTCGTGGCTGACATTTGTTTCCTCACTAAATTCTCAAACTCCACAAAAAGAAGTATGGAATAAACTCAAACGTGTAAATGGTAAATATAACCAGTTCCAAATTACTTCTCTCAGAAACCCGAATGATGGATCCTTCGTAACCAACCCTCAAAACATTGCTGATAAATTATCTGACACATTCTCCGAAATTTCTAGTGAACACAATTATGACCAACATTTTCTCCATATAAAGAAAACCAGCGAACCTCTTGATCTAAAAAGAACCTCCTCCGACTCCAATTCTAATTTAAATGAACCTTTTCAATTACAGGACATGATTATTGAACTTGACAAATGTGGCAAATCCAGCCCTGGCCCAGATACGGTCCCTTATGATTTCCTAAGACAGCTCCCACTAAACGCATTAAATTATCTTCTGGCTATTTTCAACTACATATGGACCGCTCAGACGTTCCCTGATCAATGGCGCAGAGCCATTGTTGTTCCAATACTCAAGCCAGGGAAGGATAACTCAATTGCAGAAAATTACCGTCCAATCGCTTTAACAAATGCAATGTGCAAATTAATGGAGAAAATTGTTAACAGGAGATTACGATGGTATCTTGAACATATAAACTTTTTTAGTGATGTACAAAGTGGATTTCGTAAAGGACGTTCAACTGTCGATACTCTCATAAGTTTGGAATCTGAAATTAGGGAAGCTTTCCTTAACAACCATCACCTCATAGCAGTTAGTCTAGATATTGAAAAGGCATATGACATGGTGTTCAAAGACCATGTACTTAAATCATTGATGGAATATAACATTTCAGGAAATATGCTCTATTTCATCTACAACTTCCTCAAAGATCGTAGAATTCAAGTTAAGACAAATCGCATTTTGTCACAGGAAGTTACAATCGACAATGGAGTCCCTCAAGGATCAGTTATCAGTGTTACTTTATTCCTGGTCGCAATAAACGGAATTGTATCCAACATCCACTTGCCAGTAAAGGCTTGTCTTTTTGCCAACGATTTGACCATATTCTGTGCTAGAAGAAATAGTTCAACTACTCAACAACTACTTCAAGAATCACTTGAAAATATTCAACAATGGGCCAAGATTACTGGATTCAAGTTCTCCAAAACAAAGTCCAAATGCATAGTATTCTCTAAAAACAAACACTCTGTACCAGATCCCGAGCTCAACATATACAATCATAAAATTGAGACAGTATCTACTCTTAAAATCCTGGGAATACTGTTTGATAGTAAATTAAGTTGGATTCCATACCTGAAAAATCTCAAGGATGAGTGTCTACGACGGATTAATTTAATGAAGATTCTCGCAGCAACAAACTGGGGAGCAGACTATCAAGTGCTCATGAATACTTATAGATCAATTATTAGGGCCAAATTAGATTATGGCAGTATAGTATACAACTCTGCAACAGCGTCTTCCCTCAAGATCCTTGATTCTATCCAGTCAGCTGCTCTTCGAATTGCTCTGGGAACTCTCCGCACCAGTCCAGTAACCAGTATGCAAATAGAAGCCAATGAACCTCCTCTTGCAATTAGACGTCAACAACTAAGTTTTAATCATATGCACTCAAAGTATCAACTATGACTAAATCACGCATTAAGTCGTATGTTTTCCCTACTAACAGCCACACAAGAACAAAAACTGAATCAAGACGACAACCTTCGCCCTTCAATGTCAGAATATCCAAGTTCCTTGAAGAATTAAACCTAAATATTCCTCCCATACTACTCTCAGACCATTCTACTGATATCCCACCATGGACAATTACCTTACCAACAGTCAACTTCGAACTGAACAACTTGGTTAAAAACCAAACTGACAGATTACAGTACCATCGATTATTTCTTGAAATCTCCATTAGATACCCAATGCACAGTGCTATTTATACTGATGGTTCGAAATATGACGAAAGAAACAGTTGTGGGATAATTTATCCTGACCATACCATGCTTTTTCGACTTCCTGAATCTTTCACTGTCTATTCTAATGAACTCTTTGCTCTTAAACAGGCCATGAAATACATTTTCAATACAGCCAGCTGCAACAACTCATTTATTATTTACTCCGATTCACGAAGTGCATTAAACGCAATAGAGAATCTATCTTCGACAAACCTCCTTGTACAAGAAATTCAACTGATATTCAATAAAGTGGTGAAGCAAGGTAAACAAGTCATATTTGTGTGGGTACCCTCTCACAGAGGCATTCATGGCAATGAATCTGCCGATCAAGCAGCTAAAGAAGCCACACTTGTACCTTTATGTGATCCTACAATTGCTACACCTCATACTGACATCATTTCCTACGTCAAAAGAAAAGTATTCCAACAGTGGAAGAATCATTGGCTTAGAACTTCTACCAGTAAACTCCATGAAATAACATCAGGAACCACAGAACAATATCTCCATCATAAACTTTCCAGGCAAGATCAAGTTCTAATATCACGAATAAGAATAGGTCATACCAACATCACCCACAGCTATCTCCTCGAGAAGAAACAACCCCCTATCTGCTCAACATGTAACAGCGTACTGACTGTGCAGCACATAATCTCAGACTGTGCTCTCTACAACCACTGCCGCCAGCACAACAGCATTCCCAAGAAGATATGTGAGGCCTTCTCATCTCTTTCACAGCTCAAAAAACTCATCAAGTTCTTCAAAGATAGGAACTTTATTTCAAAGTCTGATTGATCAACTCATAGTAGTGGGACTTTTCTTTATTTCTAGTGTTCATTTTATGATTTTATAGTGTATTCAATTCAATGTATTGTATGTATTGTATTGTATTGTATTGTATTGTATAATGTAAATCTACAGTGAAAGTCGCGATAAGACTTTCCAAGTTAAAGCGACTATAAATTAATCTAATAAAAAAAGAAGTAAGACTTCAAGGGAAGAAACATTTCCAATAATCTCTCAACAGCAGGGAACAGAGATATCCATCTTGTCTTGCTGTGGGAGAGTAATTGTTTGTAATTGGTATCAACAAATTCACAATATGACTTCAACTGCTCAGTTCTTACAGTGTAAATTGAGAAATAATTATACAACTTAACAATAAGACAATCTATGTCCACAAATAAAACATCAGTTCCATGTTAAATTGTATTATCCAATATATGAGCTGGGCAACCTATACATACCATATTCCTATTGACAACATCCTTTAAGTTAGTAAATACATTCTTGCCTTCTCTACGATTTAAACCACCAAAGTCACTGTTCGTGTTGTCACCAGCAAAGGCCACACTTTTCTCTTCAATACCTAAACTAGACAAGGTATCCTTAATATACCCTGCAATATATTCAGCTTTCTCATTAGGAGTTGTCTTTAGTTCTACAACCTTAGTTTTAATACCACCTAGTCTATAATCGAAATATTGAATGAGAAAATGAAACATTTTCAGACTTCAATGATTACTTCCATCCGTACACACTTAGTATTAATATTTTGCAAAAGTTCCGCCTAATCAATACCTTTATTGTACTAAATATAAATGATCACTTAGTGGTCATTGGTACATGTTTCGGGGCCTAATTGTTTTGGCCCCTTCATCAGCCTGTGTAGATAAAAAGTCAAGGCAAACAGGTGGTCGGATAGCTTAACACTCATAAAATATTCCCTTCAAAAAACCCTATTATGGTGCACCATAATGAAATGGGAAAGATGTTTATCCAAAGAAACATAAGGAAATAAAATACATAAATAAAATAAAAATAAAAGAAGGAAAGAAAGGAAGAAAGAAATACAGTAGTTGAAATTTGGAGAGAAAAAAATAAAATATATATATAAATATATAGTGTGAACATACTCTAAAATTTGACCCTTTCTTGTTGATCACAGAAATTGTGCATTCTTAAAGTGGTCCCAAAACTTCTGAAGTAGAGTATGTGGACGAAAATAGCACATTTGAAATAAACCATAAGCTATACCGTGGCTTGCAGATTTCAATGAAGATACAATGGCTCAGCTTTGTGGTAGTTCAACTTACTGCGGTCTGTAGATGCTAAATGAGACATAATCTGCTCCGTGGCAGCATTCCAGATTATATTAATATTCCAATTACAATTCACCAGTGATAAATGTCATGGATCACAATACTTCACTATAGATGAGCCCCAAAAAACCATGAAGCGGCAATTTTGTGCCGAAAAATCATCTTGCCAGAAAGCTTTTGAAAGATTAATGAAGGAACAGGTCTCCAGTTTGAGATTAAACCATTAAGAATGGAATATGTCACATATAAGTCTATATCTGTGATGATATTTAGCAATATGTCAACTTACTTTAGGTTAAACGATAAAGATTGGGATAAATATTTTCTTGTCGTTAATCAAATTGTTAGCACAAAAATATCACAGAAAATAGCCACTTTACAAAATAAATTAAATAATTTACATAATAGAGGTAATATCAAACATAACCCCCCTTCAGATGAAGATATTCATGAATTTCAGGCACCTTTAAAAAATCTTACAAAGGTTAGTTTCAATGATTATGAACTACACATCTTGAATAAAGGCCCCAAACACAATTGGGAAATAAAATTAGATAAGAAAGTCCTAACCACTATAATAGCTGAAACTGAAACCGCTATTAGGAAACTACCCGTCGATAAACAAAATGGAGTAAGGCATGAAACTAACAAAGAAATTCGCAAAATTATTAGTAAAAATACATCAATTAATAAAGTTAACAACCAGAACATCAATAAGTTAAAAAAGAAAATAGAGAGTAATAATGTAATAATAACTAAAGCAGATAAAGGGAACACAATTGTACTCATTGACAAAAATGAGTACATCAACAAAACTTACAATTTCTTTAATAATACCTATTTTGAAGAAATAAAAAAGACCCCACAGCAATCACACAAAGGAAATTAAAAAACATCCTTAAGAATACAGTTTTCATTTTAGATGAAAACCAAATTAATAATTTAACACACATGAATCCCGGTCTTCCAATCTTACGTGCCCTACCCAAAATACACAAAGAGGAAATTCCTATTAGACCAATTGTCAATTTCAGAAACAGCCCAATATACAGAATAGCCCAATTTGCTCAACGATTTTTAAAAGAGCATTATTGCTTCAAAGCTAATAAATCTTTCAGAAACGCATTACATTTTTGCGAAAAAACAATAGAACTGAGATTAAAACAAGAACATTCACTTCATAGCGCTGATATCAAAGATATGTACACTAATATCCCCATTCTACCAACAATAGATATTATTAAGCAAAATCTAGCAAATAATAGCAAATTATCGAAAGTAGAAATAGATGAATTCATTTGCATTTTAAGTTTCATTCTAAACAATAGTCATTTCACATTTAACAACAAATTTTACAGACAAAAAGATGGTTTAGCCATGGGCTCACCACTATCAGGTATCATCGCCAACATTTACCTCGACTATTTAGAAGAAACAAAAATAGAAGGGAAAATAAAAGGCATTATGTTTTGGGGAAGATATGTAGATGATGTTTTCATCATAGTTGATGACAATATTCAAACAATAGAACAAATATTAGACCAACTTAATAACATTGATAATAACATAAAATTTACTATGGAATCAGCCATAAATAATAAGATTACTTTTCTGGATACAACCATCATTAAAAAAGACAACAGATTACACTATCAAGTTTTCAGAAAACCAACACAAACCCACACTGCAATAAGACACGATTCAAACCATCCTGGCTGTCATAAAAGAGCCACTTTCATCAGCCTTATAAACAGAGCTATGAAATTACCCTTATCCAAACAAGATTTTAATAATGAGATTAAAGTAATTCATCAGATCGCCAGAATTAATGGCTACAAACGTCCATACATTGAAAATATAATTAATAAATTAAAAAATAAACCCGCAACGCACCTCCAACCGGAGCAAAAGGAAAAGTCAATATACGCAGTTTTCACATATTTCAATAAATTTACATATGGTTTCACCAACAAATTTAAAAAGCAGAATATGAAGATAGCGTACAAAACCAATAATACAAATCATGACCTGTTTTTTTAACTCTAATACAATCAATAGGAAAGATAAATTCAGCAAATATGGTATATATAAATTGATTTGCAATGAATGCAATACTAACTACATAGGCCAAACCGGAAGAAATTTTGCTATAAGATATAATGAAGATATAAACGCCACAAAATACAGAAAATATTCAACTATGGCTACCCATATGGAAGAGTCAGGTCATAAATTTACAAATATAGAAAAAGATTTGAAAATCTTACATTATACAAACAAGGGAACCCTGATGAATGTACTAGAATCCATAGAAATCAACACAGCGCATAAAATTTCAGACCCTAAAAATCTCAATGAGATAATTTTTGACTCAAACGTTTTGTTTGATACCCTCACAGACAACATAATGTTAAAAATCAACAACAAAAATAAACCCCCTTAAGCATTTTAGCTATTTTAAGCATTAAGCCATAAGTATTTTAAATTCTTTTTCTCTAAATCATGCACATATTGCAGCAAAAAATTCTAATTTCATAAGAGCCACCTAATTTTCAATCTTATTCCTACATTATTTCAAATTTTTGCCAATATTTTACTATTAGAGAAATTTCTTATTAATAACATAACACTACACCCAGTTTAATACCATAATTGGTTTTCCAATGATTTAATAATCTATATATCTGAGTAATGAGTTTATACTGTACCCATAAATTGACAATAACGTGTAACAAAAGACAAGCCTTAGCCGACATAAACTTATCGTTTCGTATCCCAACCTCCATACGGTGTGCATCTGTGCAGTGAGTGGTATCGGGTGTAGGGTACGTACTTCGAGTGTTGTGTGGACTTCGGGTTTGTGACCTGTTATTTGTTTAGTGTGTAAGGTCCCGTTAGTGTTTAATCAGGTTAGTACCCCCTCCTTAATAGGGGATAACTATTCGACATGTCGTCCGAAAGTGATGGTAGTCAGATGGGGCGACCACCGGACGAATTTGAACACGTGGAATACGAGGGTGTAGCGTCCGTTGAAAGTATGCTTGTAGTGTCGGAGGTTGAGCTAGCATCAACTCCAACAACTTCCACTGCTGAAACATCTCCAATTCTTGCTAAGCGACAGCCATTGTCAAATGACAATCGATATTATGACCATCACACAGGACCGTACACGGTGTTTGTGCAAGATGAGGGTGATCAACATATTGGCAATTTACATCCGATGGCATTAGGAAAGCTCTTTTTCGAAAATAAGATCGTGGGTATAAAGAATATTCAACGCAAAGGCCGCAATCGTGTTCAGGTACAATTTAACAAGGCCGTAGAAGCTAACTCCTTCTTACAAAATCCCTTATTACCAGCCAAGCACCTGGTTGCATTTGTCCCGTCCGCTAACGTCCAACGTGTTGGGCTAATTAGGGGCGAGGACACATCCTTAACGCACGATGAAATCCTAAAATATATTGATTCGCCTGTCCCAATTGTGCGAGTCCAGCGTTTTTTCCGGAAAAAGATGATCAATGACATGTTAGAATCCCTTCCTACAGGAACAGTGAAAATTTTCTTTAAAACACAAAGACTACCTGATTATGTATCTATTTTTAATGTGCTCTTAGAGGTAACATTATTCATATTTTCCCCCATTAGATGTTTGAACTGTCAACGATTCGGGCATGTAAAACTACACTGCCGGGCTCGCGCCCCAATTTGCGGTAACTGTGCGCAAGGACACTCTACGGAAACATGTAAGGAGACCCTGTTTAAATGTGTTAATTGTGGTGATAATCATCCGGCAGGCGCCGCACGCTGCCCCGAATTGGAGAAACAAAAGTCCATAAAACGTCAAATGTGTACCGAAAATAAACCGTACCGCGAAGTTATTACGGCTAACTACAATGTACCGTTTAATCCTCTTACACTCCCGCAGCAATTTCCAACCTTGGAACAGTCTCATAATACGCGTCGAGAGGATCCGCCGCGAAAACGAAAATATACAGAACTAGTATCCCCAAAGCCGAAAGTGGTGAATCCCATAGGTTACGACCGACGGGCCTATCTCGAGATCCTGAAGCAACCATCTGTAAGTGGTGTAGGGGTGGCTATGCAACCCGCCACAATGGGTGAGGAAATTTCGAAGAAACAGTGTTCTCAAACACCTGGCACTTCACGAGACCCGTCCCATGACATCATTGAAGATTTCCTGAAATTACAAGAATTATTAGGGCACAATGCTCAATGGAGCTTTTATGTGAAACAATTATTAGACAAAATAGTTCCGTTACTTCCCAATCCTCCTACCACAAAAAATAATACCCTAGTAAGTAGTAGCCCTACAGTGGCCTAATTTAGATGGGTGCTACATGTTACTCCTCCAGTGGAATTGCCGGAGTATTTTAAATAAGAAGCATGAATTATTACTGTTAATACGGGAGTATGACCCAGATATCATATTCCTACAGGAAACATGGCTTCGTGCCTCGTATAGATTCTCGATTCCCAACTACCTGGTCGAACGTCAGGATGGTCCAGGATATCGTGGCATAATGACGCTATTCAAAAAGACCTTACGATACACTCCTCTCCCTAATCAATTTTATATTCCTCATACTCATCATCACACATTCCTTGTACAAGATCTACATGTAAGTCATATTTATTGTCCCCCGGGTATACAAGGTTCCCGTCGGCAATGGCAGGCATATTTTCGGTTCATAAAACAATTTCCTAAACATATTACCGTGGGGGATTTTAATGCACATCACGCCTTGTGGGGCAGTGGTCGCATTAATCCAAAAGGACGTCACATCGCTGCAGTTATACAGGATTTACACCTACAGCTCTTAAATGATGGATCACCCACGCGCATTACCCCACCAAATAGTCCCAAAAGTGCGGTGGATTTAAGTGTCACTACTTTAGATTTATCTCATAAAATGACATGGAAGACCGTGCAGGATACGCATCAAAGCGATCATTATCCAATTATAATCGACTATGATGTCTCGCGTACCCGACATGTCCCAAAAAACGTATCCAAGGTTAAGCGAAATTTACGATGTTTTGATTATGAGTTGTTCTCCCGATTTTTAGAGGATAGACTTTCACAGCATACCCAGGGGCTCAGTAACAGTTATGCCTTTTTATTAGAGAATATCCGCGCCTATCTTAATATATATCACCCTTTAATTCCAACGACAGGTCCTCCAAATAATCGGGGCGCCTTACCCTCATGGTGGGATCAAGAATGCGGACAGCTGGTAAGACGGCGCAAGGCGAGTTTAAAAGCTTTTCGACAGTATGGTTCTCCAACATCTTATTTACGATACAAAAGTCTCACCGCGCAAATACAACGTGTATTTAATGATAAAAGACGGGAAGCGTGGAAAATATATACTACCCAATTATGCAGTTCTACGTCCTTCAACAGTATTTGGACGGCGATTAAACATTTCTCTAATAATCGTACTATCTCATCTCCCTCCCAACTTTCGGTGCAGGGATACCATGACCTGTATCATACTTGGACACCAGAAATAGTTATTCGCTTGCCTACATCTTGTACATCTGGTTCCATGGAACGTTTTTCCAGTTTAATGCAGCCTATTACAAGTAGCGAATTAAGACACACATTTCGGCACAAAAAATCATCCAGCCCAGGGATTGATGGAGTGACTTATGAAATGATCGCTCGATTTCCAGTAAACGCTCAAAGTATCATTCTTCAACTATATAATTCTACCTTATGCACAGGGACCTTCCCGAAGGATTGGAATGTGTTTCAAACTGTACCGATTCTTAAACCCATGAAAGATGCTCGATTACCGAGTAGTTATCGTGGTATTCAACTTGGATCTTGTTTCCGAAAAATTTTCCAACATATACTTCTCCGACGGCTTCAATGGTGCCTAGAATATTATAACCTGTTTCCAAAAACCCAATTTGCATTTAGGAAAAATCTTGGTACATCCGACCCCATAAATATATTCCTTACTGATCTACTCCTAGCAAAAGGAAAGAAAATGCACACAGTAGCTGTGTTCCTTGACCTCAAAAATGCATATGATTCTGTTGATCCATATCTTCTTATTCAACTTCTAAGGGATCTAAATTTTCCCCTGCCCTTCAGGTGCTTAATACACAATATGCTATGCTATCGTCATATTACGTTAAACTCCCCAGTTGGTGTCTTTGATTCTCGACATACTTCTTATGGTGTTCCCCAGGGCGACGTTCTAAGCGGGCTTTTATACTTACTTTACACCCGTACTTTAGAAACAGTCATATTACCGCACGCTCGCATTCTACAATATGCGGATGACATTCTAATATATTGCACTCGAGAAGAGTTTTCCTCATGTCGAAGAGATATATACCACGCCTTATCTCATGCTCATGATTGGTTACATAAATACGGATTTGAAACCTCCGTAGGGAAAAACGCTGTGATGATTTTTACACACAAACGAATTTACGACAGTTCTCCTATTTTATTGGCAACTCCAGCTATCTGATATGACATCTAGCGGTAAAAATGAGAAACTTACCAAGTAGGGTACATTTGTCACGTGGTGACTGTTTGTATACGGTTTCTTGTATTGGTGAGCAGATTGTGGTAAATTCTTCGTGTTTATACATAAGTTATAAGTTTTACTCGTTGATAAGAGTGCAAAATGAGTAAAAGGAAAGTATATTGCTCAGTTTACGGCTGTAAGTCGATGTATAAGAGGGCTGCGGATATACGTTTTCATCACATTCAAAAAGATGCAAATAGCAATAGCCGAAAGGTGACTATACCAAATAAATACGGGCAACAAGAGCAGGTTGGACCACTCACCACTACACTCACTGACGACAGGACGGGTTGTTCACTTACGCCTAGCCAAGCCGCACCTAGACAGCCAAGCACACTCTCGCCGAGCCAAGCCGTACCAAGACAGCCAAACCTACACCAGCCGAGGGAAGACAGCCAAGCTTCATCAGTCAGGTATCCTCCGCTCCCTAGTTCATTTCCAATAACCCTACCAACCGCCATCACCTCGCTCTGCGATATCCGAGCCATTCCACTACGAGTCATATAGGCCTAATTTTGACTTCGCTGGGTTAATACCTACCATCCAAATCAAGCAATTCCTGTCTACCCCGAATTTTAATACAAGTTAAACTCATCCCTTCGCCCTACCAAGCAACAAATAATTTCTAGAGTCTATGGTACAGTGAGCAAACTCAAATATAGCTTTTAAACGTAACAGCGCCATGACCCGAACTGCACAAAAACAAATACCAGCAGACAACCGATACTTGATAATATGCAATTGACACATAAAATCCAGTGGAACACACAAATTAGATCACGTGTATCGCACAGTTATACATATATACAATTGAAAACAACACTGTCATTATTTTAGGGACCACATTTACTGATTATAACCGAAAAATAAAAAGTGTTCCATATCAAACGCATGTTATTGAGTATTTTTACCCTACTTATCCAGACCGACCGCAGCGCCCCAAGTGTTAGTTTGAGTTGCCAATACCGTCAAGGTCACATTCCGGTGGTGACAAGTGTCAAATATTTAGGGATTCATATTGACAGGAAATTACAATGGGAGAGACATACGCAATACCTTCAGAGTCATCTCGCCAGTAAAATTAATGTTCTAAAATCTCTCACTAGACGTAATTGGGGGGCGGACCCAGAATCAATATTAACGGTTTACCGTAACATCATCCGTTCTGTACTGGATTACAATTCTTCTTTTTTTGATTCAATGCCCAGCATTAGGTTCCTTCGGTTAGATAGAATCCAGTTTTCTGCCTTGCGTATAATTATAGGTGCGCTTCAATCAACCCCCACAGGAGCCCTGCTAGTTGAAACCGGAGAAATGTCACTTCAGCATCGGCGTAGATATCTTGCATGTATGTACCTGCTACGAAAAATGATGATAACAACATCACCTATCGTCCCTAAATTACAACTATTAGAGGAATATTATACGCGTCGATTATTGCCCACCGTTTCTCGTCCTGCGTTACTAACCGCATATTCCATGCTTCAACCGTATCGCCATAATATATTAAAAGTCATGCGGTTACCTATATATACTATTCCGTATGCTGCAACGTACTTTCAACCTCCTATTCTTCAGAACTCCTTACCCCAAGTCTACCAGACGTTTCAACATCATCCTGTAATTATTCCCCGTATTTTTCGGGAAATAACGAATCCTTTGATCTCCTGTATCTTTTTTTATACAGATGGTTCTAAAATGGTTAACCCTGCGCGTGTGGGAGCAGCCTTCTGTGCTCCGGACTTACAAATCTCCTTTCAGTATACTTTACCCCCTGACGTCTCGATATTTACAGCCGAAATTTTTGCCATACGTCAGACGTGTTTTTATATTAAAAAAACATGCCATTCGTCGTGCGTTAATATGTACCGATTCAATGAGTGTAGTGCAAGCACTTCAAAATGTTAGAGAGCCTGACAACTGGTTTTTATGTCAATTAGTGCAACAATTGTACACTTTACACACGGAGGGTTTCGAAGTCAGTATCATGTGGGTACCCGGCCATTGTCACATTGAAGGAAACGAAATAGCGGATAACCTTGCCAAAGATGCAGCAAAAGGACACGGAAAAACTTACAACATCGCCATACCAATGTCAGATCTGCGTTCTATAATTAGTTCGACAATACGGGAGGAATGGCAAGGCACGTGAGTAGTGGAGTACTAGGAGTTCTAACTCACCCCACCACTACTCCCAATGCGAGCCGATAATTCCCGAACCCGTTGTCGGAGATTCACGAATAAAGTGTCGTTGGACTCGGGATGACGGGGGCTTTGCTATGGACCACTCGTTATATTTTTGAATTTTTTTTTTGTTTTCGAAAATAGGCGATAGTTTGAAAACCAAACAGGATAGAACGTTGTGCCATGGCTCAAACGAACAGTCTTTATGACCTTTATTTTTTGTAATAAAACTTTTTTATTTTTTATATTTTTTTGAAAACACTCGAATTTTGAAAATCCTATATTTAGGAAACTAGGAACTCTACAAAAAAAATTGTTTAACGTAAATCAATGGTCCCTACCCCCTCTACTCCCAAAATAAATTTCAAGTCTCTAGAGAAAAAAATTGTGTGTAGTAGTGTGGTAGTGGGAAAGCTGCTTCCAAAAGCAAGTGGTGAGCCCCTGCGACCTTGGAATGGAACGAGTCATGCTAGGAAGGCGTGCTTGGATTCGGTTTTTTTTTGTCTCGTCGTGCTCTTTACGGGAATGTCGGTGTCGAAAAGATGAAAATTTGGAAACATGTTTTTTTGGGGGAAAAACGTGATTTTGAACTTTTTGCTATATCTCACGAACCAATAACGCTAGAGGCGTGTTCGACAGGTCCAAGGACTCGGGGTGACGTCCTCTCTGCTATGGACCACTCGTTATAATTTTTAATAAAATTGGAAACTCGATTTTGGGGTAAACACGTGTTTTTTGTGATTTTGTCGATATCTCACGAAGCAATAACGCTAGAGGCATGTACGACGGGTCCAAGGATTCGGGCAGACGTCCTCTTTGCTATGAACTACTCGTTGTAATTTTAAAAAATTTTGGAAACGCGATTTTGGGGTAAACACGTGTTTTTGTGATTTTGCCGATATCTCACGAAGCAATAACGCTAGAGGCATGTACGATGGGTCCAAGGATTCGGGCAGACGTCCTCTTTGCTATAGACCACTCGTTGTAATTTTTTAAAATTTTGGAAACGCGATTTTGGGGTAAACACGTGTTTTTTATGATTTTTGCCGATATCTCACGAACCAATAACGCTAGAGACGTTTACGAGGTGTCCTAGGACTCGGGCTTTCGCCCCCTTTCAAATGTGGTAGATATTTTTTTTCCAAAAAGATAATTCACAAAGGGCCTAACGCCATACATGTTGAAAAAACGTTTTCTTTTTCTTTACCTGTTTATAATTTTCATGGAGCGTGGTGGTTGAGAGAGACGATACTGCTGGATGTGTGTGTTTCAACAAACCTGTCGCTGACCAAGGTGGCTGTGTTCAATAGATCAATCGCTATTTCGGCGGGTCGGTGTATGACAGAGCGAGGGTGCGTTTTCTGATATTTTACCTTTAACGTGTAAACGGTGATGAGAACTAGGTTCTATGTTGGTCGAAGCGAGTAGAGAAAATAAACTTGCCGACGAGCAGAAGGTGAATGTCATTTGAGCTTATTGGAAGGCTCCGATCTGACTTGACAACAGGTGACGCTTGAAGGTGAAATAATCTGACCATCGTGGTTGCAGGGGAGTGTGAAAGGCATGCACACACATTTGTGAAACCACATGTAGGCTAAACCAGTGACATCCTGTTTTGCTTCGTACGTGACAAAATGCAAGTTCATGTGAAATTTGATCTACCGCAGGTGTTCGCTTGGGACGTTATCTGTCCACATGCGCGATAACTGTTAACAAGTTACATCCTGTCTTGCTTCGTACGTGACAAAATGCAAGTTGACGTGAAATTTGATCCGGCACAGGTGTTCGCCTGGGACGTTAGCTGTCCACGTGCCTGATAACAGAATGGTCAAAGCGTGGGAACAAAAAAAAAAGATTATACATGCAACGTAGCATATATAAAGACATGGCGTTATCATTTCCACGCTCACTTAGATGACTACCTTTGAACACATTGCATTGCATGAAACCCTTGGTCTTGTTTATCAGTTTTGGTGTTGGTGGAAAATACTTAACCTTGTTGTGGGGTAGGTATATATTTATTCATTTATATATTTATTGATTTTATATAAATACATGCAATTATTTATGGATTAGGTAATTAATGATTTTATTTATTTATTTGTTTGCAGATAACTGGCATACCTTACATGTCTGAGGGAGAAGAAACCATTGCATTTTTGAGCCCACTAGAAGGGAAAAGCAACAAGTCACTGCAAGTAAAGGTGAGATGATTTTTTTAAACTAACTTGTTTCATTTTTTTTCTTTTATGTTTTATTTTATGAAATGTATGTATTAACCTGAATTTAGGTATTTATAGCGGTTTATTTTATTCATTTTTTAGAAACTTGGAAAGAATAGCCTTACCGCCGTAGCAGTCGCTGAAAAAAACCAGAAACGCACTAAAGCGAAACCACTGCCAAAGAGTGAACTGTTTAAAACTCAGGTAAGTCCAACTTAAAAATGCTATTCCATTTTACCACTACTGAAAACTCGTAGACAAAAAAAAATCATTACTTGTACATGACTGGGACAATGATTGCTTTCTTGATTAATGGCTATGGTGTTGTTGTTGACTGGGAAAAGTACAAGGCCATGTTGGATTTTCTAAAAATAAAAATAATAAATTTAATTTATGGGTGGTTCCCTATGGACTCAACGAATATACACAGGTTTGAACATGATAATGTGAACAAAAATGACATGACATTCATTTTTGTTTATATATTGGTTAAAGGGAGGGTGGGGGAATGTAAATGACTGTAGCTTTATAAAAAAGAAAATAAGTACATGGGTTACTGTTAGTGCCAACATACAGTTTATTTTTAATGGTGTTTTGATATATTAATGCCAATTAACGTTAACGTTTTATTTACAAGTATTGATTGATTGATTGATTGATTGATTGAGTGATGGGTTATTTTGTTTGCTTTTAGGTGTCGTCATGTGCCATTAACGTAATGAACAGACAGTGAACAAGCATGCATTATGCTTTAAAGTACTCTGTGCAATGTTAATAACTTACAATAAGAAAAAGTTTTATTATAACACATGGCGTTAGTACCAAATACAACAAGTGAGCAAGTTGGTTTACCACGTGGGTTAAATTTAAAATCAGAACATGATCGATGGTTAACATTTGAATTCTGGCCTGTAGGCTTTTTATCGACGCATGAACTTGCAAAAGCCGGTTTTTTTTACTTGAACCTAGAAGATGTGGTGCGCTGTGTGTTTTGTCGTATTGAACTTTCACACTGGGAAGAAGGGGATGATCCCTTTAGAGACCATTTGCGATGGTCTCCTCACTGTCCTTACATGCTTGGAAAGCAAGTGGGTAACCTACCCGTGCATTCATTTTACCGAACCACAAGGCCTTTGGCCGCTACTTACGTTGCTGAATCACAAATAAATAATAATAATGATGTATTATCAGCCAACGGTAGTGTCGATATATGTGGTCCATATGCCATAGACAGTGTTGAATTGGCGTGTGCTTTTGAAAAATTGGGAGTTTGCAAGACTAAAGCACTAGCACACTCAGAGTACAGCTCTGTTGAAGAACGTTTCGAATCTTATAAAAATGTTTGGCCATTAATATTAAAACACCTTACCAAACAGCTAAGTGAAGCTGGATTTTTTTATACTGGTGAAGGGGATAAAACAATATGTTTTTATTGTGGATTTGCTTTAAAGGATTGGCAAATGACTGATGACCCTTTTGTGCAACACGCTCGTTGGTTACCAAACTGTAAATACATGGTGTTGCTTAAAGGTCAGGAATTTGTGAACACTATTCGTAAAGAAAAAGTGATTGCAGCACAAGACATAACAGTGCCTTTAGAGTTAGAGCACGCGGAGCAAATACATAAGGCTGAAAGAAAAGACTTGTGTTACGAACAGATACAAAAGTGTGACCAACAATTATGTAAAATTTGTTATCAAGATGAACTAGGTGTTGTATTTTTACCCTGTGGACACATGATAGCCTGTGTCAAGTGGGCATTAGAACTTAACACTTGTGCTATATGCAGAAAAGTAGTATCTGCTACAGTTAGGGCATTTCTTGCATAACTAGTATAATTTATTCGCCATGCATAGTGCAAAATCCCTAATTGCACAATATTATTAAAGCTGTTTTAGAGTGTAATAGATATGCTTTTGTTTTGTTTATAGACTACTACAATGAATGTTTTGAATGCTGTGGGACAATCATGTGGCTTAGAGACAAAGAAGCTCAGCGAATTGCCAACGCATATTCCATTCCGCATTATCAAGATTCGGAAATTGAAAACAGCATATGGTGATCGTGTACTTTGTGTATGTGAAAACTTTGAGACATTTCTGCCTATACGGTTTAATGATATGTCGGAGAGTGTTTTTGATGAAGTCAATAATGCTGTGCAACCTGTACACTTAATTTATGAAGGTTTTAAAAACAATAGGTGCATGATTCGTTTTAATTAAATAAAAAAAAGTCAAATAATAATGGAAGATATAAGTCATGACAATGGACTGAAAGAAAAAATATGTGTATAGAATAATAATGTCTTAGTGTTTAGTATTGTCTTAAAAATATTATCATGAAACCAAAAAAAAAATGTACATAAAGTTTGTAAATAAATGAAAATAATGGTACAATGTTGTTTTATTTTCTATAGAAGTCAGAATATTTAACATTGCAGAGTATACATGATTATGACAATAAAAAGCACACTTAATACAAGTCTTTGCCTTTACGATAGTGTGTTATAGTTTTAAAAACAAAGCTTGTTGTAGATCTTTTTTCTTCCACGGTAAACAATAGGCATGAAAACGTTATTGTCCTGTTTTGGATCATTATCACTATCATAATCATAAGCTGCATGATCTATATCATTATTATTATAATCACGATAATTATCCTCAACATTATCCTCAACATTACTAAAACCAGTTAAATATTCCTGGTCCTCTTCCTGTTCCTCTTCCTCTTCCTCTACAGTGTCCTCATGTAGAGTCTGCGTGGCTTTTGATAATGTTAAGGGTTTTTTGAACATTGAATTATTTTCAATAGTAGTATTGTTTTGTAGCACTTGCTTTTTAACATTTTCATGATTTTCTGTTGACAGAAACAGTGTTTCATGCAGTACACTACATTGATGATCACTGACACTTAAAACAACACTATTTTTGCTTTTTAGCTCACTGCGACATTGTTTTGAACGTTGTTTTGTACAACGCCAAATAACAGTTCCATTTTTATTGGTTCGTTTCACAATATATGAATATCCTTTATAGAATGCATGAGGCTTACCATACCTAGTCACAGATACTTCCATATCAACTGTCAAGCTTAGACTAAGCTCTAGTAAAGACAACTTGGTAATAAGAACAATAGATTAATGTGCGAGCATATATGGGTGCAAATGTGGGAGCAAAAAAAAGTGGGAGCAAGAATTGGGAGCAAAAAAGTGGGAGAAAAATTGGGAGCAAAAAGTGGGAGCAAAAATTGAGAGCAAAAAGTGGGAGCAAAAGTGGGAGCAAAAGTGAGTGTAAAAGTGAGTGCAAACGTGGGTTCAAAAGTGAGTGCAAAAGTGAATGTAAAAGTGGGTGCAAAAGTGGGTGCAAGAGTGGGTGCAAAAGTGGGTGCAAAAGTGGGTGCAAGAGTGGGTGAAAAAGTGGGTGCAAGAGTGGGTGCAAAAGTGGGTGAAAAAGTGGGTGCAAAAGTGGGGCAAAAGTGAGTGCACAAGTGGGCGCAAAAGTATATGCAAAAGTGGGTGCAAAAGTGGGAGCAAAAAGTGGGAGCAAAAAGTGGGAGCAAAAAGTGGGTTCTGAAGAAAGTAGGAGCAATTATGAGAGTAAATGTGAAAGGAAAAGTGGGAGCAAGTATGGGAGCAAATGTGAAAGCAAAAGTGGGAGCAAAAAGTGAGAAAAAAAAGTGAGATCAAAAAGTGGGAGCAAATATGAGAGCAAAAAAAGTAGGAGCAAGTATGGGAGCAAATGTGAAAGCAAAAGGGGGAGAAAAAAGTGAGAGAAAAAAGTGGGACAAAAAAGTGTAAGCAAAAGTGGGAGCAAATATGAGAGCAAAAAGTGGGAGCAAAACGTGTAAACAGAAGTGGGAGCAAACAAGTGTGAGCAAATATGGGAGCAGAAAGTGGGAGCAAATGTGAAAGCAAAAGTGGGAGCAAAAAGAGCGAGCAAAAGTGAGTGCACAAAGGGGGAGCAAAATGTATGAGTAAAAAGTGGGGTCAAATGTGGTGTTTTACTAAAACAATCCCCCCTAACCTAACCTAACCTAACTTTACTCAACCTAATTTCACCTAACCTAACTTCACCTAACCTAACCTTCCAACTCTCAGATCAAAAATTAAATTCTGGCCATAGTCGCGTTGGAATCCAAAACCTCTGGGATAACACCCAAGTATACTAGCCACTACACCGCGAAATGGGCAAATTATCATGCAACACAACACAAAAATAAAAAGTTTTCTGTAGTGTAACTCATTGGCTGACAATCATAGTTGAGAATTCAAACCCAAGACCTCAGGACTTTAGTTTTGAACATTATCAGAAATATTATTCCATTTACATTTTGCTGTTGCTTATAGTTATAAGAGTTGGCATTAATATGGGAGCAAAAGTGAAAGCAAAAAGTGGGTGCAAGCATGGCTGGTTGTAGAGACTTTCATATCAACTAATACACATAAATTAAATTTTAGTAAAGTGACTTGGCTAATAATAATAATAATATTAACAGTTTAAAAAAAATTCAAGGGGATTGATATTTTTCAGGGTGTAATTTCCAAAGTACTGTCAAGAATAATAATTACATGAACAGATTCCAAGAACTCTAGAGTGCTTTTAAGGTTAATGATTGGCTAGGAGTGAGATAGAGCTAGCTAACCTAAGTTAACCTCAGCTCAGTAAACCTAACCTTGTCACATGGCATGTTCTACAAGTATAGACTTGCTTTGAGACTGGCTATGACGTCACAGATGAATGGCGGTGGGAGGCTGGACACGACTTTTTATTACCCAAAAACATTGTCCTTTTTGCCAGCCTCCCACCGCCATTCATCTGTGACGTCATAGCCAGTCTCAAAGCAAGTCTATACTTGTAGAACATGCCATGTGACAAGGTTAGGTTTACTGAGCTGAGGTTAACTTAGGTTAGCTAGCTCTATCTCACTCCTAGCCAATCATTAACCTTAAAAGCACTCTAGAGTTCTTGGAATCTGTTCATGTAATTATTATTCTTGACAGTACTTTGGAAATTACACCCTGAAAAATATCAATCCCCTTGAATTTTTTTAAACTGTTAATATTATTATTATTATTAGCCAAGTCACTTTACTAAAATTTAATTTATGTGTATTAGTTGATATGAAAGTCTCTACAACCAGCCATGCTTGCACCCACTTTTTGCTTTCACTTTTGCTCCCATATTAATGCCAACTCTTATAACTATAAGCAACAGCAAAATGTAAATGGAATAATATTTCTGATAATGTTCAAAACTAAAGTCCTGAGGTCTTGGGTTTGAATTCTCAACTATGATTGTCAGCCAATGAGTTACACTACAGAAAACTTTTTATTTTTGTGTTGTGTTGCATGATAATTTGCCCATTTCGCGGTGTAGTGGCTAGTATACTTGGGTGTTATCCCAGAGGTTTTGGATTCCAACGCGACTATGGCCAGAATTTAATTTTTGATCTGAGAGTTGGAAGGTTAGGTTAGGTGAAGTTAGGTTAGGTGAAATTAGGTTGAGTAAAGTTAGGTTAGGTTAGGTTAGGGGGGATTGTTTTAGTAAAACACCACATTTGACCTCACTTTTTACTCATACATTTTGCTCCCCCTTTGTGCACTCACTTTTGCTCGCTCTTTTTGCTCCCACTTTTGCTTTCACATTTGCTCCCACTTTCTGCTCCCATATTTGCTCACACTTGTTTGCTCCCACTTCTGTTTACACGTTTTGCTCCCACTTTTTGCTCCCACATTTTTTTGCTCTCATATTTGCTCCCACTTTTGCTTACACTTTTTGGTCCCACTTTTTTCTCTCACTTTTTTCTCCCCCTTTTGCTTTCACATTTGCTCCCATACTTGCTCCTACTTTTTTTGCTCTCATATTTGCTCCCACTTTTTGCTCTCACTTTTTTTTCTCACTTTTTGCTCCCACTTTTGCTTTCACATTTGCTCCCATACTTGCTCCCACTTTTCCTTTCACATTTACTCTCATAATTGCTCCTACTTTCTTCAGATCCCACTTTTTGCTCCCACTTTTTGCTCCCACTTTTTGCTCCCACTTTTGCACCCACTTTTGCATATACTTTTGCGCCCACTTGTGCACTCACTTTTGCCCCACTTTTGCACCCACTTTTTCACCCACTTTTGCACCCACTCTTGCACCCACTTTTGCACCCACTTTTTCACCCACTCTTGCACCCACTTTTGCACCCACTTTTGCACCCACTCTTGCACCCACTTTTGCACCCACTTTTACATTCACTTTTGCACTCACTTTTGAACCCACGTTTGCACTCACTTTTACACTCACTTTTGCTCCCACTTTTGCTCCCACTTTTTGCTCTCAATTTTTGCTCCCACTTTTTGCTCCCAATTTTTCTCCCACTTTTTTGCTCCCACTTTTTTGCTCCCAATTCTTGCTCCCACTTTTTGCTCCCACTTTTTTTTGCTCCCACATTTGCACCCATATATGCTCGCACATTAATCTATTGTTCTTATTACCAAGTTGTCTTTACTAGAGCTTAGTCTAAGCTTGACAGTTGATATGGAAGTATCTGTGACTAGGTATGGTAAGCCTCATGCATTCTATAAAGGATATTCATATATTGTGAAACGAACCAATAAAAATGGAACTGTTATTTGGCGTTGTACAAAACAACGTTCAAAACAATGTCGCAGTGAGCTAAAAAGCAAAAATAGTGTTGTTTTAAGTGTCAGTGATCATCAATGTAGTGTACTGCATGAAACACTGTTTCTGTCAACAGAAAATCATGAAAATGTTAAAAAGCAAGTGCTACAAAACAATACTACTATTGAAAATAATTCAATGTTCAAAAAACCCTTAACATTATCAAAAGCCACGCAGACTCTACATGAGGACACTGTAGAGGAAGAGGAAGAGGAACAGGAAGAGGACCAGGAATATTTAACTGGTTTTAGTAATGTTGAGGATAATGTTGAGGATAATTATCGTGATTATAATAATAATGATATAGATCATGCAGCTTATGATTATGATAGTGATAATGATCCAAAACAGGACAATAACGTTTTCATGCCTATTGTTTACCGTGGAAGAAAAAAGATCTACAACAAGCTTTGTTTTTAAAACTATAACACACTATCGTAAAGGCAAAGACTTGTATTAAGTGTGCTTTTTATTGTCATAATCATGTATACTCTGCAATGTTAAATATTCTGACTTCTATAGAAAATAAAACAACATTGTACCATTATTTTCATTTATTTACAAACTTTATGTACATTTTTTTTTTGGTTTCATGATAATATTTTTAAGACAATACTAAACACTAAGACATTATTATTCTATACACATATTTTTTCTTTCAGTCCATTGTCATGACTTATATCTTCCATTATTATTTGACTTTTTTTTATTTAATTAAAACGAATCATGCACCTATTGTTTTTAAAACCTTCATAAATTAAGTGTACAGGTTGCACAGCATTATTGACTTCATCAAAAACACTCTCCGACATATCATTAAACCGTATAGGCAGAAATGTCTCAAAGTTTTCACATACACAAAGTACACGATCACCATATGCTGTTTTCAATTTCCGAATCTTGATAATGCGGAATGGAATATGCGTTGGCAATTCGCTGAGCTTCTTTGTCTCTAAGCCACATGATTGTCCCACAGCATTCAAAACATTCATTGTAGTAGTCTATAAACAAAACAAAAGCATATCTATTACACTCTAAAACAGCTTTAATAATATTGTGCAATTAGGGATTTTGCACTATGCATGGCGAATAAATTATACTAGTTATGCAAGAAATGCCCTAACTGTAGCAGATACTACTTTTCTGCATATAGCACAAGTGTTAAGTTCTAATGCCCACTTGACACAGGCTATCATGTGTCCACAGGGTAAAAATACAACACCTAGTTCATCTTGATAACAAATTTTACATAATTGTTGGTCACACTTTTGTATCTGTTCGTAACACAAGTCTTTTCTTTCAGCCTTATGTATTTGCTCCGCGTGCTCTAACTCTAAAGGCACTGTTATGTCTTGTGCTGCAATCACTTTTTCTTTACGAATAGTGTTCACAAATTCCTGACCTTTAAGCAACACCATGTATTTACAGTTTGGTAACCAACGAGCGTGTTGCACAAAAGGGTCATCAGTCATTTGCCAATCCTTTAAAGCAAATCCACAATAAAAACATATTGTTTTATCCCCTTCACCAGTATAAAAAAATCCAGCTTCACTTAGCTGTTTGGTAAGGTGTTTTAATATTAATGGCCAAACATTTTTATAAGATTCGAAACGTTCTTCAACAGAGCTGTACTCTGAGTGTGCTAGTGCTTTAGTCTTGCAAACTCCCAATTTTTCAAAAGCACACGCCAATTCAACACTGTCTATGGCATATGGACCACATATATCGACACTACCGTTGGCTGATAATACATCATTATTATTATTTATTTGTGATTCAGCAACGTAAGTAGCGGCCAAAGGCCTTGTGGTTCGGTAAAATGAATGCACGGGTAGGTTACCCACTTGCTTTCCAAGCATGTAAGGACAGTGAGGAGACCATCGCAAATGGTCTCTAAAGGGATCATCCCCTTCTTCCCAGTGTGAAAGTTCAATACGACAAAACACACAGCGCACCACATCTTCTAGGTTCAAGTAAAAAAAACCGGCTTTTGCAAGTTCATGCGTCGATAAAAAGCCTACAGGCCAGAATTCAAATGTTAACCATCGATCATGTTCTGATTTTAAATTTAACCCACGTGGTAAACCAACTTGCTCACTTGTTGTATTTGGTACTAACGCCATGTGTTATAATAAAACTTTTTCTTATTGTAAGTTATTAACATTGCACAGAGTACTTTAAAGCATAATGCATGCTTGTTCACTGTCTGTTCATTACGTTAATGGCACATGACGACACCTAAAAGCAAACAAAATAACCCATCACTCAATCAATCAATCAATCAATCAATCAATACTTGTAAATAAAACGTTAACGTTAATTGGCATTAATATATCAAAACACCATTAAAAATAAACTGTATGTTGGCACTAACAGTAACCCATGTACTTATTTTCTTTTTTATAAAGCTACAGTCATTTACATTCCCCCACCCTCCCTTTAACCAATATATAAACAAAAATGAATGTCATGTCATTTTTGTTCACATTATCATGTTCAAACCTGTGTATATTCGTTGAGTCCATAGGGAACCACCCATAAATTAAATTTATTATTTTTATTTTTAGAAAATCCAACATGGCCTGTACTTTTCCCAGTCAACAACAACACCATAGCCATTAATCAAGAAAGCAATCATTGTCCCAGTCATGTACAAGTAATGATTTTTTTTTTGTCTACGAGTTTTCAGTAGTGGTAAAATGGAATAGCATTTTTAAGTTGGACTTACCTGAGTTTTAAACAGTTCACTCTTTGGCAGTGGTTTCGCTTTAGTGCGTTTCTGTTTTTTTTTCAGCGACTGCTACGGCGGTAAGGCTATTTTTTCCAAGTTTCTAAAAAATAAATAAAATAAACCGCTATAAATACCTAAATTCAGGTTAATACATACATTTCATAAAATAAAACATAAAAGAAAAAAAATGAAACAAGTTAGTTTAAAAAAATCATCTCACCTTTACTTGCAGTGACTTGTTGCTTTTCCCTTCTAGTGGGCTCAAAAATGCAATGGTTTCTTCTCCCTCAGACATGTAAGGTATGCCGGTTATCTGCAAACAAATAAATAAATAAAATCATTAATTACCTAATCCATAAATAATTGCATGTATTTATATAAAATCAATAAATATATAAATGAATAAATATATACCTACCCCACAACAAGGTTAAGTATTTTCCACCAACACCAAAACTGATAAACAAGACCAAGGGTTTCATGCAATGCAATGTGTTCAAAGGTAGTCATCTAAGTGAGCGTGGAAATGATAACGCCATGTCTTTATATATGCTACGTTGCATGTATAATCTTTTTTTTTTTCCCACGCTTTGACCATTCTGTTATCAGGCACGTGGACAGCTAACGTCCCAGGCGAACACCTGTGCCGGATCAAATTTCACGTCAACTTGCATTTTGTCACGTACGAAGCAAGACAGGATGTAACTTGTTAACAGTTATCGCGCATGTGGACAGATAACGTCCCAAGCGAACACCTGCGGTAGATCAAATTTCACATGAACTTGCATTTTGTCACGTACGAAGCAAAACAGGATGTCACTGGTTTAGCCTACATGTGGTTTCACAAATGTGTGTGCATGCCTTTCACACTCCCCTGCAACCACGATGGTCAGATTATTTCACCTTCAAGCGTCACCTGTTGTCAAGTCAGATCGGAGCCTTCCAATAAGCTCAAATGACATTCACCTTCTGCTCGTCGGCAAGTTTATTTTCTCTACTCGCTTCGACCAACATAGAACCTAGTTCTCATCACCGTTTACACGTTAAAGGTAAAATATCAGAAAACGCACCCTCGCTCTGTCATACACCGACCCGCCGAAATAGCGATTGATCTATTGAACACAGCCACCTTGGTCAGCGACAGGTTTGTTGAAACACACACATCCAGCAGTATCGTCTCTCTCAACCACCACGCTCCATGAAAATTATAAACAGGTAAAGAAAAAGAAAACGTTTTTTCAACATGTATGGCGTTAGGCCCTTTGTGAATTATCTTTTTGGAAAAAAAATATCTACCACATTTGAAAGGGGGCGAAAGCCCGAGTCCTAGGACACCTCGTAAACGTCTCTAGCGTTATTGGTTCGTGAGATATCGGCAAAAATCATAAAAAACACGTGTTTACCCCAAAATCGCGTTTCCAAAATTTTAAAAAATTACAACGAGTGGTCTATAGCAAAGAGGACGTCTGCCCGAATCCTTGGACCCATCGTACATGCCTCTAGCGTTATTGCTTCGTGAGATATCGGCAAAATCACAAAAACACGTGTTTACCCCAAAATCGCGTTTCCAAAATTTTTTAAAATTACAACGAGTAGTTCATAGCAAAGAGGACGTCTGCCCGAATCCTTGGACCCGTCGTACATGCCTCTAGCGTTATTGCTTCGTGAGATATCGACAAAATCACAAAAAACACGTGTTTACCCCAAAATCGAGTTTCCAATTTTATTAAAAATTATAACGAGTGGTCCATAGCAGAGAGGACGTCACCCCGAGTCCTTGGACCTGTCGAACACGCCTCTAGCGTTATTGGTTCGTGAGATATAGCAAAAAGTTCAAAATCACGTTTTTCCCCCAAAAAAACATGTTTCCAAATTTTCATCTTTTCGACACCGACATTCCCGTAAAGAGCACGACGAGACAAAAAAAACCGGATCCAAGCACGCCTTCCTAGCATGACTCGTTCCATTCCAAGGTCGCAGGGGCCCACCACTTGCTTTTGGAAGCAGCTTTCCCACTACCACACTACTACACACAATTTTTTTCTCTAGAGACTTGAAATTTATTTTGGGGGTAGAGGGGGTAGGGACCATTGATTTACGTTAAACAATTTTTTTTGTAGAGTTCCTAGTTTCCTAAATATAGGATTTTCAAAATTCGAGTGTTTTCAAAAAAATATAAAAAATAAAAAAGTTTTATTACAAAAAATAAAGGTCATAAAGACTGTTCGTTTGAGCCATGGCACAACGTTCTATCCTGTTTGGTTTTCAAACTATCGCCTATTTTCGAAAACAAAAAAAAAATTCAAAAATATAACGAGTGGTCCATAGCAAAGCCCCCGTCATCCCGAGTCCAACGACACTTTATTCGTGAATCTCCGACAACGGGTTCGGGAATTATCGGCTCGCATTGGGAGTAGTGGTGGGGTGAGTTAGAACTCCTAGTACTCCACTACTCACGTGGACTAGCTACGCCAGAATTAAGGCCAAACACTATTTTGGTTTACAACCGACTATTTTAAACAAACCATGGTTTCATGGAGGGAAATACACACGACGACATATCATTACAATCATTCGTCTACGTTTCAACCATGCATTAACGCCGGTGAATTTATTCCGCATAAAACGACGTGATGATCCTCTATGTTCGTGTTTACAAATGGAGGGTTCCTTAAATCATATTCTATTTCAATGTCCACTATACGACCATCAACGTGCTTTAATGTTGAGAGCTTTATACGATTTAGGGTATGCACTTCCTTTAAATGTGGCCACATTGGTACATACGCCTACAATTCCACTGGTCAGTAGCATAGTGGCATTTTTCGACAATATTAATTTCAAGATTTGAAAGGGTAATCCTTTCCCATATCCATATTTGTGGCCCGGTCATGTGTGTGTATGTGTAGCGAGTCACCAAGGTGGGTCGCTTCGGTGTGAAGAGTTAATACCATTTGTGTCCTCGTCTCTAATTCCTATGTTTTCCTCATATGTATCTCTCCGCGTTGCGTCATATTCTTGTTTACGATTCCCCGCTACTCACTGGTCTTACGCTTTCAATCGGTAGTCGACGGTTACCCAATGATACATACCACTGCACAGTAGCAATTGGGTAAAGAGTTTACTATGCCCACTACCGTACCAAGAAGAAGAAGAAGAACTTATCGTTTAACCTAAAGTAAGTTGACATATTGCTAAATATCATCACAGATATAGACTTATATGTGACATATTCCATTCTTAATGGTTTAATCTCAAACTGGAGACCTGCTCCTTCATTAATCTTTCAAAAGCTTTCTGGCAAGATGATTTTTCGGCACAAAATTGCAGCTTCATGGTTTTTTGGGGCTCATCTATAGTGAAGTATTGTGATCCATGACATTTATCACTGGTGAATTGTAATTGGAATATTAGTATAATCTGGAATGCTGCCACGGAGCAGATTATGTCTCATTTAGCATCTACAGACCGCAGTAAGTTGAACTACCACAAAGCTGAGCCATTGTATCTTCATTGACATCTACAAGCCACGGTATAGCTTATGGTTTATTTCAAATGTGCTATTGTCGTCCACATACTCTACTTCAGAAGATTTGGGACCACTTTAAGAATGCACAATTTCTGTGATCAACAAGAAAGGGTCAAATTTTAGAGTATGTTCACACTATATATTTATATATATATTTTATTTTTTTCTCTCCAAATTTCAACTACTGTATTTCTTTCTTCCTTTCTTTCCTTCTTTCATTCTTTTATTTTTATTTTATTTATGTATTTTATTTCCTTATGTTTCTTTGGATAAACATCTTTCCCATTTCATTGTGGTGCACCATAATAGGGTTTTTTGAAGGGAATATTTTATGAGTGTTAAGCTATCCGACTACCTGTTTGCCTTGACTTTTTATCTACACAGGCTGATGAAGGGGCCAAAACAATTAGGCCCCGAAACATGTACCAATGACCACTAAGTGATCATTTATATTTAGTACAATAAAGGTATTGATTAGGCGGAACTTTTGCAAAATATTAATACTAATTGTTGCATCAATACGGAACCATAATGAACCATTCAAATACTAAAATCCGTACTCACTCCATAACAAGATATACCTTTCATACATTCTTCTGTAACATCAAGAGCATGTGGACCTTTTACTCTGTTTATTATACTTTCAGTTTTGGTTCTAGCTGAAGAAATTCTTTTGGCCACTTCGGAATCATAAAATATTGTCTAGTTCAATTTGGGTGTGCAGCCCACTGATCTGTAGGAGGAATGATGACTAACGGTATTGAATGCTAATGCTCCATCCGCAACTAAAACGCGATTCGTTAATGTTGTAGTTGATGTGGAAAAAAGCTTGTCTATAGTTTGGGAACTGCCGCAGCCTTGTACACTTTTTTTGTGTTTATATGAAGAAATGTGACTATCCAAATCTTGAGAACCTACGAAATTAAATGAAAATTTTATATAAATAACGCTGTTTTAATATTTGTAATTTATGAACTTAAACAATAAATTATAGAACTTACCATGATTTACTACCGAGACGAAAGTTGCAGTTGGGCAAATTTTACATTCTGCCTCAAAATCATTACGTCCAAGCTTGAAAGCAGGATATTTGGTTTTCAAAGCATCTGTAAACTTGCACTTTCTTTTAGGCATCTTGAATGCGAGCAAATTTTAAACTGGCAAACACACAACAACGCCGCAAGACTGCCATTCAACGGAGCACAAACACAGAAACACATTCCCAAACCCAGCGTAGACCGGAAACAAAAATTGTAGCGCTGCACGTCGGTAACAAATTAAACTATTGGCACGGCGCCAATATGAACTGCGAAAAACTAAAACATACATACATTCATACGATAATATAGTAAATTAATAAAAAGGAGGGCATTTAGACAATTTTAAAAATTGTTCGCGGACAGAGGACAGAGACGTAAATTGGAGGACATGTCCACGAAAAAGAGGACGTCTGGTCACCCTAGCCAGAGTGATTTTACCTTATTATCTCTAGTATTACTGTTCCAAAGTATCGAATCTGCAATAAAATTACAAAAGAAACAATTGAAGGGTTCATTCCAAGAGCCAGACAAGTCCAAAAATTAGATTATTCAGGATATAAAGAGCCTATTTTCAAATATACTATTTATGTTAATTGCCTCTATAAACAAACAAAATTTCAGTTTGATTGCTGTGATAGATTCGTAAATATTGAGAACCGTCTAAATATTTCGGATGGTCGCCATGTTGGATTTTTATATACAGTACGTAGACCATAGGGTTATGTACTATCAGACGAAGATTATTGCGTAGGTTTATTATTCAAACTTCAATCGCATGATTAGGACACAATAAATTAAAAAAAAAAACAGATTTTAAAATCAATCATTTCACGGTTTCATTAAATACATTAGCATGAACATTTAAAATTCCTGAAAACCCAGTGAATAATATTAAGGTTTTATTCGTAGCATTCACCTACCGACAGTAGTGGCTGCGCTCGCTAAAGCGCTGCATTGGGTCATGGGGCCAAGCTCTCTGCTGACTCGGTAGACGCGTGGGTTCGAGCCCCACCGTCGGCCGTCCTGAGAATGGTTTTCCGTGGTTTCCCATTTTCAACTCCAGGCAAATGCTGGGACGGTTCCTTCTGACAGGCCACGGCTGCTTCCTTCCACATCCTTGCCCAGTTTCGTTCACCATCATTCATTTCATCTCTCATTAACTCCTCTCATGAGGTTGGTGTCGGAAAGGGCATCCGGCCGTAAAAATCATCCGCCACAAAGACTTCCATCACATCTCATCCCCGACCCCGTAGGAAAAAGGGGAATAATAAGGGGTAGACATACATACATTCGTAGCATTCACCTCCGGTCTAATATCACCGATACATACCGATAATGAAAAACGAGTAGTTCCGTGAAGAACTAAATCCTAGTTTCATAAATCCTATTTATGTTAAGTACCTCTATCGTAGAGGTTTGCTTGCTGTAATAGATTCGTAGATATTGAGAACCGTCTAATATTTTGGATGGTCGCCATGTTGGATTTTTGTATAAATGTAGGTCTTAGAGTTATGTACTGTTACATGAAGATTATTGTGTACGTGTAGTATCCAAACTTCAATCGCATGATTAGGACACAATAAGTAAAAACTAGATTTTAAAATTTCACACAGCTGCCATGGTGTGGTTATTGGAAACAATTGAAATAAATTAGATGCCAGTGGATTAACATTTGTATAAGCATTTACTGTACCAAGTTTTACTGCACTCGGATGGTTAAATTGCGAGAAAAGTCCATTTAAATATTTATACTTCGCGTCACCGCCATGTTGGATTTGTGATCACCAGGTTATTGAAAGGCATATAGGTGAATTTATGTCCATAGCCCCTATGAACATTAAAAAACAGTTAAGTTTGATTGCTGTAATAGATTTGTAGATATTGAGAACCATCTAAGTATTTGGGATGGTCGCCATGTTGGATTGTTATATGTATAGGCCATAGAGTCATGTACAATTAAAGGAAAATTATTGCGTAGGTACATTATTCAAACTTTCACTTCGATCGCATGATTACGTCACAAGAAATAAAAACTCGATTTTAAAATTCGCACTACCACCATCTTGAGGTTATGTAAACAATTAAACTAAAACATCAGTGCATTACAATGTGTATAAACATTTGCTGTACCAAATTTCATTACGTTTGGATCTTAAATCGTGAGAAAAGTCGATTTAAAACTTTCAACTTTGCTTGGCCGCCATGTTCGTTTTGTAGTTAACAGGTTTTTGAAAGTCTCATAGATGAACTTCCAGTAGTGCCCTTTATCTCCGTACAAAATTTTAGGGTGATATCAGTAATAGTTTCGGAGATATAGAATGCTGGTGAAACTTTTCACACAGCCGCCATCTTGAGGTTATGTAAACAATTGAACGAAGTTAGATGTCGGTGCATTACAATGTGTATAAACATATAGGCCTACTGTACCAAGTTCCATTGCATTTGGTTGGTTAAATCACGATAAACGTATATCTGAATGTTGCAACTTCGCTTGGCCGCCATGTTGGTTTCGTAGTTACCAGGTTTGCGAAAGTCACATAGGTGAACTTATAGTATTTTTTTTTAATCACCGTACAAAATTCCTGGTGATATCGGTAATAGTTTCGGAGATATTGAATGCTGGTGAAATATTTCGCACAGCCGCCATGTTCGATTGGTGAGACGGAAAAAAATGTTTGAAGGGCATGGTCGGGGTCGACCAAAATGGTGCTATGACCTAACCGAGTTTCAATGAAATCGCTCCAGCCGTTTAGAAGTTATTAGGGGGACACACATACGCGGATAAAAGGTGATCTCATAAGCCTTTTTATTTTTTCCATAAAATGAAAATAGGCTAAAAGCTGATTTGAATTGCTTACCATTGCCACACAATGACACGATGTATATTTAATTAATTATTGTGAAAAAAGAAAGGCACGCATTATGGATAACTTAATTTTCTCCACCCAAAGTACGTTTCTAACGAATATTGTGCACAACCGGTAAAGTCAATGATACACTCTAAACAAAGGAAAGGTCACCACCCGGGTTTGCAAACATAACTCAATCTTGCAGCCTGCAGGTGCCAAAGCTTTCAAAGCAAAGTAAAAATGGAGGCAGGGATGTCCTCAAGCCAGTTTGAGAATTCCTGTTGTTGTTTCTTCGTCTAGGGACTTAGACATCGTGGTCATTTAACCCCGTGTACTTGAGTGAGTGTGGGATTGATGACAGATAACATGCGTTATTGTAATGACTGTATTAGTGTGTGTATCTGCAATTCAGGTGAGGATTGGGAAGGAGACAGCCAAGGCCTTGCCATAAGTTAGGAACCATTCCGGCATTTACCCTGAGTAGAAGTGGGTAATCATGGAAAACCACTTCCGGAATGGTTGAGCTACGAATCGAACCCACCTCTTCTCAGTTTTGTCCCACGAGGCTGAGTGTACCCCGCTCCAGCCCTCAAACCAGAATTAAATTTGGCAAAGCCGGGAATGAAACCCAGACCTCCGGTGTGACAGCCAAGATTGCTAGCTGCTGCACCAAGAGGTGGTATGGTTCAGAATTACGGTACCGTGCTCTAGATAAAGAGAACATGTCTCCAGTTAGACTTCCTAAACTAGATGCACTTGTACTATCGCTACAAGGACTTCACGTTTATTTTTCCTCGCATATTCATTAAGGATGCTATAATGAGCGAATAGCCGGCCCCGTGGTGTTGGGGTAGCGCGCCTGCCTCTCACCCGGAGGCCCCGGGTTCGATCCCCGGCTCCGTCAGGGATTTTAAAACTGACGTGAGGGTTGGAACGGGGTGCACTCAGCCTCGTGAGGACAATTGAGTAGCTGTCTGACAGTGAGACAGCGCCCCGATCACGAATACCAAGATTAACGGCCGAGGGGACCCGATGCGCTGATCACGCGTCACCCCAATATCTGCAGGCCAAATGGCTGGGCAGCGGTCGCTTGGTCGGCCTTAGCACGTCATGGGCTGGATAGTGCCAGGGGTTGACTATAATGAGCGAATAGTTCTTAGTAAATACATTTAGAGAGAGGGGATATTGCTGTTAATGTAACTATCTTCTGCAGCTAAACTTTAACGCCCCCGTCGCTCCTCCACTGCGATTTGTCACGGCAGTCTCGCGGACGCAGCTTTGTTGTGACCGAAGGCTCAGGAATTCCCCGTAACTCCTGTCTTCTCACCCCGCTGAAAGCAAGAAGGCCAGAAAGGGAGAACATGTGGCAACACAGTCGTGGCAGGTATTGAAATGCCTCCAGCTCTGTTGCCGTGCGCCCCCGGTAAAATAGTGCACACCAAGTCCGTAGAACTCCTTTGTCGCAACGTCAACGCCGTTGTTACGGAGAGTGTATCAATACAAACTACTGTAGGATCCAAGTCAGGTTTAAGGATTTTTATGGAGGGGCATGTGGCCGCGTGTCCTTATGCTAAACCGTCCGTTATGCAGATAAAGAGCGTGCTATGTTGTAGCGTATGGAATTTAAAAAATATGGATATGGAGCGAATTCATAAGAAAGGACGTGCGGATTTCCTACGGATGCAGATAACGGACGTGAGGATATGGTGATAAAAGTGGCTTTGGTGGAGTAGTCGGTAGCCTGCTATACCCAAGGTCGCGGGTTCAAACCCGGTCGAAGTCGTCGGATTTTTAAGAGCGTTAAAATCCTTCAGAGGGGAAATAAAGCCGGTGGGCCTATCATAGATTTATGTCACGTAAAAGAAAAATAAGTACCGTAGGTTATATTTGACTATTTAAAAACGCTCTATCAAGTTCCAACGTTCGCCGCTAGGTATTAGTGACAGTAGCATCTGGTAGCCAAGGTTGAAACTACTTGAAATTAAACTTGTTGGGTGCCCTCGGGCGTTCAATCGAAAATACCCAGCTATGGCCATTCATAATAAAAGACGTGAGGGTATGATGCTGATGAAGTACGTGCAGTTATGAAGCGGATGTGAATAACGGGTAGTATACGTGCGCATGTTTTTAGGCATAACATTTTGCACAGCCATTTCTCCATTCTTGTAAATTAGGCCTACGTGTAACGTAAATTATATCCAATTGTTGTTAGTCTCTGTAAGATCTCGGGAAGTCTTGACCATTAGCTTGTTGTACTTCTGGGAGAAATGAATTTGATAGCCTGAGTTTCTGTGGTGACTCTTATAGTAAATGTATTTATTAGGGCTGCGATTTGGAGTAGGTGCCTTGGGAGCCTGAAATAAGGAAGCATCCCGACATTTGCCTGGATGGAGCGTGGAAAAACCTGGCAAAAACATACTCAGGATAGTCACTGTGGTATTCAAACATTCGGATCTTATAACTTACTGCATCTCCCCATTACAATTGTGAAGAAAGACTTAACACACTTGATCACGCTGCTGGGTAAATTATATTCGGACGAGAAGAAAGAGAGAAACCGAAAGTATTCAATTACCGGTACCATGCCGAATAGAATTGAATACACAGTGTTATCACTGACCGAGTTCAACTGCGCCCCGATGCTCCTGGATTACAACAGTGGCGTTACAGCGATGACGACTTTGAACTATCAATATTCTCATACAGTTCAATATCCGACAATCAGATGCCTTAAAACAGTGGCCGTGTTGTAGTCCAGGAGGTTTAAGAAATATGCACCCCGCTTGGATAGCGCTAGCGGCGCAGATCCCCAACGCTACACACTCAGCCGCAAGTCAGCTGTTCAAAAATGGGATGCGCGCTGGGGCTGGGCTACTACGTAAACCTCTTTGCGAAGGCTGCAGTTACGCTGATTACAACAAATTGTTTGTTTAGACTTGTGAATAATACTGTGTAAAGTTATTATTAATATTCACAGTCCCCATGTAGAACTATCTTTTAAAACCTTGCGTTAGTCGCGCATGGGTCTGACAGCTCCATGGTTCTCTTTTAGTTTTAATATCAAGCCAACAGTTCAAATTATGATCGTATCATCTCGGGAAATCTTACACCATACCTTAGTAAGCATTTTCCTGGAGTTTTGAAATGGTGAGCCTAAAAATAACTCTACGCGTGTAACATTTTGTCAGTGTGGGATTGATAGTATCAGCGCAACCAATGATGTAACATTCTGTCAGGTGTGCTGTTATACGGATTGTTTGGCTTGGTACTTTGCCTTAGTGACTATCAGTAAAGAGATTGCACCTTACGAAAACCTAAGGATGCAGATGAAGAGTGTCGCCTTCTGCTGAAAGATAACGAATAGCTAGTTCATGACTCAGTAATTTCAAAGGAATTTGTGACTCTGATACTGAAGACACAGTTGAAACAAGATCCGAAGACTCGAATACTGACCATGATATTGATCAGGATGACGTTAAATGAAGCGAAGAGTTGGATGGCCGTTTATTTTATTGGCAGGTTGGCCATTATTATTTTCGTATGTCCGTCTCATTCTTGGCTATCACCACGGAGGTCCGGGTTCGATTCACAGCTCTGCCAAGAAATGTAATTCTGGTCTGAGGGCTGGAACGGTGTTCACTCAGCCTCGTGAGGCAAAACTGATAAGAGGCGCGTTCGATTCCTACCTCAGCTATCCTGGAAGTGGTTTTCCGTGGTTTCCCACTTCTCCTCCAGGCAAATGCTGGTATGGTACCTAACTGAAGGCCACGGCCGCTTCCTTCCCAAATCCTACCCCAATTCCAAATACACACACTACTACAGGCATCACAATGACAAAGGTTATCAGACAAATTCTAAACACACCCAAGCACACGGTGCTACGTGACCACAATGTCGTCAAGTCTCTAAAGAATGAACAACTATTATTATTTCATGCCTATTATTATTAAGACGGATTATATATTTTTTCGTTTTTGGTAAGGATGGCACGAAGTAGAACGAGTAAGCATGGAAGGCTGCCTTAATTCCGTATCCTACTGGGCGCCTTTCGTGATTTTACATCAGTGGATAGATATTTCGGTAAATTTTGAAAAATGTGAGGTACTGATCCCGGTTTTAATTTCCACTTCACGCGAAGAAGTTCCACGTCCTCACAGTTCACTACGAAACAGTCCGCCTTTATAATAATTAAATCTTCCGAAAAACGCACGTCACAGATTCTATTCCGCGGAATAACTCTCGCCCATTTCGCAAACAGATTTGTTTCTTTTGGCGGTGTGAAAAAATGTCTACCATCAGATTTTCTTCCTAACCCGATTTACATCTAGGAACGAAACAGTACGACATTTTCCCGAAAAAGCAGAAAATTTAGTTGTTTGCACACACAAAGCACTGCATAGACATTCGTAAACTATTACAAAGAAACAAATTCTCTCGCATAATATGACTTCTCGCGCACAGGATTATTGCAGTACTAATCTCGTGGACTACATGTCACACGTGCTTATGGTTCGGCGCGATTTCCGCGCCACACAATGGCTGGACCATGAATTACAATGCTAAAGTAGCGGAGTGATGACAGCCGGTACTTATATTATGCCCACCCAGTGGCACCCGCCAGGCACGTCCATGATGTCATTATTGAAACGAAGTATGTTTTAGTATCGCTAAAGCAAATTTCTAATAACCATTATAAATAGTTATTGTGGTGTATAGTAATCAGTTTTATGTTTCATAAGGATATGGATAATTACAATACATAATGATACTCAAGGTTTCAAAACAAAGATAAGAAACGCTGAGGTGCATGTTTCACAAAACTCAAGCTCTTAAACCAGTGGGAGTTTGTGCCACAATCTACCAAATCCTCTCAATAGTAGAGGAAATATCTTGCATTCCTTGAAAATTCAACAGAAATATTTTTATGTACAACGTGCGTTTAAACAAATAAATAAGACGGCATCCTTTGCCAGAAATGCATCGCGTCCAGCCCACATATATCGCACAGGCCTTTTAGTATATTATAATACACGTATTTCATGAAGCATGGGTTATGGGATATTAATAATTTTATACCGTAGACTATTCTTTTTAAAGAAACAATGGTTCTTCAATACGGTGCCTTACTTACTCAAGAGCAAGGTCAAGTTTTAAGTTATAAAATAGGTACCGTAATTCTTACACGGCACATTACTGTTTTGAAGTTTGGCACAGTTCTGCTACATAAATACGTGAACTAGTATTTGTTTTATGGGGTTTAATATCAATGCCATCTGTCCCTAATCAACCACGTGAAGTAGTGACTAGCATGGTTGGCTGTTACCGTGGAAGTCCATATTTGATTCCAGTCTCTGCCTAGAAATCTCATTTTGGTATTAGCGCTAGAACGGTTTCACTCAACATCGTGTGGTAGAACTGAGGAGAGGTGGGTTCGATTCCTACCTCAACCTTCCTAGAAGTAGTTTTCCACGCTTTCCCACTTCTACTCTAAACAAATGCCGGGAAGGTAGAACCATATGTAATAGTATTGCCGTCTACAATTCTCAAGACGTGTAATAACGTTTGGCAACACCGCCCATCTGTCATCTGGGAGGCCTAGCGCAAAAACAAGAAAAGGAAAGATACTCGTAGTGTAGGTATTACTTTACGGTATTAATTGAAGTCGTCACCTGTGGAATATTATCAAGGTTTGAATTACTGAGGAATGTATTACTCGGAAAAGTACACCAATGGGTTCCAGGTTTAGCTCCCTGGAATTCACATTTTGTATTTTCTTTATTTTACAGTTACAATTTTACAATTACGCTATCCGACGTGTCCAAAGCATTCGGTAAAACTCAACCCGAAGGCAAGAGCTAACATTAATGGAGCATATAAACATGTTGGTTACTGAATCAGGGTGTCTACTGTAAGGAAGAAGTAAAAAGTAGTTACTTTTTAGCTACGTTTTAGTTAATTTTAATTACATTTTCATTCAAGATACGTTTGCGGTCTGCAAGCATATAAGCTCATCACACTGTGAAGAAAGGGGCAGATGACCTCGTAGTTCCGCCCCTTAAAACAACAATAACTAACTAACACTGTGAAGAAAAACAACAACGAACTGTGTTTAAAGCGGTAAATATGGTGTTATAAGATTTTAAAAATACAGTATAAATAATAGATATTTAATATCAAATGAGTTGTTTCAGGAAATATGCCGTCTTGTGCACAAGAAGTTGTTATGATTATCAAGAGATTGTTCTGATCTTGGCCGTTTGGGGAGAATTCCTTTGTCCCTGCGGTAGATCACGAAGAAATATATGCGACTTTACGTGATTGTCACCGAATTCTATCTTCGCAGTCAAGTACGGAGAAATATCGAGATGTTACACGATCGGCGGTGGTCTCAGCTGTTTGACGAGATTCCTGTAGCGTTTACGATATAACACTGAGAAAAATCGCGATTTACATAATCGGTGTTACTTTTAATCGTTCGACGCGATTTCCATTGTCCTTGAGATTGGGCACGGGAAAATATAGCATTATTACGCAATCGGCGCCGCTTGCTGTCCGTTTGACAAGAATGCGGAGAAATCTCGTGATGTATCGCAAACGCTGCCGCTCTTGACCGTTTTACGAGATTCACGTTGTCCTCGCGGTTGAACAATTAGAACGCGTTAATATGCAATCGGCGTCGCATCCGGCCGTTCAACGATTGTCTGCCTATCTGTCCTGGCAGAATAGCGGAGGCTAGCTCGAGGTTGGGCATGGTTAAAAATCACGAGCAGTTATGGACATGTTGTATGGTCGGCGCCGTGAGTCCCGCTGTCCCTATGCTGTGGTTGGGAGTTCAGGGTGGATCATGAGGAGAAATGAGTACCGTAGCCTACGGTATCGCGATACTACGTAGCCTGTGGGTTGATGCACTTTTCGCTCCCCGTACGCCTTGTAATCGTTTTGGGCCCTCACGTTGAGCGACAATTGTAATGGTTTGACTGCCCCTAACTGTTGGGTGATAAATGTAACTGTTTTCCTTTGCCTAAGCTATGTTGTTTTAATGGGCGCCAAGACCTCAACGCAATGCTGAAATCTAAATTTGTATTTAACAACGTCTAGCTCTGGTAGAACACCTTCAAGAATCTATTCACTCAGATCGTGGTATGATTTGATCATTAACCCAACAAACAATTGTATCAGGAGAAGGAATTGGTCTATATCTAATGCTACCTACTGAAAGCAAAGATTGCATTGTAAAAGAATTGAATTTATTATATAAAACAAGTATTTCAAAATTAATAATAATAATAAGTATAAAATTTAAATTGGAGCGTTGCGATTTTAATATTACCGATAGAAAATTACGTGAAAACGGAGTCTGATAAATTATTGATTTTACTCTTATTCCCAAGCTATGAAGTTACTGAAATATGAAATATAAAACAAAGAGAAACGAGAGATTGCGTATTTCTGCGTCATTCGCGCTTACCACTGGAAATGGCCGAAGCCTTTCCCTCGTACTGGATGATGCTGTGAGCTTCCCACAGTCTCCTGGACGTCGTCATCTTTGTCTATATTTGATGATATTCTGGTAGATTAGATGATTCTATGGTCCGTACATCGGACCCAAACACTCGTACAACCACACTGGTTAAGTTTTACAAAAGTTAGTCCTCCACTCCACGGAACATCGGAGCGACTCCCACTTGCAACCGAACTCGTTAAGTTCTACACAGATTGTCCTCGTTCCACGGCGTGCCGAACGATATATGCACACCTCCGCATCCCCACTCTTCAGCCGACTTCCAGCTTACGTGGTCTCCACTGATTGGCTGCTCCCTACGCGCTAGATCCCCACTCTGGCTCACTACACTCGGCGGGAGGCTGAAGTCGTTTTCCGTCCCATACATCCGCCTTTTCGTAAAGCTGCAACGCAGGATTGCGTCATGCTTCCCGACAAGATAAGCCTGTACTTGAATTCCCAGTGACTCATGTCTCTCAATATACCATAACTGACGAAACTCCGTTAAATTCCGTAATCACATAATTTTCTATGATATTGTCGTTCGTAATAATTTGCTTGATAGCGTTTTCTAAGACATAGAAAACCTATCTGTATGCTTATAATTTTTATAAAATGCTCCGAAAATACCTTAATAATAATTATAATAAATTAATAATAATAATAATAAATTAACATGAAAAATTCTCTTGGCTGAACAATTTGCCGCGTAAATAAATAGAGAATGGCTTCCTACTGACTTATGCCAGTGGCATGAAAACCCCTCGAAAAACACGTTACATATTCGCCTCGGATCATCGGATGATTTACCGTGACGACGGTCCATTATCCGATTATCCCAGACACGTTAATAAACCCCATCCAAAATACATATTACATAAATGAAATCACCCTAAATTACAGATATATACACTCATAATTTTTCTTCACGCACTTTGCCTCAAAGTTTGTTGTCACTATGGATTGCACTTTGCAACCAGTCCAATGTTTCTCATATAGAATAGTGTTCCACGGATATTTCCGCCTCTCAAATTTCTCTATGTTGGAGAAATAGACATAATTAATGTGTGAGAACTATGTATTTATGATGCCATATCAGACGCATTGAAGGTGTTCTGATATATGTATATCACCATAGAACTTTCTAATTTCACTGGAGGTTCCTTCCTTATTGTGAAATTAATCCCACTTATCACTGAGCACACGATCACACTATTGTGGCAGCGCCTCGTGACCATAATACTTAATCTCTCTTTAAAGTAGATTAAATTAATATTGACTTCTGAAAAAAAAAGTAAATGCGCATTACATATAACATCAAATATTTCTGTGCCGTAATCGCCCTGTCTTGTTAAGTTCCCGTAGACCATATTCTACTTAATACTAGTTCTCAACACAGACCAGTTCTCCTCACACAAATAATACCTTTGTTCAAATTACCTTAAATTACACACTTACAAATCTTACATGGCGCGGCCGTAAACAGAAATCACGTGTGCTGATATGTATGAGTTTCATGAAGGACTGTCTCGCCTTCTGATGGCCCATCTTTTGCCTCGTGGACGCCTTAAGCAAAAATACCCTGTTCAAGCGCTCACCCATCTCTTGGAGGCAAATGGGAATTCACCAGCGCTACCAAATTCTGGCCTTGGTGTATCGAGACATTTTAGTGCTCAAGAGCATCCGACAATCCCGTCATATTTCCCTGTACCTTAAAAACTCTCATTTACTTACATACTACCCCCCTGTGCGACTTCTGATACGCCTGCCTTGAAGACCAGATCTTCCACGCACCAAACACCACACTTACTCATTTGATAGGCTGGCTCGCCAGCTAAACACACTCACTTTATGACACATATTTTCGTAGACTATGTATATTATACGTTCCGTATAATCTGTTTCCCTCACTATTCTCCAGCACATATGCTGTTTTCCCAATACGTTTGGAAACAATAAATGGGCCCTCGTAGAGATAAAAGAACTTGGACATGACTTTCTCTAGCTTATTTGACTGTTTCGGCACTCTAAGTAAGACTCTGTCTCCCGGCTCGAATAGGTCAAATTTAGTTTCTTTTTGTTGGCGAATTCTCTTTTGTGCTGACTTAGATAAATTCTGTTTCGCCAACTGGACAATGTAATCCATCCCCGGTTGCTTACCCTCATTTAATCCCATCACCCTCGCTAGTTCATTTTGTGGTCTCTTTCCGAAGTGAACTTCGTATGGCGTCAATTTCGTGCTCTCATGCTGGACAGAATTCAGCCAAGTCTCGACCTTGGGAAGATGTCTAACCCAGGCAGTATGCTTGTCATGCACTAGAGTCCGAAAAAGACGAGCCACTTCCCTTAATGGACGCTCTGCAGAATTACCCTGAGGGTACCTTACAGAGGAATGAACGTGTGTTATACCAGCTTCCTGCATACTGGTTCTCCATTTCTTTGCAGTAAACTGTGGTCCACTGTCAGATAGTATCCTGAGAGGTATGCCAAACTCAGGTACATACTTATTAATGATCAGACGGCTACACGCTAGTCCCGTGGCTTTCCTTAGCGGACATAGCTTGACATACTTACTAAAAGCGTCAATAACTATAAAAATGTACTCGTAACCGTACTGTCCTTTAACGATCGGGCCAAATAAATCCACACACAGTAGTTCGCTGGGAGTACTGGTGAGAACTGCAGATCTCTCCCCCACTAAATATTTAACTGGATATTTACTCCTTTGACAGGTGTCACACTTAGCTAAAATCCTCCTCACATCCCTTCCCATTTTACTCCAAATGAAGTCACGACCAATTTCATAGAAGACCTTGGCAGCACCAAAGTGTCCTAATTCCCTATGAATGAACCAAATTAGCTCCTCCCGCAAAGTGGCAGGAACACATATTGCCCACCGATTATTCCTACATTTCCTTGCAAGAAGCCCATCCTGCATCTTGTACGTGAACCGTCCTACTTTCACATACTCTTCTTCACCTATTTCCAACCTAGCCAGTGGCTCCTTTAACTTGACGTCATCACGTTGCTCCACTAGCATATTTCTCAGTGTCTGTAACGATGCCCTGTTGCTACTGTCCACACATGCACATATTAAAATACCGTCCTCTGCTTTAACCACAGGATAATCCCTACATAAATTAGTGTCCCTCGATAGCATGTCTGCAAGAATGTTATCTTTACCTTTAATATATTTTACTGTGAATTCGTATTCCTGCAGAGCAAGAATCTACCTACTAACTCTGTTAGAACTGAGTTTACAAGTTCTCATATACAGTAATGCATGGTGATCTGTGTGGATCTCAAATTTCCCCCCTACTAAATACATTCTAAATTTCCCTAAACTGAAAACAATACCTAAAAGCTCTAACTCAGTAATCGTGTATCTTTTCTCTGCTGCTGTCAGTCCTCGCGAGGCTAAAGATACAATGCACAGATTACCCTCATCATCTTCCTGACATAATACTCCAGCAATGCCTATATGTGAAGCATCTGTCATAACCACATATTCCTTATCTTTTAACGGATATTTCAGCACTACAGCTTTCTCAAAACCTTCCTTCAGCGCTCTAAAAGCCGAGTCCCACTCTTAAGCAATTCCCTGAATGGTTCTACCAACCCAGAGTATTTAAGAACGAACCTCCTGAAAAAGTTGCAAATTCCCAGGTAAGTTTTTAACTGTTTAACATTCTGTGGCACCTCTGCGTTAAGTATCTTATTAACCCTACTTTCTTCTGGTGTTACACCTCTACTCGACACTCTATGACCTAAAAATGTCACTTCTGACTGACAGAATGACGACTTAGACAGCTTCAAACTGAACCCTGCCTGATCTAACTTCTGAAAAACTATATTTAAATGACGTAGATGCTCCTCAAAACTGCGTGAACTAATTACCATATCATCTATGTAAATGGTTACAAACTCTCCTGTGTCATCCCCTAATGCGATGTTTAAAGCCCTAATTAAAGCTGCTGAACTACTCTTTAACCCATAAGGTGTTCTACAAAATTGATAAAGGTTATATTTATGACTAAAAGCTGTAAATGGTCTATCTTTGTACATAAGTGGCACTTGCCAAAAACTGGAACTCAAATCTACACAAGTGAAATACTTCTTCCCCTCAAATGTTTGCATTAATTCCTCTATTGACATAGATTTCAGATGATCTGAACTAATTCTACTGTTAACCAAACGAGCGTCTAAACAAATACGAACCGTGCCGTCGGTCTTGGGTAACGTGATCAAAGAATTAACATATGGACTGTTAGAGTGCTCAATAATCCCATCTTCAAGCATCTGATTAATTTGTGCCTCAACTGCACTCTGATAAGCGAAAGGTACAGGATATCTATGTCCTGTGAATACTGACCTATCAATAACGTTCAATGAATGTGTATAGCAATTGGCCATACCAATGCGATCCTCAAACACTCTCCTATTACACAATAACACATCATAGAGCCGAACACACTGTTCATCCTCTATATTTCCCTGAAATGCAGCATCACGTAACGAGTCCTTTAGACTACCGTTCGTAATCACACTGCCCACAAAACATGGAGAACCCCGCTCTACGGCTGGCGATATATTTCATTTAACGTACAAATCACACCTACAATACTACTCCTCTGAATATGGTCATTGAACGCTACTTCTACTTGAGAATCTCCCCATTTAAATTTCAAACTCCCTACATCATAACATAAGTTACCAGACACTCTACTTAGCCACTCTGAACCCAAGATAACACTGAATACTAAATTTGGAATTACAAGGCAAATCTGCTTATCTACATGATTATTAATTTTAATGTCTACTAAAACTTGCTTAGAAATTACTTTAGACCTCTTCCCAACAGCTGTGATAACAAAAGTGCTTTTAATTGGCATCTCCTCAAAATTTACTCCAGTTCCTTTCATTTTATCATAAAATGCACTACTTATGCAACTCTTCATACAACCACTATCAATTAAAACATCTGTGTACGCCTCGGACACGTTAAATTTAACTATGAGGCTCTTACTAACCACTTCCTGAATAATACCTTCATCATTTAGTTCATGTAATAATTCATTTCTTACATTTAGGTCATAGGGTTCCTGTATAATTGTATGGACAGGGCATGCTACAGACTGAGATTCTGACCTTACTTCGCAGCCTGGTTCGCGTTTAAAGAACCGCTACAGCTGGCCGTAGTACTACTAACTACTGAACTGGTCTGGTTGTTCTGGGCTGTGTTGTCATTGTTTGGCTGTATATTACTACCACTAGGCTGTCCTCTTCCTTTACCCCTGTTATGGTTGTAATTATTGTCATTATAATTTCTCCCTTGATTTCCCCTGAAATCATTGTTTCTCCCTTGATTTCCCCTGTAATCATTGTTCCTCCCTTGATTTCCCCTGAAATCATTGTTCCTCCCTTGATACTGATTACCATAGCCATTTCCTCTGTTCTGATTTAGCTGATTATTATTATTTCTATTTTGAGCGTTGGCCCCTTCGCCACCGTTCCCTTGAACTTCCTGATGCCTGGGTTCATTAGGTCTATTATTATTATTACCCTGGTTCCGATTGAAATTGTCCTCATAACCCCCTCTCCCTAGTGCATCAAATGTGCTTAACAAATTTTCTACTTGTGATATTGTCTTTACATTCTGGATACAAGCAGCCTCCTTGATCCTATAGGGAAAGTGCCTAAGTATCATCCTCACCACATCTCTTTCCTCCTTCAAGCCATCCAGATATTTACACACTAATACCTGCCCTAAAAGGTATTCGGTCATGGTGGAGCTTCCTTTAGGGTTATATTTACCACACACTACTCCCTCACGATGCTGCGACTGAATAACCTCATTCCAGAACTTTTCACAGAATTTCATTTTAAAATCATTGATATCAGTAAACTTGTCTCTGTAGACAGCAAACCAATTCCTCGTTTCCCCCACAAACACTTGTTCTAAAATTTCAACTACCTGGCACCACTCAATACTACCATTTTCCAACCTCTCCCCGAATTTATTTTCTATAGTGTTCATGAACTCCATTGGGCACCCCTGTCGATTGCTGAACTTACCCAGTTCTACCTCCCTGTGTGTGCTATTCACAAAAACTGGCCTATTCTGACTATTTTCTTGCCTGATCCTAGCTTTTAATTTTAACTCTAATTCTGCGATTTTCTCCTCAGCCTTCCTCTCAATACTGTTTACTGTTAATTTAATGTTTCCTTCTGATTCTTCTACTTTATCATATAGCTTTGCTTGTTTCTCCTCAATCTTGCTAATGCTCTCTCTATTACTCTCTCTTAAATCATTTACTTCTGCAACTATTTGTGAGTGGACTTTCTTCTCAATTCTACCCCCCAGCTGTTCCTTAACCTCTTTAGTAGCTGCCTGAATTTTGTCAATTTCTCCCCCCAATTGCTTTTTGACCTGCTGTGTTTCCAGTTGCACTAGTTCTTTTAAATTTTCAGCCTGTGTACTGATTCTAATTTCCAACTCCTCCTGTACTTTTCCTAATTTTCTGTCTACATCTGCAATAATCTCTTTAGCCTTTTCTTCCATCACCCCCCCCCCCCTGATCTCACCTCTAATCAGTTCGAATTTGTCACTCATTTCCCTACTGTTTTTTTCTAATTTAGCATTTAAAGTTTCAGTACTTTCTCTATTTTCCTTACTGTTTTGTTCTAATCTGGCGTTTAAAGTTTCATTACTCTCTCTATTTTCCCTACTGTTTTGTTCTAATTTAGCATTTAAGACATCTGTACTTTCTTTATTTTCCCTACTGTTTTGTTCTAATCTTGCATTATTCTGTTCTAACTTTGCATTTAAGGCATCACTACTAACTTTGTTCTGATACATAAACTCGAGAAGTAAAGTTTTTAATTCTGGTTGGCCGCCTACACTCCCTGTTTCAGTATCGGGATTTACCTCCGCTACCCCGGTACTACCATCACTCGACATACTGCTCGTATCATCACTCTCCCGTTGATGACCACTACGTAACCTCATCTGTCTTTCTTTCTCATCCCCCATAATGATATACACTGATACAGACAAATAACCCCCCAAAATACAGGCACAGAAATATATACCCTTCTCCTTCCACAAATGTTATTAGGTTTTCATCCCCACGTTGGGCGCCAATTGTAATCGTTTCGGGCCCTCACGTTGAGCGACAATTGTAATGGTTTGACTGCCCCTAACTGTTGGGTGATAAAAGTAACTGTTTTCCTTTGCCTAAGCTATGTTGTTTTAATGGGCGCCAAGACCTCAACGCAATGCTGAAATCTAAATTTGTATTTTACAACGTCTAGCTCTGGTAGAACACCTTCAAGAATCTATTCACTCAGATCGTGGTATGATTTGATCATTAACTCAACAAACAATTGTATCAGGAGAAGGAATTGGTCTATATCTAATGCTACCTACTGAAAGCAAAGATTGCATTGTAAAAGAATTGAATTTATTATATAAAACAAGTATTTCAACATTAATAATAATAATAAGTATAAAATTTAAATTGGAGCGTTGCGATTTTAATATTACCGATAGAAAATTACGTGAAAACGGAGTCTGATAAATTATTGTTTTTACTCTTATTCCCAAGCTATGAAGTTACTGAAATATGAAATATAAAACAAAGAGAAACGAGTGATTGCGTATTTCTGCGTCATTCGCGCTTACCACTGGAAATGGCCGAAGCCTTTCCCTCGTACTGGATGATGCTGTGAGCTTCCCACAGTCTCCTGGACGTCGTCATCTTTGTCGATATTTAATGATATTCTGGTAGATTAGATGATTCTATGGTCCGTACATCGGACCCAAACACTCGTACAACCACACTGGTTAAGTTTTACAAAAGTTAGTCCTCCACTCCACGGAACATCGGAGCGACTCCCACTTGCAACCGAACTCGTTAAGTTCTACACAGATTGTCCTCGTTCCACGGCGTGCCGAACGATATATGCACACCTCCGCATCCCCACTCTTCAGCCGACTTCCAGCTTACGTGGTCTCCACTGATTGGCTGCTCCCTACGCGCTAGATCCCCACTCTGGCTCACTACACTCGGCGGGAGGCTGAAGTCGTTTTCCGTCCCATACATCCGCCTTTTCGTAAAGCTGCAACGCAGGATTGCGTCATGCTTCCCGACAAGATAAGCCTGTACTTGAATTCCCAGTGACTCATGTCTCTCAATATACCCTAACTGACGAAACTCCGTTAAATTCCGTAATCACATAATTTTCTATGATATTGTCGTTCGTAATAATTTGCTTGATAGCGTTTTCTAAGACATAGAAAACCTATATGTATGCTTATAATTTTTATAAAATGCTCCAAAAATACCTTAATAATAATTATAATAAATTAATAATAATAATAATAATAATAAATTAACATGAAAAATTCTCTTGGCTGAACAATTTGCCGCGTAAATAAATAGAGAATGGCTTCCTACTGACTTATGCCAGTGGCATGAAAACCCCTCGAAAAACACGTTACAGCCTTTAAGTATACGGTCAGGGGAAAAGTGCCGAGTAGTTTTAAGAATGTTTCGTGACGGGTGCCCAATCACCTTTGACAGAATTCCCGCAGTCCTCGTGATCACAAGTTCGCGATCGGGATGGGTTTTATGATTTTACGCAACTGGCGTCGATCTCGGTCCGTTTGACGAGATTCCCGCAAGCAAGTCAGCCGGCCGTCTTGTGGATGTGATATTGGAGGATGAACGTTCGAAGTAGGTATCGAATTTTACGAATTATTCTGAGAGAATTGCATGAATAATACAAGGGGGCATATTTTCTTTCGAATTCAAATCACGAATTATACAAGTTTTCGAGATAACCGGTCAGATATGAACCACTGTGTCCAGAGAACAATTTACCCCTGGAGTAGAAGTCGAACCTCTTTACAGTTACGGTACCGCTATCCTCACAAGGCTGTGGTCCCCACACCCCACTCTAACCCTCACATCACAACCGGAATTCGTTTAATCATTCAAACAATACGAAATATGGAAAAGAGTCAATGCTGAAACAAAAACAGAATCCTTTTTGATAAAATAAGTGTCGGTTCTGAGGATCCATAATGACTGCTTACTGATATGCGAGAAGTACCAGTAATAATACGATACGAACCATGCCTACCTACCCCTTTTAGTCACTTCATATGAGAGGCAAGCAAAACCGTGGGAATGCTTGATCCTCTACCTACAAGGGAAGAAGTTAGTGGTCGTCTAAAGCCTCCAAAATTGAGTGTGTCAGCATCAGGGAAGTTAAGCCTAATAGTGCAGTCATATTAGGGGTTTCACCTCGGAATGAGAGAAAATAAGCTGTAAACTCGTATACACCTTTATTTTGGTGTTCTAAACGTTGTTTCAAAAGTCTCATAAAATCTCGTGTCTGCGCCGTAAGTTATTCAAGGGCAAAGGTCACACAAATCAGGGTTTCACGATTAATTCGGGTTCTATACTCCAATGATGGTAACGTTTATTAATATAAAAATTGTAGAGCATAAAATTTGCGGCAAATTTTGTTCAAAAACGTTTTTCATACGCCCAACCGTTTTTGAGATAGAGGGCAGAGAGCCCGCAGCGCTCAGCCATACTCACCGCAATGCAAGGTCAGCCGCGAATCTCAGTGAATAATACCTTGTATAAAGTTATTAAATGATTGAAATATCATTGGCAATAACTAATTTGTATTATTTATTAGTCAATGGATTACATTTAATAACATTAAGTGACTGGACTATATTGCTAACACTGCGTAAACACATAGATTTTGACGCCAAACTTTTCCGCAAATACAACAGAACATAACGTCCGCTAAATCTACACACAAATATCACAAATAAAGTATACATATTATCTATGTACTTTCGATTCCCGATAAGGAAATAATAAGAGGCTGTACTGTAACGCAATGTCCCAATGTCTGAAATTTCCTTTTCTTGCTGCTATGCTCACTGCCGTCATTGACGCACTCAGAAAAAAAAATTAAGACTATTCTCACGAAATTAGAGACTGCCTTCGATAATAAATTCTTCACTTTTTGTCCACAGATACACACATCATAATCACAATAGGCCTCCAATTTTAATGTTGACAGTCTATCAATAATGCTCCTCTGGTCACTTAATTTAAAAATAGGTAGCTTTCTAATGAAATACCAACTGAGTACAGTTCATAATGTATTGGAATATAGAGGCCACATGAAGATATATACCAAAACTAAATTACAAGGCACTGTTCGTCCACCTCGCTATAGTGATCAAAACGTAGTGATACAACTAGTTATTTGACTTACAGCCAGTGTGACCTAACAAGGGGTGGTGGGATTAATTTGGGGCCGTTCGGTGTTTGCACACAAAGAACACAATCAATTCCTGGTCTGGCTTATATATATTTCCTTTATATTTGCAACCCATGAAATTTCCTTATTTAATATTTGTTCTGATACCATTTTTACTAGCACAAGTTATAAAACACTTCATCTATTCTTTTTCATCAAAAGCAAAGAATGCCATAGCCCAATTGCCAGACTCTTTGCAATGCCCGCAATAGGTGGCCATGCTTCGAACTATTTATTCCCTTATAGTGCAGGAATATTAGACAGAATATGGTCAAAGTGAGGAAAATTAGTTTATCAAGCTAAAAATTGGTGGAGAGGTTCCTTGAATAGCCTGGATCAAAATACTAAAAGTCCCAAAAAATCCCTCTTGGGGAACATGCCGCCATCTTGGAAAAATGGCCGGCATCTTGGATTTCGTATCCAGCATCGCATTGAACGTCATAACTCGGTACCTAAGGGTGATAGGGAGGCATAATTTTTTTTCAGCCCGAGCCTAGCCACGGTATGTAATTCTGAGCCTCTTATTGGCTGTTATGTCATGACATTCTCCTGGTTCCGAATAGAGACGGTAGGTAGTAGAAGGGGTCACATCCGATCAAACATGGAGGAAGGTTATCGAGTGAGATGTGGATAATATTCGATGTTGAATTGCATTATTAGCGTGAAACAGGCATGAAACGTGCTTTAGATCAAGTTTAAAACAACCCACGCAGCAAATGAATGCGTTCCAATCAACATTTAAGGTCCAAATGAAATCATTCGACATTTATCCACATGTATTAAGACCTATGATAATATACTTCCTTTACGAGAGGGAATGTGCACGAGTGGGGAGTGCGGTACGTGTGTGCGCGCTGTGTGACCGCATTGGAAGAGTTTACGGTTCCTAATACCGGTGCTTCCTTAGTTTCACGTGTGTACTGACCTTCCGTGTGTCATTCGGACAATACTTTTTAAGTAGTGTTCCAGATAGGACAACAAAACCAGAAACCCAGAAAACCCCGCTGAAAATCATGTCCGGATACCAGAGAAAAAACACCGTACGCTGCCAATGGGACAGGCAGAGTTCTCGCCCCTCACCAGGAGAAATTCACCGCTGGATTGGCGATACCCTCCGGTTGACTGTCGACCAAGTAGAAGCCATCCAGTTAAATGCGCACGAAAAAACCATGTACATCAAGGTAATCAGCATATCTATTTATCAGAAATTGTTAAATACTTTTGCAGATCCTATTAAATTTCAGTATGATTCAGGCGAAATGACCAATGTTAAGCTCTCCACAGCGGATTCCAATTTTACCACAGTGCGTATATTTAATGTCCCACTCGAAGAACCCCCTGAAATTTTCAAATCCGTCCTGTCGAAATATGGCACTGTGAGTGACGTCAGGAAAGAACAATGGTCTTCTGCTTATCAGTTCCCGGTGTATAATGGAATACGTGCCGTAACTATGGAAATCAAGCAAGATATCCCCTCCACTGAGGCTTTTGGTGGCCATTCTGGCTATATAACGTATAATGGACAGAAACAGACCTGTTTAATTTGCAATGCTACCACACATCTACGTATTAACTGCCCAAAGAAAATGATTCCCCTCGGTATAACTCCTACACAACAACGACGTGTACAATACTCGGAAGTTTTGACGCAGCAAACGTCATATGAAAACATGCTCATTGATCAGTCAGCTGAGACAACACCAGGAGTGACCTCGGATACATCTGACGCAGAACTTGTACCTTGCCCTGACCAGAGCTGCGAGACACAGAGTGCCCCTGTGCTCTCGGCAACCTGTATCGCAGCCTTAGAACCAACTCTGCCGTTACTACAGGCTGCCACAGAAATTTTGTCTTCACTGCCCCCGACTTCGCTGGTCCCTACCGACTCACTTAAGAATGTTAATCGGGGATCCGAGAACGTCTCTAAGAAGATTAAAACAAATGCCTCGATTGCCGTACCAGCCCCGAAGAATCAAACTGGCTCCACAAACGTTCCCGCAGCTGTGAAAAAGAAACAAAATCTTCTTTCTACGTCATCTAGGGACCCACGAACGCTCTCAACCGCTGACAGCCGGCCTATGAATGGCAGTCAAAAGGAATTATCTCAACCTAATTTGACATAGTGCACCAGGATAATTCTCACCTGTGTCTTCTTTCGAGTCCACCTTCCAGTATGTCTAGCACAGCTTTTATACTTCTCTTAATGGCGCAATTTCTCACTGTGGCCACTGTGAATATCAATGTAATAGAATGCCCTCTGAAATTTCAACTGTTGGAGAGATTCCTTCGAGATGCTGACATTGACATTGCTTTCATTCAAGAAGTTGTTATACCGTGTTTACCCATATCTGCCTTCTACAAACAATACATCAATACCGGTAATACGAATAGAGGGACCGGATTCCTCATAAGATATGATATCCCACTCGAAGGTGTGCTATGTCATCCATCAGGACGCATAATATCTGGACACATAAACAATACCACCCTGATAAATGTATATGCCCCATCCGGGTCCAATAAACGTGTGGAACGGAAAATGTTCTTTCAACAGAGTATACTGCCTCATCTGCACGACGTTAAGGAAAAACTTATTCTTGCAGGGGATTTCAATTGTATTCAACGCCCAGAGGATTCCACTAGTCCATACAGAGGTGTCAACCCGGCTCTCAGGACCCTTCTTACCTCCCTACACCTCATTGATGCTGTGGATAGTTTAAGGGTGCCCCTGCCCCATTACACCTGTATAAGTCACAACTCCTCATCACGACTTGACCGCATCTACTTTTCACAGGAACTTATCCAGCCTAGACGATATGAAGTGATTCCTGCCAGTTTCACTAACCATCATGCTGTCGTATGTACAATCTCTTACCCCCATCCCATATTTCACATAGGAAGAGGTTATTGGAAGCTGAATTGCTCGCTGTTACTGGAGGAGGAATGCCAAGATATTTTCAGACAACACTGGATTCGATGGGTCCAACAAAAATGCAAATTTCGCGACTGCACAGACTGGTGGGATATTTTAGTTAAACCAGGGATCCGCCGCGTCTTTAAGAACATATCTTACCAACGAGGTCGGGAAAGACGGGATACAGTTGAATTTTACTATCGAGTTCTTCGCCAGCTCCAGCAAAGATCTGATGCTGGGGAGCGTATATATGACCAGATCCGGGAAGTTAAAACCAAGCTCCTGTCTCTACAGCAACGAACGCTCGCTCATATCAACGTGGCTTTAAAAGATCGTACAGTCCTCCCGGACGAAAGTGCAAGTGTATACCATATCGCCAAAGGACAACGTGAGCGGCAACGTAAATATATCCACCGCCTCCGCACCAGTACTGGAAGTGTCGTCACCTCCCCTGACGCTATACGTAGTGAAATATCATTATTTTATCAACGGTTCTACGCTAAGGCTCCCATTGATCCACAGCAGGTGACCCTATTGCTGTCATCTTGCAGTACCAAACTATCTCCGGACAACAAAACTCTGCTAAGCGCGGATATTACGGATGAAGAGATTCACTCTGTGGTTAAACAACTCCCAAACAACCGCTCACCTGGCATTGATGGACTGCCATATGAAATGTATAAAAACTTCTGGCCTCTCATTGGCAAAGAATTTTGTCATGTCCTGCGTACCATTCTCCAACGTCGTGCTCTTTGTCAATCACATCACGAGGGTACCATAGTCCTCATACCAAAAACATCCTCTCCCATGGCAGTTGGTGACTTCCGACCAGTTACTCTGCTCTGCAGTGACTATAAAGTCCTTACCAAAGTACTTGCATGCCGATTGAAGACTGTTCTACCTGATATCATTGGTGATGAACAATGTTGCAGTATTCCTGGAAGAACTCTGTTAACAAACTTAGCGATACTACGGGACCTACACCTAAAAGCCGAAATGCTCCCCACTGAGCCAATGAGTTTTCTCACCTTAGATCTTGATAAAGCTTTCGACCGCATCAGTCATGAATACTTGTACATGGTCTTGCAACACTTCGAATTTCCTGAAATCCTTATTGACTACATTCGTATGATAAATTGTAATGCTACGTCTAGAGTGCTCGTCAACGGTTTTCTTTCCCCTCTGATTCCAATACAACGATCAGTTAGGCAAGGATGTCCCCTTTCTATGCTACTTTTTGTCATTGGCCTTGAACCGTTCATTCGGACTACCCAGGTGAAGCTACAGGGTTACAAACTGTCCACACATGTTTTTGGAATGTGCGCCTATGCTGATGACGTATCAATATTGATCCGCAATGAAGAAGACATCTCCCACATCGATAGCGTCCTTCAGCTCTACCATATCGCCTCTGGAGCACAATCGAACCCCCAGAAAACTGCTTTGCTTCCGCTCAATACTAACTCAGTGATTACCCCACAGCCCTGGTTCCGGATAGTAAATGAGGTGAAAATTCTTGGCATTACCTGGAAGCAATCGCTTCTGGACACAGTGCAAGTTAACTGGACTAAGGTCATTGCCAAAGTTAGGGGAGTCCTGATCCAATTTGGTCAAAGAAACCTCAATATAGTGCAACGGGTCATGGTCCTCAACGTGTTTGCGCTCTCTAAAATATGGTATGTCGCACAACTTTTCCCACTTCCCAAAATGTTTGAGAGCCAATTGGCAAAATATACAGGTTGGTTTATATGGCAAGGATTTTTGTTCCGAGTACAACGGGAACAGTTGTATCTCCCATCCCGGCAAGGCGGGCTAGGGCTAACAGCTCATGGCATGAAATGCCGTGCACTCCTCTGCAAGAACGATATCACCATTCTTTCCCAACATGACACTTTTACGAAAGCGCTATACAAAGATATTCGAAACACAGCCCGTGGTTGTGATAGAGCTTTGCCGAAGATATTTAGGGACCATCAACAGCACCTTCTGGAAACTGTTCGCCAAATGCCATCAGGGATTGTTCCAACGACGAAAAGTATCTATAACATGTTGCGGCAAGTGGTACACTCCAAACCGCGAATAGAGGCCACCACCCTCTACGTCCATTGGCCCACTGTTTGGAAAAATTTTGGGGCTATGTCCATTTCTTCTGCTGTACACTCCCAAGTTTTTATCTTCCTCAACGATCTCATCCCAACCGCTCTACGGCGATATACCATCCATCTTGAAGCTTACCCATGGTGTACTATATGTGGTCAAACTGATACGGCGATACACCGCTTCACATCATGCACGCGAGTTGCCTCCACGTGGCTGTGGTGTAAGGGAAAAGTATGTCAACTATTAAATGTGCCCTCGGATGACCTTGATGACAGGAAGTTGGTTCGTTTGTCGGTGACCGCCTTCCCCCAAATTAAACAGACTGCCATTGTGTGGATAATGGGCCAATATGTACACTTCGTGATGGACAATGATCAACATTTCTCTTTCCTGGATCTCAGGTATCACCTGCAAAAAGAGCGTTGGAAGCTTAGTGAAAGTGGACAATTGTACGATAAATATGGACACTATCTGGATTTCTTGTGATGTATTAGTATGGTATTTATCATATCTGAAAATTCTGTAATTCTGTAAAGAGCTAATAAAAAAAAAAAAAAAGTGGTAACGTGCGAGCTTGGTAACTGTGTGTCTCGGTTTCGAGACTGCTCGAGGGCAGACATTTTTACTTCTTTTGAATTATTTTATTATATCCTCCCTCCTTTTTACAGCATGTTTTATGCTTTGCTTTATTGAAATTATCTGTATGGGTGATTGAAATAATAAACATTGTTAGGCGGAATTCTTCCATGTTCTCACTGCAATTTATATTCCTCTGCTTACTGTTCAACGCGGCTAGCGTTCTTGGCTGTCTCCCCAGAGGTCCGGGTTCGATTCCCAGCTCTGCCGATGTATTTATTTATTTATTTATTTACAAGTAGGTGGGCTCAATGACCACCATGTCCAATTTGCTCAAATGAACAAGAGCAACATCAGCGTCGACTTCTGCAGTGGTCAAGCTGCTTGCCTCACCAAGGTGGACCGGGTTCGATTCCCAGCTCTGCCGATAAATTTCAATTCTGGTGTGAGGACTGCAACGAGGTACATTCAGCCTCGTGAGCCAAAACTGAGTAGAGGTTGGTTCGATTCCTACCTCAGCGATCTTGGAAGTGATTTTCCATAGATTTCCACTTCTACTCCAGACAAATGCCGAAATTGTTCATAACAATGCCACGACCGCCTCCTTGCGAATCCTCACCTGAATATCAAATACTCACCATACTACATACACCACAATAACACAGGTTATCAGAGAAATGTATTTATTTATTTATTTATTTACAAGTAGGAGGGCTCATTGACCACCATGTCTAATTTGATCAAATTAACAAGAGCAACACCAGCGTCAACTTCTGCTTGCCTCTCCCCAAGGTTGACAGGGTTCGATTCCCGGTCAATTCACGTGAGATTTGCGAAGGGAATAATCACGTTCTGAGTTTTAGTTTCTAACTAAATTGGAGGTTCCGTGTCTAATGATCGCGAGATTGTGTGTTTGAGTCTTCAGTCTTTTGACAGGTTTGATGCAGCTGTCCATGTCTCCCTGTCCTGAGTTAATCTTTTCATCTCTACATAGCTAACACACCCTACATCCGAGGCAATCTGTTTGACATATTCTAACCATGGTCTACCCGTACAGTTCTCGACCCTTCCGTCTAACAATGTTTATTATTTCAATCACCCATACGGATAATTTCAATAAAGCACGGCATAAAACATGCAGTAAAAAGGAGGGAGGATATAATAAGATAATTCGAAAGAAATAAAAATTTCTGCCCTCGAGCAGTCTTGAACCCGAGACTCAAAGTTATCAAGCTCGGACGTTACCACTCAGCACATTTCCGCTCGTAAAGGAAGTATATTATCATAGGTCTTAATACATGTGGTTAAATGTCGAATGATTTCACTTGGACCTTATATGTTGATTGGAACGCATTCATTTGCTGCGTGGGTTGTTTTAAACTTGATCTAAAGCACGTTTCATGCCTGTTTCACGCTAATAATGCAATCGAATATTATCCACATCTCACTCGATAACCTTCCTCCATGTTTGATCGGATGTGACCCCTGCTACTACCTACCGTCTCTATTCGGAACCAGGAGAATGTCATGACATAACAGCCAATAAGAGGCTCGGAATTATATACTGTGGCTAGGCTCGGGCTGAAAAAAAAATTATGCGACAGGGACATGTGATTTGGTCAGGATAACTTACCAGAATGCAGGCTATCATTTTGACACTACTTAACCTAGATAACAATCGAAATAGTTGTTATAAATCATTTAAACAAACTCTCATAGGGTAGCGTTAAAAGCCATCTTGATGTTCAATGTCGATTTTTCACCTTTTACAGTCATGGGATTGAAAAACGTTTTTTAAATTTTTTTTCTCGTGTTTACCCTCCAGGGTGGTGGCTCCCAGGGACTCAGCGAGGGAACTCACCCCTACCGCCTATCCAGGCAGTGTCCTAGAGCTGGGAACATCTAATCGGAAGAGATACAACTGGTGAGGTGGGATTAGCACCTCGCCCAGGCGGCCTCACCTGCAAAGCGAACAGGGGCCTCATGAGGGAAGGGAGGGGAAGATTGGGATGGATAGGCAAGGAAGAGGGGAAGGAGGCGGCCGTGGCCTTACGGTAGGGACCATCCCGGCATTTGCCCGAAGACGAAGTGGGAAACCACGGAAAACCACTTCGAGGATGGCTGAGGGGGAATCGAACCCCCTCTACTCATTTGGGCCACCCGAGGCTGAGTAGACCCCGTTCCAGTCTTCGTACCACTTTTCAAATTTCGTGGCAGAGCCGGGAATCGAACCCAGGACCTCCAGGGCGGCAGCTAACCATGCTGACCGCTACGCTACGGAGGGGATTGAAAAACGTACTGAAATAAATGTTGTTAAGCACATCAAAACGCACAAAAATATGAAATCAGCACTTTCGTAAACCAAAATTTACGGGTGTGAGAAGTTGTCAAACATGCGCATGCAACTCAAGGAGCGGCGCGCCGAGGAGGGGGGCTTCTCAAAGCCGGTGCAACTGGTGAAGTAATTACATGCTGTAAGCGCAACTAAGCCCCTTTTTTAATGATAAGTAAACATTTGACACTTTTATATAGAAGGATAGCATCTTATAACCTAATAAATAATTTAAAAAAACAATAATTAATTTGTTAATTCAGTAACATTTCGTTCTTTCTTAGCTACTTATATTGTATGTATCAAGAGAAAGGAATATTTCCTTTTAATTTTAATAATTATTAAGTATTTTTTTGCGCTACGCTCGTATGTAATTGACGGGACTGTCCGTCCCCGCGTTGCCGAGCGACATCCCTGCCGCTGCGCCGTCAGAGCGCTCTCGTTCCCCCACTCCACCTTCCCTGTGTTGCTTAGGAGTGGCGCTGGCCGGCCGAAATGAACGTCTTTACGGTAATGTTTATCATAAAATTTATCTTAAACGGTGCGCCCCAGAAAATAATCATAAAAGCGAAAAATGTGTGTTTCAGTTTGAACTGTCCCTTTATGCTTATTTTGCCGATGTTTACCATCCGGTTTAAAAGTTAATGCCGTTTCCTCTACCTTATAAATGTCCTACATCAAAAACGATTTTGCCATTAAATTCTATGCAACACGTGGAACTTGAGCAAGCTTGCCAAAGGCGAGAGTTCAAGCATCTCGAAAAATTCACAGAATGGCTACGTATACATTCTCCTTTCGACAAACCTCAGGATATTTTGGTGTCCTAATCAACCGGTGTTATAGGTGACGAAACGGTGACCTGTGACTCAGTTTGGGAGATAGGAACCGCGACTTTGAAGAAACTGGAAGGGAAATCGTTCGCCGAAGTTAAACTCCAACGAAAGGACAAAGTTGTCACTCTTGCAGCTCTTGTTGTCCGAGGCGAGACCGTGCCTGTAAATCCGAACTAGCTGCTTCATCGAATTGCGTTCGCAATGAAGAGGACCTTGTATCTTACTTTGAATACGAGTTGGCTGTATTGCCGCCAGCGCTGTTCGATGCTTCAAATATCAGAAAAGGTACAAAATCAACTTTACGAACAGTGATAGAGAAGTTGTGTGCACCAATGACCTGTCTTCCCGAAGACCTTACCTACGTGTTTGACGGTGGACATCTCCTGCACCGGGTGGTATTGCCGAAATCGGGAACCTTCGATGATGTTTGTAATAACTACATTTCGTACATCAAGGCGAACTATCAAGAGAAAGCTATTGTAACTTAGTGTTCGACGAAAGACGTGGAGCATATGAGACGACGTGCCAAGACGTCATCTTCTGAAGTTTTGGTGAATTTGGAAGTGCAAGTGGTCTCGTTGCAGAATCAGTTCCTAGCCAATACTTCAATCAAATCAAGATTCGTCGCCATTTTAGGTCGTTGTTTCGAAGAAAAGGGGATTCCAGCTTTTCATGCCAATTCTGATGCTGATCGTCTCATCGTGACAACAGCGACCAAGGAAGCAGAGAAGGGAGGTCATGTGGCAATTGTTGGAGAGGATACCGATTTGTTGGTATTTCTTTCGAGCCTTGCAGAACGCGATAGAAACGTCTATATGCTGGTGCCACCATCAAAAGCCCATCCGAAGAAACTCTTTGGCTCTACGGAATTGCAGAAGGCTCTTGGGACATGACCGACAATCTTCTCTTCCTCCATGCCATGGCCGGTTGAGACACAACTTCGGCTCCCTACAGGAAGGGGGTACACGCGTTCAAGACTTTAAACAATAACCCAGGTCTTCGCCAAAGAATTGCTGTTTTTAACAGCGCAGACGCTGCAGTGGAAGAGATCGTGAAGACAGGGGAAGAATTCTTCGTAGCGTTATAAGGAGGTAGAACTACAGATAGCCTAAACAAGACAAGGTATAGTCAGTAGCCTAACTTAAGACCATTGCCAAACAACGTCTCCATGCAGACTTCGACCTCTCAAGTCTTCCACCAACATCAGCAGCATTTCGACAGCATAGCCTAAGAGTTTACCACCAAGCGCAGGAATGGCGCGGAATCTCTCTTCCTCCTACAGAGTGGGGACGGAAGAAGAACAGAATCGGCAAATTTTTACCGATTCCAACAGAATCTCCTCCCGCACCAGACTGCCTCCTAAACCTCATCGGCTGAGAGTGCAAGACAGGATGCGGCAGCAGATCTTGCGGTTGCAGAAGACAAGGACTCTCCTGTTCAGCAATGTGCAGCAATTGCACTGGTGGTGGTTGTTATAACATGCCAGAGCCAGATACTCTTGACGATATGGTGAGTGAGGAACAGGAGGACAACCCCGAAGAATTGCCATGCAGATCCTCGCCACCTCTTCGCCGCAGAGTAGACTCTTCTGAAAGTTCAACCTTACCAAAGAAAAAGCGTCAAGATTAAGGCAAGTGTCAAGTTTTTTTTTTACCTACACATGACCAATATTAAACGCGTACGATATAATTAATAGTTTGCTTTATTCCTTTACAGGCACACCGCACTACAGCGTCCCGTGGCAGCAGAATATCCTTTTTTCCGGGTTTGTACAAAAGAAATTGCAATGTGCTTAAACGTTAGTGTGAAGGTGTGGTATAAGATAGCAAATATGCAAATAGCTGCTTAATTTATTTTCTAATAGTAACGTTTATCATTCCTTTTCTATATAAATATAATATACGTAGCTCAAAAAGAGAGTTTTAAAGCACTAAGTTACTGTATTAACAAATTAATTATTGTTTTTTTTTAAATTATTTATTAGGTTATAAGATGCTATCCTTCTATATAAAAGTGTCAAATTTTTACCTATCATTAAAAAGAGGGGCATAGTTTTGCCTACAGAATATGTTTACATCACCAGTTGCACCGGCTTTGAGAAGCCCCCCTCCTCGGCGCGCCGCTCCTCGAGTTGCATGCGCATGTTTGACAACTTCTCACACCCGTAATTTTTGGTTTACAAAAGTGATGATCACATATTTTTGTGCGTTTTGATGTGCTTAATAACATTTATTTCAGTACTTTTTTTCAATTCCATGACAGTAAAAGGTGAAAAATCGACATTGAACATCAAGATGAATTTTAACGCTACCCTATGGGAGTTTGTTTAAGTGATTTATAATAACTATTTAGATTGTTATCTAGGTTAAGTAATGTTAAAATGATAGCCTGCATTCTGGTAAGTTATCCTGACCAAACCGCATGTCCCTATCACCCTTAGGTACCGAGTTATGACGTTCAATGCGATGTTGGATACGAAATCCAAGATGCCGGCCATTTTTCCAAGATGGCAGCATGTTCCCCAAGAGGGATTTTTTGGGACTTTTAGTATTTTGATCCAGGCTATTCAAGGAACCTCTCCACCAATATTTAGCTTGATAAATTAATTTTCCTCACTTAACACTATTCTTCTTACACTATTAATAAAATGAACTGTTTCACCAGGAACACAGCAATTCCTAGGCATGTGAAATAGTTTAATGAAATATTAGTGAAGAATATGATGGTTAAATTAATTAGCAGGTAGTAGGGGAGCAGTAGGGGTTCTACTTCACCCATTTTATTTGTACCCGACTGTACATGTTAAAATAATTAATATCTCTCGAACGCATGGTCCGATTTTGAAAAATGAGGTGTCGTTGGACTCGAGCTGACGTCCTCTTTAATATGGATTTTCATTTTTTTTGTTTTTTTGTTTTCGAAAGTAGGTGAATGTTTGAAACCAAACATGATAGAATGTTGTGCCATGGCTCAAACGGACGGTCTCTATGTCCTTTATTTTTTATAATAAATCTCTTTTATTTTTTTATGTATTTTTGAAAACAGTCCAGTTTTGAAATTCCTATATTTTGGAAACTAGAACTTTTACAAAAAGTTTGTTTGACATAGATGAAAGGTCCCTACGCCCTCTACCTCCAATATAAATTTCAAGTCTCTAGGATAAAAACTGTGCAGGTAGTAGTGGGGTGAGGATGGTTCTACCCATAATCGCGCGTGTGTTTGAATACGTATGGCTATGTTGGAAAAAGTTGGTGGTGGGGGAGGAATAGGGTCGAGTGAGGTGTCGTTTAGATGGTATTTTTCCGCTCTATTTGATGGTGAGGTTATTTTTTAAAATGGGTGAAATTTGGAAACGCAATTTGAGGTAAACGTGCGTTTTTAACATTTTGGTGATATTTAATGAGCTTGTAAGTCTAGAACGATGTGTTGTTTAGGAACGGGGTGACGTCCTCTTTGCTAAGAATGTGTGTTGATTTTTTTTAACATTTTTGAAAATTCTTGGTTTTGGATTTTTGATTATTTTGGAAAAAGGTTTGATTGACGTTAATGAAAGGTGGGTATGCCCTCTAGGTGGGCAGCAAGTTTCAAGGGTGTAGGAGGAAACAAAAATAATTGCCTACTTTCTCGCGAACATTGGCGATAATTGGTGAACGGATGGTCAGAGTTTAACAAATGAGGTGTCGTTGGACTCGAGCTGACGTCCTCTTTTTCTATAGACCACGCATTATATATTTTTTTTTTGAAAAATTTTGTTTTTAAAAGTAGACTATAGGTTTGAAAACCAAACTTAATAGAACGTTGTTCAATAGTTCAAACAAATGGTCTCTATGACCTTTATTTTTTTTATAACAACACTTTTTATTTTTGGAGATTTTTTGAAAACACTTAAATTTTGAATTTTTACTATTTTGGAAACTAACAAGTTTACAAATAAGTTTGTTTGACATAAATGAAAGGTCTCTACCCCCTCTACCATGAAAATAAATGTCAAGTCTCTAGGACAAAAAACTGTGCATTTAATTTTTTTTAAATAAAAGAGTGTTTGTAGACCGAGAGCCGGTAGCGCTTGACACATGTTACAAGGAGGCTATGACTGGCCATGGTGGATACGGGAAATGGCTATTTCGACGGGGCGATGTATGGCAAAACGAGGGGTCGCTTTTCGATATTTTTTCCTATGACAGATGAATGAAGGCGAATATTTTCAAAAATCCCTCATGGCGATCGTTAGTAAACATGTTAGTAACCTGACAAATTCATAATGCTATGAGACGAATAAAAATAGTCGACAACAACAGAACTTGTTTTTTCTATGTCTGACTGGCAGCCAGAATGGGAAAACAAAATATCTGCTCGAGAGGCCAGCTTGGAGCCTGACTGGCTGGGTGACAGGATGTAACATGTTATCGCGATTCAGGAATGTAAGCGGACGGGACAACAGGCCAATGGAAAATTACAGTGACGTAGAGGTGAGTTGAAGGTCGAACAATATCGCAACGACGTCGGAGAAATAATGCAGTAAGCGAGTATAACTCCTCCCCCCTACCATTGCCATAGCCATTTGCAGGGCAAGAGCGATGTTAACAGCAGTGGTAAGAGGGACACAGGGCGAGGGGCTGGGCGAGGAGAGGAGGGCAGGGGGTATTAGAGTGTTGATCATGTTATGACACACAGTCAATCATTACTGTTTTAAACGTTACTGTGTTAACATAGGCTGTGTCTTATGTGTATAAAACTAATTGCATTCGTGTGCTCAACCCCAGTTGGTTACTATATTGGATACATTATATATTTGAGGTAAGTGTGAGATTAACACTGTTTAGTTTATTTTTATGCTAATGAATGATTAAATTATTATTGGTTTACCATTTGATTGATGGATTGTTTTTTATTTTGTTTATTTTAGATAATCTGTACACCTGTTGTGGGAGTCAGAAACCTCATTCCACTCGAACCTAGGAGAAGGCAAGCGCAGGGCTTTTTACAAAGCAAGGTAAGATTTTTTAAAGTGATATATATAAAACTCCGCCTGCAGTACTGAGTGGATTGAGTAGCTAAGTAGGTGCTGTTGCCGGTCCCAAGCCCGGAGAAAGGAGGAGGGTTGGCTTAGAGCCGTAAAATTAGAGCCAGAAAACATATTGATGCAATAAAGGGCACGACGGTTCCACATGTCAGTGGCGGTACCCCGACAGTGGTGGCTGAGTTAATAAATTTAGAAGTGGAACTCTGAGCTCAATCAGACTGAGATCTCAGCTCAGTCAAAAATCCCATCCAAGTAAATCAACATGGATATTACACCTTCAAAAGAGAATTACCCAAGTGGGTCAAATCCCACGGTAGAAAAACCGCAAGTGGTCTATTCGGATTCAGGGGAGACCACAGAAGTGTGTATTGTGACCATTTAGATGAGGGCCACCGATTGTTTTTCTCTGATGAACCAACTGTTTGAAGAACGCGCGGAGCTGAGATATTTCGTTTCATCAAGATGACACTAGATGGGGAGAGTTTCGATATGAGAGACCTCATCTATTATATATAATCCAAAATTGACTCATCACCGCAGGGCTCAAACCACTAGACCTAGAAAGCTGAAATTTTGCATGTTGGTTGATCCGGGTATGTAGAGGCTCACTAAGAAACGGTTTTTGAAAATTCAATTTGTAAGTGACTTTTTTCGGCCCTTTGGCATTGACCATCCAAAATTGACTCATCGACGCAGGGTTCAAACCACTAGACCTTGAAAGCTGAAATTTTTCATGTTGGTTGATCCGAGTATGTAGAGGCCCACTAAGAATTACCCCCAGTGGGTAATTGTTAGGAGGCCGTGGTAAGTTATCAAGCCTAGATGATCGCTGCGTAAAAAATATTCAATATATGTGTTTTATCGCAAATACTTTAAGAATATTTAAGTGACATAAGTTGAAATTGATAGTGCTGCATCACCATACGTGAAGGCAAGTACTGGATCGTATTTAATTTCACATTTATATAACTAATAGTTTTGGTTGGACATCATAACCTATCTGCCATTACACTTTTGCATATAAATTCATCACTACTAAAATCAGTGAAGTCTCAAAAGAGTAGTTGGAGAAAGTCTCCCTAGGCGGACTGTAAATTGCAAAGAATAAATAGCGTTGTTTCGAATAGGAGAGTTGTTCGTCAGCATTGGTAGAGTGCGGTCGCGTCTGACTCACGTGAGGTATCGGCACTGCGCTTGTTTATTCTGTGCATATATCTGCTCTCGAACCACTGAATACAGTGTGACCGTGTATTGTGTGCGGTTAATTTTCGCATAAATCTCTTCTTGTACTAGCAAAGAAAACGCCATGGTTACTAAATTTGTACGCAAGCTAACTTTAAAATGTGTCTTTGAACGCGAAAACAGACCCAGCGCATGGGAGGTGTATAATTGGATCTCCACAGGGGTAACACTTCGGGAGTGATGAACTAAGTGGAAAACTAGTTAAATTAGCCGAAATACCTTGTGTAATGATGAATAATAATTGTAGGAGTGATGTGGTGATAGATGTTGTCTCCTCCGCTGTCTATAACCCACCCGCCTTCCCCAATTAATACCGCGACTTATATAGTGAAATTTCAGTTGTGTCGTCCATTGTAGGCGTGGCTTATTTGACAAAGAAGATATTGCCAACCCCACGTATACGGTAAATACGGCTGTGTGTTGTTTGTTTTGAGTGGAGAGAGCGATGTGAGCGCGCTCGCTTCTTTCATTTTGTATAGAGACATCCTGAAGTAGCTCCAACAGATAGCTTACTACGTGGGATCATTTTGTTATTTATTTCAAATAGCATTTGCCAATAACACACAATTGACTGTTACAAACTCTTTAAAATGAAAATGTACTTTATTATCAACTTGCCATTCTTCAAATTCGATGTGTATAGAATTCCAACAGAAGGCAAATCAATTGAGTCCCACATATAACAGTTACGACATCTGGCAGATAATTTTCGCATACGATATCCCTATTATTTTGTGTTGCGATTGTTGATACTCGTATTCCAAAGGCAAAACCCTAATAGCAGCGTTTCGATGTAAGCTTGTTTAAAAATGGATTGTGGAAATTGTGAAATTACGATTTGCAAATATAATCAAGATTATTACAAAGATGGCACTGTTTTATTGAAATTGTTGCAAGAACATCAACTTATATCAATATCAATTCCGTGCCCAAAATGTGATCGTGAGTTGGAAGTACGATGGATTGAAGGAAAGCTGAAACCAATGGTGACTTGTAACCGTAAACAGCCCGGTAATATCGGCAAGAGGTGTAATTTTAAGAAGGTTGCAACCAAGGGAACATTATTTGAAAATTCCAAAATACCGATACCGATAATAGTAAACTTCTGCGTTCTTTGGTGCCTCCTTCCCAACCCTAGACACCAAACAATACGGCAAGAACTTAAATTGGGTCATGAAAGTGTGGTCGACTGGTCTTCCTTCTGCCGAGAAGTGTGCTAGGATTGGATGTGTCGCAGCAGGGTACCCATTGGAGGACCACAAGTAATAGTTGAGATCGACGAGGCTAAATTTGGAAAGAGGAAGTACAACAGGGGTCGCCGAATCGAAGGCCAGTGGGTTTTTGGTGCCGTAGAACGAGCCAACAAGAAGAAGTTTTTTATAGTTCCAGTAGCCCAAAGAGATACCGCCACGCTGCTCCAAGTAATCAAGGATTGGATATTGCCGGGAACGATCATTATTTCAGACTGTTGGGCCGCATACAATGTGCTGCAAAACGAGGGTTTTGTGCACCTCAGAGTGAACCACAAAATGGAATTCATTTGCACTCAAAGGAGCGGTCCAATATTCAATCAAAATGTTGCCAACATCCAAACAGCAAATGCACCTGAAATATCCGTCCACACACAGAATATAGAGAGGGAATGGAGAAATGTGCGCTACAGCATCCCAGTCTTCGGTAAAAAGAAGACCCATTTCACAGGGTACTTAGCAGAGCACCTTTTCAAGAAGAACTATTCTCCTGACACCAGAGTTCACACGTTTCTAAAATTAATATCTGATGTATACCCTCCCAACCACTAAAAACTGTTTCGCCCATTAGAAGTGCCGTATGTTGTAAGCGGTTTCCTTTCAGTGTCATTTTTGTTTTTGTCAGACCAACGATGTAATGTTTTGTGAATATATATTTGTTTGACAATAGGATTTCAAAGTATCTGTTAAGAAGGCTTTACATACAAAAACAAACCTAATCTGGGGCTTACGCCCCAGACCCCTTTGCTTGTGGTACTATCAGTAACTTTCGACCAGGCAGTACCTATTTCTGTTTCTATAGGGACATCCTGAACTAGCTACAACAGATAGCGCACAGGTACTATGTGGAATCATTTTGTTCTTTATTTCAAATAGCATTTAACAAAAACACACAATTGACTGTTACAAACTATTTAAAATGAAAATTTACTGTATTTTCAACTCGTCATTCTTCAAATTCGATGTGTATAGAATTCCAACGGAAGGCAAATCAATTGAGTCCCACATAGAACAGTTACGCCATCTGGCGGAAAATTTTCGCATACGATATCCCTATTCTTTGGTGTTGCGATTGTTGATACGCGTATTCGAAAGGCAAAACCCTAATTCTATGTTATTAATGTTTTACATACAAAAACAAACCTAACCTGGGGCTTACGCCCCAGACCCCCTTGCTTGTGGTACTAGCAGTAATTTTCGGCCAGGCAGTACCTAACCTAGTAGCGGACGTAAATTCTATCTTATTAATGTTTTACATACAAAAACACACCTAACCTGGGGCTTACGCCCCAGACCCCGTTGCTTGTGGTACTAGCAGTAATTTTCGGCCAGGCAGTACCTAACCAAGTAGCGGACGTAAATTCTATCTTATTAATGTTTTACATACAAAAACAAACCTAACCTGGGGCTTACGCCCCAGACCCCCTTGCTTGTGGTACTAGCAGTAATTTTCGGCCAGGCAGTACATAACCTAGTAGCGGACGTAAATTCTATCTTATTAATGTTTTACATACAAAAACAAACCCAACCTGGGGCTTACGCCCCAGACCCCCTTGCTTGTGGTACTAGCAGTAATTTTCGGCCAGGCAGTACATAACCTAGTAGCGGACGTAAATTCTATCTTATTAATGTTTTACATACAAAAACAAACCTAACCTGGGGCTTACGCCCCAGACCCCCTTGCTTGTGGTACTAGCAATAATTTTCGGCCAGGCAGTACCTAACCTAGTAGCGGACGTAAATTCTATCTTATTAATGTTTTACATACAAAAACAAACCTAACCTGGGGCTTATGCCCCAGACCCCCTTGCTTGTGGTACTAGCAGTAATTTTCCGCCAGATATTGCCTAACTTAGTAGCGGACATAAAAGTCAGTAGTATCTAACTCCGCTCGTAAGCCAATCAATAGATTCTGGCTTCGCTCAATTAACTCTCTACGCTCTCTTAGCTCGCTACACATGACCTGTGTCGTGAATTTTGTGTACCATACATTGGCAACCGTGAAATGACGTCTCGTTAACAATTGAACACGCCCAATGCGCATCCTTCGGAAGCAGTTGAGCAACGACAAGCCATGACAATTGCCGTCGTTCAATGAACAAAACATTGCTACTTACGTCACATATTTACGTGATTTAGTACTTATTTTCTGTGCGGTAGTGATAAAGGACCAGTAATTTCAATTGATAATGACTCCCGGAATATCAGATAAGGTATGAATATCATACATTAGCTAAGTAAACAATATAGGATCTTGGTTCATCACTCCCGAAGAATTACCTTTGAGGAGGTCACTGCTGACCAGATAGAGATGATACAATTAGACAATTTGGACAACGCCGTATATTTAAAGGTAATTTCCCAAGTACTGTTTGAGAGGTTGTTAAGTATACATGCGGGCCAACACAAAATTACTTTGAATGATGGTCGAATAGGGACTGTGCAAATTACTGCTGCTGACAGTGTAATCAAAACAGTCCGTATTCTAAATGTTCCCCCGGAAGTCCCCAGAAGTTCCATAATAAGTATCCTTAGCAAATATGGCAAAGTCACTGAGCATAAAAATGAAGAATGGTCGGAGCAATTCCCATTTCGGGTGCAGAATGGCATACGTGCAGTGCGCATGGACTTGAAGGAAGCCATCCCCTCGTTCATTTCCATTGAAGGCTATCGTGCACAGATTGTTTACGATGGTCAAATGCGAAATTGCCTAGCGTGTAATTCAACGAACCATTTACGACCTCAGTGTCCCCTGCGACGAGCACGCGCCTTCGTCCAGCGTACGGTAGGACCTGATACTATTGAACCAGTAAATATCACCCTGCCGGTTATTGTGGACCCTTTAACCGTGAGTCACCCAAACCAAGCACGGGACCCGGAACACGTACCTCCATCATCTCCAGGACCTAAGCATTCTGTTGATCACTCGGACCTCCCAACACTTGATGAAAGCACACACAAACGTCGAAAACCGGCCAGTAAGGTTACCGATTTAACAGTCCCATCACCAGCAGGAAATACTGACGGGATTACAAGTATGGTCACAACAGCTGACGTAATTGCGCCTGCGAGTCCTGAACTTCTGCAGGATAACCCCACACCGCATGTTCGGGATCAGCCCCCGACGGATCCACTGACTAATCTAACTGACTCTGCAAACATCCTTGCCACAGATGACGATATGGAGATTGAGATTGCTGGGAGTGGAACAGCTCGTACTGCTCACCGCCACGCGAAGGCTCCGGACCCTGGGAAAGCTACGCACCTACCCGCATCAGTTGCTACATTGAACAAGGAAGTCACTCATGTGAAACCCGCCACGCTTAGTCACCGAGACCCACGATTACCTACAAGACTGAGAAGTACTGAGAAATCCCTGGGTACTTCTAAACGCTGAACTACAATATTCGCTGCTGTTCCTTCGTTTTTTAATACATGATGTCAGTATTACGGGCCAATATCGCATATAGAACATGTATTCCTCTCCTTTGTTTGTACATTTCGTTCTCCTTTTTCATAGCATGACCAGTATTCTCACGACGTATGCTACTCTCAATGTCAATGGAGTGAAGAATGCCACCACACCGGCCCTGCTGTGTAGGTTCTTAAAAGAGTATGATATTGATATATTGTTTCTTCAGGAGGTCAATGAAAATAATTTTGCCTGCTTGTACAATTATGACCATGTTGTGAATGTGGGGGACAACGCCCGAGGCACCGCAATCGTATATAGAAAAGGGTTCAAAATTACCGATGTCATCATGGATCCATCGGGTAGAATTTTATCAGCTTCCTATAATAACACCAGACTGATCAATGCATATGGCCAGTCCGGGACGAACTACAAGCATGACAGGAACGCACTGTTCAGTAATGACATCTTGACACATGTTGCGACGTCAGGTCCGGTGATTTTAGCCGGGGATTTCAATTGTACACTGCATCCTCGTGACCAAACAGGTGCATTCAACTTCTCTCCAGGGCTGCAGACACTTACCCATAGCATGTAGCTGGTGGATGCCTGGCAACGGTTGCATGGTTCATACGTGGAATTTACATTCTGTCGTGGGGATTCCAGATCTAGAATAGATCGAGCGTATATCTCCCAGCCTCATGCACAGCTTCTTGGTAGCTGTAAAGTAGTTCCTGTAGCCTTCAGTGACCACCACAACGTTATTTTTACTCTTAAAGCGCAACGGGGAGACAGATGCTTCATTGATCGGGGTTCATGGAAAATGAACAAGAATGCTTTTCAAACCCACGACAATGACCATCGCTTTATCGCAGTTTTTACAGCAATGTACTACGACAAAAGATCGATACAATAATATTCTGGACTGGCGGATTGAGAAGTTAAAGCCTACCATTCGATCTACAGCCAAAACTATCACCTATGAACGGTACCATGACTTAAACATGAAACTTGACTTTTATACCACAGTCATGTATGAACTGCAACGCAAGGAACGGCTAGGAGAAAATGTTTCAACGCCCCTAAATTCAATCAAGAAGATTATTTTAGGGATTAAGCAGCAGAGTCTCCAGGACATGCTCCCTTACGTTAAAGGAACCTCCATCTTAGCAGATGAACGAATGTCGCTGTTTCATTTAGCAAAAATTCGAAGATCAGCAAATCGACAATTTGTACATGAATGGATTAATGAACAAGGTATGGTCATCAGAACTCACGAACACCTACTCGCCGAAAGTGAGAGATACTTTCGTGACATGCTTGGAGAAGAGAGCGTTTGTGATTTGGAAGTAAATAACATCTTGCGATCTGTCGAAAAACATCTCGCGATCTGTCGAAAAACATCTCGAGGATGACGACATCAGTTTTCTTGAGACTTCTATCACCAAGGATACGGTGAAACATGCTCTAGACCAGACAGCATCCAATAAGACACCCGGCGTTGATGGACTCCCGTACGAATGGTACCGACACTTTTGGACCACTGTCGGACATGATCTTACCAGTGTGCTTAATCAAGCATTGACTGGCGACATTCCGAGCACATTCACAGAACGGGTTATTCTTCTGATTCCGAAACAATCGAAATGTGTCTATATCATTGAATACAGACCCATTACTATCCTAAATACAGATTATAAACTTCTGGCCAAGGTGTTAGTAAACATAATCAGACGCATTCTTCCTTCTTTAATAGGCACGGGGCAAACTTGTGCTATTCCGGGAAGAAATATAATGCACAACCTTCAGGCCATTCGTGATATTATCATACATTACTCTGTAGCTGATAACCCAGCAGCTGCAATTGCAAGCTTTGACCTTAACAAGGCCTTTGACAGAATAGCCCACAAGTATTTATGGAAGGTATTAGAACGCTTTCATTTTCCCAACACAATCATAGCAACTTTCCAATGGCTTTACCAAAAGGCGTCTGCTCGTGTCATGGTAAACGGATATCTGTCATCAAAAATTCCAGTCAAGAAGTCAGTCAGACAAGGATGCCCCCTATCAATGGCTCTATTCGTCTTGGCGCTGGAACCCATGGTCAGGATGATGAACAACGTACTCACTGGCCTCACGATCAACGGAGAGCGTTTTACACTGTGAGCCTATGCTGATGACGTAACGATACTACTCACAAATGAAGGTGACGCGATTCTAGCTCAACAGACCACAGACCCTTGAGTCATTTTGTCGGGCCAGTGGAGCACAAGTAAATTATAGAAAGTCATCCTTATTGCTCTTAGGCCCAGGTGAAAATAGGCACTACTCCAATACTACCAGTATTCCTATAGTCACTGCATGCAAAATATTGAGTATAACTTTCAGTCGAGATATTGCAGAGACCATCCAGACCAACTGGACTACTCGATTAAATGTTCTGCGTTTCCAACTGAAAGAGGAACTTTCAAGACGGCTCAATATTTTGCAGAAGGTCTGGCACATTAATACGTTTACTCTGTCGAAACTGTGGTATGTGGCGCAAGTCCTTCCACCTCCACATATAATCAGCCAGCGCATTGAAATGGCGATTGGATTCTATCTTTGGAAAGGATATCGATATAGAATTCGGAGGGAACAACTGCAGTTACCTGAGCAGTGTGGTGGGCTGAAACTTTTTGCAGTTGAACTGAAATGCTCTGCACTCTTCTTGAAACATATGATCAAAGCGAGACAGTTTGAAGGTGATCCGTTCGTTAGTGCTGTTCTGAAAGTAATTGAAACTACTCATTTACGACAGCCCCAACCGTTCCAAACTTTGTTCAAGAAAGACATGGCCCTCTTGCTAAAACTTCCCACTGCCCAAATCTCCGATGGTTCCTTTAATGAAGCTAAATACATTTATGTTTTTTTTTATTACAACTTCGCAATTTCACACCCCTGGTGCAATTAAAATACCCCAACAAGTCCTGAAAGCATATCTGGGGCAATGTGCGCAACAAATGGCTTCCCTTAGAATGGCATCTGTCTGTATATGCCTGCATTAATGAAATCATCCCCACTGGTGACAAAATGAAGCGGCACGAACAAGTAGCTGATGATGCCTGTCCTGTGTGCAACAGGACTGACACCCTCATCCAACGCATCACTACATGTGGGAGTGCGAAAGGCGTGTGGCGCTGGACGATGAATGCTATTCACAGCATACACGGGCTAACATGTACAAGCAATAGGGAGGAAGAGATATTGAACTTTGAAATACGGGATGTATTAGGTGAGCCGAAAAAAATGCCATCTTATGGCTAGCAGCTGGAGCAATCCACTACAACTTTACTGGTTACCGAGAACCCCTGGTGAATACCCTGCCTGGTTTTCTGGATCATCTCCGGAAAGAACGATGGAAACTCGTACAGCGGAAGTGTATCGACAGTGCTTTTGGCAACCTTTTATATAAATTCTAAAATTATGTGTGCTATTATGATTCTTGGTGTTTTGTTCTTGTGTTTTGTGTTGTTGGTTTTTTCCCCTGAGAAGAGAATTGTAGTCAGGAGGTCAATGATTAGTGTTTGTAGCTGTCTTTGTCAACAGATAAATGAATAAAAAGAAGTAACTTTGTACAAAAAAAAAAGGTTTTTGAAAATTCAATTTGTAACTGACGTTTTTCGGCCCCTTGGCACTGAGTAAGGACAGTCGGAACAAAGGTCGGATTTAGCTCATTTTAAGCCGCCAGATACGAGAAACAATACTCGGAGGTCCTGTAGGGACCCCGAAACACAATTTTTAAGTTCCTAAAATGAACGGTTTCGGAGATATTCCCCAATAACTGTGTTCCCTCTGAGAAACAGATCAACGTTACTATGGCAACCGCTGAAATTTCCCAGACCGGGGATAGTTTTCTGGCAATATCTCGAAAACCGTTCGTTTTAGGGCCTTAAAACGCGGGGTTCGGTTCCCACATTGCTCCTCGCATTGATACGCGCAAGAAGAGCTATATTCCATATTTCTACGAGCAAATCGACTTGGAAAGTCTCATCTATTATTATATAATCCAAAATTGACTCATTACCGCAGGGCTCAAACCACTAGACCTAGAAAGCTGAAATTTTACATGTTGGTTGATCCGAGTATGTAGAGGCTCACTAAGAAACGGTTTTTGAAAATTCAATTTGTAAGTGACTTTTTTCGGCCCTTTGGCATTGACCATCCAAAATTGACTCATCGACGCAGGGCTCAAACCACTAGACCTACAAAGCTGAAATTTTGCATGTTGGTTTATCCGTGTATGTAGAGGCCCACTAAGAAACGGTTTTTGAAAATTCAATTTGTAAGTGACTTTTTTCGTCCCTTTGGCACTGAGCAAGGACAGTCGGTACAAAGGTCGGATTTTGCTCATTTTAAGCCGCCAGATACGAGAAACAATACTCGGAGGTCCTGTAGGGACCCGAAACACACTTTTTAAGTTCGTAAAATGAACGTTTTCGGAGATATTCCCAAATAGCTGTGTTCCCTCTGAGAAACAGATCAACGTTACTATGGCAACCGCTGAAATTTCCCAGACCGGGGATAGTTTTCTGGCAATATCTCGAAAACCGTTCGTTTTAAGCCCTTAAAACGCGGGGTTCGGTTTAACCATGAACATTGCTCCTCGCATTGATACGCGCAAGAAGAGCTATATTCCATATTTCTACGAGCAAATCGACTGGGAAAGTCTCATCTATTATATATAATCCAAAATTGACTCATCACCGCAGGGCTCAAACTAATAGACCTAGAAAGCTGAAATTTTGCATGTTGGTTGATCCGAGTATGTAGAGGCACACAAAGAAACGGTTTTTGAAAATTCAATTTGTAAGTGACTTTTTTCGGCCCTTTGGCAATGACCATCCAAAATTGACTCATCGACGCAGGGCTCAAACCCCTAGACCTAGAAAGCTGAAATTTTGCATGTTGGTTGATCCGAGTATGTAGAAGCCCACTAAGAAACGGTTTTTGAAAATTCAATTTGTAAGTGACTTTTTTCGGCCCTTTGGCACTGAGCATGGACAGTCGGTACAAAGGTCGGATTTAGCTCATTTTAAGCCGCCAGATACGAGAAACAATACTCGGAGGTCCTGTAAGGACCCCGAAACACACTTTTTTAAGTTCCTAAAATGAACGGTTTCGGAGATATTCCCAAATCACTGTGTTCCCTCTGAGAAACAGATCAACGTTACTATGGCATCCGCTGAAAATTCCCAGACCGGGGATAGTTTTCTGGCAATATCTCGAAAACCGTTCGTTTTAGGGCCTTAAAACGAGGGATTCGGTACCCACTTCTTTGAAGTGGAAACCACGAACATTGCTCCTCGCATTGATACGCGCAAGAAGAGCTATATTGCATATTTCTACAAGCAAATCGACTTGGAAAGTCTCATCTATTATATATAATCCAAAATTGACTCATCACCACAGGGCTCAAACCACTCGACCTAGAAAGCTGAAATTCTGCATGTTGGTTGATCCGAGTATGTAAAGGCTCACTAAGAAACGATTTTTGAAAATTTCTTTTTGTGACTTTTTTTTGGCCCTTTGGCAATGACCATCCAAAATTGACTCATCGACGCAGGGCTCAAACCACTAGACCTAGAAAGCTGAAAATTTGCATGTTGGTTGATCCGAGTGTGTAGAGGCCCACTAAGAAACGGTTTTTGATAATTCAATTTGTAAGTGACTTTTTCGGCCCTTTGGCACTGAGCATGGACAGTCGGTACAAAGGTCGGATTTAGCTCATTTTAAGCCACCAGATACGAGGAACAATATTCGGAGGTCCTGTAGGGACCCGAAACACAGTTTTTAAGTTCCTAAAATGAACGCTTTCGGAGATATTCCCAAATAGCTGTGTTCCCTCTGAGAAACAGATCAACGTTACTATGGCAACCGCTGAAATTTCCCAGACCGGGGATAGTTTTCTGGCAATATCTCGAAAACCGTTCGTTTTAAGCCCTTAAAACGCGGGGTTCGGTTTAACCATGAACATTGCTCCTCGCATTGATACGCGCAAGAAGAGCTATATTCCATATTTCTACGAGCAAATCGACTGGGAAAGTCTCATCTATTATATATAATCCAAAATTGACTCATCACCGCAGGGCTCAAACTAATAGACCTAGAAAGCTGAAATTTTGCATGTTGGTTGATCCGAGTATGTAGAGGCACACAAAGAAACGGTTTTTGAAAATTCAATTTGTAAGTGACTTTTTTCGGCCCTTTGGCAATGACCATCCAAAATTGACTCATCGACGCAGGGCTCAAACCCCTAGACCTAGAAAGCTGAAATTTTTCATGTTGGTTGATCCGAGTATGTAGAAGCCCACTAAGAAACGGTTTTTGAAAATTCAATTTGTAAGTGACTTTTTTCGGCCCTTTGGCACTGAGCATGGACAGTCGGTACAAAGGTCGGATTTAGCTCATTTTAAGCCGCCAGATACGAGAAACAATACTCGGAGGTCCTGTAGGGACCCCGAAACACACTTTTTTAAGTTCCTAAAATGAACGGTTTCGGAGATATTCCCAAATCACTGTGTTCCCTCTGAGAAACAGATCAACGTTACTATGGCATCCGCTGAAAATTCCCAGACCGGGGATAGTTTTCTGGCAATATCTCGAAAACCGTTCGTTTTAGGGCCTTAAAACGAGGGATTCGGTACCCACTTCTTTGAAGTGGAAACCACGAACATTGCTCCTCGCATTGATACGCGCAAGAAGAGCTATATTGCATATTTCTACAAGCAAATCGACTTGGAAAGTCTCATCTATTATATATAATCCAAAATTGACTCATCACCGCAGGGCTCAAACCACTAGACCTAGAAAGCTGAAATTCTGCATGTTGGTTGATCCGAGTATGTAAAGGCTCACTAAGAAACGATTTTTGAAAATTTCTTTTTGTGACTTTTTTTTGGCCCTTTGGCAATGACCATCCAAAATTGACTCATCGACGCAGGGCTCAAACCACTAGACCTAGAAAGCTGAAAATTTGCATGTTGGTTGATCCGAGTGTGTAGAGGCCCACTAAGAAACGGTTTTTGATAATTCAATTTGTAAGTGACTTTTTCGGCCCTTTGGCACTGAGCATGGACAGTCGGTACAAAGGTCGGATTTAGCTCATTTTAAGCCACCAGATACGAGGAACAATATTCGGAGGTCCTGTAGGGACCCAAAACACAGTTTTTAAGTTCCTAAAATGAACGCTTTCGGAGATATTCCCAAATAACTGTGTTCCCTCTGAGAAACAGATCAACGTTACTATGGCAACCGCTGAAATTTCCCAGACCGGGGTTAGTTTTCTGACAATATCTCGATAACCGTTCGTTTTAGGGCCTTAAAACGCGGGGTTAAGTTCCCACTTCTTTGAAGTGGAAACCACGAACATTGCTCCTCGCATTGATACGCGCAAGAAGAGCTATATTGCATATTTCTACGAGCAAATCGATTTGGAAACTCTCATCTATTATATATAATCCAAAATTGACTCATTACCGCAGAGCTAAAACCACTAGACCTAAAAAGCTGAAATTTTGCATGTTGGTTGATCCAAGTATGTAGAGGCTCACTAAGAAACGGTTTTTGAAAATTCAATTTGAAACTTTTTCGGATCTTTGGCAATGACCATCCAAAATTGACTCATCGACGCAGGGCTCAAACCACTAGACCTAGAAAGTTGAAATTTTGCATGTTGGTTGATCCGAGTATGTAGAGGCCCACTAAGAAACGGTTTTTGAAAATTCAATGAAGAGGAATTAAAAATACCAGAATGCATTTTAATGATCCCAAGCAATTTTAATTGTGCATTCGGAAAGGTATATTCCCGTATGATTTCTGCAACAGCTGGGACGTGTTAAAGCAAACAAAACTCCCAACATAAGACAAGTTTTACTCAAAACTAACACGCAGTACCGTTTCCGATGAAGACTATGCACATGAATGTCAAGTTTGGCGAGTGTTTGACATTAAGAAGCTAAGTGAATATGCTATGCATTACCTAAAACTGGATGTATTTGCTCACTTATGTGTTTGAAAAATTTCGTGAGTTGTGTCTGCACAGTTATGGTCTTGACCCTGCTCACTATTATACGTGTCCTGGGCTGTCGTTTGATGCCGCTTTAAAATACATTCAAGTGGAATTGGATTTACTCACTGATGTAGATATGCTTCTATTCTTTGAAATGGGCATTCGCGGTGGCTTTGTGTCGCTTAACCAGCACCATGCCGAAACGAACAATGTCTACATGCCTGATTATTCACCAGACAAACCAGAATCGTACTTAATGTACTATGACGTGAATAATTTGTACGGCTACGCCATGAGTCAGCCTTTGCCCTATGGGAAGTTTGCTTGGCTGACAGAGAAACAAGTGACAGAATTTGATGTAAACATGGCTAGCCAAGAAACAGACCGTGGATATGTCTTAGAAGTGGATATTGAATATCCCTCATTCTTGTATGATCAACATGCCGATTTCCCATTCTGCCTTGAGCAAATGGTTCCCCCCGACAGTAAAATGAAAATTAAAAAACTCATGGGCGCACTTTACAACAAAAATCGGTATGTGCTACATCTCCAAATGTTGGTGCAATGCCTCGCCCAAGGCTTGGTGTTAAAGAAAATCCATAGAAGTATTCATTTTGCTCAAAAAGCATGGCTTGAGCCATACATGCGACTCAACACAGAGCACCGACGAATGGCAATACAGCAGTTTGTTTTTTTTTTTTTTTTTCAAATTAATGAACAACTGCATCTATGGAAAGTCCATGGAGAATGTCAGCAAATACCGTGACATTAAATTGGTGAATGTCTGGGAAGGACGTTACGGTGCCCGGAATTCGGTGCCCGGTGACGGAATTCGTAGGTTTGGCCTCGAAAATGTAAGCTTATCGCACACTAGACTGTAAGGAAGCCAAAAGAGCATAAGGTGTAGGTAGGGCAGTGGTAAAATCGCTACGTGTAGACGATTACTTAGCGGTTTTACGCACTGGCAAAGCTATGTCCCATACACAGTGCAGGATACAATCTAGCAACCATCATTTGTATCTTGTGGAACAGAGAAAACGCACCCTCGCTTCCATGGATAACAAACGTGTGTGGGCTGATGACTTGCTCACCCGCCTGCCCTGGGGTTATGATCACAAAGGGGAGGAGGTGTGATTTTTCTGTTTGTTCGTTTAGGGACATGGCTTTTTGTAACTTGTAGATATAGTATTTTGTAAATATTGTTTTTTGTCGTTGTAAATAGTAGATTTTGTAAATAGTGGCAACCCTCTTGGACCTTTTGCTCTTTAAAAAAAGTTGTATGCAACCTTATTTATATTCTTAATTTTAAATTTAACAGAGTTGGGAATTGGAAAATGGTATATAGTTTGATTCTTTTAAAGCTGTACAAATTTGTAGTGTTTGTAAATATGAAATAAGTAATAGTATTTTTAGTAACTTTAATTATTTATTTTTGTAATGGTAAAATTTTAACTTAAAAAAGTTCTTTTCGGATCAGTGTGCATGTCGAGAATGTGCTTTTGGGAATAAATAAAGTGGTTGTGTTTGTTCCCAAAAAGACACGTATGGTTGTGTGAGTAGAGAGAAAGCTGGTGTGAATGTATGACCAGAGAAAACACGGTGAGGTAGAGTGGGTGGGTGGGGGGGAAATTTTTACTTATATATTAAATGGTCAATAGTCATTTTGTTTTCAATAGTGTTGTTTTCTTTAAATGTAGCGGTCAATAGACATTATTTTTGTAAAAACAGTCTCACCTGCAGTAGTCGTAGACCTCGACGTTTCTCAAAACACACATAAACACATTGCAGCATTATCATGGTCAAGCACTCCAATCAACATTATTGACAAATCCATATTATTAAAAACGTAAAACTTGAAACAGACATTTTTAAAAACTGTAAATTGCAAATTGGCAAATGACAATGTGTGAAAATGTGAAAATGAAAAATCAGCCCATCAACATCATGATTTTTTTAAATTAAAAATCATCGTGCTCTGGTAAACCTTTTGTTTTTATTTCATAACCATGGGGATTTACAAATGAAAATAGAATACAAACAAATCCCAATTCCTCAATCCTCAATTCCTGAATGTTTATGTCCACGCATCATCAACTTTCCTTTCATAGCACTCATCACAATCAGGGCTGCCATCCTTTCACCCACTGAGGCATCACAGGATGTGAAACGTTGTTTAGCTTTTTTCAATAATAATTTATCTGCCACATGTCTTAAACCAGGATGACTATGGCAATAAGATAGGTCATGTTCTTTGCATGCTTGATCCAAAAGATTAATGGGTACATCACCACGCTGCATACGTTTTTCAAGATGAGTTCTATGGCCAGAGAAACGATAACCTGGAAGATGGATTTCGAAAGGTTAAGTATTGAATCACTTTGTCAATGACGCCATTGCCAGTACAGGTCTGGCATATCCTTTTCCATTGATGGTAAAAAGGTTTGGTCTTCCTCCTCCTCTGTGGACGATGTTTGTGTTTGTTGTTGTTGTTGTTGTTGCTTTTTCTCGCCATGACACCCGTGGAATGATTCAACAAAGTGTTTACATGGACTTTTATGACCGTGATACAGTTTGACTAGCTGACAAGTCGCGCACTGACGCATAGAGGGTATTTTTGCCATGGCCACTTGCTTATGGTGATCGTAATCCGTACAGGGTTGCAATTCACTCAACACAGGGTCTTGAGTCCATGATGTTGGTACATGTTGCCAGATTTCGTTCACAGCGTTGGCTGCCACATAATAAATGAATGACTTGGGCAACGCTAAGAGTTCCTCTTTGGTAAAAGTGTCTAGTTTCTTTTTGCACACAAAGAACTTCTCAATGGCTTTGTCCGTAGCATTGCCTTTCTCCATGGTATCATGTGTTGTAGATGTTTACACGTCGATTGTAGAAATCTCACTGGCGTCATTCACGGGTAAACCTTGAGTTATAATTTTGTTCAACAACTCCCAGCAGGCATGGGTGGTTAACCAATGAAAGAGATGCCACGCATGCGCTAGGGCTGTATGGGTAATGTTGCCACAGGAACAAGTATCCATCAGCGTTTGCAGGGAGGGGCAGCCCAAGTCCATGTGGTCGATACATTGACAGTAAGACGCCAAAAATGGTTGCAACCATTGACGTTTTTCATTACCTTTCACAAATACCACATTGGCCGAGGACAAGTGTGCTTTCATGACCACGTCTAAATATTTATAGGAAATGGTTCCTTGATTCCAATCTAGTTGCCTATGATCTTCAATCCACTGGGTTTGTTTACGATATTTTTCACACAACAAATCAAAATCATGGGGCGGTTTAAATAGCAAATGCGTGGCTTGCGATATCCAAAACGTGGTACAATCGATTATGGCCACTTGTTTACATATAAATTTGTTGTCACCAATTTTAAACCCTTGGCAATCCACAATGAGTGTGCGCAACATGTTGCCGCTTGCCTGGACCAAGTTCAACTGACGACTGACTAACCATTGGCCACTAAGGTGTGGTCATGACATGGACTTACCTGCCACGCTAGTAAAAAGAAAGAAAGTGAGGTTAGGGTAGGACAGGGGGACATGAAAAAAATAAGAATTTAAGAATTACATCATTTTATTATCATAACACGTCTTACAGGCTTTTGTCATTTTGGGTTAAGGACGATACCAACTGATACAACAATATAGTCTCGTGTGTTTGTAACGTCCATAACACCGATGATGTCCCAATGTCTCTAAACTAGGCGTTTTTGATGGTGAGCTGCTCGCCGAAGCACCATGGACACCATACAGTCCACACGTATCGTAACTTGTTTTTTTTTTCATCACTCAGAGGCACGAGTGACGGATTGCTTGAATGACAGGGTATATTTCCCACCTCCATTCTGCAAAGGTAGGGGCAGGGAGGTGACCAGCGCTGATGTTCCTTCATGGGTTCATCGCTCTCTTGCCATTGGTCTATAATGATGGGACAAAAGGCACATTTCACTTCATCTCTTGTTTTTAAATAGTAGAATCCAGCGGCCGCTAAGGCTTGAGGGTTTATGAAAGGCACTGGCCATGTTGCAAAAGTCTTGAAACGTTGTTCCTCAGAGTTTAAATTCATGGATGTGACTTTTCTTGATGCTTTAAAGCAAGACATGACTGAGCGACTTGACGTGGGTTGACCTGTTATTTATACACTCGTCACTTGGTTGGACAGTGGATAATAGTTGACTTTTTTGTGATGAATAATCAAACAGTAGGCCGTCGTATTGGCTGGTACATTGTCATGCGTTCCAAAATCTAGTCGAATGTCAATATTGGATGGCTTGACAGACCCTTCCAGGTAAGAACAGTCAAAGGCAATCAGTGGAGCCCTTGCCTTAAACGCTTGGGGTAGCAGCATGGGGCCGTTCTCTTTTTGATAATACGACTATCGAAATTTAGAAAACAAGTCGTACAGGGGGCCAAACTTATTTTTTGAAAAATCCAAATCCAGTCCCTCATAGGGAATCACAGCTCCGTTGAGGAAAAGACGTGCATTTCTCAATTGCAGGTGATCAAATTGCGTGGCATCTTTGGTTTGTTGATATTTGCGATTCGTTTGAAAACCCACGATGATGTAGAGAGGTCTCTCTGTATAGCGAGCTGTTTTTACAGACCAACTGTTTGTGTTGGTGGTGGGCAATAGCGGATACTCATGGAGTGCCCAGCTTCTAAATTCCATGGGTAGAGGCATATCTCTCTTTACCATCTTGAGTATGTCGAGTTTTTTGCTATCGTCAAGGGTCACATGGGGCACTTTCCATAGCAAGCGTTGTAGTTGAATTTTTGAATCTATGGGGGCATTGTCGGCTCCCTTGAATGCATTATTATCACTCCTGTCTCTCACCAGATAAAGCACTTGCCTTGCGTTGACCACAATGCGCTGGTGATCTTCGGCAAAGCCTAAAATCAGTTTAAGAGGTAAATATCCAGTAAATGTCCCATCGGTGTGTACCGTCCAGTCATTGGTCGAGTCAGGGCACCAAATCGCCATGCAAAGTGTTTTACCTTCTTCCTCACTGTAAGAGGGATATAGTTTCATGACACTGGAAATACCCACATTTCGAGTGCTATCCACCACGATATCGTTAATGACATGCCGCACCTCAGAAAACAGGAAGGCCAAACCAGGGTTGGCCAACTTGGATGAGGTGGGTGTAGAGCCATCGGCTTTGGTGAGCCGACCTTCAATCTGAATGACACTTTGATGCGGTAGGGTGTAAATATCTTGGTTGTTGATAACAAATTGAATTTCATCATTGTTATTGAGTCCAGGTGTTTGAGCTTGATAGGAATGGAGATCAATTCTTACCACCCCTGGTTGGTCCTCGATGTGGTTCGCTACCTCTAGGATATAATTCATCATGGGGGTTGACGTGGTAACCCAAATGCTGTAAAATCTGCTTGTCTTGAGATGTTAACGTGTATTCACGTGACAAACAACTAACACCATTCCTAGACGGTGTTGTTGCTTTATACACAAACTTCATAGTGGCTTTAGCACCAACTTGTAAGTCACTGGTGTGGTAAAATCTAGATCAATGAGTTGTTGTACTCTATTGATCAGTCAGGGGTTTTCATTCAATTCGATAGGCGGGTAAAAGTCTAGGCTGTCTTCGGGTACACGTCCATGCAGTGTAAACGTCTTACTTTCTGCCGACATACTGTTAACGTTTTTGCATATGCTGAGTCTTATATAAAAAAATAAACACAAACGTCCACACTGTTGGCTGTTAAACGTTTGCTCGCGTTTCACATTATAATATATCTTGATCCTGTTTCCAAAATAGGACACTAGTTCCATGGGCGGGGGCAAATTCCCAAAACTGTCAAAGTACCATACGGTGGAACCCTCTTTGACATAAGCTACATAATGCGTTCCTGGTCCTCGGTGATCATCCAAATTGACAACAGCACATTCCTGTTTCCAGGATCGTGGGGGTAATTGGTTTCGCATAAACACACCTCGAAAATGAGAAAGCTTTAGTTGTTTAGCATAGTTTTCCACTTGTTGATGCGTCAGGGCATGTCTTGCTATGGCTGAGGTTATTTTTTATATTTCGAAATGGTGAAATCCCAAATCCTTGTTGATAAAAAGCTGGCTTTAAATTTGCATTTCTAGCCGCCATAGCAATCGCTTCCATCGTTTCATTATGTCGCTGACTTTCTTTTAGTTGTTGCTTGCCCTGCTGCGCGGCTTTAATGGTTTTCGCCACTGCACTGTCACCGCCCAAAAGTGAATCCAGAGCAGCCAGACCGGCAAATAAAGCAGGTAAAAATCCCGCTCTTTTGGGGACGGAAATCACTCGCCCTTGTTTTGAACCCTGTCGCCGACGTTTTGGAATAACATGTCTCTGTGCTGCTCGAAGGGCTTTCCTTATGGTCAATACATTATTTTTCCTTTCGCAAGGGCTTGTCCACGAATGTCGTAAGCCCAGGCTTTGCCGAGGACAGGGTCTTATTTTTAGTCTTTTTAGTCTTTCTCACCACATACCTTTGTTTCACCATGATGATAATGACCAACAACCTTCCACAAGAAAGTTTAAATCACAACTAACGTCAGGTTGTTATTTCATGGCTGTATATTCCAATTCTACATAAAGTGGAAAATCGTTTATGGTTTTTCCCGCTAGCTTTTAATCCCATGTCAACATGAGATGAAAGGATAATTCGTCACCTGCATTGACCATTTCATGGTTATGTGGCAACATCCTATGACCATTTATCTTTATTTGTAAAAGGTTCTCATCAGGTATGGCATATTTGATGTGAATGATTCCATCATAGTGTAATCGATAGTGACTTAAACCCGAAGTAAGCACATAGGTAAAGTGCTGATCATGGACTAGTGGTAAATGGTTTCTGTCATTCACAGGTTTTTCATTTGTCAGATACACTAAAAATACAGATGGGATAAATTTATAAAGCCTTTTAATTTCATAGGTCACGTAACGCTTGGTACAGACATCGTCTTCGTCTTGCGGGTCTTCCACGTGCATAATCCGATAGTGATTAGCGCTATAGCCATTCACCGTAAGCTGAGGCGCTTTGTTATAAAACTCATACACTTTGTTATCCACATACTTTTTCGTAGTAACGTCTGTAGACACTTGAGGATGTTTTACATGGGTTAACCGCTTTCCCTTAAAGTCATAATCTCCCTGTTTTGTGCGTGGCACAACAGACCTATCCACATAGTGTTTATTAGCAGGATCTGTTTCTTGTTTAGGATCATGTATGGGGACATACTTAGCTTTGGCCATCAACGCACGTCCAAAGACATCCATTGTCAACCTACAGTACGGGTCTACTGTTTCTATGACAAGGCTCGGTGTCCTCTATATAGACAGCCTGCTAGCCTGTCTAAGCCTTAGTTGATATGAAGATTATTAAGCAGCAAGAGTCATTCCCCGTGAGGGACATGGTTTCCCATCTCTGTCCCACAATACGTGAACAACGCCATGGTTCACTGTTTGCATCTTCCATTCGCTGCATCATTGTGGGACCTCCCGGCTGTGGAAAGACCAATCTTTTGCTAACACTCATCACAGAGCCCAATGGTCTGCGTTTTCAAAATATTTATATTTTTGCAAAATCTCTCTACCAACCCCTCTACGTGTTTCTGGATCAAGTCATGTCTGGGTCACAAAAAGAGAATATGGGTTATTTCACATTTTCCATGCAAGAAAATGTTATTTCACCGGATGAGGTAAAGCCTGATTCACTCATAATTTTCGATTATGTATACACTGAACGTCAAGGCATTATTCAAAGCTATTTCAGCATGGGTCGACACAAACATATCGATTGCTTTTATCTTGGACAAACATATTCTAAAATGTCCAAACAGTTGATTCGTGACAATGCCAATGTCATTGTTTTATTTCGCCAGGACGAGAGGAACAGTCGTCACATTTATAATGAACATGTGAATCCGGATATGACCTTTCAAATGTTTACTATATTGTGTGGCAAGTGCTGGAACACTCAACGTCATGCCTGTTTAGTGATTGTTAAACAAAGTGAACTCAACCAAGGACGATATCGCTTAGGGTTTGATCACTTTATTGCTATTTAAGGCCCTGTCTCATTCCCTCTCAAGTCATTTGTCACGACACCATGGCGTTAGCAGAAAGTCAATTGAAAAAGCATATTATTAGAGCAAAAATACTATTCGCCAGAAGTTTCGTCAATTGAAACGATCACGTGCAGATCATGCTTTGCTTATTCAACATCATTTAGCACCTCCGCTAAAAGCCATGTTGAAACCCTCTTCCAAGACATCTGAAACGCTACCCACCGTTTCACAAGCCACTCAGACGCTGCACGAGGACCCTGAGGAAGAGGAATAGGAACAGGAACGGGAAGATTTTACTAGTGTTAGCGAAGTTGAGGATGACGAGGAACAAGTGTTTACGCCTCAAAAAAAGACCGCACCCCTTGCAGAGTTTTTGAGAAAAAAGAAATCCTTGGCCATGGTCGAAACACCTTGCCCATCCAAATCGTATCTTGTTTTCACAAGTCTTGGCCACCCCTCAAAATAAAGCTCAGCTGAAAAACATTTTAATAAAATATTATGGATCAACACTAGTGGCCTCCGTGGCTTAGACGGCAGCACGCCGGCCTCTCACCGCTGGTTCCGTGGTTCAAATCCCGGTCACTCCATGTGAGATCTGTGCTGGACAAAACGGAGGCAGACAGGTTTTTCTCCGGGTACTCCGGTTTTCCCTGTCAAAATATCATTCCAGCAACACTCTCCACTATCATTTCATTTCATCTGTCATTCATTTAATCATTGCCCCAGAGGAGTGCGTCAGGCCTCGGCAGCCGGCACAGTTCATATCCTCGCCGCTAGATAGGGGCTCCATTCATTCCATTCCTGACCCGCTCGGAGACTGGAAGCAGGCTGTGGTTTTTCATTTTCATTACGGATCAACACTAGAACCCTATCTCATTGATCTATTTATTGGAAACACAGATACCACGTATGGTGTTCGCTATGAGGATGATAGTTTTAAAATTGGGGATTCATCCATTAAATTTGCTCTTACTAAAGCTGTCATTAAGAACATCAACTATAAATTGACGCCAGGACTGTTAAAGCTGCTCCTTTCTCGAACACCCTCATTCCATGATTATACGTCAGATGACCTTGGCAAATATAAATCCATTTTATTGCATACCCATGCCCACAAAAGACAGTATGATCCAGCTCAACAAGTGAATGCCAATACATCTCAAAAATATAAAACCATCACTGCAAAAATGTTTCCCACCAGTGAAAGTACTCGTCGTAAAGTGTCCGCTGCGGGAATGACATTTAAACCATTAAAACCCCTTGTGGATGTCACCTACTAGCACAATCCCAATAAGCTCGTCCAGTGGCTACACTTGTTGCATGCTTCACGTCAAGCCGGCCATACCGGTCACGATTGGGAAATTCAAGAAATTGAACAAGAACTTCGAAATTCCAAAATTATTGTTTAAGCCCTCACCCATTAAAATGGGTATTGCTCACGAGTTGCATCGCCCAGCTAGGCGTCACTATCCGCGACTCAATGCGATTTCACGAAATGTGGATGAACTTTGGCAGGCTGACTTGGTTGAAATGATACTCGATGCTGGCGTTAATGACGGTGTACGCTATATGTTGACCGTCATTGATGTGTATTCCAAAATGACCCTTGGTTGAACCTGTGCGTCGCAAGTCTGGTCCACTAGTTACCAAGGCCTTTCAACATATTATTCAACACTCCAAACGTCAACCTCAGTTGCTACAAACCGACCAGGGGAAATAATTCTTCAACAAGGATTTCTCCAGTTTTCTCAAATCTAAGGATATTCACCATTACACCACGTACATCAATTTCAAAGCTAGCGTGGTCAAGCGGTTTAACCGAACATTGAAAACCCATATGTGGAAAGCGTTTACCGCTCAGGGCAGTTATCGCTGGTTGGACATGTTTCCTGAGCTAGTGTCACGTTACAATGACACCAAACATAGAACCATTGGGACCAAGCCACGTCCCGTGAGCAAATATATTCAGCGACTGGATAAACTGTTTAACCCCATAAAAACAGCAGATCCTAAACGTCACCGACTGAAAATTGGGGATTTTGTTCGTGTGAGCAAATTTAAGTCTGCCTTCAATAAGGGCTACCCACCTCAGTGGGGGACTGAACTATTTCGAATTCGACACGTCAACTTGGACAGTCCAGTCACCTATTTACTCCAAGACCTCAACCATCAACCCATAAAAAGGTAGGTTTTATCTCCACGAACTTCAAAAAACAGCATTTCCTAAACATTATCTTGTGGAAAAAAGTGTTGAAACAAAAAGGAAATAAACTATATGTCAAATGGTTAGGATTTAACTCTACGTTTAATTCTTGGAGCAATAAATTACATGTTGTGTGAACCTGTGCACTTTTCTTTATTTTTAAATTTATTTATTTATTTATTGAATCATGATGTACGAGAGCTCTGTGTATGACGCCCCGCGCTTCATGCATGTCCATGTTTGTCTTTCTCTCTCCCCACATGTGTCTCACTCCTTCACTCCATGTTGACATACAAATCGTTCTCCACTCCTCCCCTCACCTCCCCAGCCCTCTGGCCCCGCCCTATCATCGCTCTGTAGTGGTCACGTGATTTCCTGTTCTCTCTTTGTGTTCACCCTTTCCCTCTTTCCCCTTTCCTCTCTGCGGGGCCCCTGCCTGCTGCTGCTGCTGCTCGCCTGGCTAGCTGTTATCACCTTTTTACAGAGTTGTCACATGGTTCCAACCTGTTATCATATGACACCAATGTTTTCAGCTCTCAACCACATTCCATTCTCTTAGCCGAATAGCCAGGCTCCAAGCTGGCCTCTCGAGCAGATATTCTGTTTTCCCATTCTGGCTGCCAGTCAGACATAGAAAAACAAGTTCTGTTGTTGTCGACTATTTTTATTCGTCTTATAGCATTATGAATTTTGTCTGGTTACTGGTCAGTGTTTGTGTTGTTTGAGTCTTCAGTCTTTTGACTGGTTTGATGCAGCGCTCCATGCCTCCCTGTCTTTAGCTAATCGTTTCATCTCTACATAACTACCACACCCTACATCTGAGGCAATCTGTTTAACATATTCTAACCTTGGTCTACCCCTACAGTTCTTGTCCTCAACCCTTCCTTCCGTAACTAAGCTTGCTATTCCTGCGTGCCTTAGTATGTGCCCTACCAACCTATCTCTTCTCTTCAATAGCAGTCGCCAGAAACATCTCTCCCCTCCCACTCGTCTTAATACCTCTTCGTTTGTCACCCTATCTACCCATCTAATCTTCATCATTCTTCTGTAACACCACATTTCAAATGCTTCTATTCTCCTTTTTTCTGCTGCACCAATAGTCCAAGTTTCACTTCCATAGAGCGCCACGCTCCAGACAAAGGCTTTCAAAAATGACTTCCTAATACCTAAATCTATATTCGATGTCAACAAATTCCTTTTTCGTAGAAAGACTTTCCTAGCCTGAGCCAACCTACTTTTTATATCCTCTTTGCTTCGTCCATCACTGGTTATTTTGCTTCCTATGTAACAGAAGTCTCCTACTTCCTTCAGCTTTTCACCTGCCAATTTGATCTCCATAGAGGTTTCTGATTTATTTCGGCTGCATTCCAGTATTTTTGTTTTACATTTATTAATTTTCATCATGTATTCATTCCGTAAGACGGAGTCCATACCATTCAAAAACTCATTGAAATCCTCAGGCGTTTCGGCCAAGATGACGATGTCATCAGCAAATCTCAGAGTTGAAATTATTTCTCCTTGAATCTTCACTCCCACTTTGAATTTTTCTCGAATTTCCTTCATTGCTTGTTCAATGTGGAGATTGAAAAGTATGGGTGATAAGTTGCAGCCTTGCCTTACACCTTTCTGAATACCAGCTTCTCTCTCATGTCCTTCAGCTCGAATGACTGCTGTCTGGTTTCTGTATAGATTGTACATCACCCTCCTATCCCTGTACTTTATTCCAATAGATCTCAAAATGTCCAATAATTTAGTCCAATCAACGTTATCAAAAGCCTTTTCTAAGTCTACAAATGTCATGAACATGTTTTAACGATCGCCATGACGGATTTTCGAAAATATTCGCCTTCATTCATCTGTCAAGGGAAAAATTATCGAAAAGCGACCCCTCGTTTTGCCATACATCGCCCCGTCTAAATAGCCATTTCCCGTATCCACCATGGCCAGTCATAGCCTCGTTGTAACATGTGTCAAGAGCTACCGGCTCTCTGTCTACGAACACTCTTTTATTAAAAAACATTAAGTTAAAATGCATAGTTCTTGTCCTAGAGACTTGACATTTATTTTCATGGTAGAGGGGGTAGAGACCTTTCATTTATGTCAAACAAACTTATTTTTAAACGTATAAGTTTCCTAAATAATAAAAATATAAAAATTTAAGCCTTTCAAAATATCTCAAAAAATAAAAAAGTTTTATTATAAAAAATAAAGGTCATATATACCATTCGTTTGAACCATGGCACAACGTTCTATCATGTTTGGTTTTCAAACTATCGCCTACTTTCAAAAACAAACATTTTCAAAAAAATCGAAAAATATAACGAGTGGTCTATAGGAAAGAGGACGTCTGCTAGAGTCCAACGGCACCTCATTTGTTAAAATCTGACCATCCGTTCGCCAATTATCACCAATGTTCGCGAGAAAGTAGGCTATCATTTTTTTCCCTCGTACACCCTTGAAACTTGCTGCCCACCTAGAGGGCATACCCACCTTTCATTAACGTCAAACAAACCTTTTTCCAAAATAATCAAAAATCCAAAACCAAGAATTTTCAAAAATGTTTTTAAAAAAATCAACACACATTCTCAGCAAAGAGGACGTCACCCCGTTCCTAAACAACACATCGTTCTAGACTTACAAGCTCATTAAATATCACCAAAATGTTAAAAACGCACGTTTGCCTCAAATTGCCTTTCCAAATTTCACCCATTTTAAAAAATAACGTCACCAACAAATAGAGCGTAAAAAATACCATCTTAACGATACCTCACTCGACCCTAGTCCTCCCCCACCACCAACTATTTCCAACATTGCCATACGTATACAAGCACACGCGCGCCTCACCCCACTACTACCTGCACAGTTTTTATCCTAGAGACTTGAAATTTATATTGGGGGTAGAGGGTGTAGGGACCTTTTATTTATGTCAAACAAACTTTTTTGTCGGGTACAAATAAAATGGGTGAAGCAAAACCCCTACTGCTCCCCTACTGCAGGTATTGGCTACACATACAACTTAATACGGGAAATACTCACTTCTACAACTTTCAGCAGGTCTGATTTTCCACAAGGAATTTCACGGGTGTTTAAATATGTAGTTAGTACGAACTGCTTTTAGATGCTGTCATAACAAAATAAACAATATTTATGAATAAAATTTAGCATGTGGTCTCACGTGTTTGAAAAACTTACGGACTCTACTCAGTGTTGCCAATTCTACTAACAGTACGGCTTGCGAATTATAGACGGCTATAGTAATAGCCTATTACTACCTGATGACACAAACTTGGCGAAGTCACGAGGTTGGAGGGGAAATGAGCGGGAAGGTAGTAAGTAGAGAGGGTGACCACTGCTGTGCTGCTGGGAGACGTACTAACGTACAACACAGTTACATTTACCAGGAGCCGATGTGAACAAGCCTCCGTGCGTTGGAGTAAAAAAAATGCACCGCCGTGCTACGAGTGGCCAAACTTATAAGCTCGTAAATGTTAGCATGGCCGAGGTGGAGCGATGTGAAGGGACATTCTGAAAATAAACATGAATCAATAGGCCAAAGAGATTTCCAGACATCCTAGAAATATGAAACTTATTAGTACCAGTGAAGCTAAAACTCACAAGATCGCTATAAGAGTCAAACATATTCTAAATTTTTCGAGGGGACCGATTTGGAGGGATTTGAAATGGCAGCTTAGGAGAAGAAATGTGTAAGCAAGCGTTTTTCCTACCGTAGATTAACTCTTTTTTCCAAAGCGATGGTCTATTGTTTTTGTGGACTCAACGTTTTCTAAATGTCCAAACTAAGTTTTAACATCAACCCCCGAGGAGAGGTTGAGGAAAATTACCGAGATATTAAGGAGGTAATGTCGTGGTGTAATGATGTATAGATTGGTTGGTTGGTTCCTTAGTTTAGGGGCTGCGACAACGCGGTCGTGTAGCCCCGTGTACTTTGGTGTGTGCAGAATTTGTCTGATAACCGGTGTTAATTGTGATGGCTGTATTACTGAGTGTTATCTGTGATTCAGGTAAGGACTGCAAATGATCAATTTTTCAAGTAGTTCCTACTTTTGCTACCGTCCACGACACCTAGCTGCGGCCTTGATTACTAGATGCTATCGCATCCTGCACCTGGCGGCGAACGTTGTAACTAATATAAAGTTATCAAACTAACCTACAAATTTTGTTGGAACTAATGTAAAGTTATCAAACTAACCTACAAATTTTAGCTTCCACAAGTGTAGTTAGTGGAAGGTTCTTTTTCATGCCATACATCTATGACATGGGACCGCCGGTTTTACTTCCCTCCGAAGGAAGGCATACTGAGGGATTTTTAACGCTCTTATAAAATCCGACTACTCCGACCGGGTTTGTATACGCGATCTTGGGCATGGAAGGAAACTTTGATTCAACATGGCTAGGCCCTTTTGATAAAATGTGGTTGTGACATTGGGTGGCTTTTGGAGATTTCACAAAACATTCGTGATATAGTTGTAATGCAAGGCTCTTATCAGTTACAAAATAAAGATTCTACTTTTCCTGCGAATGAATCAGGCCGTTCTCTGCATAAAAACTGGTTTGAAAAAACTTTGAAGAACGGTGTAAAGGTTAACAGATCATGGATGTGTTTTTCTCCGTCCAAAAGAGATGTGTTTTGTTTTTGTTGTGTGTTATTTCCTCAAAGAAACAAGAAATCTAGCTTTAACAATGTGTCAGGATTTGCAGTGTGGAGAAAATTAAATCCGCGCATTCAAGATCATGAAAACAGTGGCAACTCCAGCTATCTGATATGACATCTAGCGGTAAAAATGAGAAACTTACCAAGTAGGGTACATTTGTCACGTGGTTTCTGTTTGTATATGGTTTCTTGTATTGGTAAACCACGGCCGACTGAATACGAGCTGCGCTCAAACAGATCGTGGTAAATTGTTCGTATCTTTATACATAAGTAATAAGTTTTACTCGTTGATAGAGTGAAAAATGAGTAAAAGCAAAGTGTATTGCTCAGTTTACGGCTGTAAGTCGATGTATAAGAGGGCTGCAGATATACGTTTTCATCACTTTCCAAAAGATGCAAATAGCAATAGCCGAAATGTGATGATACCTAATAATACCTAATACCTAATAATAATACCTTTCCACCCCGGGAAGGATCTAACACTTGTCGAGGTAGACAGACAGAAGACCTGCGACGTAAAGCCAGCGAAGGTTATTCAGTTTAAAAACAGCTGTTACGATGGGCGCGCTGGTAAGATTGAAGTTACTTGAATAATTAATTAAATAATTAATTATTGGCTGCTTGGTAGGGAGAATGGATGAGTTTAACTTGTATTAAAACTCGTGGGGCGACAGGAATTGCTTGATTTGGATGGTTAAAAGGTGGGTTTGGTGTTGAATATTTGAATGGTAGCAGAATCACTCATTCTACAGTGTCCACGAGGAGGCAAATTAGGCCTATATGACTCGTAGTGGAATAGCTCGAATATCGAAGAACTTAGCGATTACGAGGTGTAGGCTTGGCGGAAAGGCAGGCGGATCATCAGTTTGACATCAATTCACGATATAAGTCGGAGCTTGGAACAGTGGCGTCTGGTTTGCGTGGATGCTAGTCTCGGAATGATAAAAGTAGCACAGCTTCGGCGTGTTAATTATTTGTTTATGTACCGTATTTCTCTATTTGAATGTCGTCGGCGTTGACTCAGGATCGATATTTACATTATATTGCGCATAATAGTACCGAAATAATGTCCGAAGTGTAGCCCTGTGTAAATTTGAATCAGCTGATCTACATCAACCATAAAAACTGATGCTTGATAATATGCAAATGACACCAAAAAATCCAGTGGAACACACAAATTAGATCACGTGTATCGCACAGTTATACATATATACAATTAAAAATAACACTGTCATTACTTTAGAGACCACATTTACTGATTATAACCGAAAAATAAAAAGTGTTCCATATCAAACGCGTGTTATTGAGTATTTTAAACCCTACTTATCCAGACCGACCGCAGCGCCCCAAGTGTTAGTTTGAGTTGCCAATAGGATTGCCTTTATGGAGTGGAAAAGCTTAGAACGAAGGTTATAACAAGGCTCAGTAATTGACAACACTCTGCATCAACAAATATTAAAACAAAGCAGAATTTGGAGAGAAGTTCTGGAACGCATAATTGCTACCATACAGACATTGGCTCAACAGAACTTAGCCCTAAGAGGCCATTGAGAATCAGTTTTAGAAGAAACTACATTCAGTTTAGGGAATATTTCTGCTCTATTGCAATATTTGGCTAAATTTGATCCTGTTATGAGAGCCCATTTTCAATCAGTGTCCAATAAGCCTCGACATTTATCATATCTTTCAGCTAGATTACAGAATGAAATTATAAATCTTTTAGGGGACCACTTTCGTAGCAATACTATTACTTCCTGCAAGCGTGCTAAGCAGTGGCGGCCGACATACTGTTAGGCTGGGAGGGCGATCACAGTATTCTTCCCGCAACTTTTTATAAGTTAACAGAGGAAAAAAGAGTACCGGTAGGCCTAGAATCAAGTTATTTTTATATGCAATGAAAATATCGCTACTCGATATTCTTTATGTCAGATTCCAAAGCTGCCCTCAATACTTGTTTTTATCATTTGGTACCGGTATTACAACAATGATTTCATAGGGTAGCAACACTGAGAAACTGATATGAAAATTACTCTCAAGAGAAAGCTTTCCGCTACCGTTTATAAAATAGCGTCCACAGAACTCATTTTGAAACGCAGAAATACTTAATCACACTGAGACGTAAGCATAAAAAAGACAGTCAAGCCTTAAGGAGTTTCATCTCTAGAGCACAGCCGTAACAAGAATTATTATTATTATTACTATTATAGAGACATCACGAGAATATCACTTACGGTACAAGCACTTACAAACCACAGTCGCACCGGTAAATTAAAAAAAAAGACACTACTTAATGATTTACAGATTAATTATCACCAACACAGAGATTAGCAAAGGAAGCTTGTAGTTTAACGTGACCGTTAATCTCGAGATCATGAGCCACGGGACCTCCTTTTTACGTGGAATCCGAACCACAGGACATGGCATTTCACTTCGAAAATCTCACATGCAATGACCGGGAATCGAACCCGGACCGCCTTGGTGAGAGGCATACAGCCAACACAGAGATTACAACTGCTGAATATTACCACCGCACTCAAGACTCTTCAGCACGAAAGCGAAATAGCTCATTGGTGCCAACCTCTTCACTAACCACAGGAGGCTAGCCAGAGGTCCGTGTTATAGGCTACTTCACCATTGCAATATGAATCGAGATTCCTGATCTCAGATGCTACACTTAAATGAAAAACCACAGCCTACTTCCAGTCTCCGACCGGGTCAGGAATGGAATGAATGAAGCCCCATCTAGCGGCGAGGATATGAACTGTGCCGGGTGCCGAAGCCAGTCGCTGTCCTCTGGGGCAATGATTAAATGAATGACAGATGATATGAAATGATAGCGGAGAGTGTTGCTGGAATGAAATTTTCACAGGGAAACCCGGAGTATCCGGAGAAAAACCTGTCTGTCTCCGTTTTATCCAGCACGTATCTCACATGGAGTGACCGGGATTTGAGCCATGGACTCAGCGGTGAGAGGCCAGCGTGCTGCCGCCTAAGCCACGGAGGCTCGCAAGATGCTACACTTAAATATAAGTATATATTTTTTGTCTTCAAAGATAAACAAAGGGCATGCTGCTCATGGATTATTGTTATTTAAGTTTATTTTTTATTATATGCAACCATGGAGATTTGATTTATTCATTCATTTACTTTATTAGCTAATGGGGTGATTCCCCGGCTGGGCGCATGCTCGTAGAGGAGCCAGGGAGATGAGATATTTACCGGTGCTACAGAGCTGTACGGACTCCGCCCGGCTTAAAGACAACTGCCAGCACACCGCGTCCACAGATTACCCCTCTGGCAGCCGATAAGCGCGCCAGTCTCCGTATTCCCCTTACGTCTCAATCCCCTCGCCCGGTCACAATCTTAGGGCGGAAAGCCCAGAGTCCGTAACTCCATACTGACCAGTGAGCTGCGCGCTGAGCGTGATACCACCAAACACAGTCTTCCTGATTGATAGAGCTACAGTTTTACATTGACATGTAATTTTCTTAGCATTATTAGATTTCAATTTTTGACTTAAAATATCAAGAGAAAATGAAAATCCCTTTTCGTTCTCTAGGAAGGACACCGTCCTGGAGTCCTTACGGGCCAGCCGCTACTGGTGCTAAGTACTTAAGTATATATTTGATAGCACTCCTGACACGTTACATGACGAACAAATGTCACAGGTAATAAGATTTAAGTAGAGCAAAGCTCAGTTGAAACCAAGGAATGTTTTATAAATGTTATTTCAATCAAAGACAAAACTGCCAATGGAATTGCTGAGGTACAGTAATAAAAAGAATCTGGAGGAAGATGGCTTGAACTTTGCAGACTGTAGAGGTCAGTCTACGACAATCAGGTGACAATGGCTGGAATTCTCAATGGAGTCCAACAACGTTTAAAAGAATTGAACCATCAAGCGGTGTTTGTTCTCTGTGACAACCACTCACTCAATTTGGTTGGCGTTCATGCTGCTCAAGTCAACGCTTGTACAGTGACGTTCTTTGGAACAGGTCAACAAGTGTATGTATTTCTCTTGTTCGACTCACAGGTGGAGTGTCCTCGAGGAATAGGTCAGCTTATTGGTCAAGGGTCACTCAGATACAAAATGGAGATCTAAAGCAGAAGCCGTGAAAGCCTCATCATCTCAGTTAGATGGAAAGCTTCGTGCTCTACAAAAATTGAGAGACACTGTAACTGAAACTGTCGATAACAGAGTGCAGCGCTGTTAATTAATGCAATCGAGAGATTTGACTTTATAACTCTGCTATTTCTCTGGGCTGAGATACTTCCAAAAATTGGCCGACCGCAGAAAACTTTGCAAATCGAAGACATTTCGTTCACTTATGTAATAACTTGGAAATAAGAATAAAAACTTCACCAAGCTATTTTCTTTCAGCCCCTACGTTGGGCGACATTGTAATATATTAATATAACCAACCTGTTAGCCACCTCAGGTTGTGGGGCAATCTTCTTGCTTGAATTCACACAAAGACTAGGACACCAACTTTACAAAATACACACAATTTATTTAATATAGGCAAGCTTCCAGTACCTATGCCTTGGCATCATACACCCAATCAACACTGTCACCATTTCACATTACATTTTCCCCAAAAAGAAACTTCAGCTCCCGTCTTGCCTCAAATTCCACTGCAAACAACCCATGTCCATACTCCATATGTCAAAACTCAGAGTTATTCCTTCTTTCATTTATCAAAACAAACAAAAATTATGTTTCATACACAAATATTCACCAACTGGCCTCCATCTTGACACAAAAATCACCTATCAACAACTCATCACCATGGCCACGTCCACATGCCATCTTGACCTCCATGATCAAGGAAGCTATCATATGTCAAGGCCACCTCATACTACCAGCCATGGCTACCACTGAGCCCTCTATGGACAGAGACCACACAATATTCTCCCTGGTGGCCTACCTACAAGTGTCGATGGCTGGCAGCCCAACAAAATAAAACAAACTAAAATACATAAAAGAAACTCTGTAACCTACTATTGTTAGGTTACAGACGCCCTCTTTGAGAGAGAATTTCTAAATGAAGGTTAGAAATTCACTCTCAACCCTCAAAACAAAAACATAAATGAAATACATGAAGCAAACACTAACAAAACAAAATCACATACAGAAACAAATCACACATCATAGTCAGAAAAAAAACGGCAGAATCGTCATCAGACCTTTCTGTGCCGTCATCATAATCATCTACGTCTTCATCAACATCATCATCATTAAGTCTTTCCCATTCTTCTTCTTTCTCTTATGTTTTCGGTCTTCCTCATCTGCTTCACTGTCTTCCGACTGTGTCTCGCCTGCTCCTTCGGTCTTCATGGCTGCCTTCTTCTTCTGTTCGATTTTCTTGTGTTCCATGCTGCCCTCAGATGGCAAGGGGACCTGGTCCACAATCTCCACCTCCACCTTCTGTTCTTCTTGCTTCTGCTTGGTCTTGTTGCGCCGTATCCTGGTGCCGGGTCGAGGAAACCTGCGGTCGTCCACCGCAGGCAGTTCCATTCCATCGGTCATGCAAGCCTGTAGAAGGGCCTGAGCACGCGCACGGTCTGTCTTCTGCTTGTGCGTCAGCCACTTGCCTTTCGCCTTCATTCTCTCCTTTCCCTTCTTTTTCTTCATCTGCCTTATCATGCGTAGCAATTCCTTTCTTCACATCTTTTCTTTTCTCTTTGCCTTAATCCCTTTTATCTTCTCCTTTTTCTTCTTCTGATCCTTCAGTCTCTTATCTCGATCTGCCTGACACCTCTTCCTCTTCTTACTCCTTCTCTTTGCCTTCCATCTGGTCCATTTCTTCCTCCAACTTGTTCTCCTGCGTATCCTCGTCTTTCTTCTCCTACGCTTCTTCACGTTATTTTCTATCTCATCTTCCTCCTTGTTTTCTGTTTTATTCCCCTCCTCCATTTGACATAATCTTCTGTTACGTCGGTGGCGACCTCTGTGTCTACCCCCGGAATTGCTCTCTCTTCTTCGCCTGCTATGGTCTCTCCGATATATACCTCTACAACCTCGTCTTATCTTTTTCACTTCTTTATTATTTTTCATACGCCCCCTAGCATCAAGTACTTCATAGATCTTCTCCTCTTCCTCTACAGACACACTCACAGATTCTACTATTTCAACTTTCTCATCTACAATGCATATGCTAATCACCTGCTCATTGACCTTGTCAAGCTTCTTAGACATATGCTCACTGACCTCATCAAGGATCTCACCAAGCTTGCTAGACCTTATCTTTTCCTCTTGTTCACGCCCTCTAGCATCATGTACTTCACATTTCTTCTCCTCCTTCACAGACACACTCACAAATTCCACCACTTCAACTTTCTCTTCAACAACGTATATGACGTCCACTCTCTGTTCTTCCAACTTCCCTTTTTCTTCCTCCTGCTCCTTCTTCTCATTATTCTCCTCCACAACTACACTCACAGGTTCTACCATCTCAACTTTCTCTTCTACGATGCATATGCTAGCCATCTGCTCTTTGACCTTGTCAAGCTTCTCAGACATACTGGCCTTACCACCCATCCGGCTGCTCATCCTCTCCTCCATGCTATTAATACTCTCCTCCATGCTATTCATCTGGCTTGCCATACCATCCATCCGGCTTGTAATCCTCTCCTCCATCTTATTTCTCCTCTCATATCGGACCAGAAGCATCTCCACCATGGCCATCATTGAAAGTTCCTTATATCTACCACCTTCAGCCATCCCCACTCCTGTCTTTGTGTGATTCATTTTCTTCTTGCTTACACGTTGGGCGCCATTTGTAATGTTATAAAAAAAACTCCCCAAGCTATCTTCTTTCAGCCCCTACGTTGGGCGACATTGTAATATATTAATATAACCAACCTGTTAGCCACCTCAGGTTGTGGGGCAATCTTCTTGCTTGAATGCACACAAAGATTAGGACACCAACTTTACAAAATACACACAATTTATTTAATATAGGCAAGCTTCCAGTACCTATGCCTTGGCATCATACACCCAATCAACACTGTCACCATTTCACATTACATTTTCCCCCCCCAAAAAAAAACTTCAGCTCCGGTCTTGCCTCAAATTCCACTGCAAACAACCCATGTCCATACTCCATAATGTAAAAACTCAGAGTTATTCCTTCTTTCATTTATCAAAACAAACAAAAACTATGTTTCACACACAAATATTCACCAACTGGCCTCCATCTTGACACAAAAATCACCTATCAACAACTCATCACCATGGCAACGTCCACATGCCATCTTGACCTCCTAGATCAAGGAAGCTATCATATGTCAAGGCCACCTCATACTACCAGCCATGGCCACCACTGAGCCCTCTATGGACAGAGACCACACAATATTCACCCCGGCGGCCTACCTACAAGTGTCGATGGCTGGCAGCCAAACAAAATATAACAAACTAAAATACCTAAAAGAAACTCTGTGACCTACTATTGTTAGGTTAAAACTTGTCTACAAGCTCTCCAAGATCAGCTTAATATCTGGAGAAAAACCCTTCCAGTTGATGTTATATCAAAAGCTACTAACAAGTGTGAGGAATGGGGAGAACTCACGGAACGAAGACAAAGCGGCTTCAGTGGCGTAGTTGGTAGCATGCTGAGTTTCTATGCCCAAGATCGCGGGTTCAAACCCGGCCGAAGTCTTGGGATTTTTTAAGAGCGTTGAAAATCCCTCAGTATGCCTTCTTCGGAGGGGAAGTAAAACCGTCGGTCCCATGTCATAGATTTATGGCATGTTAAAGAACCTTCCACTAATTACACCTGTGTGAAGCTAAATTATAGGTTAAACATTTGAAATACGCGTATAGGTCCCAACGTTCGTCGCCAGGTGGCGTCTAGTAACCAATTTCTGAACTAGTAGTCGTTGACGGTGGCGTTTGGCTGCAAAAGTAGGAACTACTTGAAAATTCAATGTCTCCAGTCCTTACTTGAATTAAAACAGATAACACACACTAATACAGCCATCATAATTAACACCGGTTATCAGACAGATTCTACACACACCCAAAGTACACGGGGCTACATCAGGGGTTCTCAAAGTGGGGGGCGCAGAGAGTGATAAAGGGGGGCGCTGGCTTTGATTGAAATATTTATATCTCATATTTTGTAACAAATATTACCATCCTCATATTCATGGGCAGGTAGCTCTCAAGACCATTCAAGAATAATAAACTCGTACCTTTGCTGTCTTATTTCACAAGAACTGACCAGTAGATCCTACCAGCAGGAATTCTGAGAAAAGGTGGCGAGTAACATATCCCACACAGCTCCCTTTCACTCGCCACCCGCAGTGACATCGACTTACCAATCACTTAATGACAATAAGCCGCTTGACAATGTGACCGACACTTCCTTTCAACAATGGATTCCAAGAATGGATTCTTCTATCTCTGCCGTTGCCGATTCGAATTCAGGTAGGCCTTTTCAGTCAGTTCAAAGACAGTGAGTGAACAGGTGAATTCTAGTGCGTGGTTAGCCAACTTTGCAATAAACTGACACGAGTGACGCCATTACCCATGGATAAGTGGCTTATTAGAAGTGGTAAAAAGATACCCCATGAAAGTGATAGTGCTTGCCCTGCTTCAGAAAAAGAACAAGGTTCGAATTTAAACAAAGTCCATTGTTCTTCCGCGTCTACTTCTGCTCCCATCAGGATTATTAATTCTACACACAAAGTGAAAGTGCGTAAATATCAAGACGATTATCTGACATTAGGCTTTACCAGCATTCTCTCGAAAAATTATCAGGAACAACCTCAATGCGTTCTTTGTTTGGAGATTTTAGCAAACGACAGTTTGAAGCCTGTGAAACTTAAGAGACACTTGCAGACTAAACATCCAGACTGTGTAAGTAAACCTTTAGCACTTTTTAAGCGCCACGAGCAAAAACTAAAAGGGAATGTTAGATTCCTAGAAAAGCACGCAACAGCGCTAAGAGCATCCTTGGAGGTATCCCATTTAATTGCAAAATCCAAATCACCGCATATTATTGGTGATAAATTACTTCTTCCTTCCTGCAGCCGTGAAAATGTGCGCGATCATGCATGGAGAAAAGTTCGGCAAATGTTCGAAGAAGTCGATACCGCTCTCAAATGATACAGTAACTCGTCGTATTGATGTAATAGCCTCTGACATCAAAAATCAATTGATACCACGTCTTTATGATAGCCAAAAATTTGCCCTGCAACTTGATGACAGTACTGATATCGTAAACAGTGCCCAGCTTCTTGATTTGTACGCCACTGTCATGAAAATGAAATGCACGAGGATTTTCAATTTTGTAAAGCTCTGGACGGGCGGAGTACGGGCGAAGATATTTTTCTCTTGTGAATATTTTTTTTATTGACATCAATCTCTCATGGACAAATTGTGTTGGTATATTTACTGATGGGGCGTCGGCATTTACTGGAACTAAAAAGGGTTTCAGAGCAAGAGTGAGTATTGTTACTAATTCTGTAAAATTCACACATTGCATGATACACAGGGAGGCATTGGCTTCGAAAGTACTACAACCGGAAGTCAATAAAGTGCTAAAGGATGTAATTAGTGTTGAAAATTTTGTGAAAGCAAGACCTTTAAACAGTCGGCTATTTTCCATTCTTCGAGAGGAGATGGGATCTACACATAATTCGCTTCTATTGCAAAAACAAAGCAAAGCCAACTCCGTACAGGCCATGGGAGCCCTGGGAGTAGTGGAAGGTAGAGGCTTCCACTTTTTGTGACATCGTCACTAGATGGGATGGAGTTGTTAGCTCCATGCCCGGCGTCCTTTGCTCCCAGGAATATGAAAACACATAGTGAGTTGAATCTTTCATCCTTTTCACCAACAAAACACTCATTTTGTATGAACTTCATCACGACTTTTTCTGCTTATGTGGTTTCTTCAGAGGATAGTTGGCAGTTCTTCTCATATTATTTTTCTGTCGACAATTATACAGAAACCTCAAGATCCATCCTATCATACGAACTGTTCTACGGAAACTTGAAAAATAATCAAGGTGCCATTTTTGGGTATTGGACTCGTCTTCTAACACTGCCATAGTGTTGACTTTCTTTTTTCTTTCTTGGAAGACTTCATCATCGTTTGTAGTGTTATAATGACAGAGCAGTCTCACTTCTTTTTGATCCCTCCTCGTATCGGCCCCGAACCTGATATCTCGCTAACCAATAAAGGGATTTGAACATAAAGGGTGTCCTAGAACTCGTAGCGATGCCCCGTTTTCCCTATAGCCTCTTTATTTAATTTAAACACAAAGACTAAAAGGTCATTCGCGAGTAGTGGGGTAGTGTATATTGTGTTGCAAGTCGCGCGTGTGCTTGAATATGTATGGCTTTGCTGGGAAAAGGTTAGGCGGTGGGGGAGCACTAGGGTTGAGTCAGGGGTCGTTTAGATGGTATTTTCCCCGCTCTATTTGATGGTGAGTTTATTTTGTAAAATGGGTGGAATTTGGAAACGCAATTTGAGGTAAACGTGTATTTTTGATATTTTGGCGATTAGTGTTTTTTTTTGTATGCATGTGCACTTGAGGGCTTTCGTAAGAGAGCGGACTTTATAAATTGTTATTTATAGATGAGTTTTTTAAATATTTATTAAGAACCAAAAAAACCTAGGCCATCCGCTTTTTAGTATCTCGCTAACCAATAATGCGATTTAAACATATAGGGTGTCGTAGGACTTGTGGTGAACTCCCCTTTCCTATGGACGGGGTATATCCACCCCAAAATAAAAACTACACTTACCCGGGGGTGAAATAGTTTTTTTCGTATGTATACAAACTTGGCGGCTTTTGTAAAAGAGTGGTCTTTTTTAAATTATTATTTATAGATGAGTTTTTTAAATATTTATTTAAATAAACCCAAAAACTAATAGGCCATCGGCTTTTTAGTATCTCGCTAACCAATAATGGGATTTAAACATATGAGGTGTCGTAGGACTCGTGGTGAACCCCCCCCCCCCTCCTATGGACGAGGTATGTCCACCCCAAAATAAAAACTACCCTTACCCGGGGGTGAAATAGTATTTTTTGTATGTGTGCGCACTGACGGCTTTTGTCAAAAGGGCCTAACTACACTTTTGTTAATATTTTCTGTACCCCTGATGGGATTTTGCCATAGGCAGTATCCTAGCACTTGGGGTGACGCCCCGTTTCTGAATGTATGATTAATTTTTGTCAAAAGGGCCTAACTACACTTTTGTTAATATCTCGCGAACCAATCATGCTAGGGACTTGTATGAGTGGTCCTAGCACTTGGGGCGACGTCCCCCTTTGGAGGGTGAAACTACCCCCCCAAAATTGAAAAATCAATATCTTGGAAACTAAGAACCCTAAAATTAGGTGTGATAGCTCAAAAATAGGTGATGATATAGGCTTTTACCTCGATTGGTCACTTCACCCCTAAAACAGTAAATAGTCATTTTACGAGAAAAAAAATACGAGCCTTATAGTAGTCGTATATGATGTGTAACATCTGACATGTTATCCTACTGGTATACTACACAGCTTGGACATTCTTAAAATGTTAATTTTCACTCCATTTTCATACTGGTACTATGATGAATGTATAGATTGAATTGGAGATATGCTACTGTCACATTTGTGGTGCAACGGTCAAGCTGTTAGCCTCTCACCAAGGTAGACCGGGTTTGATTCCCGGTCAAGACATGTGAGATTTTCGATTTGAAATGCCATGTCCTGTGGTTCGCATTCCACGTAAAAGGGAGGTACCGTGGATCATGATCGTGAGATTAACGGACACGCAAAACTACAAGCTTCCTACCTTCCTTCCTTTTACATTAATAATTCATAATAAGAAAGTGGCACACAACGTCGACAGTACTCTCAAATACAGTGAGCACATTCCTCAGTAACTATAACATTCATTATTCTCAATGCTCTCATAAAGTTCGTCGTAAACAATCAAAACATGGCTTCCTACAATCATGAAATGACCTAGTCTCACATATGATGAATATACAGCTTTTAATCCACTCATATAACAACATTCTGTTATGCATTTAATATTTGACTACTCACCCACAGCTTGACAATAATGCCGCTTACTTAAATGTCATTTGTCGTCTTTTTCCTACCCCATGTGATATTCAACCTTGAATGTGAAGCTTCATAAACTGCTCAATGACAAATGAAAGTCGGTGAAACATTTGCCACTGTGCTCGTCAAACCAGTGCCTGCTAAATGCACTGCCTACTGTATTGCCATAACATTCTTGCGCTACAGAGCACACACTGCCTTGTTTCCAATACACACATTTTCAATTGTACATCCAGCTGGCAGTGCGTGTTCACTTCTGTCCGATCCACTTCCGTTCGATCCACTTCCGCCCGATTCACATCCATCCCATTTTTCTGGCAGTGCGTCTTCACGTCCGTCCGATCCACTTCCGTTCGATCCACTTCCGCCCGATTCACTTCCGTCCTCAATTTTCAAAATCACTACCACAAAACTATCCAGAAACCGAGCGGAAAGATGTTACACATCAAAATAACGTGTTAAACACTTAACAATGACAAATGAACCTAAGATCTTTTGTTTTTGATGAAAAATAGCAGGGGGAAGAAAACTACCCCAAATTGAAAAATCGATATCTTGGAAACTAAGAACCCTAAAATTAGGTGTGATAGCTTAAAAATATGTCATGACATACGCTTTTACCTGGATAGGTCATTTCACCCCTAAAACAGTAAATAGTTATTTTACAGGGGGTGAAAAGGTGTTAAACTGGTAAAAATGATAATTGAACCAAAGATCTTTTATTTTGATGAAAAATAGTAGGGGGTAGGTGAAAACTACCCCCCAAATTGAAAAAATCGATATCTTGCAAACGAAGAACCCTAAAATTAGGTGTGATAGTTGAAAAATAGGTGATGACATACGCTTTTACCTCGATAGATTATTTCACTCTTAAATAGGGAATAGTAATGTCAAAGGGGAAAAAGGTATTAAACACCTAAAAGCATAAGCGCTTTGTGAATCCAAGCTTTAATGGACGTGTGCATGGAGGATTATTATTATAAAAATAATAATAATTATTAGGTAATTATGAATTAATGTGTGTATAGATAACTAAGCAGTGGGGAGCGTAATGGCGCAGTGGCTAAACTGCTCGTCTTTACCCGGACGGCTGGGGTTCAAATCCAGGTGACAGCGGGGTGGAATTTCCACCTCAAAAATCACGTGGCGTCATGAAGGACATTCGGCCTTCAAATCCCCGGCCAAAACCAAAATGAGCCTGGTTGGCTCCGGCGACCACAATTAATTGGGAAAAGCCGAAGGACCCCAATAGTTTTACCTGTCAAGACTCAGTGTATCCTGTTGCAGCCTTTAGAAGAAAAAATCGAACCCAGGGCCTCTGTGGTGACAGTGAAGTTTTATTAATGATGCTTTTTAAACAAACATACGCTTGCTTACTACCGCTGGGTTGAATCTGCACAGAGACACTGGCTTTTGTTTGTGTAGTGAGTCCTGGTGCGAAGAGCATGGCGATGTCAGCAAGTTTCATATTACTCGTCAACGTGATAGTGGAAGTGCTCTGCACCGTGTTATCGTACATGACTAGATAGTTGTTAGGTAAGGGTTGACAAGGCTCAGTGAACCTTATTGCAACCTTAAAATGAAAATGAATTTCTTAGTATAGTCGGGGTTGGAACCCAAGACCTTATGGTTGACAACCAAGTATGTTAACCACTACACTATGATATGGTCAAATGATAGTGTAACAGAACATATAAAAATGTTTTCTGTAGTTTAACGAATTGACTAAGAGCCATACCATGAGAGGTGTAGGTATTTGAAATTGAATCCTTAGCTGATGACCCTACTACTGTACATGTAAGCTATAGCAATGCTCGCATATAAGCTATCATGTTAGAAAAAGAAATGTATTGCTTGTTTTAAACGGAGAATAATTGTGTTTACTGTGAAATGCAAATCTGAATTTAAAAATAGTTCATGCCCTACATGATGTTTGAACTCTTTTTTTAAATTTATACTTTAGACAAACGCTAACATTGTTGTAATTCAGAAGCCATGGCCACCTCCTTTCCAATACTACACCGTACGCTGAAGTTAAAATGAACAATGATCACGTTACAGACACCCAGTTTCAATGCCATGACAAATAAGTGAACAAGGTATAAAATTCATGAGCCAGTCAGGAATTACAAAAGACAAGCGTTCTATAAACTTAACCACAAAGCTGTCCTATCGACCCTAATGGGTTTGCTGATGATGAAAATAAAATTAAATCTAAACTATAACTAAAACTAACTACACGCTTATATACTAGTAGAAGAAATGCAAAACACAGGACAGAAGGAATAAAAAAATGGCCCTCAACCCTCAAGAATGTGGATTGAGGGACTTGAAAGGAAAGAGAGCCATAAAAGGTAGGTATGAAAGTGAAAGAGGAGAGGGTCCGCCGCAGAGGTAATGGATAAAAAAAGAAGGAAAACTGGATTCAACTCAGGAATCCCTTGAGGTCGCCAACTTCCAAACTGATCAGCCGTAAGCCCCTGAGGGTGTCGCCATATCCATGGTGCACCACAAGTGGTGCGGCTAGATACACCCTACCTTAAGTGTGGCTTGAGCAAAAGGCAGGAAATAACATGAAAATTAAAAGAAGGCTGCCTCCTCACACAAGGAGGGTATCAGAAAAAAATTGAACAAGGGTCAATTAAGTCAAAAAAGGAAAAGACTCCCTAAGCCTTGGATACCCTAATAATGTCCGAGTCGGTAGAGAACAAGAGTTGACCAAGTGTGGTCGACAGGAAAGAAGACAGAGAGGAGCCTAGCACAAGCCAGTGGAAGCAATGACGGACTCAGCTGGGGGCTCCATGGTCGTCAACCTACATTCCACTAGATGTAAGCCCATGTGGGTGGGTGGAAATAAAGACCTCTTTGTGTTATATCACTGGCTTTAAGGACATCAAATTTGCAGATCAATACAGTTTGACAAGGAGTTGGGGGAAAACGTGACTGTGGTCCATCAATGACAATAAGACACAAGCAGAATACTTGTTCATGACAAGTCTGCTTTGTTGTACAGAGACTAGCATTTAATGTAATTCTGGTTGGATGGCTGGAACGGCGTACACTTAACCTTGCGAGTCAAAACGTACAAGAGTTGGGTTTTATTGCTACCTCTGTCATCATGCAAGTAGTTTTCTATAGTTGTTCACTTCTACTCCAGGCAAATGCCACGGCTGCCCACAGACAAAAGGCAAAGAAAATCAAAACATGTTATGTTTGGATCAATTCCATACCTACATGACAACATGTACTTAAAATAACAAGTAATGAGCATTCCATGTTAACAATAGTGAGATGGTTGCAAACTGCCAATGCTTAGAGCTCATTAGCGCTTTTTAAGGGTGGCATGGAGTACACTTACTTCAAAAACTAACAAGAGGAGTATTCGATTTTCCCACAACACCCAGTGAATAAAAATGACTCTGCACTTAAGTCCATAACCACCTCCTTTCAATTCCTACCCTTGATAGTGAAAGGCACACATTAATACAGACATCACAGTGACAGAGGTTACTTGTAAAATACCTAAATATCTGAGATTTATCGTGAAATTGACCAGAATTTTGTAAAATCCACTAAATTTACCGCAAATTTTGCAAATTCCACCAAATTGCAGCAAAATCCAACAAATGACTACCAGATTTATTGAAATGCCCCTTGATTTATCAAAGAATGGTTTAAACTACCTCAAATTCATATAAAATTACCCGAATATAGATGAAAATTCACTAAAATTTACCAAACTTACCCAAGAGGTCTATAAACCATGAAATTTAACCAATTAAAAAAAAATCACTACATGTACTCGAAAATTCCATAATATTTCCTTTTACATGTATGCTTTTTTGTTTGTTTCGTTTACCTCATTGTCTGGCAAATACCTCAACATGACATTGTCCTAGGCTAGAACCTGTACATTCAACATCATAGTTTAGTTTCATCTCCCATAAACGGCTGTTTGTGTTGGATGTGAGAAAAAGACATCCAGCTGTAAAAAACAAACTCTCACATAGACTTTCATAACCTCTTACGTTGAGGTTCCTAACACTAACGTCATTGAATGATTGTACGGTTTCCTTTTCACAATTCCTGTCTATACTTTCCTCTTGAAGGTTGCACGATGCTTGCAAGGTTCCTAAAATGCAATTAAATTTAATAAATAACTTAAGATGGTTTGATTTGTTTAATGATACGGTGTTGATGATTGATATGTATGTTAAGACTAATTTTTCAGTTTTTGACTGGCATTGCAATAAGAATTGACTAACCAAACATGAGTTACCTATCAGGGAAACATTTTGGCCATTATGTTTGTTATTGACCAGTGAGTACAGTTCTAGAAATCATATACAACAGAGGCTTAGACCTATAGACATACCGTCTGACCATGTTTGTTAAACAAGACATTATACCAGAGACAATTAGGATACTTATATAGAGCTTTCCAAAAATAATGTTGTGTAACAGTAAATGCTAGTCAACAAACAGTTATGCAGTCCAAAAAATTTCATACAATACCTGAGAGTGCTTCTTAAATAATTGATAATAACTCGCTTGCTATATATTTTATTTTGGCGTGGGGGGTGATTTTCAAGAAATGAAATGCAAATGGAACTGAAATGCAACACAAACAATGTGCGGGTGCGGTGGCTGAGATTGATACCACAATTTCAAAAATTCAAAATTGGGTCATTTTGTCCTCCGAAGGAGGGCAAAATGCCCAACTTCGGAGGACTGGCCGCCATCGCAACTAAGGCGATCTCAAGCCCTGGAGGTATTGAATTTATGGTTGTGAGGTTACCCCCACCAACAAGACGGCCCCAAGTCGAGGCCCCGCTCCCTCCAGGGAAGACCCCGGTAGACCCTTATTTATTGAGATCAATAATTATATAAAAATACAGAGAATGACATACCATAAATTAATTTCTTGAGGCTTAAAAAGAGTAATATGAAATATATAGATTAGTAGGAAAAATTGTATGGAATAAACTGAATTCTTGAAGTCTTAAAATGCGGTGTCTTGAAGTCTTGATGTCTTGATGTCTTGTCGTACGATCGTTGCCAAAAAGGAGAATTTAGGGTAGGATTGAATTGAAAGAAATTTACACAGAGTAAGTTCGTAGAGAGTAATTAGCTTTACTTAAAGTAAGTGTCTGCCAATCTGTGTCTCAATGGCTAAAAATGATTGCATTAATAAATTTAGGGGGGATATGTATCAGGAGGAATGAGATGGAAGTTGTCGGGCCGAATATCATGGTTAAGGATCTGTAGTGCCAGGGTTTGAGGAAGAGGCTTAGAGTGCCTGGTAGGCCCTCGGGCGCTGGAAGTCATAAGAATGTCGTAAGTCAGAGGCTGTCGATTGTAAACTAATGTCTGGATGGCTCGTAGTCTGATTTTAAAAAGATGGTGAAAAAATGATGGAAGTGTCTTGGGGTATACTAGCAGATTACTGTCGCGGTTCAACGGAAGGCCATAGGCAATTTTGATAGCAAAATGTTCTACTGATTTTAAAATGCTATATTGAGGGAAGATCGCTCCAATCCAGGCCAATGAACTATAGTCCAGAATGGGACGAATGAAGACTTTGTATGTGTTGAGAATTTGGATTGGGGAAAGGCCCCACGTTACCCCACGAAGACGTTTGAGGAGTGCTATCCATAAGCGTGCTCTTCGTGCCATTTCTTTAATGTGGGGGCGCCAAGAGAGATTTATATCTAATGTAACCCCCAGATGCACAGCCTGACGGGATGGGAGAATGGCTTCTTGGAAGATTGAAATACGGAAAGGACGAAAATGGTTGTCTCGGGCTTTAAATAGTAGGAGTTTGGTTTTGTCCGTATTCACTGAGAGATGCCATTTAGAAAACCAGGCGAGAAGTGTATCGAGATAGGATTGCATTCTATTTGCAAGAGTGGTGGTGTTGTTGGCAAAGGATAAAATGACTGTATCATCTGCGAACTGGAAGAGGTGTGAATATTTGTTCGGTTGTGGCATATCATAAGCGTAGATGATGTAGACAAGTGGGGAGATAGGAGAACCTTGCGGAACACCTGAATAGAGGGAGAAGATGTGTGAGGAAGCAGAGCGGAGATGGATGAATGCTCGCCTGTTCAGTAAGAAATTACTGAGCAAGCGGACAATCGAGGAGGGAAGGTTAAGTTTCTGTAATTTATATATAAGCCCTCGTTGCCACACGAGATCGAAGGCCTTTTCCAGATCAAGGAGTAGTAGGGCTGCAGGATAGCCCTTGTTAAAGTGGGGGGTGAGGAGACTAGTCATACGGAAAAGCTGGGATTGTGTAGAAAATTTTGGTCTAAAACCTGCTTGAGTTGGGAGAAATATGTTTTGTGAGTTAAGGAAATTGTAGAGGCGAGAGGCGATAATAGCTTCAAATAATTTAGAGAAAACAGAGAGGAGGCTTATCGGTCGATAGGAGGAAAGGAGGGAAGGAGGTTTGCCTACCTTGGGGAAGAGAATTATTTTAGCTGTTTTCCAATGAGAGGGGAAGCTACCAGTATAAAGAATAAAAGTGTAGGCGATGGCTAGGAAATGGATGAAGATGGGTGGCGCTTGTTTGATATGAGCGTAGGACACCTTATCTGTCCCAGGGGCCGTATTGCGTCTTTTAGCTAGCTGGAATCGTATGTCTTCAGAAGTAATGGGTTGGTTCAGTGGTGATTCGGGATCTAAAGTTGGGAGATGGTCAAAGCTGGGGGTCAGATACGGAAGTTTTGGATTAGTTTGTTTGCTCACGGTTCTGTAGTCTGAGTAATTGTGTCGAGTATTAGGTTGGTCACTGTAGATGTTAGTGAAGTAGTCGGCAAAAGTCTCAGCTTTGTCTTGGTCAGTGAATGGGAAACCGTTTGGCCCTCTGATGGGAAAAAGGCATTCCTTGGTATTTTGCCCAGTAAGATTTTTAAATGTTTTCCAGAAAGGCCGAGCTGTAGTTTCCTTAGCTAGATTGGAGCAAGCGTCAATCCACTTATTTTTCTTAATAGCTTTAAGATAGGACCGAACATGTCGTTGGTATTGTCTATGTCTCGTGAGTAAGTCTGGGTCATTAGTCTGGCAGTAGGCCCTATAATAGCTCCTTGATAGATTAAGAAGTTGGAGTGCCTTGGGTGGAATAGGCGGCTTGCTTGGAGTGACTTTAGTTATGGGAATGTGGCGTCGAGCTGAGACAGATATAGATGCCTCCAGCAAAGATATCAAATCAGACAGCTGCTCATTATTCTGTGGGATTGTGGCAGTAGCAAGGAGTTCAGTAATACTGCAGCGGTAGGCTTCCCAGTCTGCTTTATTGAAATTACTTCTCATGAAGGAAGGAGGAGGTGAGGGTTGATGGAAATTAAGTGAGGGAATTGTAATGAGGAAGGGCTGATGGTCACTACCGTAGAGGCCGAGTAGTTTAATTGACGTGTTACGAGATAGGGAAGAGGATACTAAGGCTATTTCGGGAGTGCTCTGCGTTCTCACGATGGTGTGAGGGGGTAGAGCCACACGTTCACCATTCATAGTGTCTAAGTAATCCTGTAGGAGGTCCCTGTCATGGGCATATAGAGAGTTAATATTAATATCTCCAGCAAAGATGAAGTGTTTAAATGTTGAGTCTATGAAGTTAATATAATCTATGGGAGGTTGAGAACGGGGAGGACTATAAGCAGTGGAGAGAATGACAGGGTTCGAAGGGAGATGCACCATGACAGTGAGAAATTCAGGAACATGTAGAAAGTGTTGAGGTTGAAGTAGACGTGAAGGGAATAATTTGTGAACGCCAATGGCTACTCCCCCTCTGGATTCATGAGGGCGATCGGCACGATATAATGTGTAATTTGGAAAAACAGGATGGAGTCGAGGATTGAGGAAAGTTTCATTTAAGAGGAAGTTAGCGGGAGTGTAGAGCTGAAGTAAAATGTCTAAGAAGTGGCGGTTGGATTTCAGGGAACAAATGTTGAAGTAGAGCACGCGTACGGAACACATTTCATTTCCTAATGTATTAGCCATAATTAAATTTCCATTGGCCTGAAATGGAAGTGGACCTATTGGCCCGAGGTGGTGGCTTGCATATTAAGGCCAAAAGTTGTACGGGCAGCAAAATTTAGTATTTCCAGCACCCGGGGGCGGTCGAAGGGTAATAGGTTTTGAAGACGGATTGCTGTGAAGCGAATCATGTCTTCAATAGAAGGTGGAGCAGGGGAGACGGATGATTGGTGGGGGGGGGGGGGGGTGATGGGATCTACGGTGCGGACAGGGGCGGTAAATTGAGGTTTTGATACGTCAACTGTTGGGCGGTTTGGACAATGGGGAGAGTAGGCTGGGTGGGAACCCTGGCACTGAGTGCATTTGGGTGGGAGTGAGAGGTTGGGGCAGCTACGAGTGGGATGAGCTTGACTACAATGGGCACAGATTGGCTGACGCATGGGGCAGTGGTCTGTTGAATGAGAATTATAAGTTTTGCAACGATCACATCGGAGAGGAGCAGGAGTGGAGGTTCTGGATGGTTCCACACGGTGGTGTTGCCAGTATAGGAAGGCGCCTTCAGCTAGTAGCTTGTCTATGGAAGCACGGTCTGCTGAGAGGACACGCACCAGGGTAGTAGGGCCACGATCGCTATTAATTCGGAGTATTTTATGGATGTTTAGGAGATGGTAGGTGAGTTCCTGGTGGATTTCCTGATTTGTGTAGGAGGTATCAACTCCACGAATCACGACAGATAGAAGGGGTTCACGGCGATGGGATGTAAGTTTTGGGGAACGTGTAGGAAGAGGTTCCATGGCCACTTGTTCGCCTAAGCGAGCTAAGCCCATCTTGTGAATTAACACCTCCCTGGCATCACCTTTGGTTTTCAAAATGATGGCATGAGGTTGGGGGATGATTTGGCTAATGGAGCTGGCCGGTAGGAAGGTGCGGAGAATGGCCGAGATGTGGCGCGGTTCAGGCCGGGGCTCCGTGAAGTTAACAAGACGGTATGTGAAGATGGATTCATTAGTAGGGGTAGGAGAAGAAGAAGAGGAAGTAGTTGAGGGGATGGGACGGTTGATGGCAGGAGAGGGTTGAATTGATGATCGAGATGAGAAGTTAATTGTAGGTTGAGGATAAGTTTGAGGATGGGGCTGAGGAGATGGTTGAGGATAAGGTTGAGGATGGGATTGAGGAGAATATTGAGGATTGGACGAAGGAAGATGGTAGGTATTGAACCCACTGAGCTATGGTTCATGTGATATTTTTGTGACGGAATAATTATTATGGGATGTAGTACTTTTGAACATACCCAGAATACCACGTGGAGCAGAGAGCTCATGCTATACTCTTTGAAGTAGCGCTCAATTGCATTTTTGACTTTGGAGGTCTTGTTAATCACTTTTATCCTTTCATAAGACTCAGAATATTCTAATTCGTCATTCTGTATTATTGAATCATTTTGGTGAATGTTTATTACGTTTTTGGTAAGGTATAACACTTGCAGATACGCAAGGAGCTATGAAAGTAGTCGCTCAATGACTTCGTTTTGGCGACCTACTTCCGAGTGAAAGTCAGTGACGACACTACATCTGAAGATCTGACGCCAGACGGGCGTGTTTCGAGTATCCGTCCGTCGCGACGTGGACATTATAAATATTTTTGTGCTCAAGTGAGCATCCGACTGCATCGTGTGTTGAAAATAACTATACTAACGTTGTCACACATTGTGGACATATTATTGTTCTACGAAAGGCCATATTAGGCAATATTTTCTACAAACTGTAATTGGTGCCATACGCCAGATATTTTTCCCACGTGTAAGTGGAAGGGCAAAGTGCCACGCCGAAAATATAAGAGTTATCGTCTGATAATTGTGCCAAGACGACGTGAATATTACTGCCAACGATCACAACATTATTGCTACGGAAATTCTGAATTGAAAATATCAATTTTATCGCGGATGCCACGTGATTGATAAAACGTGATACAATTGCACGTGCTAACAAGCAAAGCATCGCATCGTGTTGAATCTTGAGGATCAACAGGCTGAAAACTACAAAATACTGTGGAGAACACTATTATTTGCATCGTCCACAATAATCACGCCAAAACGCCGAGAGGAACGAGATATTTCGACATTTTCGACATCATGCAAGACATTGAACTTTTCCACGCCATGGTGAAGAAGACGATTATGGGCTAATACCATTCCGGTATGAGGGGGACGTCGTGATGGAGACCACCAGCTTGATGGAACGTCAGGATGCCGAGGACGCAGACGAAGGAACGTGGTTGCCGACTTCCAGGCACATTCCAGACCTTTTTGGGAGACCATCATCCGGAGGCGAACGAACCCTGGTTGCTTGGGAGGTCCAGCTTGGTGAATCCGTGCAGGACAGGACCATGCTGGAGAGCCAAGCAGAGTTTTTCGCGACCCTGGTCGATGAATGTCTGAGCCGATGTGAGAGCTACCAAAAGTCGTGGTTTGGGCACCTTTTCTTTTGTAATAGTCCGCGGTGGTATATTTAGATATCGTAGTTTTTTTTGGTGAATCAACCGCACTTATGTGTCAGCCATTTGCTAGGTAGGGTTGTAATTAGTATAATTGTTGTTTATTTCAGTCATTGTGAGTCACCCTGTGGGGTAGACCAGTTTTGGTTAACTCTGGTGCCGTCCTGATGGACGTCGTACCACGTTATAGCCGACCCACTGCCAAACATGACTGTAATCATTTGCAGCTATTTTGCTCAGCCATGTGTAGGATATTTATCCGTGGTTTCATTCAGATGTCATCGTCACTTTATTTAACTGCAATCTTTGCAACCAGTCTGTTGAGACTTATGACCTCGTTAGATAGGTCGTATCGTTAGGAAACCAACTGTAGTTTCCAGTTTTATAAAAATATGCTGTATTTTCATTTTTGAAAGCGCTCAGAAGCCAATTTATAGTCAAATACTGACAGATTTATTATTTTGGAGAAAGTGTAGATGTCAAGCATCGAACTAAGTGCACTATCGCATCATTATGCAGGTCTAGAGTTGCAGATCTGTGCCATATTTATCAATTTGTTACTACTTTGTTTCTGTCATGAGGACACAGGTGTTAATGTTATACTGAGAACTTAATAAGTGTTATATCTTTGATGAGCAAAGAATCTCGTGAGACATGCTGTTATGTCTGTGATTTACTATTCTTCGAAATGAAGGACTGCGATACTTTATTGTACAGTTAAATTGTAACGTGTTTAGCACACGGATTCTATAAGGTTTTTGAACCAAGCATATGCTAAGAATGACAAGGCCAAATATTACGGTATTATATAATGTTAAAACTAGCCGGCCTTGCCTGTTGAAAAATGTGGTCAGTGAAGGACTGCAATTTGTGAAGTTGTCACCAATAAACTGGTTTGTTGACCCAGTAACCTTGAAAACAAATGCTTGAAAGCGAGACAGAACTACGATAACATAGGACAGAATGTTGATTTCATTCATCTCTTTCTTTCAAAGCAGCTATTGATCATGAAACCCAGTGTTTCTTACTGTATTTTTGTTCATTTGTTTTTCTTGGATTTTCATACTGTTAGTTAGATATTTTGCTGCGAGGAATGTCATTTCGACATGTCCAGGGTTGTCAGGTTTCTTTATGCATTGTTGGCGATCCTCTTGAGAGAGGCAAATTATAATGAAGGCAATTTGGTTATTAAATGCGAGGTTTTTGCCGCAGGTAACCCATGATATTATGTGCCTTGAGTGAGTAAGACGTGCCATTGTTGTAAGTCGCGCATCTGTTGTTGTTATGAGGCATTATTATGAGAGTTGTTGAAAGCGAGGTATTTACCGCTGATAACTCGTGTTATTGTGAGTCCGAGCCGAGTTTGCTCGTTGAGTTTTCCGACTATTGAGTCGATGTTTTGCTGCGGGAGAATGATCTTTAGAAGACTACTCCTTGTCAGGCCTTTGTCAGAATACGCCATAAACCTACGGAAGGAACATAAACCGACATAATAAACATCATCCGCATAATTGTTTTAAACAAGATCTAACTAACATATTGTTTCCATTCAAACTTTGACATTCTTACATTTGAACCTGCTGACATGGCCGTGCAGATGAAGGGATTTCCTTTATTGGAAACGACGAAGACTGTAGACATTTTTGTTGTGACCTGGCGCACACATGAACCATTAGTTCATAGTGTGTGGAGCGCAGGCCATGTGATTGTCAGACGTGGTTTTAACTACGCTATCACCGACATTACTATCAAGCTAGATGACAATGGTTTACAAAGAGTTAACCATGGGGCAGGAAGGCATTATAATAAAAACTGTGTTGTACTATAATTATTGATGTCATGAAACTGTATTTTTTCCCCATGTTACCTTTATTGCGTGCTATTTAGCACATGATTGTTGATTAGATTAATTGTTTTTAAATGGCTGTACACTTAGCTTTGTATTGTAACTGTTTTGCTATTACGGACGTCACCGCCGTAACTTTGAATGTTAACTGATAGGACTTAGCTAGAAAAGTTAAATGTAAATGTGGAAATGGTACCACCATAACTTAGCTTTGCTCCTTCACTTAAATGTAACTTCATATTAGCTTGATCATGTAACTTGTATTAGGGATTTTGCGTCGTACCATTTACCCAGCGTTGTTGCTGTTGATTACTTATTGTGTATTAGATCTTTCGCGAGGGTTAATGTAACTTCATTGTTAGGGACTTGAACTTTTATTATCATTAACTTTTAGCTTGCGGATTAGCCGAATATAACCCTCCGAACTAGGATAGGGGTTTGTGGAAATCTACAATACATTTTCACGGTGTTTTACATAAGCCTGGATGTTTAATTTCACAGTCTAGTTTTTGAGGTGAACCTTTCCTTAGGCCGTCTTTGACCATCGCAACCATGTACCACGCTCCCCGTGGACTATAGAACCTCGTGCCGCATTGGTCTATTGTTAGGAAGTTCACCTGATCCTCACGGCAAACTTTTAAAGGTCCGACGGGGGAGATGTTAGGAGAGTCATCGCGGATGTTGGCTATCCCGGCAGCTTTACCGGAGGACTTCTGAAGGTCACTCACAAATATGTGCCGTTGCCACCCGGCTGACGGTCACATAAAATGGCGCCCAACGTGGGGCTACGAAGTTGACATGGTGCACGGTGTTAACGTGGAAACCGACGTATAGGTCACACATAAATTGGCTCCCTATACGTGGGGAGAGACGTTGACATGGTAACACATTGATTGACTCCCTATACATGGAGCCAGATGTCAACATGGTGATCATCAGATGGCGCCCTGTATATTTTCTTATGCCGATATTTAGGAGGATCTTAATATTTGAATAATGGTAAATTGACAGGACTGGGACGAACTTAGAAAGTCGTACTGCAGATCAATAGACCGCATGGCATTCATATTTGATAGAAGACCATGGGGTGAGGTTTTTATATTGAATAAATGAAAGATAGGGTTTTTCTTAGATGATGCCTCATCCTAAGTAAATGTAATACTTTGCTTTGCTCACCGTTGTATTAGTAAATGTAGAAGCACTTAGTTTGCATACTCCAGCTGTACTCGTGATATTTATTAAGTCGAAACAAGCTTTATACCACCACGTTACTATCATAGCTGTAAGTTTCCATCATGATTGATCCCTCGTTTCTCTCAATATAAATTCTTGTCAAATGGATGAGGATATGATTCGCAGAGTGTTCGCTGAGATGTTGGCAGGTGTCAACGCTAACCTCCAACAACTTACTAGTGACTTGAGTGTGAATACACAAGCCTTAGAGGTTAATTCACAAGCTATTGACAATGTTAGACAGGAAGTAGGTGATGTAAATGGTCATGTGGACCAGGTCAGGCAGAACCTCGAGGTAAATACCCAATCAATTAATGAAGTACGTTTAGATTTAGAGATAAACACCCGTACTGTTAAAGACGTTAGGACCGATCTAACGAAGGTCAGGGCCGAAATGGACTCGTACAGGGTAGAAGCGAAAAATGACTTAACGGCAGGTTTGGCAGCGGTAAGGATAGACGTGATTCGTCACCACCAGGAGGCAAGCCAGCGCGTAGACACATTAACGGAAGAAATGAATAGGGCAAGACAGGATGTGCAAACCCGACTCGAGGAGCACACGGCTCAAATTCAGACCGCTATAAATAAAGTACAGTTAGACGTCCAAGCTGATATCGAGCACACCAGAGAAGAATTTGGGACTAGGCTGAATCACGTAGAAGGTTTTATGGACAACGTAAAAAAGGATATGGCTGCCATGAACCTAGGACTGGTATTAATGAGAGGTGCAGCTAACGCCGTTAATAACAACGTGAAGACCATCGTGGATAACATGCTTGAGGTGAGGGAGGAACTTAATTCTAACCGGAAAGACATCTCGGAACTAAAAGAAACTGTCACAGGCTTACGTGATACTGTAGATGTGCACAGGGAGGAGCACAAAGTCGACCTGATGATGTTGAGAGGCGAATTCGTGGAGCATAAAACTACAGTCGACGCCAATGTAAATGGAGTCAAGGATGATATCAACCATATCCAGAGTAACGTATCTCAGGTTGAGGGCGAAATTGCAACATTGCAGAAAAAGATTGAGGAAATAACGATTATTGATAGGCTCGAGTTGAGTCGTAACCTCAAATCAGCTATTCGTGAGGTGGACCAAAATCTCAAAGGTAAAGTTGAACGAATCGAGTTGCAACTAAATGATTTAGGGAGCAAAGTCGCCAACAGGAATATACAAGAATTAGAAGTCATCGAGGAGAGGCTCGACAGGTTAGAAGCACTTCCGAGGGGAGTAGATTTGCAACCGGCGATGGGAAATACACGTGAAACGCCGGAATTTTGGACTAGTAATGTACAGTCAAGTGTACATGCCGATACACGACCTTGGCAGTTTAATGCAACAGCGCCAAGCCAGACGTTAAATTACGATGCTAACCCGTTCAGACCAGCTATAAATTGACTGGATCCTGAAACTAACACGCCGTCAAACAACTACATGCAGAATACATACCGTACTGCTAATACTCAGGGTAATGTCACAGTGATAAGGTCAAGGGAAGAGCAACCCGCTAAATTCACTGGCACAGGAAGCGGAGTGACTCCTGTAGAATTTCTCACGAACGTCGAGAGCTATTTACGAGACACACTCGCAACTCCTGAAAGAGAACTTCGAGTTATTGAACGTCTTCTGGATGGACAAGCAGCAACTTGGTATCGGGCTTTTAAATATTCATTCTCCGGGTAACAAGACTTTAAAGAAGCACTACTGAGGACGTATTGGTCGAGTGACGTTCAGCAAAGTATAAGGGCTGAAATGTACACTCGCCGATACAGTTCCAACATGCCAACTCGCTACGCAAATTACTTTGCAACCCAGCTTGCTAAATTGAGAAATCTTCAGCCTCCTTTATCGGAGCAGGATTTAGTGAATACCATAGTATGGCAATACCCAGCCGACGTGCAAAGAGTACTAATTGCTGCAGGGGCGACGACATTTCAACAGTGTGATCAGATATTACGACGTCTTGATGCTAACGCGGAGCAATTTCCAACTCACCGTCAACAGAAGGTTGACAGGCGTGAAGAGCGTCACGTTAACGTCACGACTGTGGACAAAGTTAGCCAGACACAAGAAGCATCACAGAACTCTGGGAATCCTCGGCCAGAATACAACAATGAATACCGCCGTAACTGGAGAGAGTGGAGTAATACTCCATATTCAAGGAACCAGAGAGAAGACAATAGAACATATTGGAATCGTTGGTTCGATAATGGGGCGAGCGACAACCGTCGTCACGACAATAACCGTCGTGGGAATCAGGAAGGTCCGTCAGGAAGAGGAAGGATCTGGCGAGACTACAGGTATAACGGAGGTTACCAACGAGGACGTGATCCACGTTACCATCCGGACCGTGACTGGGAAGGGAGAGCGCGCGAGAGCCGCGAGTACCTCCAGCAATTGAGAGAGAGCCAAAATAGAGAAGAGGGAGAAAGGAACCCTACTTCGAGGGAAGAAAGAAATGTGACGTCAGAGGCAGGACAGAACCAGCCTGGTACCTCTAGTCACAACAAAGAAAAAAAAACGCCGAAAAATTAAGACAGTCTAGTTTGGCTGAGCACAGAGTGACGGCAGATATTTTACTCTGGGAGCCCATCGAACAGGATTTACTCGACGAACGACGAACGACGAACCACAGTTATGAGCCAACACGTTTACCCAAAATAGTAGCCACTCTCAATGGATGCAGTGTTATAATTCTGATCGATACTGGCGCAATGATCAGTGTAATCTCTGCAGATTGCTATGCTAAGTTGAAGGCTAACTCTGAGGTGACAGAGCTGCCTGTTTCCGCTATTCGTGTCAGAGGAGTGATACCTGACCGGGTTGTGACGTGCAAGATACAGGTTTTGTGCACATTGAGAATCAAAAGCCACGTGTATTTGCACGAATTCTTAGTTATGAAAGGTTTGCATCATGATGTCATACTAGGGGCTGATTTCATGAGGAAGCATGACGGTATTATCGACATGGGACGCAATACTGTCGAATTTAAACCGAACGAACCTATAGAGATGAACCTTGTGGTAGATGAACCGGAATTCCTGTCCGAAGTCGACGTTGTCGAGCAACTTAATAGCAAGGAAACACTTGATGCCGACGGAAAGGCAGGATTAATATCCACAACAATGCAAGAGAATTTGGCTACTACACTAAATGAATATTGGGACATATTCGATACTGCTCCTGGCGAAATTATGAATTATGAATATGACCTCATTTTATTAGACGACTCTCCATTTCAGAAGAAAATTTACCCGATTGCTGAAAAACACCGCGAGGAAGCTGCAAGGAAGATCCATGAGATGGAAGTAGCAGGCACGATTAAGAAGTCACCGACTCCTTTTCTGAATCCAATTATACCTGTGGTTAAGGTTGATGGAAGTTTGAGGCTTTGTCTCGACGCAAGGGCTTTAAACGAACGCCTGGCTCCCGAGCACGACAGACCGCCTAAGATTAGGGACATCCTTAGGAAGTTTAAAGGGAAGAAAATTTTCTCATCATTGGACCTTGTACAATCATATTATCACATCAAACTGTCCGAGCATACTCAGAAGTACACTGGCTTCTTATTTGATCAAACCACCTATGTCTTCTGCAAGTTACCATTTGGTTTGAAGAATGCTGGAGCTGCTTTGATTAGAGCACTAGATGCTAAGTTAGCTCCAGAGGTAAAAGAGAAAGTAATATGTTATGTGGACGACATAATCATCGCTTCTGAAACAGAGGAAGAGCATTTGGCTACCCTACGCCTTGTTTTTGAAAATCTTCGACAGGCCAATTTCAAGGTCAAGTTTGATAAGTGCAGATTTCTCCAAAGAGAAGTAAATTTTGTTGGACATATTATTAATGGAGATGGATATCGACCGAATCCAGCAAAAATCAGAACTGTCGCCGCTTTTCCAACGCCAACCCGTGTGAAGCACGTGAGACAATTTTTGGGAATACTACAATTTTTTGCTGCTCATTGTGAGCGATACTCAGAGACTGTTGCACCACTTCAAAGTCTGCTGAAAAAGAACTGTAGATGGAATTGGAATGATGAGTGTGAGACAGCATTCCAGAAGGCTAAGCAGATGCTAGCGAATTCTATCCAGTTGGAATATCCTGATTATTCACGCAATTTCATTCTTGAAACAGACGCATCAGCCATTGGTATTGGAGCTATATTATTGCAGGAGGACGATGATAAGAAACGTCACTACATCGCTTTCTTGAGCAGACGTTTAAGAGCTCACGAATCTCACTATTTTACAACAGTAATAGAAGCACTAGCCGTCGTCTATGCATTAGAGTACTGGCAGAAACTTTTGATAGGCCAGAAGATTGTCGTAAGAACCGATCACCACGCTTTGACCTTCATCCTACGAACAAGACTGGCAAGTGACAGGATCACTAGATGGACTCTTTTTCTCCAACAGTTCGATCTGGAGATTGTTTACAAACCAGGCAGAGAGAATGTATTAGCCGACATCCTCAGCCGGAATCCTAAAACTTCTATTAATGCCATTGACATCGAGGGAGAATGCGAAGAACACCTTCGCCGACTTCGTTATCTACCCGAAGGACAGAGACGTGAAGAGGAACTTAGACACATCATTCGATTTCTTGAACGAAAGATGGATCCTCAGGATGAGCTTTATGCAAGGATTGCTGCCATAGCAGATGACTATCTGATTTACCGTCGCGTTTTGTATAAATTTGTGGACGAAGATCACACCCAACTGCGTGCAGTTATTCCCAGAAGGTACCAGGAATCTGTCATTCTCATGGTACATTTGTCTATTGGTCACGGTGGAACGGACAAGACCATTGCCACCATTAAAGAGTCGTTCACCTGGAAAAGGTTAGGAACCACTGTCAGAGAGTGTTTACGTGCTTGTGACGCATTCCAGCGGAACAAATACACGTCACACTTATTGAGAGAACAACCTAGACCTATACTACCAACTCAACCCAGAGAGTTGTACGCACAAGATCTTTACGGTCCTATACCTAAAGCCCGTCGTGGGAATCGTTACATTGTAGTCACCATAGATGTGTTTACAAAATACACAATGCTCCATCCTATTCAGAAGGCTAATGCACATCAAATTATCCAGCGAATAAGACGACAAGTGATACCGGAGGCAGGGAAGCCACAATTCTTATTAACTGACCACGGATCGCAATATACTTCTGCAGAATTCGCCAACGCTATGGAGGAACTAGAGATTGATCATCATTTGTCATCAATAAGACACCCTGAGAGCAATCCAGCGGAATGCGTTATGTCCACTATTGCAAAATTTGGTCGTTTGTATTGTCAGGAGGAACAATGGCGATGGACTGAAGTCCTTGTTTTGATGGCAAAATGCATTAATTCTACTGTGCATGAAAGCACTGGTCAAATACCTTTGGTCCTGCATTTGAACCAGATGCCACTGAGAGTCTGGAACCGCGTGATTGTAAATCCACTTTGTTTACAACCATCGCATGCCAGCAGACTGTTAGCTGCTAGAGATACTTTAGACAGACAAGCTGCCAAACGCTTGAGGAGAACAAGACGCCAGAGATTCAGAGAACCACTTGAGGAGGGAGACCTTATCCTTATAAGGAGACCCGGAATTTCTAATCCAATTGACCGCGTATACGGGAAATTTCTTTCCTTGTATTACGGCCCTAGTCATGTTAGACAGCCGTTGAATAATGGGAGTTATGTCATTGAAGACATCAGAACTGGAGAACGTATTGGAACTTTCAACGCCGCCAATCTAAAAGAATATCACACATGAATGAATTATAGAGGCAAATAAAATGTCGTCCCAACATTTTCTTTGAAACGACGGAGAGGCAGATGAACCCGCTGAGCTATGGTTCATGTGATATTTTTGTGACGGAATAATTATTATGGGATGTAGTACTTTTGAACATACCCAGAATACCACGTGGAGCAGAGAGCTCATGCTATACTCTTTGAAGTAGCGCTCAATTGCATTTTTGACTTTGGAGGTCTTGTTAATCACTTTTATCCTTTCATAAGACTCAGAATATTCTAATTCGTCATTCTGTATTATTGAATCATTTTGGTGAATGATTATTACGTTTTTGGTAAGGTATAACACTTGCAGATACGCAAGGAGCTATGAAAGTAGTCGCTCAATGACTTCGTTTTGGCGACCTACTTCCGAGTGAAAGTCAGTGACGACACTACATCTGGAGATCTGACGCCAGACGGGCGTGTTTCGAGTATCCGTCCGTCGCGACGTGGACATTATAAATATTTTTGTGCTCAAGTGAGCATCCGACTGCATCGTGTGTTGAAAATAACTATACTAACGTTGTCACACATTGTGGACATATTATTGTTCTACGAAAGGCCATATTAGGCAATATTTTCTACAAACTGTAATTGGTGCCATACGCCAGATATTTTTCCCACGTGTAAGTGGAAGGGCAAAGTGCCACGCCGAAAATATAAGAGTTATCGTCTGATAATTGTGCCAAGACGACGTGATTATTACTGCCAACGATCACAACATTATTGCTACGGAAATTCTGAATTGAAAATATCAATTTTATCGCGGATGCCACGTGATTGATAAAACGTGATACAATTGCACGTACTAACAAGCAAAGCATCGCATCGTGTTGAATCTTGAGGATCAACAGGCTGAAAACTACAAAATACTGTGGAGAACACTATTATTTGCATCGTCCACAATAATCACGCCAAAACGCCGAGAGGAACGAGATATTTCGACATTTTCGACATCATGCAAGACATTGAACTTTTCCACGCCATGGTGAAGAAGATGATTATGGGCTAATACCATTCCGGTATGAGGGGGACGTCGTGATGGAGACCACCAGCTTGATGGAACGTCAGGATGCCGAGGACGCAGACGAAGGAACGTGGATGCCGACTTCCAGGCACATTCCAGACCTTTTTGGGAGACCATCATCCGGAGGCGAACGAACCCTGGTTGCTTGGGAGGTCCAGGTTGGTGAATCCGTGGAGGACAGGACCATGCGACCCTGGTCGATGAATGTCTGAGCCGATGTGAGAGCTACCAAAAGTCGTGAGTTTGGGCACCTTTTCTTTTGTAATAGTCCGCGGTGGTATATTTAGATATCGTAGTTTTTTTTGTGAATCAACCGCACTTATGTGTCAGCCATTTGCTAGGTAGGGTTGTAATTAGTATAATTGTTGTTTATTTCAGTCATTGTGAGTCACCCTGTGGGGTAGACCAGTTTTGGTTAACCCTGGTGCCGTCCTGATGGACGTCGTACCACGTTATAACCGACCCACTGCCAAACATGACTGTAATCATTTGCAGCTATTTTGCTCAGCCATGTGTAGGATATTTATCCGTGGTTTCATTCAGATGTCATCGTCACTTTATTTAACTGCAATCTTTGCAACCAGTCTGTTGAGACTTATGACCTCGTTAGATAGGTCGTATCGTTAGGAAACCAACTGTAGTTTCCAGTTTTATAAAAATATGCTGTATTTTCATTTTTGAAAGCGCTCAGAAGCCAATTTATAGTCAAATACTGACAGATTTATTATTTTGGAGAAAGTGTAGATATCAAGCATCGAACTAAGTGCACTATCGCATCATTATGCAGGTCTAGAGTTGCAGATCTGTGCCATATTTATCAATTTGTTACTACTTTGTTTCTGTCATGAGGACACAGGTGTTAATGTTATACTGAGAACTTAATAAGTGTTATATCTTTGATGAGCAAAGAATCTCGTGAGACATGCTGTTATGTCTGTGATTTACTATTCTTCGAAATGAAGGACTGCGATACTTTATTGTACAGTTAAATTGTAACGTGTTTAGCACACGGATTCTATAAGGTTTTTGAACCAAGCATATGCTAAGAATGACAAGGCCAAATATTACGGTATTATATAATGTTAAAACTAGCCGGCCTTGCCTGTTGAAAAATGTGGTCAGTGAAGGACTGCAATTTGTGAAGTTGTCACCAATAAACTGGTTTGTTGACCCAGTAACCTTGAAAACAAATGCTTGAAAGCGAGACAGAACTACGATAACATAGGACAGAATGTTGATTTCATTCATCTCTTTCTTTCAAAGCAGCTATTGCTCATGAAACCCAGTGTTTCTTACTGTATTTTTGTTCATTTGTTTTTCTTGGATTTTCATACTGTTAGTTAGATATTTTGCTGCGAGGAATGTCATTTCGACATGTCCAGGGATGTCAGGTTTCTTTATGCATTGTTGGCGATCCTCTTGAGAGAGGCAAATTATAATGAAGGCAATTTGGTTATTAAATGCGAGGTTTTTGCCGCAGGTAACCCATGATATTATGTGCCTTGAGTGAGTAAGACGTGCCATTGTTGTAAGTCGCGCATCTGTTGTTGTTATGAGGCATTATTATGAGAGTGGTTGAAAGCGAGGTATTTACCGCTGATAACTCGTGTTATTGTGAGTCCGAGCCGAGTTTGCTCGTTGAGTTTTCCGACTATTGAGTCGATGTTTTGCTGCGGGAGAATGATCTTTAGAAGACTACTCCTTGTCAGGCCTTTGTCAGAATACGCCATAAACCTACGGAAGGAACATAAACTGACATAATAAACATCATCCGCATAATTGTTTTAAACAAGATCTAACTAACATATTGTTTCCATTCAAACTTTGACATTCTTACATTTGAACCTGCTGACATGGCCGTGCAGATGAAGGGATTTCCTTTATTGGAAACGACGAAGACTGTAGACATTTTTGTTGTGACCTGGCGCACACATGAACCATTAGTTCATAGTGTGTGGAGCGCAGGCCATGTGATTGTCAGACGTGGTTTTAACTACGCTATCACCGACATTACTATCAAGCTAGATGACAATGGTTTACAAAGAGTTAACCATGGGGCAGGAAGGCATTATAATAAAAACTGTGTTGTACTATAATTATTGATGTCATGAAACTGTATTTTTTCCCCATGTTACCTTTATTGCGTGCTATTTAGCACATGATTGTTGATTAGATTAATTGTTTTTAAATGGCTGTACACTTAGCTTTGTATTGTAACTGTTTTGCTATTACGGACGTCACCGCCGTAACTTTGAATGTTAACTGATAGGACTTAGCTAGAAAAGTTAAATGTAAATGTGGAAATGGTACCACCATAACTTAGCTTTGCTCCTTCACTTAAATGTAACTTCATATTAGCTTGATCATGTAACTTGTATTAGGGATTTTGCGTCGTACCATTTACCCAGCGTTGTTGCTGTTGATTACTTATTGTGTATTAGATCTTTCGCGAGGGTTAATGTAACTTCATTGTTAGGGACTTGAACTTTTATTATCATTAACTTTTAGCTTGCGGATTAGCCGAATATAACCCTCCGAACTAGGATAGGGGTTTGTGGAAATCTACAATACATTTTCACGGTGTTTTACATAAGCCTGGATGTTTAATTTCACAGTCTAGTTTTTGAGGTGAACCTTTCCTTAGGCCGTCTTTGACCATCGCAACCATGTACCACGCTCCCCGTGGACTATAGAACCTCGTGCCGCATTGGCCTATTGTTAGGAAGTTCACCTGATCCTCACGGCAAACTTTTAAAGGTCCGACGGGGGAGATGTTAGGAGAGTCATCGCGGTTGTTGGCTATCCCGACAGCTTTACCGGAGGTCTTCTGAAGGTCACTCACAAATATGTGCCGTTGCCACCCGGCTGATGGTCACAGTATGTCCAAGATAGTTGTACGCTACCGTTTGAGGAGTGGCCATGGAATTTGAAGAGGAAAAGGATTGAGTTGATGGATAATGGAATTGCGATGAAGGAGTACTGAGTGGGGATACATATAAATTCGGAACAGATTGTGAGGGTTCAGGAGTGATTGATGGAGAGACATGGTAAATTGAAGGTTGATTAGAAAGAGTAGGTTGAGGAGATGGATTTGTGTTGGCCGCTACAGTGGAGTAGGGAACGGTATTTATTGGAGGGGAGGGGTTAGAAGATACTGTAACCGTACCGGTTGTGAGTGGTGGATAAGATGTGGAAGAAGATAGAACAAAAGGTGGAAAATCTTCGGCTACTACCTGACGCTGCATGCTGCTGGATGGTTGGCAGGATTGGGGTTGGTCACTGCTGGCATCTGAAGTCTGCATTCGTCTGGCTCTGGCAGAGTGCCTTGATGGAGGTTGCTCTTCGGAGTCGCTGGACTCCCTTGATTTTTTATAGTCTATGGATGTAGGAGTTGACAGGGAGTCGGATTTCGAACCCCGTGAACGTCGTTTCTTTTGTCGTTTCTTAGGTGCAGGAAAGGTCTCTGATAGTACGGAATATTGGTTACTCAACGGGATCGGCCCGTCGCCCTCCATGGGGCTTATCTAGATTCGAACTGCTCTTGTAGTCACTGTTTCTTTGTAAATCAGTAGAAGTAGAAATATATATTTAAGTAATTGTTCGTCGTCACTGTAAGTTTAGATTGTCACAAATTTGAAGTCTAAAGCTGGTTTTCAGTCACTTGGTTTGTTTTTATGAAGGTTGGTAGCACTGGTTTTCTTCAAATAATAATTAAACTTCACTAAACACTTCAATTTTGGTCGAGGGTATGAAGAAAAAAAATAGTTTTTAATTTTGCCACTAATATTGTTGGCAACAATACTCCTCACAACACTACGATACTTCGGTATTCGCACTCGTGACCGTTTCACGAAAATCCGTCAGAATGACACGCTTCTGAGTATCTTATGTAGCTATGTGGAATGTATATCACATATGGTTTACTTCAAGGTTTGGAGATCCCATTAAAGATACTCCTACAATAAATGATCTTGAAATGGTCATTCTTTGGTGTGAAAATATGTATTATATGTTATTTAATGAAAACAATTATGTTTTATGAAATGTTTATACGTTTACTGTATTACTATTTACTGTAAGCACTCGAGGCACTATCGACCAAAATGCAGCACTATCTGGAATGTATATCGCATACTTGAAGGTTTGCTGGTCCCATTACAGGTATTCCTACAATAAATGATTTTCAAGTTGTCGTTCTATGGAGTAAAAATATTTAATATATGATTTTTGCTAACAGGATTTGCCACTGGAATTATTTTACAAGTAGTTGTTTTAATGACCAACAGAGTTCACTGTTAAGAAGGTAGAGCCCTATGTGGAATATCGGATAACATGTAACATGTAACATGTTATACATGATATGTGACTACTGTAAGGCTTGTGATTTTTAAGATGCCTTTATCCCCATATTAATAACCCAGTTTACAAGACTGATAACTGTAATGTTACGGAAAAATCAAAACAAAACAGAAATTTGCATTGGGAAACCAAAAAGTGGTTGAGCAACTATACACTCAACATGCAGAAAAAAAACAGAAATATATACAAACTATGTTAATTAATTTAATTCATATATATATATTTACAATAGGTATACATTTTGTTTATGTTTGCTTGTTATAGTTTTTAAATATAACATTTGTTGAAAATTATTTTTAGGGGATGGGGGAGTTGCTACGTTGACCCATTACACAATAATACCAGCTTTACGAAGTTCATCTTCTATTATTAATAGCTCTTCCTTATAACCAATATGACCAGCCTGTTTACAGGCATGCAAGAGCTGTAGACGTTCGACTAATATAATAGGATCGTTCCATTTGGTATTTTTTATGAATGGTTTAAAAAACGCGGGAAGCATTTCATCATTATCACCATCATTATCATCCTCATCATTATAATCATCTTCATAATGATCATCATCATCATCGTCATCATTAACATCATAATTTCCACCGGTGTCCACGGTCTGTTCAATGGTTTGAGTTGCCTTTGATCGTGTTGAAAGCTTGTTTTTAGATGTGCTAGAGTGTTTTAACATTGTTATGTTATTATTATCACCATCACCATCCTTTTCACCTTTCCCCACCAACTTCTTGATGGAGTAGGTTGTCTCTGATAGAGTTGAGGGCTTTTGAGATGTGGGTGTGTGTCTGCACATAGGTATTAAAGCAGGTGTTAAAGGTTTCTCATTAAACAACTCGCTAACAGCATGTGTGCATTGTAGTGTATTAAACTTCAGGTTAATATTATCTTGAGCAGCACTATCTTTCTCTTGGACTTGGTTTTTTGCTTTGGTTTGGGCTTTCCTTACATTTAGACTAGCATGATTAAGTTTGCAATCATGATTGTTTGAAGAAAGTATGTCCAATGCTTTTGTCTTAAGCATTCCTCGACACTGTTTCGATCGTTGCTTTGAACAGCGCCAAATAACAGTTCCATTTGTATTGTTTCGTTTCACAATATATGAATATCCTTTATAGTATGCATAAGGCTTACCATACCTAGTCACTGATACTTCCATATCAACTGTCAAGCATAAACTAATCTGTAGTAAAGACAACTTGGTAATTACAACAATAGCTAAATGTGGGAGCATATATAGATGCAAAAAGTGGGAGCAAAGATCGGGGTAAAAAGTGGGAGTATATGTGGTTGCAAAAATTGTGAGCAAAACGTGGGAGCAAATATGGGATCAAATGTGGGAGCAAAGCGAATATAAAAAGTGGGAGCAAATATGCTAACAAATATGTCAACAAATATGCCAGCAAAAGGAAATACACAAGACAAGATAGTTTAAAGTGCAAAGAATATATGGAGGCAAATATGAGAGCAAAAGTGGTGTTTTTCTAAAACAACTAGACTTAACAAACTTAGTCATAACCTAACCTAACCTAACCTAACCGAACCTAACCTAACCTAACCTCACCTAACCTAACTTCACCTAACCTAACCTAACCTCACCTAACCTCACCTAACCTAACCTCACCTAACCTAACCCAACTTCACCTAACCTAAGCTAACTGCACCTAACCTAACCTTTCAACTCTCAGATCAAAATTAAATTCTGGGCATAGTTGAGTTGGAACCAAAGACCTCAGGGATAACACGCAAGTATACTAGCCTCTACACCGCGAGATGGGCAAATTATCATGCAACACTACACAGAAATAGAAGTTTCCTGTAGTGTAATTCATTGGCTGACAACCATAGTTGGGAATTCAAACCCAAGACCTCAGGACTTTTGTTTTGAACATTATCAGAAATATTATTCCATTTACATTTTGCTGCTGCCTATAGTTATAAGAGTTGGCATTAATATGGAAGCAAAAGGTGGGAGCAAATGTGGGAGCCAATATGGGAGCCAATATGGGAACAAAAGTGGGAGCAAATGTGGAAGCAATAGTGGGAGCAAATATGGGAGTAAATGTGTGAGCAAATCAGCTCACCTCGGATATGACCAGTGTGTGCTCATATCCACCGCTAGGTAGCGGAAACATACTTTGCGTGTTGTATGTTACTATTTTACAAAGTTTGACTGCATGCAAAACATGCTTGTATAAGCTGTGCATGTAATTTTAATATACAATTAACACTAAGTGTGCAGAACTAACATGTATAGCCTTGTCTGGGGTATATAGAGGATCCTTTGCAAGAAAGACTGACCAACCAAGGAGTGTAAAGCCTGGCCATATGCAGTAAGCACCTGTTGGCAGAAAATGGTTCCTGATAATAACGGACATAATGAATATGAAACGTCTTTTGAGTGTCGTCTTAAATCCTATTTTATACGTTGTCATACGTGTAAGGATTTAAGACGACACTCAAAAGACGTTTCATATTCATTAAGTCCGTTATACGCTGCCGAAGTCAACGTCACTTCCGCTCCGTTGATAAGCAACTGGAGCAATACACCATGGCTCCCTCGCAGCTTGCTTCGTCTTTGAGCCGTCATTATTTCCTATTTGTATCGTATAAAACTGTACATGCATGGATGTTCAGAGGCAAGAAAGCATAGAAAAGTATATTTTACACAGTAATTTAACATGTTGTCCAATAAAGTTGTAAAATATTGCATACGAGATGCACATAACGTCTTAGAGCATAGGTTGTAGAAATTTGGCCTACGATATTTAACTTAAATTAAGTGAAAACACGAAATATAACATTTCTGGATATTGTGAATCACGTCCCGTATGAATGATCAATACTACGGAAAATATAGAACCGTTGGCCCTACCAGTAGGGGAAGGTGGGCCACAGTGAGACAGAAAAAATATATTTTAGTATACTGTCTTATTTTTTGATATATGAGAATGTCTTTATATACTGAAATATAAGTTGATTGTTGCTCATCAATTTCATACCCTTAGAATTTCCAAAACATCCACACGTTTCTGTATAAATAATAAATTGTGAACATGTTGCAGCCGTCTCACTGTAGCCCACCCGTGGGCCACACTGAGACACAATGAAAAGAATTTATTTTGACTGGTTAAATACATAGATAAACACTAAAACAAATAATTAATGCCAGAAAACACTACAGCACATTCAGATTCCCAAAATTTACAGAAAATTTGAGATATGACTTTTGTCTATTTGTTTTGCCATATGCACAGGAAACCGGCCACAGTGATCTGTTGCCTTTCGCGGGGACTGAAGCAATATCTGCACCCTATGGGTAAAAAAAGAACTGCCTATCATATTTGCTCTTTTTCTTAAGAATTTTACTTAATAATTTTCATCATCTAAATCTCATTTCACTTCCCCGATGCAATATCTTGAGTGTTTCCCTGAAAACTCAACCAGAACGAAGTCACCTTCCTCAGGTTTGCGAGCAAGTTGATGAAATGTTAGGAGCTCGATTTTTTCATTATCTGATGAGCTGTCTGAATTAGAAGAATCATCAACATCATCATCCATGGAAATGTCTGTAGCTAGGGCTGCCTTTGGCTGAACAAATTCTTCTTGCAGTTTTTTAGAATTTTTAATTTTTATTTGTGAACTTAAAATCAAGTTTTTTATTTCTTTCTGGGGTGTGAGTTGGAATGAAAGATCTCCCCTTTTCTCTCCTAGAAGTTGACTCTGCCCTCTCCTCAGCTTTGGGGTAACTCCGTATATCTTTCTCACTGTCTCACTGTAGACCACCCTACAGTGTCTCACTGTGGCCCACTTGCGACATGTAAAAACAATTATGTCTACTATCTCACCTACAATACTGAACAAGCTGACAATTCCAATAATTATTTACTAATATGTATGTATTTCGACCATATTATATTCATTAATGTACAATGACACACATAACTATAAAAAAACAAAGGAAGAAAATTTTACTTTTCTTACCTCAAAAACGAAGATGTTGTGTATCTCCTACATAACATGATTCTTTCAAAGAGTAAACAGGATCAAAATGTCTGCTACCAGGAGAGCCAACCTCTAAGAAATATTAAAAAATGTCCCTCTTTCAAAAAAATGGATTTAATGAGCTTGTCTCACTGTGGCCCATGTCTCACTGTGGCCCACCTTCCCATAAGTGACGAATAAAATGAACTTAAAGTCTATCAATGCATAAGGGAACAGTTTAAAATATTTTGCATGAGAGTTTAGGCCAACTCTCATCAACGGCTTTAGAAGAAACAAAGACTGCATTTCGATACAATTTGTGTGTTTACCACAACGCCTCATTTGTTTGAAAAAAAAAATTATACCTTAGGTTTGAGTTAAGAAATGAATTTAATGAGGTAGGCCTATACTAACAAAAACATTGTCTAGAAAATATGTATGCTACCCACCCCTTCATGATTCAAAGTCATTACTTGACCAACAGAACTAAATAAAATCAGCCTACATTCCTGTTAGGGGCTAATGGCCTCAATAACCACCAACACCACCTACCTAACATTTGGTACCGTATTACATAATTCACCACAAGCTGTGATAAAATGACCTGTCACAACTACAATTTTAAACTCAGTTGCTCAATAACAAAAAGGCCTATTGTGAGGGGAGAAAAACACATGCACACTTCTGCAGGAGCATGTAATTTGAATCGCAGGGGAGTAGCCTACTTTCCAATAATATACCAGTACTTCCTGATATCTATTAAAGATGTTTGGTATAAACATTGCAATTAAGTATTAAGCCTCGATATTTTGAATCGAATTATAGTTTTATTATAACGCATAATAACTTAAAGGTACAATACTGTAGCATTCCATAACTTCATTGAACTAGCCTAATTTTACTGTCCAATGTTTGAAAAATTGTCCAGATAAGTAATGCACAAGAAACTGACTAAGTACACACCTAGGTTATTATATTTCCACTTTTTTATAACTTTATAGCATCACTGACTTTTCACAAACAATTCATGCTGAAACGATTAAAACATTTTCTAACAATCTTGACATAATGCCATGATAGCCTGGTTCGCCACTATCCTCATCACCTCAATTCTTGACACCACTGACTTTTTCACCGAAACTTCCCTGACAATCACAACAAGACTTGCCACTCCATCACTCAGCAATAAGGAGTTATCATTCATTGGCTTGAATAATGTCACTATACGGTACCGTAACTTTGTTGCAGGGCGTAGGCCTAGGCTACTGGCAGGCCTACATGATAATTGTTTTCTGAAAGTGCAAAAAATAAAATATTTAGGTAGAAAATTTTAGTGTGGGATAGGCCTAATTGTTATCTGGAAATAAAATTCACTGCTTAAATAAATTAAGTGAAAAATCACCACTCAGAAAAGTTGTAGGATAAAATTTATTGCTGTTAGTGAATCAGCTGTAAGGTTATGTAGGTTGTCGTTTATAATACTTATAGTACAAACCATATTAATTACAACTACACTCCCCACATGAACCAAAACACCCTTTATGTGACATATATGTCCTAAATATCGCACTATATTAGATATACTGTATCCACTAAATGATGTTATAAATACATATTTATAATTTGTAGTACGCGCCATGCAATTCTTACTTCAGGAGTGAGGTCAACTTTATTCATACTATCTCGCAAAATTCTCGTACTTTATCCATAAAATTTTACTTGTATTTAGTAGCTCCAACACCGTAGATGATCTTTACGGAATGCGTTTGCCTTATTTCTCGCATATTACACCTTTTTATCCACAAAATTCAAGACGCTGCGCAGCGTTAATGCAGCTTCCTATGTATAAAAAACCTTGCAACCAGTTGTTTGGGTCCAATGTGGCTGCGCCCATGTGGTTGCTAGGCGCGTCACTTCGGCAGCGTATTATCAGGAACCATTTTCTGCCAACAGGTGCTTAATGCATATTGCAAGGCTTTACACTCCTTGGTTAGGCAGTCTTTCTTGCTAAGGATCCTATATATACCCTAGACAAGGCTATACATGTTAGTTCTGAACACTTAGTGTTAACTGTATATTAAAATTATTTGCAAAGCTTATACAAGCACGGTTTGCATGCAGTCAAACTTTGTATGATAGTTACATACAACACGCAAAGTATGTTTCCGCTATCTAGCGGTGGATATGAGCACACACTGGTGATATCCGAGGTGAGCTGATTTGCTCACACATTTGCTGCCACTTTTGCTCCCATATTGGCTCCCATATTGGCTCCCACCTTTGTTCCCATATTGGCTCCCATATTGGCTCCCACATTTGCTCCCACTTTTTGCTCCCATATTAATGCCAACTCTTATAACTATAAGCAGAAGCAAAATGTAAATGGAATAATATTTCTGATAATGTTCAAAACAAAAGTCCTGAGGTCTTGGGTTTGAATTCCCAACTATGGTTGTCAGCCAATGAGTTACACTACAGGAAACTTTTATTTTTGTGTAGTGTTGCATGATAATTTGCCCATCTCGCGGTGTAATGGCTAGTATACTTGGGTGTTATACCTGAGGTCTTGGGTTCCAACTCAACTATGCCCAGAATTTAATTTTGATCTGAGAGTTGAAAGTTTAGGTTAGGTGTAGTTAGGTTCGGTTAGGTGAAGTTGGGTTAGGTTAAGTTAGGTTAGGTGAGGTTAGGTTAGGTTAGGTGAAGTTATGTTAGGTGAGGTTAGGTGAGGTTAGGACTACGTTTGTTATGTCTAGTTGTTTTAGAAAAACTCCACTTTTGCTCTCATATTTGCCTCCATATTTTCTTTGCACTTTATACTACCTTGTCTTGTGTATTTACTTTTGCTGGCATATTTGTTGACATACTTGTTAGCATATTTGCTCCCACTTTTTATATTTGCTTTGTTCCCATATTTGCTCCCATATTTGATCCCATATTTGCTCCCACTTTTTGCTCACAATTTTTGCTCCCACATTTGCTCCCATTTTTACCCCCACCTTTGCTCCCACTTTTTGCATCCATATATGCTCCCACATTAAACAATTGTTATTACCAAGTTGTCTTTACTGGAAATTAGTTTATGCTTGACAGTTGATATGGAAGTATCAGTGACTAGGTATGGTAAGCCTTATGCATACTATAAAGGATATTCATATATTGTGTAACGAAGCAATAAAAATGGAACTGTTATTAGGCGCTGTTCAAAGCAACGATCGAAACAGTGTCGAGGAATGCTTACGACAAAAGAATTGGACATACTTTCCTCAAACAATCATGATTGTAAACTTAATCATGCTAGTCTAAATGTAAGAAAAACCCAAACCAAAGCAAAAAACAAGTCCAAGAAAAAGATGGTGCTGCTCAAGATAATATTAACCTCAAGTTTAATACACTACAACGCACACATGTTGTTAGCGAGTTGTTTAATGAGAAACCTTTAACACCTGCTTTAAAACCTATGTTCAGACACACACCCACATCTCATAAGCCCTCAACTCTATCAGAGACAACATACTCCATCAAGAAGTTGGTGGGGAAAGGTGAAAAGGATGGTGATGGTGATAATAATAACATAACAATGTTAAAGCACTCTAGCACATCTAAAAACAAGCTTTCAACGCTATCAAAGGCTACTCAAACCATTGAACAGACTGTGGACACCGGTGGAAATTATGATGGTAATGATGACGATGATGATGATCATTATGAAGATGATTATAATGATGAGGATGATAATGATGGTGATAATGATGAAATGCTTCCCGCGTTTTTGAAACCATTCATAAAAAATACCAAATGGAACGATCCTATTATATTAGTCGAACGTCTACAGCTCTTGCATGCCTGTAAACAGGCTGGTCATATTGGTTATAAGGAAGAGCTATTAATAATAGAAGATGAACTTCGTAAAGCTGGTATTATTGTGTAATGGATCAACATCCCCATCCCCTAAAAATAATTTTCAACAAGTGTTACATTTAAAAACTGTAACAAGCCAACATAAACAAAAAGAGCTGTATTTTGTGTGTGTGTATACCTATTGTAAATATATAAATGAATTAAATTAATTAACATAGTTTGTATATATTTCTTGTATTTTTTTCTGCATGTTGAGTGTATAGTTGCTCAACCACTTTTTGGTTTTTCATTGCTAATTTTTGTTTGTTTTGATTTTTCCGTAACATTACAGTTATCAGTCTTGTAAACTGGGTTATTAATATAGGGATAAAGGCATCTTAAAAAATCACAAGCCTTACAGTTGTCACATATCATGTATAACATGTTACATGTTATCCTACATTCCACATAGGGCTCTACCTTCTTAAGAGTGAACTCTGTTGGTCATTAAAATAACTACTTGTAAAATAATTCCAGTGGCAAATCCTGTTAGCAAATATCATATATTAAATATTTTCACGCCATAAAACGACAATTTGAAAATCATTTATTGTAGGAATACCTATAATGGGGCCAGCAAACCTTCAAGTATGCGATATACATTCGAGATAGTGCTGCATTTTGGTCGATAGTGCCTCGAATGCTTACATTAAATAATAATACCGTAAACCTATAAACATTTAATACATCATAATTGTTTTCATTAAATAACATATAATACATATTTTCACACCAAAGAATGACCATTTCAATATCATTTATTGTAGGAGTATCTTTAATGGGATCTCCAAACCTTGAAGTAAACCATATGTGATATACATTCCACATAGCTACATAAGCGACAGTACGTTGGGGTATCAATCTCAGCCACCGCACGCACACATTGTTTGTGTTGCATTTCAGTTCCATTTGCATTTCATTTCTTGAAAATCACCCCCCCATGCCAAAATAAAATATATAGCAAGTGAGTGGAAACATGTTACACATCAATAATTTAAAAGCGCTCTCAGGTATTGTATGATAATTTTTTTAGTACTGCATAACTGTTTGTTGACTAGCATTTACTGTTACACAACATTATTTTTGGAAAGCTCTATATAAGTATCCTAATTGTCTCTGGTATAATGTCTTGTTTAACAAACATGGTCAGACGGTTTGTCTATAGGTCTAAGCCTCTGTTGTATATGATTTCTAGAACTGTACTCACTGGTCAATAACCAACATAGTGGCCAAAATGTTTCCCTGATAGGTAACTCATGTTTGGTTAGTCAATTTTTATTGCAATGCCAGTCAGGACCTAAAAAAATTAGTCTTAACATATATGTCAATCATCAACACCATATCATTAAACAAATCAAACCATCTTAAGGCATTTATTAAATTTAATTACATTTTAGGAAACTTGCAAGCATCTTACAACCTTCAAGAGGAAAGTATAGACAGCAGTGGCGGCTCTTAGATGATCAAGTAGGTGAAGAGCCAAACTCAATTTCAGCGGTACTGTGTTTGTGAATATTAACATATTTCTTTTCGTATTTGAATGCTTAAATATCTGCTAAAAGCTAATGAAATGAAAATCCACAGCCTGCTTCCAGTCTCCGACTGGGTCAGGAATGGAATGAATGAAGCCCCCATCTAGCGGCGAGGATATGAACTGTGCCGGCTGCCGAGGCCTGACGCACTCCTCTGGGGCAATGATTAAATGAATGCCAGATGAAATGAAATGATAGTGGAGAGTGTTGCTGGAATGAAATTGTGACAGGGAAAACCGGACTACCCGGAGAAAAACCTGTCTGCCTCCGTTTTGTCCAGCACAGATCTCACATGGAGTGACCGGGATTTGAACCACGGACCCAGCGGTGAGAGGCCGGCGTGCTGCCACCTAAGCCACGGAGGCTTCTGCTAAAAGCTAATATTTAACCAAATATAAATTATCGGTACTAAAAAGTCATACTCACCTATTTTTTATAGATTAAATCAATCCTCCTTTCCTTAAGGTTGGCAAACTTATCTACGATGTCCTCGTAGAAGGGCTGGTCTTCAGTTAGTTTCAGCAACAATTCACGGTGTATGGTGATGACAGCCAATGATGTAAGTCTGGACTGAGATATTGTATTTCTTGTAAAAGTTTTTAGTCTTTTCAAACAAGAAAAACTACGTTCCACTGATGCACTAGTAGAATGAATTGTCATTACTGAAGAAAAAAGTGTGTATGTCTCTTCAAAAATATCTTTATTTTCATGAAGTTCTTGAAGTATTTCTCCCGATTTTTTTCCTTTGTAGGATTCGTCAGCATAACAGAGTGATAGTTCATTTCTTAAACGTGGGGTATTGGTGAATATTTGTGGATAGCATTGTTGTAAGTTCTGCAGGGATGTGACTGGAAAATGTTTATTATACAGCTCAAACTTGTTCGAGTCTATAAGACCTAGGAATTGTAATTTATCACAATCATGAAATCGTACTTGAATCTCCATTAAAATAGTATCAACGATTTCGTAATACAAAATACGATATTCTCGACACACATCTTCCAATGTCAAGTCATTACGCCCCCTACGGATGTTTATGTTTGTCAGCTGCTTACTTTTCTCAATAAGTTCACCAAAATAAATTTCGTTCCTCTTATTTGCTAGTAAAACTTGCGTGTCTTTAACCTTGGTTACACAATAATTAATATCCAAAGATCTTTTCTGCAATATGTCAAATAGAACATCTGTCAAACCAAAAATATCGTTGAATACTAATGCCAGAAAAGCAAATTCAAAATCATTGAACTCGTTCAGGAATCCTCTACACGACCTAATCGTATTTTCCTCACTTGTTTCGTCATTCATAAGTTGCTCAAACACCAGTTTCGAACTGTCCCATTCTTCTACAATAACGTTTAGAAGTCTTGAGTTGGACGACCAACGAGTTTCCGCAGCAGTATGAATTCTTTTGACTGCATTAGACACAAGCGCGTGTGATCTTTTCGCCGAGTGGTGAAAAAATGCTGGGATTCCACTTATATTTGCCAAAAATATCCTACATTTGGAAATCTTCTTACAACTCTGTTGTAGTACCAAATTGAGACGATGAGCCATGCAATGAACAAAGACAGCTTGAGGTGCCTTATCTTTAACCCTTTTTTGCAACCCATTTAAATTCCCTGACATTACAGCAGCACCATCGTAACACTGTGCAACTAATTTATTTTCATAAGAAAATTCTTTCAAAATGCCATTCAACAACTCAAACAAATTTTCAGCTGATCTATCCTCACTCACATCATAAAATCCTGAAAATCTTTCCACTGGGATACTCTCATTATTCACAAATCTAACAATAATAGAACACTGTGATTTTTGACAAATGTCTGTGGTATCATCGACTTGGATTGAAAAGAATGGAACATTGTTAAGTTCATTCTTAATATAATCTTTGATGTACTCTGATATTACATCAGTTATTTCATTTTGTATACTTTTTGATTTACCAGCGAACACACTTTGAATTTTCTGATAATGATTTTGAAGTTCTAAGGGCTTTTCAGATATCAGTATCTTCAATAATTCCTTAAAGTTCCCACGGTTTAAAGAGGTCTCACTCTCGTCATGACCTCTAAAAGGGAGTTCCTGTAAACTTAAGAATTGAACAACTCGAATCACAAGCCTCAGTATCTGCCTATTTAAAGCCACATTCTCATTATATCTACGTACACATAGTCTTGCGTTTTCTCTCAAAGCGTCAGATATTGTGTTTGTGTTCCTTCGAATGTTTTAAGTTGTAACTGGCACTTCAAATGTTCCTCACTGTCTTTGTGTTTGTTCAACCCGCACGTAATGTTTTGGAAATCACCGAAACCTTGTGTATTCCAGACACACCATTTGTTACTAAAAAGTAGGCAAGGCCAACAGAACAGCTTTTTAAGAATGAAACTACTGCACAACCATGTGAACTGTTCGAACCAAGATCCCTTACAATGAAGGGTGTAGGACTTACCGGTTTTCTTGATTTCTTTTTTAGTGCACAGTTCTATTAATTCCTTTGGAAGTCCACAATTTAATAAATCCCTTTTGTCTTCGTCTTTCCACCTACTGAAGGGAGTTTCTAATAAAATGAATACCGTGTCTTTCAATGGAAACATTACGGTATACACTAAAAGCCGACACTTTTCATCAACACAAGGGTATGTAACGTATTAAGTAAGTACTATTCATCGGAAATATAAATCCAAGCTTCAACGTAACAGAAAGACTAGCCTGGGGCGATGCCAACTTTCACCAACTATACTAGACGGAGTACCTTGCAGAGGCAGCAAATTCTTCACCCGTACGATCCCTCTCTGTATAACGGCATGTAATGACGTCACCACTGAGTTAAGTTACTATGGCAACTAGACGAAGTTGCTGATATTACAAGTTACTTCGTCATCTGCAGGTCTCTTTCCACGGGTACGACATTAATACCATCTAGCGACAGCGTGTACAACTGACACAAAGACCGCTTACAGGGCAAGGCTGGGGCAAAGGTAATCTCACCATGCAGTGCCATCTAACAATGGAGTGTAGAAATTATAGTACACTACATTGAACGGTGGCTAGGTTTTAATTTAAATAAGATAGCAATGTTTATTATACGAAATGGCTAGCGAAGAGGCTCTTCACCCTCTTCACCTGAATAGCCGCTACTGATAGACAGGAATTGTGAAATGGAAACCGTACAATCATTCAATGACGTTATTGTTAGGAACTTCAACGTAAGAGGTTATGAAAGTCTATGTGAGGGCGTGGTTTTTACAGCTGGATGTCTTTTTCTCACATTCAACTCAGACAGCCGTTTATGGGAAATGAGCTTAAACTATGATCATAACGAATAGAACAAGAAGTGATATCACTGGCCTAGTACGCCTGGTCCGCCGCAGCGCAGCGCTGGCTCCGATCTGTGATGTAAGTTAGCATTGGCGCTTACGAGACTTTTAAAACCGTGCGACCTGTTTTACATGTTAAAACACCGCAAGATAGGCGCTAATAAGTTCGACATCTCCACTTACTTTACTGTGCCCAATTATAATTTAATAAGTCGTCTCCTGTAATAGTCCAGTTTCGACAGTAAGCGAAGACAGAGAGCAAGTTCAAAATGCAATTAGTTTTGCCAGCTATCGGTAAATTAAAAAAGAACGGAAAAATTAACCTCGCTATCAGAAAGGATTTCTTCACATTGTTACACATTTTACATTCCCTTAACTGACTTGCAACACAGCAAAAAAAAAGCCGTACGAACGCAATTTTCAACTTTACCGTAGATTACTATACAATTCAATAATAACCATAAATTTCACTCCACAAACACCAAACTCAGTAAACTACCATCATTTCAGAATAACTTAACATACATAGAAGGCACAGTCATGACCCCTTCTTAGAGTAGGCTATTGCCTAAAACTGATCATGCCCCCTTCAGCATTACGGTACATATATGTTTTTTTACTCATTGTCTTTTTATTCTCATCCCTTTCTTCACAGAAGTAGTCTTTAATGGAATCAAGAGCATTTTTATTTACACCATACTGGACAAATACTTAGGCAAATTAGGAAATATATGTGGAACAGAATAGTCTTTCAATCGCCAGTTGGTTCTTGGGAGAAGTACTACTTCCTTCCCTTCTATCACAAATTTGTCAAATTTAACAATTAAATCTTCTGAAAAGTGAGCATCACAGATGTAGGACTTTTCAGTAAGTTCCCTATCCTTCCCTGGTATGGCCCCTTTGCACTTGATACAACGTTCCTTATCTTTAGGAGGTTTGAAAAACCGTCTGACCTCTTTATAGTCCCCATACCCAGATCTGCATCCTGGTACAAAAGAGCAAGGCATCTTCACTACTCACATTAAGCACTCATGAAAATGTAAGGGCTAAACTGCTGTTTACTTACATTAAATAACAATAAAATTAACACACGAAGATAACGTCAACACACGACAAGAAATTAAATTCCATTTCAGTTAATACTTCCTACAATAGCATTTCAGGTATTAATACTATGAAGTAATAGTGTAAGCACTTGTATATCAATAAACGTTTGCACAGAACACCACTAAAACACTCCGACCGATTAAATACTTAATATATCGCACATAAACCCAAAAAACATATGTGGAATTAAACAATCTCAAATTGACTGTAGCGCCGCGTAGCGGCGAGTGCCAACCCGATCCGTATTCATTACATGCTATTGAGGGAGAAGAAATCACACTTTATATTCTATTCGTTATGTTATGATGTTGAATGTACAGGTCCTAGCCTAGGACAATGTCATGTTGAGGTATTTGCCAGACAATGCGGTAAACGAAACAAACAAAAAAGCATACATTTAAAAGGAAATATTATGGAATTTTCGAGTACATGTAGTGATTTTTTTTAAATTGGTTAAATTTCATGGTTTGTAGACCACTTGGGTAAGTTTGGTAAATTTTAGTGAATTTTCATCTATATTCGGGTAATTTTATATGAATTTGAGGTAGTTTAAACCATTCTTTGATAAATCAAAAGGCATTTCAATAAATCTGGTAGTCATTTGTTGGATTTTGCTGCAATTTGGTGGAATTTGCAAAATTTGCGGTAAATTTAGAGGATTTTACAAAATTCTGGTCAATTTCACGATAAATCTCAGATATTTAGGTATTTTACAAATAACCTCTGCCACCGTGATGTCTGTATTATTAATGTGTGCCTTTCATATCAAGGGTAGGAATGGAAAGGAGGTGGTTATGGACTTAAGTGCAGAGTCATTTTTATTCACTGGGTGTTGTGGGAAAATTGAACACTCCTCTTGTTAGTTTTGGAGTAAGTGTACTCCATGCCACCCCTAAAAAGCGCTAATGAGCTCTAAGCATTGGCAGTTTGCAACCATCTCACTATTGTTAACATGGAATGCTCATTACTTGTTATTTTAAGTACATGTTGTCATGTAGGTATGGAATTGATCCAAACATAACATGTTTTGATTTTCTTTGCCTTTTGTCTGTGTGCAGCCGTGGCATTTGCCTGGAGTAGAAGTGGACAACTATAGAAAACCACTTGCATGATGTCAGAGGTAGCAATAAAACCCACCTCTTGTAAGTTTTGACTCGCAAGGTTAAGTGTACGCCATTACAGCCATCCAACCAGAATTACATTAAATGCTAGTCTCTATACAACAAAGCAGACTTGTCATGAACAAGCATTCTGCTTGTGTCTTATTGTCATTGATGGACCACAGTCACTTTTTCCCCCAACTCCTTGACAAACTGTATTGATCTGCAAATTTGATGTCCTTAAAGCCAGTGATATAACACAAAGAGGTCTTTATTTCCACCCACGCACATGGGCTTACATCTAGTGGAATGTAGGTTGACGACCATGGAGCCCCCAGCTGAGTCCGTCATTGCTTCCTCTGACTTGTGCTAGGCTTCTCTCTGTCTTCTTTCCTGTCGACCACACTTGGTCAACTCTTGTTCTCTACCAACTCGGGCATTATTAGGGTGTCCAAGGCTTAGGGAGTCTCTTCCTTTTTTGACTTAACTGAACCTTGTTTAATTTTATTTCTGATACCCTCCTTGTGTGAGGAGGCAGCCATCTTTTTATTTTCATGTTATTTCCTGCCTTTTGCTCAAGTCACACTTAAGGTAGGGTGTATGTAGCCCCACCACTTGTGGTGCACCATGGATATGGCGACACCCTCAGGGGCTTACGGCTGATCAGTTTGGAAGTTGGCGACCTCAAGGGATTCCTGAGTTGAATCCAGTTTTCCTTCTTTTTTTATCCATTACCTCTGCGGCGGACCCTCTCCTCTTTCACTTTCATACCTACCTTTTATGGCTCTCTTTCCTTTCAAGTCCCTCAATCCACATTCTTGAGGGTTGAGGGCCATTTTTTTATTCCTTCTGTCCTTTGTTTTGCATTTCTTGTACTAGAATATAAGCGTGTAGTTAGTTTTAGTTATAGTTTAGATTTAATTTTATTTTCATCATCAGCCAAACCATTAGGGTCGATAGGACAGCTTTGTGGTTAAGTTCATAGAACGCTTGTCTTTTGTTCGGAAAAACACCAGCTTTTAATACCTGACTGGCTCTTGAATTTTATACTTTGTTCACTTATTTGCCTTGGCATTGAAACTGGGTGTCTGTAACGTGATCATTATTCATTTTAACTTCAGTGTACGGTGTGGGATTGGAAAGGAGGCGGCCGTGGCTTCTGAATTACAACTATGTTAGCGTTTGTCTAAAGTATAAAATTAAAAAAAAAGAGTTCAAACATCATGTAGGACATGAACTATTTTTAAATTCAGATTTGTATTTCACAGTAAAAACAATTATTCTCCCTTTAAAACAAGCAATACAATTTTTTTTCTAACATGATAGCTTATATGCGAGCATTGCTATAGCTTACATGTTCAGTAGTAGGGTCATCAGCTAAGGATTCAATTTCAAATACCTACACCTCTCATGGTATGGCTCTTAGTCAATTCGTTAAACTACAGAAAACATTTTTATATGTTCTGTTACACTATCATTTGACCATCTCACAGTGTAGTGGTTAACTTACTTGGTTGTCAACCATAAGGTCTTGGGTTCCAACCCCGACTATACTAAGAAATTCATTTTCATTTTAAGGTTGCAATAAGGTTCACTGAGCCTTGTCAACCCTTACCTAACAACTATCTAGTCATGTACGTTAACACGGTGCAGAGCACATCCACTATCAAGTAGACGAGTAATATGAAACTTGCTGACATCGCTATGCTCTTATCACCAGGACTCACTACGCAAACAAAAGCCAGTGTCTCTGTGCAGATTCAACCCAGCGGTAGTATGTAAGCGTATGTTTGTTTAAAAAGTATCATTAATATAACTCCACTGTCACCACAGAAGCCCCGGGTTCGATTTTTTCTTCTAAAGGCTGCAACAGGATACACTGAGTCTTGACAGGTAAAACTTTTGGGGCCCTTCGGCTTTTGCCAATTAATTGTGGTCGCCGGAGCCAACCAGGCTCATTTTGGTTTTGGCCGGGGATATAAGGCCGAATGCCCTTCCTGACGCCACGTGATTGTTGAGGTGAAAATTCCACCTCGCTGTCACCGGGATTTGAACCCCAGCCGTCTGGGTAAAGACGAGCAGGTAAGCCACTGCGCCATCACGCTCCCCACTGGTTAGTTTTCTATACACACATTAATCCATAATTACCTAATAATAATAATCCTCCATACACACGTCCATTAAAGCATGGTTTCACAAAACGCTTATGCTTTTAGGTGTTTAATAACTTTTTCCCCTGTAACATTTTTATTCCCTGTTTTAAGAATGAAATAATCTATCGAGGTAAAAGCGTGTGTCATCACCTATTTTTGAACTATCACACCTAATTTTAGGGTTCTTCGTTTGCAAGATATTGATTTTTTCAATTTGGGGGGTAGTTTTCACCCACCCCATACTATTTTTCATCAAAAACAAAAGATCATAGGTTCAATTATCATTTTTACCCGTTTAACACCTTTTCACCCCCTGTAAAATCTCTATTTACTGTTTTAGGGGTGAAATGACCTATCCAGGTAAAAGCGTATGTCATGATATATTTTTAAGCTATCACACCTAATTATAGGGTTCTTAGTTTCAAAGGTATCGATTTTTTTATTTGGGGGTAGTTTTCACCCCCTGCTATTATCATCAAAAACAAAAGATCTTAGATTCATTTATCATTTTGAAGTGTTTAACTCGTTTTTTCTGGTAAAATGACTATTTACTGTTTTAGGGGTGAAATGACCAATCGAGGTAAAAGCCTATATCATCACCTAGTTTTGAGCTATCACACCTAATTTTAGAGTTCTTAGTTTCCAAGATATTGATTTTTCAATTTTGGGGGGTAGTTTCATCCCCCAAAGGGGGACGTTGCCCCAAGTGTTAGGAACCCTCATACAAGTCCCTAGCATGATAGGTTCGCGAGATATTAACAAAAGTTTAGTTAGGCCCTTTTGACAAAAATGAATCATACATTCAAAAACGGGGCGTCACCCCAAGTGCTAGGATACTGCCTATGGCAAAATCCCATCAGGGGTTCAGAAAATATTAACAACAGTGTAGTTAGGCCCTTTTGACAAAAGCCGTCAGTGCGCACACATTCAAAAAAATACTATTTCACCCCCGGGTAAGGGTAGTTTTTATTTTTGGGTAGACATACCTCGTCCATAGGAAATGGGAGTTCACCACGAGTCCTACGACACCCCATATGTTTAAATCCCATTATTGGTTAGTGAGATACTAAAAAGGCGATGACCTATTAGTTTTTGGGTTTATTTAAATAAAAATTAAAAAACTCATCTATAAATAATCATTTAAAAAAGCCCGCTCTCTTACGAAAGCCACCAAGTTTGTTTGCATACAAAAAAATACTACTTTCCCCCCGGGTAAGGGTAGTTTTTATTTTGGAGTGGATATGCCCCGTTCATAGGAAAGGGGAGTTCACCATAAGTCCTACGAAACCCTATATGTTTAAATCGCATTATTGGTCAGCGAGATACTAAAAAGCGGATGACCTATTAAGTTTTTTGGTTCACGGAAAACCACTTCGAGGATGGCTGAGGTGGGAATCGAACCCCCTCTACTCATTTGGACCACCTGAGGCTGAGTAGACCCCGTTCCAGTCCTCATACCACTTTTCAAATTTCGTGGCAGAACCGGGAATTGAATCCAGGACCTCCGGGACGGCAGCTAACCATGTTGACCGCTACGCTACGGAGTCGACAACTCAAAGATATTTTGTTATATTTATCTTGTTTCGGGTTAGAGGCATACAGTAACTTGATCATCGCTTTCAAACTACGTCTAACGATTACAGTGTCTGTGGCATCTTGTGAACGATCTTTTAGTAAGCTGAAGCTTATTAAAAAATATTTAAGATACCGGTACACAATGACGCAAGAAAGACTAAGTAATTTAGCCATTTTATCAATTGAACGTGATGTGGCTGCTACTATAAACTTCAACTCTATTATAAACACGTTTGCATCCATCCAGGCTAGGAAGGCACATTTTATAATGTTTGTTATGACTCTGAAACTTCTTTTCTCTTTTTTTTAATTTATTTTTATTATTTTTCAAACAATGTGACCTTTTTAATACTTACAGTTTTATTTTATTCATGTTTTTCTCTTTATAGTGTGTTAAAGTGATATGCTACTTATTAAAAATAAATATTTATGAACATTAAATTGTGTTTAAATTAAACTCATTGTTCCTTGAACCTTTTAGTGTTAGGGGGTGACTACTATTTAGTTAGCTCCGGGCGCCAAGTAGACTTGGTACGCCACTGGTTATATATACAGTTTATTATATGTAGACTGTTCCACAATCTGAGCTTTGTAGCCTATATTAGCTGTGTATTCCTGCATTGTTATATCTTCGGTCTTGGCGACATTCACCATTTCCTTGAGCAGGCGCGGCTGGTCATTAAAGGCTCTTAGGCGGAGCCTCTCCTGAAAGATTCTATAAATATACATACCGTATTTAATTGAGGAATTTATAATTTATATTGATTGGAAACATTTATAAATTTCACTCAATTCATTCAGTCACGAGTCAATATATTTGGAACTGTTGATAAAGAATGTTTTTCAGATGGATAGTAGCGCCGTTAGGCTGCGCCTTCAATGTCCCATTCCTTCCTATGTAACAGGGACGGGAGGCGTGGTTATGAAAGCTCCATTCGTTTCAATTGTATCGCTTAAGGCTCAGGCGACTACAGCCTAAGCCAGGCTTGCCAACGACGACAAGATATTCTTATTCTGTGGAATGCATTCAAAGTTGTTCAAGGAGACTGAAACCACTCTCATGAAAGTTTATCTTTTCCCTCTTTCACTCTTCGAACGATTAATAATGACAAGTTACCAGAAACAGTTAGATATGACTAATAAGTGATAATCATTATTGAGAACTCAAATGGTATCCCTTAATGTATAATAACTAAAATATTTCCGCCAGATAGCACCATGAGGTGGCAAGGGTTAGCAGAGCCATCTACCGAGACTTAAGGAAAGTATTCTGTTTAAAATATGCCACCGCCCATGCTGCATGCTGCGTATTCGTAAACAAGTGTTCGCGCGTTAAAATCGTTGGTGTAACTTAATTAGTTCATTAATTATGTTGTTTGTCAGTGGCAAGTCTTAATTTGCGTGTTATGGACTACAGTTAGGGTTGCCATTGCATTTTTTTAATCAAGGTCGTCAAACGTTGTAATAAATAATACACATAAAGCAAGCCTCCGTGGCCTAGGCGGCAGCACAACGGTCTCTCACCGCTGAGTCCGTGGTTCAAATCCCGGTCACTCCATGTGAGCTCTGTGCTGGACAAAACGGAGACAGACAGGTTTTTCTCCGGATACTCCGGTTTTCCCTGTCTAAATTTCATTCCAGCAACACTCTCCACTATCATTTCATTTCATCTGTCATTCATTTCATCATTGCCCCGAGGAGTGCGTCAGGCCTCGGCAGCCGGCACAGTCTATATCCTACCGATGGGGGGGGGGCTTCATTCATTCCATTCCTGACCCGGTCGGAGACTGGAAGCAGGCTGTGGATTTTCATTTTCATGTATTAAATAAGCATTGCATAATCAAATACACATACCAGCAACTTACAAATGCTTTTCATTTGAACAAACCTTTGCAAACATCTTTTATTTGTAAGTACCTTCTGATAAAATTCACTACAATTTTCGTCATAATTGTAATATGTGAACAATGGAGTTTGTTTGTATAATCTCTCCAATTGATATTCTCTCCGTAAATGCATTGGAGGGGGAAATGCTGAGTATTAACTTCACAAGGACTACGATACTCCTTAATGTTGTTGCCCCTAATATATCTATAACATGTATCCATATATCTAACACAGACATAGAAGTCATTTTCTCTTTCAAACTTGCACCTGTATCACCAGAAAACAAGCTAGATATTACAATCAATTCTGAAGCGGGACATTTGAAAATTGGTGCAAAATTGAATATACTATCAAATGAACCAAAAAAACGGAACATTTGGCGTTCCGTTAAAGATTAAAACAGAACGCGGAACAAAACAAGAAACAACGGAATTGTTCCGGGTAAAACGGAACGTCTGGCAGCCCCAGCTACAGTAGTGGTAAGTGTATGTCAACAAGACAATGAATTCAGTTAGTAGCGTATCGGGCAAAAATCTCGACCATGAAACTAGGCTGATTGTGAAGGGTCACAGGAGAGGCATAGCGGTGTTTCTATACCCTAAAACGAGTGAAAACATTTTTACGAAACACAATGAAGGAAGGCCGACTGTGCACTTGCAATGTGTTCCACAGAAAAGGAATTGTTGGAGTCACCGAACTTCAATGAGCTTGTCATTGACCACTTTGCAGCTCTAAAGGAGAGGAGGGCAGACTTCACTTACAAACCTATGAATTAAAGGTCATGTGTTTATATAAAGTAATAGCAAGTAGCTTCACTGCTCTTAATATCTACAATTGTGTTTATTTATTTGTTTCCATTTATCCCTCAAGATCGGGTTCACTTTCGGACTATGTTACAGATCAATTCCCTTACAGTTCTAGCTGGTAAACACAGTATTTTCTAAGTAAATTGCGATTGTTTGGTAGTGTACAACCGTGAAACAGACTCCTCTGATCGGGACTAATTAGAATGGGGAGTAGGTTAAATTAGAAACGGAATGCATTGCCTCTTCCTGAATGTTGAAACTAGGTAAGTACATTCATTTTAATTAGGGGAAAAAATGCTTTATAAATTAACATAATGGTGCCAATCTGTAAGTCTGTTCTGAGCTCCCCCACCTTTCACCGTGAAATTAAAAATCCTGCAGCCGTGTATGTGGGTGTCGTATAATGCGTTATACCAGCATTTTGCCACTACGTGCTGAGCCTTCCCCAGCTCCAACACCACGAGCCGCGGCTGTCCTTGAGAGATTGCAACGCATGAAATTTCGTTGTGGTTGTATGTATTTTCTCTAGTATCCTCCAACCAGTCTTTGCTAACGCACAGTCTTCACTATCTAGTAGGAAGTCGTCACCCACGCTCCGGTACAGTACCGGTATCGAGAGTGCCTTTCTATTAATTATTTTCTGATCGGCATTTGACGGACCTTCATATCCTGGATCAATAGCATTCCAACAGTTCTTTTCAACCATAAATGCCTGAACTCACATATGCTATGCGAAATAATTTCCATTCTCCAGTTTCGGAATATGCGATATCGAATCTGACGCTACGTCTGCCATCCTGCCGCCAGTTATTTTCGGATCAATTAATCAGTCACAATCCCTGTTAGTTTTAAAACTTCAATTTTTCTAGGTTTGTGCCGTGTCTTGTTTGGGATTTCACCTAGGACACCAAGCTGGGTCATCAGCGGTGTTACCGCCTGGACCCCACAGCTTGGTGTCCTAGGCGAAATCCCACACAAGACATGGCACAAATCTAGGAAAATTGAAGTTTTAAATCACAGGTGGTGAAAGCCAATATACCATCTGTTAGGTTTGTTTTCAGGGCAGTGGAATTATACATTCGTCAGTGTGATTATACATACGGTACCTAGGCCTACAGTTTATTATATGTGAATACGACTGTTACACATTCAGAGCTTCACCGTCCACTTACTCCTGTCCTCTTTCACACAGAACACCCATGAGAACACCAGCTTGTTCCAGTCTACCCTTGGTCTACCCTCACCGCCTCACGACTCACACACGACCTTCGCAACAGCTGACGACACGAGAATACGTCAGACGTCAGAACAAACAAAATATGTAGTACAGTTAATATGCTCGCTATCAAAAAGAACTAACCCTTGGCGGACGATTCAAATTAAATCCACATTGGTTTGAGATATTGGCAATATACCAACATCCATATGAACGTATGTGGGTAATTCGTATTATATATATACAGGATGATTCTTATTAACGTTTAAAACTCTCTGTAGCGACGTAGATGGCATTGAGACAAGTAATTTGATATAGGACACTTAGGGTCGCAAGTGTCCGTAAATACCTTATAAGTGAATCAAAACTGTTAAACAGATGACGTCTCAGGTGACGGCTCAGCTCGAGCAGTCAGGCCCGTGCACTCATACGCACACCAAACTATCGAAAGCAAACGTTGAATATCATATCACTCTGGCTCGTGTCTGCGTGTGCGACTTGGGCGCGTGGGGTTCGAGGTTCGAATCCGGGGCCTATCCATCATCTTTTTTGTTCTCTCTCTTCTCCTTTCAGGTGGAAGCAGATTGTCAGTTGACATAAAGAACGCTTTGTACTACAAATGCGATCGGAAACGTTCGGGAATCTTATACTGGATTCGATAGGATGGGGCAAAATTAGTCATTCGACAAGAACTGCTATACTAGATAACAACGGTTTGAGAGTTCTAAGCCACACAGTTCAATACAGTACGTCAAATGAACCGCTTTACATTCCATGAGCTTGCAGACATGCACCTTTGTTATGGTGCTGCAAATTCGAACGCACTTGCTGCTAGGCGGCTGTACCAACAACGATTTCCCCAACGCATTCTGCCTTCTCACGTGACCCTCAGCCGTTTGTGGGTTGTAATGTTTAACAGCAAAAAGGTTCGTGATACATGCGCAAAAATAAAAGCGATGCTTCCACTTGAAAGGAGAAGAGAGAGAAAAAAAATGATGATGGATAGGGCACGGAATTGAACCTCGAACCCCACGCGCCCGAGTCGCACACCCAGACACGGAGCCAGAGTGATATGACATTCAACGTTTGCTTTGGATGCTTTGGTGTGCGTACGAGTGCACGGACCTGACCGCTCGAGCTGAGCCGTCACCTGATGAATTCATATGTTTAACAGTTGTGGTTCACTTTTAAGGTATTTCTGGACACTTGCGACCCTAAAAAAGTGTCCTAGGCTATATCAAATTGCTTGTCTCAATGCCATCTACGTCGCTATAGAGAGTTTTAATCGTTAATAAGAATCACTCTGTATACCATAATTAATATTGTTTTAAAACTCAACAGGAAATGGGAAAGTTCAGGGGATTTTTGCCAGTAAATATATCTTCAACGTGGCCTAACTCTATATTCTTTGGGCCTTGCTTTTGTAAAGAGACCAGCAGAATCTCTACAAGTTGTTACTTCAATGAACAACAGAGTGCTCTATTCCCATAAGATTTTGCTCCTGGCAGCCAGCTGCAAGTGCTTTTCAAACCGTACTTACAGTAGTTGTAATTTTGTTGGCAAAACTGGTGTGTGTAGACTGCGGAGCTGTTGTAGTTGACAGTGGTTGTGGCATGGAAGAAGAATTATTCTTCCATGGTTGTGGTACATATTCTTTGGCAAGGATTTGGGTCCATGGTCATTGGCATGTCTTTGGTAGGATATCTTTGGAAGTCGTTCTCCACTGTCAATTGACTGTCAATAAAGCAAATCCACTCACCCACTCATAAACCTTTGTTCAAGTTCAAGCGTGCATTCACGTGCAGTTTAGTATGGATTAGTTTTATTGGTACACGTAATTGGCGATAGCGGTATAATGCTCATTGAACATCCATCTGATAGATATTCAGACATAGGATAGCGCCCCTAGTGTGTTGTCCGTGTTGGTATTGTTTTGGATGGTTTGATAAACTGTGCGACTCGAATGAGAACAGTTAGTTAAATGTGTGTCGCACGACTTTTTTTTTAAATCAATTTGAGAGCTGGTAACAACCGGCGACACGTAGCGAGTGTGATGCCTTGTTTTATCTAACAATACGATTTTATACTGCTGTACTTCGAAATGTTTACAGGTTGTGCCATTTGTACTATTGTCATTTTTCTGGCATGCGCTACATATTCGCGTGAAATACCACAGATTGATGACAGCAAGAGACTTTATAGTGTGCTGGCCTCTGGCCAAGGACTGTATGGAAATGATTCTGACTGCAAAGTCTTTGTTTTGAATGCAACGACTTTTAGGAGCAGTGTTTACAAAACAAAGAATTCGTGGCTTGTCGAGTTTTATAATAGTTGGTGTGGACATTGCCAACGATTTGCACCTCTTTGGAAATCGTTTGCGGCAGATGTGTATGGTACGTTAAATTATTAGTTATTTAAATGCTTCTAAGGGCTACTTATTAGGAAGGTACAATATCTCCAACTTGAGCGACTTGTATGGCCCATTTAAGACTAGGTAAACACTGTAGCATGGGGTTACTTTGCGCTAGTCATTAAATACAACTGAGGAGCGCCGGAACAAAAAGCCATAGGTTTGGCAAAGCGTTTAATAGACAATATACACTGAAATACATACTGAGAACTTTATGACGTTCACATATTTTTTAAGGTTGATTGAGTGGTTTTTGATATAGCCTAAGATGTTGAAATCATGCTTCACCCAATACATCCCCCAGAACCACAAAAGCATGAATGCAGCTAGTGTGGATTTATCGTTTTTTGTTCCGGCACTCCTCAACCAACAGCGAAAGACCAATATTATTTTAAAAATATGTTTTAAAACATACTCTTGAAATTAGCCAGAACACCGTCAGCTCATATTTTTTGTAATAGAGAAAAGATTTGCACAATTGACTCATATTTACACCCCTAATTTTTGTCACGTGCAGTGGGAGTACTAATGCATCAATAACCTTTATCCAGACCAATCGTTTTGCCAATTAATGCTTTTTCACATACCGGTAGTGATAGGTGTATTTTGTATCCTACATGTTGGTGAGAGTAATGTGACATCAATATGTGCAGTCAGGCAGTCAAGTGACCACGTGCAAGTGTTTAAGTGCACTATCTCAACTCTGCGAACAGACTTTAGTAATAAATGTCTACTCCTCTGCAGTCCATAACCCACCCACCATCCTTTATTTAGATCACGACTAATGTAATACAAATCCAGCTGTGTCTGTCATTCGCGCATGAGTTACCGTCAAGTACAGTATTGCTAACGCCAATAATTCACGCGTGTAATGGCGGACATAGCTGGAATTTTACTATATAAGTCGTGATCTAAATAAGGGAAGGCAGGTGGGTTATGGACAGTGGATGAGTAAACATCTATTACTACCTACATCATTTCCTGATTTATTTTTCAACACTAGAAAAGGCATTTTGGCTAATTTTAGTACGTTCGGAAATTTTATCGTACAAGCTACGTCTCATTCACAAAAAAAATCTTAAAACTTTAATTAGCCATAAGTTAAATACCTTTTGTAACTATTCAAAATTGATCTGGGATTGATGTAGCTCACTCCTTGGCTGTCTATAATGCACTCACCGTCCCTTTTAATATCACGACAATATAGTAAAATTCCAGCTGTGTCGGCCATTATCCTTGTGAATTATGCAAAAGTACAGTATTGCCAACCCTACACATATGGTACTAATTGTATAGGCGGTTTTGTAAGGGTAGTGCAACCTCGTACTAACCTTTCATAACATTGTGTAGAGACTCGAAATCTTCCTATTGACTAGTTGGTCGTGCTACTGAGCCTGTTTACTTAGAGACACCACAGGGTTGGAAGCGGAGATCAACCACCCTGAGATCCTATTGCAAGCAAACATGCATTTAAGCTAGTACCAGCACAAGACTGTTATCTCAGGTAGTATTGGGTTGGGGTGTTGTGGAGTTATGAAACCATCCCAAGATACACATCCTAAAGGAGATGATGATGATGATAATTGTTGTTTAAAGGGGTCTAAAGGCTATCGGCCGTTCCTAAAGGAAAAGAATATTCACAAAAATACTAACAAATAATCCAAGAGTAAGATAAAACTGTTTTTTGACATTTATTATGCCAAAGATCCCTCTGATCCTACTCTTATATTGGGGAATAATATGCGAAGCTTTACTATCCAATCCCTGCTGTTATAAATAAACATCTGGGAGTGGTATAGATCGTGATAAATAAACTTCAAAATTCCACATCGTGGTCGACACTAATGCTATAAACTATGCATACATGTTAAATTTTGTGTGTTAATTTGGGGCTTATACCCCAGACCCCCTAGCTTGTATTACAAGCAGTACTCTTCGACCAGACAGTCGTCTAACCTAGTAGCGGCCAGTGGTTTCGTCCAGACCGTCGTCTAACCAAATAGCAACCAATGGCTTTGTCTCTCCATGTCTTTAGAAGAGTGCAATGCAACTTTTAATTTACATTTTCAATTATATTTGAATTGCAGCCAATGGCCATAGTGGGGTATTTTAATTGAACGCACGTGGGCTCCCCATCAAGTTCAATTTCAGGTAGTTCCAACTTTGGCTACCAGAGATGCCTCTGTCACTGACACTTAGCAGCAAACGTTTGAACTTGATAGAGCGTTTCTAACAACCTAACTTACAAATATAGCTACACACTACCAAATTGTAGTGGTAGGTTCTTTTACCTGCCATAAATCTATAACAAAAGAAAAGCCGAGGTGAACAGCGAAACTCCAAACACATATACTCATCTCTGAAGTCTTAACTCGACAGTTTGATGCTGGCTGAAGCTGGGGTGATAGGCTCACTCCAAAGCTAGTAATTTAATGCGGAGAGACTTGTATAGCACGGATGCCATCACCTCGGGTGTTTCAAAGCAGGCTAACTATGAATTGAGCCAACTGGTCACCCGGCTGGCAGTGCATGGTTTATCACCACAGGCTATGCGGGATGAAGACATGCTATAGCCCCAGACCAGACTGTGCGTGTGATCTCTGTGACATATTTTCTGAAAGATACCATGTGTCAAATGTAAAAAGAGAGTTAAATCTCTCAGAAGTTCTGCACAGAGGAATAACTAATGATGTAGTTATATTGATGTCATAGAGAATAACTGAAAATTTATCTTCTTCTTTCTCTTTACATCATTCCCACTCCTATGTGGGGTCGATGTTTCTGACAGCTCTCCTCCATTTAGCCCGGTCATGCACATCCTCTTCTGACAATTGTTTTTCTCTGAGGTCCTCCTGTACACAATCCATCCATCTTCGTTTAGGTCTGCCTCGCATTCTCACTCCCTGTATTTGCATGTCTAGCATCTTCCTCCCCACGTAGGATTCCTCCCTTCTCACATGCCCGTACCATAACGTCTGACCCGGAGCGGGCGGTTATAACTGAAAATTTATATAAGTTTATATTAACTGACATACAGTACCTACTGTACATTTTGGCCATTGACTGCACTCATTAATAATTATTATTAAATTTCTACTGAATGGAGATTGTTGGATAAAATGAAAACACTTATAGTGGGCGATGTATTAAAGATTGAGATATGCTGTCGCGGATTTTTATGTAGAACTTTTCATGCTGAACAATTCTTACAGGTACACTCATGGTATATATATATATATTTGAACGGTTTACCCAGCGTAAGCTTAAAAGGCGCGCGGACGGCAGGTTTTTCTTCGAATCAATTCACTGAAATCGTTACTGCTCGGCTTCCTTTGGTCATAAATGAATGTTTTTCTACAGAAACCTTCCTAGAGAAATCCTTTACAGAATGGTGAAAACAGCATCAAAATCCATCCAGCAGTTCTCATGATTACCCACTACATCCAAAAATTGAGGACTTCGTTTTATACTATGTAGAGATTTTAGGAGGTTTTATTCCCTGAGATAATATTTAGTTTGATTGATTATTACTGTCACTTCCAACAATCACTAGCAATACTCTTATCTGCTGTTCATCAGCCATTGCACATACAGTATTCCATCTGCAAATAACTCAATAATAGCCTACCTTCAATTTGTGTCTATTTATTTAATTGTGTCGGAAACATATATTACAAACAACAAAAGATAACAGAGAAAGGAGAAACAAGACAACTAAAATTACAAAAAGAAAAGGATAAAATCATGAAATGGTTCTATAAACATTAAGTTGTGCCACACACAAATATGAATTTAATTAAATTAGATTTGGCCTGACCAGTATGCGGCAAGTTTACATGCTTCTGTGGTAGCATCAATTACAGTCTGGGGAGAGCATGTAGTTGGACACAACCTGCAGAAGAAGATGGCTCATTGTCTGTTCTTCACCGCAATTACAGAGTGTGGAGTTACAGGCAAATCCCCACTGTTGCATGTTGCTCTTTGTTCTTCCGACTCCTGAACGCAACCTGTCCAGTGTCTATGTAGGCCAACTTTCGTGGTGACCTGGAGGGAGGCTCTCAGAGGGTATCATCCATCCGGCGAGGTGACTGGATCTGGAACGCCATGAGTCCACTCGGAAGTTCATCGGTGCTTCACTAAGGCTTTCTGTTGAATGGAGAAAGCTTTTCCTTGACTTGAGCCTTTGTGTTGCTGGTTGATACCCATATAAAGTATGGGTTGTCAGATTCAGTGCTTTGGATTTCTCCAGTTTGGATGCACAATCACGGCGAATATCTGGAGGAGGTATACCTGCTAGACAGTAGAGTTTGTTAAGTGGTGTAGATCTCAAGCAGCCTGTAATTAGTCTACAGGTCTCATTTAAGGCGACATCACTTGATTAGCATGGCTAGATCGACACCAAACAGCACAGGAGTATTTTGCAGCTGAAGTTCTTAAGATCTGAGGATGCGTCCCCCAGGCTGTACCCGATAATTTTCGTAGAATGTTATTCCTTGCAGATACCTTCCGTTTGGTATTCAGTGTGATCTATAGGTAAGTGCTCGGTCAAGTGTTGCACCTAGATATTTGGGAATGAAGCAGTGTTCTAATTGCTTACCTTCCCATGACACTTTCAATTTCCTTGCTGTCTGTCTGTTTTTGAGGTGGAAAACACAGACTTGAGTGTTTTTGATGGATTTGGTTTAAGTTGATTCTGTTGATAATTACAACCTAGAATTTGTAAAGCATGGGATAACTTCTCTTCAACAAGCTCAACGTTTTCTCTTGAACTGCTAGAGCGACATCATCTGCATAAATAAAGCTCTGTGTCCCCTGCGGACAAGGCTGGTCGTTGGTGTAGATGTTGAAAAGTATAGGTGCTAACCCACTTCCTTGTGGTAGGCCGTTCTTCAAGTTCCTCCATCTGCTCTTCTGGCCTTGATGTTCCACAAAAAAACATCTGTTTTGAAGAAGAAAATCATTTTGACGAGTTGGTAGTCCTTAGTTAGGCCGTACAATTTGCGAAGCAGTATACGATGGTTAACTGTATTGTAGGCTGATGTCAAGTCAACAAAAACTACTCCAGTAACATTTTTTTTTTTCTTTTCAAAACTGTCTTCTATGTACTGTGTGAGGTGCAGTACTTTGGAAGTACAACTTCTCCCTGGCCGAAAGTCGGCTTGTTCTGTTATCAGTAGGGCTCGGATCGATATGCTCGATAAAATCTCCAGATATGCTCGAAAACCATGTGTTTTATGCTCGATAGATATGCTCGAAAAACCCATTATATGCTCGATAGATATGCTCGAAAAACCCATTATATGCGGTTAAATATGCAGAATATGCTCGAAAAACACAGTTAAAAGCTATAGAAAGGAAAGTGAAACGAAAAAAACAATAACATACCTTTATATACGAGCTTTATTTTCTAATTGTATGTATGATACACTGCAATATACTCACATTCAAGTTTTTCAAGTATATATAAGAGAAGTTTTCTTATAAAAGTTAGTCATTTACAAAATGTTCAGAATTAGGCGAGTCAATGAAGTAGATCTGCATTGGTCTGTACAACAAGAATTTTTTCTATGTTTTCAGTTTTGAATGATTTTCTTAAATTAGTCAATAAAAGTTACAATGACGAGAACGAACCAACTAAAGGTTAAAAACGTGCGGATCTATTATTCGCACCAGATAGGCTTTTCAATAATTATGTCTGTTTTCGAACCTTAAGGATGGCCAGGGCCCGAATTCGGAGGGGGGAATTCAAAGAAAAACAAACTATTTAGACGAAAACCACAAGAATATGCATTTATATGCTTCTATTCTGAAAACCGAGGTTTTATGCATTTATATGCTCGATAAATTTCAATTCTGTTGGTCCCAAAGAGGTGAAAATACCACGGAAAGGCTTCTTTCAGTGTGTACTATTCAGGAAAAAAATATGCAAATAAGCTCGAATCCGAGCCCTAGTTACCTCTTTAGATAGTCTGTCCAAAATCATTCTTTCTAAGATTTTGTATAAATGACACAGTAAAGAAATTGGTCGGTAGTTCTTCGGATCACTTGCATTCTTGCCAGGTTTAAGTATTGCAATAACTCTTGATTTTCTCCACAGTTTAGGGATTTTTCAGCTGATACAGTTGTTGAATAAGTCCAAAAGCCACTGTTTACTGGTGGGACCATTGAGTTGCTCAATGCAAATGTCATCAAGACCTGCCGCCTTGCCATTTTTTCACTTATTCAGCGCTCTATTTAGATCTTCCATGGCAAACCGGTTCAAGATAATGCTGCTTTCCTGATTAGTCAGTATTTCTTGACTTTGTCTTGATTCACTTCCAGCTTTGCCTGGTTTGCCACTCTTCACGAGCTGGCTTGCATTTGGTTTGCAGAAACGTTATTATGTACTGTGGTCTTAGTAGAATCATTCCTAAGGTGTCTAAATATTCTCCATGCGTTGTAACTGTTTCTTCCCATATCCAACTCTTCCATTAATTTAATCCACTGGTTGCATTTGGATTCTGAAATGGAAGAAATCACACACTGTCCGCTGTGGATAGTTTCGTCACTGAAAGGATCATTTCTGAATAGGTCTTGGTATTCTTTCAGCAAAGTCGATGTTTCAGAAGTAAGTCCTTGAATGTAACTGATTCTACAGCCCCTAGGTATGTTTTTTCTGGAGCAGTACTGGATGGTTTTCAGAAACTCTTCATATGCCTCTGGAATGAGATCAATTGCTGCAATCATCTCATCGAGCATTGTTGTGAAGTTTCACCAGTTTGCCTTCTTAAAATTGTACCTTCGCCAGAAGTGCACGCTATGTGGGCAGATTGCTGGTACCAACTGACACATAATTGGCCGGTGTTTTGTTTGAGGAATCGGTGTGCAAACTGATTTTATACTTTCTTCAGCTAACTTCTCATTCACAAAAATGAGATCGGGATTATATCCACGTTGCCATCTCCCATTATTAAAAGATGAAGGAAGTTTGTTGTCATGGATCAAAGATAGTTGATACAGTTTTGCCCAATCTAGTATGGCATCTCCATTTGAATTGTCTTGAGAGTAGCCCCAAACAGTGCTATGGCTGTTGAAGTCACCAACAACAACTGATGGTTTCTGACTGTTGTAATTAGCAGGAGGATTAAATGAAAATACCTCATTAGAGGGCTTGTAAACAGAAGAAATTACAAGGTTACTAACTTCTACAGTAATAATTTCAATGTTATTTTGTTTTGTGATTGAAGTCGAAAAAGATCTGGTTTGGCGAAGATGGCACTGCCATACTGGCCATGTCTTTCAGCCACTAATTTCATTCCTCAAATCTTAGTACGACGCTGGCGAACATCCCTATGTGTTTCTTGAACACACAACAAATCACATTTGTGAGTAAGAGAAAGGTTGTGTAGTAGTTATTCTTTAAATGTTGACAATCCTTCAATGTTTACAGAAATGATCGTAATGCATGGCTCTGATACGAGCCTTTCCCGGTTGTTGGATATCCTCTTGCTCATCTTATATCAGATGTATCTTTCTGGAATGCTGATGCTCGGTTCAATATTGGAAAATCGACTCCAAGTACCTATGCAGGGGAACCACATGCAGGAATCAGCTTCACCCCCAATTTGACTGACCTATTCATGACACTAATACTTCACCATTTCATTCATCAACAATAATAACCCAAGTGGCTTTCCACTGATATCTCAATTATAGCTAACATGGTTAAATACTTCTGATCCTAACTCTCATATCTCATCAAGCATTATTCAACTCGAATCACATACTAATTGGCAAGTCTCCACAGTAGCTTGCATAATCTTCATTTCAAAATTGTAGCATCTGTTGTAACACTTCTTTCATATTAGATTCTCAACTTGCCAAATAACCTTAATTTAACCTAGGTCAGTTACATTCTTGGCTTCTTAAACATAACTTAGTGTATTCACAAAGAATAATCACTTATATTTGTCCACCCTTGTTAATACAATGTTCTTCAGTTTAATTCAGCAGTACATGCTTCAAGCCTAAATTGGGCTCTTCTTCAGCTGCTTGCCACTTACTTAAAACGCATAATTAAATCAGAAATGTAATTGCCAATTATTTTTTTTTACTTTAAAATAGTAGGCTATACTGTATGTTGAGTACATAAATTAAAAACAGATATTAAATATTCTTTTCTTTTAAAGAACATGTATTAAATATTCTTCTCTTTTTTTAAACTCCTCCAGCTTTGCTGCTGTTCTCTTGTTGAATAATGGCACCAATGAAAACAATATTGCTATTCAGTCTTGTGTTTCTATTTTTGTAGATCCTTCGGCTATTATGCTGTTTATTTAATTTAAATAGTATTATCCTTTTATATTGTTGTGATCAAGGATTGAGCCAAGTTCTATAAAAAGAAGAAAAATATATTTATGTACGTTTGAAACAAATATTGTATGAAAACAAACGGGGGGGGGGGGCTAGAATTTTAATATAACATATGTTAATGCAGAAAATATGAACAATTTACGCCACGTTTTGGCCAGTCAGTCCCGGTTTCACAGCCGTACAGAGGACAGTTGGCGAGCCTCACGCATGTGCAATTGATACGAGAGTTTTCAGTTGCGTGGAAAGCAACTCACATAACAATTACACATGCCTGAGGTTTGCCACCTGTCCTCTGTACGACTGCGCGATTGAGGCTCACCGGCCAAAAACTGTGGTGTAAACTGTATCGGTTATGTTGATCGTGCTGACAACAGCTCATAATCACAAGATTCACTGTCACGTAAAACTACAATCTTCCTTCCTTTTTGCACTGAAGAGACTGACCTCGGTTTGGAGTAGGTAGCAAGACAGTGTAAGGGAGGGGGAGTTTAGGGGCAAGACGGTGCTATGTGTGTGTCAAGAGGGTTAACAAGGGGCAATGTTGAACGGACATCGCTTGCCTCTCGCTGGGAAGCAAGTTTCAGTCGTGCTCATACTCAAAGAGTCTGAACCGAACATAGGTCTGTATTGCATGACACTAGTACCTTTGCTACTTTGAGTACTACATCCCTGTGATTCTAAACCATTTATTCTTGGAGTTTCTCACCATTCATTCTCATGTGTTTCTTTCCAAGTTTTTTGTTTTTTAAACTCTGGAGATGTTAAACCATAATCCATCTTAAATTCACTTTCTTCACTTTAGGTCTAACTATGCTCAATTCACAGCAGATCAGTTTGTGGCTGGTTTTAATCAATAAAGCCCCTGAATACCGTACGATTAGCTTGCCACGGTGGGTGAGTGGTTAACTTGTCGGTCTACTAACCCCAAGCTTGCAGGTTGGCTTCTGGCCAAGTGATTTTCGAAAGGCGGCAAAAATTACGACACGCATGTCATACCATGTTGGCATGTCAAAGAACCCATTTGAATTCAGTAGGCAGTGTTTATAATGTCAAAATTAATCTCAGGAGTTTCCGCTAACTCAAAGTTCCTCATTTCTCTACTAAAAAGCGCTATAGTGTTCAAGGAGTTATCTAACCTCCTTGACTTTCGTAGTGCTTCAAGGAACAACGAAATTCGACATGCAAGCTACCCTCTGGGTGTCAAATAACAAAGCTTGCACCCGGCACCCAAGGTCATACGATTAATAAAAAGAACCGTAAGTTACCATTCTTTAACAATTTCCTAAATTTCAGTGATATAGCCTAGTCTCGTATTGATCTAGTTCCTCTATTTTCCCATGTTAGCACAGAAATTCAGTAAACATTTCCCATTGGTGTTTGCTTTCCTATCCTCATCCATGGTGGTGACAGGGAAATATCAAGGAAATTTGTCTTTCTGGAAATATCAGGGAATTCCGCAAAGGTGTAGCAAAGATCAGGGAAATTTGAAGAAACTTGAAAAAAAAAAAAGTCTTCCAAAACGTCTTCTTGGCCTATAGTTTCAAATGGCAATATATGTGCTTGCCTTTGATGCTGTCTATAAATTGAGTCCTTGGTCTTCCTCGACTCCTCTTTCCTTCTAGCTTTCCTTCGATGAGTGTGGTGCACCAGTCAGAATGACGAATCAAATGGCCAACAAAACTATTCCTTTTCTATTTTAGGATTCAACCAAGGTACGTGTCTCCTTTGCTCTTTTGAGAACATTCTCATTCATGATTTTATCAGTCCAAGGTATCTTTAGTAGTCGTCGCCAGCACCACATCTCGAATGCCGTAAGTTTTTATACATCTGCTTGCTCAGAGTTTATGTTTCAGAGCCATAACTTGCAATACTCCATACTAAACTTTTCACGAAATGTTTTCGCACCTCTAAGTTAACAGTCTTGGATGTTAGTAAAGACTTCTTTTTTGAGAAGGCTTCTGTTGCCTGTGCGATTCGAGCATTTACTTCTCTCGTACACTTTCCATTTGATGTGCTCAAGCTCCCCAGATATTTGAAATCCTTGACTGGGCTAGTTTTTCACCATCCATTAGCACATTGACTATTTGGTCGCCATCCCTAGTGCATGCATTACTTTTGGATTTCTTTTTATTTATCCTCATACCACACTTCTCTTGCAATAATTTGTTTATGTGATTCAGAGCATTTTCCATATCTCTCTCATTTTCAGTTATCAGGGCTATATCATCTACAAATCATATGGTACTGTACAGCTTGCCATTAACTTTTATGCCATGACTGTTGGTAGCTAAGAATTCTTCAATGTAGATATTAAAAAACAGTGGTGATAGTCCACATCCTTGTCTTAATCCCTTCCCAATTCTTGCTTCCACTCTCTCCTTGCCAATTAATGCTGCCTGGTTCTTGTAAAGTTGATAGAGTATTCTTCTGTCCCTGTAGTCTTATCTTCAGTTTTCCTAGGGTTTCAAACAGCACCTTCCAATTTACATTATCAAAAGCTTTCTCTAAATCAATGAAAGCAATTACTACAAGTTTGTCAATTTTCAGGGATTTTTCAGTAATTATTCTGAGACTTAGGATGACTTCTCGTGTACCTCTTCCCTTCCTTAATCCAAACTGTTCTTCTGAAATATTATCTTTTACTTTTCTCTCGATCCGATGACAGATGATTCTTGTTATAATTTTTGAGGCATGGGAGAGAAGGCTCAAAGTTCTATATTCTTCACACCTTTGTGATCTGTGCCTTTTTGGTATGGGAATAATAGTTTGCTCTAAGTCCTTTAGCATTTCTCCTGTTACATATATTTCATTTATAAATAATTCATATTTTTTGGGCTAATGCCGTGTGTATTTAGATTAGAACCATACGTTTCGGAGAAACCTTGCCTCCTTTTTCAATGGAATGAATTATTTATATAATCCGGGCCGTGAAAGCCTTAATATACACATTCTATTTCATTTATTAGATGATCCTTGGCTTCATCTCCGAGGGCCTGTAGAATCTCTGCAGGGATCCCATCTGGTCCTGGAGCCTTTCTGTGTCTTAACTCTTTGAGGGCTCTATCAAATTCTTCCCTTAAAATGAGTGGTCCTAATTCATCAGCATCCACCTGGTCTTCACTTTCAAGCACATGTGCATCTAGAACTCCCTCATACAGTTCTTCTGTGTATTCGTTCCATCGTAACGCTACCTCTCCATCTTCCGTTAGGGCTTCACCATTCTTGCTCAGTATGATGTTCATCATGTTTCTTTTTGTTCCAAACTGTTTCCGTATCTCGGCATATGCTCTCTCACTATTACCTTTCACCATATGTTCGTCTATGTCTTTGCACTTCTTTTCATACCATTCTTTTCGAAGTCTCTCATACTCCTCATGGTTTCCTCTTACTTTGCATTTTCTTCATTCTTCCATTAAGTCCAGTAGCTCTTCAGTAATCCAAAGTTTGTAAATCGCCCTTTCCTGTCCACCAAAGCATGCCTCGGCTGTTTCGGTTATTTCCTTTTTTGTTTTGTCCCATCTCTCTTGTATATTTCCAGTCATCATCTGGAGGCCAATTCTTGCATTTGTTTCTTCTCTGAACTCTTCTAAAGCTTGCTTGTCATTTTTTACCTGGTTGATGTTCCATCTCTTACAAGGTTGTTTTATAACTTTTCTTCTTAATCTAAGTTGGCTCTTCATTAATACCAGGAAAAGGAAGCCCTGACTCGTACCGAGGCATAGCACTGGAATCAGTGATCCTAAAACTATTAACAGGGATACTGACTACAAGGATAAATGTAATTGTAGATCCGTTGTTGCCAGATGAGCAATGTGGCTTTCGTTAAAAACGGTCAACGATTATGACTGCAGAGAACCTCCTACAACACATAACAACGACGCTAGAAACGCCGAAAGGTAAACTCTATGTAGTTTTCGTTAATTACTCGAAGGCTTTTGATTTAGTGAACAGAAAGTTGTTAATAAATAAGTTGGAAACACTAACTGGCAGAACAAGGGTAACAACGCTCATATCAAACATACTAGCGGAAAACTATATACAAATCTCTGATGGAGTTGGACAGTCAACCTGGATAATGCAAACAAATGGTGTATTGCAACGGGACCCCCTCAGTCCTACATTATTCAATGTGCTTACATATGATGTTGGTGACAATTCGGGAAACAACAGAAGCTAATTTATACATATATGCAGACGATATGGCAATTGCTTCAGAGCAGATACATGATTTGCAAACGGCTATAGACATACTAAGTGACTGGGCACAGACAAATGAAGTTACAATTAATGCGGACAAGACAGAAATGATAATTTTTCGAAACGGTGGTAGGCCATCAAGTTCTGATCAAGTGATATGCAACGGGGAAAAAACTAAAAGTCGTCACAAATTTCAAATACCTAGGCTTCACCCTACAGGTTACAGGAAAAAGTTTTCAACTGCATATAAGATCGAAAACAGCCGCTGCAATAAAAGCTATAAAAGCCATCAGATATATTACCCTAATATCACTTGAGACAGCAATGGCACTTTTTAGAACAAGAACAAAGGTACTGCCCGTTTTGACATACGGACTTGAGCTAATATGGGAATTTCTTACCTACAGACAGTTAGATGAAATAGAAAAAGTAAAATCTCGATTTCTCAAAAGAGTCCTTGGAGTAGCAAAGACAACCAAGTCTAGACTTGTATACGAGCTTGCTAGAGAAACATTTTTAATAGAAGAACTACGAATGTTACTACTACTGCCAATTTCAGACAATTACAGAAAACTGCTGCAAGATCTACAGAATAAAACACAGGACATACCCAGGGAATTCTACACGTCAAATGCGATGTTGGACCGAAGATGGATGCATCCATTCTGTGAAATGAGACCTGTCGTGACCAGACTTGCGGTACATGGGTTTCACCACAAGATCTGCTCAAGGAAGGTGTTCCATAATCCAGATGGAAATTGCATTTGTGAACTAAGTGGGAATGTATGTGAAATGTACCATATCGTTTCTTGCCCAAAACGAACCATGTCGATAGTGGCATACAGCACAGACTAGTGTACGAAATGTATACTGTACGTCAACAACATGGCCACAGGCTGCAATAAAGATTATTATTATTAATAGCAGGTTGTGGTCTGAATCCACATCTGCACCCTGGTAGGTCTTACATGATTTTGCTTGATTACGATAACGACTCTTTATCAGTATGTAATCTATCTGATATCTATCACCATTACCTGGCATTGTCCACGTGTATGTTCTTCTTTTTGGTTGTTTAAAGCACGTATTGGCAACAATCAGCGTATGGCTTCTGCAGAACTCTATAAGCCTGTTCCCTCTTGCATTCATATTTCCAAGTCCATACTTTTCCACACAGTTGTCTACTGTACCTTCTACAACAGCATTCCAGTCATCCATGATGATAAGGTTATCATCTTCTTTAACTTGCATCAATACTTCCTCCAGCTGTTCATATATATCTTCCACTTCATCATCAGTGTAACTCGAAGTAGGCATGTTTGTCTGGATTAGTACTGTATCCTTAGACTCTGTCTTGAGTGTGATCATGATAATTCTTTCGCTGAACCCCCAAATGCTTTCGACCTGACACGCCAGTTTTCGTTTTAAAATAAAGCCAACTCCACCTGTTCCATCCGTATCTCCTGAATAAATAATCCTGTAGTCACCACTCCACAAGTCTCCATTATTTAGCCATCTCACTTCGCTTAGTCCTAGCACGTCAATCTCAAGTCGATCCATTTCCTTTTTGACATTTTCCAGTTTTCCAGTCCTTTTGAGTGATCGAACATTCCATGTTCCCATTTTACATATTTGATCAATTCTCAGAATCTTCTTGCATTGTCCCCTCCGGAGATCCGAGCAGGGGACTATTTTACCTCCGGATACCAATTTAACTTGGGAAGAATCCATCATGCATGAATATTCTAGGGATAATTAATTGACGTGGTTTCCCCGTAGCCTTCCTCAATGTGCAGTAATAAATCTAATTAAAAAATCTAAAATACAACAAATTTTGCCGACGCAACCTGACGCAGCAAAAACCGTAGCACAATTCCCCTCGCTGGCTAAATAATCTTTAAATGAATCATTAGTCAAGAGCAAAATTATATACTAATTAATGCATTATCCGCTAAATTAGTATCGGGGAATTTTGTGGCAACATCAGGGAAATTTTTCTGGCAAAGTCTGTTGCCACCATGTCATCTCAATTACCTATTACCTTCTCGTACCCCTCAGACCTGTTTCCTATCCTAGCATTGAAATCCTCCATCAGTAGGCTACTGTACAAGCTTTATTGCTAACTCTCACTACCATATCACTCAGTGCCTCATCAGAAAAATCATGGTTTGAAATAAATATAATTGATACCCTGACCACATTTTCAAGAAGTAAGATCTTCCATGTCCATTTTCTGACATTTGCCTATTTAGCACCAATTCACACACACACAAAATAGCTGGCTTCAGTGGCGTAGTTGGTAGGATGCTGAACTGCTGTGCCCAAGATAGCGGGTTCAAACCCAGCCAAAGTCGTCGGATTTTTAAGTGTGTTAAAAATCCCCCAGAATGCCTTCCTTCGGCAGGGAAGTAAAGCCGGCGGTCCCATGTCGTAGATTTATGGCATGTAAAAGATCCTTCCACAGACTAAACATGTGTGAAGCTAAAGTGTTAGGTTAGATTTTGTCGGAACGCTCTATCAAACTTCCAACGTTCACACTGGGTATCATTGATAGCTGGTGGCGAAAGTTGGATATACTTGAAATTGAACGGAACTTGTAGCTCACCCTAAGGGTGTCCGCTGGAAGCAGCTACAGACTCAGGCGAGCTGAACATGTCCTCGGACACTCCCGGCACTAAAAGCCATACGATAAATAAATATAGCTGGCAATGTTGAAATAGAGGTGTGTATCACTTCTGATTGTATTAACTAGTTAGTTACCTGTTGAAAAGGGAAGATGTCCCTAGAAACTGTGGAGCCATATTTACTCTGACCCACATAGTTACAGAGTACAATATGTGGATCCTGCAGATCTATGAAGAACCCTTAATCTGCATGATATGCTCAATCTCATATTAGCCGATGATGTGGTGGTCACTTTGTGGAGAGAGTGGATTAGAGTAACCAAAATATGCATTTATAGGCGAAGTAAAATTGCTTTAGACGAGGTCACACTTATTTTTTGAATTTGAGCAAAAGAAGCTCTGGGGAAAATATATATGAACATGCCAGTTTTCATTGCCCATTTAAAATTTGTTTATCTTGTTGAATTATTTTCTATAGCACTTCTAGGCTGCTGCAAACTCCAAGGTTATTTTAACTATGCAGATCAAAACTGAAGTGAACATGTATAATTAATTGTCAAATATGTCTTGTCTGATGGTTTTAAGACCTATGCCTATGGTTCCTGAATTGAATTGGAATGTTTCAGTGCAGCCATTGCATTTGATTCAATGAAGTTTGTAGAAAGCCCAAACTGTAGCAAGAGTCTATAAAGAAATCTTGGGATGGTCTCTCTTGCTTTTGTTGCTAGTCTCAATACTGAAATTGACTGCAGATGGTACTTCCAATATTCAATAGTTATAATAAAATAAGCCCTGGCACTGCAGTCCATGAAGGGCGTAGGCCTACCAAGCGACCGCTGCCCAACCATTTGGCCTTGAGATATTGGGGTGACGCATGGTCAGCGCATCGGGTCCCCTCAGCCATTAATCTTGATTTTCGTGACCGGGGCACTGCCTCACTGTCAGAAAGCTACTCAATTGTCCACACGAGGCTGAGTGCACCCCGTTCCAGCCCTCACGTCATTTTTTAAAGTCCCTGACGGAGCCGGGAATCGAACCCAGGGCCTTCAGGTGAGAGGCAGGCGCGCTACCCCAACACCACGGGGCCGGTGTAGTATTCAATAGTTGGTGCATAGTATTGCCTCTTGTCTACAGTTATTTCCTCAGGCTGACTCCCAGGACAGTCAAGGATTTCACTCTCTCCGTGGTAATACTGCCCGAGGTTTTTTCCCTCTTATCTGCGTAGTGATGTGGACCGGGCAAATGCCCAGTGGGCAGGACATCTATAAATGGACATTTCCCCGGGCATTTGCCCAAAGCAGTTTTAAGCACCCAAAATCTGGGCATTTAAGAAAACTTTTTTTTTTACTTTTTACTACTTGTGATTGTTACTAGAGCATCTAAAACATAATAAAAACCATTAATCAAAGGTACATTTCATGGATAAACTAGTAATGCCTGAATATTGTTAATAATAATTTAACTATCCCGTATCAATGTTGCCAATAACATCTAAATGAGAATTATGTATATCTGGTTTGAATAAAACAATTTATTACTGAGTTAGGCCTGCAGGTCTACTCATTTATATTTAGGAAAATTAGGTAGGAGTTTGATTATGGTGTGAATAGTGGCTTTGGGAGGAGGGTGGATGGGCTAGGCCCTGGGCAGCCATTGTGCTATGATCTTGGAGTGGGGGTAGGGTGGTTGTGGCCTTGAGATTGGCGAGGCATTCTACCACCAGCAGCCCAGACCAGTAAGTTGCGACATAGAGCTGTCTGTTGAGTGGTCGAGTCTGAGATAACCTCACTTCTTTCTTAGGCTATTTATATTTTTAAGATTAAATCATTACAAAATGCTTAGGAAAAAAGGACCTATTGGGAACTTTTTTAATTTGAAAGGGAAAGGAGTATCATGTAAATATTGTAATAAGGACTATTAACAGTCACATTGTAACAAAATGGAAAAGCACATAAAGAAGTGTTTTAAGTGCCCTCAGGATCTAAAAAAAAAGAGGTGCTTCAGTTAAAAGGTACAATTACAGTGGTTGAAAACCTTTCCGAAAGAAAATCCCCTTATGAACATTTACTAATTGAAGTGGATGATTTCAACAACAAATCTGCAGTACCAAGCACAAAAACCCAAATCAAGTTCTATCAGTGAATTCCTACAACAACTTCCGCAGCCAATTTTGGCCTCAACTCCTGTTTTTATGAATAAATATATAGAATACATATACGGTATGTAGATACATATATGGTTAAAACAATACTTATATAAGCGTTGCATTATGAATATGTTGTTAAACGAGGTAAATGCCTGGGCATTTATGGGTTTTGGGCATTTGCCCCGACTTATAAATGCCTAGACATTTTACATCACTATGTCTGCGTGGTGCAGTTCATACACCCTAGATGATCGCAGTTCTTATGATACCTTCCTTCCATTTGCTACATAATAGATCCATTTATTTGCTGGGGTGATACTTGCACTCTTGAGTAATGTTTAAAATATAATTTAGTATCGAAAGAAGGAAAAAAGGAAGGAAGCTTGTAAATTTATGTGACCTTTACTCTCATGATCATGAGCCATGGGACCTCCAGTTTTATGTAGAATCTAAACCACAAAGTGTGATACTTTGAAAATCTCACATGCATTGACCAGGAATCAAACCCGATATGCTTTGGTGCGAGGCAAGCAGCTTGACCACTGCTCCATAGTGCCCTCTTCAGAGGGCTCTTTCAATTAATTGAATTAATGGAATTGGTAAATTCTTGTTTTAGGCTGGAGAAATGTTGTGAAGATTGCAGCAATAGATTGTGCAGCAGATGACAACAATCCTTTGTGTAGAGACTATGAGATAATGCATTATCCAGCACTCAAATTCTTTCCATCTGGATCTAATATAGGTCACATGGGAGTAGATATTGATAAAAGTGAAAATCTAAATGGTCTTAGACATACCATCCTGGAAATTATAAAAAAGGAACAAATTGAAGGAAGAGGCAGCAGTTGGCCTAATGTTACTCCTTACAGGTAAGTTATAGACATAACAATAAATTAATCATTAGATTGGACAGGAAAAGAAGGATAGAAGAACACAAAAAAGACAAACACTGGTGCGAGCAGAGGGAGAGAAAAACGTAAAACATAAAACGAACAGGGATAAACTTCACAGCTGGAGATGCCACCATCTTCAAAAGTGGGCATTCATGCCATCTGTCCAATCAATACTTCTTCAATGCTATCGCCCCCAATAACCTATTTTTTTTCCCTTTCAGCCCCGTCAGGAGGACGGGTGTAAACCAGTTGTTCTATCACTCAAAGTAGTTCATAGTTGGAGGGGGAGCTCATTCAACAAGGTTTGTGTGTCTTGAAATGGATGGTGTATGATAGAGTAAAAACCAGACAACGTATGAAAAGAAGACTGGGAAAATAGAGAAAATATAACGACAGGATGAATAAAGGAGGACAGACTGGAAGGAAAAAAGAACCATGTATTAGTAGAAACTTTTCAGTCAACATGAGTGTGCCCAATTAGACTGGGTGGGGAGTTACAATTAATTTCCTAGTACCTGAAATAAATTACATGAAATGTTTTGTTCGTCATATGAACATCCTCGGATCCTGCGCATCAAGGCTTATTTAGGTTCAGTGGATATACTGTATATAACACTTATGTACAACAGTATTTACAATAATTATTAAGCTACAAAGGTTTTTAATCAAACTTTGTAGTCAGATTTTTTATTTTCTTAGTCTATTTATCATCATCCTTCCCCCTTATCCAGTTTAAGGCCAGGTCGGGGCGTTTATGGTACTCCACCTTCTCCTGTCGCTCCACTCTTCTTCTTTCAGAAGTCTGTTCCAGTCTATATTCCGTCTACTCATACTAGTCTTAATCAAGTCGATCCATCATGCTCTTGCTCTCTTTCCTTCCCATGTATCCTCCAACATGTGCTTCGGTATTCTTCCATTCGTTTGACATGTTCAAACCATTTTAACCTGCTGCTCTCGATACCATCATTCAACTTTTCTAGGGGGCGTGGTGGCTCAGCGGTCGGTCTAGCTGTATGACTCTCACTTCGATTCCCGGTCAATGCATGTGAGATTTTCGAAGTGAAATGCCATGTCCTGTGGTTCGGATTCCACGTAAAAAGGAGGTCCCGTGGCTCATGATCTCAAGATTAACGGTCACGTTAAACTACAAGCTTCCTTCCTTTTCAACTTTTCTACTCCAATGACTTCATTTCTCACTTTATCTGTTCTTGTTTTTCCTATCTTACTTCGTAAAAACTTCATTTCACTGGCCTGAAGTTACTCTCCTCTCTTCTTGTCACTGTCCAGGTCTCTGCTGCATAGGTCAGTATAGGAGTATAGTTCATCTTGTACAATACTTCTTTACATTTAATTGGTACATCCTTCTTCCAAACTAATTCTCTCACACTCTGATAAAATGCATTGCTCCGTTGTACACTTTTGCTGAGCTCTGCATCCATCCTTGCATTCTGCATTTGTTCGCCTCCTAGATATTTGAAGCTGTCCACAATTTCAAGATTCTTGCCATCAATGATAACAAGTCCTTTCCTATCTCCTCTTGTTATAACCTTTGTTTTACTCTTCTCCACAATGAACACCATTCCATAATTCTCAATATTGTTTTCGACAATACGTCCAGTTGTTCTTGGACTGCTTCGCTTTTTGTTCCCCACACCACAATATCCTCCGCAAAAAGCACAATCTTCATCTTCTTTCCTACATAGGATTATTTTGTCCCTTTCAAGATGTCATCCATTATCACTATAATAATAGTGGTGACAAACCACTTCCTTGTCGTAAACCCGTTATATTTCTGAACAAATTCATTCTTCCGATTTGAGTTTCACACAGCTAAAGCTTTTGTCATACATCGCTTGAACAATTTCCATACTAGTCTGTTACGCTGCTATTAAATGTTGCTTTTTTTTGTTAGTACTTTTATGTGTACTGTAATGTAACCCTTTTGAATTGTCAACTTCTATTAATCGTTTGACGAATACATGCCGGCGGAAGATGTATGAACTGCAAGTTTTCAGCGGTATGCCGCAATCTGTTTTCTCGGAGATAACGGTACAGTATGTCGATGTATCATTGTGGCACGAGTTTTGCATTTGGTCAGTTGGATATTTCCGAAATATGTTATGTGAATAGTTTTAAGTCATTCATACTTAACGGAAAAGTAGTGTTTATCAATCACTGTAGAATTAATGTTATTGGTATAAATAATATATTAATACCAGGAAGAGAACAGCACGCAATCTCCTAGTATCAATAACACTTGAAGCCTAGTATACATTCCTTCCTGTCCCAGGCAAGCATTGATGCGCTAATAGACGATGTAAACATTAGACAGCGCACTCGCTTTAAACGGCAAAAACTCGTCAAACGTGTAATAACATACACCCAGTCGATACTTTATTAAATAAAATATTGGTTGGGTGGATTTTATATACCGTATACAGTATATAAAAAAGAAACAATTATCGTAAGTCAATTCAGAAATTTCTAAGAAGAGACCAAAATGGTCTATTTTAAAACTTCTAATGTAGCGAGTTATTGAAGTGATTGCATTGTACACTGTTTTGTTATTATCCATTACTTTTCAAATTTCTTATTTACTTGATTAGCTTTTGTAGTTGGTTAGTTAAGTTAAACACTTAATGAAACTGAATTGACAATGTGGGTTTAGCAGGTTTGTGGCTGTTCATGTACTGGCGACCATGTCACTTCACTTCCCACAGTGGAAAAGAAAATAACCATGTTAAGATTATACAAATCTATATAGGGAGGGAAGAAACCATACAATCAATTATTGGACAGAAAAAGAAGGATAGAACCCACATAAAAAGGACAAATACAATGACGAAGTAGGAGTGAGCAGAGGGAGAGATAACAAGTTGTTCGATGAAGGACAAATTTAGACTAGTTTCATATATTGTACTAGTCTTTTCCATATTAAAACTTGTCCTTCAATTAAATAGCTTTTACATGTGATGCACTTTTAAAAAGAAAATTATTATTACCTGCATTGTCCAACTTGATCTTTTGTATCTTAGAAACTGCCTCTCTCATGCCTGTAGTCTTCCTGTGAGGGTGCACATTTCCATATTGTTTGTCAAAATGTGTAAAGCATAGTTGCTGAGCATTATTATTATTATCAAACAAAAGTTTGGTGCTTTTCAGTCTGTCAACACGAATGAACCCAAAAAGAGCTGGGTTGTGCCCTAATCCTGAAATAAATTACATGAGATTAATAAATACACTAGGATGACCCCTTTTTTTAAATCTAGCTTGGCTGTATCGCTAAGTTGTGTCTTGTTTCCGACAGGGTGTGTTTTTAGTAGAGTGAACTCTCCATAAAAGTGTGTTCATTTAGATTGTTGGGATTGTTTCGTTTAGCGATACAGCCAAGCTAGATAAAAGGGGGGGAATAGCGGTGGTTATAGGTAAATGTTATCTGGATCAGGTGTACTATGTACTTTTTTCTGCAATAAACCTAGGCCGGTATGCGCGGCAGTATTAAAGGTGCCGGGACGTCTTCAATAGACCATGTACCGCTTAGTTAAATGGCTTTTTAGTCCACGCGTGGCGAAGACAGTTCCACGGTCTTTAATAGTTGTAGATCTTCCTGTATTCAATAACATACATTCTTATCTAGAGTTGGCAACGTCACACAAATAAACATTGCACTGACCTCAGAAACCACATAGGAACAAAAGGGGGGAGAAAGGGAAAAACCACTTTCGTCCAGTTAACACCCGGGTTAGTCGACCAAAACTGGTGCCAGAGTGAACACGAAACTGCTCGAAGTCCCAGTAAGGAAGACAAACCGGATAAGTATCAGCCTGTATTATTACAGTATAACCATATAATCACCCCAAACAGACAAACTCCGAATTTTTATCACCATTTTAGCATTTCACCTAACATTAGATATACTACAATTAGCATACACCGACAGTTACATTACCAATACTGCAACTAAATAATTATACATATTGTAAATATTTTTCACCTGTATTCTCAAACATAGATGTTATAGCCTAAGTGTAATGGATCTGATGATGATCGCTTGACGATCGAAACTGGTCATCCTAGTGTATTTATTAATCTCATGTAATTCATTTCAGGATTAGGGCACAACCCAGCTCTTTTTGGGTTCATTCGTGTTGACCGACTGAAAAGCACCAAACTTTTGTTTACTTAGGCAACACTAAAAAATGGCTTCAAACCTCACAATATTATTATTATGTTAGTCATCTTGGGTACTTTGCCATCAGTTTTTGTTCAAATGTTCCTCATATACTGCATGTTGTTGCATGGCAGTAACTATTTCTTTTCTTTATTTCAGAAGTAATGATGTGCAGAATTTGTGGAAATATGCTCCTGGATCAGTTCAATTCACCATTCTAGTTTTTGAAGACTCTGACTCGGAAGTTGCAACTCAGGTTATTTTAGATCTTAGTCATGTTAAAGATGTTCAAATTAGGAGTGTGTTAAACCAGAATGAAGCTCTAGTCAAATTAATGGGTGTCTTAAAATTGCCATCAATAGTTGTTCTGCAACGTGATCTCAGCGTAACTCATCTGAAGATTATAGAAAACACACGAGAAGCATTCCGTGAGGCAATAAAATCATTTCTGAAATCTAAAAATATTATTGTTGCAGAAGATGATATAAATGATATGGAGAAGCCTAATTCAAATGAACCTGAAGAACCACGAAGTATTCATGTAAGGCAACTGGATGATGTGGTTTATCAAGTAGATTTAGAATATACAATTCAGTACTCCTTAAAACATGAAATACCACTTCACAAGCTTATAACTGGTGATGCTCTTGCAACTCTTAAAAATTATTTAAATATTTTAGTAAAATACTTCCCTGTTGAGGAGGTAGGAGTCAAATTCCTAGAAAAACTTCGAGACATGGTTGAAAATGCACACGAAATTGGAGGACAGGAATTTTATGAATATGTTGAACAGTTGGACTCTGAATTGAAACCAGTCTTCATGAGTAGGCCTACTGATGGGTGGATTGGATGTAGAGGAAGCAAACCTAGTTTTCGTGGATACCCATGTGGTTTATGGACTACTTTTCACATGCTTTCTGTAAACTCTGTTATTGAGGAGGGGCATAAAACATCCTTCGATCATCTAGAAGTTTTAAATGCTGTGTTAGGGTATGTGACACATTTCTTTGGTTGTCATGACTGCTCACAACACTTTCAAGATATGGCACGGAAATCTATGCATGCGAATGTTACCGGACCTGATGAAAGTATTCTATGGCTGTGGAGCGCTCATAATCAAGCCAATAAACGTTTAAGCGGGGATCTAACCGAAGATCCACAGCATCCGAAAATCCAATTCCCATCAAAGGAGAGTTGTCCTGCTTGTAGAAGTTCTGACAACGGATGGGTGAAGAAACAAGTCCTGATTTTTCTGAAACAGATGTATAGTAAAAAGAATGTCAGTCATATGAAGGTTAGTAATGTTGTCAATAATCTTCCAGAAAATATTTTACCTGAAGCTTTAGGATCTGGTGAGTCTTTTATAACTATCCAGAGAAGGCGATTAAGTTGGAATTTTAATATATTTGACATAAGTCTTTGTGTAGTTCTGTACTTTTTCTCTGCTGTCATGTTAATTTTAGTCTTTGTGAAGTTTGTTGTAAGGAAAAGATATCGAAAGAAAACCTATATTCATGATATTCTGGGAAAAGTTTAATTCAAATGGTGAGAAAGATACATTTTTTATTCAGTGATAAGTAATGGTGGTATTCCAGACCAAAGGAGAACCAATCATGCCATTATAATTTCTTGTTTGTATGCTGGTGTTAGGGATTGTGTGGTTGTATTTATGTGTGTAATTGCATTTGTAAATGTGTGCTGTGCACACCTGCTTGGATGGTGTTTTGTGATTCTTATACAACATGATTATGGAACAAGGAAGAAATGCAGAATTCTGTTGTAATTAGGAAATTATTTGAATGATTGGTTACAGTATCTTCCCTTTCATTTTACATTACTTAATATCAGGATCACTTGTCACTATTCCTTGCCCAGTTACTTGTAGTCTCATTCACTACTCTTAATCTTAAAGTTAATTACAGTACTGGGATTGTCAGCAAGAGACCAACTGCTTAGACATTACATATTGTTATGGATCCTTATCCTTAATTTACGAGACTGACTATCATAATTAAGAATGACTTCCTGTATCATCATAGAATTTAAGGTGTCGCAGCTCTAGCTCTGTGGTAGAGGAACAGCATACAAAGCCCGAGGTTGTAGTTTTGTGTCCTGCATTTGTCTGACATTTTTATCAGTACTGTCTATCTAGATATCTTGTGCATACCTGTCTACTTTTATGGTATTTCCGTAAAATTTATGGAATTGCAGTGTGTTTTACAGATTAACTGTACTATTTTGCCATTTTTATGTACCAAGATCTTCGTTTTCGTATTCGCGTCAAGACTAGCTTCCGCAGTCTGCCATAGATGATGTTTGACCCGCAAATATTTGATACATCGCTCTAATTTGTATTTTCTATTCGATCGTGAATATGGCGCTCCTTGACAACTACTTCTGCGTCCTAGTCTCTCTATATTGATATATATAAGTACAGGGTCTTTCATATAAAGTAAGAACGTCAAGCGACGTTTTTGTTATCTGCTGCTGCGGTGGCCTTGGCTGAGCTTGTGGCACGCCGTGGCACCCTGTTTTAAGCATGTGTACAATCCTATATGAAATATTACCTTATAAAAGATGCTGGAAGTGTCGTCCTTCCTGGGTTATATAGGCATTGTATCTGGTAGCCACATTCTGGCTGATGCAAGTGAGTTATGCCACTGTAATGTTTCTGATCTTTTATGTCTTTTGTTGAGCACTGAGCCAGTAGTGTCAAACTTATTTTCAATTACGTGAATCTGTGCTAGTGAATTGCTGAACAAATGCATCACGTACCCGCCAAGCCGACTCGTACTTAAAATAAGTTTTACATACAAAAATATGATGTTGTAATGAATCATAGGATTGCCCAAGCCAAGAACGCTTTCTATAAAAAGAAGAACCTATTTACTGCAAGGAACATAAGTCTTGATGTGAGGAAACAAATGTTGAAGACCTATGTATGGAGCGTCGCGCTATATGGCAGCGAATCTTGGACAATAGGAGAGAGAGAGAGAGGAAAAGACTACTAGCATTTGAAACCTGGTGCTATAGAGGGATTATGAAAATCAGCTGGAAAGAAATGGTCACAAATGAGGAAGTCTTTAGAAGAGTGGGAGAGAGAAGATGCTTCCTTAAATATTTAAAAAGAGGAAGGAATCACCTCGTGGGCCACATACTGCGACACAATGGACTGATTAAGCTTATAATCGAGGGAACAGTAGACGGCAAGAATTGTAGAGGAAGACCAAGACTGGAGTACAGGAGTCAAATACTGAAAGATATGGGTTGTGGCTCATACTGTGAACTGAAGAGGAAGACTGAGAGACGGGAAGAATGGCGAGCTGCTGCCAACCAGCCTCACGGCTGTTTACCACAGAGAGAGAGAATGAATTATAACTGTCTCACTATGTTAGCATCTGAGGTTCAGACTGGCGACTGAACACCTGCACGCTTATTGCAAGGCCAAGTATATACCATGCGCGCGCTTTCAATACTACAGCAGAGGTACTTGGCGCGCCACAAGCTCTGCCAAGGCAACTGCAGCAGCGGATAACAAATCCGCTGCTCACCGTTCTTACTTTATATGAAAGACCCTGTATGTATATTCCTCATTAAATGCAATATCATATCTCAAAAATCAGTATGTTTTACTTAGGTAGACGGTTCAGTGTTTTTTTTGTTTTTTTTTTCCACATGTATTTTCAACTGCAAGAAAGTCAGATCTATTCGTTTTCTTGCCTAAATATAACAACTGCATATTGGTGAGCAATTTCTTACCGGAATGTGACATCAAATCTTTAAGTTCATTTTCTGCGACGTGAGGATATCTGAGATATATATGAACGATATATTGGGGTTGAAAGATTGAGACATTTGATCACCGTTTTCGTTCATTTGTGGTTGTGGTTAATCCAGGGGTGATTATTCCATGGGAGAGACAGAAGCTTATCTGAAATGAACAAAATAACAGATATTTTATCTGTGTTTTACTGCATTTTGGTGCATGCTGTTTCATGTATTCTATCGCTTGTGGATTTTACTGATAGGTCATTTGGAAAGTTGACAGGTATACTTGTACTATTTGTATAATAAACCTAATAGCTGAAAGTCTCCTCTTGCTAAGCGGCATGTTGCTTCTGGCCAAAAACTGTCAAACAGATGAGGCTGTGCTATTGTCTTTGGTTCAGCCACCTGTTCCTACTTCTCTTAATTTCCAGTAATTTTCCTGACATTTGTTCCCTGCTGTCTTCCTAAAACCTTCACCTAACTATGCTGATTCACTTGTCTATCCAGGAGGAACAATTTCTTTATACTAATACCCGTTCAAACCCAAGAAAATCAACGTTGTCTTCAGATTTTTATTTATTTATTTATTTATTTCTTACTTTCTTTCTTTCTTTCTTTCTTTGATCAGTGTGGCATTTCATCAATGTTACAATCTTATTTATGGCTGTGATAAAGTGGAAACTACTGTGGCTGCTGTGAAAAGAGCTGCTCATAGGATCAGTGCTACTGCAGCGAGGAGACAATTCTTCACAGCTTGTCTAATATGCCTCACTATGGTGCTGCCATGTTTTTAATACGATCTTACCAGTGGCATAACTAGGGTTTGCTTCTGGAGGGTGATGAGCTGAGCCAAAATTACGTTTGGGAAAGGGGGCTCAGACATGCTGAGACATAATAAATGATAGCTAATATACAATTGCGAAGTTACAAACACATCAATGTGCAAATGCTTGAAAATTAACAATTTTGTGGTACAGTTTTCTTCGCGAAATCATCTGGCTCTTTTTATTCCTCAATATTGTATAAATATTAATAAACTGCAGTTTACAACTAAAGTTTGACTTAAAACAGCAAACCAGCTTAACACAGCATTATTCACTTTCCACAATGGCAGTTACACTACGATACTAACAGAATGCGACTAACAACAGGTGCTACACCCATCTCACTGCCACCCCTCTCGCTAACTGAACAGTTGGGCATTTTTATCATGTGTTAAGTTAAGGTATCATAAAAAAGTTACACGACTGACAATAAATGCTTTCAAACACAATCCAATAATTTGTCATCAATCCGAAGATCGATTTTATTCAGGAGTAAAAACTTCATCAAATTTCATATTTTCATAATTGGGCTCTAAGGAGGGGTTATTGATCCCCCTGATCACCCCGCGTAGTTACGCCACTGGATCTTACCAGCCCCTGGGCTGACTACTTGACAGATGCATACCTGCCAACTTTTCTTGATTTTCCTTACAAGGTATTTACAGATGAACTGTGTTATTGTGTAAAATACAATATTTGCTCTGTAAATGAGCTTCAAAAGCAGTTAGTAGCTTTTCAGGTATATGACAGTGCCATTGTTTCTGATGAAGATACCACAGATGCTAGGAAGAGGGCATGGTTATTAAATATTCTTGAAGCAGATGGACTCCGTAAATACGATAAGATTGCCAGGCTAATGTTTGTCCATTCACCAAATCTCAGAGTAATGTTGAATGCGAGCATGTTTTTCAGTTCGGTGAAGAAAAATATAACGAGGGGGCAGATTTTTATGACCTATAAATGCATGAAATATGCAGTGCTTTCTTTTTTCTAAAAAAAGTTTTACTCGCAGTTGTAGTCGATAAAACAACACGCTCTTGTAATTTTCGGCAATTTGCAAAGTCCGGTCATTGTTTGTGTTCGAATCATTAACTTTCAGCTTTTTCGATGACTGAGTGGATGTTAAATAGTTCGTTATTTTCTTCACCGAAACCAACCACACGCACAAAATAACAACCTAACCCGCCTCCAAACACTATAAGAACGGAATGCCGAGTTGCCGACCAAAAGAAACTGATTCGATTTAAATCGAGGATTACTCTAAATCTCCTCCAGCTGTTGTTAACAGAGCGTTGATGCCAGCTGATCGATGAACTTTCAAGTCGGAAGTTATATTTGCCGGACTAGATACAAATGTACCAATATTTTTTCTTAAACAGTTTTTAAATGTATGTATTCATTTATGACCTAAAAACATAAAGATATGACCTATAAAATTCAAAATACTGTATGACTTTATGAATAACATCTATGAGGGAAGTTTCGAAAATAAGTTTAGTCTTTCATTGCCAAACTGACATACACCTTGACATCATGAACTACTGTATATACAGTACCTTGCACTATTTTTCAACATGGTCGCCACCAACATTGAGACACTTGTCGTAGCGTGCAATAAGTTTGAAGAAACCACTCGAGTAAAACTCTGTGCCCTGCGATGCAAGGAATTGTCGCACAGCCTGCTTCGGGGTCAGGTTTCTCGGTACTCATCTTGCCAGCACTTTTCGGTGACCCAACACATCATGGAGCATGTGATGGGTCCAGGCACGATCAATACGCAGTGTGGACGCCACGTTTGCCACTGTTGTGCGCCTGACCGCTGACACCCTGTCGTGTACTCGATCAATGTTTTATTGCAAATATATTAGTCTGTCGATCAATACTTTAAATCACATATATTTAAAGTATTGATCGACAAACTAATATATTTGCAATAAATCATCAAAGTCAATACGGACCAAAAATGGAGGAAGTAAATCCCACAATCGATCAATGTTGCTTTCATTCGTGGATATGGAGGGATTCCCACTTCGATCTTCATCCTCTACACTCTGCTGTCCTTCACTGAACATGCAACACCAGCAACCGACCATATGGCGAGACACCATACATGGTCTGTAGGCGTTCATGGATGACTAACACACTGGTCCCACATGCCCATTCATACCGGGTAACAACATGCACTTTCATTGGCGACCACGTCAGTACACATCTGTCTACCATCGTGCATTGTACTGGAATGATATCGGGCACACTGGTCTGCTGCTAGTCTCTCTCCGTCGGCACTCTGCGCATGCGTCATTCCCCCTCCGCTGGCTATCTTTCCGTTGTTGAACCAGCCATGGGTGTGGATTCTTATGATGATTGTGTCACCTGGTGTACCATCTGCTCGTGCAATAAAATGACGAAACTTACTTTCGGACTTCCCTCGTACATTACATACAGTTAAAATAGTTTTAATTCTTTGAAAGACTGCCCACTCCTAGGCAAGGGCAGACTCGGTGGAAGACAGAAACACTAAAGTTGCTTTCGTTGTTAAATATTCCATCTGCACTGAAAATGTTTTTACGGAACTCGTGAACAAAATGTCGCAGCTTCTCGCTGAGAATTTTGTTTTAGGCATATTGGAAGCAACTGAATGACTGCAGCTCTATCAATAACCCAGGTCATTCAGTATGTTGAAGGAGAGAGATAGGAAGAATGATAAATAACTGCAGAATTGCCTTTGCTTTCGTGTAAACAATAGTCCGGTTTCCAGGAATTGACCCAACCAGCAAACTTTTATCTGCTAGAAATGTTCCATATACTGGTAGTATATGGAAGTATATTCCAGTCTATTCTGGAGAATAATTTCTAGAGCTTACTAAACGAAATTCAAATGAAAATTTACCAAAATATGTCTTTATAATGAGATTTTGTTCAAAATATGACACAAAAAAAACTAAATATGCATTTATATGCCCAGTAAACCTGTTTAATTTTTATTATCATAGGCTAATTCGCCCACGGGGATTTCCCTCTCAAAATAAGCCTGGCGTTGCACTGAGCAGCCAACCTGCGCAGCTGACATCGTCCTCTGTGTTCAGTGTGACCCTTGGTCTCTGTGCTACTACATCTATTGTTTGTTTGAGATTGACAGCTTGAGTGTTGAGTAAAACAAAGTGAGAATACTGCAAGGTACGTTGTTTATGTTGTGGAATTTGTCGTCATTAACAATTTGTGCTTGCAATTTACGGAGTAGTGTCCACAGTAGCGGCTTTTTTTCCGGAAGTGTGGCGACTGGCAGTCTGAAGGTAGCGCGTTTCATTTGTCACAGCTATACAGGACGAGCTATTGTAAATTCCAGTAATTGGGGGCTACTCCGCCCAGAAATAAGGGGGCTACTCCGCTCAGCCAAGATTTCTCTCTTGTTAAAATATTGCAACCAAATTATTTCAGATAGCAGAATAGTATCTCTTTCTTGCTACGTTACAGATGGTACGGATGTATAAAAGGAAAGGGCCAGTTCGAAAATGGACGGAGGAAGATATTGACCGAGCTATTTCAAGTGTCTTACGAGGCGATGTGAGCATGAGAGGTGCAGCTGGACTATTCAATGTGCATTATTCAACACTTAGGGAACGTGTTCATTTGCGTAAACGACAAGGACCATTAGAGAAAATCATAGTGGACAAACCACCGGGTCATCCCACATTATTTAGTATGCAAGAGGAGACGGATTTAGCTTCCTGGCTAAAATGCTTGGCAGCAAGAGGATTTGGATGCACACCTGAACAGATTCGAAGGGTAGCATTTGCGTACACAACTGTGAAGGATAAAAAGCATCCCTGGAACAGGGAGTTAAAATCTGCAGGCAAGGACTGGTTTATGGGTTGCATGAAGAGAAATCAAGATATTTCCTTAAGAAAACCTGAAGGTTTGTCTAAAGCGAGAGCCGAGGGAATTAATAAAACGCCAGTGGACAATTATTTTTCTCTGTATCAGAGTTTATGTACAGAATTGACTATTAATAACAGTCCGCATCTCATTTTCAACATGGACGAATCTGGACTGCCCCTTAACAACGCTCCTGCAAAATTGTTGCAACAAAGGGTGCTAGGGAGGTGATTAAGTTAACTAGCGTAGAGAGGGGGTGAAAATGTGACTCTAGTTGCATGCTGCAGTGCGAGTGGTGTCTTCATTCCACCAATTGTTATTTTCAAAGGTGCAAGATTCAAGGATGTGTATAAACAAGACTTGCCAGCTGGATCACAAGTGGCCATGACTGAGTCCGGGTACATCAATGAAGATTTATTTCTTGAGTGGCTCCAGCACTTTCAGAAACATCGGCCTCAAGGTAGATGCCTACTTCTTCTGGATGGTCATGCTTCCCATTCATCTCTGAAGTGTCTGGATTATTTCCGGAGCAATGAAATTGAGTTGCTATGCTTGCCACCACATACGACACTCGCTCTACAGCCTCTCGACAGAACAGTTTTCAAGGCTGTAAAAGCATTCTACCACCAAGAGGCAACAAATTATGCGATCAAATCCAGGCAGTGCAATTACAAAATTCAATTTTGGGAACTTCTTATCTAGGGCCTGGAATAGAGGAGCGACAGACAGTCTTGCATGCTGTCAAAGGTTTTCAATGCACTAGCTTGTTTCCGTTCAACCCGTTGGCCATATCCCTAGCACAAATTTTTACCTTCAGAGTACTTTCAAAGAGAGATTTCTGAGCAGGTTCCTAGTTCAACAAGTGATACTCTGCAGTCTCCAAACACACCTGATTTACCATCAACAGAAGAAGAAAAGTCTCCCTTCAGCTCATTAATTCCAACTCCTGAAAAAGGAAACAGAATTAAAGAAGCGCAGAAGAACTCAGGAAACCAAGCACCTGTCGTCAGTCGTGAACTTCGAGGAGGTCGGGACAAAACGGAGCTTAACATTTGATAAGGGCCGTAAAGAAAAGGTAGCCAAAAAACATCTTCGAGAGATTTGCAAGGCAAATGACTGGGACCTTCAATCCGTACGACCAAAAGACTTTGACAAGGAAGACACACCATGTGGATTTTGTGGCGTAACTTTTTATGAAAAACTTAATTTGTGGCAAATGCCGTTGAGAAAAAGACATTATTACAGTGAGCGAAATAGCCCCAAGCATGGGCGTAATAGCCCCAATAAATTTGTGATTCGTCATTTTTGCTTTGATTTATATTTTATTTCATCAAGCCGGTATATTGTTACAACTGTATTTTGACAACATTCATATGTAATAAGCAATAAATAGGGTGTGTTTTGGCGGCTTCGGTGGCGTAGTCGGTAGCATGCTGAGCTTCTATGCCCAAGGTAGCGGGTTCAAACCCGGCCGAAGCCGTCGGATTTTTTAAGAGCGTTAAAATCCCTCAGTATGCCTTCCTTCGGAGGGGAAGTGAAGCTGGCGGTCCCATGTCATAGATTTATGGCATGTTAAAGAACTTTCCACTAATTACACCTGTGTGAAACTAAATTGTATAGGTTAAGAATGTAAACAACGCTCTTAGGTTTCTATGTTCGTTGCCAAGAGCCGACTGTGGTGGCGTCTAGTAGCTGAGTTCTGAGCTAAGCCTAGTAGTCGTTGACGGTGGCGTTTGGCGGCAAAAGTAGGAACTATTTGAAAAATTCTAAGTTGCAGTCTGCACTTAAATTAAAAAACAGATACACACACTAATACAGCCATCACAACACCGGTTATCAGACAGATTCTACACACACCCAAAGTACACGGGGCTATATGACCGCGTTGTCGCAGCCCCTAAACATAAGAACCAACCAACTAGGGTGTGTTTTGCCATTGGTTCCATCTTAGAATAATGAATAGTTTTTGATTTATAATGTTTACAATTTGAAATGTGCTGAATAGCCCCACTCTACCCTACTTGGAAACATGCTGAAAATACAAAATTGCTTGATAAAATGTTGAGGAAAAAAATACGACTTGTCATAGAAATCCAGCCCCTAGTTATAACCAGGCGCGGATCTAGAGTTTGGTTTTGGGGGGGGGACAGAGAATCGAAATTGTTAAGAAAAATGGTATCACTAAAAACGCAATCACAAAATAACCAAACGTACAAAACCAGACCAATTTTTTTTGCAAGCTTCATGGATAGAAATTTGATAAGTTTAGCGCACCAAAAATATTCGTACAAATTGCAACGGCGTGTTTTGCGACTTTCACATCGAGCTTCGAGAAAAGGATCAAGGTACGTTACAGTTTCGGCAAGTCGAGTTGATACCGACAAAGGGAGAAAGTCTCAGCTTAAATTGCCAACCAAGCTTGCAGTTTGGACGTCGGCAAAAATTTTTGGTGCGAAAAAAGCCCCAGTTTCCTATCCGTGCATTGCTGCACATTCATCGTGACATCACTATAAACATTGATTCGGTAATCACAAGGTTTGCTAAACAAAATAGACGAGTTGATTTTGTTGTATAACTAATAGTTTTTATACAAGAGGTTTGAAGTTGTAAATATGTACAGTTGAAACAGAACATAATAATTCCAATAAAGATAATTCAGTATTGAATAAAATGAAGAAAAAAAAACTGTTTTTCAGTTAAAATTCATTAAGTTTTATTTGTCTGGTAATTGTGTTTTCATTTTTTGAGTTTGCAAAAAAATTTGGTCTCCGTTTGGGGGGGGGGGGTCATGACCCCCATGACCCCCCCCCCCCCCCCCTTGAATCCGCGCCTGGTTATAACTACTTTATATTTATCTTGAAATTTTGGCTTTCACGGCTAAGTAATTAAACTCCATCAAATCTTCCAGGTTTATTCATCCAGTTAATGAGTGCAACTGTGTACAAAGTTGGCAAGTATGGTGTTGCGGTGCAGAGAGCTTTAATAGAGCAGTTATTAGAGAATACAAAGGTATTAGTTAGTATGTCTAGTTGAGCTTCCGTGTATTGGGAGTATTTATTACCATGTAGCCTATTTCAATTCACACAATTTAGTCTCCAGCACTGGCCTTAGTAATTTTGGGGATGAAAAGCAGAGGCCAGCAAAATAATACTTTTTGATTTTTTCCTGCACCATTTTGGGTGTTTCTAATGTTTTTCGATGTGGTGTATTCGGAAATGTTGGGCTTTCGTCTCCATCGTATAAGGTCTTCACAAAGTGAGAGAGTGATGATCCAATTGAGTCACACCAAAGATCTATTTGAGTCAGTTCTATTTAGCAAAAACATACAAGTGTAAACTGTATTTCAGATGTTTTTTTCTATATGCTGAGATCAGAAATGCATGCCTACCTATGGGCTCCTGTAAGTCACAACCCTTACTAGTTTTGTTGCTCTACTATTTATGTTTCAATTTATTGATGTTTGTCAAAAATCTCTCTTTGATAAGAAAGAATGCTATTTTGGTGCTACCAGTAGGCGAGTAACTAGACAAACATTTCACAATTTATGGTGAAGCTGTACGATAGAATGTTATGGCACATTTTTCCCTTAAATAGAAACAAAAAAATATAAATAACACCCTTTCTCTTCAAGGAAAACACTTTTCATCTCAAACTAGTGATGATATCATCATGGATGTTTTTCTTGTAGACTGACCAACTGGTGTGCCAAGTTTTATCAAGATTGGGAGTTCACGTTCACATAAAGTAGTTTCTTTGTTAGTTATTTTCTGAAGTGTTATGGTTTCTGCACAAAGTAGGATTTGAAGTGAATCATCGATTCTTGGGTACATGTACTAAGAAATTAGACTTCAAGTGCATGCTAGAAAGACTACCTACACTATTATTTGCCAGTTCTTGTTTAACATCTCAACTTGATATAGTCTCTACTTAAAAATATAGTTCAATGTACTTGCATTATATTCTGATGAGATAGATGGTTGGTTCCTCAGTTTAGGGGCTGCGACAACGCGGTCATGTAGCCCCGTGTACTTTGGGTCTGTGTAGAATCTGTCTGATAACCGGTGTTAATTGTGATGACTCTATGAGTGTGTGTATCTGTTTTCAATTCAAGTAAGGACTGCAGACATTGAATTTTTTCAAGTAGTTTCTACTTTTGCCACCAAACACCACCGTCAACAACTACTAGTTCAAAACTTGATTACCAGATGTCACCGCAGTCGGCTCCTAGCGACGAACGTCGGAACCTAAGAGCGTTTGTCGAATGTTTAACCTATTTATAATTTAGCTTCACACAGTTGTAATTTGTGGAAGGTTCTTTAACATGCCATAAATCTATGACATGGGACCGCCGGCTTTACTTCCCCTCCGAAGGAAGGCATACTGATGAGCTAGAGCACAAAGGATCAAGGGTATAGTCTACCATGATAGGAATTACATCTACTTAGTAGTTTTACAGGCCATTCCTTCTTCTTAGCAAAGCGGTTAGTTACTTCGTTAAAGATAATCCTGAGTTGCTTGCAAGTCATTCAGCACACACAACTCAATATACTTGCCTGAGTGGCCCAGAATACTAATGCCTCCGTGACAGCCCACTCCTAGCATTGGGAATCGACAGAACTTCACTAGTTGCCATGGCAACAATGACTTCATAAGCATGATCTCCACACTCTGTACATTGTCAACAGCTGGCATTCACATTTGCATTGTTCATATGAACGATTATGCAATAGGGAAAGCCGTCTCCACTGGTATGGACATGTCTTAGAGTTGGTGAAACAACAGTTGCACACACTAGATTGGTATTGTGGATAGATGGGAAGGGACCAATAGGACGACTGAGACAGCGTTGGTTTGACACCCTACATGACGATCTAAAAATTGCCCGACTTCATCCTGACATGGCACACAATCGTGTAATATGGCGACAGAGAACCAAAAAAGCAGACCCTGCTAATTTGTGGGACAAATGCTAAAGAAAAAGAAGAAGAAAGATGTGATAGGAATCCAAATGAAAGATGAAGTTTGGTCGTGATTGTTCATTTGGTTCACAGCAGGAACATTTTCGGAGTCCCAGCTCCCAAATAACCCCTCCAGACAGCAATCCCATGTTTCACTTTTGTACTTAGTTTAGGGTATGTTAAAGCAGCAAACATGACAATCTTCATGAGCAATAATGGTCAAGGATATATCCAACTATTGGCTATTTATGATAAAATAGAATGGTGTTTTATTCCTCTTAACTTGTTGGTTCAATAGGAAAAAATATCCACTGTGGACATGTGACATTTGTTTTCCTGTGGCATTTTGTATTTGTGTTAATTGGTATGCTTTAAACGGGTGTCTCAAAAATGTTTATCCTTATGAATCATAGGCAATGATGTTAGTGACCAAAATTATGACATGCATTATTCTTCTAGTATTCCGGTACAGAAATATCTTATTACACACAAACATAGGGTTGCTACCTCGGTACTAATGACCTACTTGTACAGAATATTCAATAATGCAGGTTATCAGAAAGATTCGTTACACATCCATTTTCAATGGGCTCCTGACCATTTCCCAAAATCTAGATGAAATAACTTGAGATCCCAAGAAAAGTCGGAGTTACAAATGATCAGGGAAAATGTAAGGCATATTGGCATGGTCTTGAAATTAAATGTTTATTTTCACTTTTTCTAAAACTCCTTAACATTCCATTGTTGTGAACTTCCATTTACTGTCTCCAATGTCATTGCCTTAAAACGAAAATCAAGATCATATTTCATCGGCCATATGCGACCCATGTGTATTTGGTGGTAAACAGCAAATTATAGCCATCAATGCAGTGAAAAAGTTTTATTTTGTTAGATTGTCCTACATGTTTCACCTCTCGTGGGAGATTTTGTCAGGGCGTATGAGTATTAGTAATAAGAGAACATATAGCTTGAAAATAAGAATGAGAGAAAGAAAGAATGAAGCAATACCGGTACACCAAGATATCTCAGGATTAGTACAGAAATAATTTTGAATAATTAATATGTAGGCTACACTTTTAAATAGGAAAATAAATGAATACTAAAATAATACTGTTTACATAAAATTTCAATAAGTGTAATGGTTCTATAAATATATTAACAAATAAAAGTATTGAGACAAAAATAGAGGATAAGGTTCCAAAAATGAAACATTAAAAAAACGTCAAAGCAATCTAATTTTATACATTTAAAAAAATCTAGGACTTTATTGTAACTTATGGGTATTTATGCATAATCTTCTACAAAAGTATTGTTTGCAAATCCACTGTAAAAAAAAAAAAGATTGAAGATAATAAATAATATTTGGAGATACTAGAACCAGAAGTCTTGGTAGGTAGAAATAAGAGGTCAAAAATTTAAGAATTTTAATTATTTTCCAATGTGAGCAATAGCCTATTTGTAGGTCATTCAGTAGGCCTATTTTAGAATGCATATTTTGAGACATCCTGTATAATGAACATGTGAAAATATGAAAGGCATTGCTTGGTAATGAGTGTGGATGAATGAATGAAACTGATACTATTAAAGTGGAGTGAAAAGTGATTGTGTTGACTTTGGTGGAGTAACTTTGATTCCAATTGCTGTTAGTTTTTGAGATGTCATTTGTCTTTTCGCTAAACTGAAGTTAACTATGGTAAGAGAAGATTCCAGATGGGCCCTAAGAAAAGAATAAAATGAGGACATAATTTGCCAAGTGCCCAAATATACACTGAGAGAATTGCTCTAAAGGACTTTCTTCCATGGTATGGAAATAACATGTACAAAAAACTGTACCCAGTGAGTTTCATATTATTAAGAATCCTATTCAGTGATAGGCCTATAAGCTGTGTTGGAATCATGGAATGCAGGTCTGCACTTTACCATAAGGACAATCATAACAAGGATACATTACTCTATCCTGCTGGGTTCAAGCACAGATCATGCCCATTCACTGCCTTCTGCTGTCTTTCAATTACTGTGTCATTCCTGCACTCTCAATGATGACATGCACTGCCCTCTAGTATCATAAGTTTCTTATCAAGGCATTTGTTAGGAGGATCCTTTCTTCCTGCTAGTGCATGATCTTTCTCGACAATGATACCCCATTTGTTGTTTTAAGAAATTACAATACTCATATTTAATTGGTTGATTGTCTGCTTTTTTGATCTCACTGTAATGAAATGCCATTAATTACTGGTTTGTTGGATTTATAAGAGCCACTAAACAACTATTGTGTGTAGAATGGTATTTACTTTTTAAAGGTTGTGAATATGACTTGACAAAATAAGCATTAAGTCAGATATTCTTGTTGTCTGTGACAGTATTTTGTAGTATATTGTTGCACAAGCACATTCTGCAAGCTCTAGCTGGAATAATTCCAGCCCTTGAAAGCAAACATCTCCATCAGCTTAGTCACCTAGAATGTACTTAGTAATCATCATCATCATTTTCCATCTACAGATTCCTGGGTGTGGTAAACAAGTGCTCTCCATTTCTTCCGATCGTGGTTCACCATTTGTTGTTGGTCATCGTCCCAGTTAAAACCGTTCTTCTCCACCTCCGATCATACTGTCTCTATCCACCATCTCCTTGGCCTTACGCTTGTCCTTTTTCCTCTTACATCCAGTTTGAAATTTTTATTTGCTGGAGAATTTTTCTTTCCAGTAATGTGGACAGCCTACCTCTTAGTAAATATTTATTTATATGATATTGCACCATTTATTGAGTATTGATTAACATTATTCTTGAGTTACCTTGATAGTCCAAAGATTGATAGTAAGACTCCTCTTTCAAAAGTATTGGGTTTGATTGCTGGCTTTGGAAATTCTGTCTATGGGCTGGTTGGGAGACACTCACCCTTGACAACTGAGAAGAGGTCAGAAGCACTACAATATACACAAAAGGGATGATACACAATATTACAAAGGAATAATGCAATAATATATACAACAATGTCTCGAATTAGATTTTCTTCACCCAGAAACGGGCTAGAAGCAGTTATCCATGGTCACCCACTTATATTCCAGACAAAGGCAATGGTTGCCTCCTTCCCAATCCTAACCCTAATGCTAATATACATACTAATACAGTTTTCACAAAGACACAAGTTATGACAGGTTCTGCACTCAAATATGACGGCTTCGGTGGTGTAGTTGGTAGCATAGCTTCTATGCCCAAGGTCGCAGGTTCAAACCCGGCCGAAGTCGTTGGACTTTTATGAGCATTAAAAATCCCTCAGTATGCCTTCCTTCAGAGGGGAAGTCAAGCTGGCAATCCCATGTCATAGATTTATGGCATGAAAAAGAACCTTCCACTACCCACACTTGTGTGAAGCCAAAATATGTAGGTTAGAATTGATAACGCTATATTAGTTCCAACGTTCACCACCATGTGATGGCATCTAGTAGCCAAGTCCGCAAGCTAGATGTCGTGGATGGTAGCATTGGTAGCAAAAGTAGGAACTACTTGAAATTATCACCCGCAGTCCTTACTTGAATTAAAACAGATAACGTACACTAGTACAGCCATCACAATTAATACCGTTTATCAGACAGATTCTACACACACCAAAAGTACATGGGGTTGGCTACATGACCCCGTTGTCGCAGCCCCTTAACTAAGGAACCAACCTACCTCTTTAAATATTCGGGATCGATTACCACAATGTCCCAATTCCTAAATGTAGAATTATGAACTTAGATAGCCCTTATATTGATTGGCATTGCTTGTCTGTTACCTTGATTGTTTTTAAGGGCAGAACATAGAGATTATTTGTCCCTGTTAACATTCAATTTTGCTATAAGAGAAGAAAAGGAGAATAATTCTGCTCCCTTGAAATTTAAAGGTTAAGGCCATGAAAGCCAGATAAATGAGATGCCCTATGTCTTGAATGCCTAATACCATAGGGGTTGGGAAAGAACAAGCATTGACCAAGGGAGGTTGACAGGAAAGACAAAAGAGAGAGGCCTGGCATATATAAGTGGAAGCAATGTCAGACTAGGCAGGGTTTCCAAGCTATAACTTAGCTCATTTGTGTGCCCCATAGGGAAATATGGTACTCGACCTGAGTTTATCTATTAGTCGCGAGAGTACAAGAAAGGGCAATTTTAACATTTATCATTGGGCATCTTCTAAACCACTGATGGCGTATTAGCAGCCCATAGGCCGGATTTGACCCCCAACATGTCTTCCTGCAACTCCCAGCAACATTAGAGAAGATGAATCTTTATTTTATTAGGTTCAGTTCTTAACTTGTGCCAAAGAGAACATTTCAATATTTGAGAACTTTTCTGGAAGAATTGCTTCCTTGTTCTTATATCAACTTGTTTGTTAGCCTTTATTGTTCTTGCATGTGCTGTTTGCCAAGTTATCAGCTCAGAGGCTGGATAGATATTAAAAAAGCAACACACTAGGTTATGTGGATAGAAAGTCCAAGACAGCAATATATTAGGACATACTATAAAAATTGAGAAGTGAAGTATTTTGCCATGTTTCCTTCACTGACCCAGTGCAACAGCACTGACCCTAAAGACTAGCACCTTTTGCAGCATCCACAGGCATCAACTGTCACTTGAATGCCGTTATTCAGCGCCACCTTTACCTTCCATGTAACCACAGCCATAAATGAGACTGAGACAGACATTGGTGAAGTCACATTTTCTATCTTTTACCAACCAAATGCAAAATTATTGCACTCATCAAGATTACAACAAACGATCATTAAATACAAGAATGTTATAATAAGACAACTGTCAATTTCTCAGTTATTTTTACAGGTGTTCTGTACATTCGCTCAAGAATATATATACAAACCGTACGAGTGTATGGTCATGCATAAGTTTCCCGCATGCACATATGTGCATGTGAGAATCCATAGAGTGTGGTTTACATGTTCCTGAAAACAGTTTGGTTGTATGGCTAACATTATTAGATTATTCTAGGTAATGAAATGATGGAACGCATTGAACCCAGGTCACATTAGCTTAATCTGTCAGGTTAAATAATATACATATGGTCAAGTTACCAAGAGTGTTGAGTGACTATACATGAAAAGACTTATTAATACCTACATGTACATATAAGCTTAAGAAATGATCATTTTTGAATTATGACATTCTTGTATTTAATGGACCGGCCCTGTGGTGGGGTAGCGCACCTTCCTCACAACTTGAGGCCTTTGGTCGATTTCTAGCTTCGTCAAGGATTTTAGAAACTGACGTGAGGGCTGGAACGGAGTGCACTCAGCCTCGTGAGGACAATTGAGTAGCTGTCTGACAGTGAGGCAGCGCCCCAGTCACGGAGACCAAGATTAACGAAGGGATGTACTTGCTTACATCACACAGATAATGACAGACACGAACACAAAATCATATCACGAATTGAAGAGGATGGCAGAGAATAGAGAAGATTGGCGAGTTGCTGCAAACCAGCACCAGGGCTGTTAACTTAAGAGAAAGAGCTCATGCTGTACATAAGAATGTGAACCTTGTTGCTTCAAATATTGGAATTTGTACCTCCCTGGTTCAAATAAAGCTGGTCATCGCCATCATAAATTAAAGCTGAAAATTGTTTTCCTTCTGATACATTTTGGTAAGGCTCTCACCTACTATGTCCAAGGTTGTGGGATCAAATCCCAGTAGTAAGGTAGCACTGGAGAGAGATTTACTGGCAAGTTAAATATCCCCTTCTAGGAAAAATCTGCACACCCTAGTGTCTTTGAAACCACTGCAGTTAAAAGGAACATTAATTCCATAACATTATTATTATTATTTATATGAATACACAAATATTTTACTGTTCTGGCAAAATTGCTTACTGAAGTAAATGTAATACTGCCGCTAGTCTAGTGTGTTTTGGGGAGTCTTAAGAGATATTTTAGCAATGTGGTTAAAGAGAGAGGTAAAAATAGAACTATTGTGGGCATTTTTTGCCAGTAACTTAAATATGTATATGTTATTTAGTTGCATCGAATGTTTATTTATTGACTTGAGATTCATTTAATATTGAATTTTTTGTACATTTTTGTTTGATTTTTTTATATAGTTTATAATATTTGTTATATTGTTATCTACCTTCTATGCAGAAGTACCCTACTAACATATTAATTCAGAGGACCTGTAATATATACAGTTCTGGATCCTTATCAAGCAAAGCCGGGAGAGGTATGAGAAGTTTCATACACATAGGCGTACTAGTTACAAGCCTAAGATTTAGACTTGTACATTTATGTATACAAATTTCAAATTGTTACAAAAAGCTGTACGGATTTCAGAAATTTGCACTTATGAGTTTAAATGTAGCTCATCATGCCACTTCTCACAGAAGTCCTGGAAAAATAGTGATTAATACGTTAACTCTTTACAGACCTTTCTGTGGGGATAAGTACAGCAACAATAACATGTAGCAAAGGGAAGCTTCAATGAAATTTGATCTAATTATTTGGTATTGCCCAGGCAGGAATGTTTACCCTGTTGGTAACTGGGATGGTATTACACATGTAGATTATTTTTACTTCCATGATCAATAACTTTAAACCTACTTTTGATCTTTTTCTCCTCTTACAAGATCTTTTATAGCTTTTTTGTGAAATTTAGGTTGTACAAGAATTTTGACTTGATATGAGATTTTTGAGAGGTTGGCACAAGATATCGCTGATTAGATGGAACCATAATTTTACATTCCTGCTTCCCCTTCCTAATCGACCCCATTTCCACCTTTTAGTATAGTTTAGATATTAATGGCCCTGCTAGTTCCAAGTTGTGGCTGTTGCATGTGGAAATTTTGTGGACAGAGCTGAGACAGGTTACGTTTAGCAATGACTTGCTTCCTGGTGTAGAGACCTTTTACCTGACTCCAGCCATCCACAGTGGCAGATTTATATGAGTCTACTGCTTGTAATAACTATCGACATGCCATGTGGTATTTTTAAACATTTGTTCCATCCTTTCACTAATAAGAAGTAAGTTATGTGCCAGCTAGGCTTTGGGCCAGATTTATGGGCTCGAGGCAGGCAACATTAGGACAATAGCATCTTGCTAAAGAAATTGTTATTAACATGAAGGAGGGGGAAATGAGACCTAGGCTTCAGATATCAAATTATCACAAGGCTGCCAAACTTTAAATGTTGTCATATGGGTATGCAAATATAGCTGTTAATAAAAGGTGACTATGGTTATTTTTAAAGTGCTATTGAAAATGTAGCATACATAAATATTTCAAAATAATTTTAGATAAAAAAAATGTATTTTAATTTAGCCATGTTGATTGACAAATATTAATTATTTTGTTTTTATATTTTATCATGCATTGGTTGAAGTACATGGGTATTCGCTCATAAAGGGCTGAAAAAGAATACTGTTCGACTGCTTTTCTCATGTTTAAAAGCAGTGCAATATACTATATATTTATGCAATTTTGTAATTCTAGGCAGGAATATTTACACTGTTGGTAACTGGGATGAGTTAAACATTAGTTTGCTAATGCTTCCATATTTTACACTACTAGTCTCCCCTTAATCACGTGAATGTATCTCGTTTTACCTCCTAGTAAGTTGTCTAACAAGAGCAAGCTTTGCTTTTGAAGATAAATTCTTGCATTCAACATGAACAATTTGATTAAGTGTAGAACACTAACTCGTAATTTTTATGACAAGGGGCAGAGTGTTATTAATTATTGTCTTCTGCGCATGCCTATTCCCCCCTTTTATTGTAGCTGCATTTCTCGAACAGTTGATTTTTGTTTGTTTTCTTTTTTTGGCGGGTGCGACATAATTGACGAACAGTTAGTAATAATGCAGCTGAATAAAGTATAAGACTTTTTACCTTTTATAAATTTACACTTTTATTTATTTTATTTTTATGGTAGTTTTGGTTTCCTTGTACTATAAACAAATCTATAAGGATAGTTTTATGGGTAGATTTTAATGTGTTTTGTAAGGAAATAAAGAAGTTTTAAAAATGTTGTTATAATATTTTTTGCATAGAAGAAAAATATTCTGAATTGCAGTCATGATATTTATGAAGGGTTGCGATGTGTGTTGAAAGAGGGTTAGTGTTCTAGGGTTCAAAAGAGGTGGATGTGTGAGCAAAATGGGGGGAATGAATGGCAGCCTTGATTACTCTCTGGGTCAGAACCAGTTGAAGTTGCACAGGAAATGAGAAGGATAGGAACTTGGTACAAGTGAGTGCAAGCAAATGGTTTCATTCAATCATTCCTCCATGGTAGTATTATTACTTTTATATGGGAGTCATCAAATCATAGAAAATGCATCATAGTTATTATTAGTATTGGTATTAATGGCCTTGCTTTTCGAGATGTTTGTTCTTGTGATGGGGTTAATTTGAAGTTGAAGGGACCACCAAAAATAATCGAATTATTCAAGATTTTGAATTAGACCAGTTAGGCTATATTTCATGTATAGGAATGTCAAGGGACCAAGCAAAAAGTTCAATTTGAATTAAAAATGTTCTGATGTTAGTGTTATTGCTATCCATTCTTTCAACCTATCAACCAATTAATTCCTGGCCAAGTCATAGTGAGTTAAATTATTTTGTTTGTTAGAAATATATTCTGCTACTATCTCCTAGAGAATTAGTGTGATTCAACACAAGTTAGAAAATTTAAATTACCTGACATGGAGCTTACAGTGAACCAAATTACAATGTGTTCTGTGCAGTTGTATCTTTTGTCTTAGGGGCAGGTGATCTTACTGTTCCGCCCTTTACAACAATAGTTATCATCATCATCATCATCGCGGCTTCGGTGGCATAGTTGGTAGCCTACTGAACTGCTATGCCCAGGATTGCGGGTTCAAACACGGCCGAAGTTGTCGTTTTTTTTTAAGATCGTTCCTTCAGTATGCCTTCCTTCGGAGGGGAAGTAAAACCAGTGGACCCATGTCATAGATTTATGGCATGAAAAAGAACCTACCACTACAATTGGTAATGTGTAGCTAAATTCGTAGGTTATTTGGCTAGAAACGCTCTATCAAGTTCCAATGTTTGCCTCTGAGTGTCGGTGACGTTTGGTAGCCAAAGTTGGAACTACTTGAAATTGAACTTGTCCAGTTTTCATTCGTCTTCATTAATTTCATCTCATCCACATGCGACGGTACTTGAAGCTCACCCCATGGGTGTCCACATAGAAGCATCTACAAACTCTGGTGAGCCGAACAGGTCCTTGTATACTCCTGGCACTAAAAGCCACACTTTAAAATAAATAATCATCATCATCATCTTAAGAGTATCTGGACAAAGGTCTAAAATTTGTCTTGACAGACTGCTTGAATGCTAGCAATATTTGTGGTATGCAAAAGAATGTTTTGTAATTACAATTAAGCTTAGCTTATAAAACATCATTATCATGAGTAACTTAATTGAGTTTTGACTATACTGGTCTCTTGTGATGAAATGGCTTCATGCCATTGATATCTCTGTTTGGAGTGTACTGTGTTGTCAATAGCAGACACCAGTGAATATAATACTAAAAGTAGTAAGTTGTTTCAAAAAGCCTATAAGCTTGCTTCTGACTTGATGCTTATTTTTTCTAACTCACTCAAAATGACTGCAGTATATTTTACATAGTTTCCAGCATTTTAGAGCAGTGTTCCATAACATTTGCCAGGGGCCAGTACAAATTCTAGAGGGAATTAGTCTTATCTGGAATGTACTTTGCTTGACATTGTTTTAAATGCATGGCTAAGTATACAGGGTGTTTTGAAAATGTTTGCCCAAGAATATGTGATGGTCGGGGCCAAAACTGGTAATATGTAGAGTTTGTAGTTTATAACATTTAAGAGTCTAACATTTACCATTTTGAATTGTATATTTAACGTTTAGTTAAATTAGTTGGATACAAGGAGTATGTGATAAATTATACAATGTTACTTGTGACTTTTCCGCCAATCAAAGTCACAAGTAACATTGTATAATTTATCTGTTAATATTGTCAATACGGACCAAAAATGGATTCGAGTAATCCCAGAACAAGGAGTATGTGCCATATAAACTGACAAGCATATATAGTAAATACAATTCAATTCTTTATCAGGAAAGGATATACAGTAGCCTACCTTTCGTTGAAGATCTCCTATCGCAATCAATTCAAAGTAGACACATTTTACCGAGAATACTATTTTTAAGAAACATAATTAGATTTCCATGAAACATTAATATCTCATTTATTTAACAGAAGAGGAATAATTTTATATTTTGAATCAATTTTTCATTTTATTGTAAATTCAAAATTATTAAAATCCAAATGTAAAAGTCCTAAAACATGAAAATGTATTGTTTTGGGGAGTTTGGGACAAAAAAATATTAAATTATTGCTAAATTCCACAAGTTATATAGTAGTATGACATTTAACCACCGACTTGTACATTTAATTCTTTATCATTTGGTATATATCGTACATAGAACAACAACTTTTGATCTAAATTACAAACTTGAGATTAATTGTTTGTAAAATTCTTTTGTCATAGCTAGATAAGAAGAATAGTCTTGCTTAACCTGTGGGTTGTGTTCAGGGTAATTTAAGGTTAAGCCTGAGCAATGTTCAACCCCCACCACATTGTACAGTTGTAGGAAAAGATAAATCTAACAAAGGGAAAACAGTCAATTGGTGTTAATCTTATTTGAATTACTCTTTTATATATTAATACATTACATTAATGATAGTGAGATATTCCAAGAATTTGCTCTAATTAACCAAGTGATTGAGATAAAATAATTGTGAGTGAATGTTAGCTCCATTGTGCAAATAAGTCATTGTATAACAAAATGATTGAAGCTAAACCAATCATCATTTTGGTGCCCACTAGAACTTAAGCCTGGCCTGTGAAGACTCTCCATATTACCACATCTTTTTATCAGTTGCCCGTGGCTCATAATCACGTAAAACTACAATCGTCTTTTTTTTAAATCACAGTTGATTTTTGGACTTATCAAAATGCTCTGTATGTACTGTGTCGTTAATTATGGATTCACTTGCAATACTATTTCTAGTTTTAATTTTAGAGGGCTTTAATGTGGAAATTGTTGGTAGAAATCTAAAACTCTTTGGATTGTTTTTTAACATCTTGACATGGAAACCAATCTTCTTTCCACATGAGACTTTTTCACAGCTACAACCTGGTTTTTGTTGCCACTGGATTACAAACTTCCACTCCACAGCAACATATTAATTTTAAGGAAGAAAACATATACTGTACTAAGGAAAAGCAGATATAGTGAGCCTTTGTATGTTTTATTGTAGATAAAACAATGTTGACTGACTAGGAACAATTTAAACATTAGACAGTCCAATATTTTGTCAATTAATTTAAACTTCTTTTGGAGAATTTGTAGCACACCTTGCTAAGAAAATTGGCACACTGGTTGAGGAGCACTGTTTTAAGATAAAATTTCAACAACGAAATCCATATTAAAGTAATTTGTATTATCAGGGCTATGTTTTGATGTGAGTTTCCTTCCCAGAAATATTTATTTACATTTTATTTCCCAGTAGTTTGGTATTCCCTTTCGTTGGCTACATTCGGAATTGAAATTTCAGCTCTTGTGATGTGTTGTTTTGAATAACTCGGTATGTGTCCTGAATATGTTTTTCTTTTTCCATTTTTCAGTGAGAACTGCATGCATAATGAAACATTGTTTGATATTCAGATGCCTTGATGATAATATAATGCATTTTTCCTCAAGAAGTATTGTTGGTGTAGGAATATGTGAAATAGTACAAACCATACGGAATTCTGTCAAGGGGTTGTTAATGGCTATTCAATAAAATAATTAACTGTTGTATTTTATCAGTGGGTATCATTGGACTTATTTGCAGCACAGGAAAAATATATTGACAACTGATTCAGCTATCCAGAAACAGACATGCCTTTATAGATTTCATTGATGTTGTGACTAGATAATGTATTTGAATTACAATTTTTTGTCCTTGATTTATTTACACAGAGTACTCTTAAATATGTTTGCAAACCATGGAGAAATATATTCCAAATAGAATGGAAGTTAAAATAATTAGCACCCGCTGGGACTTGAACCTGAATCTACCAATTTCTAGTTGACTGAGTTAAATCTCTGCACATAAGATGCAAATAACAACGAATTTATTGACCATGCCATTAAACCAGTGGTTAACACTACTGGATGGAAATTAGTAGACTTGGGTTTGAATCCTGCAATGTTTAATGCTTTCGGCATTCTGCTCAATATTAAAGCTCTGTGAGATGCTGTTTCCCAAACCCTGTTCCAAGAAATATACTTAGTATAACAATGGGTGAAAATGTCAATGGCACTTCGGATTTCATGTCGATATACTCTTACATAAAAGATCATATTCATTTGCAAACACACTTTGCAATGTGGTATATGGTATCCTGTCCTCATGCCTTGACACTTTTGACTTGCTGGGGGAATAATATGAGCATGGGACCTAGTGTTCACAAGATCTCAAAGAGGAAGTCTACAGAACATAAGGACCTAAAATCTTTTGAGATGTGTTTTCCAGGAACACCGATTCCAAGTACTGTAGTGTTCTGTCTCTTGAACCAGTTGCATTGTCATTGAGGACCACCATCCTGAGAGACTTAAGCGTAATACATCCAGCAAACCATTATTATTTTTCCACTGTCATGTGTCTGTATGTCTGTTAATAAATATCTGCTGGCTATCTACAAGGTTTTTCCCAAGGATACTGTTGCTCTTCCACATCTTGGTGTGTTATTAAATTTATTGTACTGATGTCTTCTGCTTGACCAGCTCAGAGGTAGTGTTTCAGCACCATAAAGCTCTTGAAAACTCTTTTCTACATTCACTCCTAATTAATTCTTCTAATGTAATAATTGTTCATACAATGTAAAACTGTAGTGTTTCATTTACCATTTAGCATGTGGAAAAGGAAAATATCAATTTCTCCATGGGTTGTATTACTTTGTGGATACACTATTGTTTTATGATTCAGTAATAAATATAAATAACTGCATTTTACAGGTTAAGGAAGTAGGTTCCTATTTCTATAAATCTTTCTAATTAATAATGTAGAATATGTTTTGAGAGAGCTGACTTCAAATGAATGAGGAAAATCATGATGCTGAAGATTTGGATTAATAAACATGCTAAAAGTTTTCTGCACTTATGTTAAATTGTTTATATATCAGTTTCATATTTTATGTTGTGCTGTCCTTACATTTGTCTACATACTTTGAACATTTGTAATAGTACAGTATTTATTTCTGAAAAGAAAAAGTGATGGTTGATTGTATAATTTTTATTAAATATAATATGAATTAATATTTTAAATATTTATCTACTTAATGAAAAACATTTAGGAAGCTTGTGTGGCATTGGATTGCATTGTTGAATTTACTTTTCATTCTTTGCTTCTTCCCTTTTGAGCTTTATACATCATGTTGAATGATGTGGCAATCTCTATTGCCTGCATTAAGTATGGCACCTTCAGCAGTCATGCTGAATGTACTGAATTTTGTGTATGTAACTGATGATTGAATGTTCGTAATATGCATGTAATACACTTTGTCCAGTGCGGCAGCCCATAATATTGTGGGAAGTCTAAAAAAATAGTCTTCCATAAATGTTAACATAATAATCTTAACAGCGGAATTAAATAACTTATAAATAGCATTCATTTCAGTGGAGGCTGGGTTATTGAGTTCAAACCCTCTTGAAATTACAATTATAGTTTGTCAAAAATTGTGAATAGTAAAGTAAAACATGGAGAACTTAATTAAAATAAGAAGAATAATAAGTGAAAAATGAGTTAAAATTTCAGGGAATATTTTTTACAGCACCAGTAGTCCATATTTTTCACAGGTGAAAGGAATAGTTTACTAAAATATACACTCCCAAAGAATAATCTTTTCTATGTTCAAGATAATTCATATTGTCATGCATGGTAGTAGCAGACTTTCTGTTTTGGTTCTGGAGGTTCTTCTATCAGGGCTTTGCAAAATTTTGTATTTCCTCATTGTTCACATTGTGAGTATTGAGTAGCAATAATTTTGCAGAGCTCTCAAGAAGGCCAGTAGAACTTGGCTGAAGACTTATTGTTGCTTGTACTTCTAAGTTTTTTTAATGCTCTGACAAACTCCACTCTCCTTTGTTTTGTTTCCAAATTATCTTTCCATCATGACATTCCAATATCGTACCCTTTTATAACCTTCAAAGTTTTGGGAATTGCACAGGTCAGAGCAGAACTGAATAGCTAGTTGTAATGAATTATTATTTGTCCTTGCTGCACCATGCGATTTAATGTTTGTGCAAAGATTATGAAATAAAGAAGGAAAGATAATTTATTTTGTGGACCTACCTCATTAGTATTACATACAATCATGATTAGCATTTACCAAGAGTAATCTGCTGCCTCTGGAAAAGATACAAAAACGACTAAGAATCATAGAACAGGTGATGTGTTATGTATAAGAACAGACTCTAAAATATACTGTTCTGTGAAATGCAGTTGCTGTTGATATATTATTCCAATTTATGGCTTTGTAGATTATCTGCAAGTCTTTTCTGTAAGAATGCCTTATTTATAATCTTGTACTTATGTTTTTAATTTTATATTAATGACTGATGACATAAATGATTGAAGCATTCCTATTAAAATTGCTGGTTATAATTTTTCTATGTTTTAGAACAGGTGTAAGATGTTTTTGTTGTGACTAGTGGATATAAATGGTGGTTGTGCTAGCATTTTGATTTTATGCTGTTTCTTGCCAATGAATTTTTTAAGACATTTTGTGGTGTTGTAATCCTTTATGCACAATAAAATGTGAAATCAAACTAAATTCATGTTTTATATATCCTGTATAATACTTTTTATCTCCTGAGTTTTTCCTTTCATTGATAAAAGGCTGTGGTACAAAGAAAGACAGCTGGAGATCGAGGTTAATTTTCCAGTGAAACAGATACAAGAAGAGAGCTGGTTGAAAATAAGGGGAAATGTCCTGGTTTTTTCCAAAATCGACCATAAAATATTTTCATTAATAGAAGCGCCCCTGACAATAAATGTTGCCCCTCCCCCCACCCTCAAAAATAGAGAGCTTTGAAGCCGTTTTTCAATGTTGCCTTATTGACAATATATATCGCAACTTTCAGTCGATCAACACAATATAATCCCAATTACTGGGACATGCGAAAAAAATACATGTGATCAAATACATACAATTACAGAACAACCTGAATAAAATTACATGTTATATATATACAGGATGCTTCAGCTAAGAGGGCCACCTCTAATATCTATGGAACCATTTAAGGTATCGTCATTCTGTTTTCAAATTCATAAATCGTATTAAGGGGCTCATTCAACATGGTAATTAAATTTCGTCCCAAGCACATAACGTATTTATTTATATATTTACATAGGTCCCAATGAGCCTGAGCTCGTGTTAGGGACAATCAAGTAACATAGTTACAGCATGGCATCTATATATTTAAAACACTAAGGCGATTTTTGTTACATCGAGAATGAGATAACGTCTTAACCGATTGACTTCGTAATGCATTCTAACGAGAGCTCTTGGCATGTAGATTTGCAGAGTGTCTTTAAAATAAACAAATATATTACGGTATATTTTTAAATAAATATAGAAAATAGCAGAATTCTAGCCCCTCACGCATGCGCACAATCCGCCTGGGCTCATGACAAAATGGCGGTGAGAAGTCCATTATAATGTAAGTTATTTAATAAGCTTCCATGTAATTGAAAACATACATTAACCAAGTTCTGACAATAAAACATAATAACAGTATGAACATATACGAATGTGCAATATTGATTTTATTGATAATGAATTGGATTATTTCAGGGCTGGATAACTTAACATAATGGCCTTGAATAACGAATTGTTTGGCGTTACGGTATACATCGCGTAACGTATAACAGAAAGTTTGTTGTAACGTTATTCATACGAAGAACGAATAAACGGATACTGTATATATACCGTTATTTTAAATATTTTATTATCATACCGGATAGCATTTTAGTTATCGCAGGAGACACAAGTCGAATAACGTTATTGGCGTTGTAACACAATCAAATGTACCCCATTCACTCAGATGTTGTAAATAACGTTATTGACAAGACCGGATAGCATTGTGTTATGCTGCATGCCTCGCAGGTCGAATAACGTTATTCGTGCTGTAACACGTCGCGAACAACTACCACTCAATCCGAACATCAAATAACGTTATTCACAAGACCGGATAGCATTGTGTTATGCTGCATGCTTCGCAGGTCGAATAACGTTATTAACTTCGTGTTCTGTTGTATGGGTCCCGGGTTGAATAACGTTATTAGCCTCGTACTAGGATACAAATTTCAATAACGGTATTCTCCTTCTAGTGTACGAATAGAAAGTTAACTATAAATGAATTCGGATTCGTAGTGCTGCCAGGTGACAAGCAAGTAGCTCCGTGACCGACTAAAAAGCCTACTTTTCCATAAAATTTAAGATTCAAGCCAACGATTAAGTTAATCTATATACGATGGGCCTATCAAGAATAATGACGAACTTAGGTTGGTAATAATAAACATTTCTATTTCGATTGAAATATGTCTGAAGTAATGTATTCCAATACAGCTCAACAGTTGGCAGCCTTGGTGACTCTGAATATATTCTTAGTTCCATATCTTAAGATACAGAATGCACATACAAAATTTGGTTAAGTCCAATGGATGGTAGGACGTTGCATGCTGTGAAATATTGGATGTATCAGTGTGAGTAAAATCATATTGGCAACAACGTCAAGAATGCGTGCTCAGAATTAATCTGAATTATTACTATATAGTGCCAATTTTGGATCAAATCCATGTATTAGTATACAAGCTACAGGCATTGAAAAATTGGCCCTATCATAGGCTTAGAATTATTTTGGCAGCACTGACGTACATTAGTTACTCCAAATTGATCTACAATTTCAGCAAATATACATGCGCAAAATTTGGAGATGTTGGCTTGCATAATTTCTGATATATTGGTATTAGGATAAAGAGAATGTGCATTTATTAAGAGTTGGCAGCCCCAATGGCTCTGAAGTATAAGCATAGTCATATCTGTTATAGTACACAAAGCACGTACGAAATTTGGTTAAAATCCAATTGATAGTATAGATGTTAGATGTACTTAAACATTGGACTTATCAGCAGGCTTAGAATCATCTTGGCAACACTGTCATATATGGGCTCCTTAAAATGTATGTGGAATGTCATTATCTCTGTGTGTGCTAATTTTGGAAAAGTTCGCATGCATAACGTCTGAGATATCCAACGAAGAGCATAAAAGTGAATTGTGATTTTTAGCAGTTGGTAGCTCTGAAATCATTTTCAATTATGGCCGTGAGATATTCAGATATAGATATTTCCTTATACCAAATTTGGTTTCGATAACTGCAGCCTTTTAGGAGTTGATAGGGGGAGACACACAAAGAAAGACAGACAGACATTTGCCTGAGTCGATGCCATAAGTCTATCTCATCCTCATTTTTAAAAAAAGTGAAAAGTAAGCTAAAAAATAGCACGTAGAATATACGATAGCTAATGTATAACAACCAACCTTAGGTGCTTCTATACTGTGCTGATCAGTACCCGCTGCTTATGGACATATCACATGTGTTGTACCGCAATCATTGGCCATCAGCGTACAGATGTTACAGATCGTAACGTTAAAGCTTGTATACAAGCACAATTCCGGTATAGGCTTGAATAACGTTATTCGTCCCCGCATTAGTTGTTCCGATTGGCTCTGCTGCAAGAAATCAAAGATGGAGGAAACTTGTGGATTGAGAGTACTATTAGCAGTTCATTGGCATTATTAATGCAAATCAGTCATTTAGTTGCATTACGTTGAATACAGGAAAAGGCACTGACTTATTAAACGCATTTCTGTCCGTATTTAAGGTTTAACTGAAATCATTCGATATTTAGCCATATGGATGAAGCTGTGAACTTTCATAGTGCGTGTAAAGTGTACGAGTGCTAAAGCTTTAACTTGGTATCTAATGGGTCTTGGGTTCGAAACGCTGTATGGTCAGAATTTTTATTCTTTTTGAATTATTTCGTTGTGTCAACACTACTGTGTGATGTAACTTTTCAACTTCGATTTACTCGCATGATCTAGGGGGGCGATGTTAATAATGGATATTGGTAGGGAAAAATCATTCTATTTTATCATTCGTATTTGTACTTTACCAATCAAAACCATGAATATTTGTACTATTCGTGAAACTAATATAATTTTCACAGCACTGTTTGTTCCACAGTAAAATAATAATAATAATATAAACAATAAAATCAAGTAGTTCCGTGACGATATAAAGAGCCTAATTTCTTTATATTTAAGATTCATACCAATGATTAATCTACATAGACCTATCTAGAATAATGACGAGATAAAGTTGGTAATACAAACTTTTCTATTTAGATTGGAATATATCTGAAGTAATGTATTCCAATACAGCTGTACAGTTGGCAGCCTTGGTGACTCTGAATATAATCTTAGTTCCATATCTTAAGGTACAGAATGCACATACAAAATTTGGTTGAAGTCCAATGGATAGCATGGACGTTGCTTGCTTTGAAATATTGGATGTATCAGTGCGAGTAAAGTCATATTGGTAACAACGTCAAGAATGCGTGCTCAGAATTAATCTGAATTATTCCTATATTTTATAGCGCCAATTTTGGATAAAATCCATTTATTATTATAGAAGTAATATGCATTTAAAAATTGGCCCTATCAACAGGCTTAGATTTATGTTGGCAGCACGGATGTGCATTAGTTACTCCAAAATAATCTAAAATTTCAGCAACTATACGTGCACAAAATTTAGAGCTGTTGGCTTGCATACTTTCTGATATATTGGTATTAGAATAAAGAGAGTGAGCATTTATTAACAGTTGGAAGCCCTAATGGCTCTCATGTATAAGCATAGTCATATCTGTTATAGTACACAAAGCACGTACGAAATTTGGTTTAAATCCAATTGATAGTATAGATGTTAGATGTACTTAAACATTGGACTTATCAGCAGGCTTAGAATCATCTTGGCAACACTGTCATATATGGGCTTCTTAAAATGTATCTGGAATGTTATTATCCCTGTGTGTGCTTATTTTGGAAAATTTCGCATGCCTAACGTCTGAGATATCCAACGTAGAGCTTAAAAGTGAATTGTGATTTTTAGCGGTTGGTAGCTCTGAAATCATTTTCAATTATGTCCTTGAGATATTCAGATTTAGATATTTCATTATACCAAACTTGGTTTCGATAACCGCAGCCTTTTAGGAGTTGATAGGGGGAGACTCACAAAGAGAGACAGACAGACAGACATTTGCCTGGATTGATGCCTTAAGTCTATCTCATCCTCATTTTTTTAAAGTGAAAAGTAAGCTAAAAATAGCACGTAGAATATACGATAGCTACTGTATAACATCCAACCTTAGGTGCTTCTATACTGTGCTGATCAGTACCCGCTGCTTATGGACATATCACATGTGTTGTACCGCAATCATTGGCCATCAGCGTACAAATGGTACAGATCGTAACGTTAAAGCTTGTATACAAGCACAATTCCGGTATAGGCTTGAATAACGTTATTCGTGCCCGCATTAGTTGTTCCGATTGGCTCTGCTGCAAGAAATCAAAGATGGAGGAAACTTGTGGATTGAGAGTAATATTCGCAGTTCATTGGCATTATTAATGGAAATCAGTCATTTACTTCCGTTACGTTGAATACAGGAAAAGGCACTGACTGATTACACGCATTTCTGTCAGTATTTAAGATCTAACTGAAATCATTCGACATTTAGCCATATGGATGAAGCTGTGAACCTACAGAGTACGTGAGAAGTGTACGAGTGCTAGAGCCGTAACTTGGTATCTAATGGCTCCTGGGTTCGAGACGGTCTATGGTCGGAATTTTTATTCTTTTTGAATTATTTTGTTGTGTCAACACTACTGTGTGATGCAACTTTTCAACTTCGATTTACTCGCATGATCTAGGGGGGCCATGTTAATAATGGATATTGGTAGGGAAAATACATTCTATTTTATCATTCGAATTTGCACTTTCCCAATCAAAACCATGAATATTTGTACTATTCGTGATACAAATATAATTTTCACAGCACTGTTTACTCCACATTTTTTTTTTTTTTTAGTCGTTTACCCTCCAGGTTGGTGGAACCCACGGACTCAGCGAGGGAACTCACCACTACCGCCTCTACGGGCAGTGTCCTGGAGCTGGGAACATCGAATCGGGAGGGATACAACTGGTGAGGTGGGATTGGCACCTCGCCCAGGCGGCCTCACCTGCAAAGCGAACAGGGGCCTCATGAGGGAAGGTAAGGGATGGTTAGGATGGATAGGCAAGGAAGGAGGCGGCCGTGGCCTTGGAGAAGGTACTGCCCCCGTAAATTGAATTATATAGAGACCACGGTGGCTATTTTGGAAATTATGAAGAAAGTTATGGCTGTCATTGTTATGACGTGGGTAGTCATGACGTAAGCACGGATGACGCAGACGTTATGCCAGCAGGCTACTTGAGCTGAGATTCTCAATGACGTCAGCATTTATTCGAGAAAGATCCGAGATTTACGACGCAGTCGCAGGAAACGTGGAATTATGCTGAGGAAGAAATTATGCTATTGGAGGGGAGGCTCGAACCAATGAACGATAGTTTGAAGGAAGACGGAGATTGCTGAAACTATGATATTTTTAATACTTTTTGGAATGCAGGATTGTGGAATTCCATTTGCAGTAGAGGCATTGTTCTGGAATTTTGGTGAAATTTATTTTCAGTTTTTGAATTTTGAAAATCCGTCATGTATTGACGAAGTTGGAACTTCTAGCGATGACGCAGTAACACGCTATGGAAGGGATGGATACGCCCCTTATGAAGTTTATAAAAGGCCTTGCGCAGAAGAGAGCAGTCTCATATCTCAACTCATAGCTCAAATCGTCAGAACCTAAGCTCAGATCTTCAGTATCAGTTCTTATATAGTCGTTTTTCTGATTTGGTGAGACGTCGAGTGAAATTAGTAGAAAGAGTCGTCATTATAACGCGTGGTGAAGCCACCGCAGTGAACGAGAATCGAGCAGACAAGCAGTGCAAGTTTACAGTGAGTAAAACTAGGTGAAGTTAAAACGCACATTATAACGCGTCTACAAGATTAGCTATGAACAGTTAGCGGTCGCCTATAAGCTAATTCTATTGTGCTGTGCTACATTAAGGAGTGTAGAAAAGTTGAACAATTTCACGGAGTTATTTTGGAAGATATTGGCAATTTTAAACGACTGACAAAAGTGATTTTCTCGCCATCTGAGAAGCACTTTGTATCGTCAGATTCTACGCCACGGCTGACACTGCTAGTATATATAATTTTTGTAACATTATTGTTTGGTTTAATAGTAACTTAGATTGCTAGTGACTAACTTTACAGAGATAATACGGTATGATACATTGCATTGCTTAAGGCTATTGTACATGGGCTATTCATTCCTTAGTAGGAAGTCTTTTGTTTTCCTCTTAAATGTTTTTATAGAGAAACTTTCCCTTATGCCTAATGGTAGCGAGTTGTATTCTTTTATTATAGAGGACATCATTCCTTTAGTTCCAAATTTAATGGATTGGGAATGGCTGGTGAATATTTGATTTACTCCTCTTGTTGCATAATGATGAATGTCATTTGCATGGGTAAAATGGATGTGTGTGAAACCAGTAACAACGTTGGTTTTTCAACTGGGACTAAACTAATTTCACCCACTTGAACAACTAAGAATGAAGTGACAAATTTATTGATGTGCTTATTTTGCAAATCCGACGAGTAGTTTTTGAGATATTAAAGGTTTCCATTTGCATCGGCATTAGACAGAAAGCTATGCGCCAACCGCTGGAATGTGGAGTGCATGATTCTCTTGCATGACCCACACCTTGTTGACAAATTCGCATACCGAATTTATTCCATTCATAGCATACTGTAATATGTAACCACAGTTATAGTATGCATGGAATGGATTAAATGCGGTGTGTGTATCAACATATCTGCAAAGAATGATGTGTCACATGTGTACACAAAAAAACGGCATCAGATCTGTGGTTACGTAACGGCCCTATTTCGGAGAGTATGTAGACGGTGGAAATCAGTTTCAAATCTGACAGGAATGGCTGATGTGTTAAGAAATTTCACGTTTTATCTATGCATCTTCGATTTGGAGTTGTTCTATGTGTGTGATGTAGTGTGGAGACCAAACTAAATTTATTATAGACCCAGTTAGCGTTCAGTATAGGTATTTTAAGGTGAAGACTCTGTAAGAATCTTGCTGTAGTCTGTAGATAAAACCTACTTTGCTATTGGCTCTGGCACAAACTGAATTTATGTGAGAATGAAGGCTGAATGGAACTATAAGGGCTACTTCTAGATTTCAAATCTCTGAGCAGCGGATTATTGGTAAATGGTGGGGTTATTGTGTTTGAGTCTTTGGTTTGATGCAGCTCTCCTTTCCTCCCTGTCCTGAGCTAATTGTTTCATCTCTACCACACCTTATATCCGAGACGATCTGTTGAACATATTCTAATCTTGGTCTGCCCCTTAAGTTCTAGTCCTCAACCCTTCCTTCCATAACTAAGTTTGCAATTCCTGGGTGTCTTAGTATGTGTCCAACCAACCTATCTCTTCTCTTCATTAGCAGTCACCAAAAACATCTCCTCTCCCACTCTTCTTAATACCTCTTCATTTGTTACTCTATCTACCCATCTGATCTTCATAATTCTCCTGTAACACCACATTTCAAACTCTACTATTCTCCTCTTTTCTACTGCACCAACAGTCAAGTTTCACTTCCATAGAGTGCCACGCTCCAGACAGGGCTTTCAAAAATGACTTCCTAATACCTAAATCTATATTCGATGTCAACAGATTCCTTTTCTGTAGAAATCCTTTCCTTGCCTTAGCCAACCTACTTTTTATATCCTCTTTATATCACTAGTTATTTTGCTTCCTAATTAACAGAAGTCTTCTACTTCCTTTAGCTTTTCACCTGCCAATTTGACGTCTGATTTCCTTCTGCTGCATTCCATTATTTTTGTTTTACATTTATTGATTTTCATCTTGAATTCTTTCCCCAAGATTGAATCCATACCATTTAAAAACACATTCAAATCCTATGTGAATCAGATAAGATGACAATGTCATCAGCAAATCTCGGAGTTGAAATTATTTCTCCTTGAATCTTTACTCCTACTTCAAATGTTTCTCTAATTTCCTTCATTGCTTGTTCAATGTATAGATTGAAAAGTATGGGTGATAAGTTGCAGCCTCGCCTTACACCTTTCTGAATATCAGGTTCTCTCTCATGTCCTTCGGCTCAAATAACTGCCGTCTGGTTTGTGCAGATTGTAGATCATCCGCCTATCCCTATACTTTATTCCAATCCCTTTCAATATGTCACACAACTTACTCCTATCTATGTTATCAAAAGTATTTTCCAAGTCTACAAATGTTATGAACTTTCTCATTCCTTATTCAACTTTCCAAGATCAGCCTAACACTTAGTACAGCTTCCCATGTTCCTACGTTTCTCCTGAAACCAAATATTGGTCTTCACACAACTCTGTTTCTATCTGTCTTTCCATCCTCTTGTAAATTATTCTAGTCAGGATCTTTGAAGAATGAGTGATCAAGCTAATTGTACTGTAATTTTCACATCTGTCTGCTCCTGCTTCCTTCAGTATAGGGATGATAACATTGTTCTTGAAATCTGAGGGTACCTCACCGGTCTCAGAAATCCTACATACCAAGTGAAATAACCTGATCAGACCTTCATCACCTATGCAGCGTAGCAACCCAGTTGGCATATCATCTATCCTTGGTGCTTTGTTCCTGTTTAAGTTGTACAGTACTCTACTGTTCTCAATATTAAATCTCCTTTCTCATCCTCATCAATCTCCTCTTTCCTTCCCATTACATGATTCTCAATCTCCTTCGCCTTATACAAATGCTCTATGTAAGCTTTCCCTCAACCTTTTCTTCCCATTCTGTTAGAGGTTTTCCATCTGAGTCCTTAATAATACATCACTGTCTTCCTTTCCCCAAAAGAACTAAAGAAGAACCTTAAACAAACTTCAATTGCAGAGGAATGTGCACTTTTGATGAATGAAATAAAATCTCCAGAAGAAAACATAGGTAGAAAACCATGGATAACTCGGTATATACTAGAATTAATGTACGAATGACGGAAGCACAAGAATGCAAGAGATGAAAGGGGAAAAGCAGAATACAGTCATCTGAAAAATGAGGTAAACAAGAAGCGAAAGAAGTATGTTGGGGTTATTACACTTGTGAAATGTAACAGAACAGTATTTGTTTGGATGACATTCTCATCACGCCAGGACTCGATGGCTAATGTGAATAAAAATTAGTAGAAATTTAAAGTAATAACTACATAATAATAGCATTTTTTCTTTTAACAGGTACCTATTTAAGTCGGATAGAGATAAAGATGTTTCTGTAGGTTAGGTTTTAAGATTGGTTTTTATTTTGCGTACCATATTTGTTGCTTATTTTAAAGTTTAACCTTTCCCCTGATTTGTATCGTTACGAAGCTCTCCCACTTTACTGTAAAGGCAATGAAACATGAACAGAAAGCTCATTAAAAGTTAAACAGAGTAAGTTGTTCATGGAAACATTTAATTGAAATTGAGCACAAAGCAAGACTTATTTAAATACAGGCTCAAACATGTTTTACAGAATTTCTGTATACACAATGTTACACGTAATGGAATCTACTGGTAATTTTTGTGGGTGATTTTCGTTGTTGAATGATTTCACTCTTGAAAAAAAAAAAGCTACTTATAGTTGATCATGAGAAAAGACTGGTCTTGGCAAAAATATTCCTGCATTTTACAATGTTTTAGCGACTGCCTGTAGTTAACCAAGGATTTGGTATACAACTCATTCCTAATATAAAAATGCGTACAGAAATTTGTATATTTTAATTAAACAGGATGTCATGAACCCCAAGCATAAAAATGAAACAAAATTTGTCAGGCAAAATAATCTATCAAGGTGGGATTCAAACCGCCTAAAATGGATAACTTTTTCAAATATCATGCAATTGTCGATCATGACTGTGGACTACACCACACAAGGCCAGGTGGCAGACTTGCGTCCAGTGGATTGGCTCCATCAGCAAGAGAGCTGCGCCGAGGTCGAGTAGGTACTACTGGGGTAGTAAATATTACGGTTGCAACTACTTGTTTCTTCCAGCCATTGCGATGTAACTATGTATATCCCCCAAGGAGAAAAGGGATTTTGCCTAACTTCCAGGCCCTAGTTGTAATAAATGGAAGACCACACTGTTTCTAAAAGTAAGGGACATTAATAGGAATGCATCGTAATCAAGGTTTTAAAAATATATTTGGCTGGTATAGCGAGCGTTGAAATCAACTGAATTTTGCTCGTTGATAAAAGTGCTCACATGTTCACTGTTCCATGTACAATGCAATCCCGGTCTGGGCCATGTTGTTTCATTTGAGAGGCTTGGACGTCATGGTCATTTAGCGCCGTGTACTTAGGCGTATGTGAAATTTTGTCTGACAACCTATTTTATTATGTCTGTATTAGTGTGTGTATTTGTAATTCAGGGAGGATTGGGAAGGAGGTGGCCGTGGCTTTAATTTAGGAAGGAGTAGAAGTGGGTAACCATGGAAAACCACTTCCAGGATGGCGGAGGTGCAAATCAAACCCATCTCTTCTCAGTTTTGTCACATGAGGCCGAGTGTACCCTGTTCCAAACCTCAGACCAAAATTTAATTTCTTGGCAGAGCCATTAATCGAATCCAGACCTACAAGGGTGAGAAAAATGCTAGCCACTACACCATGAGGTGGTCGGGTCTGAGCCAAAAGAAAGGAAATATTCCATTGTTCTACCTGCTTCTGATGTCCATAACTTAAAGGAGACCAAAACACAATAGTCAACTTGCCTCAAAATCAAAGTATGTATCAGGCAGTGTTCAACTATATATTTGCTTTTGCTGTGTCTCACTCTGCAGGCTGGTAAATGAAGGAAACACGAGTAGCTGTGACGTCACTGCGCTGTAAGCGCTGAGTGAGCTATCCGCTCCATTCAATTGATTGTTGCAATATGCGCGCTGCCACTCTTCCGTTTATAAGTATTGTTTATTATAATTGAGTGTGATAGCTAGTTGTCAAAATGCATCCGTGTAGTGTGTACGGTTGTAACAATACAACGAGTATAAACTGAAACTGTAGAGAAAAATAAATACATTTCCATAGATTTTTTTTTTTTTTTTTTGAAAGCATTTGGTTTCATCCACTACTGGCTTGCTGGGCCTATCGTAGCTTCACCAGAGCCCCGTTAGCCGTCACTTTTCAGCGTTCCTGTAGGACCTTCACAGCTACCATAACGGTCCCAGGGCACACGAAGTCCCCACTGTACTTCGCCCCTACAGGCGATCCCCTACTTTGTGCCGTTGCCCGTCTCCCACAACGTGGACGAGGGGTTGGACTTATGGGACTGAGAACCAGGAAAGACGTATAAGGATATGGAAACTGAAAGAAGGGGATAGAAGGGTCGAGTACCTCAAAATGGTAAAGGAAGGAATTCCAACAGATGAAGAAAGAGGGGTGGAAGAGGAATGGACTAGATTTAAGAAGACTCTAGTAGGTGCAGCAGAAGCAGTATGTGGGAGGACAAGTAGTAAGAAGAGGTGGAAGGAAACACCATGGTGGAATGAGAAGACAAAAGATATAGTAAGGGAAAAGAATACAGCCTTTAGGAGGTGGTATCAAAATAGGACGGTAGAGACAAGGGAAGAGTACCAGGAAAGAAAGAAGGAGGCGAAGAGAGTAGTGGCTGAGGAGAGAAGAAAGTGGATGGAAGAGTGGACAAAGATGATGAAGGAGGATAGTGAAGGTACAAAAAAGGTCCTGTATGGGATGGTAAAAAATAAGAGGCGGAAGGATCCTACGGATTATGTTAGAATGGTGAACAAAAGGGGACAAGAGATAGAAAATAGGGAAGAACTGAAGAAAATGTGGAAAGAATATTTTGAAGAACTACTGAACCCAAATGGAAAAGATGGTGAGGAGGAAGAAATCGGGGAAGAGGAAGATGAACTGCAAACAGAAAAGGACTTAACATGGAAAGAAGTGGAAGATGCAGTGAACAAGATGAAAGGAGGGAAGGCACCGGGTGTGGATGAGTTGAGTGTGGAGATGGTGAGAGCAGCAGGAGAGGTGGGGATACAGTGGTTGTACCGAGTGATGAGGACAGCATGGAAGGAAAGGAAGACCCCAGAGGACTGGAAAAAAGGAATAATTGTCCCGATCTTCAAGAAAGGTAGTAGAACAGATTGCAGAAACTATCGGGGAATAACACTGATGAGTCATTGTGCAAAGATCTTCGAGAAAGTTTTGGAAAAGAGAATTAGGACAAGGATAGAAGGAGGGATGAGGGAAGAACAACATGGCTTCAGAGCAGGAAGGTCCACAGTGGATTTGATTTTTGCTGTAAGGCAGTTACAAGAACAGCACTATGAGTATGGAACAGATCTACTGATGGCCTTCCTGGACATTGAGAAAGCATATGACAGTGTATGCAGAAACAAAGTATGGAAGTCCCTGGAGGATAGAGGAGTAGAGAAATGGACTATAAAGAGGATAAAGGAGATGTACAAGGGAAGCGTGAGCTGTGTGAAAGTGGGAGGAGAGAGATCAGACTGGTTGGAACAGAGAAACGGCCTGAAACAAGGAAGTGCACTGTCACCGTTACTTTTCATTGTGGTGATGGATGACATAATGACCCGAATGGCACAAGTAATTGGGGAAGGAAAGATGAAAGCAATGGTGTTTGCAGATGATTTGATGATTTGGGGAAACAAGGAGGAGGAGGTACAGGAACAGTTGGACGTGTGGGAAGGAATAATACAAGGATATGGGATGAAATTTAGCATAAATAAGTGAGATGGTGATCACAACAAGGAAGAAGGAAGGAACCACAACGGGAGTGGCAATTGGTGGGGAGCGGCTGAGGAGGGTGGAGGGTTTCAAGTGTCTGGGAGGCCTGATGCAGGATGGTGGAGGAATCGATAGAGAGGTGGATGAGCGGGCGAGGCAGGCGGAGGCATTTCGGGGTGGGGGGTGAGAGGCATGTTGTGGAGCAGGGATGTCCCTCAGAACGGCGAGGGGATCATATATCGGACGTGCTGTGTCCCTGTCCTGACGTGTGCCTCGGAGACCTGAGTTGTGGGGGGAGGGGAGGGGAGCGGAGTGCAGGCCAGTGAGATGAGGTTCTTGAGAAGCAGTATTGGAGCTACAAAGATGGACAGAATAAGAAATGAGAGGACCAGAGAATTAATGAAGGAGGAACCATTACAGGATGTTGTGGAGAAATCTAGACTTGGATGGTATGGACATGTGAAGCGAATGGAGGAGGGGAGGATACCCGGGAGAGTACACGGGGCGAAGTGGGAAGGAAAGAGACCGAGAGGAAGACCGAGAGACAGGTGGCTGAAGGGGGTGGAGGAGGGCGTGGGGGGGACTGGACGGGGATGGAGGCGGGAAGATGGTGGGAGTACGGAAGACGTTGGAGAGGCTTGTGTTCCAAACAGACCCGGCCAGTGGCTGGAAACTGTGCAAGATGATGATGATGAGATTTCCAAATCGAACTAAGTCTGCTCCATTGGTTGTTCTGCAAACATCCAGTCGACAGTCAATGTCGGCCCAAGTATGCTGGATCATCTCAGGCGTGATTGTAGCAACGAAGATTTAGCAGTTGGGCACAATTTTGCAAGGAAAAACATTTTTCTCCCGGCTACTGTGTGTTCAGAGCATTTTAAAAATACTTTGTATCTAAAGTGCATAAACAAATTTATATGAAATGATGTGTAATTCCAAAGCTATGTGTGTCACGAGATTGACAGTGGAGGCCATTTTCAAGGTAAAAGTCACTAGTTGATGATGTTTAGCAGCTTGGAGTGTAGAAATTGATGTGACTTTGATCATCAACTTGTGATTCCTATCTTGAACAGAGACCGAAACATTGGTTAACCACTGCAACAATTCCCAGTAATAAACTACAGTGATAATAATAACTGTTGTGAAAGTCAAAAAGACTAATTTTGAATTTAAATATTGAAATTCTTTGGTTGCAATGTATGAGAGAAAGAAAGATTTGTTGAAAATTAATCAAACCTTAAGAACGAGGTTGATCACAAGGATTCGGAAATAGAACACAGAAATACAATCTATGAAATTCAACGAGAAGAACAAGGTGAATCACTCACGTGGGCATTACGTTCCAGACAAGTGACATCACATTCGCTAAGTATATTCAAGACAAGCTGGCTATTGCTATCATATATTACACCTGTACAAATTAAGAGGGGCAGATGACCTAGTTATTCTGACCCTTAAAGCAACAATAACTAATAATACCTGTACAAATTATTGATGGCTACAGCCTTGAGATTGTTCAAAGTCAAAATCACACTGTCATCAGCTACAGCAGTGGTTCCCAACCTGGGGTATGCGTACCCCTTGGTGGTACGCAACGAACCGGTTTGGGGGACGCCAAAAATAAATGGTAATGGCGGTCGCCATGTTCCCATCGTACGTGTCAGTCGTAGTAATGTACCGGGGCGCAGTTCCGTCATATTCACCCACGTCAAGGTCAATGCTCCCCCTCGACAACTCTACGTACCCCTAGCCCAGACACTTCCAACGCTGCACTGCTATTGTCTTGATTTGCTAAACTAATCGCTAGAATTAATTGGCTTTCAATAAAATCAAAGTTTAAAAAATCTTATGTACTGTATATTGTTTATTTTCCTCACCTAAATGTTTATACATCTTCATTTGCACAATTAAATAAAAGTAAAATTGAAAAATATATTTAGCATTTTATTGAAATGAAATGCAGACTAACAGCAAACAAATAATAAATTAAAAATATTAGTTATACTGTATTCAAAAAATAAGTTATAAATAGTTGTAAGTAATTTTTTATTGTTAATCTTCTTATTAAGTTAAGTACATATTGCCCGTAAAATATTAAACGTTTTAAAAGTTTACTTTTAGGGGGTACTATTTTAGATAAATATGTATAAAGGGGGGGTATGGGAGGAAAAAAAGGTTGGGAACTGCTGAGCTACAGTCTTAAACTCATATGGTTGCACTTGTCAAAAAGAGATTTTATCGGGATAGAAAAAGTCAAATCCACCTATCTTAAAAAAGGCAATGTCCTTTCTGAGTACTCCTTATCGCAACTTACAAATGAGTTGGCAAGAGAGCCGTCTTCCTTGCGGACTTATGCCATCTTTTATTCAGCTATACACTCACAACACCAGTTTATTAACAATGGAAAACGTTTCCAGCATCTCCTGTAAAAAGGTAAGTCTATTAAGAAGGGAAAAACAACCTCAGACCCTGTTTACTATACAAAGGACATACGAAAATTAAAAAGGAAATGTAGAATGGTAAACAGTCAAATCAAAGAGGGCAGGGGAAACAGAGAAACCAGAAAGCAGCTAATAAAGGAGCTCAATAGGTTGAAAAAGGAAGCAAAGGAAAATTACATGAATGGCATACTTCATGAGGGTAAAGACCACATAGGGAAATGGAAAAAGCTGTATTCATATATTAAAAACCAAAAGGGAAATGGAATCCACATTCCCACAATGGAGGGAGAAGAGGGTGAGCATTTATTTGCAGATAATGAGAAAGCAAACCTATTTAGTAGGGAATTCATAGATTCAGTGGAAGATTGTCAGGAGTTGGAAACCGTAAATGAGACTGGAGAGGGTGAAACACATAAGGACACAAGAAGCTTCACCTTTACAAATGAGGATATTTTTAGAGAAATCAAACTGCTTCAGCAAGGAAAAGCAGCAGGGTGTGATCAAATTACTGGGGAATTAATAAAGGCAATGGGGTGGTACATAGTGCCTTATTTAAAGTTTCTTTTCGACTATGTCATGAACAATAGTAGAATACCAAAGGAATGGAAGGAATCTATAATAATACCAATTTATAAAGGAAAGGGAGATAGAAGTAAACCTGAGAACTACAGACCAGTAAGTCTGACCAGTGTAGTTTGTAAAATCTTGGAGAGTTTAATAGTAAAATATATTAGAGGGGTATGTGAAGATAAAAATTGGTTCCTGAGGAGCCAGTATGGATTTAGAAAGAAATTTTCTTGTGAGGCACAACTGGTGGGATTTCAGCAGGACATATCTGATCGATTGGATCTAGGGGGACAGTTGGACTGCATAGCTATAGACCTTTCCAAAGCTTTTGACAGAGTGGAACATGGAGTATTATTAAAGAAAGTGGAGAGAATGGGATTGGACTCGAGAGTTGTACGTTGGATAGGAACATTTCTAAATTCAAGGGTTCAGAGAGTCCGAGTAGGGAATTACGTATCACAGGAAGAGAAAGTTAAGAAGGGAATTCCACAGGGTAGTAAAATTGGTCCATTGCTTTTCCTAATATATGCAAATGATTTAGGGAACAATATAGCATCAAAAATAAGATTGTATGCAGATGACATTATCGTCTATAGGGAAATAAATAATATAGAGGATTGTAAAATATTACAAAGGGACCTCGACAGTATCCAACATTGGGTTGAAGAGAACCACATGAAAGTTAACGGAGGTAAATCAACTGTCACAATATTCACAAACAAGAGATTAAAAACTGAACTTCAATATACATTGGATGGGGTAATCGTACCAAAAGATGACAAGTGCAAATACTTAGGTGTGAGATTTGATAGTAAATTGCACTGGAAGGGTCATGTTGGAGACATTGTTGGGAAAGCATACAGATCGTTGCATGTCATTATGCGACTACTTAGAGGATGCAACAAAGAAATAAGAGAGAAAAGTTACCTAAGTTTGGTTCGTCCAATATTGGAATATGCAAGCAGTGTATGGGATCCGCACCAGGAATACCTAATAAAAGAAATTGAGAGTGTTCAAAGGAAAGCAGCAAGATTTGTGATAGGGGATTTTAGGAGAAGAAGCAGTGAATCAGATATGTTAGAGAAGCTTGGGTGGGAAACATTAAGTAAGAGAAGGGAGAAAAACAGACTTGTAGGGTTATATAGAGCATATACAGGAGAGGAAGCATGGGGGGAAATCCGTGAGAGGCTTCAATTGGAAAGTAATTATATTGGCAGGGCAGACCACAAATTCAAAATTGGACGGCACTTGAGCAGAAGCAATTGGGGTAAATTTTCATTCATTGGGAAGGGTGTGAAGGAATGGAACAGTTTACCAAGGGCGGTGTTTGATCCCTTTCCAAAATCAGTCCAGTTATTCAAGAGCATAGTATTTATAAATATTATAATTTATGTGTATAAATATATATATATATATATATATATATAAATAGACAAAACCAGGGAAAAGAAAGAAGTGGTATAACTAAGTGCTGTATTCCTAGATAAATTATACGTGCTATGTAATTCCTACAGCAGTTGTGAGAGGGGAGTTCAATCAATGTGTGAATAGTACATTAAGTTACTGTATTCTTTTAATATTGTGTAGTGTTTGTTACTTTATTCTTTTAATATTGTGTAGTGTTTGTACATTAAGTTACTGTATTCTTTTAATATTGTGTAGTGTTTGTAAATTATGTACCTCATTTGCCACCGAGGTTGACACCTCATTGCAAATAAAGTGATTTTGATTTGATTTTCAAACTGAATGTTTTTTTAATTTTTTTTATTACGTAAAAGAATTAAACTGAAATAAACAGCTCATGCAAACAGTTGGGTCAACATTCAGTGCCTTCAATTGTTGTCTAGGTGCATGATGGTGCAGTGGTCAAACTGCTTGCTTCTCACCAAGATGGACGGAGTTCGATTCCTGTCAATGCACGTGAGATTCTTGAAGTGAATTATCAAGTTGTGTGGTTCGGATTCCATGTAAAAATGGAGGTTCCATGGCTCATGATCGCAAGATTAACAGCCACTCAAAACTACAAGCTTCCTTCAATTGTCGTTTATCAAAGGTTATGATATCCGCTCTTCTGTGTGAACCATCTTCTGAAATGAAGTGGACTTGTTCATAGGCTTCTCAACTTGATTGTCAAAGAAGACCGGTAATGACTCCACTTTACACATCTTAATCCATTTTTCTTTTACTGGATGACTTTCATGTAAAGGAATCTTCAACACAACATGAATCTTGAAATATTATTTTACTTAGATTTCTATTAAAATCCAGATTGGCTTTTTATTTAATAGTCAGCCTTCTTGAATAGACAGAATATGTGGAACGAATGCTATAATTTCTACTAGTTGATTTTACACCATGTGCTAAATCTGAGCTGGGCATTGTGAAATGTTCAGTTTTATTGGACAGATGCTATAAATGTCATCCATCCCATCATTAGTAAAAACCATTGTCTGCATATGCAAGGCTGGGAGTTGCTGCACTGCAAGTGGGTAACAATGCTTCAGCACTCTGCCACTAGGGTTGTACTGTGGCATATGAGCACATTATATAAATTGATTATTGAGATGAGAGAATGTCTTCACTCTGGTTATGCATATTTGCAATTTTCTACATTCTTGGTTATATATACAACTTGGCCTGTCATAGATTTTTGGAATGTAAAAGAACCTTCCACTAACTAACTTACAATTGTGTGAAGCTAACTTTGTAGGTTAGATTTGATTAACGCTCTATTAAGTTCCAATGTTCGTCGCTAGGTGCCGGTTGCGATGGCATCTAGTAGCCAAGTTCAGAGCTAGGTGTCATTGAATGTAGCATTTGGTAGCAAAAGTAGAAACTACTTGAAATTGATCGTCTGCAGTCCTTACCTGAATTACAGATAACACACACTAATACTGCCATCACAATTAACACCGGTTATCAGACAGATTTTACACACATGGTTACATGACTGCGTTGTCGCAGCCCCTAAACTGAGGAACCAACCGATCTTCAGTATTTTTGTTTGAGTGTCTTATTGTGAAGCTGCAGAACTCTTTCATTTCTACTCGTTCAGGAGAAGTAATTTTTCAGAAGAAGAAAAGGAAGTTCAAAGTCAATAGTTTGAAAGTGTGCCTTGTGATGTAGTGGTTAGCATTGTTGGCTTCCATTCCAAAAGGCCTGGGTCGATTCCCAGCTCTGCCAAGAAATTTAAGTCTGGTTAGAGGTACCGGAACGGTATAGTTAACATGCAAGTCACCCAAGTGGTCTCAATTTTGATGACTCACACCAGGCCAGTGAGCTACATGAGTTTATTATTAGCCTATTATTATTATTTATGTTTTTTTGGCCTTCACTGGATCACTTTAGTAAATTTTATACAAAGGATTTTTGGTTTTAGTATTAGCCCAATATTTCTTCATTCTGTTAGATCTCAGACTTCTTTCTTTTTCTTTCTGAAATCACCCTTCCATTGTTGGTTTGTTGATCTTAGCGTGTAGTGTGCTTTGTTTATCTTGGAGTTTCTTATTTTTGTTTTATACGTCCTCAATAGTAATTTGTGATTCTCTCAACATCATCATCTAGGGATCCTTTCAGCGGGCTAGGTAGGACGATATGCCTCCATCTAACTCTGACATTATAGATTTCTCCTTTAATATCTTAGAACATCAGTTCTCTCATTAGGACGCCTCTGGGACGTCCAACGGGTCTCTTCTCCGGTACCTCCTTTCCAAGTATTGTGGGGCATCCTTCACTTTAACCATGCAATACGCAGTCTTTCTTCCATTGTAATTCTCTCATATCTTCCTTAATTTCCACAATCCATGTAATATTACTCTTACCTCTTCCCCCTTGGCATCACAGCTCATGAAGGGCCTTGGCCTACTATGCGACTGCTGCCCAGCTATTTGACCTGCAGATTGCGGGGTGACACATGGTCAGCACGTTTGGTCCCCTGGGCCATTAATCTTGGTTTTCCTAACTGGGGCACTGCCTCACTGTCAGACAGCTACTCAATTTTCCTCATGAGGTTGGGTGCACCCTGTTCCAGCCCTCACACCAGTATCTAAAATCCCTGACGGAGCCGGGAATCAAACGGGGCCTCCGGGTGAGAGGCAGGCGCTACCCCAACACCACGGGACTGGCAATATTACTCTTACTGTTCAGTAATTTTTCTATTATTCTCCTACTGATTCTTCTTTCTGGTGTTGGAGAAGGATACTGCGTATTCCTTGGACAGCCAAGAAGACAAATGTATGGGTAATTCAAAAAATCAAACCAGATCTGTCTCTTGAAGCATTGATAACAAGATTACAGCTGTCATATTTTTGACACATTATGAGACGTTCTGATTCGTTGGAAAATACAATTATGCTTGGATAGGTGGAAGGGTCTTGGAGACGAGGGCGGCCAGCATTGAGATGGATCGATTCAGTCAAATCCAACATGAATATGTCACTCAAGGATCTGAAGTATATGGCTGAAGACCGAATCATATGGAGACAGTCCATCCATGCAGTCGCTAGGAGTCAATGCCGACGTGATGGCATCTGATCATCATCATCGATTAAATGTCCAAAGGATAATACTGGTATGCATTTTCTCCAAATTGTGCTCATTACCAGCCGTATGCTATTCCCGAGGATATGCACCTCTCTATGCATAATTACATGTGATGATGGCCTCCTCCCTTGTAAAATTTCAATCCGGAGGTAAACTAGTCCCCCGTTCGGATCTCCGGGTGGGGACTACTCGAGAGGGGGTTAACATCACAGAAGTGACAAAGAGGAAATCTGACATTCTACGGATCGGAGCGTGGAATGTTAGAAGTCTGCTAGGAAGTGGAAAGTTGAAAACTTAGAAAGGGAAATGGATAGGTTGAGGTTGGATTTGGTTGGGATTAGTGAAATGCGCTGGCAGGAAGAACAGGACTTTTGGTCAGGAGACTATAGGGTCATTAGCACTAAATCAAACAATGGCCAAGCAGGGGTTGGCCTCATATTGAGTAGGAAACTTGGACAGCGGGTGGAATATTATGAGCAATATAGTGAACGGATTATTGTAGCAAAAATCAATACTAAACCTACGTGCACCACAGTGGTACAAGTCTATATGCCTACCAGTCAAGCTGATGATGAGGATGTTGAAAAGGTCTACGAAGAAATAGACGAAATTCTGAGGTATATCAAGGGTGATGAAAATGTTATAGTAATGGGAGATTGGAATGCTGTGGTAGGAAAAGGGAGGGAAGGGAAGATAGTAGGAGATTTCGGATTAGGTGAAAGGAATGATCGAGGAAGCAGGCTGGTAGAATTCTGCACCGAACATGAGTTGGTCATAGCTAACACCTTATTCAATAACCACAATAGAAGAATATACACATGGATGAGACCAGGAGATACAGGGCGTTACCAAATCGACTTCATTATGGTCAAGCAGAGGTTTCGAAACCAAATTTTGGATTGTAAAACATATCCTGGTGCTGACATAAACTCTGATCACAATCTGGTTGTAATGAAATGCAGATTAAAGTTGAAGAAACTGAAGAAAAGTCAAAAGCCAAAAAGGTGGGCAATAGACAGACTGAAAGAGAAGGATGTAAACGAAAGATTCAAGAAGAGTATAAAGGAAGGACTAATGAAAAACCCTAAACAAACTTCAATTACAGACGAATGGGCACTTTTGAAGAATGAAATAACAAAATCCGCAGAAGAAAACATTGGTAGGAAAGAAAGAATAGGTAGAAAACCGTGGATCACTCAGGATATACTAGAATTGATGGATGAAAGGCGGAAACACAAGAATCTAAGAGATGAAAAGGGGAAAGCAGAATACAGACGTCTGAGAAATGAGGTTAACAAGAAGTGCAAGGAAGCAAAAGAAGAATGGTTGAAAGAGAAATGTGCAGGTATAGAAAATTGTCTGAAATTAGGTAAAGTAGACACAGCTTATCGAAGGATTAAGAATACTTTTGGGGAAAAGAAGACTAAGTGCTGTAATATTAAGGACACAAATGGAAAGCCTCTAACAGATAGGGAAGAAAAGGTTGAGAGATGGAAAGCTTACATAGAGAGTTTGTATAAGGCAAAGGAGATTGAGAATCATGTAATGGAAAGGGAGGAGGAAATTGATGAGGATGCGAAAGGAGATTTAATATTGAGATCAGAATTTGATAGAGCTTTGGAAGACTTAAGCAGGAACAAAGCACCAGGCATAGATGATACACCGATTGAGTTGCTACGCTGCATAGGAGATGAAGGTCTGATCAGGTTATTTCACTTGGTGTGTAGGATTTATGAGACAGGTGAGGTACACCCTGATTTCAAGAAGAATGTAATCATCCCTATACCAAAGAAAGTGGGAGCTGACAGATGTGAAGATTACCGTACAATCAGCTTGATTACTCATGCTTCAAAGATCCTGTCTAGAATAATTTACAAGAGGATTGAAAGCCAGATAGAAACGGAGTTGGGTGAAGACAGTTTGGTTTCAGGAGAAATGTAGGAACAAGGGAAGCTGTACTAAGTCTTAGGCTGATTTTGGAAGGTAGAATAAGGAAAGATAAGAGAACGTTCATGGCTTTTGTAGACTTAGAAAAGGCTTTTGATAACGTTGATTGGACTGAATTGTTTGACATTTTGAAATCGATTGGAATAAAGTACAGGGATAGGAGGGTGATATACAATCTGTACAGAAACCAGACAGCAGTCATTCGAGTTGACGGACATGAGAGAGAAGCTGGTATTCAGAAAGGTGTAAGGCAAGGCTGCAACTTATCACCCATACTTTTCAATCTTTACATTGAACAAGCAATGAAGGAAATTAGAGAAAAATTTAAAGTGGGAGTGAAGATTCAAGGAGAAATAATTTCAACTCTGAGATTTGCTGATGACATCGTCATCTTGGCCGACAAGCCTGAGGATTTGAATGAGTTTTTGAATGGTATGGACTCCGTCTTACGGAAAGAATTCATGATGAAAATAAATAAATGTAAAACAAAAATACTGGAATGCAGCCGAAATAAATCAGAAACCTCTATGGAGATCAAATTGGCAGGTGAAAAGCTGAAGGAAGTAGGAGACTTCTGTTACTTAGGAAGCAGAATAACCAGTGATGGACGAAGCAAAGAGGATATTAAAAGTAGGTTGGCTCAGGCAAAGAAAGCATTTCTACAAAAAAGGAATCTGCTGACATCGAATATAGATTTAGGTATTAGGAAGTCATTTTTGAAAGCCTTTGTCTGGAGCGTGGCACTCTATGGAAGTGAAACTTGGACTATTGGTGCAGCAGAAAAGAGGAGAATTGAAGCATTTGAAATGTGGTGTTACAGGAGAATGATGAAGATCAGATGGGTAGATAGGGTTACAAACAAAGAGGTATTAAGACGAGTGGGAGAGGAGAGATGCTTCTGGCGACTGCTAATGAAGAGAAGAGATAGGTTGGTAGGACACATACTAAGACACCCAGGAATAGCAAGCTTAGTTATGGAAGGAAGGGTCGAGGACAAAAACTGTAGGGGTAGACCAAGGTTAGAATATGTTTAACAGATTGCCTCGGATGTAGGGTGTCGGAGCTATGTAGAGATGAAACGATTAGCTCAGGACAGGGAGGCATGGAGAGCTGCATCAAACCAGTCAAAAGACTGAAGACTCAAACAACAACAACCAGTTCCATCTTCTTGTAGACTGTTTAGTTACTATAGTCTCCAATGTCCATCCACTTCATATTGTTTGTTTATGATGTTCTAATTATTTTTCTTTCTATTTTGAGTATTTTGTCTATTTCTGCAGTGTTAATTATTTTGAAGACGGTTTCACTTGCATACCGGAATGTATTTTCTGGTTGTGTGACTGTTTTGTAAATTAATGCTTTAACATTGTGGTGTTTGAAGCCATATTTTCAGTGTTGCCTTACTAAACTCTAGTTAATGCTTTAATTTTGAAGCTATTGAAAGATTTTTTTTTATGTGCTCTTGACGATATATTGTTCTTAAGTCAATTTACTTATTTTATTATATCATGTTGGCTTTTCATTAAGGTTTCATGTTATAATACTCTTAAATATTTAAATTTGTCTACTTATTATTTAATTAATTACACATCTTAATCCAGTTTTCATTAACTGGATGACTTTAATGTAAAGCATTTTACCATAATATGAATCTTCCAAATATTAGTTTATGTAGATTTAATAGATTTTCTGTTAATTTTGAGATTATTGTCTATTTGAAAGAACTTGTCTTGGAATAAAATTGTAAAGTTAGTGTCCAAGTCATTGCGCATTGACAGTGGCACAGGATATGAATATCACAACTTGTTCTAGAAACATCAAAAATGACGTTTGAGGGTATCTCAACCCTCCACGATCTTGAAAACGTACAGTATCTACAATAACACATACACAAATCTAATTTATTTATTTATCGTATGATGGTGGAAGGAATAGATAAAACAATTATTTACAAATATATATACAATGATATACACTAAGATACACTTGATCTTAAGTTTGAGAAACTAGAGTCTAAAATTGAACCGTTGAATCCAGTCAATGGCTTCTTGGGACATCTTGTGTAAGTCTTGCAATGTTCCTTTGAATGCTCTGAGGGGACTTGCGAAGACTACGTGATCCATAGTCTGCTGTTCTTCGCCACAGTCACAAGCAGGAGAGTACTTCCAACCCCATTGGTTCAGGATCGCTGCGCACCTTCCTTGGCCCGTTCTTACCCGATTCAGTGCGCACCATTGGCGCAGAGGTAGATGAAATCCTGTAGGCCGAACCCATGGAGTTTTGATTAACTGATGATGTGTCAAGGACGTTTGTTCCTGCCATTTGGTATTCCAGGCATCTAGGATGTTGAAGTTATCGTCCTGTAGGCTGGTTGCTGTTCTCCATAATGGTTGCCTGGACTTCAGTTGCTGTGCTGAAGTTACTGGGAGCACGGAGTGTAATGGCATCGATGGATTGTTTTGGATTTTCTTCCATGTGTTCCTCAACGACTGGAGTCTTCTAAGGGGAGGAGGTGGAATATTACTTAGTACTGAGAGCCAGTGAGTGTTGGTGGATCGCAGACATCCAGTAATGATGCGCATTGCTTGGTTCAGTTGTGTGTCAACAATTTTGGTATGGGCTCTATTAAGCCATGTAGAGCAGCAGTATTCTGCGACTGAATACGTGAGAGCCACAGCTGTGGATCGGAGAACTGTTGCGTTGGCGCCCCAGGAGGTCCCTGTCAGTTTCTGGAGTATGTTGTTCCGGATTTAGATTTTAGCTGCTGTGCTCTTCAAATGTGTTTTAAATGTCATTGACCTGTCTAAGATCATCCCTAGGTATTTTGGATTGCTGCAATATTGAAGAATCTGTCCTCGGAATGTAACTATAGGTTGGTAATTTGCATCTTTATTCCACAGGTGAAAAGTTGATACAACGGTCTTTTGAGCATTTGGCGTAAGCAGTTTTGTTAGAAATAATCATCTAATATCTTCAAGTCTGATGTCAATAACGCTTCTGCTCCTTGGAAATTTTGATTCTGTGTGATGAAAGCAATGTCATCAGCATAAATACATTTTCTGGACTTGGTTTCTGGAAGATCGTGTATGTATAGATTAAAAAGATTAGCACTGATCCTTGAGGAAGTCCGTCATTTATTTTGTGCACCTTGCTTGTAGAGTCCTCTGAAAATACCTGGAAGTATCTGTTGTTTAGCATGTTTCCTATCAGGGTGGTTCATTTCCGACATGGAATGCCATTAATGAATTTGAACAGCAATCTGTCCCGCCAGACTGTGTCGCACGCGGCAGTTAGGTCTAAGAAGACACCCATACTTATCAACTTCTTCTCAAATCCATTTTCGATGTGAGTTGTTAAGGATAGCACCTGTTCCTCACAACCTCTTTCCGGTCTAAAAACAGCTTGTTCTATAGGGACAACCTTGTTGATAGTAGAAGAGATTCTGTTATGGATTAGCCTCTCCAGAAGCTTCAGTGTCACCCAGCGCCCAGAAGAGATTACATAGTTTTGTGATTTATCTTATGAATTTTTACTCTCACACCATAATCTAGAACTCACCTGATTGTGGGCTAAGAAAACTTGGTGGGAAATTGTAGACAGATACAACACCCTCAGCCACACTATCTTGGTTTTAACCATAGGGTGTTCCTGCTCATAATAAGCAGTCAGGAATCGAACCCGGGGCCCTTAGTTTAGAGACAAGCATGCTATCCTCTACACCAGGTTTCCCAAACTTTTTCTGACCATCGCCCACTTTTGAGATTTATAATTTTCTTTCGCCCACCTTATTTCAAAAAATGCGCAAATCTTAAAATTACTAACACATACATTGAAATACCTACATATGAGTTGAGAAATGAGGATTTTTTAGGACATTTTCTCTTAATAGGTACATCGTGTTTATTTAGGTAGACTATAATTATGTACCATACATTAAAATTTTGCAAATAGTAGGTCTAAAAAGGAATAACAACCAATAAAATAAATTAAAGAAAAAAATAAAATTAAAACTACATGAACTTTTATATCTATTTAATTAAACAACATAAATACCTATGTCTAATTAATGTGAGGTATGGATTTGATGAGTTTCAATCAATTTGTTGATGTCAGGAGCCATTTTTGTTAGAAAAATTCTAAGATCTCCTCACTTTTCAATGTCTAACCTATTTCTAGACTTTGTGGCAAGATTATTTGCCGCACTAAATCCTCTCTCAAACATGTAAGAAGAAGGAAAGGCTACAAACAACTTTTCTATGATAAACTACTGTAGTTGGAAAATTAAAAAGGAAACATAATTTTACATAATTAAATTACTTGTTTGCAATTTTATTTTATTCCTTGTTTTGATAGGCAAACTACTCTCGGTCATATTGTATATATAAACAAGATGTTCAGTAAAGAACATATAGCCTACTTTCTCCTAAATGCATGGGTATTGTTATAACTCTTTGTCCTTTTCAAGGAGTATAATTGAATGTTGGTTGTAGTAGCTTGTTAAAATGCAACATGCTATACGGATATTAAACATGAATATGAGGTGCTCTTTCCTAGAGCTACCTCTGTAAAAAAATTCATTCAATTCGGTTTCACCGTGTTTGAATTGATATGGGGAATCGATTTGCACACATACATGGCCGCCATCTGCAAACTATTGGGCTGATGACCTTGTAGTTTAGTCAAAAGATGCTCGCCATATGATTATATGTTATTTCAAACTTTGGTAGAGATCGGATGATTAGGTTAGTCGTAATTTGATTTACGCCTTGAACATTTAGGTGGCCGCCATTACGTTTCCGTCAAGATGGCGGCGATATAAAACATGACACTGAGGTTCCCTATGCTAGTGCTGCCTCTGTTCCAAATTTCGTTCAATTCGGTTTCACCGTGTTTGAAAAGATAGGGGGAATCGATTTACACACATAAATGGCCGCCATCCGCAATGTATTAGGCTGATGACCTTGTAGTTTGGTCATAGGAATCTTCATACATAAAGGTATAATGCTGCAAAATTTGGTAGAGATCGGATGATTAAGTTAGTCGTAATTAGATTTAAGCTTTGAACATTTGGGTGGCTGCCATTATGTTTCCGTCAAGATGGCGGCAATATAAAACATGACACTGAGGTGCCCTTTGCTAGTTCTACCTCTGTACCAAATTTTGTTCAATTCGGTTTCACCGTGTTTCACATGGATACACACGGTTCCTGCCGAGATGTTTAAAATTGAAATCAGCGATAAACCATTTTGCGAAAATACTCATTAAAGCTACTACAGTACCGTTATAGTACTATTTAAGTTAAGCCAGAGTGGATACTGAGTACACACACTCACACACACACACACACACACACAGACTCACACACAGAGAGACACACATTTTGCGAAAATACTCATTAAAACTACTACAGTACCGGTACAGTACTATTTAAGTTAAGCCAGAGTGGATACTGAGTACACACACTCACTCACACACAGACAGACACAAATTTTTTGGCCTAGTGTAGGTCTCATAAGTCTACTTTCATTTTTTGCAAGAATCGAAAGTAAGCTAAAAACTGAATTATTTGCCCACCAATTTTTTCAAATCGCCCATGAAATTCACATTCTGTCAGTTTCGCCCACTGGTGTGCTAAAATCGCCGACTACTGGGCGAATCCGCCCAGTTTGGGAATCTCTGCTCTACACCATATGGACGATTGTGTGGTGGTAATAATAATAATAACCATTTCTCCGGTTTGAGGCTGTCAATGTTTTGGAGGTTTCCTAGTTGCAGCTGTCATTTATTTATACTGCGGAAAGTCTGTGAATACCAGAAGTACAGATTTAGGCAGAAGAAACTTAATCGTCATCTCTAGAATGCCTACTACAAACCATCAACTTTTCTGCAGGAGTTCAAATAGTACCTGGTCGAGAAACAACTAAAATACACTTATTTCTTAGTTCTTGTTTGACAGTAAATGAATGAAACAAAATGGATATACATGGTTCCTGCCGAGATGTTTAAAATGGAAACCAGCAATAAACCATTTTGCGAAAATACTCATTAAAACTACTACAGTACCGGTACAGTACTATTTAAGTTAAGCCAGAGTGGATACTGAAGCTAAGGTGGTACAATGCAAGCCTAGCAGTCACTGGTGAAACATCATGGAGCATCAATTTTAATGCAGAACTGCATGCATTTCCTGGCCTTGTATACAGCATACGCAAGAGTAAAAACTGTGTTTCCACTCCACAAAGTAACCAAAACTCAGGTCAACGACTAAAGAAAAATATTTGTTACAGCATGTGCTAGTGCTTCATGAGGTGTGTAGGTTTTTGCAAAATGGCTTATTTCACCAGGGGCTACAACATGAATATGTTTATCCTACCAATTACTGTCCACACAAACATTCTATAAGGGGCAGATGACCTCGTAGTTCCGTCCCTTAAAGCAACAATAACTACCGGTATAACTAACTAAACTTTCTATAATATCGCTTCCCTAATGTGAAATGTCTGACACTCTGCTAAATGCAACAGATTCTGAGTTATGCTCACCAGAGTAAATACCAGTTTGGAAAACCTCTGGCTTGGAATATACATTTGTGGCAAACCACATAGCCCACAACTAATAATGTTCAGTAAAAGTGTAGGTGCTGGTACTTGTTATAACCATTTGCTCTTTTCATCAGTTTTAAATAAGATTTTAATTGTTTAAGGCATTGTGGTATTATTTCTATATGAAATTCAGGGTGGGATGGCAAAGGAAAGGAGAAAGCATGCATTATTGCCCAGGCAAGCATAGTAGATGACCTTTTGCATTGAGTTTGTGTTTTCTACAGATCAACATTATTTAACTGGTGGTATGTATACCAGCTGCAGTACTTGAGGTGTTGTATGGTGATTTGCAATGAGGTGATTGGAAAAAGAATTATGATATGAATAAAATCTTAAACTGATATTAGAAATGGCTCTATTTTGAGTAAATAACTCTTGCATGACCTCTAATATAATTGAATTGGTCGGAGCAGAAAAACATTAAGTCAGTTTTCACTACTTTTCAGGAGACAGATAAAACATCATTGATAGAACACACTATATTAGTCATCTACGTTGTGAAGCAACTATTCAGGTTATATTTGTGATAGCGGAATATTAATTTTAATTTAATAAACATATTTTTGTAATCAATTTTGCAAACGTGACTTAATGCCTTTCAGCTCCGTGGTCAGTTTAGAGCGGCATAAAGCCATCCAGAATGAATACTTCATATGTCATTTTATTTTAAAATTGATTTGTAACATAAAAACCACCCAAACCCTGTACAAATGTAATTTACTATAGCACTGTAACACGCGGAATCTTGCAGTGCGGCCAACATTAAGTATGGAATATGGCACTGAAAGGCAGCAAGTCGTTGAGTTAATGCTTTTCTCATCTGATCGCACTACATGTACCAGTGGTTTTTGGCTTAAACCCACAAAACAAATTGCTTTGTGGTGGATTTTGCCTTGCCAGTGAGCTTCCGTGCTTTTTCTCCCGATGAAAACATTTTGTGTATAGCTTAAACAGAAGGCTGACTTAATTCTTTCCTATGCTGTCCCAAGGCCCTTGGGCCAATACTTCAGAATACTAATTCTTAAAAAAATGACCATTTTTGACTTAATGCTTTTCAGCTCCGACCGATTCAATTATATATCAATAATGTACCGGTTAAAGACCAACTGCAAGTATGGACTCTATGCCATGATTTAAATCGAATAACTCCAATTATGACTGTTGTGGAAGATTCAAGAAATAGAAGTTGGTTATTTACAACTCCTTAGATAATCCAGATTTTGATCTTTATGATAGTTCCTTGCTTCTTTGGAAAAAGGACAGCCAGGCAAAACTCCAAGGTCTTCAGTCTGATATTGTGACCTTTATAGCCCATATTGTATTTGACAGTAGAGACAGAGGCAGTCTTGATATTCTGTCCCTTAAAACAATAATCATCACCACCTCTGTATATTTGAGAAGATACAACATTTTCAAATTGTCTGATACAAAAAGAAAAAGAAAAACAGTATGGTATTACTGGTACCGGTATACATGAAACATAATAGAATGAGTCAACAGGGCAGATGTTTTCATGTTCCACCCCTTATTATTATTATTATTAGGCAGAATGCCAAGGTGGCAAATTCTATAAAAATGTACACATATTTTATGATTTTTAAAGGGGTGGAAGTGTGAGGTCATCTGTCTCTCTCATATTTTAACTAACTAAAAGAAAAAATACATTTAAAAACAACTACAGGCCCATTTGTGACGAAATGAACATAAAAATCAAGTAAAATATTAATTAACAAGTAGTTCCGTGAAGAACTATACAGCCTATTTTCATATATCCTGCTCATGTTAATTGCCTCTATCAACATACAAAATTTCAGTTTAATTGCTGTAACAGATTCGTAGATATTGAGAACCGTCTAAATATTTCAGATGGTCACCAGGTTGGATTTTTATTTTTGTACTATTATATTAAGATTATTGTGTACATGTGGTATTCAAACTTCAATCGCATGATTAGAACACAAGAAGTAATAAAAACGAGACTTTAAAATTACCCACAGCAGCCATCTTGTGATTATGCAAACAATTGAAATAAATTAGATGCCAGTGGATCAACATTTGTGTAAGCATTTAACGTGCAACGTTTCACGGCACTCGGATAGTTAATTCGCGAGAAACGTCCATTTAAATATTTATACTTCGCGTCGCCGCCATTTTGGATTCGTGCTCACCAGGTTACTGAAAGTCCTATAGGTGAACATATGTTCATACTCTCTACGAACATAAAAATTTCAGTTTGGTTGCTGTAAAAGATTCATAGATATTGAGAACCTTCTAAATATTTCGGATGCTCGCCATTTAGGATGGTTATTTGTATAGGCCATAGAGTTATGTACCATTCAAGGATACTTATTGCCTAGGTTCATTATTCAAACTTTCACTTCGATCGCATGATTACGACACAAGAAATAAAAACTTAATTTTAAAATTTCGCACAGCCGCCATCTTGAAGTTATGTAAACAATTGAATTAAATTAGATGGCAGTACATTACAATCTGCAAAATCATTTACTGTACCACATTTCACTGCGCTCAGAGAGTTAACTCACGAGAAAAGTCTATTAAAATATTTCAATTTCGCTTGGTCGCCATGTTCGTTTTGTACTTTACAGGTTTATGAATTATACATAAGTAAACTTGTATCAGTACCCTTTATCACCGTACAAAATTGCAGGGTGATATCTGTAATAGTTTCGGAGATATAGAATGTCAGTGAGATATTTCGCACAGCCGCCATTTTGAGGTTATGTAAACAATTGAACTAAATTAGACTCCAGTGCATTGCAATGTGTATAAACATTTGCTTTACCAAGTTTCATTACGTTTGGATAGTTAAATCGCGAGAAAAGTCTATTTAAATGTCTCAACTTCGCTTGGCCGCCATGTTGGTTTTGTAGTCACCAGGTTTTTGAAAGTCTCATAGGTGAACTTCTAGTAGTGCCCTTTATCACCGTACACAATTTCAGGGCGATATTGGTAATAGTTTCGGAGATATTGAATGCTAGTGAAATATTTCGCACAGCCGCCATGTTGGATTGGTGAGACGTAACAAAATTTGAAGGGCACGGTCCAGGTCGCCGGGAATAGTGCTATGAACTTACCGAGTTTCACTGAAATCGCTCCAGCCGTTTAGATTTTATTAGGGACACACACACACACACACACACCTCACACATACACACACACACACGCACACACACACGGACAAAAGGTGATCTCATAAGCCTATTTTTTCAAAATTGAAAATAGGCTAAAATTCTTATACTATCTACATATGGTTAAGTCTATTCAGTAACGTATACATAAGTCTATGTTTCAGTTCAATAACCAAGACTGCAACTCATCTGAAATTTAAATTACATCGCTTAAGGTTAAGCAAAACAGCAATCACCAGAATCAACTATGATGATGTGGCCGATGATCTCGATGTTCCGCCCCTTTAATCAATCTCTACCGGCAACTGCAAGAATGATAAAAACTCAATTTGAAATTAGGGGAGGATGGCTTCGCTGTCCCGACTTACAACACTAACTTCGATTTGAAATTCCCGCTGCATTGCATGAATGACAGTGTTCCAACATGACTAATATTCGCTCTGATTCTGCTCCAGAGTGCTGCCAGTAATGGAGGTATATTACATCGATATAATGATGAATACTTACGGTATACTTATATGTATCGCTTAAAGACAGTCAGTATTAACGGTTCCTTAAAAAAAAAAAAAAAAAAAAAAAAAAAAACGTAACTCAACTGCAAAGGTAAACGCTCTACGAACAATAAACTCTTTGTTGTGAACTCTGTGAGTCATTTATGAGGATTTTGATGACATCAAAACACTTTGAATCACGGACCCACCCAGGATATGAGATTTGATAAGGGTGTTGATACAAAGTTGTGATTTAGAAATTTATAGTTATTTTGTATGGTTAATTATATTTTAATGTGTTAGAGGTGGTTTACATGTGTAGATAAAACCGTGGTATTAATCAGAGTTGGGTAATTTGTGAAGTGAATTGTGATTTGGCATTTACAATTTTGATAATCGGAAAGAGGCGAACCTGTTAGTACTGACAAGTGTTTTTCCTCTGTCGTGTGGAAGAAGATCGTTTACCATCGGACAGAAATATGACAGATCACTTCGCACCTATTACTTTAAAATGGGATCCAAAAAATTTGGAAATTCGGACTATGTCTGTGGAGAAAACATTGGAGCCGTTAGTTCTACAGGTAATCATCCCAACCTTTTGTTAACTAATCTCGTAGCTCTTAGCATTGCTTATAGCTGTTTCACAGTATAATCGTGTTTTTGTTCATTGACTAAATGTAGGCCTATTGCTAGTTAAACTTGCCCGAGGTTTTGAAAGAAATGTCAGAAGGGTCAAGGGACATAAAGCTTATGTTTGAATTCTGTCACATATACATTGGATAAGTTACAAGTTTTATCCTGGTAGTCTGCCCAATCTGCACTGACCATTCAGTGGGATATCGGTTGTAAAGCAATATTTTTATGGAAGCCTACTTATGTAGTTTATAGGGCAACCTTCTTAATTTTAACACTAATCACCTTTTAAAATAGAATTTGAGTTTCCTCGTGCAATTCTTCACGATACGCATTTATATTTTACCACAATTGGCATAATATGATTCAGATTAATTGGCGACTCATATACTTGCGGAATTCGATTTATCAGACCTAAACCTGTATCTAAAATGGTAACCTACCTTAGTTTGTAACTCGTTACCCCTCACAGGTGCTTGAAAGTTCCCCACAGCTCTGAATGGCTATCAAGTGCAGAGTGTTGAGGGAACAGCACACGTTAATAAGGTAAAATTGTAACAGAGTGACAGTTATCAGATCATCTCTCCTTGATACTGTCACATTGAAGAAGTGTGCTCCTCTGTTGCCATTTACCCACTCAACACCTTTATGTTTCCTTTGTCAAGACTAATCATTTAGGCTTAACATCTGTGGACCAATTTATTTTTTATCCACCAGGCAATGGATTTTATATGATTATTAGGGGTGAATTGCTCATAATGGCTTGTACTCTTGTATTTTCACTTTTTACGACCTGTAAACCACTTATTAATGTGTTTTGAGAAAGGGACAAAATGCGAAATTGACTCAAAATTCGAAAATTATTCCAAAATGCTACATAAATGCGAAATCCTACGAGTTTTTTTCAAATATGAAGTTCTTAATTCTTTCTTTTGTTATGGAAACCTCGTTAGTTAGTTATTGAGGTTTTAAGGGGTGGAACTATGGGGTCATCTGCCCCAATATGGAAACTTCAAGTGAGGAGTTTGTCCACCCTTGAAATGTTTGACGGCCTGACCACCGGTCTGGTAAATAAGCCCTCCTCCTGCACCTCGTTGCCCGCCCGTCACCTTCATTACCTTCGAGTAGGTCAAGTCAACAAGTGTTAAGTTGGTGAGACCTAACTGAAAAAAAAATTACATGTGTTTAAATATATATATATATATAGCCTAGGCCCATATAACTTACAGGGTCTTTATATTTGCTTGGCAAAGACATTCACGCTCATGCACTCCGCCAGTGTCGGCTCAGTTGCCGGCTACCGCTCACGCATATGTACTGTATGGCAAACGGTGCTTAAAATCAGTATCGTGCATTTTTACTCACCATGTTTACAGTAGATACTGAAAATGTTCCCCATCCTTTGCCAAACATAATCGGCATCTCCTTATGAAGTTTTCGGTTTTTCCAGTTAATTTAGCTTCAGTAAGGAAATACGACCTTTACATCTATTTTTATTGTTTACTGAACCTGTACGTTTGAATCTCTTAACCAGTTGTTTTATTGTCTGATTTGTAGGAATGGGTCTCCCGGGAAATTTCACTCAAAACTTTTGGCTCGTTCTAGCGCAGGATTTCCTGCACTTTATGTACGTATTGTGCAGATATACACATTCATGTGTCCCTAACAAATATTTCCCATGAGGCATTACAGCACTATGTACAATCACAATAAAACACTTTACAATACGATAAACATTACACAGTAGCTTTATAAAACACCCAATTAGCTTGGAGCTCACACGTCTACCGCAGGAAGAACGTGAGAATACGGCTGGGGACCACGCGTGCCATCCTGTAACAGCCGGTTATTGGCCAGACACCGGCGGCCAAGGTCGAGTGAAATTGCCTTACCAAGCAAAAAAGAAGAAAACTCTCTTTGGCTTTTCCCAATTAATTGGGGTCTCCGGAGCCAACCGGGCTCATTTTTGGATTTGGCCGGGGATTTAAGGGCGGATGCCCTTCCTGATGCACATGATTTTTCTGGTGAAAATTGCACCCCGCTGTCACCGGGATACGAATCCTGGCCGTCCGGGTGAAAGACGAACAGCTAAGCCACTGCGCCGCCATGTTCCCCACCAAGCAAAAGTAAAGAACCTGTGTGTATATATCAGGGTATAACTAAATATGTGGGAAAGCTCCGGGGATTTGATAGAGGTCTTGACAACAAGCAAAACAGGATAGGGCATCAGGGACCAACAGAGTAGCCTGCTCGACCTCCCGATCTGAACCAAACACCACCGTCAATGACAACTAGTTCTGAATTTGGTTACTAGATGCCACCAATTCCCTCCAGGGGCTCACATCTAGTGGGACGTGGGTTGGCGACCACGGGGCCCCAGCTGAGTCCGGCATTGCTTCCACTTGTGCCGGGATCCTCTCTGTCTTTCCTGTCGACCTAACTTGGTCAACTCTTGTTCTCTTCCGACCCCGACGGTATTAGGATATCCGAGGCCTAGGGGTCTCTTCCTTTCCCGCGTTAATTGGCGCTTGTCTCATCTTTTCTGATACCCACCTTCTGCGAGGGGTCAGCCTTCTTTTTCTTTTCATGTTCTCTCCTGCCTTCTGCTCAAGGCCCTCAAGGCGGCTGGGTGTATGTAGCCCCACCACTTCTGGTGCACCCTGGATAATGCTACACTCTCAGGGGCTCACGGCTGGTGAGTTTGGGAGTTGGCGACCCCGAGGGATTCCTGAGCTGGGTCCGGTTTCCCTCTTTTGTCCATTACCTGTGGGGTGGACCCTCTCCTCTTTCACTTTCCTATCTGCCTTTCATGGCTCTCCTACCTTCCAAGTCCCTCAATCCACATTCCTCGAGGGTTGAGGGCATTTCTTTTCCTCCTGTCCTTTATTTGCCTTTTGTTTTCCATTTCTTCTTCTAGTGTATAAGTTAGTAGTTAGTTTTAGTTACAGTTTACATTTCATTATCATCTTCACGATCACCCAAACCATTAGGGGCCGATAACCTAGATGTTAGGCCCCTTAAAACAACAATTATCATCATCGTCATCATCCTTTAGACTTCTACTTATGGGGTCATTTAAAGGCCATTGTGTATGCCACACCTATTCATATCGTGGACATGCTGTGTCAGTGAATAGAGCAAGGATGTCAGCAGATACGACAGACGCTGGGAATATGGGAGCGTGTGAGACAGTCAATGATGTGGCGCATAGACGCCTGCATTACAGCTCGTGGTAGCCATTTTGAGCACCTTCTGTAGAGAACTGAAAGTAGTGTAGTGGACTGCTTGGAAGTCCAAAACATCTCCCTGAAGAGGAGTTAGCACCTCAAACAAAGTAAGTTGTGTTGTACAGTGGACATAATTAACTTATAGTAGATAATTATGTAAGTAGTAACATACACTTTATCAACACAAATGACCAACCTGCATAGTGAAGCGGTCTGTGTTATGTATAGCACAAACAATGCTTGTAGTACGGAAACGAAAGCAAATACACTGCATGTTTACAGGACATGTTTTGCTTGTTGTCAGGTCCTCTATCGAATTCCCGGAACTTTCCCACCCTGTATTTGTTATGGTCTATACAAGCGGGAGAAAACTATAGCATGCCGTGTTTTGCTTGTCAAGCGAGCATCATCCAATCCAAATATACAGCACGATTTTTTTAACCGACCAGGCAATGGATTTTATTTGATTATAATGTTTGAATCATTTCATGATTGCTTGCCACGGTGGATGAGTGGTCAACGTGTCGGTCGATTAACCCCAAGCTTGCAGGTTCGCTCCTGGCCGTGGTAAGTGATTTTTGAAAGACTGCAAAAATTTCGACACCATGTCATACGATGTTGGCATGTCAAAGAATCCATTTGAATTCAGTAGGCCGAGTTTATAATGGCAAAATTAATCTCGGGAGTTACCGCCTGCACAAAGTTCCTCATTTCTCTACTAGAAAGCGCTATAGTGTTCAAGGAGCTTAGATCTCTAACCTCCTTGACTTTCACAGTGCTTCAAAGAACAACGAAATTCGACTTGCAAGCTACCCTTTGGGTGTCAAATAACAAAGCTTGCACCCGGCACCCGAGGCCATACAATATTATTATTATTATTATTATTATTATTTCATGATTGAACTCTTATCAGTTTCTGCATTATCCAAACTACTTGCCACCATCAACTTGTGTTATCAACTTCATATTAATCATACAGTATTGCCTAGAGCTATTTTTGTGTTGTATATTTGGATATGATGATGCTCGCTTGACGAGGGAAACATGTCTCCTATAGTTTTCTCCTTCTTCTATTCTTCTTCTTCTTGGTCGTTGTTCGATTTCGAATGTCGTGACCTTTCACGCAATTCTGTTAACGTTACCCCGCCATACACCGCAGTCTTCTGCTGTAGCCTATGCATTCATTTCTGAAGTGGCAGATTAGTCAGACCCTTTATCTGGTCAAGGTACCAGTTCGGGGCACGTCCCCCAGCCGTTTTCCGTCACCTTTACCCTGGATGATATGCTTCTCAATGCAGTCTTGCCGTATGACTTGGCCGAAAAATTTCAACATTTGCCTTTGGATGTTTGGGAGTAAGCGTGCTTTAGGAGCAACCCTTGGCTCCTTCTGAATAGATTCATTTGTTGTTCTTACTACCCACGATATTTGTAGCATTCTTCAATAACGCGTCATCTCGAAGGCCTCGATTCTCCTACGGCATGCAACATTTATGGTCCAGGACCCAGAACCGTACGTGATGATAGGAAATACCAAAGCTTGAACCAGTCGCTTTTTTTTTTCCTTGGTAATATAATGATCTTTCCATATTCTTGTTCTGAACTCCTAGGTAAAATATTTCTTCTTTGAGATCATCATCAGATTCTAAAGGCTAAAAGCCTTGTCGTTGCAGCCATTTCTTACAGTCTTCAGCAGTTCTCTTCATATTGGCATACGAGTCACATTCCATCTCCTTGACAATGTTCTTGAGATACGATTGTCTTGGTCGTCTCCTTGTTTTTTTTTTTCCCAAAATTTTTCTTCAAAAATCTGGAGGAGAGTGTCATGTCTGAGTATGTGTCCCATGTATTTTGCTTTCCTTTTCTTGACGGTGTTCAACAGGCATCGATTCTCCTGAACTTGGTGCAGAACAAGCTTTTTTACTTTCTTTCCATCCAACTTGTTCGACTAGAACATTGAGACCACTGAATATCTTGAGATCAGTATCTTGTATTAGCTGGAAGGAACGAGTTAATGCACACTGTCTGTCCACTACCATCAAGTAACACTTGGCCTGCTTCTTCACTGAACCTCTCAGTGCATAGTAGCCAGCTTTTCCTCCCAACTAGCCAGCAGCATAGAATCATCTGCCTAGCGGAGGTTGGAGATTGTCTTGCCGCCTATTTGAATCCCTCTTCTATAGTCCATAACAAATATATATATTTATTTTTAATCACTTGTCATTTTTGTTCAGGTTATTTTTAGCCTACTTTCGATATTTGCAAAAAATGAAAGTAGCCTTATGAGATCTACACAGGGCCAAAAATTGTGTGTCTGTGTGTATGAGTGTGTGTACTCTGAATGTCTGTCCCCCCCTATCAATTCGAACACGGTGAAACCGAATTGAATGAAATTTGGTACAGAGGTAGAACTAGCAAAAGGCACCTGTGTCATGTTTTATATTGCCGCCATCTTGACGGAAACGTAATGGCGGCCACCCAAATGTTCAAAGCTTAAATCAAATTACGACTAACCTAGTCATCCGTTCTCTACTAAATCCTGCAACAACATATATTCATATGGCGAGCGTCTTTTGACTAAACTACAAAGTCATCAGCCCAATAGTTTGCAGATGGCGGCCATGTATGTGTGCAAATCGATTACCCCTATCAATTCAAACATGGTGAAACCGAATTGAACAAAATTTGGTACAGAGGTAGCACTAGCAAAGAACTCTTCAGAGTTTAATATTGCCGCCATCTTGACGAAAACATAATGGCGGCCACCCAAATGTTCAAAGCTTAAATCAAATTACAACTAACCTAATCATCAGATCTCTACCAAATTTTGCAACAACATATATTCATAAGGCGAGTGTTGTTTGACTAAACTACAAGGTCATCAGCCCAATAGTTTGCAGATGGGGGCCATGTATGTGTGCAAATCGATTTCCCCTATCAATTCAAACACGGTGAAACCGAATTGAACGAAATTTGGAACAGAGGTAGCACTAGCAAAGGGCACTCCAGTGTCATGTTTTATCTCGCCACCATCTTGACGAAAACGTAATGGTGGCCACCCAAATGTTAAAAGCTTGAATCAAATTACGACCAACCTAATAATCTGATCTCTACCAAATTTTGCAACATTATACCTTTATGTATAAAGAATCTTTTGACCAAACTACAAGGTCATCAGCCTAGTAATTTGCGGATGGTGGCCATGTATGTGTCCTAATCGATTACCCCTATATTTCCAAACACGGTGAAACCGAATTGAACTAAAACTGGTACAGAGGTAGCACTAGCAAAGGGCACCTCAGTGTCATGTTTTATATTGCCGCCATCTTGACGGAAACGGAATGGCGGCCACCCAAATGTTAAAAGCTTAAATCAAATTACGACCAACCTAATCATTTGATCTCTACCAAATTTTGCAACAACATAGCTTTTTGTGGGAAGTATCTTTTGACTGAACTACAAGGTCATCAGCCCAATAGTTTGCAGTTAGTGGCCATGTATGTGTGAAAATCGATTCCCCATATCAATTCAAATACCATGGAACCGAATTGAATGAAACTTTTTACAGAGGTAGCTCTAGCAAAGGACACCTCATATTCATGTTTAATATCAGTCTAGCATGTTGTATTTCAACAAGCTACTACAACCAACATTCAATTATACTCCTACAAACGGACACAGAGTTATAAGAATACCCATGCATTTGGGAGAAAGTACGCTATATGTTCTTTACTGAACATCTTGTTTCACATGTCCCAGTAATTGAAATTATATTGTGTTGACCGACTGAGAAGTTGCAATATCAATTTAGATGGAAATGTAATAATATTATACCCTCTTTGTTTAGGTTACAACTTTAGTCAACACAAAAGGACCATCGAAAAAGAAAAAAGGCAGATCAAAACGAGCCCATGTTTTGGTTGCAGCAGTAGAAAAGGCTACTGAAAATTTTATTGAAAAGGGTGAGCTTATAGCTTATGAGAACCCAGATATCAAGCAGGAAATGCTGGCAGCTGTGGAAGAAGTTCGCAAGACAGGTATGAATTTTTCTTTGTTTTGTATGTGTTTAACACCTTCCTTGCAGTAACTTTCACCCCACTGCATAGTTATGCATGTAAAATTGTGCACCATGACCGATGGGATGTTGCAACAAGTTCAGAGATCAATAGCTTGAATCCCAGCACTGGTAGCTGCCATTCTGAGTGTGTGTTCACCCTGAGATTTTTCACACTCACTAGGCAAATGCCTGGAGGTATAGTAGTTGTCCTAATCCCTCACCTTATTTCTAATATCAATTATTAATAAGGCAACACTGAAAAATGGTTTCGGTTGGTTTCTCAGTTTAGGGGTTGCGACAACGCGGTCATGTAGCCCCGTGTACTTTGGGTGTGTGTAGAATCTGTCTGATAACTGGTGTTAATTGTGAGTGCTGTATTAGTGTGTGATCTTTTTTTGCCACGGTGGGTGAGTGGATAGCGTGTCGGTCTACTAACCCCAAGATTGCAGGTTCGCTCCTGGCCGTGGTAAGTGATTTTTGAAAGACTGCAAAAATACAACACGCATGTCGTACGATGTTGGCATGTCACAGAACCCATTTGAATTCAGTAGGCCGTGTTCATAATGGCAAAATTAATCTCGGGAGTTTTTGCCAACACAAGGTTCCTCATTTCTCTACTAGAAAGCTCTATAGTGTTCAAGGTGCTTAGATATCTAATCTCCTTGACTTTCATAGTGATTCAAGGGACAACGAAATTCGACATGCAAGCTACCCTCTGGGTGTCAAATTACAAAGCTTGCACCCGGCACCCAAGGCCATACGATATTATATTATTATTAATTCAAATATGCACTGCATACATTGAATTTTCAGGTAGTTCCAACTTTTGCTACCAAACGCCACCGTCAACGACAAAAAGAAAGAGTGAAGTGTATTTTTAAGAACATATTTAGAGTCATCAAATATGACGCCACTGAACGCATAGATGTTTTATAAACTTATTTTAAAGTGTTTTTAAACATGTGTTTGTTTAGTTTTAATGTTATTTATGTTGAAATGATTGATATGTTGGGTGATCTTTGCATGAATATGTTGACTTGATAGGACTGAAGAAGGGCTTTTTGAGCTCGAAACATGTACCCTAATTTGTAAAATTTTATAATTACATAGTATTGATCGACGGAGTTCCTTGATATTTCTCACAGTAATTTTACTGTCAATACGGACCTAACAGATTCCAATACAGAGTGTAATAACATTGAGTATACAGTATAAGTAGGGATTGGAATTTTTCGGTGATTTCAGAGTGAAGAAAGCGGTATTTTAAAGTGGCAAATTCGGTGGTTTCTGGTGCACTTTTCGGTACTTTCAAAATCATAAATTTTAGGCGGGATTTATAAATATCATGGATAACCTGCTAACAACACATTTCAGTCATCCTTCAAAGTATACTTCAGTGAAGAGATCCAAATTCTCTTGTGACAAACGGTGACGCATATCACTTAACGTGCCAGTGTAAACTGAAAAACAAAAGTTCACAGCGTTTGAACAGTGGATCCAAATGGTTTTCAACACAGATTCTGAGAACTTGGGAAATACAAATGTCTTTCCTTGCAAAACTCCAACAATGTCTGTCTTGGTCCGGTCATGCATCTGCTTCTTGATTAAAGTTTGCAGTTCTTTGTATCCTCTTAACACCTCACTTTCTTCGAGTGTTCCACAGAACGGCAACTTCTTAATTTTCTTTGCAGTGTCCTCATTGATGTTCATTGGCACTATTTCTGCTGGATCAAACGCACACATTTGTAAATCCTGTTCCCAGGGTCAACGGATCTCAAGCTGATTCATTTCCCAAGAGCATGGGACACAGCATTTAATAAAACTGAATGTGTTTTCCCTCTTTTTAACACATTTCCACAACCCTCCAACTGCTCCTTAATGTTGGTACCATACTTTCCAGAAACAGCAAGTTTAAGGGCTTACTGAATTGTCTGTAGATATCCATCAAGAAGGTGAACAGTTGGATGTGGCCTTCTAATAAGGGGATGAGTTCAATGATGTTTGTGCCAAATTCTTTGAATCTCAAGTATTTCCTCATGTGAAACATTGCTGAGAAAATCAACACCAGAGTTATCAGTCCCTACTACTTCACTCATAAATTGCAAAATATCTTTCAAGTACTCTGACAGGCACACTACAGAATGAAACCAAGAAGACCACCTGGCTAATACTGGTTGAGGAAACAGTGGCACATTTTGATCTGGATACTTGCCTTCTAGATATTCATGTCTGAAAGGCGGACTATATGACGCCACGCGTCGAGTAGATACTAGGATGAAGGGGCAGATGACCTTGCTGTTCCAGTCCTTAAAACCTCAATAACTAAGTACTGTAACTTACTAGATTGTTAGAGATCGCTGTATGCAGAAAGGGAGGCCCGCTATCTACCGTTAAGTTTCCAATCTTTCTGTTGTGACTGTTCCGGTCACAATGTTCCCAAACCCTTATTTGGTTGACTGCAAGAGAAGTCAGGTTAGGGTAATTTGTTCATACCATTTCTTTTCTTGTTCATCATCATCATTTAGGTTGTAGAATTTCATTTTATTTAGTGTATATATATCTTGTGTATCTCGGGGACTCAGTCAGGAATATTTCATTTAATTTGTATGGGAGATGTCAGTATACAAGACAGCGGATTGTGTAGGTAAGCTACAAGATGTTGCAACAGCAGGAAACTCTAGGCCAAATTTAGATTGGGCCGAGAATAACTTCCCTTGTCTTGAAGAAAGCTTTGTGTAAATTGTGTAAGGTTCTGACGTCAGAGAAGAGTTTCGCGCCACGAGTTGTAAGAAATATACATGGGTTCGAGATTATTGGTGTATTTTGTATGGGTTGGAGGGTATCATGACCCTGGCGGAGAAAGACGAAAACATGTGTTTACAAGATGAGAGGTGGGATTTTCGTGTATAGCGGGGCTTCACTTCTATTGTAGCGTCTGATTGGAAAGGTCGCGTTCTCGTAATTTGGCGTAGGCCTATTTGGAGAAACAGTTTTGTTGAAAGCATGGCTTGTGAATGTACTCGAAACGGCTACATATCACAACGATGTTATCTCTGTTAGCACAATTCAAGTTGGGTACGGAAGCACATTCATTTCTCTCGCAGAGATGTGGCTATGTAAACCAGTAAACATCTCTAACCTCAAACCACGTGTGGAAAATCTTAGAAATGCTGGGGAGAACTGATCTATCGAGCATGTCTCGTAGATTATCTGCTAGATCGTCGATGAGTGAGTAACAAACATCTTTATATTCCAACATTCATTTTGGGTCACATGTTTTCGTCATTGCCGAGGAGAGAAGATAGTAAACCATAGTCTGTTCGACGAGAGTCCCCGCCATATGTTTAAAGTTGATATTAATACACATATTTTGAAGGTTATAATTAGTTTTCTTTATAGGGAATTACACCTAATAGTTGAACGCCCAAATGATACCAGTTAGGTTGACCAAATGTGTGTCCAACACTCCACGACCCTGCCATTTCAATTGTGTGGTATATGATGAAGTACTTCCGATCAAAAATAGGAGGATGATTTTGGGAAGTTTTAAATCAGTCGCCCAAGAAGGGCTGGTAAAAAGTTACAACATAGCACCTCAACGTGGGGCAAGAGTAGGGAAACCTAGCAGGTATCATTAGGGCACATATGCACACAGCCGATAGACACCTTAGGAGTATTAGGGTTCACAGTAATTTGTTTTGTTTTAAGGGGTATGTCCACATCAGACAATTTAGAATTAAGGTCAAGGGTTGTGTGTAAATCAAACAGTAAAATGTCAGGTAATCAGGAAACTGGGGGAAGTGGCAGTGAGGAAGATGTGGAAAAGACAGTGGGAACATATGTTACCATTGTTACTACTGAGTCGCAGCTGATCGCTGAAGGTAGTAACTTAAATGTAAATGGGGGGGTTATGAACGATAGTTTGATCCAAATGCTACTGAGTGAAATAAAAGAGATTAAGAAGCAAGGAGAATCTATGAGTAAGGAAATTAAGGAGCAGGTAGGCTCTGTAAATGAGAAGGTAGAGTCAGTGACCAAACAGATAGTAGAAGTGAAGGAATTTGTAAGTAAGGAAATTCAGGAGAGCAACAGGGCCACGAACACAAGGATAGAGAGTCTCAGCAAAGAAATACGGGACCATAAGTCTGTCCTTAATAGTAGAATGGAGAGTATGAACCTGGAATTAAGTGGGAAAATTAGCAAACAGGGAGAGGAAATCAGGGCAGAAATGCAGGGGAATCAGGCTGGGATCACAAGTAGGCTAGAAGGAATGGAAGGCCATCAGAACCAGCAAGATGTGGAAATAACGAAAATTAAGTCAGAGATAGCTAGTTCAAGGGCAGAAGTACAGAATGTAACGGGAAAGTGTGATGAGATATGCAACACTGTAAGTGGGAATAAGAGGGAATATTTAGATAGAGTAGGTGCCGTTGAAAATAAGTTGGGAGAGATTGAGGGTCTGAGAGGGAAGCAGGTGGCATTGACCGAGAAAAACGAAAAGCTGCAGGAAGAGCTGATAAAGGTCAGGAGAGAGTTGAAAGAGCGACCGATGAGTCAAAGGGTTGTGATGCCATCTAGTTTGCTACTCAGGGACCCTGGTCTGCCACAATTTAACTCAAGGCAGTTCAACCCTATGGAGTTTTTAAAAACCATTGAGAAGAAATTCAGCAAGGATCTAGAAGACGGGGTTGTCGAATGGGAAACAGTGTTGGAGATCTTGTCTAACTCATTTCAAGGGGATGTGAAAGCATGGTTCCAAATATACAGGCCTAACATGAATAGTTTAAGGGAATTCAGGGATAAATTCAAAGCTAAGTTCTGGGGGGAGGGGGTACAGTCCAGGGAAAGGGAAAAATTAACTTTTGGGAAATATAAGGAGAGAGAAGGGGTATCCCTGACAGAATATTTTTTGGCACATGTACTTATTTGGAAGAATTTGGATGGGCTGACCTCTGACAGTGATGTGGTTAGGGTCATGTTGAAGCACTTCCCACCTAGAATTCAGGAGGCAGCTTGTATGCAGAAGGTAAGGACGGTAGAAGAGTTGGAAGAGCTTCTTACGAGCTTTGACGTTTTAGGCAAGCAGCACATGGAGAGGCCAGAGGTCAAACAGGAATTTAGGGGCAATAGGGGGAATAATCAGGAGTTTAATAGGGGTAGATTTAATCAGGAGCAAAGAGATTATCAGCAGAGGCAGGAAAACTATCAGAGAGGTGGGGGGCGTCAGGATAATTCACAGCGACAGGAAGGTAACTATCAGAGAGGTGGGGGGCGTCAGGAAGGTGGTAACGAAAGAGTACAGGTGAACCAGAGGAGACAAGAACAAGGTGGTCAAGGAGCTTTAAACTCCGAACGGGCTGTGCAGGGAGGTCAGTCAGGCAGTCCGTAAGAAATGAAGTCAAGCAGTGTGTTATTGTGGGTGAGGAGGATTTTATGCCTATGAGTCGGGAGGATCTGCTAGCTGACCAGCAGGAGTTCTCATGTATCGGGGAGAAGGAGGCTTTTATGTCAACTGTTGAGTTGAGCATACTAGGTAAGAGAGTGCAGGCATTGGTGGATTCGGGGAGTGAGAGAAGTGTCATCAGTAAGGGATTTTATGATACTTTAATCAAGGACGGTGGTAAGTTGGAAGAAATTCCAGTTAAGTCGACATATGTGGTAACTGCTGTTGGTAATAAATCCCAAAGAGTGGGAAAGCAGGTATTGTTGCCCATGAGGTTTGGTAATGAAGTTGACCACAAGACTTGCTTGGTAATTCCTAACCTAATTTATGAAATGATTTTGGGGATAGACTGGCTTAACGAGCATAGTGCTGTTATTGATTTTGACCGGGGTGTCATCAACTTTGTGAGGGGGAATATAAGCCAGGAGATGAGAATGAAATGCAAGAGTGTAGATAAGACAGTAAAGGCATGTGTTACTGAGGTCACTGTAGGGGATATGGCAGAAGGTAAGGCTGACGATGAGGAGGAAGTTGTGGATTTATGTCACATTGCTGTGGAGGGTGATAAGTGTGATCAACTCCAGCAGGCTGTGGATAAGAGTGGTTTAAGTGTTGAGGAGAGGGATAAGTTGTTAGAGGTTTTAGAGCTAAACCAAGAAGTTTTCAGTGACAAGCCAGGGCTAACACATGTCTATACGCATCAGTTCGAAATTGTAGATCATTCTCCATTTTCAGGACCCAAGTACCCGATACCTCACAAATTTGCTGATGCTGTGGAGAAAGAAATAGGCATTATGCTGAATCAGGGTATTATTGAGCCTTCAACTAGTGCATATCTGAATCCCTTAGTTGTGGTTGGGAAGAGTGATGGCTCGGTCAGGTTGTGTATTGATGCCAGGCAGCTCAATTGTAGGATATCTGGGGACCAACAGAGGCCAGAATGTGTTGAGGAACTGGTTCAGAAATTCAATGGTAAGCAATGGTTTTCCACTATGGATCTGAGTGCATCATTTTGGCAGGTACCGTTGAGAGAACAGGACAGGAAGTTGACTGCGTTTAGCTTTAAGAGTGGTTTGTACCAATTCAGGGTCGTTCCTTTCGGAACAAAGACCAGCAGTTCAGCGTTGATTAGGGCCTTAAATCTAGTGTTAGGGAGGGACACACACGAGTTTGTGACAATGTACATAGATGATTTAATTGTTGCATCTTACACATTAAAGGAACACCTGGATCACTTAGACATTGTTTTGGGGAAATTAAGGGACGGGGGATTTACAATTAAACTTAAGAAGTCTCTGTTTTGCACAACATCAATCACATTTTTAGGGCATACTATCACAACACAAGGGGTGTCTCCCGAACAGTCACGATTAGACAAGATTCACAACACTGCTACACCACGTAACGCCAAACAATTGAGGTCAATATTAGGGGTTTTCAATTATTTTCGTAGATTCGTAGTTAAATATTCCTGTCTTGTAGAACCGTTTAGGGAATTGCTGAAGCAGGGTACTAAGTGGGTATGGACCCAGGTGCACGATGAGGCTTTTAAGGAGTTGAAGAGAGGCTTTGTAGAGACTGTCATGCTTAGGTATCCTCGTCTGGATTGTCCCTACATTTTGATGACTGATGCGAGCATGCAAGGCATCTCAGGCATTTTGTGTCAGGAGGATAGTGAGGGCAATCTAGGGATTGTCTCATTAGCAAGCAGAGGGCTAAGCATGGCGGAGAAGAGATATACAATTACTGAAATAGAGATGTTAGCAATCGTATACTCTCTAGGGAAGTTTAGGAGTTATGTGTTGGGCAGTAAGTTGCAGATACTGACTGACCATCATGCATTACTTTTTATTGGATCCTGCAAGCTCACTTCGAACAGGATGTCAAGGTGGATATTGGCTATAAGTGAATATAACTTTGAGGTAAGGCATATTAAGGGTACTGAGAACATTGTGGCTGACTTCATGAGTAGAAACATTGGGGGTGATGAGGGTCATCAGGTACTGGAGGTACAGGAAGGTGTTGTTATCTGCGTAACCAAGGTAAGCGAGTGTGATTATGAGATACGCTGCTTAAGGAATCTGCTTGTAGAGCAGGAGAAGGATGAGGTCTTAGGTGATATCTTGACTCAGTTGAGAGGTATGGATGTGGATAGTAGAATTAAGGTTGGAAAGTATTGGTACAAGTTGGAGTGTGGTTTCTTGGCTAGGCTGTGCCATGAAGGTGCCTGGAGAGTGTGTGTGCCAAGCTCATTGCAGGTAACGATGATTTGGTATCATCACAAGGCTTTAGGGCATTTTGGATCAAGCAAGGTTCTTTTTGCTGTTCAGCAGCATTTCATTTGGAAGAACATGGGAAGGCAGATTAGGAAAGTTCTGGCAAGTTGTGACTCGTGTCAACGGTGTAAATGCCCAACGAGGTTTCTTGAGGGACCTCGGCAAATGGTGATCACAGAAAAACCAAGGGATTTACTCTGTGTCGATCTGTATGGTCCATTGGTTAAAGCTCAGTTTGGATATCAGTATATCTTCGTGGTTGTTGACGCATTCAGTAAACTCGTCAAACTGTATCCCCTGAGAAAAGCGACCGGGAAGGGTTGTGTCCTACAGATCACTGATAAGTATGTACCTGAGTTTGGGGTGCCTCTCAGGATACTATCAGACCACGGTAGTCAATTCACCTCAAAGATCTGGAAAACCAAGTTGAGTGAATTGGGTATCAAGCACATATTCTCATCTATTCGATATCCTCAAGGGAATTTGTCCGAACGAGTTATGAGAGAATTAGGGAGAGTATTTCGCACCTATGTGAGCAATCGCCACAATGCGTGGTTCTCCAAGTTAGGAGATATTGAACGATGGTTCAATAGTACGTTCCATGAGAGTGTAAAATGCACTCCCTATGAAATTCAGTATGGTAGGAAGCCTACCAATGAGCTTGCTAGAATGCTAGGTTTGGTCACGGGAGAGGAGATTGGGAAGGATGTTTGTATCCAGCTGGCTAGGGACAACTTAATCAAGGCAGGGAATAAGCGTAGGCGCCAGCAGAAGCGGGTAAAGTTTGATTCTTTTGAAGTAGGCGATCAGGTGCTTCTGAGGGTTCCATATCCGTCTTCAGCTGTAGATAAGGAGATAGGGAAGTTTTTTCATCTATTTCAGGGGCCTTTTAAGGTGGTTAAACGTATTGGTGAGTGTGCCTATAGTTTAACGGACCAGGATGGTAAGTCTGTCAGTACACATAATATTAGGAATCTCCGTAGATATCACTCTGTAAAATAATATGGCATGGACTCTTAGAGAATCAGTCAACATAACGTGATGGCATGACAAAACTCAAGAGATGTGACGAAGAATGCTAGCCAGCAAAGTGGCATCGAGTGTTAGATGGATAGATGGTATGATAAGGCCTGTGCAGGCAAATACCATGGCTTGTGAAGCGATAGGGTCTCATGATGAGACGAAGAAAATGAAGTGGTAGACCTAAGACACTTGAGAGAAATCAGTGAGGCTAGGAAATGGACACAATAAGACATTCGAGAGAGTGAGAATGTGTGAAAATTTGACAAGTGTGTATGTATATATGTCTTCCAGGGTTTATTTATGTAATAGTGTAATTCTTTGTGTTTTCAGTGCGTTGCTTGTTTGAGTGTTTGTGATCCACACTTGTTTCACCCGTGTGAATCACATGGGGGCGTATTGTGACTGTTCCGGTCACAATGTTCCCAAACCCTTATTTGGTTGACTGCAAGAGAAGTCAGGTTAGGGTAATTTGTTCATACCATTTCTTTTCTTGTTCATCATCATCATTTAGGTTGTAGAATTTCATTTTATTTAGTGTATATATATCTTGTGTATCTCGGGGACTCAGTCAGGAATATTTCATTTAATTTGTATGGGAGATGTCAGTATACAAGACAGCGGATTGTGTAGGTAAGCTACAAGATGTTGCAACAGCAGGAAACTCTAGGCCAAATTTAGATTGGGCCGAGAATAACTTCCCTTGTCTTGAAGAAAGCTTTGTGTAAATTGTGTAAGGTTCTGACGTCAGAGAAGAGTTTCGCGCCACGAGTTGTAAGAAATATACATGGGTTCGAGATTATTGGTGTATTTTGTATGGGTTTGAGGGTATCATGACCCTGGCGGAGAAAGACGAAAACATGTGTTTACAAGATGAGAGGTGGGATTTTCGTGTATAGCGGGGCTTCACTTCTATTGTAGCGTCTGATTGGAAAGGTCGCGTTCTCGTAATTTGGCGTAGGCCTATTTGGAGAAACAGTTTTGTTGAAAGCATGGCTTGTGAATGTACTCGAAACGGCTACATATCACAACGATGTTATCTCTGTTAGCACAATTCAAGTTGGGTACGGAAGCACATTCATTTCTCTCGCAGAGATGTGGCTATGTAAACCAGTAAACATCTCTAACCTCAAACCACGTGTGGAAAATCTTAGAAATGCTGGGGAGAACTGATCTATCGAGCATGTCTCGTAGATTATCTGCTAGATCGTCGATGAGTGAGTAACAAACATCTTTATATTCCAACATTCATTTTGGGTCACATGTTTTCGTCATTGCCGAGGAGAGAAGATAGTAAACCATAGTCTGTTCGACGAGAGTCCCCGCCATATGTTTAAAGTTGATATTAATACACATATTTTGAAGGTTATAATTAGTTTTCTTTATAGGGAATTACACCTAATAGTTGAACGCCCAAATGATACCAGTTAGGTTGACCAAATGTGTGTCCAACACTCCACGACCCTGCCATTTCAATTGTGTGGTATATGATGAAGTACTTCCGATCAAAAATAGGAGGATGATTTTGGGAAGTTTTAAATCAGTCGCCCAAGAAGGGCTGGTAAAAAGTTACACTGTGTTTGTTGGATGCTCTCCATGCAGTCAATTCATGGGAGAAGATTACCGCTACTACACTCACACAAAAACAAGCATTTGTCGGCTTCTGTGACGACGATATTTTAAACAGGCAAGGTGGTCTCACTACAATGACATTAGGGCAAAACCTGGATGAATGTCAAGATGCAGAAGAAAGTGACATCCAGTTGTAGACTTCGATAAAGACAATCATGGTTTCAGAGATGAGGATATTGAGGATATTGTATGGAATTTGACTGTTGGTGAGGTAAACTGGGATCCAGTACATATAGAATGCAGGAGTGATGCAAAGGAAATCCCTAAAGTTCCCACAGTCAAGCTAGTGTGTCTATAGTCACACTTATCTCATATAGAAATTCAAGATGAATTTTCGTTCTCATATATTGTTTTCTTCAGAATTGTACAATCTAAAATTAGAAAAAATAAACCATCTAAGAAACAAAAAGTGGTGAGTCATTTTTCTTAGTTTTTAATATTGGTAAAATACACATAGTGTGTCTCACAATACTATGTTATAAAGTGTTTTTTTTTTGCGTGTTTATAAAATACATTTCTATATTTTTAACCAATAGTTTTCTCTTTGCTAGGCTTAAAAACATTACTGTAGATAATTCGCAGTTTTCAATATTTCACGGAAATTCATGCATTAATTGCCGCGAGTTATCGGAAGTGCACTGTAAAAAAGCTAAAATTCGCGGTTTCATGCGAAATTCATGCATAATTCGCGTATTCATGTGAAATTCGCGAAATTTCGCGACTTCAAAAACCATTTTGTTTGCCATTTTTAGGGTTATAAAAACACATTACCATCTGTGTATTACTTCATTTAATAATTCGCGAAATTCGCGATCGCGAATTTTTCCTATCCCTAAGTATAAGTCATGATCATGATCAAATTTGGGACGGCGGGTGGGTTATAGACAGCGGAGGAGTAAACATCTATTACTATAGCATCTCCAGATTTTTTCCCGACCATTTCTACAGGTATTTTGGCTAATTTCAGTAGGTTAAGAATTTTTTTCCCACGGTTTTGGTCAATGGAAGTCCTACCGAGGTATCAAAAATGATATCCCATAGTCTTTAAGATATTTCTCTCTGTTCTTCAAGTGCCACCTTCAACAAAAAGTTGTTTACTCTTGCTATCTAATCTCTGTCCTGACAGTGCTGTTGGGAAACAGACCATTTCCATTAACATCATGTTTACTTACCTGTAACGAGGAAGTAGCCAGCTGAGTGCTAAGGAATGCTTGCACACTTCTGTATACCACCTTCTGCACCCCTAATGTGTTAGAAAATGCAGCTTGAGTTTTAATAGTAATGATATGTGTATGTTTACACAAGGGGGGCAGAAAGAAAGACAGATAATGTTGCACAGTAATTGTTCAGGAGTGGTGAACCTGGATTCTGCACTTGCACTTAGGATAATAAATTACATTTTCTTGATTTTCATACCTTATTTCATAATCTGGGAGTCATTACCAATTGATATTACTGTCCATTATCCCTACTGCACTGGAAACATGTCCTAAATTATGTAAATGTGCGTTTTTGTTTCTTGCTCATTCAAAGACAATGGCCATGTTTGTTTGGTGCATCAGGTCTCTAAACTTTTACAGATGTGCACACTTTGACGTCACGTTAATGTTACCAACATGTGGGTTACAAAATACACCTTGTAATTATGTGAAAAAGTATTAATTGGCAAAACGATTGGTCTGGATAAAGGTTATTGAAGCGCGAGTACTCTCACTGTGCATGACAAAAACCAGGGGTGTATACCTAGTGGGCTAGGCTACCTAGAAATTATTCATCTAGGCAAAAACCATTGGCCTGGATTAAGATTATTGATGAGTAGTATCGTATGCATGAAGTAGTCAATATTGTATTTCTCCCATAATTCACGCGTATTATGGCAGACACAACTGGAATTTTACTATATATGTCGTGATCTAATAAGGGGGTGGTAGGTGGGGTATAGACAGCTGGGAAGAAAACATCTATTACCACAGCATTTCCACAATTTTTCATCATTACAAAAGGTATTTCGGCTAATTTAAGTAGTTTTGTAGAAGGTTCACAACTCCTGAACTGTTACCATGTTGCACTTGTTTTTTTACTGTCAACTATCTTCTGAACATACTGAGTTATGTTCCTATTAAGATCTAAAATTAAGGATAAATTGTATTGAGAATGAAATAAAATCAGTTTTATCTTATTTTCTCTCATAATATCGAAGAAGTGTTCTTGTGCTTTAGGAGATGTTATTAAAAAATACTTTCTCTTTTTATTCGGTGTTTTCACCTTCTTAGCTGCATGACTTAAGATTTATATTCATACTGGTAGGTAACAACACTGTTTGGAGTTCTGATACACAAAACCCGGTGCTGATGTTATCCATTCTTATCTGCTTTTTTTTTGCCCGCCTGACACTCATTCGAGATGAATGTTTGCGTTTTGGGGACCAGGTCGTATAATCAATCATGATGATATTTTTTAGCAACTAGCTGTACCCGGCATGCGTTGCAATGCCATTCAAAGAAAGTGTTGGCGTTGTAACTTCGTTTGTTGAAGTGCTTTTGGATTCCCAAAATTTTTTTCTTTTTCGGTTAACCACCTCTAAACTATTGTAAAATTGATTTACTATCTCAAAAAAAATCATGGGAGCGTGCAATGAAATGAATGGTATATGAACGCATACGGGACCTTCTTGAAACGATTTGCACGCCGTTACTCATTTGTTGAATCTACTTGTGCGCCACCCATTGAAAAACGGATTTACTAATTCATACACCTTCGCAGTCACAATCGGATGAATGGTATATGAACGCATACGGGACTTGGTTGAAACGATTCATGCGCTGTCGCTCATTAATTGTATCTACTCGTGTGCTACCAATTGTAAAATGGATTTACTAAGTCAGAAACCTTTCCTGGAGTGTGCACAACAATTCAACCAAAGTTTCATAGCAATCGGATGAATGGTATATGAACGCATACGGTACTTCGTTTAAGGGATTTGCGTGCCATCGCTCATTTGTTGAATCTGCTTGTGCGATACCTATTGTTAAGTGAATGTACTAAGCCAGAAACCTTCCCTGAAGTGTACACAACCTCTCACCCAAGTTTCATCGCTATCGGACGAATGGTATGTGAACGCATACAGGACTTTGTTGAAACGCTTCGCTTTGTTGAATCTGCTCGTGCGCTACCTATTGTTCAGTTCCCCCAGGGGCTCACATCTTGTGGGCGTGGGTTGGCGACCACGGGGCCCCAGCTGAGTCCGGCATTGCTTCCACTTACTTGTGCCGGGCTCCTCTCTGTCTTCTTTCCTGTCGACCTCGCTTGGTCAACTCTTGTTCTCTTCTGACCCCGACGGTATTAGGGTATCCGAGGCCTAGGGAGTCTCTTCCTTTCCCGCCTTAATTGGCCCTTGTCTCATCTTTTCTGATACCCTCCTTCTGCGAGGGGTCGGCCTTCTTTTTCTCTTCCTTTTACCTCCTGCCTTGTGCTCTAGGCCCTTAAGGAGGCAGGGTGTATGTAGCCCCACCACTTCTGGTGCACCCTAGATAATGCTACACCCTCAGGGGCTCACGGCTGGTGAGTTCGGGAGTTGGCGACCCCGAGGGATTCCTGAGCTGGGTCCGTTTTCCCCTTTTGTCCCTTACCTTTGGGGCGGACCCTCTCCTCTTTCACTTTCCTATATGCCTTTCATGGCTCTCCTTCCTTCCAAGTCCCTCAATCCGCCTTCTCCGAGGGTTGAGGGCATTTCTTTTCCTTCTGTCCTTTTATTTGCCTTATTCTCCTTTAGTTTTCCATTTCTTCTTCTGGTGTGTGGGTTAGTGGTTGGTTTTAGTTTTAAATTCGCTTTTCATTTTCATCTTTACGATCACCCAAACCATCAGGGGCCGATAACCTAGATGTTAGGCCCCTTAAAACAACAATTATCATCATCATCATCTATTGTTCAGTGGGTTTACTAAGCCAGAAACCTTACCTGAACTGTACAGAACATCTCACCCAAGTTTCATCACAATGGGATGATGGTATATGAACGCATGTGGGACTTTCTTGAAACAAACGCACGCCATTTTGTTGAAGCTACTCGCACGCCATCTATTGTAAATTGGATTTACTACGCCTATAACTTTTCTGGGACTGTGCACAACAACTCACCAAAATTTGATTGCAATCGGATGAATTGTATATAAACGCTTCGCCATTACGCATTTGTTTAAACTACTCGCGCGCTATCTATTGTGAAATGGATTAACTATGCCTATGAATATCCCGAAAGTGTGTACAACAACTCACCAAAATTTGATTGCAATCTGATGAATGGTTTATGAATGCATAACAGACAGACATTCCTTTTTAAATATAAATAAGATTATGTGACCATAGATATTCTGACTCTGACATAGAATTGTGGATGTGATGTGATAGTGTTTCTGAATCTGAAAATGGTTTTAAGAGCCGAGAATGAGAAATTGAGGTGGGAAATATTGATGGAGAGGGAATGACATAGGTGCTGATGACTGGAAAGTTTATAAAGAGGAACAAAAATGCCCATAAGCACAGACGATGAAACAGTTGTTAAGATGAAGTTTGATTGAATAGGAAGCTGTGCATCATAGGTGCTTGTTAGGACAACACCGACTGTGCATCTGTTTTGGCAGGAAATTGAAGGAAGGGAGAACTTTATTTTTACTGTGAGACCTGTCCAGGGAACCCTAGACTCAACAAATGCTTCAAGATGTGCCACACTTGGGAGCAATATCACTGATACTGTTATCTGATAAGGAAACTTAGAGATTTAAAAAAATAATATGAACATTTCCTTAATGTCAATATTTTGCTGATATTAAAATACATCCTTGCAGGGATGCAGGTGATGAAAGAAACTAGACTTCAAAGGCTTAATGTGATTCCTTTTTTAAGTTCTGTGGCACCTATTGATATCCTGAACATCAGGAACAACTACTAATTTCGTGTACTATGAACACCACAACAACTTAGGTTATCAGATTCCAGACACACACAGCTACACAGGGCTGTAGACTATGATATCCCTAGTACCTAAATAAAGCAACAATAATTAGGTGTACCCCCATGTAACAACTTACACACCCTTAGTCGAATCTAGCTATGTCCCTGTTTATAAGTGTGTCATCCTTCACTGGAAATATACTGGAGTTTTTAATCACATGATGGAAAATTGGAAGAAATATCCTTTTTTTAATACTTATTTTCAAGGGATTGTGGATTTTGAGCAAATTACTGTACATTACTTCACCAAGGGCAAGTATCCATTTTTGTTATTTCTGTACTGTTACAACTTTCTCATTTTTCCCCCTTCTCTTTAAAATTAAATATTTTTCAGTTATCTAAATACTGAAGGCAAAAAGCTGTTAGATATGTAGTTTTATGATGACAGCTGTCCAGACCATAATTGGTTATTTGTTGGTTTACCACGACTTCGATCGTATTTTGCAACTTTTTGCAGGCATTGACTGGACGATTGCTGTCAATCGTTTGACTCCAGCCATTACAATAATTTATTTCCTGTTAAAATAATAGGGTATTTCCTCTCAATACTGTATTTTTTCCTTTCCAATGGAAACCTTGTATTTTTGTCTTCTGCCATTAGTGAACTGTCAAGAGAACATCACAAACTTTACACCCCCTGATCTCACTAAAACTTTGCATACATGTTGATCAAATCGCAAGAAGATGGTCCCAGAATTGGATTGTCGCAGCTAGGTTCCCATCAATCAATAACACAACAGGATCCTCTTTCCCCAGCAACCCGTCTGCAGTGAAAGGGCCTACTGTACATGTTGCGATTGGTTGGAGAGGATGTGAGATCTTAGCATGCTCATCCACATGGGCTGCTCTAATTCTCAAGTGTATATTTACACAACCCAAATGAATTTGACGGTGCAATACATTCACAAATACATTATTAGTTATTGTATTTTTAAGGGGTGGAACAGTGAGGTCATCTGCTCTCACAAATATTTTTTTTGTGATCTGATCAACATGTCAGCAAAGTTTCAGCTGATTAGAAGGATGACATAGCTATGAACCCATGTAGCCTTACATTTCACAAGGCTGTTTACAAACAAAGTTAATGTTGAACAAATACAGAACATGATGTGCTGCAAGTTCTGAGCCAATCAAAATGTACTGTAGTACTTCTCCATATCGAGGTGACATAAGATGCTGTGAGATATTGTAAGATATCAGTGACGTGTTTGGGAATCGGTTTCCTCTTCTTATTGGCAAGCATAGTTTTGAGCGGGTTGAACATTTCAAATTCTTAGGAGTCATGATTGATGAACAGAATCATACAGACTTGGAAATTGAAGTTAGAATACAGAATGCTACTCTCTGCAGTTTTAATTGGGATCCACATTTTTGACGAGAAATACAAAACTGAAAATATATAATACCATCATTAGGCCAGTTCTAACATATGGTGCAGAATCATGGAGTTTAATAAAACAGGAAGAACACCAGTTGCAGGTTTTCGACAATAAAGTGTATAGGAAAATTTTGGGACCATTTTTTGACCCCACATCTCAAAAAGCTCGAGAAAAAGATCAAATAAAGACATTCACTCACTATCACAGCAAGCACCAATACTCAATATCATTAACTCCAGAAGACTTCAATGGGCTGGTCATTTACTAAGGATGGAAGTGATAGGATGGTCTTGCAAATCTTTAAAGAACCAAGAGGAAAAAGGCCAGTAGAAAGACCACGTTCCTGGAAAAATGAAATCTCCAAACTTTGTAGACATCTTTATGTGGACAACTGGCAATCTTCTTCTTCTTCTTCTGTGGCGCTGCAGCCCAGGGTGAACCTTGGCCTTCCCAACGAGCTTCCGCCAACCATCAAGGTCACATGCTGCCCTCCTCCAGTTTCTCAGGGTGTCTACCGGTAACGAAAGTAACGAATTTTACGAACGGGTAACGAACATTTAAAAGGCGGGTTGAATCATTTAAACTCGCGCCGCTAGGCTCAGGGATTGCGATAGAGCGAGTTTCACGTAAGCGGCGCCGATTGCATAAGCTATATTTCCCTGTGCCTGAGCTCAAGGAAATGCATAGAGGATACCTTGTGTGGTATACGTCAATCCAACGTATATTTTCGGCATCAAGAAGACTTTCTAGTTTTGTGTGAAATATTTTTCTGTGTTATTAGGAAACCTGACTTTTCACGAGACGTTTTTTCGCGAAAACTTCCGAAACTAAGCAGAAACCCCTCATTTCTGTTATTGGCCTCTAAATTTGGAGACTATGTGAAATTGAAGTCCAGAAATAACGCAAAATAATTTAATGTCGCAATCTTGCAAAATGTTATCGTTTCGAAACAAAAATTACGAAATAGCTTCGAAATTCATAATAACTTACCGGCAATTTAAAAATCTGTCTCGTAAATTTGCGACATCCGGTATGGTTAATTCGAAATTCAGTTATATGTCGATTTTTCCTTCGAACTTTGGTCCATCGGATATATAATCTAACTAGTTATTTCGACAACTTGTATAATTCGTGATTCGCATTCGAAAGAAAATGTGACCTCTTGTCGTATTATTCGTGCAATCCTCCCAGAATAATTCGTAAAATTCGATACGGTACCTACTTCGAATGTTCATCCTCCGAAATTACATCCTCAAGGCTGACCACACGACTTGCCTGCACGAATCTCGTCAAACGGACCGAGATCGACGTCAGTTGCGTAAAATGATGAAACCCGTCCCCTATCGTGAACTTGTGACCACGTGGACTGCGGGAATCCTGTCAAAGGTGATTGGGCACTCATCACGAAAGATTCCGAAACCTACTCGCCACTTTTCCCATGACCGTATACTTAAAAGCATAAGGGGAGCGAGAAGTGTATCAACCCACCCCACTTAGAGATGACTGTCTACGTAGCATCGCGATACTAATTTATCCTCGTGATCCACCTGAACTGATGAACTCCCAACCACAGCATAGGGACAGCGGGAATCACGGCGCCGACCATACAACATGTCCATAACGACTAGTGAATTTTAACCATGCCCAACCTTGAGCTTGCCTCCACCATTCTGTCAGGGCCGATAGACAGGCTGGTAATCGTTGAACGGCTGGGTGCAGCGCCGATTGCAAAATATCGCGAGGACAACGTGAATCTCGTAAAACGGCCGAGAGCGGCAGCATCTCTCCGCATTCAATGACGTGAACAATTGGATTCTTGTCAAACGGACAGCAAGTGGCGCCGATTGCGTAATAATGCTGTATTTTCTCGTGCACGACCTCAAGGACAATGGAAATCTCGTCGAATGACTAAAAGTGACACCGTTTATCTAAATCGCGATTTTTCTCCGTGTTCTCTCGTGAAAACAACGGGAATCTCGTCAAACGGCTGAGACCAGCGCCGATCGTGTAACATCTCGATATTTCACCATACTTGACTGCGAAGTCAGAATTCGGTGACGACCAGGTAACGTCGCATACATTTCTTAGTGATCTACCGCGGGGACAAAGGAAATCTCGCCAAACGGTAAAGAGCAGAGCAACTTCTTGATATTAGCTGAAACAACTAATTTGATAATAAGTATCTAGTTTAAAAAATATATATATTTTATGATTTATTTTATTTACAGCTTTAAACACAGTTCATTGCTGTCTTTCTTCACCGCGTAATGAGCTCCTATGCTTGCAGACCGCAGACTTATCTTGAATTCAAAGGTAGCCTAACTAAAATTAATTAAAGGTAACTAAAAGGTAGCTAAAAAGTAACTAATTTTTACTTCATCCTTACAGTAGACACCCTATTTCTGCATCCCAGCTTCCGTACATCTTCTTCCACTCCGTCCAATCATCTTATTTTTGGTCGACCTCACCCTCTTAGTCCTCCTGGGTATAGAGATCGAACATTCCAAGTACCAATTCGAAGATCAGTTTTCAACTTTTTTACCATTCGTTGTCCAAGACCCGTTCCATGTCGTCGTTTATTAATCCGATGGCTTCTGCTCTTTGAGTTTTCGTCACTTCAGTTTTTTACAGGAAGAGGGTGTTAGCCTCAGGCTCAACCCCCAACCTGGAGCACCAGGGACTCTTCTGTCCGGGTTACCATACCTTAACCAAGATAGCCCCGTTTTAAGGCACCGGTCATTCGCCTTCACCCATTCCCTATGGGATAGGATTTGCTGGTTGCATAAGCAGGTTGACTTGCCAACTAGAGCATTTCCCAGTATTTACCAGTGACACCTACTTGGCATAGGTGTCACCACTGGGGCTCAATAACCAGCCATTTACCCTCATCATTTGTCCGGGCTTGGGACCGGCGCAGAGTTGAGCTGGATTGCTCTCCCTGTGGCTGGGTTGGACAACAGACAATCACTCGCCAAAAACAGAGTTCAGTGGAGGCATTTTGTGAGATCGGCGCGGGAAGCCGTCTGAGTGAGTGATGTGTGTTACTGGGATGTACCGGTATTGTGAACACAAATAATGAACCATTATTTGTAGTGACCACTTCTTGGATGCACACTATCCCTAAGTCTCGGGGCCCACCTATCAGCTGAATTATGCAGCATATCTGTTGGGAAATCTGCCACTCTCTTGGCGGTGGAACACTTAAGACTGGCGACACTAGTTTCCTCTCTTACGGAGAATATCATGAAGCACAGACCACAATTTGTAGTTCAGAAAGTTGAGGTCCGGACTACTAGATAACCAATCAGAAGGGAAAATGAAGTCGGTCACATTTATCCTGGGCCACTGCTGGGATTTTCGAGTCCTATGAACAGATTCAGAATCGTGCTAAAATCTCCATTTTGACCATATAAAAGGGTGTTACGGAGATCATTCAGCTGTTTTCATTTGATGTATGACCAAACCTATGGACAAATATTGTACCAACAGTCATTTTGGCATTTTTGTGTTTTAAAACAGAACCATACGAAACTTTTTTTAATAAGTCTGAGAAAAGATGTAATGTTTTTTTAAAAATGTAGAATGGAATGTAGAAGGCTTCACATCTCCGATACCTTGGCTCCCGAGTGACACCTCATGGTGACACACTCTGGGACGCTCGTGCAAGAGTGAATGCTGTGTGGATGAAGTGGTACCAGGTCACAGGCATTCTCTGTGACTGCAAGATCCCTTTGTGCCTGAAAATTAAGATTTATCGAACAATCGTCCGCCCAGTAGCGTTGTTTGGAACTGAATGTTGGCCTAATACAAAGAGACACGAACAGGCCTTGCTCTCAATGGAGATGCGGATGCTAAGATGTTCCTTGGGTATTATATGGCTGTAATATATTAGGAATGAAGACGTCCAGAACCCTTGGAATAGCCCCTATCCCAGCCAAGTTTTCCCACACTCCCTCCAGGAAAATGCTGGGAAAGTACCTTATTCAAGTCTCGGGTTATCTACCTCATCCCTGTCCCTAATACGGTTACACACTGTAATACAGTCATCACATAAATACAGGTTATCAGACAAGTCCAACACACAGCCAACTACACGGTGCTGATGACCAAGATGTCCCAGGCCTCTCAAATGAATTAGCAACAAATATCCTAGCCAAAATGAGGGAGACATGGTTACGTTGGTTTGGGCACATGGCCCGAGCAGATGCAGTCTTTAGTTAATAAGGCACTACTCCTCAAGTCTATTGGACAAAGACCTCAAGAACGGCCATAAAAGAGATGGCTGGATACCCTATGTATGGATATGTGCTTTGTAGGTCTTCGCCGTATAGATGCATTAAAATGTTTGTAGGCTGCCGTGGTTGCACTCCTCCTGAACCACCTTCCTCATCCCTCTCTCCCCCTCAATTATAAATTGGCTTCCTCAAATATTGGTTTCTCTGATCTTGATATATTATCTTCATGCTTGTAAACATTATTCGTAGTTAAATTATTTTTTAACCCCTGACTAAGCATGTTGGGTTTTATCTTTTTATATGCACTAAAAAATGCTCTCCAGTGTAAATACAAGGTTGTGTTCATCGTTCTGATATCTGATTATTACTGTGTTGATTAGGACATTTTTATTTACATACTGAGTGAATTTCTGTAGGCCCTATGTATGGTTGTTAAAGTTGAAGGCTTTATTAGTATATATTCAGGTGACTGCTTTATAGGTGACTCGATGAGTATAGCAGCACGCGAGTTTGCAGACGATCCATGTTCATCACTAAAGAGGGGCAATATGGTTCGAGCTGCTCGTAACTTGTTGTCGGCAGTAACTCGGCTCCTCATCTTGGCTGATATGGTGGATGTTCATCTACTACTCAAGTCACTACGTGTGGTATGTTGCTGCCTACATATCTTAGGCCATATGGGTTGCTATATAAAGTTTGGAGGGTTTAGTGCCAGAGTGAACTGTTCTGTTTTCTATTGAAATACACTGAGCTGTGTGACTTGCTATTGTATACCAGAAAGAGAATGGAAAAATGTTATTCTTGCCTTCTTGCAATTGAGGTATGTTGGTAAAATGGACCAAAAAACAAAAAGAAATTGTGTTGCCATGTGGCGTGGTTCTTGGCTAGATGAATCATTAGATGAAAAATGAAACTAGCTTTCAGATAGTATTTTTGAGGACTGACACTCCAGATGTGTTCACCAAAGTTTCCTCTCTTGGATTTCTGAAGTCGCTATTTACCGTAAATGTTTCTGGATATTTTTGTAATGTGTAGTTTTATGAAAAGCCGTGAATATGACCATGGCTGCCCTTGTCCTTATTGGCGATGTTTAAAATATTCAATATATTAAAACCAAGTCAATAACCAGTTTTACATAATCACAGTACCGGTTTTGGCCACATTGTGGCCTTCTTCAGCGGTAAATTATAAAATACCTAAAGAAACAAGACTTACATACACAAATTTTCCTTATCAAAGGTTGTTATCAAAATAATTATTAAAATACTAATAGTTTGTTGTTGTTTGAGTCTTCAGTCTTTTGACTGGTTTGATGCAGCCCTCCATGCCTCCCTGTCCTGAGCTAATCATTTCATCTCTTCATAGCTACCACACCCTACATCCGAGGCAATCTGTTTAACATATTTTAACCTTAGTCTACCCCTACAATTCTTGTCTTCAGCCCTTCCTTCCATAACTAAGCTTGCTATTCCTGGGTGTCTTATTATGTGTCCTACTAACCTATCTCTTCTCTTCATTAGCAGTCGCCAGAAACATCTCTCCTCTCCCACTCGTCTTATTACCTCTTCGTTTGTTACCCTATCTACCCATCTGATCTTCATCATCCTCCTGTAACGCCACGTTTCAAATGCTTCAATTCTCCTCTTTTCTGCTGCACCAAAAGTCCAAGTTTCACTTCCATAGAGTGCCACGCTCTAGACAAAGGCTTTCAAAAATGACTTCCTAATACCTAAATCTATATTCGATGTCAACAGATTCCTTTTTCGTAGAAATGCTTTCCTTGCCTGAGCCAACCTACTTTTTATATCCTCTTTGCTTCGTCCATCACTGGTTATTTTGCTTCCTAAGTAACAGAAGTCTCCTACTTCCTTCAGCTTTTCACCTGCCAATTTGATGTCTATAGAGGTTTCTGATTTATTTCGGCTGCATTCCAGTATTTTTGTTTTACATTTATTAATTTTCTAAAGGCTGAAAAAAACAGTTAAAAATTTTAAAAATCAGATCTGTTACAATATGTTATAAAATGAAAGGTATAAATCTTGATTAAAAAAACTGCTTGATGTAGAAACAGTGATGTGGATATTATCTACACATGGGTTACTTAATTTCTTCTATCATAATTTCACAGTTACATCATAATTATATATATTCTTTCACATGTTCACATCAGTCATAACCTAAAAAGCCAGTGGTCATATTAGAAAAGAAAGCAGCAAGCCATTTACAAATCTTGTTCCCACAATTGACAAGGAATTCAGGATGAATGCCATCAAACCCTGGTGATTTTCCTGTTTTAACATCCTTAAGTGTGGTATTAATCTCAGCTACTGTGAAGTCATTGGAATATCCTGACCAGTGGACTGCCTGTTGCTTGAGGTTGGTTAGTTCTTTCTTAACCTTTCTTGTATGTTGCTTATGCAATGGTGCCCTGGACAAAGAAATTATTCTACTGGCCCCTATAAGGACATTAGACACCAATCTATTCCTATAAATTTCGACATGCTTGCTCAACTCGTTTATAATAACTTGGAATAACAGAGGATTTTCCTGTTACCGAAATGCTCAACCTACTTGCTGCTTGAGTGCCTGTTCCCTACTCAAAATTACCTGGCACTTCTCAATAATTTACAATAATTTATAATGCAAGTAATACGTCAGTCGATTATATAATGATGATGCGATGAAATGGGGCGGTTGATAAATATTTAATATAGGTGAATCACATTACAGTTAGCCTCCGTGGCTTAGGAGGCAGCACGCTGGCCTCTCACCGCTGCACAGTGGGTCAAAATCGAAATCTAGGGGGACAAAATTATTTTTGCGTTTTAATCACGAATTATTTAGAGTGAAAGAAACATATATAATTTGTTTACTTCATAATAAACATCAGTAAAGACGTCTACATATGCAAGAAATTGTCTATGACTAGGAGTTGGATAGAGCATTCAGTTATCTCTTCAGAACAATTTTCTACCCCTAATTTACTTTTAATAAAGTCACAAAGTTCCACTTTTGACATAATCGTCGAACCCAGTGCTTCAAACAGTTGTAAACGTGTGAGAACTGGTTGCGCGGCATCTTCTAAAACTTAAAATAACCAAGTAAGTTGCAAAAAGATGCAAAAAATATTATAACAGGCGTAAACTACAAGACTTTATCTACATTTTAACATTAAGTTGAAAGTGACGCTGAGTGACGCGACATACTAAAAATCTAAGTGAAAATATAATTTTAAAAATAATAGTTAAATATATAATGCAAATATAGCTAAAATTACATAACAATTACGCCCATTAATAACTGAAACACGTTACAAAGATCATACCTTCAGCTGCATGTTCCACCTTAAAGCATCACACTAACCACAAAGACAAGCAAACCACAGCCACTTACATTCGCCCTCCAATTCAGACTGCTCGAACCGTGGTGACAGATTTACACTAAGATGCGTTTATATCCCAGAATAGTGAGCGGCAATTATATGAGAATGCTGTCGAAGTAATAAATTTTGATGTTTTAATTATGAATATAAATAATTTTGTCCTCCTAGAATTTGATTTTGACCCACTGTGCGCTGGGTCCGTGGTTCAAATCCCGGTCACTCCATGTGAGGTTTGTGCTGGACAAAGCGGGCAGACAGGTTTTTCTCCGGGTACTCCGGTTTACTCTGTCACAACTTTCCTTCCAGCAACACTCTCCGCTGTCATTTCATTTCATCTGTCATTCATTTAATCAATGCTCCAGGGGAGTGCGACAGGCTTCGGCAGCTGGCGCAGTTCCTCTCCTCGCTGCTAGATGGGGGCTTCATTCGTTCCATTCCCTGACCCAGTCGCTCGAACGGAAGTAGGCTGTTGATTTTCATTTTCACATTACAGTTATTTCTTTACTGTAATGCAATAATATTCGATGATCAAATTGGTTCCAGCGCATACACACACACATGGACAAAAAGGTGATTTCATATAATGAAAATAGCAACAAACAAAGATTACAGTAGGTTTCTCATTTAACATTCCCAAGTTGCCCCTGACAGTAACAGGGTAGTTTAATTTTAGTTTGGGTGAAGTGTACCCAGTTCCATCCCTCAGACCAGAAGTAGATTTCTTGGCAGAGCCGGGAATCAAATCTTGATCTCCGGGGAGACAGCCAAGAATACTAGCCGCTACATCACATGGTGGTCTGTTTCTTATTGAAAAAAGTACAAGTAATTGTAAAGTAGCCCCTCTTAATTTTGTGAAGTTTAAGGCATGATTTCCACAGTATTCTATCATAAAATATATGACTTTCATCACAAAGTAAAAAATACTTATCTTTTTAAGGTTGAAGATGATCTTGAGAAGCTGAAGAATGCATCGAGTCAGTCGGAGCTGTTGGATAACATAAAAGCATTTGGTCGCAATGCTACAGAACTAATGAGCCAGGCGGCTAAAAGACAGCAGGAGTTGAAGGACCCACAGCTACGTGATGACTTGGCTGCTGCACGAGCTGTGCTCAAGAAGCATTCGACCATGCTGTTGACAGCTTCTAAGGTGAGCATGCATGACTTTAATATCTTCTCTATTGATATGGAATCTTATTGAAATTAGGTGTGTGCATGTATATAAAATTACCATTGCCACATAGGAACTCGTCCCTTAGAAATAAGAATATAATCTGTATCATCACTACTTTGTGATATTCATTTCTTGCTGTTGGGTTGAATCAGGGTGCATCACTGCAACCACCCCTGTTTCAAAGTCACCATATTAGCAGACCATTTGTGGGTACTGAAACTGGCACTTTTAGAATTAAAGATAGCTTTCAAGCCATTTTTGAGTGTTGCCATATTGACAATATCGGTAATGTAACTTTCAGGGCCGTTTTCACCAACTCTTTACTAACGATTAGTTAGTTAATTACTATTCAACTTAAATACAAGAGTTAATGCATCGTTATCGTTGATGCATTTCACGAGGCCATTCGGGTTCGTAATTACTTAAATGTATGCTTTACGGCTCTCGCACATACGTAGACTCTGTGTCATCTTGGAGAATCATGGCAGACAGAACGAGAAGCGTGTAGCACTGATCGTTGTTTGCAATGCTTCCTTGAGATATTCTGGAAATACAGAAGACCTTTTTTATGGCAAACGCTTATAATGATATGAACAAAGTATTTAGGAGAAATGGCAGTTGTATGTATGTTAGCGTAATGGACACTCCCTCCCAGTTGTCTTCATAGCGTGAGCGGTTGTGATGCAGACTCTTGAGTTCATTATGCAGAGCTGGAAGAAGTTCGAATCGGATATGCTTTTTTTTTTTAAATTTCCTTATGATTCTTCTTTCTTGGTATTAAAACTTAGTCGAAGAAGAATCCATTCCAGGTTCCGTGTTGACGTTTAGAATTGAATATAACAAGTTGCAAAGTTTCCGCCTAATCAACACACATTTAATTCTAAGTTAGCGTCTCATGGGTACATGTTTCGGAATTTATGTCAATTCTTTCTTCAGCCCTTCACAATAAATATTAGGAAACATCATTACACAGACCAAAATTACCTCGTCCATGTCGAAACATATAACACTAATATTAAAACACTATAAAAACTATTAAAAAATTAAAACATGACAAACATATGACCAATTAAAACATTCCTGCTGTTTACAGTCACTTAAATATGTAATCACTATTATGAACATTCTTGTTTAGTGTGGGATGGTCAAAATGCACAGTCATAAATCACTTGTGTGTCAAGCGAAACAATGAGCCTTTTGCTAGTGTCCATGGCCCAAATAGCTTGCAATACTGGTGGGTAAAATGATAACGAGGTGGAAACTTTGGTTCCGGTACTTTCTTTGAAAGTGCGCTGGCATGTGGCTATAGAGGTGAAATCAGGGAAAAAACTCGTTCAACTAATTGACTGGAATTTGCATTGACCCATTAAGTGGACAAGCTGCCTTGTACTAACAGCTCCACGGACCTGAAATGAAATCATTCGGTGGTTTGAAATTTTGAACTATATTTACCAAAAAAATAATTAATCTTAAGTACAGCCGTGAAAAATTGGACTTACGTGGGAACGATTTGAAATGCAAAGCGTCTGTCATGATATGGTGCTGGGTGATCGGCTCATACACCTGAAGAGAAAATTTTGAGAAAGATTAAGAAATGATTATATTATATAAAAGTGAAGAGTTGCGTGGAGCAAATTATGTTTGATTAACTTACCGACGTAGGAATATAAAATTCCAACAAAGATCATCAGAATCATGGAAGAGATGTACGAAGGGTATGAGTGCCAGGTTCTACACGAAGGCAAATTAACAGAAAAGATAAAGGTCAGTTCCGGAGTGAGACAGGGGTGTGTCCTTTCCCCCATTTTGTTCCTGTTGGTCCTGGATAGTGTGATGAAGAAGGTAATGGGAGGACGGAAGAGGGGTATTCAATGGGGTATAAATGACAGGCTTGAAGATCTGGATTTCGCGGACGACATTTGTCTTATGGCACAACGGTACCGAGACATAGAAGATAAGCTGGGGAGGTTGCAGAGAGAAGCAGAACGTGCAGGACTGATGATTAACACCAACAAGACCAAAGAGATGAGGATAAATTCTGACGTCACGACTAGCTTGACAGTCAACGGAAAGGAAATTGAGCGAGTTGAGTCCTTCCTCTACCTTGGGAGTATAGTCACAAATGATGGGGGAGCAGAGGAAGATGTTCGAAGCCGTATCAGGAAGGCAAATGGTGCCTTTGTCCAGCTCTACCCCATCTGGAGAAATAGAAACATTTCCAGGAAGACCAAGCTCCGCCTTTTCAATAGCAACGTAAAGTCGATTCTTCTCTATGGCTGTGAAACATGGAAAGTCACAAAACCGATCAACAACCAGCTACAGGTGTTCATTAACAGATGTCTGCGTCGCATCATGAATATGAGGTGGCCGGACATAATCTCAAACGAAGATCTTTGGACCATCACCAATCAACAACCGATTAGCATCCAGATCAAGGAGAGGAAATGGCGCTGGATCGGTCACACACTAAGGAAGCTGGACGGAGCTGTTGAGAGGGCGGCGCTAGACTGGAATCCTCAAGGTGCCAGGAAGCGAGGTCGACCTAAGAAGACCTGGAAGAGGACGATCGAAAATGAAATTGCAGAGGAGGACAAGAACTGGAGTCAAGTGAAGAGAATAGCCAGGAACCGTACTGCGTGGAGAAATTTCGCCAAGGCCCTATGCTCCGGAAGGAGCGGCAGGAATTGAGTAAGTAAGTAACTTACCGACGTGAATGCTAGTGCAATGCCATATAGGTAGGTCAAGTGCCATGCTGCTTGTGTTCCGGTGTGTATTCAACTGATCTACTTGTACTGTGAGCAGAGTCAGCTGCTGCCTGACGAGGTTGAGGAGAGCAAGCGGGCGGTGGGGAGGTGGAGGGGTGGAACTGCGCGGAGTGAAAATTAACCGGCGCGGCTCGGGGTGGGGCGGGAATACCGATGTCAATGACCTTACTGTTATCTATGGAGGTTTTAATTTTTTGGAAATGAGGTGGTCTGCTATTGTATCGAACAATACATTGGTAACAAAATTGATTTAATTCAAGTTTTTGTGTGCATTGGACCTTTGGAACACGTTGATGTGTATGTTTTCCAAAATATTCATCAGACTGCCTTTGGACACGTAATGCAATATTTTAACATCATTTTCTAAGCTGGTGAAACTGCCAAAATTTTTTAATGTTTTATTGCTGAAAAATGCTCATTATAACGAGTGCGAAAGCTTCTACCTGTTTGGCCCACATCCCACTTGCTCTCCTCAACCTCGTCAGGCAGCAGCTGACTCTGCTCACAGTACAAGTAGATCAGTTGAATACACACCGGAACACAAGCAGCACGGCACTTGACCTACCTACAGGGTCTTTCATATAAAGTAAGAACGGCGAGCGGCGGTTATGTCATTCGCTGCTGAAGCCGGCTTGGCCGAGCTTGTGACGCGCCACGGCCCCCTGCTGTAGCATTGAAAGTGCGCGCATAGTACAAACTTGACCTTGCAATAAGCGTGCAGGTGTTGTCAGTCGCCAGTCTGAACCTCAGCTGCTAACATGTTGAGACAGTTATCATTGCAACATCGTATTTTTGTATGTAAAATTTATTTTAATTACGATTCGGCTCGGCGGGTACGTGATGCATTTGTTCAGCAATTTCCTGATGAAGTGCCACCTTCACTAGCACAGATTCACGTAATTGTAAATAACTTTGACACTACTGGTTCAGTGCTCAATAAAACACACAAAATAAACAAGTAGTTCCGTGAAGAACTATACAGCCTATTTTCATATATCTTACTTATATTAATTGCCTCTATCAACATACAACATTTCAGTTTGATTGCTGTAATAGATTTGTAGATATTGAGTACCGACTAAATATTTCGGATGGTCGCCATGTTGGATTTTATATATGTGGGTCCTAGAGTTTGTAGCAGTTTTGCTAGCCCACCCTTTGCCTAAGCTATGTTGTTTTAATGGGCGCCAAGACCTCAATGCAATGTTGAAATCTAAATTTGTTTTTAACAACGTCTAGCTCTGGCAGAACACCTTCAAGACTCTATTCACTCAGATCGTGGTATGATTTGATCATTAACCCAACAAACAATTGTATCAGGAGAAGGAATTGGTCTATATCTAATGCTACCTACTGAAAGCAAAGATTGCATTGTAAAAGAAATGAATTTATTATATAAAACAAGAATAGCAAAATTAATAATAATAATAAGTTTAAAATTTAAATAGGAGCGTTGTGATTTTAACATTACCGATAGAAAATTACGCGAAAACGGAGTCTGATAAATTATTGATTTTACTCTTAATCCCAAGCTATGAAGTTACTGAAATATGAAATATAAAACCAAGAGAAATGAGAAATTGGGTATTTCTGCGTCATTCGCGCTTACCACTGGAAATGGCCGAAACCTTTCCCTCGTACTGGATGATGCTGTGAGCTTCCCACAGTCTCCTGGACGTCGACATCTTTGTCGATATTTGATGAGATTCTGGTAGATTAGATAATTCTATGGTCCGTACATCGGACCCAAACACTCGTACAACCACACTGGTTAAGTTTTACAAAAGTTAGTCCTCCACTCCACGGAACATCGGAGCGACTCCCACTTGCAACCGAACTCGTTAAGTTCTACACAGATAGTCTTCGTTCCACGGAACATCGGAGCGACTCCCGTGTGCACCATACTCGGCAAGTTCTACACAGATTGTCCTCGTTCCACGGAACACTGAACGATATATGCACCCGTCGCATCCCCACTCTTCATCCGACTTCTAGCTTGCGTGGTCTCCACTGATTGGCTGAGCACGCCGCTATATTCCCCTCCTCTGGCTCATTACACTCGGCGGTAGGGTGAAGTCTTATTCCGTTCCATACATCCGCCTTTTCTTGACGGTGCGACCCACGCTTGCGTAATACTTCCCGACAAGATTAATCCTGTATATGAATTTCCAGTGACTCATGTCTCTCAAAATATCCTAACTGACGAAACTCCGTTAAATTCCGCAATCACATAATTTTCTATGATATTGTCGTTCGTAATAATTTGCTTGATAGCGTTTTCTAAGACATAGAAAACCTATCTGAATGCTAATAATTTTTATAAAATGCTCCGAAAATACCTTAATAATAATTATAATAAATTAATAATAATAATAAATTAACATGAAAAATTCTCTTGGCTGAACAATTTGCCGCATAAATAAATATAGAATGGCTTCCTACTGACTTATGCCAGTTGCATAAAAACCCCTCGAAAAACACGTTACATATTCGCCTCGGATCATCGGATGATTTACCGTGGCGACGGTCCATTATCTGATTATCCCTGACACGTTAATAATCCCCATCCAAAATACATATTACATAAATGAAATCACCCTAAATTACCGATATATACACTCATAATTTTTCTTCACGCACTTTGCGTCAAAGTTTGTTGTCACTATGGATTGCACTTTGCAACCAGTCCAATGTTTTACATATAGAATAGTGTTCCACGGATATTTCCGCCTCTCTAATTTCTCTATGTTGGAAAAATAGACATAATTAATGTGTGAGCACTATGTATTTATGATGTCATATCACACGCATTGAAGGTGTTCTGATATATTTATATCACCATAGAACTTCCTAATTTCACTGGAGGTCCCTTCCTTATGGTGAAATTTAATCTCACTTATCACTGAGCACACGATCACACTATTGTGGCAGCGCCTCGTGACCATAATACTTGATCTCTCTTTATAAAAGATGAAATTAATATTGACTTCTGAAAAAAAAAAAAAAAACAGTAAATGTGCATTACATATAACACCAAATATTTCTGTGCCGTAATCGCCCTGTCTTGTTAAGTTCCCGTAGACCATATTCTACTTAATACTAGTTCTCAACACAGACCAGTTCTCCTCACACAAATGAAACCATTGTACAAATTACCTTAAATTACTCACTTAAAAATCTTACATGGCGAGGCCGTAAACAGAAATCACGTGTGCTGATATGTATGAGTTTCATGAAGGACTGTCTCGCCTTCTGATGGCCCATCTTTTGTCCCGTGGACGCCTTAAGCAAAAATACCCTGTCCAAGCGCTCACCCATCTCTAGGAGGCAAATGGGAATTCACGAGCGCTACCAAATTCTGGCCTTGGTGTATCGAGACATTTTAGTGCTCAAGAGCATCCGACAATCCCGTCATATTTCCCTGTACCTTAAAAACTCTCATTTACTTACATACTACCCCCCTGTGTGACTTCTGATACGCCTGCCTGGAAGACCAACTCCTCCCATGCACCAAATACCACACTTACTCATTTGATAGGCTGGCTCGCCAGCTAAACACACTCACTTTATGACACATATTTTCGTAGACTATGTATATTATACGTCCCGTATAATCTGTTTCCCTCACTATTCTCCAGCACATATGCTGTTTTTCCAATACGTTTGGAAACTATAAATGGGCCCTCGTAGAGATAAAAGAACTTGGACATGACTTTCTCTAGCTTATTTGACTGTTTCGGCACTCTAAGTAAGACTCTGTCTCCCGGCTCGAATAGGTCAAATTTAGTTTCTTTTTGTTGGCGAATTCTCTTTTGTGCTGACTTAGATAAATTCTGTTTCACCAACTGGACAATGTAATCCATCCCCGGTTGCTTACCCTCATTTAATCCCAACACCCTCGCTAGTTCATTCTGTGGTCTTTTTCCGAAGTGAACTTCGTATGGCGTCAATTTCGTGCTCTCATGCTGGACAGAATTCAGCCAAGTCTCGACCTTGGGAAGATGTCCAACCCAGGCCGCATGCTTGTCATGCACTAGAGTCCGAAAAAGACGAGCCACTTCCCTTAATGGACGCTCTGCAGAATTACCCTGAGGGTACCTTACAGAGGAATGAACGTGTGTTATACCAGCTTCCTGCATACTGGTTCTCCATTTCTTTGCAGTAAACTGTGGTCCACTGTCAGATAGTATCCTGAGAGGAATGCCAAACTCAGGTACATACTTATTAATGATCAGACGGCTACACGCTAGTCCCGTGGCTTTCCTTAGTGGATATAGCTTGACATACTTACTAAAAGCGTCAATAACTATAAAAATGTACTCGTAGCCGTACTGTCCTTTAACGATCGGGCCAAATAAATCCACACACAGTAGTTCGCCGGGACTACTGGTGAGAACTGCAGATCTCTCCCCCACTAAATATTTAACTGGATATTTACTCCTTTGACAGGTGTCACACTTAGCTAAAATCCTCCTAACGTCCCTTCCCATTTTACTCCAAATGAAGTCACGACCAATTTCATAGAAGACCTTGGCAGCACCAAAGTGTCCTAATCCCCTATGAATGAACCAAATTAGCTCCTCCCGCAAAGTGGCAGGAACACATATTGCCCACCGATTATTCCTACCTTTCCTTGCAAGCAGCCCATCCTGCATCTTGTACGTGAACCGTCCTACTTTCACATACTCTTCTTCACCTATTTCCAACCTAGCCAGTGGCTCCTTTAACTTAACGTCATCACGTTGCTCCACTAGCATATTTCTCAGTGTCTGCAACGATGCCCTGTTGCTACTGTCCACACATGCACATATTAAAATACCGTCCTCTGCTTTAACCACAGGATAATCCCTACATAAATTAGTGTCCCTCGATAGCATGTCTGCAAGAATGTTATCTTTACCTTTAATATATTTTACTGTGAATTCGTATTCCTGCAGAGCAAGAATCCACCTACTAACTCTGTTAGAACTGAGTTTACAAGTCCTCATATACAGTAATGCATGGTGATCTGTGTGGATCTCAAATTTCCCCCCTACTAAATACATTCTAAATTTCCCTAAACTGAAAACAATACCTAAAAGCTCTAACTCAGTAATCGTGTATCTTTTCTCTGCTGCTGTCAGTCCTCGCGAGGCTAAAGATACAATGCACAGATTACCCTCATCATCTTTCTGACATAATACTCCAGCAATGCCTATATGTGAAGCATCTGTCATAACCACATATTCCTTATCTTTTAACGGATATTTCAGCACTACAGCTTTCTCAAAACCTTCCTTCAGCGCTCTAAAAGCCTGATCATGCTTGGACTCCCATCTCCACCGAGTCCCACTTTTAAGCAATTCCCTGAATGGTTCTACCAACCCTGAGTATTTAAGAACGAACCTCCTGAAAAAGTTGCAAATTCCCAGGTAAGTTTTTAACTGTTTAACATTCTGTGGCACCTCTGCGTTAAGAATCTTATTAACCCTACTTTCCTCTGGTGTCACACCTCTACTCGACACTCTATGACCTAAAAATGTCACTTCCGACTGACAGAATGACGACTTAGACAGCTTCAAAGTGAACCCTGCCTGATCTAACTTCTGAAAAACTATATCTAAATGACGTAGATGCTCCTCAAAACTGCGTGAACTAATTACCATATCATCTATGTAAATGGTTACAAACTCTCCTGTGTCATCCCCTAATGCGATGTTTAAAGCCCTAATTAAAGCTGCTGAACTACTCTTTAACCCATAAGGTGATCTACAAAATTGATAAAGGTTATATTTATGACTAAAAGCTGTAAATGGTCTATCTTCGTACATAAGTGGCACTTGCCAAAAACTGGAACTCAAATCTACACAAGTGAAATACTTCTTCCCCTCAAATGTTTGCATTAATTCCTCTATTGACATAGATTTCAGCTGATCTGAACTAATTCTACTGTTAACCAAACGAGCGTCTAAACAAATACGAACCGTGCCGTCGGTTTTGGGTACCGTGATCAAAGAATTAACATACGGACTGTTAGAGTGCCCAATAATCCCATCTTCAAGCATCTGGTTAATTTGTGCCTCAACTGCACTCTGATAAGCGAAAGGTACAGGATATCTATGTCCTGTGAATACTGACCTATCAATAACGTTCAATGAATGGGTATAGCAATTGGCCATACCAATGCGATCCTCAAAAACTCTCCTATTACACAATAACACATCATAGAGCCGAACACATTGTTCCACCTCTATATTACCCTGAAATGCAGCATCACGTAACGAGTCCTCTAGACTTCTGTTCGTAATCACACTGCCCACAAAACATGGAGAACCCCGCTCTACGGCTGGCGATATCTCATTTAAAGTACAAATCACACCTACAATACTACTCCTCTGAATATGGTCATTGAACGCTACTTCTACTTCAGAATCTCCCCATTTAAATTTCAAACTCCCTACATCATAACATAAGTTACCAGACACTCTACTTAGCCACTCTGAACCCAAGATAACACTGAATACTAAATTTGGAATTACAAGGCAAATCTGCTTCTCTACATGATTATTAATTTTAATGTCTACTAAAACTTGCTTAGAAATTACTTTAGACCTCTTCCCAACAGCTGTGATATCAAAAGTGCTTTTAATTGGCATCTCCTCAAAATTTACTCCAGTTCCTTTCATTTTATCATAAAATGCACTACTTATGCAACTCTTCATACAACCACTATCAATTAAAACATCTGTGTACGCCTCGGACACGTTAAATTTAACTATAGGGCTCTTACTAACCACTTCCTGAATAATACCTTCATCATTTAGTTCATGTAATAATTCATTTCTTACATTTAGGTCATAGGGTTCCTGTATAATTGTATGGACAGGGCATGCTACAGACTGAGATTCTGACCTTACTTCGCAGCCTGGTTCGCGTTTAAAGAACCGCTACAGCTGGCCGTAGTACTACTAACTACTGAACTGGTCTGGTTGTTCTGGGCTGTGTTGTCATTGTTTGGCTGTATATTACTACCACTAGGCTGTCCTCTTCCTTGACCCCTTTTCTGGTTGTAATTATTGTCATTATAATTTCTCCCTTGATTTCCCCTGAAATAATTGTTTCTCCCTTGATTCCCCCTGAAATCATTGTTCCTCCCCTGATACTGATTACCATAGCCATTTCCTCTATTCTGATTTAGCTGATTATTATTATTATTATTTCTATTTTGAGCGTTGGCCCCTTCGCCACCGTTCCCTTGAACTTCCTGATGCCTGGCTTCATTAGGCCTATTATTATTATTAGCCTGGTTCCGATTGAAATTGTCCTCATAACCCCCCTCTCCCTAGTGCATCAAATGTGCTTAACACATTTTCTACTTGTGATATTGTCTTTACATTCTGGATACAAGCAGCCTCCTTGATCCTATAGGGAAAGTGCCTAAGTAGCAACCTTACCACATCACTTTCCTCCTTCAACCCATCCAGATATTTACACACTAATACCTGCCCTAAAAAGTATTCGGTCATGGTGGAGCTTCCTTTAGGGTTATATTTACCACACACTACTCCCTCACGATGCTGCGACTGAATAACCTCATTCCAGAACTTTTCACAGAATTTCATTTTAAAATCATTGATATCAGTAAACTTGTCTCTGTAGACAGCAAACCAATTCCTCGTTTCCCCCCACAAACACTTGTTCTAAAATTTCAACTACCTGGCACCACTCAATACTACCATTTTCCAACCTTTCCCCGAATTTATTTTCTATAGTGTTCATGAACTCCATTGGGCACCCCTGTCGATTGCTGAACTTACCCAGTTCTACCTCCCTGTGTGTGCTATTCACAAAAACTGGCCTATTCTGACTATTTTCTTGCCTGATCCTAGCTTTTAATTTTAATTCTAATTCTGCGATTTTCTCCTCAGCCTTCCTCTCAATACTGTTTACTGTTAATTTAATGTTTCCTTCTGATTCTTCTACTTTATTATATAGCTTTGCTTGTTTCTCCTCAATCTTGCTAATGCTCTCTCTATTACTCTCTCTTAAATCATTTACTTCTGCAACTATTTGCGAGTGGACTTTCTCAATTCTACCCCCCAGCTGTTCCTTAACCTCTTTAGTTGCTACCTGAATTTTGTCAATTTCTCCCCCCAATTGCTTTTTGACCTGCTGTGTTTCCAGTTGCACTGGTTCTTTTAAATTTTCAGCCTGTGTACTGATTCTAATTTCTAACTCCTCCTGTACTTTTCCTAATTTCTTGTCTACATCTGCAATGATCTCTTTAACCTTCTCTTCCATTACTCCTCTGATTTCTCCTCTAATCTGCTTCATTTTCACACTAATTTCCTTGTTGTTCTTATCTAATTTTGCATTATTCTGTTCTAATTTTTTATTTAAAGCTTCTGTACTTTCTTTATTTTCCCTACTGTTTTGTTCTAATTTTGCATTATTCTGTTCTAATTTTGCATTTAAAGCGTCTGTACTTTCTTTATTTTCCCTACTGTTTTGTTCTAATTTTGCATTATTCTGTTCTAATTTTGCATTTAAGGCATCACTACTAACTTTGTTCTGATACATGAACTCGAGAAGTAAAGTTTTTAATTCTGGTTGGCCGCCTACACTCCCTGTTTCAGTATCGGGATTTACCTCCGCTACCCCGGTACTACCATCACTCGACATACTGCTCTTATCATCACTCTCCAGTTGATGACCACTACGTAACCTCATCTGTCTTTCTTTCTCATCCCCCATAATGATATACACTGGTAAAGACAAATAACCCCCAAAATACAGGCACAGAAATATATACCCTTCTCCTTCCACAAATGTTATTAGGTTTTCAGCCCCAAGTTGTCGGCGACAAATGTAGAAGTTTTGCTAGCCCACCCTTTGCCTAAGCTATGTTGTTTTAATGGGTGCCAAGACCTCAATGCAATGTTGAAATCTAAATTTGTATTTAACAACGTCTAGCTCTGGCAGAACACCTTCAAGACTCTATTCACTCAGATCGTGGTATGATTTGATCATTAACCCAACAAACAATTGTATCAGGAGAAGGAATTGGTCTATATCTAATGCTACCTACTGAAAGCAAAGATTGCATTGTAAAAGAAATGAATTTATTATATAAAACAAGAATAGCAAAATTAATAATAATAATAAGTTTAAAATTTAAATAGGAGCGTTGTGATTTTAATATTACCGATAGAAAATTACGTGAAAACGGAGTCTGATAAATTATTGATTTTTCTCTTATTCCCAAGCTATGAAGTTACTGAAATATGAAATATAAAACCAAGAGAAATGAGAGATTGCGTATTTCTGCGTCATTCGCGCTTACCACTGGAAATGGCCGAAACCTTTCCCTCGTACTGGATGATGCTGTGAGCTTCCCACAGTCTCCTGGACGTCGACATCTTTGTCGATATTTGATGAGATTCTGGTAGATTAGATAATTCTATGGTTCGTACATCGGACCCAAACACTCGTACAACCACACTGGTTAAGTTTTACAAAAGTTAGTCCTCTACTCCATGGAACATCGGAGCGACTCCCACTTGCAACCGAACTCGTTAAGTTCTACACAGATAGTCTTCGTTCCGCGGAACATCGGAGCGACTCCCGCTTGAACCATACTCGGCAAGTTCTACACAGATTGTCCTCGTTCCACGGAACACTGAACGATATATGCACCCGTCGCATCCCCACTCTTCATCCGACTTCTAGCTTGCGTGGTCTCCACTGATTGGCTGAGCACGCCGCTATATTCCCCTCCTCTGGCTCATTACACTCGGCGGTAGGGTGAAGTCGTATTCCGTTCCATACATCCGCCTTTTCTTGACGGTGCAACCCACGCTTGCGTAATACTTCCCGACAAGATTAATCCTGTATATGAATTTCCAGTGACTCATGTCTCTCAAAATATCCTAACTGACGAAACTCCGTTAAATTCCGCAATCACATAATTTTCTATGATATTGTCGTTCGTAATAATTTGCTTGATAGCGTTTTCTAAGACATAGAAAACCTATCTGAATGCTAATAATTTTTATAAAATGCTCCGAAAATACCTTAATAATAATTATAATAAATTAATAATAATAATAAATTAACATGAAAAATTCTCTTGGCTGAACAATTTGCCGCGTAAATAAATATAGAATGGCTTCCTACTGACTTATGCCAGTTGCATAAAAACCCCTCGAAAAACACGTTACAAGTTATGTCATGTTACATGAAGATTATTGTGTACATGTAGCATTCAAACTTCAATTGCATGATTAGGACACAAGAAGTAACAAGGAGATTTTAAAATTTCGCACAGCTGCCATCTTGTGGTTATGGAAACAATTGAAATAAATTAGATGCCAGTGTATTAACATTCGTAAAAGGATTTACTGTACCGAGTTTCACTGCACTCGGATGGTTAAATTGCGAGAAACGTCCATGATAATATTTATATTCACGTCGCCGCCATGTTGGATTTGTGATCACCAGGTTATTTAAAGTCCTATAGGTGAACTTACGTTCATAGCCCCTATGAACATGAAAAAAATCAGTTTGATTGCTGTAACAAATTCGTAGATATTCAGAGTTGTCTGAAAATTTCGGATGGTCCCCATGTTGGATTGTTTAATGTATAGGCCATAGAGTCATGTACCATTAAAGGAAAATTATTGCGTAGGTTCATTATTCAAACTTTCACTTCGATCGCTCGATTACGACACAAGAAATAAAAACTTTATTTTTAAATTCGAACAGCCATCATCTTTAGGTTATGTAAACAATTGAACTGAATTAGATACCAGTGCATTACAATGTGTATAAACATTTCCTGTACCAGATTTCATTGCGTTTGGAACATTAAACCGCGAGAAAGGTCTATTTAAAATTTTCAACTTCGCTTGGCCGCCATGTTCGTTTTGTAGTTAAACGGTTTTTGAAAGTCTTATAGATGAACTTCCAGTAGTGCCCTTTATCTCCATACAAAATTTCAGGGTGATGCCGGTAATAGTTTCAGAGATATAGAATGCCGGTGAAATATTTCACACAGTCACCATCTTGAGGTTATGTAAACAATTGAACGAAGTTAGATGTCGGTGCATTACAATGTGTATAAACATATACTGTACCAAGTTTCATTGCGTTTGGTTGGTTAAATCGCGAGAAACGTCTATTTAAAAGTCGCAACTTCGCTTGGCCGCCATGTTGGTTTTGTAGTTATGAGATTTTCAATGGTCACATTGGTAAATTTCTAGTAGTTTTCTTTATCACCGTAAAAAAAATTCCAGGGTGATATCGGTAATAGTTTCGGAGATATTGAATGGTGGTGAAATATTTCGCACAGCCGGCATGTTGGATTGGTGAGACTTAACAAAATTTGAAGGCCACGGTCGAGGTCGCCCGGAACAGTGCTATGAACTTACCGAGCTTCATTGAATCGCTTCAGCCGTTTAAAAGTTATTAGGGGGACACACACACACACGGACAAAAGGTGATCTCATAAGCCTATTTTTTCAAAATTGAAAATAGGCTAAAAATCAGAAAAAATACAGTGGCATGACTCACTCGCGTCAGCCAAAATGTGGTTACCAGATACAATGCCTGTATAACCCAGGAAGGACGACACTTCCAGCAACTTTTATAAGGTAATATTTCATAGAGGATTGTACACACGCTTAGAGCAGGGGGCCACGGCTCGCCACAAGCTCGGTCAAGGCCACCACACTAGCGGATAACAAACCCGCCGCTTGGCGTTCTTACTTTATATGAAAGACCCTGTATATCGCATTGCACTAGCATTCACGTCGGTAAGTTAATCAAACATAATTTGCTCCACGTAACTCTTCACTTTTATATAATATAATAATTTCTTAATCTTTCTCAAAATTTTCTCTTCAGGTGTATAAGCCGATCACCCAGCACCATATCATGACAAAGACGCTTTGCATTTCAAATCGTTCCCACGTAAGTCCAATTTGTCAGGGCTGTACTTAAGATTAATTATTTATTTTGGTAAATATAGTTCAAAATTTCAAACCACCGAATGATTTCATTTCAGGTCCATGGAGCTGTTAGTACAAGACAGCATATCCACTTAATGGGTCAATGCAAATTCCAGTCAATTAGTTGAAAGAGTTTTTTCCCTGATTTCACCTCTATAGCCACATGCCAGCGCACTTTCAAAGAAAGTACCGGAACCAAAGTTTCCACCTCGTCATCATTTTACCCAGCAGTATTGCAAGCTATTTGGGTCATGGACACTAGCAAAAGGCTCATTGTTTCGCTTGACACACAAGTGATTCATGACTGTGCATTTCGACCATCGCACACTAAACAAGAATTTTCATAATAGTGATTACATATTTAAGTGACTGTAAACAGCAGGAATGTTTTAATTGGTCATAAGTTTGTCATGTTTTAATTTTTTAATAGTTTTTATAGTGTTTTAATATTAGTGTTATATGTTTCGACATGGACGAGGTCATTTTGGTCTGTGTAATGATGTTTCCTAATATTTATTGTAAAGGGCTGAAGAAGGAATTGACATAAATTCCGAAACATGTACCCATGAGACGCTAACTTAGAATTAAATGTGTGTTGATTAGGCAGAAACTTTGCAACTTGTTATATTCAATTAAAACAGTACAGTAAAACTTCTTTTATACATTTCACATATATAGGTTTTCTATACTTATACGATATTTTTCCTGGTCCCAGCAAAATCCCTATACTTTCCATGTTAATTTATTTCCGATATAGGTTTTACATTTATTCGCTTTTCATGCTAATACGATCATATTTTAAGTCCCTTGCAATATAAAGCGTCATTTATGTGTTGCGTGTTCTGAGAAAGTACGTATGTTTGAATGCAAACTTTTGGTACAGACTGTACTTCCGCTCGGAAGGAATGCAGTGCACGCTTGTCAGAGTGTTGCAAAAAGGAAGAACAGCTTGCGTAATGAGCGAGCGCTGTTTGTGTTAGCCAAGATGTTGACCTCTCAAAATACAGGAAGCAGCCATAGAACACAGTTAGACAGCATCTGAAGCTTATGTTAAGATGAGCTAGAGCTAAAGAAAGCGGAAGTGTTTTTCGATCGCCGATATATTAAAATTTTTATTATTTCCTCTTTTATAATTTTAATTAAAAATACGCGAATGATTCTGTGTTATAATAATCTTGCGTCTTCAGACTAATTAAAATCCATAAATTAACTTAGGCCTACACTACGGTATTTTATTAATGACGATGACGAAGAGCCGCAGCATAAAACAGTGGATTATAATGATGCTGTCAATGCTCTATGGACTATCAAACATTTTGTGACGCTTCATAACGTTTCTGAGGAAATAATGGCCGAATTATATCGGTTTGAAAATACTGTTCATGCCGTGGCCGCGGCCAACAAAATACAAGTCAAGATATTATAACAGACTACTTCGTAAAGTTACTCAATTGTCTTTGTTTTGTTGTATCTGGGTGCATTTCTCTTGTAGTTGTTTTGTTACATACAGAGTTGATACGCGACCAGGAATACCGGGAAAAGTCAGGTATTTTTGTTGCGGTCAGGGAATACCGGGAAAAGTCAGGGAATTTTGTAAAAAAAAAAAAAGAGAGAAAGAAAAACAAGAAAAAAATGAATTATTAAGGTTTGACAGTACAGTAATTTTTGGTTGTTATACCAGTGTCTACCGGTAACTAAAAGTAACGAAAAAGTAGCTAATTTTTATGTCTGGATAGTTGGAATTCGCTGAGATCGGTTTAAATCATTTAAACCCGCGCCGCTAAGCTCACAGATTGTGATGAAGCGAGTTTCACGCAAGCGGCGCCGATTGCGTAGGTTTCCCCGTGCACAACCTCAAGGAAATGCATACTGAGGATACCTTCAGTGGTACTGTCTACATCGGTTCAATGTATATTTTCGGCATCAAGAAGAGAGTTTAATTTTGTGTGAAATGTTTTTCTGTATTATTCGAAAACCTGACTTTTTGCGAGACGTTTATTCGTGATAACATCCGAAACTCAACAGAAACCTCTCATTTCTGATATTGACCTATAAATTTGGATATCTCAAATTGAAGTCCAGAAATAATGCGATATTATTTATATTAAAAAATCTATCTGTCTCGTAAATTTGCGACATCCATTTCGGTTAATTCGAAACTCCGTTATATGTCTATTTTTCCTTCGAACTTTGGTTCCATTGGATATATAATCTAACCAGTTATCTCGAAAACTTGTATAATTTGAATTCGAAAGAAAATGTGCCTCTTGTCGTATTATTCGTGCTATCCTCTCTGAATAATTCGTAATATCCGATATGTACTTCGAACGTTCATCCTCCAAAATCACATCAAAGCGGCCGGCTGACTGCACGACTTGCCTGCGGGAATCTCGTCAAACAGATCGAGATCGACGCTAGTTGCGTAAGTCATAAAACCTGTGCCCGGTCGCGAAATTGTGTCTGCGAGGACTCCGGGAATCCTGTCAAAGGTGGCTGGGCACCCATCACGAAACATACCGAACCCTACTAGCCACTTTTCCCATTACCTTATACTTAAAAGTGTACGGGGAGCGAGAAGTGCATCAACCCACTTAGAAATAACAGACTACGTAGCATCGCGATACCCATTTCTTCTCGTGATCCACTGTGAACTTCCAACCACAGCATAGGGTCAGCGGGAATCACGGCGTCGACCAAGTCCATAACTGCTTGTGAATTTTAACCATGCCTAACCTCGAGCTTGCCTCTGCCATTTTACCAGGACAGATCGACAAGCAGACAATCATTGAACGGCCTATTGCATACTATCGGGTTCTCAGTGTCCAACCACGAGGACAACGTGAATCTCGTAAAACGACCGAGAGCGGCAGCGATTGCGATACATCGCGGTATTTCTCCGCTTTCGATGACTAGTACGGTACAACTGGATTCTTGTCAAACGGACAGCAAGCGGCGCCGATTGCGTAATAATACTATATTTTTCCGTGCCCGACCTAAAGGACAATAGAAATCTCGTCGACCGACTAAAAGTGACACCGATTATGTAAATCGCGATTTTTCTCCATGTTCGATCGTGAAAACTACAAATCGCGTCAAACGGCTGAGACCAGCGCCGATCGTGTAACATCTCGATATTTCTCCGTACTTGACTGTGAAGACATGATTCGGTGACAATCACGTAACGTCGCGTATATTTCGTGATCTTCCGCGGGGACAAAGGAAATCTCCCCAAACGATCAAGATCAGAGCAACTTCTTGGTAATCATAACTTCTTGTACATAAGACAGATATTAACTGAAACTACTAATTTGATATTAAATATCTAATGTTAGAATAAAATGTATCAGTTGACAGTTTCTAGATACTTTTATTGTGATTGACTAGAAAGTAAGAATATTGGTGATTGATTCCTTTCTTCACAGTTATTTTTTTTTAAATTGATGTTAGCAAATTAACATTTATTGTAAAAATGTGTTCCTGTTCTTATCGTAATAAACGTTATTTATTACAGTAAAGAACTGTTTTTTAAATTTATTTTTTTGTTATTTGTTTTTATACTTTTAAAGAAACATATAAGTCCGGTTTATATTATGAAACATTGCTTGGATATTATTTTATCACTGTTATGCCGAATGTTCAAATTACCGCCCGATCAGACTTCTGTGCCACGCAATGAAAGTTTTCGAGTGTATCCTTGACAAAAGAATTCGTGCGATTGCCAAAATCACAAGGAACCAAGCAGGCTTTGTGAAAAACTGCGGCACAACAGATGCAATCTTCGCTGTACGGCAACTGGTTGAGAAATACTCCGAAAGAAATAAACCTTTGCATCTTGCTTTCCTCGACCTTGAGAAGGCTTTTGATCGGGTGCCACATGACCTAATCTGGTTAGCGCTCCATCAACACGGCATCCCAGAACACCTTCTTAAATGGGTGCAGCTGCTTTACGCAGAACCAAGGAGCTATGTCCTAGCTGCCGCGGGAGCGTCTAATGACTTCCGCATCACCGTAGGTGTCCACCAGGGCTCCGCCTCATCACCACTGCTGTTCATTCTTGTGATGGACACTGTAACGTCAGACCTGCACCAGCCGCTTCCATGAACACTTCTCTATGCAGATGACGTCATGTTGGCTGCTGAGATGAAGCTTGATCTCCAACGTCAAACATAAGAGTGGTACAATCGACTTGCGCAATATGGTCTACGCCTCAACAAGAAGAAGACAGAATACATGACATCCGATACACAAGAAGTGGGCACCATTACTGTTGACGGAGAAGATTTACCACGTGTAGCGAAATTTAAGTATCTTGGTTCCACTATCTCTGATGATGGGCGACTTACTGACGAGGTCAACACAAGGATACACGCAGCCTGGACGAAGTGGGGAATGACAACTGGCGTCACCTGTGACCGTAGGATGAATGACCATCTAAAATCTACCGGACTGTCGTTCGTCCTGTCGCTCTCTACGGCACGGAGTGCTGGCCATCTACTAAGGAAGCAGAACGTCTCCTATGTGTCATGGAGACGAAGATGCTTAGATGGTCAGCAGGTTTCACTAGGCTGGATCATATTTCAAATGATGCCATCAGAAATCGGTTTGGCGTTGCTCCAATCGGGAAAAAATGCAGGAAAACCGTCTGAGATGGTTTGGACATGTGCTGCGCGCAGAGGGCGACACAATGACAAAAGCAGCTTACACACTGGATGTGGCTGGAAAGAGGCCCAGAGGGCGACCAAGGCAACGGTGGGCCGATACACTGCACAATGATCTAAAGGCTGTCTCATCCAGACATGGCCCATGACCGAGGGAAATGGAGACTACGATCCCACACAGCGGACCCTGCCACAAGGTGGGACAAATGCTAAAGAAAAAGAAGAAGAAGATTATTTTCATCTACTACAACATTTCTCCTTGCGTCTTAAGAATAGCCTTGCACAAATAATTAGTCTAAAATCAGTTTTTCTGACTTAATCTTAATCGATCATTCAGAAGAAGGTTTCCTAAAGGTAAATGCACTTTTGCTAGGTTTGGAAAACCTAAGGAACAGCGAGGTAAATGTCGTCCCTGTGGTTAATAAATTTTCTATACTTTGCTCTGGAAAATCGGGAAAAGTCGGGGAAATAAACTACTCTGAGGTCAGGGAATTTCTTAAATTTTGGTCTGGAAAACCGGGAAAAGTCAGGGAAATTTGAAATCCTGAAAGCTATCAACCCTGACATATTGCCGATTATAGTTAAACAATCGTATTATTATTTCTTGTCCTTCACTTCTTAACTATAACCCATATTGTCATATACATTTTGCAGTTTTATTTACAGACTTTCATTTATGCATTTTTCACACTTAGTTTTTTTTCCTTTGGTCCCCTGAAAAAACGTATAAGTGAAGTTTTTCTGTAACATGTATGATCTTTTATAATTTCATTGGCACAATCATATTTTATATTCATATGGATGAAAGTTCGTGTGAAACTCTGAAACAAACCACCATTGTGAGATACATGAGGTCGAATTCAACTGTTTCCCTCCACTTTAATTATGCTTTAGAGAGTTGAGTGGTCAGATTTGGCCATTTAACGTAATTCCTTAGAGGTAAGTTAACAAGCGTTTCTGTTTGATGAAATGCTCGTGCAATGTTAAATAACCATTAATGAATTAAGAGATAATTGACGTTGGTAAAAATGGCCCTCGGTCAGTCAACACAAAATAATTCCATGTACTGGAATATGTGAAAAAAATAACCTGAAATAAATTACATGTGATTAAGATACAGTACATACATATTTTTATGGACTGTTGTAGAAGGATAAAACTTAGAGATGACATGTTTCTTTTGTCAAGCAAGCATCATTAGATCTAAATCTGCATGACAAATAACTCTACAAAACACTACCAAACATACAGTGACATCCAAAAAGGAAAAAAAAAACAAAGAAAAAAAACCAGCAGAGAACTTCGTTAGTGTGGTAATTATTATTGATAAATATTAAGGCATTAAGCACCCAAAAAAAAAAAAAAACTATTTATTTTAATTTTCCATAACTTAGAAATGACGATTCCATCATCAAAAACAGTCTTCCTCCCCCAAACTAATCCATGAAGGTGTAGCTACTGCTCGGGTCTAAGCTCTGTGAACTTGCGGGGTGAAGGGCAGAGGCAGCGATGAGTCAGGCGAGAATTGATAAGCCTGTCAACAGCCCGCCGTGTTACCTGATACTTCCCTCTATTCCAATACTGCTAACATAGGGTCTTTGCTGAAACCAGTGTGGCTTTGCGAATGAGTGAGTGAGTCACCGACCAATTTATTTGGATCTGTTACTAAGCACGGACTAGTATGGAACAAGGATATACCAATTAAGGCTAAAGAAGTTATGTACAAAGCATATTATGTTCCTATAATGACATATGCAGCAGAAACTTGGACAATGACTAAGAGGGATGAGAGCAGAGTACAAGCAGCTGAGATGAGATTCCTGAGAAGTATGGTCCAGAAAACGAGGAGGGACAGAGTGAGAAATGAAGATAATGGAAAGAACTGGGAGTACAGAAACTAAATGACAAACTGGAGCAAAACAGATTGAGATGGTTTGGACATGTCAAATTGATGAATGAAGTAAGGCTACCAAGACGAGCACTGGAAGGACGGATGACTGGGAAGAGAGGACGTGGAAGACCAAGAATGCGTTGGATGGACTCGGTGGAGAATAGTATTAGAAAACGGAACCTGGATTGTAACATTGTGTCGGAAGAGGAATGGTGGGACGACAGAACAAAGTGGAGAAGGGGAAATGAAGATGATGAAGATGATGATAAGCACGGACCGGGAAACCAATCACTCGTCACCATCACTTCTCATATTGCACAATCCATATTCCTCTCAGGTCCACGCAGCTTGGACCCGAGCAGTACTATTGCTGTGATACACTAAAACTATTGTAGAATTGTAAATTAAAATGCGGAAATGAACTACTTACTCAGTTGTGATGATTAAAAGCTATAACTACAACATTGTGGCTAAATGGTTAGCACGCTATGCTTTGGTCTAAAGTGCCCGGGGTTTGATTCCCCTCCGAGCCATCAGGGATTTTAATCCCCTGGGGTTAATTCCCGTTGCTCGGGGACTGGGTGTATGTGCCGTCTTCATCATCACTTCATCCTCATTACAACGCGCAGGTCGCCCACGGGCGTCAACTAGAAAGACCTGCACTCGGCCTCTCCGAAGGACACACGAAAAAAAAAAACTACACCATTGACCTTTTGCAGTCCTATGTCGAGTAGGGTTCGACATTAAAAAATTTAACTTCCGCTCTGACGTAGAATCCCACACGACATGACAATAGCTTGTACTTACAGTGCTCATATGACTTCTGTGCTGTATTCCAGTATTGTGGAGCCATCTAGTGGTCTCCAAGAGAAACCTTTCCCTATTTACTATAGTTTGCGGGAAAATGTAATGGATTTTTAACCTTTGTTATTCTCGAATGTTTGACAGTTTTACTGATTATATAAACCGAATGTAAATATGGCGACTCCTTTGTCTTCGCTCTCGGAACTGGATATTTTAGAACGGTTAGTGGACAGTAATAGTGTCAATGATGAACCAACAACTGGCTTGGAAATATATTTCATAGAACATAATTATAACCTATTTTGTGTTAGATTGTTTTGCAGTGTTCACTTCCTACTGCTGTTCATAGTGCAGAAATTAATTAGGACTGGAGGAGGGAGCAAACGCTAAGGGTAATGGAGTTCAAACGGTTAAATATTGTTTGTCTACTACTAGTGTGTTGAAATAACTGATATTGATCATCATCATCAGCTTCTAAGCCGGCCCCGTGGTGTTGGGGTAGCGCGCCTGCCTCTCACCCGGAGGCCCCGGGTTCGATTGCCGGCTCCGTCAGGGATTTTAGAAACTGATGTGAGGGCTGGAATGGGGTGCACTCAGCCTCGTGAGGACAGTTGAGTAGCTGTCTGACAGTGAGGTAGCGCCCCGATCACGAAAACCAAGATTAACGGCCGAGGGGACCCGATGCGCTGATCACGCGTCTCCCCAATATCTGCAGGCCAAATGGCTGGGCAGCGTGTAGCAGGTTTTGCTTAGGCTGGGATGACAAGTGAAACGGTATTTACTTTGCTCCACGTTGAGCGTACAAATGTAGCAGTTTGGCTGCCCCTAACTGTTGGGTGATAAATGTAACTGTTTACCTTTGCCTAAGCTATGTTGTTTTAATGGGCGCCAAGACCTCAATGCAATGTTGAAATCTAAATTTGTATTTAACAACGTCTAGCTCTGGCAGAACACCTTCAAGAATCTATTCACTCAGATCGTGGTATGATTTGATCATTAACCCAACAAACAATTGTATCAGGAGAAGGAATTGGTCTATATCTAATGCTACCTACAAAGATTGCATTGTAAAAGAAATGAATTTATTATATAAAACAAGAATAGCAAAATTAATAATAATAATAAGTATAAAATTTAAATTGGAGCGTTGCGATTTTAATATTACCGATAGAAAATTACGTGAAAACGGAGTCTGATAAATTATTGATTTTACTCTTATTCCCAAGCTATGAAGTTACTGAAATATGAAATATAAAACCAAGAGAAATGAGAGATTGCATCATTCGCGCTTACCACTGGAAATGGCCGAAGCCTTTCCCTCGTACTGGATGATGCTGTGAGCTTCCCACAGTCTCCTGGACGTCGACATCTTTGTCGATATTTGATGAGATTCTGGTAGATTAGATAATTCTATGGTCCGTACGTCGGACCCAAACACTCGTACAACCACACTGGTTAAGTTTTACAAAAGTTAGTCCTCCACTCCACGGAACATCGGAGCGACTCCCGCGTACAACCGTACTCGTTAAGTTCTATACAGTTAGTCCTCGTTCCACGGAACACTGGAGCGACTCCCGCGTGAACCATACTCGGCAAGTTCTACACTGATAGTCCTCGTTCCACGGAACACTGGAGCGACTCCCGCGTGAACCATACTCGGCAAGTTCTACACTGATAGTCCTCGTTCCACGGAACACTGAACGATATATGCACCTGTCGCATCCCCACTCTTCATCCGACTTCTAGCTTGCGTGGTCTCCACTGATTGGCTGCTCCCTACGCGCTAGATCCCCACTCTGGCTCATTACACTCGGCGGGAGGGAGAAGTCGTTTTCCGTTCCATACATTCGCCTTTCCTTGATCTGCGACCCAGGATTGCGTCATGCTTTCCGACAAGATTAAGCGTGTACTTGAATTCCCAGTGAGTCACGTCTCTCGATATACCCTAACTGACGAAAACTCCGTAAAATTCCGCAATCACATAATTTTCTATGATATTGTCGTTCGTAATAATTTGCTTGATAGCGTTTTCTAAGACATAGAAAACCTATCTGAATGCTAATAATTTTTATAAAATGCTCCGAAAATACCTTAATAATAATTATAATAAATTAATAATAATAATAAATTAACATGAAAATTCTCTTGGCTGAACAATTTGCCACGTAAATAAATATAGAATGGCTTCCTACTGACTTATGCCAGTTGCATAAAAACCCCTCGAAAAACACGTTACAAGCGGTCGCTTGGTAGGCCTAGGCCCTTCACGGGCGGTCGTGCCACAGGTATTATTATTATTATCAGCTTCTAAAGGCTAAAAGCCTTGTCATTGCAGCCATTTCTTACGGTCTTCAGCAGTTCTCCATATTGGCATACGAGTCACATTCCATCTCCTTGACAATGTTCTTGAGATACGATTGTCTTGGTCGTCCCCTTGGTTTCTTTCCCAAAACTTTTCCTTCAAAAATTACCTGGAGGAGAGTGTCGTGTCTGAGTATGTGTCCCATGAATTTTGATTTCCCTTTCTTGATGGTGTTCAACAGGCATCGATTCTCCTGAATTTGGTTCAGAACAAGCTCATTTGTCTTTCTTTTCATCCAGCTTGTTCGGGTCATTCGTCTCCAAGACAACATTTCAGCTGCCTCAAGTTTTGTTTCTTCTCTTTCCCCAAGTTTCCATGTTTCACAACCATAGGTCAGCACACCCCAAACAAAGGTCTTGAGAAATGACTTCCCTATCTTCAAGTTGAGATGCTCATTGAGCAGCAAATTCTTCTTATTTTGAAAGGTTTTCTTCGCCAACCCTTTTCGTTTCTTAATTTCTGAGATGCATCTGTTGTCATAATTAATCACACTTCCCAAATAGCAAAATTCTTTTACTTGTTCAATGGCACTATCATTTAACATTATATTAGCTAAAATTGGTTGTTTCTTTTTATCAACCACCATTAATTTTGTCTTCGGAGGAAGCCCGAATTTTCCTAAGGATTTCTAAAAAACTTTTAACATTCTATTCTTTTCACATGCAGAGTTTGCTAAAAGTGCAATATCTGCAAAGCGAATGCTATGAACCTGTACTCCATTAAATTTTAATCCTTTTGTTTTCCCTTTTTACTGCAGCTTCTATATAGATATTAAAATGATATGGTGTTAGAGGACAACCCTTCTTACTTTTGCTTTTCTTTTATTGCCATTAACTGTTATTTCGGTAGTTCGATTTTTTCGATATTTTTTAAAGTTCAGAATAAGGCGCCTGTCTTTCCAGTCAATCCCGACTTTGGCCAATGTAAAAATTAAGGTTTTCCAATTGACATTATCAAATGCCTTTTCTTTATTGATGAATACTATATACAGTAGGTTTTTCGATTAACTTCCAGTCTTCTTTCTAAAATCAGACTTAATACTAGGGTAGCCTCACTAGTCCCTTTCCTTGTTCTAAATCCATACTGATCACTATCCAGATGTTGTTCAGTTTCCTTGCTTAGTCTATCTTTGATGATGATCAATAAAATCTTTGATGCATGTGAAAGAATGGCTAAAGTTCTATAATTATTAGAACATTCACAAGCATTTGATACTTATCTGAGGAATGGCTACAGGCTGCTCAGACAACCACGTTTGGTGTAGGCTGTATGTACTGTATAAATAACTAGCTGTACTTGGCGTGCGTTGGAATGCCAATCAAAGAAAGAAAGATTTTGTGTTGCAATTGTTGTGTTGTTTATTGAAGTGCTTTTGGATACACAATATTTTTAGTTTTTCCGTCCGGTATGCACATGAATAAATCAGAAGGCTTTCCGACTCGTGAGCAGGCCACAAACAGCTGTCCATGTGAGAAGTATGGATTTTCCAAATTTCATCCAAACACTTGTACGGATTGTCCCCGTGCTTTGTTGATGGTCACACCGGAAACACATAAACTGCCGCTAAACTGTATGAAATACACTCTTTTTTGTTACGGCTTATGAGCCACCTATTGTAAAATGGATTTACTAAAACAGAAACCTTCGTGAGCTTGCACAACAGCTGACCAAAGTGCATTTGTTGATACGACTCGCGCACCATCTTTGTGAAAGGGATTTTCTGATTCAGCAACCATCGAGGGCATGCGCACAACAACTCACCAAAGTTAATTTGTTGAAACGATCAGCATACCAAAACTCATTTGTTGAAACTACTCGCGCACCACGTACTGTAAAATGAATTTAAATAAGAAACTTTTGCGGGCTTGCACACTATAACTAATCAAAGTTCATTTGTTGAAACAATTAATGCGCCAACACACATTTGTTGAAATGACTCTCGCGCCATCTATTGTAAATTGGATTTACTGATTCAGAAACCTTTGCGGGAGTGTAGACAACAATTCGCCAATTTTTCATTGTAGTCGCATGAATGGTATATGAACGCATACGGGACTTAGTTGAAATGATTCGCGCGCAATCACCTTATTGAAACTACTCTTGCACCACCTTGCATCTATTGCAAAATGGATTTACTAATTCGGAAACTTTGCAGGAGTGTGCACAACAACCTGCCCAAGTTGAATCGGAATTGCATGATTGGTATATAAACTCATATGGGACTTGGTTGAAATGATTCGTGCACCATCACTCTATAGTTGAAACTATTCGTGCGCTGCCTATTGTAAACTGAAATTACTAATTCAGAAGCCATCGTGGGAGTGTGCACAACAATTCACCAAATTTTCATCGCAATCGGAAAAATGGTATATGAGCGCATACGGGATAGACAGGACGTAACATTCATATTTATATAGAGATAATCTGAGTTCTTTGAATTTGATTAGCTTTTATAAAAGCATGTATCTCTTGAAAAAAAAAAAACAGATTATGTAAGAATGAAATACCATATCCAAGAATGATAGAATGCCTGATAGATGGAACTAAATTGGAGCAGGTGGAACATTTTGGATTGCTGGATGAAAAGGACATGGCAGTGAAAATCTCTAAATTTATTAAAATTGCAGGAGTAATCAATCAAGTTTTCAAGCCATCTCAGGTATAACGACAGACTAGACTGAAAGTATATCAAACTCTTGCTAGACCAGTTCTTGCAAATGGAAGTGAGGCCTGGACCATCAGGAAGGCAGATGAAAAAATAATAACAGCAGCCGAAATGAGATTCATTAGACAAACTTCTGGTTGCTCCTTACTCGATTATCGGAGGAATGAAGACATCCCGCAAGAACGAAAAATCACCCCAGTTGTACAGCATGGGGGAAAATTGAAAGAACATGTGGACAGGATGAGTTCTAGCAGAGTCCCTAAACAGATTCTTCTGTACGCTCCAAATGCTCGAAGAAATGCTGTCAAGAGACTGTAACAGGTCTCAAGGCCTAATGCATGAATGTTAATGTTGATGATGATTAATGTCTTTGTATGTGCTAGTCTATACACATTACATAATTAGCTGATGAAGGGAGTAAATACTAATAACCCCAAAACATGTACCAAGTTATTTAAATAATTATAAATAATTTAAAAGGTATTGACGTCCGAAACGGGGGAGGAGCTTACGGTCAGCTGTTTGCAATATGGCGGCGAGATAGTGACGAGAAGTAAGCAAGACAGTGATAGGGTGTGCGTTTGTTATGGCTTCTAATTTATGATGGCAAAATACTACATATTTTCTTTCATTGATAGAAATATTTTTATAATCAATTTAAATGCAGTGCTTAATCACTAGACTACCAGTTAAAAATATTACCCACCTGTAGATAGTTAATTTACTGTCTGCTGTTACATATAAATGAAGCCTGTACTTGGGAGCCTAGCGGTATCGATGTTTTTATTAATTTCAATATATATATATCTCACATAACACAAAGGACGACTCCCTGATAATAAATTGAATCCAGCAACCCTGAATTTCCATGAATGTTTTGGGTTCAAAGAAACGTTACTTGGGATGCTCAAATCATACTTCAATATTGCAAATATTGACCTACATGCTTGCTGTTCAAAGGCAAGAATATACATTTATTAATCTCTTGCCACAGGCAAGTTAAAATGGAGGCATCCTCTTTATCAATATATTAAATTAAATATTTAAAATACAGATATTTAACAAAGCTGGAGTCTCCATTTGAACTTGTCATAAGCAAACGGAACAGATCAAAAACTTCACTTTAAGCCAAATCAAATTCACTCCTCAGCTCGACATAAACCATAATACCAATTAAAACCTACACAAAACATACTCTCCTTACTGTTGTACAACTTGCAAACCAACTATTCGCACTCAAAACTGAAAAACCCTGAAATGGGAACTAATTAAAGTTACAATAGCCTGGGCCGATCAGGTCTCCTGCTACATTACCGCATACGTATACTTAACATCACTATAACTTCTAAATTACGGCTAAGTGACCTATCTGCCTGAGTAGTATAGGTGTTACCGGCCTGCCTGGGATGATGGGTCACCAAACCGGTACTTAAAACTAAGATTTTACACATTAATTAACTAAATTCAACAGTAAGGAGATCATAGACAAAAAACACCATTTAAGCCAAATCATACTTAAAATATTGCAAATATTGAGTTACATACTTGCTGTTCAAAGGCAAGAATATATATTCTCTGGCAAATTAAGGCTAGGAACAGCATTTTTCTTAAGTTTTCTAACCATTCGACTATTGTCAATCGGAAGAACCCCTAAAATAAATTTACGTAGAGCGGATTACATTCGGTTCAATGTATGGCACAGAAGTATTAGGCTACAAGTTCATCAGTATTTTTGATGTAGCTAAATCCTTGTGAATACAAATTAGAGACAATAACTATCAATAATCAACAGTACCGGTGCTTACGCTGTGGAAGGAAGTCGTCTTCACAAAAATGCAGACTGCACACTGTCATGTAACGTGTAACACGTTTTCCAATTGACAGCGTCGAAGCCCATCTTTCTCTCTGAACTTTTTGTACATGAATGTAGTGAGGAGATTTCGTACTCATTTTATACGATTTGCAACCGTATACAGAGCAGTACCTCCTCGAATTTGACAAATTCCTTTCTGTTTCCATCACGTCATCAATGCTTCACCATGAAAATAAACCTCACCAGTCACAATGTTACAGCTTCAACATTCTACCGCGTGGCTGCGCCATCCAACTTTTCTGGTGTCAATTAACTAGGCGGCACTTTTTTCCAATTTATCATCATCATCGATTCTCCACTCCAGCAGGCTGGATATGGGCTCCTTCCATGTCTGTCCTGCCACCATTCTTCTTCCACTATTGTCCTCCATTCTACACTCCTCTTAACCAAGGCTCTTTGGACTTGCTCCATCCACCCATCTCGAGGTCTACCTCTGGGTCTCGTGCCAATTATCTCCCTTTCAAAAGAGGCTTAGGGTGTTCTATTATTTGTTTGTATTATCCTATTATACATTTTATCCTATTTTCATTTATGAAAAAATAGGCTTATGTGATCACCTTTTGTCCATGTGTATGTGTGTGTATCTGTGTGTCCCCCTAACAACTTTTAAATGGTTGGGGCGATTTCAATGAAACTCGGTAAGGTCGTAGTACTATTTCGGCTGACCCCGACCGTCCTTTCAAATTTTATCACGTCTCACCAATACAACATGGCGGCTGTGCGAAATATTTCACCCACATTCTATATCTCCGAAACTATTACTCATATCACCCGGAAATTTTGTACGGTGATAAAAAGCACTACTAGACGTTCACCTATGTGACTTTCAAAACGAACATGGCGGCCAAGCGAAGTTCAAGCATTTAAATAGACTTTTCTCACGATTTTACCATCCGAACGCAGTGAAACTTGGTACAGCAAATGACTATACAAATTGCAATGCACTGACATCTAATTTAGTTACATTGTTTACATAACCTCAAGATGGCGGCTGTGAGGAATTTTAAAATTAAGTTGTTATTTCTTGTGTTCTGATCATGCGATCAAAATCAACATAAATATATGGCCTACATATATTACAATCTTACACGGCGACCATCCGAAATATTCAGACGGTTCTCAATATCTATTAATCTATGACAGAAGTCAAACTTTTTTTTTTTTTTAGAGGCTATAAACATAAGTTAACCTATGGGACGTTCAATAACCTGGTGAGCACAAATCCCACATGGCGGCGATGCGAAATTTAAATATTCAAATGGACGTTTCTCTCGATTTAACCATCCGAGCGCAGTGAAAATTGGTACGGTATATGCTTATATAAATTTTAATCCACTGGCATCTAATTCATTTAAATTATTTCCATAACCACAAGATGGCAGCTGAGCAAAATTTTAAGATCTAATTTTTATTTCTTGTGTTCTAATCATGGGATGGAAGGTTGAATAAAACACCTACACAATAATCTTCATGTAATGGTACATAACTCTAAGGCCTATTATATTAAACTTCAACATGGCGACCATCCGAAATATTTAGACGGTTCTCAATATCTACGAATCTATTACAGCAATCAAACTGAAATTTTGTATATTGATAGAGGCAATTAACATAAGTAGGTTATAATGAAAATAGGCTATACATTTATTCACGGAACTACTTGTTTCACTCTTGTAAACTGTCCTGGAACCCAAATTAATTTTGTACAAGCACTTGCTCTTAATTATTTTATTTATTAAGATATGTATTTAGAATTAAAATTAAGGGTGATTTTCTTTTTTGTTGACAGGTGTATGTGCGTCACCCGGAGCTTGCTGCTGCGAAGGCCAACAGAGACTATGTGTTCAAGCAGGTGTGTGAGGCTGTGAACACAATCTCGGATGTTGCTCAAGGCAAAGGACCGTCCATACCTCAGCATCCATATGACGGGCCCGGGGAATTGGCAGCAGCTCTGGATGACTTTGATGTATGGATTAATTAACATTCTTCATGATCATTTTGTTATCATTTTTGGATTCATTATTATTTTACTGAAGATTTTCATGGAAAGTACATGTTTATTTTTAATAGGAGCATATAGTGATTGATCCATTGACTTACAACGAAGTGCGCACACGGCCTTCATTAGAAGAACGTTTAGAGAGTATCATCAGCGGTGCAGCACTCATGGCAGACTCTTCTTGCACACGGGATGAACGTCGTGAACGTATTGTCGCAGAGTGTAATGCAGTACGCCAAGCTCTGCAGGACTTACTCTCGGAATATATGTCTAACGTAAGTTACATGATATTGCATATCTAATATTTGTGTTAATATAGGAAACTATGGTTCTATTTTTCTGAATTGTTTTTTAATACTATTATTTATACCATTATACTATTATTTTGATTTGATTTTAATCATTGTTTCAAAAAAAAGGCAAAACATTTTGGAATGTTTCAGGAATTATTGTTAATATTATATTTCCCAAGCATGGCCTTTTTAATAGCAAAAAATGCCAATTTTTGAAAATTAAAAAAACTTCCCACTTTAATAATCTTGGCAGATAATTGGCTGTATTTAGCATTGCTATCCGAGTTTCATTAGTGAGCTAAAGTAAAACCTCAACCATTGCTTTATCCACGTTTCTGTTCTTTTTTGCCGCCCATTGGTTGATTGTCATTCTTAGGATAGCATAGTCCAGCGCTACCACCAATATATATTTCAAATTCTTATCTGGGGGCGTGGTGGCTCAGCGGTCTAGCTGTATGCCTCTCACCAAGACGGTCCGGGTTCGATTCCCGGTCAATGCATGTGAGATTTTCGAAGTGAAATGCCATGTCCTGTGGTTCGGATTCCACGTAAAAAGGAGGTCCCGTGGCTCATGATCTCAAGATTAACGGTCACGTTAAACTACAAGCTTCCTTTTCCTTCAAATTCTTATCCATCCCCGGCCTCAAACTCGAAAATGTGGATATATTGGGAGTTCCATGAAAAGGACCAGGAACAGTGCTGATCGCGTAACATTACAGTAACTATTTGCATCATTGTATTTTTCAGTGCCCGATTGTGCAAACATGTGACATCTGAGGCAACTGGTCAAATAATAGAGGCCTTTTTTTTTTCAGTGTTTCCTAAGCTATCTATTAGCATCTTTTCAGTCAGCCAACAGAATATTTTTTGTTTCTGGCCATGAACTCTCAACAATATGGGCAGCAGGTATCTCACCAAATGGGCTGGCAAAAGGTAGGTGCTACCACGCTCTTTGCTGCTAAGCGGACACGCAGATACTATCCACAGTTCATTGCTTCCTTTGGCAGGCCCCTCGCCTGCTCCTAAGTGGCTGCTTGTATATACTGCCCCAAACCTCATTTTTTCTTAAGGCGTGTAAACAAACTTTCGCCATAATCTCCCAAGTGTTTACTACGTGTACCACATCTCATCCCACGTATTCTATATGTAGATATCCATAATTACATTTGAAAAAAAAAAGAAAAAAAAAATAGAAAATTCAAAAATCTGTTAATTTATAAACAGACTTCACAAATCCACTTAAACAACCAAAAATCTGTTAAAATGGCAGCCTTGGTATAGTCTTATTCTCTTTTCTCAGTTTATCTTGATCAGTAGCCTCTAAACCATAAAGAAATCATCACTTCAGGTTGAAGAAACATCTATATTTGCATTCCTTATTTCTCTTCCTTTCTTACATTCACAATGTGAGGTGGTACAAGCTCAACACACACAAATTTGTTTAGTTGTTAATTGATGCTTTTATTCTTTCTTGCTGAATACATATACTGTACATTGTTACAATAATCATCAAACCACAAAGAGTTGAGCAATTCTTAGTTTCATTAACTGGAAGGCATGAACTGAAATCCCCAATATTTTGAGGTTACTACAAGATTATTTAAAGATGTAATAATTGTTCAACTGGCTGATTTGTATCTCTTGCTCTCTAAGTCGTGGGCTTATGACTTAACGTTTACTTCTTGACCCAGTGTGCTATCCCTCTGACTTGGGCCGTTACATTTTAGAAAACCCAATTAAATATAATATTTTTGTCAATTTGTGCCTTCATTTTTCGTTTTAAAAAATCTTGAGGGGTTTCTTGGCCTTTCTCTGCTGTAGGTTAGTAGTGTGTCGAAATTACTGTAATGGAAATTCCTGGGCACAGTTGTCATTTAATTTTTTTCTTTTTTTTTTTCTTTTTTCTTTCTTTCTCCTAAACCTTTGCTGTAGGCTTGTAACCGAGATTCATGTTTCATAATTTCTTAATGTTTTGGGTGTGGAATCCAAGTTGTTATACTTTGTGTACTCAAAGCGGAGATTGGTCCATGAGATTCATTGCATTGTCTGAATCTATCCTGGCTAATATGTTGACAAGGTTGTGTAGGTGGTGGACCCTTTGTAACGTGTTTTTCGAGGGTTTTTTATGCCACTGGCATAAGTCAGTAGGTAGCCATTCTATATTTATTTACGCGGCAAATTGTTCAGCCAAGAAAAGTTTTCATGTTAATTTATTATTATTATTAATTTATTATAATTATTATTAAGGTATTTTCGGAGCATTTTATAAAAATTATAAGCATACAGATAGGTTTTCTATGTCTTAGAAAACGCTATCAAGCAAATTATTACGAACGACAATATCATAGAAAATTATGTGATTACGGAATTTTACGGAGTTTCGTCAGTTAGGATATTATGAGAGACCTGACTCACTGGAAATTCAGATATGGGCTGATTCTTGTCAAGAAGTATTACGCAAGCGGGGTTGCAGCGTCAAGAAAAGGCGGATAGTTGGAACGGAAATCGACTTCATCATCCGTGCGCCGTGTGTAATGAGCCAGAGAAGGGGAAGTAGCGGGGTGGCAGAGCCAATCAGTGGAGACCACGTAAGCTGGAAGTCGGTACCGGGGTGGGGAGCCGACGTGTGCATATATCGTTCAGCGCGCCGTGGAGCGAGGACAATCTGTGTAGAGCTTGCCGAGTATGTTTGCACGCGGGAGTCGCTCCGATGTTCCGTGGAGTGGGGGACAATCTGTGTAGAACTTAACGAGTACGGTTGCACGCGGGAGTCGCTCCGATGTTCCGTGGAGTGGAGGACTAACTTTTGTAAAACATAACCAGTGTGGTTGTACGAGTGTTTGGGTCCGATGTTCGGACCATAGAATTATCTAATCTACCAGAATATCATCAAATATCGACAAAGATGACTACGTCCAGGAGACTGTGGGAAGCTCACAGCATCATCCAGTACGAGGGAAAGGCTTCGGCCATTTCCAGTGGTAAGCGCGAATGACGCAGAAATACGCAATCTCTCGTTTCTCTTTGTTTTAAATTCAATATTTCAGTAACTTCATAGCTTGGGAATAAGAGTAAAATCAATAATTTATCAGACTCCGTTTTCACGTAATTTTCTATCGGTAATATTCAAATCACAACGCTCCTATTTAAATTTTATACTTATTATTATTATTAATTTTGCAATACTTGTTTTATATAATAAATTCATTTCTTTTACAATGCAATCTTTGCTTTCAGTAGGTAGCATTAGATGTAGACCAATTCCTTCTCCTGATACAATTGTTTGTTGGGTTAATGATCAAATCATACCACGATCTGAGTGAATAGATTCTTGAAGGTGTTCTACCAGAGCTAGACGTTGTTAAATACAAATTTAGATTTCAACATTGCGTTGAGGTCTTGGCGCCCATTAAAACAACATAGCTTAGGCAAAGGTAAACAGTTACATTTATCACCCAACAGTTAGGGGCAGTCAAACCGTTACACGTGTCGTTCAACGTGTGGGCTTAGCGAAACTGTTACATTTGTCGCTCAACGTGAGGGTCAAACTGCTACACTTGTCGCTACCAACATGGGGCATTAATTAACATTACACCTTGACCCTCATAACCCTAATAGGCCCCTTTGTCTGCTACATTGGTTTCAGTGGAATATGCACCAATTAAGGCTGCAAATTTGTGAGTTATGCAATCTTCTGGAGTGTGTCTATTCCCAGGAGATTTTTAGATGATGCCGGGGGTTTCAGTAAGCCAAATAAAACCAAATGCATTATGCTATTCAATAATTTTGGAGAACACCATTTTGTTCTTGTTATAGGTTTTGCCAATCTAAGGCAAAAAAAAAAAAGGTATTTCTTATGATAAATATAAATTTAATATTTATTTCAGATTCTCCCAGTCATCTACAATTTTAAGTTTTCAGTTTATAACAATTTTGTTCTTAAACTTGAGTTATTCTGAAATACTAATAGACACACATATTTATTTCAGGTGTTGGTAAACATTATGGGTAGAGTTTGTGGCACATAGCATTTAAAACACTACATTTAGCTCTTTTATTCTAACTTAAGCATTTTGTAGCCTCTTTTTGGATTTATAATTTTTTTTGTCAATATATCTCGTTGAATAAGTGGCAGTGTTTTTCAAGTACGGCCTTTCACTTCCATGCAAGTGGCATATTTGAATCATCAGAAATAAGAATGATCCTATTTTAAACCTATTATTGCATTGCTCTTTCTTTAGCCAGGATATTCTCCTTTGTCCTGGACCCCTAATGCCATCAATCTTCCCTTGAATAATTAATTTCAACAGGTTGTATTTATTGTTGCACATGAAATGACTAAATATTCTAGTTTACTTCTTGTAATGACATTGAGATTTTCTGAATCCTTGTCGATACGCCACAGCACTTCCACATTTGTGATTTTAGCTGTCCATGGTATCCTGAGTGTTCTGCGATACGACCACATTTAAAATGTTATAAGCTTCTTACTTAATACCTCGGTAAGTGTCCATGATTCAACTTCATAGAGCAAGATACTAAAAACGTAGCATTGAAGCAGTCGGGTGCGTAATGTGAGACTTAAATCATGGCTAGTCAAAACTTTTTGCATTTTCAATTCTGCAGTGAATTTCTTGACGTAAGTCCCAGTTAGCTTTGATTTGACATCCTAAATATTTATATGATTAAACCCTTTCAATCCTTTCATTACCAAGTGCAAGAGTGTCCAGAATGGATATACTCTTGGGGGGTTAAAATTTCTCCACTGTCACCGCCTTAACAACAATATTTTGAATTACAAGTCACTCCGTACAAATTGATGCCGGCCTCATGGTGTTGGGGTAGCGCTCCTGACTCGCATTCGGAGGCCCTGGGTTCGATTCCCAGCTCCGTCAGGGATTTTTAGAAACTGACGTGTGGGCTGGAATGGGGTACACTCAGCCTCGTGAGAACAATTGAGTAGCTGTCTGACAGTGAGGCAGCGCCCCGGTCACGGAGACCAAGATTAACGGCCAATGGGACCCGACACGCTGACCAAGCGTCACCTCATTATCTGCAGGCCAAATGGCTGGGCAGCGGTCACTTGGTAAGCCTAGGCCCTTCATGGGCTGTAGTGCCACTGAGTTGGAGGTTTGTACAAATTGATGAGTTTTAGGAACTTTTCCATTTACTGCTAGTGCTTAGTAACACAAACTCCAATTATACCCAAAGTAAACTAAATTTATGTGAAAATTTCAGGTTATTGTGCTATAAGATTGTTTGCAGGGCCTACCAAGATTTGGGAGTACGTGGGAGCTTGTTTGATGATCTTTGAGTAAAAGCAACATAGATATTGATATTTGTTTGTCTGACTTTTCTGTTTCTTTGTGGCGTGTCACCCCAGTTACAAGCTTCACGGGGCGGAAAGCGTGGGGAACGGGTAAATATGCGTGTAGCTGTGTGTGCGTGTGTGTACATAGTAGATATAGGCACTGAGGCTACTCTGCAGCTCTCCGTAATATTTCTTTTCTTCCTAAAATTCCTGTCTTAGTAATGTTAGGGCATGTCCTACTAAACTATGTAACTTACCATGTGAATTTTTATTTGTAGTTTTCTTCAATTAAGATGTGTTACCTCTATATTTTCTTTTCTTTGTATTTCAAGTTAGCATGGCCAGACGAAAGGGGGTTTTAACATGATTTCTAACTAGACTTACTAAGTTTTCTGAGTGCCATCAGTCTGAGTGACATTGTTGACTAAGTACTGGCTTTCATTAATCAAGATTGCTGATTCAATCCTGGCCCTGTCTGATTGCATTTAAGGGTGGTTAAATTTGGTAACCTTGTGTTGGTAGAATTATCAGCATGTTAGAAGTATTTCCTCCAGGGTAAATTTCTGGCATTGTGGCTTTCTAAAATGACTGTAGTAGGGACACTTTCATTATAACTTAGTTATCATAGTTCTGGCATAAAATTATTTTTGAAAAAAAAAAACCCCTCCCCCCCTTTCTCCCTCTTTTCAAATTCAGAAAGAAGGAAATACATTTTATAGAAACCAAATACCTATTACAATTTGTTCTTTATTTTCGACCCTGACTATTATATGTCAGAAAACTGTACTATAATGAGGCTCATTATAGCACTATTTTTCATTATGAAACAGTTTCTCCATCCAATCGGAGCTCAAGAAACAGTTGTTTGACCAATTAGATAAGGATAACATCGCACCTGCGCTGAGTTCCACGGCCCTGCATGGCCTATTGTCATAATAGGGTAATCGAGGAGGCCATGGTCAAATAGAAGGCATTCTCTGCGTCTCATGCGCTCTGTTCAGTACATAAAACTGTCGAAATCTCGACAGATATTTATGAATATTTATGTTCGAACATAAAATAGTTATAATAATTATCGTCGAACATAAACAGTCGTATGCAACTCGCCTATAATGGTAATTAAGACACTCGTATGAAAATTATAAAACTCGCGTACTCGTGTCTTAATTATTGCCATTATAGGCTCGTTACATAATGTACTATTGTATCATTACTTCATCGCTGTTTCCCCACCCTATTTTTGGTGGAGAACTTATCTTCTAATGCATAGTCCTAAGTTCCTCTTGTGTTGTGTGGCAGGTCCATTAACTTGCCAACTCTTTAAGATCCACTCATGTTAGTTAAAAAGTTTATCTTCCCCAGTTAAATGAAAAGAAATACAGTGGATCCTCTCCAGAAGACCACTCCTGTTAGTGACCAGTTTTCCTTGAACTTATTTAAAACCCCTTGAAGACAATGTATTTTGTATCTCTATTTAACCCATTACAGTCATTTGACGAGCTCTGGTCGCGGGTTATCACATCAGCACAAAAATCATAACGACGAGCTCTACTCGCGGTGACGCATTGTTTTATTTTCGTTCGTGTATTCCTATCTCGTTTCTGTATAACTTGCCAGAATCCTGAAATGATGGAACTATAATCCCATTGTATATCCCTTTAGCAGATTCAGTGGCGCTTCCAATCAGCTAATAAAGCAGTCCGCGTTAACGTGCAGTGGCCATCTTGAAATTTCGTAATTTAAAAAAGAAATTATTCTCTGTATTTTAGAGTTGCGATAACGAATATTCGTGATGCATTGTAACCTTATATGTAGCTTGGTATGATTGAGGCAAAATGACAACCACTCCATACTTTCATGATGTCGTCTGGGCGTAATAATAATCAATTGTTTACAGTGTAATTGCGCAATTAAAACAAACCTTAGTTAGAAAAAAGTTTCATATAAGGTAACTCGCTGATGCATACAACATTTCAGTAAAATATCGTAATTGGTTTGTATTTTATGGATATTTTTGTAGTGTAAGAAATCTCAGACCACTACCGGGTGAATAAAATCTGATTTCACAGTCTACAATGTGACAGTTAAATTATGACTCGAATGTGTTAAAGATCACCTCTCTTTCTGTCTACAGTGAGATATTCGCTCAGTCTGATCTCTTTTAAAAGACCATTTCCAGGGTTACATCTACAGTATTGTATACAATGCTGCATGCAGTATCGAACTGGAGACCAGTACAGTTCTATTCTGCCAGTCTTGTGCTGTGTAAGGAATTCAATGATCAAGAGGACTATGAGCTAAGGGTTACCTAATTCAAAGATGACCTGTGTTCAATTAGGAAGGAAACTTAAGGGTTACTTAATTCAAAGGTGACCTGTGTTCAGTTAGGAAGGAAACCTAAGGACATGTTCATCGGTCGAAAGTTCATATATCCAAGCCCATTAGGAAATTCCAAGAACGGATTAATACTCGGTACTGGATGAAAACTAGGGGAGGTGGCTTGATGTCAGAACGGTTTGTTACTGTGAGTGATGTGATAACAAAATAAGTTAAATAAATTCGAGTTAAATACAGTGCAGGTACTGTATGAATTTAAATGTATTACAGTGAAACCTCGTTAGTACGTTTTTCAAGGGACTGAAAAATTTGAACGTCAAAAGTGGGAAAACTTACTAATGGAATATAATAATTAACCTCATTAATTTGTATCAGTAAGGGAAATGTAAAAAACGCGTTAATCACAAGTGCTGCGGCGCGTGCTACTGTCTTACTTTTAAGAGTCGCCTATACCTGTTAAGTCGCAACCCTCGCCCGCTTGTTGGCAAGGAATGTTATCTCAGAGCGCTCGGTCTCACATTCCACTGGGGGTGGACAAAGAATGCTTTCAGGGCTGACGAAAATGCGATCGTACTACGCGAGGCGCGGCGCGTGCTACTGTCTTACTTTTAAGAGTCGCCTATACCTGTTAAGTCGCAACCCTCGCCCGCTTGTTGGCAAGGAATGTTATCTCAAGAGCGCTCGGTCTCACATTCCACTGGGGGTGGACAAAGAATGCTTTCAGGGCTGACGAAAATGCGATCGTACTACGCGAGGCGCGGCGCGTGCTACTGTCTTACTTTTAAGAGTCGCCTATACCTGTTAAGTCGCAACCCTCGCCCGCTTTTTGGCAAGGAATGTTATCTCAGTGCGGTCGGTCTCACATTCCACTAGGGGTGGGCAAAGAATGCTTTCAGGGCTGACAAAAATGTGATCGTACTAAGCGATGCGCGGCGCGTGCTACTGTCTTACTTTTAAAGAGTCGCCTATACCTGTTATGTCACAACCCTCGCCCGCTTGTTGGCAAGGAATGTTATCTCAGTGCGGTTGGTAGCCCATTCCACTAGGGGTGGACAAAGAATGCTTTCTGGGCTGACGAAAATGCGATCGTACTAAGCGATGCGCAGCAAAATGTTCGACGTGATAAATGAGGTACTTTTACATTATTGTCATCAGATAAGAATCGGGACTTGAAAATTACGACGTGAGATGCGATAAAACGTACTAATGAGGAACGTGTTAACGAGGTTCTACTGTATTAGAATTACTGTAATACAGTACTTAACATTAGTATTTTTAAAATGCCTTCCCCTTTTTAGAGATTTTTCTAAAACACCATTCATATTTCGTGGAACTATCTTTGCTTGCTTAACACAGGCTTTTCTGTATCCTATTCTTCTTCTTATTATTATTATTGAGAAAGCACATTTTTGCCAGACTGATGATATTATTATTATTATTCAAGCCATCTCTGCTGGCCAACTTAATTTTGATGTGAATTTTTTAAAATAATTTTCTTGGTAAGAGTTGCAGAGTAGCCCTTGTACATATCTTGCACTGTCTCTTATGAAGCGTCCACTAATTTAGATTGTCCTTCCAGATACTGTGTGTGTGCCCCTGCTCCAATGGGCATTTCCTGACTGTCTATTACCTTTTTGCATGGCAGTGCCCCAGCTCAAATATGATTGCCCTGAACTACAGTATATGTGAAAGAAGTCTGTATAAACACAGTGATTTTACAAATGATTCTACTGATATATATATATATATATTTTAATGAATGCATAGCTACTTGATTATGCGCAGAAGACAGCAGCCATCAGATAGTCTTCTCATGACAAAGTCCAATGTTGTTTCCTTATGTCTGATTGTGTGTGTTCTCTTAATATGTTATCACTGTGATTATAGATTTCGTCATTACAGATTAGAGTTTGAACTGAAATCCATACTAATATAATAAAGCTGAAGAGTTTATGTGTTTAAACGCGCTAATCTCTGAAACTACCTGTCAGATTCGAAAAATTATTTTGTCATTTCAAATGATCTTGTCGACTTCATCGTTATGGTTAGGTCTACCGTTATGTGTCACGGTTATGGCGTGTATGACGTCATCATGCTGTTCAGTGCATATGCACCGAGTCTGAGTTTACTCCTGGGGTCTGGTGTTATGCGAACGGAAACGACGAGTGCATGACGTCATGCAGCCCCCGCGCGGGAAGCCTAAGTTAGAGGGTAATGGAGTCTGTTAAGTCTGAGTTTACTCCTGGGGTCTGGCGTTATGCGGTACGGAGACGGCGAGTGCGTGACATCATGCAGCAGAGTGCACGGGAAGCCTAAGTTAATGGGGAGTCTGTTGAAAGAGTCCTGGGGCTGTGAGCGAAGCGAGAAGCCCTCCTGAGCCTTTCTAACATGTGTAGCATTTGTAGCATGCGTCATTTGAAGTGATATAAAGTCTAGTCTCTCAGACTGACTGTATCTTTTTGTATATGATAGCCAGATTCTAGAGGAATAGTTTAGGCTATGTAGCATTAGGCTACACCTCTCAGGTAACCTTAAAGATTGATTTTTGTTCAGTAAGGGGGAAGAACAAGCGCTCCTGAACAGCTTCAATAATACCTAAGTCGATTGTTGCCTGGCAATGCAGGCTGCATCACGTCGCCCCTACCAGTGTTCTGGTGCACAATTGCGAGCTGCTTATAAATTGCAGTCACGGGGAGTAATTAGTGCAAAAAGATTTCTTAGGCCCCTCAAAACGGTTATCATCATGACAATGGTATGCCTCTGTATAAGGGCGGTGGTGTTGGTGCAGTATACTGAGGTTATCAGCTGCTATAAGCGTTGGTGCTTTCCGATCCTTATCCTTGAGCGCTCCAGTTCTGAAGTAGTATTCGTTATCATCCATAAAACAAATAAAACCACCGGGCACTACTGCTAGTATAAGATTAGATTTATGGTTACGGTCATACACTGAACAAACAATTGTAATTAGAAGAAAAAAATAATAGCAAGTATGAGTATGACTAAAAGACTAAAAGAGTGAACTCAAGGTAGCACTTCATCGGCTGATGCACAGGCAAAGTGGCAGAAAAGTGAAAGGAGAAAGGGTTGCCCCAGAGGTTTGGAATGTGAAAGCTATCTAATGATAAGCCAAGGTCAGTTATAACAGTTCTTGCAATCGAACTAGCAGATAATATTTTTGAAGGAGTACTTGCTATAACCTTGGATGGGGAAGACTCTGTCATCATGAGGTGTGGTAAAGTTGACTCTTGCACATGGTATATCACAAGTTTTACACTTCGCCCCCTCACACATGTACTGAACAAGTTCTTTGGTCTCAATTTTTTTAATTTTTTTGCAAATGTTTTTCAAATTTAATTCTTCATTAAAGAAGTTGCCTTCATTTTGTACTATGTGATATAAAAATGTGATAACTTTGGTTGGTTCCTCAGTTTAGGGGCTGCGACAAAGCGGTCATGTAGCCCCGTGTACTTTGGGTGTGTGTAAAATCTGTCTGATGACCGGTGTAAATTGTGATGGCTGTGTTATAGTGTGATCTGTAATTCAGGCAAGGACTGCAGACGATCAATTTCAAGTAGTTCCTACTTTTGCTACCAAATGCTACCATCAACGACACCTAGCCGTGAACTCTGCTACTAGATGCCACCAGGTGGCAAATGTTGGAACTTAGAGTGTTGATCAAATCTAGCCTACAAATTTAGCTTCAGACAATTGTAGTTAGTGGGAGTTTCTTTAATATGCCATAAATCTATGACATGGGCCTGCCGGCTTTACTTCCCCTCCGAAGAAAGGCACACTGAGGGATTTTTAACGCAGTGATACTGTGGGTAATCATGTTTGAGCATACATTTATGTTATACTGTGAATGAGACTTACATGTCCCTGAATATGGGACACCTCAAACTCTTTGGTTTCTTGTCTATAAAACACAAGAATCTTAAACCTTCATAGTGAACTGTTGTTTATCTCATCAGGAGTACATGCAAGCACAGTAGAATCCTGGTTACTTTCTGAAGTGGTGGTGATCCAATGGGATAATATAAACCTAATATGCGTTAACGTGTCATAGTTTTCTGCATACTTGAAGCTATATAATTTGTCATGAGTAGGGATGGATGAATGATGTCGAATGGTTATCTGAATTGCAATTGGAGAACTACTCCTGTTGTCTGTTAGCGACCTTAGTGTTTTTGTCCACTTTACAATACAATTTTTAATATTCTACTACTTGGTAGTACATTACATGTTTCGGTCTTACACGAGACCTTCATCAGCTAACATATATCACAGCAATCTATATCACAAGCACACAACATCTAATTTATAAGAAACTGGTGCATTTTCATAAAAGTTTATCACTGTTCACACGTTAAAATTCTTAAATAACACTTATAACTGTACAACCTTTCTTGTTGTATGTTTTCTAGTAACCACACTTTATTTCCTCGTTACACTATTGTCTTTGCAATAACAATTTTGTTTATATTTTTTTCTTTTTCCGTATGTTGCCTTATTTAGTTAAAATACTGAACCAGGGTCCCTTTGCCTTTTTCTCTTGCCAAAGTGAAAATGTGGGTTACTAGTGTTGACATCATTCGGGTCATGTGCCCATAGAACATAATCCATCTTTTCCATATCCTGTCAGTAAATTTCTCCATATGTGTATATTAATCCTGGCTATGCTATCTTCTAAACTCACCATTCTCTTGTCTGGCTCTGTGGCTAAATGGTTAGCGTGCCAGGCTTTGGCACGAACTGCCCCGTGTTCGATTCTTGGCTGAGCCATCAGGGATTTTAATCTCCTGGAGTTAATTCCCATGGCTCGGGGACTGGGTGTATGTGATGTCTCATCATCATTTCATCCTCATTACGACGCCCAAGGGCGTCAACTAGAAAGACCTGCACTCGGCCTCTCCGGAGGCCACACGTAAAAAATTAACAAAATTAAAAGAAAACATTATCTTTGACCGGACTTGAGATTTTCCTCAATCTGCCTTTCCTGGGTTTCCAATCTCTCCATCATCCAAAGAAGCAAAGAAATTCTATGTCTGATATTTCGTGGATTCTCCGATACCTCCTAGCATGTTGGTGCTGGATCCCCAGAATCTGAAGACCTGCAAGCGTCATGCAAGATGATGGTGGATTGAGTAGTAGTAGCTTTAGCTGAAGTTTCCTCCATGCTTTTCACAGTTAAAAAACTGTTGACTGGGATCAGTGATATTTCAGACCGACCAAGTTTGTGAGCCTTGGAGCCCCCAGCACTGATCGGCTTGCCGACCCAGCTTTATGCTGTGGTTGGTTACCCAACCATCCACTGGGTTGCTCGGCTTAACAGGGGCACTTCTCGTAGGATATGTGCTGGAGTTGAAGTGAAAGAGACTAGTTGGATTCTCTTGCTGAATCCATTAGTTTATTCTTGCAGATGATTGCAATGACTTGTATCACTCACTTTTGTCAGGGTCCAAAGGACCCCTCTTAGGTAGATTCCTAGGACTTTATTATTATTATTCATTAATGGTATTTAAAACTTCATTGTCAGATAACCTGGAGTCTACTGTGTTGTTAATGTAGAGATAAAGTATGGTTCTCTACTAAGATTTAGGTCTCTGTGTTAACATGGCATGAGGCCAAAAGATGATGAGGTTTCTAACACATTTCTTGTCTTTCTCTTTCTGTATCTTGTAGCTTGTGGTGTGTGGCACTTCACTTCTCAGCTGTGTTCTAGAGTCGAGTGTGTGTAGCCAGTCTTCTTTCTGCACTATGCTGCCTGCCTGAGTGTGTGTGTGTTGTCACTAATGTTAGATTTCCCCCATATGTACATAGAGATTGCTGAGAACTTTCACTAACTGGAAAACTATGCTTCCCTTTCTCTCTATTACTTTTGTTTCCCTACCATGGCCCATACATAGGCCTACTCATTTGGTTGCTTGTAGAGAGGCATACAAAGTGAAATGATGCTCTTTTAAACTCATGTTGAAAATGTACTTTTTATGCATGTGACAGGAAACCCTACCCTAGACAAACAGACTGTAATTTGCAGGTTCATCATCTTAGTTTGTAGAGCTACACAGATTATTGTACTGAGAGAGACAATTTGACATCATTTTTCTCAAATTTGCTGTGTTTATTTGCTAGACAGCTCAGTGTTCTGATGTGAAATATTACCATATGATAAATTTTTCTTTTAGTTAAAAAAAAAGTTATATTGTTGTTTTGGTGAAATGGCCATTGCACCTGCTTAGAATCAGGGGTAAGTTAAGTGGTTAAGTATTGGCCTTCCAACTTCAAGAATGCTGGTTCAATCCCTTCTTGATCCTATGTCATTTAAAACTCATGGCAGTAATTTTACAGGTTCATTCAAGATACTCTCCATGACAAAATTCTGGCACCCCAGCAACTCAAAACCCACAAACCCACAAAAGTCATGAAGATCATTGCACTTGCAGCATTATTAGAAACCAGGAAGGTTTCAGTTCTCTGGGCGTTCATTCCTGTGTAGGAACACCTGCTAGTCCCCAAGTAATTTCCAGTATTCTGCACCATTTTGACAGAGGTGGTGACCGTGTGATACCACTTTCCTCTTTTGTGCAATCTTGATGGTCAGCTAGGCCCATTTTCCTGAGTTTCCAGAGGCCAAAACCTGTGGTGCTGAAACACAGTTAGCAGAACACTTGTTCATGACCTCCCGGGGGAGCGAACGGAATCGGGGGAATGGGCTATAAAATACTGAACTCTAGAAATAAAAAGAAACAAGGTCCACAGAAAACAGAAGACTCGGTCCAAATACAGTAAAAGTAAACAAAACACACGAATCGTATAACTTGTGTAATACTAGAACTCAGAAAACATAACAGAAATCATCAGGGGTAGAAAACTATTGCATGCAGTGAAAGATCACTCATGGGTTCCAAATTACAATTGGTTATCTCCAAACAACAATGTACCAATTAAGAAGTAATGGTGTTGATGTGAATTCCAATGTTTGAGATATTAATTCCCACGTGAAAGCTTCTTGGAATAGAACTGTTGCACCAAGTGATCAGACATGGGGGATACTGGCGACATTGAATCCACATCCTTGCCAGATCGCACTTATAGGGACCCCAAACAGGACAGTCATGAGGAAGAAAAATATTTTACAAATTTTACAAACACTATCTTGGTCCCTGTCATTTCCCGAATAACTGTATCATCATTCTAGAAACTAAAATGGTGGCCTGGATAGCCTACAAGCGGTCAGGATAATGTCTGATAAGAAAATCGTGCCAAACATACAGCTCGCTCTGCAAAGTGTCTAAAAGTGTCTTCTAAATTGAGAATATGACCCACTTGTAAAATAATTTGGGTACTGACATTGGCTTACAAAGTTCATTGGGATGATTTTATTGCTTCTGTTAATACTCTTTATTCAAGACATGCATGGCAGGTTTCTGTTTCATCCAAACAGTTTCTGACCTCCTTCATCTTTCTGAAGTGGTCCCTTTGTTTGTTATACCAGGTAGATCCTCATTTTCAAATACTCACAAATTCACTAACTGCCTTCAGAGGCAGATGATCATGATGTCGTTAGCACCTAAGTGAAAATACTACATTGCCTTCTTCTAACAAGGTGTACAATTTTCTCTCCTTATCACACCAAACCAGCATCTATTGACTTAAATATTTTCCCTCACTCTTTTGATGATAGGTTTTAACCGGCTTGATTAGATCTTCTAGTAGAGTGGCACATATCTCGTGTAGTGTAGCATAGTTTCCAGTGTATGCTGTCCCCTTATTGTGAGCTCTGTTGGGAATTGTTATTATTAACTGACTATGGACTTGCAGATGGGAACCAAGGAACAAAGTGAAGGACTGGAACGTGCTCTGGACCACATGTGTCGCAAGACTCGAGACCTTCGGCGCCAACTACGCAAGGCAGTCGTTGATCATGTATCTGACAGGTATGTCGAATGATTATCTGAATTGCAATTGGAGAACTACTTCTGTTGGTGTGAATTAAAATACCATATTTTGTTCTCATCTAACATAATAAATAACAGAAGCCTTCAAAGCTATCTATTCTTGTGAATGTATTATTATTTCTGAAAGTTATTATTATTTCTGTTTCTCCCTGACGTATGGTGTAGGATAAAATTTTAAAAATTAAAAACCAATAAAGATTGAAGTGTGAAAACTGTGCCTCTTCATGACAAAGTTAAATTGAATCAGTCAATGGAGAAAGGAACTAAGTCACATTTTTGCATTTTTTCTCATCAAATTACAGCAGTTTTCATATATGTACACTTACTGCACAAGTACATGTGCCAAATTGCAATCATTTTCTCTAACCCTCTCTATAGTGGACACCCCTCTTTAGCGGACAGTATTTACGGTCCCAAACGTGTCCCGTTATAGAAGGGGTTTCACTGTACTCAATAAAGTGAATGGGGCTGATAACCACAAAGTTTGTTAATTAAAATTAAACAATTACTGTACTGTACAACAGCATAGTGTTCCATTGCAAGAGGTATTGAAAAATTACAGTCGGTTCTTTTGGAACATTGAGAGCTCTTGACATGTTAATCTCCCAGTCCATTTCTAAATCTCTATGATGTCAGTTGTTTCTGATAAATTCAACAGCATGTGGCAGGGATTAAAATGAAGAGTTCTCAGTTATCTTGCTGTTATCCTGCTATCAGGGTATACAGCATGGCATCTTTAACTGTCATTGTCACATTGCTGGGGGTAACGAATCTAGTTGAAAAAGAGAGAGAGGAAGAGAAACACCCCAGGGTTCTCAATGAGGTGGGTTAGCATCCAAGGGTTGTCAAAACTTTCAGTTCAGGTTTATTTATCAGAATCCTCCCATTTTTTTTTAAATGTAAACACAACAATGAAATAGCTGTATACCTCTGTTCCAGTTTCTTGGAAACTAATGTGCCTCTCCTGGTGCTGATAGAGGCGGCAAAGGCCGGCAATGAGAAGGAAGTGGAAGAGTATGCGCTTGTGTTCACCGAGCATGCTAACAAACTTGTTGAGGTAAGTGTAAATACCATATATTTATTGAAAGAATGAGGTTTGTGGTTTTGAATGTAGCAATTTAGTCTCTGTGTAGTTGTTTTATCTTTTTTTTTGCGACATATACAGTATATCGCACCCCCGGTGCTAGACTGCCACACGTCAAAAAACATGAATTTTGAATTATGCGCTACTTATAAATGCCTATGATCAAGTCAGTGTCCTATAAAACTGCCACAACTCAGATCCTATAAATAGCAATTCTACGTTACTGAATAGAAAACTGCCAAAACTCAAAATTGTTATTTTTTTTAAATTAAAATACATAATTAGAATCCATGAAAAACTTTGTATGTTATTGTATAGCACTAGACAATGTTAGAAGTTAGTAATACGTTACCTTCACTTTAATTATGTAAATATTTATATTTTTCCAATTGGCTCAATATCTTTAAATGCTTCTCCTGAAAAAGTGTTTTTTTTTGACTTCTGGCAGTCTTGCACCGGGGGTGCGACATATTTGGCTATGGTGGGAGAAGAGGGGTGAAGATAACAATATAGCCAACTTATGGCAGTGAGAAGGTGTTAATAGAAACTTGAAACTTGCCATCATTGTAATTCTTCTCTAGCTTCTTCACTATGTAATGTGTAAGTCCCACACCCAATTTGCAATTTTATGCATCAATTTGTTATTCAAACATTTTGCGTTTACAAAACCTTAATTCTTCGATCGCAGTGGAATTCCGCCCAGGTTGGCGAAGTCGCTTACTACCATGAAGAATGTTGTCACCTGTACCAATCAGCGGTTTTCCCGGTAAGCCGGTCTTTAAATTTAGCTCAATGTTGCCAAGGCTCTGTTCTGTAGTCCAGTTGCTCTGTGTGTTAGTGCAGGTTTGTTGTTTTATTGTCTTGTGTGTGCACAATTACTGGTTAACTGTTTGTAAGGGTATATTCATTTAAAAACAAGTGAAATATTTTATGTAGTCCATGTTTTATGTTTTGCGGTACAGAACCGGCAACGCTCTCTCCCTCCCTTGTGAGAAATGTCAAAGCCGGACACTCAGCGGCTGGACTGTAATTATTTACTGGAGTTCTAAAAACCATTTTGCTATTAATATAATTAATATAAAATTCCTCCTACTGGATGATGTCTATGTTTAACAGTGAGAAGAATTGACAACAAGCTCATTCATTGCCTTCAGGATCATTGCCTTCATGTTATTAATAATTTTAATACTTTCTTCTAATTTAGAGTGACCAGATCCTGATAAGTAAGGTACATTTAGTAAGTATAGTAAATTATATAATGGCCAGAGTAGCACAATACATTTGTGAAAGAAAGAAGAAAGTAATGATTTGATGATTTGGGGAAACAAGGAGGTGGAAGTACAGGAGCAGTTGGATGTATGGGAAGAAATAGTACATGGATATGGGATGAAATTTAGCATAAACAAGAGTGAGATGATGATCACAGCCAGCAAGAAGGGGAGAGTCACAACTGGAATAATAATTGATAGGGTATGACTGAGGAAAGTAGAGTTTCAAGTATTTGGGAAGCATGATACAAGAAAATGTAAGAAATGGCAGAGAAATAAATGAGTGGGGGAGACAAGCAGAATCATTCAGGAAGAGAGTTAGAATCCTGATATGGAGCAAGGATGTCCCGCAAAACAGCAAAACGATTATATATTTGACATACTACGTTCCAATCCTGTCATATGCCTCAGAAACCTGGGTTATGAAAGGAAGAGAGAGCAGAATATAGGCTAGTGAAATGAAATTCTTGAGAAACAGTATTGGAGTGACAAAGATGGACAGGTTAAGAAATGAAAAAAATAGAGAATTAGTCAAGGAGGAAGCATTACAGGGTAGGATAGAGGAATCGAGGCTTAAATGGTATGGACATGATAACCAAATGGACGAGAAGAGGATACCCAGGAAGATGCACGAGATGAAATTAAAAGGAGGAAGACCAAGAGACAAGTGGCTGAAAGGTGTGGAGGACAGTGTACAAAAGAAAGGTGAAGACTGGACCAAGATGGAGGCAGGGAAATGGTGGGAAGACAGAAGATGATGTTTCAAACAGACCCAGCCAGAGGCTGGAAATTGTAAGGATGCACAAAGAAGATGTAAATGAACTGTGACTGAAAATTCCAAACAATTACAATTCAGTACAATTTTGAAAGTAAAAGAATCAAATGGAACATATTGGAAAGAAATAAGACCTCTCCCTGGAAATTTGAACAGTCGACTCTCAATATCTCAGAATCCATGCAAGAAACAATTTCTAACGTACTGTGGTGCTTTCTTAGGCTCAATACTTCAGGTATGTTTTAAGCAAATTTTAAATCATCAACTTAATTCTGTAGAGAAAGATATTCTAAATAGGTCTAAATCATTGTTTTGAATCTTAAATTTTATGAAAAGTACCGGTAGGCTATTCAGCACATTACAGCATTAATTGTTTGCTTGTCTGTGTTTTCCTACTTCACCACTTCTATTTATATATATTTTCCTTTCCTGTGTTCGTCTGGTTTTCACTTCTTCCTACTCTGTTTTAATTTGGAGTAGAAGGTCACATTCAAGAACACTCCCCTGTCCACTATGCACCATTTCAAGCAGCTGACCACCCTTTAAATTTGCTCCTGAAATCGTAATGAGATTCAGGAATATAGCATCGAAGAGCTATATTGGTTTGTTTGTGGTTTTTTATTCGTGTCAGGTACCAAAATATCATCATCATCATCTTGAGCCGTTTCCGACCGCTGGTCGGGTCTGCTTAGGTACCAAAATATACAAACAAGAAATTAAAAAAAAAACATAATGAAGCACTTGCATATAACGTATAACACACGAGTAAGAGAAATGAAACAGGAGAAATCAGCTATTACATGATAATATATACAATATTTACACGAGTTGTGACCTGTATTTGGCTACATTGACAGCATTGTTAACAGCCAATGCCAGATCCAACCCTGTGCATGAGTCTGGGCATAGACGACAGTTCAAGAAATGCCTAGAAGTTTGTTCTTCTCCGCACTCACACAGTGTGTCCCCATCATGCAAGATTCCCCATTTCATGAGATTGTCCTTAGATCTTGCTACACCGGTGCGCAGTCTAAGGACTTCCAGGTACACCATCCATCTTCGTGACCAGGTGGTAATTTTTCTTCAATTTCAACAAGTTCCGGATGATCAGGATACCTTTAATTCCATAGCTTAACCCTGGCCTTTTTTGGGTTAGAATCAAGTGGAGTAGAAGACTGTAGAAAACTTTTCCTGGACTTCAGTCGACCTGAAGGTGGCTGATGGCCATGAAGGGGGTGGGCTAAGATGTTGCAAACCTTATGTCTCTCACGTCTAATATCAAGTGAGTACAACTTCTGTGCTGGTTTTAAACAGCCTGTGATTAACCTTCATTCAAGGCAATGCCGACTTTTTTTGCGTGAGCTGATTTATATCACACGGGACTAGCATATTCAGCAGAAGAATAGCAGAGAGCTAGGGCAGTTGTCCTTACTGTCTGAGGGTGGGCACCGATCTTTGAAGACACCAGTGTGTCCAGCTGTGGAGATTGATCTTTTTATGCTTTTGTACTTGTCTTTCTTCTTTGTTTCTCCCTCATCCCTCCTGCTAGTCACTGTGTTCATTATTATGTTTTTTTATTTTTATGAGTAGTTCCTTTCAATTGTCATGTAACCTTTTCTTGCCCAATGTTCGTTAGGTTGCCAACTTGGCATGCAGCATGTCTGGCAATGAAGATGGAGTGAAGATGGTGCGGTATGCTGCTGCCCAGATAGAGAACCTCTGCCCACAAGTAATTAATGCAGCCCGTATTCTTGCTGCTCGTCCCCGCTCCAAAGTTGCTCAAGAGAATATGGATGTGTTCCGAGATGCTTGGGAGAACCAAGTACGCATCTTGACTGAGGCAGTGGATGACATCACGACAATAGATGATTTCCTTGCTGTTTCAGGTATGACTTTCAGTACCTACTTCTTCTTCTTCTGCTTTTACGGCCTCATGGACCACCTCAGTCAATCGTTTCTTGGTCCTCTTCTTCATTAAGTTTTCTTTCCGAGTTGCCCAGTACCTTTTCATTCGCTCTGATCTTCTCAGGCGTTTCTCATCTGTAAATACCCTTTTTCTCCTTCTTCTGCGCAAATGGGTCTCCTAGGACCACGCGGAATCAACACTTCTTGGCCTTGATGTTTGCCCAATAACTCTTCATGCGCAACGATTGTGCGAGTCTTCGTTGCTGCGACCAGACGTGTCTGGTAGATCTTCTCTCTTCTGCCTCAAAACCCCGTGTATGAGTATTTTCCTAATTTTCTCCCGATCCTTGAGATTGGGAAAACCTAATTAAGCCAAGTCCTTTGCCGCCTGTTTGTACCAATTGGACCTTGTTGCCTTTTTCTGCAAAAACGTATAGATTTTATTTGTTAACCTAGTTGGGTCCATTCTGTCCAAATGTCCCATGAATTGGATCCTTCTCATACGGATTGTGTCTGTGATTTTAGTAATTTTTAAATAGATGTCAGCATTAGGTTTCGGAAGGTGAATTCCATCTTTAAATCTTGGTCCCAAAATTTTTCGCATGATTTTGCGTTCCTTAATCTCCAATTGATTTCTCAGTGTTTTATGTTGTAGATTAAGTGTCTCGGCTGCATAAAGGGCTGCAGGCAAGACTACTGTTTTATAATGTTGAATTTTACAATTCCAAGAGAGTCATTTTTTGTTATAAACTTGTTTTGTCAAATGGAAAGCAGTTTCCATTTTCTGTAGTCTTGCTTCTATAGCTTTTCTTTCGTTGTCAGTTTCATTGATCCATTCACCTAAATACTTGAAGTCTTTCACTCGGGAGACCTGACAATCACCGATGTGGAGTGTATTCGGAGCTGTTTTAATATCCGTCATAAATTTTGTTTTGTGTTTTGTCAAAAGAAATCCATAAGCCGATTTTTGCTGCTTGTTCTTGGAGTAATTCAAGTTGTTTATGGGCATCAGAAATGCTTGGAGCAATTAACACCATGTCATCCGCAAATGCCAAACAGTCTAGCGTTATCCCTTTGAGTTTTGGTCCTAGTCTATGGGAAGGTGCACCAACTCGTCTCCATTCTCGGACGACTTTTTCGCGCGCACAATTAAACAACAATGGAGATAATCCATCTCCTTGACGCACTCCTGTATCGATTGAAAATTCTGCGCTCAGTCCTCCCATAAATTTAACCTTTGAACTTTTATTCAAGAGGGTATCTTTGATGATTGATGTTGTCTTGCGATCTAATCCAAATTCTGAGAGTACAGCAACAAGGGATTCACGGTCAATGCTGTCATAAGCCTTTGCAAAGTCAACAAAAGTAATGACATAATTCTTGTTTGACATTTTACGGAAGTAAGACATTGAGTTTTTCAAATTGATAATTTGCTCTGTACACGATCGACCTTTCCGGAACCCACCTTGGTATTCACCAATCTGTGGATCCAGTTGAAGATAGGCACGGTTCAAAAGGGCTTTGGACAAAATTTTGTAAGTTACCGAGAGTAATGAGATCCCTCTGTAATTGCTTGGGATCGTTTTGCTACCTTTCTTGTATACTGGATGGATGATACCCTTTTTACTGTAATACGTTTGTCTTTTTTTGCCTGAAATCTTATTTTTATATCTTATAATGTGACCGAAAAAAGAAATGTTTCTTCCGAATAGTATCAGTAATGGGCTCCAGTTCTCTGTATACCACTTCATTTGGTGCTATCCGCCACTGTCCATAGTACCTACTATAATAATAATAATAATCTATTTATAATTGGTGATGGATATTTGAAATGAGGTCATGTCAGGTACTAATTTGAAAATGCTCGAATCCCTTCGAGCTTAAACCCAACCTCCCCCCAAAGAAAGTCTTGTGTACAGTTTTCCATAGTTTATCATTCAAAATGCTTATCTTCAGTCTCTATGGTACAACAAAGTCATCCTTGTGTTTGTTTCAGAAAACCACATTCTGGAGGATGTCAACAAATGTGTATTGGCACTCCAGGAAGGGGATGCTGATACCTTGGATCGAACTGCTGGGGCCATTCGTGGACGATCTTCCCGGGTGTGTAACGTTGTTGGGGCCGAGATGGATAATTATGAACCTGGCATTTACACAGAACGCGTGTTGGAGGCAGTCAAAGTTCTGCGGGACCAAGGTGAGGAATTAAATAACAGTGTGGTGAAGTGCTATATTTGCATTCCTGAAAATTAAGTTTTTGTTACCACTTAAACATTTACTGTAAGAGGCCTTAGATAGCGACCACAGAATACTTGTAATGAACCTGGGAGTTGTTAAGGATAGCAAGAGGACAGAGTATCAGGAAAGGAGAATCAAAGTATGGAAACTCAAGGAAAAGGAAGTCAAGGAAGAATTCCAGAAGATAATAAGGGAAAGGATGCCAACAGACAATCCTAAAACAGGGGAAGAGGAATGGAAGCAATTCAAGAACACAATGGTGGAAGCTGCAGTGGCAGTATGTGGAAGAACAAGCAACAGAAAGCGGTGTAAAGAGACACCATGGTGGAATGAGAGAGTAAAAGAAGCTGTGGGAAGGAAGAACAAGGCTTTCAGAGTGTGGTTCCAGGAAAGAACTGATCTGGCAAGGGAAGATTATAAGATAAGAAGAAAGAAGCAAACAAGATTGTCGCAGAGGAGAGGAAGAAGTGGATGGTAAAATGGACAGAGATGATGGAGGAAGACAGCAGAGGAAATAAGAAAGTACTTTATGGGATGGTCAAAAGTAAGAGAAGAGGTCTGCGAGAGGATGTGGTAATGATGTACAAAAACGGAAATGAGGTACACAACAAAGAAACACTCAAGACAGTGTGGAAAGAGTACTTTGAGGATTTGCTGAATCCAAATGGTCATAGGGAGGAAGACAATGTATTGGAAGATGGAGAAGACAACACAGGAATGGAAAAGGACCTGAATTGGAGAGAACTGGAGATGGCTATAGACAAGATGAAAGGAGGAAGTGCACCGGGTGTGGATGAAGTGAGTGTTGAAATGGTGAAGGCAGCAGGGGAGGTTGGGAAACAGTGGCTGTACCGTGTGATGAGGGTGATATGGAAGGAGAAAAAGACCCCAGAAGATTGGAAGAAAGGATTAATTGTCCCAATATTTAAGAAAGGAGTGCAGAAATTACAGGGGAGTCACACTCATACCTCACTGTGCCAAGATATATGAAAAGATATTAGAAAGTAGAATACGAGCCAAAGTGGAGAGAAAATTGAGAGAGGAGCAGTATGGATTCAGACCTGGGAGATCAACAGTGGATCTCATATTTTCAGTGAGACAGCTCCAGGAACACCACTACGAATTTGGAGAGGATCTGTTGATGGCCTTCCTGGACATCGAAAAGGCCTATGATAGTGTGTGTAGGGAGAAGGTTTGGAAAGCAATGGAAAACATGGGAGTGGAAAAAGGGACCGTAGGCAGAGTGAAGGAGATGTATTGTGGAAGTGTGAGTTGTGTGAAAGTTGGAGGGGAAAGAACAGACTGGTTCAGACAAATGAGTGGCCTGAAACAGGGTAGTGCGCTGTCACCCCTTCTCTTTATTGTGGTTATGGACGAGGTAATGACACGGATAGCAGGAAAGATAGGAGAAGATAAGATGAAAGCAATGGTGTTTGCAGATGATCTCATGGTCTGGGGAAACAAGGAGGAGGAAATTCAGGAGCAACTGAAGGCTTGGGAAGAAACAGTGGGAGAGTACGGATGGAAGTTCAACATCAGTAAATGTGAGATCCTGTTAACAACCAGGAAAAAGGACAGACCAATGAGTGGGATAACACTTGGAGGTGGACAGCTGAAGAAGGTGGAAAGTCTCAAGTACTTGGGAAGTATAGTGGAGGAAAATGGGAGAAATGACAAAGAGATTACGGAACGTGGCAGACAGGCAGAAACATTTCTGAGAAGCATTAGGAGCTTAGTGTGGAATAAAGATGTCCCACAAAAAAGCAAGGAAGTGTTATACAGAAGCTACTATATCCCGATACTGACCTATGCTTCAGAAACGTGGACAATGAAGAAAAGAGACATAAGCAGAATACAGGCAGGTGAAATGAAGTTCCTGCGAAGTAGGATCGGAGTAACAAGAAGAGACAGGGTGAGGAATGAAAAGGTCAGGGAAATGGTGAAAGAGGAGCCCTTGCAAGGTAGGATTGAGACATCAAGACCGAGGTGGTATGGACACTTAAAGAGAATGGATGAGAAGAAGATTCCCAAGAGGATACATGAGATGCAGATGCAGAAGAAACGACCTAGGGGAAGACCAAGAGATAGATGGCTGAAAGGAGTGGAGGAATGTGTCAAGGAGAGGTGAGGACTGGACCAGAGTGACAGCGGAGAGGTGGTGGGAAGAAAGGACTAAGTGGCGAGGCTTATGTTCCAAACAGACCCAGCCTGGGGCTAGAAACTGTACAAGATGATGATGATGATGATGATCAACAATTTTTAAATGAAGCCATTAAATTTCTTTAACACAGTAGAATCTTGCAAACTCGGCCTAATGCGGACCGAATGGTGGCCGAGTCCGCGAAAATGCCGGATTATCGGGAAATGTGTTAAAAAGAAGAAATAAGCTGTTTGTTTTGGTTTAAAAGTAATGCAATGCAGTACATTTATTTGTTTTTAACAGAAACACAAGTTTTAAAACGTTTAAGCCACTACAATTACAGTACTTGAATATATAGTTCAGTACTGTACTACTGTACTGCATAAAAATCAAAGAAAACAATTACTGGTAGTGTAAATTATAAAAGAAAACTTAGAAAAACTAGGCCTACAAATTATTTTTATATGTACACTGTACAGTCATCATCATCATCTTGCACAGTTTCCAGCCACTGGCGGGGTCTGTTTGGAACACAAGCCTCTCCAACGTCTTCTGTCTTCCCACCATCTCTCAGCCTCCACCCTTGTCCAGTCTTCTCCTCTCTTCTTCACGCTTTCTTCCACCCCCTTCAGCCACCTGTCTCTCGGTCTTCCTCTTGGTCTCTTTCCTTCCCACTTCGTCTCGTGTACTCTCCTGGGTATCCTCTTCTCCTCCATTCGTTTTACATGTCCATACCATCTAAGTCTAGAGTGCTCTATACCATCCTGTAATGGTTCCTCCTTCATTAATTCTCTGGTCCTCTCATTTCTTATTCCGTCCATCTTTGTAGCTCCAATACTGCTTCTCAAGAACCTCATCTCACTGGCCTGTATTTTGCTCTTCTCCCTTCCTTTCATAACCCAGGTCTCCGAGGCATACGTCAGGATAGGGACATAGTACGTCCGATATATGATCTTTTTGCTGTTCTGAGGGACATTCTTGCTCCATAACATGCTTCTCACACTCCTCCGAAATGCTTCTGCCTGCCTCCCCCGCTCATTTATTTCTCTATCGTTTCTTCCATTATCTTGTATCAGGCTTCCCAGATACCGTATATACTCGAATACCACCCGCACATTTTTAAACAAATTCGGACGTGAAAAATTGGGGTGCGGGTCTTATTTGAGTCATCCAAATTTGAAAGATCTAAATTGCCCGCCGCACGCGATATCGGGTGTGGCGAGTATCCGCTAGATGGTGCTAGCCTTCTTCCGGCTATAACTTTGTTTTACCGTAAGCACGCAGCGTCATACAGTCATGGGAATACTAATTGCCATTTCTGGTCCGTATTGACGTATATAAAGATAATAACTTCACTTATACGATTTTCAAGGGACCAAATGAAAAAAACGTATAAGCGTGAAAAACGCGTAAATGAAAGTCGCTTAATAAAAACTGCAAAATGTATGTGACATTATGGGTTATACAGGGACTTGGTGTTATATGCGACGCGGACCCTCGCTTGCGGCGCCGGTCCCCCGTCAAGCACTTGGCCGTAATGCGCTTCTTGGCGCCACAAGTTTCCCTCCTTTGCAGTGTGCTTGAGCAGTGTGGGGTTCAGTTTAGTCAATTGTTCACGTCTTTAGTGCTCAAGGTGATGTTCCAATGCGATTTTCATTACGTGAACGTGTGTAAATACCTTCTTAAAGTACAGGAAATCTTTCGCGAAAATGAGCTTAAAGACTATATTACAGTTGAAATACAGTCAATCGGTGGTGAGGAACTTCAGAACGTAAATGACAATTTCATAAAGAGGTGCCAGCGATGTGGAGCAGTGGATGGCGAACATTTTCAGCACCAGCTGTGAACTACAGTATAGGCTATAGGCCGCGCGAGCTACGCATTACGGTAAAGTGCCTGGCGGGAGACAGTCCCGCAGCGCCGGCGAGCGATGGCCCCCCGTTAAGAAGTGAACAACAGCAATCGTAATGCACTTCCTTTTCCTTTCACCCATGTTCACTGCTATCAAGGTTAACCACAACTGAAGCACCGAACAAGGCAGAACAATGACTGAAGCAAGTGATGTTGTATTTCGCAACACACGCAACTCCGGCTGAACATAGCTTCAAGGTCGTTCTCGCCACAACATAGCGCCGCGCGAGGGATGGTTTCCGAGAAACGTACAGTGCGTCTCATAAGTTTCTGGCTCCAATATTTTTAGAGATTTTAGGTAGGGAAACCGTTGTAAACGTATAAACGACGCATTTTTCTCTCGGGGACGTAAGATATGATCGTATAAGCGTGAAAAACGAATAAATGTAAAACGTATATCGGAAATAAATTAACATGGAAAGTATAGGGATTTTGCCGGGACCAAGAAAAAAATCGTATAAGTGTAGAAAACGTATAAGTGTGAATCGTATAAAAGAAGTTTTTACATACAGTCACACGCACGTTCTCCGAGTGTAAACATGAATGCTACGAAACGTTTGCGGTCATTTACTGTGAGTGAGAAATTGAAAGTTGTGAGGGAAGCTGAAGTTATTGGAAATCGTGCCCGGTAGGAAATATGATATTGACGAGTCATGTATTCGTGATTGAGCGAGATGACGTCTATGCTGCGTGAACCGCCCGTTCAAAGCAGCCTTGAAACAGCTGTGTACGGAGCGGATGGCGGCCGATAAGCACACACCGACTCCAACTGGTCGTATTCAGCGCCCGAAAGTTCAGCTGCTGTGTTCGTGGATTTTGACGGCATGGAATCGTATCTCTAGAGCTCTCATACGGAAGAGCTTCAAGAAATGTAGTATTTCGAATGCTATGGATGGCAGTGATGACGACATTTAGTGGGAAAGTGATGGTGATAAAAGTTCCGAAGTTGGTACTTCTGATGACGATGAATGAAGTGTTTGTGTACTTTTATTTGTATTTTTAATCGTTTGATGTGTGTTATTTTAGGACGACTTCAAAACTGTTGGAAACTATTTTGGATAAATGCTATTCTGTTTTTTTAGTTAGGATAGTAAATAATTTTGAGTATTTTTTTTTTTTTTTTAATTTTGTTCTTCAAAATCAGGGTGCGGGTCTTATTCGGGGGCGGGTCGTATTCGAGTAAATACGGTACTTGAAACTCTCCACTTTCTTCAGCTGTTCCACACCAATTGTTATTCCCGTTGTGGTTCTTTCCTTCTTCCTTGTTGTGATCACCATCTCACTCTTATTTATGCTAAATTTCATCCCATATCCTTGTATTATTCCTGCCCACAGGTCCAACTGTTCTTGTACCTCCTCCTCCTTGTTTCCCCAATCATCAAATCATCTGCAAACACCATTGCTTTCATCTTTCCTTCCCCAATTACTGGTGCCACTTGGGTCATTATGTCATCCATCACCACAATGAAAAGTAACGGTGACAGTGCACTTCCTTGTTTCAGGCCGTTTCTCTCTTCCAACCAGTCTGATCTCTCTCCTCCCACTTTCACACAGCTCACACTTCCCTTGTACATCTCCTTTATCCTCTTTATAGTCCATTTCTCTACTCCTCTATCCTCCAGGGACTTCCATACTTTGTTTCTGCATACACTGTCATATGCTTTCTCAATGTCCAAGAAGGCCATCAGTAGATCTGTTCCATACTCATAGTGCTGTTCTTGTAACTGCCTTACAGCAAAAATCAAATCCACTGTGAACCTTTCTGCTCAGAAGCCATGTTGTTCTTCCCTCATCGCTCCTATCCTTGTCCTAATTCTCTTTTCCAAAATTTTCTCGGAGATCTTTGCACAATGGCTCATCAGTGTTATTCCCCGATAGTTTCTGCAATCTGTTCTACTACCTTTCTTGAAGATCGGGACAATTATTCCTTTTTTCCAGTCCTCTGGGGTCTTCCTTTCCTTCCATGCTGTCCTCATCACTCGGTATAACCACTGCATCCCCACCTCTCCTGCTGCTCTCACCATCTCCACACTCAACTCACCCACACCCGGTGCCTTCCCTCCTTTCATCTTGTTCACTGCATCTTCCACTTCTTTCGATGTTAAGTCCTTTCCTGTTTGCAGTTCATCTTCCTCTTCCCCGATTTCTTCCTCCTCACCATTTGGGTTCAGAAGTTCTTCAAAATATTCTTTCCACATTTTCTTCAGTTCTTCCCTATTTTCTATCTTTTGTCCCCTTTTGTTCACCATTCTAACATAATCCGTAGGATCCTTCCGCCTCTTATTTTTTACCTTCCCATACAGGACCTTTTTTGTACCTTCACTATCCTCCTTCATCATCTTTGTCCACTCTTCCATCCACTTTCTTCTCTCCTCAGCCACTACTCTCTTTGCCTCCTTTCTTTCCTGGTACTCTTCCCTTGTCTCTACCGTCCTATTTTGATACCACCTCCTAAAGGCTCTATTCTTTTCCCTTACTATATCTTTTGTCTTCTCATTCCACCATGGTGTTTCCTTCCACCTCTTCTTACTACTTGTCCTCCCACACTGTACAGTTTATGTACAAAATAATTCCCGTAGGCAAATAGTTTTTCACTTAATGAAAATTACCATTTACTTTTTTGCAAAAAAGTAAGTAATGTTCTTTTGCTTTTCGCTTTGAAACCTGTTTCTTGAAGCCTCGTCAAGAAGACGGCGAAGAAACAGAATTGCGGAGGATGCGCAATCAAATAAATAACACGCTCTGCATGAGAACCATTCGTTTACTTCTTACTGCCATTGTGCATTTTCAGTACTGTACAACTACCTGTATTTATCAGGTCGTCGTTACTCTTCTTACTATGTACTGTAGGTCAACTTGTTTCGCGTCGTATTTAACTGTCGATAATTCCATTCATGGAGAAGACAAAAGAAAACATAATAGCGCTCTTGCGGAAACACAAAAAAAACAAAAATCATGATTTTTTTCTCCTGTTAGGATGGCCGAGAAATCCGGAGTGCCGGGTTACCGAGTGCCGAGTTTGCGAGAAACTACTGTACTGTATAAGCAACACAAACATTTATATTTCCTGCTATTTTCATTGTGGATGTGAGCTGCATACTTACAATATTTTTTTTGTTATAATTGTTATTTGCTTTCTGTACTAATGCAAAACTAGTGGAACTCCAAAGTCACCACTGTTAAAAGAGATGGTTCAATTCACAATATTATTATTGTAACTTACTAACTTTACAAACAATCATTGGAGACAAAGAGAAGGATAGAAACATGGAAAAAGAACCAACACAATGACAGACACGTGAATGGTGGAAGAAAAGACATACGAAAGACCAGGACACACCACCGTCTTCAAAGGTGCACATCCATGCCATCCTCCACGCAATAGCTCTTCATTGTTATAGCCCCCCAACGAGCCCATTTTGATCTCCCGGTCTTGTCACTAGTGTGGGTTGGCATCTTCTTCATCAAAAACTTCTTTCTCAAAGTGGATGGAGTGAAAACAGGACAAAGATAAGAAACTATGAACACACAGGACAAACACAGAAGGAGGAAAGGACTTCAGGTAATTTCTTCACATGCTGAGGTTATCCTCAGCAATTTGGAAGGCTTGTAAAATTGAACAGAATATCTTGAATATACAGTGGAACCTCATTAGTACGTTTTTCAAGAGACTGAAAAATTTGAAAGTAAAAAGCGGGAAAACGTACTAATGAAAAATGATAATTAAACCTCATTAACTTGTTTCAGTGAGGGAAAAGTTAAAAAAAACGTGATAATCGGAAGTACGTACTATCGAATATACAATTTTAAACAAACTACAGAATTATTGTATTACAGAACTAATTTATACAGCACAGAGAAACGAGAGCAATGAAAACAAGAGAAAAATGTACTACCGTATACAGGTACCGTACTCGTAATTGAAGTACTGTAGTTCGATTTGAAATATTTATTTTTCTATACAGTGAAACCTCGTTAGTACGTTTTTCACGGGACTGAAAAATTTGAACGTCAAAAGCGGGAAAACGTACTAATGGAAAATAATAGTTAAACCTCATTAATTTGTATCAGTAAGGGAAATGTAAAAAACGTGTTAATCAGAAGTGCAGCGGCGCGGCGCGTGCTACTGTCTTACTTTTAAGAGTCGCCTATACCTGTTAAGTCGCAACCTTCGCCCCCTTGTTGGCAAGGAATGTTATCTCAGAGTGGTCGGTCTCACATTCCACTAGGGATGTACAAAGAATGCTTTCAGGTCTGACGAAAATGCGATCGTAGTAAACGATGCGCGGCGCGTGCTTCTGACTTACTTTTAGATCACCTATACCTGTTAAGTCGCAACCCTCGCTCGCTTGTTAGCAAGTAATGTTATCTCAGAGCAGTCGGTCTCACATTCCACTAGGGGTGGACAAAGAATGCTTTCAGGGCTGACAAAAATGCGTTGTTACTACGAATGCGCGGCACGTGCTTCTGACTTTTAAGAGTCGCCTATACCTGTTAAGTCGCAACCCTCGCTCGCTTGTTAGCAAGTAATGTTATCTCAGAGCAGTCTGTCTCACATTCCACTAGGGGTGGACAAAGAATGCTTTCAGGGCTGACGAAAATGTGTTCGTACTACGCGATGCGCGGCGCGTGCTTCTGACTTAGAGTCGCCTATACCTGTTAAGTCGCAACCCTCGCCCCCTTGTTGGCAAGGAATGTTATCTCAGAGCGGTCGGTCTCACATTCCACTAAGGGTGGACAAAGAATACTTTCAGGGCTGACGAAAATGCGATCGTACTATTCGATGCGCGCGCGTGCTTCTGACTTACTTTTAAGACTCGCCTATACCTGTTAAGTCGCAAACCTCGCTCGCTTGTTAGCAAGGAATGTTATCTCAGAGCAGTCGGTGTCACATTCCACTAGGGGTGGACAAAGAATGCTTTCAGGGCTGACGAAAATGCGATCGTACTACGCGATGCGCGGCGCGTGCTTCTGACTTACTTTTAAGAGTCGCCTATACCTGTTAAGTCGCAACCCTCGCTCGCTTGTTAGCAAGGAATGTTATCTCAGAGCAGTCAGTCTCACATTCCACTAGGGGTGGACAAAGAATGCTTTCAGGGCTGACGAAAATGCGATCGTACTACGCGATGCGCGGCGCGTGCTTCTGACTTACTTATAACCCTAGAACTGCGGACCGTCTTCCAGGAAGACGGTGTGTTGTTTAATCAAGTGCGACCGTCTCTCTGAAAGACGGTCTTGGAATTCAAATATAGTACTAATGTTAGCCTTCAGATGGCACTAATTTCAAGTTATGCTGGTTCCCGATGCTTTTATCTTTCGTAGTGTAAGTCTTTGGCAAACAAATGACAGTATGCAAGCTATTATTTGGGTGCAGAAGTGGAAGTACTTCAATGTTGATATTGAAGTTGCATTGAGTAAAATGGCCGCCAACTATGTAGACGATTCAGAAATTTAGCACCTGATTTTTGACGATTCGTGTGATTGTATGGACGATGACAGTGATTATTGAGTGGATTCGTATGAAAATGAAGATGGTGAAAGTAGTGGCAGTGATACCGGCGAACAGGATGTCACACAAGTTATGGAAATCCCCATCAATGCAAGCGATGTCTATCATGTTCCGACAGATCCTGTACACATGCCTAATGTTAGCCGTTAAGGGGTAAGTGTGAACTAGACTGATATTCAACCCGAAGAAAGTGACTTTCCAGGTAAAAATGTACCGTGTATCGTTCATCATCCTGGGCCTGTGAACTTGCCTCCCGTAATCGCGCGCCGATTATGTACTTCAAAATCAAGAAATGTCAAATTTTTGTAAAAATAATTCTGTTTTTAGTAAATAACAGGAATTATTTGAAACTGGTTCTTGAATTAGTAACAAAAAACTATGATCTTTTCATTTATGATGTCTCTGACGAACATTTAACTCGGAAATATGGTTTTATAGAGCAGAACAGTCAATATTTTTTTATTTTTTTATTTTTTATAAAATACTTTTTATGATTAATTCAAAGTGACGAGTCTGAATGATTCACCTATATCAATATAATATAGAACAGTCTTTCAGCTTTATATTTGTGTATGATAAGTCATATTCATGAACACAGTATGCTTACAGATACCAAATTCCTTTAGTGTGTACTTTATGGGAATTTACTGCAGCATTTGACAGATAAACCTGCAGCAGTTCTAGGGTTAAGAGTCGCCTATACCTGTTAAGTCGCAACCCTCGCCCGCTTGTTGTCAAGGAATGTTACCTCAGAGCCGTCGGTCTCACATTCCACTAGGGGTGGGCAAAGAATGCTTTCAGGGCTGACGAAAATGCAAACGTGCTACGCGATGCGCGGCGCGTGCTTCTGACTTACTTTTATGAGTCGCCTATACCTGTTAAGTCGCAACCCTCGCTCGCTTGTTGTCAATGAATGTTATCTCAGAGCGGTCGGTCTCACATTCCACTGGGGGTGGACAAAGAATGCTTTCAGAGCTGACGAAAACGCGATGTGCGACGCTTGCTTCTGACTTACTTTTAAGAGTCGCCTATACCTGTTAAGTCGCAACCCTCGCTCGCTTGTTAGCAAGGAATGTTATCCCAGAGCGGTCGGTCTCACATTCCACTAAGGGTGGACAAAGAATACTTTCAGGGCTGACGAAAATGCGATCGTACTACGCGATGCGCAGCGCGTGCTTCTGACTTACTTTTAAGAGTCGCCTTTACCTGTTAAGTCGCAACCCTCGCCCGCTTGTTGTCAAGGAATGTTACCTCAGAGCCGTCGGTCTCACATTCCACTAGGGGTGGGCAAAGAATGCTTTCAGGGCTGACGAAAATGCGATCGTGCTCCGCGATGCGCGGCTAGTGCTTCTGACTTACTTTTAAGATCGAAATAGTGAGTAAAAAATTTCCGCCCAATCAATACCTTTCACACTATAAATTTAATGTTTCTTTCTCATACTAGGGACATGTTTCGAACAATATTTGTTCTTCTTCAGCCTTATACATTTATCAACATTGTAACTTATCTTAGACATTTGCATAATTAAAACACATGCACATTAGACAATTCATTAAGAGCATACAACTAAAAACATAATGTTAAAAAACTTGAATAACACATTAAAACATTTGGAACTTCTTATTCCCATTTGTACTATATTCAGTTCTGAATGGCCTTGCTATGAAGGCTTAATTTACCGGTGATAAGCAGTAGGTCAGTAAGAAGCTCAGAGTCATCTCCCTCTGGCTTATGCTTGCAGGTGATGTATTGATGGGCTACACATGGCCTTTGGTTAAGTTGCTTCTATAGCTGCGTCATACGGATTGTTGGTGTTAGCTTGGTAAGGCGATCCTGCCGTGGGGTGTTTATTGTGGAGTAAACTGTAAAGATACGAAATTTAATTAAACTGAAAAATGCGTCTGAGAAGAAGAATAGATCGAGTTGAAGGGGCTAAATGGTAACTTACTGGGTGACGTCTTGAATGTGACTTTCGGGTTTAACTGAGTGAAAACCCTCCTGCCTGGTTGCTGTAATGAGTCAAAGATCTAATATTAGTATGTATGTGTGGGAGAGGGAAACTGTTGCCGAATGATGTTGCATTAATCGGCTTACCTGTTCTGGCCTGTGAGACGTGTAGCGTGGAGCCGGGTTACACTGAGTGACCTGCTATGCGCTGGGCTGAGGCGAGTGTTCACGGTAGTGTGTGGCGGGGAGAGGAGGGTAAAGAGAGGGGAACCGGTCTTGGCTGAGTGGAAACAGGTGTGTGGGTGTGACGCGCGATGTCATATGTTTTGATTAGTAACTTCATGAGGGGTGCAGGGTTAGCGCTGATGCGGGAGGGAGATTGGTTTGGGTGTTATTCGGAAACGTTTGTTTATGCCGTTTAGAGTCGGGAAAAAATTTGTTGATGTTCTCATACAGAATGTTTACTTCGAAGTTGATTTCATTGAGATTGTGTGTTGGGTTATTGCGTTGCGCATTATCAATTTCTATTTGTTCAAGTACGTTCATTATTGCTCCCTTCTTGGCATAGTGGATGATCTCCATATCATTCTGGATATTTGTAAATTTATGTTTGGTGTCCTGCATGTGCTGTCCCATGGCCGAAAATTTTCTATGTTTTATGGCGTTAACATGTTCGTAATATCTTGTTGTGAAGCTGCGTCTGGTCTGTCCTAGGTAATCTGCTCTACATTGTTGGCATTTAAGTTTATAAATGCCCGACGAATGATATTTGTTTGACTCGTTGATTTTCTTGGAGTTGAATATTAGTTTGTGGTTGTTATTATTGGTTCTAAAGGCGATTTTAGTATTGAATTTCTTGAAAATATTTGTTACATCGTAGGTGTATTGGTTGATATAAGTGAAGACGGCAAAATGTGTTTTCTCTTTCCTTAAAGGGGTGAGCTGAGATTGAGGTTTGTTTTTGATTTTGTTGATGATTTTTACGATGTCTGGTCGAGTGTATCCATTAGCTTCAGCGATTTGAAAGATTGTGGCTATTTCTTGTTGATAATCTTGTTCTGACATGGGAATGCTGATTGCTCTGTTGAAGTAGCTGACGAACGCTGCCCTTTTGTGACCTTGGAGGTGGTTGGAATTCTTTCTGATTACAGTGCTTGTTTGTGTTGGTTTTCTATAGATGCTGTATTGTATTTTTTCGTTCTTAGTGGTTATGTTGAGATCTAGGTAATTGATTAAGTTGTTGACTGTGGAGTCACCTGTAAATTTAATGTTGGCATCAATGCTATTCAGTTTGTTGAGTAATTGTTCGAAGTCAATGGTGTTTGTATCCAGAATTACAAAGATGTCATCCACACATCTCCCCCAAAAAAGAATGCCCTCTATTTTATTAATGATATCATTGGCTTCAAGATGGTCGATGTAAATGTTGGCAAGGATGCCTGAGGCTGGGGAGCCCATCGCCAAACCTTGGTTTTGTTGATATATTTTGTTGTTGAACTTGAAATAGTTGTTGTTAAGCGTGAAGCTAAGGATCTCCATGAATTCATCTATTTCTACTTTCGATAGTTTCTCGTTGTCTTGAAGGTTCTTTCTGATTATTTCAATTGTTGTTTGGACATGTTAGTATACATGTCCTTAATGTCTATGGTGTGAATGAAATGTGCGGGCTTGATATTTAGATTCTTGGTTCTCTCGCAGAATTGGAGGGAGTTCTTGAAGGATTTGTTAGCTTTGAAAGCATAGTTGGTACGAAGGAATTTTTGTATAAATTGAGACGTTCTGTAGATTGGACTGTTCCTGTAGTTGACTATTGGTCTAATTGGAATATTGTCCTTGTGGATTTTGGGGAGCGATCTTAGGGTAGGAATGCTGGGGTTCATGTTAATCAAACTGTTACCTTGTTTTTCGTTCATTATGAAAGATGTGTCTTTGATTATTTGTTTAAGCTTTCTTTGGGTGGTTGCCGTTGGATCTTTGTTTAATTTAGTAAAGTTTTTGTTGTCGAAAAATTCTTCAGTTTTCTTAACATAGTCTTCTTTGTTAATAATGACTGTGGTATTGCCTTTGTCTGCTTTTGTAATGATTAGATTATTTTCTTTTATCTTTTTGTTGAGCTGCGAAATTTCTAATCTACTTGTTGTGGTGTTATTGGTTTTATTACGTTTTAAAACTTTATTTATTCTTTTATTTACTTCGTGACGTGCTCCGTTTTGTTCATCAAAGGGCAACTTCTTAATCGCGACCTCCGCTTCTGCGATGAGTAATGTGCTGTTTTTTCTATTGTGCCTAGATTCCCAGTTGAATTGGGGACCTTTCTCTAGGATTTGTAGCTCTGTTTTTGTGAAATCGATTTGTAAGCGTCAATACTGACTTAAAAATGGATAACCCTCCAGTTAATCTTCATGATAAGGCGAGCCAGGCCAAAAGGTTGCGATATAGATACAAAGACCTCAAAATTAAATTATCAACAATTATCAAAGACATTGTATTTATTAAGAAATGCAGGAACCTTAAACTCGTTCCTAAACACATTCAATTGATGCAAAAGAAAAAGATCAAAACTGCGTATGAGAAGAGGACCCAAGAAATAATCAATAGAAAGTTACTCCAAAGAGAACTTAAATTCCTTTACATAAAGAAAAATCACATTAACAATAAATTATACATCACCCACCTGGAAGCTGCCGATAATTCCGAAACAAAAGAGTGGAACGAGTTCCTCACCTACACTCACAACATTATTTAGAACGTAATCAACAAAAAAAGAGAATCTTTGAATAATAAACTCACCCACCTCACGAATTTAGATAACAGCACAACAGAACAGGTTCCGACACCACAAATCCACAAATTAAAAAAAAAAAAAAGAAAAAAAAAAAAAAAAAAAAAGAACCCACAATAAACCTTTCCCAAACTGATTTCACAAAAACAGAGCTACAAATCCTTGAGAAAGGTCCCCAATTCAACTGGGAAGCTAGGCACAATAGAAAAAACAGCACATTACTCATCGCAGAAGCGGAGGTCGCGATTAAGAAGTTGCCCTTTGACGAACAAAACGGAGCACGTCACGAAGTAAATAAAAGAATAAATAAAGTCTTAAAACGTAATAAAACCAATAACACCACAACAAGTAGATTAGAAATTTCGCAGCTCAACAAAAAGATAAAAGAAAATAATCTAATCATTACAAAAGCAGACAAAGGCAATACCACCGTCATTATTAACAAAGAAGACTATGTTAAGAAAACTGAAGAATTTTTCGACAACAAAAACTTTACTAAATTAAACAAAGATCCAACGGCAACCACCCAAAGAAAGCTTAAACAAATAATCAAAGACACATCTTTCATAATGAACGAAAACCAAGGTAACAGTTTGATTAACATGAACCCCAGCATTCCTACCCTAAGATCGCTCCCCAAAATCCACAAGGACAATATTCCAATTAGACCAATAGTCAACTACAAGAACAGTCCAATCTACAGAACGTCTCAATTTATACAAAAATTCCTTCGTACCAACTATGCTTTCAAAGCTAACAAATCTTTCAAGAACTCCCTCCAATTCTGCGAGAGAACCAAGAATCTAAATATCAAGCCCGCACATTCCATTCACACCATAGACATTAAGGACATGTATACTAACATGTCCAAACAACAATTGAAATAATCAGAAAGAACCTTCAAGACAACGAGAAACTATCGAAAGTAGAAATAGATGAATTCATGGAGATCCTTAGCTTCACGCTTAACAACAACTATTTCAAGTTCAACGACAAAATATATCAACAAAACCAAGGTTTGGCGATGGGCTCCCCAGCCTCAGGCATCCTTGCCAACATTTACATTGACCATCTTGAAGCCAATGATATCATTAATAAAATAGAGGGCATTCTTTTTTGGGGGAGATATGTGGATGACATCTTTGTAATTCTGGATACAAACACCATTGACTTCGAACAATTACTCAACAAACTGAATAGCATTGATGCCAACATTAAATTTACAGGTGACTCCACAGTCAACAACTTAATCAATTACCTAGATCTCAACATAACCACTAAGAACGAAAAAATACAATACAGCATCTATAGAAAACCAACACAAACAAGCACTGTAATCAGAAAGAATTCCAACCACCCCCAAGGTCACAAAAGGGCAGCGTTCGTCAGCTACATCAACAGAGCAATCAGCATTCCCATGTCAGAACAAGATTACCAACAAGAAATAGCCACAATCTTTCAAATCGCTGAAGCTAATGGATACACTCGACCAGACATCGTAAAAATCATCAACAAAATCAAAAACAAACCTCAATCTCAGCTCGCCCCTTTAAGGAAAGAGAAAACACATTTTTTCGTCTTCACTTATATCAACCAATACACCTACGATGTAACAAATATTTTCAAAAAATTCAACACTAAAATCGCCTTTAGAACCAATAATAACAACCACAAACTAATATTCAACTCCAAGAAAATCAACGAGTCAAACAAATATCATTCGTCGGGCATTTATAAACTTAAATGCCAACAATGTAGAGCAGATTACCTAGGACAGACCGGACGCAGCTTCATAACAAGATATTACGAACATGTTAACGCCATAAAACATAGAAAATTTTCGGCCATGGGACAGCACATGCAGGACACCAAACATAAATTTACAAATATCCAGAATGATATGGAGATCATCCACTATGCCAAGAAGGGAGCAATAATGAACGTACTTGAACAAATAGAAATTGATAATGCGCAACGCAATAACCCAACACACAATCTCAATGAAATCAACTTCGAAGTAAACATTCTGTATGAGAACATCAACAAATTTTTTCCCGACTCTAAACGGCATAAACAAACGTTTCCGAATAACACCCAAACCAATCTCCCTCTCGCATCAGCGCTAACCCTGCACCCCCCATGAAGTTACTAATCAAAACATATGACGTCACGCGTCACACCCACACACCTGTTTCCACTCAGCCAAGACCGGTTCCCCTCTCTTTACCCTCCCCTCCCCGCCACACACTACCGTGAACACTCGCCTCAGCCCAGCGCATAGAAGGTCACTCAGTGTAACACGGCTCCACGCTACATGTCTCACAGGCCAGAACAGGTAAGCCCCTTAATGCAACATCATTCGGCAACAGTTTCCCTCTCCCACACATACATACTAATATTAGATCTTTGGCTCATTACAGCAACCAGGCAGGAGGGTTTTCACTCAGTTAAACCCGAAAGTCACATTCAAGACGTCACCCAGTAAGTTAAAATCAAAACTTACAATTTCCGCCTAGTCAATACTATACTTTTTTTATAAAATATTTCAAGGGTACATGTTTCAGGTCCTAATCTTTCTGGACCCTTCTTCAGCCCATAAAATCACACATGGAGCCCATCAAATCACAAAAACATCGATAAACACAAACTGCACACATACAATAAATAGATAAAACACTTTAAAAACATCTACGAATCTAAAATCTAAAAATAACAGGCATGTTTTACTGTCTTCAGGAACATGTTTTCACTTGTTCTTCATCTAAATAAATGTCATTTGACGCTGTGAAACACTGGGCGTGCTGTAAGAACTTGCTGTATATCTTGTACTGTTTTTGTGGCTGAAGATGAGTTGGACGTCAATAGCTACATGTTATAAATTCTTGTTTTAAAATTTTATGCATTTGGCAACTTGTCTTAAGATAGTCTTCTGCCATACGGTATGGAAAAGTCAGAGAAGAATGGTTGGCTTGTAGCTACATTTGAAGCCGAAGTCAGACGGAAACAGCCCCGCGGCGACCGGTGGAGGTCAAGCTCCGCTCGGCTAGAGCAACTGATACTGACGAAAAGTATAGTATTGACTAGGCGGAAATTGTAAGTTTTGATTTTAATGATTACTGTCAATACGGAACCTGAAATGTATAATATCTCTAATAACCCAGTAAGTTACCGTTTAGCCCCTTCAACTCTATCTATTCTTCTTCTCAGACGCATTTTTCAGTTTAATTAAATTTCGTATCTTTACAGTTTACTCCACAATAAACACCCCACGGCAGGATCGCCTTACCAAGCTAACACCAACAATCCGTATGACGCAGCTATTAAAGCAACTTAACCAAATGCCATGTGTAGCCCATCAATACATCACCTGCAAGCATAAGCCAGAGGGAGATGACTCTGAGCTTCTTACTGACCTACTGCTTATCACCGGTAAATTAAGCCTTCATAGCAAGGCCATTCAGAACTGAATATAGTACAAATGGGAATAAGAAGTTCCAAATGTTTTAATGTGTTATTCAAGTTTTTTAACATTATGTTTTTAGTTGTATGCTCTTAATGAATTGTCTAATGTGCATGTGTTTTAACTATGTAAATGTCTAAGATAAGTTACAATGTTGATAAATGTATAAGGCTGAAGAAGAACAAATATTGTTCGAAACATGTCCCTAGTATGAGAAAGAAACATTAAATTTATAGTGTGAAAGGTATTGATTGGGCGGAAATTTTTTACTCACTATTTCGATTTGTAAGCGTCAATACGGACTTAAAAATGGATAACCCTCCAGTTAATCTTTACTTTTGAGAGTCGCCTATACCTGTTAAGTCGAAACCCTCGCCCCCTTGTTGGCAAGGAATGTTATCCCAGAGTGATCGGTCTCACATTCCACTAGGGGTGGACAAGGAATGCTTTCAGGGATGATGAAAATGCGATCGTACTACGCGATGCGCGGCGCGAGCCTCTGACTTACTTTTAAGAGTCGCCTATACCTGTAAAGTCGCAACCCTCGCTCGCTTGTTAGCAAGGAGTGTTATCTCAGAGCGGTCGGTCTCACATTCCACTAGGGGTGGACAACGAATGCTTTCAGGGCTGACGAAAATGCGATCGTACTACGCGATGCGTGTTTCTGACTTACTTTTAAGAGTCGCCTATACCTGTTAAGTCGCAACCCTCGCTCGCTTGTTAGCAAGGAATGTTATCTCAGAGCGGTCGGTCTCACATTCCACTAGGGGTGGAGAAAGAATGCTTTCAGGGCTGACGAAAATGCGATCGTACTACGCGATGCGCGGCGCGAGCCTCTGACTTACTTTTAAGAGTCGCCTATACCTGTAAAGTCGCAACCCTCGCTCGCTTGTTAGCAAGGAGTGTTATCTCAGAGCGGTCGGTCTCACATTCCACTAGGGGTGGACAACGAATGCTATCAGGGCTGACGAAAATGCGATCGTACTACGCGATGCGTGTTTCTGACTTACTTTTAAGAGTTGCCTATACCTGTTAAGTCGCAACCCTCGCTCGCTTGTTAGCAAGGAATGTTATCTCAGAGCGGTCGGTCTCACATTCCACTAGGGGTGGACAACGAATGCTTTCAGGGCTGACGAAAATGCGATCGTACTACGCGATGCGTGTTTCTGACTTACTTTTAAGAGTCGCCTATACCTGTTAAGTCGCAACCCTCGCTCGCTTGCTTGTTAGCAAGGAATGTTATCTCAGAGCGGTCGGTCTCACATTCCACTAGGGGTGGAGAAAGAATGCTTTCAGGGCTGACGAAAATGCGATCGTACTACGCGATGCGCGGCGCGAGCCTCTGACTTACTTTTAAGAGTCGCCTATACCTGTAAAGTCGCAACCCTCGCTCGCTTGTTAGCAAGGAGTGTTATCTCAGAGCGGTCGGTCTCACATTCCACTAGGGGTGGACAACGAATGCTATCAGGGCTGACGAAAATGCGATCGTACTACGCGATGCGTGTTTCTGACTTACTTTTAAGAGTTGCCTATACCTGTTAAGTCGCAACCCTCGCTCGCTTGTTAGCAAGGAATGTTATCTCAGAGCGGTCGGTCTCACATTCCACTAGGGGTGGAGAAAGAATGCTTTCAGGGCTGACGAAAATGCGATCGTACTACGCGATGCGCGGCTCCTGCTTCTGACTTACTTTTAAGAGTCGCCTATACCTGTTAAGTCGCAACCCTTGCTCGCTTGTTGTCCAGGAATGTTATCTCAGAGCAGTCGGTCTCACATTCCACTAGGGGTGGACAAAGAATTGTTTCAGGGCTGACGAAAATGCGACCGTACTACGCGATGCGCGGCGCGTGCTTCTGACTTACTTTCAAGAGTCGCCTATACCTCTTAAGTCGCAACCCTCGCCCGCTTGTTGGCAAGGAATCTTATCTCAGAGCGGTCGGTTTCACATTCCACTAGGGGTGGACAAATAATGCTTTCAGGGCTGACGAAAATGCGATCGTACTTCGCGATGCGCGGCGCGTGCTTCTGACTTACTTTTAAGAGTCGCCTATACCTGTTAAGTCGCAACCCTCGCGCGCTTTTTGGCAAGGAATGTTATCCCAGAGTGGTCGGTCTCACAATCCACTAGGGGTGGACAAAGAATGCTTTCAGGGATGACGAAAATGCGATCGTACTACGCGATGCGCGGCGCGAGCTTCTGACTTACTTTTAAGAGTCGCCTATACCTGTTAAGTCGCAACCCTCGCTCGCTTGTTAGCAAGGAATGTTATCTCAGAGCGGTCGGTCTCACATTCCACTAGGGGTGGACAACGAATGCTTTCAGGGATGATGAAAATGCGATCGTACTACGCGATGCGCGGCGCGTGCTTCTGACTTACTTTTAAGAGTCACCTATACCTGTTATTCGCAACCCTCGCCCGCTTGTTGTCAAGGAATGTTATCTCAGAGTGGCCGGTCTCACATTTCACTAGGGGTGGACAAAGAATGCTTTCAGGGCTGACGAAAATGCGATCGTACTACGCGATGCGCGGCGCGTGCTTCTGACTTACTTTTATGAGTCGCCTGTACCAGTTATGTCCCAACCCTCGCCCGCTTGTTGTCCAGGAATGTTATCTCAGAGTGGTCGGTCTCACATTCCACTAGGGGTGGACAAAGAATGCTTTCAGGGCTGACGAAAATGCGATCATACTACGCGATGCGCGGCGCGTGCTTCTCACTTACTTTTATGAGTCACCTATACCTGTTAAGTCGCAACCCTCGCTTGTTATCAAGGAATGTTATCTCAGAGTGGTCGGTCTCACATTCCACTAGGGGTGGACAAAGAATGCTTTCAGGGCTGACGAAAATGCGATCTTACTACGCGATGCGCGGCGCGTGCTTCTGACTTACTTTTAAGAGTCGCCTATACCTGTTAAGTCGCAACCTTCGCGCGCTTTTTGGCAAGGAATGTTATCTCAGAGCGGTCGGTCTCACATTCCACTAGGGGTGGAGAAAGAATGCTTTCAGGCCTGACGAAAATGCGTTCGTACTAAGCGTACTGTTAAGTCGCAATCCTCGCCCGCTTGTTTGCAAGGAATATTATGTCAGAGCTGTCTGTCTCACATTCCACTAAGGGTGGACAAAGAATGCTTCCAGGGCTGACGAAAATGCGATCGTAATAAGCGATGCGCGGCGCGTGCTTCTGACTTACTTTTAAGAGTCGCCTATACTTGTTAAGTCGCAACCCTCGCCCGCTTGTTGGCAAGGAATGTTATCTCAGTGCGGTCGGTCTCACATTCCACTAGGGGTGAACAAAGAAAGCTTTCAGGGCTGACGAAAATGCGATCGTACTAAGCGATGCGCGGCAAAATGTGTGACGTGATAAATGAGGTACTTTTACATTATTGTCATCAGATAAGAATCGGGACTTGAAAATTACTACGTGATATGCGATAAAACTTACTAATGAGGAACGTGTTAACGAGGTTCTACTGTAATTGATTTTGACTTAAATACATGTTTTTATTGATATTCTGTGGAAAAGAAGTGCCGTATTCTTTGGCGTGAACGATTGGATATAACCGGAAGTTGTTCTGAGGTTAGACATGCTCGTGCGTGTACCGAAAAAAAAAAACTCCACGCGCTTAAAGTGAGGATTATAAGGTTGTCCTACTTTGGAGCGCCACCTCCATTATTTCAATACGACGCAACAAAATTATCACTAGGTTTCACCACTTCTTCGGTAGTGTAATGCGTATTTGCGTGAATCAGATCGTATTGAGTTTCAGGGTCTAGCCTATACGGTAAAATTGTGGGATCGGATCTTATCGAAACTGCTCAGGAACATATAAACGCGTATCGTATTGAAATCGATTCTGCGCGCAGATGAGAAAGCGATAGTACTAAAGCGATGCACGTCAAAATATGCAACGTGACCTTGTTTAAAAGTTCTGTGCTCACGGGCTATATAACTCACACTACGCACAGATGACAGGGCGGCCAGTCGTTAAACCGCATTCACGGAAGGACGAGACACTAGTGGTCGGCCGGCATATGCACGCCGATCTGTGGTGTATTTCGAAACAAAGAACGTGTTAATCATAATAGCACGTTCTACTGGCGCGAGAGAGACACGTCGTCTATCTTCCGTGTTGCGTCATAGCTCTCAAGCGACTTCTACACTGTCAGCTATCTTCTGTGTTGCGTCATGCCTCATGCCACTTCCACACGGTCAAAACACACTAATCGTCAACACTGTCAATAACTATCAGAGAATAGGAAGCAATATCGCGTCGTGTTTTCTAGATGCCGAATTTTCTAATGAAATAAGAATAAAATAGTACACCGGAAATTTGATCGTCGTAAGCGGGAATCATCATCATCGGCTTTAACTCGAATCCGAGTATAAATCTTCTTCCTTCAGTCCTGTTTGTGGATGTGTTTACGGTGACTAAAGAGTCTAATCCTGGCATGGAACATGCGACCACACAAGTCACATAGTATTGCTGGAGGAGGACGTGCTTAGGCTGCTCGAAGTTTCCTAGCTTGACGCTTGGCCTCTTCATGTATGCGTCGATCCCTTTCAAACGTCTTTACAGTATCCGAGATGGTACGGCGCCAAGTTGAGCGGTCTTCAGCCAGCATGTCCCAGGTTTGTGAATCAAGACCTGTCAATTTCAGGGTCTGCTTAAATTGGTCCTTGTAGCGCCTCTTAGGACCACCATGAGGTCTTGTGCCATAGCATAACTCACCATATAGCATTTGACGAGGTAATCTCACATCATCCATCCGATGGACATGACCAATCCATCTAAATTGGTGACCTATTATGGATGATTCTATGCTGTTGATTTGAGCCTTTTGCAGAACAGCAATATTGGTAATGCGTAGGGATTGGAATATTTCGGTGATTTCAAAGTGAAGAAAGCGGTATTTTAAAGTGGTAAATTTGGTGGTTTCAAGTGCACTTTTTGGTACTTTCAAAATGTAAAATTTTTGGCGGGATTTTTTTAATATCTTGGATAACACAACACATTTTAGTCAACCTTCAAAGTAGCCTATACTTCAGTGAAGAGATCCAAATTCTCTTCGGACAAACGGTGACACATCTCACTTAACGTGCTAGTGTAAGCTGCAGAACAAAAGTTCACAGTTAGCGTTTGAACAGGGTATCAAAATGGTTTTCAACACAGATTCTGAGAACTTTGGAAATACAAATGTCATTCCTTGCAAAACTCGAACAATGTCTGTCTTGGTCCTGTCGTGCATCTGCTTCTTGATTAAAGTTTGCAGTTCGTTGTATCCTCTTATGACCTCACTTTCTTCCAGTGTTCCACAGAATGGCAACTTCTTAATTTTCTTTGCAAGGTCCTCATTGATGTCCATTGGCACTATTTCTGCTGGATCAAATGCACACATTTGTAATACTTGTTCCCAAGGTCAACGGATCTCAAGCTGATTAATATTCTAAGAGCATGGGACCCAGCATTTACTAAAACGGAATGTATTTTCTCTCTTTTTAACACATTTCCACAACCCTCCAACAGCTCCTTAATGTTGGCACCGTAATTTCCAGAAATAGCAAGTTCAAGGGCTTGCTGAATTCTCCTTAGATGTCCATCTAGAAGGTGAACAGTCTGATAAGACTGGCCTTCTAATAAAGTGATGAGTTCAGTGATGTCTGTGCCAAGTTCTTTGAATCTCAAGTATTTCGTCATGTGAAACATTGTTCAGGAAATCAACACCAGAGTTATCAGTCCCTATTACTTCATTCATAAATTGACAATATCTTTCAAGTACTCTGACAGGTACACTACAGAATGAAACCAAGAAGACCACCTGGTTAAGACTGGTTCAGGAAACAGTGGCACATTTTGATATGGATACTTGCCATCTAGATATTCATGTTTGAAAGGTGCACTATATGACGCCACGCGTCGAGTAGTTACTAGGATGAAGGGTTAGGTGACCTTGCTGTTCTGGCCCTTAAAACCTCAATAACTTAGTAAATTACCGGGATGACCGCCCAGATTGATAAAGATCTCTGTATGCAGAAAGCGAGGTCCGCTATCTACCGTTAAGTTTCCGATCTTTTTGTGTATGTTGGATGCTCTCCATGCAGTCAAGTCATGAGCGAAAATTACCGCTACTACACTCGCACAAAAACATGCTTTTGTCGACTTCTGTGACGACGATATTCCAAACGGGCGAGTTGGTCGCACTACGATGACATTAGGGCAAAACCTGGATGAATGCCAAGATGCAGAAGAAAGTGACATTCAGTAGTCAGACTTCGATAAAGACGATCATGGTTTCAGACATGAAAGCGATGAGGATATTGTACGGAATTTGACTGTTGGTGAGGTAAACTGAGATCCAGTGCATGTCAAGTGAAGGAGTGATGCAACGGAAATCCCGAAAGTTCCCACAGTCAAGTTAGTGTGTCTATAGTCACACTTATCTCTTATATAGAAAATCGAGATGAATTTTCGTTCTCATATATTTTCTTCAGAATTGTACAATCTAAAGTTAGAAAAAATAAACTATCTAAGAAACAAAAAGTGATGAGTCATTTCTCTTAGTTTTCAATATTGGTATAATCCACGTAGTGTGTCTTACAATACTATGTTATAAAGTATTATAATTATTTTTTTCTGCGTGTTCTTATAATACATTTCAATATTTTAACCAATAGTTTTCTTCTTGCTAGGCTTAAAAAGATTACTGCAGATAATTCGCGGCTTTCAAAAATTCGCGGAAATTCGTGCATTAATTGCCGCGAATTATCGGAAGAAAAAAAACGAAAAAAGCTAAAATTCGCGTTTCTATGCGAAATTCACGCTTTCATGCAAAATTCGCGTTTTCAAGCAAAATTCGCGAGCACAAAAACAATTTTTTCGCAATTTTTAGGGTTATTGTTACACATTATCTTCGTATATTACTTCTTTTAAAAATTCGCGAAATTCGCAATCTCGAATTTTTCCTATCCCTAGTAATGCGGTCTTTCCATTTAATCCTCAGGATTGATCGAAGTTTTTGTAGGTGGAAACGCTCAAGCTTCCTAAGATCACGTCGTTAAAGGGTCCACGTTTCACAGCCATACAACAATGTAGAAATGACTACTGCTTTGTACACCATAAGCTTTGTACTCATGGACAGATCTTTATTCATGAAGACCCGGTGCGCTAATCGTCCATATGCTGCATGGGCTGCGCCAATTCTCTTATCCACATCCTGCTCACAGGTACAGCTCACAGAAATGGTACTGCCCAGGTACGAGTAGTGGTCAACCTGTTCTAATGGCAAATTTGAGATGGAGATATTGAACTGAGGAAGAGGTGTGCCTGGTGAAGGTTGTGCCAAGACTTTAGTCTTATTGACATTTATGGTGAGACCAAAGCGATCACATGCACTTTTGTAACAGTTAACTGACTCTTGCAGCTCTTCTGGTGTGAGAGTTGGTGACGCAGCATCATCTGCATACAACATGTTAGTAACCTTAGTAACCTGAGTTTTCCTCAAGGAGCGGAGACGGGTTAGGTTGAAAAGCCCTCCATCAAAAAGATACTTGACCTCCACACCTGGGATGTTTGTGGGTGAATCATAAAGCATTGCAGCCAAGTACAGCGCAAAAAGCGTTGGAGCCAGTACACATCCTTGTTTCAGTCCATGGGTAATGGGAAATTCATCGGACATCTTATTCTGATGGCAAACCTGACCTGTCATGCCATCATGGAGAGCCTTGATTAGATCTACAAAATGCTGAGGTCAACCAAACCGCTTCAGCACTGCCCACATGGCTGGTCTTGGAACCGAATCAAATGCCTTTTCCAAGTCATAAAAGACTAAGAAGAGTGGATTCTGTTGTTCTCTACATTTTTCTTGTAGCTGTCTCACACAGAAAATCAAGTCAATTGTGCTTCTGGAAGTTCTAAATCCGCATTGTGACTCTGGGAGGATCCTCTCAGAGATAACCTTGAGGCGGTTAAGTAGAATTCTTGCAAGAATCTTCCCCACAATTGATAGCAGTGATATACCACGGTAGTTGCCACAAACACTGCGATCACCCTTTTTAAAGATAGTGACGATAGTGGCATTCTTTAGGTCTCCAGGTACCTTTCTTGATTCCCATATTTTAAGGATAAGGATGAAAATTCTTGTTTTGAGGGAATGACCTCCGGCTTGAATTAGTTCCAGAGGGATGTTATCTGGGCCAGGTGCTTTTCTGGGTTTCAATTGGGTGAGAGCTGCACTGAATTCATGATAAGTAGGAGGTACTGCCAACCACAGTTGTTCAGGTTGTTGCGGCACATCACAGAGGAAGTCTTCAGCAGCTTCTGATGGGCGATTTAGGAGATTGGAGAAGTGCTCCTTCCAGCGTTCCAAGATTTCTTGACTATCAGTAAAGGTAGTAGAATTATCAGCGCTTTTCAGTGTACCTGATGATGAGCGAGATGGTCCATATATTTCCTTGAGTACGGCATAGAAGTTCCTCAAGTCTCGAGCATCCGATAGTCTCTGCAGTTCCTGAGCCTTCTGTTGCCACCAAGTATTTTTAATCTGCCTTATCTGCGTCTGGCATTTACCCTTGAGTTCCAGTAGTTTATCTCTCTTTGTGTTGGAAGTTGGGTCTTGAAGATGGGCAAGATAGGCATTCCTTTTGGCATTGATGAGAGACAGAATTTCCTCATTGTTGTCTTCAAACCAGTCTTGTCTTTTCCGCACTATAAAACCAATGGTTTCCTCAGCTGACTGTGTGATAATCTTCTGTAATGTGGCCCATTCTTGCTGAATATCATTTGTTACTGGGTTTTCTGATAACTGGGTGACGATCCTGTTTCCAAAATGTTTGTGCATGGATTCATCCTGAAGTTTGGATGTATTAAACTTCTTTCTTGGCAAATTTTTGATGTTCCTTGGTGGTTTAGGTCTGATGGATATCCTGAGCATACATATAAGAAGTTTATGATCTGTCCAACAATCGTCTATATTCCTTGCTGTTCTGGTAATAAGAGTGTCCTTCTTATCACATTGCCGGGTAATGATATAATCAAGAATGTGCCAATGTTTGGAACGAGGATGCATCCACGTGGTTTTGAAGCGGTCAGGTAGCCGGAACTGCGTGTTGGTAATGAAAAGTTCGTGTTCTGCACAAAGACCAAGAAGCAACAGTCCATTGGGATTACATTTTCCAAGTCCTTGTTTGCCTATCACATTATTCCATAGCCTGTGATCTTTCCCAACTCTGGCATTGATGTCACCGAGGAGCAAGAGTTTATCTGCAGATGGTACCTTGGAGATGATTTCACTTAGCTGATTATAGAACTGAGCCTTTACTTCATCATCAGAATCTAAGGTAGGAGCATAGGCAGAGATGAGTGTCATAAAGGAACCTCCTGAGAGTGGTATGCGGAGAGTCATGAGCCTTTCGCTGATTGCAATGGGCGTAAGTTGGTGATAATTTACCAGTTTGGTCTTCACAGCGAAGCCCACACCATGAATACGACATTCACCCTCCTCCTTTCCTTTCCAGAAGATGGTATATCCTGTTCCAGATTCAGTAATCTTGCCTTCAGAAGACAACCTAGTTTCACTGAGAGCAGCAATGTCAACGTTGAGTCTTGATAACTCATGGGTTACGAGAGCTGACCTTCTCTCAGGTCTAATGTTATGGAATAGAAAACGTATTAAGGGGATACATCAACATGTAGTTAGTAGAAATGGGACTGGGACTTGAGAAAATCATCGCGTTAAACGGGAAAACGTCGTAACCGAGAACGTGCTAACGAGATTCCACTGTACTGTAATCCTTTCCCTGAAATAACATACTTTTATTTGAGAGGATTGTTTCAGTACAATCATATCAACCAGCTTGTGATGCCAAATGAAGGAATCTTAAATTGTGATATCTACTTCTACCCAGTAGTATAGCCTAGTGCAGTGGTTCCCAACCTTTGCCAGCTTACGCTCCCCTTTTCAGTTACGGGTGGTCACGGCCCCCCTCCTCCCCCCACCGGTCGCTTCTATAACCTCTTCGATAAACTGACGTGGAGGATACAGTCCTAACCCAAAACACTACATAATGGAATAATTATTTCTGAAAAAATAATGTGAAGTATGCGCTTTATGTCTATTACAGACCGTACTAACTTCCATTTTGCACAATACAAAAAAAACAACTTTTACAATAAATCCTTAAATTAGTAAACAAATGTCAGTGAGAGGGTTGACACTGTTTTCTCTTGGTAAGATTCGGTATGATTGGTTTGATATTTGACAGAGCACAGCGGAGATCACTTGCAACATCAAGCCAACAGCGCTGCTTTGTTTTTAAGACACTCAGCGTTGAAAATGGGATAATGACATGCAATGCCAATTTGGTTATTTCAGGATACACTGCAAGACAGTTTACCCAAAAGTCACCCAGTCCTAATATTTTGAAATCATCTCTCAGGCTTGATTTTGCTCCTTACAACACAGCAAATTCCTTATTTCACCTCCAACCTCGCGGCTCCGCAGACGTTTGGGCTGACAGTTGGCAATTGCCAGTGCATATGAACGATTGACTTGTTAGTTATTGTTGTTTTAAGGGGCGGAACTACGAGGTCATCTGCCCAAATGACTTGGCGTGACAATCACTTGAAGAGATTCGAGAAATGTTATTATACAAACTTGTAATATTAGAGTTTAAAAAAATTAATTCAGAAATCACTTCACGCCCCCCTAAGGGGGGCGTGCCCCCCAGGTTGGGAACCCCTGGCCTAGTGAGTTAAGTTATTCTATATGACCACAATGGTAATAATAATAATAATAATATCGTATGGCCTCGGGTGCCGGGTGCAAGCTTTGTTATTTGACCACAATGGTGAGCACTGACAACAGCAGTTTTTCCCTGGGTATTTGTATTATTTTAATTTTTTATACTTTCTTCAGACAAATACTAGGATGGTTTCTTATTTCTAGCCTTGGGGAACCTCCCCCAGTGCCTAAACCCTATAATATTACACTTACAGTCACCACAAAAACACACATTACCAGACAAATTCAGTACACACTAGGCTGTTGACCAAGATATTCCTAGACTGGCTGCGTGGCTCAGCGGTAACGTTCTTGTCAGCTGTCCCAAGAATGCAGGACTGAATCCTGGTGCAGTTGGCATTTGAGGGTGCGCAAATGCAGTAGATTTACTGGCACGTTAAAGATTCCCTTTGGGGAAAAATTTCGACACCCCGGCATCTCTAAAAGCCACAGTAAACAAAAGGGACATAAAACCAATAACATTATTATATATTATTAAGATATTCCTAATGCCTAAATGAAGTAACAACACCATTTTCTTATTAAATGGGAACGGCCATTACTTAGACTTACTTCAACTTAAATGATCATCACCTCATCGGTAATATCTGCTTCTCTCTCTATATATAAAAATGAACGTTTGTCTGTTTTTTCTGAATTTCCACAGAAACCTGCATTTTTAACGTGTTGCAGACTGTTTTATGACCGTTGCGTGCAAAAACAAATTTTTTGTATGTCTGTATACAACTTTGAACGCTTTTAACTCGAGAACGGCTGGATGGATCGACGTAAAATTTGGTACAGTTACCCATCAGAGGCACAACACTATTCATTGATGTAACTCTTCTCCATACCTCTCATAAAAGACGAGCTACCCCCTTCAAATACATGCTGAAATAGGTGTAAAAAGCTCATTTTCAGTCTCTCAATGTGAGAAACCAAACTTGGGGTCCTTTAACTACTTTTAAGGACCTAAAAATCAACAGTTTCTGAGATATTCCCAGAAAACGAATTTCATTAGAAATACGAGCCCTTATCACAGCTCTCACTTCATACTTCATAACAGGACTCTGTGATAGACGAGTGAGACACATGCACAAGGGAGCTGCGCGATAGGAAAGAGATTTCACCACCTTTCACTCTAACTTGATTCGTTGCGTAATATGTAGACAGTAGACTCTGCCAGGCAGCACAAGCTGATGGCTGACAAAATACTTGTATGAAGGATACACGGGAAGAACGATAAGATGAGTGAAAGACTCCACTCTTAGGTCAAGTACTACCCGAGTCCAAGCTCTGTGAATCTGAGAGAAATGTGGATCGCGGACGATGAGGAGAGATTTGAGGGGTTTCCAGTCCGTGCGTGGTCATCATCATCATCTTGAGCAGTTTCCAACTGCTGGTCGGGTCTGCTTGGAACATAAGCCTCTCCATCGTTTCCTGTCCATCCACCATCTCTCGTCATTTACTGTGTCCCAGCACACTCCTCTTTCCTCCACACTCTTCTTAACTCCTTTTGTCCATCTGTCCCTTGGTCTTCCCCTTGGCCTCCTTCCCGTCATTTCCATTCCAAACATCTTCTTCGGTATCCTCTCCTCTTGCATCCTCCTCACATGTCCATACCATTGTAGCCTAGATCGCTCTATTCTATTTTGCAATGGTTCCTCTCTTACCATCTCCCTGACTCTCTCATTCCTTACTCTGTCCATTCTTGTCACTCCTACCCTACTCCTCTGGAACTTCATCTCCACTGCTCGTATTTTATTCTTGTCCCTTTCCTTCATCACCCATGTTTCTGAACCATATGTCAAAATTGGCACAAAGTAGGTCTTGTAGATGATTCCTTTACATTTTTGTGGTACATCTTTATTCCATATCATCCCCCTAACACTCTTGAAAAATCCATCTGCGCACCTTCCCCGCTCATTTATTTCCATCCTATTGCCTCCCTTTTCTTCAATTATGCTTCCCAAGTACTTGAAGCATTCTACTTTCTGCAACTGCTGTCCTCCAAGTGTTATGCCCATATCCAGTCTGTTCTTCTTCCTCGTTGTGATGACCACTTCACTCTTTTGTGCTGAGAACTTCATCCCATATGATAACACTACCTTCTCCCACTCATCTAATTGCTCTTGTACTTCTTCCTCATCCTCTCCCCCTACCAGAAGGTCATCAGCAAACAACATTGCCTTCATTTTCCTTTCCCCAATGCTATTTACCACTTTTCGTATGATTTCATCCATCACCACTATAAATAACAGGGGTGAGAGGGCACTTCCCTGTTTCAGACCACTCTCCAGTTGAAACCATTCCGTTCTCTCTCTTCCCACCTTTACACAGCTTTTGCTTCCCTCGTACATTGCTTTCACTCTTGCCACTGTCTCCTTGTTCACTGCTTTTGCTCTCATTGCTTCCCATACCTTGTTTCTATTAATACTATCATATGCTTTCTCAATATCCAAGAAGGTCATCACCAGATCTTTCCCATATTCATAATGGTGTTCTTGTAGCTGTCTTACTGCAAAGATGAGGTCAACTGTTGACCTTCCTGGCCTGAATCCATACTGTTCTTCCCTCAGCCCATCTTCAACTTCTGTCCGAATTCTTCTCTCCAGTACCTTCTCAAATATTTTGGTGCAGTGGCACATGAGTGTAATTCCCCTGTAGTTCTTGCATTCCTTCCTACTTCCCTTTTTAAATATGGGTATTATTATCCCTCTTTTCCAGTCCTCTGGTATTTTCTTCTCCCTCCATATCACTTTCATTACTCGAAAGAGCCACTGTGTTCCTATCACCCCTGCTGCTCTCACCATCTCCACACTCACTTCGTCTATTCCCGGTGCCTTTCCCCCTTTCATCTTCTTTAATGCTTCCTCCACTTCTTTCCATGTCAATTCCTTCTCTGAAATGTGCGTGGTAACAGAACCAAATACATACTGTACAATATGAAATATCTCTTGGCCTGTTACAATGCTATAGTGTTCAGAATTGTTTCTTGATTTTGTTCCAGTTATGCCCAATTTTGCACAACGCGTGGAAGTAGCTGTCGATGCACTTTCTTCAAACCCTCCTAAAGATGTGGATGAGAACGAATTTATCGATGCTTCCAGACTCGTGTATGACGGTGTCCGTGAAATTAGGCGAGCTGTATTAATGAACAGGGTAAGTTCTTTTGTATCTGTGTACTGTCTCCTTTTCTGGATATATATATACATAGGTTGGTTATTTAGTTTTGGCAACTATGTTGTACATTGATAAATAACATACCTACATGGTTCCAAGTTTCATAGGCCCTCGATGTAGTCTCCAGCATTGCGTACAACATGTTTCTAGCGACGCGGAAGCCATTGGATTCCGTTGGCACTGCCCAATCTATCGATGGTGCGAAGAGAGCGCTTGGCAGTCTGTACAAAGTCTTCAATTGTATGGTAGCGGTTCCCGCATAGTGGCTCTTTCATCTTTGGGATGAGATCAATGTCGCAAGGACTTAAATCCAGAGAGATGGGGTGTTGATAGAACACTCCCAGCTCCACCAATTCAACAATGCAGACACAACGCCTGCTGTGTGTGTCCTAGCATTGTTGTGCACAACGATGGGCGGAGTATCCATGTGGTGTCGCTGTTTCCTTCACAGAGCTGCTAGGAGATGGTCTTGCAGAAACGCCGCATTAATGGTTTGCCCTGGGAGAATGGTATGTTTTGTGATCTCTCCATCCCATTCATAGACATGAATCAACATTACCTTCACATTGGTGGGGGTTAGTCAAACTGTTCGTTTTCGTGGTGATCCGTGGTGTTGCCACTCGTTCGATTGGCGTTTCAACTGTGGTTCATAAGATTTGGCCTATGTCTTGTCAATGGATATGATACATCGTAAGAAGTCCTCTCCTTTGCGCCCATAACGCTGCAAATGCTTACGAGAAGCTTCATATCGCAGCCAATTTTCATCCACGTTCTCTGCTCCTGCTTGGAAAACATTCCGACCGTCTTTCGCGAGCACTTTCTCACAACTGCTCATCGGCACGTGACCACTGCACACGAACGGGGGAGGGGACGGGCGAGGTCATGTGCTCTGAGGGAGGGTGTGCATGTTAGCAACCTTTGGTAACAATGGCAGAGCCCAACACCGTTGCAACATAGCGCAGCAGCATGGTTGCCATAATTGAAAACCAACCCTTGTATATTCTTGACAGAAATTTAAATAATAATGGTTATGTGATGTTTGGAGACAGTCAAAATTCTCATGTGGTGCTATCAAGTAATCTTAGGTAGAATACAAAAAAAAGGAATTATGAGTATATAAGCAGTTCTATAAAATGTATTCAAGAAAATAAAAAGAATTATAGAGAAGACTACACCTGATCTTATGTCAAAGTTTTTCAGAGGCCAGCTCATCCCACAAGGGATCTAGAGCTCATCATCTCGATCAGTTCCCCTCAAATTAGATTTTTTCCCCCTTTCTTTTCATACAATCACCTAAATTGTGGTAGAAAACAATAAATGCAATAAACAGCCAACTTTCACAATACAAAGTGATTATTATCTGAAAATTATTACTTGCTTATTGTACTTGGGGATTGAACCTACAAAGAGATACATATACTCAGTGGTTTAGTTGGACAGGAACAGGCCAGAACACCGTTCCGGAAAATATCTTCCCGCTTTAGAATGACGTAACAATTTTACATTCAGTAAGAAAATCGTTTATAATCTATACATAGCGCTGAAACGTCACGGGTGTACTCTAGCGGACTAATATCGAACCTTACGGTTTTATGTTCATAAAATACGGTCGCTTTTACACTCCTGTGCGTTTTTCTGGTTCTCTAAGGTTGGCTACACTGCTATTGGATACGGAGAGCGGGAAGTGAGCACAACAACTTTCTTCCGCTCGTTATGTTTGTGTGAATCGCAAGTTTTATTTTATGTTTTGCTCGATGTGTTGCTGTGAAGCAGATATTACGAAATCTCTCTGCAGTTAATGAACTTCAGTAGCCCCGTAGTACCTTTCAAGTTTTCCAGTGACTGTGAAAGTGAGTTGTGAGTCACAACTTGTGACAATGAGTTTACTTAAGTGGCTGGGTTCAAAAAAACGTGCTGGGGATGAAGATGAAGAATCAAAGAATACTAAAAAGGTGTGTGATGGCTCAAGTAAAAACGAAACTGAATGGAGTTCCGAGAACATTAGTTTCATTAAAGACGTGAGTATAGAGATAGACCCTGGGTTAAATGTTGCTGAAATGTGTGATGCAGATTCAAGGGAGAATCTAGGTTATGGTTCTACACCTTCTACCATCGACTGTGAAATTCAAGGACCCATCTACCTAAAACAAGATTTTCCAGACTGTTGGAACGAGTCTCAGTACCGTTATTTTTTGTCAGAGAACGAGTGGTTATTTGCAGGAAATAAAAATTTAGGCTGCAATATATGTAAAGAGGAAAGTAGATTAGGATTAGGAGTTTCTAAAGGGGCAGGACTTAAGCTAATGAAAGTATGGGTAGAATGCAAGGTTCATCCCAACGGAAATAATATTAATCAACAACAAACAAGCCTTAGGAAAAAATATTTGAGCACAAAAATTCAGAATCTCACAAAAAAGCTATGTTACAAAAATCAGAATCCAATAAAAAGATATTTGAAAGTTGCTTGGACACTATGAATGTCAAACACCTAGAAACCACCTTCGAGTATTTCGAACAGCATACTCAATTGCGAAAAGAAATAGACCCTTCGTAGACCTACAGGCTTATGTTGAACTTCAACAATTAAATGGTTTAGATGTGGGACGAGTTCTTCATACAAATTTTAGTTGTGCTAATATTATTGAACACATTTCACAGGAAATGAGAAATAAAATAGCAAAATCTATAACAGAAAATCAGAGGAAAATCAGTATTATGATTGACGAATCAACAACAGTTAGTGTAAAATCTGTGTTAGTATTATGTTTGAGATGTGCTCTTTCAGATAACTCTGAAGTTGTTTCCTTTTTCTGGGACTTGATAGAACTTGAATCAACTACAGCAGATGTTATTACTCGAGAGATATTGAAGAATCTTTCTTCATATGGGATGAATGAAAACTTTCTGGCAGAACATTTAGTTGGTCTAGCATGTGATGCGGCCTCTGTAATGTTAGGTAGAAAAAATGGAGTTGGAGCACAGTTTTTAAAGTTATTTCCAGATATAGTAATCTGGCACTGTTTAAACCATCGCTTGGAATTGGCCGTTTCTGATACAAGGAATGAAGTTACAGGTGTTAACCATTTCCATTCTTTCTTTGACAAATTGTATTCTTTATACAGCATGTCTCCCAAAAATCAAAGGGAACTCAACATTTGTGCTGCTTCACTGGAACAAAGAGTTAAGAAGATTGGGATAATATTTACAATAAGATGGGTAGTTTCAAGCCAGAGAACTGTAAAAGCTGTCTGGGAAAACTACAGTGCTCTAGTAAAACATTTTAGTGAGGCCAAAAATGACCACCAGAGAGACTCCAAAGAAAGGGCAAAATTCCAAGGTCTAGAAAATATGTTAACTTGTGTAGAATTTCTAGAAAATATTGCAATTATGTATGATGCTCTTGTTGAGTTAGCTGATTTGTCATTAGAGTTGCAGAAAAGAGAGACAAGTCTGACAGAGGCTCAAAATGCAATCAAGCGCACTATAAAAGTGTTTGAATCTATGTGTAACTCAGCTTCTGGAGAATACTACAGAACAGTTCTTAAAGCAGCAGAAAACAAAAAGTTTAGAAACATAGGATTACATAATTCTAAAAAAGTTGTAAAAATTGACAGAAAGCAGTTTTTCAGAAGTCTTGTGAACAATTTAAATAACAGGCTTATGGAAAATGTGTCCACATCATCTCATCTTGGTTCCAGCTCTAGTCAGCAGAGACATGAGAGAATGACAAAAGTTATCAGTGATTCAAAGGTACTATACAAAAATAATTGGCCCTCCACTTCTACTTTGATATCTGCTATGGTGATGAGAGTGTCGGCAACCTTTGTGACTTTTTCCACATGTCAGACAAGAGGAGGTACATTAATGCTTTTAGAAAGTATGTCGAGACCAAGGAAATTCCAGTGGAGCTGATGCCTTTAATCAAGACTGTACAGACCATTCCCATCCCTTCAGCAGAAGCTGAAAGAGCTTTCAGTACCATGAATGAGATCCACACCGAAAAGAGAAATAGGCTGCTGATTGAAAGATCAAGCGGACTTATTTTCATAAGCAGCGTAGGACCTCCTGTGCATTTATTTTTACCCACAACCATATGTCAAGTCATGGCTACGAAAGGGGAGACGTTCAGCTGATGAAACAACTTGTCGGAAACACGAGGCCGCTGATTTTGACACCCAATACGAGTCCATTTGGTAATTGCTGAATTAATAAGGTGAGTTCCTGTAAATATTTTTTTCCAACTAAATCACTGCATATACTGTATTGGCAGTGAAGTGGGGCTACAATGGAAGTAAATCACAGGAGTCTTGTAGGGCAAAAATATGCCGATTCGGCTCAAGTTAAAGATTTATCAAACAAGAATCATTTCCATTGCACTAAACCAGCCACTAAATTTGCTGAGCGCCGCCTCCATATAATGGAGATTTTCACGGTCTGCTCTTCACTGAACCATGTAGGCAACAATGATACTGTATAAGTAATAGGTCATCACATCTATCACAGAGAAGGTATGAGAGAGGAGACTTTAGTGATTTGATCATGTAACTCGTGCTGAATTGAATACTTCTCATCGGTGTCATCCACCACGGGAATTTTGTTGGCTGAAGTTCTGGTGGGAGACCAAAATCATTGGCAAGATACAATGAGGACTCAAAAATCAGCAGTCTATGCGATTGTATGCTTGTACAGTGTTGCAAGTCTTTTTGTGGCGGTCTACAGAATTTATCAAATTTTCACTGTTTATAATGCTACAGATACTTTTGAGGCCATCAAGTTTGTGTACATTATGCTTTTTTAGTACGTCAAATCATATTGTTCTGTTATTACTTTTGTAAGTTTCACAACTAGTTTTGCAATTATATGACAGCTTTATCAGGTGACGAAATATGTATTCATTTCATATGAAAACAAGATGATGAGGTGTACTGAATATGCTTGTGTACTTTGACATTGATCAGTAAAATCTTCTTTCTTTCAGTCAGATTCATGTTTCTTTCTTGTTAAACTTATATTCAAAAAAAGAAATTTAAGACTGTGTTTTGTTATGGTTTTCAAGTATGTTGTGTTTGGTTTTCTTTTCAAATATGTTGTGTTTGGTTTTCATGAAAGTTCTTTCAGATTTTCTAGGCTTTGGGAACAGGGAATAGATAGATATGTATGTAATGTTGCATGGCACAGGTGATCAGTTGCTCAACCAATGTAGATTTTTTTCTACGCTTGATTTTCTGTGGAAAAATGTCTTTGCCTTTTTCTACTGTATTTAAATGAAGTGAGGGAATGCTGGAAAATGTTATCATACTCCACTGTTGTTTTCTTTGCTTGCTTTTTGCAATTTCCTTCCTTTTCTTGGTTATTCAATTCTTTAATTGTCAACAATATAACAACTCAGGGTCGTCAGGTTTACAATTATATATCAGCTATGTAAAAGTAATACAGTATCGTATTTGCTGGCATAATTGTTGCACCCTACTTTTCAAATCTAAAATTGGTTTATAAATATTTTGCATAGCATATTCCTATTTGTGCACCCGTCAGTCAGTCACTCCCTCACCCTGCCACAAGCTTATGACCTTGTCAGAAGAAAGGAGTCTCTGTCTTTGACTGTGGGCTATGATTCACATTATGCAAGCAGCTGGCATGCAGCATGCTAGTCTGGCAAACTTGAAGTTAAAATTGAAACACATCGGATGATGAATCATGCAAATACACTGACTGACTAAATCTCTTGACGAAAATAATTAATGCCAAATATTTAAATATTACAAATTCAACTTTTAATGAAATATATATATTTATCAGAATGTTTGTTTGAAATAAACAACAGAAACATTAATTTCTTGTTATATTATGTTTTTTTTTTACCAAATTCACGAGAAATTTTAAGTTTCTTTTTTAATGCACTGCTTTACTGTTATTGATGTGTAACTGACACAACACCTTCACACACATTAAAACAAACCCTCTAAGGTGTTTCGGCGGCTTCGGTGGCGTAGTTGGTAGCATGCTGAGCTTCTATGCCCAAGATAGCGGGTTCAAACCCGGCCGAAGCCTCCGGATTTTTTAAGAGCGTTAAAAATCCCTCAGTATGCCTTCCTTCGGAGGGGAAGTAAAGCCGGCGGTCCCATGTCATAGATTTATGGCATGTTAAAGATCTTTCCACTAATTGCACCTGTGTGAAACTAAATTGGATAGGTTAAGAATGTAAACAACGCTCTTAGGTTGCTACGTTCGTTGCCAAGAGCCGACTGCGGTGGCGTCTAGTAGCTAGTTCTGAACTAGGCCTAGTAGTCGTTGACGGTGGCGTTTGGCGGCAAAAGTAGGAACTATTTGAAAATTTAAAGTTGCAGTCCCTACTTGAATTTAAAAAAAACAGATACACACACAAATACAGTCATCACAATTAACACCGGTTATCAGACAGATTCTACACACACCCAAAGTACACGGGGCTACATGACCGCGTTGTCGCAGCCCCTAAACTAAGGAACCAACCAACCAAGGTGTTTCCTCCCCTAGTTTCAAGTACAGCCTGAAGATGTCAGAGCAAACTGAGCAGGAAATCGATTCTTGAGGAATGGCATCCTATTCTTCACACAGAGCATCTCTAAGCCGTTCCAAGGTGTTAATTGGTCATCTTTAGCCAATGTTGACCTCGTACGGTCTGATCCAAGTCTTCTGCTGTAGATGGCACTCTCACGATAGCATTGTATAGCACCTTGCACACTTCCATATAAAGCGCCAATAGCATTAGCGACATTATGAAGACTTTGCTCATTACTGATCAGCTTAATATCTCTTGCCACTTCTTCTCAGATTAAAGGCATCTTTCACTTACAGGATCTTCTCACAAATTGCGTAGCATTGGTCACAAACCTCAAGCGACCTTGTGGCAGAGATCCTTTATCAACATCCTGTCATAAAACTTAAAAGCGTACATTGAGGAAACAGACATACCACCAGGCCGGAAATCCATTATTATTTATGGCCCTCTTTTCATTATTGTGTGTGTGAAGCGTCAAAGGAAACAATATTGTTTTAAAATTCCTTATATACACCCGAGTCAAATTAGACACTTAAATGTTATTTTTGCCGATCAGTTTAATTATATACAGTATTATTATTATTTTTTTAAATTTGAATTTTATATTTTTGGCATAATTGTTGCACCCTGCTTTTCTTCGTAGAATATTAGGCAAAAATACGCAATGTTTATGCAGGAAATATGGTATTCCAGGTATTAAGCAGCATTCTAAATGCTAAGGGTTGTACTTCATATTGTGCTGCTGCTTTAATAAAGAATGAATGCAAATTAGTTTTATCATTTGGTGGTGGTGATTTCTTTGTAAATATATGCCCCGTATATAATAATCAAATGCAATACAGTATCAGACAGGTGAAATGAAAAGTTGCAGACAGGGCAGATAGGCTTTGATGTCCATTCAGACACAGTTGCATTGTTCACAGGACCTTTTTATTTAATAGCAGTTTATTTAGGCCTAAATGGAGGTTTTGTCATCATACACAAGCCCTTGAATATTATGCATGCTGAACTGCTGTGCCCAAGATCGCCGGTTCAAACCCGGCTAAAGTCGTCGGATTTTTTAAGAGCGTTAAAATCCTTCAGTTTGCCGTCCTTCGGAGGGGAAGTAAAGCCGGCGGTCCCTTGTCATAGATTTATGGCATGTAAAAGATCCTTCTACTAACTAAACTTGTGTGAAGCTAAATTTCTAGGTTAGATTTCTTTGAAACGCTCTATCAAAGTTTCAACATTCACCACTAGGTGTCAGTGACATCTGGTAGTGAAAGTTGGAACTACCTGAAATTGAACCGAACTTGTAGTTCACCCCCATGGGTGTCCGCTTGAAGCAGCTACAACCTCTGGCGAGCCGAACATGTCCTCGGACACTGCCGGTACTAAAAGCCATACGATAAATAAATAACTGGTATAACGAAAGGTAATAAAGTTGCCCGTCCCTCTCTTGCATCATTTTCACATCATTGCATATATGTAGAAGTTTTACCAACTCCTGTAAGAACAGAGGTCTCCGCAACACACTTGGATACAGTTTCACCACCATGTGTGAAAAGGTTCTGATATACTGTCAGAACAATACTTCATCCTCCTGATCGAAACAGTGATCCAGCCTTATTACAGTTTGCATTGCTGACTGCAGATCAATAATGCTCTGCTCAGTATGAACACTATTCACCAAATGCGGGGATCTGAGCGCAGCCAAGGTTGTCTTTCTGTGGCCTCGCACCTCAATGGACAAATCAGCCCTGCGGACGTGTTATTACACTGGCACATTGCAGACTCCGTGGATGGAGTTTTGTATTGAGTGAAAAATAGTTTAATGGCAATACCGTACTTTCATTTAACACGTGCGATTTGCTGTAATAAAGTTTAGTTAAAATATGATTGTGAACACTGCCAGCTGAAAGCATTCCTGACCGTATCCTACTAAATATTGTATTTACATGTGTGTAAGCCATGTGTGTGTACAAGCTGCACTCACCTTGAGATAAATTTGAGAAGGGTAAAATGAAAATTTTACCAGCCAACATTAAAAACAAAAAAATCCTTGCAAAGGAAAAGGCAGAAATACGGCATTCAAAATACATCCCTGCCAACGTGATTGTAAAACCAAAGCTGACACAGTGTGGGCTCCATCTGGTGAGAGTGAAAACTCCAGTGACAGTGATGAGCAATAAGTGCTGCTGTTAGACAAACAGATGCAATGTCATCATCATCATCATCATCATCATCATCATCTTGAGCAGTTTCCAACCGCTGGTCTGGTCTGCTTGGAACATAGCCTCTCCATCGTTTCCTGTCCATCCACCATCTCTCGTCTTTCACTGTATCCCAGTACACTCCTCTTTCCTCCACACTCTTCTTAACTCCTTTTGTCCATCTGTCCCTTGGTCTTCCCCTTGGCCTCCTTCCCTTCATTTCCATTCCAAACATCTTCTTCGGTATCCTCTCCTCTCGCATCCTCCTCACATGTCCATACCATTGTAGCCTAGATCGCTCTATTCTATTTTGCAATGGTTCCTCTCTTACCATCTCTCTGACTCTCTCATTCCTTACTCTGTCCATTCTTGTCACTCCGGCCGATAACCTCGATGTTAGGCCCCTTAAAACAACAATTATCATCATCATCTTGTCACTCCTACCCTACTCCTCTGGAACTTCATCTCCACTGCTCGTATTTTATTCTTTTCCCTTTCCTTCATCACCCATGTTTCTGAACCATATGTCAAAATTGGCACAAAGTAGGTCTTGTAGATGATTCCTTTACATTTTTGTGGTACATCTTTATTCCATATCATCTCCCTAACACTCTTGAAAAATCCATCTGCACACCTTCCCCTTTCATTTATTTCCATACTATTACCTCCCTTTTTTTCAATTATGCTTCCCAAGTACTTGAAGCATTCTACTTTCTGCAACTGCTGTCCTCCAAGTGTTATGCCCATATCCAGTCTGTTCTTCCTCCTCGTGATGACCACTTCACTCTTTTGTGCTGAGAACTTCATCCCATATGATAACACTACCTTCTCCCACTCATCCAATTGCTCTTGTACTTCTTCCTCATCCTCTCCCCATTCCAGAAGGTCATCAGCAAATAACATTGCCTTCATTTTCCTTTCCCCAATGCTATTTACCACTTTTCGTATGATTTCATCCATCACCACTATAAATAACAGGGGCGAGAGGGCACTTCCTTGTTTCAGACCACTCTCCAGTTGAAACCATTCCGTTCTCTCCCTTCCCACCTTTACACAGCTTTTGCTTCCCTCGTACATTGCTTTCACTCTTGCCACTGTCTCCTTGTTCACTGCTTTTGCTCTCATTGCTTCCCATACCTTGTTTCTATTAATACTATCATATGCTTTCACAATATCCAAGAAGGTCGTCACCAGATCTTTCCCATATTCATAATGGTGTTCTTGTAGCTGTCTCACAGCAAAGATGAGGTCAACTGTTGACCTTCCTGGCCTGAATCCATACTGTTCTTCCCTCAGCCCATCTTCAACTTCTGTCCGAATACTTCTCTCCAGTACCTTCTCAAATATTTTGGCGCAGTGGCACATGAGTGTAATTCCCCTGTAGTTCTTGCATTCCTTCCTACTTCCCTTTTTAAATATGGGTATTATTATCCCTCTTTTCCAGTCCTCTGGTATTTTCTTCTCCCTCCATATCACTTTCATCACTCGAAAAAGCCACTGTGTTCCCATCACCCCTGCTGCTCTCACCATCTCCACACTCACTTCGTCTATTCCCGGTGCCTTTCCCCCTTTCATCTTCTTTAATGCTTCCTCCACGTCTTTCCATGTCAATTCCTTCTCTGAAATGTCTTGGTCACTGTCTGTTTCCTCCTCCACAATGTGCACTATGCTGGTTTTAGTTGGATTTAGGAGTTCCTTGAAGTATTCTCTCCAGATAACCTTTACTTCTTCCATATTTTCAACCTCCTTTCCATTCCTGTTCACCATTCTGACATTTTCCCCCTGTATCTCTTCTCTTTGCCTTTATCATTCCATACAACACTTCCTTACTGCCATCCCAGTCCTCCTTCATCATTTCTGTCCATTTCTCCAGCCATTTCTTTTTCTCTTCCTTCACTACTTCTCCTGCTTCTTTCTTCCGCTCTTGGTATTCTTCTCTTGTTCTCTGTCCTCTGTTGGAACCATTTCTATTACATGCAATGTAATGCATGTAATTTTGATCAATCAATGGACAGGTATGGAACATGGATAAAGTACAATTACGACAGGGAGTTGTGGCCCGAGGGAGAGATAAGGGGGGGGAATATATATAAAAAAAGATCACGGATAATCTCCATAACCAGATACACTGCAGTCTTAAAGGTTGGACATTCACGTCGCCAATCCAATCAATGGCTCTTCAATGGTATGGGCCCCTTACAAGCTCATTTCAACCTAGTCTCATCAGAAGGGCAGACAGCAAGCAACCATTTCTTCTGTTGCTCAAAACAGTGTGTAGTGAGAGGGGCATCCTTCAACATCATCTGTCTTGGAAGTGGATGGTCTAGGAAGCAAGCTTGTAGTTTTACGTGACTGTTAATCTCGTGTTCATGAGCCACGGAGGATGATATAGGATGGAGTGAAAACCGGACAAACGCAAAATACGGTGGTGTGTCCAACTGTGGAGATTATCTATGTCCTTTTTTATGAGCCTTTCATTCCCCCCTCCCGCCTGTAACTGCCTGTCATCATGTTTGTCTTTTGTGTTTCTATCTTCTTTTTCCTGTCCAATGATTGATTGTGTATCCACCTTGTGGTGCTTTCCTAAAGTAATTTTAGAGTAAATCGCTTTAATATGTCTGTAGCGTGTTTTAGTTCTCTTTCATTTAATGTAAGTCACACTCATATTTTTGGGTCAGATATTTTTGGCAAATAGAAGTGTGGCATATACATGCATAAATACATTAATAGGCTATGTCTACACTCGCCAAGCTGTACGATCAGACCATACCACTTGGAACGTACTACTATATAATGGACGTCACTGCTTTAAGAGGATATATCTTATACTAGTATTCTATAGTATAAGGTGCATTCAAAAAATAAAGAGCCGGAGGCTGTAATGCGCAAACCGGTGTCGACATCGGCTAATCGTGGCGTGTGTAACGAGGTGTGGTTCCAACAGAGCGTGGAAGGTCACAGTCCGTCGCTAGAGGGCACGCGTGCACGTCACGTGACGATACAAAGCGAGCAGCAGCATGCATCAATCGTCCAACGCTGCCAGTCGCATTGCAAACAGTGACATGGAGGCGTCAAACGAAGAGCAAAGAGGTGTTGTTCGGTTTCTGATAGCGAAAGGAGTAGGGGGAACGGACATTCATCACCGAATGTTACAAGTGTACGGCGAACACTGCATGTCCCTTGTAAGGGTCAAGGCGTGGCACAAGCGCTTCAGGGAAGGATGGGTGTCGTTAGCCGATGATGCCCGGTCTGGGGCACCCCCCTGCATTACCGTTGACAACGTCCAGCTGGTTGATGCACTCATTACCCAGGACCGCTGAGTGACAGTGAACGCCATAGCCGCCGTGGTCGGATTGAGCGTCGGAAGTGTGCACACCATCATGAAGGAACGACTGCACTTGCGCAAAGTGTGTGCCCAATGGGTGCCCCACAGTCTTCAACCACACCAGGAAGCATGTCGAGTGGCCTACTGTCTTGGTCTTGGTTGGACGATTGATGCATGCTACTGCTCGCTTTGTATCGTCACATGACGTGCACGTATGCCCTCTAGCGATGGGCTGTGACCTTCCACGCTTTGGTCGGAACCACACCTCGTTACACACGCCACGATTTGCTGATGTCGTCACCGGTTTGCGCACTACAGCCTCCGGCTTGTTACTTTTTGAACGCACCTTATAATTGATGTAAGGTGCAACATAGTCTTCAGAAAAAAATGCTAGATTGGTGTTCCAGTTAGGACCTGTGTGATGGTAACTTTTTTGTCCTGTTACCTTGTTGATATATCTCTACTTCCTCTACAATCTCTTACCTTTTTAATGCTGTATAAAGTAACACATCGGTGCATGTTGGGCAAGGACTAACCCATTGTTCTTCTCTCTTCAGACCGATGAGGAACTGGACCCAGAGGATGTTGAGTTTGATGAGCATTACACCATAGAGACAAGGAGCAAATGTAAGGCTGTTGCCCTCTCCAGTCCAAGTGTGAGGGCAGGTTTTCTGCTCGGCATGTTCATTCCAAGGAGCCATTCTCAAATCATACAGCAGGAAAATTATTACTTGATCACTGCCTAATATATATGTATTTTGGATTTTGATTCCATACTCATTCATTGGTGTTATACCATAGTTTCTCTCTTGGAATTCATGGCAATATATTTGGCTTCTATGCATACATTATTATGCATTTCAAATGGAGCACACAGACACATAGTCAGCCGCTTCTGAAATCTCCCCAATAACCCTGTACTTTCACTGATCCCTCTAGGAGAGCAGGAATATGTTATAATTCAGTAATTGTGACAGTAATAATAATAATATCGTATGACCTCAGGTGCCGAGTGCAAGCTTTGTTATTTGACACCCTGAAGGAAGCTTGCATGTTGAATTTCGTCGTCCTTCGAACGCTATGAAAGTCAAGGAGGATAGATATCTATCCTTGACACTATAGCGTTTTCTAGTAGAGAATGGAGGAACTTTGTGTTGGCGGAAAATCCCGAGATTAATTTTGCCACTATGAACACGGCCTACTGAATTCAAATGGGTTCTTTAACATGCCAAAAACGTATGACATGCATGTCGTGATTTTTGTCGCCTTTCAAAAATCACTTACCACGGCCAGGAGCGAACCTGCAAGCTTGGGGTTGGTAGTCTGACATGTTATCCACTCGCCCAACGTGGCAAGCTATTGCGACAGTAAGGCACCTAGCTCAACAATGAATAATTATACTTGTCGTACAAGTACAATTGTAGTTTGTAAAATTATTAATATATGATCTGGCTTGTTCATATTCAATGTATACTTTTGGATTTTTTGCCCCTATTGATATGTGTTTTGGTGCTATGGAATACCCCTTCATCAGCCCATCAATAAAAACAACATAAATAATTAGAAATTTACACAAGATCAACATGCAGATAAACTAAATCTGATAAGTCACGTTGCATGTCTTAGAGCACTCATGAAACTCATTGAATTTACTTTTATCTTTTAGTCCTTCAAAGAATCTTGTTTGGAAACACTGAAGATATAACATTTCAGGTATAGGTGGAGGAATCACGTTCCATGACAACCAAAAGCGTATGAGTTGTAAGCCTATGTGGCATTACAGTCAACACTCAATTATCCAGTTTTGTGGATTATCCGACTGTCAATTGTCTGGTTAGTGTCGTGAACACTCTTCAGTACATGTCTGTTTATTGTGACTTAAGTTATTAGTAGCAAGACATGGCAGAAAAGCGTAAATGTCTATCTATAGTGAAGAAATTACAGATAAGTTAGAAAAGGATGAATCGGCATTGTGAGTGTTTGAACAATGATGCATGGGAAATAGGATTTGAACAGGTGATGGAAATGTACGCAGTTATTGTAAACAGAGTGAGCCAGGTGCAATTGGGTGAAGACCAGATGATTGAGAAAACTACAGTTTTCTGTGGCGGGAAATTGTTCAATGAAAGTTAGCAGGGTACCATAATTGCCCCGTATCCAAAGTGTGCATCAAACTTGATAATCTTAAGAGCGTTAAAAATCCCTCAGTATGCCTTCCTTCGGAGGGGAAGTAAAGCAGACGGTCCCATGTCATAGATGTATGGCATGAAAAAGAACCTTCCACTAACTACACTTGTGGAAGCTAATATTTGTAGGTAAGTTTGATAACGCTATATTAGTTCCAACGTTCGTCGCCAGGTGCTGACTGGGATGGCATTTAGAAGTAGCCACGTCCGCAGCTAGGTGTCGTAGCATTTGGTAGCAAAAGTAGGAACTACTTGAAAAAATTAATCGTCTGCAGTTCTTCTACCTGAATCACAGATAACGCACACTAATACAGCCATCACAATTAATACCGCTCATCAGACACCCGAAGTACACGGGGCTACATGACCGTGTTGTCGCAGCCCCTAAACTAAGGAACCAACCAAACTAATTAATCTACAAAACCCTAATTTTTTTCTATATATTGTACTGGGTTGGTGCTGTTAAAATGTCTGACCACATGAATACTATACAACTTGCCTAGAGGCCTCCCTTTGCTTCCACAAATTTTTGTCAGCACATGTGCAAAGAAGTGATTTTTGCTGTAATGCCAAGAAGTTGTCAATTATAAGATATGGTAGATTCTTCTGTGGTCAGTAAATTTTCCGAATACAATATTTGAAGCTTGTGTGTGAAATTGCTCCTACTGGGTATTTAAGCCCCAAGAAGAAACATGCCGGGCATTGAGCCTGCTCTTGCTCTTGAAATATTTCTAGTTAGTAAGATGTATGCTTGTGACCCATATTTTTCAGAGTTCCGAAGAGCTTGACACTGATACAGAATTTGAGCCAACCGAAGACCAGACGATCGATACCAGGAGCAGATGTAAGATTATATTTAAACTAGTGGGTGACCTGGTAACGGTTGTCAGGACTGTTAAGATTACAAATGGATTGATATTTTTACCCTTGTGGTGAGCTCACAGTCAAATTGTTGATTTTTTTTTTTTCTCTCTCTTAAAGATGCATGAATGCTTAATGATGCAGATAATGTACTGTAATCACATGTGTGCCCACATATTTTTCTGCCCTCAAACTGAACTTGCAGAAATTAGAATCTTACATACCTTATTTCCATCTACAGTATTTCTAATTGTACTGTTTGCACAGTAACTGTGATTCAGATTACAGTTTAACCCCGATTTAGCCTGACCTCGATTTAACGTAAACCTGCATTTAACGGAAGACATTTCAAGTCCCGAAAATTATTCCATAAGTGCAATGTTATTTTATATTCGATTTAACGTAATTCGCATTATGGCAAAACCCGCATTTAGCGTTAGGAAATGTTAAAATTCTCAAGTATGTATTTCTATTCGTTATGGTTATGCGACGGTCACTCCATGTGAGATCTGTGCTGGACAGAACGGAGGCAGACAGGTTTTTCTCCGGGTACTCCGGTTTTCCCTGTCAACATTTCATTCCAGCAACACTCTCCACTATCATTTCATTTCATCTGTCATTCATTTAATCATTGCCCCAGAGGAGTGCGTCAGGCCTCGGCAGCCGGCACAGTTCATATCCTCGCCGCTAGATAGGGGCTTCATTCATTCCATTCCTGACCCGGTCGGAGACTGGAAGCAGGCTGTGGATTTTCATTTTCATGGTTATGCGACATCAAGAACCTATGGAAAAGACTTCATAAGCTTGTTAAGGATGATTCAAGGCAGAAAAGGAATTTAGAGTGCAGACGCTTAGCGATCATCTTCCATATCGATTCCCCGCTACATGCACGAGCGAGCTCGAACTTAGCCGACCGCGGCCGAAGACACGGTGTACAGCGTGCTAACGCTCACGCGGTGACGCAATGCATAAAGACGAAATCATTGAGATTCGAGAAGACTGAACTGCATTTCTCTGTGTTGGAACAGTAGGCTTAATTGTGCTATCTTCGAAACATACGAGCTTGTTGGCGCGAGTGGTATAGCACAGATTTCCTTTATCTTCAAGCCCAAACAATACAAGAGGAATGCACTTTCACTCGGAACCTACCCTCCCTTTGCCAACAGCCACACTTCAAGGTCGCTGATCTGTGAGTTGTCAAGGGTGGATGCGGGGCTAGCGTATTGTAAACAGCGATTATTGCTAATGGCACAAACTTGCGCGGCACCGAGAGCGTGTTTGTTTGATGCTCTTGATGCAGTCATCAAGTCTTGAGAGAAAAATACCGCTACTACGCTCGTACAAAAGCAAGTTCTTGCCGACTTCTGTAACGACGATATTTCGAACGGGCAAGTTAGACGTCGATAAAGACGATTATTATTTAAGACATGAAAGCAAAGAAGAAATAGCACGGAATTTGACTGTTGGTGAGGAAAACGGAGATCCAGTTGATATAGAGTGCGGGAGTGATGCAAAGGGAATCCCGAAAGTTTCCCACAGTCAAGCTGGCGTCTAGTCACATTTATCTCTTATATAAAAAACAAGGTGAATTTTCGTTCTCATATAATGTTTTTTCTGAAATGTGCAATCGAAAATTAGAATAAACGATCTAAGAAACAAAACGTGATGACTGTTTTGTTGTTGTTAAATATTAATGTAGGCATAATCCACATAGGCCTACCTCATGCCTAGCATTTCTTATAGGACACTACAATCAAGTGTTATAATTATTATTTTGCGTGCTCAAGCCTATTTCAATATTTTAACCAATAGTTTTTTTACTAGGCTTAACAAAAATAACTGCGGATAATTCGTGGAAGTTCGTGCATTAATTACTGCGAATTAACGAGAGTGCACTGTATTTGGAGAGAGTGCTGCAGTTAGTGATGAAACCTATCGAAACCTCGATTTAAGATGAACCCCCATTTAAGATTAAAAAATACCGGTCCCTAGAAAAACGTTAAAAGGGTTTCTACTGTATATACATTTATGAATCTGTATAAGAAAATACCAGTGATCTGTAAAAACAATTATTGGAAGAAAAGAACAGAAATACAACACGGACACCACAACAGTAGGCTAGCTGATCCTGAACATAGTAAACTGAAAGTGATTAAGGGGACTATCAAAGTTTGGTGGACCTCCTTCCTGCCTTCACAGAGGAAGACAGTAATTTTGTCCACCCACTCATACCCAATCAAAAGCGATTAACCCCCAGTTTGTAGCTGTGGAGCTGTACCTACCATGCCCCACATTTTAACAGAGTGTGAGGATCTACGAAATATCTTCATTTTAATGAAATGTTCAATCTCATATTAGCTGATGATGTGGTTGTTGCTGATCATGTCATCCACATAATAAGAGTGATCATCCCTTTGATTTGTAATTAGATATTTTTTTTAACTGAAAAATTAATTTTCTTTTGTTTGTGTATGTAGTTCTGTTTTTGTTTAATAGGTTAGTTATTATTAAAATGTGTTTAATTTTTATTTAATTTATTCATTCATTTAATTATTAGACGTTGTATTTTGACACTTATCTCTAAATTTAATTGTTAAAAATGTGTAGAATTACTGTTACAAGGGGCAGATGACCTTGACATTTTGCCCCCTAGTAAACATTAATCACCCCCACAAATGATACACAGTTGGTAATGCATGGCAAAAGAGAAAATGCAACCGGACAAATCACATTCGTCAAAGGTGGACACACTGCTAACCCATTTGATAGATATTCAGTGCCGTAAGTCCCATCCAGTTCTACTGTCACTCAAAAGAGTGCTTAACAGTGGGAATTCTTCAAGAAGAATTTCTATCTTGAATTGGATGATGTAGGAAGGAGTGAAAACTGGACAAACACTGGGAAGGAAGAAGGGTGTTGTACTATTTTTTTAAATTTTTATTCTTCTTTTTCTGTTGAGGGATTGTCGGCTGACAGATAAGTCAGTGCATTAAAGAGGGAATTCGACACACAAGTTTATTGCATCTATAAATTAATGATGCACCAATTCTTTTCCTGCAAGTTTCATTTACTTTTTCTTTATATTTTAGACAGAAATTAGGTATGTGGTTGATACACATCACCAGGCTTCGGATAATTATGCACATAAAAATGCCAAAATATGCTTGCAAATATGCACTAAAAAGTGTCTAAATAAGCACTAAAATATGCATTAAAAATAAACATATATCATATCAATTAGTGGTTTATATTACAATAAATTATTGTTACATAATAAATATCGCCAATATAAAGAAAATTAGTTACAGTACTACGTGCGACAGGCTTCGGCAGCCGGCACACTTCATATCCTCGCCGCTAGATGGGGGCTTCATTCATTCCATTCCTGACCCGGTCGGAGACTGGAAGCAGGCTGTGGATTTTCATTTTTCAGTTACAGTACTACAATAGATTTCTCCAGTTTGTCAATAAAATTTACAAGTCGTGATTACACTTAATCACTGCATGATGTAATAGGTTTACAAACACAAACTTGCACCTATTTTCACTTAAAATGACTTTGTACTCATAAAACACTCTCTCCATATCACTGCCACATTCCTGTTACCTGAAATACATGTCAAATATTCCAAAAGTGTCCTGCAGAAGCTGATGTCTACACTCAAGATTAAGAATTGTTTTGAAATATGCCCTAACAGGAGGAAAACCCTAAATATGCACTGTTAATTTAAAACTGTCCCAAATATGCAATATGCAAAATGCATAATTATCCGAAGCCTGCACATCACACTCTCAGAATACTATTTTTGCACTGCCAAACAGTACAGTATTTGTATATGCCCACATTCTGTGTCTCTCTCTTCCCCCCCCCCCCCCTTTCTTTTTTTCTTCTTCCTTAGTGTTGAACAGTAAAGCTATCAAACTCCACAGTTTGATATTTTGTTGTTCTGTCTCAATCAACAGTTTTTAAGATTCATGGATTCGAGGAATTAACAGAGAAATTGATTGGCAGTAGTAGTTTATTGAGAGGGTGTGATATGTGAACATAGCATGTTAGGAAGCTTTTTTCATCTGCTTTGTCCATCTCAAGATGATATTTTCTTTTGTTAGCATTGGTTGAAAAATATTTGAAACAAAAATCATGCACCTATAAGGAGGCTGCTTGATTTTGAAACCAATGTACAGTAATGTATTCTAGCTACATATTTCCATATTCAATATACTGTAATTCTTCTGTACGTGTGTATGTTACTAAACTACTCCTAAACGGCTGGACCAATTTTGATGACATTATTTTATATATGTTAGAGTGGGTCCCTGTATTGTTTAGATTCACAATTGGACCCGGTAGGTGGCGTAGCGATCTTCTAGATTTTTTTTTTTTTTTTTTTTTTTTTCAGCTCAACAGGGTCTTCTTTCCCCACTAATTTCCCCAAGACCGTTCTCTTGACAGTGGTTTCTTCTGAGAAGTTCATGAATAATTGACTTTCTGAGAATTCATAGTTATGGTTTAGTTCCATAGGTGGCGGTTATGTCGAATTCTTGGTATTTGACGTAGGCTCTCATGGAAATGATTTGAGTTTTTTTTCTTTAAAAATCAATGTCAAATTTCACTTAGTATATAGTTCATCAAAAATTCAAATATGTTTCCTGAACCCGCTCTATATATTCGGGCAGGATAACGTCTGCTGCGTTCACTAGTTCAATATAAATATCTAAATTTTACAATCCTATTTCAAATGTAATGATATATCAGAAATGAGATACTTTGCCATGATGTGTATCAGTGTTGCTACCTTCACAGATGTTTAGCTAATTTTAACAGTCTTTAAAAGCCCTCAGTGGAAGGAAATAGTTATTGTTGTTTTAAGGGGCATAACTACGAGGTCATCTGCCTCTAAGTGGAAGGAAATAATAATTAGTAGGCTGTAGATTATTATTCAACTGATTCTGTTATTGGCACCAGTGGTTTTTGACAAATTACCCCTATGATAGATGACAAATTCTAATGCTGCTAATGAATCGTGTATTTTCGATGTTGACTATCGGTTATTCGTTTCCTGAGAGGAAGTTTCTCAAATGTGTTCAGATTATTTTTCTATTCACCAATATTTTATGGCCAGGAATTTTTATAGTGGGGTGAAAATTTTACTTCAACAGTGTTGGCATATTTGGACTTGGCTCCTCTGATTGATTTCTTGTTTTTAATCATTAAATGAATATCCATGCTTAAAATTGGATTTAGAGTGATAAATGCATAAAATTGAACAGCTTCCAATTAGTAAATCTTGAATCCTGAAAATCTGGCATTATTTTGTATGGATGGAACCCAATTGATAATGTTTAGATTTGAGAGTCAACTTCAAAGTCATTAGAAAGGTTGATATTTGACACTGTTTATGGTCAGCTTGGAGATTCTATTTTATGATTAAAGTCTGAATGATTTTTTGTGCAAGGGGCAGAAGGTTTAATGTTCCGCCCTATAAAACAATCATTATCATAATCTTCATCATCGATTTATAGTGCAACCATTCCCATCAGATCTCAATCATTATATGAATGTGCTATTAGTGGAGCTTTATGCACAGTTTCTGTCATCCTTTTATTCATTTATTAAAGCCCACAATGTGCATTAATACAGATTTTGTAAAATGTAAAGGCTCACATTCTAAGTTTCTAATGCTAGCTTTGTTATTGACACTTTCCTTTTCTTTCAATCTTGGGCCTGATATCTTCCGCAATGTTCATTGCACAATTTACATATACAGTCTTCGTGAAATAATTGGTGAAATAATTTGTTTCGGCAGAACTTTTGGTGGAACCCATGAATTGCAAAACGTGTTATCACATGTCAAAGTTTTTTAGTTTTTCTCTTTCCAGTCGTCCATCAATATGGCGTCGGTTGAGTAAAAATCGTACCAGATAGAGCCGTTTTTCTCTATTAGTATCTGGCGCATCGTCACGTAGGCCTTCGTGCTTGGTAGGAGCATCTGCAGTCTGATCTCATCACTGAAAAATGTTTTCTTTCATTACCCTTTGTCATCCTTTTAATGTAGCATTAGTTCTTTTAAAACAGTCATTGATCCATGTCTTTAACTTCTTGTCTAGAAGGTCCATATGTTCATGTTTTGAAAGATTATAAAATTTGTCCAGTATTATCATATTTTGGAGTGTTATGATTTGGCTTAACACCCTGATATCCCCCAGTGCCATTATAATCACTGCAAAAGTAGAAAAGATTCGTTGTTTGGTACAAACAGAAATAAAATACTTACCATATTGTTTTTAGAAAATTGAGTTTAAATTTTGGCATAACTTCACCACTTATTAAATAGCTGGTATCTTTTTTAAACATTAAAAAAAAAATATATAAGTAAGTATGGAAGAGGAAATAATTCCCTCTAGTTCGGCCCAGAATGTGTGTGTCTATCCTTTGAAATTTCCATCCCTTTTCTATATCTGGCCAAGTATCTGAATATGCCTTATGAAGATGTTATTTGACATCCTATGTCAAAAGTGGGCAGGAACTGGCCAATGCCAGCGTTGAATAATCGTGGAAGAAAGCCTACACATTTCTAACGTAACCAATCTACTGCTGGACTGTCATCCATCCAGCCTTCTTCTTGTGTGCTCATTGCTGTTCCACTATCCTCAAAAGTTTTTCCACAAAGAATTCCTTACTTTTAGAATGGTTCCATTCACAAATCACCAAGGGAGTTCTCTCCGTCTCAAGGTGAGAGTAATCTTAAACTAAGCCAATTTGTGTTGCAGATTTTTTTCTTTTTTTGGGGGGGAAATAATAATGGCCTCTGTTACATGCCCTTGCTAAAAGTGTAAGCAGTGATGATGTCAGCTTCAGTTATATCTGCCTCATTGGAAGAAAGTTTGTTCTATCCTCTTATCATCATCATTTTCCATATCCTGTTTCCCGGGTGTGGCAAACAAGCGCTCTCCATCTTGTCCGATCTTGGTACACCATTTGTTCTTAGACATCGTCCCAGTTAAAACCATTCTTCTCCACCTCTGATCGAACTGTCTCTATCCATCATCTCCTTGGTCTTCCTCTTGGTCTCTTCACTCTGACATCCAGGTTGAAGTACTTCTTAGCTGTTCTAGAGCTATCCTTCCTCAATACATGGCCATACCACTGAAGTCTGCGTTTCCCTTGCTCTGTGTACCTCATTTCTGTGGCTTGAATTCTTCTGTAATCCTTACTTAGCAATGTACATGTTTCCATACCGTAAGTAAGGATTGGAACAAAGTAGGTGTGATACAACGTTGCCTTTGCTGCCAAGGGTATATTTTTGTCCCAAAGTAAGTGCCGAACTTGATTATAGAAATGTGATGCTTTCTGTGTTCTATTTAGAATTTCTTGTTTGAGGGTGTTATCCTTGGAGACCATACTTCCAAGATACTGGAAGTGAGAAACAGATTCTATCCTCTATGGTGTCTGTATTTATTACAAGTGATTTGAATCTGTCGCCATGTCTCAAGAATCAAATTATTTATGACCAGGATGATCAAAGGGAAGGAGTTGTAAGCTTGTAGATTTTGAATTGATTGGCCAAAATATTTAACTAATTAAAAGCTAACATTACAATTGAAGTTCACAAAATTGAAATGTTGATATGGTACTCGCTGTGTACCTGTATCCTGCACCTAATTGACAGCCAGTGACAGTGAGTTTGTAATCTTGGAGCCATTACGGAAGAAGCCAGAACACCCCTTATGTTCATCATACTTTCTTCTCATGCTTGTTCCATTTAAAAGTGAAATGTTGATCTGTTACAATCTCCTGAAATCTTCTTTATGACCTGTAGAAGTTGTCTTTCATTATCATCTAGTATTCTTTTGAAAGGGAGCTTTAAAGCTTTATTAAGAATGTTATGGGAATCTTAACTAACATAACCGATAAAAAGTTTCCTGCCTCATCTCTTCTTGTTAGCTTGATTGGTAAAAGTTTGAGTATGTGAGATATTTCATATTTATACCTTTTGCTACATACTGTACTCCTGTTGAAATTAAATTATGGCATTTTTCACTTCAGGGTTTTTGTTCATCTACAAACATATTAAAATTTGTTTACTTATTTTATTCTGTTGTTGGCATTTATGGTGTGGTCTGATGGCAATGGCTTATTTAGTTGGTTATTTTTTCTCTTACACGAAGTTTAGGTATTCAAAAGTTAACCTACAGAATACCAGAATAACTTATCTGTTATTATGCTTTTGCAGCGAGTGCTCATACTGGTGAGCATGGGGTGGATGAATATCCTGACATCAGTGGCATCACAACAGCTAGAGTGAGTATTATTGCATTTTTTTAAACTGTCAAAATAGCTCTTCTGTTCAGTTTAAAATTCCAGGTTTTTGAATTGGCTTATGATAGTTTGTGTAGTTCTGCTTTACTGGGTCATTATTTATATCCCTGGTTGGCACCGCAATATATAGGTAACTATCACTTTCAAGCTTTTATTCAATTGATGAAAGTATTGTGTGTTTACCATTTGAAAAATTTGGCGACGTCTTAAAATCGTATATGGCTACACCTGTAGTTGCAGTAAAATATTTCTACATTGTGTAGTACAGAGCCACAATGCACCTCGCTCAGTAACAATCGCGTATATTGCTGAAAGTAAAAGGTAGTAAAAATGTTGACTTTATTTTTTATAAATGCTCGGTTTGTTTTCATTATCAAAGGTGTCAAGATTGTAGCTTGCAAATTTTCCTGAGTGTGTGTTCTTAAGGCCAACCAACCCTAAGAAGATCAGCATTATAAAAAAGGTTCACGATTTTTGTTGAAAAGAAGGGGGTCTATAAGATTACTAATCAGCCACTCATTATAGCAGATGATATGTTGCTGACATTAAATTAATGGTTACCAATGAAGCAGAGGTCACGAACAAAAATTTGATGTTACTTAGGTGAACATTTGCAGGTAATTCATCACTCAAAACTTAAGCCGACCTAACAAGGGAAGATGTGGACCAGTCAAGTCTTGTAGACATTTGAGAGAAATTCAAGGAAGGCTTTTCCATCACACAAATATTACGCAAATGAAGGTGCAACATTCAAATACTTTCAAATCAGCGTGGTGCATGAGAAGCAGGACTTGAGTAATGGTCTAGAACAATTCTAACACAGCAACTTCAACTTCACACGGTGTACAATGACATTTCAATGTCGAATTGCCATAATAAGTAAAAGACATGGCTATTTGCTTGGTCACGTCAGCAATGCCAAACAGACGGATGATATAAAAGAGAGGTGGGCATGAAAATCATAATTACCAGATGTACTGGATATGAAAAGACAGGAATACCATGATGATGAAAACTGACAAATAAGAACCTAATATGCTCAACTAAATAATAATTCATGGTGTCCACAGGCAGGAAAAGTCAGGAATTTTGTTTTTGTTCCTGGCATGAGTCAGGAAAAAATGGCAAAAAGTATTAGAAAGTCAGGAATTGTATATTAACCATACAGTATTTTGTGTTTTATAGCCATGTTTTGATGTTACTAGTTCAACTAATCTCTGATGATAAAAAGCAATAACTCGCTGGACATTATGATAAGTTCCCATTTTGACAGTAAATCATCGTAAAAACCTCCTTTACCTATTTTTTCTAAGCTATTTTGGCGTTGGTGTAGGGATGTGGCGACCCCATCGCCCAGCACATTGCACTACGTGTCTGTAATCAGCCTCTAAAATATTGTGACTTGACATTCATAAACAAGAAAATTTAAATGCCAATCACTTGATATTTCTTATTTCCATAATGGCAGTTTTGATATACCTTTTTTCCGATGTTACGATGACTTCACGAGTCAGGAATTTTGTTGAAAAGTGGTCAGGAAAAGTCAGGAACAGTCAGAAAAAATTGACATTGAAAATTCTGTGGACACCATGTTAACACACAAAGGTTGGTAGGCATTTTTTTTTTAATGTTATTTCTTATTTTAACTGTTAATTTGTTATTGTGTTGGAAGCCATTTTCAGTGTTGCATTAGTAGACGAAATTTTATGCTTTTCAGTCGGTCAACATGATTGTACCCACTTGTTTTCGGTGTTATGCCATAACTCTGATAAAAATTACTTGTGATTAATAAATTCACTTAGATGACCCATTTTGATTGTCAAGCAATCCTCATTAGATCTCTTGCACTTGCCTATTAATTCTGTATCTACTTGTGTGTAGGTTACAATATGTACACTTATTTAGTTACAGAAGTTTATTGTAAACTTGTGCAATTTGTCAAGATTGTTAGTTTTGTGTGATTTTTGTTATGATGCTGTTGGTGGCTATTGACCTGCGTATTTGTTTCATTAGTGTGATAATCTGTAATGGTTAGTAAATGGCCGGGTTGTTGTTCGCAACTTGGAATGGATTAAAGAACTTAGCTAGTTTTTAGAGTGATGTGGTATCCGTTCTTGTGCAGCTACTATCACTGCCAGTGTCCACAGTGGACAGCTAAGTTGAGCATACAGTATACTCTCGATTATCCGGGGTAATGACCGGGATGAATGGCAGGATAATGGGAAAACCCGGATAGTCCAAAAGCATGTATTCATTGTAAACAGAAGGCCTTCTATTATTTTTTTAAGTATACAGCTCCTTATAAAGTAGGCTATAATACATTTATTAAGATAACTCACCCACATTATTGTGCTGTCTATAATGGTCCTCTGCTTCCTTCCCTCGAGACATATTTTGCGTGCAGCAATAATGTCACCATATTCAAACCCTCTTCGACCCATATAATCTATACACTCGAGAGCCATCTTGCTGAATGACAATTTGTTAACAGCTGTTGACCATTTAAGCGGATCCCTCAATGGAATGCAGACAACGCTTGCCTTCCAGCAACCTTGAAACAAGCCTACCCCCACCTCTTTGCAGTACTTATACTTCGCTATTACAAAACAAGACTGGACAAAGCAAGAAGTCGTCGACCTGGCACAAAGTACGGCACTAAAAATAACTTACCCTCACCGAGACTACACGGCAAAAATATGTACGAAAAATAAGTTCAAGCGTATTCATTTGAAAGCAATGGTGTTTGCAGATGATTTGATGATTAGGGGAAACGAGGAGGAGGTACAGGAGCAGTTGGATGTGTGGAAATGAATAATACAAAGATATGGGATGAAATATAGCATAAATAAGAGTGAGATGGTGATCACAACAAGGATGAAGGAAAGAACCAACCCGGGAATAACAATTGGTGGGAAACAGTTGAAGAAAGTGGAGAGTTTCAAGTATCTGAGAAGCCTGATACAAGATGATGGAAGAAACTATAGAGAAATAAATAAGCAGGGGAGACAGGCAGAAGCATTCCGGAGGAGTGTGAGAAGCATGATATGGAGCAAGGATGTCTCTCAGAACGACAAAAAGATCATATATCGGACGTACTATGTCCCTATCCTGACGTATGCCTCGGAGACCTGGGTTATGAAAGGAAGGGAGAAGAGCAAAATACAGGCCAGTGAGATGAGGTTCTTGAGAAGCAGTATTGGAGCTACAAAGATGGACAGAATAAGAAATGAAAGGACCAGAGAATTAATGAAGGAGGATCCATTACAGGATGGTATAGAGAAATCTTGACTTAGATGGTATGGACATGTAAAACGAATGGAGGAGAAGAGGATACCCCAGAGGATAAACGAGACGAAGTGGGAAGGAAAGAGACCGAGAGACAGGTGGCTGAAGGGGGTGGAAGAAAGCGTGAAGAAGAGAGGAGAAGACTGGACAAGGGTGGAGGCTGAGAGATGGTGGGACGACAGAAGACGTTGGAGAGGCTTGTGTTCCAGACAGACCCGGCAAGATGATGATGATGATTCAATTTACAGTACAGTATGAATTACAGAAATATTTTTGTAATGTATTCTGTATTCTCAATTAGTTTTAACTACAGTAGACTCCCATAAGTTCGGCCACCTCGGGACCGGACCCTAGGCCGAACTTAAAAGTGGCCGAACTAACCGATGTCTATCTATAAAATGCCCATTTATTGTTTGTAATTATCGTTTTCCAACAAAAGTAATTAAATGAATGTTAAATCAACGTTTCCAGACACTAGCAAGACAGACATAACTACTAAACTACTGCACATAGAGAACAACACAGAGTAACACTCCAGTTTAATTTCTTTTTCATTGTCACACTGAAGATTTTCCTTGTGAGCAGGCGCGTTGTCAAGAAGTAGAAGTGCTTTGGTGGGGAGTTTTGATTTTGCCAAATGTTTTTTCACTTTGGGAACAAATTCACAGACGAACCATTCTCTGAACAAGTATGTGTCCATCCACGCTGATTTCTGTGACCGATAATACACTGCGAGAGTTTCCATATTTATGTTCTTAAACGCTCTAGGTTTTGCTGCTTTGCCAATGACAAATAGGGGTATCTTGTGAATCCCCGAAGCATTTGACCACAAGGCGACCGTTATCCTCTCTTTGCTGATTTTAAAACCTGGAGCAGATGTTTCTTGGGGTGTGGCAAAGGTTTTGCTGGGCAGAAGTTTAAAATTTAACCCAGTTTCGTCGATGTTGTATATTTGTTCTGGGCTCAAGTTTTCATCATCGATGATTTTTAAAAATCTTGCAGAAAAATCGGTGGCCACTGTTGGGTTTGCTGATAGCTTCTCACCACAAACTCCTATAAAATGAACTCCATGTCTCTTTTTCCAACGAGAGAGCCATCCCTCACTAGCCACGAACGCCTCTTCTGGTTGAAGCTTTGAGTGTAAGATCATAGCCTTTTCTTTTAGGATTGGTCCACTTAACGGCGTTCCTCGTCTTCGTTCTTGAATGAACCACAACCATAGAGCATCTTCCACCAGTTCGTGTTTGGCCTTCCTTAGTGTGCAACGCTTTTCTAGAACTTTTTCGGTTTCAATTTGTGTACAAAAGCCCTCGATAGTTTTTCTGTTGCGTCGCCAGTCGTTGACTGTACTTTTGCCCACGTTTAAATCCTTGCAGATACTATGCACGGATTCTCCTTTGTCTAGTCTCTCCAGAGCTTGTAGTCTCTGTTCCATCGACTTGTACTTACGCTTACGCGTTTCACTCATTATAAACAAGGCGTTTAAAACCCGACGCGAAACAGTTATTAGAGAACAGTAAAAAACGCAAAAGAAACCAAAATCACTGACTTTGTAGGCCTACTATAAAGATTAGCACCACACGACTGCACAGTATGAATACACAAGATGAACTGAATGATCTGTTTTGACAGAGTAGTAAACTAAACAAAGAAAACAAGTACTGTACGTAGAGACATGCCGCCCGCCCTCTCCCGGCTTTCGGCCGCCAAGTGCGTGACTCATGCTCAGGTAGCCGACCGGACTAAGCGGAGACCGAACTAACCGAGGCCGAACTTACGGGAGTCTACTGTAGGTGAAAACGTGCACGGTTAATCCGCAAACCGGATAATCGATACTGTATTAGGTTTTTGTCAGGAGAATATTATTACACTAATAGAAGGTCGTAATATAGTACCCTATTTCATTATGTTAGCCGATTCTTCAAATTAACACTGTCATGTTTAAAACTCTTTACATTTTTAATGTGAATGTAAAATTTCAGGAAGCTATGCGTAAGATGACAGAGGAAGATAAGCAGAAGATTGCACAACAAGTGGAATACTTCCGCAGTGAAAAGCTGAAGTTTGATCGTGAAGTTGCTAAGTGGGACGATACTGGCAATGATATCATTGTCTTGGCCAAGCATATGTGCATGATCATGATGGAAATGACGGACTTTACCCGGTAAGTAATATTTGAAAAGGTTTATTGATTTTTGGTTTGGAAAGTAGTGTGTGAGTGTGTTTTATTCTGTCAACATAACAGAGACCAGTTTAATAAATATTTTATGACAGTGTTACCATCATTATGCTGCTCTCTCACTACAAATTACAATATTTAACCACATATAAATACCAGGCCACTATGGGTATTTATTGAAACTAATGGACCCGTGCGAGAACTCTCCCATAATGGGTTGTGTGCATCCCATGTGTACAGAGTACCCGCCCGGCCCTAGTGCTATGCGGGCTGTACGCAACACATTTCTGCCAGGGGCTATTGTCTTGTTTATTTGTTCAAAAGAACTTTATAAACAAATAAATATATTTCCGTTGACTTATCAAGAAATGAGAGATTTTTCCTGTACTACTGAGACGATTCGGAAGATTTTGCTACAAACCACACCTTCTAACTCCCTCTGGTTTAGGAGCTTGAGTTTTGTGAAACATACACCTTAGCCTATTATAAAAGGTGTCTTTTATGTACCTTTGGAGAATGATAGGTCGTGTAGGAGACGGGTATAGAAGTAATTTGAGATAGGGAACTTGGGGTCGGAGCGGCCTCCTTAACCTCTAAAACAAGGGTTGATTCAGGCCCACCACCCTGTTTGTTAGGCAACCGACCCAAGCCTCTATTACCTTTCTCAATCCTTTAACTCTTGGCAAGATTCTTCACCATGTGGCGCTGGCGTAATGGATAGCATTGCGGTGCGAAAGGTCGGTAGTCCCGGGTTCAATTCCGGGCTTGGGCAATTTTTTTAAATTTTTTTTAAAATGTTATTTGTCCTATTGTAGTCATATGATACAGTCTGGTGCTACGGCAGAGAAGAGAGTGCAGTCGTACAGTGTTAGAGAATGACAGTCAGGCAGTTGACGTAAACTGTCAATCTGTAACACCGTTCGACTGCATATGTGCCTCTAACAATAATGGTGAGGAAGCAAGAAGATTGTACGCTGAAAGATATCCAAATAGGGTCCTACCATGTGTCCCTACCATTATGGCAGTTCACCGGCGTTTGCGGGCTACAGGATCATTGGCGGTAAGTTGGTGTATTCTTCACACAAAAATTGATGTGTTAGACTAGAAATGTAAGCTAATTTTAATCCCACCGGTAATAACGAAGCGCCGACGTTGTACCATTTTACTCGGTTCGTTTTCTTTTTGTTGTTTAATTTTAAAGATAGTTTTATTTATTTATGATATGAGGTGCTAACGTACTAATCTAAGCTTAAGCTTCTTATCCCTTTGGTAATAATTATTGTCGGGCACCTCGTAAAATCTGTGGTGCACAAGTATCGTAGACGTCACCTACTTTGTCCCATTTTACTGTTTCTTATTTTATTTTTGAACGATTGATTTTATTATTTTAGATAAGAGGTGCTAACACTGACCTGGGCAGACCATGTCAACTTCGAAACAATGTGACCGACGCAGGCCTGAAGTGGTACAGCAAAACCCTGGTACCACTACCCGGCGTGTGGCGGGACAGCTTGGTGTGTCAAAAGACACTGTGTGGAAATTTTGGCATGAGTACAGTTTGTACCCGTACCACAAGCAAAAGGTTCAACCTTTAACCCCTACTGACCACGAGCCAAGAGTAAACTTGTGCAATTGGTACCTGCAGAGGCTTGCGCAGCACGAAGAATTTTTCTCTCTCATTCTCTTCTCGGATGAAGCAACCTTTTCTAGAGATGGCATTTTCAACACAAAAAATAATATCGAATGGGCAGATGAAAACCCCCACAGTGTTTAGGTAAAGGGACATCAAGTTCAATTTTTCGTCAACATCTGGCTAGGCGTTGTAGGTGATCAATTAATTGGCCCCTATCTTTACCTCATCGTTTAAATTCAGAAAATTATCTTGTTTTTTTACGAGAGGTATTACCTGAGTTAATGGAAGCTGTTCCTCTACAAATACGACAAATTATGATATTCCAGCAAGACGGTGCACCAGCCCACTTCGGACGCATTGTTAGGAATCATTTAAATCTGACTTTTCCGCATCGTTGGATTGGCAGTACGTCAGCGAACGATTTAGCGGCGATTCCATGGCCAGCACGGTCACCCGACCTAAATCCTCTCGACTTATGTCTATGGGGCTGGATGAAAGAATTGGTGTACAAAACACAAGTCGAGTTTGAGGAGGACCTTATTGCGAGAATACTAGCAGCGGCACAGATAATCCAAGAAACGCCTGAGATTTTCGCGAACATTCGTGAGTCTATGCGCAAACGATGCGAAACCTGCGTTCAAGCCAATGGTGCTCAATTCGAGCAATTGTTGTAATGAATTCCAACTCTATCTCCGTTTTGTAACATGACCAGTTGTTCAGCTGTAATTTGAATTCTCGAAAAGTACCGTAATCTTGTCATGAACTTGATCATTTTGTTTTCACAAGTATTGACGCAATCACTGCTGTTGTGTAATTATTGTTGTTTTGTAATTTTATTGCCTATTAAAGGAACTTTGTGACAAATTACGGAACTGCGGTAGTTTTAAGATCGTGCCTTCTAATGATTACACTACGGCAAAAATTAAGCTAATCATGCCTAACCTAGCTAAACCTTACTTTCTTTTGCAAATCAACGTAATTTAAACATAATAACGGACTTAAACAATTTAATGCTACAAAGTGCACAAAGATCTGTTTAATTTACCGAGGGTATCAAGCTTAAAAACCTTACACCTAAAATAACATTAAAAAAAAGAGATTTTGCCCAAGCCCGGAATCAAACCTGGGACTACCGGCCTTTCGCACCACAATGCTATCCATTACGCCAGCACCACATGGTGAAATGAATCTTGCCAAGAGTTAAAAGATTGAGAAAGGTAATAGAGGCTTGGGTCGATTGCCTAACATACAGGGTGGAGGGCCTGAATCAACCCTTATTTTAGGGGTTAAGGAGGCCGCTCTGACCCCAAGTTCCCTATCTCAAATTACTTCTATACCCGTCCCCTACACGACCTATCATTCTCCAAAGGTACATAAAAGATACCCTGCATAATAAGATTGACCCACAGAGTAATCGAAGAATAAGATTATGCCCCTTGATTGGATCATGAGTATTACTATTTTGGATGAAGTGGAATCCACTCCACTTTAACATTCTTCATGAACTCCATATACAGTCATCATCATCATCATCATCTGGATATCCTTCCAGTGGGCTGGGTAGGATTGGAGTGGACAAGATGCCTCAATCTAATTCTATCGTAAACTTCTTCTCTTTGTATATATTGTAATGTCGTTCCTTTTCATAGAAGATCTTCATTGATTTGACCAAATCACTATCTTCTGAGATGTCCAACAGGTCTCCCAGGTACTACACTTTTTTTTAATTTGAAGGTTTTGAAATATCCATTATATATACAGTATTTATTTGAATCTAATAAACACCCAAAATTTCAAAACCTTCAATTTAAAAAAATAAAATAAAAAATGGTGAATATAATGCACATTGGCAAAAAGTGCATTTGGTACATCATTGAACTCATTTTATGTCATTTGTATTGTAATAAAATGTGATTCATTGATCAACTCATTATTACTGTACTAAAAGATATTTAAACTTCAATTGGTATTCCAGTTAAAATACTACACTAGATGGCAGGTCATCAATTAAATTTCCACACTTGCCCCACTAAATTGTTGTCATGTGGGCATGACTATGTATCAGGCGGAGGTCAATCACAAACACACAGCTTACAGTGTATGCTTTTATGTGACAAGAATGTTAGATTTGCAAAGTAAATATTTGCGGAGATCTACATTTGATGCCAAAATGTAAGTTTTCAATAGCATTGGATATATCATTGCTGTGTAGTGATATGTCTCAACTTCAATAACAATCAAAGAGTGGGATAATAATCGATCTTGTGACATCATTCTACAATGCGAACTGCTAAGAGAAATATTCACATTTCTCGGTCAGCAATATTGCCCCGAATTGCAATATTTTATGACCAACGCATCTGTTTCTATTTTATTTGAGTTATTTGCATCTAAGACAAATTGCACTATACCAAACGCAAAACAACTGTGAACATGGCTCGTCCAGTAGTGCACGTCCTGCTGAGTGCCGTTGCCGCAATGAGACAAGCGAGAGAAGACTTGGCTCTACGCTCGCAGTATACACACGATCTTCTCCCCGAACAGAAGGCGCTCCGAATGTAAGTGTATGCACGAGATGGGGAACCTAATTCTTCGAATATCCATGCTCACAACGGAGTGCGCACATTTTTATAATTGTGATATGAGGCAGACAAACGTCACAAAAACATTATTCATGCACGTGTCCACCTTCTGGTTTAGCGACCAGCATTTTTGTCTGTCGCCCAGGAGGTCCGGGTTCGATTCCCCTCTAGTCTGTGGGCTGGAATGGGGTACGCTCAGCCTCGTGAGGCAAAATTGAGAAGAGGTGCATTCGATTCTCACCTCAACCATCCTGGAAGTGGTTTCTCATTGTTTCTCACGTCTACTCCAGGCAAATGCAGGGATGGTTCCTAACTTAAGGCCATGGTCGCCTTCTTCCCAATCCTCACCAGAATACAAATACACACACTCTAATACAGACACGACAGTAACAGATTATCAGACAAATGCTACACACACCCAAGTTCATGGGGCTAAAGTACCAAGATGTCCTAGCCCCTCAATGGAAACAACAACAAAAAAGTTACAGTCAGTCTGAAAGACTAGACTTTATATCATTTCAAATGACGCATGCTACAACTGCCTTCTCGCTTCGCTCGAAGCCCCAGGTCGCTCGGCGCCCCAGGACTCTTTCAACAGACTCCATTACCCATTAACTTAGGCTTCCCGCGTGGCTGCATGACGTCACGCACTCGCCGTCCATTACCCATTAACTTAGGCTTCCCGTGCGGCTGCATGACGTCACGCGGTCGCCGTCTCCGTAATGCATAACGTTAGACTCAAGCTTCCCGCGTGGCTGCATGACATCACGCACTCGCCGTCCATTATCCATTAACTTAGGTTTCCCGCGCGGCTGCATGACGTCACACGGTCGCCGTCTCCGTAACACATAACGTTAGACTCAAGTATAACGAAGTCGACAAGATCATTTGAAATGATTAAACGTTATTTCACATGGCGTAATCTACACGCCATGTCTTTCTGAGTAACATTGCTTGTGGACTCATTATAAGGTAATATAAATACAGAAAACAATTTATTGGGATCAGTTTTTGTTTATTGGGGACCACCTTGTGGTGTACACACTTGCTGTCCATTCTTGGCTGTCACCGCGGAGGCCGGGGTTCGATCCCTAGCTTTACCAAGAAATGTAATTTTGCTCTGAGGGCTGAGTAAAACTGTTCGGCTGCCACTCGGTTTACTAAGGAACATTGTTATGAATTCAAAACTTCAGCTCACAGCACTTCATAAAGCTTCACCACTGTACACTGAAGTGGCAGCCCAGTGCTCGGGAAATTGAGTAAAAGGTATAGCTCTCACTTCAGAGACAGATATCAACCGTAGCTTCTAACCCGGAGCGGCTACAAACAGCGTCTGTTCCCCATGTGAGGGGCAGCTGATTTACTTCTACCTGGCCGTAGGTATAAAAGGCTTGGCGTCAGCAAGGGCATGCGGCCAGAAAACTATGTCAAAACCAATATGACAGCGAATCTTAGTTTAACCTCGGAAAATGTTAGGGCGTACCCCAGAAGCGACGTGCAGGGATTTCGCCCGACCCCTGTGAGAAATGGGCTAGGGCTACTGGGTCATGAGCGAACCCAGCTAAAGAGGCTAGCTCAAAAATTTGGTGAGTTACGAAGAATAGGCACACTGAATGTAGGAACAATGACTGGGAAAGGAAGGGAGTTAGTGGATCTCATGGAAAGGAGAAAGGTGAAAATATTGTGTGTGCAAGAGACTAGATGGAAGGGAAATAGGGCTAGAGAGATGGGTAGTGGCTATAAGCTACTATACAGTGAAGCAGACAAGGATGGGAGGAATGGAGTGGGAATAATCCTCTCCCGAGACATAAAGGAGACCATAGTTCAAGTTAAGAGGAGGAGTGACAGTATAATGAGCATCAAACTGTGTCTTGATGGAGAATTGGTAAACATTGTGTGTGTTTATGCTCCGCAAGTGGGTTGCGATGAGGAAGAGAAAATATCCTTCTGGGAAGATATGGATTGTGAGCTTGGAGATATACCAGCGAATGAAAGATTGATAGTGGGTGGTGACTTAAATAGACATGTCGGAAGGAGTCTAGATACAATCGAAAGAGTACATGGAGGCTGGGGAGTAGGAGTGAGGAATGATGAAGGACATAGAATCGTGGATTGTGCGATGGCATATGATTTGGCGATTGTGAATACATGGTTCGAGAAAAACACAGGTCAATATATGACTTACAAGAGTGGGACCAGAGAAAGCCAGATTGACTTCTTAATGTGTAAAAGGTCTCAATTAAGGGAAATCCAAAACTGTAAAGTTTTTAATGGTGAAGCAGTGGTAGCACAGCATACAGTAGATCGGTAGTCATGGACTGGAAAATGAGGATTAGGAAGAAAGGCAGGCCTGTGCGAGTCTTATCAAAAATTAAGTGGTGGAGATTAAATGAAGAGGCGTTGAAGGACCAGTTTAAAGAGAAGGTACTCAATGGAGTGGTTCTTTGCAATGATGTGCAGGAGTGGTGGGTACACAACAGCAGTTTGATAAGGAGGGTAGGAAGTGAAGTGCTAGGGAGAACTTCTGGCAAGAAACCACTAGCTGACAAAGAAACATGGTGGTGGAATGAGGTGGTACAGAAGATCGTGAAAGCCAAAAGTGATGCAAAGAAGTTATGGGATAATTCAGGTAGACAAGAGGATAAAGAGAACTACACGAGGTGTAATAAGGAAACAAAGAAGGTAGTAACACAAATGATGGATCGGCTGTACGAAGAGTTGGAAACTACAGAAGGTGAAAAAAAATGTTCAGAATTGCGCAGGCGAGAGATAAAGACAAGAAGGACTACACCCAAATAAAGCAGATCAACGATGAAAATGGTCTAGTATTAACGGACCATTCCAACATCAAGTGCAGATGGAGAAACTAATATGGAAAACTTCTCAATGAAGAGAACCCAAGGGTATATTTAGGAGAAGGAGAACAACACCAGGGTCTGACAATGGATATTAGAAGAGAAGAAGTAACATTAGCACTTAGGTAAATGAAAAACGGAAAGGCAACAGGACCCGATGAAATACCAGTTGAAGTGTGGAAGTATCTGGAGAAAGATGGGATCGACATGTTGCTGGTTCTAATGCAAAAAATGTACTCTCAGGAAACAATACCTGATGAATGGAGAGAAAGTATTTTAGTGCCTACATATAAAGAAAAGGGGGATATTCAGGACTGTGCTAACTACAGGGGCATTCTTTAGATGTGTATTTCTACCTCTTTATTATTTCTGTTCCTTTGGAGTCATAGATTAGATGAGTTTCATGTGGCACCATTACTTTACTGTGGAATTTAAAAATATTGCAATTAAATGTCACAAAAAACACTCGTAATATGTAAATGTAATGGAGTTAGTTTAGTTCAATATAGGGTACTTGATGTTAACTTACATCAGTAAAAATCACTAAACAATCTGAGTGCTTCATTGTGTTGATCGGTTCCTAGCAACGTGGTACTTCGCTTAACTGGGCCATAAGTACAGAATTTAATATAGGTCATACAAATGGGATTTCATTACATGGAATGTGGTTTATTTTGCTACACGTGTAATTACACATGCTATATCTTTGAATTCTTCTCTTCAGAACTTTCAATTGTTGTAAGACATGATAAATTGAATTATTTTTATTTTCGCACTTTATTCAAGCACAAACTTCAAAGCATCCCTGAACCCAATGCAGTGCCTCCTTTCTTCTAGCATACCATTGTTGTGTCTGTCTTTCATTTAGCTTACAAATGCTGTTTTACTAAGCAGGCGTGTTTTCCGCTGAAATCTTGTCACAATCTAGATCTAAAAACAGTATCTTATTATATAATACAATAATATTATATAACACTCAAGCTCCTAAACCAGGTGTGGTTTGTACCAAAATCATCCAAATCATCTCAAGAGTACAGGAAAATTATTGCATTTCTTGAAAAGTCAACGGAAATATAGTTATTTGTTTACAAAGTGCTTTTAAACAAATAAACAAGACGATAGCCCCTGGCAGAACTGTGTCGCATACAGCCCGCATAGCACTAGAACCGGGCGGGTAGTCTGTACACATGGGATGCACACAATCCATTATGCAAGAGTTCTCGCACGAGTCCGCTAGTTTAAGGTAAGTAAAACACTATGGATGAACAGAACTTGAGACCAAGTATGAAAATGGATTGTGAAATTCATGGCTTGCCATAAAGAACCTATATTGTAACCACATCATACCTGCATAGCTGAAACTTTCTTATGAATTCCATTGCATTGTGGCTAGCATTTTTGGTTGCGACTACGGAGGTCCGAATTCAATTCCTGGCTCTGCCAAGAAATTTAATTCTGGTCTACCTCAGCCATCCTGGTAGTGGTTTTCCACTTCTACTCCATTCAAATACAAATTTACGCACTATTACAAACATCACAGTGACACAGGTTATCAGACAAATTCTACACACATCCAAGTACACGGGGCTACATGACCATGCTGTTTCAAAGCCCCTAAAGAATCAACCATAACAACAACTTGCTAAATCCTACATCAAGGACAATACAAATAGGAATAATTTGACAATGACACAATAGTTTCTGTCAGGTTTAAAGAATTTTGAACCATTGTTCATCATGCTCTAACACATTCATCATCATCACTTATTTTGATGCCAGACCTTCAGTTATCAGCTAAGGAAGGCGCATAATAGTACCAAAATGCACTGAGTGAATCATTGTAAATAAATTGTATTGAAAGGTGAATAAGAAGTAGTTATATTGGTCTAGTATTAACCAGCGAAAACCTCATTGTGATATCTTTAAAAAGAAATTTGAGGAAATGGGAGGGTTCTATATTTGCTGGACCACCTTGTATATACCGTATAAGAAAAGCCTGGAGTACAGTCGACCTATGTTAATTGTGTTGGGTTGCATTCTTTTCTCTGGCTCTGTTACTTTCTTAGTACTATTATTTTTAATCAAGATTTCAACATGTACATTTCTAGGAAATGGATGATGGTTAATGAATTGTGGTTGCAGGAATTATTGTGAAAATCTTGAATTGTTTATAATGAGCTTTGTAATATTATAGGGGACGTGGACCACTCAAAACAACGATGGATGTGATCAATGCCGCCAAGAAGATCTCAGAAGCAGGAACGAAGCTGGATAAATTGACACGGCAGATTGCCGATCAGTGTCCTGAATCTTCTACTAAGAAGGATCTGCTGGCCTACTTGCAGAGAATCGCTTTGTACTGTCATCAGATGAATATCACTTCCAAAGTGAAAGCTGATGTGCAGAACATTAGTGGTGAACTTATTGTGTCTGGTGTAAGTATTAGTGTATTATCTGTGTTGTACAATAGTAATGTTGATTGACTACCCTCATCAGAATTAAGAATATCTTAAAGCAACATTCCCACCTCAAGTTTTAGGTGCAAGACAATTTTTTTTAGTAAAATAACCCGAAACTATTCTGCAAATGATTTAATACTACGTTAGGCGAAAAATCGGCAAAGCCATCTTGCCTTGCCTAGTCGAAATTTCTTTATTCTACCGAACGAACAGTCTGTTATTTTCCCTCCCCCATTTCCCGCCGAGGCGCCAACTGAGCGGAGAGCCGAGGTGCTTTGAGATTTGTCCCCTTACCACGACGATCCGAAAATGTATATTTTCGAACTTTTATTGGTCAGCCCCAGTTTAAAACTGAGGTAAGATACTGTGACACAACTGTGCCGGGAAACAACACCACACGCGCCTTATTTTTTGTTGAAACAAACCAGGTAAAATAACAAGACTCTTCCCTCGCACATCTCGCGTTTTAAACACACCCTGCGCATGTGCCCTGTGTTATGCCGACTGAATTCTAAAAGCAGTGATGCATGTGACCTCAGTAGTTTGACATTTGGTGCTACCCTTGTGTCTTGTTAACTCAAATCGGTGGAGCTCTAGCATTTCATTAGCTTCTATCTAAACTTTGTTGATCACTTCGTTTAAATTCGTGAAGACTACCTCTGATCTACGATAGGACAAATTAGACAGAAAAATTGCTGTCTACTGGCCACCAATCTACAGGCCACCAACTTGGAAATGGTTGACAAGCTAGATGACACAGCTCAACAGTTTGAAAGTGAAGATCAATGGCAGTCAGTGTTCGGGTCATTTGCTGGACGTTGATAAATGTTTTATGTTTTGTTTTCATGTTCTGATTGTATTTTGTATTTTAATTCGAATTTTTAAAATTTATTTTTAATTTAGCGTGAGGCGTACATTATCGTTTCATTTCAAGTATTAAAGCCTTATACTAAAAGAATTTCCATGGTAAGCAGGCAACCCCAGTTTATAAATTTGACCTCCCCACGTTTGCGAGGAGTTTTACGCCCCTGAATGAAACATCCTTTAGAATAATCGCTCTATGGGAAACCTAAACGTACTGTAGTTCTTTTGTCCTTGTTTGTGCCATGTGTTCCTACTAGACTCATCCTGTTGTTATCCTTTTTTAATTTCCTTGTCTTCCTTTCCTGTGTTGATCCAGTTTTCTCTCCATTCTCTTCAAGACAGAAGATCTCATTGAAGAATGCCTCCTGCTATGTAGTATTGCTGCCTGCCCTCCTGATTAGACTGGAAGGTTGAAACGACCTTTAGCATTGAAGAACTTTTGTTGATGTGAGTGCAGACCTCTGGCTGTGGAGTTGTATCTTATCCGTTTTGTGTTTTTACCCCCTTGTGTTCCTCATTTTCTCTCTCGCCCGCCTCTCGTTGTGTAGTGGCTAGTGTTCTTGGCTGTCACCGCGTAGGTCCAAATACGATTCCCGGCTCTGCCAATAGAGGTGGGTTCGATTTCTACCTCAGCCATCCTGGAAGTGTTTTCCCCACTTCTACTCCAGGCAAATGCCAGGATGGTACCTACTTTAAGGCGATGGCCCTTTCCTTCCCTAATCCTACTCAATTACAAATATACACAGGGGGATCCTATGAGTCCTTTACTTTTTAATGTGATGACAGCAGACATCGTACAAATACTTCATGAAACCAATGTAAAGCTTATTATGTGTGCAGATGGTATGGTGTTATTAGCCAAGGATCCTGTGGGTTTTTCTTTTTCTCGCCTCCCGGATGTGAGCGACTGCCAGCAGTCATGCCGTAACGACCACGGCTAACTCACAAGGATCCTGTCATCCTGCAGAATTGCCTAGATAGACTCTGGTACTGGGCGAGGGATAACTCCTTGAGCATTAACAGCGAGAAAACAAAAGTTATGAAATTTAGAAGGGTGGGAAATTATGCGCATCGGACAAATTCACCTGTGGTGAAGACCATCTTGAAATCGTTAACTCTTACAAATACCTGGGAATCGCCCTACAAACAACAGGAACAGCCTTTACTACACACATTAAAGAATAGACCAAGACAAGACAGCAACAGCCATCAAAGTAATGTATGAAATTCCTAAAGCCTATAGTCTTTCACTAGCTACAGCAATGGCACTATTTAATCTAAAGTGGCCCCAGCAGCAACATTTATGGTATTCATCTCATATGGAATAATCTTTCGGAAGCAAACTTATAATGACTAGAAAACATAAAAGCCAGGTACTTAAAACGCATTCTGCAGATCTCCAAGTTTTCGTAAATTCGAATAGCATATCTACTAGGCAATGAAACATACTTTCTGGAAGATATCAAATTGCTCTTCAAGCTATCCAACACGGCTGCCTTGGACGCTGTCTTCGAAGAAAGTATAACAAAAGCACGTCAAATTCCACAAAAAAATTGATCCATCACTGAAGAATCACAGATGGGAAGGACCAAACTTCACATGTTACGCTACACATAATTTCCTTGGTAAAACATGTACAATAACAAGATTCCACAAACCGGCAGAAAAGTGTATATTTCGCCTATGTCGCTTTGCTCCCAATACCATCTTGGAAACTGTGCTGATAGATCACATCCGATCAGCATATTTGCTAAAGACTGATTCAGTGTTTTCTTATTAATTGAATAATTACATTTCTTTCTTTTTGTACTCATTGTGTTTAATAATAAAAAATATACACACTAGTACAGACATCACAGTGACACAGGTTATCAGATACATTCTATACACACACACACCCAAGTAAAACAGACTTTTTCTCTCTCTGCCCGCACTTGCCTGTCGTTGGGTTTGTACTTCATTTTGTGTCTTTATCCTCCTTTTCCTGCCCATTGATTGTTTGCCATAATCACACTTATCTCATAATGTATTCCTAAAGTTAAAGCATGAGAACATATTTATTGTTGCTGCTGATTGAGATTGTAAAGGACCGTTAAGAATGCATTGCTATTTCTTGTTCTTACAGTTGGACAGTGCCACTTCATTGATTCAAGCAGCAAAGAACTTGATGAATGCTGTGGTGCTGACAGTCAAATGCTCTTATGTGGCATCCACCAAGTACCCAAGACAAGGACAGATTGCAGTAAGTGTTAGTATTTGGTGTTATGTACAATTTCTATAAGGTGCGTTCAGAAAGTAACGAGCCGGAGGCATAATTACAGAAACCAGTACCTGTATTTCAGAAGTATTGGCCCTGGCTGTTGAGGCACTTGTCCCACTGTGACACGAGGCGGTGAATGGCTGTCCCATAAAATTCCCTGGGTTGCGATGTGAACCAGTTCCGCACATTCAGCTGGACTTCGGCGTCCGAGGTGAATCGTTGGCCCTGCAGAGCCCTTTTCAGGGGACCAAACATGGCGTAATCAGAGGGAGAGAGGTCTGGAGTGTGTGGAGGGTGGCCGAGAACCTCCCATTTCAATTTCTGCAGGAGTGTTGCAACTGTGTTGGCCGTATGAGGTCGTGTATTGTCGTGGAGCGACCACGGCGGCTATGGCGTTCACTGTCACTCGGTGGTCCTGGGTAATGAGTGCATCAACCAGCTGGATGTTGCGCCAGACCGGGCATCATCGGCTAACGACACCCGTCCTTCCCTAAAACGCTTGTGCCACGCCTTGACCCTTGCAAGGGACATTCAGTGTTCGCCGTACACTTGTGACATTCGGCGATGAATGTCTGTTTCCCCTACTCCTTCCGCTGTCAGAAACCGAACAACACCTCTTTGCTCTTCGGTTGACGCCTCCATGTCACTGTTTGCAATGCGACTGGCAGCGTTGGATGATTGATGCATGCAGCCGCTCGCTTTGTATCGTCACGTGACGTGCACGTGTGCCCTCTATCGACGGGCTGTGACCTTCCACGCTCTGGTCGGAACCACACCTCATTACACACGCCACGATTAGCCGATGTCGTCACCGGTTTGCGCATTCCAGCCTCTGGCTCGTTACTTTTTGAACGCACCTTATAATTTAATTATAAACTCAAATTGCATTGGTCAACATATACATTTCAACAGGGAAACTAGCTGATGCTCAAGGCAAAGTTTAATGTGCTGATTTCAAACCTGTCTTCAAGTTTCTTCTAATACATTATTATTGTTCACGCCATGAGAATTGTGTATGGAGCAATTGCATCATGTCATGAGTCCAGCACATTGTCAGTAATGAAGTTTAGAAGCAGGTCTTCGTATAATAGAAATGAATACCCTCCCATTTACATTGCCCACTGCATTTATTTGAAAGAGAGTTATAAACTCAGAAAGATTCACGATTGTGATGGTAAGGACACGTGATGATTACTTTGTGAAGAGATGCTTATCACTTACAATAGGTAAAAAGGAATGTGGCAGACATGTCACCACCTTGCTGACAACTGTCCATATGGACTTAAAACAATTAGGTCTCACCAAAGAAGACACTGCAATGGAATAAATGGCACCACAAGTTTAAGAAAGCTGACCCCGTATGACGGGAAGAGGTGAGGGGGGGGAAGACAATTTTGTATCTATTTAAGTACCACCTCTCTTTCTGACCAATGACGAGGCATTTTTTGGAAAGATCATTTCCAGGATTAAATGTACAGTACTGTATGTATCTAAATCTCCATCTTTGTATGACCAACATGCCGATTTCCCATTCTGCCTAGTGTGAATGGCTCCCCCTGATGGAATCACCGCATTTATCTTTTTTTTTTAATGGGCAGCTGCAACACATTGTCAGCACTGTAGGAAGAGGTGTCGAACCAGTCACTACAGTAAAACTTCACTTATACGATTTTCAAGGGACCAAATGAAAAAAACGTATAAGCGTGAAAAACGCGTAAATGAAAGTCGCTAAATAAAAATTGCAAAATGTATGTGACATTATGGGTTATACAGGGACTTGGTGTTATATGCGACGCGGACTCTCGCTCGCGCCCGCCGCGAGCCGGTCCCCCGTCAAGCACTTGGCGGTAATGCGCTTCTTGGCGCCACAAATTTCCCTCCTTTGCAGTGTGCTTTAGCAGTGTGGGGTTCAGTTTAGTCAATTGTTCACGTCTTTAGTGCTCAGTGTGATGTTCCAATGCGATTTTCATTACGTGAACGTGTGTAAATACCTTCATAAAGTACAGAAAATCTTTCGCGAAAATGAGCTTAAAGACTATATTACAGTTGAAATACAGTCAATTGGTGGTGAGGAACTTCAGAACGTAAATTACAATTTCATAAAGAGGTGCCAGCGATGTGTAGCAGTGAATGGCGAACATTTTCAGCACCAGCTGTGAACTACAGTATAGGCTATATATAGGCCGCGCGAGCTCCGCATTACGGCAAAATGCCTGGCGGGAGACAGGCCCGCAGCGCGGGCGAGCGGCGAGCGATGGCCCCCGTTAAGAAGTGAACAACAGCAATCGTAATGCACTTCCTCTTCCTTTCACCCATGTTCACTGCTATCAAGGTTAACCACAACTGAAGCACCGAACAAGGCAGAACAATGACTGCAGCAAGTGATGTTGTATTTCGCAACACACGCAACTTCAAGGTCGCTCTCGCCACAACATAGCGCCGCGCGAGGGATGTTTTCCGAGAAACGTACAGTGCGTGTCATAAGTTTCTGGCTCCAATATTTTTAGAGATTTTAGGTAGGGAAACCGTTGTAAACGTATAAACGACGCATTTTTCTCTCGGGGACGTAAGATATGATCGTATAAGCGTGAAAAACGAATAAATGTAAAACGTATATCGGAAATAAATTAACATGGAAAGTATAGGGATTTTGCCGGGACCAAGAAAAAAATCGGATAAGTGTAGAAAACGTATAAGTGTGAATCGTATAAAAGAAGTTTTACTGTATATTGCCTCATCACGACATAGGGTTCACAGTGGCGAATGTGGTATATAAAAGAGTCCGTATCCATATACAAAAGAGATACGTCCCCGAAATGCTGTTTGGCAAACTCGTAGTGGAATTTGCACATGACCGATTAGGAAAAGATAGTCTAAAATGACTTGGCTCAAGTAGATGGGATTATTCATGGTCACATGGGTCTTACTCATTTCAATGGTTCGTTAATAATTTGAATGGATTTAACATTTGGTTTGGCAATGTATCACTGAGCACCGTAACGCCCTTCCCAGACATTCACCAATTAATTGTCTCGGTATTTGCGCACATTTTCCATGCTCTTGCCATAAATGCAGTTGTTCATAAATTTAAAAGAAATGATTTCAAACTGCTGTGTTATCATTTCATTTATCGGTTCTGGGTGTTCAAATCCATGTATGGCTTGAGCCATGCTTTTTGGGCCAAGGAAATACCCCCGATGGATTTATTTCAAGACCGGGGCCTGGGCTAGGTATTGCACCAACATTTGGATATGTAGCACTTACCGATTCTTGTAAAGTGTGCCCAGAAGTACTGAACTGTTGACCACACATTCTTTCTAGGATTAACAGTACAGTAGTCTACCATTCCTGTGTTATGTAATGGGGAGCTTTAAAGCCATTGGCTTATTGACAATTGATATTGTAATTTTCAGTCTGTCAACACAAAATAATTCCAATAACTGGGACATGCACAAAAAAAAAAAAGACATGTGATATTGGCTTTCATGGCCAGTGAATTAAAACTCAGCATTTTTTCTAGTTTTAGCCGTGTCTTGTGTGGGGTTTCATTTAGGAACACCAAGCTGGCTCATCAGCGGGCTCTTGGTGTCCACGCACGGACCCCCACAGGAGCAGCAAACTGCACACTACCTCCCTTTTTATGAAGTGCACCTGCGCCTCGTTACTGCGAGAACTAAAAGCTCAAGCAGCCTTAACCTCCCTATGAAGGCTTCCAAAAAGATGGTATATTGGCTTTCACGGCCAGGTGAACTCCACCTAGAAAAATTGCTGAGTTTTAAAAGTCATTTGGTAATAGATATATACAGTAAACTCTCACTAATCGGACTAATGGGGGCGAGGTCTAGTCCAAATTATAGAAAGTCTGAATTATAGAAATGTTTTCTAAAATATTGTACTGTGCAGTACTGTACATGCATAGTTATATGAAGCTATAATTAGGAATATAATATACAATGTATGTAATTGTTAAAGAAAGACTAGATGAACATCATAATAGGTACAAACTGTATTAAATTAAAGTTACAATATATATTCCAAGGCTTTATATGTATCCCTATATACATTTTGTCTTCTAAACTTAGTGATGTATATTTACCCCTAACACTCATCTTAGTTACTGTATTCTAGCGAGGACAACAGTACAACACTTCCAAACACTTTTAAGCAACACTTTTAATAGAATTTAACACAATGTAACAGTGACTCGTCACATGGGCTTCAAAAAGCGCACTGAGAAGGCACTGCCTTTGTTGCGTGCTTGTGACCAATAATGATACATACGGTACTTATTGGCCGTGGGTAGAGTGAATGGGAAGGGAGGGGGATGTGATCAACATTTTACAATAAATGACCTTGGTGCGAATGATGTCTGGAGCAGTACTGCAGCGATGAAAACTTGTTAGGAATTATCCGATTCCGAATTAGTGAAGCCCAAAATAGTGAGGGTTCACTGTATATTTGTTATGGACTAAAGAAGAGGGAGGAAACTATATGATGACATGTTTCGCTCGTTAAGCGGTCCCTGCCCTACAAAACTGAAAGCACGGCGTAAAGTTAGAAAGTGTGGTAAATTACTGGTAAATATTAAAAGCATTAAGCACCAAAAAGAAAGACAAAACTATTTATTTTAATATCTATAATGTTGCAATCCCAACAACAGTCAGTCTCCCTGCACCAACTAATCTATGAAGGTGTAGCTACTATTGCTGTGGTACACTTAAGCTCGTTGCTTAAGAAACATCAGAGGCTATAATCAGTTAGAAATTTAAATAGCTAAGTAGGAAACTCCAAGAACAGATTATTACCCATTGCTAGGTGTTAGCATGGGAAGGAGGCTTCACACTACAACAGTTTGTTCAAGTTACTGTATGTAGTGTGTTAATCATTGAAGAGGCAGTGAAAGTGATCAGTGAAAATTAAAGTAGACTATCAGAAAGAAAAACTAGCCCAAAAAGTTTAATGTAATAAAGCTCAAATCAATTAATTTTTAAAATGTCAATCCCATTTCTAAACACTACCCCTAAAAGAGACCATTTTTTCATAGGACCATCGCTGGTCGCTTCACTGTGACAGGAAACCAGGAGATACATAATACCTGGGAGAAGATAATGCTCGCAATTCCACCAGTTGACCTAAGAAATGTACTATTCCCACCCGTATTCATAAACCTTGGTTTGGCTAAAAGCTTTGAGAATACATTTTATAGGATAAATTTAAAGATATTCATGTATATGAATAAAAGATTTTGTATTATCTGAGCTGAGATACTAAAAATGGACATTGTCGTAGGACAGCAGGTTAGGAAGTTATTGTATGATTAAATGTCTGAGCGAGAACAAATTGTGAGAGATTGTACGAGTATCAAGTGACTTTATGTGAGCTTGCTGTGTTACACAAGGTTTCCTGGCTACAAACAAGGAGTGCAGAATTAATAGTGAAAAGTCATTGAAACTCAACACGAGTATTTCAGGGCCCCAAGCGACCATCATAGCAGTTCTGTTCTGAGCAATTGCTGTTCACACTTCTTGTGGCTTGTCTAGTTTGAGTCTTACCAACTGTTCATTTTCTATCTCTACTGATGAAATTTGTTTTCATTTTAATGAGCTGTGTTAGAAATTATAGATTTCATATTATTAGTGCATTTCATGTCGTTCCGTGTACAGTAAGGCTTCATGTAGATTTTATGATGAACATATAATACCATAACCAAAATGCATGTGGAATTTTTAAGGTGAAATGTCATAGCATATGATTGCGAGATTAATAGCCACGTATAACGACAAGCTTCCTTGCCTTGTAACCAATATAGAAAGCATAGGAATTTGCCTGTATCTTGAGGGAGGGGGGGGGGGGGGGGATTGATGTAAAAAGTGTGTACTTGTGAAATGTACCGTATTTACTCGGCTATAGTACCCCTCCTTAATTATTGAGAGTCAAAATACAACATTCTTGGAAATCGACGAATTCTTTTAAAAAAAATAGAATTATAACTGAAATTCATCCTCTTTTATGACAAATATATTTTTCTTGTTACGTTATTATTTTTGTTATTCAGACGATATGACCGCCATTTTGTGTACATGAATGCGATTGGGCAGGATATCAAATTGTGTAGCCAATAGGCTTCACCCGATATCCAATAGAAGATGCCACACTATTGGCCGAGTAGAAGCGCCAAGTTTAAAATCCGCCAATGAAAGTTATGGATTCATATCTTGCCTGCATTCTTTTGTTATTCTTTGTATTGCGCTTCTAAGTGGTGTTTGCGGCAGCCTCTTCTTCTCAGTTTTATTTTAAACACATTTCATTTGCTGCAAGAACCGTCGGTGTTTGTGTGACACGTTATTGGTATATTAATGTGAAATATGTGAATAATACGTACTCGGTTGTGTTTCCAAATGTTAGTGACATGTGATCATTCAGCATCATCAGTCATTCCCTAATTGATGCATTCTCCCTCCCTATGTTCAAATAAAAATAAAGTTTGCATTTCCATGTCTAATACTTTGTCCATTCCATTCTATTTCTTTGATACTAAGATTTTTGCTTAGCAAGGGATAGTAGTGAAGTTCATTGGGGGGGTAGCCGGAAATAGTGGTGGATAAGTGAGGTTAATGCAGTCTCATAATGGGCTGATTAAAGATGTAAACTTTGTTTATTTTGATTGAATATATATCGTACTATGTAGCAACCAAAAAAAAAAGCTTATTTTTACTCTCTCCCTTACCCAAAAGAATGAATTTTTGCGAAGTTCGCGTCAATAGTACCCCCCACCCCTCAATTTCGGAACTAAAAATTTAGAAAAAAGGGGGTGTCCTATAGCCGAGTAAAGACTGTATTTTTTTAAAACTGTAAATAGCTACTTTTATAGCGCTTGTAAATTTTTATTACACTTGTTAGTGTCTATTTTGCTTGCAAATGCTTATTTTAAGTGCCTAAAGCTATATTCTCTGTGTTTATCAAGCTGGAAAGGAAAAATGGAGAGAAAGATCCACTTAACAGGGCAAGTACACGATATACATACTGTATTTACGCATGTATTGTCCACAATGTCTTGATGAAATGTTCGCCTCTGAAATAGGGGTGTAAACAGTACATGGAATATTGAGGCTGAGGTTGGGAAAATTGACCCCTATTGAATATACAACCTCAGCACCTTATGACAAATTATTTTATGATATTAAAATATGTAATATGGTATATTATGGCAAAGATTGGTCATATTCATGTTCGTGTTGAAATTGTTTTATTCCCCCAACATGATCATTTTTCAACAAGATACTGCTGCTTATTGTAACTTTGGTGAGAGTCTGTATTGTGTGATAACTTGATAGTGTAATTAGCGATGTCCTTCCAAAGTGAACTTAACCCCCATGTCTATTTTTAAGAAAATATCACAAATAATTTTACTTTTGCATTACAGGTTGTAGTAGGTACATTGATTATAAAATGAGTGCATAATAATGACCACCAGCGCACATTTATTTTAGAAACCCATGTGAATGGATCGTTGTGTGTGGAGTCGGGTGGAATTGGATTGTTTTCAGGACCCTCTTTGGTATCGGACAACCTCTACTCAAGGCTGCTGCCTTCTGTTGTCTAGGACTAAAGATCCTGAATTTGATTCCCAGAGCTAGTCTGAGGACTGGAACAGGTTGCATTCAGCCTCTTGCTTATAAAAGATCTTTTCTGTGGGTTTTCACTTCTATTCTAGGCATATGGCTGCATGCTTCTTTGCCTAAGCCCACAGCCACTTCCTTCCCAATCCTAGTCCTAATTGTATGAGCTCATATTAGCACAGACATCATAACAACAACTTACCAGACAGATTCTACACACACAAGTACAAAGTGCTAATTACATGATGTTACAAGCTCCATGAAATAAGAACTACTGCTATTCAAAGTTGCCAATATGCCATTACCGTATATTGCTCAATTTAGCAGCTTCTAGAAATCTCTTGGCAACACAGTATCAGAAGTTCCCTGTTATTTAATAGTCCAGTCAATAAACGAATTTCACCCTACATCAGATGTGGGATCGTTTTTTATTTTTTGATGTTGTTTAGGACCCTTAGGTAGTTATTAATCTAAGTTTCCATCATCTCCCCCCCCTTGCTTCGTCCGCCATCTTGAAAAAACTGTCAGAAATCGGCACTTTTTTCAGTTTTTGGCCTCTAGCTCATTCCCAGTTCATTTGTTTGAACATATGTCCAAATAAGAAAATGTAGATTACTAAATGTCCAACAACTTTGATTTGGAAGTTTTTTTTGTAGGACCAAGCGTCTTCGAGCTACGAGATGGCGAAAATTGGCGATTCGGCAAATTTTTCACTTTTGCACCACTTTCCATCGCAAAAACAGGGAGAAGAATTGATCTCAGCAAAAAGTTAATTGAATGAAAGTTGTAGATAATTTAATTTCCTTTGAAACTCGTGTGTCAAAAAATCAATTAGGAGCAATGGGTAGGAGTGGGGGTAAATTTAAGAAACCTAGAGGAAATGCGTTTTTTGTCATTCAGCCCTGGAGCGCCGTGTTGGTAAAAGTTTTTCGATTTCATTATATTACAACTATTTTCTGAACACAGCAGTGCATCTAAATAATATTTGAACCATTTTTCGTATAAATATGAATAGATGGGAGAGAACAAATTCGTTACCCATTCATTTAAGAAAGTTAGTGTGTATTTACAAATATAGATTACAATACAATGCGTTTTATATATTAATTATTTACATATTAATTATTAGGGAATAATGAACACACTAAAATAAAAACTTTAAAATACATGGGGGGTGGGTGGGGGCTTGCTACAGTAACCGGAGACGTTTCGCAAGGGTGGGTCGGGAGGGTAGCCTCTTCGGCAGAGTCTTCGTCGAATGGTATGGACGGGTCGTCGATGTTTTCCTCTTCCTCGTCAGCGACTATCAAAGGAATCAAAGGACGGTTGTCGCAGGACTTTCCACCTCAGCAGAATTTGCAGAAAGGGGAGCAATGCATACCGGCTTTTCTGCATCCACATGCTGCGGAACAGCCGGTGACATACCTGCATGATACAGTCTTCAGCAGGGTACGAGGAGCAGCATCTCTGGTGGTTGTTGTCGAAATCAAGCCCCTGCTTCCTCTTGTCCAGCCAAAGATGTTCGGGTCTTTCTTCCTGCTCATCCAGGACGTCACTTGGTGGTATACCCTCAAGGAGTGGTATCGCGCTGCATCGTAGATTGGGAGCAGCTTTTCCAGGTTCAAGTTTGTCGTGGTGGCAACAAATTTTGTGTGTCGGAGGTCAGAAAGTGATTTCCCCCCATGGAGGACGACCAATATTTGCTCTCCTACTTTGGAGATGTCCTTTAATGTGGCTGCTGGGTCCATGAAGACATCACTTATCTCCAACAATAATGGATTCCTCCGGAACAGGGAACAAAATTTGTTTTTTTCCGAATCCATAAATGTTTGACGTTGTGTCACACCCGCTGATGGCGTGGATGAGCAGCAGGTTCTCGGCGAGGTCGTACATAAATGATGAGGGGGAGTACATGATGTCAGGTGAATTGCCTCTTCCTGTTTTTTTTTTTAAGGTGTACTTTGTTCATCGTATTTGCTGTTCCAGTGAGAATGGCTAATAAATCTATGTCTTCCCCCACAATAATTACAGCGTCGTACAAAGAAGCCATCGATGTTGAAGTGGTCACAATGAGCACATCAGCATCCTCTTCAGCTTGCTTGTTCATGACGTTGGACACTTCAAGTGTTCTGAGGAGGGCAACAAATCGTTTTTATTGCTCTCATTGGACAGAAATTTGTCTTGAGGAGTTTTGTTGACTGTGGGTTCATCAAATATCACATCTGCTGAGGCGTTCAGCTTGCGCCTTCTTGGAGCTTTTTCTGTTTTTTCATATAATCCTCTTCAATTTTTTCTGCACATAGAAAGCAATGGCTCTTGAAAATAAACGTCTCACTTACTGACCTTAGCTTTGAAGATGGTCCAGGTGTAGGAGATTCTGAGCGTAGAGCTACGTCTATCCGTCTTGGATCGGTGTAATTCTTTGAGCAGGCATTGTGAACTTTAATTTCATCTCTTTTCTTCAAAATCTGGCAGTGGTCGTTTCGCACCCTTCGAACACTTGCGCTTAATAGAGTCTGAACTCCTTTCTTCTTCACAGTAATAACAACTCCTTTGTCCAAACTTTTCCCGCATATGAAGCATTCATGTCCGGTGTTTGGGATGAAAAAGCCATCCTTCACCACTACAACTCACTCCACAAGAAAACTCTTTCCAAGCACGTTGACTAAACCCGATGTGAACACTGGAGGTACGAACATCAACTGAATAAAACAAAAACAATATGCGTGTTTGTGAGAGTGTGAGTGTGTGTATGTGTGTGGTTACATTTATACAAAAATGGTTGAAATAATATTTAGATGCACTGCTGTGTTCAAAAAATGGTTGTAATATAATGAAAACTAAAAACTTTCACCATCACGGCGCTCCAGGGCTGAATCACAAAAACCTATTTCCTATAGTTTTCTTAAATTTACCCCCACTCCTACCCATTTTTCGTAATTGTTTTTTTTGATACAGGAGTTTCAAAGGAAATTAAATTGTCTACAACTTTCATTCAATAAACTTTTCACTGAAATCAAGTTTTCCCCCTGTGGAGAAAGTGGAGCAAAAGTGAAAAATATGCCGAATCGCCAATTTTCGCCCTTTTTCGCCTTCTGGTAGCTCGAATACGCTTGGTCCTAAAAAAAAAACTTCCATATCAAAGTTGTTGCAAATTTAGCAATCTACATTTTCTTATTTAGAAATATCTTCAAACAAATGAACTGGAAATGAGCTAGAGGCCAAAAACTGAAAAAAGTGCCAATTTCTGACAGTTTTTTCAAGATGGCGGACGAGGCAAAGGGGGGAGGATGACGGAAACTTGGATTAATAACTACCTAATGGTCCTAAACAACATCAAAAAATAAAAAACGATCCCGCATCTGATGTAAGGTGAACCCCCTTTTTGAGCCTCTATTGACTGGACTATAAGTAGGCATTTGACTTTTTAAATTCCCTTCCATGACACAAATCTTTCTCAATTGATAAGATAAAGAAATCTAGGCACTTTTGCAGTGATTTTCTGTATATTTGAGTTGATACATTGTAGTTTAACTCGGGGTCTATTTTCCAATCTCTGGGTAAAACTAATGGACAACTAGTCGTGAAGTAGCTTTGCCCATAACTTTTATTCCTTTGGCATTCGAAATATGTATTTCAATGCAAAGTTCCTCCTTTGTTCTATCAATAGCATCGACAAACGACAACAGTACAGGTGTTGCGATTGGTCGCAATCTAATGCTGGCTGCCCTGACATATTAACTCTGTTGTCAACAGATCGAAACACAAGCCACAGGGGTCCAACTCTTCACATTGGTACTTCAATAATGTTATAATTTAATGTGAAACAAAGTAACTGGTTGGCAATCCTGGTATTGTGTTTCTGTATGATGACTATTCCGTTATTTACCCACATTGCAATAATGCCGATACCAACATACTATATCAATGATGGGCGTGCCAAACCTTATAAGTTAAAATACTGCTCTTTCCAATCTCCTTATGTGAAGTATACAACCCCTAGCCAGAATGGCTGTGCACTCAAGTCGAGCTTTATATTTAAGGTTCAATGTCCTCTGGACCACCTGGTGTAGCAGCTAGCATTCTTGGCTGTCGTCCCGGAGGTCTGGGTTCGATTCTTGACTCGGCCAAGAAATTTAATTCAGGTCTGATGGCTGGAACAGAGTACACTCAACCTTGGGGGGCAAAACTGGGTAGAGGTGGGTTTGGTTCCCACATCAACCATCTTAGAAATGGTTTTCCATGGTTTCCCATTTCTACCTTAAGCAAATGGTGGAATGACTCCTGAGTTAAGGCCATGGCTGCCCCCATCCCATTCCTTGCCTCAATTACAAAAGAATTAACCACAGACACCACAATAACACAAGTTATCAGACTTTTTTTAAATTATATAACACACACATCCAAGTAAACGAAGCTGATATGACCACTATGTCCAAGTCCATAAATGATATAACAACAACAATGTTCTTTGCACTTGGCCATAGAAAATCCCAGTACTGTAATTGGGACTAGATTGTGTTGACCAACTGAAAAGTTGCAATATCAATTGTCAATAAGGCAACACTGAAAAATGGCTTCAAAGCTATCAATACAAATCTATTTTGTAAATCATGAAATGAAATGATCACAGCTGGTAGCAGAAAAACAACAAACAACAACAAACAACTACAGAATGGCACTACTCTGAAGGTGTACCCAGCACAAATAGCACTGAGTAAGTATAGACTACCTGCCCAACTCATTTATCCCATAGGCAGTGATGCCCAACTATTGAAAAACACAATACGGCATTTACCAGACAAATTATGCCGGATACTGAGAGTACATTACTCCAAATTTTACTCAGCGATTCAAAACATGCTCTTAATCAGATACCGGTAAGACAACCTATTTAACATGACCACATTGCATATGTGAAGCCCCCAGTCATAGTACTTCTGGTATACTAATAGCAACATGGTATTTTACCAAGTATTCTGCTGCAGTTAATACATATAATTCAAGAATGGCCTTAAACATTTAATTAAGTAATTTGGGCAATACATGCACACAGACTATACATGCGTAAATACAATACTCATGATAAACTTAAGTCATTATCACTCGTAGAGGAAGGAAAGACTAAAGAGTGAGGCTACTCCTGGGAGTGTTTATTGAAGGATGAGGAAAAGAAGTTTCACACTTTGTCTTTTCTTTCTCTAACACTGACCACAACTTATCAAAATATCTGTTTTCCTTTGTGATGCCCTGTTCTACAATGTGTTTCTCATGTACTTGTACTCGTTAAATCACTTTTCCCTTCAATTTTTCCTTTTCCAGCTCGAAATCATTGCATATATTCTGCCTTTTATGACTTTCTCTCTTTATCAATGTTTTGAAGGGGAATACTGGTTGAACAGGCACAAGTAATATCTGACCTTCTCTTAGAAAACTTAGGGAACTGCCAATTGACTCCACTTATCTCTCTTCAGCAGTAATTACTTGTTTCAAATTGAGATATTGTAAAGTGTGAAGGAGTTTCTCACATTCTAAATACTTTTTACCAGTACACAATGTCAATTAAGGCTTGTAAACTTTTAGAAGTATTTAATTAATCTAATTAATAATAAGATTGATTGTTGCTTGCTCTTGTGTATAGGCAGGAACATTTATTTACCAGTTATATGGTAGTAAGATAAAATAGTAAGGCAAAATAGTAAGATACAAGCAGTAGAAATGAATTTTTTAAGAACTTCAGTTAAAAAGACAAGAAGGGATAGAATTCAAAATATCAAAATCAGAGAAGAGTTAAATAGGGAACCATTAAATCAGAAGATACAGAAAGCAAGGTTACGTTGGTTCGGACATGTAAAAAGAATGGGTAAGGAAAGAGTAACAAGAAAGGAATTAGAAAGAGAAGCCAAGGGAAAGAGACCAGTTGGATGACCGAGAAGAAGGTGGTTGGACCAAATTTTGAAGGACATTGGAGAAGCTGAATTGGATGTGACAGAAGTGATGGAACAGGAGAAATGAAAGGACAGAAAGGAGTGGAGGAGGCTTGTAAACCACACCCGGGTGACTGGAGTGGGACTTCGATGATGATGATGATGATGGTAATTACAGTAACCTCTTGATTATCTGGCCATGGATTATCTGTTTTGCAGATTATCTGGATCGTGAGTTATCCGTTCATGGTTCGGACAAAAAAAAAACTCGTGTTCTATGCTAATTCAAAGGACTTCCCGCCTGGCGAAAGCTTACAGTTAAACGCTCCCAAATAGGAATGCACTGTTAATAGTTTATACCACGCCTGAGACGGTCTGCTAATTATCTGAATAATCGTTGTTGCAAACTCTATTCAGTATCACACTGCTTATAGTGACAAAAGTTACTAGTAACAAGACATGGCAGAAAAGATTAAAGGTTCTGTTCTATCTGTAGTGAAGAAATTAGAAATGACAGGTGAATCAGTGTCAAATCTGAGAAAAACGTTTGTGAGTGGTTGAAAAGTGATGTGTGGGAACTAGGATTCGAACAGATGAGTGATGCTCATGCGGATATTGTAAACAGAGTGAGTGCAGATGCACCGGAAGAAGAGCAATCGAGTGAAGACGAGAAAATCTAAAAATTGCCCATTTTCCCACTGAGGCATCGAAATGTATCTTTTATTTTTATTTTTCATAATTCAAGCCCTCATTGGAGCACTTTAATCAGTACAAATACAATTAAGTATAACAACGGTGTGATGAGGGTGATATGGAAGGAGAAAAAGACCCCAGAAGATTGGAAGAAAGGATGAATTGTCCCAATATTTAAGAAAGGAAGCAGAAAGGAGTGCAGAAATTACAGGGGAGTCACACTCATATCTCACTGTGCCAAGATATATGAAAAGATATTAGAAAGTAGAATACGAGCCAAAGTGGAGAGAAAATTGAGAGAGGAGCAGTATGGATTCAGACCTGGGAGATCAACAGTGGATCTCATATTTTCAGTGAGACAGCTCCAGGAACACCACTACGAATTTGGAGAGGATCTGTTGATGGCCTTCCTGGACATCGAAAAGGCCTATGATAGTGTGTGTAGGGAGAAGGTTTGGAAAGCAATGGAAAACATGGGAGTGGAAAAAGGGACTGTAGGCAGAGTGAAGGAGATGTATTGTGGAAGTGTGAGTTGTGTGAAAGTTGGAGGGGAAAGTACAGACTGGTTCAGACAAATGAGTGGCCTGAAACAGGGTAGTGTGCTGTCACCCCTTCTCTGTATTGTGGTTATGGACGAGGTAATGACACGGATAGCAGGAAAGATAGGAGAAGATAAGATGAAAGCAATGGTGTTTGCAGATGATCTCATGGTCTGGGGAAACAAGGAGGAGGAAATTCAGGAGCAACTGAAGGCTTGGGAAGAAACAGTGGGAGAGTACGGATGGAAGTTCAACATCAGTAAATGTGAGATCCTGTTAACGACCAGGAAAAACGACAGACCAATGAGTGGGATAACACTTGGAGGTGGACAGCTGAAGAAGTTGGAAAGTCTCAAGTACTTGGGAAGTATAGTGGAGGAAAATGGGAGAAATGACAAAGAGATTACGGAACGTGGCAGACAGGCAGAAGCATTTCTGAGAAGCATTAGGGGCTTAGTGTGGAATAAAGATGTCCCACAAAAAAGCAAGGAAGTGTTATACAGAAGCTACTATATCCGGATACTGACCTATGCTTCAGAAACGTGGACAATGAAGAAAAGAGACATAAGCAGAATACAGGCAGGTGAAATGAAGTTCCTGCGAAGTAGGATCGGAGTAACAAGAAGAGACAGGTTGAGGAATGAAAAGGTCAGGGAAATGGTGAAAGAGGAGCCCTTGCAAGGTAGGAGACATCAAGACTGAGGTGGTATGGACACTTAAAGAGAATGGATGAGAAGAGGATTCCCAAGAGGATACATGAGATGCAGATGCAGAAGAAACGACCAAAGGGAAGACCAAGAGATAGATGGCTGAAAGAAGTGGAGGAATGTGTCAAGAAGAGAGGCGAGGACTGGACCAGAGTGACAGCGGAGAGGTGGTGGGAAGAAAGGACCAAGTGGCGAGGCTTATGTTCCAAACAGACCCAGCCTGGGGCTAGAAACTGTACAAGATGATGATGATGATGAACGGTATTTGGAGATTAGTGATTCAGCTTCTTCTGCACCCAAAATGTATCAATTTATTATAAAGTACACAATAAAACTCATTTGACTACACTAACCTTTCGATGCTCTAGAAAATGAGTACTATACTGTTACAAGAAAGAAAGAAAGAAAGTAAAATAATGATACATAGAAACTGGAAAAAATTGTTTTTTATTTCCCAAAAGCAAACTGAAAGAAATGGGAAAGGTTATGTATGTTTGTATTAATCATGTTTTTCTGTTGTGTGATCTCAAGTCTGTTTACTGTATTATGAATGTGCAATAGGGCCTTTCTACAAAAGGAGGCACTAAATTTTATACATATTATAAAATATATATATTTATGCAACAAAACATTCTTCACTTGATGTGGCTCGATACAACATGCTTTATTTTTGAATTTCAAGCCAGATTGCACATAGTAGTTGTCCATTGCCAATAAACTGGACAGCATTTATGTAGAACATGCAATCCTACTGGATATGCAAATAACATTAAATTAAGAGCAACTTGTGAGGAGGGAAAAGGCAAATAACATTTATTTTGTGTTTCCACTAAATGATGTAGATGAAATGCTGTATCTGTGTATTTGATTTTATTCTGATTGGATAAACCGAAGGAATTTGGAGGAAAATTCACTATTCAGAAAACTTTTACAATGGAGGTTGGGTAAGACCAGTCAGGGTTCAGAATATTTAACTTTTCATTAATGTTTGTTACAAACTTATAAGGTCTGTTACAGTCACTTTTTTTAAAAATTCTGTGCACATAACTAAAAAAACAAACCGTTTGTTGTCATAAAGCAAAGGTGTAGTTTTTCATTGGACTGAAAAGCGAATTGAACAAAGATTTTTTAACTTTATTTTTGAAAACTGTTAGTAATTGAATATGACCCTCCTTTGTTGTAACATTTGATATTTTATATTATTTTTTTAAAAATGGAAATGTAATCTGATGATGATCTTTTTTTCTTTTAAGTTAAATTATTTCAACATGACGTGTGTGTGGTTTTTATTTTTTACAATATCAGCTATAACCAATACTTGACCACTAGGAATGGAATAGATAATTACAGGTGTATTTTGAAAGTTGCAAATGATCTCCAATTCTAACATATTTTGATATAATGGAATGATCCATAAACTTATAATGCAAATTCACTGAATAGTTCAAGAACCCGTGTGTTTAAGTTTACAAACCATTACAAGCCATGAAAACTAAAAGTGAAAGTACGAAACTAAAGCAGTATATGAAGGAAAGTTTAATTAGGAAAAGCAATACTTTAAATTGCTGTATGTTGATGCAACAGGAATGTACAGTGAATCTACAGATGTGGCCAAAACCAGTATTTAATTAATAAATTAATTTAATCAATTTTATTTACTAAGGTGTATTGATTTATTAAATACCTGTGGGTATTTCTTTTAAGTATAATTTATTTATCAGAACATTATTATTGATTAAATATTTTGTTTAAGTCAACTGCTCCTCAATGTTCGTGTGTTTTTTTTCTTTCAAAAATACGAAATAAACAGCAAATATTATTATTAGTTATTTACATAAGTAGTATAAAACATCAGAATTGGGCTCTTTACTGAGCCATAGATAATGATGCTCATCAGTGCTAAAGGTCTTCCGAGCTGATTACTAAAGAGACAGGATCTTACATACGATATCAACAGTTCCAAGGAGGGCAGTCTTCCGCATCATCTACATGTGGTGGCATGCCCATTCACTGATACAACCACAGGAATAATGCCAACCTCGTTCAATCCACACTTGTACGAGGCCTGTCTAATTAATATCCGACCATTGGCTGTGAAAAATCTATTATTTGCTTGATGGGATTGGGACCCTAATCCCTCTCAATGTAGGCCCCTTGTGTGTGCACACACTTAGCCCACCGCTCCTTCCATGTCTGAAAGCATTTCTGGAAGGCTTCTTTAGGTATGGGGTTCAACTCCGCCATCACATTCCTCATTATCTCTTCTCTGCTCTCAAAACGAGACCCTTTCAATGGCGTCTTCAGTTTCGGAAACAACCAGAAGTCGCAAGGAGCCATGTCTGGAGAGTAGGGAGGTTGGTGAATGACTGGAAATGCATGTGTCGTCACGAAAGTCCGGACTAATTGTGAAGAATGTGCTGGGGCATTGTCATGGTGCAACTGCCAATTTTGCAGTCACTCAGCGCATGTTCAAATCATCACGCAAAATTGCATGTTCAGAATCCTTACTGATCCCAACTTCTCCGGCAATCTCTCGTCGGGTCAAACGTCGATCTTCCAGTATCAGATTTCTCAATCTCAACATTTCGAGCGATTGTGGCCTCACAGGACGCTGATCACTTTCCACCCATGTGTGGCCATTTTTGAATTGGTTGAACCACTCTTTAATTTGTTTTACCCCCATAGCATCGTCTCCAAACACCCGCTGAATTTTATGAATTGTTTCACTTTGAGAATCACCTAGCTTTTCACAAAATTTGATGTAGTATCTTTTTCGGTCATTTTGCGAGAAACTGCAATCCGGCGAACACTTGTAACAGTACCTCACTTGGCGGCCAATAGCTAGCGACTGAGATACACGAACACGGTGAAAGAAAGTCAAGCATGCGCAGTAAGGTTTCTCCCTCCACTGTTGTGAGTGGCACCGCCTTTGTATCACTAAGTTGCGCGGGAAATTTCAAGGTCAGATATTAGACAGGCCTCGTATGAATTTGATGCCTTTCTGTGCCCAAGGAAACAATGTGGTATGAGGGTTTGAAGGGGGTGCTCTCAGCATAGTGAGGACGTTGATTAAATAGTTGACCTGAGAAGTAGCACCCCATGGCCTAAGACCAATGCCATGTTGTTGAGGGGTCAACATGTTGGCCATGAGCTGGGCGGCAGTTATCCTTGATAGTGCATGGGTCTCTGATGCTAATTTGTTAGCAAGATCTTTTCAATGTTTGGAAATGATGTCCTTATTGCAAGTAAATAATATTTAGAAGATGCACACTTAACTTACTGTTATCATTTATCCTGCCCCTAAGCTAAAGAATATATTTAAGAATTTTTAGAAATATCTTTCCATATACAGTGTTATTCAAAATGATTGTCGGGGTTTCGTGAATTTTATGTAGGAACAGTGGACAACATACCATTGTTATTGTTGCAGCAACGGTTACACTAACTCTCCAAGTTTTTTTCTACATCGATTTAGTACCATGTATAACCACCAGATGGCAGCAACAGCAGTATTTGACAAATTGGCGGTCAGCAGTAAGGAGAAGACGTTTTGTACTCTCGAATTTCATCAACCGTTACCATAGTCCAGCTCCATTTTCGTACGACGTACGGGAAAGACCCCCCCCTCCGACAATTCTATTCGCAGATGGTATGCGCAATTCGTGAATACCGGTTGCTTGTGTAAAGGGAAAAGCCTTGGCCGTACCTGCGTATCAGAAGCAGGGACATTTATCTCCGTAGTCCTAAGAAATAGACTACAAGAGGCAGCAGGGAACTGCATGTTCCTCAAACCACCGTATGGCGTGTGTTATGAAAGCGTCTACATGTAAAGCCATATTGCCTACAACTGCGTCAAGCTTTAACAGGCAATGACAAAGTCCTACGCTGGAATTTTTGCATGGAACTGCAACAACGGTTTGAAGAAGAAGACAACAGTCATTTTCTTGACAGGCTAGTTTTCAGTGACGAAGCCACTTTCCATCTGAGTGGTGAGTTGAATAAACAAAACATTCGAATTTGGGGGACAACTAACCCCCATTGTTATGTGAAACACGTGTGTGACTCGCCAAAAGTGAATGTGTTCTGTGCCGTTTCAAAGACGAAGGTCTATAGCCCCTTCTTCTTCCGTGAAAATACAGTGACAGGGCTGGACCTGCTCACTGAATGGCTGTTACCCCAGTTGAGTGACGACAAGGACGATTACGTGCTGCAAAAGGATGGTGCACCGCCTCATTTCCACAGGGAAGTTAGAGCATTCTTAAATCAAGAACTTCGAGACGATGGATCGGACGTGGAATGGAACAGGATCAGATGCTCTTACCCTGGCCACCAAGGTCACCAGACTTAACACAGTGTGACTTCTTCCTGTGGGGGTATGTCAAAGATTAGGTATTTGTTCCTCCTGTACCGGCGAATATTCTGCAACTGAAGCAGCGTATCCGAGCCTTCGGGCGTGTGTAGAGTGACCAGAGGTGCACATATCGAGCATTTGTAATGCATGTAAGAAAAACTTTTTGAGTTACAGTACACAATAAAACACGATTCATCTTCCTACATCAATTGCACTGTGTGTTATGAATGTTTGTAACCCCGACAATCATTTTGAATAACCCTGTATTTAGTGTCATTATTTTCAATGTATATTTGCTTCTGGTTTTACTTGTTTGTATTTTCTATTTCATGACTGTCATGTTTCTCTCCCAGGATACAAACAATATTCTTTGTTACGAAGTTCATCAACCTTTGTATCTAGCTTCAAATCTCACATCTTGTGTGTTTCTGGAAGATGTGAGAGTTGAAGCGGAATATAAAGGTTGGCCTACAACCTGCTCTCTCGAGGACTTGATGCAAGCCACCCAAGAGGCCTGTGAACTGGCTGGATACTGGTCACATTGCATTTGAATTTTGTGTGTGTGTATGCTTTTGGTACCAATTGCTGGATAGTTTGTGTGTGTATTGTATGTTTTCTGACACAATTAATTAAATAAATAAATAACTCTCACTTATTTTACAGTCTCCTATCGTCGTTTGGAAGATGAAGGCTCCTGAGAAGAAACCACTGGTGAGGCCTGAAAAGCCTGAAGAAGTGCGTGCTAAGGTGCGCAAGGGGTCTCAGAAGAAAGTGCAGAATCCCATCAAGGCACTAAGTGAATTCCAAAGTCCCACAGAATCGATATGAAGGGGTAGTTTGAGCCCGGCCTAACCCATCCAAAATATAATATGAAATTCACTATTTTTAACTTCTAACTCATTGACTGTAAAAGTTAGCTTGACCCAGAGTAGGTAAGACTGACTGTTTTGTAAGTAAATTGGCTGCTATGAGCTTCCATTCCTTTTGTCTTTGTGCTGCTATTAGAGGCCAGCAGTTGTCTGGTGTTGTAAATAGAACAGATGTCATTTACAGGTATGAGTTTTAGTGGAATATTTCAATCATGCAATAATGAGTCAACACTATTATTAAGGTTTATGCCAATTTAAGTTCTATTTTCAGGGTCCAAACATGTTTTTTGTTTTGTTTTGTGTTGCCCTGGTTTGATCTTTATCTCATTTTGGATGTATGCCTGAGTACATAAACATGAATTATATGATGAAAGAGAATAGATTAGTCTAACTGCTGGTGTGGTCTCACTAACCAGTGCAAGAATGACAGCAATGGTACCTCATACCTGTAAACCAGTAACAGTGGAATTCCATGGATGGGCTTGTGCAGTGCACCAACTGTATGCTGTACCATTTAACTAGAGACCCTTGTGATACAGGTTCTTAACACCTTAAAATTGTGATTTAGCCAGCTGGCACCTATGCACCTAATACAGTGAACTCGAGCCCATAGGAAAGATTTTGCCCAGTTAATAATGCTGTAGAGACAACTGTCAACCACATCAACTGAAAAAGTGAAATTTCATAATTAAAAGAATTGCCGCATTCTTAGTAGTCCGCATAGCTGCTGAAAAGTTGTACAGCTCTAAATTTCCAGAATGGAATATGTCAAAGTGGTTAACATTAGCTGCCTGGTTGAAGAAGAAATTTATTCCAGTAATTGAGAGCCAAAAATAGATAGAATTTAGGGAACTTTTGAATGACCAGCACATTATAATTCTTGCTGAGAAAACCACCAATAGAATAAACTAAGTTTCTAAAATCCCGTTTCCAAATTTCTTTCACTGGTGATACTTGAGCAAATAATACTGATAAAATTGCCACTAACTTATTGAAACACCAACGTCTTTGTAAATATAATACAGAATTATCTGACCTCTTGGTGGAATCTAAATCAAAGCGAACTGTATTCGTAGATAGACTGTTGAATATACCCTAGCTTCAATGTAATGGCTGATAATATTTTTTTAACATTCCATAATTTAGCTAGGGTTGTTGTGCATGGTGAGTTGTTTTAAAATTTTATTCGGCCTAACTTAATGATTCGTACTACCGGTATGTAATTTTCCTGGTTCGATTATTTACACAGTGAAGAATTCAATGACAATAACATCTGTTTCTGCCTATGATATTAATTGACATGAATTATATATTGTATCTTCCGTGGAATGTCTGGTGTGGCTTAATTTATGTAATTTTTGTCATTAGTATCCTTCTCACTGATCTCATAATATTAAGACAATATTTACAAGTGTGTGGAACCATAATGTAAAGTATTAGCCTGTTCATATCTTTCTCATCTATGGGAATACTGACCTTACCTCCTCTCTTTTATTCTAATTTTTGGGAAGCTACATATAGTTATTTCAATCATTTCCAAACGTCCTAAAAACAAAGTAATCTTATAAGCACTTACGGCATACAGTAGAATTATACATGCCCTTCGCTTAATATATCTGTCTTAATACGTCAACCTCAGAGGCTTGTAAAAATCCTTTAGCTATTATCAGAGACTGTACATAGCCTGAATGTTTAACCCCATCCAGCCACTACCCATCAACCTGAATTAACTTCCCTCAGTTGGAAGGTGTAGAATGAGCACTTCTTCGACTGGTATTCCCTTTAAGCTAGAGGGCCAAACTTATGTTTGGTGACCAATAGGCCCTAGCATTGGTATTAATTCTATTTTCTTAGTCCTCTAGCATAAAGGGAATATCTGTTGAAGGTATGTCCTTTCTGCATCTTCCAGTTCAATTCTTGTGTAATTAAAAAAAAAAAAAAATGTTGTAGACCTACATCTTTCCAAGCAATTGAAAGTTTGGGGAGTACTAGGTCATACTGATTGAGGAAAATGTTTTCATTTGTTATCAAATGGCATTTATTTCCTTGCACCTCATGGTGTAGAGGTAGCACACATGCCTCATACCTTGGAGGCCCTGGATTTGAGTCCCAAACTCCATCGGGGATTTTAGAACAGATTCAAGGGTTGGATTGGGGTGCACTCAGCCTTGTGAGGACAATTGAGTTATTATCCGATCTGAGTAGCAGCGGCTCCAATTGAAGAGGCCGAGTTTAGCGGCTGAGGGGACACATCACGCATCCCCCTCCAAATTTTCAGGCCCTATTGCTAAGCAGTGGCTGCTTGGTAGGCCAAGATACTTAATGGGCTGTTTATGAAGTTTTTAAGAGAAATTATCATTTTTACAACAACTAAACCTTTTAAATCAATAGTTTTATATTCAGCAAATTAAACCAGATAATGCCTAATGAATCTCTTGGTATTCTGACTACTTTCTAACTTCGTAATCATTAACACAGCATCTATATTCAGGAGAATTTAATCGATTTGCCCCTAGAAAGCCAGTCACAATATTGGTGACAGAGTTCATGTTACTATTACATCGAAATGTGCCGTTTATACTTGCAGGTAAAATATCGTCCAATGATTGTAAGTGTCAAACGTTTATTTTTACACCTAAATTTTACTATAAATAGAATCTAGTGTAACCTCCATCGCTGATTTTTTTACAGAATGTAGTGTATCATTAAATTGTCACTACCGAAACTGGCTTTCTAGGGGCGATATGCAGTGTGTGGCATATGCTGAAATAATTGTGGTGTCTCATTTTGCTATCAGTACATTTTTAAATCCTCATGTCATTAAAGTTCATCATTGTTGGGTCCAATTTTAATTTTATTTCAGGCATTTTTACATTAGTTCAGATTTAATATAAAGAAATGTTATGAGTGTGTTCAAGGAGAAGATACATTTTGTGAATAGCAGTATTATAAATATTTTCCCAGTTCTCTACCAACTCCTAATTCTGTACGTTCCATAGAATAGTGTCTTAATCAAGAGTGTGTCATAGTATTCAGTGTGAGAGAACCAATGCTTAGATGGTTTGCTATTTAGACTAGTCAAGAATAAGTTAGGTATTTATTAGGTGATGAGCCTACTGAGCTTAAGTTTTCATGTAAAATTCGAAGTCCAGAAGTTTTTTAAAGAAAGAAGAGAGAATAGATGTGTGTATATGGAAGAATGAAACGCAGTAATTATGAAATTATTTTGTTCTTGATCCCAACAACCTATCTCTGAACTATTGAAAGGTACTTTACTCCAAATGTATTATGGGCATTGGCAATAAGTTGACACACACTTCATGACTAAAAGGGAGGCTGGCAACTGCTCAATGGGAAGAAAGAATAGGGTCAAGTAAAAATGTGTAGATAATTTTCTCAAAACTAGCATGTATTTAGGAGAATTAACTAACAAAAATTAGTTTTACATTTGGTTTAATTAGAATCTCTTACCGGTATGTTTCAAATGACTACAATTTTTTGTACTATCGTTTTCTCAAAATCAATTGGCCGTTTTATCATTGACGTTGCCCCTTAAAACAAGAATAATCAAAGTTGCTGCTATTTATAAACCACACAGTCTTCTCTACTGCATTCAGTGATGGACGGGGAAAAGAATCTAATCTTTTATTGGCCAGTGAGATGGTTTGTGAATTACATATCGAGTTTTTGTTTCTTGTGTATTCCGGTAATTGCAGAGAGTAATAAAATGACCATCATCGTCAGTGTATTATACTTCAGCATTTTTCCAGTGCACATTATTTATTTCTGATTCATGTGTGCAAAATTCAAGTTCAATAAAAATGTTCAGGTGTTAAAGTTATCATCGATATCATCATCATCATCATCATCATCATAGATTCTCCACTCCAGCTGGCCAGGTGTGGGAATGAACAAGCCCCTTCCATAGCTGTTTGTCCTGCCACCATTCTTCTTCCACCACTGTCCTCCTTCTACGGTCCTCTTAGTCAAAGCTTTGTGGACTGCTTCATCCACCCATCTTGAGGTCTACCTCTTGGTCTCTTTCCAATTATCTCCCTTGAAATAGGCTTTGGGTGTTCTACTCGAGGGCATCCTCATCAGATGACCGAACCATTTCAATCTAGACTTCTCAAGAATGTCAAGTTCACTTCTTTTCAGCCCTAGCTTTAGGCGGACTGACTCATTTCTATGTTTTTATAATAAATGTCATTGTTCAGACTAAGAAACCAAAGTGTTGTCATGGAAGAAATAGATGTCAGTGTTGGTCACATTATAAATTTGCCTAAAAATTCTTCTTGACACCTTTAGCAACAAATGGGTTGTTCATAATGGCTTTTAAAAAGAACTACAAAATTGGCACTCCCAAAACAAAGTTAATATAGTAAGTTTCAGCATTTCCTTCCATAAAATTGGCAAATTTGTATATTTTAACACTACTTTTATTCCTTAAATTGTTCAGAAAATCTATGGTTGCATAATCATCGCTCTATGACACTAGAATCCAGGCATGTCGCAATGCACATTCTGTTGTGGTATTTTTTGAGATAAGATTGTGCTGCACTAGTTTTAGGAGTTTCGAATCCTGCATCCGCATAATATGTCCAAAGAATCCCAGTCTCCTCTTATGCATAGTATCTGTAATGGGTTCTCGATCTTTGTACAAGACTTTGTTAGGTAGTAACCGCCACTGGCCATCTTTCTGGTATTTTTTTTGTTAATGCAGGTTCTTCCAATTCTCTTTTCAATTTTCTGAAGTCTGTCAGTCTTTGTTTGTTTGGGTGAAAAAGTGTTTCTGCTGCATATGTAGCTTCCGGTTTTATAACTTTGTTGTAATGTTTTAATTTTGCATTAATGGATAAACATTTCTTTTTGTACAACCTCTGACCGAAAAGTTGGGTGAATGGGCCTATATTACGAACGGATTGTTGGCTTACCTGAAACAGCAGTTACTGCCCTTCGAAGTAATCCCCGAGGTTGGTTATGCACTTCTGAGAATGTCTGTACATGTCCTGGAAGCTCTTTAGAGATAGCCTTCAGTCTGGTCCTCACATTATGTTGGATGTCCGAAATGTCCTAAAACATTTGGCCCTTCAGGGCTTTTCGGTGACCCTGGACCTGGACCCCGCCACTCCATACTTTGACGCTTGACTTTAGGATCATTCCTCAGACACCAGGTCTCGTCGCTCATGACGATGGTTTTCAGATCCATTCCATTTCACAGAACATTCACCCTTCTCACTGCCACCCGCCGAACAGGTGTGCATGGTAGGTTGCATAAATTCATCCTTCTAAACACGCACTGTGTCAAACAGGTCTTGCACGTTGCGTTGTGTGTCGCCAATGTTGCCAGGTCGACCGTTCTGACTTTATTCACCGAACGCAACGTGACGAGGCTTTTGATCGCCATCCCAAAGGACGCCTTCTTGCAAAGTTTCCAGGACATGTATCGCCGATCTCAGCATTGCATAGTTACGGGAGGGGACTATTTCGAAGGACAGTAGAGTCACTGTCGTGTATTGTTCATCTATGTTGATAGTACAGGACTATTCACCGAAGGCAATGTGACGAGGCTTTTAAACACCATCCCAAAGGACGCCTTCTTGCAAAGTTTCCAGGACATGTATCGCCGATCTCAGCATTGCATAGTTACGGGAGGGAACTGTTTCGAAGGACAATAGTGCATTGTTCATCTATGTTGATAGTACAGGACTATTCACCGAACTTTGTCACAGGTTGTAGATATCCCATGTCAATTTTTGTGCTCTAGCTAATTTATTTGTTCTTGTTTGGATCGGGATTTTGTTCATTTAGGTTGTTAACACTTTTCCAAGGTATTTAAATTGAGTTACTATTTTGATTTTATTACCATTTATGGTAACTGCCTTTGGTTCTGTTGGTTTTTGGGGCATAATTTCTGTTTTTTCAAACGATACTTTGAGGCTTTATTACAGAAACTTTATATCATTTTCCTTTTTAACAAATTTACTAGGATGCTGTTGACTTATGCAAGTGATACCATTGTTGCTAACTAATGATCCCAAGTAGGCTTATTTCTTTCACTTCTCGCCAACATCGGTACAATTAGGGAGTCTGCAGAGTTCTGAATTTTTTAAATATTTCATAATCATCTTCTTTGCATTTTCCCACTTACTGTATGTGGGGTCTGCCTTC